>CM053976.1:11945335-14695335 GCA_028641955.1 Protonibea diacanthus | reverse complement strand
TTCTTTTCTCCATAAATACTTTCTATACAGGTACAATAGGCCTACACTGGCTACTCTGGCCCTTGCTCACACAGATACACACATATAGGCAACACTAGCACTTCCCTGCTGGCTGTTAGGTTTATTAACTGGATGCCTGTCCACAGTCAAAGTGATTTAGGGCTTTGGGATGGGAAGAGAGGGGGGCAGAGCGAGAGAGACAGCATAGGATCCTTATTGGAGCTCCAGAGCTTACTAACCGCCAACCAACATAAAATCAGGGAAAAACCAATTTTCTCTTTTTCCAGCTGAGTTTTTGGCAGGGGATTAGGAAGTGGATTTCACCTCGCTGGGATCTCTTTCGAGTACAAGCTCTGTCTTATGTGGGAATTATTGAATTCGTTCAGCAACTCCCTTCATGCGGTCTAAGACATTTCACTGCAGTCACTCCACACACTGATTGGATACAGCCAGTTAGTCACACCATCTGACAAACCAAGCACAATTTCTCCTAAAATAGGGATATAAAAAAAAACGAGTAAAACTTTGAACCCCGAAATAAATAACTGAAATAATTATATAAGCACCATCATTCATGCTCAGTCTTGTTTTGTTTTCCACATTATTTTTCTGAGTAGACAGCAGCATTAGAGCTCTGTTGACCATTCAGAATCAGAATCTGCTGCACTTTTGAGTGGAATATAAACAAGAATCTAGATTTGTTAGCTTTCTGTTCTTGCATGGTGCTTAGGCAGTTTGCATTGTTAACTGGAGCAGATATCCATCCATCCATTATCTATAACCACTTATCCTTATCAGGGTCATGGGTGAGCCTAGCCCAGCTGACTTTGGGCGAGAACCAACCCTGGACAAGTCACCAGTTCATCATGGGACATGAGATAAACATAGAGATATAGAGTCATAGAGATAAACTCGCATTCACACCTACGGCCAATTTAGAATCACCAATTAACCTGTTAAGTGCATGTCTTTGGACTGTGGGGGGATGCTGGAGAGAACCCATGCAGACATGGGGAGAACATGCAAACTCCACACAGAAAGCTGACAGCTGTGAGGTGACAGTGCTATCCACTGCACCACCGTGCAATTCATATTAATTAATGAAACAATAGCGTTCAGGAGCCTCTGATGTCTTATACTGTGATATTTATTGGAGCTTGGCCAAGGGGAAATTGAGACATTCACACATAAAATCAGGTATGCATATGAGTCGGTCTCTGTTCTGCTCAACTCATGCTGGTGGTCAGACTTTAAACCCCTACAGATGATGCCACAAGTACTATACGCCAAAGGGAATGCATTTACCCATTTTAGTGTTCTCCTTCAGCACATTCTAGTTTGGAGCCACTGTTGTCCGTTTATGATAATGGCCGTCAACAGTCAGCTATATATTGTGTCTAGGAGGCCGACGTTCAGTTTCTTCGACCCTGGTCACCAGGCAACTTTGAGATAGGCTGGCACCTGCCCTCCTCCCGCAATCCAAACAGCAGTCTCACATACCAAAGAGAGAAATTCTTCGCTGATATGATTTAGTGCTGTCACTGTCTATGACCTCAAGGCCCATGTGTGACCATGTGTAGCCTAAGGATAGAAAATTCCATAACACTTATGGTTTCTCGTATCCACCCTGTAGCCACTAATTGTGGCCTGAAATGATGTTGTTAACTGAAGTAGCTACTGTAGCATGCTAACACTGACTCCATGAGTTGGTTTAAAAAGCAGGTCTCCCGCTCACTTTGTAATGTTTCCAGAGGATACGTTTTAAAACAAAAATCTTGTAAAAGAGGTCTTACATAAAAATGCACTTCATGACCACATACGTGTCATAATACTAAAAGATTGAGAGCTAAAGCTGCATGTTTCAAGCTAGGAGTCCTGCATCCCTATCTGTTAATCCATGTAGAAGACACCATGAAGAAAACAACAGCTGAGAGCATGATGAGTATGATAAGTAAAGATATAAGATCAAACTATTTCATTTGAACTTAATTTGCATAAATTACATCAGCCTTCATCATCTTCACTTTCACAGCACTTAGCTATTGATGTGCATCCTGGTCTAGGAAGTAACCACTAACTCTTGTCATATACGCTAAAGATCACATCTTAGGTTCTAACAGATAAACACACAGATACCACCTTCTAACTTTTTAAATTCCAAGTATGACTTTGAATTTAGCTTCATGCCTAGTTATGGTTGCTAAATTATGGACTGCTGGGTGAGCAGGAAACAGGAGGTCAACTATAGGTCAGCAAGAGAAACAACAAACACTGCCGACTCTTCTAGTCATCACAGTAGAAAAGAGCATGTTAATAATCTAAATTTCTTTGTGGTTCACACGTAAAAATCATGAAATATTCAGCGTTTGACTGCCTCGTTTAATCCCAACGGCTGTGCCAGGATTAGAAAGGAAGCAGAACTGGATGTTCAAAAACACTGCCTTTTTTTCCCTGGCTGTCTGTGTCTTACTCACACTCTTCAGAAACACACACACCTACAGTACACTCACCCTGGCCACAGACACACTCCATCGCTTGCCCATCACCTCACAGGTCTTTTCCTCTCCCCTGCAAAACCCTCTCCACCTTCCTATACCATCTCCACCCTGGTTTCTCTCCTTCACCCCCTCCTCCATCCCTCTTATCACACACAAAACACACACATTTGCACATACTGACATACTTACAGCATCTGTGTCCTGGCACACACTTATACACACTCATAGACACAGCCAAAGAGGTACACATATGAGTACACACATACACACACAGTATAATTTCCCCCACTACTCCCTCTTGTTGTTTTTTCTCTGTTTTGCTCTGGGGAAGTTGGCACTGTACACTAACTGTCTAATGTATCCATCACTGTAAGCCTATGTGGTTACACACTCAGCCATACACACACACACACACACAAACAGATATGCAATATATATCTTGCACATTTTGCAAATAAAAATGATTCCCGGTAAAACACCAGAGGAGGAAACATCAATGGTACAATAGCTCAGAAGGATCCACTTCTGCAAATGAAAATGAGTCATCGTTTACACAAATTAACATCCTCTTCCTTCATGTTATGTAAAGACTCTACAACCTCTGTGAAACCCGCTCCATAGATGGCTAGTGGTAATAATATAGAAAATAAAATAAATGTTAGGTATTAATAAGGTAGTAGGAATTATTACTCTTGTCTGTTAGGGGCAAAGGAGGAAGTCAAGTAATATCTTTATACAACCATAAAGACTGCAGAGGGAGGAGGTCAGGCCGGTTGAATAGGTCAACAAAACGATGGAGTTTAACACAAGCGGCCACTGTTTATTTTCTCATTTCTTATCAAGTTTTTTTTTTTTTTTTTAACCCACAATCCTTCCTTAACTTCAGTGTATTCATTTTAAACATACCTCTTTGCATAACTATGATTTTATTTATTTATATTTATTTAGAATCACCTGAAAATAAGAATCATTATTTATTTTTTGTCACCTCAGAATGAGCTTTTTGAATGAGGCACTGCAGGTCCTCTTCCATGGCATGTTGCACTGCCATTATTTCTACAGTAGCCCAGAATGGACAAACTAAACACTAGCTCTAGACTGGGCCTTTCACACTTACACATTTCGTGACCACCGTAGTTTCTAAAAGTGGCATGCAATCCACAACTAGATTGTTAGCACTAAATGCTGCACACTGGACATTTAAAGTGACTATACTCACACACAATGTGAAACAAATGTGACAATGTGAAAGGTATTTTTTATAGTGATGAACCTACAGGACTTACAGTAGGACTTACATTCAGAAACATGAAACATGACATGACTTAAAAATGAATGCTGTTGCTCTGTATGCTCTGGATGTTTAAATAAGCAATTGCTTGCTAACAAGTGTGCCATATGACCTTAAAAGCTGATGATATAAACTTCTTTCCGCTGCCCTCAAGTGGCCAAAAAAAAAGCATTATTACAGGTTTTATCATAGCTCGGTAAGAACACAAAACATCTGTCCCTAACCAAGTATTTTTTTTTTGTAGAAGGACTAATAGATTTTTTTTGCTTCTTTTCTTTTTAAATGAATGACACCTGTTTTATATGTTCTTCAGCCAGTCATGTGTCCATTTTTACATATGTGCCTTTCTCTGTTGTCAAGAGGCTGAAATAAGTGGTACAACCTGTAGCACTGTAGTGTGTAGTATGTGACTTGATTCTTTCTGAAGTCATGTGGGCGAAAGCTCAGAAATCATTGAGAAGTGCCCTTTGTGTTGGCAGCCAAAAGTGGACCTGACTGGTCAATAAGAAATGTCAGTCAATACAAGTGTTTCATAATTTTTTTAATAATGTAGCCATTGAGTTAAACTTGATTAATTTTGCTCAAGGTTTTCCTCTTCACCCACCTCCCATTCTTCTGTCTCCTCTGCCTCACCCGTCCATCCCTTCATCTCTCTCCTTTCCCCTTCCTCCCTTCACAACCCCCACTTTGTGAATATGCTGCTGATTAATCACCGGTCCTTTAAGCCGTACGGTGAGCTCCATTTTTGACCCTTAAAAATACACAAGAGGTGGACAGGAAGAGGAAGTTTGTTCCATAATATTAATAATAGTAAATGTGAAAGGCCTTCCAGGCTTCCAATATAACAAGGTCTAACAATCACTTCTGGTTCTGATTTCACTCAGTGCTGGTATATGTAACAGCTCTCCTGGGCTAAATGACATAAAACTACAGGCCACTTGACATAAGGAGGACAATCGCAATGTTGGCTTGCTCTTTCGCCATGTGCGTTCCATCTGTTACCTGAACAATGAGGAACATTTTGTTTATTATTTGGGGCATGCATCAGAGTATGAGATGGCCGCAGCAGGAATGCCTGTTTGTTTGTTTTCATATGGTAAATACTCTCTTTCATGGAGCGGATTCCAGTCACATTTGGTATGGGGATCCATTACACGAATAGGCTGCATTTTTCTCCTCCCACCAGGAGCTAAGACATTCATTTGCAGGTGAAGCATAGAGGTCAGCAGAGCCAGTGTGACATGCAGTGCATTGGCTGGCTGACTTCAAAAATTGCTCCTATGCTGTTCAACAGACTGGCTCTTCTGCAAAATTATAACTATGGGAGTCAGTACTGACACTCAAACGATCTTAATTATTTTGAACAATGGCTAGTCCTGCACTGGTGTAATTAAGCCTTTCTAGATGCATATGGTGGATGATAATTTGATCCTCGCTCCCCAAGCTCTTGAAGGCTGACTCTCACATCGTCATAATTTTAGCCCTAAAAATACATTGTGTCGCTAATATTTATTTAGTTTTCATAGCCAAAGGGAAAATGATAAAGGACTGTGTTTTTCTGATCTTTCTCAAGGCAGGAAGAGTAGCCATGGTAAGAACAGAAGCCTACCAATATAGCCAATCAAGGCACTCCATTCTGAAGCCTGGTGATGGTTTAGTACAAGGCCATTTACTGTCAGAATTTAAACCCACATGATTTATGGTATGGCTACCCCGGTCTGCTTCCTCTCCTTTAGTTCAAAGGATGAGTCTGGCTGCAAAATGCTCAAGGGCATGGGCTAATATGATAAACAGGGAACAGAGGCTGCAAGCTTGGGGGGTTGGGCCTTCTGCTCGCTACAGTTTACCCTCACCCTATGAAAGGCAAGTGATGGTGCACGGTGAGGGATGTGCATCTCTGGAGCTTAGGGGGAAAGAAGGGTGTTAGGAAGGGAAGTCTTTTTCCCCCCATCAACTCTCACTGGGAGGAAGGAGGAGGAGGAAGTGGGGGAGGATGGTGTTGTAGGGATCACCAGTCATGGAGGATTATCATTGCTAAAAATAAGAAAATGGTATTTTCCCCCCTTTCAAATCAGTTCCTCTGGGTTTCTTTTTGTATTATTATTTCTAGATGAGAGAGAGGTTTTATGAAATATGCAGGAATCATCCACTGAACTATATACCATGCTAATATATTGAAATGCATTTGGTCTCTTTAGCAAATTGCAATGTTTGGATGGAGGAGAAAAGTCTATCAGCTTACTGTTGAGCATTTCAAAAACCAGCACTAAACATCAGTCTCCTAAATTAAAATCCCAAAATATCCACTGGAATATATTTCTCTCATGCCAGCTTGAGCAGAGTAGAGGTCATATTTTGGAATTACTGAATGTCACATTTTGGAATGAATTTCTGCAGTTCAATCTGAAGGGCCGATTCAATAAATAGTATTTAAACATTTTATGAGCATTGCAAGATGGATTTAAGCCCCCCCCTAGTCAGAAATAGGAGGCTAACTGTACCAGCCTCTGAGGGTTTGCCTGGAGGGGAGATTGGCTCTGCTTAGAAACAGACATTTAGGATGGACTGTTAGCAGATGGCGGGGTGACAACTTGAGCTGCTAGTTCTAGTGTTGACATATCACAGTGGGGTCGTAGCTCAGGGCAGGGCTCATCACATCAAAGTCTGTCTCTCCGAGTTCTGATTAACACTCACCCGTTGACACGGGACTGACCACAAAATATAAAATAAAATATATATTATGTGATATATTTTCAATGGACATTATAGAGGGAGAACAGTATGAATATGACAGTTGCGGAATAACTCAGATATTTACTAAAGTAAATACCACAAGTATGGAGACATTAGCAGCCAGTTGTATAAACAGATAATACATGACAATATGGTAAAAAAACAGTTGGTGATACAAAATATAGGAATGAGAAGAAGCTGCAATTGCTGACATACTTTTCATAAACACTGTCCTACTACATTATTTTGTGTTATTGAACCATTTATTAAATATTTGCATAGTGCTTACAGATGTTTTATAAGGGGTACTCGGATGAAGTACCTCAGAATTATGCAGCGCAGTACTACAGAGTAAATGTACTTGGTTACTTTCCACCACAGGAGTGAAATCATAGTCCATAAGTTAATAATACACAAAGAAATCCAATTTGACAGACACACTTTTCACCACTGGGCTAATCACATTTCACATAGAAACTATTACCTTGGTCCATGAGCTCATATTATCTACTTTTATTTCTAATACTAACTCACTCAGTTTTGTCAGCACTTTCCTCTACCTCTAAGTAGGGCACATATGGCCCATTTCTGACCATCATGATTTTTCAGTAAGGGAGGAAGGAGCATGCATGGTACTCTGGCTTTTTTGGAGGGAGGGTTTGGGTGCTAGAGGTAGAGTGGGGACATCAGGTTGGAAACCTGTGGCCATCTTTCTGATGTTATCCATGCTTTCATGAACTTAATCCCAGGAGGCACACACATACACACACACACACACACACACACACACACACACACACACACACACACACACACACACACACACAAATACACTCGCATGCATGAACATACGCACACTGGCACAAAAAGAAAACTTTCAGCCATGTGCATCAAGAGCTGAAACATTGAGAACCTGGCATTTGGACAATATTTGCGAACAAACTGGCAGATGTCAAAAGGCTTTGATGGCAGGGTTTTAGAAGGAAAAAAAAAACACTAATACGGATGTGCTGTAGTTACTGGGTGTGTGTGTGTGTGTGTGTGTGTGCTTTTTGAGTGCTCTGTGTCCTGGGCTGCCAAAATATTAGTGCTCAGCCTGCATGGTATGAGCATTAAAATATACGAAAAACGTTTTTTCTTAAAAAAACAAAACAAAACAACTTATTATTAAATAATCGCTTCATTCCACTATTGCTTTGTACTGGCCTTAAACTTTCAGGACACTCATGTTTCATTCCTCTGGATGACTAAAATCTACCCAATGTCCGCCCCAACACCAGTGCAGAGGTGAAAGAGGTGAAATCTGTCGTAAAAAGAGAAAAAAACTTGAGACGCACGCACATACAGCATTTTAACTCTGAGGCCTGCAGGGTAATGGTAGGATTAATTACTGTTGATTTTTTTTTTTCAAGAAGAACTAGAGCAGATTATCCCACATGCTGCAGAGGAAGGCATTAGTGCTGGTCATCCCTCCGTGGCAGAAGAGAGACAGCCACCTCAACTGCGAGGATGTCACCATGACCTGACTGATCTGGCCCACTGAACAAAACCACACAGAGGCAGCATACAGAGGGCTCACGTGGCAGCGGCGGCCATGCACCGTTTATACCACCATCCTGCATGTTATTTGTTTTTTTTTTTTTTGTTTTTTTTGTTGCCTTCAGTTTGCTGAGCGGGCGGGTGTAAGTTAGCTCCTCTCCTCAGCAGGCAGGCATCAGAGGAGGAGAATAATGTGTAATTACAATAGACAATCTAAAACAAAGCCCTTCACTTTCAATGAGTTCCTCTCGGAGAAGGGAAGGTTACCTCAAGGGGGAATTCTAATGAAGCAGATGGCTGAGTGCTCACAGGGGCAGACACTGACTGTCCTCCTTTTTACAGTCTGCCAACATTTCCAGCGTTCTGAGGAGCTTCACCTGTATCTTGACCTCTCTTTGTGTGCATCTGTGAGTGAGTGCGTATGTGTGTGTGTGTGTGTGTGCCACTTTTGCTTATTGACACCTCTCACAAGATGGAGGGGAAAATACGAGTAACCCCACAAATTCACCATTTCCTGCACCCAGCTGCACACGCAAAAAGAACAATAAAAGTGGTTTCGGAATGCCCTGAAGAGGCGTGCATATCGCACCGTGTTATGTCTAAGTCTACTTTGTGAAGCGCAATTGAGAGCAAGCAGCATGTTAACAGAGAGAAAACACTCCAGACAGGTGTTCCTTATATTTTATTCTATACCGTTTTATTTCATCCAGTATGTGTGCTTATCGACAATGCAGTTTTTGCCTCACTCCTTTCACCGCCACACAAACTAGGAGCCACAGCTACAGCGCGTGTTGTGGTTGTCGCGTGGATCAGCGCAATGTCCCGCAGGTACACATCTAGTCACACCATACCTGTACAGTTCCCTTATTGCTTTTTTCCCATAGTTCCCATGTTAAATGCAGAAAAAATAGATATCCATTGATCAATAGCAAAGCGGTCAAAATACTGCCCTCCCCAAAAGGTCTTGTGTCCTCATAAGAAGTGTTGAACCAGTCGCTGCCTTCGTGAAACAAAGAGGTTGAGCCTTCAGGTAGAAAGTCTTGGTCTGTAGCATCATGTAACGAAAATGTCCCACTCCTGCGCCGCATCAAAGTAGAGAGATTATACAATGCAATGACATGTTTCCTTAAAAATCATGGACATGTTATGAACTCTGTACATACACACAATTGCTTATCATTATCTGTTATGGCGATGACATCACTTATTAGGAGAGTCTAAAATAAATACAGAAATATAAATAGGTCCTATGGAAATATATAAATCTGTATAAGTAAGTACCTTGTCGACATTATGTTCCCAACATCAGATTAAGTGGAATTATAGTACATACTTTCAACAAATGAAAAGACAGCTTTGAGAAGCAGGATTTTTCATGTTAACCCTTATCTCTCCAAATGCCGTATGAACATGACCTTTCTGTTCACCCCCACACTAATCCAGTGAAGAACAGCTTTGGCTTCAACACACGATTTTCTGATCAGCTGCAACCGTTAAAGAAACCATGTATTTTCAGAACAAAATCTAAGCATCTAATTTATATATTTGTTAATTTACAGAACCAAAGTCTCCAAGTCACCAAGTCTCAAATGTGTGTCTTTAAATGCGAACAAGCTGTAAAGTAGGATGACTTCAAATTGACAGCTACAAAGAGAGACTCCTGCCAGTTAGCTGTACAGTGCAGTTACCCTGAAGGATCCTTAGGTGATACAGACTTGGAGTGAATTTATATGCTCCTCACTGTTGCAAGGTATGTTTAAACTGGGTCATATCCAGGTTACATTGCCCAACAGCCCACTTTGTGGTCAAAATAACATTACTGTCATGTTATTCCATCTCACTGGAGCAGCAGCAAAAGAGGTCAGTTGTATTAGACGCTACGATAAACAGAACTTTTCACCACATATAGCAATCTTCATATCATATCCAATCATTCTGAGGTACATTGTCATACGGAACACCTGATTCTGGTGCTTGTGTACAAAATAAATTGAGCGTTTGTGGAAGGGTAAGAGGAATTTGTGGTCATGAATGAATAACGAAGGCCTGGAAAAACACACACGCCTTTTTCTCCCCCGAGAAATTGCAGGTTCGATTCCACTGCTGCTACATCTAATCCTCAATCACAGCAAATGATTTCATTAGTGTGCATCGCTGATTTGCCAACCCATATTCATGGGCGAGCAGGGCAACACAAAGGGAGAGGGAGGCTAAGATTAGGCAGTGAAATTGGAAGCGCACCAAACAGGGTGTTATAGAAACAACCATGAATTGGAAATGGTACAGAGGTACCATGTGGAGCGCCACCAAATCACTGTGATGGGGTTTGCACTGTAGCAACTTACAAACCTGGCTGGCTGGCTGCTTCACAGCATGTCTACCAAGGGCCAACAGCAGGGCCAGAGCCAGGTATGGCTTTAAGCCATACAGGTTTTCATTCTCAAGACTAGGTAGCCTATGACCTAGATTAGGCTCAGTTAAAATAGGGCAACAGTTTCATACAAATGCAAATTGTTAAAATGGACCGGTAACACCTTATGGGATAAAAACACAGACATGTCAGGTGCTTTTGCACTATTTCCTCTGAAGTGATTTCTAAACAGACTACAGCAGCTTGGAGTGACACACCACTTTTTTTCTGCTGTAATCCTTCAACTGCCCTTCATTGCTATTTCCTCTTTTGCATACAGCCGTTTTCTTCCCATGTTTAGATGGGTGACACAGGGAGACATAATGAAAATAGTCCACTGTATTAGCGAGTGAGTCACAGTTGTTTTTCTTTATTCTCTTTTCTCAAAAGTTTCAAAGCCTCCTTATCTAATTCCCAGCTGATTCCTCTAAAAAACTCTGTCTCGATACTACATTACGCTACAGATGAGGCTGCAGCAAATAGTCTGAGAGGATAGAAATAGCAAATCCCCTTGAAGAATAAACATTGCTGTCAGGTAAAAATCTTTTTACTCCAATTTCGGTTATTTTCATCTCTACTTGGAATAAAGGATTACATGGTCGGCTGTGAGCTGAGAAAATGATTATGAAAAACCTTTTAATTTCCATTATATCATTTCAAAGCTGCATGGCCATTGATCAAAAACCGCTTTTCTTATCTTCATAAAAATGGACAGTTTTCTTGCATAAAAAGTCAAAGACAGGAGACTTTCCAAAGCCACTGGTCACAATGAGACAGGACAGCATGCAGATTATGTCTGTTCTCTAACTGACAGTGATAGATTCAGCTGATACACTGTGCGCCCACCCATTCCCCCCCTAAATCACTTATCTGTGATGATGGACCAGACTAAGTTCAGGCTGGCTAATCAATCCCTGTCCAGTGTTTATCTCTCCGTAAGCTATGACCTGTGCCTCCCTGTCCCACTCCTGTATGAGAATGTCCAGTCCCAGCCATCGACAGGCAGTGTGGGTAACACAGTCACACATGCACTAGCTGCTAGCTACATAGCTTCACTCAAAGCTTTCCTTCATATTCTTCCAATCAATAACACATTCACAAACATCCACTAGCACTCAGGAACAATCATGAAGAAGGGGGTGACTTGCAGGGGGCTGCAAGTCCCCAAGAAACAAGCACCCTGTCAGCATGAGTACTCCATGGGGTGCCTGTCTACCTGTCTTCCACTGTGGCTGAAAGTCCGACTACATAATTCCCTTAGGGCAACAATGTTTCCTCACACCTTTGTCTCACCGACTGGCTTCAAACTGTTCTCTGACTTAATAAGGTCATATTGTTAGGAAAAAAGGGGACTTTTTCCTGATGTGCGAGGCACAGCAGTCTGTCTGCTTTTGTGCAGTGAAAGGCTAGCAGGTACAGTATAGGAAGACGAAAGTTTTGACTCTATGTACACACAAGCAGTATTCGAGAGGTGATTAAGTTCTATGTGTGTACTTTCTGTAGCAGAGCTCTGTCCCTTACACCCCTTCGTCCCTCTGGATGCCTCTAAAAAAGTCCCGGGCTTCCTACCATGAGATGCACAGACAATACAAATGTTTAAGAGCTCTTTACTGCAGATGTGGACGGGTGGTGAACTGTGGGCGAAGAGAACAAAACACTGCTCTATCCATTAGTAACGCCTGTTCGGCCTGCTAAGAAGACCATGAAAGGTCATGTATTTACACATGCCTATG
The DNA here is from genome assembly GCA_028641955.1 of Protonibea diacanthus. Classification (NCBI taxonomy): domain Eukaryota; kingdom Metazoa; phylum Chordata; class Actinopteri; family Sciaenidae; genus Protonibea; species Protonibea diacanthus. Next base: position 14,683,131 of record CM053976.1, on the reverse strand, counting down.
AAAGAAAGTTATGATCCATTGTTAATTTCACCTATGTAAGTATGTAATCTACTGTAATTCATGAGTGTTCTGTAACCATAAGCCAAATAATCATAGCAGAGTCTTAGAGTTCTTGGATAGATTCATGTAAAAGTGTAACCATTTCCACTTAGAGCAAGTTCCTTATGATCACAGACTGAATGTTTATTTAAAATGGATGAAAAAAATAATAAAAAAGTGTAAATGTTATATCAATATCCTCAGTCTTCCGGGGGTTACAGTGCATGTATTCATGTCTTCAAGAAATCATATCACTTCCTGATCATTAAAGAACTACTGGCTATTTAAAGCCAGCCTAGTTGATCTGAATAAAATAATGGAAAATCAATCTGTCAAGGATTTCTTACAGCAAATTCACTTGAGGATATCTGTCAAATGTTGTAGATAAAAATATGTCCGTTGAATATGTCATATTGTTGCTATGAGCAGTCACCGTGCGCCCTTGTGGTTGTGTGCACATCCGTAAATGTGCATTCGTTCAGCTGTGTGTCATGTCATGTGTATTGCTATACCTTATTATAGGGACTTCTGGGAACTGTAATGAGGGGAGAGCATGGTCACTGTGCACCTCTGTGTGTGAGTCCATGATAGCCTGTGAGGGTCAAGGGATTACAGACATGTCTTGTTAAATTAGGCTGCTTCGGCTGAGTGCTGTGACTGAGTTAGGGACTCAGCTGTCTGAGTGGTACCTGGGTCTGTCTTGGTGATGAGCTACAGGCAAACATGTAGAAGCATATCGCTGCTCCTCTCCTTTGGGAATTTAGTGATACTGTCCTCTACTGTGTATTTAGTTTTCTTGACCACTGTAAGGCTCTCCAACAGTGCCACCAGATTCTGAATTAATACACATATATGATGGACCTATTCCCAGCTTTGATTTTGACTGCAAACAGCTAAATCTAGATTTGCTCCATGTACCGTATAATATAATAAATATAAATAAATAAATAAATAAATATTGTACCCTCAGCATCTTTAAATAATGAGCCGTATATCTATAACTGTTAATTTTGTCATTTCAAAGTTGTCCTCACACCTATATTTGCAAAATTAAAGCAATTTATTTCAGAGTTACAGAAGCGGCGCAGAAGTGCCGAAATTACTAACCCTGTAATATGGAATATTTGAAGTAAAAAGTGGGCTGTTTCTGGCAATTTACTGAGTTATATATCCAGATTGCCTTACAATAATTTAGTCTGTATTGATTCTGTGTCTTGCTAAAGGACACTTTGGCAGGAAAAATGGCTGCTGATGAAAATGTCGGTCAAAGACATTGAACCAATGACCTATTTAGTAACGGAACAGTCTCTTAACCCCCCATGGGGCACCATACCTTCAGTGCATTGACCATAGCTACAGTACTTACTTTTAGCAACAACAAATGTACATACATTCAACATCTCAAACTCAGCACTGGCCTTCACTGAGTAAACATGTCTATGTTGTCCTTATAGCAGCTACAGCAGAAGAAGTAATGCACAAATCAAGTGGCATATTTCCATTTCCAGCACTTTTCGGATATTTCAGCATGTGTACTGTATGCACTGCATTTGCTCAATGACTGAGTCTAGTTTTGGAGTTATTACATATTCTACTGCATTTGAATTTCTATGGTTTGAATGCTACACAATACCACACACAAGCTGTGGACATTTTTCTAGATTTTGTGTGAAAAAGGCAAACCTCTTTTTGATCAGTCCAGGGAAAAGTCTTGCCTTGCATCCGACTAATCCACTGAATCACTAACACTCACACGTAAACAGTTGCACACAGTCAGGAAGAAAAATAACACTTGCTTTCTACACAATAGCGGCATGAGCTTGGAAGACAAAGTGAGCTTGTTAGGACATGGTTGAGGACTCCAGAAAGCCAGTCACTCACATAGTGTTATGTCTCAATATTGAGATGGAGGGTGGCTCGATGAACCCCTCTCCCCCTGCTTCAAAAAACAGTATTATTAGGATAAAGTGGTATAAAATAAGGATTGATGGGCCAAGAGGAGGTGAATTATTACCCCACAGGAAAAGTCTTTTTGGTTTCCTAAAATCTCTTCTCTGTTTCTCATAAGGTTTTGAAAAGTTTATACAGAGGATAAATAAGTACAATCTAATAGATACATTTAAGGATCAACAATATGTGATCCTGTATGAGATGGTACAAGAGTCACCCTGTCTCAAAGCATGTTATTTTACCTAAAAATGTAGATATTCTTTTTTAAACACACAAAAAGCCTTTATACATGCAGGTATTAGTGCATAGGTTCCTGCTGAAAAAGAGTATTATTGTGTAGTCCGTTGAATTGTCTTCCCAAACGTCACCAGATGAATTTGGCATAGTTATAGAAACAAAGAAAATGACTGTTCTTTAAATTGAGATCATTTTTCACACCCTCCTAGTCCCTTGATTAACTTATCATTTAAATATATTTCTATCTATATACAGTATGTATGAATAAAAAAAGAGGACAAAGCATAAAACAAATATTTTAGTATTTTGGAGCTCCGAGTTACCCGGTAAATTGTCTTTTAAATCACAGTAAATTTAAGATCTTGGTAAAATGAGAGGTGGAACACAGTGAAGTCTGAAGACAGAAAGAAAAATAATCCCACACATGAAGATAGTTTGTGTGTTTCAGTTTAGAGGAGCAGAGGAGGGTGTGATCAATCCTCACAAATTGGAAGGGAGTTTAGAGCGGACAGTTTGAGGTTCTAGATCTGATGAGTGGGCAGCAGAGCCCCTCCGTAGAGGCAAGGCCGGGGAGGCCCCAGGGGACTGAGTCTGGTGAGGATGCCCTGGAGACACCTGTATTGGAGGAGTCATGTGCCCTGGCACTGAGCTACAAGGTTTGGGCACAAGAGTGGGTGAGGAAAAGGGTGAGGGGTAATATCCAGTTTCCACAGAGGAGCGAGGAGTATGGTGGCCCAAGGCCTGGGCCACCTCCTGGGGTAGAGATGGGTGTGAGCTGGATAAAAGCTTTAGGTCCTCAGAAAAACGACCCAGTGGAGAATCTCTCCCTGTTGGGTGTGGCTGGCTGGGGAGCTGCGAAGAAAAAGAAGACTGAGGCATAAGCAGAGAACTGTGGGATCCTGTGGCACTCGAGGGGTCGCTGTAGTGGAAAGTCCTGCCTGCCACTGGACTTTGAATGGTAGGGCTGGGTGCAACGGGAGTAAGGCAGGGGGAGGCATTTGCTGAACCATATTGGGCCAGAGAGGCCAGGGCAGACCTCTCCAGGGACATCTGGTGAGGCAGGAGGCCAGGTTGGAGGCCTGCCAGGCTAAAATGGCTGAGGGAAGATGGGGAGCCCTCAGCAGGCTGCTGACTGTGCTGTCCTCTACAAGAGGATGGGGAGCCTTGTGATGGGGAATGGAAGAGGTTTAAGCCACTGGTAGTCCTTCCTCCCCCAGCAAATTGTTGCAAAGGAGTAACTTGAGGAGGTTTCGGAGGTGGCTGGCTATGGACAAACTGACCTGGCATAGGGCTGGACGAGCCGGTAGATATAGGACTTTGACAACGGGAGGAACTAATCAGTCCAGCTGTAATTCCACCAGACGTCCCACCTGCAGGACAAGCTGTAGACCCTCCTATATGGGTCCCTGCTGCCCCTGCTGCTACTCTGCCAATATGTCCTCCAATAACCCCTCCCCCAGGCCCACTTGAACCTCCTCCCAAATGACTAGTTATTGATCCAACAGAAGCCCTTCCCAATGATCCTCCAGGATTCAATACCATTGAATCACCAGAAACCCCTCCAAATGTTACCCCAGAGGCCCCTATGGTCAGTCCCCCGGAAAACACTCCCATTGAGCCACCAGACGCCCTCCCTAATGATCCACTGGTGGTCACTACTACTAGTGATTCTCCAGAAGACCCTCCCACTGATCCCACAGAAGCTCTTCCCATTGATCCTCTCGATGGTCTTCTTATTGATCTCCTGGCTACATCTCCCATTGGCCCACAGGTAACGCCCCCTACTGATACACCTGATGCCCCACCTGCTAACCTGCCACAAGCAGCGCCCATTGGTCCTTCAGATATCCCTCCCATTGATTCTCCTGAGATCTCGACTACTGATCCATCACCAGCTCCCCCCAACCCAAAGTGCCCAGCAGGAGTCACTTCTGTCGTTCCAGTTGTAAAGTCCTCTCCAGCCCAAGAAGTGTCTCCTCCAGTGGCTCCTTCCACAGACCCTCCAACTGCTCCACCTGAAGACCACCCTGTAGCACCACCACAGGCTCCAACTGTGCCTCCACTTATTCCTGACCCTGTGCTTCCACCTGTAGATCCTTGGTGGAAGAGGTTTGAGAGAGGTGGGGTGCTGGAGCGAAAAGGCTGTTGATTCTGTGGTTGTGGGTGTAGCTGGGCCATACTTGATGAGGGTGAACCAGAGGAAGAGAATGGTCCAAAGGGGAAAGCAGAGGCCCCTCCTCCACTAGACCCAGCCCCACTAGGTCCACGCTGGTCTCCGCTACCTGAAGCCTGTTGGCTAGAGCTGGTTGCCCCTGTACCTGATGTCATGTGCTGGGCTCGAAAAGCTGCCAGCAATGGCATGTCCACCCCACCGCGCAGTTTGGAGGGAGTGCTCGAGGGAGAGTCCCCAGCAGAGCCCGGTGCTGTGGATGGAGGAACAAATGCATGGAACTTCTTAAGCCGGCTGGAAGGGTCCTTTAGGGACCCCAGAACAGAAACTGGAGGCCTGAAGAGAGTTGGTGGAAGGTGGGGATGGTGTGTCAGGGCAATGGCTACTGAGGTGGTGGCAGCTGCTGCCTGGAGAGGGGCCTGGATGAGGGGGGCCCAGATGACAGGGGTAGGTGAGGGAGGAGTCTGTGGTGGGGCATTCTGCATGAGGTGAGCGCAATGGGCCATGTCTCTATCGTGCTGCACAATCTGCTGGATGATCTCATTCTCCTGGTAGTTGAGTACACCAGAGCTGAGATCGTGTTGCACTTTGTGTTGCAGGATTGAGTTTTTCTTGCCTGTAAAAAACACACACAAACACAAAAACAGACACGTACAGAGGGACAGGTAAGTGAACAAAGAGGTAAGAGGAGAATAAGCATCAATATTGCAGCCAGTTAGAATTTAGATTGGCATTGTACTTGAATAACCACCCTATTTTCCAACAACAGTGTCCAATAGAAGAAGGTACAAAAAGAGCAGCTATGAAGAGAACAAAAAAAAAAGAAGAAGAAATGTGTGCCTGAATATCACACGTGAGAAAAGAGAGAAAAAGAGATTTAAGAATGAGACAGGGAGATGGAGCAGAAGGGGAAAGACACTGCATAAAAGGGAACAGAATAAGAGAAACAACAAAAGATAGGTGGGAGATCTTCCCAGATGCAAAAGCTTAGAATGCATGAAAGCCTGAGGTGGAGGTGGTGTATGTTTGACTAGCTCTTACTGTGATTCCCAAGGTAACAAGGACAAAACATAAAGCAAACATTGTACCGCAAGGTGCAGGTTCAGTCTGGGATAGAGTGTGAGCTGCACTGAGATAATGGGTAAATGGGCCGACAACTACCTCTCAGGCATATTTTTCCTGTTATTGGCTGAAAAACTTTTTGATTTTATTTTTTTTCATCCAACATATGAACTCAGAAGTCCCTTTGAGCTTTGCACAAGGTCAAAGAGACAAGTTTGAGTTGTGTCACTATGACAGGTATACTAACTGCTGATCCAATCTCCTGGAAAAATGTGTGAAACTCTGACCACAAAATCCATTAGTCATTTTTGAATGGCTGCACTAGCAGTGACAGAGTTAATTCACATGAGTTTATGAAATCCAAAGATATTGTAAATGCAATTAGACCCAGATCAATCTATCCATTTCCTGTTAGGACTGGTGGCAGATTAGTCAAGGTGTTGCACTGAAGTATCGTATCTACATCCAGCTTGACCGTGGCACTGTCTGACCCTTTATCATCTGCTAACCTCCAATCGGATTGTGCAAAGTCCATCAAGACAGTAATTCATTTGTGGATCATTGCTGGGTGAATGACTTTACTAGGGAAGAAGGGTGTGAGGGTGAGCATCAAGCCCAGGAGAAAGGACATGAGGAGACCATCTCACAGAAACATCAATATCGGCCCACCACATCTTTCCAAAGCAACCATTTTCTACAAAGAGACCCCCTAAAGCAATTTATCTGTCTTCCATTCTAAACATAGCTGTGGATAAAACAGAGCATGCAGTGATGGCTGAATGATGATACAGGCGTGCCTTTCATTGTGAATTTTTCATCTACTCAGGCTGAGCCTGGGAACTGTGATAGATATGGAGAGAATATCAATTGTATGCATAAGAGACGTCACGCAGGGATTTCAAAACCTGTGCTCTATCTGCATGTTTATATGCAGATGACTTTGAAAGTAATTTCAGTCATTGAGTATCAGTGTGAACATTTTTAACAGCCCTTTTTAAGCTTTGTCTGAGAGCTTTGGCTCTTTGGCTGTCTTTCCTATTTCCTGTCGGTGCATACATACTTATGACTTTAAAAAAAAAAAAGCAAGTAAAACAGAGATACAGCAATCCTCTCCTACCCCAGTAATGGAGTCTACTTTTTGATGCGCTGACCGGGAAAAACAAGATTAAAAATAAGCTTTATTCATAAATATTAAAAATCAACAGTGAAGGGTTGGTAATGGCATAGTTCGAGTATTCTGAAGTGGGGTTGTATGAGGTACTTGCCCATAGTCAGTGTATTAGCTACAGTAGACTGCAGAACAGTTGATCTGCAGCATCATACAGTGCACTGCGCAGTTGGGCTTACACATAGGAATATAGAAGTTCTATATTACTGTTTGAAGGCAAGATGAAGGGATGGAAATATTCTTAATATAGTGTACACTTAAACGGATAATGATTTTTTTGAGGTGAGCCTTTTGGTTTACCTGAGGGCATAAGTACTAAGCTGAGGCTATGTCCTGATAAAAGTTTGCAAAATTGTTGCAATCTTGTTCACAGTAATAAAAATATTTAAGATTCCCCCCCTGAAATTGTTTGAATTTGACTTTCTTACCAATACGATCCAGCCTGTCCAGGGCAACAGTTTCAAAGGCCCGTCTCATCATAGGATATTCTTCCAGCACCTCATTGAAGTTGTCCACAGACAGTGAGTACAGACGACAGTATGTGTCTGCTCGGACACTGGCTGTCCGTCTGCCCCGCGTCAGCAAGCAAATCTCTGCAACAAAATACAACAGAGAAGAGACGTTATTGTAGTTAAACCTAGAAGTTGAACTGAAAATCAAACTATTATTGTGGCAGACAACCCCTTTGTTGCAAATGATCACTTCAGTGACAGTCACAAAAATATGCTTTGTGATAAGAGAGAGTAAAGCATATTAAGATCAACCATTTGTCCACCGACTGAAACACCTCTGTAATTTTGCCTTTATCTCTTTCAACATAACCTGAAGCATTTAGGCTTTTTAATTTTCCACAGCAGATACTGTGTACTGAATTCAACTTCCGCTCAGAAAAATAATTCTCACTTTAAACAGTCGCATTGCTGTAGACATGATGTGTGTGGGTGCAAAAGTCTCTGTATTGTATGTAGACGTCGTATGTGCCTGCATGAACTATTCAAGTGGGATAGCCTGTGCTTGCACATGATGGGTGTGTGTGGGTGTGTACTCGTGTGCGTGTGCCAACATTGTACACACGTGTATGTAAATGTCCTATATTTGTGTGCATGCATGCCAGTATTTTATTCATGAGAGCAGTATGGGAGGGTAAGGTATAGTGAAAATATAAACTATATATATGCTTTATACACAAATACGCAAATGTCTATAAATATATGAAATACTGAATAAATCGATAATATACTAAATGTATTATGTGCATTTATATGGACAGAGGTTAGATGACTTTGACATACATATTTGTTGTGTGTGCCATGTGTTTGTACACATTCCCTAATGTCTTTCCTCTTTAGCTTTCATCTCATCTGCTGCCCTCCCTTCCTGTGTTTGCTATCACAGTCCCTCGTTCTCAGAAACCCATTTCCAGCTCATCCACCACACACATGCTCTCAATTTTCCCCCATAATGCACTTTCCTATTTTCTCTCCCTTAGCCTACATCAAATCAAATTTTTAAAGAATCCAACGTATCTTGAGAAATCTCATGCATACACACTCTCCAGCATAACTGTTTTTCTCTCCATCATCCTTTGCTGCAATTGCACTGTTAGTGTTTGTGGGTTTTGTATCATTTCCCTAACCTGCAGCCGCATAGACAGCAAGAGTATATTTGTACAGTATGGGGCAATGTTTGCATCAAAAACATGTGCAACCCTGTTTGTTGTGTATGTTTGGGTATGATGATGATGGTTAGCTATCTTTGACTTTGAAGTGATGCTGTCAATGAGTGTGTGTTAGGGGTTACTGACAATTTACAATTGACAACGCACACAATTCACACTAGGAACTTAGGAAACATGCTGTATAGGATATCTGTATCAGGCAGCTGCAAAAGGAGTTAATTCAGTGAAAGGGAAAGCCTTTCAGTTAATTACCCACAGCGCACAGCTAGCTGCTGTCGATGACGAATGCTGGTAAGCATCAGATATTTAACTTTCACTTTGCATCCCTGCCATTGCTTTTGTTCTGTCCAATTTTATATGTACAGGTAAGAGTTTATAATGAATCTGGAAAATACAGGAAAAATTATTTTGGAGAAATCTTGAAGGGCATCGTTATCTTTGCTGCTCAATTGCCAATGACAGTCCACTACTACACTTCTGCTCCCACTAGTACCAAAATATGCTCCATAACGAGGCAAAAAAACAATAGCAGGAAAAATTCCACATCTGCACTCACACATAGAACACAAACTATCAACAGGGAAATAGAGATTCATTCAACTCGGTCAGAGTGTTTCAAAGATAGTCATGTAAACTTCTGAACTCATCTGACACCTTTCAGTCGCTTCAAAATTGCTGACAATTTCATAAACTTGTGTATGTTTTTAATCATTCAAATTTGTCTGGGTAGCTAATAACACCTTCGTTGTTCTGACAAACTCACAACACATTTATTCTTATTCTACACGGACTTAAAAATATACAAATGTGAAATGAAAAATAGAAACTCCTCCACTATGCATACATTAATATCTATAGATACAGGCATTTTGTCCACCCAATTTATATGAAGGGATTGCAAAAATAGACCTCAATATGATAAAAGTAAATATCACCAATAAATCTGACCATGGAGCCATGTGAACATTATATGTGGCATTCACTATACAGTGACTGTATTGGATTGCAATTGACTATACAGGACCAGCATATTTTTTTGGTCACTGAGTGTAAAATGATTGTGTGTGATGGTCTGAAAAATGAGATAGGGGAACAGGTAAAGGGAGAATGCATGAAGTACATGTAGTCTATATGAAGCACGAGAAGAACCTCATGTGTGGTGTGTTACTGTTTCTGTTCATCATGGGTGAATGGACAATGGCCAAGTTGGCAAGAGAGTAAAAATACCATGCTCTTCTGTCTATTTGTGTGTGTGTGTGTGTGTGTGTGTGTGTGTGTGTGTGTACTGTAAGTGTGTACTAGCAGGGCAGCCCTGGCTATGGCTGTGCTGGGGGTCCATTTCCCACAGCACTGCTCCAGTAATCCCCTCTGGAGAGGAGCATTGCGCCTGTGTATTAAATCCTCTTGTCCCGTGGCTTTCTGGATGAAGCCAATACTACCAAGATGGTGAGCTGAATTGAACCCTCTGGCCTCATCTAACTGTCTTTGCAGAAAGCAAGTGAAGCCCTGACACTTAGCGTTACCATTTAAACTGCAAGTGCAAGAAAAGAAATCCATGGCATGGTTTGTGTCTGGAGCAACACACTCTGAATTATTATATTATATTATTAGAGATTAGTGGACATTTCTGAGTGCTGAGCGGCAAAATGCAGCCCAACATGGTCCTTAATATCAGGAATTGAATAGGAGTTAAATTAAATGTGACATCAAAATGAAGTGGTTTGTTAAAAGTGGATTTACTGTCGACTAAGTAGCAAATATATACTGTAGAATGGGTCTTAAAAAATGGTAAAAATGGAGAGAAATAGAAAAACAAGAAAAAAACAACTGATCAACTGTTCAGTAACACAAGGAATTATTAAATCTTGGCCCGTTATTATGAAACGGTATTAACTGTTCTTTTTTAAATTAAATTTCAAATTTTTATTTAATTTCAATTAAGCAAACAAGCTCATCAACAATTAAAAACACATTTACCTAGTTAGCTCATGTTAGCTAGAGCTAAAATAATGTCAAAGTAATTATGAATCAACCAACAGGAGGCTGTTGCTATAAACAAAGCACACAAACATCCTTATATTTAGCTTAACAAAGCTGCAGGTGTCACCTTCCTAACCAGCTAACAAGCTAGGCTGACCTTTAATCCACAGAAAGACACACAACTCTGTGAAAAGCAAAAAATACATTTTTCTATGTGGGTGCCCCAACTAACAGAAGCTAGCATCCTGCTGAGTGGCAGTGCTGAGTAGTTAAGGTAGGTGATAAATGTGACATTACAAATGCAATTTTGAAATACAACCGAATTGAAAGTGAATTTTGAAATAAAATATATATATTTTTTTTTTACATTGTATTTGGTTCTTGAGTTCCATTCAATTTATTTCTGAATGCTTTACTCCAACTTCCTACTCACATCTCTTGTGACTCATCACCATAGTCCCAAATCCTGCATGAAATTATAGAACAGGCTTAGTTAGTGTAGCTAGTATAGGGGCGTGTGTTTTCTCCTCAGACTGACTGCGACTTCTGCAATTACCCATCTCTGTGTGGTCCTCATGAACAATGAGATGATTCATAAGAAGCCCAAAATTGTGGGCTTTGTTAGCTCAAATTAGCAAAGCTATAATATCCTCATTACTCTAAGAATACACTCCAATGGACTACTTGATGAATCTTCCTTGTCTTATCCCCCTGCTGTTTATCTGTTTATCTGGCCCAGCAGGGACTGTTTGCAAACAAAGATGCCAAAGATGTTTCCAGAAGGAACGCTATATATGTGCACAACATCAGTAGTCCCCGGCCTTCAAGGGGGATAAATATAATGAAATAAAATGATATGACCGGCATAAAAACAAATATAAAGTGCGTAGAAAATACAATTCACCATTATGCTGAATTAGTGGGACCCCTGAGCTTTGTTTCTCTGCAACAAGCTGGTCCCATCTAGGGGTAATGGGAGACAAAGACTATATGTCCAGTCTACTCCATAATTTTGTTCTGGTCACTGTCACTGCAGAAAACGCTGCATCACAAAGATAGGATGTTGGAAATGTAAGAAGGGTTTTCAGTGCTTCTTTTTGACGATCTCATCATACTCTGCCCTGATTTTAATCCAGAACACCAGCAGAGTTGTGTCTAAAATACTTTTAAGGCCACTGTCATTTGAAATCTCCAGCAGTTGATCTTCTTCTCCGATTCACCTGGTTTGTTCTCAAATGGGTCGCGGATCCATTCTTTCGCAGTTTGTGGGTCTTTTGTGGTTGGGAAGTGCCGCACTTTCAAAAGCAAAGACAGGTGATCATGCACTAGCTGGGAGAATGATGGCTCGGGCTCAGCCTCTTCCAAAATCCATGCTAATGTTTGAAACATGTCAAATATCTCTCTGTTCACTCACCATCCCCACAATTCCAGTTTGGCTTTGAAAGCAGAGCTACTTTATCTGCCAACGTGAAGACAGTTGTCATTTTCCCCTGAAGTGACAGATTGAGTTCATTGAGCAGATTTTATATGTTGCACAAGTAAGTGACTTTTGCGACCCACTCTTTGTCACTGAAATGTGCTGCCAGTGGTGACTTTTTTTCTGAAAGAAATCTCTGTAGCGGCTCTTGTAACTCAAACGCTCTGGCCAACGATCTCCCTTTAGATAGCTGTCTTACTTCTGTGTGTACAAGAGGGCATTTGTATTCTGCGTCCGTCTCCTCACAAAGCTGCAGGAACAAACATGAGTTAAGGGCATGTGCTTTGATGTGGTTAATAACTTTAATGACATCACTCAATACACTATTAAGTTCAGGTGACATTTTTCGGCTAGCCAGCATTTCCCTGTGGATGTGTAGACTCACAGTCAGGGTCAACTTCCTTTAGAGGACCAAGGACCAATTCGGTTTTCCTGATATGCAATCATTCAGAGACTTAAATAGTTCTGCGGTTGTGGTGTTGGTTGGCAACGATGGTGCACTTAACATATCCTCATGCACATCCTCCTAATATATATATCGCACATAAAGAAGTAGTATTGACTTGTTGTCAATATCAGTAGACTCGTCAACCTGGATTGCGTACCACTGTAACCCTGTCCAACAATTTTGTCTCAGTGTCCTCTGCTATTTTCTCAATTTGCCAAGTCGACTAGTTGAAAGAGGAATCATTTTAACTGCAGCCTCTCCTAGAATTTCACGGCAAATGTCCTTAGCGGTGAGCAGGATCAATTCTTCACCAATAGTAAAAGGTTTCTTCACCTTAGCAATACAGTTGGCCACTAAGTATGATGCTCTCAGTGGAATGTGATGGACATCAGTAACTGCTTCTGTCCTTCATTTTCCCATTTTTTTTTCTTTCAAAAAAACGGTACCTGTCTGTGGCCCGATGGTCGGCAACCGCTGCACTAGACGATGTTACTTTGCCGTGACGTGTTTTATTTTTGCACTAAAGTGACAAAGCATTCATCAAAATTGAATGACACCAATTAAAATTGAATGTTGCTCAGGGAAAAGAGGACTAATACGTCATGCGCTGTGACCTTGGTGAGAACACACATGACTGATCTTTTGTTGGATGGTGCAGCCCACGTGTCCTAGACTCTTACTGGAATGATGCTTCCCCCTAGAGTCTCTGCACCAGCTCTTAAAGTGGAGAGCAGAATGCATGCCATGCAAGATGTCGGCATGGGCAAGTATGTGTGGGAGAGAAATAAAGAGAGGGAGGAAGCTGTCTTTACATTTTTGAATAGCGTATGCTTACAGTGTATCTGGATGACGAACATCTATGCATTTTTTATTTCTAAAAATCATTAATAACAAAGTGATAATTCTCAAAGAAAGACAAAGCACCTAAGGGTTAAACATATTAATTAGTTCATTTAGTCAATGAACACACAATGAACACATTTAGGCATAAACAATAAAATCTGCTCAAAGACTAATGCTTCTATTGCTTTGTATTACTGAAAAGTACATTGCATAACTTGGTTTCCAACCACAGCTAGTCACACTGAACTATACTCGAGTAGAACTATGATAAGACGTAGAGTTGGTCTATATATTTGGATAAACATCACAAACACAAAATGCACTCATAACCATAATAACAGAGATCTTCAGCAAAAGTATGAAACAACTGAGAGACACAAATTAGTGCAGGGAGCTTGTTTGTTTGTTATATCTGTGTTTCCATATCTACAAATCCAATTCCAAAAAACTTGAGATGCAAAAACTTGCAGAGTCTTCCAGTTCGCTCTCACCATGCAACACCTGGTACTGAACATCTCATTAACCTGACAGGTATAAAGAACCGGCTCAAACACCCAGAATCCGTAAGATCACCTCCCAAGTGGACTTCTGCCTGCCATATCCACCACATCCAGCCATCTTGAACTTTGCTCCAGTTTATAGATTTCTGCCACCATCCCTCACCACAGGTCTATGACCTTCAATCGCTCAGGTGGCACTACATTAACAACCAGTGAGATCACATAAAGGACATTACTGCATAGGCTAAGAAATACTTCTCAAAACCAGTTTTTGGTAAACACTCTTGGTCGTTGCATCTACAAATGCAAGTTGTAGACTCTACCATGCAAAGTAATGGCACGATATCAACAGCATCTTAAAACGCCACCGATTTCTCTGGACCTGAGCTCATCTGAGATGGACTTATGGAAAGAGGAAAAGTGTGCTATGGTTTGATGAGTCCACAAATTTCAAAATGTTTTTTGGAAATCATGGTCGATCTGCCCTCCAGGCTAATTTTACATATTAGAAAGTCTACCAGCATGTTTGCAATAAGGGGTTGTACTATAAGCACACATGCGCAAATGTGTCTATTGTGCATGAATTTTGGTTTTTGATTTTGGCCTTTGAACGTGCTTTTAAATACATTTCAGCGTGTCCATGGATGCGAATTAATGAGTTTGAGCAGCACTGCTTGGTCTGTGATAAAGTATCTGTGTCCTGCAGCCTAGTATGGCAAAGCTCACCTGGACTCTGAGTCCTGCTGTCAGCTCCCATCTCCCTCCCCAAAACTGCCCCCAGCCCACTGAGCAGACATTATCTAACCTTTTGAAACATCCACAGTGGGCTAGCTGATTCCCCATGACATGCCATGCTCAGTCCCTCACAGCATTAGCATAGCTGCGCAAACACCTTCCATATGGATAGCATGCATGGACAGGTAGGGGATTGTGTTTTTCAGCAGGTTAGTGAGGGACAAAAGACTAAATAATAATTATAAATTATTAATAAAACAACATTCAAGGACCAGAAGATGTTTCAGTATATGTATAAATGCAAATCCACAATCCACAAGTCAAATTACTTTTGGTTATATAAGCCTAAAGTTACAATGGCATACTGTCCTTTTCAAAACTCCACTATAATCCAATCTAAATATAAATATAAACAGAACAAAAATCTAGTAATTACTGGCATTTCCATGCTTATGTTTGTGGATGACAATGGAGTTTTTTTATGTTGGTCTACCCCAGACTAAAATATCTCAACAACTATTGAATGAGTTAGCACAACATTTATACAGATAATCATGGTCCCCAAAAGTTAAACCCTAATTACCTTGATGAACCCATGACTTCACCTGTACCACCATTATAATGTCCCATTTGTGGATTTGAGAGAAATATCATAATTCTGAGAAATGTTGATAAATATTCAGCTACTTCTATTACACATTTCATTTTATTTTATCACATCTTTGTCCTATCCAGTAACATCATATACTTGCATGTGTATGTACAATTTAATATTGTGTATTATGTGCCATCACATCATATTACCTTTCCAGTCAACTGCATTGCATCCTTCATAGCCCAAAAATGTCTCAGAACACATTTGTATCACATCATTCATTGTATTAAAACACAGCATTGTATTGTATATTATCCTATCCTGTGCAATCTGTCATATTATATGACTACACTATACTGTATATTGTCACATCCCACATTCTGTCACATAGTCAACTGCTGTAGTGCCTCAATCTTCAGCTGAAGCCGCTCCAAAATAAGTGTTGCAGGGTGTTAACTGGGTTAAGGACCGAAAGGATTACCTGAGCCTTTGCTTCTGCCAGGCTCTCTCACTGACTCATTTAGTCAGGGTGGCCATTTGGCAGCTCTATAACACAGTCTGATGTCAGAAGGGGGAAAGAAATGACAAAAAAAGAAAAAAAAGCGAAAGAGAGGAGGTATTAGTTCCAAGACTACAGACTAATAGAGTACCATTCACAAAAAACCCCGTCAGAAACCGAGTAAAGCCAAAACAACGACACAGGAGATTGCAAACTGTGCAGTCAACTTACTCGCCTCCTCAGCCCCTTCCCACTCGCTGACTCCATGTCACTGTCTTTTTTTTACACCTGCTAACAAAGCTGCTACAGGCCACTCACTCAGAGGCAAAGTGAGCCATCTTAGGGGTGCTTTTGATAAGCACCTCTGACTGGCATGCAGGTCCACCACAAGGTCACTGAGCTCTACTCCAACCAAGAGAGGCACTGGCAACACATCAATTACGGCAGGCAACAAAGGATGAACTATAACAACACAACAATAACCTGCTCTGTCTGGGCACGGAGAGAGCAGCGGCGATGCTGTTCAGATAAGTGTTTCAATACTGAACTATAAGGAGAGAAAGAGGGAAGTGGAGGCAGGGGTGGAGGGAGCATGTTTTCTTTCTGAGCCCAGAGCAGCGTCCAGAGAGCGGTCTTGGCAGCAATTCATGTGTCCCTTGGCGTTAGTACTGCAGTCACATTACATTTCCCCTCTCCACTGGATCGCTGGGTGCCCAGCCGACGCTCCCATCCAGGACATGTCATGTCCACTTTAGACTTTAGGCTCTCTGGCTCGAGCTAATCCAACAGCCAACTGGAGCAGACTGCAGAGTATATAATTGTGTAAATATTTCAAATTGTCTATGAAAGCGAGTTACAGTACATGAGCTAAATTGGTGATGAGCATATACGCATGCCATTTGTTGTACTGCAAACTGGAGCCGGCTGACACTGAGTGTGTTTGACAATAAAGAAAGCCTTCTTCAATGGCTGCTGCTCTTCATTTACATACACATACACACCCACGACATGGATTCAAAACATAGCAGTCCACCTGGAGCAGGACTCTGTGTTCTGCACATAACATATTTATACAGTGTACATATATGTATGTATGTATATACGAATGGTGAATTAAAACTTAGGCTTACTCTGTGCAAGGTTTGTGTGTTTGTGCAGTGTTTAGGGTTTCATTTGTTTTACATATCATTGGCAGAGTTGCAGTACCTGGCTATTTGCTGAGGTGCTATTAGCTGCAGATTTGGATGGTTATCTAACAACTTCCTTTCTATACATGTTGGTGTCTTTCAGTATTCACAGTATTCCAGGTTAACGGTATCAACTTAAAAACACATTACAAAAGTATTAGACATATTGCTATGCAAAGTGTGTGCACACAGCCTAGGAAGTTATTGTTATAATAAAATATACATATATATATATATATATATATATATATATATATGTGTGTGTGTGTGTGTGCATGCGTGTGTGTGTATAAAAATAACCGCAATTTCGCTTTTGATTTCCTGTTTGCTGATAGTGACAGCCACCCTGAGATCCACATGTGCCACATGCTTGTGCTGATCCTGCACCAATTAATTTCATGAATGACTAACTCATGTTTGGTAACAAACTCCCAGTGGCTCTAGGCTTACCTCACTAGCACCCCCCCCCCCTCCCTCCAGAGAGTGGCACTGCCAGAAATAGTCATAGGATAATGGAGTCAAAAGCCTTATGCCTATAATGCGCAAAAGGAGAAAATAATTACAGATCCAAGGCTTAAGATTAAACTGAGCAAGCCAGTTTCTGTTCCAAGAGCAAGTGGTTTTACACTTTTGTGGGTTTCCCTGTTTCCCTCCCATGTTTACTTAAGGCAAAAAAGCCAAACGTAGATACATTCTCGCTAATGCAGGCAGGAGTAGCAGAACAGTGTGCTAGAAACAAGCCTATAAGCTCACTGAACATCTCTTTGAACCTGAATTCTGCCTTGCTGAAGAGGGACCGAACATTTTGGACAACATTTGAGACAACATGGCCTCAGCTCTCTCTAGGGCCATGTTGTCTAAAATGTTGATTAGTTTTGGCATGTGTAGAGATAGATTGCCTGCCATCTTTTCATTATTTCTCTAGAACCCCCTGGAGAGAGGGCATGGAGATGGACTTGAGCAGGCAAGGCGTAATTAAACTTCCACAGGCAGGTCATGTGCTGTTAAACGCTTTGCCACAATTTCTCATTACTTAACAGTGTAGTCTAAATGATACCCTGTCACTGGGCAAATTAATTGGTATTTGGTGAGGGCAGTATGACAGCATTGTCTCCTACATGTGTCATAGGCTCTGTGGGACCACGAGAGGGTTACGCATTATCTGACCCTGATTAAGAACATAACACGAGTTAAGTACATAACAACTCTGGGTTATCACATAAGTCTTAAGCATTCATATAGTATGTAATTTCACAGCTTTCTGACCCCTCTGACCTTTGAATGCATAGTTCTTAATCTGTGCTACAGCAAGTACTATTTACTTAATTTGGGTTTGCCCTACATTTAAGAGACATCTCATGGTTTGAATTAAGGGAAAAGTCCTGCATAAACCATGAAGCAGAATTTTAAGTGAGGTGACAAGCTCTGCACTACATACTACTTCATGCTCATGACGAGCTAATATTAGACCCAGAAAGGCATTATCCAAATGCCGTTGCTTCACAAAATCACAATTCAAGCCCAGGCCAACGTCTTAAGGCACCAAAGGACAGAATTATTAATATTAAAACAGAGCACATTTAAGCTTCACTGAAAGATGTGTGTATGCAACCTTTAAGTTTGTGATTCTGGCACAGTACCAGCTCATCTTACCTCCAAAGTAGGAGCCATCTGAAAGCTTGGTCTCTTTATTGCCTTTGGTTAGTACGCTGACAACTCCGTGCTGTATGAAGTACATTTTTTTGCCAATGGTGCCCTCCCTGATGATATAATCCCCAGGTTGGAACACCTCAAACCTCAGCTTGGTGAGCATGGAGGTGACAAAGTTGGGGTCGGCATTGGCAAACAGAGGCATGGACGCCACCAGCTTTCGACAGTTAAAGTTGATGATTTCCTGTGTGAGCACACAGAGAAAGCAGTTAGCAAGAGCAGCAGTAAAGAGCTGGTGCTTTACAAAATGCATTGACCCGTCACAGTTTCAGACATGAGGGATATTAGAGTGACAGGAATAATGTCATCTGTACAGACATTTGTTTTTTTCTTTTCTGAACTCCTCGTGGTTTTTACTCTAGTTTAGGTGTGTAGTCATGAAAAAAACTGAACTGAAGGAAATGTCAAGCAGTACACTGGCTTTTGAATGCATCTATGTGCAGGACATCTAAACACGGACAGGACTACTTATCCCACCTCTCGGAGCGGCTCGTTCAGCTCTCCCAGGATGCTCTCCTCGTCGAACATCTTGCCCTGGTAACGGTGCTCATAGTAGTCGTGGATTCTCTGCCTCATATCTGCCGGCAGCTTGTGGAAGGACATGTACTGCTCCACCTGTTTGTACTGCAGGGACACAGAGACACACAACAATCAGGTTACTCAAAGTCCATAGTGCTGTAGCACAGATACATAGCCACAGGGAACAGCTGGCACTGAGGTCAGACACACAAGGAAATGGAGATGGATACATACAGGGCTCTTGCAGGTTACGCCTAACAAGACAGCACTTTTCCCCGTCTTTGATCATGTCGTTTTACAGTCTGTCTGTCTCAAAAGACAGAAAGCAATCTGACATGATATACTAACTCCATATTTGCTGCAAGCATATTAAATATTGTTTCGACTACAGTACTGCTTATTTAGCAATATCGGAGTATTGAGAGAGATGTGATCATTGTTGAGAAGTGTTTAGTCATGCTGACAGTTCTCTGGAGCATGTAAAGGATTCACCATTGTGGCTAATCTGGATCTGGTTTGCCACTGAAACATTCTCAGAGTAAAGTAAATGTGTCACTTCAATATCCAGTTAAAGTGTGTGTTTCTTTGTCACATTATGACAAGTATTTTTACACCTGAATATCAGAGGAGGAGTTGACACTACATTAACATTCATTCATACTGTAGCAATCAAATCATTTCCATCCACATACAGCATCTAATAAATCACATAATTGGCTGCAGGATACTATAACGTCTTGACTTGAGTGTGTATTTGGAAGGTACAGTGCAATGAATACAATGTGAGGGAGAAGGAATAAGGTGATGTGAGAGTGTTCAAGGAAAGGTGTGATGTGATTACAAATTCAAATCATGCATTCAGTGACAAAAGAGAAAAAGGGAAGGGAAAAGAAGGCAAGCTCATTAAAGAAAAACAATGAGTGAGTGACACCGCTATGTGTGTGTGTGTGTATGTGTGTGTCAACAAAATAATACTTAAAACTGATAAAATGTCATATTTTAGTTTACATACAAAAATGTGAATGTAGAAAATTACCTACAGAATATCTGCTTCAGGAGTTTCATACATACAGTACATTACAATGACTCAGCATTAAATTAAAAATTGAACTAAAGATGAAATCAAAACATCCCAAAATAGCAAAGACACTCATACCAAATCAAGATGGAAAACTAATAAAGAATACATCTACCTCATCTACATAATGCATATGTATGATAACCATGCTGTGATCTCATTGATGTGTCTTACTGATAATACCTATTTATACTATATAGGTGACTGCAGTGTTACCATAAGTAGCGAACAAAGTCACGTCGCACCTCCAACACCATGTACATCAAAACACTGAACAGTGTATTCAAAGTATGTTTTATAGTGGAGGCTCTGTACCCTCTAGTCTTTATGTTGTTAGGAAGCAGAGATGCAGATCAAAGCACACTGAAAACACCTCAGGAATAATAACAGGTAAAAGCCTTGACCCTCTGCGAAAGAAAAAAGAAGAAGAAAAAAAAAAAAGAATTAACCATTCATAGGACAATGCTGGAGGTGTTCTTTGATCACCATTTCTTATGCTGCCAACAGCCTTACCACTCAATGACATGGCTGACCTCAGACGTCTCCCTCTTTGTTATCTGGCTCTAATACCCTAGTCACCATTAATCTTGGAGGATATCATCAAAAGGCCAATCTTTTGGAAATGTAGCACCATAAATAAGGACAGCTGTCTCATGCAAGTCAGATTGTTTGTTTTTTTTTTTTGTGTGAAAGCTTGCTGAAAATCAGATGTGAGTAGAGTTGGAAAGAAACATATACTAGGGTTAGAATCCAGTACTATAAAACATCTAGATAGACTACACTACTTGAATAACCACTCTGGGATGAGTCTGATCAGATACCAACAAGGTTCTGCAGGTAACATCTTTTACTCTTGCGCTGACCGTCTGGCACCCTGTTGTGTTTGCAATCCTCCTCTCTGCAGCCCCCTCTAACATGCTCTACAATGCTCCGTTCTGCAATGTTTTCTTCTGTCTCCTGTGTTCCCCTCTTTGCCAAATTTAGATGGATTTTAGTCTGTGTTTGACCAGAGCCTTTCGAGTCCCACACAGACAAAGAAAACAGTCTGGAGTCAGCCTGTGCATATCGATGACATGAACACCCTCAGCTGTGACCAGCTAGCTACAAACATGCCCCTAGCTTGTAATCAGGATTTTTAATACATTGTTGTTGTTCCAACTATAAGTACTGCAATGTTTACACATATCTGTAAGTGCAGGTGTATACTGTGCATATAGAAACATGTTCACACAGTCTCCAGCAGCAGAGATGCAGCAGACAGGACAGATTAGTTGAACTGGAGTACTGTATAATGTATGTACGACATTTCAAAACTGTTCATCTGACATACTTGAAATACCATTTCACCTCTTACGAATGTCAAGTGAAATATCTGAGTATTTTATGTGTAAAGTGACCTGGAAAATTAAATGCTTGCACAAGCAAGAATAAGATGTAGAAATAAGCTTTTAGGGATCTAGTCTATGTGCATCCGTGGGGAGTCGGATGAGCTCCGTCATGGGGTAAGGTTTCAAGTCTTTATCTCCACAATTCTGTTGGCATAAAACTCAAGCATTTACTGATCTGATGATGAAATACAATCCTCGCACAGAGGGGAACTTTTGCCCGTCTACTCTAAAAGGCGAAAGGCTCTAGAAAACAATCGCAGACATCTCCAGCGGTAGTCCCATTGGCTGCTGAGTAGTGCATGGCTTGTCTGCGCGTGATGCCAAGGTGAAGATGACAGATGTAACCCACATTCTGCATCTTGTCTAATGTCTTTAATGTCTTTACATCCACATTAGACATGCCACACATGGTGCTTTGTTTCAAAGGCATGGATTATCATCTCCAGAATGCTTCCCGAAAACACACATCAGCTGCAACCTTTTATCCTCTGCTTTGCAGCACGTTGCTGTGAGAACCAGCTTGATTCTCCCAGCATAAAAGCATATCAGTCAAGTGAACAACGCAAGATAATGTCCTATTACTTTTATAATGTGAAGAGTACAGCTGTACTTTGTACAGTAGCTCAGTGTCTCACTCAACGGCATTTCGTATTTACTAATCACTGCTGAGTCTTAGAGGAGGAGCTGACAGCGATGTAAAGACACCAACCATGGGGGGAAGGCACTCTCCTGGCTCTGTGATGGGCTGATAACACCTCCTGTGACAGGAAATTATCTTATTGCTGCACAGCCGCCATCACACTGCCACCAGGAAGATCCCTGCTCTCTTGCTCTACTTGGCTAAATCAAATCATAGTCAGTATTTAGGAGGTAATCATTCTACTATCAGTTTCCTTCACAGCTCTCTGAAAAACAGGGGATTCAGGCTACAGGGTGGCTGTCCAAAATTTAAGAGTAGCTGATGAGAACCATCAAATTTTCTGTCTGTCTTTCGTAAGTATGACATTTTGAGAAATATGTAAATTCATTGGATGACAAGATGCCATTTTCATATCTCTAACCACATGCAGCTGGTTAGTTTAGCATAGCACCGATGGAAACAGCTATTCTGGCTTTATGCAAAGGTAAAAAATAAATAAATCAGCATCACTTGATCAGGCAACAAAGACTCCACTTGTCAGGTAATCAGCAAAGTCTGGAATCCTCATGATGATAACAAGACTCTAGGATGTTGCTGGGCCCAGGCGAAACATCGTTACATAACCATGTTGCTTTTACACTTTTTGTACAGGATAAACAAACATGATATAATGTGTTAATTTAGTTAAGTTAGCTTTAGAGGTGTTGGTAGGCAGATCTTGTTACCTTGGGACAGAGCCAAACTCGCTGTTTTATGTTGTTTTTAGTCTTTCAAGTGTCCCTGCTAACCTAGGATGCACTGACTGGTGGCCTATCAAGACTGTCCATCTGTAGCATAATCACTGACCTAAACAAGACTGCATCTTAATGATATTTAATTTCACAAATCCTTTCCGACTCCTACTTAGTTTTGATCTCTTTCCACATGGCCCTTCTTTGGTCTGTTTCCAATTCATTCATTTCTTTTTTTCTTCTGTCCCTCTACTCTTTTATCATGCTTTTAATTTGATGTCCAATTCCCTTCCCTCTCATGCAGCTCTCTAAGCAGATGCAAATTTTTTTTACCAAATAAAATATGAATAATTCATTTCCCAAAAGAAATGTCAGCCACTTAATTATACTTTCTAAACATTTTTTTTTTTTTTCCTACACTCTTCTCTGTCTTCTCTATAACCTTGCGTTGCCTGGTCAAAAACATATGGGTCATATAATAAGGTTAACTGAAGTCTAACATATTTGTAACAAAATATGCAAGCATGAAAAAAGGGCAACAGAAAAATTAGCAAACCATGTCATAGAGAATGCTCCACCTGCTTGGTTTGAGATGTATTTTTATGGAGGACAGCTCAGCCTTGTGTGAAATGGTCATAATGCCATTGTATTAAGGACTGGCAAGTTGCACTCATGGACGTAAGTATTATGCTGCAGTGGTCTCATAAGGTGGTCTCATAAAATGACTGCTACTACGTATATTATATCTAATTATTCCACTAACCTTGAATAAGTCCTACTAACTGTGAAAGCAATAATTGCTCTAGTTGTGTGAAACTGCATTCATGTTTTTTGCCATCTTAACAGTGTGGCTCTAGAGGGGACAATGCCGGTTTGTCACTAGGCTGGTCCACCACTTTGGGCCAGACTGAAAAGTCTCAACAACTGTCGGATGGATTCCC
Organism: Protonibea diacanthus; assembly: GCA_028641955.1. Lineage (NCBI taxonomy): Eukaryota > Metazoa > Chordata > Actinopteri > Sciaenidae > Protonibea > Protonibea diacanthus. Next base: position 14,659,556 of record CM053976.1, on the reverse strand, counting down.
ATAAAATATTATACATGGTGCAGAGAAAATGAATCCCTATACCTGTCCTGACTTCCTTTTTCCTCTGGTGCCACCATGAAGTTCACGTTTTTTTTTTTTTTAGTTTCAGTGTTTTGAAAACCATTGAATTGATTGCCATAAGTTTGATATCTACTCTGGGTGGATTGTTAGAACTTTGGTGATTTTGACCTTTTTTTTTTTTTTTTAATCTAGTGCTGTGATCAGGTCAACATTTTAATTTGAGCAATACTTATGACCAAATATCTGTAAAACTATAATGGCATTCCTGTACTGTAGTAAGACAAAAGAGAGTAATATAATACAAGAAAATGTGCAGGTATACACGCATAGCTTCTAGACTATCATGACGATCACGCATGGGGATGACCATCAAAAGACCAACACCGACAATACATCTGTAGGCTAACTTGGCACTATAATAAAATTGAAATGAAAATTGAAAAATTTTGTTGCTTTCTTAGTTGGTAAAGGGGGTTAGTGTGTATAATTTATTGATCATTTAGTGATGTATTATTTAGTGGTTACACCAAAAGGGTGGGTATTTTATAGAGTTCCTCTGGGGTATGTCAACAGTCCTTGAATCAGCTTTGGAAGTTGTGTGGCAGACTGAGAGGAAAAGGGAATGTAACAGGTCAGGTCCTGACTAATGAGAACAGCTCTTACTGTAAGGCAGAATCAGAGTTAAGCTCCTAAACTTGTTGACAGCTATGTCCTTGGGTTGATTGTATGGGGAAATCATAACTTAACCTCACAAAGGCGCCACAGAGTTATTGCTATTGTTGGATGAAACTTACATCTATGTCATACTATGTTTTTTTTCCTTCAAAAATCAAGCAAAGCAGAGATGAGGAAATATCTTGCCTAAATAAGGAAAGCTCTGCATGTTTTTATAGTTTCCTGACAGCATTAATCCATTTCTTTCCCTCTTGGGAAGAAAGTCACAACTCTGTAAGTGCAAATGTAGTCCCCCTATCATGACTAGCCTATTTGTGTATTTCCAAAGGTCTTGATTGGATTGAAGTGGGGGAACAAAAGATCTCTAGAGCCTCTTCACCCTCAAATAATCAGCTTTGGGCCTCTTATTAACTATTCCCCAAAGAGCCATGTTTAATTGCCAAGTGTTAATTAGAGATTTAGAGGGGAGGGGCTGCAGTGCCCAATTGCCATTTCCTTCTAAAGCCATTTGGCATGCCACAACACGTTAGTCATATGGAAGTCCCTCCTGGGCATCCCTGATTTCATCACCAGCAACAAACAGAACATCACTCACTTATCCCACGTTGAATAATATTAATAATACTGTTTAAAAAAAGAAAAAAAAATGCTCAGAAATATCAGAGAGCTCCTATAAAGTAAGAAAAACAACATGTATCACAACTTATCTTCAAATGAATGAGATTATGTCCTTTGTTCTGTGTCTCCATCGCCTTCTCTTTGTACTGTATGCATTTCCACTGGAGGGCCATAGTGGCAGATAAGCAGCGGCTTACACAGAGCTGGAGTGGCAGTGTCACATGTGCAGCCATCTTGTGCCCCCAATCTGGAGAGATGTAATTCTCTTTGTGTGATAATGGTTCTCAACATGCCCGAGACAAGAAGGAGGAATCCTTGGGGGAATTTGGCAGATACTTAACCCATTCCATCTCACAGTGCTGCTCACTGGATAAGAGAGAGGCCTCAACAGATTGTTGAATATAATAATAATATAATAAATAATATAGAATAATAATAATAATGTAGTGTAATAGAGTAACATTGTACTCCTGTAGAGACAATTATAGCATATTGAGTTAAGTTCGTACAGAAAATAACTGATTACAGTTGTACCTCAAGAAATCTCAGCTCAAGAAAGTCTCAAGAAGTCTTATTTATTAAGTCATATTTAATAAATACATATCCAATGATGACTAATTTGGCATGTAATTAATTGTTTATGTTATTTATCAAGCAACAAATGCAAAATAATAAATAGCCTCAGGTTATCAAATGAAAGGATTTGCTACTTTTTCTGTTTATTATCATTGTAAATTAAATATCTTTGGATTTTAGTGTAGATTGTTATTTGGAGAAAACAAGCAACGTGAATGTTTTCCCATTTTATATATCTTATAGACAACTGATCTTTTTATTCAAAAAAGAGATTGTAGAATTTTACAAAAATAAAAATTACCATTTGATTAAACTCAGCGGGGAGTACGGAGATCAAATGAAGATACCACAGTGTGTATCACTACTTGAAAATGTAAATCCCATGATTAGAGACCTCAGTAACTAGCTCTCTGCTCCATTAGCACATGGAAATCTCTGTGTAGAAAAGGTAGCACTTAGAAAAAAGCTTATAACACGTCCAGCTTCATCCTGTCTCTTTTCCATTCAGATCTGATATGGACCCAAACTAATCCACACAGTCAAATACATCTGTAACAAACTGAGCTGTAAACAGGTTGAAAATGGACATGGATATTATTCTGCACTCACAGGCTAAGACTAGCATCAGGCATATATCTTTAGCAGAGTGAACATTAATCTAACAAAGCTGTTTTTCATCTCAGTGGGGGCCACACTTACACACCCCTAGTATTTAGTGTGAATGTTGCATCCCTACTTGTGCAGTTAACAGTTAACAGGTTGTCTGATTCCTAAGAGCTCATTTAAGTCTGCTTGCTAGCTTCTGACAGCCCAGTCATTTATCACATGGTGTTTCATTGTAATAGAATTCTATTCAGAAAAGATTATACCCAGGCTTTCTGATGATAATTTTCACCATCTTTGACGGCAGAGCTTTTCCCCCCTCTTTTCCTATTTCCTTCCTGTACACTTCTAACATTCCTTCATAGACTGATTTTCTTCATCATAGTCCCCCAGAAGGGTTTCTTTGATTTGTTTCCCATCTAAATTTAACTGTTACCTGGACATCACCTCCGCCTGCCAGCTGGACAGATGGCCTCTTGTCTTGGCCATACAGCCATGTGTATGACAGCTCCATGCTCTATTTTTCACAGCCCATTTACAGCAGATGAACACAGAGCCTGGGTCACATCATAACCGAGTGGCAACCTCTGTGGCTGTGAAATGAAGCCAACATGACAGGGCCAAAAACTGCAGTTCCTTGAACAGCCACTTGAGGATGGCTCCATAAATTATCATCCATAAGCTCCAATATTAAAATGTCAACTTCACAGTAAAATGCACGTTTACAGCCAGGTACATAAAATGGTTTTGGTCTCAATAGCTCAAATTAGCTTCAAATTATATTAAGGTTTAAAGGTATGCACAACTAACACCATGGCCACTTTGACTGACAAGTGGGTGCCATCAGTGGTGGTGGTGTTTGAGCAAATAGGCTTCATTCAGACTGGCTCAGCTCCACTCACAATCTATGTCTGCAGGAGCAGGCAGGACTGCCAAGATGGCGACTGACAGAGCCACCACTCTGAGCTTCACAATGGCTCTTTTGGTCCTATCCTATGGGGGACATTACCAATACAGCGTCTATATTTTATGCAGTCTATGATCATAACCAGCAGTTAAATGTGGTGATGGTGCAGCTTGGCTCAACATTGATCCACTTTTTTTTCCACAGGCTGGCTGAGGTCAAATTCAACTGTAATACAGTTCTATGAGAGCTAATGTTCATTTTTAACTGTACACCCATCCACATTTGAATTTTGTAACTATCAAAACACATACCAGTGATTTATGGGGATTCATTGCAGATTTTTTGTACTTCGCCTACTGGTGGTTGTGCAAATGCCACAGTTTTGTAGTCTTGCTGACAGCATCTTTGGAATATCAACATGGACATAGCTGGCTTCCGAACATGCAAACTGCAAACTGCAAGCTATTGAGATCCATTTCAGCTTTCAGCCAACAGAAGAGGCTGATGGCATTTCCAGCATTTACTAATGAGTCAGAATAACTAATTCCTCATATTTCACGGTCTGTAATCTGCAGCATCAGCTATGCATGTGTTGACTCAGCACGCCAAATGAAGTATTAAGAGTGTCTTTGAACACTCTGATGTTGTTTAGAAACCAACAAAGGCAGTGAGACCAAGATGAAAAATACATTTTATGGCAGAGCTGTGGGTAAACATATTTATGAGAGTTGAAAGACAACGTTATTTTTTTCCTCTCATAATTTTAATGACACACAAACAGCCAGTTTATGTAATTCTGTTTCATATAATGTGTTACAAATATACACTGGTTTTGATGAGAAGTAAAGCTTCTCAATGTCCTTGTTCTTTGAGTATCCACTCTTGAGTTTGTGAGTTCAACAACACTCATGAAAGTGGTCTGACAGGAGAGGACAGATTAATATTAACACACACACTATTATTTAAATTCTCCGTAATGTGCTGCTGTGGCGTTGCATCACTGTTTGCAATCACCGGGTATTTTATATTCACATCATTTCTGTCATATCACCATCCTCACATTATTTATGAAAGGTCTATTAACAATAAGCTTGACCTGCAATGTGCAAATGCCCTTCCATCGCATCTTAGCCTCGCTGCTTTAAGAGACTATTTAAGATTTTAAATAGAGCCAACACTTACTTTAATTAATAAGACAGAATAGATTCACTCAGGTGCGAATAATAACTTGATGTATATTGACAGGTTGGACACTGGCTGCCATGTTGGCCATGTCGCCTTGGGCTGAGTCCCAGCAGACAGGAACAGAAACCCCTGTCATGGTAGCCCATTGGCCATCTGAAAACCTGTTCTCTTAAAACTCCAGGGACTGACCAATGAACTGTCTTCTTGAATGTGTGAATTGTTGTATTATGGAAAAGCAATGTGAAATCTCCAGGAAGCAGATCTCATTGTCACACAAGTGATGCGAGGGGCAGTGACAAAAAGGTTTACGTCTTTGAACAAACTAACACTGATAAGCAGAAAGGGGGAGTGGGTATAGTACAGTGTAGTAGTACTATCTGGCTCCCACAGCCAGGTGAGCACGTAGTGACAGTGTAACCAGGGAGTGCCAGGGAGTGTGGAAAGATAAATGAGAGAATCCGCACTCTTTAAAATTAATTGCAGTCTGCAGTAATAACCTTTCTGCAGGCAGGCATCGTGGGAAGCTGTGGGAACACAGGGGAGCCTTTTGAGCTGGCTAGGGGATTCTTAAGGCGCCTTAGGGGGTGATCCCAGAAACAGAAGCAAATGGCTTTGGTAGCACATGCTGACTGGTGCTGAGACAGACCAGCTGTTCAGTCTACTTGGCAGCAAGGCATCTCTAAAGCTGAGCAGCAGATGAGTCAAGAGTGCTGAGCTGGGACATGGTTTGCTCCCCTTTCATTAGGCAGCTCAGATCAGCAGCATAAGTCATGTACCTACTTGCATTTTGTACTTTTCAGATTTTTTAGCTGATAGGAATTTAGTGAAAACTAGTTTCACTCCTAGATGTTTGAGGTGTTCATCTATCCATTGCACCTTTTCTATTTTTGAAGATGTACTGTAGCAACACACACCCATTATGTCAGATAATCTGTTTCTCTGCTTGTCTGCCTGGGCCTTTTTCTATGCCCCTTTTCACTTCTATTCTTCTATTCCTCTTTCATTTGGGTGATCTCTCTAGAGCCTCTGCCTTCATTCCCTGGAGATCATCCTCTCCCATCTCCCATCCCAGACGCTGGCCAATGTGGCAGCCTTGCACCTCAGCTCATTATCGCCCATGCTGGGCTCACAGAGGGCAAGACACCGCGGATCATGGCTCGGCCTTCATAGCCAGCTGTCAGGGCTTTTCCTTTCACTGAACTGGGGAGGCTGGGGTTCCTGTCCCTATAGGGATGGTTCCATTTAAAAAAAACAGAAAAAGTTGGCTTGCAGGAACTGAGAAGGTGTGGACACCTAGCTCAGTATGCCCACATTTCGGGTCGGGTATTCGTAAACGTAATGACCGCTGTCACCATAAACGTCACCGCTCACCGTCGCATCATGGTAGGACTTTGAAAATCCCTGGTTTAGAAGACTTTGGTGCTGCTTGTTTTTCTCTTTTGGAAGAGTTATGATGGAACTGCAATAGTGACTGTATAAACATCAAAGAAATTAAATTTTGGGGTGAAGTGCCGCATTAAACGACAAAATAAAACCAAACTTGAAGCTGAGGACAAACCAGCATCCTACCTTACCACCACTGCTCCCTCTTCAAAATAAACGTCATCTTGACTCACCTTCTCCTGGTACTGCCGTCTAGATGAGTCCAGGGATTGGATTAGCGCAGTGGCATGGCCCACAAACATGGCGTAGCAGGTAGCGCCCACAATCATGCTGAGGATGGTCAGCCACACGTCTGTCATGCCGACTGGGGGGTACATGCCATACCCAATACACAGCATGTGGCTCATAGCTTTGAAAAGTGCGTAGGAGTACTGCTGTCCCCATGTGTCATTCTAGATGAAAGAGAGGAAATGGGGTGAGTTAGGGTAAGTACGTAGGAACACTTTTTATCCTGCTCTCTCTCCCTCTCTCATAAAGGTGTTGATGGCACATTAAAGGTCGATAAGCACCATGACAGCTTACACACATACACGCACATATCCAATTACCTAAGACGTAACTAATGGCATGTGTCCACTTCAGACTGTCTTTGTTCAATACAGAGCAGCTGGCAGGGCAAAACATACTTTTCAATATGCAAACATTTGGAGCAAGCAGACATTTGGGCGAAAGCCTAAAACAGAGCCTTGAGAATGGGCGGATGGAGCGTGAGACACTGAAGGCTTGCATGACAGTAAGTAGGTCAGCTATTTAGAAAAATGTGAATTCTCTCCGAGTTTTCTCATTTGTAGATAAATTGCCCCTTTTCCTTTAGATCCCAGTGGTAGTTCATGGCAAATCAATATCAACTCTCTCCTGGGGGTGACATGTCCAAATTGCTTTCAAACTCATTTCCACAGCAGAAAAGCTGAGAGATAGCAATTTTATTAGTGCCCCCCTGAAAAGGTAAGGAGCAATGACCCAGCAAGATAATGGGACAGCTACTGTAAAAGAAGACAAAAAATGTCTCCTAATGATTCTAATCAGAACCAAACCAACTGTGACTGAGTAAATACTTACAAACTCTTTGTCTAGCAGGTAATGTCAGGGAAACATAAGGAGCTTTCCATCAGAGAGGTGCCTGCCCTGAAGGCTTGAATTAATTCAGACAGATATATTTGTTATTCTGTCACCATTCTTGTGTAATGCAGTTAATTAGACGGTGTTTACTGTGTGAAACACAACAAACTCCATTTTGATGTTAATGAGAGGCTACATACCTCACCTCAGGATTTTAAACTAAGTATATTATGAGTGCTCTTCCTCACATCTAACGACCTCTGCACTCCTACTGCAGATTCACAAGGCTGTTTTGGGGTGAAGAAATCAGAAGAGACAGCCAGTACAAACCTCTGTGGAAGTTTTGGAAACGACTGAGCTGTAACAACATGAGATGGCTAAATATAATCTAATGTAATCATCTTCTGACAAGGCATTGGTATGTGAACTGATACTCGCTGAGATGTAGATATTTAAATATGTAAGAAATGCAAGACTGCATTTGTAGGTTTACATGGTAGTAAGTGAAAGTAAAGGGAAAAAACAGATTAAAGGCTATATTACTCTAAAATATAAACATATAACAGGAGCACTGGATTTTATTTGTTTAAAAAATAATGGATGGCAGCTGTCTCATATTGTTGTGAAGGACTAGGCTTTATAAATCTGTTTTTCTTTGTTGTAGCTTTGTGTATCAGGCAGTATTATTTCTATGTAGTTCAAATGTGTGTATGTTTTTCAAAATAAAACAAAGACGTCAGTGTTCTCACTGCTATCTTAATCCATGCATATTGTACTATGTCGCAATGATGAGCCACAGTTTACATTATGTTGCCTGACAGCTCAGCCTTATGTTACTTAAGATAATCCCTTTAGAATTACCTCCATGCATATTGAACTAGTGGTAAAATGCATCTTTCATGGTGGAGAAGGGGATATATACAAGTATGAATGTATATCTTTATCTTGTGTTTTAATCCAGATAATTCAAAGAGGTTTGGTCAATGAGGTGGACGACTAGTTGCCCTGTACTGACACTATCTAGGAGCAAGGCCACCTCACCTGTATGTATCTCTGCACAGATAGGTATGGAGAACAAGCTAAAATTAGCTTAAGTGTGAAACATCTCACGGGACAGTGGTTTGCAACATCTGCCGTTTTTTGTGATTAAATATAACAAGTGAGCATGTCAGGAAGGTAGCGAGGCATGATGAACCAAATACATCATACCTTGAGCAATGTAACTACTCATGTGACATCTGTTCTGGCACGGTGAGCTGAACATACAGCTGAATAGAAGATGGTTTCTGTAAAACTAAAGGTTGGCTTTCTTGAATTTGTTGTTCTATCGTCACAGATGCATTTACCTTAGGCTTGTGACAGAGAATGGCTGTGATCAATATATGGAAACCACAACAGCTGTTGCCAAAGGAAAAACTGATTGGTCAAAATATTGCCAATAAATCTATTCAATCCAGGAAGCTTTTATTCCACCATTCCACCAATTAGTTGCAGACCACAAGAAAGCCCAATTATTGCCCCATTGACTGTTACAATAAGATGTGTACTGATAAGCCATCAGTCAGGAAACCACTTTCCTCAGCTGCGTTTCTTAAGGGATGATTTATTGGTATGTTATTTGGAAGAGAGAAGCATTCAGTGATTTCAGATCAATCACGATCGATGGTCCCGCCACAAAACCTGACAATAACTCCTGATTTGTTTGGAGCCACTGCCTTTTATTACATGAAACATGAAGTTAACATGAGGCCATCAGCTGCGGGTGATTCAGAATCGCACATCAGGTGTGACACAGTCCGCTTCTGTGAGCAAATAAAAGCAAACTCTATTATGAGCCAGGCTCAGACACTCTGCTCCAGCTACTGTTTTAACAATACAGCAGAATTAAAGCAAAGCATGAGTGCTCACTGGAAACTGTCAATATTCAACCAATATTGAATAAGGGCGGTCTGTCCTCAGAAAATCAATGTTCCCTGCACAGCCTCAGTGTCTCTCTCCTTTCACAATAAGGACAGATGTTGAGAGCTCCAAATAAATAAAAAACAATCAGCAAATTGAATAAATGTGGGTAAATGTAGCAGATAAATATATTTGATTTAGGGCTTAAAATGACAGATATGTGAGGCAATCTTTCTCAGGATGCTAAGGGGTTTTAGTACAGTAATTACTGAAGCTGATGGATGAGATAAGACAGGGCATAATCTGATTCCAACAAGCAGGAGGACTCTATGCCGGAGAAGCACTTACCACCATCTTATTTTTGGACACCCAGCAGTCAGCGGGGAAGTCCTGCAGCATGGGCACCAGAAACTGCAGGCAGCCATCCCAGTGGCACAGCAGCAGCATCATGCCGATCAGATTGACGATCCTCACCATGGCGCTGGCAAGGTCATAGGTCATGTGAAAGATCTGAGGGGTCAGAGAGGAAAGAAGCAGGAAACGAGTTAGGGCAGGGTGACTCAACACGCTGATGGTAAAATCCCTGAAATCTCTCCGGATTGCAAAGCACACACACACACATACACGTCTTCAAGGGAGATTTTCCTCTTCCACAAGCAGTTCAGCGACTTCTGGGTCTATCCTTTGATCATGTCATGCACAGGGTTTCTGGTTTAGGAATTAGACGACAATGTATTTAGCCCGTAGAAACCTTATTTGGATAGATGAGCTAGCGGATGCAAATGTTGTGAGAACGGTCAACTGGGGATGGTCAGCAGGCTGGGCCCATTAACTCCTCTGCTGCTGAATCATCAACCTCTCAGCCAAACACAATAATGGCACAAGGGCAGAGGTGGCTACGCTCCTGGGGTGAGAGCATTCACAGGCTTGGTTTGTTAATCCTAATGATAAATATACTCATAAGGCGCTCCAGGACTTCTGGGCTGGTGTAGATTTTAATGGCCTCAACCATTCAAAGCCTCTTAATCCCACTGAAGACCACGGTGTGCAGTGCTAACCACTCTACTCCTTATTAAAATCCACTCAGTGCCTTTTAAGCGCTTGTGACTGAGAGGGGATATTCCATCTTTACTTTGTTGTTCAGCAGTAGGTGATGATGAGGAGGGAGATGAAGATATCAACATAGGTATCTGTCAACATACGTATTTGTTTTGTCTTAGTACTTGTTAAAGCACCACTGTGTGCCTCGTAATTCGTATGTGTGCGTGTTAAGATGGAGGTTGCCAGGGACCAGTGCAATGTTTGTCCGGAACAGTGTGGGTCCTGCTGCACCATCAAATCACATCAATTTGGCTCCATCAGCAGGCTAGCATGAAGCCAAAGGTATGCCCAGGAAAATGTGCCTGGGTGAGTTCAAGACATCCCCCCTTATTCATGCAATCTCCGTCCATCCACACAAACATTACACCTTGAAGCTCAATATCGCTCTCCCACTCTGTCCTTTGGAAGTCAACTTGGATGGGTACTGGATCAAAAAAACACTGAAACACAGAAACAGATAAACCTGCACAACCATGCAACTCCCGTAGAAAAACTATTATATTTACAATAACATTAAAATTAATAATGTGTTTTTATAGGAACTATGAGGTTGTGCAGATGTATCTGTTTCAAATCCTTGGGCACTTTCACGTCACCTAAGCTGAATAATTTGCCCAGCTACACCTTTTGTCACTCAACCCACTAAATCTTATAATTCTCTACACGTCTGTTCACAGCTGCTCGTCAAACGTGAACTATTGCTTTTTTTTTTTTAGCAACCAGTCTTTTCTTTAAACACGGTGTTAAATAATTTATATTATCTAATATGCAATGTTGTGTGGTGTCAAGTTTTCTGCTGGAGCCGTAATGGCATTGGATAGCTTTAAAGTGTTAAGTTCAATCTGTGATGAATAAATAAATCATAAAGTACCCCCTTCCATCTTCCACATTGAGCGTGATATATTTTTCATTTGTGAAATCAGACAGGAAAGGTAAGCTTTACAAAATGGACTCTACTTTTAAATCTAGAAAAACTTGCCAAGTAAAATATGAACACAAACACAGCAGAATTCTGGGACATTAAGACTGACAAATGAACAAAGATCCATCATTTTCAGAGCATGTAAAAAGTTAGTTTTTGCCCTAAGCTGCATCAATTGGGGCCATTTCTTGTGAGTCTCCCACCTTTATGGAAAAACAATTCCATAATGCAATCCTAAATTATCTAAATTGGTGGAGTACACCTTTAATAACTGAATATAAAAGCACCAAACAGGTGTTACCTCTATCATCCAAAATATCAGCAATGGCTCATTGTGGGCAATAACTCTTGAAGCAAGTAATGATCTATTGTCTTTAGGGTGTTATTATCATTGCGTGGACTCTCCTGGAAAATGTCAATGTACTGAATCCTATCAAACTCTCTCCAGCCTTAGTGTATTTCTAAAATAGCACACATTCTTTTCAAAATCTTGTGGCACAGTCTGAATGACTCATTACTGTTCAACAATAACTCCTGTTACATTCTTACTGTAGATGTGACCCCAAAAGACCTCTGGCACTTAAACGCTATGTGGAGAATAAAGCCTGTGAGGACTGTAGCAGCTAATGCCATGCAAATCTCCAGTTTGTAACCCAAACTCGACTGTCACTGCAGGAAGGTGATTCCCCTATCTCTTTTCACAGGTGCAATCAATTCAAATACACCCATGCCAGGCAGGAACAGACTTTCCACTTACGAAAAATTGTTCCCAAGATTGCTTCTGTTAGAAGGTTGGATCATCATTAAAGGATCATTATATTTAGGCAAAGGAATGAGGTCTCTGTATCTCCTTTGATTTCTGTCGCCCCTTGTAAATGTGAAAATAGACACATGCATCAGGACGTCTGAGTGTGTTTAACAAAGAATCATGTACTGTGCTAAAAACACGCATACACAGAGGATTGAACACGAACACACAAATGTGAAAGCGTATGGTTGCACACACAGCGTTACACAATATGTTGGCGTGTTACGTGGCGAATGATGGATTGCTGACCACTTTCTTTTAATTGATAGGGACACAGAGAGAGCTTGGCAGTATTAGCATCAGCACGAACAAGAGAACTTTGATTGATGAAGGCACAGAGATGCAACACAACAGTTTCTTATGGGGGGGCTTGTCATTACTCCCACTGCTCTCATTAGGCCTCTCCATATGAGAGGCCATGCTGATCCAGTATCTGCCTGCCTTTTTTTTTAAATCGAAAACATGGACCAGATCACGTCACCTGTAGTAAATCAACGCCAGTGTAGTGGTTTCATAAATGCAACTACTGAAACAGCAATGACATGGTTTGAGATGGAGGCTCTAATTTATTAAATTCAATTTAATTTAACTGTAATCTTGTGAGAAAGGCCACTTTAACCACAGTCAGTGTGACCAGGGAAACTACATTTCTACTGTGAGGGATTTATTTCTATAGCATGCACCATATGGGATTTGCACAGAGGGTCAAGCATAGGTCCTGGGGTCACTGTAGGGATAGTGCTAAACCTTAGATTATTATGGAGACAATGACTTCTCTCCTTGAAACACAGAGCTGCTGTATGCTTGTGTTTAGGAAAGCAGGCACCATTCTGATCATTACTATGGTAACCGAGGTCAGAGGATAGGGCTGTCTCACTCCATAGACATGACAGATAGGTAAATAATGCAGAAGCCTCTACAGAGTCAGATAACAACATCGGAACACCAAGGGTAAATATTTCCTTGTTTGTAGACTAATGACCCTTTAGGTGCATAGAGTAATTGTGACACTATTGTGAGGGTAGATGAGTGGAAGGCTTGAGTGGAGGGCCTGTTCAGAATTGAGGCAGCATCACATCATGACACATGTATTGATAAATTCCCAGTTTTCCTTGATCAATCTTCGATAATCCTTTCAGCATAAAACATCTTGGACTCCTGTGCACCGAATGAACGGACCACTGATGGATAGAATTCTCCACAACAACTACTACCAGAAATACTATGATTACTACTTTATCTTACCCTGCTGACTACCTCTGCTGTCAACTAAAACTATACCACCAGAATAGTTAAACATTGTTCAGACTCTTAACCATATTTTGGCACAAATCTACTTTACAGTGTCTCACAGACAAGATCAAAAGGGCAAAAACAGGGTTACTTGCTTAAAGTCCTCAACTAATCTGTATCCCTGTGAGCCAGTGTTCAGGCCCAGACGGCTACAGAGTGGATGAAGGCAGCTGCCGAGTCATCTCAAACAGATGGAGTGAGAAGAGCGTGATCCAGGTGAGAGAATAGACGCATATGTCCCATGGTGCTGATGGTAGCTGCCCAGACACAGTCGATGTAGCACTTTACCGAGGCATCTGGTGTTTTCTGCTCGTGCTGCTAATGATGATGAATGTTTGGCATGATGGCATCTCGACACATAAGAGAAAACAAAATTGTTTGCTCATACTGTTTTTCTGATGCAATTTTGCTGACTGAGCCTCCACGCATGACCCGTACCTCAAATCTCCACCATTTGTTTTTGAGTTGTTTTTATATTTAGTTTCATACTACACAAATACAAGATCTTTGATGGATTCATTGGTAAATCATAGTCATCTATAATTTCTCTGGGAATAGCACTAGTTTTGTACAAGTATGGTATGTATTATGTTCATTAGATTTAGTGTGTTAATTGCCACATGCTGCATCCTTTCGCGTTTGAGCGAGACATGATTTCCCTGTGATGAGTAATGAAGTTTATCAACTAAATCAAACCACACGTCTCGGTCTTGTTTTTAATCATCCACGCCGATGGCAGATTCTGGGAGCAGACCGTGGGCAGGGGGTTAGATTTCTCACTATAAATGCCTTCAACCAAAATGTCATGCTCATGCATGCTGTCATGGTGGACGAAGCACACATGGAGAATGAAAAGCAGGCCTGGGAGTGGACCACTGGGAACACCCTTCCATCATCTGTCTGAACAGGCCTGGAGGGTTCGGATCACAAAAAAACACTCTCATTCTGTTCCCTACCAAGATGCGCCATTGGGTTTGTGCAGGATTACACATTTCTGTGTAATAGTTTTTTAAGCAAATCCACTGTGGGTATTCATATCACACAAGGCTTATTCAGACTGTTGAGGACCTGTCACTGTTACTGGCAAGCCTCATTGTGCACTCAATAATAGCCCATTAAATCTTTTCTTCCTGCTTTTCTTATCTCTGAAAGACCAGTCCTGGGCCAAGGTAATGGGTCAGTGAGTGGGGGGCTGATTGGCTGATTTACCTTATTTAAATATTTTTTGTATAGATTTACTGGGTGGAAATAAAAGGAGGCTCACTCCTTCTCTGGACCCTCGGGGCAGCCACATGGCTAACTTCTATCGCAGCACCTGAGCATTTCACTGATGGATCGTTTTGTTTCTCCCTAACTGCAGCACAGAGCCACTAGGGCCGGCAGAGCCATACATCTTAACAATCCAAGGTGCCAATATTAAGAGAGATAGATGCTCTGCCTCCTTGTATTAAAAAAACAAAGGTGGTACACCTTAAAGGACCAGTGTGTAGGAATTAGTGACAGCTATCAGTGCAGTTGCTGATTGCAACCACCCCTGTTACCCTCTCTTTTCATGATGGAGAAATTATGGTCAGTGCGAAATGCGTAAAGAAATGTGAAAGGCCCAATCTAGAGCCAGTGTTGGGTTTATCCATTCTGCACTATTATAGAAACATGGTGGTTAAACATTGCGGATATACTTTAATGAAAACACAGAGTATTGCCATATTCTGTAAATAGAGCCTCCTAAGGTCTCACTCAAGATGATGATGAAGAAGATGTCTCATTATGAAATCTCAGGAGAGGTGAGGTCAAATGTAAGAAAAGCATTGCACCAGCTGGAAGTTTGTTTGTGCTGAAGTACAGAAAGTATAGTTTAGATGTTGTTGACAATGATGACTTGAATTCGATGGTCTCTGGAGTATACGGATGAAGAGGTCCTGATAAGGAGAGAGACAGGGAGGTGTAACAGGAGGGTGAACAAGCTGCTGCAAGGCTGCAATGCTTGAGAAATTGAAGGTGTTTCTGTTGGTGCTATGACCCTATGCTAGTAACTACAACTAAAACATGGGAAAATAAGGTCCAGGTTGAAAAATACTGAAGTTAAGTCATTCGACTTCACACCTTACTATAAAACATTCCCTTCTTTGTTGTTGTTCTTTGTCCCCCTTTATCTCCATCATGCTAAAAAGCAACGTTTACTGGGCTGGCCGGTCGGGACAGTTATGTTATAGGCATCAGGCACAATGGGAGGAAGCCCTCAGAGCTTAGTCATTAGTGCACTGCCTTGAATCTGATTTAACAGGATGACTAATCTCATCCAAGTCAGTGGTTCGTCAACAGGAGACAACTCCAATGAGGAGAATATCCGGTCGCAGTCTTATTTTTATCCAGATGAAAAGTGACAAGAGGAAACTGACAAGAGGGAGACAAGGGAGACGCCATAACGGCAGTCTGCTGTGTGCATGTGTGTCTGTGATGGATATCTGCACAGCATGTTGAACGTCATTATCCATGACAGTGTTATCACTGGCATATAGCCACCACCGCCAAAACCTCCTTGTTTGTAAACAACATTCTGTCAACATGGTTTGAATATAAAAAAAAAAAGCACACCCTTAAATCTCGAGTGTTTGGAGAGGAAATGGAAGCAATCAGAGCTAATTTATGACAGCTGTGATAAAAAAGGACATTGAAGAAGAAGATTCATTAGCTGGTGGAGGATTAGGGCGTCGCTTTAGTTATGCAAAGGATACTGATGGTATTAGTGGGTTTTGGATTAGGGTCTTTGAGGAGGTGAAGATGATATGATTGCAGTTTCCGGCATCATTTTACTCCCTGAAATGTCCTAACATTTAGTGCTTAGTATTTGAATGTTTCATTCCCCCTCCCCTAAATTTGTAAGGATATTAATCAGTTGTGAAGACGTAACGGTAGAATGGTAGAACATTAGTTATCATTATTTAAAGAACAAAATGTAAATGTTGGAAAATAATTTTAAGTAATTAAAAAAATTAACAAGAGGTATATTATATTGCCACCATGTGCAATACAGTTCCAATATATTTCAATTAAGCAAAAAACTATTGCAATAAAGTAAACTGGAGCTGGTAAAGGTGGAAGTAATTCTAATAGCTGACTATACTAATGGGTAGTTTAATCTTTAATAATACATCATAGTTTATTTGTTGATTCTATTCTGTATTAATAATCTGAATCTGCAAAGTATCTAGTAACTCAAGCTTTAAAAAAAATACTGTAAATATAGTAGAGTAAAATGCACCTTTACTAGCCTGATTTAAATTTATGTATTACTACTGTAATTATACTAAAATTATACTAAAACAACAACAACAACAACAACAACAATAATAATAATAATAATAATAACAATAACAATAACAATAACAATAACAACAACAACAATAATCTGAAAGGCAGGGAGAGAGGTAAAGGATATCTATTAATATTTTATATTTTTATTTATCTTTGAAAGAACACTATATCTATATATAATATCTATAACTATAGTTATTGTTCAAATATGTTCTCTTGGCGGTCCAGTTGTTTTCAATTGCATTCTATTCTACCTGTTGCCTGTCTTAATGAAATCCCCCTCGATATACATATTCTGTTGTCTTAAAGAAAGCCCTACTGAAGCAGTCTG
This sequence comes from Protonibea diacanthus, assembly GCA_028641955.1. Taxonomy (NCBI): domain Eukaryota; kingdom Metazoa; phylum Chordata; class Actinopteri; family Sciaenidae; genus Protonibea; species Protonibea diacanthus. The sequence goes on along the minus strand of CM053976.1, from coordinate 14,642,800 downwards.
GGGGTCAAGCATCATGCTCAAGGACAATTTGCAAACATGTCTGAGCTTCAGGCTAGAACGGTAGCACAGTATGCTCTCCGGAGGACATGCAATTATATTCCATGTCGACAGAGCCAGAAAGAGGGTTCAAATACTCACATGCAGAAAAAACGCAACTGACAAACTGTACATACAAAGTCAAATGTTTGGACACACCTTCTCATTCAATGTTTTTATTATTTTACAAAGATTAACTATTTGTCAGTGAATATGTGCAGTATGACCATGCATGCATGTCAGATTATGAGATTATGACTTCCATGACCTGCCAAGTAGTTTCATAAAATCATTGTTATCTTATACAATACTGTTGCAATGGCTGAGAATGGTGCTGCATGTGGGAGTTATCAAGCAATTTTCTGAGTGAGGATGTGAGACAATTAATGAACAGCTTAGTCACCTTCTAAGAAAGGTTTCTATATGATTTTCATGGTAATTATACTACTATGATTTTATTTAACTTCTTCAAAACAGACAGTCTTGTGTCCATCCATAAAATCTTTACCTGTCAAACATTTGAGCTCTGTTCTGTTACTGCTTTTAGTATGAATTGCTTCTCTGTCTTCAGTACATGCTGTAGTACTTTGTCTTTTCCTTGAAATTCCTAAAAAGCTTTATTCATAGCAGTGAACACATGGGAAAAGATTACAATTTGAAAATTTGTTCCCAACAGAAGCACTCTATGAGGTATTAAACCATGCAGTACAGTTCACTGAGCTGTATACAGCTCTTCCCAGAAGAAGTGTCCTCTGTGTGACTTCTTACCGGGGAGGAAATTAAACTCAAACAATAACAAACCAAATGAATGTGTGCAGGACTATTTATAGCTTGTGAAATATGAGTGAAATAAATCATCTTCACCTTTTGGAGGACATCGGGATCTCACAGATCTGCAGCTTCTGCCATGTCGGAGAAGTGCAGCTCATTGCAGTGCCATATACTGAGGAGTGGCAAGCAACGCTGAATAGCGTTCATTGGTGTTACAGGGTCTAAAAATTGCACAGTGTCATGGATCACAAGGATCGCGCACCAATGTGCTGTGAAAACCTGCAGAAATAATAACTTTTCAAAGTTGTTTTATTTTTAGTATTACTGTGTATTTATCTGTGGACAAATAAGAACACAGAATTACAATGTAGCTCCAATTTCTCTCTCAAGCACAATATGCAGGTAAACTGACCTACGGAAGGTCAGTGTGAAGTGTTGCCAAAATATTCAAATGGCGATGAGATACATACACGTTGTCTGAAGTGTAGCTGTCAATAGGAAAAGTCAAAAAGGCAGTCAGGTGGTGAGATCTCGGAGACAAGTTATTCTGCAGTGACAGATGACATTTCTGTGAGGTCGCATCTGGAGTACTCTGGCACTGAGGCAAAGCTGGCCTTTCACTCTGTCTGCCTAGCTAGCATTCAACAGCAAACCTCAAACACACATGCACACACACACCATCCACACAGGCATAAAACATGTAAATGGAAGCTGGCTCTGTGAGTGTATTATCTCCTCTTTCTATCACATTTTTTGGCAAAGGTTTTTAGATGCTATAAGATGATTGAACAAGCTTTCTTTCTTTCTTTCTTTCTTTCTTTCTTTCTTTCTTTCTTTCTTTCTTTCTTTCTTTCCTTTTATTTCCTCCCATCAGTCACCTTATTGCACAAGCTGAACATGTGACAGCTCACTGTTATTATGTCCACTTTTTTTTAAATACAGACTGGCTGTCTCTGCATGTATCCCTGCCTTCATTTTGGGATCAGAAGTACTGCAGCAGGGATGCATTGAGACACAAAGGGAGTCTCCCCCAGTGATTCATTTGAACTTTTCCTCTCTTTGAAATGGCATCACAGAGGCCCTGCATGATTAATGTCACCACACTTATATACACTGTTCTACCCAGAGTGCCAGCTGAATATTTGAAAACCAGAAACTTTTTAAAATACCCATGGGCAGGTCTGGGGATGTTTGATTGGCAATCAGCTTGCTATTCAACCTTTCCAATTGTCCATGTAATGCCATGCACTCAGGTGAACACAGCCACCAACTAACTGGGCAGTGTTGTGGCCAAAACTGGCTTTTAATTAATGGATATCAATACAGAGTTGTTAGTATGTGAATGTGAAATTAGGGCAAAATTTGACAACACTGGAGGAAAATTACCATCCACTGTTACAGTCACTGTGCAATTTCTAAAATAGTTACTAATTCAAAGCAGAGCTAAACCAAAGAATTTCTAAAAATGTTCCTGACTGAAGTCATTATTTCATTACCCTTATCACACTGAAATTATTATTTTCTTAACTTGTTTTGATGAAGACAAGTAGCTTGTTTCTTTAGTAATACTGCAGCATCTAAACAAAAAAGTGCAAGATCCATCTGTAAAATGAAGTTACATGAGCTAACGTGTGAATGTGTGAACTGCTGCAGTGCAATATAACATCTGTATTATGACCATGCACACTGCTTGTGTCCAAGTACTCTTCATTGAGACACTAAACCCTGAACTAAAGCCTCCACCCTGCATTGCCATCGCCTCAAAGAGATACAAGCTTGTAGAGGGCTGGTTATTTTTAGGGAGTACATGTGGAATAACAAACAGCAGCTTATTATGAAGCACTGAGCCTCCAAGAAGAAGTCCTACTTGTGGGTTGCATTTATTAAATTATCCAGTGTTTTTTTTTTTCTTATTTTGTGGCCGACCGACCAACCAAAGCATCAGTGTCTCAGCGGACTCTGATGCTTCACTTTGCACCTTTTACATCTGAGACTAAACAACAAGATCCATCGAGTGAGAACAATGGAAACTTTTCTAATTATTGCTGCAATTATAATCATGCTTGTATTGCAGCAATGCCTCTCTGTGCGCTGTGGTCCCACTGCTAGCTGGATGGGCACATAGAGAGAAAATGCTAATCAACATTGTGGCTTCATCAAGTTACTGGTGACTGGGGTACAGCAAAAGGGCCTCTTCACTTCTTTCAAGGGTGGATGTAATCAGAAACAGCATCTATCCATATTTCCTTCCCAGGGGAAAGTGGAAGGTACAGAGCTCTGCGAACCCAGCATGGGTATACTATTTGGATTATAATTGGATTTAGGAAGTGAAGCCCTGTGTGTTTGACTAGCTTCATCAAATAATATGCTTGTATGATTGTCAATCATTGTAATCTCCTTGGTATTTTCTCTGCATCTCCGTCTTTTTCTCTCTCTGTGAATCCACATCCCGGGAATCCAGTCAGCCAAGGACAACTCAAAATAGCACACATCAACTACAACTATACACATAAAGCTAACACACTCATGTGCATTTTCCTACCTCTTCCCATTGGTGGATGTAGCGAATGAGTCTAGAGAGGCGCAGAAGTCGCAGCAAACTGAGGATCTTTGTGAAGCGGACAATCCGCAAAGCGCGCGCTGTCTTGTAGAAATCTGAGTCGATGCGCGTCTCCACAATAAGGAAAATGTAGTCCACAGGGATAGAGGAGATGAAGTCCACCACAAACCAACTCCGCAAGTACTTGATCTTGATTTGTTGTGGATCCAGGATGATCTCCGTGTTGTCCTCCTTGACAATGCCTGTCCTGAAGTTGAGAACCAGGTCCATGAGGAAGAAGGTGTCGGACACCACGTTGAACACGATCCAGGGGGGCGTGTGCTCGTCCTTGAAGAACGTGATGCCCACAGGGATGATGATAAGGTTGCCCACCATCAGCAGCAGCATGGTCAAGTCCCAGTAAAACCTTGTTGGAGAGAGATGGTGAAAGAAAGAATGATCTGTTACATCCTGTCCAGTTAGAGAGTAACATTCTTCTGTGTAAGAGCTGCCATTTATAAGGCTTCAAACTACATCTATCGTAGTCATGAAACTAATTGAAAATGGTAATGCATTTTCTATATATTACACTCTTAGAATAAGAATCACTTTTAGTGACCAGGTATGTGTACACATACCAGGAATTTGACTCTGTTTTTTTTTTTATGTTGCTCTCAACGTTCATACACATGTACATACAACTGATGAGATAAGTAGCCATGGGCAGTAAAATATGACAGTGAGATGCATCTCGATTTATTGACAGGTGAATAATAATAAACTTGAATTGTGAGACCAGTGAAGATTTGTACCTCTATTCAGTATCAGGGTCCTGATGTCATGTATGTTGGCTCACTGTCACAACATTAATGGCTTACTGAGACACTTGAACAGAACAGAGTCATCTTTAATGATATAGTAACACCTGCGCTTTTCCTACGATGACAAGTTAAATGTGACCTGTGGCCTATCAGATAAATAACTGCTTGTTGTTCACTTGTGGTATTTTTCTGTGATACTTGTCACATCAAAACCTACATTTTACATTTACTTGTTCTGGTATCAGGCAGCAATAATCAGGCAGCAATACTTTATAACGTCACATATTGTATACTGATATAAATATCCCTGATTATTTGTTTTTGTTCACTGGTTATTATTTTGTGAAGACATATTGAAAATAAAATAAATACAAATAAATAAATCATCTGTCCAGCTACACATTTACTGACTGATATGTTGTTTCTCTGCACGAGCCACCAGTGATGTAACTCACTATGTTTCATCACAAGCCTGGTTTAACCTTTGAGAGTTGCGCACGTGCAGTGAAAGCAAGCTTTTACACACAGGGTGTAATGATAGTATAACCTATAGATATGTAACCTCTGCACCATGCCGCAGCAGCTTGACATGAAAGCTATTTGTGTTTGTACTGTAAATCACAACTCAAAGGTCAATGAGGGTTAACTGTTAATTACAAACTGTACTGTGACCTCGTCCATCTTCCAACCCTGAGAGTTTGGATATAAATGGCATTCTCTGCTGGCTTGGTAATTGAATCCAGATTGGCTCTTTTGTGTTAAGGGTGATATATCCTGGATACTCCACAGATTTCACCATGAGGGGGTTCTGCATTGTGTACTAGCCCAGTGAGCTTAGATGATTTACCCACCCACCTTTAACAAAGATCTGTCTCTGAGAAAAAACAATTTACCAAGACCAAGGCCATAATAAACAAGGAGGAAAGAATACTACATACATAACCAGGGTATGAGAAGCATTTTAGTGCAAGCCAGTTAGACTACAGAAAGTAATCACTGCTCTTTGACTTCCTTATTGCTACTGACGTCTATAGATTTCATGCTTGATTCACAGTGTGTTGAAGTAAATTACTAAGTAAATAAAGACCTCTGCTCCAAGTCAAGTCAAATTGAGTAAAAATGTACAATTTGGCACATACTGGCTACCTCACACTGCAAAAACATACAGATAAAAACAACTTGCCACATATGTGTTTTTTAGATGATGTACACTTGACACGATGATTTCATTGATTAATTTGATCTAAAATGGCCCTTTCTCTTTAAAATGTGATTAAGTGCTACAAAACCTTTTATTGAAAGCAGTGTTTCCCTGATACCTTGATATCCCCACCATTTAAATTCTTTTTAATTGTGCCGATTTCACGGATAATACTTTTTTTGTTGTTTTTTTGCTAATGTTCTGTTTTGTTTTTCTTTCTGTGAGCATGACTAAACTGCATTACTGGTGCATTATGGAGGCAAAACAAAGGACATCAGTGATGGACAGCACTGTCTTTTACTTGTTACTGTCGTTTGGAGACCAGTCTCGTCTCTCATCTAACACAGGGGCAGATTTTACATCACTTTCAATAAATTACTACTGCAAAATACTGCAAACTACATAGTGTCTGCTTTGTAGCAGACGCTTGAGTTGTAATGTGCTCGGATTATAGTTTACAAGAGCATCTCACACTTACACATGCATACATAAATATACAGTATACACAGACACACATCTCAGTTTCAGGCTATTGCACACGCATGCGCACGCACACACACAGACACACATGCACGCACACACACACAGCAACAGAGGAAACAGTGACAGTAATTGGAATTCTTCAAAGTAAAAGGGTATCTACTGTTCCAGCTTGTTGTCAAGTGGAGTTATATTTAGAGAGACCTTGCCACCACTGTGTTTGCTAATGTTAAGACTGAAAGCCCAAGAGGACAAGAAAGACTTCAAAGGAAGAAACTCAAACATAGGTAATGACATTTGTTCTTCATATCGCCATGTTCCCTAATATTACAAACGTTTAATAGCCTTTGCATTTGTATAAGCTGCATGGGTTATTAATAGGATGCAACTGTGTTCCCAGCACTTGACAGGATCTACCAGCAAAAGAAGACAATAATATATACTGTATATATATTTTTTGTTTCTTTCGAACAACCATTGTTTTGCTCTTTGTAATATAATACATAAAACCTTTTTTTTTCACATTTAAGGACAATCTCACCATTGTTGCATTTCTGTAGCTTCTTTTATTTCAACTTACAAAATACTATCACAAATAGCAACCTTTTCCTGAAGAATGAAATGTGTGTTTACATTCTTCCAGGCAAACCTTGGTTTTCATGTAGTTCACTAAAGTGAAAATTAGTTTAAAGAGACTTGAAACTTCCCTGAGTTAGGTTATTCATGTGTTAAAGCTGGGGTCGGTAAAATTGGAGAAAACAGCAAGAGACAGCTGAGTATCCAATGTAAAAAAATTCCACTCCTCCTCCTTTCAAAGCCACTTCCCTAAAATACATTTTCATGCATAATGAGTACATGGGCAGAGTACTGGCCTGTGAGAGCCATAGATTCAAAGATTTTCCCATACAGGCCAATAGGTATCACAAAAACAATAATAAAGAATGTCATGATTCATAACTAATTGTATAATGAAAATAGTCATGAATAAATTTACAAATGAATTATTATACAGCACGAATAAACAGACTAAATGATTATAAAGACTAATTAATTATTAGATATTTTAATGGGCACAAAAGAGGAATTATACAAACAATTTACAAATGAAATATTAGTACATCATAAATAGTTCAGATTAAAAAAGGAAAACAAAATTAAACTGTTAATAAGTTCATAGTTTAGAAACACATTAATGAATTCATAAATATATAATGAAATTTAAAATTGAAAATGCAGTTTACAGGAGAAATAAATAAATGGATTCACAAATTGAATAAAGAATACAGATTTTAATTAGGCATTTAGAATGGCAATTTCCTTTACCATTTACATTCACATTTCCCTGTTGCGTTTCCCTCAGCTATTCGATTTGCTTAGTCATTCAGCTTCTCCTTTTAGCCTGTCAATGACCTTGCACTGATAAGAATTGATAAGGCAATGCAAATTAGACCATATACATAAATGCCTATTTTTATTGTATGATTATTGATTAACAGGATGCTTTATTGCTATTTTCATTATACTTTATTACCATGACACTTGATTTCAATAGCAAAAAATTCTCCGGGAAATGTCTAGTCATGCTGACAACTGTGGGAAGGCTTCTAGTGATGTTTTGAGCCAAATGCTAATATCAGCATGCTAACAAGCTCAAGTGAAGCAGATAAGTTTACCATGTTCACAGTCTTAGCATGGTAACGTTTACTAATTAGCAGTAGACACAAAGCAGAGTTGGTGTCTCTTGGGGAAAAAAATCAAAGCTTACAAATCTTAGCCAGCAATTAGATGATGATGTATGAATGACACAGAGAGGAAACAAAGTAAAAGAAATTAAAGCTCCTCAACAGGAATAACAAGACAGGATGCTGTTTAAGACCTCTGGACGTCACTCTGGCAGAACGGAGCTACTGCTGCCACCTGTTTGAGTCAGATTCACTACACGTCACTGGAGTTTGGGGATTGGTAAGATTAACAGCAGCTGCTGTACGCTCATTGTGAACATGCATCTTTCTAAATGTGAAGGGAAATGCAACACATGCTTCAACAGAAAAGAAGAGAAAAACAAATCAGGTTGTGGTTGTGGTTGTGGTTTTTTTCATGGTACTACTGATTTTTTTTTTTTCTGATAAATCAGTCAACTAATTGACAGTTTCTTGGATACATTTTCAAAGAGCTGTGTAGGAATCACTCTGTAGTGTTGTGTAGACTGTGGTTTTACATGCATGTGTTAATGTGTGAGTGTGTGTGTGTGTGTGTGTGTGTGTGTGTGTGTGTGTGTGCGTGCATGTGTAGAGTAAATGGTCATGATTTCTCCTTTTCACTCTTGCGGTTGGCCCCTAATGGAGGTCAGGGCACCTAAACATAGCAGGGATCCATTTACTGTGTTTTATTATGCACTTGGACCCTGACATAGAAGAACATTGTTCTATAAATACAGTTGGGTGAGTGCGGGATGTTAGGCGGACATTTCAAAGGCATTAAACAATCCCATATCTGCGTGCATCCCAAATCAGACTCACACTGTGGGGTGGTATACCACCAGGAAAATGCAACGACCTAGCAGTGGTAATATAAACTTGATATTCTCTATAGTCAGTTACATAGTTAGATGGTTGACATCCCTTGAGCTGCCTGGGCTATTCTAGTCACAACTTCAGTACACAAAAATAGTGGAAACATGCAAGTCCAGTTTATGTATATTAACACTATGACAGCTTTTGATACTTGGATGGCTCTATTGCCTTTATTGCAGTCCTTTGGCTTGCACAAAACATGATAATATGATAATTAAAAAAAGATATAATAACATCTCTGGAAAAGATAATCAGGGAATGTCAGCTCTCTACATGATCTGAAGTGAAAGTAAAATCTAACATGGCGGTAGGTTTCCATGACGTATGTGAAACCAAGGCCCAGCAAAGCAGACACACACTGAAAACATGGAAGAAAAGAAACAGCTGAATAGCTCACACCTAACCTAACTTGTGACTGTGATGATGAAGGGAACCCTGACATTTTGCTGTCTGTGGGGACAGAGCCACAGCCCACTCTGCTCTCTGCTGGGGTGACCAGGGACAGCAAGAACATGTTATCACCCTGAGAGTGCATCCGACTACACAACAAGCCTCTCTCATTCTCCTCACCCTGCCAGCCAGGCTACCTGAAAGGCTTTGTGAGAGCCACCACAAACAACCTGAATTAGACACACATTCCTTTCAGAGTAGCCTATATTTAAATTGAGGCGGGACAGAGTAGACAATAGAGTATACCATATGTGTTCCTGCACATACATGGTGTATATGTTTGTATTTGTGCATGAATATGTGTGTGCACTTGTTTGTACCTCCCCTGATGTCCATCTTTTGGATACCATGCTGAGAGAGTGATGGCATAGCATGCAAGCAGATCATCTGTCATGTCAGGTACAAGTGTGGCAGACAGCATTTAACAGTGCCTCCCTTTATTCTGCGCCATGCTGACTGAATGGGAGCAGCAGAAGAACAGTGGGTGCTACCAGAATACACTTTCACAAGGGCACCAGACAACATTGTGAGCACTGTAAATGTGATTTGAGCTGATTTTAAATGATTGAAATTTTGTTTTTGCATGAAAAAGCAGTTTCCCTTTTGAATAATTCATTTGTGTGTATGTAGATGGGTGTACGCATGTGTGTGTGCGTATGTGTTCCCATTTTCTCTCTGAAGATTTGGTTGTGTAATCACAGGTCCTGCTCAGAAATACTGACTCAGTATAAGCGTTTAAGTATTCTGGCTCATATTTTGTTAATTATCAAAAACACATTGTTCATTTTGGACCACCTATACCAACTTTTACTCTCAGAGTAAAAACTGATTTTTGTTTCTTTCTGGTTTTCTATTTATCTTTATTTACTGGCTGTGTGGAGCTGATCAGCACTGAGTAAGGTAACTTGATGGTCTTGAAGTAGAGATATTGATACACCAGCAACACTAAAGGCCATGACATAGAAACAATATTTAAGGTGAATCATATGGTTTAACCACATTTGGACAATATCACAGTATGTTATTCCACTGAAACCAACCGGTTGTCATACCTGAACTACAAAACAAGTCACTCCAAGCCACGCTTTTTTTCATGATGTCAGTATCATTTTGTCACTTCTATGGTTACATTTTAGTTCAATTTGAGCAGCGTGAATGACTTATGGGGTATGTTTACACAGATGTCATCCTCAAGAAACAAACCTTGACTGTTGGTAGGAGACAGGACATGAGCCAAGGTGTCCAGTGTCAAAGCCTAACTCTCTGCTCTGACCTTTTTCATGAGGGTAAAACCATGTTGTCCTACTTCTACTTTACTAGTCTTTGCCAGTCTTGTTGAAATCTAATTTGTCTGAAACAAGACATGGCGTAACTTGCTTATTGGCCTCCATTGTAGAAACAACACATTGTTTAATGTTTTGCCACTTTTGCCATGATATTTAATAGGCTACTCTAAGCTAATGTAATGTTCTATAATTTCATTTAAAATGTGTGCATCACTTTAAAGGCAGAGTAAATTATTACTTTATTATACTATTTTACTTTTACATGCAATTAGAAAAGTGCTAAAAATGTCGAATCCATCTGATTTTACAATTTGCACTGACAGTATCACACAAGTAATATTTCTTTTTTCAGATAATAATAATTTTTGAATGAATGAATGAGGACAAAGTTTGAAAAGATGTGCCACCTCACCCTCAGTTAGTTTACTTGCATAGTTTGGCTCAATTTCTGGATGTTTATGGGATTGTGATTAGATTTGATCCCATAGACACTCAACAATTAAGCCAATAGAGCCTAATGTTGCTGTTTGACAAAACTTCAGACTATACAAAGTAATTAAAAAGGTCTGTCCAAAGGTATTTACTAGTCTCTGACTCTGAGAAAGTGGGAAACACAGTATAATCCCCCCAAAGCTCTGTATCTCTGAATTCTCTCTTTCACATAAATTTTGGGTATTCACTGAGGTCTCTCTTTGAAAACCTCTGGTCTAGAAGAAAAAAACGGCTCCAATGAACTGCCATAACGGCACTGTCTTTGCTGAGCACATCCAGCAGGCACACTGCAAGCACATCACTGACACTAGGGCTGTGCAGTCGCTGGTAGCTATATTTAGGTGAAGCATGGTGTTTTATCAAACGTACACTAAGAAGATTTCATCAAAGGGAGAGGCAAATCTCCCCAACCTTAGGCTGTGAGAAAACAGAGGGATTTACTAAATACCTACAGAGGGGAGAGGAGAAGCAAAATCAGCTGAAAGGAGTCAACCTTACCTAACACTGCTTAAGCAGATCCATAAATAAGATTACAAGTAGTTCTATAGTTGGACATCAAGGTAAGGGCAGAGCGTATGATTTTTCATTCACCTCTAAAGCTCTGTCTAGGACTGTTATTCAACACAGCCAAAAAGACAATGCTAAAGAAAGACAATGCTAAAGACAATGTCAAATCTGCTGCAGATAGAGGTCTGACCCCTTAAAGGTAAAACCCTGACAAATGTAAAAGAAGGAGACTGCACAGCCACCAAAACTTACAACACAAGAGCGGGGCTTGTCACCATTCTGAAATGGATTGACATGATTGACATGATTGAATGAATGGTCTTTTGAATCATACAGTAACCCTTATCAGTAGTACTCAGAGTATAAAGCTATAAAGCTATATTGACATTTTTAGGATTTATATGTTATGATTGACTGACAAGCAGGATGCAGTTTTTTTTCATGTAGGTCAAACAGGTTACGTCTGGGAGTAGATTTCACATGGAAAAACCTTCCTTGTGTTCCTCTGTCTGTCCTCACCACTTTGTCTGTTTGTCTGTAATTTTAAGTGACATTTAGTGTTAAGTGCATTATATTTCTCATAATATAATTCCAAAACGTGTACACAGTCACTATACAGCTGGCATTGCATTGAAATGATCTAAAGCATATAGACATCATTATTGCTGCCTCTCAGTCGATTGATTTGTATTCACAAAACACAGCACATTCCTTTAATGATCATTCACTATTATTAGATTGAAGGGAATCTAAACCATTCACTAATAATTATTAAATCTACGGTTTCACTTCTACTTCATTCAAAATTCCAGAAGTCCAGAACCAGGCTAACCGTTTCAGTGAAACTCTCTGAATGCTGCAGCGTCAGGGCCCAGACACTCAAGAATATGCCCCAGATCCACTCAGTGAAGTCCAGCCTAAACTTTGCTCTGATGTTTGAATAGCTCAGAAGTGTGCACTTAAGAGCTCTGGCTAAATCATGAAATCACCAAAGCCACTTTGCAAACTGACCGGATGTAATCAGGGAGTCCACTGAGAAGAATGCCCTGAGGTAGCCAAGTCTGTGTTTCCCGTCCCCTTCTCATACCAGTAGGATTTTTTTTTTCTTGGGTCTGTTTCTGGAGAGGCTCTGCCTGGCGCCACTAGTGGCTTCTCAGTATCTCTGTCCTTGTCTCTGTGGCCCTGTAGAGTCCTTCACAGTTTCCCAGAGCGCAACCTGCTACCTATCTACTCATAGGAACAAAAACTGTACACGGGTTAGTCAGCAAATAAATATGCCCTCTATGGGGAAAAGAGATGGTGAGCGGCAGGGCTGTACAGTAGAGGACATGGAGAAGGCAAAAAACTCTCCAGCATACTCTTATCCATTATTATCTTATACCAGTATATACACCAAAACCTTCTGGTCCTATCATCCTGCCACTAATTGCATCTGTGTTTTATCAGGATGTCTTGTTATCTTCCACAAGGTCCTTCAGGTCATGTGAAAGGGGTCCCCTGTTGGTCACAGAAAGTGGCAGAGGAAACACAACTGAACACAACCCCAAATGGGCTTTACATAGATGAAGTGCTATGATAATGCACTGCCTATAATACCAGGAGCTGGTCACACTGTACACCATCACCTCGTGCCCTTGCTCTGCACCAGTACTGGACCATTATCTTCACCACTTCAGGTGCTGCAATCAGCAAATGGAGCAGCCACAATGAAAGCCTTTTCTATCCATCTCGGAAAACGGTGATCTGAGGTCAAAGGGCGACAAAGAGAGAAGGGGGCAAGAAAGGAGAAAATGAGGGGAGAGAAAATGTGGAAACTGTGAGAGAAAATGAGACTCCATACAACACATTAAGTCTAAAGTGCAGAGACAACCAAGAGAGGGAGTGTATGAGGAGAAATCTAAGTCAGTTTGGTCCTCTGGACACAGGGGTCATAACTTTTCTTTCTGCCCAGTTGTTTTGAACATTACACAAAAGCAGAGGCACCGTATGTAAAAACAAAAATAATACAGCTTAAAAGCTGATGGAAAACCCTTACTAAGACACTCAGAGCATGAAATGAAAACAAATCAGAGAAGATGCAGTTTATCGGATTTTTGCTAGTCTACGTGAGTAAGCAAAAATGGAGGCTTATCTGACTGTTAAAGCAAACAGGGGAGGATTTATCATGTTATTTGTTAGCTCCATAATTTTTCGATTGTACATGCTAAACAGGGTCAGGGATTGGATTTATCCACAACTTTGCTGCTCCCTCCTTATTCAATCAAACATCAGCAACTTTGTACAACAAAAACTGCTGTAGGTAAAAATAGGACATGCTATCAACGATGGAGATGTTGAAGATAAATCAGGAGCCCCCCCCCCCCCCCATCCTCCATAGGAGAGGAGAGGGGACAATCTGTCTTTCACCACTCCATGTCTCATAATCCAGCCATTTGTCTAAGTCTTCTAGACACTCAGCATGCGGCAGGGCCAGGCCAAACACATTGATCCAGGGAAGTATTTCCTGTGTATCACGCCAGCCACACACAGAGTTCTTTATTCACCACACTAGACTGTGGTCCTCTCTTAGTGGAATCCCCACTGTTTCCAAAGTGCTTCAGCCTTCTACATTCTTACAGAGTAAAACATGGAGGTCCTCTTAGAAAATGCCATCCTCCTGCCATGTCTGTACTGCACACATCTCTGTAGAGAGTGATATTAGCAATGGACAAATGACAATCACAGGTGGATTATGGCCACATTGTGAGAAGGATCATTACAAGATATGTACAACTCTCACTGTTGCACCTTAGCTCCATTAAAATGTACTGCACTGTGTAACTGCCTTACTTCCATCTGTTATAGCTTACAAATTAGACAAGCAAATGAAATTAGTTAACTAGTAGGGCTGAGCAATATGGTTCAAATCAGCATGGCAATACGGAAAGGATCCCCCCCCCCCCCCCCCATTAGCAATATACAGTAGTAATATGACACAAATCACAAGTACAATAATCAAATTGATCTGGGGATGAAATTATTGGCCTTGGGACAAATAAGAAAAATAATTTACAAAATAATTTTAACTCAAGGTCCACTTATTATATTTTCTTCTGAGATTTCTGGTCTTCATCAGCTGTCATGAAGCTGGATCAGTTAAATTAACTATTAGTAACTACTTTTTAACACTAAGCAAACTCAATTTGCAGATGAAGACCATGAGATGCAGTTGAAAGCTACAGAGACAGAGTATACAAGAGTAACATGGGTGGACAGAGAGTGAAAGTTTTGTTAAATATTCAAAGCAATAAACTCTCTTTGACTGTATTATATCAGATCAATATATTTGTTTTTAACTAAAGTTGGCTTTGAATTTGATAGAATTTTTTTGGTAAAAAAAAGAAAATGATCTTATTATCATGATATGGTTCCCACAAAGGCCCATAAATGTTAATACTGAATTAATAAACAGCCCCAGCACATGATAAGCCTTTGTAAAAGTTGTACCAAAACACAAAACATTCATTTAAGCCATTTCTGGACTTTTATAGATTACTCGACAGACAAAAGGTCAGAAAGTCACAAAGTAAAGGAATGAAATGTAATGACAGTCTTGGCGAGAAGGAACTGTCACTGTTAGATGACACATGGTCGTCCACCTCAGCCACCTGCAGGTGGAACTGATTATTCTGGCACATTCTACTAATTGGCTCTGAACTTCGTCTTTGTAATGGTGAGTCACTTGCATTAAATTTAAAGTGCTTTTTAATATGGTGTTTCTCATATTGTGTCCACCCCCTGGAGCAGCATATCAGTGCCAGTTTGACATCTTGGCCATTTCCTATCTAGGCTGATAGGAAAAAAGCAATCCAATTTCAGAGAGACATGGGGTGTGAGAATCCACCTGGGACACAGGCAGGGCTGAAAAGGTCAACCTGTACTAGATATAGCAGAATCTGTGTGAGGAGGAATGAACAGGCTGGGGCTGCAGTGTGCATGCAGTGGTCAACACAAGGGATGGTGTGATTTGGTTACTGTACTATAAAGACTATCCATGAAACATTGGGTAATTTTTGGGGGGAGAAGGAGGCGATAAAATTCCACGCACTCTCTCAGCATACCACTTTTCTCCAGCTGAAGGACGAATCAGGGTCAGAATATAGTTCGCAATTAATATTTGATTCTACTTAAACCTGCATGGGGTAAAAAAAAGAACATGCTTTATTATATCAGACGCTTTTGTGTGTCAGGTCAAAAATAGCGGGGTATTTTGATGCCTTTTAATGTGAGTGTTTGTGTTTTGGACCTTCATAGCATTCTTAAAAATAGCAAATCCCCCCATCTGGCTCTGAATTAGACAAGAGCAAACAGAATAAAAGTGGCTGAAAACAGTATTCTGCCCAGGTCTGTGTGTGAACAGCGTGTCTGGACACTGAATGGAAGACATCAGAGAGGATCAATAGCAGCAGGTATTTTAACCTTGGCTTCATTATTCATTCCCACCATGCTGACAATTCCCATAAAATGCAGTGTGTGATGCTTTCTTGATTGTTGGCAACCAAGTTATTCAGTCATGAGTCATCACTCATGCAAAGGCAATATTAATCACTGCAGCTTTCTACGTTATCAGAGTAAAGAATTCCCTTTTGGATATCATTGGAAGATTACACCTACATAATCTGTGTTGATGTTGATTGCTTTTTCGACCAGTACTGATTACATGTCAAATGTCAGATTGAAACTAAATCTAAATTTGTCAAATGGGATTTATAACCAGAGCCACTTTTTGCATGGGAAGCAATTGTCACTGTACCACGGGCAAAACGCAACTAAACAAAACAAGAATACAGTAAGGCATCACTATCAAATGTGTTTCTCAAGACAAAGTTCAATCAGGTGCAGCCCCTTTTACACAATTCATGTGTCAGTCAAGTCCTGTACCTTGTTTCCTCTGCTTCTTATCCCCTGCACGGGTCAAGTGAGGAAATCAGAGGAAATCAGCGAGGGATATATGCCAGGTCATTGAATGGAGAGAGCAGGCACTTGTAATATATATATTGCACTCCTCTCTTTTCTGAAACAGGAAGTGGTGCTAATAATGCTGCAGCAGAGGCAGGAGCAGAAGTGTCAAAACGAATACAGAAAGGTCTTGGTCACTCTAATGTCACACACACAAAGCACTTCAAACGTGACTTGACTATGAGCTGATAATTTGTTAACAAATACACAGTTTCGCCGTCAATGTTGAAATAAGTGAATCTCACCTATTTACCTCGGGTCAGTAGCACAATAATCACATTTGTCCAGCATCAAGAAAAATAAATTTGACAATGAAATGTGTTAAAAGAAGAAAATCTCGAGAAAGTTTCTGTGTACACCTGGAGAGATTACAAACTGATGTTGCCATGCAGAGGATGGTGGAACAGAAAGGACAACATTACATTTGTCAGGTGACCAAAATACATCAAGCACTTCCAGCTGGATGACATGCGGCACTTAACTGAAAATGCTCCCAACAGGCTTTCCCATTTTCACAATGTATATGATGTCTAATCAATCAATATAATCTCACTCTGAGATTACCATCACTCTTCCGAGGTTAAATTAAGCTCTCTGCCTAATACGTAAAGCTGAATTAATTGACATATGAGGAGAGGAAAATAAACACACACATGCAAAAAGAAAGGCCTTTGTTTTACAGCTGTGATCACAATGTACTGATTTCACACATCTACAATGCCTGGCGAGGTCACACGGCACCGTTCAATCATTCTGCCACTATGACAGGCAACCTTCCACCCACTGACCATGTACATCCTCCCTGGGCTCCTTCCATTAAATAAATTGTGTTGTAATAATCTCCTGGCTCCTAATATTCGTGGATGAGCACAGCAGTCTATTTTGATTACCCCACTTTCAGGCCCAGCCAGAACCATCTGTAATCCCCATGTTTTACCCTCACTAAATTAAAGGAGGAATTATTTAATGAAGACCGAAAGGAATAGAGTGTCATTCATCCTATGTAGTTTCAAAATGCTTTTTTTCTCCCACCTTCCCATGCGGATTAGCACTGGAAGACACAAAGACATGGTCCATGAAGACATATACTAACACTCTATGCTCTGAACTCTATTCATACGTCTTTTATTTAAAAGATTTTGATCTCATATGGATCTCGAAACCATCATCATTAAGGCTTACTGCAGTGAAAAGCTGTCAAAATGTTTTAAATGGGGCTCTTAAGAAGTAGGCTTTACATTCCTCTATTGCATCTCCAGCACCTCACCTTGACCTTTGTGTAACTCTCACCCTGGCTATGACTCCTGCCACTGCCGTGAGAAGGGGAATCACCCTTCCTGCAGCTGTGTATGTTTCTCCGTCTCATTTTTCAATAAATACACCAATGGAAAGCTAGAGGACCCACGAGACCCAAACAAATCAATAGCAAAACACACTCTCAAATCAACCGTAATCAACCTGAGTGAAATAGAGAATGCTGTTATTTAATCTGATCCCATACACTTGCAAACACAATGCACACAGACACACAGGTACACTTGTGCACACTGTGGTGAGTGAGTCTCTTCAACCAAAGGCCTGCAGCTGTTCATGACTGCTAATGCTTGATAAGGACTGTGAAGCTAAGTTGCACAGTCTGTGTAATATCTAAAAAATCATCGAGGGATTTATTTCCCCCACATGTCCTACAATATAAAGGGGCAATCTAAGTACAGGTAGCACAGATACCATCTCATCTCCCAAATACACTAAGCTTGTCCCTATCAATTTGGTCTTTTGAGCTATGTGAATATTGTGTGAAGTTGTACAAAAACATTTTTTCTCTTTGGACTAGCGGTGCACAATAAACATGCTATCACTTACTTTAGCAACAAAATTAAAATATCAAACTGGGTTAAAAGGTCCATTGTGTAGGATTTAATGGCTTGCAACCAAATGAATCCTGCTTGTCGAACACTCTTCTTTGAAGAGGAGAGGATGGACCAAAACAGTGTCACGGCTGCGACGTGACAGAGACGTGCCCGGTGGGGTTTTGGGAGTTAGCGTGTAGGAGAAACTACAGCCACCGCAAAAAACAAAATACCCTCATTCTCAGGTAATGAAAACATAAGGACTCTAATAACAGGTGATTACACTCAAATAAACACAGTCTAATTTCTGCCATATTCTATAAATAGAGCCCCTAAATCTTACACACTGTAACATATGTAACATAAACGCCTTCAGAAACACAATGGACATTTTCGTTTAGCAAACATTTCGTCTAAAAGTTACTTCCTGTTAACTATATCACAGCCCTACTGTGCACATTGTTGACTAGAACTGCTCTACTTTTCTTTAATATATGCTCTGTAAAAAAAAAAAAAAAAAAACACAAGCAAAATTGTAAGATGTCTTTTCAGAGGATTTATTTTTGCCACAGTCTAGGTAAGTGTCTTCTGGGAAACAGAACTGGATGTGTGGAAGGAATAAAAGGCTGTTGAAAAAAAGTGGACTTTGCAGAGGGGATGGAAGGATTTGCCTGACTGTTGCAAAGGGATTTAACTGATTGACAGAAACTGCAGGACAGCCGACCCCCCTCTCTGATAGTGTTGGCAACATGGTTCTAAAGGAAAAAAGGGGGGATTAATAGAGCCTTTAGTGAAAAAAAAAAAAAAAAAGTTCTAATGTGCGACATCTACTTTTCTATCTCCCCCAGGGAAATGTGGAAGACTTTCCAACAGATGTGTCCTCTGGGTTCTGAATCGCAAGATAATTAAAAGGCACTTGACGATCAGAGGGCTGCATTCTAATATTACATCGCATCATTTCTCTAGAACTCTGCACAATGCTGCTGCATTGATAGAATCCATTGAAAGGACCCTGTGCAAACTGGTAAGGAAAAAAAAAATCATCACCTTGTTTTCATCATGCCAAAATAGAGAATCCATTCAATAAGAGGGTTATCATTTTGTCAATCAAGCACTGAAATATTCTATTATCTTTAAAAGGGGCAATAAGCATCATATGACTTTTATACAATCTCTATTTATGACCAAGGACAAGCAATGCTGATGGGTCTCAGCACAGCTTATTGTACACAATAGGAAACATAAAGTCATATTTTCAACAGAAACAAGTTAAGCTAGCATAGCGGATAGCCAACAAAAGCATCCAGTGAGGAGCAGGGCTGAGAGGGAACTAATCTCAATATCAATTATATTGTTCAACAATCCTATAAAACGCCCACACATATATTATGGTCAAGGACAGTAATGATCATCCTTATTTCCTCTCCATACGACTCAGTCATTTTATAGGAATGCTTGTCCCTGGGGGCTGTAGATGTAACTCTCTGGTTAAATGACCACATCTGCTCGCTGGAAGATGCTTGTTCAGAATCGAAGGACGCTGTTCAGCTTTGGATCTGGAAATGAGGCTGTAGATTGGATTATGATGCCATTTTTAATCCGTCTTTTTCCCCCTTGCAAGATATTGCTCCTCCCTTGCTTCTTAGCATTATACAATACTTGACGAGAGAAGATTTTGCTGAATTCTGGCGCAGTGATGACTTTGTGATTTCTTGTGACACTCTAATTTGAGCGAATAGTACCAAAGCTTTGATGTAGACATGGGAATAAAACTTTAAGTCACATAGACCCGGATCTTCTCTGGGCCCATTAAAAGGTCCCGCTTGTGTACTTTAATTGCAGTCATGTTTCCCAAAATCCTGATTTTGGAGGAATGATTTTTCTTCGTTAGTTCATTAAAAATAAAATAGTAGCTGTAACTCATCTCAGCATGTCGTGTTAACTCACTGGCATAATTAACTATTTTTTTTATCCATCTTACATGGAGATGGGTTTCAAACATCTTTGAAACCCAATATCTGAACTTCCTGCAGTAACAGGCATTTATCCTTTAATCTACTTCTTATTCTACTTCTAATTCTATGAATTAAGGAGTTGCTTTGTTTGCACGTGAATCTTTTTCCGTCCAGAGTTAGCCAAAGCACTGGCTCATTTTTTACTCTCCTGATTGAGTGCCACATCTGTGGTTTTAATTGTAGAGTTGAGTGATTACGTGATCATAGCATTGAGTGATTGAACCACAAGCAAACTGCTCTTAGATTGCCAAAATATTTAATTATGGTAATATACAGTATCCCTCCTCAGACCTAGAACAAGTGGGTGGCTTACCTCATTTTTTAAAACACTTTGCGTATTTTCATTTATCTATTTATTTTGGTACAGCTCACTGAGAGAGTCACGCATGCATCTAATTCACCGAGTGCTGTACAGAGCGTCTGTTTCAGCATCTTGCTCAAAGACACTTCAAAACTGATGGTTGGTGCCAAGTCTCTGACCTTTCAGTATCAGGACAGCCTCCCCAAGCCCCAAATCACCCTTCCTCATGACATTTAACACAGTGAGTAAGAGAGCAGTGGGGGTCAGAGGAAACTCAACCAGCTGGGAAGAGCATAATAAAAAACTATTTAATACATGTCTCACTTGATGATGATGACCTGTGTGCGTGGATTTAGAAATAAGAATCATAAGCATATCTGCAAATAATAACATTATGCCTGAGATGCCTGGGGCTGATTTGCACGTGTTTACAGGTTTTGACTGAACAGACACTGGAAAAAAAAATACTAGAGACAAACAGATTCTTATTCAAGAATAAACCATATCACAGAATTGACCACCTGGATCTACATGGAATGTTGTACATTTTTCCTCTTTCTTTCTGCGCAATTAAAAAGAACTTTTTCATGACAGCTTAAGACAGTTGCCCTTTGTGTCAATCAAAATTCAATAGACAACATCCGATGATGTTAGCCACCACACCGCATTTGTCGCTTCTCTCAGGATAAACAGGCAGATGAATGTGTCTGTTTTCTATTCTAGGAAGAGTCTTATTTAGCCTTTTCCACTGACACCACAGGCCTGTGAGCAACTCGCACTACAACTCACATGTCTCTCAGTCAAGTCAGACATCTTGTTCTTGAGGTAGAAAAACACACTTTTTGTGGTAAGTGTGTCTCTGTATCACATGTCATTACACCATCATACTCAATCAGGCAGGTCAGGCAACATTCAATGTCACAAGGAGAATAGTTTGTGTAAAAATGGCAGTCTTATTATAAATCCTTATTCTGCAATGGAAATGTCTCCACGTGATTTAAATGGTATATAGTAGATGCATATGTGACCATCTGCAAAGGCTGACACAGCTTGTGATGAAATTGTTTTACCCGTATTATTAAATGAGAGCAAAATGTCTCCAAAAAAAAAAGCATAGTCTCATTACACAGTGCACTCTATGAGGTTGTTTTTATGTTTTGTTTTTTCAAGTTTAAAGGGAACAAATTATGTGACTATGTTTCCATCACAACCATATCATTGTATGAGGCCCATCTAATAATATCAAGATCATATACACACTGGTGTGTACTATAGTTTGTACAGTCTGTAGTTTGAGCCACAGTATTACTGTTTTGGCAATAACGTCTGCTAAAAAATGTATGACTAATTTTCAACAATTGTTTAAAAGCATTGTGTGACAATCATTCTAAAATCCTAAAAGCAAGGATGAAGGACCTTAAATCTCATCTTCAGCAGCGGTTCAGAGCCTCCATGTGGCTGTGAATCAGATGCACATGGCCAATAACAAACTCAAGGGCACTAACAACAGAGAGGAATCTGTAGGCCAACAAAGGAGAGCACTCCTTAGACTTGCAGCTGTAGTTTGTCACTCCAGCAGATAACGCTATTAAATGCAGACATCAAACATGTCGATCATATAAAAAATTGCCCTAGAGCTTTAATTTAATTAAAATAAAATGACACACACATTTCTGTGTATAATGGGACAATAATATATGTAAGCCTTTAAAGACAATGAGAAGTGAAGGCCTGATCACTACCCTTAATTAATGATAAATCACATCCCCTGTGCACAAGTTTTATCAAATAAAGGGGAATAAACCACTAAAGGGCTTCAATTACTTATCCATATGGATCGCATCTGCCTGAGATAGGTAAATTGGCCTAATTAGCAAAGGTTGTGTTATCTTTGGGTTGTTCCATAATACAACACAGTGTATCTACAGGCCTCCTGAGTAATATGTGCATACCCTGAAACAAATGAATATAATTCCACTGCTGTGTTATGGCACAGAAACATCCCTCCATCTAATATATAAACTAATTAGTAAAATGTAATATTTTTATAATGCAGTGCAGCCAAATTGGTTGTAATCGTGGCTTTGGGTAAATGTCCTCCTTCTATGCAAAGGAGTAAGATAAGTGTTGTAGGTTCTATAAGGCTGAGTAAAACAATGAATGGACTGCTCTTAAGCTGATGAATGCCCTAATAAATGATCAACACATCTGGGCCTGTGCCCTACGTCGACGTTAACGTGACGCTTCACTCTAACCCCTCTGTTGTTTGGAGAGCATGTGTATAAGGTGTCTAAATTTACCTGAAATCACTGTACGGGTGAATTATCCAAAATCCGGCGGATTTAACCCGCTCTTGTTCCCGTTCAACCGCCTTCTCACTTCCAAACATCCTCAGGGAGAACTTGTTGACCCCTGGTTGAAGCATTGCTCCAAACTGTCTGTGCATGAACCCAGCTTGGTATAATCTCTCGTCGTCCGGCAGAATCTGATCAATGCCATCCAACTTTATAAACCCCGACTGCTGGTCTGGGGAAT
The DNA here is from genome assembly GCA_028641955.1 of Protonibea diacanthus. Lineage (NCBI taxonomy): Eukaryota > Metazoa > Chordata > Actinopteri > Sciaenidae > Protonibea > Protonibea diacanthus. The sequence continues at coordinate 14,619,945 of CM053976.1, read as the reverse complement.
CTTTTTGGCTAGCGCCGCCACCGCTGGCACCTTGCGCGCCTTGTTCCGGCGGCCCCTCACCGATGGCTCCGGGGGGGTTCTCCTCACTCGGGGTGACATCCCCCTCGGTGATGAGGCGCCTCTCCTCCGCCGAGTCAGAATCGTGCACATGCCGACTTGTGATGGACGAAAGGCTGCCTCGAAACCTCCGGCAATCTCCATTTGAGCTGGTCTTCGTCGGTCTCCCTATGTCCGTCTCCATAATCACAGACTCCCCACTTTTGGTCTCCCCGATGCCTTTGCAGCTTCCCCCAGAGGTCGGCGACGGTGACGGCAAAGGCTTCATCCTAATACTCTTCCTCCGGGTGTCCTTGTCTGCGTCTTCTCCTTCGCCCATTATGGATGCTTTCTGTCCAATGTGCTGTGGCAAACTGTAGAGCCTTTTACGCATGGAGGAGTGCAACCTGTCCATTATGACATTGAGACACACGGGGGAAAATTAAATAAATCCAGATTGTTAGGCTGTATTAAAACGATTATTGCCACCAGCCCCGCTCTCCCTATCTGTTTGTGAGAGCGATCAGTCTGGAGCTAATCTGAAGCCCTGAAAGCCTGCTACACATGACATGGACCGCCGTGGCTCTACTGAAACAGATGAGAGATACTCTTTTTCATAATTAGACTACCGGACAGTTTACATATGTCCTCACGCACAGCCTGGGCGGTCCGCTTGGCCACTGCGTCCCCGATGTACATCTTTGTGCCGTTCCGACATTGTGCGCAAAAGTGGAAAAAACTGCTTGAAAGTCACCTTAGCGTGACATGTGAGGGACGTGCCGACGGACCGTGATATGGAGACGAGGGAAAGGTCATGCACGACGAAAGATGCGCTTTTCACCAGATGTCTTGCCAGCTGCCATCAAACAACGCGACACAATCATGCAAAATACAGTAGAGCATTCCAGACACTGATGACACTGATCCATAGTCATGATGCGTTTTGGCGAATTGTGAATATTCATGATGCTGATCTATTGGGTTGCCATAGGAGCGAGAACTGCAAATAAGCTCAGCCCACCTTGTTTAAAGGGGAATGCTCGTCCCATTCTTAAAACGCTCTCCCCTTCGCTTAAGTTAAGGCTACAGGTAGGCAATGCAAACCCATTGTTCACTTGAGAGAACCCAGTAGTCTGTTTGCCTTCCTTATCAGTCTGATCCACTGCGCATTTGCGCACCCAAATACAGTCGAAGCTGGAATATGCGCGTCTAATTTGGCAGAGTGTGTTTTATCAATAGGCGACCTATAGAATTGCTGAATTGCGTGTGACCTCTCAAACGGCGGTGCATGCTTACATGGTATTTTGATATTATTTGTTATGGATAGACTTCACAATATGTCCTTATGTTGCCACAACACACTGCCCAGATTGTAGAATGGATCAATAAATATATTCTGAAATATCTTCTTCTTGTCTAGGCTGATAACACACAAAACCCAAGTCATACTGTCATGAGAATAATCCAAATAAGAAGTTTGCTATGTTTCCCCTTCCCCCTACGGCTCAAATGTACACATCTCTGTAATATCAACAACAACAACAATGCCCCCTCCCCAAATAATTCACCATATGTTTAAAAAAAAAAAAATAAAAAAATAAAGTCTCTTTGTCAGTGACAGGTATCCTGAATTATGGTTTAGCTTTTGTGTTATGCATTCACAATGTTCAAAGGAGGACAGTTTCAGTGTATGCAGTTCATTTTTTTATGTAATAAATTTTAATTTGGCAAAATGACAAAGGCTTAACAGATGTAAGATTTTCAAAGGTAGGTCAGAATTCTTAGAAAGACTTTCATATTCTAATACAGTGAAAAATGCCACATTAAATACAATACAAATGCTCTGTCTGAAGTGTCATAATCCAGGGCACTAATGCAAAAATCATTAAAAATAAATCTAATTTAAGAGGCTTTTTTTTTTTACTGTACTTGATTTGCATGTCACTTTGGCTGCCCATTCAGAAATTAATGCACTGAATTAAATTATAACTACAAATGCACGCATTGCAGTGAAAGTCCTCCCAGCTGTTTACACATACACACATATTCTAAGTATCGCTTTTCCATTGTTTTATTAATGAGCCCACTTGTTGCAATTTCAACTGAGAGAGAGAGACATAAACAAAAAAACGTGGTGCAAAGCACAGCTTCATGCAGTTTAAAAGCACAAAGAGTCCCTATGAGGCCATCTGTTCAGATAGCTCGATAGAGAGTACACAAAGTATGCCTTAGCTAAAGCCTGACCAATATATTGTCCAGTATCAGGTTACTGAAGATATATTGTAGTAAGTAACAAGAAATGAATGAGACCAGCTCTTAGACATACTTACTTACCTGTTGTGGAGGGCCGAAGCCTATCCCAGCTGACACTGGGTGAAAGGTGGGATACATCTTGGACAGATCGGCTGACACAGAGACAACGGTGATGCCATTAAAGTTTATCACTTCTAAGTAAAATGTCCTCCCTGGTATTTTTTTAAAAGTTATGTGAGTGATTTTTTTTTTTGTTTATCACCCCTTTTCTTGTCATCTTCTGTCTTATGTCCTACCTGTGCTGTGCTGTGTCTCTCTCGTTAGCCAAGTTGGCCGGCTGGATCTGGGAAGAAAGAAATACAGTGGGGAAATCAGACTGGATGTTGACCAGCAAACTGCTTTGAGCTAGATATGGCAGACATCAAATAGAGCTGGACTCTAGTTGATATTAGCATATTGCAGATATACTCATATCAATGTATAAGTTAGACAGTAAGTAACAAGAAATCAGACAATGCCAAACAAGGTTTCAGATCAATGTAGAAACAGTATCACCTCTGTCCACCAGACAGCATAGACATGTTCTTTGATCTTTTAACTGTAATTGTCCCACCTAATATACATCTTGGTCTCAATAAAATAAATAAATAAACAAATCTAAGGGATCTGTATCAAGACTGTAAAGAAATAACATGCAGAGTCTTTGTTAACATAAAATGAATGTGATAACTAATAATGTACCTAGAGTATACGAAGGTTATCTATCTGTCTGCTCAAAGATGCTCTATTAGAGAAAATAATGCATTATAAGCCATGGCAATCAGATGAAATGGTATGCGCTTCCTGTCTCCTGAGTGGCCATACTCTCTTCTGTGTTTGATTCAAAATGTTATTGATTCTAACTTTTTTTAGAACAAGTTTTTAAATGTCTTTTGTGTGCACATGAGATTTATGATAGGGTGACTTATATGTACATCTTCATCTGTAAACATGCCAGTCACATGACATATCTAATGTTAGCAAACTGGCTATTAATGCTACCTGAGATAATACTGAAAAGTCAGAAATGTTTACATAAAAAAAAAAAAAATGTTATTGTTACATTATTTGTTGATGATGGACAAGTGAGTATGTCATTTCCTTCCCCAACTCTGTTGAGAGTTGCACAAGTACGATGATGAACTGTGCAACAAACTGTGCAACAAACACACAGTATCTCATATCATACACTTTTCCTACGTACAGCTAATCATAATGTGTTAATGTGTTATGTCATCTGTAAATGCAGGTCAGAGCAGATCTGGCAGGCTGAGCCCATCTGGTACTGGCTTTGCCAGCAATCACTAGGGATTGTCCATGCTAATATGCGTACTATTGCTGGTGATCAGTATGTGTCTAAGCAGTCATCGTAGCCCACAAGCAGCAGATCGCAAACACAAGATTTGTGTAATCCTGTTGTGTTTAAAGGGGCTGCAATGTCGACCTTGTTTCACTGACAGTTCCCAGTTTTTCTGGCACATGCCATGTCTGACACATTCCTACCTCTGATTGTCACTCGCCAGCCACAGTTTGCAGATTTTATATTGCTTTATTTTATTGGCTAAATGCCATTGTAACTGTTTAGTTGATTTAGTCTGTTGGAAACATGAGCCATCAGTGTGCTTTATCATTATTTTGGAGTTGTGGAGTTTTACTCTACTTTGTCTGCAGCACCAGTTTCAGTCTGACCAAACCAGTAAAGGTTAGAGAAGATGCCTAAATCTTTCTTAAGCGTCCTGTCACAGAGATTTCTGTCAAAAGTGAATTATTTGTTCTGTCATAGCCTGTTTATTTTTACTGGTAAAGCAAGTAAAGATTTTAGTTTTTGACCTTTTGTTTTTTGGGATTTATTTATTGTCACGCTGCAGGCTCTGCCATGCTCCCTGTTGACTGAACTCCTCCACAGACACACAAACATACACACACTGCACTGTACCTTGCTGTTAGGACTGAGAAAGTAAAAGGAGTTTGCTCCAACACAGGCCATTTCTCTTGCAACACGGAAGTCACTTACCGTAAGTAAGACTAAGTAAGTTCCTTGATCTGATGTCCTATTTTCAACTCTTTTGTTGCCGTAATCCATTAATTAATTCTAGGATGATTTTCCCCCCCTATATCCTCATGTTATAATCGACTGTAAAGCCACGTTAAAGGAGATGTTTGAAAATTATTTGTTCAAATCTTTGCCACATTTTTTTATTACTATTTCTGATGGCTTAAAGAAGCTACAACAGCTCTGTGTTTGTAAACCAGCCCCAGCCTCACTCATCTCATCAGAGGCGGACAGAGGACAGGGTGAATGTCTGATACTGAGACTGATGTCTGTCATCTTCATTCTTTCTAAACTTCACTCAGTATTTTGATGTCAGGAATGTTTTATCTTCTTGACATTTTATATTTGTTTCCAGCGAGATATTATGGGATTTATATAGTGACTTTGCTGTGTAAACATTAGACAGACAAACAGATAGACGTGTAATACTTATTATAATAACTATAAATTATACATAAATGCTAATCATTTTATTTTATAAACAATATATTTTCAGAAAGAAATAATTTTGTAATGCAAAGAAACTCATAAGAGCTGCACAAACCTGGAAAAACTTCATTTAAAAAAAAAAAAAAAAAAAACATTTTTCTGAGCAGACCCATGCAATCTGGTTCCTCTTGTGGATGGTGCCCTGGACATATCAGTCCTTCGCACAGACAAGCCAGAGGAACTCGGTGGACTAAAGTTAAGTTAGCACGTCAGGTGAAAAAAAATATCCACAAGGAACTTGAAACTGGAAATGGCCGCCAGGCAGACATGGAGGTTAAAAAGATATGGCCGCTTCGTGCCAGGCTCTGGGGAAAAGGGAGGAGCGCCTTGGAAGGTAACTAGCGTTTTACCTTACTAGCTAACAATCGCTAGTTTCTTGCTAAGCTAACGTTAGCAGCGATTAGCTACACTTGGTCCAAATTAAAGTAATGTTGCAGGTAAAAAGCTTCCGTCATTACAGGTGTATTGGTTCACTGCACCAGTTTTGCTTTCACAAATATGAGTTAACTTCACTTAATATGTTGTTAAAGATAGTTTAATCTGGGACCTACCTGCTATCTAGGATAACATAAAGCTGATAACAGCTGAGTTTAGACCGTGGTGCTATGTCAACCTCACCAGAAGATTGTTTAACATGAAGGTATTTCCTTTATAATCTCAAAGACTTTCCAAACAAAATATTACAGTTCACTATTCCTTGACTTAAATAATACATATTGTAGCCTGGACTGAAAAACTTTATTGTACAATGCAAAAATTGAAGAAAAAAATATGCAAGTTGTGATATTGTGTGCATCTTCTTTATTGACATAATTTCCCCAATAATATAATCACATATAATAATGGTATAGTGACACTTTATTCTGCTTACATGTTTAAACCAAGACAGAGTAGACCAGAGTGTACTTATATCAGTAGAAATAATTAAATAAATATTTACTGTAAGCACAAACATGAGCTGCATCCATTTAAACAAAGTTTCTAGGCACGAAGCATTATGTTTGCTACCCCCTCTGGTTTAGTACAAAAGTAAAATGAGCAGAGATAAGTGTTTGGATGTTGCCATTTGGATGTACAAATAGATATGTTCAGTGTTGGTTACTTTTCCTGTGTGCTCTGTGAGTAATCAATATATAATAATAATTGTGTATAAAATGTCACAAATCATGATGCTATGATTCTTACTTTGACTGAGCAGCAGTCAGAAAACTTAAAGGAGCAGCGTGTAGGATTTTGTAGTTGTGGTGTAGCTGCTAATTGCAACCAAATGGCAACCTCGGAAGTGCTGCAGAAGTGAGTCTTCATTAGCATATTAAAATGGCCAACTTCACAGCAGAAATAAACAGTCTGGTTCCATAGCTAATTTAGCCGTTCATGACAACTGTATGGGGGTTGAATTTTTCGTTAACTCACCTGTTCAAATGATGTTAATGCCTAAAGTTATGCATAATTAACAGCGTGGCCGCTTGGTCCGCCTCAGGTTCACCTTAATCTTACACACAGCACCTTTAAGGTATTTAGTTAACTATAAACTTAAAGGTATAAATATCTGCAAAAGCTCATTACTGTTGATATTTATTTGAAATATGTAGCAAAATTAGGCTAATTCAGTGCTTTTATGGATTAGCTGTTGGGTCTCATAGGCTTTTATTACAGCAGGCACTTTGACTTGTCGTAGTAGGAAAAGCACAGGTGTTACTAATAACATTATCAATGGCTCTGTTCTATTCAAGTGTCCCAGTAAACCACGACAGTGTGACAATGAGCCAACATGCACAAAACCAGGACATTGAAAACCAGGAGCTGCTAAATGGAATGCAGCCATCGTTAATTTTATTATGTACAGCTGTGCTTGTCCTGCTGCGACATGTCAAAATGAAAATCTTTGATGGAAAAGGTCTGCCAGGCAAAGTGACTCAGGTAAGCTATGGCGATTTGATCATTAATTATGATATTTTAGGTTTGATATCATTCTGATCTTTTTCAGTCACATTGTCTATTGAGGTGGCGGCTCTTCTTGGTCAAGCACACATTGAAAATGTCACATGTCAAATAAAACAACTTTTACATGAACAAAAAATAAATACAGTGTCACAGTAAACAACTACACTCTAAATCTATGACCACAGTCAGGAGTTCCTAACCTTTTGTGCACACACACACACACACACACACACACACACACACTTGCACAGTAAAAGAACAACATGTTAGATGTGTTTTTTTCTTGTTGTTTGTTTGTTCCCTGGTGTTGTTGGTGCTCTTTGCTTGGCTTCATGCCGTCATCCTTTTAGCTTCTTGCCAGAAATGTCTCACTCCAGACCTGTCCTATTTCACGTTTCTCAGACACGTTGTTTCATTCATGAAATTGTGATGCTCTGACTGCAAGCAAGAACGAGTATGAGTGAGCAGACCCCTTAGATGACCTGATGGAACTGTCACAGATGTTGAGAGGTCATAGTGGTGTGATCTACTAAGTAACCTACTATTTTTAATGAGTCAGGACAGAAATATTTGATTTTGAGTAGATTTATAGATAGACTTTTGTATAAATGATTTAGTAAGTGTGTGAGCTTTGGCGCCCCCCTAAGGCCTGGGCCTGGACCCCAGGCTTGAGTGAGTAGTAGTTTGTTTCATAGATAGGACAGTCATTTGAAAACTACTGTGCTGAGGCCTTAGGCTCATGTCACACATACTCAGGTGTCACTCAATTTGTTATTAATTTTTAACTGACCATCAACTGAGTTTCAAAATATCATGTTATGAACTAGAAAGACTGAGATTTAGAGGAGCTGTTGGGTGGCATGACAAATTAAAGAGGTGTTGCGTTCACAAGTGTTGTTTTGTCTTTCATTAACTGCATCAAACTCTAGATGGCAAGCTGGAACTGTATGTTTAGTGTGAAGACAGGGATGGATGGCTGTGACATCAAAATCTACATAGATTACACAGTATACCATGTGAAAACTCTGAGAATAGAACAACAGTAATAGGCATGAATTCCAATTTGTTTAAACTGAGTTTGCAGTTGCACACAACCCACAGGACAGGGCACATTGCACCATGAAATACACAGTTCAGGGCAATTTGTGAGCGTCATTCACAGCCTACATTGGGCAGTGCAACCGTGATAACACACTTAAGTGGAAAATACAAAATAAAACCGTCTAAAATATACTGTAGATAGATCTGTCCCGAGTTAATCAAGAAAACAAATTATTCACCATAACTTTGCACTTGCAAATATTCTTTTCTCTTCACCAGGTATTTGAGGCAAACGGCAATAAACCGGAAATTGTCCTTACAATTGTGGAACCTGGATACTTGCTGGTATTACAAGAAGAGGAAAGCTTGGTAAGAGGACTATGTGGCTGTATTTAATTTCCCATACATTGTCCGTCATAATATGCACTCATCACCTGAACAGTAAGTCTTATTTTCCAGATCTTGGTACACTATATGTTTAGTTTCACCTTCATGTGTGTGCTTGTGGGTGGTGAGAAGGCCTTTTCTTTAAATGTAATTTATTTCTTGTTTAACTCAGACCCCTTAGAAAAAAACAATCATGCAAAAAAAAAAAACAACTCAATTGTAGGTTTCCATATATGTATTCTGAACAAGTAGTAAATATGGATTGAAATATGAAAATATCATAAGCAAAAGTTATTCAGATCTTGGCAAAAATAGAAATACTGTCGCCTTCCAACCATCAGTTTAAAATGTAAGCATTTTTGTGGTCTACATCACTTTTTGATATTCACATACTGACTTCTAGCTCATAAGACCTTGACATTTTTACTCTAGAACAGTGTTTCTCTACGTACCACCTCAGAAAATATCAGGCTTTCAAAGTAACACCATTATGACTGACATTAAAATACAGCAATGTAGGCCCACCCTGTTCAACTACAGCAACAGTTCACACAGGAGGCAGGTTTATTACTAATAGGAAGATTACATATTGTTGAATCCTGAATGAAACTGGTTCAAGAACAAGAGCTCATTTGTTTGAAAGTGGTATATTTCTGTTTTTTCCTATTTGGAGCCACAATTGCAGACTTTTTGAACCACTTATTTCACCTCTGCTTATTGTCTTTTTGTCACATCTGAGCTCATGCATGCTTGCTACAGGCAAGAATGTGATTACATATCAAGATACTGAAACCAAACATTTCAGGAAATGCAAAACTTATTTCAAATTACATTCCAGTGAATCCCATGAATTATTATTATTATTTTTTTTTGTAGTTTGATAGTATGATATATTATTAAATTAATTAATTAAATTTAATTAAAAAAATATTTTAGCAAGTCATCCAAGTACCACTACAGGACGGTCACATACCACCAGTGGTACTTGCATCATAGTTTGAGAAACAGCGTCTGGAATCTAGAAGGTACAAGAAACACTATGTTACAGTGTACTCAAAAAATAAATTGGCTATAGGGGAATTACTTGAAATCATTTAAGGCTGCATCTGCAATTGTCATGACACTGGTAATTATTACTCATTATTATTTTAATTTAAGATTGTGTGTTGAAGCAATTAACAATAATATGTACTTTAATGTGAAGACTAGAATAAGTAAGTATAAGTATTAGCATATTTCAACCTTTCTCAAAATGGCTAAAGAAAAATTCCACCATTCTCTCAGCAGATTTTCTGAAATCTGCTTTCCAGATGAAAGGCTTCGATGAAGGCCATATGAAATATTCTGCTGAAGAGCTTGACATTTCCGCTCAAATCTGATGGGATTTGACTGGATTGTTTGGTTGGGTCAAGCCAAATGTCCCTCAGAACCTTTAGGGTCCAAGTTCAAAATATGTTAAAGATTACTGGGCTCACGTGAAGCTTAAACTCACGTCAGGCTCGGTTCAGATTTTGCTATAAATATTATTGGTGTAAATTTACATGCTTGACATTTGTTGTCATATTTGTGCGTTGGTTTGTTGCCAGCCTTGGCACAGCAGAGTAACATGTTCATCTTAATTCCACAAGTAGGCCAATACTACTTGTGGACAAACAGGGCAAGGAATTACTAAAGTCTAAGGTGTGTGTGTGTGTCTTAAACCGACATTTTAAGCAGGTAGGCCTAACTCTTATCTAGAGGTGTTACACTGCAGAAGTCTGGCTAAGAATGTAAAATAGTAAAAGTAGAACATGAATTTGGGGATTTTACCAGTTGTTGTGGCCTTTAGACAAAAAAAGTTAACTTCCTGCCCTGCAGACAACAGAAATTTGAGGGACTACTCAGTGTCTCATTAATAGAGTTCTGGCAGGTGACACAGCTATCTTGCTGCGCCAGGGTGCAGAGCCAGACAGATATTCAGGTCAGACTGCAGAGAGCTTTCACCGAGGATGATAGACTGGTCTATTATAGATTGGTGCAGTGAATGCTTAGGAACTTTCAATACAGAGAATACAGACAGTTTAGGCTTATAGGCTACGTGATAAAGTCTGAAGGAAACTTTTTGAATTGTCTTTAAACAAAACAGAAATTTGCTGTAACGGAGAGAATCAAGGGGTGTATATACATATATATGAGTCCAACCATTTGTGTGTACCCCTGGATGGAAACATTTGCTTTTTTTTTAGATTTTTATACACATCTATTTTCCTCCTGTGGCCATAAGGCACATTCATTAAAATTAGTCATGTGTTTTGATAATTGGTATACAATAAAGCATTTAAATAAGGGAACAATCCACAAAAATCACAAGCATGTCTTAATTATATATTAACTTTTTCCCCAACAATAGCTTTTTTGCACTGCAACAAGAGAGTAATATTACTGTTAATAAATACAAAACACGATAATGCTTTTGAAAAATGCATATCACTAATATTGGATGTAGAATAATGGTGCTGCAGTAGCACAGAGCATAGACTCCCTGGTGCAGTGGCATTGTAAAATCCTGTTGATGTACCTGTTATTTTCAAAGTTAAAACAAATGTATAAATTCAGGACATTTAACAAATCAGGCTGATGACAATATTATTGTATTGTTGTATACATTTGCTTGTTTGATTCTGTGTGTAACAAGCTTATCATAAGCCCCAAAGCTGGGGTTACTGAGTAAACAGAGACCCCTGCAGACAGTTTGAGGTAATTCTTTTCTTCCAGCCAGCTGGATAAAACTATAATCGTCTCTTTTGAACATTTATGTCATCACTCATTTCACTCATGTGCGTAAATGAGTGAAAATGATTTTGCTGTTATTTGGTGTAGTAGAAAAGAAGATGATTTTACATTCTTAAAATGTATTCTTTAACTCATGGATAACACACATTTAATATGTATGAGACAGTTTTCCTGTCCTCGCTGTTGAAGATGTTTCTTTCTTGTCTTTTCTCAGGATACAATCCCTTTGCTGTGTAGCTCTGATTCTCTCAAAGTACACCAGAAATCTGATAACCTTATGTTTCGATTTACTGTGAAGGTGAGTTGTGAGAAGCATTGCAATCCCACAATAGGTAGTATTTTCTCAAGGTCTGTCCTAATACCCTAATTCCCTTGCAAGATCATCATTGTGTGTGTGTGTGTGTGTGTGTGTGTGTGTGTGTGTGTGTGTGTGTGTGTGTTCAGGTGCTGTGATAATAATCTCCTCATACTGAAATAATTATCTGAATTTTCTGTTAAATATATTGTTCAGACCTGTTTTGCCTGGACATTTGGTTTCTTGTACACCAAACCTTGTATAACTTAATGACATGCTGATGTCACAAAAGCAACAAGCAAACCACAACTTTTATTGACCCAGTTAAGATTGTCAGACTGAATGCAGTTGTTTGCAGGGAGAGAGCCACATGATTAGGATGCAGTTTTATGGAAGGAGCAGGGCAGAGGCTATAAAGGAGTGTTCAAGTGCTGTGGAAAAACTGATGGAGTACATGCCTGTCACCACTCAGGATGACACCCCACTGCTTCCTAATCAGTCCCCCACGGAGGTCTCTGCACCAGTGCTACAGGTTTGCCACTTTACAGTTCTATATTGTCATCACAACACACAGATCAGATATTTGCACATTTAAAATGTGTTGCCTATAGAAATCCTCAAAGTAGGCTGTTGCTGTACAGTATGAAAGATCTGTTTGATTTTCTCCTTGCATAGTGTTTGTTTGGTTCAAATGAGGCACTGACCTCCTATGTCACCACTTATTGCACAGTATTTCGTAAATTTAAAAAAATATGTCAGCATAATTGAAGTTGTCATATAGTCATCACACACTGCTTAATCCACCGTATTGTCACAATGCTGTGGTCAGCTTCATGAACAGTGGCCATATTATACACACTAGATGGTGCTATATACAATACTGTCTTATTCTTAGAGGTGACACTACAGCTACAGTAGGTGGACTAGGATAGATGCGTATACTGCACACCAGTCATTAGCCAATCACAGTACATATATATATGGTGTAGAATACAGTATGTCCCACCCCAACACACACACACAGACAGGAAAATAGCAGAATAATATAATTCATTTATGACTACATCCATCAAAGTGGCATACCCTTTAAACCACTGAAGAAACATGTTCTTTATATTGCCTTTAACAGTCAAATTGATTATGAAAGCAAACATTTTATCTGAAAGCTAAAAACCAACAACATGCAACATGCAATTGAAGTATTTAACCAAAAAGTTGAAATTCATACTCTACGGACTGTTGGTGGTCCATCATTCAGTTCTGCTTCATTTCAGTAGTGACCTGTTATTTACTTTCAAACACTTAGACCACAAGGTTAAATTGGTTTCTGCGTAAAACTTCAGCCATCTAGCTTACATCATTTAACATGAAGGACTTGGGAAGGAAGGGGCTCTGCCCTGGGTTTAAATGTGACCTTTAGCAAACAGACACACTGAAGAAGTTCACAGTGAAGATGAAAGGGCTTTGAGGGCTGGCTATCATTCAATTAGTAATGAAGCCATTGATTGGCCTCTTAACCCTGTGGTGTCATGCCGTGTTCGTCAAATCTTTTTTCTTCCTTTGTGTGTAACCTCGGCTCGTCAGACTGGGCAGGGGAAGGCCATGGGAGTTGAGCCTGACCTTGTCCAAGGAACATTGTCAATCAAGTGTCTCATCCAGGTATTGATCTTTTAAAAAGTGAGAGCTTACAACTAACAAAATACATGTGCATCATATTCATTGTTAGTTTAACTAAAGAGCAGTGTTTTCATTGATTTTCATAAGGAGCAGAGTGCTCATTTAATTAACTTCCTTTAGTTACAAACACTAACATAGGCTAAACCAGGATACTATTCTTATTCTAAATTTAAATGTGAAAAAAAAAAGTATTTGTTGGATGTTCCACAGCACCTCTTGGGAGAGACTGCTGTGACTCTGCCTCAAGTATATCGCCACTGTTCGTTGGCACAAGGTGACTTGGAGCCCTTCCTGCGAATTTGTCTTCTGGATCCGAGCTTTCATGCACTTGTGGAGAAGGTGGAGGGGGAGCTGAGGAAACTGCTTGAAGAGTAAAGAATCTCAACAACAGCTGAAGGCAGAAAGGTCAAGTCAGTGCAATGTGGTTTGTCTTAAACAGTTTGTGTAGGCAGTGCCTGGTGGTGATGGTGGTGCAGTGTTTCTTGCTGTGCTACTAATGTTGTTCAAAATGTTGTTAGGCACAAGTTGTTGTGGTATATGGCCTGAAGAGGTAGTCTTAAATTGTATTGAATTTAGGACGTTAGAGGAAGAACATGGAAAACAAACAAAAAAATTTTCAAACTTTTTATTCAGAAAAAAAATATTGGTCTCACTCATATGTTTGATCGTGGCTATATACTCTGGTCCCTCTGTTCCCACTTTAATGCAGGTCCATTTCCACCCCAACACACATGGATACATTGTATTGAAACAGGAGTCATGCAGCTACAGCAGTGAATTTTGCTATGCCAGCTTCCAAGTGATCCCACAATATTAAAGCTTCACTGAGTAAAACAAACTGCCCTCCATATATCTATTTAAGAATACATATTGCATAGGATTATAGCCATGCTATACAGTTAAAGAGAGAGAAAAATAAAAAATAAAATTCAACAAATGAAATTGGGAAATATAAAAAAAAAAATATTTTTTTTTTTTTTACAATTTTCCTATCATTTGAACACTCATACTTCAACATATACAAGACACCTAAGTTACTCTGGAAAGGAAATAAAAATAATACACATATCATTTCTGTTTAGATAGTTAAACATACAGTAGTCATTTTCTGTAATCACTCTCAATTAAATACTGCCAGTCATTGAAGCCCTTGCTTCACAATAAAAGTTCAGTTAAAAGTGGACTTCTTGTCACAAAATCAAACATAGTTAAATGACCATGATATGCTGTACAAACTTTTAAGAATAAAACAATGTGTGTATATATATATATATATATATATATATATATATATATATATAATATGATGACTCCATAAAAAACATAGGTCATTTTAGATGCAAAAAAAGCCACACGAGGGATAACAACAGAAAATGTCTATTCTGAGTATCCTATTGCGTAATTATCTTGCATGCATTGTACATGATATGTAATACAAAAGGGATCACCTCATTTGAGGATATGATAAAATTAATAAAGGAGACACCAACAGCACATTAAAAATGTGTACACCTTTGTGGTGGTTTTAGTCATTTTTCATCATCCTGAAATCTCCACGTTAAGACTGAATAAGGCATGCTTAAGACAGCCATTATGTTCTTTTTGTTGCCAGTGTTATGCTGATATTGTTTCTCATAAAATGAGACAAGATATGCTTTTTCAAAACTGCTCGGAGCTCTATCCACCTCTGACACCTTCATGTAGTCAAAAAAATGCAGTTTAGCCATCTCATCTGTGAAGAGAAAATCAAGAGAAGGCATGACTATGGATAATCCTCACAGTGAGTTCTATATTTAGCCCCCATCCCCTACAACAGTGTCTTACTTGAGTAAATTGCTTATTTTGTATTCCTCTGGCGAATGTTTTTGTCCTTGTGGTTGTTTGTTGAATTTGTTTTCCTAGGAAAGAGGCAGTTATGATTTAGTGACCTCAAGGTAATTGCAGTTCAAATCACAGTGCCCAGTATTTCTGTATGAATTATACATGTAGCAATAACAAAATTTAGGTACTTACATTGGTCCAACTGGTTCATCATCTTCGGCACGAGAAGAAAACAGGACAAAAACAGAGCACAGAAGTCAAATATGAGTTAAAGATAAAAGGAAAATAGTTGCATGTTTCAGCACATTTACTACAAATTACATGGACTTTACTTTGCTGGCCCTTTTTCCCAGCTAGCCATTATTTTACCTTTTCGATAGATAGGTTACCAAATCCTTCAGTCAACATTAAAATTGTGTGACGATGGAGCTGAAAGCATAGATTACTTTTAAATACTGGTATGTCAGGGTCGTACACTAATGGGAGTGAACTGCTATGTATGAACAAGCTTCATGTCTGATAGGCCGACGCTTAAGGAATACACTAAGCATACATTTTGAGGGGAGTGAATTCTAGGCTACTATGGGCTTCTTGACGGGTGGTAAAAAGTCATTCAGAAAAAAAATTGATTGTGGAAAATGGTCATTAGTGGCCTGTTCGTAGTAGAAGGGCTGAAAAACAACCACATCTTTAACGCCACGGATTGTAAACTTAACCTCAGATGCCATCTGAATCTCATGGGGTTTTCTGCTCATTTCAGACTGAGCATATGTGTAGGAGGGTTACAGATGGCTCACTTAAAGCCATCTTTTAATTACACTTAGTAATTTTATAGTGATTCTAAAAGAGCCTAGTATATGAGTGTGATATTGTGACTGACTTGGCATAAAAGCACAATTCTCTTTAAAACTTTCTCTCAGCATCTAGAGGTTATGTCAGTTCCCTGCAGTACACAGTGGTTAATAACTTTCTAGGTAATAGTTTTCTCAGAGGGATCAACATACATAATTGTCATTCTTTCTCCTCGTAGAGTAGTGCAATAAATAACATACATTACAATGTAACAGGGGAAACACTGCAGGAAGGAAAACTGGTGAGTGCATATTATTGCATTGCGTGGCAAGTTAGTTCAAAAACCCACAGGCTTGGGGTTGACATGGTAGTTGGTGTTTGGCATACAGATGAAAATGCATCAACAGGTAAGAAACTGGTCACAGTGAAATATATTCCATGCAGCTATAAGGAGATAAGCAGCATTAGCAGCATTCCATAGCATTAATATGGAGCAGATTATGACAGTTATAATGTTAGACAAAAAACATGGTTTTGTGATAACTTGGAGGAGAAACATCTGTTGGCATACCCCACCGTTTTCACACCTCATATGTGTACACCACAAAAGCTGTGTTTATTGTAATGGCTTTGCAAGCACAGAACAAATAACAGATTTTTACTGTGTGAGACTGATAATTGAACATTGATAATAATTATTGTAGTGCATCAAGTCTGATTGCACCGGTTCTAGTTAGCTTTTTATGTAACATCAAAAAATACAATATGTGGGTGCAAGTTTGGTCAGCTTATAATTCATTGTATTACATAAAGTAAGTTGTTATTTAGCAAGTCATCACACAGCAAAATCTGTAATTTTAGCAACTGGTTTTGAAACACAAGATAGAAATGTCAGCCTCTGCCTCAGAGCTTTTGCCTGTGAAGTATAAAAGTGTTCAAACACAGCTAAGCCATCAAGAGACCAGAATTCATAATGCACGCAGACAGGGGCCAAAACCTCCGGGAATACGGGATGCTAAAAGGAGATTTTAGAGAGGCTGTGCATCGTGAGCAGGGAGTCCTCATTCCTGATTTGAATGGCATAAACACGGCAAATATAATCCGCCTAAATCGCTTCATTTTTCCGGTAGATGAAACCAAACTCGAGGTCATGTACAGAGCTTACTTGAGCTATGTTGTTTGTGTGTGTGTGCATGATTTTAAGCAGGTATTGTAGTAAAATGTCTTTTTTTTCTAATTCTCAACTATTTTAACAGGTCACAAACAGTGTTACATAATTAATATAATTTCAATTCTTGAAAATAATAATTTTCTAGATTCTAGAATAGAGAGAACTGATGTTTATAGACAGTTTACAACCATAGTGTCTTCGATAGTGTGGTTCGATAAAGAAATGATTAATACGTTTTTTTAGTCTGACGACCTGACCTTACTGTGTGATTGTCTGAAATGTGGTTCAAGTGTAAATGGTAAGCTAAAAGGAAGACAATGGAAGACAGAAACAGCATCACATCCCATGAATATTTAAGTGGAATTGCAGCCTAAAACTAGTTTATCAACTTAATAATCCTTCCACATTTGATTGAGTACATCTAAAAATTGAGTAAATAAGAAGCAGAATGGATCCTTAAGCTCCGTTTGTTTTGTCAGTAGTAGAGTGTGTAAACAATGGTTTTGTGTTCATGTTTTATTCCAAAATGAAAAGACAGAGTCACATGAGTAGAGCTCAGATGGAACCTTTGGTGACTGGAAATGTCTTGTCACATTATTATCATGTGATTTTTGAAAGCACGGACCATTTATTTTGTTCAATGGAAAAGCTACAATTATGTAGGGGATACTATACCTGACATAACTAATAATATAAGAAAGTGTTATGGGTACAGTTTACTGCCTCAGTATCGCTAGGCTAAATGGGACTACCTGGCTGTCTACAGTGTCTGCTTGAGTGACTCAGTCCAAAATGTGTTCAATAAGCACAGTTTGTTTGAGGCAGTAACATAGAATGCTTGAAAAGCTTTATTGTACTACTTGTATACAGGTCATAAAAATGAGCAATGCTGAATTCACTAAACAATTTATTTTATGCTTGCCCCGCAGTGCCATGGCATGTTAAAGCTATATACACGATGATGATGATCATAGAACATTTGAAGTTTAGTACCATCATAGTTTGGGCAAGCAGAAAATTTACACTGACTGCAAAGAAAGATTTTACATAATCTTTTTTTTCTTCATGTCTCTACCTATTCTTGTATTTTTACGTACTTATTTATTTTTTATTTAATCTATCACTTTTATTTAATCAGAATATTACAAATAATTTGAGGGTATTAACTATTTCATTTCATTTTTGTAGCATAGCAGCCAAAATAAGAGTAGATTTACTACTCCCAAGACTGGTGTTTTGATCTACTTTGGGCTTTAATTATTTTTCACTCATTTCATTTAGGTTAGGCCGTGCATTTTTAATTCAGCTTAGAAAAACACTAAAAGTCTCTTAATACAAAATCCTATTTGTGTTTTTAATATGACTAAAGATTATGGCTCTCTGTAGATATACAAAATTTAATCCATCATCAGAACATTTGACTTCCATTTGTGGAAACATATCAGATGTTATGGGTTCAACCTAATGGAAAAGGAAATGAATGGAGACAAGTTTTCCTTCAACTTAAAAGAAAAACATAATTTTCTGTTCAATATCCCAGCAAAGATCATAATGTTTGTGAATGGACTGTAGGCTGTAGGTAATAACATAGAAATTGACAAAGAAAAAAATCTCCGAAACCATGCAGGATCTCTCACTTACCAACGATTAAGATTATGTTGCCATTAGGAAAGAAGGGGAAGGGAAAAGAATAGTAACCAATAAAGTTATATAGTTGGATTGATATGTTTATAGCTACAGGATGATAACCCCACATGTTTATGAAAACTGATATTATGCCGTCAACATGGGAAGCAAATGCGCTGTTACCATTGCTATTAATATAGCACAGCAACTCCTGGAAAGGTTAGCTGTGGGCCCTCTGTTGTTCGCCTAATTTGCATGTATAAAGATCATATTTGCATGCTTCTTATATGTGACAATGTCCTCCCTTTTTTCCTTTCGCCACATCAGTCAAGAAGCAAAGAGGCAAGTCCTTTTAACTAAAGAGCTCTTCTGAGAGTAGATGCAACCTTGTGGTTCGATAGTTTACTTGTATCTGTGCAAATCTCTGTATCTTAGGCTCTTATACGCTCCTCTGTTGGTGACATTTGACCTTACAGCCATTGTTTGGGAAGATGGTTACTTTGTAATGTCTGTACTTGCTAAAAGTTCTTATCTGGAGGATAAAAGCAAACCTTTACTGATTCACCAGAATTAAACACAATACAGTACGTACATACCTAGCATGTATGTACAATGTTTCAAGAGTTTTGAATTGCATTGTTGTAAATTGAACATAAATAATACTAATAATATTTACACACGTAGTATAATATTTATTGGTGCCTATGGCTAGTAATACAGAAAAGGTTTTCTTACCATCAATTATGTCATCTGGCGTCTTGCGTTTCTCATACACAACGATGATGACTACTAAGATTATAATCTCTGCAAGCACACCTAGGAAAGGCCAAAGTGGCGCAAGGTGGCTGCGCACCCGTAATATAGTGATCTCAGCTGTGTTTCCAATCACATTAGTGGCATTGCATTCGTATTTTCCAGGATCTGTGTTTATATCCAGGTTAAATATGTTGAGCTCTGTGTAGTTGTCCCTGTTAGTGATGAAGAAGCGTCCAGTTGAGTTGTCAATGTCCTGCAACACAATGAAAATAGAGATATTTAGCATGCTATTTATTGTATATATCTGTCTTTCTGTTTCTGTCTTTTAGTTTTCAGATTTATATACTGTATATGTATATTGTATATACATATCTACCGTGTAGGATGTTCCATCCACTTTACGCCAGGTCCAGGTGGGATGTGGGTAACCAACAGACTTGCAGTAAAGCATAGCATTTTCCCCTTCATTTTTATTTTCACTTCGCTTGTGGCCAGTGATATCAGGTTTTGCTGGAAAGGTAAAATAAATAAATAAAGTTGATCATTAGCTGTGCTGGCAGAGGTAAGACATTCAAAGGAATGTTTTAACTCCTACCAGATGGCATGAATAAGGAAAGCATGATTGGCTGTGCTGGCTATGGTAATAATATGTGTTATTCAGATGTCTGTGAGAGAGAGGAGTGTAATTAAGAGTCTCTATAGCAGGGCTGATTTACTGAAGCGGCTCAGTTTCCTTTAAAAATTTTCATAATCTCAAGCTATTGCAGTCAAGAATAAGCATAGTGGGCTTTTTAAAGATATTTTCAAAAATCATATGCACCAAATTGAGTCACTTAGTTGAAGTCATATCATCATTTAATTCAGTAACTCACAGAGGTTACTGAATTTGTGTTGTACCATGTTTCCTTTTCCACCTAACTCGACGATACTCACATGGTTTTGTTTTGTTTTTTTATCATTCTTTAAAGATAAGAAATACCTGCGTATGTCAATGCGTATGTCAAACTGAATTATGTAACAGAGTCTAGTAGAAAAGAGGCTTGCCCAGGAGTAAGGGTGGACTACTGCTTTCACTAAAGTGCTGTTTTGGGTGTGCGTGTGCAGTTATTTCCTGAACATGTAAGCCCCCACCAACAACCCCTAGCAATGGGGAATATTACTCTGGAAGAGATAAAAGAATTTCAGTACAATTCATAATGAGGTCATGGAA
Source organism: Protonibea diacanthus (assembly GCA_028641955.1). NCBI lineage: Eukaryota > Metazoa > Chordata > Actinopteri > Sciaenidae > Protonibea > Protonibea diacanthus. The sequence continues at coordinate 14,599,583 of CM053976.1, read as the reverse complement.
GAGGGGGATCAGTATGATATAAGAGCCAGATGTTCCCATTCAAAATGATTCCATAGTAAATTACACAAAAGAGATTTTGAACCAAAGGAAAACGGCGTGAATTGGCACTGATTAATGAATCAACTGATAATAAAATGCAACACAAAGGTTACAAATTTAATGAATTCAGGCATGTGTCATAAAGCACTGCAACAGATGCCAAGTCAAACTGATCAACAGAAGAGTCTTTTCCAAAGGTGAGACACAAACTCTCAGTGTAACTCTGCACAGCATCAGGAAGATAACTGTTCCTGCTTTTCCACTAATCCTCAAAATTACAATAATTCCTTCCATGCAATTAAGCAGGATAAGGGAGAGGCCTGGAGTGAGCATTTTTCAGCTGTGCATGGATAATGGAGAAGGAGGGGTCTGAGCTCTTTGGTGACATCACCCCACTCTAATTATGGTGCACACGTGCTCCCTGAGCAGGGGAGTGGCCAAGCTCATTTGTGCCTTATACTGACTGTATTATGTCACTGACTGACAGCGCAGAGACAGTCCCAAGAGTGGTGCTAAAACAGGCAGAAACCTCCATTTCACACTCCTGACTACGGTTACTGTGGCTATTAATCTCTATGTGCTAGACAGAGGTAAAGTTACACATGAATTAGAGAGGGACGCATGAGGTAGAGCAAGGTCAAAGCTGTCAGAAAGAAAGGAAAAAGCTGATTGAGATGACATGAGAAGAGTTGCAAAATCAAATCATACATTTGTTGTGTTCCCCATTTTATGTTAAGATAGCTACATGTTTTGATTTTGAGAATTTGTGTAAAGCTGTATAGATTTGTCAATTTTTCTTGAGGAATATGTTAAATTATAAATATGCAAGTTGAAATAAATAAATGTGCTTAACATTCACTTATATTTGAGAAATATAAGGTACCAAATTATGTATCTGTGGTAAGCTTAGTATCACAGACAATAAACTCCACTCCTGCCACAGATATGGCTGGGACCGGATTCAGAGCCTTAATCCTACAACATCACAGAACCCTCCATCTGTTGCCTCTGAGCCGAGTCCTGCAAGGATGAGTGTGCCAAGGACACTGTAGGCGAGGGATCTCAGTGAACTGCTGCCAGAAGCGCAGTGCAAAGCTGGCTAGCATAACAGTGGGCTTGCTACCTGGGTCACAAAAGATCTCAAATACCTCTAGAAAATAACAAGATCATTTAACAACTGAAGAAAATGTTTTATTTAGGTCTAGCAATTGTATCTACCCTTAACGTCAAAACATTTTGTTATTTTAAGATTTTTTTAGACACAGAATGTAGGCCTATTTAAAGGACAAAGTCATACATCATCGGTTTGGTTAACAGTCTGACTATTCTCCAGTCTGACTATTCTCCAGGGGACAGATAGCAAGCCTCAGCAGTCACAGGCCTGCAGTCCAATGATGGCCGGGACACTTCAGTTTGAATGGCAATGAGTTCCATCATCTCACAACCCAGTGAAAGCAGAACACACACGTTCATCACCCATGTTACACAATCAGGCAGCGCTTTAAGACAGCCGCGAAGTAAGAGGCAGGGCATGCTCAGTATGCACCATAGCCATGCCACAGCAAATTGGCTTAAGCACTACACACAGGCAAGCTTCTCTTGAACAGGGTTTCACTTGCCCTTTCTCAGAGAAGATTCCTTATTCAAGTTGATGGCTTCGCTGTCAGCTTGAATGAAACCAACACAGTAGTTCTTGGTTAGGTTTTCTAGCTATTACATAAACTGTCCTTGTTGAACCGTTGAACTATTAAACTGATTTACAAACCTCAAATCATCTGCTTGATTTAGTTTTTAAAGGCATAACATAACTGCTCTTAAAGATGCTTTGTGTTTGCACGTTTTGGTAAGAATGTGCAGTGCCTGTCCATTTTGCTGGACACTGTTGTCTCAGTGAAAGCGAAGTGTGACAACAGCCTCCGGATTCCCCCGTCATCACCACTGCATTGGATGAATTCAAACATCTTTGTCAACAAGAATTCTCTTCACACAGCTTTGGGTGGTTAACCTTTCTAGCACACCGTTTTTTTGGGTTTTTTTTCTTCATCTCTCAGTAGAAAACCACAAATGACCTGGTTAAAACTCAAATTGAAACAAGGCCTTTTTCAGATTTTGAAAACATTATGGAGGAAGTCATGTCAGACATTTTCTTTGAAGTGATATTTGTGTCATTCATGTAACAAAAGTTCAGTTGCTAATACTGTTATGCCTTAGAGGAAGCTTACCTTTTACTTCAATTGTGGCATTTGCATTTGGTGCCATGTCAAATGTGTAAACACACATATATTCCCCAGAATCATCTGCCCGTGGTTTATTGATTCTACAAAATACAACAAAATACAAAAACACTTAGTCCATAACATTAATTTACCAGGTACTTACACTCTAAGTAGTCAAGCAAACAAAGTCAACTCATTTCAGTTTAACTCTAGTCATTAGTTTGGACTACAACAGTGAAAGCTTGAGGGCATACAAGGCCATGAGAGACAAAATGTTGGCATTATGCTGTTATATTACGGAACATTAGCTCTGGATTCCGCAGAGAAGGGCACCACAGGCATTTTAGCTGTAATCTCCACGGTATCACTGATGTAATGTGACAAGGAAGTGACCAATTGGTCTCATCTTGTGGCTAGGGAGAGTCTGTGGTATGTCTACGGGGGCGACAGTAGCTTTGTGTTCCAATGGTTATATTGTGTGACAACCGGAACTAACAACTAGTTGGTACTTCAGGCTATGATGCTGTTTTTTTCTAGTTAGATACATAGGTGCAGTTAGATATGTGTATTAAGACATAATTAATACATATTTTTTGAAAATCAAACGGTGAGCCCGTTGTTACCTCGGTATTAACAGTCTGGAGATATTCAAAATGAATAGGGTGCTAAATTCAACAGTATTCTTAACAAGGTCTTCATCACTTCTCATTATTTCAGTTCTGATTCACTGATTAGTTAAAGCAAAAAAGCTACAAACCATACACTTCTACTTCTAAATTACAGTGCCTTGTTTATTGATTGCCCCAGTAAGGATGTCTTTACCTACAATCTGCTTTTGATGAGTTGTCTCTCTCACATCTATTGAATATGTGCAAAACATGCACATTGACATTTTATTATAGAATAGAAAATATCGGCAACACTGTGGTTCGACCCATTTACAATATACTGCCTTTGTCTCATCAAGGTACTGCTCTTCAACATGCAAGATTACCTATTTCTCGCACAGCCACTTCCTTTTTACGTGACTCATTTAGATAAATTTAGAAAGTTGAATTCTTGTTCCCTCTCCATTGCCGGCAACACTCATTGTCTGCATAGTCCTCTCTCCCAAACTATGTCCTACTTACTACACAGAGGAAGCTGTTTGTCACCTGTATGCTGTGTTCGTCTGCTCTGTCCGTGTATCGGGGATCTCCTGTCCATTCTTCATCCAGTAGCTTTCCTTGTGGGGAGTTTGAGCAGTGGTGAGGTTACACTGCAGTGTAACTGGTTTGATAGGGGTGTCCGCTGACAGGATGATCTGATCAGAGGCATTGATCTTTGGTTCTGGAAGACAGAGACAGTCAAGCCTTATCACAGAACTGGGGTTCAATGCTGTATTAATGCTCCCTCCTATGCTGTAGTAGGTGAAAGCTGTTTTTATACGATCTGTGAAGGAAGGTGTCTATGAAGTGAAGACAGAAGTGCACACAACAAATAAACAAGACACAATAACTACATGAAACAGCTGAAATGTCTTGTATCAACCATTTGTCTTTGAGTAAAAAAGTAATATTATTTAGACGGAATAATGCCCTTAAAGGGAGTTCCTTACAAACATCTGTCTTATATTACCTTGTATTATATTATATGTCTAGTAGCAATGCATTTATGAATACAGTCACACAATCTCCAGTAGGATTTTTTGACAGAAGATATGCTGCAGCTGATAACTGCAGTAATTTTTATGTTTCAGTATAACAGCAGAAACAGGATGGGCTTTAAAAATGGCCTACCCTTTTCAAGCTTACATGTAAATGTCATCAGAGGATAGAAGTACAGCCATATGCTTAGAAATTTACACTGAATGGTCTTTTGACATTTTAGATTACTGCTGAATGACTGCCTAAATTCCTTCACCCTCTTACATCAGACACTGGTTGCAAAACAATACCAGGGTCCATTTCTCAAGGACGTTCAAGGAAACAGGAGGTGTCATCTGAGAGCGAGGCACCCTTTGCTCTGCCTTGAGTAGCGAGCAGGAACCCCCCTCCCTCCTACACTCCCCTCCCGTTTCCTCCCATAGTCCTCCCCCTCCTCCTCCTCTTCCTCCTCCAGAGCGGTCCAACCATGGCAACGATGGAGCCCCCGAGGGGAGGAGCAGAGAAGCATCATAATCCTACTACTGGCTGCTGTTTGCAACGCCACTAGGAAAGCAAAAGGGAGGAAAGGAGAAAGGAGGGCTACTAAGACTAGCAAATGGCTTCTGTTAGCATCTGTGGCACCTTCTTCTCGCAATTCTGTACATTCAATAGCTTAAGGGGATATCTCTCCCCCTCCCCCCTACTGACATCGTTCTCTCCCACACCAAGCAGAATCACATATTCTATTAATAGTATCTTCGAGACATGCATACACACACACAACATGAGGTTCATAAATTAACATTTAGCTAACACGGCACAGTGGTCCACAGGCAATTTAACCAGAAGGTTGTTTGTAGGACACCTTGTCACAACTTAAAATCTGGTAACTGCTGGATAATGTATCGCCATATCAGAATGTAACCAAAAAAAAAAACTCTGAATGAGCCAATGTGTAGTGAAACTTGACCACCCCTTTCCTCTTGCTGGTACTATAATACAGTACTGCATTTAGATTGATATTGTATCCAATTAACAGACAGATATTACACACGGAGTGTGACATTTTAACATTGCTGTATTATTGGCACAAACATGTTTTCTTAGTACCAGATTTGAGTGATTATCCAGTACAGATGTATTCTACTGCAATTTGCCAAGATGTATTAAATCAATTCAACTAAATAGCCGAGATATAGTAATCAGCTTGACAAGATCTATATTTAGGGGAGCTTTATATCATTACAAGGCAAAGCAGGGCTCAAATCATGATATTGTAGCACATTACAATAGAAAAAGTATACTCCCAGAGAGATGTCCCAGTAACTGTGCTGGTACAGAGAAAATAGTGGGCCTCCTGTGCACGTGGTTGAGCTAAATGGTTTGAACCACTCATTCTTAATAAGGATATACAATTTTCATTCTGATGACTAATTTAGAACAACACACATTTATGTCACTTTGCAATGCAAAAGTAGAACCTTACATACGAGTATGACATATGTTTTAAAAAGCAAAGTGTCACAAACGTGCTTACTTGAAGTAAATGTGCAGTATGCTCGTAATCAAAATCTATTGAGATCTATATAAATGAATTCAAGTGATACTAGATACAAAATCTATGTGTATATATTTGAGTATGAGACACTCACCCCTTATAAGCTTTTAAAGTGGCTGAAAAAGATAGAAGAGAAACCAGCTATGCTCAGCTTGAACTCATGAGGTTTTTGATTCTGGATAAAAGTTGAAAATCACCACAGACTCTCTTCAAACCACTCCTGCAAGAGAATCCCCTTTTCCGATATCCATTTGTATGTTTAGTTACATTCCAAACAAACATGTCACCAAAATACAGCTAAATAAACTACTTTCATTGAAAAGTTTTAAGAAGGTTGATGGAAAGGACATGCAACACAGAAGCACTTGCATTTAAGCAATATTTTTGTGTCACATCAACAATGGTGGAGGAGTGGTTGCAGAGGGTCTTGCAGATGTTCTGTCATCATTGGAATCAATTGTAATTGGGATGAATTAAAGCAGATCACAGCTGCTGTTCTTTCTTTAAAGAAAGAAGAAAGTCAAACATCTTGGGAAACATACTTATTTGCTTTATTTTTGGGAGTTGAGAAATGAGAAGATCAGTACCACTCTCAGTTCACTGAGTAGATGAAGCTACAGTCAGTAGCCCAGTAGCTAAGCTTAGCATAAAGACTGGAAACAGGGGGGACCAGCTAGGAAGTCACTGATCCTGGCCAAGAAAGTCTGCATATAATTTTTTTTTTTAACCCTTGGACAGAGGCCAGTTTCATTGGTTGCTGACTGTAACTTCATATGTACCACATAAACATGAGTGTTACTGATTAATCGTATCATTGTTCTCATCTTAAACAGCAAAGCGAATAAGCATATTTCACAAATATCAAACTATTCTGTTGATAAGAAAACAAAAAGTATTTTAGAGAGTTTCATACTCAAAAGATTTGTGTGGAGTATCACTTTAAGCACATGCAGAAAGTACATGTTATGCTGTCAAGTAGATTTTATCCATGCGTGCATAGGGGGGATTCTTCATTAAAATTTAATTACAATATACTGATTCTAGGTATATTGATTAAGAGTGATTCACATTGACAAGCTAAATTAGGAAAACGGCCAAAACAAGACAATCAGAGTTCAGCATGTTTCCCCAGCTACAAACTATACATTCATATCAATGGGCTATTATGTATAGCATGTTATATACATGTAATAGCTTAGATATTACATGTATATGCAAAGAACATTTACTCCTCAGTAATGACAGAATATATTTAGTGAGGACTTGATTTGCATGTTTCATAAATTACATTGTTGCAGGAAAGTAGGAAACCACTAGATGTGAGAAGTGAACAGCTGCTGTCCTTTGCACTTCTTCTTGGGTTGCATTAGCCCTACACCTAATCAGATAGTGCTCACACAGAAATTAAAATTTGTCAGTTCAATCAGAAGTGCAAACATGGATCAATCTCCTCTAAGCTCCTCAGAGAGCTTCGCTGTGACTAACAACATTCCACATCTCCCTGTGCTCCAGTGGGCAGAGCACTGAAGCATGTACAGATTAGAGGTCCAGTTGAAATTCAGTTTGTTTGAATGTTTGTGTGCATAGAGCAGAGGGTTAAGGGATATAATGTCATTACTGATTCACACTCACGCTTAATGGCTGAGAAGGCACAAGGTTACGCAGTGCACAGGCAAGTCAAGAGAGACTGTTTTGTAGAAGTGAGATATGTCTCATCTGAATGAAAAATGAGACACTCAAGGCCCTCACGTGGTCTTGTCCTTTATTGGATTACCACACAGAGGTTTAAAAGCAGTAAATGTTTGCTTTTATCAGTAAAGAGTTGACAGCAGGAATCACTCTTTTACACCTTATCCGATCCCTCCTTGTGTCTTCTTACAGTCCCATTTACACTGTGCCCAGAGTGAGAAAGCCATATCAAAAGCACCATTACTTCAAAGCACCACTAGATTTCCATTGCATTTAGCAGGCAGGGCTTTGAAGTAAATAAAACAATCCACGCAACGCAAGAGACACAACATAATGTTAAAGGAATAAGTATCACAAATAAATCCAGGAATAGGAAATGGGTGAAATTAAGGATACAGAGAAAAAGATAATGATTAGAATATTGTAAAAGGACACATGAGACAGTAAGAACGAAAGTTTGGTGTTGGAGGAAAGAGGGAAATGTAGATAGAGACTGGGTAAAGTTCCTGGGTTTGTGGTCATTTACAACAAATGCTCAAGGGATTTTGAAAGAGACAGGGAGTTTACTGGGTTCACTAGAAAAGAACATGAATATTTATCAAACCACTGGCATAAGGGATGTAGGAAATATAATGTAAAAGGCTAATACAATAGTTCCGTTAATACAAAATAAAAAAATGTATGAATGGTGTTTGTTTTATTTTAGCCTGGCCAGTAACCGCTGTGGTGAGGGTGGGCTCTTGAGAGTTTTTTTACGGGTTGGAGTGGTTGGGACAGGGGATTGGTAGTTCGTTCACCATCTAGGTACTACAGGACATAGACCACTCACTCTGTAGCACCAAAATGGTGGCCTGGGCGCGGATCCAGGTGATGGCAGGGTTTTGTCGGGGTTCATTGCGCCTGGGGTCGTTGCTGGCCCGGCACTCATAGGTCCCAGAGTCCTCCAGTGTGAGGCGCGTGATGCAGAGCACACTGACCCCATTGGTGCCGTAGGCTGTGTTGATAGATACCCGACGCTTGCGGGCTCCGTCCCACAGCTGCTTGAAGGACTCAGCTCGGTTGATCTCAGAATACCACCACTGGATCTCTGGAGTGGGGTTACCAACCACGTCGCAGTACAGCTCAAAGGTGTCCCCCGTAAGCTTAGTCTCAGACATTGGCGACTTCACAAACCCAGCTGGAGAGGAAAAGTGTATCGGGATGGCAGGGAAGGAAAGGGTAGAAGAGGGTTAGAGCAGTAGGAAGGTGTGGAAAGGTCAAGGGATGGAGAAGGAAATTAATAGGATCAGAGTACATACAAACAAAAGAGAGGATGGTTAAAGCCAAATGAAAAAGAAGCAAGCCTCAAATCATTGATAGGTAGAAAAGGAAAAAGTTAATGATTGTCTATATCCAGTCTGTTTATCATCAGAGTTCCAGGCCCACTTAGGCCATGCAAATGTCAGACAAAGTCATAGTCAACTGTCCAAAGTCCATGCCAGCAAGTAGTGCTGGGATCTTTTCTGTTTTCATTTCCTTTTCTCTCATATTTAACCTTATACAGATGAGTACAACAGGGTTTTTGAAGTACACCCTTTATGTGCCTATGCTTGAGCTAACAATGTAAACATTAGTTACAGCACATTGAATGCAGTACATGTGAAGTTTTGTTCTCTTTTGCCAACATAATCCATTCACCTAACATTCACCTGATTAAATACTGTGGCTATGACACAGATGTGCCTTGGACTGGTCACAATAGATACAGCAAGATGCCAATTTTCATCAAGAGTCATGACCCATCCTACTCTACCTCTGATTGGCTTAATGTGATATTCCAATGAAAACAACTGGTACTAGCCAATCAGAGGCAGACTTGGGCGGGTCATAACTTTGCCCTTCTGGGGGAAAAAATGGTATCTGTTGTCCTATGTGAAAAGCCCATAGTTCAGTGCCTAATAAAGATAAAATAAAGGTAATAAAGATAAAACTACATTTTAGAGTGTCCTTTTATTGTGACCAGTCAAAGGCACACCTGTCTCATAGTCATGCTGTTTAATCAGCTTGATATACAATACCTATCAAGCAGATGGATTATCTTGGAAAAGGAGAAGTACTCCCTTTAGATCTGTTATTTCAACTCATGAAATATATTATTGTCCATTTGCACATTCCAAGTTTTTATCAGGCTTCAGAGTTTTTATCAGGCTCCTGAAAGGTTTGTTTATCAGAGAGCCTTGTCAAGTAGGTGAACAATCACACAAGCCTTTTTTTGTATTGTAACAATCAGGTGCACTACTCCTACTTGACCCCAATGACACGAAAACCTGTGTGCCATACATTTGTCAGACCTGAATAAGAACACTATATGGACTGTTCTGTCAAAGTGGCATGGACGTGTTAGACTTGAGCTTAAGTGTCACAGGCACCTTTCTGTCAGAGAAATGAATGTCACCTCCAGTAAGAGCTATTAAACTTCCTGAATTAAAGGCTACAGTAATGTGGATTGCATGGTATGGCATCTTGCCAGTACTCCACATTCTTCTCAGTCTTGACCAAATTTGGTGAATCCCAATGCAAATGGGTGAAGAGGTATGGTGCACCCTGGACATGTCACAAGGCTAACCCTCCGACGGGCAAACATATTCACACTCACATTCACACCTACGGGAAATTTAGAGTCACCAGTTCACATAACCTGCATGTCATTGGAGTATTGAAGGAAACCGGAGATCCTGCAGGAAACCTGGGCAGACACTGATACAGATCCATGGCCTTCTGGCAAAAGGCTCCCTGTAATTCTTGTAGGTGATAATGTAGCATGAATGCATGATGAAAACCAGTGTATATGGATATTTAGTGTTGCTGTTGATTCATTTGGGTCCTTTTAGGACATTTTAGTGTAAAGTATTTAAATTCTACATATTGTGCTATAAATATGCAGTAAGTAACCTCCCTCTACAATTTGAAAATCAACTATTGCATTTGAATTTCACTATTGCCTATTTTTGGAGGCAGGTGAAGCATTATGGCAGCTTTTAATTACCAGCCTTATATATAACCAACGTCTCTTGACTCTGTAGCAAAGTACCCATACTGACACCCCAGAGATGTAGCCTCTCTGAGTTGCTATCTTAGCTAACATTGCAACACATTTACTACCAAAGACTGACATAGTTCCAACGGACTCTGTGTGTCCAGTGCTGAAACAAAAAGTCTTGACAGCTGTGGCTGTTCACTCTCAGCTAACAATACAACACATTTACCACACAAAAACTTTTACCAATAGCCATAAATGTGCTTTGAGTGACTATGAAGGCCCCAGCAGACTCTCTGTGTGAAACAGAGATCTTGGCAACAGATTCTCTTAGCTGCTAAGTTTGGTTAGCTCTGACTACGGCTACACTGAGAGGTGGTCAGTCTGTCACGCTGATTGTTGTTACCTTGTTACCTTGTTGTTACCTCCCACATCACACACTACGTAGCCATGATGCCACACCCCCTAGAACGATTACCCTCTGCTGCATTTTTAAAATTTGCTGGGAGAGGCAGGTATCAAAATTTGGGGGTTTATTTACACTTTAATACTTTTAAGAATGGCTTCCAGTTCTCATGGTTCATCTCTTTTCTCAAAGCTTGAAATTCCTATTAAAAGCAATTCATGGAAATAGTCACAAATAGATGTAACTGTATGTATAAACTTAATCTCTTTATCCATAGCAGCTCTTGCTGGTAATGCCAGAAATTAGGTCAGCCAGCTTTCATTTTGGATAAGCTGGACCTTAAAAGCAGGTTTTTAAAATTCCCATGTGGCCACAGTGCAATAAGTTAGTTCAACTAGCCTGTCAATAAACACTGACTGACATTTTAAAAATCTTACAGAAAATCTGTGCTTTTAAAGCAAAACTAACTCAATTTAACACATGGAACCCGTGAGAGAAATACCTGTGATAATTTTAGTTTAGTTTAGTTTAGAAATTGTTTTTCTTTCCTCTTTGCTAATGTAAAAATGATGGTTTTGCTGCTGTTCACATTTTATGTTTAATGGATCTTGTGCATCCAGCCTGGTGTAACCATGTTTAAGTTGTTTGGTAAATGAATAAAAGTAGCTTGTAGCAAAGGGTTTAGCCTGGAAGTGAGGTGTAAGTGCATCTGTACTGCTAAGGAAGCATGTGTGGAGATGTTTGGACGTGAACTGATGTTATGTACAAAAGATATGAGAAGAATATGGAAACCCACACATGTATCTTAAGATAAGATATTGAAATCGGCATAATCCAGGCTAATGGCCACCTGACACTGACTTGCGTGCATCTGTTTGACTCGGTTCAGAGAGGTCACAGAGCCTGTTGTCTATCCTTGGCTCAAAACTCAAATGTTATTGATCCAAAGCTATCCTCCTTCTATCTATCCTACGTATGTGAGGTAATGAAACATCTTTTCATTGGTCAATAAGATTCTGAATGCTGACCTAGATGGAGGAGAATATGCACACTTCATATATCGAATTCAAAATCATCATAAGTGGAGATATGTGGTTGTCATCACACAGCGATCACATGCACCCTTATACCCAAAATACATCATGCCATCAGCATTTAATCTTTGGGAGTTGGACAAACAGCCCTCATTATTTCCACTGCCATGTGGACTAGGTAACACATTTCAAATCTGAAATATAGTGGAATTCATCTGAAAATAGGATCCATAAGCATTATTACCACAACTGTGAGTGTACCATGCTGCGTATGCATCTGATTCATGACCCTGTTTCACTTCAGTAGTCAGACCAACAATACTCAGCCAACCTTAATGAACCCCATCTAATGACAAATCACCTGGACCACAGACACTGTCCTCTACCACCCCTGCAGCCTGTCAGCTGTAAAGCACATGTGCTTAAATAAATTGGAGGGGGGGTCTCTTGAGTGTTAGCCCGTGTGTTGTTTCTAAATACAACAGCTTACAGCCAGCACCCCCTTTCCTCCCTCCAGATCTGTCTGCCCTGTTCAAAGTAATGTATCATAAGTACATAAACAGATAAGCCTGTAGAAGCCTGAGGAAAGAGTGTCAACTATAGTATTCAGCCCACACCCACAATGAAGCCGGTATATTTCATTTAAATAACTGTATTAAAAGTTTAACTGACAGGTGAAAATAGATACCATTTACAAGGTTTATGAGTCATTTTTCTGTAATGCTTTTATGCACGGGTGTTTCACATTTTGAGAACATTATTCGGTCTGCACTGGACTCAAACAGGCTGTTGGAGTACAGCAACAATATTTCGCAAACTTAACAGTACATGGATTTTACTTAGTACCATAGTAATAAGTCTGTTGTCCAACACCTGTTTCTGATTTAGCCTCATGGAAATAAAGTAGGCCTAGTTAATGGTAAAGACAAATTGTGAGAATTCAGAAAAATTGGAAGAGATGTCTCTGTTGATGTTTGGTGCTTACAACTTGTGTTCCTATGCAGAATGCCTAGAGATATGCAGAGTAATTAGCATTTGTTTCCTTTCTCTGGAAACATCTGGACCCATCAGCCTCACCACATAATCCCAGAGCGTGAATCCAAGCCTAACCGCCTACACTGTTAAAGCAATATTTCAATTTGACAGAACATTTACTACGGCATTCGTTACTATGATTATGGGAATGACAGCAAATTGACTTGACACATGGCACAGATAACTATTGTCAGCATATATTATCATGCATAAGTGTTCATAATCACTGTATAGTATCTGCTTTAAAAAAAAAAAAAGGTAATGAATATCCTCCAAGGTAATGGTAAATTAAATTAAAAAAAAAAAAAAAAAAGGAACAGATGACATAATTTAAATTCAGGCTCAGCGACGCTCTGTGGAGAAATACGCACAGAACAAACTACAGACAACGCACAGCCAATGAGCAGACCAATTTTCATCTTGTTTAAACAGGGAGCTTATACTGCCAGTGAAAACAAAACACAAAGCAGCCAGCCGGTACTCACTCATTTCAAAGGCATGCTGGGAGACAAGAAGTGACAAAAAGAGAAGCAAGGGATGGTGGACAGATCTCAGTAACTTGGTGACTGAATAAATATGAGCAAAGTTCAATTGTATGAATGTTCTCATCTTATGCTAGGATGATATCATTTCTCTGTTTTATGGTAAATTTATGTGTAGCGGGCACATCTTACTGTCCATTTACTGTACGTGTACAAATTGTACAAATGACCTTCACAGAGCCTCAGATGATGTTTTTAAATCTGTATTTCTGTCTGACCAACAGTCTAAACACATTCAGATTACACTATAAAACTGAGAAATAAATGAGAAGTAAATTAACCATTAATCTCTAATCTAAATAGTTGCTGGTTCATTTTTTGAAATAATTAACTGGTTAATTAATTTGAACTACTAAAGACATGTAGATTAGAACTTGTATCGACACAAAGGAAATACAAACCAAAATCCTAGCCTAGCAAACCTATTTTTTCATCACAAAATGTAGTATTCTCAAAAGAATATTAGAGGACAGTTGAAACAAATGAGAGCTTCACAGCAACACAAGAACTCACAATAAGGCTAACATCTAAAACTGAATGCACGTAGAGGTGTAGTTGCGATGGTGGCGTGTATGTCATTGAACCAAGAAGGTCAAACGTTTATATGAGTAGATGATTTAACAGAAATTATTCAACTTGCAATAATGAAGTCCTTCACAGTGACATGTCACGCTTTAGCTCACTTTACTGCCATATGACGTGCACAATAGTATCACAAAATAACCTGCAGTTTTCTGTGCCAGCTTTGTCTAAGGGTGTATGGAAGTCACAGTCATTACAGCCTACATAGTACAGTGATGTAGGTAGAGAAGAGAGCTCCCCTGAGGACTGACAGCAAGCCGCACAGCACCACCATGCAGTCTGAGAGTGAGTCAGCTGCCTTCCTAGAACCTGGATCCCAATCCACATCCCACAACACAGAGAAAGCAGCAAGTAGGAAACCCCCTGGGGCTACTGAACTGCTTATGTGCTAGGCTGTGTCTGTGTGTCTTTGTTGTACCTGCATGGTGCTGTGACAGATATGTGTGACTTTACAGGTCATTTGAATAACACAAAAGATCTCAGTTATAAATGGTTTATATTTTAATATACTTCACTCGCTGTTAGATGATTAGGACAATCGTTGCAGTTGTGGTATACGTTCCAGTATTCAGTATAGTTGTAAAAGTGTCCCATTGAGTACAGTTTTTGTGTTCATCTTCACAAAATCAAGTAACTAGCAGTAAAGGTGGGATAAGCCGATCTGGAAAAAGCCAACACTGTGACATAATGCAAACAACGCAGCAAATAATGCATCTGACACCACCTATGTTGTGGGTTAGCATCTGTCACTAAATATGTAGAGAGTCCGAGATGGTTTCCCAGAGCTAGCGCACCAGCTCCAGACACTGAGACTCACATCTTTCCTGCAACTATACCAAACATCACAAGAACAGCGTATGGCAAACTAGGAAGTAAGCTGAGTGCACATGGGCAAGTGATGTAACGTTACCTGACACACAAATCCTGACTGGAATTGCTGGAATAACAAGTTAATGTTGTGTGGCCTTGGTCCAGCCCATGTTGTTTGTTTTCCATTTACAGAGCCAGGGCCATGTACAACCACTGGATTTTTTTATGTTTTGTTTTTTTTTTTTTCCCTCAGTCCACACTGCAAGAGAATCATCCCAACCTTTAACTTTATAACAGATTTAGGTGAAAGTTAAAGCCTGCCCATATCCATGTTTCATTTATTTTAGCTGATGTCGACTTCAATTTGGGTTGAAGTATCCCCAGTGTGCCAAGGTCACTAATCTTCAAATACCTAAAAGAATAATAAAGGTGTGATTTTCTTCAAGCCACAGAGCAAATAAGGTGTGTGAGGGAGCTGTCAGTCAGGCACAGTCTGTGCACACCTGCACGGTTCTTACAAAAGGTCATATTAGGCATAAGGTGTGATTGTGCTATGAGTGTCTAGATCAGCCACAATAACTTGAAATGTTGTCACAATACAAAACATATATTTATGGAGCCATGTTTTTTTTTTTCTTCTTCACTTTTTCTGTATTTTTTTTTATCTACCTGTGAGTAGTTGACATAAATCTGCACCTTGATCCTCCTCTGTTCAATTTTATTTTCAAGTTTTTTAAGGACCATTTTGATGGTTTGCATGTAATAGACTATTAACTACAAGACACATGTACTTCACATTACTGACAACCATTCTGAAATTCTACTATTTTTACATTTTAGGTATTACAGGTAGGTATAACTAGGTATAACATATTTAGTAACAGCATATTTTCTAAGAAATTTCAAATTCATAAATGGTTTACAATGGTTGTATGTAATATCTTCCAGTACACTTGGAATACACTTTGTAGATGTGATGTGTATATGTTGCGTATTGTGCTGCTAAATGTGTCTCACTGACTATCACATCACTGTTAATACTTTATTTGATGTCAATGTGGTGGAGCAAAATATATCGCTATTATAAATTATTTATTATTTTCATTTTAGTGGTAATACTTGAGTCTGTCATTCAGATCACAGAAGAGAGGCAACAGTTTAATGAGATTTAAATCCCAATAACCCCTGTGCTGGGCAGAAATGCTCTAATCCCATCCTCTAATCACAACCGGAGAGCACTTCCTTTTTCTCTCTCAGAGGTCAAAACAAGGGAATTCAAATGATTTGATGTAAAAACCAAAGAAACACAGAGACAGATGTGCTGCAGAGCACTGATTCTCATCATCTAAATAACACAATAATTCTGAAAATAGAAAAACCACACCTCCAGTCTATTCTACATTTGGTTTTCTGCAGGGCTGATGAAATCCTACTCCCCAACCTCCTACATAACCCACTTTAGAGTATTATTACTGTCAAATTATGACTCTTGTATTATGAATATCTGTTGGCATGAGCCCCTAAGTAAAAAAGGTCACTAGTTAAAGAATCCAGGCCGCCGGGAAAAAGCAGGCCAGGTATAAATGAAAATAACCACTTTGAGTATTCTGTCTCTGAGCTGCCCTTGTGCAGCACACTTAACCTGAGTTGTTCCAGCAGAACAGCCAGTAGTACAGGGTTGAGGCTAAATTGGGGAACTTCCAACTGTGAATGTGTGTAACTGTATGAATGTGAAGCAGGGTGCTGGGAGGGGAAAAAAATCCAGCATGCATGGTCAGCAAAAACCTTCCCTGGACAAATCACTATATAAATAAAAATCATTGCTGACCTTACAGTTGTGCATCAGTATATACCTGCAGTGTGTTTTATACTGAGTGATGCTGCTCCTAATCAGTGCAGTCCATATCAGATTTCACAGTGGGCAAGCATGACTCAGTGCAAGAGCTGGCTTGAGTCCTACAGCATATTTTCCAGACTCACAAATGCACTTTTGTTCAGAGGCTGGACAGAAGCGTGATAATGGACAAGCTGCTGCATCATATAGGTCTATTGATCAAATGTTATGTAGCTGTAAAACGTTTATCTTAAAATGCAGTGTTCACCTCTGTTGATGATAATGCAGAAGTGACATTTAAAATAATTAGAGGGTCAGAAAAACTGTGTAGTTATTTAAGTATTGCAGTATTTGGACATATCTTTCTCTACATCATGTCTTTATACTTTTGATTGCATAACCTTATCGAGAACAAGAACAAGGAACTATGCATCTGTTCAGTTTTCTAAACTAAGTGCTGTAGCTAAATCAAAGGAAAGAAATATAGCTAGTTAATTTTTAATATGCCATTAATTATATCAGCTCATTATTCTAACGCTTGTCTTGACAGGATCTGCATGCTTTCGATTCACAGTGATAATACAACTACAAAGTCGGCAGCAGGCACAGACTACATGCTTCATAGGGCGAAATTATGTAAGACACGAATGCACTTCCTTAGGTCAGTGCCAGCCACCTTCTCAACAGCCTTTCTTTTCTTTTTTGAATAAAGATCACATCATCTTTCAGCTTAAATAGTTCACAGCCACCTAGCAAGTCTTTAGAAGGCTGTGCAGCTGTGCACAAGGAGGCTGTCCATTAAGAGTTAATGAATTCACTTTCACAAAAGGACCTTAAAGCCACAGTTCTCAGTGCTGTGTCTCGGTGATAAAAATAGAAACCAGGCAGAATGGACGGATGCTATTTACAGACCTCCGAATATCTGTCGCAGAAACCGGCCACCTATAGTAGGCCTACTTTTCCCTGAACACGACAAAATAATGGCACGAATTCCCTCTGCTTCCCAGATACAGTGATTACATCTCATGCACTTATAATTATTATTCTCTCCACACCACTTCCTGAACTCTGTCATATCACAGGGAAATCTAGGATTGCATAAGAAGCCATGCACTGATTACCCATAATCTGAACTGTGAGAGAGACAGAGAAATGAAATGGCTTTTGGATGCATGCGAATCAGAATGTCACCAACAGTGTGAAACATTAACTGTAGCTTATTACAACGGAGATCAAACCTGTAATGAATGCAGGGTGTCTGCAGATTAATCATCAATTTAGGATTTTTACATAAAGCAGACACACTGACTGGGTGGCACCAGTCAGTCTCCCACTGACCCCTCGCTGTATGTGTGTGTCTGTGTATATGTGTGTGTGTGTGTGTGTGTGTTTCTGTGGTGTGAACTAGGCCTTAGTGAGTGGGCGCTAACACTGGGCAAAGACCACAGGAAGTGTTTGGAATGCCTTTGCTTGAGCTCTATCAGACAATAGAGGGCTTATTGGGTATTTGATTTTCCAGATCACAGAATGTCTCACTGTGCATGCACGACACTTCAAGCACCTTCACGAATTAACAAAGAAGAAAGAAAGGAATTCAGGGGATAATATTTTGTTACATAACAGCTGTGGTATTTTTTTTTTTTTTTTGCCTCCTCACAAGCTCAAGACGTAGGTTGCCTCTATGTTTTCTTGTAAAATGATCTAGATATTACCTATAATGCTTCTTTCATTCCTGCATATTGTGTTTTACAAGTGTCACACAAAAATGGTATGAACTGGTATAAACTCCACCATATAAAAACTTGGTTATTTAGACTTGAATAATCTTTAATGTCTTCCGTATGAAACATTTGGAAAACTAAATCCTTAAAATGTAGGACAGTGCTGGAGTGTGGTTTTACGCAACCTTCTCATCCTATCATCAAAATACATGTCTTATTAAGTCTTGCATGGTGGGTGTCTGATTATCCCACAGAGAAGACAGGGTGGACATTAAGCATTAAAATTATAAGCATGCAGAGTAAGTCTCTGCCTTATTTCTCTGTAAGGGGATTAGATCATGTCAGTGACTGATATGTCAACACAGGAGCCTTGACATGTAGGTATAGAAGCTTCTTAAATGGTATGGATAGTGGCAGTGGTTATATTAACAACAACAACTGAACTAGATTGATTCCATGTGTAGATTAAAGCATATTCACAGTCATGTCAGTGTTGCTCAAGTTGGGTTATTTTAAGAATTAAAAAAAAAAAAAAACCCACAAAGATTTCACTTTCATTTTCTGAATCGCTGCTTATTTGTGTGGCCCTCAGGCTGATGTGATTCAACAGAATGTGAAGTCAGGACATGCTGTATCAGAGGACAGCCTGGAACACCCGACAGCATGTTACTGATGTTTACTTAAATCAAATCATGTCAGTTGTATTATGATTAATGCACAGTGAACTTTTGAAACTGAAAGTCACAAATGAACATCCCTTGTAACTCTGAAACCCCAACAACCAAATCTCTAATTGCTTTTTTTTTTTTTTTTTTTTTTGAATGATTGGAAAGAATACACACGTGGCGCTCAAACATGCCAAACATGATCACATGATGTTATTTGTGCATGCATTTAGTTTTGCAGACTAGTTTTGGGCAAGAAAAAGATCCAGTTGAGATGGCATGACAGGAAATAGTTTTGTCAAACAGATGCACAGGGCTGTGATACAGCAGGGCCTTGTTCTTACAGTATGTACAGCATGCACTGGGCGAGCCTTTAGCCTGTGGTTGGTGTTGATAATATGTTACTACATCAGCATCCAGAACAGGTTAGTCTTGCTTGACACACTCTGCTACCCAACCCCCTCTTACAAACTGCACACAGGCAGCCTATGGATACCCACATTTCTATTCTATTTCTATGTATAAATGTGCAGGAGTTATTCCATTAAGATACAAACCCCAGCAACACCACTCATTGTCTATTTCAAAAGATATTTGGCAACATATTCTGTAGTGGCAGTTGATTCCCCTCACAGACACACCTAGATACTCAGTTGACAGAACATAACCTTGCAAAAAAAGAAAAAAAAAAAGAAAAAAAATGTCACAACGACAGTCAGTTTTCTTCCTGTTTTCTTAGTTAAGAGTTGCATCATGTGGTCATTTATTGAATCAGATGTGACGGTGTCTAACTCTGGCCTTGATGTCGAGATGCGTGAAACTATAGTAGTAGCTTTAACGCAGTCCTTTCCCAAAATCCTCTCTAGAAACATTTCGCTCGGGCGTCTTCACACAAGTCAAGTCACTTTCCCTCGATGCGATGTTTACAACAATGCCATGGTCACATCTGCTTTCTTACCGTTTTGAGCCGAGATGAAAGGCAGCATCAAGTTCCCCAAAAAGACCACCACCAGCATCACTGCGTTGGGATGCATTGTCGGGGGCTCGATGAGAGTACCAGGGTCTCGGTCGGACGAATGTGGGAGGAGAGATCGTGTATTAATCACAAGATCTAGATAGATGGGCCCAGCATAGCACCGGGTTCTTTAAACAAAATAATCAGCCGAGGATGTTTAAAAAAAAAATGTGTGTGTACGTCTCCCTTGATTCAAAGACCTTTCGAGGACACCGACGGGTGAAAGGTCCGGGACGAGGCCAGCGGCTCAGGGATGCCGATGTGCGGCCATAGGCGGTGGAGAAGCCTCGTCGGATTGCGGAGGAGAGGTCTTTGGATGTCAGGGAGATTGTCCACAGTCTAGTTCTGGAGATTCAAAGATGCGCAGACCGATGCGCATTTGCGCTCTCACTGTCACGGTTCGGTGATTAAAATGAAAGTAGCGCACAAATTATTCCCGATGGGAAATGATGTGGCCGAAACATTAGTCTGTTCCAAAAAGAGGAACAGATGCTGGTAGGACAGCGACAGCACCAACGACAAGCTGCGCGTGCCCTATGCGCTCACGACTTTGGATAAATACGCACACACACACACACACACACACACAACATACGAATGTAATTGATGTTTGTGAGCTCGGGTAGTTATTATGTGCCTCCTCAGTCTTCATTTCCGTGCCTGCAGATACGCTTAAGTTATTATTTTTTTTTTTTTAATGAGCTGACAGGTGATCATTTTTATCATCTGCCATTTGGAGGGTGTTCCTGCTCGTACGGGATTTACTGAACTGTCGGCGACTATAATATATCCTGTCCTGTATGATTTCCTCACTATTTTCAACAGCTTTTGCAATATTAATATAAATCTTAATTGCAGGGTCGTTGATCGCCACTAGTCATGTCAGATGTGACACAAACTATGCTGTGACTACTGATACTTTTACAGTGCAGATTTGCGTAGTGACATTGAAAAACTTGCAGTGGTTATTATGCAGATGAAACTGAAAGTCGCATCTTTCCAGGCTTATTTCATAAATACTTTCTCTTGTCAGGTTTTGATGTGAGCAGATTATGGCGATGCACTTGAGCTCACTGAGGTCATTTATGAATTATGTCATCACGTCAGTGGCCTGGCTGGGTGTTCTCAAGCTGTATGTACCACATCCCCTTGAAAGTTCAACATGGCCTCCTGTAATCCTTTCTATCCTTAATCTGTGCTGCCACGTGGGCGACCTCATGTGGCCAGTTGAGGTAAACTGGAAGGAGCCAGCATGGATCTAATTTTTTAAATTGCAACAAATGAATTAAAAACACCTGGCCACTTGAAACATTTAGAGCAAAGCTTGTGGCTTTATGAGCTTAATTAAACTACTTGTCTTTATTTAGATAATTGCATTAGGCAATTATAATATTTCTCTGTTTAGTTTTAATAAAACTTTGTGTCTGTAAGTTCAGTGTGAACACTTGTACTTTGATATATGCCTGCACCCCCATTCCTCTGTTTTATTTTATTTATTTATTTATTTTGCCGGGATATTGCAAATGGCCAGTCTTTGCTCAACTGCAGAACAAACTTCCCTCCACTTTACAGCCCTCCCTCCAGTTTGTCCATGGGAGACCACATTTAAAATGTAACCCCACCTGAAACCTCACACAGACCAATCAGCTAGAGCAGTGTCAGAGCAGACGGCACACCCTCCTTTGTTCAAAACCAATCAGAGTGGAAATGTGGCATTTTGCCTGAGGGGAAAACTTACCCCTGGATGCGTTAATTACGCATCACTTAGCTGTTGCCAATGTGTTCACAACGGTGGACCCTCTTTTGGGCTTTTTACAACGTTTGTCTTCATTTTTCGGTCAATCTAGTATGGAAAGTAGACAACAATGGCTTACCAGGCTGAAAAATGAACTTAGCAACAGTCCGGTGGTATCAAATGTGGCTTTTGGCTTTATCCTCATGGGACTAGAGAAACTGGTGGAGCTGGAGTTTGAGTGTCCTTGCAACCCTACATGGAACGGAGTGTTTTCATCAGCATTCTTCATCATTCCTGCCGTCATGGCCTTCACTTTGATGCTGATCATTCAAGGATGCAGATGTGATACGTGGTGCAGGAAAACTGTTTCCCTCTCCAGTTTTGTTCCTGCTATCGTGTGGCTGATTTTGTTGTTCCTCGATGGCCAATACTTTGCTTGTGCTATGACAGACTGGGAGGGTAGATTTGTACTAGTTGACAAGGCAGCTCCACAGAAGTGGTGTGAGCCAATAAGTGAGGGAGATGTCACCCCACAAGAATTAATGCTCCGCTCACAGCAGCTGTTTGTTTTCTCTCAGGTGAGTTGAATATTTTCTAGTTTACAGAAGATTATATAGGATGATTGGTGTGGAAACACCTCCTCCGCAGAGTAGGCACTGGAGACAATATATCCATAATGTAATGCCGTTACCTTTTGGAAATGATCAATATAGCTTTGTTAATAGACTTTGTTCATCAAAAATACACATTTTTCTGTGGATGTCTACTAAACAAAGTGTTGCTCTACTTTTTTGTACCCCAGGTTATAGGCATAATCCTCCTAATTTTCATCTGTGTGGGTCTCGTAGTGTATGTAATCAGAGAAAGTTGCCAACAAGAGGTGCAGATGCAGGATGCAGATGTAGCCGAGCTCACTGTTCTCCGGATGAGCTCTCCACAGTCCAGGACATCATGAGAGAACTTACACCACCCACCACATCTGCTCTGCTTGCATGGACACTTTGTAAATACCCTAAACAGACATCACTGAGTTTTCATAACTACTGTCAATTGTTTGAAAGTATTTTACCTTATACAAAGTGGGCACAGGGCTTGAATGGTCAATGATGCTGCAGTATGAAGTTGCTGTAAATCTGGATATAATTGAAAACTGTTTCTGTTTTTTTCTGATTATCAGTCAATATGTACCTGGTGCTGTGCCTGTGTTCATCTCCTACTTCAGCGCATCAACATATTAGCTTTTACTTATCTTTAAAATTAATAGTTTGATATGTTGGGAAATATGCTTATTTGCTTTGTGCCAAGAGTTATAGAGTGGTAAACAGTCTGATTCTGTCCACAGGCAACAAAATAAGCTTGCCAACAAGGTCACTAATTCATCTATTATATCTTGCTAGTTTGAGATGTACAAAAACTTGTATAAATATGACCATTTGTTGTTTTACAGGGGGTTATGTGCTAGATATTTCTTGTATATATGGAGCAGTGGCCAGCCAACCAACAGAAACTCCAGGGAGTTGCTTTAAGAGATAGTCTAGTGAATAACCCCCCGTTGTTTAAACTGTGCAGTTGTAAAGTTGTTTCACTTTGGTACATTTTGTGAACTTTTGAATTGTCAGTCAGCTGCTCTCAGTCAGTTTTGCTTTCCTTTGTATTTTTATACATTGAAAATAGTATTTCATTTTTTTTTAACCTGGAATATTTTCGTGCCTTTTGTATTAGCTAAGAAGTGTACTGACACAAGTGGGATCCATCAGGCAGCTTATATCAACCTGACTAATATTAGTTGACATGTACTGTTATTTTAGATGTGTGTGCCAAAAATGAAAATGTTCCATCAAAGTGAAATTTCACTTAAAATAGTTGTTTTTCTACCTGGGTAGCAAACATCTCCACACTTATGTAGGGTTGGACGCTCTTCATGTCTAATCCAGCCTAACAGCAATAATTCAGACTGAACTGATGTTCCTAATGATTTACTTGTTTGACAGCTAGAGATGTAAAACCATGTACATGATAATTTGTATCATGGCTGCAACCAGCCAATAGTAGGATGTAGACACTATAGTAGGATGTAGTATTTTCAGTATGTTTTTTTTTTTATTGTTTTGTAATAAAAGAAAAATTATTTATTGAAGTAAACCCTCAGGGATTTTGTACAGTCATGTCATATTAACATGTTAGTTTCTACAATCATCGCAAGCAGACAATCTTGCGAATTTGTCTTAATGTGTGATCATCTCAGTTGTGAAACCAGGTTTTACTGTAACATCTCTCTAGCAAATGAATTCCACAGATACCAATACACTGTTGAACTAAACATAATCATTTGAATTACAAATGCTGCTGTTTTGACGTTCACGGTAAAGTATGGGAACATTAGGAATATCCTTTCAACGTTTAGTGGGCTTATATTAAGTATCTAACTTTTCAGTAGAGCACAGCTGAAACAGGGGCCCTTCAGTAAACAAACAAACAAAAAAAAAAACAGAACAGCAGAATAATCCGTTTAACACATGGTGTCTACAGAGTAAACGACAATAATCTGTAGACTTTGTGCACCTTTGTGTCTTAGGACAGCTTTTATCCAGAAGAGACTGTGGTTGGTTCAATGCATTTATGGGCTGATTTCTCTGCAGGTCTGCCAAAACCTGACAGCAGTAGTGTAGTTCTCTATTTCTTGTTATTTAGGAGTTTAGCCCATTAAGTGTAGAAATTGGGGCAGGCCCGACATGTTCATCCTGAGGGAGAGCTTATTCAGGACTTCCTGGATGGCCCTGAGGAAGTTGTTGTCTTTGTCCACTCACCTCCCCCACTTTTAGACTCAGCAGGGTGTCGTATTCAACAGCAAAAAATGTAGACCCACTACTGGGACTCAAAGGAGTCTTGAACTACTTTACTTTCTTTATGAGAAACAAACTGTTTGATTTTGGAAGACCTTGACAATAAATTATTCTTGCCCAAAGTAGCTGGTCTATCACTCTTATGACTTTCAGTTGTAATTTGGCAAATGTTGCAGCTTTTTTTTTTTTTTTATCTGTATATTTCCCCCACAAAAGTCTCCGGAGGCTTATACTCATCCAAGTATTAAGGGACAACGTCAGGGACTGGGAGAACTAAATACACAATGGCAATTCTCTTATGCCACAGACACTACTGTATATTATAAGGCTCCCAGTCCAAAGTATTCATCACAATTAACATGCAACAATCTGACAAAGAGCCCTCACCCTGAGCTTTAACTTGTAAATATGAGAGCAGTAAGTAAAGTCAAATATTTTGTTTTGTCTCAGTCCTGAGCCAGTTGTTCTTTTGTTACATGAAGGCAGATGGGTAAATTCTGCTTCCTACATAATATGCTAAAGGTATGTTTGATATAATATTATACATAACAGAACAGAGTATTTGAAAAAACACTAATTTTTTAAACATATATCCATATGCAAATTCTTACATTTTCATCATTCATTATCTCAACATATTGTGAAACATATATATTTTGTTCATCAACCGTCAATTTCACTTCTAGAGTGAAATCTCCAGCTCCAAATGATCAGACCAAACTAAGAGACTTCTCATCAACACTAAAATGTATGTAATTTTATATGCTGGTATATGCAAGCTTGAGCAATCAGAAAATAGAATAGAATAGAATACAAAATTTTACAAGTGAAACACATGGCAAGGCTTTACACATATAAGGGCTGAGTATAGACTTGGTGTCACTCTAATCATTGTGTGTGAAATTGGATATATTTGAATCCATGCAAGCCTACACTTGGCTTGAATGGAATTAGATCATGAATCTTCAATACTGTGCAACATTGAGGAAATAGTGTAGTCATTTAAAAATATTAAATTTAAATAAATATTTTGACAAAATACAAGCAAATCAGAAAAGTCTAAAATAAAATATTACAAAGCACTGAAAAGTACTAAATTATCGGGTTTGTTTTCGTATTTATGAGAATAAGCCAAGCTGGGTTCATTGACAGTATTATCTATATCAGCAAATGGCCAAGACAGCATTTTTATGATATGTATTTCACTGATAAGCTCATTTTGGTTTAAATTTCATTTTGGTAACTACTTTTTTGTTCACAGACACACAGAACACGAGCACCTTATTAAGGCAGCAAAGATACCCAGAATAATCACAGAACTCCAAATAAAAGGGCAATCAAATCAAGAGAGTGGTAGTAATACCAGGGCAGTCTGTAGGACTGTAGGATTGATTAGTCAGATTTCACCTTTCTTTTCAAACATAATCTAAAGCATGACCGTACTAACCCAGCAAAAAATAACCCAATAAGTAGTGCAATTGTTAGTAAAAATAATATGACATCAAGAGAGTGGTAGGAATACCAGGGCAGTCTGTAGGACTCTGTTCTCAGGTGAGCAGCACCTTTGTGTCTCATGACAAACTCTATCCAGAAGAGGGCGGTGTCCAGCGGCTTCATTGGCTGATCTCTGTGCAGCCTGGAAAGTCTCTGCATGTTCATCCTGTAAGAGGGGTCATTCAGGACTTCCTGAATTCCCTGAAAGAAGATGTCTTCATTCATAGTAAAAATATCAATTATCTTCCCTGCTCCTCTTGCTTCAATTCTAAATAGATTATCAGGTTGATCAAAAATCAGCGGAAGTCCTAGGATAGGAACTCCGTGGTAGATTGCCTCTTGAACACCGTTTGTTCCTCCATGAGCCACAAATAGTTTTATCTTGGGATGTCCTAAAAGGTCATTCTGTGGCATCCAGTCAACTAGTAAAGTGTTGTTGCCCAGAGTCACTGGTCTGTCACCTTTATACCTCCAGATTGACTTTCTGAGGTAATTTGGCAAATGCTGCAGCAATCCCATCAGCTAGGTCATGGGGAAGCTTTTCAATGAAGGTCCCTAGAGACATGATGATGACTCCATGCTCTCCAGAACTTCCTGAACAAACTCCTCCAAGTGTTCAGGAAGAGGTTTTCTTGGTTTTACACACTGGAACCCTCCATATGGGCTAACATTAGGCATGGTGGAGTGGGAAACTCAAACACAAAGTCCACTCTCATGAGCCAAATGTCTGCTGCTTGAAACAGGGATGAGTAATCTACTCCTGGACCTAAATATTTTTCAATTACGCCAACATAATATGGTTCAACAAAATATGCTAATTGAAATTTCCAGAAGCAGGAAAATGTGCGTTAAGAAATCTTTCAAAGAAAGCTCATTTATCTGAAAGCTCTGTTCCTGTCAATGGAATATAAGAGAGAGGAGATGGTGCAATTGAAAAATGACCTTCACCTTGAGAAGTCCACCTGACATTGAAAACAAGAGGCAGCCTGAGGTAGTGGGCAACTATAGCACCCACTGGCGTAACAGGTCTGTAAGGACAAGGTCATATTTGGTATCTGTGTTGACTTTATCAGATCTGTATCAAAAAGCAGCTCAAGCATTTGCATGTTTTTTCTCATGGATCTCAGAGGCTGCTTTGTCCTTGTTCCATTTTCCAGTTTAAATCGTGTCCAGGCAGACTTCCCTCCCTCTGAATTTCAAGCAACTGGGCCACAAGCGTGCCTTACTCGGAAATCTTCATTCAAATCAGACTCTATATCCAGTATAATTGAAGTATAGAATGGAGAGGTTTCCTTGATGTACCAACTGTCTGTTGTTCGGACAACAGAAACCTGGTGGCCTCTTGAATGTAGTGCTTCTATAATGACTTTCATGTTCACCCAGTGGCTCCCGTCCACAGGAAAAACAAGAACTCTCCCACCATAAACCGCAGTTGGACAGAGCAAGCAGAGAGTGATCCAAACCCAGGGCCAATGCATTTTTATTCTAAAGTTGAAAAAAAAAAGCATATTATATCTTATTAAGTACATTATTTTATCATCATTTAATAAGATATAGGTGATGAATTTCATATCTCTGATAGTAAAGGTTTTATAATTGTTCTTTGTTCTTAAAATGTTGCAGTAGTATGTGTATGCTGCTGCAAATTGTGATATAACAGCAGATCAAATGGTGTTTATATATTTTTGTTTACTTCACCTAATTATTAAAGTATCATGCTGTAGCTCAACTTTGTCCATATGCAAGCCTTTGTAACATGTAGAGTAAGAACTAACTAGCAAGCAAGCTGTACATTGTATAAAAGAATCTACAGAGCGTAAAGAAAATGGATTGCATGGCAGTTAAAAAGTGCTTTAGTTCAAACCCAAAGATGGCTATCAGTCATTTATATTGTACAAAAGGTTAACAAATGAAGTAATATTACCTTTTTTACCAGGTCCAAGTATTGTTTATCAGTGTCTCTGCTTTGCCAGAGAGAGAGAAAGTTGATTATGTGCTGGACCTTTCAGCTTCCCAAAGAGTTGGACTTTGGTACTGTAGTTTTATAATATTCATGGCACTGGAGATAAGAAAGTGCAAAGGAGAGTAAAATTAAGCGTAGTGTTTTACTCTTAAAGCAAATGTCAGTGAAGCAAAACTAAATGACTGGAAATCTAAATCATTTTAAGAACTGCAATATTGTCTTTCAGTGTTACAAGTGTGTAATCAAGTAAAGGTTAGACTATGATAATATTCCAGTCTAAATTGCTAATTTTATTGCAAGTCCATAATTCGGTCTTCAAATAAGGTACAACCAACATACTTTGCAGAGTGTGACCAACTAGTTTTGTTATAAGGCCTCAAATATTGTAAAAGGCTGAACAACACCACCTGCTGGCTGTTTAATGTATCAACAACTCTTTATTTAAAGCAGTTTTGTTTCTTTGTTTGTTTGGTTTTTACACATTTCTTTCAACAAACTGAGATGTTTGCTTTCCAGCAGTGCTGGTTGGAAAAAAAGCAGTAAAGTGCTTTATATTTCTCAGTTGATAATTTGAGCTTTTATTTTTTGGAATCCCATTCATTCAATAGTGCTTTTCGCATAATGTAGTATGTAGTAAATGTTACACTGATGTATGCATACAGATTAATTAAAACAGCTCCACTTTAGGCAATGTAATTTGACAGATTATCTGTGATTTTCTTTTTTTTTTCAGTAAATATTTTTCTAGAAAAGTTACAATAATGCATTAGCTCAAAGCAGAAATCAATTTTTACGCATTTTCTGTAACCCCTTAGCAGCCTGCTGTCACAAGTATGCAACAAACGCTTGACTCAATCAACCAGCCGAGATAGCGTCTGCATTCCCCCAGTGCCAGTTAGTGCATATTTGTTACGGACCTAGGAACCTAATAAGTAAAAATGAGTAGGATGAGTAAAGGATGAGTAAATAAAACATTGTTTTTTTACTGTTATATTACTGTGTTATTGTTATCTTTTATTGACCATTATGCCTGTTGTTGCAAATTTGCAACAACACATTTAAAACAACAAATTTCTATTTATTTTTTGTACGAAAGAGAAATTAATAATCTCAACATTATTTACCATCTACTTAAAGGCAAAAACACACATAAAACATTTTTTATATACAGCTATATAAATTCAGGCCTTAAGGGGTTAAGTTGAAAATAGAGCATATCATCTCTTATCAAATACATAATTTTATCACCATTTCATGAATTACAGAGGATGAAGGTCATATTATTAGCTATTGCAGTTACATAGTAGTTCAAAGCCAAAGACAGCTATATGAGTAATTTATATTGGCAACCAGTTAAAAATGGTAACATAACCTTTTTTTGGTATGCAATGTATTTTTTTCACGATATTTCTGCTCTACCAGAGAGAGAGAGGCAGAACATATACTGGTCTTTACAGCTTCCAACCTGAGTTGGTTGGGCATTATAATTCTTGTGCTTGGCACTGGTGATGAAAAGAGCAAAGGGAGTAAAGTCATGCATAGTGTTTGACTCTTAACACCAGTGCCAAAAACTAAATAGTTTGAAAACAAAATGATTTTGAAAACTGCCAGGATTATTTGTCAGTGTCTAGTCACATAAAGGTTAGATTACATTAACATTTCAGTTTAAGTAGCTAATTTTATTTATGTTCCATAATTCAGTCTCCCAAAAAAAAACAAACAAGAAAAGCCACAGCAACATGACTTGAATGTGTGACCAACTAGTTTTGTCATATGGCCTCAGATATTGTAAATGAACAACATCCTCTGTAGGCTGGTAAATGTATCAACAACTCCTCATTTAGAGTCTTTTTCTTTTCTATTATTTTCCATCTATTTCAACAAAGTAAGAGGTTTGTTATCAGCACACAGACCAATGCTTACTGGAAGAAAAGAAATAAAACTGCATTATATTTTTTCAGTTGAAAATTTGAGGCTTTATTTTTCAGGATCATTCATTTAACAGTGTGCTTTTAGCATAGTGTAATTATATAGTAATCTTACTACTACTACTGTATGCATTGATCAATTAAAATGGCAAAACAATCCATTTTTTATTTTTTCTTTAAAATTAGGTATTGTTCTAGAAAATTGCAATAACATGCATCAACTCAAAGCAGAGATCAAAACTAAAACATATACTTCTTTCAGTATTCAACTGATCACAGATATTATATTATAATATTACAATATGTTTACCAACATTGAAATGATTAATCATCTATCCTGGTTAATTCGGTTCACCTTTCTTCTCAAACATAATCTAAAGCATGACCGTACTAACCCAGCAAAAAGTAACACAATAAGTAGTGCAATTGTTAGTAAAAATAATATGACATCAAGAGAGTGGTAGGAATACCAGGGCAGTCTGTAGGACTCTGTTCTCAGGTGAGCAGCACCACATTGTCTCATGACAAACTCTATCAGAAGAGGCGGTGTCCAGCGGCTTCATTGGCTGATCTCTGTGCAGCCTGAATCTTTTGCATATTCTGCATCCTGTAGAGAGTCATTCAGGACTACTGAATTCCCCCTGAAAAGAAGATGTCTTCATTCATAAATAAAATATCAATTATCTTCCCTGCTCCTCTTGCTTCAATTCTAAATAGATTATCAGGTTGATCAAAAATCAGCCCGGAAGTCTAGGATAGAACTCCATTGGTAGATTGCCTCTTGAACACCATTTGTTCCTCCATGAGCCACAAATAGTTTAATCTTGGGATGTCCCTCAAGGTCGTTCTGTGGCATCCAGTCAACTAGTAAAGTGTTGTTGCCCAGGGTGGCTGGTCTGTCACCTTTATACCTCCAGATGACTTTCTGAGGTAATTTGGCAAATGCTGCAGCAATCCCATCAGCTAGGTCATGGGGAAGCTTGCAATCAGTCCCCAGAACATGATGATGACTCCATGCTCTCCAGAACTCTGAACAAACTCCTCCAAGTGTTCAGGAAGAGGTTTTGCGGGTTTACACTGGAACCCTCCCATATAGATAACATTAGGCATGGTGGAGTCGAAACTCCAAACACAAAGTCACTCTCATGAGCCAAATGTCTGCTGCTTGAAACAGGGATGAGTAATCTACTCCTGGACTAATGGCTTTTCAGATACGTAACTAATGGTTCAACAAAATATGCAATTTAATTTCCAGAAACCAAAAGTGATAACATTAAGAAATCGCCAGAAAGCTCATTTTATCTGAAAGCTCTGTTCTGTCAATGGAATATAAGAGAGAGAGGAGATGGTGCAATTGAAATGACCTTCACCTTGAAGTCCACTGACATTGAAAACAAGAGGCAGCCTGAGGTAGTGAGCAACTAGCACCCACTGGCGTAACAGGGTCTGTAAGGACAGGTCATATTTGGTATCCTGTGGTGACTTTGCTCAGATCTGTGGCAAAGCAGCTCAAGCATTTGCATGTTTTCTCATGGATCTCAGAGGCCTTTTGTCCTTGTTCCATTTCCAGTTTAAATCGTGTCAGGCAGACTTCCCTCCCCTCTGAATTTCAAGCAACTGGGCCACAAACGTACTTATAAAATCTTCGTCAAATCCAGACTCTGTATCCAGTGTAATTGAAGTATAGAATGGAGAGGTTTCCTTGATGTACCAACTGTCTGTTGTTCGGACAACAGAAACCTGGTGGCCTCTTGAATGTAGTGCCTCTATAATGACTTTCATGTTCACCCAGTGGCTCCGTCCACAGGAAAAACAGAACTCTCCACCATAAACACGCAGTTGGACAGGCAAGCGAAGTGAAGTCAAACCCAGGGCCAATGCATTTTTATTCTAAAGTTGGAAAAGAAAGCATATTATATCTTACAATGCATAATTTTATTACCATTCAATTTTAATATAGATGATGAAAGTTCTATCACTGACCTTTCAAAGCTTTTCTAACTGTTTTTAAATGATTTGTTTTTAAACATTTTTGCAGTAATACCTGTACCTTCTGCAGTTAGTGTTATCTCAGAAATCAAGGTTAACAAGCCAGAAAAGGTATTTATATTTTTTTTTTAGCTCACCTAATTATTCATGCATCATGCTATATACAGCCGCTCATCCTTTGTCTATATGTAAGCATTTTTAACATTTACAGTAAAACTAACTAGCAAGCTTAACCTGTACAATGTATAAAGATTCTAACCCTAAAAGAAAATCTGGCATACCAGTTAAAAATTAGCTTTTGGAACTACACAGTATCTTTCGATAGTAGCTATCAGTCATTTATATTGGCAAAGGTTGTAAAATGGTATTTACCTTTTTTGGTATCAGGTCCAAGTATTGTTTCTCAGTGTCTCTGCTTTGCAGAGAGAGAGAGTTGATTATGTGCTGGTCTTTCAGCTAACCTGAGTTGGACTTTGGTACTGTAATTTTATAATATTCATGGCACTGGAGATAGAAAGTGCAAAGGAAGTAAAGTCACCCATAGTGTTTAACTCTTAAGGAAATGTCAGTGACAAAACTAAATGACTAGAAATCTAAATCATTTAAAGAATTGCAAGAGTATTTTCCAGTGTTACGAGTGTCTAACCAAATGACTATGATAATATGTCAGTTTGAATTGCTAGTTTTACTGCAATTTCAACTATTTTTTTTTATATAGCCTCACAAATTGTAAATGACTGAACATTCCGTCCTGGGTAGTAAAGGTATCAACATCTCTTCATTTAGAACAGTTCTTTTTAATCCATCTATTTCAGAAAAGGAAAAAAATAAAAATAAAAATGCTTTATATTTCTTCAGTTGTTTTACATTTTATTTTTCAGGATCGTTCATTTAACTTAGTCTTAGCTTTAGTAGCATAGTGTAGTACATGGTAAATCTTACATTGCTGTAGGCATACAGATCCAATTAAAATGACTCACTTAAACACAAAAATAATCTAACAGATTTCATACCTGTAAGTTGAAGTGGATAACAGTTTGTGATTTTATTTACAGTAGATATTTTTCTAGTACATTGCAAAAGCATGCATCAACTCAAAGCAGAGATCAAAAGTAAAACGTCTTCTCCTTTCAGTATTCAACTGATCACAGATTTTACACTGTAATATTACAATTTGTTTGCCAATATTAAAATGATTAATCATCTATTCTGGTTAGTCAGATTTCACCTTTCTTTGAAACATAATCAACATGACCATACCAACCCAGCAAAAAGTGACATAATAAGTAGTGCAATTGTTAGTAAAAATAATATGACATCAAGAGAGTGGTAGGAATACCAGGGCAGTCTGTAGGACTCTGTTCTCAGGTGAGCAGCACCTTTGTGATATAAAGCAAACTCTATCCAGAAAGAGGCGTTGTCCAGCGGCTTCATTGGCTGATCTCTGTGCAGCCTGGACAGTCTCTGCATGTTCATCCTGTAGGAGGGGTCATTCAGGACTTCCTGTATGGCCTCGTGAAATATTTTCCCATCCAGTTCAGAAATGTCCATAACCTTTGCAACACCCTTTGCCCTCAGTCTGGAGAGGTTGTCAGCCTGATCGAAGACAATGGGAATTCCACTACAGTGGAACTCCATGATGTAGCCTCATATGTTCATTTGTTCCTCCATGACTCACAAATAGTTTATCTTGGGATGCCCTAGGAGGTCATTCTGTGGCATCCAGTCAACTAGTAAAGTGTTGTCGCCCAGGGTGGCTGGCCTGTCACCTTTATATCTCCAGATGACTTTCTGAGGTAATTTGGCAAAAGCTGCAGCAATCCCATGAGCTAGGTCATTGCGGAAGTTTTGCCAATCAAGGTCTAGAGACATGATGATGACTCCATGCTCTCAAGAACTTTGCACTCGCTCCAGATGTTCAGGAAGAGGTTTGGCAGGTTTACACTGGAACCCTCCCATATAGATAACATTAGGCATGGTGGGACGAGGAAACTCAAACACAAAGTCCACTCTCATGAGCCAAAGGTCTGCTGCTTGGAAAAGGGAGAAGTAGTCTACATCTGGGCCAAAGTAGCGGCTGGTCAGTGCAGAATAATGCGGCCCAACTGTCTGCTTGTACAGATGCATCCTCATTGTGTAAAAAAGCATGTTTTTGAGCCTGTCAAAGAAAGTCATTTCATCTGTTAATTCTGAAGGTGGAAGTGGGACATAGGAAGAGAAGTGGAGAGGGTGCAATAGCAAAATGGGCTTCACCATGAACAGTCCATCGAGCATTAAACACTAATGGCAATCTGAGGTAGTGAGCCAGCATTACTCCTCCTCCATTGTAAGTCTGTCAAAGCCACATCATACTTGGCGTCTTGAAAGGGATTTATTAGCTGTTTCTTTTCAAATATGTATGTGACCATATCACAGACTTTCCTGTGTAATTCAAAAAAGTTGTTTTTTAACTCCATGTCTAAAGCAAAACGAGCCCAAGCAGACCCCTTGCTGCGTTTAATTTGTATAACTTCAGAGACAAAGAGCCGGTAGAAATCCTCATTTGCACCACCAGCAATATCCACTGTGACAGTGTTGTAATGTGGCGAGGTTTCACTGATGTACCAGCTATCTGAAGCCCGAATGACAGTCACAGCATGTCCTCTTGAATGCAGCTCCTCAACAAGTACTCTCATGTTCACCCAGTGGCTGCCGTCATGTGGAAATACCAACACTTTCCCACTGTGAGCAGCTGGAAAAATTGCAACCAAAGAGAGATGATGGTAGCCGATGACAAAAACATTTTAAAATGTTCTCCAAATGGTGCACTCTGAAAAACAAATAGAGAGATAGAAAAAAGCAGATAGCTGTTACTGGTTGTGTTCCGGGAAACGTGTATTCAAATGAAAGCTACAGTGATCTGTGTTTTCTATTTGCATGAAAAATTCCATCTGACCACCGTCACATGGATGTAGCACGTGGAGCCTCAGAGTGCTGTTTGGTGCCAAAAGCTCTGCAGGCATTTTGTGCTGAGCTCCATTCTTCCTCAGCAGACGTGTTTTCACAATTCATTCTGAATAAAAGGACAATTCAGGAGTTCCATCTAAGAAAACACATAATGCCTGTGTAATAAATCGCATTTTTCCCTATTTTTCCTATTGTATCTATAACTTCAACAGGACATCCAGAATCTACATTCTACTTTTGCAACATTAGCTGGCAAAGCTATAAACAGATGCTCTCTTTTTGCAACAGATACTTACTCATAAACCGAACTCAAAAGCTTTAAAATGTCAAGCTTATGAGTAGAAAACATTCTAGCACTCATGTCCAACATCTCTCCTGCCGGATGGTTCAGTCCAAGCAAAACAAAGCAAATTTAGTGGGCGCTAGGTCAAACCAATTGTGACTATAAAATAAACACGGTTTTCTTTTGTTTCCACCCTCAAGACAGTTATTACCAACGTTATTCTGCTTGAGACACAGCGTTTTTGGTGTTATCAACAGGAAATAGTCACTGTATACATTATGGTGCACTTCACAATTTTATCTTGCACACAGTTAGTGCACCACATTCTTTTAGAACTTAATAGGACCTTGTGCATTGTAGAAATACGGATATCTTAAAACCCAAAATATACTGAAAAATTTGTTTATTCATGCAGTAGGATTTGTCTCTTAACTAACAGGGGATTTTATATTTGCACCACATACAATATAATTTGGATGGTACACTAACTGATTAACACTTTGACAACATTTACTATGAGACATAAAATGTGACATTTGTGCAAAGCATTCAGACATCTCGCTAAACTCTAAGTCAAAATGGGGTAAAAGAAGAACTCTTAAGTCATATAAATATACTGCATGCATTATCATATCAAACTCACTAAGCAGTAGTGAGACAAGAATACATTTCATATTTTCCTATTCTGCACCAGCCCTTTGCGTCTGACGGACCTGATTTAGTAACAGATGAAATGTATCTGTCAAAAGTTATAAAACGAGCCTAAAACATCTAATTTGCAAGACATGCAAGAAAACATGCATGAACAAAATCTAAATGACAAACTTACGTTAAAATCAGATGTTCTTTGCTTTTTATTGTCTTCGTTCAGTGTAGGGCTGAATTCAAAACACTGGCACTAAAAAAACACTTCCTGGTTATGGCAACAGTCCACACCCCTGATGACAGTTCTGCGGCAAGACATTTAAAATCTTGTTGCTGTGATAGAGTTCCTCATTAATGCGATGAGGCAAAACTTGAAGCCATCAGCAGAAAAAGTGTTTCTTTTTTTCTTTACTGGGGCTTTATCAAACCTACATCAGACACCATATTATAATCATGTTAATCTGAAAGGAAGCTACAACATTGAAATGAATATAAAAATAAGAATAAAAAAAAAACACTCTGCTGAATCTTCGGGCTACAAACAAAATACTGGCAGTTACTCAAATGTGACTATTGAGGCTTGTATCTGTAATGGAAGACAGAGGCAGTTATCAAGTCTGTAATTATATTTACCACTTAGACTTGTACACCCCTGACATACTGTGAGGGAAACAAGGTTATCGTACTGAAATGAGCCATGTTAAAGGAAATGAAACAGGATATGTACACAGGAGTGAATGCGCTGTGGAGAGGCTGTCATTACCACTGTGAGCTGTTAATGTGAAATTTGATGTGACCCATGCTTGCAATAAATGCCCAAGCTGTAGATAAACAGTTCAGATTTTTTTGTAAGGTTCTTTACAACTTACAATTTCTTGTTCCAATATTGACAAATATTTCCTTTTCAAATTTTACATTAAAAATACAAACCATAAAACTTGAAAAACTGGATTTTTTTACATAGCACAAAGCAGCAACACCTGAAGCTGATTACACTGACCTCTTCAAGAATTAGCGTCAGTTTTCTTTTTAATGCTAACATTAATCTTTAAGTACATCAGTTATGTCAATAGGAACATGCACCACCTAGTGGTTGATGGTGAAATTACAAACAATCAGAAATATGTATTTATCTAAATGGCTCTCAACACAGAATAAAATTGAAGTCATTAATGAGTCAGAAATATATTTTAGCTTCTTCCAGGATGAATCACAGAAGACCATAACATAAAGACTAGATTTTTCACATTTTATTACATTTCCCCTACCCAGGAACAACATAGATAAGTTTCATAGATCTCACATGAGCCCTAGCTGTCTCATAATACCTAATGACATTTTGTTTTAAGAACACACCTGCCATTTTTTTTGAACAGCATAAATATCTCTGCTGATACTCCTTAAAGAGTATCATTGGTGACTCTTGTGTTTGCCCAACTGTTTCATGTCAAAATGGCTGCTGTGACAAAGGTCTATTCAAATGTCATATGCATACTGCAGTGTTTGAAAGTAACAAAATGTAAAAATTCTGTATAAATGGGCAGTGGAACCAAATCTTATACTTATCACAAGATCAGCAAAATGATGTCACCACATTGATGGTGTACTTGTTTTTATGAATTTAATGTACCTATATAACCCTTGAATGATTAGTCATGTTTGACTTTGTGTTTACACAGTATAGTGTATAAACACCTGATCAAAAAGAAATCGGTTAAAAGCACAAGTAGCACAGCTCCAGTCAGGAACAGAAATACATCAAGACAGAAGTGGTAGGAATACCCGGGGCAGTCTGTAGGTGCGGCTTTCAGGTAAGCTGCACCTTGCACAAAGTAGTATATATTAAATGTTACATTGCTGTATATACGTGATCAATTAAAATGACTCACTTTAGACAAAATAATCTAACAGACTTGCCTGTAAGTTGCTTCGTCATGACTGGTAATTTTGATTTTCTTTACAGTAGATATTTTTCTAGAAAATTGCAAAAGCATGCATCAACTCAAAACGAGATAGATCAAAAGTAAAGCGTCTTCTCCTTTCAGTATTCAGCTTCAGTCACAGATATTATACTGTAATTTTACAATATGTTTGCCGACTTTATAATGATTAATCATCTATCCTGGTTAGTCAGATTTCACCTTTCTTTTCAAACATAATCTAAAACGCCCAGCCATACCAACCCAGCAAAAAGTGACATAATAAGTAGTGCAAATGTTAGTAAAAATAATATGACATCAAGAGAGTGGTAGGAATACCAGGGCAGTCTGTAGGACTCTGTTCTCAGGTGAGCAGCACCTTTGTGTCTCATGACAAACTCCTATCAGAAGAGAGCGTTGTCCAGCGGCTTCATTGGCTGATCTCTGTGCAGCGTGGAGTCTCTGCATGTTCATCCTGTAGAGGCCTGATTCAGAACTTCCTGTACAGCCTTCAGAAAGATTGTGTCTTTGTCCACTGTACTGATGGTTAGAATCTTAGCTGCTCCTCTATCTTTCAGACGCAGCAGGTTGTCGTATTGGTCAAAAAACACAGGTAGACCCACAATTGGGACTCCATGATAAATTGCTTCTTGAACACCGTTTGTTCCTCCATGAGCCACAAATAGTTTTATCTTGGGATGTCCTAAAGGTCATTCATGGCATCCAGTCAACTAGTAAGTGTTGTTACTTTAGAGTCACTGGTCTGTCACCTTTATGCCTCAGATTACTTTCTGAGGTAATTTGGTAGCTACTGGGATCTCATTTTATTATCAGCAGGAGGATTCACTCACAAACGTTCCCAGAGACATGATGATGACTCCATGCTCCTCAGAACTCTGAATAAACTCCTCCAGGTGTTCAGGAAGGAGTTTAGCAGGTTTACAATGAAACCCTCCTTATAGATAACATTAGGCATGGTGGAGACAGGAAACTCAAACACAAGTCCTCATGAGCAAATGTCTTGTTGAGCAGTAAGGTTATAATCATTATCAGGCCCAGATATTTGTCTGAATTTTCAAGGTACACTTGCTTAACCAACAGGTGATGATGTGTTTGGCCAGCTAGATACAAGACCATGTTTTAGCTCTGAAAAAAGGTCATCTTATCAGGTATAGCCAGATCCTGTTATAGGAACACATAAAACAGGTGATGGAGCAATGGTAGATGACCCTCTCCAGCAAGTATCCAGCGAACATTGTAAACCAAAGGAAGGTTCAAATATTTGGCCAAAATGATTCCGCCACCCCAGCAGGGATCAGTAAGCATCAAGTCGAACTTACTGTCCTTCATGTTTCTCATCAACTCTTGGTCACCTAGCAATGTTGACACAAATTCACCTATGATTGTGTGTGCTTCAATTAATGTGTTAAGAAGTCCTACAGTCACATGGAGGAAACTTGTCAAGGGAATAGCCCCCCTTTCAAATTCAATGAAATCAGATATGATTTCTGTAATGCCCTTCTCATCTAAGCTCCTCTCCACTTGTACTGTAATGGTATTGTAATAAGAGGATTTTCTTTGATGTACCAACTTTTTGCTCTGGAGCAGCACAATAGTTATATTGTGTCCTTTTGAGTGCAAAGCCTGAAGTAGGATATCCATGTTTATCCAGTGGCTGCCTTCACCAGGAAAGACCAAGATGTTCCCACCTTGACAAGTTCTGTGAGTAAGGATGAGCAGCAGCAGAGAAGTGTAGCAATAGAGCAGCCTCATCTGAAATAAAAATAATGGACAATAAGTTGACCAAGACAGCCCATTAGAGTATATAAGAACCAACTGTTAGAGCTCCACAGCGAGCCTTTTTCTCTGTAACCCCTTTTGTGTCTTGCACTGTTAAACACTCCTTCTTGTCCAAGAATAAATTCAAGTTAACTTTGATACCAATCCAGTCTGGCTTGTTGGTTCATTTGAAAATTCTTATAACAACTCTTCTTTCTTGTTTTAATTATTTCTTTGATTCTCTAAACCTCCTTTTTATTGAACATCACTTTTAAAATCAGCAAGATTCAAAATCTGTTTTGTCAACATTTAAAAAATTAATTTCCTGTTCTTATGAAAATTGTACTGTGTAAAATGATATAAAATGAGGCGTCTGTAGTCAGTACATTGTGTCTGATTGCTTTTTCACCCACACTATGCTTACACTAGATTGCAAGTTAAAGCTCATTTGTATAAAACCATTACTTTTCACAAAATACTACATCAGGATTCAGGACTGAACAAGCAAGCAGAAGTCAGCATCACAAAGCATTAACAAAACAATGCATTTCTACCTGTAGTAGTCTGTATTTTTACTCCGCAGCACAATAAAAGTCACAGTCTTAGAGAACTGCTTTGAACATTGCCAGTTTATTTGAAGTCAAGTCAAACTTCAGCTCTGAAGAGAGTAGCAGTTTAGGATGAGGGTGGAGCGTACAGATTATGAACCAGACAAACAGGCAAAATCTGTGCATGGAACAAGCAGCAACCTCAGTGGCTGTTTTATTTTCTCTCTGATAGAAAGAAGTTACTGATTGACAGAATTGGGAAGCAGTAGTGTTGAAATACTTTGTGAAGTACAGTGAAGTGAATATACTTAGGCTTGATGAATTCAATGTGTATACTTGCAAAATTCCATGGCCTTTATTTTATTCATTTTATTGTCACTTATGTGTGTTTATTGTTTGACTAACCACAATCATAACCACATTAGAACAGCAAACACATGACACAAGGTATACATGAAATGTAATTTAAATTATACTAACATCCCTCTGCTCTGGCTTTGTACTGACTTCTATAATTTGAAAGCACAACACTAGTGTCACTGACCTGAACTGCTTTGAACATTGCCAGTTTGCCGAAGCCAGCCAGTCGGACATGAATTCTGAAGAGAGAAGCAGTTTAGGATGGAGGTGCAAATTTTCCAAATTTACATTAAAAATACAAACCATAATAAAACTTGAAAAACTGGATTTTTTTTACATAGCACAAAACAGTAACACCTGAAGCTGATTGCACTGACCTCTTCAATGGTAACATCAGTTTCTTGCAGTGCTAACATTAACCTTTAAGTACATCAGTTATGTCAATAGGGACATGCACCACCTGAGTGGTTGATGGTGAAATTACAAATAATCAGAAATGTGTATTTATCTAAATGGCTCAC
This sequence comes from Protonibea diacanthus, assembly GCA_028641955.1. NCBI lineage: Eukaryota > Metazoa > Chordata > Actinopteri > Sciaenidae > Protonibea > Protonibea diacanthus. The sequence continues at coordinate 14,558,843 of CM053976.1, read as the reverse complement.
AACACAGATTAAAATTGAAGTCATTAATGAGTCAAGAAATATATTTGCTTCTTCAGGATGAATCTGAAGGCCATAGCTTATACAAAGACTAGATTTTTTTTTTCCATTTTATTACATTTCCCTACACAGAACAACATAGATAAGTTTCATAGATCTCACACTTGAGCCCTAGCTTTGTCTCATAATACTAAAGACATTTTGTATTAGAACACACCTGCCATTTTTTTAGACAGCATAAATATCTCTGCTGATACTCCTTAAAAAGTATCATTAACGACTCTTGTGTTTGCCCAACTGTTTCATGTCAAAATGGCTGCTGTGACAAAGGTCTATTCAAATGTCATAATGCATACTGCAGTGTTTAGTAACAAAATGTAAAAATTCTGTATAAATGGGCAGTGGAACAAATCTTATACTTATCACAAGATCAGCAAAATGATGTCACCACATTGATGGTGTACTTGTTTTTATGAATTTAATGTACCTATAACCCTTGGATGATTAGTCATGTTTGACTTTGTGTTTACGCAGTATGGTGTATAAACACCTGATCAAAAAGCGGTTAAAAGCACAAGTAGCAGCTCAGTCAGGAACAGAAAAATGCATCAAGACAGTGGTAGGAATACCAGGGCAGTCTGTAAGGTGCGGCTTTCAGGTAAGCTGCACCTTGCACAAAAATGTGCTCATATTAAATGTTACATTGCTGTATGTAAACAGATCAATTAAAATGACTCCACTTTAGACAAAATAATCTAACAGACTTCCTTTGTAAGTTAACCCGTCATGACTGGCAATTTTGATTTTCTTTACAGTAGATATTTTCTAGAAAATTGCAAAGCATGCATCAACTCAAAGCAGAGATAGATCAAAGAAGTCAAAACGTCTTCTCCTTTCCAGTATTCAACTGATCACAGGATATTATACTGTAATTTACAATATGTTTGCAGACTTTATAATGATTAATCATCTATCCTGGTTAGTCCAGATTTCACCTCTTTTCAAACATAATCTAAAAAGCATGCCATACCAACCCAGCAAAAGTGACATAATAAGTAGTGCAAATGTTAGTAAAAATAATATGACATCAAGGGTGAGTAGGAATACCAGGGCAGTCTGTAGGACTCTGTTCTCAGGTGAGCAGCACCTTTGTGTCTCATGACAAACTCCTATCCAGAAAGAGGGGCGTTGTCCAGCGGCTTCATTGGCTGAGTCTCTGTGCAGCGTGGAAGTCTCTGCATGTTCATCCTGTAAAGGCTGATTCAGAACTTCCTGTACGGCCTTCCAGGAAGTTGTTGTCTTTGTCCACTGTACTGATGGACAGAATCTTAGCTGCTCCTCTATCTCTTTCAGAGCGCAGCAGGTTGTCATTGATCAGAAAACAAAGGTAGGCCCACAATTGGGACTCCATGATAAATTATTCTTGAACACCGTTTACTCTCCATGAGCCTAAATAGTTTTATCTTGGGATGTCCTAAAAGGTCATTCTGGCATCCAGTCAACTAGTAAAGTGTTGTTGCCCAGAGTCACTGGTCTGTCACCTTTATGCCTCCAGATTACTTTCTGAGGTAATTTGGCAAAAGCTGCAGCAATCTCATTTGTTATGTCAGCAGGAAGGTTACTTACAAATGCTCCCAGAGACATGATGATGACTCCATGCTCTCGGGAACTCTGAACAAACTCCTCCAGGTGTTCAGGAAGGAGTTTGCTTGGAGTTTACAATGAAACCCTCCCCATATAGATAACATTAGGCATGGTGGGGCAGGAAACTCAAACACAAGTCCACTCTCATAAAGACCAAATGTCTGCATCCGAGCAGTAAAGGTTATAATCATTATCAGGCCCAAGATATTTGTCACAGATTTTCTGGTGCCCAGCTACCAACAGGTGATGATGTGTTTGGACAGCTAGATACAAGACCATGTTTTGGCTCTCACGAAAAGGTCATCTTATCAGTGTAGTAGATCCTGTTATGGAATATATGAAACAGGTGATGGAGCAACAGCAGATGACCCTCTCCAGCAAGTATCCAGCGAACGGCCCTTAAGCAGGAAGGTTCAAATATTTGGCCAAAATGATTCCGCCACCTGAGCAGGGATCAGTAAGCATCAAGTCGAACTTACTGTCCTTCATGTTTCTCATCAACTCTTGGTCACCTAGCATTGTTTGACACAAATTCACTATGATTGTGTGTACATCAACTAATTTGCTGAAATCCATACAGTCACTTGGAAGAAAAACTTGTCAAAGGAATAGCCTTTCAAATTCAATGAAATCCAGATGATTTTCTGTAATAGTATTCTCATCTAAGTTCCTCTCCCTTGTACTGTAATGGTATTGTAATAAGAGGATTTTTCTGATGCCAACTTTGCACAGAGCAGCACAATAGTTATATTATGTCTTTTAGTGCAAAGCCTGAAGTAGGATTTCCATGTTTATCCAGTAGCTTGCCTTCCATGGAAGACCAAGATGTTCCCCACCTTGACAAGTTCTGTGGTAAAATGAGCAGCAGCAAAGCAGTGAAGCAATAGAGCAGCCTCATCATGAAATAAAAATAATGGACCAATCAACTGTGCAAGATAAAAAAAAAATAATAATAATCATTACAGTGGAAATGTGCTGATCATTGAAAATGTTTCCACATATCACAGTGTGAAAAGGACAACTCTTGTTTCTTATTTTAATTATTTCTTTGATTCTCTAAACCTCCTTTTTTATGGAACATCACTTTTAAAAATCAGCAGATTCAATCTGTTTGACAACATTTAAAGACTTAATTTCCTGTTCTTATGAAAGTCACTTCTTTTCATGTAAAATGATATAAAATGAGACGTCTGTAGTCAATTACATTGTGTCTGATTGCTTTTTCACCCACACTATGCTTACACTAGATTGCAAGTTAAAGCTCATTTGTATAAAACCATTACTTTTCACAAAAATACTGTCAGGATTCCAGGACTGAACAAGCAAGCAAGTCAGCATCTGGCGATGCTCAAAACAATGCATTTTCTACTTACTGTAGTAGTCTGTACTTTTACTCACACGTAAAAGTCACAGTTTTAGAGAACAATTTTGAACATTGCCAGTTTGTTGAAGTCAAAAGCGAGTCAGTCATCAGTTCTGAAGAGAATATCCAGTTTAGAGCGGTGTGGAAGCGTGAATGATGAAACAGACATTCAACATTTCTTTTCCGATACTGACAAATGTTTCGCTTTTCAAATTTTACGCTAAAAGTACAAACCATTAAACTTGAAAAACTGGATTTTTCTTACATAGTCAAAAATGCATCAGTTATGTCAATAGGAACATGCACCTGATGGTTGGTGGTGAAATTACAAACAATCGAACATATGTATTTATCTAAATGGCTTGCAACACAGAATAAATGAGCCAGAAATATATTTTAACTTCTTCAGGATGAATCACAGAGGCCATAACTTTATAAAAGACTAGATTTTTTTTCACATTTTATTACATTTAGCTACACCAGGAACAACATAGATAAGTTTCTTAGATCTCACATGAGCCTAGCTGTCTCATAATACCTAAAGACATTTTGTATTAAGAAACACACCGACCATTTTTTGAACAGCATAAATATCTCTGCTGATACTCCTTAAGAGTATCATTGGTAACACCTGTGTTTGCCCTACTGTTTCATGTCAAAATGGCTGCTGTGACAAGGAATTTCTATTCAAATGTCTTAATGCATACTGCAGTGTTTAATGTAAAATGTAAAAATTCTGCAACCTTATAAATGGGCAGTGGAACAAATCTTATACTTATCACAAGATCAACCAAAATGATGTCACCACATTGATGGTGTACTTGTTTTATGAATTTAATGTACCTATATAACCCTTGAATGATTAGTCATGTTTGACTTTGTGTTTACAGTTTAGTGTATAAACACCTGATCCAAAAAAGCGGTTAAAAGCACAAGTAGCACAGCTCCAGTCAGGAACAGAAATACATCAAGACAGTGGTAGGAATACCAGGGCAGTCTGTAAGGTGCGGCTTTCAGGTAAGCTGCACCTTGCACAAAGTAGTATATAGTAAATGTTACATTGCTGTATGTAAACAGATCAATTAAAATGACTCCACTTTAGACAAAATAATCTAACAGACTTCATGCCTGTAAGTTAGCCGTGTGACCCATTAGTGTATGATTTTCTTCACAGTAGATATTTTTCTAGAAAATTGCAAAAGCATGCATCAACTCAAGCAGAGATAGATCAAAAGTAAAACGTCTTCTCCTTTCAGTATTCAACCTGATCACAGATATTATACTGTAATTTTTTCAATCTGTTTGCAGACTTTACATAATGATTAATCATCTGTCCTGGTTAGTCGAATTTCACCTTTCTTCTCAAACATAATCTAAAGCGACCATACCAACCCAGCAAAAGTGACATAATAAGTAGTATAAATGTTAGTAAAAAATAGCCTGACATCAAGAGAGTGGTGGAATACCAGGGCAGTCTGTGGACTCTGTTCCTCAGGTGAGCAGCACCTTTGTGTCTCATGACAAACTCTATCAGAAGGGCGTTGTCCAGCGGCTTCATTGGCTGATCTCTGTGCAGCGTGGAGAGTCTCTGCATGTTCATCCTGTAGAAGGCTGATTCAGAACTTCCTGTACGGCCTTCCAGGAAGTTGTTGTCTTTGTCCACTGTACTGATGGTTAGAACCTTAGCTGCTCCTCTGTCTTTCAGGCGCCAGCAGGTTATCGTATTGATCAGAAAACAAAGGTAGGCCCACAATTGGGACTCCGTGATAAATTGCTTCTTGAACACCGTTTGTTCCTCCATGAGCCACAAATAGTTTTATCTTGGGATGTCCTAAAAGGTCATTCTGTGGCATCAGTCAACTAGTAAGTGTTGTTGCCCAGAGTCACTGGTCTGTCACCTTTATGCCTCAGATTACTTTCTGAGGTAATTGCTTTGCAACAATCTCATTTGTTATGTCAGCAGAAGGTTACTTACAAATGCTCCCAGAACACATGATGATGACTCCATGCTCTCAGAACTCCTGAACAAACTCCTCCAGGTGTTCAGGAAAGAGGTTTGGCAGGTTCACAATGAAACCCTCCCATATAGATAACATTAGGCATGGTAGGGCGAGGAAACTCAAACACAAAGTCTACTCTCTTGGGCAAATGTCTGCATCGAGCAGTAAAGGTTATAATCATTATCAGGCCCAAGATATTTGTCACAGATTTTCTGGTACTTGTAACAACAGGTGATGATGTGTTTGGACAGCTAGATACAAGACCATGTTTTAGCTCTCTGAAAAAGTCATCTTATCAGTGTAGCCAGATCATTATGAGGAATATATGAAACAGGTGATGGAGCAACAGCAAGATGACCCTCCAGCACACGCTCAAGTATCCAGCGAACATTGTAAACCAAAGGAAAGGTTCAAGTATTTGGCCAAAATGATTCCACCACTTGAGCAGGGATCAGTAGCATCAAGTCCGACTTACTGTCCTTCATGTTTCTCATCAACTCTTGGTCACTAATGTTGACACAAATTCACCTATGATTGTGTGTGTACATCAACTAATTTGCTGAAAAATCCTACAGTCTTAGAAAACTTGTCAAGAGAATAGCCCCCTTTCAAATTCAATGAAATCAGATATGATTTCTGTGTAATATCTCATCTAGTTCCTCTCCACTTTATGTAATGATATTGTAATAAGGATTTTTTTCTTTGATGTACCAACTTTTGCTAGACGCACAATAGTTATATTGTCCTTTTAGTCACAAAGCCTGAAGTAGGATTTCCATGTTTATCCAGTGGCTGCCTTCCATGGAAAGACCAAGATGTTCCCACATGACAAGTTCTGTGAGTAAAGATGAGCAGCAACAAAGCAGTGAAGCAATAGAGCAGCCTCATCTGAAATAAAATAATGGACAATCAACTGACCAAGATAAAAAAAAAAAATAATAAATCTCATTACAGTGGAAATGTGCTGTGATCATTGAAATGTTTCCACATATCACAGTGTGTTAAAACTGCGTTTCTTGTTTTAGTTATTTCTTTTGATTCTCTCTCCTTTTTTTTATTGAACATCATTTTTAAAAAAACAGCTTAATATTCAAAATCTTTACTTTCCTGTTCTTATAAATGTCACTTCTTTTGATGTAAAATGATATAAAATAGGCGTCTGTAGTCAATTACATTGTGTCTGATTGCTTTTCACCCACACACTATGCTACAGTGAATCGCCAGAGTTAAAGCTCATTTTGTATAAAACCATTACTTTTCCCAAGGCACTACATCAGGATTCGGAGGCCTGAACAAGCAAGCAGTGAGCATCTGGCGTTCTTAAAAACAGACACATTTCTCTACTTACTGTAGTAGTCTGTATTTTTACTCACACACAATAAAAGTCTGATCTTAGAGAACTGCTTTGAACATTGCCAGTTTGTTGAAGTCAAGAGTCCAACTGGCTCTGAAGAAGTGTCAGTTTAGGACAGGGTGGAGCATACAGATGATGAACCAGACAAACGAGCAAACTGTGCATGGAACAAGCGGCATCCTCAGTGGCTGTTTTATTTCTCTCTGATAGAAAAGTTACTGATTGACAGAATTGGGAAGCAATGTGTTGAAATACTTTGAAGTACAGTGAAGTGAATATACTTAAACGATGAATTCAATGTATGCCTTGCAAAATTCCCATGGCCTTTATTTTATTCATTTATTTATCACTTATGTGTGTTTTATTGTTTATTTAACCACAATCATAACCACATTAGAACAGCCAAACACATGACCACAAGGTATACATGGAAATGCCAATTTTAAATTTTACTAACATCCCTCTGCTCCCAGACTTTGTACTGACTGCTATAATTTGAAAGCACAACACTAGCTGTCACTGACCCTGAATTGGCAGCATTTGGACGATAATCCTTCTCGTCTTCAGTTACTCCAACAACCTCCCTCATGTAGGCTACAGCTTTTATTGATATTGACAATAAATGTTACCATTACTGACAACCACAGCCAGCATTGCCTTGTTGTGGTGTGATTAGATGGTGTTGCAGAAATAGTAATTGCCTTAACAACATGCTGTGTAGGCTACATACCACATAAGGCAAAGGCAATCAATTCAGAGATAAACAACTGTAGACATTTTGTTCTGAACAAAACTCAAGTAACTCCTTTCAAGGTTTGCCTCTTGTGTCGGATTATTGTGTGTGGTTGTGTGTGTGTGTGTGTGTGTGTGTGTGTGTGTGTGTGTGTGTATTCCCGCACACACGTTTTCACTTTCTAAAACATACAGTTAATAAAATTGAACATTGTTATTCTCAGTATCAGCCCAAAGGAGCATGTCATATTGATTTTTGAAAAAGATGAATTCGTTCGTTCACAAATTATTGTCATAGAATGATCTTTCATTTCTTAATGGCAGTCAATCTAAGGATCCTTAAAGGCTTTCAATTCAATTTAGGCCTTGCTGGTCATTCTTAGGTATTAATAAAAACAACTTGCTCATATATCACATTAATCGACTAAACAGTGTGTTTATGTTAGCGGAGGACTGGGGTGGAAAATTACAAAACAGGTAATCCTTAAGATAATAGAAGACAAGTTTTTGTTAAGACTGGAAGAATCAAAATAAACTATTCTTTTTTAAAAAGAACAAATCATAAATGTTAAAGTTCAGATTTTAAAAATTAAGTAAATGAAGATAATCTAAACTAAGTGTTCACAAGTGACAAATTGATTTTTTTAAGACAAGCTGGATATTGATTTCCCCCATCCCCCATCCCATACAATATCTGCGTCCACAATATGCTGTTACCATGGAAACACACACTCACATAGAGCAGAGAGACTGGGAAAAACTACAGGTACAGAATGTATCCTCACATGTGGCTGTACATCAGATAATAACCTGTGATGAAAATGTGAAGCAGAATCTCAGTGGCAGAACTGCCTGCCATTCACTGATGCTACTGTGGAGGCAGTGGGGTGGCTGCTTAGAGAGGGCGACTGTTCCTCTATGATTTAGTGACAGCGGAAATGCTATGGGAGAGGAGGGGAGGGGAGTCTGGTAGTCCGGGAAATGGGGTGAGCTCTGAAGGGAAGGAGGAGGAGATCAGTGCACGTTGCCTGTGCACAATTGGAAACAGAGGAAGCAGCATCTGTATGAGGAGAGAGAAAGGAACCTGCATGGAATGGAGGGCGCTACAGCTGCACGCCATGTCGTCAAGACTCACTGCTTCCACCACCACCACCACCACCACAGAAGTCTGGCTTGTGTGTTAATGGAAAGAGACTTAGATCCAGTGCATTATGCAGAATTTGCCTACTTACTGTGTGAAATAATTGCCTTGGAGAGGGTCAGGTTAGCAAGGTTAGGGGAGGGTGCATTCTTGGCTTGAACATGATGCTGTTTTATTAAATATATGTGATTAATGCAGTTTGTTATTGAGTATGAACAACATCAGAATATTTTTTTTGGCTACACACAGCCTAGTCACAGAAATCTGTAACTCTGACTGTCTGTGCTTTACCAAAGGGAGTGGGCTGCCTTGGGATTTGAACCATAACCCAAGGCAGCTATAAAATTCATGCCTAAATAGCTCAGCTGCTTGTAGTGTACACAAATACTACTGTTTTAATAACCACCATCTTGCTTTTTATTTTCCAGCCCTGTGATGCCAGAGGAACCAGCTGTGTGGATCCAGTGCCACCTCTGATATGATGCTGAGCAGGGTGCAGCCACCTCTCTCGCACTGCTGCTGCTGGCCGTTGCTGTGCTGCTGTCACCTGTGCCACTCACTGCGTAAGTTTCATAAGGATCAGGATTGCCTCATCAGATTACCACGGGGGAATGTAATAGCCTGAGTATGACAGATGGCATAGTCCAAGATAAGTTAGGCTCGAGAGGATATATAGAAAGGTAGAAGAGGTAGAAATTGGCAGATACTCAGTGAAAGAGCTTGCCAAGTTAGAACCAAACAAAAAGTATTGGTGTCAGCGTGACCACTTACCTTCTCATATCAAATTTCACAGTTTGATTTCCATTTTTTGGCATTTTGAGCCGCTTGGAAGCAATAACTGATACCTGAGCTTAGAGTATTGCACGAAGAGTAATCAAGCTATTCAACAAGCAACACACTTATTACACTTATAGCTAATAAGTGAAAGTAGAAAAGAATATATATATTATTATATATTATTAATGAAAAGACAAACACTCCCATTTTCTGTTTCTGTGGGTATTTACCACTAACATGAGTTTTCCTTGCTACATAATGCAGAATCAGCAGTGTTCAGGTCAGATGAATGATAGGAAATATTCCTATGGTGAGCATTCACAGAGCAATTCAGGACAATTGTCTGACACCAGAGCTGTTCATGTGAGAGTAAAAAATAGTGTGTATGAACACCATATCCACTAAATCTTAGTTTAACTTCATTAAATAAGTGTTTGGCTGCCATAAGGCATTTATGGGCTTCTTTCACTTTTCAAAGGGTCAAGTCAGATATATCCAAGCTTTCAGAAAAATCTGACTTTCCCAGTCATTTCACTAACTTTCCCTAACCCTAACTCGGCTGTTGACCTGAATGCTATACACAAAACCCACTGTACCTACAGCCTGCTCACCCTGCTGCCATTTGAAGTATCTGCTGCCATACCACCACACTGCAGATCGGCTTCTTTCATCAGGCTAAGACTTACATTTCGTTGTACAACCCTATATTGTAAAATTGTCATCAGAACAGGGACAACAATGAGGAACGAGCAACAGAATGAAATGTGCACAGCTAAAGTAACGAGACAATTGATTGCTGTCTGTATGCTTTGCTTTATAATGTATGGCAGCATATCATACATACTGTACATTATATACTGCATGTTTAATATATAGTGATTTGCTTTTGGTCATCCTGCCCACTACAGATAGCAGCAAGCGTTGACTCAGGTCTCGGAATGAGTTAACATTAAATATTAATTTCTCTATAAGGTGGAAATGAGCATTCCCCTTAGCTTCTGTATTATCTTTGTGTATTATTATATTCCTGACTCAATACACATTATATTAATCGAACACTGAAACAGATTAATGAAGAATCCAGCAGATTCTGCAGTTTGTTTTTCATTCGAGCAAGATGCTGGTGATAGTGGGGGAGAGGCTGAAGAGATGATGAATTTGTTTATCACACAGTCATTGACTGAGGATGTTGCAGCCTTCACTTTATTGATCTGCACACACTGAGAGGGTAACACCATACATTTGTAGTCAGTCATATAGTAGATTTCCAGCAACATTCTCCATCCATAAATTTGGTTTATAACCGTGTTGTGAATGATTTAAAGGGCAGGATGAAAGAAATTGTGTGTAATTCAAAATGTAATCAATAATTTCTACACCGTAGAGGAGCCCTGCTTCAGCAAAACAATGCACCATTTTAGCTGTGATTAAAACAGTGTCACTGCCGTGTAAAACCTTGAAAAAAGTGGTCAGTTACTGATCTTGTGACTGCACTTAATGCCAGAATAGCAGGACATGCTTGTCATTTAGTTAATATACACTTTTGTTTACATATGAATAGAAAAAATACAGTTTCACAGGATTTTGAAGTAAAAATGGTGGTCAAAGGTCTTGAAGGTGGTCAAAGTTTTGAAAGGTCAATGCCCATTGTGCATCGGCATGTTGTTACATCTCAGTCCAAGAAGTATTTGCACAAGGCGATACGTGTAATAAAGGTAATATACACAAATTACCTTTATTATGCGATCGGTCCAAAGTTCAAGTCATGTGATTTCATAATGGTGCCACATGAACTGAGGGTGTCTGCAGAAATTTAGAATTGCTTAGTAAATAAACATGGGTGCAATACATTGTTTCTGGAGTGCTTTTTTGTGAAATAACTGCTTTGCAGCTATGCTCCAGGACAATAACAAGTGACAAGATAAACATGAGACTGGAAGTCCTTTGAGACTCACACTCATATTGTTAGCTGGATAGATTAGTAGTAGTTAGTTAGTAGTTAGTAGTTTCCCTTAGAGTATAGCTCTAAAGGAAAAGAGAATTATGTTGAGATATGTCAAATTTAGTTGACAGCCAAGCAGCCGAATGATCTAAAAACATACCAATTTAACGCTGAATACGCTGCACTCATTATATATTATCCCTTTCATAAATGCGTTTTGTGAATTCTTAAAACCATTGTATATTTAGTGTGTGTTTGGGTCAGTGCTTTTGTGTCTTTGTTTCTTGAAACCAAAGCTTTTGCCACAGACAAAAACAGCGTAATAAGGTCAGAGAGGTGAATGTAGTGCTGTATGAGAACAATGCTAATGACTTTTTCCCTTTCAGGAATTCCAAAACTCTCCTCCTATGCAAAAGCAGAGGACAAGCTGTTCAAATACCTTTTTGGAAACTACCAGAAATGGGTTCGTCCAGTGGAATACCTAAACCAGACGATCCGTGTGAAGTTTGGACTGGCCATTTCTCAGCTAGTTGATGTGGTGAGGATAGAAAAGCACTGGTTATTGATATTGTTTATGAATATGTACATGAACAGAACGTGAATGAATGCTAGAATGCTAAAAATTGTTGTTATACCACTCTAGGATGAGAAAAATCAGCGAATGACAACCAATGTGTGGATGAAACAGGTAAGAAGAGCTATTAATCTAACCTAAACAATAGATATAGCATTCAGTGTCCCCATCATCAGTAAACATGCAGTTAAAGTTAGGTTACGGGTGTTACCTCTGGCTTACATCGCATTTAGAGACAACCAGCCAACCTCTCTACACCCCTTTTTTAATCTGGCCTGATGGCATTTCACCGACAGCCCTTATCTATATGAGGCCTTCCTGCCATGTGCCCACAGCCTTATTCATGGTCTTGGGTGTCCTGTCTGTCATGCATCTTATGAATTATCCCCATAGACCAGGCTCTGCAATTCAGGTCAGTTGCCCCTTTTCACAGTGATGGATTGCATCATGCAAGAAGAGCTGGAAGGGCAGTGGCCCCATCTATCATATATATAATTTGCAAAGCGGAAAGAAAAACAGATTTTGTAATTGTATCTTACATCTTACATTTGGCAGTCACCTTTCTGATTTATGAAATTAATACTCAGCTTAAAGCTGATGTAAACCAAAATCCACAGCAACCTTTTGATTATGTAATTTAGGATCTTATGTGCATAATAGTAAGCATCTAAAAACTCTAAATTAGAAAATTAGTTTCAATCCAGGTGTGAAATATTGTCATTCATGTTTTTGGAAACCTGACATTGGGTTTGAAATGGATGTGGCTATGCTCAGACATTTATGACCCTCAGCAACCCTCCTTCAACTACACTGTGCCTGAGTTTGCTACATTTATTGTAGAAACTGTTAATAAAAGAAAATATTCTTACTTTAGCTCGAAGACTAGCTCGATTCCCTTGTTAACTCATTTTAAAACATACTTCATTCAAATACAGCAGAAACAAAATAAAACTCAATATTTAGCTTGGTTAGTCTATCCACTGTTCCAACAATCAACATCTCTAGTTTCGTCAAAATAAATCCTCAATTCAGCGAGTGACGTGAAAATATTCTGGTAAAAATGTTGTCAAAGGAGTCTCATCTGGTGGCTTTAAAGAGAGCATAGCAGCTTCTGTTCCTCAGATTTTTGTGGATACTCACCTTTAATATCATATACCATTCTCATGATTGTACATGAAATGTGAAGCTACCAATTAGCCAGTTAGCTTAGCTCAGCTTAACACAAAGACTGGAAACAGCTCTGTCCAAAGGTAACAAAATCCACCTACCAGATCATCAAATGAATTAATCAGCACATTATATCTTGTTTAAACTGGCACTGGCACTCTATTTTTACACTAGCTCCCTGTCTTTGTGCTAAGCTAATTTGACTGCTCACTGTAGCTTCTTAGCATACAGACATTAGTGTTATCAATATTCTCTAAAATAAGCATTTCCCAGAATGTCAAACATTCCCTTTAAATTCTCTTATTTTTGAGTGTGTACTATATTTCCATTTTTTTTTCTTTTATGTAGGAGTGGATTGACATGAAACTCAGATGGAACCCTGATGACTACCTGGGCATCACAATTATCCGAGTCCCATCTGACAGGATCTGGCTCCCTGATGTTGTACTGTATGACAAGTATGTGCCATTATGTATGGAAGGAAGTGTCATGCATTTTATATTTTCCTAAATTTATAGGATCATCGTGACCAAACTGATGTTATGACAGTAATGAAAACTAAAAAGTAGCTGTAAATCTGCAAGTTTTAACAATGACTATAAAATCAGTTAATCAGGTAGGTGATAATATTTCCGATGAATAAATATTACTTCTTTCAACAGTTCAGATGGGCGTTTTGAGGGTACAGTCACCAAGGCTGTTGTTAAGTATGATGGAACCATATCATGGACACCTCCTGCCAATTACAAGTCAGCCTGCACCATTGATGTCACCTTCTTCCCTTTTGACCTTCAGAACTGTTCAATGAAGTTTGGCTCCTGGACATATGATGGCTCCCAGGTAATCTGCAGTATATGCACAGTACATTAGTGTCAGTCATGATCACTGTTTGAGATGAGCTTTCACTCTGTATTTAATAGGTGGACATAATTCTGGAGGACTTCCATGTAGACAAGCGGGACTATTTTGACAACGGTGAATGGGAGATAGTGAAAGCCACTGGCAGTCGTGGTCTGAGGACAGACGGCAGTTCTTCCTATCCCACCATCACTTACTTCTTCATCATCCGCAGGCTGCCTCTTTTCTACACCCTCTTCCTAATCATCCCTTGCATTGGCCTGTCCTTCCTCACAATCCTTGTCTTCTATCTGCCCTCCAATGGCGGTGAGAAGATCTCTCTTTGCACCTCAGTCCTGGTGTCACTCACAGTTTTCCTCCTGGTCATTGAGGAGATCATCCCCTCCTCTTCGAAAGCCATTCCTCTCATCGGGGAATACCTGGTCTTCACCATGATCTTTGTCACGCTCTCCATCATCATCACTGTCTTTGCCATCAATATCCACCATCGCTCCTCTTCCACACATCACGGTATGGCTCCCTGGGTGAGGAGGATATTCCTACATCGGCTGCCTAAGCTGCTGTGCATGCGCAGCCATGTGGACCGTTATGCCACAGCTGGAGTGTCCAGAACAGGAGGAGTAGGAGGACTGGGTATGATGAAGGACTCAGCACCTGAACTGACACCTCTCCTCTACACCAGACATAACTTACAAGCAGCTTTGGATTCTATTCGCTACATAACCAGCCATGTTGTTAAAGAAAATGAGGTCAGAGAGGTGAGTTTGTTGGATTTTATGTATTTGTACATCTTTAAGTAATAATAAAAATGGTGAACAGCCAGGCCACTAGAGGGCAGTCCAACATTTTATGATTATAACTATGATTGGTGATTGATAATTGATACTACTCTCATGACTCTCTAAAATATAAAGCATAAAGACTGGAAACAGGGCTAACATGTATCTCTGTCCATACAGTTTAAAAACAAGAGCGCTTTCACGCTTGCATTTTTATTGGCCATACCATGCGTCGAGTCTATGTCACTAACATTCTGTTGACAGGAAAGGGCAGAGAGGCTGGACAGGCAAAGAAAAATACAGAACAGGCAGAGTGGGGCCAATGTGGCCATTGGACATATGACTTTCAGTAGGGCCCCAAGGCCCGGCCAGACAGAAGGGCAAAAATGGCCTTGTAATTTTATGCCTTGTTAACAATAACACAAACATTTTTATCCCCACCACAAATCAAAACAACAGCTGTAAGAAACTTTACAAGATGGAATACTGTATGTTTATCCCTCACCCCACCAAGATGACCAAAATCTGCTAATTAACTTATACATGTGTCTGCCTGTAACTATGGAGCATCGCTAGAAACTATCTTGTGCGTCTGTTTTGTTTCAGGTGGTGCAGGACTGGAAGTTTGTAGCCCAGGTCCTGGATCGGATGTTTCTTTGGGCCTTCCTCCTGGTGTCAATCCTGGGCTCTGCTCTCCTTTTCATCCCAGTTATTTACAAATGGGCCAACATCATCGTTCCTAACCATGGTGGAAGTACCCTCTAAGAACATTTAACTAGGAACAAATGGAGGCAATGCAAATTAACAGCTCGTTATGGCTTTTCTCCAAGACGTGACAGACTGCGATTCTGAGATTACCACTCAGATACAGTCTTGCTCTGCTTATTCACTCACTCTGTGAACTACAGCTGTGCTAGAGATCAAGCTGCAGAATTCAGGATCTTTGCTGAATACATCTCACAGAGATAATGATCATGATTTTTCATCTTCGCGAGATTGAAATTGATTGATAGAGATTGAAATATGTCTTTCTGAGTTAAAAGATAAATTAAGAGACTCAAGTGACATACTACATATGATAAGAAAGTGCATTTTTCCCACATCTCTCACATCAATAAACTTAAATGCATTCATTTCACTGATTATACTGGCATTGAAGGGTGGAGATTCATCATTGGGTCTGGTAGCGATTTTGTAGATAGGAATGGAAAGAAAACTTTCTAACAATGTTAAAAATGTTCATGCAGGTTACAGGACACAGTGATAATTACCAGTTCAGTTCAGTTTAATTCAATACACATTTATGTGCAAGCATATGGCAGCTCGACACCCGGATCAACACATACAACACAGGAAAAGACCCTCATTCACAGTTTGCATACTACTCTTTGTCTTGCTGTCTTCTGTCTATAGTGTTTAGAAAGATGACCACTTTATCTGTGACATAATTCAAATAAAAGTGATTGTTCAACTTTGCTCTTCTGTAATTCTAGTTTCAGAAATCTTCCTTACAAATCAGCAACAGTCTGAACAGTCTACAGTCTAAAAGCCCTGTGTGTCTTCTATGTAAATTCTACTAAAAGAAGGAAGGTGAAGGGACTTTCTTGTCAGGACTTGAATTTCACCCTGGGGAAAAATTCCACATTCTTTTGTGGTCTGTAAGATGATCTCAGTACAAAGATGGTTGGATGCAATTACCAGTATTGTTGCTAAGACCATGTAAACTGAGAGCAAGTCAAAACCAAGACCAGAGTGTATAGAGACTGAGAGAAGATCAAGAGTTTGAGGGGTCAAGACCAAGTTAAGACCAAGAGCAAGGCAGGGCTGACAGAGTCAAGATCAAGACTAAGGTCAGACACTATGAATCCTACTTAGGTAGATATTTAATGGCAGCTGTATTGGCCAAAACCGATCACTGATCGCTGGTACTATTTGAAGCTATTATATTGTGTAGCATTGTTTAATAATTAAATAAAATTAAAAAATGTAGTAGTATGCTGAATTGAGGTTTGAATTGTGTTTATTTATCAGCAGTCAACGTGTGTCCTCTCTCTCATAGAGACACAACTTAAACCAGAGCAGCCTATACTTACATAGGAGGACAGTGTAACAAGGGAGGAGGGTATATTTTCTATTTCTGGTGGATTATTTCTTATTTCCCCATTTTGATTCTGTGTAATTCTCCACTCTATTTTAGTGTTTAGTTCACAGTACCCAAAATGAGCTCGGCAGCTGTTGGCTCGTGGTGTTAACGCTTAAACTGTGAGCTGAACACTCATAATGATATCCCTGCAGCTGTGGTCTTGACCAGTCTTAAAATAAAATCCTGAGACGAAACCTTCAAAATGTGGTCTCAAGACCAAGAACGATATTGACTACCACAACACTGTTTGTTAGCCTTCTTTAGCTTAGCATGACTACTTAGCTCCAATAAAGGTGTAAAGAAGGTTTTGTAGCAACTCCAAATCTCTCTTGTTATTTGATTGGTGACGCATGCAGTAACCTCAGAGGATGTCATTTAGAGAAATGTAACTTAACCAAATGTAATGCGAGTGGCCCAAATCCACTGTACCACTGTTTGCATCCCCAAGGATAAGGAAGACTCTCTGAGCTTCAACAGCTGAGTAGCACAGTCTTGGCTGAGCCTGCACTGCCCCTGCATGGCCATGTCTTCACATTACACCTGGAAAAATCAGCGAAGACACTTAAGGCACCAGCATGTTGGTGACTGTAGTCATGAAATCTGGGACATTCCAGTTCCAAAAACAAGTACACTACAGATTGTACCAAAACCAAAAAATGGATTAAGAATGTTAGACATTATTTTGTCTATTTTTTTTTTGTCTGTTTTTTTTTTTTTTTTAAAAAGATGGCTAAAAAGAATAAAGTGAGAGAATAGATCCAGAAGAGTCCAGCAGAAAGGGAGGGCTCCTACAGTTTAGCATTGGGATGCCTCTTATCTGTTTCTTGGCCTAGGAGTCTTTGATAGCAGCTGTCTTTTTCTTCTGTCTTTTCTTCACCTGTCTCCTGTCTCTTTTTTTATAAGACAAAAAAAAGGTTTTGCATGGAAATCAAAATGATGGAAAATATCTAGTAGATTAGTCTCAGAAATAGAATAAGGACTTTGACATCTAACAAGTTATATAACACTGTTAACATAGAAAGACATTCCTGGACAATTGCCATTAGACATTGCTTTTGATTTGTCACTACCATTGGCTGTTGATGTTGATCTAAGGCACACAATATTATTTGGACCACTCTTTCACAAAGGATCAAATGTGTGTCTTTAAGAACGTTATTGAATATAAATATGAAATATTGACATGCTACTTGACATGAATAAATAGCACAGCACCATTCACACAGAGAGGTCAAATAAGCAGCTGCAACACTATTCTGCCACCACCTTCAACAAAGAGGCCATTGTCCATTCCTGAAGAAAAACAAGCCCAACAGAAGGTTATCAATAATCTACTTCTGTAAGCTTTCCTGGAATTTGTTGTTACATATTCAGTGCTACCTTTGGTGTTTCACTCCAACATCTATCCCCAGAGCTACCTCGTGTGAAACCGGTACGTTACAGATCAATCTTGCATTTAATATAATATCACTGCATTCCCCTTTAAAAAAAAAAATACTTCATGTAAATATATTTCTATGGCATTTGTAGCTATTTCAATATGCAGAGTGATTATAAAGGATGTTTTTTTTTCCCTTTCAGGTTAAAGATGCCTCTCTGTGGAAATGCAGCTTTTCTTCTCTCATTATCCATCGTGTTCTTGTCATGGAAATTTTGTCATGGAGGGAAGATTTTGGTCGTTCCTTTCGAGGGAAGCCACTGGGTGAACATGGACATCCTAATCAAAGCTCTACACTCTCGAGGACACTCCGTTGATGTGATACGAACAAATGAGAGCTGGTCCATCCAGGACAACTCTCCGTACTACAAGACAGTCACAGTTCCTGTCACTGAATCCTTTAATCATGACTTTGTTAACCCAATTGTGAAAAGGGTCATTGATATAGAAAGCGGAAAGAGCTCAGTTTTGAGCTTTGCCAGTTTGCAGATTGAGATGCTTACTGCGATGTCTAACATGCATCAAATAATGTGTAAAATGGCTACTGACTTGTTTAAAGACAAAGACTTAATGGACAGTTTAAAGGAGAGTAAGTATGACCTGGTCCTCACTGACCCAGCATTGGGTACAGGTATAATGTTGGCTCATGCTCTTAAACTGCCTCTGGTCTATAATGTACGGTGGGTAACTAGCGGAGAGGGACATACGGCCATTGCACCTTCTCCTTTATCTTATATCCCACTGACTGGCTCAAGACTGTTAGACAAAATGACTTTCATGCAAAGAATGAAAAATCTCATTATGTATGTCGTTTGGCAAGTTCAGGATCAATTTTTAATCAGCCCTCAGTATCAAGCTATTTGTGATGAATTCTTCGGCCCAGAAGTCAGATATAGTGACTTATTAAAGGGAGCAGATTTGTGGCTCATGAGAGTGGACTTTGTGTTTGAGTTTCCTCGTCCTACCATGCCTAATGTTATCTATATGGGCGGCTTCCAGTGTAAACCTGCCAAACCTCTTCCTGAACACCTGGAGGAGTTTGTTCAGAGTTCTGGAGAGCATGGATTTATCCTCATGTCTCTGGGGACGTTTGTGAGTGAACTTCCTGTTGAGATAACAAATAAGATCGCTGCAGCTTTTGCCAAATTACCTCAGAAAGTAATCTGGAGGTATAAAGGTGACAGACCAGTGACTCTGGCCAACAACACTTTACTAGTTGACTGGATGCCACAGAATGACCTTTTAGGACATCCCAAGATTAAACTATTTGTGGCTCATGGAGGAACAAACGGTGTTCAAGAGGCAATTTATCATGGAGTCCCAATTGTGGGCCTACCTTTGTTTTTTGACCAACATGACAACTTGCTGCGTCTGAAAGATAGAGGAGCAGCTAAACTTCTAACCACCAGTACAGTGGACAAAGACAACAACTTCCTAAAGGCCGTACAGGAAGTCCTGAATCAGCCCTCTTACAGGATGAACATGCAAAGACTGTCCACGCTGCACAGAGATCAGCCAATGAAGCCGCTGGACAACGCCCTCTTCTGGATAGAGTTTGTCATGAGACACAAAGGTGCTGCTCACCTGAGAACAGAGTCCTACAGACTGCCCTGGTATTCCTACCACTCTCTTGATGTCATATTATTTTTACTAACATTTGCACTACTTATTGTGTCACTTTTTGCTGGGTTGGTATGGTCATGCTTTAGATTATGTTTGAAAAGAAAGGTGAAATCTGACTAACCAGGACAGATGGATTACTCATTTTCATGTTGGTAAACATATTGTAATATTACAGTCCTACAGACTGCCTTGGTACCGTCCTTTGAATGTAGCTCTGTCTTTTCTGGCTACTGTTGCAGTGACAACCTTTGTCCTTCTTTTTCAGATGTGTATGTCTTGAGAAATGCCTGAAAAGAATAACAAATAAAAAATTTCAAGACACCCAACTCTGTCCTGCTCTTTCTATAGAAATATTACACATAACTAGGGGTTTAAATCACTATCCCTCACTTCACAAGTGTTTTTTGTTGCAAATGATTATGTAAAAAACACTTCAACAGCATGAATATGTTCAAATTTTGATTAAACGAAAATAGAAACAGACCCTATATCCACTGGCTATAGTCCCACTTGAGGTGTATATATGAGCCACTGACTAACAGGAATGTGTTCTAATTTCCCATGCAGGATGATAGTTGGTTGTGTAAGCCCTTTTAAAAGCAGTGTAACAATGGGAATAGACCAGTCCTTCCAATTAAGGGCAGGTTAAAACCCACTATGACACAGTACAGATTCAGGTTAAGCAGGTACAGCAAGCATTTAGAAATGCTCATTAGATGACCTTTGGTATCAGTGTTGATAACTCTGTTTTTAATGGAGGCTGGTAATACTGCAGTCAGTATAAGACCAAGTTTTATTTCATTTCCAAGCCCAATGACAGGTAACATGGGGGATAGTTTTTTTAGTTTTAGTTAACATGGCTCACAGTTAAAGCCTCATTATACAGAAGTGACTCACAGCAATGCACACGTCTACTCCCTATTTTTGACAGAGTAGTAACTTCATTCTTTCCATCATTTCCTCCGGTGTATTTCCCACAGGAGCTTCAGCAGTAATGAGAATGGGGTGGAAAGCAGCAGTGACAAATACACTGGATGCTCCTCTTGACTGTGAGCTTATCACCCCAAGAACATGGTATGTCATAATAGTCAGTAGTGGCGACGGAGCGCCTTTCTTATCAGATAAGGTCATCGAACTCTTTGGTTGAACTTTCTAAGGGTACAGTGGGTAATAGTGGATGCAGGCAGCCAGTGCAGATTGTTGATTAGACTGTGTCTAATCATTACAAAATGAGAAAACAAAGACTTTGTGTATGAAGTTCAATTAGATATGCCTACTGTGTATGAAGTTCATTCATTATTAGGTAAGGCTTTTTTATACTGTGTTAAACCTGCACCTCATACAAAGACCTGTACCTCACTCTTTAACGAAAGTTTTGGTGTTGAATTTTTACAATTTGATGATGACAAAATGTGTATTTCTGTTCATGGGTTGTTGGATAAAACAGACTTAGGTGACTTAGTGGCAGAAAGCAACTACGTTAAAATACATTTATGAGATGCAATCCCTGCAACCCCTTGTAATCCCTGTGAGTATTTATACTTCTAAGTATATAAAATAATAAGATAAGCACGTAATATATATATATATATATATACACGCTGTGCAGTTATTTTAACTCATATTTTATTTTTCATATTTCATATACAGCTTTGAATTTTTTTTTGTATTTTTCTTATCTGTCTTGCGTATCTTGAGCTGTGTCGTGACTTTCATATGGCTGCCGACCAACTTCCGTCACTGTCTTCCCTAACTTACTTTATCACATCTGTTTCATTACCAAGAGAGAGATGGCCAGAGGTCATCTCACAAACCCTGTAACTCAGAGAGAGAAAGGTAAAAGGTTCAGCAGAACCTCTCACCATTTTCCCCAGAGAGATCGGAAATACTGTAGAATGTTTAGTCTTTACAGAGAGAGAGAGGTCATGCAAATTCTTACAGACATACACTTCACATTCAATTGCAACCTTAGGAGAGACCAAGGAGATACTATGAAATGCTTATAACACTTATAAGAAAATATACCACAGCTGAAAAGTGTGGGATCGATGATGTCTATATTATTTTAAAAAGTCTTTTCTAAACCTTTTGTCTGTGACCCCTCACAAAAATGCAGTGTGTAGTCTGGATTCTTTCAGCTATATATCTGAGCCATTTCCACTCCAAACTTCTCAGATTATTGGCTAGTATAAGTTATTTATTTAGGTTATAATTCCATTAACATGAGATTTACATGTTTGGACAATGAAAACAACAAAGAACAAATATGTCTGATTAAATATGAGACCAGAAAAGATTTGTTTTCTACATTGTTTAATACAAAATACAATCAACCAATCAACATTATGTTCATTGTGGAAAACAAACTGTTAGATTTTATAAGCACTGATTATACAAAATGGCAGAAACACCTACTCTAATATATTCCAAATATCAACATGGTTTTACTTTCATAAAAAGTGACAGAGAACAAAACAGGGGTGCATTGCAGATATGCATTTAACTGAAAGTAGGATCAGGGTAGCGTGGGGTGTTTTTGTCAAGCGTGGCATATTCTGCTGTTGTTCTCACAGGTAGATCATCTGTGGGTGAGACGGGCAAACTGAAATAATGTGATCTGTTTATAGGCACTTGTGAATCTTTTCTTGGTTGTGTCATCTCTTTTTCCGTTAACTGGTTCTCGTGCTACAATTAGTTCCTTTGAGTCAGAAAGTTTGCCACAAAATGCTATTCACATCAGCCCTGCTGTTACAAAATAAAGATGTGGTTTTCCTGTAACCTGCAATGAACCCTCATAACACCATTATACTCTAATGCCTTTAGCATACATTTAATTATTTGTATTATTCTCATTTTATTATTCTTTTAGTTTGTTATTAAGCTTTGTATGCAAAAATAAACATAAAAAGAAGAACAACAACAAATGGTACCTCTGATGAAAGACTACTTCTTACAATGTCAATTGTGCTTTGCTCACCATGTATGAGAACCTTTCATTATAATGATAACTACACATTTTACAGTACCTTTAGCACCCAAAATTTGTCAGTTGATGCACTTCTATGTCATCATAGTCATCTGCATCTAGAAATCAAAGTCATCTATATGACCATCAAGCAATAAAAACTACTGTTGTTATAACACAAAGTCGTTCATCACTTACCTGCAGTACTATACACTGCCTCCTCAGCGGTCACAGCATTCTGATAACTGAGAAAATATGGCTAATTAACAATAATAATAATAATAATAATAATAATTGTAGACACCGTAAACAGTGTTGCAACCTTTTTTCAGAGAAAATGCAAGTTTATGTATCTGAAAGACAATACATTTCTTAAGCTGAACTTAAAAAGTCAACTTTTAAAACATAAGTCAAAGTAAATGAAAGCTAACAGTTACTAACCAAATTTTCTATCTTTCAATAACAGGTCCATATATTTTAACAATGCAGTTATAATAATGTTGAAATTTACGATGATAGAGCATATTTTATTCTCCATGTGCTTACAAGTTATGCTGAAGTAATAATTTGTATTAAAATGGATTTAAATTCTTACTCTTGGGAGTCCTCCGAGGTGAAAGAGTCTCCTGATAATTGAAGAAGAAAAGATTGTAAAATTTTTCTACTATCACTTTATATGTTTTATACATTATACTAATCAACAATTAGTTATAATAGATTTATAATAATTATTTATGAAATTACAACATCGCAATAACCACAAGAATTGTAGTGATAAAATAATTTGAAGTAATGAAACTGAATTAGAAGAAGAGGGTGTCTCAAATGTTTTATATATCACGGAAGAAGAGGTATTTAAACTGACCGGACAGTATCTATGTTTTCATTTATTACGGGTAGTTTTATTACAATGTCCCCAGAGTATGCCTTTACAGTAATTCTATTTTTTCAACATACCATCTTGTGCTTCCAGATCCTCTTGCTCTGTCTGCTCCTGCTGTACCGCCAACGTGATTGCATTTGCCTGCTGATTCGATACTCTGTAATAAAACACAGTTCAAGGTATATATGCAAACCCTTTACAATTCAGCATTGTTTGATTGTTGAGAATATTTTAGTTTAGTAAACATCTTGCATGCAGAAAATAACACACAAGCGCAAATTACTGAGAAAAAAATGACTAGATTAACACTTACTGTTGATCGCCTAAAGCTGGGTGGCCTGTTGATATAGAAATAAAAAAAAAAACTATTATTTTGATGTGAAATGAACTATGTATACTAAGAAGAATTATGGTCATAGATCATAATTTATATAATTTAACATAATTTCCTCTATATATCAACAATACGACAGGAGCAACCAAAATGGATGTTCACTACAAAATTTTAACCGATTTGCTGATTTCAATTTGCCTCTGATTATCTGACCTTGTTTTCTGATGCACCGCAGAGTGCATACATACAGGCCCAGTGACAACAACATGAATGCCATTCCACAAGGGACAAGCACTCGGAGAAACAAACTCTCTGGAAGGCAAGATAGACATGTCAGCCCCGACATGATGTATATTCTTATGTTTCAAGAAATATATATTATCATTTTAAAAAATATCTATAATTTCTTAACAGCTTTTTTTTTCCAGATGCCACTTTGTAGGTGCTGTTGTCAGGGATGCCCTCACCTCTGACCCCGACAAATACTGCGTTATTTCCGTCGAGTATTTTCTGATGCTCTTGGATGCATTTAGATGGCAGCACCACACAGCTGTAATTACCCGCATCCCTCGAGATGGCACCTTCGATGGTGAAAGTTGCCTCCATCTCCATGACATTAAATGGTTGAACTTGAAGGATGATCCCATTCCTCGTCAGGTAAGACTGAATGAATTTACATTCCCCAAGCGTTAGCAGGAGGACAGAAAGCGTACATGTGAGCGTAATATTGTCTCCTTCTTTGAAAGTGGACAGCCCAGCTACTGAAATATCTGCAGGGAGAAAATTGGCTGTGCGGCAGAAGGACAAAATGAGCGGAGGGAAATAACATTGTCATAATGCTTTCATAAGAATGACAAGCCTTACCTATAACCTGAATCTGAATTATGTTGTCTCCTCTCTTGGCTACTTGGTTAGGCAGATATTCATTTGTGGAGTAAACACAGCTGTAGTTTCCACTCACATTTAGACCAACACTGGATATGGTGAACATGGTATCATATTGATCTGACTTCTGCTGGATTTTCTCGTATAGACGGTCATCCTTACATAAATAAACGTAAACCATGATTTGTTTCTTGATTCCAAATGTGCTGCAGGTTACATACAGGTCACTGCTCTCGCTTATAGTTTTCTGCTGGACCAGGATCCTTGCAGGAGACATATCTGTAAGATTGAATTCTTGCAACAGAGACAGACATTGTATTGATGAATGAAACAATGCAAAACAATCAGATTGAGAATTCAACCCGTCTTCTACTCGAAGCTCACCGTTAGTTTGGCTTGCAGCCTGATTTATGAGAGCACCTTGAAGAGAAAAAAAAAAGGAAAACTGAACCTTTCTTCTTTCTCCAAACAATCCGATAGTTGAACATATGTCTTGTCAAAGTACTTACACAGAAGTATGGTGATTATATTCATGCTTATAGGTGATGTGACACTCTTCGCAGCACCTTACGAAACCCCGCAGACATCTATCAGATTCTTGACTACACCTACAGAAAGCTAAATGAGTAAACACGCAGAAACTATAATGAGCCACTTCCTGTGCATTCTGTGGTTTCTTTTGACACGGCCCCCTTGGACCCCCTTTGCTCCTAAATTAAACATCATCAGTTCAAAATCATGCATGCTTTTACTGGCAAGTAAGTACTTGTACATGTTTGTCATTCTTGTTTCTTTTCCCTCCGATAAATAGAAATTATTAACTGGAAGCTTGTTCATCTTGTACATCACATCTGTTTAGGAGATCTCCGGCCCTCCTGTAGATCAGCCACACATGGGTTCTGAGTGAGCTTTAATTAAATTCATTGGCCAGGGGTTTCTTATCAGATGTGACAGAGAGCTACAGTAATACAGTATCGGTCTGTGCTTCCCTGCCAGCATTCAATTAATATGGGCTGGATTTTCTTGTAAGCACATAGCTCGCCATCTGCTCTGATTGTTAGCTGTACAATAAGAGTCAGTTGGTGACACAGTCAAACCCCACGCAGGACGCTTTGACTCTTCCAGCACAGACACTCACAATGCATGTAAGAGTTTGACTTTCGTATTTACATATCAGCTCGTGAAATACAAATCAGATATTTATGTCCCCTGCATATGTCTTCAACCACAGTGTGATTCTGTGTTTTTGGTAGCTTGTGCCTAACATGTAGACTGTATTGTGACTGTTTAAGTGTAATATCAAGTGGATCAAAATAAAACACAACCACAACATGTGGGTATTCAACCCTTACCCCCCTGACATTGTCAGACCTTTGGTGTTAGCACTGAGCGACTAAGAGGCAGTATAGTACGAACAGAAAATTGTATTTTGGCCAGAAAGAAGAAAGGACAGGAATCCTATAAGGTCCTTCATCACGTTCTCTATATTGATTGATCCAATAAGCTGAGTTTACTCCAAGGGGGCACGGAGGATGTGAAACGTGAAAAGTAATAAACAGAGCCTCTGTGGTCTCCTTGGAAAAACCTGGTAGTTCAGAAAAGCCACAGATACAATGAAGGTCCACTTTACACCTTTTATATAACTATTTCTAAGATTTATTTACAGAAATATATGAATACAACAGAACTACAAATTGTATTTTATATATTTTTTTGCTTGGCACATTTCAGGTCACTGGAAGTATCCAATTTTCCATATATATTCTAGATGACATTTTCTCAAGACATCCAGTCCAGAAGGACATGCTATGCAGATCAAATCGCAACTCTCTTTATGCATTTCAGGCATAAAGTATCGGTATACCTTTTCATAACATTTTACAAATAGGAATATGATACAGCAGAATGTATGATAAACTGGGTAACATATCCCTTTAACTGTCAGAAAGCCCTGTTATTATTTGTAATAGCAAAGAATCACCACACGGTGTCACTATTTAAACACAGTCAACGACCTTGCTGTTGATGCTGATGTTGGAAATAATAACAGTTTGTTCTGCTATCCCCATAAACACATCTATATTATATGCATGGCATTCAGTATGGAATTAGGATTTTAAATTATGAACATTGGTAATTCAAATATTGAGCTTTCTAGTAGCATAATGGTGCATTTAGGAATGTATGTACATACTTGCTTAATGTGAAATTGGGTGCTTCAAATTCAATAAATTTCATTTTTTGATTCTTCAAGGGTGTTGCCTTGGCATTATAGATTATATCGCCATTTTCTGCAGAATAATTTTGTACACAATGAAATGACTAGCCACCATGGTCTCGACATTGGAGAGTCCTTAAACCACTTCGTCAAACAAACATAATCTGCTCTGTCTATGAAAAGAGTCAATAAAGCATTTTCATCAACATTTGGCAGACAGTCATCTGTTCTTCTTGACTTTGTATCCGCTGTATGTTTTCTCTGTCTGAGCCATGACAAAAATCTTATTTATAACAGTTCGGAGTATTAGTTTTGTCAAACTGATTCAAATGTCTTCCCCTACTAATAGAGGCTGGAGGAAGAGGCCAGCTGTTCCCAGAATGCACACAAGAACAAAAACCCACAGGAAGATCCTGTCAATAACCATGGCAACGTATTTCCAGTCATCTTGAACCTGTCAGAGGAGACACAGTAAAAACATTTTTAATGATATGGTGATTTTGTCATATTTTCTTTGAAAAAACGTGTATGGAAAAAGTTTAAAAGCCACAGTTACAAAATACTTTTGTGATTGTGAGCGCTCACCTCCTTTGCTTCATTTTGTAGTCTCATGTTCTCTGCTATGTATTTGACACTCTCAATAGCCTCCCTGACCTCAGGAGAGAGCGGCAGCAGGGACATTTTTCCTCCATCCAGGGACTCAGAGCTGGAGCACTGACTTCCACCTCCGACCCCAACAGCACTGCCTCCAGTTAGCGCCCCCAGGCTGCCCAGTCCTCCACTTCCTCCTCCAGAATCTGCAGGCAGTTTGCTGGATCTCGGGTGCCAGCAGCAGTTGCAGTGGCCCTCACAGCACAGGAACGCAGAACCTGCACCTTTTACTGGGTCTGCACTTAAGTTATTGAGATAGGAGAGCTCTGTGTTGTTGAAAAGCTGTTGACGGTTTGTCAGGCTGGACACCACGCTGGAGGCCAGGGCCTGAGATTTGTTCTGCTTCTGCAAAGTACCTGACAAATGAATGGCACAGGGTCTTGAATGTGTGGTGTGATCATTGCCAACCATTGTCACCTGGTCTGGGTCTCTCTCAGGCCTAGTCATGAACATTACCCTGGGCAACAGTCCAAGGAACACAGTCCGCACCCAACAGGGCATAGTGTGAGTCTTTGGTGTGCGATAGTGGATGTTTAACACGAAAACAGTGATGACAATTGAGAGGGTCACAAAGATCATGGTGAAGAGGAGGTACTCGCCGATCAGGGGGATGACTAGCGAGGTGGAGGGGATGGTCTCTGTTATGACGAGGAGGAAAACAGTTAAAGACAACAAGACGGAGATACACAGAGTGACTTTCTCACCACAGTCAGACGGCAGGTAGAAGACAAGCACGGTGAGGAAAGAGATGAGGAGGCAGGGGATGATCATGTTAATGGTGTAGAAAAGTGGCAAACGGCGGATGTACAAAGAGTATGTGATATCCGTGTAGATTTCCTCACAGCAGTTGTACTTAATGTCATGTTTGTAACCAGGGGCGTCGATGATCACCCAATCCCCAGTCTCCCAGAAGTCCTTGAGGTTGATGGTTGAGCCAATTAGCACCAGGTCGATCTTGGCCTTGTCATATGTCCAGGATCCGAACTTCATGGTGCAGTTTTGGTAGTCAAAGGGGAAGTAAGTGACGTCAATCTTGCAAGAGCTCTTGAATATGGCTGGAGGGATCCAGGTAACATCACCATTGTAACGAAGTAAGGCTTTTGTTTTGTCATCAACCTGGAAATCTCCAACTGCACTGTATAGAGAGAAAGAGGAACAGAACAAAAGAGGAAGACAGAGTGAAGGTTGAGTTACTGAAGATTAAATTGAAGGATATAATCAACTGACCATTGTGTGAGAGAAATATTAATCAAAAAAGATGCCTTGTGGTTTCAGTAAATTGCATCCTCTGATGTTCATTATACTCTCCCATAAAAATATGCAAAACGAAAAATGACCCATGCAAAATAAGCAACAGAATGATATAGTTTATCACTGTTCTGCAATCCTTTGATACAAATGCATCCAACAGTCAATGAAGATGTTGGAGCCAGATTTTTTGATTTATTGTTACTCTTACTTGTTGTACAGCACGATGTCTGGCTTCCATATCCTGCTGGATGGTACTCGGATAAACTCTACACCTCCAAAATCTTTTGGATTCCATCTGAGTTTGTAATCATTCCAGATCTGAAAAACCAAACAAGGTGATTCATTTACACAAAAACAAATCAGAGAAATTACAATGTCAGACAAAACTTTCATGAACTTATCATCCACTGCTTAATCAAAGACATAAAATATAAGATATATAAAATATGAAGACCTGCAAGATAAAATACAATACAAAACATGCTAACAGGGATTTTAGTTTAGCTTCTGAGCCTGTTTGTGTTAGCAATAAATACACAAAAAGTACCAGGAGACTGGTGGGAATGTAATTCAGACTGAAAAAAATGTAGTCATAAACCAAAGTTATCATTAGGGTGCATGCTCTGGGGACCATTAAGGTCTGTATAAAATTTCCTGGCAATCCAAAGTGGTGGACTGACACAGCCATTCCTAGAGCAAATTGTCATAATATAATTTGGCAAGTGCCTTTTTTCAATCCAAGTGGCTTCAACAAAACAAGTTTGTCATAAACCGCTTTATTACACAAATCACACTACAAATCAGTTATAAAAACAAGGGGGTAGCAGTTGTTTCCTCCTGGTGATTATCTTTTACTATACAAAACTACTCTGATTGATTTTAAACGCATTTCATTATGAAATGTGGCTTATAAAAACGATGAGAAATTGTCATCTCCAACTGCCATATAAACAGAGTTTATACAGTAGACAGTCTCAAAGGAGATAGAATGGACACCAGTTTACAGTGTGTTTTATGGACATTTGACCACTGTTTTTTACTCATAAAGCAACAATAAAGTAAAGTAAAGCAACCTTACGTAATTAAGAAATAGTAAGTATCTAGAGTGTATAGTATTTGGATAGCCAGCCGTTAAAATAAGTGGAACGGTGCTTCAACTTTCAGCACCAAAGAGCAATTACAGCTCAACCCTTTAGCATGAACATGCCTCCAGCACAGATGCGTATCTGTTCAGCTTTTGTAATATGGGACCTGGAGACCTGCCCTGCTTTATTTGATTCAAAACTGGTTCACTGCACTATGCATTGCAGCAGCAGATACACCATGTGGGACTAAGTATTTGCCAAAGCCATCAAGCCATAAAGTATGTATGGACACTGCTTTAATTTTGTTGTAGACTTATTCTATAACACAATTGTGGTTAAATCCGTTTAATCTTTCAGGTTCAGAATAATGTGCAGATGCTTGAAAGTTTCTGTCCCAGTGTCAAAAAGAATATTAGGGATTTTGGCAAGTATAAATGCCAGACCACTGTCAAATTATTTCAAAAACATTATTAAATTGTCTTTGGTTTTTCAAAAAAGGACTAGCAGGATCATTATGTTTAAAAATCTCCCTTCCATGAATAATTCAACATTCAGTCAGTCTAGCCCTAAACAATCATATATGACAGAGAACTGGATCCATACTTGATGCCCTTGCTCAAGGTCCATTTGAACAGTCATACAGCATAAACTTACATGTTTCAGCCACAGATTTGTCTCCATGATCTGATTGACTTCATCCTGAAAACAGAGCAGAATTGATAATGAAGACACATAATCAAATAAAAGTCAATACATGTTAGCATTTTAAAGTTAAAACAGGAAGAACGCTGTCACAGGCAATCATCCTGTTCACCACCGAGGACTGTTTGTGTGTTGTCTGCAGGGTCAGACCTCTGTGAAGATTAAGAGAGGCACACCTGAGTCCTCCACGCCTGAAGCGTAACCCACATGACAGCTGGAGCCAGGGGCGGAGGGCGTCGCGGCACAGCCTCAACTTCTATTCTAACAACTCAGTGGTAAAGTTGGAACAGAGGGACTAAGGGGGGAGGGAGAAAAACTGTGGGGTCAGGTTTATGTGTGACTTAGACCGTGAATGAACAAATCTCATGACCCACTGCATAACATTAACCATTCCTTTATGTTACTACTTAGTATCCAGAGGAGGGTCTACATGGCTGGTAAACACAGGTGGACTGAAAAGAACAGGACAACATTATTTTGAATAGAGGATTGTGATTTTATAGCACATCCTGTATTGTATCACCAAATCCGTCTGAGTGCAGAGACACAAATACAGTATGTTCTCGTTCAGATCAGATGAAGATTCGTTTAAAATTCAAAATGTGTTTTTTCCACCAGGACGTACAATGAAAGTAACAGATATTTTTCTCTGGCTGCAAGTTTTCTGGAATGGTCAAAATGTAGGAGTAGCATAATTTCACCAGGTACTGTTTCCAGGGAACATACACACTTTTTAGGAATTCTCAGCAACAAAGCAGCACGAGTTAAATGAGACACCACTCTCATGTCTGAGTTTTAAATATGAGGTTACAGCCCCAAGCTTTCTGTTGAGCTAAGCTAACTGAGTCCTAGCTTTTACATCATATTTAATGGACAGACAAGAGAGTATTATTAATCTCCTCATTTATCTCTTGCAAGAAAGCTAATAAGTGCAAACTATCAACCCATTTTTTTTAAATAATATACTGTTAAGCACTATACCACACCTACTCTGAAACCTTCAAGCAGAGAGCCTGTGATATGATCCCTGAATGTGAGATGATAACTTAGCTAGCCTGGCCGATAAGCTATTGAAGGTCTAATGAGCTCATATAGTCCTGCCCTAATTGGTGTAGGCTGACCAATACCAATTGCATCTGGGTTAGGAGCCCCAGAAATGGCGAGGGAATAAAAGTCATCCATCAGCACGGGGAGCTCCGGAGCCTGCTAGATCAACCACGTTAAGGAGAATCTAACAAAATATCCTTTATATTTTTGTCATCTCTACATCCAGACAGGTCTTCAATACTTATCTAGCTCTTCTGGGAAAGATGATAAAGATTGCTTGTGTAGGAAAACAGATAGAGGTTGGCTACAATGCATCACACCCAACACCATCCATTCTGTCATGAAACAAACCACGTGTATAGACTACAACTGAAAACATAGTGGCTGATAACATTTTTATACAATGTTCTATTTTTTTTTTTCCTAGGCTTTCTTGTCAAGTTAGATGAGGAGGTTGATACAACTATCATATCTGTCAGTTAAATATGATACTGCAGTCAGGAAACAGTTAGCGTAGCTTAGCACAAAGACTGGAAACTGGGAAACAGGTAGCCTGGCTCTACCAGCACCTGTAAAGCTTGCTTTTTAACACATCATGCAAAAAAGGGCAATATGTATAGATGGAGAGTTTTTTTCTAACCTTTGGACAGAGCCATGCTACTTGCTGCCCTTGCTTTCATTCTTTATGTTAAGCTAAGCTAACAACTCTCCTTGCTGTAGTTATAGAGAGAAAGATGATTTCTAACTATTACTTTTAATGTAAATCTGTCTGTTGGAGGTAATAGGCCTAGGCAGTTTTCCTGACAATTATATAAAGACAGTTAAAATGTCTTAAATAAATGATCTGATGAGAATATCCTCTTGTCAATCAACGCAAGCAGAGAGACAGATGTACAATATATCTCAGGCTGTTCATTTTGTGAATGAAGCTGTCCTTCATGTCCAACATAAGCCTTTTTGCTTAATTATCAGCATCCGCTCTAGACCTGCCTGAGTCAGATGTGAGAGCCGTCTGTCTGCCTCTGCTAGTCTGCAGTCAACAATCTCCAGAAAAACCTGCCACTAAACCCAAAGCTGCTCATCTAAAGTGGCAGAGATTGAGGCTGTCTAAACTGAGAGATACTCAGACAGCTGACATTTCCCATCTTGTCTTGGCTAGACACAACACCTATTTTTTTTTTTAATTTACTTTCCTCATCGGGATTATAAACCACTGTCTGGTGTGCGCTGGCAGCAAGAATTTCAGGTGTCTTTTTCCAAAATGTTGCTGTTAAAAGTCTATGTCTTCTTATGGTCAGACCTTTCACATTTAAGGCTGTCTTTATGTTATTCCCTGTTGCTTCCTTTAGGTCATGACTGCTCTTTGAGCAGAGTGATATATTGACTGAGTTTGACTGGTGAAGTAGAAGCCCATAACTTACACACACTATAGACATCAGCAGTGAAGTAAAAAAAAAAAAAAAAAAAAAAAAAAAAAAACCTTTTGCAAGCTACTAACCACTTTGACCAGCTGTGACATGGACACCTCAAATTGCACAATGACAGGGTCGGTCACATTTTCCACCGGTCGTATGTACTGGTTGTACTTGGCGAATATCACAGAGAAGAGCTTGTGCTCGGCTTCTGAACAGGAGCTTCCTGAATGAGAGCAGAGGGTCAGACATGCACATGTCACTGCAACATGGTTTAGCTGGTTATACAGTACAGCTTGATTACAAAGTGACTGACAGACAGATGATTGTTAGGTCTAATCAATGCAGCTCAGCCTTTTCAGTGCACTGATTGGACTAATAACCACTCTTTCTGTATTCCCAGGGTGTTACCTTTAAGTTATCATGCTGTGTTGCTCTGATTTATTTCATTAGTGTAAAGAATTATAATTGACACCCACACAAACACATGTATTCCTTTAAATATGAATAAATACACAGCAATGATGGCCTAAAATAATAATTTCTTACCTTCATTTCCCAGATTGGTCAAGTTATATAAAATGTAAAGATTTTAATTTGAATTATTTGAATGTCTGTTCATATCTTTATGTCAAAATGTGCATACAAATATATAATAATAATAATAATAATAAAGAAATAAAATAATGTAATATTTTAATTGCTAATTTCGTACAGGTATATCATCATTTGTGGAAATATTATTAAACACGTTTATGTCAAGCAACAAGTAAGCAAAAATTGTTATGTCAAAGTAGTCACCTGGCAGAAGAATCAGAAGAAAGGAACTTGTGGCCAAAACGAAGCAAAAATTGGCATTCATCCTGTTTCAAATGACGAATTCCAAATGAATCCAGGGTCAGCCGCAGCAGCGCTCCGCGGAGCAGACAGGAGGAGAAAGTGGCAAGAGTGAAAGCGCGTCCGCAGCTCCAGAGAGCAGAGAGGGGGAGGCAGAGCCACGCCGAGACACACAGTCACGGATGGGAGGCACACTGCACTGCAAAAAAGATAGGCAACCCTATAGCGACCTAATCTGATAAAACAGAGGGAGAACTGGTCAACACTGCTGTTCCACTGACAACAAATAAGCCATTTCATTGATTTGACTCTTGCTGCTGAGACGGACGCATCTGCTTTGCTGTAGGCTATACACCCTGTACCACTGTTTCCTCTTAAAGTCATGAAAATGGAAAAACGACAGAACTGACGAAATAGATTAGGCACGTAATATGTCAAAAACAAAGCCAATATGTGAGGTAGAGGAAAATATTTTTAAACCTCTAAAACCTTCTCAGAGAGAGAGAAGGGAGAGATCTGATAAAAACATGTCCTCATGGTCCTGACAGGAAACAGATTAGCTGAGTTTTCAGTGTTAAGGTGTAGTGTGAGTAGATTAAAGGAAATTTATTGGCGCAATATAAAATTCCAGAAGTGTGTTTTCATTAGTGCAGTCAAATCTCCATTTACTAGAAAACTCTCTCTCTCTCTCTCTCTCTTTCTCTCTCTCTCTCTTTCACGCTTTGAGTTTTTCTCAACACACTATGGGGGGATTATTCAGGAGTATTCATTTGGTTGCAATCTGCAGCTCCACAACTCGATGTCGCTAAATCCTACATTGGACCTTAACAAATAAACTTTTAATAAACAACCCTTTAAAAACAACTCAAAACAAAAAACATATTTATTTATTTTAGTCATAGATAATGTTTAAACAAAAAGCCCCATCCATTGGGATCTCTTGTGGCACAAGGTTGTGCAGAACAAACATTTTCCAGTGGATGTGGACTCCACAGTGCAGATATTAAATCACCAAATAGCCTTCATTCATCAAACATGATCAATAGCCACTGTGTGCCACTGGGATGGGGTTTGGTCCTCAGTGGAGAACAGATTTTTTCTTGATTGACTGATTCGTTGATTTTGGTTTTCACATGTGTCTCTATTTCCCAAATATGTATATATCAATATACTTGTAAGCCCACTTCAAATTTGGATAACTGTCTCTGACTCTGGCTTTCCCTCTTTCTTTCTTGATTGTCAGTTCAGAGCAGTGTTTTCCTTCCTCAGCATGGTGGCCAGAGAGTTCACACTTATGTCCTTCCCAGCAGGATGAAAGATGGGAGTCCAAGTGCTTTTCGGCCCCTGCTGAGAAGTGCCCTTGAGGATAAATAAATCCCATGAGCAACCAGGGATGCCGTTTGGTGCCTGACCCTGCACTTTCAGCTGTTTTAAGTGGAGCAGGTGGATACATAATTGTCCCCATCACCAGGATTTTTTTATACCTACACTGCAGACCTCAGCCAAGGCTTGTGTTGTTTAACAAGACAATCTTTAGGGGCAAACATCTTCCAAACATCTCTGCTGTAATGGTTATCCTGTACATTTTAAAAAGAAAACATGTAATTTGACTGAATCCTTGCACTTCATAGGACAATAGATCTTTGTTGATAAGATCTTACCTGTGTGGCAATTCTCAGAGCAATGTTTCCATGCATATCTAATTAGAGACTAATGACAAAAGGCTGCTGACATAAGCCTTGCTTGACTAACTTTGTGCTCTGAGACAGATGATGAACTGTTGATGGATATGCTGTGCTTTGCTCTCTCTCTCTCTTTACTAATGACAGGAAGCTAACAGGTGAATGAAAGAGTCTTGAAAGATCTGAAACTGTAAACAGAGATTAAAGCAACAGAAGTCCAGCCATTGACCTAGATGCTGATTGCTGTCTCTTGATTTAAATGAAGGTCTGACAAAAAGAACCAACAGTCTGCAGAATCTCCTTAAGCTCACTCAGCACTGTTTATTGAGCAGTAAATGTGGTGGGTGGGTGAAGTTCAGTTCAGCATGTGTTTGTGCATTATGTGAGCATCGTTTATGTGTGTTCCTGCACTTACGCCCAACAGAGATCAAATCTGGTGTAAACAGTGGCAAAATATTAAGTGTCTGGAACAAATACATATTTTACTTTAGAAGTTATATGTCAGGTGTAAGGATAACTGGCAAAATCCTTAAGATCGGTTTGTTGTATCAACATTTTTTTGCCTGGTCACACATTCTTACATTTCAAGTAGACAGCTGTCTTTTCTATGTAATGAAATATTCGAACTGTAGCACATCTTCAGCTAACGTATTGGCTCCGAGGACAAACTATCACCAGCAACGCATAGATTAACTAAGCACTTTGTAGAACCATGACAATTTTAAGACTTTATTGGGGATTTCATACATTTAATCAAACTGAAAAGAGGACTCACATTTATCTATGTGTTTGTTCTTTAATCACATCACATCTCAATGACGTAGTAATATAGCAAACACCAGTAAAGTCAAACAACATCTGACAGCAGACAGATGTTTCCTCATATCTCTGCCATATTAGAGATTGCTGTTTCTGCAACAGTTTGGCACACTTCATTGCAGGAAGGGTACTTTCAGTCCGGTTGTCCTTTATAGATATGAAGATGAAATTTCCTCAAACTATTGGGTGCTTTAAAGGGTTGTATTGGTGTGTGTGTGTGTGTGTATGTTCTATCTCACACAATGATCATGTCTGTTTCACATCACATATGGTCATTGCAAGTGCTTTGTCTGGTTTAACCCTCTCAGGTGC
This sequence comes from Protonibea diacanthus, assembly GCA_028641955.1. Lineage (NCBI taxonomy): Eukaryota > Metazoa > Chordata > Actinopteri > Sciaenidae > Protonibea > Protonibea diacanthus. Next base: position 14,522,228 of record CM053976.1, on the reverse strand, counting down.
CTTATTAGTGGGATTTAGCACAGGCAATGTTGCCGTTTAAGCTTTTACCCCACCAATATTGTACTACAAGCTTTGTGTGAACACGAAAAATTTTGCATCTTCTACTGGCTTGTATATGCTGATAAGAATGCTTTGCCCTGTCTTACTGTTTACACTGGCGTCCATGTCAGGGAGTTTCACAAGGCTGGCTGTTGGATGGGAGGAATCTGACTTTGGAAGAGGCTGAAGAAATAAGCCCAGGGTGCCTACCACACACTATCTGCAAAGATCCACAGGAACATGATCCACCACCATAGCCACATACTTCCAGTCTCTATCACCTGCAAATATATAGAAATCAGATTTAAATTAGTCCCAGTGTGCATGCTATTGTTGCAAAAAAACAAAAAAAAAAAAAACAAAACAAAATAATAATAATTTATTATAATAAACCAACAGTATTGCAGAACAGTCAGATGAACAATGATCCTGCTTCAGTGTATTGCAAACACTATCATACACATGTGCAGCCACTAGAGAAGAGAGTGTAACTGAGTGAATAGATGGGCTAAGTGAGACAAATTCTCTATGTTTCCAAACAGAGCTGGAAAACCTAATATATTTTTCTTTATATTTCTAATATAATATATATATATATATATATATATATATATATACCTATAGTTATTGACCCTTTCACCCCATTTACAGTGCTGTCCTTGGATGTTTTTTAAGCAAATCGTTTCTCATTCCTGGTTCTTTCCCATTTTTATTGATTTATCAGAGAAAGCAATTGATTACTTAAAGTCTGCCTTCAATTTTCTGGGTCACAGCCACTACTTTAGGTTAGTGGTGTTCCTTCTTGCACCTCAAGGTCACTGAATAGTCTCATAAACACATAAGAGTGTTTATCTCATATCTGTGGTAAGTAATTCTCCTAGGTTAGCATAAAGTTAGATAGATCCATCCAAAGTGAAAAAAATCCATTTCTCACTTTTACCAAATTCAAAAATGTTAACACTGTTTTGGTTGTTTACTCCAAATGAGAGGTAAAAATGTCCATTTGTGGTTTTAATGGAAGTGACATGCACTATAGAATTTCTTTATGGACATCCTTGCACCAAAGTTTTGGTCTTTTTTATTTCACATTTTTCTTCTTGGCTTAAAACCTAGAACTTAAGTTATCCACAATGCAAGTTGAGCATTGACAGTTTGACACTCCTTAACACTACACACATCCATATTTCACCCCTATGGAGTCACAAAAGTCTTTACACGACTTTATTCAGTGTACTTTATTTGTAGAAGTACACTGCAAGCAAAACTGGAGTTTCTATTCCCTAGCCCCTGTCACAGACACAAGATAAATCTTCTTAACTTACATATGTCTTTCTAAAATCTTGAACTGTTTCTGTTTTAAATTCTGAAACATTTTATGACACTACCCTGGATAGTAATAAGGACTTGACCATGCAAATATGGTTTTATGCATCACACTACAAAAATTGTATGTATGATATTGCCTTTACCTTTACAAGGATATAATAATGATAATACAGTTTACTTTAAATCAAGGCTCATTGTTTATTCAAGTGCGCTGGTGAATGAATAATATGCTTTCAGTATATATCTATGCATAAACTGTACTAACACAATTTATTCAATATTAGATCTGATCAGAATGGTGCAGTAATTTTTTTTGGTCATTGATGAAAGAAACATGGAGTGTAATTCTGGTTAGATGTAAAAATGTAAACATTGTACCCCTCAGAAAAAAAACATCCATCTTTTCTTAAATTTTAGAATTCAAATTTCAAATTTGCAAAACCCCTTTTTTTAAAAAAAAAATATAGTACTGTTTAGATGTGATAATACATTTGGTCTAAATGAGTATACATACACTCTGATCGTCATCATCTCCCATCATGTGTTCAGCCACAAAGCGCACCCCATTCACTGCCTCCTGGACATCAGCAGCCCAATCTGAGTTGCTCCTCTGCTGAAGGTCCTGGGTAGAAGTCAAACCACTGGGAAGGTAATCATTGGAGCCCCCTTTCCTGTTGGAGTGACTGTAGCTTAGTGGAGGAGCTACATTTTTGTGTCCTGGGGTGGAGAAAGCAGAGTCGGAGGACAGCAGTGCAGAAGATGACATGGTGATACCTGTTTTGGATGCAACTGGGTAGCCCAAGCCCAAAATGGCTCTCCTCGCCCTCAGACACCTCTGTTGACGAAGTCTCTGGCGTGCAGAGTTACTGTGTGGACGTCTCATAAAGAGTAAGGCAGGCAGCTTGACAAGAAATATCAGCTTGACCCAGGAAGGCATGGTGTGGGTGCTGGGGGAGCGGTGGTGCACGTTGAGCACGCACACACTGGTGATGATGGAGAAGGTCACCAGCACCATGGTGAACATCAAGTACTTGCCAATCAGGGGCACATCCAGTGAAGTGGGAGGAACTATCTTTGAGATTAAAAGCAAGAACACAGTGAGAGCCAAGAGGACGGAGATGCAGAGGGTCATCTTCTCCCCACAGTCTGAAGGTAAGTAAAATACAAGAATGGCCAGAGAGGTGATCAAAACACAGGGAATGATGAGGTTTATGGTGTAGAAAAGGGGCTTCCTCTTGATGATAAAGTCATATGTGAGGTCCACATAAGTGGGATCCAGAGGGTTGACAGTCCGTCTGCCTGGCAGCGCTAAGATATCCCACTCGCCACTAGGAGTAAAATCATCCATGCTAGCCGCCTCAGACTTCAAGATCAGGTCGATCTCTGTGTGGTCATAAGTCCAAGAGCGGAACTTGAGGGTGCAGTTCTGTTGGTCGAAGGGAAAATGCTTTACCTCGATCTTACAGGCACTTTTGTAAATGGCTGGAGGGAGCCAGTTGATGCTGCCATTGAAAAGGACAATAACGTTGGTGAAGACTGTTACCTCATAGGTACCATCAGCACTATGAGGAAGAAAGACAAAAAAAAGAGAACTTTAGTGAGGCTGCGAATTCATCTTTAAGGCTTGTGTTATCCATTTACAGTGAAAGCTACTCATAATTAATTCTCAAATGTCTGACTATAAGAGAGAATTTGTCATTGCTATCTAAAAACAGATTGAAAAAGATGGAAAAGAAAATACAATACTACAATCATTGCACATCTCTCTGTAGCATAACACTATGATATTTCAGTGATGCTTACTTGTTGTACAGGACAATATCTGGGAGCCAGACGTGCCTGGAGGGAATACGCAGCTTGTCTATACCTTCATACTCAGCAGGGTCCCATGATAACCTGTAATCCACCCAGTGCTGGAGAGACACAGAGAGCTGGTTGTCAAGTCTGACTTCTACACACACTCTCAAGACCAGGTCATTTCCAATTACATGCTTCATTATCAGAGGAATATGATTGGAACACAATTATGGAGGCAGTTTGTTCCACGCTGAGAGAAGAAAAATGGATATGGTTTAATTCAAGTTCAGGGGAAAGGGCATTTAACTAGCTATAGGCAGACTGAGAGTACATGACTCTAAGCATCATGCTTACCTGAGTGAGCCAGAGATTTGTAGTCATGATCTGTTCTCTTTCATGCTGGAAATGTACAAATGAGGTGGAAATTACTTTCAAAATAATACACACCCTGGTTGCACAGCAGACATTTTTACTTGTCAGAGAAAAGCACAGGTGGATTTAACAACAGTAATGATGGTTCGGTTCTATTAGGCGTCAGTGACAGTGGTCTGTGGACAGTGGAATCTGTAAGTAAGGGGACAAGATTTTGGCACTGGAAGCATTCTGGTTTCCGTAGTCTGAGTAGTACTGGCCATTCATGTTTGAGTGGGCATTCACTGCAGAGGCCCATGGGAAGAGCAAAAATAAGCAGAAAGCATTGGCTGAAATTACATCAGCTATCATCTGACAATGATTTAGCTTTTTATTAGTTTATCTTTAATCATATGCAGATATCTGTTTATTGCGATTGGCAGAAGTGTGTCTTTCTCATCGTTTTCATGTATCAAGCTGCTAATTAGACTACAGAGGAAGTCTTGGCCCAGATATCTGTTATCTGTTATCTGGATAACTGCTGACTACACCGGAAATTCAGAAACACTGGCTATTACTCCCAGAGGCTAAACTGTTGTCAGACAATGTGTTCCAAGATTGTGGTCTGTTACATAACTGTGTAGTCTAAACTAACTATAACCCTACTGACCTACATAATACAGATGGTGAAGGTGCTTGAAAGTCACTAATGATGCTGGGGACCAAAAGAAGAAGGTAGCCTCTGTTAGTGTAACAAGTACACAACCAGGTTTTTCCACACAGTATGATTTACCACCTCGATTGGACAGTTTGAGCATAAACAAAGCTACTTCTGGCTCCCTCAACTTTCATTGCAAAGTTGTTGTAATACTAAATAACTCCAGCTGGACCTTCCTGTTTACTGTCATCTTTCTTTAGGCATCTAGCTTGAAGTGAGGTCAAAAATACCTGTATTCAAATCCTTCTCAGATTGCTTGTTAGCGTGTTTGTTGGTGGTATTGTCATCACACTGCCATGACATACACTTCCAATAAAATGCTGATTACTCCAAAGGGTACAATGCAAACTCATAAAATGAAGCTTTGAATGAGTCTTGCTGCCTTGGTCTGCAGCTGGGTGGAGCCTCCACTGTAAATCAGAGGACAGCCTCTATCACTGTGGCTAAAACAGCTTTATGGACCCTTTTAATCCAATGTGCTGAAGTTTCAATCTGGACATGACAGAGGCAGAGATCACAGCTGACCAGATCTATCTTTTACTTCATCCATCCGTTTAGAGCTATGGCCTCTCTTCACTGGCTGGTTTGTAATTAACTGCTTTCTCAAAGCTTTGTGGCTCTTGCTCTGTCTTTTCTATCATCCTCTTTCTTTCACTCTATCCTTCTTTTTCTGCTTCCCTCTTTGTCTACCCACCACATATTCTCACCGACACACACACAGACACACAAATAAATACACACACACATCTTCACGGTGGGAGTATTTGGTGCCTTACCACACTGATGAGCTGAGCCAAAGACACTTGCAGCTTTACTGTGACTCTCTCAGTCCTGTTGATGGCTGGGCGGATGAGTGGATTGTAGCGCTTCTCTCCCAGCAAAGAGTTCATGAGACGCTCCTCTGAGTCAGCACAGCTGCTACCTGGTGACAGTTTTATTCAATGATTATTTTTCATGCACAGGTATCAGCTTTAAGACAAAAGCTTTAGAACATTTGACCTAGGGAAAAAAGGAGGATACGGGGGTGTTAAGATATGGTTTTGGCAATAGGTTTCTACATTCTACATATTTGTTTAGCATGTATATTCCTTATTGATTTTCAGTCCATTAGGACCAACAAGTATAGATTAGCTCCATTTATTTGTATAACTGCTGAGTTAGTTGTTTAAGCCACTACATTCAGCTGTCAAACTGAACTATTTTTGAAATTTAGGATGGAGCTGTCTGGAAATCACTGGGTGAGATGTCATTGGCTAAATACAAACTACAGTGATTCATGGTCCAAACAATACAGATTACTGTTGTTATGCCTTCTAGGTACTGAGACCTAAGAACTTAACTTTGTTTTAGTGTACCAACGCTACTGCTAGACATAATGGTAATAATGGACAATTTAGCAAAATCCAAAATTACACTGAGTGTTGATGTAAGATTAAAGTCACACTGATACAGAGGTAAGAGCATCTTCAGCATGTGTAATGTGATTAACTAATTAATTATGTAGTTGCAAGATGAATTTTAAGTAGATTTTTTAGATTGGATTAACCCATTCAAAATGGGATGTTTGGTGTATATAGGACTATCGGACCCCAGCAACACCTCAGTCAGGAGTTGGAGGGTGAGGGAGAAATGAACAAATCAGACCTCAAGCATGCTCTTTTGAAAATGTTAAGGTTTTGCCAACAGACTTTGAAACACTCTTCTGTCTTCTGTATTTACTCTGCAGCCAGCGGTTAAGTGTGGTCTAATATGATAGGTGGGGTTAGCCGGTTGCCTCCAGATCAATTTTTATTGGATGTGTCTTTGTACACACCTTGGAGTTGGTTGACATTTGTGACATATATTTCACATGTAACGAGCAATAACAACACAGAATAACAACTTGGAAAAGGTGTTTCTTATTTCACTGTATCTTTATGCTTTTTAAAAGCCATTATTAAAGGTAGGATGAGTAGGATTTATCAGGTTTGGTTTGTAAACCCAACATGCAAAGAGACCTCCCCCCTGCTTCAGCCACACCATAATTTCTTCTTGGATGCATTCATAAGATCTGGCATTCAATCGCTATGTTTTTATAGAGTCCCGCCCTCACACTCTTCATACTGTTATTGGCTGAGGGCTACACACCCACTGCCCAGAGGCTGATGCCCAGAAACACAGCAAACTAAGGAAATCCAGGCAGGGTTCCTACAGAAACATGCACCACCACACACTTCTAGAGGGTCATAAGTGATGATTTAATTTTTGAGTTTATACATTGTTCTTAAGGAAATTCTGCTTATTCTGTCATTCAATGTCCACACACTTTCTCCCTCTTTACATAAAGGGTGCATTACCTCCTGCTTGGGTACTAAACGATGGCATTAAACTGGTCCGGTATCATAAGTATATTGGGCTGTATGTGGACAGGGATGGGTCAGCTGCTAAACCCTACTGTTGTATTCTTGGTATTTACAATACCTGCTTCTCTTCCACCATCCTCGTATTCATGCCTGATTTCTACAAAATGTTCCAACCACCAACTAGCAAACAAGTATTGTGAGATAGGAAAAGACTGAGTGTGTAATATTGTTCAGTTGTTTTTATCACCCTGTGCAAAAACTTCCAATTGACAAAGCACAGGTGTATCCTTCCTGCCTGTCTCTGCTAAAACCTTGAAAGCACTATGAAAAGAAAACATAAAGGTGCCCCTTGCTATAGAGGCTCAGTAGTGGTAGTACTGTAGTGGCCCAGGGTTTCCAGCCTGTGGTTGTTTGCTGCAAGTCATCACCCCCCTCTCTCTCTCCCCACATCTTCCTGTCGCTCTTCAGCTGCTACTGTACCATAAAGGTTCAAAAAGCCCCAGAAAATCTCTAAAAAGAAACAATCTGCAGCAACAGAGACTTTCACACTGGAAGCATTCTGGTTTTCCGTTTGTAGTTCAAGTAGTATCAGACCAGTCACATTTTCATTGCAAAAATACATGTGAAGAGCAAAACACTGGCTATTGTCTGAAGGCGATTCATCTTTTACTTCATGGGCATTCATATGCAGATATCTGTTTATTTATAGATTAACAGAAATGCGTCTTTCTTGTCATGCTAATGCATCAAGTTTCAGTTGTCAGACTGTAGTTTTGGCTCAGATATCCATTTTCCAGATATCCACTGGCTACGCTGGAATCCCACACACATTGACCATTATCCCCAGAGGCTAATTTGTCGCCAGACAATAGCCAGTGGGTTCAAATATTGACACGAATGTGTCAAACTTCAGACAAAATGCATGTATAACTTTGCAAGTCTTAAGGGACACAGCAGCTGTCAATGCGGGACATGAGGGAGAGCTGTGTTGTGAAAATTATATTGAAATGTTCTGAAGACCACAAAGTCATTTCCCAATAAGTAATTACATTTGGGATGAGGGAAGATATTTCACAGCATGTTAATAATTCTGCTTTTGCCTAAAGCCAAACCACTGGATGTATTTTTTAAATGAGAATAAGCTATGAATAACAACACTTACACCCCACCTCCTTCCTTCAGTCCCTGATAAATGATGCCCACGTCAGGGGTGAAGACAAGCCTGATTGAAACTGATGATCAGTGCTTCTCGTCTGCAGAAAAATGAATACATGTAGCACTACCTCTTCTATTTTCTTTACATGCTGCTGGTTATTAATGCCCCCACATGGCTGGAAATAGCTGAGTTGACTCGCTCATGAGAAACACACCAATGAGGTGAGACCCTTACTGATGGGCCCACTGAAGAAGAATCGCTGCTGTTGTCAATATTCTGCAGAGTGATACTCATGGCTGTAGGACCTCAGAGATCCATCTCATGTGCCTTTTGTGAAGCTATGTAATGATGCTGTATACGATTAGTAAGAAGAATCTCAGGCTTCCAACTCCAATGCTTTTCCTCTTGGTTAGTATCAAACTGTGTGTGTCATTATCGGCCTTGCACACTCCTGGAGCTTTGCAGGGTGTGGCATACCAACGGTTGAGCCCCACAGGTCAGCGCATGCTGCCATGACTGTGCCTTTGTCAGTCATTTGGCTACAGTTCCCATCTAACACAGTCTGACCTCCACAGCAACATATGGTGTGTTGTCAAAGCCCTCGGAGACCAGAGTCAAACAAGGTCTACCTTCCCCAGAGGTGAGGGCCTCTGTTAAACCACCTAAACTTGCGATTACCTGCCGTGAACTGCCACTGGTTGGTGTATGTGTGTCTCGGTTTAATGTAGAAAATGAACAGCATCTCATAAGTGTTGTGTTGACATTACGTTGATAGAGAGTGAGGTCAGGCGTGTTAATACAGTGCTAGTCAGCCGTTGTGGAGTTGATAAGGTCACACTCCACACAGAAAAACATTGTTCTGCTGCAATGTAATACAATTGGAGACACAAGTTCATAATCGAGTGTTTAAATGAACCTAAACACGTGTGAGTGAGGTGTTAAAAAGTATGAGCACAGATTTTTTTTTCCTCTTATTGTACTTATTAGTGGTATAAAGTACTTAGGACAGGCCCTACCTACTGCATATCGTATTGTGTCATCATATGATCAAATACAGATTTGACAATGGACAACAGCAATGTACTATTATCAAGCAATCATCATTTCATAACTCTATAGGACAAAAATACCAAAGAAAATAAGAAATGATTCATTTGATAGAAATAGTTTTATAATTTATTTATAGTTTTTCGTAGAATAAACATAACTAACAAACTAAGATCAGGGCATTATCAAATCTTCTTTTGTTTTGTTTTTTTTTCACCTTCCCTTTATGTGGAGAAAAACATAGAAGAAGAGGAAAAAAGCTTTGTCTGTGTGACACACATGAGAATTTACAAGTGTCAAACTACTTTCACAGTGTAAACTTTGAGTGTGATTGATTTCTCCAAGTAGACCCATGTTGGTCATGTGAAATAGTTATGTTGAAGAAGTTAAGAGGAGGACAGTGGGGCACAAGGGTTTTCTGGAATTGTTAGAGTAATTTTATTGCTTTAAGATGTTGTGTACGCCTCACAATATATGTTGTAGCTGCCTACTAGTTGTAACCCTACACTCAATATCTCAGATCTTATGAGTGCTGCTTGTTGACTATATAGGCCACATTTGATAGCAAGACTGACTCATCAAATTACTTACGATGACATGTTGAAATACATTAGTATCATATTTCAGCTGAACAAAAATCTTTTTAATGTTATTCATGCATGTGTTTTTATTTATATTAAATGTATTTTTCTAAAGAAATGTATTTTTCTAAAGAATTGTATCTTTATATATTTATTTGTATGTAACTGAGTGGAAACTTAGCTGCATTTCAAATGAAAAGCTGCGATTCTACTTTGGGACACTAAAAGAAAGACAAACACTTTTCAGCACAGAAGCACTTTCACCCAAACACATTTGGAGCTGACGCACAGATAAAAGCACATACTAGAGTCTAAATTAGTAGGTAAAGTAGCTAAACGTAAAGAAAGGCACACTTACAGTGAAGCAAAGAGAAAAAGTAAGCGAAGATGCAGAGAGCATGAGTCATTTTTTTCGGCAACATCTGATCCGCGGGAGCTGTCAGTGATGAAGCCTCGAAGCTGAGGTGTTCCTCTCGGACATACCGGACTCTGCGCGCTCACGGTTTGGACACAGCACTATGCTGATGCCTGAAAAAAGGATCCTTTAGAGAATAACGAGGTCTGTTGCCTCATCGTGAGGTTCATTTACAACAATCCGCCCAATAAAATTCACCGAGTCTCCTCCTCTAGGCAAACGGGTCTTTACGCTGAGCCAACGCGCAACAGCCTGTCTTGGCGCGCTGCTCTCTCCGTCCCCCAGCAAGTCCTGCAGGTCCTGTGCTCGGTCTGTGGCCAGCTACTGCATGTTTACACTAGCCCAGCAACTGTTTAAGTAGATATTATGCTGTATGTGCCACTGAACATGCTATGTTCTGTATTTTGCTCACTGAAAGGAGAAAGGATTTGTATTCATTTCTTAGCATGGTGAGGACACACCTGAATGTAATATTATGGATTCAGCATCTTTAAAAAAAAGTTAGACAAAGGGCCTACTCAGAATTAATACACACATCCCAAGAATACATTTTCAAAATATCATATGATTTTCATGTAATTGTCTCAGCAAAAGAGTCCTGTCCTCGCAGCTTTTCTCAGTGTCCTCAGAAATCTGAGATAACCCTGAGCACAGATGTTGATATACACATGTTGGCATACTTCTCTTCCGAACAACAAACATTAGACTGACTTTTCTAGTGACATTTGCTGACTTCACACTGCTCTGGTGCTCAGGAGGAGCAGACAATAAATTATTCTCTGGTCCTGGATGTGAGATTTAGTGAGGTGAGGTCCGGTCAGATCAGGAGCAGTGCAATCTTAGAGCAGCAGATTTACAGTCGCCACGCTGCTTAAAGCCTCATTATAATGGCCAGTAAAGGAACTGTATCAGGCAGGAGGGGCAGTCCCAAGGACTCGCCTGGGGTTATAAATTTGAACTCCAAAGACTTCTATTGTGGATCATTGAGAGCAGATCAATTGGGGGCTGATTAGGTTTTGACCCTATTTTATCAATTCAAATGGGACAGGGCAATGGACTGTACAGTTTGTGCATTTGTTTACAAATATTGTTTATACAGAAACCACAAATGGGACACATTCATTGCAACATTGTACTTTAAAATCCAGATTCAGACAGTTTTAGAGTCAGCAGCTTTTTTTATTCATTTCTGTAGGCTATAGCTGTATATTTCAGAGACCTGTTTGAGTTATAGAACATTATTTCACTGCTTTTCTTTCACCTTTAAGTTATCTAATGGTTGTGTGTTGTTCAGGGCTGTTCAGACTTTTCAAGTAAGTCTAAACTTATAACTGAACTGAAACCCGACATGATGGTGACTATAACAACAACTATAACAAATGTCTCGTGTCCACAAGGCTTGTTATAAGATACTATATATACTATATACTATATACACTCTATTCTGAGATGAAGTTCCATCCAAGAAGAACACATTCATGAGTGGATGGTAGTTAAGGTTATAAAACTAAAACCACTTGATTAAACAGAAGTAAAGATCACTGATTAAATAGTAAAAATATCAATGCTGTGACAAATCTAATATGGCCAGCTGATCTCTGAAACTGCACAAACATCAAATCACTTCCTGCTAATCTAAATTGTTAATTCAGTATAATAATTTAATAATTACTAGGTGATAGCATTCAGAATATACACCCAAATAATCAGAATCACTACTATAATTATTACTGTTTTTATGTATTATGTTTTTTCATTCCACTTGTGCCACATAAATAAAGTTATTCTTAGTATTATTATTACCAAATGCTTTTAAAAAAAACTGTAAAGTTTACTCTTGTAATAAATAGGCTGTAATATGCAAAAATACTGGGATGGTCCTTTAAGGATTGCATAAATAATGTACCGTAACTGTAACTGTAAATCTGTCTTGGTGAAATTGCTCTGCTATGGCCTGACTTCACCTCTTTCTATTTGTAATCAGAAAAGAAAAGTGGCGAGGAAATGGAGATAATTTATGTTTCCCTTGAAACCTCAGAAGCTGCAATAAATGCATTTAGTGAATGACTATATCTGTGTTTTATGTGAGTCATATTATATTATCCCATGTTTTTCATTGATACAAATCAAAGTGCAAAAGTGCTTGAAATACACCGTCAGCTCTAAAGTTTTTACCAGATTCAACCTGAGATTTGATCCTACGAGCGCCAGCCTTGACAGTCTGCTTTGAATATATAATTAACTGCAGTACAGTCATGAGTGGTGAAACATGAGACTGAGACTGCTCAGAAATGAACCATGTGCCAGTTCATTTCGTAAATGGCCGCCTGCTTCATCATACATTCTGTTAAATACTCAGTATCTGCAATATGAGTTCTGATTGGAGAGCAAGAAGGTTGTTGGGACTTTGGATTAAAGCCAATAATCCCATCACTAATATCAGAGTGGATAGATGCATAAATATTTCATTAATTACAAAAAGGAGAGGGGGGGTCTTGATTGACAAAGAAATCTTTATTGGGGGAATCATAAAACAGTAACTGTTCAGGATGTAAGCTATATAGTATATGTCAAAAAAGAAATTTGACTAGATCAGTTGTGCTTGGTCAAACAGGTAAAAAAAAATGTACTTTTGGTGATTTGTTTGATGACAAGCTTGATGCTATAAACAGATTTATATGTTTAAATTGCCCAATCTCAAGTTGTTCCCCTCACTGATGTCTTCTAAATGGTTGTATATGTTCATACATACATGTTACGTTTTATGGTAAGCAGGCACACAAACTATTTGAGAGAATCAAGTGAGATGTTGGCAGCTCTCTTTTATTAATTCCAGCAATAAGGCCCTGGGGAAACATTCTCTCTTGCCCTTGTGAATCATGACGTGCAAGCTTTCCTTTTTCATCAGCAAGGTGCAACATTTTAAAGGTTTAAGTGCCACTAAGTAAAAGCCCAGCCACAAAAAGCAAAGCTTCATCGCCACACAATTCACAGCCTTAGCACTTTAATGCTTTTAATCTAAAAATATATGAGCCATTTTTGGTTATATTTTTCTTTTTCTTTCTTCTTTCTTTTTCATGTCAGTCTGTCTGTTTTTTGGTCCACATTGATATATCTCAACACAGTATGACCTCTGCAAGACGAATTGTAATCATTTTGGACTCTTTATTTAACTGCAATATTGGGTTTAAATTTTAATTTGACAGTTTAATTCATGACTAAATAACTCAAACAAATGCCATTCCCATTATCTTCTGCTTTATTTTGTGTTTAGTGATAACTGGCCAATCTTAGCATGCTAACATATCAGATAGTGAGCATGCTAAACATGCTAGCATTGCCTCTGTGCCATCTTAAAACACAAGGAGAAAAAATGAGTCAGTCAATTAATTTATTTTATTTTTTGTATTAACTTACCTAATTTGCAGATCTCTCTGTATGTAGTTACACAATGACTGCAATACGTTTCAATCATATATAGCCTTCAATAGTCTCTAGCTTGAAAATATATTTTGTAGCACTCTTATCCGAAGGCACTTATAATAAGTGAAACAGTAGAATGAAATTCAACAATATTTTATGTTCAGTAATATGGCAAGCAGCCAACAAGCAAGCAAGTTCAAAGATCACAGCATCATCTAAAGTGTGTGTTAAATAGATGTCTGAGCTGGTGTGCTTGTATGTCTGCAGAGGCCTTGTTGTTTTGTTCTTGATGTGAAGTGTTCTGTTCACGTCCCTGAATCATCTTAATCAAGTTCACTCTAGTGGGAAGCCTGTCTTGACTCTCAGTGCAAATAACAGAAACAGGAAACAGCTCAGATGATCCAAACATATCTGAAAGACTGAAAACGTCTTAGTGCTTTACATTTTAAAAGAGTTAAATAGAGTTAAATTTAAAGAAAGAAAGAAAGAAAGAAAGAAAGCTGTTCAGAGTACTAAAGTGTTCATTGGTAATCCTTGGTGGTCTTAATAATAGGTCATAATTCATACGGCTTAAGAGTGTCATTAGCATCAGCCTGGTGTGATGTCACACCAAATAGTCTGCATTGGCAGTAGGAAAAGAGAGTCCAAAGACCTCTGAACTCTCAGTTTGGCTCCATATCAAAGTCTGGTTCTCTGTTTTTATATTAACTTATGTGTTGTACCCATACAAAATAACATACATAAGATAAACATTTAAAACTTTGTCTGAATGAAATTAAATATCCTCCACAAAGGATAATAATGAAACAAAATGAAGCTGAAAAGGTGAATTATACCTGGAAATGTAATTATAAATCACATATAAAATGATGCTATGCTCTGAGATGGTTGACTTCTGTTTGGGGTGGTATAAACTGCAGGAACAACATGACAGTTTGAGTCTGGAACATGTTAATGCACTGACAGGCAGTTAGTGTACGTGTGTAAGAGATTTCTCTGCGTACCAGGGAAGCGTGATGGAAGAGAAATGGCTAATCAAAGAATTGCTGCTGTTGCAGTACCATGTTGCACCACTGCAATCCCACTCTGTGAGGGATATATATCAAGCAGGCAGTTCATTACCTGGAGTGCTTGGCTCCTGTACCAGAGTCGCAGCCTCATGTGAAGATATTGATCGCCCACCATCCGTTGCCTACAGGGCCATCAACCCATCTCATTGGCTCATGTGAGACATTTTTGCACAGACTTTTGCACAGATGCAGAAATGTATGCAGAAAGTTCACATATTTTGGGTGTATATTAAACTTGGATATCATTTTATGTAACAGACAGACCTTTAAAGCATACATAAGTACTCATACTCTAGTTTTGGCATAGAGTACTTGAGTATTTTCATTTAACTGTACTATGTACATTATACCAGTCCACGCCATTTTAAAAGGAAATGTACTTTTTCTGTATATTGATTTCTTAAATTGTAGATTAAGATTAATATACATATTATACATATTAACATTAACATAGATCTTACTGAGTAATTATAATTAGCTCCACCTCAACCCCATGCTTACATTTTCAATGCAAGTATGGGGTATTTTTACATTGTGGTATTTTTACCTCTAGGATATGGATACATCTTTCACCACTGGTCAGAAATGAGCAACAGTGCTTCAGCAGACATCCAAACATGGTGCTCTGAGCTTTAACACAGAGTTGTAGCCCATGACTGGAACTGTTCATTAGTGGTTACTGGCAAGCATCCGAGGTTAAGCACTTCCACTTGGCAAAAAGGCATTATGTCCTGACCACAAAAATAATTACTTATTGTTCATTGATTTATATTTCTGCGAGCAAATCATTTAATGGGCTGTTTTTTTTTTCAAAGGTAGTGTGGTGGGACATAAAAAAAAAACTGATATTATGTGTATGTACTATATGTGCATACATCCACACTGCATTTGGAATATTACAGAGGGATGGACTATGTTATTGAGGAACAGTTGGGAAACATTTTGGCACATGCTTCTTAGCTACCTTTAGCTTTTTTTTAACTCAAGAAATCTTATAGAATAGAAACAGAAACTGTAAGGGAGAGCAATAGAAAACCGCAATCGTCAACCAGTGGGAGGTTTTATCTTAGCAGTCCATATCTGTTGAGTCAGACTGAGCGGTCAGTAATGGATCGTCTCTGGAGGAGACAGATTAGCTTGTTCATTAATATATTCAGCTTCTCAGTGATAGACAGGAAGGTGAGATCGCTCCCAAGTGTAGTGTCCAATATGTCATACAGCAAGAGTGAGGAAGATAAATGGTTTTATATGACACCTGCAGATAGAGCAGGACTTAAAGTCACCCCCTGAATGTACTCTGCGGTGCCATTTTTTACAGCTCAGGGAGGGGGTATTAAACCACACCTGTCTTGAGGGACACCCCACAAATCCTCAAGGGATTAATTGGTCCTGGCTATCCCTGATCTCTTCTTACCCCGAAGAAGAGTGATTTAGAGGTGGCCTTCTTGTAATGTCCACAGTCAAGGTGCTTGTGTGGTTTTAACCATCAAAGCCTTCAACAAAGTGGATCAAAAGTTGAAAGGCTCGCTTACCAAACTGTACGTCAAAGATTAGGAACTGAGAGGCTGACAGACCAGAATGTGGAATAAAGACCTGTCATACTTTACTGGTTTTAGTACTGAAATAAAGTACAGCTTTTTAAATGGAGGTCTGGAGACAGAATAAATAAAAACAATTTGAAAAAGAAGGCACAGCAACATAAGTTTGTGTATGTGCAGAGGTATTTTTGTCTGAATGCACAGGTTTCTCTCTGTCATTTGAATGACATAACACCACTGTGTTAACAGAACTGTAAAGTTGATCCCATTTGTCACTGTGAGGTCTCTTACATAGGCACTATTTACTGACATGCATCCCCACAATCACAGCTGACTGGAATCAATTCTTTCTGCCCTAGATGAGATCTTAATGTGCTTAGAAAGGTGTGTCTAAGAGCTCCTAGACAAGAGCCTGATCGAAGCAAAGCCATGAAAACTGTGACTATCTGTAAATCTTTTCTTTCTGCTGCTATGGTCACAACAAGGAAGAGTTAGATGTTGGTAACAAAACAAGTGCTCGGAGAGTCACAGAAAAAGGAAGCAGACAGTAAAAAGGAAAATTAGTACACAAATAAACAAGAATGTAGAAAGACTGGTAGGTGCATAGATAGATTGGGTTGCTAAAGAACCTGGATCATCACCGTATAACCTCAGCTGTCTTTGACTGCCTCATAAAATCCAAATGATTTAAAATCCTTACTGTCAATATTCTCAGACGTCGTTTAAGAGCAGATCATGGCAAGAGAAAGCGTGTGACACCTTGAGACATCATGATTATGCAATAAGGACAAATCTGGGGCATAATCTCAACAGCTGTGGTTGATATATTTCTCATACAAGTTAGTGTGAGGAAACATTAAAGAAGTTCATTTTGAAGTCTTTTGTTTTAGTATTGGTCTATATTAGACAGGCAGAGACACAAAAATGCTTGTCAATTTTGGTGAGATGCTGATTGATGATGCAGATTCAGAATATTGATTTCCTTTCCTGAAGCCTCACACACAAAAATTGACAAAAATATTAAAAAACCTTCACCTGAAATTGTAGAGGTAGTTTATGTCTTTAACCCATTACCAGTATTGGTGAACAGTAAATATTAAATACTCCACTAAAGATGAAAAATGAATATTTTTTACAAAAAATGGAAGAGACCATTTATCTTTTCTGCATTTTTTATGATAAAATTGTATTACCTGGTTCTCTAAAGGTGCATACAATTCCATCATGGAAGATGTTTGTCTTGAATTCCAGTAATGCACTAGAAACATTTTGTTCATTCTGTTCATTTTGGAAATCAAATTTCCTCTGTCTGCCTTGCATTAAAATTCCCAATGTTACAGTCAATCCTCTGCACTCATTTGTGTTAAACAGGAAGAACAGGAGACATCGGTCCTGGCTCAACATAATTGTGATGGAGTAAGACTGACAGCACAGCTCTGCTGTTATTGGACCTTGGAAGCTGAACTCCTCTCCTGGGGCTCATAGCGGGGTCAGAGCTGTGCAGAGCCAGTCAATGCCCATCAGTGCTGGACATGGAAATGACCCACTTGGGCCTGACTAGGAGTGTTGCAGATGGGTAATACAACACTATGAGGGTGGTCCCAGTTGGAGGATACATCTTTAATAGTGCAAAATGTAGTCTTCTGTTGGATGAGGTTGGAAACTCATCCACTGGTCAGAAGAGAGTAAATATGACTTGAATCTTACTGATAGAAAGATGCACTCGTTTTGGAGACCACCCAAGACCACCCTAAAACATCAAACTCACCAAAATAAAGTGTGGAAGTAATAAGGAGTACATGGAAACTTCATTACAGAACAAACAGTTGTGTGATTGATGTTACTGACCCTTATGTGGCTGCAGCTTTTATGACACAACTATATCCTCTTAGTCATCTCAGTGGATACAATATCTTGCGTTAATGATGTCTGTGCATTTGGCCAGGATTATGTCTCTGTGATTCAATTCTGTGTCCGTGTAACCATCAGACCAACTCTCTAGGGAGAGGGAAGGCAAGGATGAAGAAGCCTTTCTGTCATCCATGGGACCCAAGAGACCACAGAGCCCCTCGTCATTGCGAGAGAGAGAGAGAGAGAGAGCTCATCCTGGGGGGCTGGGTTCAGATGGTGAAGTGACTGATCGCTGTGTGTCTGTCTGGACTGGCTGCTAATGATGCAGGGCAGAGATAATCAACTAACCACAGGCAGCGTGCCTGGTAGTTATTCCAAAATAAGTGAAACAGATTGGATGTGAAACTGCATTTCCCACGTGGAAATCTGACCATCCATCAATTAGCTAGAAAGCAAATACCCTCAGGCTGAAGTGGATAGTTTGTTACTGGTAGAGCAATTCTAAAGTTTATCCACAAAGATGCTGTCTGTCTTGCATATCACACCAGGTACTGTGATCTTGAATTGTGGGAATTGAATAATTTTATCCAAAGATGAGATGGAGAAACAGGTTGCCTCTATCAATGATGCATGCAACCTGGGCAGTCGGTGCAATCCCCACCCACCCATTCAGGAAGCGCAGCATCATTAAAACTGTAATAACAGAGTAATGAAAGACATAACTTCCTTAGATTTCATGAAAATTACTTTTTTTAACACCTGCCATTTTGTACAAACATTATTTGCAAATTCTAGCATATACGTTCACTTTTTTGCAAGTAAATGCTGTTTTTTGGCTCTGGGCAGTTGCCTGGCAACCAGAAGGGAGTCCGGGAAATTTGTGGTCAGGAGAGAGAAAGAGTCTGACACATAACCCCTCATGAAATGTTGTTATTTATTTTAATTTAAAATTTAAAGTGCTGGTAAGCAGATTTTGTTACCATTTGAGACTCGCTATTTCCCCTGTTTCCAGACTTTGTGCTAAGCTAAGCTAGAGTTTAGTAATCTTCTCAACTAACTCCTTTTCAGAAAGAGAATAAGCATACTTCTTAAAATATCAAGTTATTCTTTTAAATGTGTTTAAATTGTTAAATGTTTGCACACTATGCTTTTTTATTTTATGCTGTATTAAACAAGCAGCATTGGATACAGCAGTGTTGGATTACCATAATATTGACAAAAACACACTAGAGAGATAACAAAACTGATGGATACATTCACCACAAGTGGACTGTTGAGATAACATGCTGATGGTGGCAAGAAAAGAAATTGTTTTATGCCCTTGAGTGTTAATTAGACTATTAGATTTGAGACTTCTAATGTAATTTCAGGATGATTTATTTCTTCAAGGTGGCATTTTATAGCTTTTTTCCCTTTTGTTTGTCTAACATAAAGACATTTGTTGGAAGAAACCTAAATGATTTATTAGATTTAAATCTTCCTGCTATAAAACATGACTTATGACTTTTCATCCTCAGCGTAACCATCAAGGTATGTAATGGTATGAATAAAAGAGCCTTTTCTTGGCATTAGACCAGAGAGTGACGTTAGGGCAATGTCCTTGACTTGATTATATGCATGTTATAATCCCAGAATTGCATAACTTCACAGGACTGCTAATCTTAAAATGAATTACGTCTCTCATCTTGTACAGCATGGTAGCTGTTGAGGAGGTCATTCAAAAGAAAAGAACACAGCCTCACAGCCTCAGGCTAACAAGAGCCATAGCACACTGGTTATTTAGGTAGAGTAGGCTAATAGAGTGGAAATGTACATTGAAGTTGCAAAAATGGCTCGATGTGTTATTCTAAAATTCTGCTCTACTTTACTGTAGAGAGCGATTCGACCTGTCCGAAAAGTGTGTCTTGTCAGGTCAGACTACGTCTAATCTCGCTGGCTGTTGGCCTGGTGAGTTCTACAGAGAGGTTACTGACTGGTCCACAGGTAGAGGTAAATTGGATGTGTCACAGCTCACAGGATTCCAGATGGTATGTTGCTCCCCTTGAGACCCTCTCCTTCTTGAAGTCTCCACTGCGATCAGAATCATTGGTGGAAAATGTTATCTGCCACATACAGCTTCTCAGCACAGCCACCATATGTCTCCACCTTTTCTCATTGTATGATAGTCCTCCCTATTCTCCACACCCGCCTATACTCACAGGACAAGACAGGCAGACAGGTGAAAAACAATCTTAGAAACTTTCCAGGTTGTCTTGCTACTTAGTCATAATTCTCCTGTGAAAGAAAGTGAAAGTGTCAAGCAACCTGTTTCATGAGGTAGGATTTGTTTGGATAGTTAGCTGACTTAACAAACTGTTGTACAGTTAAAATGTGTTGGAAACGTTTCCTTAACAGAGTAGGGAGAGCAGCACACAGAGTGAGAAGGATGTTGGGATGGTGGAGGAGTACACGTTCACAAATCAGAGCACATATAGACAGATTGTGATGCAATTTCACAACCTTCCACACAAATTTGCAAATAGTATTGCCTTAATAATACCTCCATACCCAAGGTGAGACACTGTGAGTCACAACTCATTGAAATGCACATAAATGGCTTAGTACATCATACAAACCCAGGAAGTCCTGGAGTCACAAACATTGCCAGCTGTCAGAAAGGATGATTTAAAAATGTTAGAAAATCCAACTTGCCCTTTGTTTGAAGTATTGAAGTCTTAAAGATCTAGATGAAAAACTATAAACTTCACTACTGGCTTGATTTTACAATGTCAGATGTTTTCATGGACATACTGTACACTCATACTAATGCAGCACAAATGAACGGTGTCTTGAGTTTGCAACTTTTGGTGCCAGCTATGTTCTGAGCTAGTCGAGTACAGTAGGTTTATGCTTAACCGTCAGCACCTCAATCATATCTTCTGGCCCGGAATGAGTAAGTCTAGTCTCTGCTTGCATATGCCTTAGATTTCAGGCCCATTGCCCAGGGCCAGGCACGGTATGATTTAGATGATATTTGCCCTCTTAGCTAATTGATTTAAGCTGGGCCTCTTTCCCCCATTGTCAGCCTGTCAGGGTCTCTTTCTGGTCCTGTAAACTGTATTAGCATTAGGATGCATAGATTGGCAACGGTGCACTCATTTACAAGGCCGCATCCACCAGCCCATTTTGCTTTTTGCCAGAGCAGCAGTGCCCAGGAAAGTAAATAGACTTTGGCTTGAATGTGATTAGGTTGCAGTTTACTTGGTTAGGCCACATGAGGAACAACAGATCCCACTGAACAGTGATGCCCCCCAGATAACCTTTATTCAATTAGATTGGCACAACACAGTCCATTTATCCATTACACTGTACAACTTATGAAATATACATGACAAAATATAAGAACTGCTATCAAACAATCTTTCTTTGCATCCTTTCATGCTTTGATGTTGCTCTTTGCTCTACTTCAACCTCCCTCATTCCACACCTTTTCTCTATACATCAATAAATGCTTTAATCTGGATTCACACTTTTAGAAAGAGCAAAGTATGAACATCACACTGTCCTGATCTCAAGCTATAAAATCAGCGCACAGATGTGTTGTATGCTCTCAGCTTATTGAAGTGATGCATCTGATACTGTCCTACATTTTCATATAATATGTTTTTGAATACAAAGTGTCTCCTTCGAACCTGAGTGTGTCTATTGCTTTAACTTTCTTTTAACTTTTTTTTTTCACCATTGAAGTAAAGTGACTGCTGAAACACTTCTGGTGATACCACTGCAGTTCAAGGTGACATTTGCTCTTTATTCAGTACTATTTCAGAGTAATGGCCCTCTGTGGGCTCATTGGAGAAACACTTAAGTCAACTCAGACCCATGGAAATGACAAGTGTCTTTTTAATGTAATTATGTTTTGGCAGACAATGGTGTAAAATTTGTATGAAAATGATTTGTATAATACACTACATACATAATCTACAATATACCTAATACATTAAAATGTAATGATTTTTATTCTTTCTTTCTTGAAAAAAAAATTAACTGAACATGATTTTTTTTGCCTTAAATAGAATTTCACAGCATTAGCAACTTTTTGGCCCAAAATATTTCTACTGCTCAGCTTTATATATTATTCCTCACTGCTTGCTGTCTCATCATATCAGTATTTCAGTTGTCTTTCTCGCCAGTGTCCTAGATGCAGTTGTCTTGCTGGGTCTTGAAATAATCTCAGTGAAAAACTATCATGGTCCTCAGGGGGACAATTTCCCAAGATGCTTGTCAGTGTCATGGGGACAGCTCCCATTAGATATTGGAAATAAGGTCTGTGCACAGGTGCTACTTGCTGGCCTAATCACTCCAGCCATAAAGCGTGTCAACTGAGGAGATTGCAGCTGATGTTACTGCTCTATACTGTGTATGTTAAGTGACATGACAAGATTTTATTTTACATATTGACAAATCGGTGGTGCAGAATTGTTTATATGTGCCATTGCTCCATCACACAGATATGTGTCTCTTTTTACCTTTTCCTAAATTGAAAAATGCTTGTTACCCTCACACAATAAGCCGATTCAAATCATTCACATTTATTGTACCATGCACAGACTGAAGTGTGAACAGATCGAGTGTAGCTCCCTCAATCTCTTGGTCTCAAGGACAGTTCTCACATTATGGTATATTGGACTTTGTCTCATATGCCATCACTCCTTGCAAAATAAACATTTAAAAGCCAACAGAAGAGATCATTTTAGAATCATTTAATAATACTTTTAGATCATTTTCAGAAAGGCCTTCTGAAGGAAGGCTGTAGTGGGTACACTGGGTGGTAGAGATACAGATTTTCTGTGAATGAACAGCCATCCCTGTCAGATGATGCAAGGACATATGTTGCACTCACTATGAGGGCTCTGTGGCCTGAATGTGAACTGTCCTCTCTGTCTCTGCTCGTATACTCACTGTTCCCCCAATGAAAATTGAATATTGCTCCTCCTCATAGGGAACAGTGCAGTCTCCTCTGACAAATGGCCCTGCTGTATGTGGTGAATCAGCAGTAGGGGTGGTTGAGGAATGGCTCCACGTATCCAAAGCTAAACATGTAAACACCTCCAAATCCCTAAAAGACAACTGGTTAAACACCAAAGTCCCTCAGTAGCTGATGTTTTTAATACTTCTCCTCCCTAACGCTGTTGATAAAAAACTGAACACTCTTATGTAAAATAGAGCTTTCAGAACAAAAGAGCAAGGGGAATCAGTTGGTTTAGTTTCGCTTCTGCTGTACTATTATTTCTAGGAACATAGAGCCAAGTCAGCCAGTTAAACGTTTAATGAGGAATAGTAAGTAATAGTAAGACAGTAATGGGATGAGGAGAATAAAACACGCTAGCAGTTGTGCATTTACATCTTATAATGAGGTTCAAGCTAAAAGAAGAAGGCATGTAGAGCTGTCATGCTGCCCGGTTTGATCTGCTCAGCTCTGGTGCTGCTCATAAAGAAATAATAAAAGACTGTAAATGGTAGGAGATGATTTGCTTTTGCTGTCCGGGATGGAATGAGGAGACAAGGCAGGGTTTTAATTAACTTTTTGCCTAGTGCAGATGGAGGGCAGAAGAGCAGGATAAATCACAGAGGACAACAGCAATCTGCCTCTTTATTAGTGCGTACACAGGCCTGCTGTGACAAACTACACGTCAGCTGCTCAATCATAAAACAAGGCTGAAAACACAATCAGTAATCAACCAAAGACATTTGTTTTAGTTTGTTCTCATCCTTGACAAGCTTAGCACTTGCCTTTGAGACATCCCTGAAAATGTTCCCTGCCAGTAATGTTTTTTATACACTCAGTCTAAAATATATGTAATAGTATTCTTGCACTGGTCTCCCGTCTATTTGTCAATGGTCTGTCTCCTCTCCCACATTTGCATGTCCTCTTCATGAGGGGAAAGGATGTCATACTGTAGTCCATCAATAAGGAACCATATGCAATATCTTTTCCTCTGTGGAACTATCTAATTTACGCATAGAATATAAAAAACAACATGAAATATGATAATGTTTTTCCATGCACAA
Source organism: Protonibea diacanthus (assembly GCA_028641955.1). NCBI lineage: Eukaryota > Metazoa > Chordata > Actinopteri > Sciaenidae > Protonibea > Protonibea diacanthus. Next base: position 14,498,526 of record CM053976.1, on the reverse strand, counting down.
ATATATATGTATATATATATATGTTGTATCATCAGTCACTAATGACTGTCAAGACTTATTCTGGTAAAGTCAATATGCCCAGGAGCACGAAGTCTTTTGGTGGGATGTTATACAACTACTATCTTTTGTAATGTGACATCCTTACTGTAGAGGACAAGTCTCTCAACGCAGTCTCCTCAATAAGCAATCAATGCAGAGTAATGAAACACCAACAAGAATGTGTGCTAATTGACAAGTCAACGTGGGTAACACAGGTCAGCGGCAGTTAAAAATGAAGAGCGGTGGAAAGCGGTGTAAAAGCAACCCCTATACACACTTAAAGAGATGTTTCTCAGGTCTATTGGTTATAGAATTAATGAGTCATTAGACGTTTTTATCAAGAAGTGACTGATACAGTGAAATGTGCTGCCTTGTATTTGCAACCCATTCAACCAGCCTGTCTTCATATCTGGAGGTAATTTGATCGTGGAACTAAATAATATCCCTCCATAATTACTCAAACCCTTGTTACCCATCCAGAATAAATTAGTGTGATTATAGCCTGGCCAGTACCAGGTACAGGATTGCACATGCAGAGCGCTTACTCATTAATACAGACACATACATAACCAAACAAAAACAGATTGGGGTCAGAGAAAGAAGGGTTAGCCACAATTTGTGTTGTGCCTATCTACCCTTGTTGATTTTACAACAACACCTCCACCAAAGAAAATGAATTACAGTGTTTGCTAGACTGGAACCTTGACCTTTCCTGAGGAACCATTACATTAACGAAACCCCTGACCTCACTGCACACTCAATGACTTCAGGTAGATTGTTATAGATTTATTGCACACAGTTGCAATATTGTACACAGTGAATTTAAGAGTCTGACTACTTGAATAATGTAGCCCTATACAAATATAGTCAGCAGTGTGGCTTAAGGAGTAAGGGGACGGACCTGCGTTTGACCCACATGAGAATGCTGTCATGGGTAATCCCTGGTAATCACTGCTCCCACCAGACCCACATCAGAGTGCCTCAGGGTTTTTGACAACAGGGTTAACCAACCAACCAGCCAACCACCACCCAACCAACCAGCCAACCTTTTAGTTTATGGGCCTTTAAAATGCCAAATCAATATGTTATTCCTCAACATGAATAACCTCAAACTGCAACATAGCTCAATAACTGAAAGTACTGTTGCTAACAACTTCAACACACTGATGGGGCTTAGCTACATTAGCATTCCTCTGCTCAAACCACTGAATATGAGAGGTATGACAGGTCTGAGGTATAACATGTGACTAAATTAGACAGTAAGCACTACATTTCTACCAGTAATATTCAGGTCAGTTGCCTGTGTCCTCCACTATCTAACATGGAATACTAATTTGGACAGGGCCAAAATAAAAGAAAGGTTATCCCTGTTGAAAGGGAGACCTCATGACAGCATAATTGTAGGCGACAGCAAAGCACTATTCTGAGCCAGTCAGTTACTTCCAAATCTTTCCTGATAACAGGTTCACTCACAAAGGGAACGGCTTTTAAAGTTTGCTTTTAATGTTTGCTCCCCGAAACCCTCACTATCTGTCTAATTAAATTCAAAGACTAAAAGGACTGCTCCTGGAAGGCCTCCTGACATCTTTCTGGTATTGAGCCTGTCTGGCTCTCAACCTGAAAGTCAAAATATTTCCAAGTTTTTATAAAGATCGCGATCCGAGTGTACTTTCCTGCCGAACAATTTAGACAACTTTGGCATTTGTTTAACCATCAGAATTATGGCAACATTTGAAAAACATACATATAAACAGAACAGATATTCAACGCAGTCTCCTCAATAAGCAATCAATGCAGAGTAATGAAACACCAACAAGAATGTGTGCTAATTGACAAGTCAACGTGGGTAACACAGGTCAGCGGCAGTTAAAAAAAACATTTGAAAAACATACATTTGAAAAACATACATATAAAAACATACATATAAACAGAACAGATATTCATGCAGCCTGAAACACAGGAACCAACGCTTAGTAGAGAGTAGGTCCAACAACTAACTAACCCTGACACTAATAAAATATTCATTTAAAAAAATGCAAGATGATACATGAAAATTGTGCTCTTTCTTGCTCAAAGCCAACAGATCATAAATGATTGAATGACTGATGTATGGGAGTGGAATTGTTTTCATAAAATTACCCCCTAATTTACCCCAACTGTAATTGTTCAATTCTTGAGCCAACACTACTCCCTAGTGGGCACCAGGTACTACTACAGACATTATTTGATACTCGAGTATACTGATTATACTATCTATAGTATATATTTGTTATATTTCACACTCATGAAGATGTTATATTTCACACTCATGAAGATGTATTGTTTTATAAAAATTCTATAAACTGAGATTTATCCTGGCTAGTTAAAAAACACAAAATACAAGAACACACATGCCAAATTCTGAATATAATTGATAATTGGCTGCTAATAATGAAAAAAGATTAAAAAAAAAAGGTACTTATTAATCTTATACTTATTTAAACCATTCAGATGGCTGGATTTGCACAAGTAGTAATGAATTAACTATGCAGGTGGATATACTTCATATTATACCTGCATATCATTCCTAGACTATTTTGTGCCACCCTTTGTCATTATCCTTGCTCATCCCTAGTCCTTAGTCCAGGTAACTTATTGAAAAGTGATACAGAGCTTTTTCTTGTAACCTTAACATTAGAACAGATGCAGAGCTAGTGCGCTGAAATGAATGTTTGCACAGATTTGATTAATTTTCACATGTTTAATTTCTTAGCACGCTTAATTTATTTGCACAGGTTTCATTCAAATCTAGATTGATTTAGGTTGGTTAATTTTAATGTATGTTTACTGTGTCTCATGCTGCTACTGGATGCTTGAACTTCCCTTAGGATCAATAAAATATCTATCTCTCTATCTATGTGAGTAAGCACACATTTGTAAATGATGTAAAATGATGACCGTGTTTGATGATTATGAGTCCAAGTCCAACTTTGTGAATGGCACTGCATCAAACATCATCTCCATGGGAACATAATGTAAATAGTGTCATCTATCTTTATGTTACCAAACTAAAATAATTCAGTAGAGAAAGGGCCAGTTTTATTAAAGTTCTGTGCAGCAGTTTAACTCTGTATTAATAAAATATGTTTTTTTTTCTCTTAGAAATAATAAAAAGAATCACACTGACCTTGTCTCAGGTAAATGTTTGACAATATTGCACTGCTGTAAAGTTTCCTTTATTTTCTTACCCTGAAATAAATTGAGAACGCGCTGAATGCTGGGACTCTGCGGGAACAGGCAGCTTGAACAACGCCATCTTTAAACCCCACAAGAGGCCAACTACAGTTGTACACCGGGATGAAAAACACTGTCCCTACAGCGGGATATAAGTTCACATCGTGGAGATGGTATAATTGTTCCCCGGTCAAGTAACCGATAAGGAGCTGTCCGATGGGACTGTGAGGAGACGGTCACGGGACACCGCGAGAGCCTTAAAGTGTTGTTATCAGAGGCAGACAACAACAATAGACGGAAAGACAACAACAACGGACTAGCTCGCTAACTCGCTAAGCTAGCGTTTTTTAGCGCTGCGCTGTTCTCGAGTGCTAACTGAAAGCTAGCTATCGTTAGCGACTTCATCAGCAGATCTGTCCGTTTGCGGTGAAATTTGACCGGACGCCGTTTATAGCTGGCACTGGGTATCCAGCTACATCCACCGGGGCAGTCCGTCATCTCTTTGCCACTTTTTTAAAGCTATTCTGAACTGAAATTTCTGCGTTGTGGCTTTGGCTAGCTAGAAGCTAAGTCCCGACTTCTCCCCCTCCCCAGCGGCCCAGCCGGAGATGCGTGGAAGATGTCGGTGTCGGGGCTGAAGGCCGAACTGAAGTTTTTAGAGTCCATTTTTGATCCAAACCATGAACGCTTCAGGATCATTGACTGGAAGCCCGACGAGCTGAGCTGTCAGTTTAATGTAACCGGGGAAAAGCTGTTAATTATCCACTGTAACATAACGGTAAGGGCACACAAACACAAGTGCCTGGATTTATACACTTCCCTTGTTGGTCGTTAGCGAGCTAAAGTTAGCTGGTTAACTTGCTAGCCAGGTAGTAGGCTACCTCCATAACTGTACAATTTAATGATAAGCGGGGCACGTTTTGCGTAGTTTTATAAGACTGTGTCAACGGGAGCTGCGTAGTGTTGATAGTGAGGTTTGTTTGTCTGACAATCCGACATTAAACAGTGTTGATAGGCAACCCTAGCTCAAAGCTAACGCTGCACTCTGAATGCTAATGTCGTCAACCCAGATTTTACGGTATTTACTGACTCTGTTTAAACACGCAAGTGTTTGTAGGTCAGATGTGCTTCTCTAACTGTACTGTTTTTGTTGTCCTCCGCTGTCTTTAGGAATCTTATCCATCTACGCCTCCAATATGGTTTGTGGACTCTGATGACCCGAGCTTGGCGCAAGTTTTGGAGAGGTTGGAAGATGTGAGAAAAGGCAGCACCCTGGTAGGTATCGTAAGCCTCGTTTCCCCTGTGTGTCACCGAGGAAAACGTGACGGTTTCTGCACATTTTGGGAGAATTTAAAACATCTGCCCTCAGCACAAACACAAGGTTTTGTGGGACTCGTAGTGTGAATGGTCAACTACAGGACAGACATTATCTGTGCTGCAGCAGTCACGTTAACAGAACTGACCAGCTGACTTAATACCCCAAAACAGATGTAGCTGCAGCAAAAATGCTTTCATACTATGAGGTGTGTGCATGTGACTGAATGAGAAGACTAAACTCTATTTGACTTCACTGAATTGCTTGGCTAAACAAGTATTGACCAGGCTGCCTCTCAGCAGGAGCATTTTCTTTGCATTATTGTGACATAATGCCAGCCTGCTGTGCTGAGCTTCATCAAAAGGAGGCAGTTAATTGTGGTGTGAAATAATCTTTTGGCCCTCCTCCTTCATTTTGGACTTTGATTTATGTTGCCAGCTATTCTTGTTAAATACTGTACTAAGTTCACTTAGTGTTGGGTTTTATATTTGTATTTTAGACTATTTCCTAAAGTGTTTTGCATCATTCCTGCAAGAGTTTTTGACTCTTGTTGAACTAGTTAAACAACATTTTTGCCATTTTAGGGTTCAGTAGCATGAACGCACAGCTTGCATGTGGTGCATGCAAATGTGTGTGACTTTGTATTTAGCGACTGGGATGAACGTTTATATACTGGCAAGTTCAGACACGCAGTTTTTCAGCAGACCAAACGGTCATGTCATTGGATCACTGGGACAACCTTTGAGGACAAATTGTCTGTCTGTCTGTGATTGGCAGATTCTTATGTAATCCTACATGTGGTGTGACATCCTGAGCTTAGTTACCCTACTTATTCATGCTGCTCTGTTTGTAGGACACAAAATATGCTTTTTATAGAAGAGCTGTCAGCTTTTTTGGACAGATGATTTTTTTTTTTTGCACCATAATTTAGTCGACATTCAGAAAAAGAATACTGCATTGTTGCAAACATTGTTGTCTGTTAGGTAAGGGACAAATCTTCCCTTCCTGTGGGTAGATAACATCAGTCTATTTTCTTACTGTTGCACAGATGTTTTAGTGGTACCCTATATCTGAGTTGCACCAAATTTGCAAAGGCAGAACACACTAGCTGATGGCAGCTTAATGACTGTCGCCTAACTCAACACACACAATGTCAAGTCTTCCTGAATTTATTTGCAGTAATAAGTATTTGATGTTTAAATCCTGACTTTCAAGTCACACATGGACCTACCTTAATTGCTGCACTCATAGATTTTACATTATTCCACCACAGCTGCAGTTTGAATTTCCCACAACACACTGCTTTCGTGAATGATGTAATCATTCTTTGTCTTATGTCTCACCCAGTCATGAATTGGTTTTCGCATTCAGGGAGAGAAAAAAAATCATATTTTAACGATCCCCTCACACATGTTCTGTATGATCTGTTGGTCATGCCTGCAATAGTATTTCTGCCTCATGTGTGCCACATGGCATTGAGTTATGCAGGTCAATTTTCAGTGTGAAATGCGTAGTTTATCTAACTCTGTATTTCTTTTTTATTTGTTTTTTTTTTTATATAGCTTTTGCAGCAGTTGAAGAAGCTTATTTGTGACCTTTGTCGGCTGTATAACCTTCCCCAACATCCAGATGTGGAGATGCTGGACCAGCCCTTGCCTGCAGGACCTGTGGCACAAGACCGAAAGGCAAGGCTCCCCACTTAGCTCTGGTCAAATACCTCCCTATGACGTGGAGTTGCACAGACTCAACATGGTCAATATTTGATTACTTTTAAAGAATGCTCCATGCATATTTAAATTGGGGTGTTTAATCATGCACATCTAAACCACCATCAGTAATGAAACATTACAGAGGGACGCCGTGATTCATACGTAGTTGCTCTTTAAGCTGATCAATAGACCCTTCCTGTGGGCACGGTTAGTAAAAGGTGTTTATATGTAAAATAAAAGGACCTCAGTGAGTTTCAGACCACTCTGCGCAGCTTGACTTAATGCCTTGTTTGTTTTGTTTGTATAGCATGGGACAGAGGAGGTCACATCTGAAGAAGAGGAGGAGGAGGAGATGGGAGAAGTAAGTTATCATCTTTGGCTTAAACACCTAACATTGCTCTAAGAGACTGTGTTTATTGCTCTAAGGAGGTTGTACTAGAAGCTCAATAATGGAACATTTTCCTCTCAGCTCAGTCTCACGTCAAGAGGAATGTTTAGGCTGTTGGTACTGCATGGTAGTATGTGGCTTCGGAAAGCATATTGTTTAATAAAGCTGCCATGTTCATGTTATACATGAACTTACATGATTATTGTCTTTAGGTCTGATTTTATTATGACCTACTCACCCTGCATATTGGCAGTGTTAATGTTTTCTTTGTTACAGTGTTATTTCAGTAAACAAGTACATTTTCTGACTGTTGACATAGTGCTGATGTTGATCCCTGAGCTGTTTTTTTTATGTTGTATGTATTGCTGGAGAACCAGAACATATTTTTATAATATCAAAACTGAATCAACAGGACATAGAAGATCTAGACCACTATGAAATGAAAGAGGAGGAGCCTGTGGATGGGAAGAAGTCTGAGGATGATGGCATCGAGAAGGAGAATCTGGCCATCCTGGAGAAGATCAGAAAGAACCAGAGGCAGGACCACTTGAATGTATGTACATATATTTTGGGCACTGTCAGTCTCATTTTTTACTAGGACCCAATTTCACCCCTTGATGGATGATGTTGAAGCCTGCATTTAGTGTATAGGATTTATGAATACTCATTTTAGCAGTGGTGATTACTTCTGTGAATGACAAATGGGGAAGGTTTTGAATAAGAACATTAAGAAACAAGGCAGTGATGACTCATTTCATATCTAACTTGAGGGAATGTGAACAGCTCATCTTCAGGTTTCTTTTGGCGTCTGCCTGTCAAGGCAGCATAAACTCATTTAAGAATATGTTTTTTTCTGGGAAGGGCTTCAGTTTGCGTTGTGCAGTTCAGTGGCTCAGCTGTGGGTATGTCTTGGTATATCTTTATTGTCTTTATTGTTACAGTTATTATTTTGTATTTTTCAGGGAGCTGTGTCTGGTTCAGTGCAAGCCTCTGACCGCCTGATGAAGGAGCTTAGAGAGATCTACAGGTCTCAGAGTTACAAGACAGGTATGCACACTGCACAAAGGCTTGTTCTTTGTTGCAGATCAGAATAAAAGGAGCACTTGCAAATAAGTCCAGCCAGAACCTAGCACTAGTTTGTATACCTACAAACTCCTACATATGAATATTAAGCATTGCAAAACAACTGCCAAGATGTTTTTATGATTGGAGATAAACATTTGGGTATATTTAATGCAGAAATCAAAAGGTACCTAACTCTCTATGCCTTTGCTTATGAGGTCAACTCCACCCTCAAGTGGGTGCGGTGGCAGTACTGTAGGTCAGTGCTCCCTGTGCTGTTTTAGTAATGGCTATAAACACATTATTCACGTTAAGCTGCTGTGGAAAGCGAGTCAAAAAAACAAAAGATATTCTTGGAAAATGAAATGCAAACAAAATTTTGAATTTTTTTAACTCATGGAAAGCCCTTATCTTTTGAATAAGGCTTCAAATGATTGTTGCAGAATTAGTCAACAGTGTGAGAGTGGAGGAGCCAGTTGCAATATATGTTATGCTTTGCTTCACTGCATTACCTTTTTAGTTTATACAATGAAAAGGTAGACAATACAGTTTTTTACTAGACCTCGCTTTTGGAGATATCTGTGGATTCCTATTCAATCAATTTCTTTTGCAGGCATCTACTCAGTCGAGCTGGTTAATGACAGCCTGTACGAGTGGCACGTCAAACTAAGGACGTAAGTGACGTTGGGATTTTGTGCCACGTATTATTTTCTTTTCTGTCTGTTAGCACAAACACAAACTGATTGCATACTTTAATAACCAACAGGGTGGACCCAGATAGCCCCTTACACAGTGATCTACAAGTCCTAAAGGAAAAGGAAGGAATGGATTACATTTTACTTAACTTCTCGTATAAAGTGAGTAAAATTGACTCTGCATTCATGAATATTAAAAAAATATTTTGAAGTCTTTGAAATCTGTGAATGAACGGTCTTTGCTGGTTGTCTGTACAGGATAATTTCCCCTTTGATCCACCATTTGTCCGGGTGGTTTCGCCTGTGCTTTCGGGAGGGTGAGTTAATTTAACCAGTGCCCCTTTACACTTTCTTCCATCCCCTGAGTATTTTCAAGTTGAAGCTGAGTTAGTGAACAAATTGGCCAATTAAAAAGTGGAAGAACACAGTGTTGTTCTTATATGTCTTTTACTGAGCATTTTTTCCTGTCCCTGCTTTAGTTATGTTCTTGGAGGAGGTGCCCTGTGCATGGAACTTCTCACCAAACAGGTATGACAACCACAATTTTTAAAAGCCTTGAATCAATGTGAATTTGCACTGCACAATAGTAAATGTTTTTTTTGAATTGTATTTGGATCCATTTTTAAAACTACTCTCATTGACACTGGGTTTTATTATTGCAGGGTTGGAGCAGTGCCTATTCCATTGAGTCTGTCATCATGCAGATCAATGCCACTTTAGTCAAAGGAAAAGCCAGAGTGCAGTTTGGAGCCAATAAAGTAAGTGAGGAAGCACCAGATGTTTCATTTCAAGTTGGGAAATTGTTAATGTTGAGCTCACATTGAATGATGTGATGTGGACCACAATGACAGTGCTTAGACACAGAGGCTGCGTCCCCACGCTCATATCAGTGATCTGGTGTGATGTTTGGCCAAAGCTGGCCACATGTGGTATTTGTTTAATCCAGGTGGAGTGGGGAGTGAGTTGGTTGGCCAGTGTATTCAATTCAGTTTTATTTATGTAGCCCAAGTCATAGCATTATCTTAGGACACTTTCTATGTAAAGTTGGTGTAGATCATACTCTTACTGATTATTTACAGGGACCCAGCAAACAGTGGACAGTGGCAAGGAAAAAGTTTAGAACTTTAAGACCCAGCTCAAGGTGGGCAGCCATCGGTCTTGAATGGTAGGGTTTAGAGAGGGAGGATGGAGCAAGTGGTTAGTGATATGACCTATAATATGATTCCAGGGTCCCTGATCTACATGCTTATCTTTCTGTGCTACAGTTTGCATTTGTTGTCACTTGAACTTGATATGTTCTTTCAATGACACCTAATCTGGCTACAGGAGTTTGATAAGTTAAGCAACAAGGAAACAGAGATTTGTGAGTCCCTCTCAGAAGATGTAAATCACATTTTGCTGTGTCATTAGTTAATGTTTCTCACTCCTAGTTTTCTGTGTTTGTTTGGATCTTTTTCCAATCCCTTAAATACTGGATAAGCATAATGTGTAACTGGGACACACATTTTCATATTTAATTGTATTTGATCTTTTGTTATCAGAGAGCAATCTGTATTTTTATTTCATAATGTTTTCACTTGAGGTCTAACATATCATGCTGGAGGTGAAATGCTTGTATTCAAATGAAAAAATGTATGAATTGTACACATACCACTTCTGATTTACACAGTGACCCGGTATAAACCAGGTTATCTGCTGTTAGTATGAATAAGTCCGCACATATTAGACAACCTGATGTCATGGCCTGTCTCTTCAGGGTTAAGCACTTAATCTGAAAACACTTCACTGAGGTATGAAAAGGTGAACAGGCAGCTTCTTTTAAAAACTACAGTTATTATAGACTAGACTAGACTAGACGAGTCTACCACACAACCGCTAAAGTTAAAGTAAAATAAAGTAACTAAATGGAAAATAGGCGCGTTCTGGAGAAACACGTTTGGGTTTGCAGTTTCACACCTTGGTGAGAGAGAGGCCGTTACATGGTCTGTGTGCAGACAGCTGTATTGAATTTTAAAATATAGAAGCATATCTGTTTCATGGCGACTGTACTAACACATTGCATAATATACATTCCAGTTGAGGGCATTGTGAGTCATTTTTGTTTGCATAAGAAAAACATCCTTAGCTTGACAGAAGAGTTTACTTGTTTTTCAAGTGAGTCATGAACTAGACATATTGATGGTCATACTTTAGTCCATCTTTGTGAAACTGACTATGAAGCTATAGGTGGACCTGTATCATATCGATTTGTGCAATTCAGTGGTTTACAAGTCGTTCGTGGAACTACAGTTGCAAAGGCAGGTCTTATGTGAGTGGTGATGACAAGCCGTTTGTGAAAACAGTCTGGTATGAATGGTCAAACAAGAGGAGAATGTGTGTTCATTATCCTGCACCACACACTGTGTTTTGCTCTTGAAATTGGAGATAGTGAGATAAGCCTTTTTCTTCGTGCTTGTAGAAAACAGCTGTCATTGCCGTTTTTTGTTCTGTACTGTCATCATAAACTCGGTGCACACTCTAAGGTTGACTTCATTTTCATATTTTTAATGCAGAACCAGTACAATCTTGCCAGAGCACAGCAGTCCTACAAATCCCTGGTTCAGATCCATGAAAAGAACGGTGAGTGTTTTTGTCTCCAGTTTCATACGGAGTGCATTACTGACCTTGTTTATTGAAACCGAATCCCTCCCATGCATCAAAGCCGAGCAAAATTAGTGCTTGTACTGTAGTCTATGTACCAAACATGGAAAACATTTATATTCACATTATTATACAAAATTGTTTTGACTGGTATAGTGGTTTCAGGGATTTATACTAGAAGAGCTATACTTTCTAGGTTGGTAATATCTTTGTCCTTAACACTAGCCCACAGTTCATTTTTGGAAAAAGCTAAAAACTAGTATCAGATCAGTTTTTGGTTACCTGCTTGCCCAGCTCTGGTTCTGGCACGACACCAGCTCCACTCCCTGTCAGCATTCGTCCCACGTTTTCTCTATAAAATATGGTCCAGTTTCACCAATATAAAGGAAATACTTGTTGGTGTGTGTGACTTTGTGCTTTGCATGTAAAAAGTATGGAACGCTTTATGGCACGAAGTTAAAGATAAAATGCAACAACAGGTGTATGGGGCACAGAGTGGGAATGACAGAGGCTCAATTCGCCTGCTTACAAGTCAGTGTAGCATCAATATGATTTAAAATTATTATTTTATGGTAGAAAAGAACAGTTATTGCATAGCTGTTGCTACACTACATGTTTCCATAGCTTACGTAGCTTGCTGAATTTTTTTCATTGAAAATGCAAGGTTTAGGTCCTAATCTATATTTACTTACAGGCATGACAGAAGAATAATGTTGACAGTGAGATCCAGTTAATATTCAGGTTACTATAAAGCTAAACTACTATAAAATAGAATCAACATTCAGTTGTTTAAAGATTACCATCACTGGACATTTCTGGTGTTGTCCTTGACCTCTGTATAAACACTGTGCTGCATTTTAAAATCCAGAAGTGCAGGTAAAAATAAATTATGTAAATGAATTTGACTCTGTCAGGCTACATTGAGCTATATTTAAACGTGGTAGAATAAAAGCTGAGAGCTGAAAGCCTGGCTGAACATTTTTTTTTTTTTTAAATTCTCAACCATATGTTGCCCCTGGGTCTCTCCACTGAACACTATCTACCTGGTGTTTTGTTTCCTGCCCTCACCAGACGTGGTTGGAAATGAAGGTACAAGCCAGTGAGGCAGAAAACAAAGCACATGCAAAAATCATGTGTATGTAATCCTAATATTATTGGTTGTGTATACCTGGTAACTGTAGATTTTTTTTATATTTACTGTTTAGTCATTATTTGTTGTGTTTTGTTTTTCCCATAGGCTGGTACACACCCCCAAAGGAGGACGGTTAAACTAGACTTTTGCCTTTCCTGCACTGGGACCACATGTCTTCATTTGTTTTTTTTGTTTTCATTTTTTCCCTCTTGCGACCAATTTTTTTTTTTTTTTTTTATCCTGCAAACTATTTTGTTCTGTACATGAGAGTTTGAACTCCAAACCAAATTCTTCATTCATCTACCACCTAGATACTAGCACATAAACACACAGACACATACGTCCCCACTTGAAATTTACATCCAAGCTCATCAGCTACTCACGAGGGTGTCCTCTCTTCAGATATTTATCTCTCTGTACATCTGTTGTCTTATACAATCTTAATTTTTCCATTGCGACATTCATCCCATACTCCAGGAAAACGGCGGACTAAATATCACATGAAGTCACCCTTTGGTTTTGGCGTTGAGCATGCCAAGGTTACTTGCTGGCTGCGAGTTGAAAGGTGCGGCATGGCTTTATCCAGCAGTCTGATGCTCCAGTCGCCGGACATTGCCTCTCTGGCCACAGACTGGATTTGATAATGGCATGCGACATTACCTGATATGATGCAGTGGTGGCTGGGAAGGACATTTAAAAGATGGTGGTGGGAAGAACCACCGCCTTTTCTCTCCATGGACGGCCTCTGTAATATTGTGCTCATGTATTATCTTTGTAATGCCAAGATCCCTCCTCTGGAATAACATGCTTCTGAGGCTTGCTTGCTTTCACACCTCTTATCTTTTAAAGCTTGAAGCCCTGAGGTGGGGAGGAAGATAAAGAGACTTTTGCAGCCTGAGGCGAGGGCAGCCCATAATGAAGAACAGCATTCTGCTGAGCTCCAAAGTTGAGGGCCACTGTCGTCATCATCACAACCAGCAAAAGGACTCCCCGCAGGAGAGGTTTGGTGTGTCTGGCTAGGCTGGCAACACAAGAAACATGACCAGGCAAAGCAGGTGGCGTGTTTGGATTTGATCGCACTGTAATGTAGTTGATTTTAACTCCACGTGTAAACATGTAAATTTGTATTTCTGCAAAAGGATTTAATTGTTTATAATGTAACCTTGTCTGGGTATTTGGCTGGGCAGAGACTGTATTACTATATACCCTTGACTATTAACAGCAGGGGCACTGCAAGACCCGTTTAGACTAAGAAAAAGTTGCTTCATGGATACTCTTGCAGAAGGAAACAAAAGTACGCCATGTTCTTATGTAAGCTTAATGACTACTGCGGTTTTGTTCTTTTTTTTTTTTTTATTTTATATTGATTTGTAATCCTCATGTTATTGGCAACATTGACAGTACCATTCCCCTTATTTGATGGCACCTCTTAACCACAATGGCCGTGACAATAATGGCATAGACACAGCTGTTTTCTGGCATTCCAGAGGTTTGGCTTTTCATATCTAATCACTCCAACCAGATGAACCTCAGTAAGGCTATGCAGTGAAGACACAGTCTTGTGGAGCTTTGTTGTACTGAAGAAAATAAGTCTTAACAGATTAACCGTGTAGTCACCTGCTTAGTTCTTGTAGCTGGTTCATATCCTGAGCACTTTTCCAATCCTGCAAACGTAACGGTCTGGGGGGGAAAAAAAGTGACCTTTACCTTTGGACTTTTCCTTGACCTCACGGCTAGTTTTAAACTGCAGCCAGAGTCTCAAATTCACAGCAATAGTCTTGACCATATACCTTCTGGCTTCACACCTGGGAAGATCGACTGGAGTCTGTTCCATTTCCAGAATATTTGTGTAGGTTTGATAAATATTTGTTCAGATTTGCCACAGGAATGACCCAGCTCTTCCCATTACCACCTCTCTGGTTACTATTCATAACCACTCTCAGCACAGCTGTACCCCTCAGCGTGCTGGGTCTTTGATGTAATGTGAATAATATGCAGAAAACTGTGTGGAGCATTCCAATTAATGCAGTTACACGTTTGTTGTGGGTGTTCTATTGTGTGGTTACTTGCATTGTTTTAAGCATATTGTCCTGAAAAACCAGCATAGAAAGCTTAGTTATGCTAATTCATACAGTCATTCCTCATTTTTGAGTTGATTTAAAAAAATGTCTCAGTGATATTAAAGTCACAACACCAGTATTTTCGAAACGGGTAGAGATGGGTATAAAACGTACCTCTTGTTCACATTCAGCACATGCCTGACATTTGTTTAGGCTTGCAGGATGTGATAACAAGTGTCGCCCTTCCTCCTTGTTTCACCTCAAGAAAAATCTCAACTTACTTATGGATCATCGGCATGGTTGTTAGCTGTTGTGATGCCACCAGTAACGTACTAATCACTTCATTCTGGTCACATTGTCAAGCCCACCCCTGCATTCTCTGGAGAAGCAAACTCAGGAATACATACTGCACACTCAACTTTGCAAAGTATTGCTTCAGAATATTGTCATGAAACGGAAGGTTGAATGTGTCAATCTTTTTCGGGGGCCGTTTTACCAGCCGGCAACCCAGTGTCTGCTGTCAACTTGCACACACACACAGATTTTCTGAATGCCGTTGAGGTTGATAAATTATTACTCAGTAAGTTTTTGGAATGATCAGATAGATGGAGCAGGGACTCGCTCCCACCCTCACATTATCCTGTGCTTGATGAGGCGTTTAGAACACGTCTGCCCGGTCTCTTTGGTATTGCTGTATATTGCATGTCAATATATCAATGGGTGTTTTTCCCCAAGCTACTGAAGGAAAAGAGTAGAAGGGAAGGGTGGTTAAAAAGACTAGATGTATCCATTTTTCATGAATTGTTTACTTAACTTTCTACATCGGTGCACAGGATAATCTCTCCCTGTGTGCTGCTTAGTGAACCAGGTCAGACACTATGAGACATATGGACTTACAAGACATCCTACCTGCTTGGAATACCTTTTAAAGATGCCAGGACTCCCAACAACAAAAGTAGCAGATCAGATTTGCGTGCCATCAGATCAGTCGTAAGCCCACATCTTTAACCTGACCTTTGGAATAGCGGTGTACACAAGTCTGTTGTGCATTGAATAACAGATGTGTTATGTTACACCAACTCATGTCTGACTAACAAAACCTTTTCTGCTTTGGCGAGCAACATATTTGGTCTGAGGTCTGAATTAGCCTGATTCTGGGTTCTTTACCGTGCTTCATTAACTGCAGTGGCCGGGTTATAAAGTTATGCACTGTTAGCATGCTTTGGTTTGGTTTCATTTTTTTTTTTCCATTGCAAGGGTGATTTTGACCATGTAAAATAATTTGTAAACTTGCATCAAGTTTATGAATAAAGAATTTTATGAAATATGTCTTTATTCTGTTCTAATGAACAGGGTTCATGTTCGAATGTAATATGATTCCTTTCCTCCCTGGTATTGAATGCAAATGTATCATCCCTACATAGAAACATAAAACTCATAAAACTCATTCTGTCAAACTGGAAAAGTGAAATGCACCTTAAACATGCTTTACCTTATCATCATTTGACACTTGTCCAAAGCAGCTTATGTTCTTTTTTTCCCCCCTCCCACATGGGAAGCAACTTAACGTTCACCATTTTGCTGAGGGACATATCATTTTTGGCAGGAGGCATGTATGGACATAATGTATTTCTTGTGTTTTCCAGTAGATGGAGTTCTTTGCCAAAAGATTCAGGGGTCCAACAATGCCAACCATCAACAATTAGGGGGGCAACTTCCCTTGCCAGTTTTGCCCCAGGAACTGAGCTAGTCCATTTAAGATGGTGCCCCTCTGGTTTGCTACTTTGATATGATTTTAGGCTGCAACCATAATTTCTTTTTACTTTTTAAAAATGTTTTATTTTGAATGATTCTGTGTCTGTGAATGTATTACTGGGGTTCTTTATGACTTAAACTGTGAAAGTTTAAGGGCCTGCGTTACTCAAATTATTGCCCGTTATTGACTACTTACATTCAAAGCATTATATCTTAGGTATGGCAATTGAAAACAAATGCCCAAATCATGCTACTAAATGACTTTTGATTCATGTCAGGCGGGTGCATTTTGTTGCCAGTGTGTAGCAACACAGATCCTTAAACATCATAACAGGAAAAACGGTATCTGACCTCACTGTACATCACACATCACAGGCAAACATCTGACAGCAACACACTAGTTGGAGCTAGTGTAGTCTGCCCAGAGAGCAGTATAATGGGTAAACCAAAGGAGTCCAGGGTCCGTATTGCAGTGGGTAAAAATCTGTTTTTGAACCAGTTTGTCTTGCTGGCTGGTGATTTATAGCAGCCTCCTGGGGGTAACGGCTGGGACAGGTGGTGCGGTGGGTGATTTTATCCTCCATGGTTTTAGTACAAATAGATTTCCCTTTGTCCCGTCCCAGCACTTACTCAAGGTCTCTTGCTGTTCTGCTTTCCGTGGCTGTGTATGTGTGTGCATGTGCGTGTGCTAGAAACCACCACTAGATGGTACGGGAGCACTCTTGTAACTCCAGGCTTTTTGTTTTAGTCACTGGTGACAGCCAAGAAACATCAGTCAGCAGTTGGTGCTCTATTATTACACTCATCCCTACTCTTAGCGTCTCTGTAGCTCATATCCTTCAAGGTTGTATGAATGAATAATAAAATCATTTATTTCTGTTAGAAAACTGCTTTATGGAGCACACTGGGCACGCTCAAACTCTCACATCAGTGTGTTAGTCAGATATTGTTATGGTGGGTTGGCAAGCGCTGCTCTCATAGATGTCGGGTTTGTGATAAATAGCTGAATCAATCCCCATCAGTTCTTATGAGGAGCAGGGTGGCTGTAGTAGATAACAGGGTGACCTATTGAGTCTTTGGTCGATCCTGTTGATGCAGCCTGGATGGTTATAGATTTGGAAATCACTCAGACCAAGAACCAGAATGTGTTCTTTCATTTTATGATATCAGGAATCTAATTCAAATCAAAGAGAAGATTTTAGTAAGGAGGAGGAGAGTGAGAAGTGAGCCTCAGCACTTCTCCAATGAAAGGCTAATTGCCTATTATTGCAGCCATTTTTATTTTTGTTTATGTGTGGGTTTGGCTGGCTGGCCTTTTGGCTGGAGAGCAGCAGGCCTCATTATCCAGCTCCAGCCAGTCTGTTTGTCCAGCATGTCACTCCCCTCAGACATAACACAGTGAGGAGACTGTTGAGGCCCTGGGCCCAGAGGAAAGAGGCTGTGCATCTCTGTGATTAACTTGCTGGTGCCCACACTTAGACAGCAAGAAATAGCTGACTTTTCCTCCTTCACCCTGGGCCAGAGAACAGCACACAGTGGGTCTGCATTCAGAATCAGCTGGAGCTGATTGATAGCCTGTGATTCAACTGCTGCATCCATCAACGGCTAACTTTCACTGCTTTGCCTGCCATGAGTAGCATCTTTCGACATAAACTCAGATTCAGATAGAATATAACAAAGGAGCTGTCTGTCTGCCAGTCTTCCAGGTCAGATCCTTTGTTAGAGATAAATGTGCTAATGTGTGTGAAACATTAGTCATTTGTATTTGCTGCATAAATTAAACATTTGATTCCACTCCAACAAGAAAACTTTAGAGGAATTGCTTATTCATACTTTTTTGAATATATAACTATACTGATATTTGGATAAGAAGATGGATACCACTCAATCTATTTGTTAGGGATATGGGTTAGGGTTAGGAGGTTAGGTGTGTTTAATGCAAAACAACAACAGCAACAGCAACAACAATGATGACAACGACGACAACGACAACGACGACAACAACTTGACTGATAAATACTTGATAAAGCATGTTATAGTAATATAGTTTACTACACCCCAATTTCAAAAGCTTTGTGCTAAACTAATACAGCTAATACAGCTCACCACCTGTTATAGTGGTCTGTGTGCGCCTTATTAGGGTAAATGGAGAACACAGGCACAGAGCTGCAGTAATGACGTCTGGCTTTGAAAGACAAGGCAGAATCAGTGGCTGAAAAGGAACCAATCCCCACTGTGACTCTGAATGACCTGATGTAAGACCATAGCATCTGGAGAGCAACAAGACAGGTGTCATCCCCCACAGACACAGTTACTGTACAGCCATAAAAGTCTCCACAGCTCACACTTTGTTTCTGTTTTTGGATTGTAACAGCAAGTCATTTTTTAAGATAATATTTTATATATACTGTAAAATATTTGAAACTGGAGTTAGAAACTTGACCGACAATAGCAGGCTATAAACCTTTTTGAAGACAGGTTATGGCACTGGGGAAATGGGTAATCAGGAAAGATGGTGAATAAAGAAAGTGTAATACATAATCACTTCCCTGTTGGTGGTGAATGGGGATGTGTGGAGTATTATAATTTTGTTGGGGAGAGCACTGTGAATGGCTATTGAATAAAATATGCTGTATACAGAATGTGTCTGTTTATCCTTTAAGTATTTCATGGGGAGTTTTTGCTGTATGGACTCAGAGGAGCTTCCTCTGTCTGTCTGTCTGTCTGTCTGTCTGTCTGTCTGTCTGTCTGTCTGTCTATCTATCTATCTATCTATCTATCTATCTATCTATCTATCTATCTATCTATCTATCTATCTATCTATCTATCTATCTATCTGTCTGTCTGTCTGTCTGTCTGTCTGTCTGTCTGTCTAATTGCCACTCTGTCCTTGGGAGGAAATGTTTCAGTGCACATGACCAGACAGTGACAGATTTACCTTCAAGGACTTGAAAATAAATCGTTGGCTGAGATCGGCCACAGAATTGCAAATGAATCATAAAATCTTTTGAACGGACACACATGCAGAAAAACAAAATGATAAAAGTTGAGGAGAGGGATGAACAAAGAAATGAAAAAAAAAAGATGGAGCTCATTACTCATTCAGCAGCTGTGCTGTCACTTTAATAAGGACACTAAAACCACCTCTGCTGGAGAAAATGGAATATCAAGATAATAGCTTGCATCACCTTGCAACTTCACTTTTGGTGTTTTGCTTGATTGTTTTTATACGATGCAAAATAACTTTCATTAATCCAGGTTAGTCAAATCACAAGAATCACACTTATGATTCTTTAGAATATCAGTACCTTTGTGTTATTCCTGAAAAGAGTGTTTGGGATTCAGCGCTTTTATCCACCAGCATCTCTGCTACATTACAATGATGGTCAACACTAAGCTTCAAATTTCCAGTGGTAAAGGAGATGACTTCACAATTTAGTCAATACATTACAGTACTTCCACTTCGGAGGGGAAGCCAGTCTTATTTAATTTTAAGTAACCCAAACACTTTAGGAGAGCACAATTTCTTGCTGTACCACCAGAGACTGACCTTCACAGGCCTTCTTTCATGTCTCCATTAAAAGACTCACTTCAAATGTATTCACAGTTTGCCTCTCAGGCTGTGGCAACGTCACAATCAAGACCCAGAACGCATACATTACACTAAAAGGCCAGCCTCAAAATCCAATCCTCTCTGGCTTCAAATATATGTAAATATTAATGATCCATGGATCTACATTTTGCCTCATATTCTTGAGCTTTCATGGCTCTTCTCACTCAGATCAGATAATTCTTTCAGAGAGGCCACTCAGTTTTCAATCTTTCAGGGCTCTGTGCTTACCATTGACTGCACCAGAATCCGATTATTAGTGCTCTCTTGAGAAAACACAGAACTAAAAAAAAGATGCAATCAGCTGTGAACACATCTACCCTTTTTCATTTTCAGCTTTCAAAATGACCAAATACCTTTTTTTGTTGATCATTTCAGTCTTTTCACCTTGAATGTTGCCCGCTTGTCCTCTCTTCACTGAAAGATAGCCAGGGGTTCAGTTCAGCGTGACGATATGCTTCCCTGGGCAGACTTATACTTCAGACCAAGCTAAATGGATTTCCATTAGAGGGGCTATGACTCATTCCAGATGCTTACTCAATACTGTGTGGGCACTGTAGCAGAAAGTTTCCTCGAGACAGAACATAAAGGACAACAAAACCAAACATTCTTGGAGGACATAGTGCCCAGAGAGGGCTGTGCCTTGTATCTTTTGTGTAACTCATATGCCAATGGACTGGTTGCACAACAGACATTTTGACTTGTCAAAGCCAGAAAACACAGGTGGACTTGACTAATGATGGCTCATTCCCAAGAAACTGTAACCCTAACCAGTGATGGTGACAGTGAGCAGAAGTTCCCCTAAGTGGAATGCTTCCTGCTATGATATAGAAAGTAAAATGCTGTGTAGCCAGTCCATTGTGATAGGAAAGGGGCTAGTCATTGGTATTGTGGTGTGGGAGACCAAACCATTGGTGCTGTTCAATAAAGAAGCTGGCATACACAAGAAAAAACAAACAAGACAGATCTTTAACTAGCTGCATAATGAACAGTTAGACAGTCTTAATGGGAATTAGTTATGTTAAAATGTATTTTGTCCCGTCTGCTTGCTTAGCTGAAACTACTTACTGTATCAACATCTGTTTGTGTGTGTGTTTGTGTGTGTGCGTGTGTGTGGGAGAGCTCTGAGCAGTAAGTGCATGTTATGTTCCTCTACTCCTCCTATGTATATATCTCTTCAGCACCATGTCTGGACTCTGGGCTAGACCTGCATTGGACAATCAATAGGAAAAGCAATGATCTCAGTGAAATGGACCATCCATCTTATTGTGATTCCCTTATGCAGCCCCCCCAGACTAGACAAGAGATGGAACTGAATTATTGTCTGAGCATCGATTTGAAACAGTCTGAAGAAGCAGCACTTCTCTTGTTAAAAGTTCTGCGAGATCTTAATGAAAGTAGCTAACTCACCAAAGATAAGTAGACTCAAATACCTTTTATGATGTGCTGGTATGCATCTTTTAAAACCTGCAATTTGCCCTGCAGGTCAGACATTATGGTGGAAAGATGACATCTGAATCCATTAATAATTTAATAGTTGTTGTCTGATATGTTAAGCTCACTCTATCAATGTGGAACCTCACAAATATCTTTCACGATAGTTCGAGCCGCACCACTCCTTGCAACTGCATTTAACAAGCTCCACCACCCCCTGCGATGAGGGCATACTGTCACATGTGGCTGAGAGACACCCAGCTGGGAGGCCAAAAAAATTCCAATACTAAAGGAAATAAAGAATGTAAACTGAAGAACAGGTTCTTGCAGTGTGAGTACCTCTGCAGGGCATAGAGCAAGGCCATGTTTCATTTCACATAAGCCAAAGATTATCTAAAAAGTATCACCTTAAATCTCTGCTGAGGAAGACTAAGGACACCATTTTAACATTTCACAACGTTTGACCAGTGCCACGTATCAAGGTGTAGTAAATTTATAGTTTTAAATTTAAAGTAATATTTTATAAATCAAATTGCAGGTTGCCTTTTGTTAGTGCTTTTCAGGTGATCGCAAGATCTTTAGCACACTGTTGTTGTCTTTACTACAGTTTAATTCTGGCATATTCATTTAGAAGAGGAAACAAATGCCTGCCTCATCCTGTATATATTTAAATTCATTGAGCTGTGAGCCTATTCTTAAAATGTTAAGTCAGTGCAATAGCCATTTTTTTAAATATATTTAAGCTTTGTTTAATTTTGCTTGTATATTATTTATATACTTTATCCAGCCATCCATTACAAACCACAACAGCCCTGCATAACAAATTGGCACTGTATGTTTGTTTCCATCTCAAGGGCGAGACTAACCTATGATTCAAATTTTTTTTTTTAACTATTTACTTTTGTAAAACTCGAGGAACATGTATACATTTGCTCTATTTTCACCCCATAGCATCACTGTGAATGTATTTTAGCTATGGATATAACTTGTGAACACTTACAGCACACTTGCATTCAATAACAATAGACTAATTAAAAGATCCGGACCATCTACCTCATTAAATATTTGTCCTGCCATTGGTGTTAATATGATTTAGCCACTTTTTGACCATTAATACTGTCAACACACTGCAAATTTTTCACAGCAGACATTGTGACCAATGGAATAGCAGGAAACACACAGGTAGAACTGATAACATTAGTTGTGCCTGCATGCCATTTAGGTACCCAATTTCCAGGGTCCTCTTCTTGTTTATCCTCTGACATTACCTACTTAGAGCATTATTAATGTTATTATGTATTAATGTTATTAATTACACCTCTGCTTCTCTTGCTATGACAAGTCAAAATGTCTGCTGTGGAGAGGGTTTATTAGCAGTCACAGTTCAGTAGATTAATGTTGCCTGTAAGGGAGAGTTTATTATCCACTTTGTTGATCTTTGTGAGGACATAAATATATATATTTTTAAATAAGTCATGTTAGAAGACTAATTAGAACTTGAAGAGTCAATAATAAAATGAAATAAAATAATGTGTTTGGACAGAATGCTGAGTTACTCCAATTAGTGATGAAATGTGTTATACAGAAATTCCTAAGAGTTATTGAAGGTCTCGCCCACTTTAAATTCACATTTACACTGCTTAAGATATTAACACTGATGCTAAAATATATAAGATGTTGCTCAGAAACTTTTGACTGGCAGTATATTGTGTCTCTGCAGGTAGTCAATATTTATCCTTGCTCCCCCATCGGTGTGTGTCCATGTCTGAACTAGTGTGTCTGCCCATGACTGATGGTGGCCCCCTGAAGCACACAGCACATCTTCTGGACAATGATTTCCCTTGATGGCTCCATCAGGTGAAGATGCTGGAGGAAACGGGGAGGAGAAGTTGGAAGAGGAGGAGGGGAAGGAAGGGTGTTTAAAGGAGGGACTGGGGAAGAGGGGGGTGCAAAATGTGACGGTTTGAAGGGGGGATGAAGGGGATGACGGACCACCTGGGGCTTGGCTAAAATGCTCCTTTCTTCCTAATCTCCTGCTCTATTTTGAGAAGCAGCAGGATGGATGTCGAAAACGCAAGGAAGCCGGAGACGGATGATCAGACATAAGGGCACTCACAGAACTGATGAATGGGATCTCTACATTGGCTAAATGGCTATACCACCATGGAAGAGACAGGGGCCAACAGAAATGACAAAGGACTCTCCATTACTGGGCGGACAATTAAATTAACAAAATGGGCTCTTTGCCATGAAGTAATATTTGAATTGCTATTTGCACAAAAGTGTAGTGCATCTCCAAGATTATGCTGGTGTTAATCATAACCAAAAATGGACAAACAGCTCTACTTCCTGTAGATATGATTAAAAACAGAGCTTTAAGACAGATTTTTTTTTTTTTACAATAACATTACATATATAAAGTTACAATTTCTGACTTTAAATGTCTTTATTTGATAGGTTGATAAGATTTTGTAATAATGACAAGAAAGCGGGGAGAAGGTTGCAGGTAGGAATCAAACCTGGGCCACTGTGGGAAAGATTCAGCCTACATGTGGTGTGTGATCTACCAGATAAGAAGTTACAACAGCAGTTACACAACACTGACAAAGAAATAAATAAATAAAACAAATTGTTTCCTCCACACCGAGCTGAAATTCCTGTTGAGAAAGGATCATTGTCTGGGCGTGTGAGAGCCAAAAGGTAAGAGGCTCTGTATGAGAGATAAGGCTGTAGAGCCTCATCGGAGATAAGTATCTTATCAGCCTGTTGTCTGTCTCCTGAACTCTCTGTGGATACCTGTTGTATTACAAGGCAGCCTGCCACCTGCAATGATTTTGTATGTTTGCACAGAGTGCATTTAGGGAAAAAAAAAAACTCCCTTTGACAGTGTATCAATTAACTCATGAATCGAGAGTGGGCCATGCTAAAATGTATACAGTGTAATTTACCATTGTCCTGCTACATAACCATTTTTCATCATTTTCCATTGTTCTACAGTCTATTTTATCATATTTTCTGAGGCTTATAATGCACAGCACTGAGACAGAAATATTATGTTATGTTTTCTGTTGCCAGTTACATGGAAGATCTCCAGGCTGTATCACTTGAGTGTGACATATGTTGGCATTACATTGCTTTTCCAACAACCCCGGTAGAGGCATTTCATTTTCACATACATATGAATTATGCCCCCTAAATAGACATCCTTTGGAGCCTGCAGGCTAGATAGGAGATGGGGCTGGGCCGATTTCACACAGCCAAGCCTCATCAATCTCCCAGTTCATTCACTTCACACTGGGGGTCCTCTTTCACTGGTGAGAGTAGTCGATAGACTGCTGCTACCCGGATGAGAGCAATTCCATTAAGAGGGTCCTCCACCTTGGGCCTCAAAAAGAGGACTTATCAGAGGCCAACAGCAAGGGGAGTGCTGCAGCCATCCATCGTCAACTGAGAGAGGGGGTAATGAACGCTGCTGACAGTCTCTCCACCTTCTCTCTTTTCTCCTGTCTTGTCCTCATCAGGTTACAGCCAGCAGTTGGTTAGCTTAGCTCAGTCAGGTGAAACCATATAGTTTGACTTTTATGCAGATTTTTAGAGGGAATGGTGGATGGATTCTTCTATCTTCAGACCTTTACTGAAGGTTCAAAACCAACTCTATAACAAAAACACAACAATTATTATTTTTAGGATAATTAAACATGAATTAAAATATTCTCATCAAACTCGACACACACACGCATGAATGTGATGACTGAACAATTACCTGGCAGCGTCATATCATGTCATGTCTCAGGGTGAGACTGTATGTACGGTGTAGATATAGGTTATTTTTGTTTTTTTCACAACCTGACATCTCACTCTCAGCATGGGATGCATGACTGGCAGCCTTGAGCAGACCTTTAGAGAGCAGCACATGCGCATGAGTAATGAACTTGAGCTCTTTAACGTCCTTGAAACAATTTTCAAGTCCCTGACGTGACACTTTTCAAATCAATGCGTTTAACTGGTAACATATCAATCATGCTATGGCAGTGATGTAAAATAGATAAACTACGGAGGGATTTTCCTCTGTTGAGATGAGGAAATGGTGTGGGAAAAAATATTCATACTTACACATTAATTCTAGTCCTGGCTCAAATATACCAATTCCCTGAGTTGCAACTTTGAGTCCAATTCTTTCTCTGTTTCTGATTAATGTGATAGTAGTCTAAATGCTATTGAGAAAATATGGGCACAGCATTTTCCTCTTTAGCTAATGTCCCCAAATAACACCTGCAGGTTTTTCATGTTTATGAGAATCCTGAGGAAATTATTTAATGAAATTATTTTGCAGACTGTCATCCAAAGTTATGAAAAATGTTTTGATCTAATAGCAGTGGTATCTCCAGCTGTTTAAATATCACTTGTCACTGCAGGTGGTGCCCTTAATAAAGTTTTATGCATCATAATAATAATGCCTCAGCAGATTCATGGCGTATTTTGCGTTCCTTAATTTGCAGCATCATCCAAACCTAAGCCAAGCTTTATTAACTATTAGTTATTATTTTTCTTTGTTTTTCTATGAGTGTTACAGTAAAGAAGAAAAAAGACGTAATCACATGTTAATGGAACAAGTGTTGGAACACCAGGTTTTAGATCATCAACATCGATGACAAACCAGAGTTTCCATAACAACTGAATGCCAATGAGAGGCTTCTGACAGCAGGAAACAGCAGATTGGAAAGGTTATGAGGGAAACAGTTGCATGCATATTTAAAAATTGCTATCATTCTGCCAACATTAATTACACTAAAGTTGTCAGTCTACACTACAACTCCGGGACTCCAACTCATCAACATACCTCCTCTACCTGCTTCATATAAATAGCATACTCCTTGCTCTGATTGATGTGCGTGAGGTACGTCCTGCCGAAGGGGGTAAAGACAGGATGTTTGATGGATGGGGTCCAAATCCTGATGATATTTAATAGATCCTGTACTTAATGACTTGTTCCCAGAGATCTGTTTAATTGGATGAGTGCTGGCAGGTATCTAGCAGGAATAAACACTTCATCTATCAGGGTAGGATTTGTAGGTGAGAGTTCCAACTACAGAAGCCCATGGGTGGACATTAAATTGTCAGAGGTACCAACTAATCACTCTGTCATGCCTTTTTACATGCAGGTGAAGGGTTAAGGTGAACATCTGGGGCCAGAGGGGTATCTGAGCTGACCCCATGGGAACTTGAGCCTGCCCAGAGGGGCGCTGGCTCAGGCAAATAGATAAAAAAAAAAAAGAGCAACCTGAGAAAACCTGGAGGTAAATTAAAGTCCTTGGGTGTAATGATGAGGATGACTGTCTAATTTATATACTTAAATTCCTAACACAGATAGTTTTTCATCATGTAGTATGCAGTCCATAGCAGGGAACCACTAGAGCATCTACTCATAGAAAGTTTAGATCAATTAAATGATAAATGTGTACCCAAGGAACCATTAAAATCTTTTGAAGACTGGTTAATGTAATGAGCAGGTCTGTAGTCATTCAGGGGTCTCCCCACTTTGTAGAGAGTTTGGTAACTGTTAGATGAACCACAGTCTTGTGAGAACAGTGTCCTCCTTCTGTCACCACGGCCTCTCTATTAGTCACAGAAGGGAAGGAAAGAAGGAGAGCCACTCTAATTATCCAACACTCCCTGCAAGTTATGTTAATGGTCGCTTCCGGCTTAAGTAGGCTATCTATATGCAAAGTCTCTTCTGATGAATTTCTTCATTATTTATTGTTAATGTATTACTGTATTGCCATGATGAGGAGAGAAGGATGTTGGTTTGTGAGAGTGTTTGGTTGACAGTTTGAACAGAAGAAGAGAGAACTATACAAGGCAGAGCTTTAGAATGTGGTGCAGATAAATATGATGACCAAATTATTATGAAGTTGTTTCTTAAGGTATGATAGCTTGCTATGTTGTGACTTACACAGTAGAAATCACTTGTACATAATATTTGGATGACAGATACAGATCTAAACGTGTGCTGTATTACATAGAAAACAGACGATATACAGTAAAATGATTCATTTAAGTTAATCAATACAAATGAGGATGATGATATGGGAAGAACATTCTGTCTGTGCAATTGTATTTCATCAGGGTGAACTGCTTGAACTCCTCATGGCTCACTGTGTTCTGCAGATTGATTTTGGCCCATTTGCCAGCCTCCATTGACTAAGTCCCTTGATTTAAAAGTTTCAAGAAGACTCCTGACTACAAGAAAAAGAAGAGAGATCAGAAGAAGAAAAAATTCTTCAGAACTGCTATTTCATTAACTACAGCATTCACTTATATTCCCTATTTTCTGTGCCTATTTCAATCAGGAGAGACTTAAAGATCCACTGTGGAACACAGAAATGTATATATATATATATACATTATTTAATATTTACGAGTATGTTTTCATTTGTGTATAATCACTTAAAAATGAAAAAATGCTGACTTTATGTGAGCCCTTTATATCTACAGAAAGAGATGGTCCTCTTCCACGGAGTCCGCCATGTTCCACTGCCATGTAGCCCAGAACAGACAAACCAAACATTTGTTCTAGACAGGTCCTTACATGTCTTTCACAGGTTTCACATGCATAGAAGGAGATGCTTAGGAAAGCAGTATTGAGGTGGTTGTAATCTGCAACCTTACAGCTAGATGCCACTAAATCCTACACACCAGACCATTAATGGAAAAAACAAGTAATCAAAATCATTTATTTGACATATTGTTTGGAAAACTGCTCTAAGATACAAATCCTCTACAAACCTCAGTCCTCTGACTCAACAGAAAGAATCCACATCTTTAATGTGGACATGGCATCAGTCTTCCACTACTCCCCAACACTTATCATGTCTTTCACCTTGAGGTTGCCCTCTGAGATCTGCCCATTTCCCCTGAAACAGGAGCTGGATTGTGGTGAGCTGAGCATCACTAAGCCTCCGCTCTCAGGAACAGTGACCTCAATCAAAGGGAGAACATGATCCACTGGCCATGCACTCTGTAGCCCAGCAGGAGCTGTTTAGGCCATCAGTGGGTGGACGCGTGGTTTAATGTGCGCGCGTGTGTGACCACATGTAAGTGACACAAAAATATGAAACACAAGAATGCAAAGCCTGTATTAGGTAATACCAGCTGCTTCGTGCTACCGGGGTATTAAAAGAATCTGTTTTTTAAAAGTTAATCTTTCTCAAATTTAGGATTTGCAGCTCTGCATTGCTGAAATTCTATTATGGGTTTCATGCGCCTGAAGGTCATTGAATACATTCAGTGCATAAAGCACAATGTCATCATACCATTCAAGTGAAATCACAAAGACCGCTGACACTGGACTTACGGTAAAAGGTTTTTCCACTACAGCAACGATATGCAGGAAGGTGGTGATTGGTGACACACTTATCTTGTTCCAGGTTCGATTACAGTCGTAATGTTTCCTCTCTCCATTAAGTGTATTTGATTTCCCACTGAGGGGGTAGCTGGCAGGGCAGAGATATGACAGCAGCACCAAGGCCAAGAGGGCAGCTCTTGCAAGCATCACTTCCACTGATGTGCCTGGAAGCGGATGTAAAGTGGCAATGCTTATACTATTAGAGTATAAGTTTGTCAGACCTAATTTTTGAAAGAGGTTTGAGCCAGAGCCCTCAGAGAGTATTATTAATTCATCACCCTGGTCCGCTCTGTGGAGATATAGAAGGATTATACATGGTGGATGACAAAATGACATGCTTAGAGGAGCTTGGAAGCGCCTTTGCTCTGATTACATGAATGAATTTTCCCATCAGTCACAAGGGAATTATCTTAAAAGTTGAGGTCAACATTTATGTGGTAAAGGGATAGATCAGATTTTTTGACATAAGTTAGTGAGTCACTCATTGGTAGTAATAGCAATGCATGGACATTCGATACATGACATACAGTACCAGAAACCCAGTAGTAAAATAAGTAATCAAATCCTTTTAGTAAAAGTGATAATATTAAGTACTTACTACTCTGTTTTCAAGTCCTATATTTAAGTTAAGGTATCAAAGGTTTAGCACCATGACCTGCAAGAGCACATTGGTTACACAGACATTTCTGCCAATGGTTCACATGATTCCAGGGCGGCGTTTAGCTCAGTTGGTAGAGCAGCCTCCCCATGCAATGCAACATGCAATGCGCCAGCAGAATGCACGTAAATATGTATGTAAACAAAGTAGGTTTCAATTTTTGCCAAAGAAAAGTCTGCTTTCATCACATTAATTAGACCTCAAGGATACACATAATGTGTTTTCAAAAATGCGTTTAAGAACTTCACAGAGGACGTGTAATGTTACTGCTCTCTCTATAATCAAAGATAATAGACCATAACCCTCTTTGGAGGAGTTTCTCAGGTTTTAATTCAGTCTGCAGCACAAGATAATATGGAAGTCAGTCAACAATCAGCAGATCTACAATTTTTTTTTTTAACCCCACATCAATAAAAACTTACCCTAGGTCATCAGTCACCCATGTCAAAACCAGTGTGGTCTGAGTCTCCAAAACACTGTAGGAAATATGCTGTCATTCTCTTTTTGAAATAGGAAACTCATGACTCATTTATGATTGATCTTTACAGTACCTTAAGCAACAAGTTTGTTTCAGAGTTGATGAATGTTGTATAGAAACAGGGCAGGGAGAAATGGATTTTTTGTCAGCCAGGATTAAATAGTGCCAGGCCTTCCAATTAGCTATATTTCACATGTCAGTTTGCATCAGTGAGGATGCGTGATAACACTGATGGAGGGAAAAAAACAAAGCAAGAGACAAAGCAAAAGGGAGGAAGAGAAAGAGAAAAAGAAGAGAGTGGAAAAGGTGGAGAGACCGATGAGTGAGCTAAAAGAAACACGAGATAAATATAGAGGGGAAGGCAGGGAGAGAAGAGGCTAGTGATAGATAGAGACATGAAAGGAGGAGTAGAAATTGAAAAAGATGACTCAGAAATTGATACAGGAAGAATTGATGGATAATAATCTCTTTCAAGTATTTTACTATCTTTGTCATAAAGGAGCTGTAGGTTCCCAATAAAAAGCATCATGAAGTGATGAAGCATTACCCACTCACTTAGATGTACCAGTGTACTTGAGAGTGCACAAAAGTAGGAACTAGTATACATACAATACATGTATAGTTAGTTATAGCTTCACCTGTAATAATTTTCACGTGTGTCTTGTTATTCGTTCCTCCTTTGTGTATTCAGAGGAAGGTAACATATTTCCTTTATTTCAGTGTCAGTTCTACAGCAAGCGTTCAGCCTTTGTGCTCTTGGTTCTTTATTTTTCTGGACTTTGGCTTTTCATTTGAACATTTTAATCCTTGTCTGCCTTGCCACCCCGTGAATCTTGTGTTCTGTGTCATTAAATCATTTTTGGACTGTCCTAGCATCTGCAACTCCTCCAGTTACCTTGCCTGTACAACATAGGCTTTACTCTGACTGAAGTATTTTTCCAATTAAGACGTGGGATCTGCAGATATTATTTGTTACATTTTAGGAGCTTGTAATACAGCACATTTTACATCTGCATCCCAATAGGGGTTTTTTAACCTAGGGCAGGACTAACTGAAAGATGTCCATTTGTATTATATTATATCCCTATAACCCTATTTTTGTTGAAAAGTAGTAGATTTACTTATTAAGGAATACTGTTCATACATTAGTCGCTCTGGATTTCAATCTGAGCACTTGCTCAACTCTCCTATTTATACTATGACTTGGCTTACTGATAATACTGTACTATAATATAATGGCTATCATTTACTGAGTGATGTGCAACCTAACCAAGACCCCACTAATGTTAGTAATGAGAAGTTATACACCACTGAGGACAGAGTATTGTTTCATAATGCCTTTTTAAAAAATCTGTATCTATCCTTGGATTATCATTTGTGTTCCTGGTTGCACAATTTTTAGTAATTCTCTGTATTGTACTCTACACTGTTGAAATGACTCAAATTCAATTAAATTAAAAGGTGATGGGAATGGCAGAATGACAAACATCCTGGGAGAGCCAATGGAGACATGAACACTGCTCAGCACTGAGTAAACAGAAAGGTATATAACAGGTATGAAAGATGACTGCCGTGCCTCATTCACAACTGTGTTCAAAGCAAGGGACAATCAAAGTCTCTGTCAGTATGTTTCATACATACACACACACACATACTGATAGCTGTCATAATTTCCAATACAACAGTTTGTATATTATCCATACATCCATTTGATATGAATCACAAACTAGATGAAGAGGAGACCAGCACTTTGAACAAGTGTCCATGGGCCTGAGTGTGAGCGTGAGGCTGCTGAATGAAAGAAATGTCCTACTTCTTCTCGACTAGGTGCTTTGAAGAGACAGATTTTGGTCAGACCAGTGGATTTCAGCAGGTATGCTCACGCTTACTGACATGTATTTGGATGATTTATGACAGCTCTTAAAAGACTTAGTATCAGTGGTCTAGGAACTGACAGCCTGCTGCGTTGAAACACATCAGTGTTATAATGTGTGCACTGGGTAAATATACAGATGAGATTTCAGTAACTGTAATTATGTATTCTGATTAATGTTCTTTAATTAATAACAGGAGAAGTCAATGGGGATAGATGGCAGATGAAGCTGTTATCTCATTTTCATGTTCTTTTCTTTCAGTGTTATTGTCAATGGCTGAATGATAAATATAAGTTCAACCATTTAAAAGGAGCCTTCAACCACTATTTCTATGGAGCAGTGCTTTTATGACTGGGTCCCTGTTTAGTTGTTATTGTGCACATGCATGAGGACACACATGACAGTTTTACAGTATTCTGATCAGTTGATGGTGATAATACACAGACAAATGTAGCAAGGCCCCAACAAAGGCAGTGAAAAAAACACCAATAACATATATGTAAACCATGCATAATTTAAAATATTTTTCAAATGTTTTAGCAAGTCTAACCCATAGATATGGATAGAAAAGTTTTGTTTGTTTACAAGAAAACACATGTGGATCAGTGATAGGCTGGCATTTTGGTCCAATTCATGCAACCAAAATATTTGACCGTCTACCCCTTATCGCACATGTGTGTCTACAGTATGTGAACTGCAACAGTGGGCTATGTCTGAGTGAGCAATGTCCTTTGGGCCCAAATAGGTGTTTTTTGTGTGCACGTTGACCCCTTTCAATGTGGGCAGAGAGACATGGGTCACTTTTCTGGACCCCATTTATTTCCGAGTTGTAACTCAACTCATAGCCTATGTGCGGCCCACAGCAGGATTGTGAGATTCTTGAAACTTCTTAAACTTCACTGCATCAAGTTAATCAATACACAATAGACAATCTAAAAAAACTTTCAAAAGTCAAAAGATCTTAGTCACCAACAAAGACACTGTTTGTCCTCATCTCTATGGATGAGGTGTAGCTCTCCAATGATTCCCTGAAAATTGTGTCCTCATTAATCTATTTAAAACATGAGAAAAGTAATTACACAATTCTTAAAGCTGGAAAGGCGACAATGTCCTCCACAGTTCTTTATCGTGCCATCTGATTCATGGATTTTAATGGGCTTTTAAGCCAGATTAAAAACCTGATGCCCCCACTGTTAAAGCAGCCTACAATTTCAAAGAATCACATTTATGAGATTGCCAGTAAAACCAGAGGACCTGAAAGGAATACAAATGACTTTGATGAATCTACACCAAATTGGCAGATCCTGTGAAAGTACATGATTTTATTGGAACAGGTGGATATTGCTGTGATGGAAATAAATGATCTTGATCTTCTTGTTACGATTTTTTTTCTTTAATGTATTTTTGTGATTTCCAAGCATGGCCAGCCTCATTTCCTAAATAATATGAAAATTGTTCTAATCCTTTAATTTCTAGATAAGTCAAAACAAAAAGGGGAGCACATTTTTAAGGCTATCGAGACATGGATTTTAAGAAGATAGCTACGTCGTGTTTTAATGATGCCAAACATGACGGAAAAACAGCTCGTCGTTTCGGTGGGGCCTTAGACGCACAGCGCAGTTGCATGCCATCTCAGCGGGCTGACCTCAAATCGGTGGCCGAGCGGTCTACGCCAGAGGCAAGAAGGGCGTGCACGGTGTGCGCATGCGCAAGGCCATAAGGACTAGGAGGTTGCGGGTTCGAGTACAGCGATACTACGCTTGATTCTCCGACTGCGAATATCCAAGGAACCTCGTGCAGATGTTCAGACACGTAAGGCTTATAGGCTGCTACCGAGGAAGAAAGTCGACCTTAACATATGGGGGAAAGACAGGCATTAGCTCATGCATTTTCACAGAGCTGGGCTGCTCTTGGCCAGAAGACGCTGTCTTTTTTGGAGACACGGGATGCTGAAGGGACAGCAACTTTCTTCCTCGGTAGCAGCCTACAAGCCTTACATGTCTGAACAGCGCCACCAGCCATATGGCTCATATGGTACTGTAACGCTTTCCCCTGCACGTTAATGAGGATCCGATTCCACAGTTTAAAAAATAACAACGCCATCAAAATGGCTGACAGCCTCCGTCAATTACCCAGAATCCCACGGGGCAACTTCACGAGTTTTAAGCTTTATTTTAAGAAACTAACAAACTTAACGTAAATACAGGGGCCGCTTAAAGCCGGCAAAGTGTTCCTGGTGAGTGGATGTAACAGGTGGGGGCCGCTCAACGTGGAAATGACCGTCTGACTGTCTGGCTGACGGCTGACGTCAATTACCCAGAATCCCACGGGGCAACGCCACACGTTTTTAAAGCTTTAAATTCACAAATTAACTAACTTAATCTAAAAAAACAGTGTTCCTGGTGAGTGGATGTAACAGGTGGGAGCGGCTCAGCGTGGAAATGACCGTTAAAAACGAGCAGAAAGAAAATAAGAAAAAAAATATTGATGTGCACCGTGACTGAGACTAGTTCGACGTCAGAGCACCATAAAAGGCAATGGAACGTTTTTCGTCTTTTGGTGGTTACCCACTGTGTGTGCTTGGCCTACGGTGCATGCATACATCTCCGACGGGCACGGGCGGGGGACGGAGACCCCCGACAGGGAGACTGACCGGGGAGACTGGGGTGACGGGGAGCTGCTGCAAACATTCCGGTGTCGGGTGTGTACTCGGCCTACGGTGCATGCATACAGCTCAGACCGGGGGTGGGGAGCTGTTGCAAACATTCCGGTGTCGGGTGTACCGTGGGTAACCGCCTTTTGCCATTCGTACTCAGTTTGACAGAGTAGAGTAGATATAATTCATCCCTTTGATCCCACATTTGCATTTGGACAGTAGTGTTTGTGTCCTGTCCTGTCCTGTCGTGCTCAGTGATCTCTTTGCATGTATTTCTTCTTCTTTATCGCCTTTTGAACCCACACTCAAGTGCCCTTTAAATTTGCAGGTGGACATCCCTTTGTCAGTAGCTTTCGTGCTGTCATGCCCAGTGATTTCTTAAATATATTTCTGTGTTTCTTTCGTACGTCGTGTTTTAATGACGCCAATGACGGGAAAAACAGCTCGTCGTTTCGGTGGGGCCTCAGATGCACAGCGCCGTTGCATGCCATCCCATAGGGCTGACCGCAAATCGGTGGCCGAGCGGTCTACGCAAAGAGTAATTTGCGCGCGTACAGTGTGCGCATGCGCAAGTCCCTGTGGACCAGTAGATTGCGAGTTCGAGTCCAGTCTCCGCTTGATTCTCCGACTGCAAGTATCCACGGGTCCTTCGCTAGTGCGGGCACATGCCATTGCACTTTCAAGGTTTCATGTTATGTCTTCCAGGCCGTCTCTCTTCCCTCCTTCCCCCCCTCACCACAATCGCAGCCATGTAGTCTTAGTAGGGTCGTTAACGAGCTTGTTGTTTCCACTCGTTTGGTTAGTGCTTCTTTGAGTCCCATGCGGCACATGTGTGAATTGTCATAATCAGGAATATGTACTTTGAAGTAAAAACACTCAATGTGTCTCGTTTAACATGTGACTAGGTTCACGCGTGAAAGCAAAATTGTACTGTACTTTTCTGCAAAACAAATGATTGTTTTCAGTGTGCAGCAGGCATATTAGCCAAGTGCTGCTGCATTGTTTCGCCCGACATTTGCTCAGTTGCTTTCCTACTACGCTCGAAAGCCCCAGGAAGGTAAATCCAGTCCAAGCACAACGAATTTTGTAAAAGAGGGGGCCTCTTTGAAATCACACTGAACGTTGTCTCTGTTCCCACCGCAGCTCACTGCTGTCTTGTACAGTAAAGGCCAAGTATACTCACAGTACAGTACAGAAATAGGCAGCTGTGAAGTTGCACGTATGAAAATAAAGATGATTCAAACGGCACGCTGCTTCAAATTGCTTCTCCCGTTCCTTACGTCTGTTTGTAATTTTACATTTTGTATGGCATTTTGGACAAGTGATGAGAAACCATGTTTTTGTGCTTGCTAACTGTTAGACCAGATATAGGGGTTTGAGGAATTTACATAATACCAGGTGTAATGATAAACAAAGGTGTTCCATTAAATGAGGAGCTAAGTGAACAAAGAGCGAGGGGACGATGTTTAAAAGAACAAACAAATATAACAAAAAGAGAACTCTAAACAGAGCCTATACTATTCTTATGAGTTCAGCAAAACGAGAAAGAAAAACCTCACTATGTAAACTAGTACGATCAATAACAAAACACATCAAAAACAGCACCCCTAAACTAATGAAACTAACAAATGTTCTACGTGTATAATCAGTGCTTAGACTAAAGTAAACCCTGCCCAGTCCCACCAAGTCAAACAAAACAAACCTCCATAAACGAGTTAATCACAGTTAACCTTCACAGTTTTTACCAACGAGGCGAGCTCACAAAACCGCACCTGCACATTCCGGTGCTATGTCACCGAACGACCCCGCCTCTTCCATTTGGGTCCAATCAGGGGATGGCGGCCACACACCTGTATTAACATATGGGGTAAAGACACTACAAGCATTAGATCTGCCGGGGCGTAACGTCGGGGGCCGCAACACTAACAACATGAATGAATGATGCATTTTCCCAAAGCTGGCAAAGAGCAGCCCAGCTTTGTGGAAAAGCATCACTCATTCATGTTGCCCCACTGCTTCAAATTGCTTCTCCCTTTCCTCACGTCTGTTTGTATTTTTACATTTTGTATCACATTTTGGACAAGTCTAAACCATGTTTTTGTGCTTGCTAACAATATGAATAAGTGGTGCATTTTCACGAAGCTGGCCTGCTCTCTGTCTTTTTTGGAGGCACGGGGTGCTGAAAGGACAGCGACTTTTCTCCATGCGCAGCCTTCAACGCACCAACACGGAGACTGACTGGGGTGACTGACTGACTGACTACAGAGAGCTGTTGCAAACTTTCCGGTGTCGGGTACAAGACAGTGGGTGCTGTGGTAGCCTCTGTCCTGACATGCTCAGTGATTTCTTGGATTTATTTCTGTGTTTCTTTCGTGCAAAGTGTTGTGACGACGCCAAACGTGATGGAGAAACAGCTCGTCGTTTCGGTCGAGCCTTGGACGCACAGAGCCGTTTCATACCATCTTACAGGGCTTGTCTCAAATCGGTGGCCGAGCGGTCTACGTTGAGGCCAATAGGAGATGTCATTGTGCGCATGCGCAAAGCTCTGCAGTCTGGGAGGTTGTGAGCTCGAGTCCAGCGAGACAGGGACGCTACGCTTGGTTCTCCGTGTTGCTGCCGCTTACAAGTGCAGGACTGAGTGCCCGTGGCGCATATGTCCTTGAACTTTAAAGGTTTCATGTTAAGACGCTCAGTCTTCCAGGGTGTCGAGCTTACAGCTTTTACTCGTGCTGAACTCCAAGAATAAACCGATGGAGGCACACATATTGTTTTAGCTTTCTTTAAGCATATTTAGTGGGGACTAGCACACACTCACTTCTTGAGTCATGGCGGGGTGAACTTCCCAGTAACATGTAAAACAACGCTGGGCGTAGCTTAAACAAAACATGCTGACGCAGCATGAGCTTCTGGCCTATACAATTACGTCTCCATGTGGTGAAAACAGGATATATATATATATATATATATGAAAAAATACGCACAACAAGATACAATACAAATATGTGTCCCTTTCACTTTTTAAACACCAAACATAGTACCCGCAAACAATATGTCAATAACAATATGTGCTTTGCCTCTTTCACATAGACACAGTGATCTGCTGGGTTTTGTGTGAAACCATTTTCAGTTAGACACTCATTCAAAATCTTATTCCAGTTTCGGCCAGATTGCTTCAGACCGTACAAAGATTTTTCCAGCTTACAGACAAGACCTTCCGCTTCTTCATAACCTTCTGGTTGATCTGTGTAGATTTCATAATCAATGGGAGCATGTAAATAAGCTGTTCACACATCCATTTGGTGGAGTAACAGGTTCTCCTGTGCTGCTTTTTGTAGCAATACTCTCACATTTGTTAGATTGGCTTTTGGGGAGAAAGTTTCACCATAATCTATCCCCATCTTCTGACTGTAACCGTGTGCTACAAATCTGGCCTTGTGGATTTGTGTTTCCCATTCTTGACTCTTGAGACTTTTCATAAACCTCCTGTGGATCTATATAATCTCTTTTTTGACAATTTGACAAGTCTGTGTTTTTGAACCTTTTCAGTGTCAGGATGATTAATCACGTAAGCAGGGCTGTTCTTATCATACACTACAAAAAGTCCCTGATCACTCCTGGAGTCAAGTTTTCCTTTGTTTTGTTTGTATGTGTAACATTCACATCCGAACTTTTGCCATTTTGGATAAATTCGGCATTTTACCAGTTAGCATCTTGTAAGGGGTCTTCCCTGTTGGCTTATTGAGGCATCTGTTTCTCTCTACGGCTGCTGTTTGAACAGCATAGTTCCAGAGTTGTTTGGGTAAATCATTCTCAATTAACATACATCTACCCATTTCAAAAAGAGTACGCCACCCTCTTTCAGCGGTACTGTTTTGGTGGGGTGAATATGGAGCTGATGTCTCATGTTTGATACCATTCTTTCTTAATAGAGTTTGAAAGTCCTTGCACATAAACTCTGTTCCATTGTCTGCTCTTACACACTTTACTTTACCGTAAGGAGCAGTATCTGCCAAGAACCTTTCAGTTGCCTGCACCGTATCACTCTTTGTCTTAAGAAAGTACACAAACACTGCATTTGAATAATCATCAGTGAATGATTGCACATATTTGTACCCATCAATAGACTCATTTGGTACAGGACCTGCTAAGTCTGTGTGCACCATCTTTAAGGGAGCCTCTGCTCTTGTGTCAGGATCTCTGCTTCGGGTTTGTACAAATTTTCCCTGAATACATACCTCACACTCTCGATCAGGCTTAATAGGCATTCCCTTGATCTGCATGCCATTAACCACATTTTGTAGCCTGAGTACATCGTCATAGTTGCAGTGGCCTAATATTTCGTGCCATTTCTGCATATTGTGACAAGTGTTACACTTATCACTGTCTTCAGCCTCAGTGTGTAAATAATACAACTTGCCATACACATTAATGTTGAACATGGTACCGTCCTTATGTATCAACATGTCTTGCCCTTGTTTGAATGTCACTGGACACTGAATGCTGCTTCAAATTGCTTCTCCCCTTCCTTCTGTCTGTTTGTAATTTTACATTTTGTATCACATTTTTGACAAGTGATGTGAAACCCCGTTTTTGTGCTTGCTATCAATATCAATGAGTGATGCATTTTCTTTTGTATTGTCTTTTTTGGAGACGGGGTGCTGAAGGGACAGCAACAGCTTTCTTCCTCGGCGTCAGCCTACAAGCCTTACATGTCTGAACAGCGCCGCCAGCTCCTCTTTGTGGCTGAAAACGGTACTGCAGCGTTTTTTTTCTCGGCACGTTAATGAGGATCCGATTCCACAGACGTTTAAAAAATAACGTCATCAAAATGGCGGACGGCTCAGGTCAATTACCCAGAATCCCACGGGGCACGACAACTTCACGAGTTTTAAAGTTTTATTTTAAGAAACTAACAAACTTGAGGTAAACACAGGGGCCGCTTAAAGCCGGCAAAGTGTTCCTGGTGAGTGGATGTAACAGGTGGGGCCGCTTAGCGTGGAAATGACCGTCTGACCGTCTGAATGGCGGCTGACGTCAATTGCCCAGAATCCCACGGGGCAACGCCACACGTTTTTAAAGCTTTAAATTCACAAACTAACTAACTTAATGTAAGAAAAAAAAACCCTTCCTGGTGAGTGGATGTAACAAGTGGGAGCGGCTCAGCGCGGAAATGACCGTTAAAAATGAGCAGGAAGACAAATAAGAAAAAATATTGATGTGCACCGTGACTGAGACTAGTTCGACGTCAGAGCACCATAAAAGGCCATGGAACGTTTTCCGTATATTGGCAGCAGCCACTATCTGCCTGGCTTACGGTGTGCAAGACGCACAGGGGTATACACAATCGTGTTGGTGCCGTGTCCCTGCCTGACAGTGCATGCGTACGCACTGTTGGGTCTTGTGTGATGTGTCCCTGCCTGGCTGTGTGCATACACTTCGCGTTGATGCCCTACGTGTTCCCTGCCTGTCCGGGCACACATAACGCACTAACAGGTGTTAACCGGTGCCAGGCGTGGTGGGTGCTGCCATTTTTTGGCCATTGCTCAGTACAAGTTTGACAGAAAACTTGCAAAGTAAACACTAATCACCCTTTGATCCCCCATTCACGTTTGTCCATTTGGACAAGCCTTTGTCAGTAGCCTGCGTGCTGTTATGCTCAGTGATTTGTTGGATTTATTTCTGTGTTTCTTTCATACAACGTGTTGTGATGGCGCCAAACGTGATAGAGAAACAGCTCGTCGTTTCGGTCGAGCCACAGCCGTTTCATGCCATCTTACTGGGCTTGTCTCAAATGGGCGGCCGAGCGGTCTACGTTGAGGGCAATAAGAGATGTCGTTGTGCGCATGCGCAAAGCTCTGCAAACTAGGAGGTTGTAAGTTCGAGTCCAGCAAGATACAAACAGGGATGCTACTCTTGATTCTTCGTGCTGCTGCCGCTTACAAGTGCAGGACCCAGTGCACACTCCCTTCTTGAGTCAACAATATGTCTCCTGTGACACATCCATCAGATGGAGTAAAATCTATACCAAGAAAATGCTTAAGCCTTCCTAAATCTTCATAATAATATCATAATCTATCCCCATCTTCTGACTGTAACCTTGTGCTACAAATGTGGCCTTGTAGATTTGTGTTTCCCACCATGTTTTCATCGTTTTCTTCTGTCTCAACTGTTTGCGTTTGCTTTTCCACCTTTGCTTTGCACACAGATTTGACAAGTGTCTGTTTTTGAACCTTTTCAGTGTCAGGATGATAAATCAAATAAGCAGGGCTGTTCTTGTCATACCTCATCCTCATAATTGCAGTGGCCTAATATTTCGTGCCATTTCCGCATGTTGTGACAAGTGTTACACTTATCACTGTCTTCAGCCTCAGTGTGTAAATAATACAACTTGCCATACACATTAACGGTGAACATGGTACCGTCCTTATGTATCAACATGTCTTGCCCTTGTTTGAATGTCACTGGACACTGAACGCTGCTGCAAATTGCTTCTCCCTTTCCTTAAGTCTGTTTGTAATTTGACATTTTGTATGGCATTTTTTACAAGTGATGGGAAACCCCGTTTTTGTGCTTGCTAACAATATGAATGAGCGATGCATTTTCACGAAGCTGGGCTGTTCTTGGCTAGAAGAAGCTGTCTTTTTTGGAGGCACGGGGTGCTGAAGGGACAGCATATCTGAACAGCGCCAGCTCCTCGTTGTGGCTGAAAACGGTACTGCAGCACGTTAATGAGGATCCGATTCCACGGATAACCGTTTAAAAACTAACAACGACTCAGGTCAATTACCCACAATCCCACGGGGCAAGACAACTTCACGAGTTTTAAAGCTTTATTTTAAGAAACTAACAAATTTAACGTAAACACAGGGGCCGCTTAAAGCCGGCAAAGTGTTCCTGGTGAGTGGATGTAACAGGTGGGGGCCGCTCAGCGTGGAAATGACCGTCTGAATGGCGGCTGACGTCAATTACCCAGAATCCCACGGGGCAACGCCACACGTTTTTAAAGCTTTAAATTCACAAACTAACTAACTTAATGTAAGAAAAAAAACCCTTCCTGGTGAGTGGATGTAACAAGTGGGAGCGGCTCAGCGCGGAAATGACCGTTAAAAACGACCCGGAAGACAAATAAGAAAAAATTTGATGTGCACCGTGACTGAGACTAGGCCGGCGTCAGAGTACCATAAAAAGCCATGGAACGTTTTCCGTTTATTGGCAGCAGCCACTATCTGCCAGGCTTACGGTGTGTAAGACGCACAGGAGCATACACAATCGTGTTGGTGCCGTGTCCCTGCTTGGCAGTGCATGCGTACGCACTGTTGGGTCTTGTGTGATGTGTCCCTGCCTGGCTGTGTGCATACACTTCGTGTTGATGCCTTACGTGTTCCCTGCCTGTCCGGGCACACATAACACATCAACAGGTGTTAACCGGTGCCAGGAGTGGTGGGTGCTGCCATTTTTTGGCCATTGCTCAGTACAAGCTTGACAGAAAACTTGCAAAGTAAACACTAATCACCCTTTGATCCCCCATTCACGTTTGTCCATTTGGACAAGCCTTTGTCAGTAGCCTGCGTGCTGTTATGCTCAGTGATTTGTTGTATTTATTTCTGTGTTTCTTTCGTACAACGTGTTGTGATGGCGCCAAACGTGATAGAGAAACAGCTCGTCGTTTCGGTCGAGCCTTGGACGCACAGAACCGTTTCATGCCATCTTAGAGGGCTTGTCTCAAATCGGTGGCCGAGCGGTCTACGCCAAGGGTATTAGACGTGTGCACGGTGTGCGCATGCGCGAAGCCATGACTAGGAGGTTGCGAGTTCGAGTTCAGGGTACGCTTTGTTCTCCGACTGCAACTATCCACGGGGAAAGGCACTAGCCTTCGTTACTGCGGGCGCTTATGCCGTTGAACTTTCAGGGTTTCATGTTGCGGTCTCTGTCTTCCCTCCTCCCTCACCACAATCCCTCTTTGCATGTATTTCTTCTTCTTTATCGCCTTTTGAACCCACACTCAAGTGCCCTTTAAATTTGCAGGTGGACATCCCCTTGTCAGTAGCTTCCGTGCTGTCATGCCCAGCGATTTCTTAACTATATTTCTGTGTTTCTTTCGTACGTCGTGTTTTAATGACGCCGATCGTGACGGGAAAAACAGCTCGTCGTTTCGGTGGAGCCTTGGACGCACAGCATGCCATCCCATAGGGCTGACCTCAGATCGGTGGCCGAGCGGTCTACGCAAAGGGCAATAAGCGCATGCGCAAAGCCATTCGCACTAGTAGGTTGCGAGTTCGAGTCCAGTCTACGCTTTGTTCTCTGACTGCAACGTTGTCTCTGTTCCCACCGCAGCTCACTCCTGGCTTGTACAGTAAATGCCAAGTATACTCACAGCACAGTACCGAATTGGGCAGCTGTGAAGTTGCACGTATGAAAATAAAGATGATTCAAACGGCATGCTGCTTCAAATTGCTTCCCCTGTACCTTACGTATGTTTGTAATATTACATTTTGTATCGTATTTTGGACAAGTGATGGGAAACCCCGTTTTTGTGCTTGCTAACAATATGAATGAGGGATGCGTTTTCATGAAGCTGGGCTGCTCTTGGACAGAAGAAGCTGTCTTTTTTGGAGTCACGGGTGCTGAAGGGACAGCGACTTTCTTCCTCGGCAGCAGCCTACAAGCCTTACATGTCTGAACAGCGCCACCAGCCCTATGGCTCCTCGCTGTGGCTGAAAACGGTACTGCAGCGCCTTTCCCAGCACGTTAATGAGGATCCGAATGATTGTTTTCAGCAGCACTTGACAAATATGCCTGCTACATTGTCGCCCGACCTTTGGTCAGTTTCATCTACAGTTTCATCTGCCCTCGAAAGCCTCAGGAAGGTAAATCAGTACAAGCACAATGAATTTTGTAAAAGAGGGGGCCTCTTTGAAATCACACTGAACGTTGTCTCTGTTCCCACCGCAGCTCTCTGCTGGCTTGTACAGTAAAGGCCAACAATATGCAGTAATAATAATATCCTGCATGGGGACAGACAAGATACACCCCATTTTCACGGAATACGGGGAAACCGTCGCTCTTTGCCTGAACTCATATTTTACACCCACCTCTCCATTGGTCAGACTGGTGAAATTGATTGTCCTGCTTGCACTATATGAGCAACAGTCACTTTGGGATTTACTTTGCAGTAAGGAACATCAACCTGCTCCACCCCCGAGTCCAAATTGATTATAAAACTGCATTCTGCTGACACTGACACATCTGACTTTAAATATGTGTGTGTGTGTGTGTGTGCGAGAGAGAGAGAGAGAGAGAGAGAGTTGGAAGCTTTAACTGAAATTGCATAACACCACTAGCATCAAGCCATTCTTCTTTACTGATATTCAGTTTTCTTTTCTTTCTTTGTTCTTATGTTCATGCTTTTAGGTGGGAAGTACTGTTTAATAATGCATCACCATAATTTATAATTACAACTTATGATACTTACCTACTTTCCACCTCTCCTAAAACTAGTAGATACTGATGAAATCTCAGCTATAAATAATACATAAAAGGGCTAGCTACCCTGACACAGTCAGTCCTATTAGTGAATGTAGCTTGAATGATAATGAGTTGTTTATCCGAACTACAGACATCTAGTTAGTAATTAAGTAGACATTCGCCCAAAAGTGGAGATGAACAACAATGAAATTTTAATTCAATTAATAACACATTTTTTTGCGGTTTACATTTTAGTGTGGATTTTTTCAACGATACACATTTATATTGATCTTACCTTGCAGTGAGTGAACCTTTGAGAAGACGTTCTGCTTGATCTCATTTTTTGTTATTAAGGTGTGGTCAGTAATATTGGATAATGATAGTTGACTGCTGGGTCTCATCAAATACCTATGCTTTTGGCTATAGTAAATGGGAAACAAAGTGTCTCAGATCAAG
Source organism: Protonibea diacanthus (assembly GCA_028641955.1). NCBI lineage: Eukaryota > Metazoa > Chordata > Actinopteri > Sciaenidae > Protonibea > Protonibea diacanthus. The sequence continues at coordinate 14,454,482 of CM053976.1, read as the reverse complement.
CCATACAGCACAACAGATGGCGTTTGTGGTCCCTGGTGGTCAAGTACCAATGCTCTGGTTTGGTTGCTTGAAGAGAGTTTATTGCTGAGTCTCATTCTCAGCACATGGACCACCTGTTGTGTCGTGTGGCTAGCTTGGAGCCACTTTGTTAGTTTCTCATTTTTGGTGGTATTTGACAACCTGGGAATGAGATCAGTGTGACTCACCTCATCTATATCTCTCAAATTCTCATCTATAACTTTGTTTGTCTCCCTGACATTGACACAATCCTATGGCTGCAGATAGGTCAGCCAATAAATTTACAATAAAAGCAACTTCAAACATGGAGAAGTAACTAAAGGCTACTGGTTACTGCCAGACCAGTATTCAGCATCTGGCCAAGCTAAACTGCACTTCCCCTTACCATGTGACTACTGCGGTTGAGTAAGCCTGGACTTACTGTATATTGACCTCCCTTTGCCAATAATCAGATGGTCAATGGAGGGTATTACCAACATAATCATATCATATATCTTATCCACATAACAGAGGGAATGCAGGCAAACAAGGAGGAGGAGGGGCTTACCTAAGTGACAACAATGTTGGTGAGTTGTGATTTATAAAAGAAATACATGTGTAATTAAAATTTCCCTCATGGTAAGATATTATACACAATAAACATCTACAAGGACACACACAGTGGAAAAAAGAAACACTGTGCCTTTTCCTTTTTTTGTTTTTGATACCTCATGAATATCACCTTTTTTTCTCAAAACATGTACAGCGTTGGTGTGACCTTTGCAAAAAATTGCATCAGCTCAAAGCTTGGGAGGAGTTCATTGTTAACATGCACAAGTAAAGCTATTGCAATCACAGCAACAAGACTAACATGCACCATTAATGCTTCCCTCAGTTTGAATTTGAGGCTTGGCTAATCCAGCAGGCACTCTCACAAGGAAGGGAATGTGTTTTTTTATTCAGTTCTTAGACTTTTTCAGCCATCCATTCTGTAAGTAAACCACCAGAAATGGAAAATCTGTTTTTTGTTTTTTTTTTTTTTTTTGTTTTTTTTTTTGTATTGGTACTGATAATCGGCCCCACAGTTTAGAGCAATAACACTGCTGACTGTAGGGGTGTAAAAGAAAGTTAGTTTCTGTTTGTATTCAGATGGAAGAGGCAAACAGTGAAACTATGATTGTAGCAGTAAGCTTTTCGACCAAACCATTTATAAATAATCATACAAAACTAACCGAATGTTTTCACCCATTTTAGCTAGAAAATATGATTAGATAGTGTTTGGTGTTCGAAGAGCTAAATTAATAATTAATTCATGTAGTCTTGTGCTCATGTACTCTTATTGTGTCTCTTTGTATTGGTCCATGGTGCCCTGGTCAGCAGGTCTGAATGTAGTCTGCTTGATGTTTTCAGACACTTGATAACTGCAACCAGAAAATCTACATATTGAAGTTGCAATAAAGCCCTTTTATCAAATAAGTGAAAACAATGTAACAGCAAATTGAACATTAGTGTTCTATTTAGACTGATATTCATATCTGTTTAGAGTGAATGTTGTCTATGTGAAGAATGTATCTGCATTTGGTTATATTCCTCAGAGAAAAGCAAGAACGGACGGAGGTGTTTGTCAGTGGGACTTGCAAGTTTGCACAAATGCAAAAGACTTACTTGTGCACAAAAGTTACGCCTATAGTATACAATCATGAGCAGGCCATGACTCGGATGGACAGAGGGTGTATTGTTCCTCTAAAGCATGACAGCTCTTTCCCCAGTGTGAATTTCAGAGTAAATTATTATTTTTCTGATTTTTCCAGTCTTCTCTGTATCCAACACCTGCCAGTTTCATCACCTTGCCCAAGGGTGAATCTTGGTCTGTGACTCTAATAATGATTTTGTTTGATTTTATTCTAGCCTCCACTCTTCCATAATTCAATTTTTCAAATTACAAAAAAGAAAGAACATTTTATTCACAATTCCCATCCTGTGGAAAAAATGGAGTACAGACAGAAAGTCTGTATTTGTTGCTTTCATTCTTAAAACTTTAAATCGATTTTTTTTTTTTTTTACCAACTAAAAACATGACTTTTCATAAATGAGATCCATTATATGTTTTTCGTGTCTGCTTTGTGTTTCTGTCTTGCACAATGGACGCTTTTCTTCAGTTGTTGAAAGCGGGGGTGCTCAAATACATCTCCTACAAACAAAACCACCCATCGAGCCAGGTGGGGAAATGTTACAAACAAGGACATAGTGGGAATACAGAAGGAGGGAGAGACAGGAGGAGGAGAGAGGAGGGGTGTCTGTTGAGAAGGTCACACTATAAAAGATGTCTCCTTACATTTAGACCCGGTTTCATACAAATGCCACAGACCTCAATGTTATAGGCTTAACAATTTAACAGTTTGACAGAGAGTCATCTGACCACACAGCCTTGGGTGAGCTTTCACCTCTCAGTGATGATGTCTCACACAAGAAGAAATATTACATGCATGGAAAAAGGCCAGAGCTACATGAGCATCCTGGTGTGATGACAGTCATGTGTGTACACCACAGAACAATAGCCTAACACTCAAAAGTTTGCTTAGAGATAAAACGTGAATATCATTGGCATTTTATTTCATGTCATTCAACCTGTCATTGTTTTCATGCGAGCTGATTTCAGTCAACACCTTAGTACAGGGGTGTCAAACATACGGCATAATTTGAAAGTGAAAAAATGCATAAAAGACATGGATTTAATTTTACAATTCAAGAATTATGTTTTGGTCAGAGTAGAAGACAAGCCGCATCACTGAGACAGACCAAACAGCAGACGGTATCAGTGTGCCATCTGCTGCTTGTTACGACGTTTCTACCGTGTTCTCTACCAGGGAAGCAGAGTGGTGAAATGCTTCTGGGATGCTTCTCAAATGCGCTGTGGCACCTCTGGTGAAATTCAAATCAATGTCTAAAATGGCATTGTTCAGTTCCAGCGGCCAAGACATAGTCGGAAAGTAGCGTAGGCTTACCCAGTGAAGTTTAGGGCTTAGCCTAGACGCTAATTTTGATTCCTGACAAAAAATGAGAATGAAATACAGAAACGTATTACATTCAGTAAACTCCATTGGGCAACACTGTATATAAACTGCAGCTCAAAAAAGAACACAGGTTCAAATGCGTGTGCACGAAACTTGTCCCCATTTTAAGGATATTTTTCTTGCGTTGTTTTGTTGGATTTAGCCAACTGGCTAGTAAGTATAGAAATTGATGTCGACATTCTTAAACCTGCCTACAAAGCTCTGATTGGTTAACTGATTCTCTGACAGAGCCAGCTGTAATACTATTAAACTGAGTGTTTAAGTGACTTACTTAAAATGTATTTCTTTTAAACCATGACCTGCTAACAACTACAGCAGCTGGAAAGAAATACAGTGGATGACAAAATACAATATTTCTGAAACAAATTGGAATAAAAGTAAGATGTATTACATGGCATCCAGTAATTCTGGGAGGGTAAGGTGCTACACTGCAAGTATGCCAACTCTACCTGCACTTTCCACCTTTGGTCAGTAACTTAATTCACATGGATGTAAAACAATAGTAAATGTTACATATAGATGTTGTAGAGATGCAACCTTTCCGAAGATCCTAAGATGCAGTATATGAGATATCATTGAAAGTGACTAAAAACAGATAAGTAGGTGTATACTGCCATATATAGCCTACATTTGGTCAGAGTGTATTACACAAGAGAGTCCTCAGAGTGCCTTGATAAACAATATATCACTCTACAGAGCAGTCAGTTCAGTTTTGCCTCCGGCCTGACGCGTCGAGTAGAAGTTCTACATCCCACAACAACTTGCACAATACAGAGACAAACATTTTTTTTTTTTTTTTTATACAGTTGAGGCTTTTGAAAGAGCTTTCCCTCTGCCTTTCCAACTGCTGCCTTGCAGTTTTCTTGATAAAATTGTGTACCACGGATGTTGCTTTAACTCATCATTCAACAATATCACAGATGGTGTCAGTGCCTGCACATTTGCCACCAAAGAGACAGAATGCCAATGGTGCTATCTTTCTCTTGCCTATGGGCAAGTTATAGTTGTAGATCCTGGGCCTGATGCAGGGAATAGGAAGTTAGCCAGTTTTCCTCTATCACTGGACCTCCTATTGCACCAACATGTACAACCAAGAAACGATTACTGCCAAAAAGTGTACCCTATGAAGAATGTGAAGGGTTTACACTGTAGATCCAGGGTTGATCTTGATCCAGGCGCATCCTTAACATGGAACTGCTTCAGTGAAAAGCTCAGCAGCCAAATGTGGAAAAGAGTGGGAGGACTGGGCAGCTTCCAGTCGCTGCGCTTCGTTGGCAGTCTGTCACCCGGACAATATTTGTAGCATTATATCACAGATCTAGTGCCCAAATGTAGGCTCAGAAGGCAGAACAGGTGTGGTTTTACTAGGTCAGAAGCAGGCTTTTAGTTGGTAATGGGAATTTCTAAGGTAAAAGCAATGAAACCAATCTTAATGCACAATTTAAAAAACATGTGCATCAACTGAAGTTTTTTTTTAAATTTCACAAACAAGAAACTTTTGATAATTTTATCAAAATTATTAATTTTTATCTAATTTTAAATTTTTGATGTCTTTGAACCTCAAACATGTTTTTCGTTGCATGTGAATCAGTATAGTATTTTTTGTGTGTGTGCTTTACTGCCTTCAATAGAACAGGATTAAAATGTTGTAGATTTTACCTGTTTTAAAGGACATTCTAGTGATGCCAACAACTTTTCTGAATCCTTGATGTCAAGGTGGCATATACTGTACCTTTTATGGCTGTAAATGTTATCCCCATTTGTAACAGGAGTAGGGAGGATGCTGTTTCTAAAAACAGAAGATTCAAGGAAGCTGTGTCTAGTCCACTTACCTCTTATTTTCTGTCTGGGTAATTACACCTGAAATTGGTAGAGTCAGGAACACTCCCAGTCCCACAGTCTCTAGTTTCTCCATAGGCCCTTCATGTGGACACACACCCAGTATACACATGTGCACACATTGATACGCTTTGTCATGTGCACGCTCAAACACACACACGCACACACACCACAAACTTAAATACACCTTTTTTCTTTGCATTTTGTCTCCCCTTTGCTGTCCCTTCCTCCTCCAACTCTCTTTTCCCATTTCCTCTGACCAGCTCTGTATCTATTAGGTGTGACATTCCATTCTGCTTTTTAATCACCTCTCTCTGCTTTGTCCTTCTGGAGCCAAATAACTTCGCAGATGATGGTCATAAAACCCATACATTCCCTGTCAAGAACTGTGTGCTGGCACAAATACAAATTCATGGTCTTGGAGTTCACATGTCACCTCCCGCATTTTTAACCAGAGTCACAGGTTTTAAGAGTTTTTCTGACACAAACTGATTAATTGATTAGTTTTAAAAAGTCATCAGTTGACTGATTAATTTAACAGGTTTAATGGCACTGTGATTAATTTCTGCTGTCGTATCCTTGAATTAACAGGCAGGAATAACATGTTTACTAATACCCTCAGCAGCATGTGCATCAGAAGTGTGAATAAAATGAGAACACAGCTTGGGGACCTTCTGTGCACAACAAGCATCGAGTAGGAGCAAGTAATAAATCATGAGAAAGACTAAATATTGATATGTTATGGAGAAGAAAGCAAAAAAGAGAAGACACTCACACAGCATGCATCATGCTATACCTTAACAGACAGTTCAGTATAAGTCCCGTTCATTTATCATTCACACTGCAGGCCTTGCCTTTTTAACCTGGGTCACATGCAGCATATCTGTAACATGACAAGCGCGTCGTGCTTCATGCTGTGTTTGTCAGATGTTGCTGCCTTTCACCCCTGTCACTGATGAAGAAAGACAAATATGGATGGATTTTCCAGTGCAACACATCGCTGGTGGTTCGACAGCAAGTCAAACATATGCATTCAAAGCCTCAATCTCTGTGTGGCACCACCAGTAACACCCGCAGGACGGCCGCCACAGTGCTGCCACGTTGTGTCGGCTGAAATCGCTCTTATTATCTCACTCAGGAGAATGTCTTTGGCTGTCCTTGGAGGGGAGCTGTCGGGGATGGAGGGAGGTAGACGGGGTGGTGTAGATGTGGGAGAAGGGATACAGCAGTGGAATGAGGAGGAGGAGGAGGAGGATGGGGGGCTGGGCTTCAGGGACTGCAGGCATTTGTATTCCTCTCTCGTCTGTGACGGGGTGGGAAAGGTGGGGAGACATGGGAGCAAAGCACAGCGGGAGCTTTGGCAGAACTGTGGCAGAGGTTCAGGAATCAAAGATGCAATGTTACAAGATCTTACCATCACTCCTCGCAGCTTGGCCTCTGCGGGCAGGCATAGAGATACTGAAATAAACAACGGGATGTGTCAGATTTAAACAGAAGGGCTATTGAAAAGGAGGGAGCAGTAAACAGAGACTGGGGAACTTGATCCCTCTCAGATTGCTTTTGCAAAACAGATATTATTAGATTTCTGGCGAATCAGACATCTAGTACCAAGCATTGGGTTTTTATATCTATGTCAGTTTGGAGAAATGTTGATCACATCTTTCAGTATGTCGAAGCTGTAAACTTAGGGATGAGGAACAGCTCACTACAAAACACATTACATTACTTCACCATCATTCACTCATATGACCTGCATTCATGAGACAATCACCTTGACAAGTTTTCTCTCGGTCACACTAAAATCTGGTGTCCATAACAATGCACGTGTTTGTTGTTTCCTTCGGATTCCTTTAAGGAAATGTGATCAGTGTAAATGATCCGCATTGACCTCAGCTAGATCTAACAGAACTGTGCTCTAAATGTGAGCGTGCACTTTTCATTCTCCTCCCTGGTCAATAAATTCCCTACAGATCCAGGTCTATGTCCAGTTCTATGTGTCACCCCACTTAGCTGATGATCTCAACTGGAATGACTCAAAAATCAATACTCTAATAGACACCCACTATACCTAATCAGGTTCATCCAAATGGCTGTTTGACCCAAACAACTGCTCTATTCTGCTGCCTGCTACAGAAACATACATTTATCTATGAGTGATGAACAAGACACAGCCCTAAATTGAGATGTGGACAGCGTAAATAATCCCAAAGCTACGCTATTGATCTGGTTGTAGAGCTAAGTGGCTCAAAAAGCCTCTCTGACATCATTTTACCATTAGTAAACATAATGGCTTTTCCTGAGTGTGCACTTTTCATCAAACAAACACACGACCTCGTGCAAAGACGCATGTTGCACGATGTCGAGGATGCAAATATACACATACATGTAGACAGAGTAGACTCTTCTGATCACGTGTTACTGTCGGAGTTATTAGCTGAGGGGCAACTGGCAACATGATGAAAGATGTCTCTAACTATGTGGGATTTATGGATACATTGATTGGGAAATTAACCAGTTAGTCCACAATCAATATGTTTTCTAGTTGATTAATTGTTTCATTCATCGATTGTGTCAGAAAGTCGAAACATTTGTTGGTTGTACCATCTCAAATGTGAGCATTTATTTTATATTATCAGATTCCTTTGATGGTACTTTTGACTGCTGGAGCTAAAAGGGAAATTTATTTTATAGAGTAACGAAGACAAAAGTCTACAGTTATGTTAGCAGCTCTACCAATAAACATAAATGTTAAAGTCACTCTGGTGCTGGCAGCACTAGCAACCTGTTTGTATGTCAGAAATCTCCTGTCATGTACGGGGATATCATTGGATAGTGGTAGTAATGTTGAACAATGCTGTTTTCTAGGAAGCTCCAAACATTTACTGTCATACAAAGGTTACAAGTGAAAGACTGGAGCCACATGTCAAAGTGGCCTTTAACACACCATTGGCCCTTTACCTGCTCACTCTTGTATGTCATTCTTGATAAGAGTGCCAGTTGAATTCCACATTGTAATGAAATTCCACTGTGCATTTAAATGACTGATAATATTTCTCAATGAAGCCTTTGTGAATGAGTTTTTTCTTTTTTTCTCATTTCATATGCTCTTTTGTTCTTCGGCTACTGAATCTATACCTGCGGACAGTCTTCATTCTCTTTCAGAACAAGTAATATGCTGCACTACTCCTTCCCCATCTCCATTGTGATCTTCAGATTATCCTAAAATTTAACAATTCACTGTAACCACTGTTTCCTCTAGAGTTTGGGGATGACTCTGCTCTTGAGTAACTCCCATACTGTGCAATTTATGAACAAATGTAGTCCAACTGCCCTAATTAAATAACCTGCTTGCACTAAAGGGAAGTTATTATTGGAAACTGTTTGGAAAAAAGTACGGGCCATGTGCCGTTCTTTGCTCTTTTTTCAAGACTCCACTTTGCATGTTGATAGGTCTGCAACACAGTGCTTGGACACAAATGCAGAGCTTCAAGCCACAGGCACAATGGATTTTCATGTGATCACATGATTTTAAGGTTACAAGGCAAGGTCACAAATTAAATTTTCTCCTATGTTAAGCAGACTGTGTTGAGGAGGACTGCTGCAAACACTCACAATGATCTGAAACCAGGGAAACCAGTCTCTCACACTGCTTTGTTTTGTTGCTGTGAATGCTGAGAGGTTTGTTAGAGGTAAGAAGATTTAAATGTGATACATTTGCACAACTCTTCTTTGCATGAATTGGTGAATGCGAGTTTTGACATGCCAATCAGCTCCAGTTTCTTCTTCTTCAGTGTGTGTGTGTGTGTGTGTAAATCGTTCACTTAAATTTGCATGAATTTGTGTGCATATGTGCATGCTGATGAAGTCAGTGGATCAGAGACCCAGCAGGCCTGTCTGGGGAGGCTCTGACCTCTGTGATGATCTGTCAGAGGTCTAAACAGACCAAGACAGAAAGGTGAATACAGCCTCTCAGATGTGGCTCATTATTATGAAGAAATGCACAGACACATCAGCCCGTGGGCAAATATACACACAGCGCGTATCGAGTCCATATCCACACACTTAAACACGCACATTGTTGTTAGGAATGCAGGCAGAGTAAGATGGGATGAGTGAGCACCACTATCCGAAGCCTCGCCTACTTCTCAGTGCCTGGAACCATTTTATTTAATGAATGCTCCAAAGAAAATGACTGTGCCTTGTATAATGGTTTATGGTTGAACCCTCTGGTCAAGGCAGCTCGATATAACACACAATTTATCCTTTTATATAATTTACTTCAATTAAATATATTGTGAGTGGACAACTCCCCCGGGGCTCGGTTTTATCACCGGGTGTTAATTATGCCCACTCAGATGGGACATGGCTTGAATCCATCTGAGGGAATGATAAAATGGAGCTTTGCGTTGGAACAATAGGCTGTTTCGTGTAACACCTAATGTCTGCACTGGTCGTTGGATTGCTCCTGTCCTGCACTACAGGTTCTTGTCTGTTGACACATCTGTTTGCAACAGTAATTGCCGTAGTGGTACTCCCCGTCTTTTGGTAAAATGTGTCACTGATTTCAGATGTAACTTATCTGTACATTCAACTTTCTTAGCACATATCAAAAGTTTTAGTAGTTTTAATTTAAGCCATAAAAGAGGCCATGATTTAACCTCTTAGCATAGAGTGGATTAGTGTATTGAGATATTCTTAGTGCAGCAAACCTAGTTTTCTCTCTGTCTCTCTCTCTCTCTGTCTGTCTCTCTGCTGTTCCTAGAACCTTCGCAGTATGAAGACGCAGACTATTTTTCTCAGGGGAGGAGCTGTCACAGGGGTTGTATCCTGAGGGAAACAGACAAGGTGTGTGCTGCTCCATTTAGAACTCAATTTCTGTCATGCTAAAGCTAGTCAGCACACATGCAAAATAACTCCCAGTTTTTTGTGAACTTAGCACTGCTGGGTTAAAGGATTTCCTAATTGATCCTAGAGGGTTCTTCGTATATTACAGTAATGGTCAAAGGTCATTAATGTCCGGGACACATTTCATTTATATTCAAAGGCAGAGCGCTTTAATATTATATTTTAATATATTTAAAGACACCTAGATGGTTTTTCATCAAAAACATCCGCTGTTTTGACCTTGACTTTTTTTTTCTCAGTAAGCATTGCTCATTCACTTTACCAATCAGCTTGGGTTTGGTGAACTTCTGGTCACAAACTCAATTGTCTTACCATCAGCCTATTACCACCCAAGTGAATCTGATTAAAGCCCCAAGCTGAGATTGGTGTGCAGCAGTGTGCACATGCTAGATGTGGACAGTTTCAAGTCTATTCTGTACATCCAACAGTCAGGTATTCAAAACCAGCATTTTTTTTCTAAGGTTTCGAGAAGAACAATTCCATCCAATCTTCAAACGTCATCTTGCTTTTGAGTTCTTTGCACAATATGAACCGCATGATATGCACGTGATTATGTTGTAAAATCTGGAAAACATACAATGCCGGACGTTTATGGGCAACATCAGGTCAAGTTATTAAAAGAACATAAGAATTTACTGCACACCAGGATGAATGAGCTACCAGACCATAATGTACAAGAGCATCATCACTGGTGACGTTCTGCTGATGATGTAAACCTGCATGTCTCCTGGAAGTTATGTTTGTATATTAATACATTGTTTTCAAAAGAGCACTGTGGTGATAATGCAGTTACTGCCTGGATTATGTTCACAGTCAGCACTACTTATTATTATATAATTAGCTGTATATAGACATAATTTCTAGGAGACAGAGCTCGATGATCACTACATCTGTCAGAAATGACACTGGTGAAATTGTTCTCTCCTTCCATATTCCTCATACTTAATGTGAAAAATGTGAAGTTTTGCTATCAGCCTAACAAGCCTAGAATTACAGCCGCTCTGAGACAGCAGTCAGAGAGAAAAGGAAGGGTATGACAACTACCTGGAGCTCTCTCTGCTTTCACGGCACATAACGATCCATCTAATAAACTACCACTGGTTATTACCAAGGTGGCTGTTTTACAGAGAGAACAAGTCTGTGTCTTTCCATGGGAAATATGTGTTTGTCGAGTGTGTGCTTTGCCGTTCGGTTAACAGACTCACTGATTTAATCAGTGGAGAGGTGGTCACTGGGGAGGTCAGTGTATATAGTGGATTTACTGCACACCAGGATGAATGAGCTACATATACATCTTTTCAAACATATACATCTTTTCAAGCAGATAACAGTGTCTACAAGTGTACATTATAGATAAAGACCCCCGAGAGAGAAACAAACCCAGAAGCCTGCTAGTGTCAGTAAAAGTCTTGACTCACTGATCACAACAGATGTCTTTCTTAGGTAAGGATACATTTATGAATATGTAAATATTCAAATTGTGCAGGCTTTATATTTCAGTTAACATTTTACTTAATTATCAAATGTTAATATGATAACACACGATATTAATGGCCCAGTGTGTAAGATTTAGGGGGCTCCATTTACAGAATATGACAAAAATGGATATAGTGTGCATTACTATATTTTCATTAGTGCACAATAACCTGAAAATAAAAACTTTCAGTTTTTGTTACCTTAGAATGAACATATCAGACACCATGGTCCTCTTCCATGGTGTCCGCCATGTTGAAACCACACAACCAGATGAGACGAACCAAACACTGACTCTAATTTCATGATGGTAATAGGAGGGAGAACGGAAAGGGGTTGCAGTCTGTAACTTCACTGCCTGACACCACTAAATCCTGCACACTGATCTGTTAAGATGGTGAACATGGTAAACTGCTAACCAGCTTAACTGTAAGCATGTTAACTAAACATCAGCTTAACTGTAAGCATATTAGCATCCTTATGTCAGCATTTAGCTAAAATCACTTCTGTGCTTAACTGCAGCCACACAGAGCTGCTAGCATGGCTATTGATGCTACTGATGTCTTGGTCTATAACCAAATACTGTATGTTGTTTCCTCGCGTTGCTTGTTCTGTTAAAATATTCAATCTACAATGATATAAAACAGGAAAATGCAGCAAATAATCACATTTGAGAATCTATTCAATTGTTCATATTCTGATGCTAATTTATTGATCTAAATAATCAGCACTAACACACTTCATCCAATATATGTATATTCCGCTCCTTTCAGTGCCATTTGACATGTTTTTGTTTTTGCAGGCTTTCTCTGAGTCAGTACTCAAACTGTCTTCTTCATCCAGTCACTGAACCATAGTAGCTGCGAAAATGTCCTCTGGATTGTTTGGGTCAGCAGCTTGAAACGGATCAGTGGATCTGGATAACAGGGTTCGGCGCTGTCTACCTGCTCCATTCCAAAATCATATGCAAATAAGACCTTTTTTAAGCTCACACCAGTGATGAGCTGCAGTAAAATATCTTCCAAAGTAAGATGAGTCTCACTTTTGGATGTGTTGAATATCATTACACCATTTTGACAAGTGGGAATTTCGTCTTTTTTTTTTTTTGCCTCTGGAGTTATCTGCAGCCCTCACAATAGATTCTAAGCACTTCTTTTAATAATATTCTCATTTATAGTTTGGAAGTCTTTAGCAGACTCCCACTTGAAAAGACATGGGCGTGAATCCTGCTGTTTAATTGAGCAAGATTATCGAGATCACCTGTCTACTGCTCATGCCACAGGATAAAGAGTTTAGCTTGTGTGTGTGAAATGAGGCTGTGGTTATGGCTGCCAGTGGCAAGTCATCAGCCACTGAGCAGCCCGGACATCTTCTTGTCTCCCACATTACCTCGTGCACATCCATCATCTTCAGGATGTAATCATCCCACTGAAAACACCACTTCTATGGACTCTCAGGGATCCGCTCCTGTGCATTGACAAACCTGCGAGGAAATTACTTATCATTCACAGCTGTGTGATTGTTGAGTGCTGCCAGCCTCTCCTGTTTTTTAAAGGGAAGTCTCAAAACTCTTTTCCCCTCCTTATCCATTCTCCCCCCTCAGAACATAAAACTAAGATGCAAAAGCCCATTGTCTTGTGATAATTTCCCAAGGGTGAAGCCCATTGAGTGCTACTGAGCTGTGTCTAATTTGTCTGGGAAGGTGTTAGAGAGGTACTCAAGAACGCTGGATGTTCATGTTTAGTGGCATGTGAAATCTCACAGCAGATTCTTTCAGCAGCTGTATTTCTCCACAACTCTGGCGTTATTTTTCCATGTAAACATTAAACTGTCTGTGTCTCCCAGTGCTCAACAAATTCCAAAGGTATGCTAATGATAGTCATTATGCACCTGGATGGTGAATAAATGTTTTCGTACACCACTCAAAAGGATGCAGGGGTTTTGGCCTGTCTTAAAGGTAATTTTCCAAAAAAAAAAAGTTATACTAACAGGCATATTGAATTTCCTGAATCAATATGCAATTACAAGACAAACACGCTATTGATATACTGAAGATTCAGGAGAGCAAGCCAACCACAACATTAAAACACAAGCCAGAGTCAATATATAATTAATACACCCATAGGGGCCACACAATTTTTTAGACAATCACATATAAACTTACCTTATATGAAATCAGTAAGTAATATTTATTATTATCATTGTTTTTATCACAAACATGTTGCCTGGTTTAGGTCTTAACCACACACCCACTCAGCACATCGATATGTGTATCAGTTTGGTAATTAATTATCAAGCAGGCCCGTCAATGTTTTGTCTTTGTCTTCAGTTGCTTCCTGGCAGCCTGCATCCATGTATTGGGAGAGCAGGGGAGAGGCACATATTGCCTTCTTGAGTAGACTGTGTAGAGCTGTGCACTTTACATAGAGTATAAAATGAAATAGGCAGCTGGCAGGTTGAAAAGATGTCAGTCAAGGCAGAATTGAGGGCACACTCATCATCCATTTTTGGTGTGACATGGCATGGAAACCCCAATCAGTCCATTATTGGTTATGACACGTGCACAGCCAGTCATTGCTGATGCATTAGCTTGACAATGGCAGTAATGCAAAAAGCCTCTGGGTAACATTTCTCATCTTTTACAGCCCCCCAAAATTGCAGCACAGAGTATTTCAGTGAGAAACACCCCAGAGACCCTCTACGGCACTTTACAGCTCTTTGCAGCTCCGCCATTAAGCAAAATTCCCCCTCTACAGTATATATGCCCTGAGCCCGAGAGCCTGTTTCACCATCTACCACAAGGCAAGTACTAATAGGTTGCTACGAGACCAGCTTTTAAGATTGCCAAATTCACCTTATCGTACACCAGCCACAGTTTACCAGAACAGTTGGAGACTTTTTTTGAGAGAGTAATATATTTGAAATTAAAACTAAAATGAAAAAGAAAATGAGATAGCTGCAATGGGGGGGCATCCAATCACCATACCCTCCAGCAAGGCAATCAATATGAGTTTAACTGTTTGCAATTCTCACTTTGGTAATTGTGCTTTGGAATAATGAAATCGTATTCAAGGTGAAGCATGACCGACATAATAATCATTTTGTTGATGCAAGAACCAGAGGGAGAGTGAGGGGAAGAATAGATGATTATGACTACCAAATTGTGCATTTTAGAAATATTACACTTAATTTTTCAAAAATCTGAAAAACAAGCTTAGTGTTGCAGCATGTACTTTGGAGATTATATGATGCATTTTGAAACCATTTCATGACCCAATGATTACGAGGTACATTTAAAAACTAAAAACGGAACAAAATCAGACTTGCAAGCGTTTCATCTCACAATGGCACTATTCAGATCCTATGACAGCATCATTAGCCGGCTTCTGAGGAATTCTCGACTCCCCATGTGGTTTCTAAATATGGTGTTGCCTACCAGCACTGCATTATAAAGGGACAGTGAGGAGAGTCAAGCGTTAGCAGTAAATTTTCATTCGTCAGAGGCCATTGACTGTGTCACACTGAGAAAAGGCAGGCTTGTGAACCGTGCTGCTCTGATCCATCACAATGCATTCATATTCCTAACTATAGTGCTTAATGGCTCGTCCTCAAGAATACAACTTAAATTAACACAAGAAAAAAGCTGAAAAATAGTTCTTCAAGCGCAGAATTGTTTCTGTTATCTTTAATGTTTACTTAGCGTAAACACAACCTATTTTGTAGTTCCTCTTTAGAAATTACGCGTCAGCATTTCATTTATGCCCTATCCTATCATATTCTTCTTCAAGGCCATAAATCATGAAGGATATGTGCCAAATATTCTGCTTCAATTTCAGCAAGGGTTTGCAGTATCTTAAGCATTCCCACTACACTTGGATCCCAGTTAATAGGCCATATAAATCCTTATTTTGCACAGTTTGACAGGGTGGATTCTATCAAACTGGGTGACATACTTAGCCGGGTTCAAAAGGTAACATGCCGACTGGAGTGCTACTCTTGCCAACAAATTTTAGGCTTCCACTGGAGAGTGACAGGAGAACCATTAAACTAAAACTAGCAGAAAATATTTAGGAGGAATCAGAGATGCATCCCCTAAATAATTGACAAGGTTGCCAGTTTCACTGTTACATGCTGATAGATCTGCAAAAAGGATACGAGAGAGAGAGAGAGAGTCCAGTGAAACATGACTGAATCAGGGGAATGCTCAGAATTGGGACTCCCAAAAGGGAGAGAAGCTGCCGCTGAGGAAGGGTCACACTCGGCCAACATCAAACACCTGAGATTAGATCTATTCCCTCATCGAGTCAGTCTGCAGATACTCTGTTTACCACGCAGCAACATCATTTCAGGATTTGTGCAAGAGTGTGAGGGATGTTCTTTTAGGAGTGCCAGAGAAATTTCTTCAGTGAGGCTGGATCTGTGCTATAGATCTGACATATAAATAAAAAAAAAAAAAAAGTAAATATCTGAGTGATTTCAGGTTCCACCAACTCCAATTTTACTGGGTATGCAAACCAGAGGGAGAGAAATCTCACACCATTGCTGTCTACACAGGACATTATCAGGGTCTACACATGAAAGCTCAAACAAGCTCTGGAATATGATTAATTACCACAACCGCTGCAGAGTTTGAACATAAACTTTATCAGCCGAGCTACATGCTCGATAGAACAAGCAGGGTAGAGTATATCTGGAATATCACAGTATGATCTAAGCAAACTACTCTTTTCAAACACACATTAGTTAAGATAGACAACACCAAACCAATCAAAGCACAAAATGGTTTTTCCTCTGCTGGAGTTCAGCCATGAAGGCCAGCCATCTCTGCTGTAGCAGTGGGTGGATCGATCCCTAAAATATCACATATATCAATACATGTTTGACGTTGTTGAGTATGAATACTAGAAATATATGATTGATTAAAAAAAAAAGATTTATTTCATGCTCAGTCATGTTCTGGATAGATAAACATCTTCCTCCAATGACGTAGTACTCAGAAGGTGGACACAGTGTATATCTGATCTATTTTACAGAATATACCTATATGCTTTAACTTAGTGTCATCATCCCATGTCTTTCCTAAGCCTGCAGTCACACCTTAATGGTTCTCTCCCTGTGTGTCTCTGTGTGTACATGTGTGTATGTGTGACTGATTGTGTGAGTGGAGACAGGTGTGCTAGAGTCAGAGCAGAGGCACACCAGCTGCACCTTATCTCAATAATCAAGACCTCTTCAAGTACTCGGCGTCACCACTTCCACACCTCTGCCTCTACTTCTGTCTCAGTCGGTCTGTGTGCCTACTATGTCGTCTCCTCAGCTTTGCGTCCTTGCCTTGTGTTCACACTCTTGCCAATTTCCAGCCCAACTCTCAGCCCTAGTTTTCCAACTACCTGCCCAAGCCCCAGTTTCCCAATTACTAACCCAAGCTTCTCCAATTCTGCATTCCCTTTCCTAAGCCTTCAAAATAAATTTGACCCAAATGCCTTGGCTCTTGCTATGGGTTCACTAACTCATTCCCAACGCTTGCTAGAAGGCAACTGAAGACAAAGAACTTTTTTAATATCTTAGAGATTTTAGTTAGATGCCACTAAATTCTACTGCTAACTGTGTAGTTGCAGATTGCAGCTCCCTCACTTGCCCTTCCAGTGTTTACTTTGTCTGTTTTGGGTTACTGTAGAAACATGATGGACTTCATGTAAGAGGACATGTGGTGTTTGTAGATATAAACGGCTAATTCCAAGGCAGAATAAGCATAATGATTTTTATTTTCAGGCGGTTATACACTACTGAAAACATAATTGTGCACATTTTCCATTTCTGCCATTCTGTAAATGTAAATACTTAATCTGCCACTGTCAGGCAGGTACAAGCAGTGACAGTGTAAGGTAGCAGTACAAGCAGTGTTGTTTTAATGAATTCCTTGGCCAAATAGAACTAGCATTTCAGGTAGAAGACACATAGAGTATAGCGCTCCACTAGACAGAGGTCAGGCTTCACTACACCGCAATATACTGCACCTGTTTCCACAGTTGCCATCATAGTCTAATAAAACAGTGAATGTATGTTTAGCTCATATCTATGCGCACCTGCATCCGGGCAGACCACACACATAAATCAGATTAGTAATCTGTCCTTGTCCTCCTCCACAGCAGAGGCACCCATTAATACTTCATTTCATCTCTGCAGTGGCGAGCTTTTCTAGAACAACCAAAGGTGACAGCCACACAGTTTCTGGGTGAGAAGCTAAAGAAGCTAGCTTTTTCCTAGCCTGCTCTCTGACTGACAGGCATGGGGAGAGCAAACAAAGCTGTGGAGTCAGACTGAAGAGATGCAGAGGATTGATCCACACACAGGTTTAAACTCAAGGGATGGAACCCCGCAGGGTAACATAGCTTTCTCATGAAACAGCAGGCAAAATATTGCATAGCGCTTTAACCTCTACTGTGTATATTGATACCATGTATGTCACTTTTATACTACTCTGCTTGGGCGATGCAAGTGTTTGATATATCATGCACACACTTTCAATGAAATAAAGTGACTGTTTGCAATCCATTAATTCTTTAAACACCCACCTAAGTCATGAGGTGTAGATAACGCTTAGAAGACATGTTAATGAGGGATTTTTAAGTAATCAGACATCTTAGACGTCCAGTGGTGGACTTGATCTATCTAAGATTCTGGGGTGAATAAATGAAAAGGGCACCCTAGAGGTCACTTTGTCATGTTCACCTTAAAGATCTTTGTAATGATCAGTATGTGCCATAACAAATAACTACTGAAAGGGATTCATTCTATACTGATTTTAAACAACATGGATTAACAGGATGGAAATCATTCTTCATGTAGCCTTCATAATGCAGGAAGTTTTGTTAAGAATGCTTCCTGTTTTTTTAGTACTGCCTCACCTTCTGTCCATACTATTCCCTACATTCACAGCAGGAACCTCACAGTGGAACTGAAGTGTCTTCTGTTGTCTACTTGAGCAATTAAATATTGATTTCCTTGCTTGAGGACCTCGGTGATACAGTTGTTGACAGACAGGAGATGGTTTTACCTCCACAGATGTTCCACCTATCCAATCCGTAGGGAACTAAATAAAAAAAGAAAAAACACCTGCTTGACAGGGGAGGAAAAAAAACATCTGATGGAAAGCACACATCTTTCATAGCTTTGACTTGAAATGTCCAGCAGCTGCTTAAATCACTTAAGCATGTTTCCATGGAGACCGCTGGAGTGTGGATATACTGTATGTTTACCAGACAAGGTATAAATGTTTAGATTAATAATTGATGTGTAAGAACGAGCACAGTTTGCAAACCACGTTTGGATGAGTTACATGACTTGAATCAGAATTGCACTAAAAATATAATGGGCCATGGCAGTATAATAGGCTTTAAAATAAGTTGTGGTGGTGAGGATATACGTCTATTTAAGTGTGTGTATTCAGGTAAAGTCGTAAAGTAGAAAGAGGAATCACATGCTGCTACCAAAAACGTGTGTATGTGTGTGCGTGTGTGCATGTGTGTGTGTGTGTGTGTGTGTGTTACATGCTAAATCTATTTCAGGTCCATGCCAACCAACTTCAGTCTGACATGCTAGAGCAACATGTAGCTTAACAAAATGCCATAGTTTAAGAGATCTATGCTCTGGATTCAGTGTGTTTTTGAGACACCAAATTTAATTTCCCATTTGAGTGTTTTTTTCTTGATATTTAGTCACTGTATACTACAGGGCATTGTTGGATACTTCTTAGGAAATGTATTTTAATCAGGAGAGACTTGAATTAACACATTTATTGACGTGTACAATAAAGTGGATAATGTGACAAACATTTGGCAATTAGACCCCATCATAACATGATACTTACAAGGGTTTGTGATGGAGTCTAGACACTGGTTGTGGTGGTGAAGGGATGAAAAGAATGCTGAAGATCTTGATATGATTAAGGGTGGACTTCTGATGAGCATAAATGCCCATAGACAGCTCAATGATCAAGAGAGAAAGAGAACTGAAAATGAATGAGGTATAAAGGTAGTATTTATGCTCATCGTTTCATTTGAAAAACTGAACATAAACATACACATTAGTTATTTGCATGAAGGATGTTGACATTCAGAAACATTTTGCACAAAGTGTCATGCAGGTATTGCTGAGTGAAGAACAAGCCCTTATAATAATGAAGAATCTGTGAGGTCAGTGCATACAGTCCATATTGTGGTGTAACAAAAATTGCCAATATAGTGGTAATATAACATGCACATCAAAATAGATGGTTAAAATAGAAATAAGTTGGAAGAGGACTGCATATATTAGAGCTCATATTGTGCTAGATGATATACATCACTAAAGTATAGAGTTGATATATTCTTAAAAAAAAAAAAAAGAAAAGAAAGAAAAAGAAACCTGAGCCTTCACCACCTGGATCTGCCATCAAATAATTTCCAGCAGCACCCCAGACCCAACCGATTTTAAAGAGGAAAATAAACTTATGACATGTTTTGCACAGCATGTCAAAAGTTTGAGCTGTGCAGCAACTGCCGCAGGCATTAACATTAGCCTATAGCATACCTAAGCTGTCATCTTGTCTGTAAACTTCATGCTTTTAAAAATGAAATTCCTGCTACATATATACATGGCTATATATATCCTTATGACTGACGCACATATGGAGACAGTCTGTTCAGAACCAGAGCAACCTGCTGGTTGTTCATTAATTAAGACATTCAGCTTGGTGGGAGAATGGGTTGCATGCTGCGTATTCTAGATTATTTGGTCAGACTCATAGTGACAAATAACTCTTGCAATAACTGAGTTTTAACATTAAATGCCTGTGTGGAAAAAAAGTGGACATTTTGGGTATTCATGAAATACCGCTGATGTATCTGACAGTTTGTGCTAACACCTCTCATATCAAGTATGATAACAGAAGCAGAACCCTATACATTCCTCCTGGCAAGCAATCTGTCTGCGGAGGCTACTTAAGAAACTATTTGTATCCTATGAGGTGCTGGATTACAGGATTTGCATTTTAAAGGGTGTCGGTGATGACAGTTGGAGGAAACTGGTGAATTCAATAGTAGCAGTGCAATAAAAGATCTGTGCTGTGAGTCAAGCTCAGTAACCTAAATGACACACCTATTCCTACCCACCACAGATCCTCTAATACCTACATGAGACTGGCTATTACCCTGCAGCACTGGCAATATTTATATCACATCATGTGTACGTGTAAATGCAGCACTGAGAATACACCTACAGTATGTATATTACAGTATTAAAATGTGCCATGTAATGTGTGAGCTGTAACAAGCCATTTTCTGTTTGTTCTCAGAGACTGTTTTTCCCAGAACTGGCAACAAAAATGTCCAGTGCTGCAATAAACTAACGGCCATCTGAACCTATTTTGCTTGTTTGTTTTTTTTCTTTTTCTTTTAAAGCTTTTATCTATAATGCACTAGTTAAACAGATTAATGTCCCGGCTGTGGGGTGAAATTATTCCTATAAAGTGCAGGAATATTGCACTGGTCAAATTTCCCTCTGTGTGCCCAAAGTGCAACGATGGCAGGATTTCTGGGCAGAAATAATAGATTTTGTTTTGATCTCTTGAGCATGGAGTTGTCTCTCCCAGGGGCCTGCCAGGGTTAAACTCTGATCTGTACACTGTGACTTGCTCAAGGGTGTGTGTGTGTGTGTGTGTGTGTGTGTGTGTGTGCGTGTGGTGTTATTAAAAAGAAATATTGCTTCATAAAACCCCACTGCGCTGCAGCAGTGACTCCTGTTAATGCAGACTGTTGCTGGAGTGTGTCTCTGAGAGGGGAAATTTGTCTTTTTTCATCTGTCCTCTGTTTGCAAAGCCAATTAGTGTTAAGCATGTGAACCCATGACCCTCTGCATCAAAAAGATTGAAAGACACCTTGGAGAGAAATGTTTACTGGTATTGGTGCTTTGAACATTTCAGCTGGTCTAATCATGGATTGGTGTAATGAACTTGAACAGTGCCCATTGTTAATACAGACTAAAGCATCCTTCTCCACCGGTCATTTGCAATGCAGTTTGCAATTAAAACTGTCTGCGGTGGCCATCTGGACATTGGAGGACTGAGAATGAACAAAGGACACTTTACCCTTGAGTCCTGTTGGTGGAGAAAATGTTGACCTGAGGAGTTTTTAAGCATAGGGAGTTTTATTTTGAAAATCTACATTTATAGAAATGTAATGTAGAGTTTCTTCAGCTCTTTTTTATGACTTCTAATATTTTACTTAGAGACTTAGATCACCCTATTGGTCTAAGAAACTTTAAAAATGCCAGGAAGTTAGAAAAAAGCTTAAAATATTTTATTATTCCAGGCATTTCGGGATCACCCTGCTCTGCTAGGTGAAAAAGCTTGGCGCTTTTAGTATTTATATATATATATATATTTGTGAACTGGAGTCGTATTCCTGCAGCGGCTTCCAGTAGTTAACAACAGTCAGCGGAGTTTCAGAAGCCCGGTAGGTGGCAGTGAATGTTCTCAGGTAGGGAGGGCAGGTTGTGGCGGAGGGGGGGGGCGTGTGTTCCTCTTGCACAAGCGTTCCCGTGTTGCGTAGTCTGGAAACCTGACGTGGAGAGCAGCCGCGCAGTGAGTGACAGAGTTAGCGGCAGGGCAGACCAGAAAGTGCCTGTGGCCGCGCTCCCCCCACCCCACCCCACCCCCCTGCTCGTGCGCTCCTCTCCGGACCGACACAAACGCACGAGACTGGCGACACGCTCCGACACCGGTCGGCTGGCCGCGGCTGACCCGAGGATCCCACTTTGACGAACAGACTCGGGCTCCGCTGGCAGGAAAGGTGGAACTAAAACTACATTCATTGACTTGAGAGAGATGCACTGGCAGCATGGCCAAGTGGTTCAAGGAGCACCTAGGATTCAAAACTACCAAAGCACCCCCTCCGGCGCCTCCAAAACCGGACTACAGACACTGTCACACCGGTGTGCCCGGTACGCCTGGCTACCAACAAACAAGCTCCGGGGCCACCTTCCCGAGCCCCGCTCAGCCGGACATCCTCGCTGCCTACAAACTACAAAAAGAGCTAGACTTCGAGGACCCGTACACTCCAGGTGGAAATATTTCCTTCGGCCCGAGCTCGAACACTGTGGGGTCTCCGGATATCAAGTATGTGTCACCAAAACACCGACTTATCAAGGTGGAAACAATCGAAAAGAGCAGCCCAGCTCCGGGCGGCGGTGTCACAGTCACCCAAGCTGTTGCTGTCGGGAGTGTTAAATCTCCGACCTCGCCTCCCTCGGACCACGACAACAAGGAGAAGGTGGGTGGAAGTTTAGTCTGTGGTCGGGTGTGAAGCAACAAACTCTGTTGCTTCTTAACTCTCCTATAGACTGGAATATGTCCCACAGAAATAAAAAGCTGTTATTCTTAATATTTAGTCTGCCAAACATTTTATATTGGAGGCTAGTTTTCTTTCAAAATTAAACACAAAACTGATAGTAATAACATGGTTTCTTCATGAAACACATGACCTTCTCCAGTAAGGAATGAATCGTTACAACCGGCTGAACTTGTTATCACGACCGCACAACGGCTGTCCACATGTGTTGCGACATCCACCTCTTGTCTAATAACTAACCTGCATTACAAGGAGTGCTGTGGAGGGAACAGTCTATGCACTGTGTTCACACAAGCCTCAATATCACAGCAGATGTGCCGCAATACTGAACAAAAAAATGTGACAGTAAACTTGCTACAGTATGAAGTGCTGGCAAACTCTGCTCTGCTGGGAGAAATGTGTGTGTGTGTGTGTGCCCATCTCTGTCTGCACGCAGTGTGATCTAGTCTTATTCACAGTGTTTCTAATTGAACTTTAATCTAATCTTTTTTAACTAGACAGATCAATTTAGTTAATGTTCTTTTTACAGTGATGCCTGCTGCCTTAGGAGGAGGGGGGGGGGGGGATTACTTGTGATGGGTTTATGGATATATGGCTCTAATTTCAGTTTCTCTCGGTGCAGTGTAACAACACAAACTTCATGGCTTTTTTTGTGGCTAATGCATGGAGCTGGTTGCACACTCATCATCAACAAAGTGAATGTGGAGACAGACAAACAGGCAGAATTCATGTAGGATTTGCCCTGAAGCTCACTGTCATGCCAGGCCTCTTAGGAATCCATACACACCGTGTTCATTTAGAGAAACCTGAGATGTTCAGTGTCACTGAGGTTAAGGACATACCGTATGATGAGTGTGATCCCTCTAAGGAATGTTTCAGTGTCTGCATAGCTCATGTACAGAGGAGAAAGCACGGTCCTGTGAAAATACACACTGCACACCACTGTCCCCCCCCCCCCAAGATCACGCCTCAATCACAGCTGCGTTCCGAAATTTCTTGTGGTCGTCTTGATTTCACCTTAACGTTACTTCCTCCTCCTCCTCCTGCTCCAGTGTTTGCTTTCGCACCTGTCTTTGTGACGTGTGGCAAGTTCGCAGCTGGTTTGGGTTCAACGCTTTTATTTATATTCCACAGTGTCTGCAACCTGTCACAGGAGCGGTGCCTGAAGAAAGACGGCACTTTTTTTCACCCCGGTTTTGATCACACAAAACACAACTGTAGCTGTCATCTGTATTTCCCACATGATCTCAACGCAAAGATCAGGCAACACGTGAAGCTCATAAAACTATCTTCTGTGCCATTGTTTGTGTTCTCAAACTGTCCGCCTCTGTTTTCATGAACTTGGTATGCAGGTTGAATAATCATAAAGCTATCTGTTATATTTGTAAAACAAGCAGGAAATCAGAATTTACAATTCTCACCCAGGCTCTGCAGCTGTTCAAGCTGATTAAACAGATTATTGTTGCCTCATGTTAATTGAAGCTTATTTGGATCTCCCCCCAGTTAGGAATACAGTTGCTTCCGCCCCTCCTCTTTCTCCCCTCATGTGCACATATGGCTTGAACAGACAGACAGGCAGATGATTGCATACTACGTTTTAAATACCTCACACCTACCAGTATGAATGATGTTATGGACGAGCTAAATCAGTACTGACAGCTGGTAGGCTTAAGCAATATGCGCAGAGAAGGGTTTAAAGGTTTCTTGTCAGGTGCTGAAGGCTAAATGAAAATGGTGTAGCAGTGGAGAGGGAGGTGTGATGGAGAACAGATAACAGATATGGTGTTTTTTTTTTTTTTTTAATATATATATATGTCATCCAGGTTGTCCTCCTCACACGACCCGTGGTGGTGTCTGTACACTTACAAACTGTAAATATGTGCCACCTTTAGAGCTGTTGCCAACTGTCTCGCAGAGTATTAAAAAAGCTTGCACCGACATGAAAATTGTAAGAGCTTTGTAATCCATCACAGTAATCAGTAAGCCTTAATTTAGTTTCGTAAAAAATGTCGGTTTTACACTTATTATAAACATTTTGCTGAGTTGAGTGTTTTCCCTGCATAGTGTATTGTCAGTCACCTGATCCCCTCAGGAGGAAAGGGAAGTTTGTAGCAATATTCTTCCAAAAGAACATGTTGCCTCTTTGTTACATATTTTTGGTTTAACAGTTAAAAAAATGTGAGCGTGTAATAATTTGCAGAAAAAAAAAAAACAATGAACGTTGAGTGCTTCGAGTGTTATAAGGCTTTATGTTCAAATTTTTGTGAGGATTAAAGTTTATCTGTAAGCAAAAGATTTACTTTCCCACTGTGGCTGGCTGTGATAACTGTTCCTTGTTAGAGGGACTCTAACAAGGAAGGTGAGTGCTGTTAGTGTAGGATTGTCTCATTATATAGACACGTGTTGTTGCAAACTACTGTTTGCAGTTTGTTTCAAACTCTCTACCTCCAGGCTGGTGTTGAAAGTGTCTGCAGTTTACAATATTTGTTCTTGTTTAGTGAATCTTCATGTTGAAACAGTCTTGGAGCTACTCTTATTTTTTTTTTTTTTTATTTACAATCGAAGAGAGGCACCTGGACGGTGTTAGGAAAAAGAAAAAGTGTATTTCTGGCTTGCAGCTCACACATTCATGGGCATCAGTGTGATAGTAAATGGAGTCTTTCTAACTGCAACGACTAAAAGCTGACTGCTGGAGACTGAGCAAAGAGCACACCAGTGTCTTAACAGCACTGCTTGGTTACATTGATGTTTTAATTACTTGACTCATGAATGCTAATTATATCACTGCTTACCTAATGCCTGAAATGCCAATAGCAGCATCAAGTGAATTTTCCCCAGTCCATTTCTATTCAGCAGACTTCCATCGGAGGAAAAAGCAAGTTAAACATGCAGTGATATACTATCTGATCTGCAAAATACAGTGTATGTGCCACAGTTTCATAGGCGTCCTATTTCATCTCACGGAGTTCTCTGTTGTTTTTCATGCCAATCATCTAAGAGGTGTCACTTTATTCATAGGATTTAAATCTGTCTTCTTGGAGCTCTATTTTGATGCAGATTGTTACTTGTAGTTTGGAGTTTTCAAGGCATTGTGATGTGTCTCGTTATAAATGATGCCAAGCCCTTCATGGTAGAGTGAGTTGAGGGAGATGATCAATTATCATCCTGCCTTGGAGCTAATTAAAGGCCTCATCTCCCAGCTCATCGCTCTACTCAGCACTAACCGAACTTCTCTCAAGGACATGCGAAAGTGATGACGGCCTCCACTCGGAAATGTGTAAACAAAAGCAGTAGTGCGAAGATGACAGGCTGCCGCAGTCCTTGTGAAGTGCGGCCCGTCATCATCACTATCTGTCTGTGCACCTGGAAAACTGCTGTTGCAATCAAACTTTGGCTCCTTTCATGGCTCAGGGTCCTTTCACTCAGTGATCCTAGCCTATCTATCTATGGAAACCTGCATTCGGATCAGAAGCCCCGACAGTTGTTGAGGGAGCCAACAGAGACATCTGGATTAACACATTTCCTCTGTACTTATTTTTCTACATCTCCTCCACGCACTTTTTATAAGACCTTGCTCAGCATTTCACCTGATTATACTGGAGGTGGAAAGTCATGGTTATCTCTACCTTAAAGCTCTGTTTTGATCCTTTGTGGTCTGTTTTTTTTTTAGTTAGCAGGATTTAACCAACAAACACACTTTTAGTAAAAATTAGGATTTGGTGCAAATAGTGCAGGGCCATTTATAAAGCACTCTCTATTTTGGCTCACAACTTGTTAACTGCGAGTCTTGGAAATACAACTTCCCCTTTTCTGAATTCTCTGGTTTGAAAAAAATCACAATAGACCCTGCCCTTTTCTCCCTTAACACATTTTTGGCATTTTTTATTAGTCACCATTCCTACAGGTAAGAACAGGGCTCTTGCAAAGATGATGAAACTTAGTGTTGCATTAGTGAAGTTGTTTCATCTTGTTAGTCTTGATATGCTGTGAAAATCGAACCAGCTGATGAGGTAACATAAATATTCATACAATATAACTGACGAAAAGGAGACGGGACAGGTGTAACCCATTTAATCTGATCAACATTTCTCAGCAGCAGCATCTCCAACCATGGCAAATGTGCAGGATTTCAGCTGTAGCAAACTCAATATCAGTCACATGTAGCTGCCTGTCTCTGGAATAAAGATCAAACATTGTATTTAAAAACAAAAAAAATAAGTCAAATACAATGAATGCTAGTGCGTACAAAGGCAGTCATGCTTCAGTGTCATAGAATAGATGTCGACTTCCTTCCTTTTGTCCCTCGCATACTTTTGAGTCCATTTGAATGTGTAATGATTAGATTGGACATGAGATGGTGTACGCCTGTGAAAGAGCTGAATTACATCATTAGACACACCTACTAAGCTCCAGTCTACCACAGCGTGGGTAGATCAAGCTTGTTTGACAGGCCTGTGGATTACAATGCCTGTAGAGCATGGCTGAACTCGACTCAGCTTCATTTCCCAACAACCTGAATATCCTCTATTGGCCTTTCACCCTGGCACTCTAGACATCAGTGGAGTTTTATAAATGCATCCCACCGGCCTTTCAAGCTCTCATCTCTCCCAGTGATAGGAGAAATGTCAAGCACTAACGTCAATATCACCTGGGTCTGCGAGAGTGGTTTTCTTCAGGGAGCCAGAAAATGGATGAAAACATCAGAGCCCATCATGTTTTGTTATAGCACCCCTTTTAAGTGCAGTTCCCTACCTTCCTGCATCAGACGGAGGCTGGTGAGTTTGATAGCAGGTCGGACTGGATGTCAGAGTGGTGCAGGATGTTCTCTTGTTAGTTTACAGTTACACAAACCTGTTTTTTTTTTCTTTTTTTTTGTGCTCTTTGGCCGAGTAAACGCCATAGTGTTGGAGTCTTCGGACCACCAAGCAAAATGAATGAATACATAATGACATGATTTCAAGTCATTTTCCACCACTGTGACAATGTGATACCCAGGATGAAATAATCACCAGATTGGTGTGAAAGCTGTGTTGTTCATGTCTTGGATTTTGCAGCTGTTGTTTTTCTTAATCATGCTTAGTGGTGACAAATTTGTTGCCGTCATTGGTGGCTCACATCTTCGTGTAAGTAGATGATTATTTTGATTATTTTGATAAATAGTGTAAAATTACTAAGACAGCGTGTTGCTATGGCTACTCTGAGTCATGACAGTAAAGTCTAGACTGTGATATTGTTGGCATGAAGTACCAGGCACGATTGTGAAATCTTTGTTTCCAGTATGACCCACTCCTCACTGAGGTGTTAAAGAATGTCATGCATTTCCTGAACTATTTTAGGCATCTCAAACATTTCTCAAAGTCACACCAGGTAGTTAAAAGCCTACAAGATATTCAGCTTTAATAACCCAGTGGTTAGAATGCAAAAAATTCTTTTCATGCCAACACGTTTGTAATGTTTTAATTCTTTACTGTCCATGACAAAAGCGCACCACAATGGGTTCCTGTGACCCGAATAAGAATCCTGGAAGGGTACTTTGAAAGGAAGGAAGGAGCACAGAGCCTAACGGCGTACATGCTTAAGCTCCACCTCTGTGTGGCAGGATGAAGTCATCCTGGAGTGGAGGATACTCTGGAAGCCATAATGTAATGCTCATTCAATTGAGCAACGAAAGGTTTGGCTTTTCATCAAGATGTCATTTTGGTCAATCCACAAATCCTATTACATTTACATGACAGCGTTGTAATCCAGCATCATTGAGTGTAATAACCAGTCATGGTTAGGTTTTATATACAACCATCCCACCACATGTGCTTGAAAGTTATAGGTCTTGGAAACGATGGCCTTTAGCCATTGTTTGCTCATTTTCTTTCCCCCCCCCTCCATCTGGGAGCCTTCTTTTCAGTTTAAAGAGTCCCGATGGAGTCTGTTCTGTTTGTTGCTCGATTTGCTTTTTCTAGCTTTGCACCGGAACATCAGTCACATGATTCCACCAGGTCACAATTAGCCTGCAGACTTGCGCTGCAGCTATGGCCGCTGGGGAGTTGTAGACACATGGCTCTGTTTTGCTTAATGACAGTGTGTGTATGTGTGCCTGTGTGAGTCTGGAAAGAGGGAGTCCTGTTGGGCAGGCAGACTGTCGCACAACGATTAAAAAGAAACAAATTGAACCCTAAGCCTGCATGCTTTTCAATGCACAAACGGAGAATCGGCATGACACATTCAGTAGCTTTGCCCTCCCTCAGTAAAAACTATGCAAATTTCAGCAGTAATCAAATAGTCATTTTTGCATCTAAATTCAATACAGGGTAGAGATTACAGAGATCTGATTTGCCTTTTCATCTCCTGCATGTGAATGCAGGCTGTTGTTTTTGTGTCACACCGCAGGAGGCAGCCAGACTTCCGTTTTGCAAACAGAGCTGCCCTGTGATCTGAGTGCCCACCAGGAAGCCGAACACTTCCATTTTTTTCTTTGTGCGTTTCCAGAGTTTCATTTCATTGCTTTCTGTGAATGAGAAACGAGTGTACCACATAATTTTCAGTCTTTTGTAATGGCACTCAGATCTATGATTTACTCACAGGAGGTCACATTATACTGTTTTTTTTTTTTGTTTTTTTTAAAATTATTTTTCACAGTTCATGAGCTGTTATTGTGATAGTAGCCTGGGTAGAGAAAGAAAGCTACTGTCTGCAGTTGTTTGGTGGAAAATAAGGAATGGCTTAGTTGCTCCAGGATTAAGGAAGTGCTCCCTTCCTGACAGGAAGTGTTTACAACTTGGTGACATTCCCTTTTTAACTTGACAAGTCTGTGCTCGCCCCTCAGTGTAGGCTGGCTGCTGCTCGCTTGCTAAAATGTTACCAGGGTTAATGTTCTCGGCTGTTTCGACACGAGCACTCTACATGTCGGAAATAGTGACAAATTGTGACGGCACATAGCTGTTGCATGCTCCACTGAGAGATGTGTGATTGTCCCTCACCCCTCTTAATATAGCCTCTCCAGCCTTTTGCTGTCCTGCTCAGAGAGGTGGGAAGCCACGTAGCAATGGCAGTGGTATGGGACTCCACCCTGCGCGCTTGCTCTATTGTCAGTGTAGGCGACATGCAGGGACCTCATTGCATCCTCACCGCACAGAGGCTATCTGAGGCCACAGAACTTCCAGCCTCAATCAAGACGTCCTCACATCAAAATCTGCAGCTTTGTTTACAGCCTAACTGTGGCTTGTTTTTCTCCCTGTTCTATAAATCACTCCCGAAATCAAAGCTTCCGTCCCAGTGGATCTCCTCATGTTGTTTCATGAAGCCCTACTTTCCTAATTGTGTCATTTTTTTATCTTATAGCCATGATAAACAACTGTTTGTGCCTGTGTGTTGAGGTAGCAGCGTCACGTGGGAGTGAATTGCATGTCTGCAGTCAGCGTATTTTTACTCGTTTCAACCCACTGCCTCATTCTCAAATTAAAAACCAAATCAGTGTTTTCATAATAATTGTAATTGTAGCGTTGAGGGAAATTTGTGTAAGCCACGTTGAGGACAAATTGCTCATTCACATGGACTTGGGATTACCATATTTTATAAAATTCCAACATTCCATTGTAGCACCTGAATTATCAACTCTGCACCACTAAGTGTATATACCAGAAACACTGCCAATAAATCTATCACACAGGGATGGGGGCAGAGGAAGGAAATTGGATTTTGTCAAGCGTGCCGTCAAGTACTTAATCTTGAATATCTGTCGCGTATTAAGAGCACCTTCATAGGGTGCAAATCGCAGCTTCCTCCCCTTTTCCACACTGGAGGCCTTAAGTGGCTGTGTGGAGTGTGTTTCAATGAATGAGGTCCTTAGGGACAAGTTGCAGTGTTTTTTGTGCTTCACTGCCTTGGGTTCTACAGGAGGATGCAGTCATTCGTCAGCAGATGAGGGCAGCCTGAATAGGATTTTACTCAAAAGTAGGGTTGCATGTTTAGCTACTTAAAATTGTGGAAGCCGCTAGGTGATTTGGTCAAGTATATTAAAAAAAAAATCGATGAGGGGGCCATCTAGTTCTCTCAAAGTACTGTTTGTTTGAAGGATCCCATTGACACATCTACTTTCTTTAAAGCCTGACAGCTTATTGATGTTACATGTAGGCATGTAGATCATTGAGCAGCTCAGATGGATTGAATGCGGTAATTCAAAACCATAGTTTTGACACTATGACCTTTTTAAAATGCACAAAATGTTCGACTTTGGCGATGTTTCAGGTAAAATTTCAGCATAATACTGACATTCAGCCAAAACTGATTGCTACTAATTAATGCTGAGGCTTGTGTACATGAGCAAAAATAGTACATTTTGTGGACACGCTACAGAGAACACTCATTATCACTTTTAAGACTGATTAATACAGTTATTATAGTGAATCTATTGGTGATTTTATTTATTATTTCTTTTTTTTTTTTTAAATTGAATTTATTTTTGTGTATTTAAAATTTGTATGTATGCATTTTTATTTTATCTTTTATCCATCTTTGTCTTGTGTACATTTCTGCATTGGTATACACAATTATGTGTATCGTGCATGTTTCTTGAAAAACTAATAAAGAAAGTGTTAAAAGACAAACTACATATTGGTGTTTACCAAAAGGTACAGAAGAGATAAGGGAGGCAACAGATCTGATGCTGATGAGTCCAGTCGTCTCTGGACAGAATGCTGCTCGGGGACGTTGAGAACGCTGTGGTACACACAGGCAATTTTCTCGGAGAGGAAGAAAAAGTAATTTGTGTGGAGCTTCAGTAACAAGAGATGAAATGAGATGAAAAATGATGCAAATTTTTTTTTATTTTTTTTTACTTTACTATTACATAAGGTCTACTCTGTTAACGTGATGTTGTCATGACTACAGTATGAGAGAGGTTTAATAAGTTGTAGGTGTGTATTTGCACTGATATGAAAACCTCCTCGGTTGTTGTAAGAGACAGATATTTAATACAGAGTTACAAGTTATATAGTAAGAAAGATTAGTCAGAATGGCAAAAGATGATAACTCTGTGTAACTCCGTGTAGGTGTAAAGATGTTTTAAACACTTGGGGAAATTTGTATCAGTTCTTTCTTGATTGCCTGGGAGTATATACTGTAAGTCTGATTTGAATGAGCATTGGTAATGAACACTAGACATCCTACTTCAGCATTGATTGAGACCTCTTTACCTCGTGTGTGCATTCTGCAGCTCCTGTACACACATCCCTCATTTGTAAGTGCACTCTCTGCATCTTCAATATATTTGATATATAATAGATATGACTTGTGAGTGAACTGAATAGCTAACCCACAGTATACTGGACTATAGGGGTCATAAAAGCCTCATGATGAACAGCAACCCATAGTCATATTGGTGATTCAGGGACTATCCAGGTGTGCATTATGCGTTTTATGTCTACTTTCATTAAATGCTATTCAGAGTGCACTGTTATGCTCCGCTCATGTTTATCCTGCTAAAGTGTGGTGCATCGTATCAGTGTTGCAGTTGCTGCATCTGGAAGCATTCCATGCAAACCATGATCAACAACAGGCTAAATCAGTTGTTGCCAAAAGAACCGGCTTCACCCCGGCTGCCGTGCGAAAGCCGCCCCACATGAGTAAGAGTGCAGAGATCTGAAGAACCAACATTTAATGTGGTCTAAATCTTAAAGGGGGGGGGGGGGGGACGGGCGTAATAAATAAGTCGGCAGCCAGAAGTCAGCCATTCTTTGAACAGTGCAGATGTCGCTGAAGGAGACACATGTGAAACTGATGGCTGAGCACATTGATGTGCAAAGGAGAATGCTAAATCTAATCCTCCAAACGTATACAGTAATCGCACAAACACTCTGAATCCTGAGCTTGCTGATGGTCATGTTCAAGAAAGCGCACTTGTGGCTATGAATAGAGAATGTCTGTTTTCCAAGTAATCATCAGAACATACTGGACATGTTTCTAAGAGGTGTGTGCATGCTTTGACCTTGTCTGTGAAGTCACAAGATGCTTTTGTTCATTCACAATTCGCAGTGCTTCTTAACAGTGAATTGCTACTCTTGAATGATTCTCCAATTAGACTAAAAGCAAAGCAAATAAATATATCTGAAAACAAACACTTTTTTTTGTTTATTTCAAGCAAATAGCTCTTCTCTGGTTTGTTGACTGCAGTAGCTTGCAACTGATTGTGACAAGGCATCTTTATAGCAAATATAATAATTTGATTAGCTACCTTTGCAGACTCCTAAGTGGGCCTTTAGTGGAGGCACATTACTCTAGCACGCTCACAGAGAGCAACTGTGTTTCTTAGGAAACATTTCAGTAAAGTTTCATTAATGTCAGATCTACGTGGTGGGAAATGCGCTCCTGCACTGTCTCCCATTTGGAGGCGATGCCAGTTTTCCATCTGCCTAATCTGTTTGGGAGATATAGAACCCAGCAGGGCTCAGTCTTCGCAAGGGGCCTTCAATGAATTGTAACCAGATTTGTGCTCGCTCCTTAGAAACACAAAAGTATCTTATTGATAGTAAATGCATTATGTCAACAGAGAAGCTGTGATCTTTTTTGCTTTGAGTGAGTGCAGTGTGTTCTTTCTTGAAGACTGTGGCCAAGTCATCTTAGGATGACTGCGCACTGCACACACAGCATTCAGTCTGTGTTTATAGACAGAGATAAGGTGGCGGAGCTATCGGTAGAGGCACTTCAATGACGCTCGGTTTGCTGAGTTTGGCTTTTACATGAGCATTTGAAAATTTTTCCATCCATCACGAGTAAACATGCTCTATGCATGGCAGCTCTCTTCTCTACAAAGATAAAAAACAAAGTCCCCTTACTCTGGCCTCCCTTTAAAGTGGCTTTCTGCCCTAACAAAAATGGCATGTTTTCTTTTTTGTTACACTAAAGAACAAAAGAGCAAAAGCAAAAAAAAAAAAAAAAAAAAAAAAAACTTTTGAAATGCCTTAATCCAATTGAGCTGCTAAGCACTGAGTTGTATTAGGTTATCAGTGGCTGAAATCCCTCGTGGCATGAGACATAAATCACACACGTCAGTCCTTTTTTCTTTTTTTTTTTCTCCTTCCTCATTCTACAGCCTGCTGACTTTTCTGGCAGTCTCAGAGGAGCTTCAACCTTGACGCATTCAATCCTTCCTGGACCAGCCATGACATTAATATCATACTCCTGTCTGCACTCATTTTTTTCATGTTCATCTGTGTACGTGTCTAAAGGTGTTTATCTGGTTATTGCCTGGTGAAGTCATTACTCTCATATCATATTGCATTTGCTTCTGGTTGTTTATGGCTCTAAAGCGCCAACACTGGACATGTACTGTAGCTCAAAATGTGAAAAAGAGAAATGTGCAGCCTGTTTTTCTAATGATTCTAACCAAATTTCCAGCCGTGCTCAAATTTCAACTAATGGAGTTTCTGAATTTTTTTATTCTTTTGCTTCTGATTATCTGATTATCCAGCCGAATACATTCTGTCTCCATTAAGGGTGTCGGAGGAGAACTGTAGCCCATATTTTCTCACTTCTAATGGAAGACCGGGGCCCAATCGAAATGTAATCCTACAACCTCAAGCATCGTCTAACATTGAGCCAAAGTGGCAGGTGCCTGTTATAGTCTCCCACCTTCGCTAATGTTCCCCCTCTGTTCCCACTGATTTGAAGTCAGCTTCATCACCTGAGAGCCGCGGTGCATTTCAAGAAGTCTGTTGTGAGCTGCCAGAGCTCTGGCAGGTGTGGCCAACCTGGCCAACCTGGGATCTGTGAGCTGTGGAATGAAAGTAATTGAGTGAGTTCTGTCTCTATGCCGCAGACCAGTAAAGGACCCAGCTACCACGGGGACACGGCCTAAGCCTGATGTGAGATTCATATAAGCTTACAGCGCAGCTTAGTAAAGACCTGATATATTGAGGCACTGTAGTCTTGTGCTGAGGGGGAATTTTGCTTTCATGACAAGTGTGGCTTGGCTGCAGTCCTGACACACCCTGGCATGCCACAAGGCAGATGGTGTGTCCCCAGGCACTGCCGCCGATCTCTAACACCCCTCGCCTCACAACCCCATGCTCCTCCTGCTGTCGAGTAGTCATTAGTGCAGTGGGACAGGAAGGACACATTGGAACAATTTGGAAATATTAACCACCTCCTCCACCCAAACATGAACTAGGCTACAGCGGCTAGGTGATGGCGCCTTACGGAGGCAGTTTGTTGATTTAAATAGTTGAGTTCCTATCCCCAGATGCCCAGGAAGGATCTGTGTAGGCTGAAATTAATAACATTGTTGCCTGTTAATGGGTGACAATAGATACTATACTGTGGATATACACATTACTCGTTTGTAAAGTTATGAATGTGATACACAGGGTGGAGCTGATATTGACCAGTGTCGTTCGGAAATTCTCCCTTGATTAAAAAGATACTTCCTATACAAACAAATCCAGTTAGTCATCTACATCACCGCCTTCATGTTGAGATACATTGTAACACATTTGCCAACACATTCAGACCACAATTCATTCTGCCATGACCAACTTTGTTTTGTTTCATTTTCTATTCAAAAGTCATCGGGCTGGTAACTGGTTTGTCATCATCTTAAATTAGCTTTTGATGGGAACTTGACTGTTCCTGCTGACTGGAACACTGGACAGGTGCTGAAAAGAGCTTTTATTGCCCAACTTGGAGCTAAATACACACTTGCCTGGAAAGTGTAAGTGTTTTTTTTTTTTTTTGTAGCGTTAGCTGTTTGATGACAAGCCTTTGCAACCTTATTTAAGTATATTTGGGCACAGAGACCATAATTAAGATGTTCACAATGTTAACGGCTGCAGATGTATACCTAAAATCAGACAAACAGAATTTTAAATGAGAAATCTTGATTGTAGATGCTTTCAACTATGCTATAAATTGCATTTTGTCTTGAGGTGTGTTTTTTTTTTTTTTAAAACAGACTCTTTTGAAGTTTAAATTATGAAAAAGGGGTTTTCAAATACTGGCTCAGCCTCTCCAGAATGTAAGAAGAGAA
This sequence comes from Protonibea diacanthus, assembly GCA_028641955.1. Lineage (NCBI taxonomy): Eukaryota > Metazoa > Chordata > Actinopteri > Sciaenidae > Protonibea > Protonibea diacanthus. The sequence goes on along the minus strand of CM053976.1, from coordinate 14,418,792 downwards.
CAACTAAGAGCCACTTGCGACTGATTGCTGATTTCTGTTTTTCATCCAGAGTACCCACAGACCAATTAGACTTTGATTTAGCCTGATTCCGATTGTTTGGGATGGCAAAAAGACACATACATTAGAGTTCAAATGAAGTGTTTTACCCTCTCTGCCCTCTAGTAGCATGCTACTTCAGACATTACTAAACCAACATTTCCACACCATAAATATTAACCATTGTGGACCACAAGGTTGTCGGATAATATCATGCCCAAACTAAAGATCGAGCAGAGTATCTGTGTTTGAGTCTTGAGGTTTTTGTCCGTGATTGCGTTTAATCCCAAGACATCCCTTTGTCTGATGCTATCAGGAGTTTCCATCACATAGCCCACCCTTTATTTGTCCTCCATTATGTCAACAGGAAAGGCAAAAGATGATGTCATGTTTTTGGAGTGGCTCCACACATAACTCAATAAGTGATTGCCATTATTTCCTGAAACATGCCCAAACGTCATCCTTTGGCTCATGAAGGTGCACGTCCTGGTAAGGTGGTAGAAGTTTCCTCACAGTATAAAGTACTTCTGTCATCTCAAGCTGTTGAAAAGAATTTAAGATACAGCATTTGGAATGTTATATCAAATTTGTGGGCTATGGTCTCAAACCTCGAGCCACTCTGCTACAGTATGTGCACCGCAGTCAAATAGGCACTTCATCCCTCCCATTTAGGTGATTCATATGTTTTTTTTAGTGAGGGTTACTTATTCTTAAGTTTGGGCTGTGTTTGCAGTGACTGAGGTGGGTTTGGCACACACTATGATTACTGATGGCTGAGGTTCTATGCAACAAGGTGTGAGGTGGACACTGTGGCTGTAATGCATAATTTTCAGACAGTTTCGGGGTCTCTGGAGCCGCAAAGATGTTGCTCATCTGAATTGCTGAATTTTGATTAAACTTGTGAGCGAAATATGTATATTTATGTGGCACAAAAACAAACCAGGACAATGTTTGTATTGGATTTTTCCCCCTGCTTGAATTCACAGAAGCAAAACATTCAAGGAACCCATAATTATGCTGTGGCAGAAAAAAGTCCTAGTTATTTTTCCCAAAACAGATGGAGAGGGAATACTGAAAAAGGCGGATTCAACACACAGTAGCTGCCATGAAACACATCTGTGGTACTTACTTCCTTTGCTATTATTGCCTAATCCATGTATAGCGGAGATGAGCTGTGCAGGAATATACCTGCAGCAAACGGCTTACAAATGATCCCTGGTGAACCTTCAACCATTTAACACATGAACTTTAGAGACGCTTTTAAAAAAAATACTGACTCTTGAACACTTGAACGGTACTGTGAAAATGTCGGTGCTTTCCCAGCTGAAAAAGATATCCGAGTTTGAAGAGTATATCTGTACATTTTACTTGCTTCCCTGAGGCTTGGCAGGTGTGTGTGTGTGTGTGTGTGTGTGTGTGTGTGTGTGTGCTTGTGGAATTCTCACGGGTGGCCCGCATATGGACTAAACTTCTGGGAAGCGAACTCTCTCTGTGGCAAAGATGGACAGTGGTTGTTCTCCGGAAAACTAGCTAGGTGGAGGCACAGTACGGCGGGCATGAGGCTCGGTCCACCTCCAGTCTGCCCCGCCCGGACCCATCCAACAGATGAGTGATGAGCTTGTTTATAATGAGACCAAATCCCTTCCTGTTACACATGACTCATAGGGTGTAGTGCCAGTCATGTACGTGTTTACATGCTTCCTTAGGTGTATGCTTAAACGTTTCCTTATTTGTTTGAAAACCTTCCCAAAAATGTTTCCAAGTTACACAACATGTAGTGCCCTTCTTCTCTGCCCACTGATTTGTATGACTAGACTATCAGGAGCCTCAACAGAGAAAAAGTCCATTTTCTAACAGCTGGCCCAAACCCCTGCAGTCACACCCCCTCATTAGACCCAATGTCCAAGAGGGCAGATGGCTCAGATGGGAATTTATTTCCTTTCAAAAGGAAAATCCTTACGTTTGAAGCCGAGTCCTGGTGGTAGATGAAGGGAATATTTCAAGAAAACAAATATCCCCCCGAGGCACTATAGATGCAGACCGTTGCTCTGCTCCCTAAAGGTTTGAGCAGTATTTCTGGGTCTCAGGACATCCACCTAATTGCCATCTACTGCACAAAATGCTCAGCAAAAGAGCAAGACTGCAATTAGCCGTGGCTCACTGCCAAGTGGGCATAAATCTGCCAAATTGTTTCTCTTAAGAGAGTTGAGCCGTTGTGGTCATCTTTCCTCTACTTTTAAAATGTAGGCCTGTCACTGGGCTATCATATAATTAGGCAGACCAGCAGTAGCAAAGAGAGCGTGCTGTAAGGCTAAAAGCTGAGGCATTGTGGTGGTGTGCTGAAGCATACAGAGGTGGGGTGTCATTTATGTGTTTCTCCCCTTTATCACCCGGCCTGCGTCGGTGGATATCACTGGGTCCTGTCCTGGGCCGCAGCGGTATCTGTCATACAACTCGCCAGACGCCTAAACCATGTTGCAGGGAGTGTTCAACAGAGCAGCAAAAGAATTCCCCCTTCGTGCTGTTTCACTTTTTTCACTCCCTCCGTCTCACCTTTCTGTGTGTTCTTTTTTTTTTCTTCTCTCTGCAGCTCATTATCCTTGAAGACTATGCGGACCCTTTCGATGCTGAGCAGGCTGGTGGCACTCAGACCATTACGGAAAAAGTGACAACTGAGAATGATGGCTACATGGAGCCGTATGAGGCCCAGAAGATGATGGCAGGTAGATCAACACTTTCATCATTTTTCTAAGATCTGAATTTTATTATATCACCCAGCTATCTCTATCCACCCTCACACCTTGCGGCAGGAATCGCAGCTAGGGTGACAAATAATTGATCTGTGTGTATGACTCTGTCCTAGTGGAGTATTAATTAATATGCAGTGTGATTTGGCCATATGTTTCCAAGCAGGGAATTAATGAAAGAGGCTCAGGTGGTCTAATGTCACTTGACATGACAGGTGCAGTAGAGCATAATAACCTGTGTGTCATGAAAAACATGTTTAAAAGCTTTGCTCCTAAAAATGACAAAAATCCTGTAGGCCTATGTGATTCTAAAAAAAAAAATCACACCTCACAGGTATAGCACCAATTTAAATGTTTGTCTTCCACTTAACTGTGCGCATGTGGAGACGGCAACTTGCTGGGATTTCCAGGAAGGCTTTTTTTTTTTTTTTTTTTTTTTTTGCTACAACAATAGCTGTGTGCTAACATAAGAATTCAGCCGGACCACATTCTCCACACAACTTTGTCACAGTGCACATTCATTCTGTGGCTAAGGGAGCACAGCAATGACAAAGAACAGAGAATGTGCAGAGAAAAGAGGAATTATGAAAAATGTGGAGAAAACAAAACATGTGGCAGCTGTTTTCCTCTCTTAGCCCTTAGTACCTAAGAAAGGGATGTTTGTCTAACTGTCAGACCTCAAATTGATGTTTCTTGAACTCGGGCGACTACAAGATATCAGTATTTAGACCTTGATATACTGACACAGTCTTATCTTCTATAGTATACTTGTACTTCTCACCATCCCGTGCACACACTGTACTCTTACAAACACACATACACACACACTCCCTTCTATTGCTCCCACAAAGGCAGGACATGGATGTCTCTGTCCCTCCTCAGCAATTTTCTTTTAATGGGCCCCCAGACAATCTCTTGTTTTCATCTGTCTTACTAGTTTGACCTCTGGTCCAGTCATTGCCTCAGCTGAGTACAAAAACTCAAGATTTATCGCCTCACTCAGGTGGAGGAAGCTGTAAAGGGGGAGGGGGGGGGGGGGAGCTTTTGTGGTATCACTTGAATCTTGAACTTATTCCAAGTTTTTCTGTGCTCTTTAAGTTCAGCTCCACACAGTTCTTGCATTTGTCTGTATTGACAAACTAAACTATGCTGGCAGCAATTGTCTGTTTGATCTGATGAAGCCTTCAGTTTTTTTTTTTTTTTTTTTGGTTGCCGTTTCTGGTTGCTCTTTTCTTTGAAACCTGAAGTGGTTTTGTTTTCAGGTTCCATGCTTTTATCCATCACATCTATTGATTACTATTTTTTTCCTGTAGCGTTGACTGAGGGTGTTGTTCTCAATAGAGCTGTTAGATTTATTTGGGTCTTCAGTCATCCTTTTAATATTCATAATGATTTATTCCATGGATTGGTGCCAGTTGTAGTTAGCCCTGTATTGGAAAACTTGCAATCTATATCAACGCGCAGTTGTTAAAGTTTAATTTTTTTCTAAGTGATCGACAAATAATAGGTGGTAATAAAATCCCTGAATTCCCCTTTCTGGATATCAGCTTCTTCTGGCCAATCCAAACACATATTTGGATCACCCAAACCTATTCTCGAGCCCTGCTATTGTTTCTAAAACAGATGCCTGCGTGTTCATTTAATTGCTCAAAGACGTGCAGTGTTGTCTGGTTCTGGTTCTGGTTCTGGTTCTTCAGATATCACCAATGCAACACATTTACATTTATTTACTTTGGAGCACACGTTTTGCTGTTTGCTGTCCCAATGTTTAAAAATGGTTGCCACTGATGGTGACCAAAGGCCAAGAACTGGCTGCCAATTTCTCAAAATGGTTATCTGGCAACCGTTGCTGTCAAGCTTTGTTGGTAAATCAAAGGGGTAACTGAACCAAAAAAAAAACTGAATTGCACGTTTCATTGGTTCATTATTGGTAGCCAATATGTTGGTGATTTTCTTTCAACATTTATGTAGAAACATAGAGTGTGAATGCTCTTTCTCAACAACACAAAATTCACACATGCGCACTTCCAGTTCAGCCCCACTGGCGCAGATGGGGGCTTGCCCAAAGGTAGCTAAATGATGTAGAGAAGATCAGGTGCTGCTCTTTCACTTTCTCCCACTGTGCAAGGCCAGATGTGTGCAAATAATACATCAGTGTACTGACTATGGATATAGAGTAATTGCTGCATCTCTCATTCTGACAGCATATCGGTCAGGCAGAACTGCACACATTTAGATGGCTAAAAAGGAGAGAGAGGAACCACTGAATGGGCTGCTGCTCTGAAGCAAAGAGAGGACAAAGCCACTCATGTGAAGCTAGAGGCTTGCATCTCTCTCTGTCTTGTTCTGTCACCATTTTTTTTTTTTTTCAGTCAACCTGCACTGTGAACAATACTTGAGTTTTCTTCAACTCTCAGACTGTTGGATGTAGAAAGCTGCAGCTCTAACAAACTCTTCTCAACACTCGCTTTCACAGATGGGTGCAGATGGACGCGAAACCCCAAACATGACAACACGACAGAAACTTTTCTATTCACGGCTTTCAGAGCAAGTTTTTTTAATTTACCACCAGCCAAATTTATATAATCTATAAAAGGGTTAGTCTACCGCCTCATAAACCAGACTTTAACTTCGCAACTTATAAAATTTAAAGGTGTGTAGCAGAGGGTTTCTTATAAAAAGTGTTTCCAATTAATTCTCAGAAGCAGACTGAGAATCAATCAGGCTGTCTGACATTTTTAGTTTGTCTTCACGATCCTTAGGTTTCACGTTTCAACACAAGATTTACTTTGAGCTGCTGTCGGCTTGAATCTCGGTGAACAGAAACACACACACACACACACACACACACACACACAGTTGCTGTGCCAATTCTTAATTCCTCAATCAATCACAGTAATTTAATACGCTGTATCTGCTGATACTGTTATTTATAATTTCCTACATAAGAGGCTGTGATATTAATCTTACATATCAACTTGGGATATCACTGTTTGTGGCTCATATTTCCATGTTTTCCTACACATGCAGAAACACTTGCATGTCATAACCTCAAGGATTTGGCCACCTTGTATTGGTATCGTTTGTGTTGAATAATCAGTAAACAGCAGAGATGGGGTGATCAGACAGTAGGTCCTTTGTAAAGTAGTAGCAATAGTGACTAAGATGTTCCATAAATGATTCCATGGATTAAAAAGTCTCCATAACAATGTAAACTACATGAGGTACTTTGACAGTTACTAAAAGAAAATTATGGCAATATAGGTTGTAAAAAATTGGACTGTATACTGTATGTTTAGAGCCTTCTATAATGTCTTGCTCTTGTTGCTCCAAAACTGCAGCCCCCTTAGTGCTCTCCAACAAATCGCAAAAAAAAAAAAAAAACACCAGACACTGGATGTAGAGGGCACATGAACTGCATGTAATATTATTGCTGTCAGGGGATTAGCTAAAAATGCTTTTTACATGGTATTGCTGTTGTAGGTTACTTAAACTGCACAGATTTTATTATTACATTAATGTTAATTAGCTTAATTTGTACAATGACTCAGACATCATTGAAAAGCACTGCATGAAGTCAGTCTGTACTCGTATGGTGATTAGAAAAGGCTTTTCACACTCCTCCCCGCTCTTCCATGCATTTTGCAATTTATGAGCCGTCGCTCATGAGATGAGTTAAACAACCTGATTGATTATTATGCTTCACTATCTATTCACAGCAAGCATTGTTACAGAAAGGACATTCAGTTTCTTTAGAGACGAGCGGACAAAAAGCACAAGAAAAGCCACTGGCCATTAACAGCTAACAGATGTCTCTTTGTCCTATATTTTTATTCCATTCATTTCTCATTTTTTGCTTAGAAATGTATAAAATATAAAAGAGGATCTTTACACATCTGATACCTTAATGTCCACAAGGGGAGGAAATGAATTTCAAGGCACACTCCTTTGTGTTCCAAGTAGCACTTCCTCCATTGTTTTCATTCCTACTACTAGAATTCAAAAACCTGCAGACCAAAATGAGACTGCTGCATACTGCCTACATACATGCCTAAAGCCTCACACCCATTCGGTTAGGGCAAAGTTAACAATTAACTGTGCTGCTTTATTGTTGAATTGCAAGAGGTCGCATGTTTATATAGAGTGACTTCTTAAATGCCTGTGAAAAGTCTGTGGAAACCGGATGTTGTCTTGAAGATACAATTATAATCCCTTGATTACATAACATTCACACCTTCAGCGCACAAACACATACACTCGACCACATAGTGGGAGGTGTGGCATGGACCCGAGGCGAAAAATGCCACAGCCGTTTACATAATAGAGGGTGCACTCCTGCTGCTCGTGTGTATGTGTTGGCACGCATGCTGTCATGCATTTGTATGTGACTTTGTGTGTGTGTGTGTGTTTGTGTGTGATGTATTCCCCATGCCTTTCTCTCTGAAGAGCTATCCTTAGTGAAGTTGTGCCGGTTGATTTATGGGCCTGCTGGAGGAGCATGTCACGACTTCCTTAACCTGAAAAGTCACCCTCCCCACCCCCTATAAGCTGCTCCACACTTGCTGCCGGCCGGGGCTTACTGCGCCACATGCAGTTTTGTGAAGACCTGCGTAGCCACTTCTTGTCCTTACATTTCCTGCGTGTGTGTGTGTGAGTGCCTCGAATGTTTGTCATGTCCACACGCGTCGGCCGTTGCATGTGCTAGGTTTGTATCCATGTAAGTCATTAGTGTGTGTGTGTGTGTGTGTGTGTGTGTGTGAGGAGAGCCTGGGAGAAAATGTTTTTCCCCTCATTGTCAGCTGGTGTTCTGGCCTGTTGCATTACTGTATTGAAGGTGTGTATCTTGCATGGTGGCTCACGACAGATTTCACACTCGCGCATAACCTTCTTTCTTTATCTTATCGCCTCTTTCACACGTATAAATACACACAGATATGTTCACACTGACCCCTGCACACAGACACACACCTCCTCAGCTGTCAGCATGGCCATTCCGTGCATACCTCAACACAAACGGCAGCACCTAATCACAAGAGGAGCTGTCGGAAGAAAGGCTTCAATAAACTTTTTCAGTGTTACTTTATCTTCTCCACTTGACTCTGTTCCCTCGTACATTGTTGTAGCTGTTGAGACTTGTTACACAGACAAGTACAAGGGGCTGGGCTAGTACTGCAGGGCAGTCTGCACCAAGCCATTTCTCAATGAACACACACTCATCGTCATACTCCCCCGTCAGCGAGGCAGGCAGACGACCATGTGAGAGTTTTCCCACAGTGCAGAGGAGGCCTGTTGTGCAAACAGCTTGCATGATTGAGCTCCCCCGAACAAACACACTTCAGTCCAGTCCACTTGCCGGTCCTCAAGCCGTAGTCACACCGCTGCACCCAAAGTGTGTGTGAATGTGTGTGGGGGGTATCAGACAGATATAACCCCTCTAGTGTGAAATATTTTACACCAGTGGTGAATTTATTACGCGCCGTGTCAAAGTTGTAACCTCAATTTGTCTTCATCCCATCTTTCGGGTCATGCTCAGTCATTTAGCGGCAGAAGAGTTGTGCAACAGGGCCAGAATGCCTGGAGGGGAAAAAACCTTGATGTTTTCCATAATGGTTGACTCACAGTAAAGATGGGTGTTCACTATTCCTCTCTCTCTCTCTCTCTCTCTCTCATTCTCTCTATCTCCCTCCCTCTCTCTGAGAAATGTGCTGGGAAATGTCTCCCGGCACTGGCACCTCCTGCACTGCACTCCCAATGATGTGGAGACTAGCATCCAGTGCCAAGGAGATGAGTCATTAGCAATGGAGTTGATTATTTCATTTACTCATGGTAGTGTGGTGCTAAGCCCCCTGTTGGCTCTACAGTATAAATGCCAGGAACATTACCAGTTTGGCAGAGACCTGAGTGGGTGAGAGAACACGTTTGGAGGTGGGGGCACTAACAGAGGGATGACGAAGGGGGAATCAAAGCAGAGAAAGACTGTCTGAGACAAAGGAAAGTAAAGAGTGACTGAAGAGTTGTGGGGACAAATATTAGAGCACCCCTGGGTTACTTTTGTGAGAAAAAAAGGCCTGGTGTGCTGAATGGTTTCTATCTCCTCCTCACTCCCTCACAACACTGAAAACTCACCCCAGGCAATGGCAGGTACATGTGGCAGCACATATCTTGGCATATAACCCTGCTTTTATTGCCCCTGAGCTGTAACTTGAGGAATATCCAGAGCATGCACTGACAGTGGCACTTCTCAAAAGTGATTTTTTTTTTTTAGAAATTGGTTGTCTGTCAGTGCCATTAGTATATAATTTAGATTTAGTGTGTTGTTTGTACAGGATACAATAATTCTATAATTATCCTTTCATCTCTTTCATTTTGTTTTTAATCGCATCTGCCTTTGTGCATATGAAGGACTTTTTAAGAATGACCTCAGCAACACATTTATGCATTACCAGCTGCATTCCAGCTGATTATAGGCAGCTATAAATAAGCATGGACTGCAAGGCCATTTAGCTGAAAACCGGACGGGGCAGTGAATAATTAACACCCTCCTCCCCCTTCTTCTCACGCCTCACAACAACTACTGTTTAAGGGTATTTGGGCCATGCACTCAACTCACTGCTGCTCTTTTTAGCAGCGATACAAAACTGGAAAAATTACACCACCTTTTACAAAAAAAAGAAAAAAAGAAAAAAGGCAAGCACAGGGAATCCATTGGCATCTATGTGGTTTATTTTATAATGTAAAAACTAAAGACAAACATAATGTTGAAAATCCTAATTAAACTTGTAGTAAAAGCATGTCAATGAGTTCATTTTAAGAGAATATGCTGATGTGGTGAAATGCAATGACAGCAGAACATATAAACTATTTATAATCCTATTACAATAAGCTGTAAAGTTTCATAATGAATCCAAGCCACTAACAAGTCTTGACAGACATGAATGACCATAACACGTGGGAGCATGTTCTACACAAGAGTCACTGTGTTTAACAGGAAGTGTTTTTTAAAGGTCATCAAGGGCACTGACACACAGAGCATTTGAATGGCTGAGTACACAACATCCTCTAAACTAACAAACCTGACCAGACATCTACTGTAAAACTTGAATCTAAAATCTAAAATAAAGAAAACCATGAAACAAAAAAATATCATTTATTAGCTCGAGGACAAACAATGGAGATGTTGAACTGCAAAATGGTGAAGGCAGCTGTGTAAGATGAAGCCTCACAGCAGGAGCTATATTTAACTTATGTGCCTGGGCTGTATTCAAGATTTGTCGATAGAGGCTTTGTGAGTAATGGTGACTTAAGTTTACTCTACTGACAGGGCCCCCAAAAAAAGAAAAAAAAATGGTGCAAATACATTTTGCCTTCTCTGCGGGGCTAGGTAAGCTATGACCCTGCAACACAGCAGGTTATTAATGATAATGTTGGCTTAAGGGGGTTTGTTCTCTGATATGTACCCGAGCCGCCTCTCGTGTACAAAAGCTTGGCCTAGTTACTCTTACTTTTAAGATTTTCTATTCACTACAGGGTGTTCACTTATTTAGCAGAAACAGAAACAGAAACAGTCCACTGTTCCACCCCGTTCCCTGACTAGTCATTATGTCTACATCCCATTCAGTGGTTGCCAGATTTTGTCAGAAGCGAGCTACCCACTTGTCACAGCTACATGATCCCATGAGAAATGACTGACAGTTATTACACACTGATCTGACAGTGTGGTACTGAGTGATGCAAAACCAAAGCTCCACAGTGCCAGAGCTGGTGTCAGGTGGTCTTTTCTTTCTTTTTCATTTTTTTTTTTTTTTGGCTTGGTGCTATTGTTGGAGCTGTGTTATTTTAATGTTTAAAAATGGTCTTGTCAACAAAATGCACAGTGTAATGAGAGCAGAGCTGGGTTTCATTTCTAAAAGAAAAAAAAAAAAAACACACAGAACAGTAATGAGATCCCTCTGGCGTGAACCACAACTTTTATAGGGGGACTGCAGCTTAATTTATCTAGTCTGTTAGAAAACTTTGAGACAATTTATAGTAAGACATTAGGTGAATATGTAGCCTGATATCACTTATAGTGTTGATCCTGTTCAAAGTATGGGACAGACACATATGGGACTAAGTTGCTTGCAGTTATAGATTCCCTCCGAGTCAAACAGAGTTCCTCTGCGCTCCCCACCAATTGGAGCATGATTTTTCATAAGCATAAGCATATTTTTCAAGAATAACACAAAAGCCTTAGCAAATTTCACAGTGAAGAAAATTAACATGAAAAATTGTGAAGAAATATTTGTGCTTAATAGTTTGCTTTAAAAAAATAGACGCACTTTGGAAATGAGCATGATTTTCCAGTTTCTCTTGGCTGTGAGCATGTCAAGTGTGCTTGGCTGTGTTTGTAGGAGTTTAAAACAACCATGTGACTTTGTGTAGCTGTTAGACTAGGTAGCCCACTTCAAAGAGCTGCAATGTGTATGGGATGCTCTGTGGCTTGAACAAGAAGTAGTATTACAGAGCTGTGTAACATTTCCTGGCAAAACTGATGGTTTAAAAATAGTTTTGTGTGTTTCCTTGACTTTGACATACAATCTGAAGGGTTATGAGTGTGTGTGTTTGTATGTGTGTGTGTGTGCGTGTGTCTCTGGCCTACTGGATAATAGCCAGCGGCCTCTGTGGCATGTAGGGTCATTTGGCGGAGCAGAAAAGTGGAAGGTGTAGGAGGTGGGGAGAGAGGCGAAGAGCAGGAAGACTGACGACTTATTGGTGAAATGAGAAATCTCTAGCTCCAGCCTGAAGACCTCCCTCCCCCTCACTTAGTGATGAATGCCGCCCTGCACTGTAGCTCAGGATACTCAGTTATATGACATTTCCACTCGATATTGACACATGCAGTGCCGGTTATGGTCATTAAACTGTGTACATTTTGTAAAACATTGTGCTTGTTACACACACTATACTTCCTAGGATTTGCTCTGTGATTTTTGTTTAAGGCTGACTCTGCTGAGGGTTTGCAAAGAATGACGACATCATAGCAACAATTTCAAAACACGATCCCACACTAATTCAAATCGCAACAACATCACATAAGCCCAAACTTTGGAGGAGCTGGTTGCTGGAGCCAAGCAGGTTGGTGTAATGGAAATTAAGGAGGCAGCGTGATTCCCAGTGTGTAGTTCTGGTCTGAAAAAAAACACTGTATAGGCACTCCTATCAGAAAGCTGGCACTGGATCCAAATGTATTGCTTGTGCTGCATTTGGTTTGCACATCCTGTACAAAGCTGTCTTAAATTTTTGTTTTATTCCAGGCATTTGATCATCATTTCATCTGCAATGAATGATTTATTTTTCCTTCCACCTAAGTGAACATCATTAAACGGAGACCTCATGTCACTGAGCGTACTATTACCTGCTCATGATAACACATATGTCAGCATGTTTGTTGTTGCAGTCAGGCAACCTTTGCAAGAAACTTGACAACCTCTGCCGCGTCCCATTTGCTAGGATACTTCTAACAAACTAGCCGCATAGACACACACATGGCCTCTGATATCCCACTGTGCTATGCTGTGCCAAGCCAAGGATGGATAGGATGGCAGACTCACTATCCATCCGTTACAGCTGAGTGGATAGGGAGGGGTTGTAACATGGGGGGTTGGGGAACTGGGCACCGGGTAGCTACTCTGGCGCAGGTTGGAGGTGCTGAAGTCATTCATTTTAAAGGTAAGATTAATGACACCATTAATCCATGTCTGGGCCACTGCAGAGGAGGACAGGGCAGAACTCGTAGCTGCTGCTGGCTACCCAGAGCCTGCAGCACACACACGCATGAAGTCTGTTAATATGCACACACATACACAGATTCAGGCAGCTGTTGTGCACACAGAAACACTTTCCTCTGGGTCATTTGATATGTCAAGTATCCATTTAGCCTGAAGTGGTCATGGAACTTGAGGCTGTAGTTTGCATCTTTTGTTGGGGCAACTTGATGGAGGATATTGGTCTGATTTTTACAGGCTGGTGAGAGGGAGCGGCGCAATGAAAGACAGAGGATGACAGACTTAGTGAATTAGTAATAGACAGAACATTGGCTGGCACCAAATCTGATCGCAGGCCTGAGTTTTTTTTTTTTGTGGTGGCTACATTCAAGCTGGAGATGAAATCTAGCCTGTTGACACTCTGGTGCGACACAGAGCTTTTAGGTGTGAGTGTGTGTGCACGAGTGGGCGGCTAGCACTCTGCAGCTGTTGAAGGACACGACAGGAACAGATGGGCACCCAAAAAAAAAGACAGACACGGGAACAGCAGATAAACACTCACAGGGACACAAATGCACAATCCACTAAAACCTGTACAAAGCATATCTCAGTGTACTTGGCTGTGTGGGAGTGGGTGAGAGCACGTCACAAACACTCTTCATTAACTTAAGTTTTTGAGGCAATATTATATGCCGATCCAAAGGCAAAATTTTTAAGGCTGTGTTGCCTGGAAATTAATGCAAAAGACACCAGTGAACTGTACTTTTCTTAAAAATATCTATCAAAGAAAAGCAAAGAAATGCATCCTATTAATTTTACCCTTTTGGGTAAACGCTGGATTAACTATCTAAAAGAATAATAGGATAGAAGGTTCCAGGCTTAGAGCTAGTGTCCTCTGTAACCTTACATTTTGGGACATACTCATCTGCAGTCTAAGTGCATCAGGATCAATACCTCTGGATTCACCTTGTCCTTGTGTTGTTTGACAAGGCTTTTCAATCATAACCCAGGACAGATATCCTCTCTCACTAAGAGAGGCTTGTTTTGTACTGTGTGTGTGTGTGAGAGTGGGAGCACAAGAGAGATTATAGGAAAGAAAGAGAGGGGGGTGGCACTGAGTATTAATGCAGCAGCAGGTCAGGTATAGCTTATTTTTCTAATTAGTAATGATAGGACAGGCAGCTTCCTGTCTTGGTCAGTGGTGGAAAAGAAAAGTGGCTGTATAGGTAATTTTAGTTTCAGTCTGACTTTGATGGAATTATTTAGAATACTGCAGTCCTGCACATGACATGCATACATGGCAATTCAGTTGAAATCAAGCTGGGGAAATCAGGTTTGATAACAGAAACCGCATTTTAAAAATATGCTCAGTGGAGAAAGCAAGCTGTAACCTGATTACTCAAGTGCATGTAAACACAGTGACCGTAAAACAGAAAGAGGAACGGACAGTGGAAAAGAAATAACCTGAGAATGACAAGGTCGATTTATAGTTATACTGAGTTTGTGCATGTTAGCACCCCACACAGTCTATTTCTTTTAGCATATAACGTTTGGAGGCGTGTGAGGCACTTAAAGATGCACGTTATTGTTGCTAAGTCATGGTGTCAACGATTAGAAATTGTGAAATGATGCAGCAAAAAAGCTCTTCAATGTTACAGACTTACGTAAGGATTTTAAAGGATGGACACAAAAAATTTTCAGGCCAGAGATGTCTCTACTATATCTGTCATGATTCACAACTGATATGTAGCTGGAACCTTGGCTGTTAGGTGAGTGGAAACAGCGGTCTGTGGAGAGTAACCTGTATCTGCTGTTGCAGTGTGAGTAATGTAGCTGGGCAAGTCTGTTGACAACAGGGTTGGACGAGGGTTTGAAGAGCCAGCACACAGTGATGAAGCCGTCATCTTAAACCAGCACTGCATCTCTCCGCAGAGCTCTCTCTCTCTCTCCATCTCTTGTATGTAGTACACTTTCTCCGGTCTATTGCTGTCTGTTTTTGTTCCGTCTCCCCTATTGCTCTTCTTTGTCCTTATCATATCTTCATTTGCTTTTCTTGTCTCCCTCAATCTGTCCACATCCTCCTGTCTCCATTTATTTCATATATATACGGACTCTGCTCTGCTTTCTCTGCCTCCATCTCTCTTGCTGTTGCTGGGTTTCCGGTCTATCACTCTAGCCAGGAGGCAGTAGTCTGGGACATTCCTGTTTTCACTGTGATAGACTATAGACTAAGCTCTTTTTATAGGAGCCTTGTTGTCTTGTAAAATAACCCAAGGGTATTTTTTCCTCTCTGGGAGCCAATTTATTGGTGACATTTATTCAGGAATGACCTTCTCTGGGTTTGTCTTCTAGAGACACATAGCGTTATCTCCCCTCGCAGGGTAATCCAACCATTATTGTAGCTTGATTTAAACATTTACCCTTTCCTCTTTTTTTATGTCTGTATACATCGCTGTGCTACAATGCACACAAGTGTACTATACCAATTAAAGCTGTATTACCCAACTGTAAATTTTACTTTGATACATCTGCTTGCTCAAGGGCACACGCTGGCTGAGTTCCCTGCTTCGTCGCAGTGATACAGGCATGCAATGCTTAAATTTGAGGTGACTAATTAATTAAAATAGTGGACCAGCACAATAAAGGCACAAGGGAGATTATAACCTTATCAGAGCATGTCAAGTGTGCTTTCCAAGATTTGAGATCCAATTAGCCAGATGGATGGTTATAGCATAACACACTCTCCTGTGCATATATTCCCTTCCAAGCTGTGTATTTTAAGCCTGACGTTGATGCTACAGCCTTTTTTTGCAGCAGGCATTTAAAGAGAATAGAAACAAGTTTGTGGATGGCCTGTGTGTATTGTTAGTCTAACGCTCGAGAGTCTTTGGCAAAAATCACTGTTGCTTCAGTGAATATAAAATGGATAGTCTCCACTCAGGCAATCTGTGACCTTTTCCCCTCATTACTTATTCCATCAAGAGGATAATTACTCATTGGAAAGGCTGATATATTTTCCTTTCAGTAAAAATACATTTGTGTATACCTTAAATTCAAATCCCTCTATCTTGCTTTCTCTCCCTCTGTCTCAAGTGCTACTGTCTTTGTTTGCATCACATCTTATCAATCACAAACTGCGATCACTGGTGCGATGAGGTGAGGAGCTGGGTCTGCCTCGGGCCCGGCTGGTGGGTTCGGGTTGTAATAGGATGGTGCAGCCTGTTAATTTGATACGGTGTGTGGCTGAGGAGCCTCATTAGGGACAGTAGCTCTCTGTGAGCTACTGTGAGACTAGGCTTTCCATCACCACCAGGATACCACAGGCAAGAGCAAAATGGGATGGAGGGAAAAGGAGAGGACTGAGATGAAGGAAGGGAGGAGATCATTTGGAGAGAGGATGAAAGTGAAGGATAAAATATTACAGTTCTGTCACCATGGGTCAGTGGAGAAAGGAATGAGTACAGAGAGGAAGAGAGCCCCCAGGAAACTATCAACAGTTGACCAGAAATACGCTTATAACCTTTTTTCTTCATAGCGTAGACTTTAAGCACAGTTTTCTCTAGAATGCTTTACCTACTGTGTTCGCTTGGCATAAATCTTTTTGATAAGAGAGTCAGAAAGTTTAGTTTAGGCTGTCAGTTATCCACTGTTTTCATTTTTAAGTGCATCACGGGTAAAGCGAGTGAGTGTGGGAGATTGAGGATTTGTGACAGCGAAAGAGCAAAAGAAAACAGCACAGGAATGCTGTCGCCAGTCGACCAGAATGGGTAAGAAGACAGAGGTGGAGAGGAAAACAAAATAATGGAGAAACAAATAGGAGGACTGGGAGCCAAGAAGCAGAGAATGAGATAGTTCAGTGAGAGAGGTTCATTTCCATGTGAGCATTGCATTTTCTCACGTGCCGTGTGCATCAGTGTGGTCTCACTGAGCAGTCAGCACTGAGGGAGATGAGATGCAGCTATGGACAGACTAAATTATTAAAGTAAAGATCTCGTTCTTGACTGAATCCAATAAGTTGCGTATGATTTGGCTGTCAGAAAGATTGGTGGCCTGGATAAGGGAAACCCCTGGATCACGTGGCGCCACCAGTCCTCCTCCCTGGGTAATTGACTTGTGCACAGTATCGACTTTCTGGTCGAGGTGATTAAGGGAGCACAGGCTAGACTGGAGCCCAGAGTCTGGCTCCTTGGGGTGGGTCACTGGACCTCACAGCAAGCCTATCCTGGGTGACCTTTGTCCGGAGCACAGAGTGGTTAACCCCCAGCATACTGATCTGGAAAATACTGATCGCTTTATTGATGTGGAACAGTGGATGCTAAGAACTACTGAAGCTGGATGTTTTTTTGTTTTTTTTCTGTTGCTTCCTTTTGCTGTCTTGCTCTGTCTTTCTCACACTTTCTCTCTGTATGTAGCCTTTTTTTCACAGGGAATCCAGGCTTCAGAAATAATTGGCTGATTTGAAAAAAAAATACATATCTGAAGTTTGGATTGGTTGGTATATTCCTTTCCACCTTTTTTTGCTGCTGGACGGATTGATTTCCCCCTGGCAAAGTCAAAAGACTTCCTTTTTATTGGCTATTTTACTCATTCAGTAATCGAGGCATGATTTTATTCAGTGAACGTACTGCAAGAAACAAACAGCAAACTGTTAACTATTTAACTCAGATGTTAAATTGGTGTGCTAATAAAGAGGAAAAAAGGAAATTATGTTGTGTAAACAAATACCGGCTTAGGTATGAAACAGCAAGACTATGACACTGAAGAGTTACTAGACCTGTCTGAATCATCAATGACCAGGTCACGCCTTCTTAATAGTATTCACCTATTAATAGAAACTCATTCATTTGTTTTTTGTTTTGTTGACATTTTGTTTATAGGCTTGCGTAAAACTTGTGCATCATTTGCATGGAGAGCCTCTTTCCACTGTCAGACTGTCACACCCTGTGTATCAGATGAGGCAGGACTGGAATGACATGGTGAATGGCCTGAACTTAAAGCACAGAGAGAGATAGATGAAAAATGGATAAACAAAATATGGGGAAAAATCAGTAAAAGAAAGTCATTGATTTGAAGTGAGGGAAATAAATACTTGGTTTTCAATGCAGTTTGAATGTACCAGAGAAATCCAGCAGTAAGGTGACCTCTGCTCATGTGGGACTACAGAGGATCACCACAGGGGAAGAGGCGCAGACAGCTTGACCTGGCCCTGGAGCCTCTGTGGTGGACAGTTGGGCTGTTTGATTGTGCCGGTTCATGCTGTCTGTAAAAATCAATACCAGTTCTGTATTCAGAGAATAAACAACCAAGAAGGACTGTGGTCTGTTTGAGTTTGTGTAGATGTGAATGTGGTTTACACCACGAGTTTCACAAATACTGTTTTTGTGAATTGACAAAACAGGAGTTGGCTTGATCATTTAAGAGAGTTGTTTCACGGTCTCTGTTTTCTAGAGTTAAGTCATTTATCTTCATCTGACTGTTTACACATTGCCTAAATCAGTGGTTCTCAGAGTGGGAGTTCTGGGGGGTTCCCAGCAACAATGGGGATAATTTAATTTCACTGTAACTGAGAATGAGTTTCATACACTTTGTGTAATAAAACAGCAAAGACTCTATCAAATCCTCCATTTGATAGAGTCTTTGTCTATACTTTGTGTCAGTTTAGGGGTCTGAGAAACACTGGTCACATTATTTCTGACAAATTGCAGCACTGAAAGCTTAGGAAAGATACACAGACTGTTTTTTAAAAGAATTTCAAATATGCTGGCTGATTCTTGATAAGATTACTACTTCCTGCAGAATAAAGAATGAACCTTGACCTTTAAAATAGTAGTTTGACAAAACAGTTCCCTGTCACGGCCCACTAACTAGGCTTTTCTAGAAGTTTTAACCACAGTACACCATCTCCATTAGATAAAGGAGTTTTCTCATTTGGAGATGGTTTTGTTGACCTCTGAGCTCAGTAGCTATTATGATTTCGTCCATAGCACTTTTTCACCTCTGTTTTGGTTTAATAGATGAGCACTACTTTGACAAGACAATTTCAACTCAAGGTCTGTCTCAGTCTTACTATTTTGTGAAACTAATAATGCACACTATTTTGAAAAACAAAGCTGCTACATGAAAACCATGACATTTCCAAAAGAAGAATACAACTTAGAACAAGAACTGAAGCTGCTTTTGGCAATTTCAATGACTCCAGCTGGCAGAGGAAACTGTTGGAAATGTGTTTTCACATCCAGAAGATCTGATCCAAGGATTCACTAAACTTCACAAAGTCTGTTCATGTTTACCAGTCTAGGCAATTTGTTCCGCTCAGTACTACTGATGGATATCAAAAAGACAAGAAACCTTACTTGACATTTATACATTTCCTCCAGTCCACCTCACACAGCTCTGGGAGTCCACACCAACCACAAAATCCTCAGTACTGGCTCCACTGGGCAGTTAAGAGTTAGAAACCCTAGGTACTGAAGCCAAAGCTTTTAAAGAGGATCATGGCTCATTTATTTTCCTCTCCCAGGTTATTAATGCCAGTTCAGGTATTTTTATTAGTGCCACTCTGATCACAGGCTGGTGTCTCAAGCACATATAAGACTCAAGCTGCCCTCCACTGTGAGTCTGTGTAATTGGTGGTTTGGATGTAAATGACATCACTATGACATTCGACAAGTATGTGTCCTTGTTTAACCAGCCAGACATGTCATCTGTGGTCTGACTCATACTCTGAAGAAACATGGCACCCTGTCACTTTACTGTAGGCTAGCCGCTGAGCAAGCAAGGCTGGACACGCACACACAAACGCATACTTATACTCAAATAATTTATATTACCGTCCTTGGCGTCACTTGCTGTGAGTTACTGACATATGCTGCTGAGTAATCACATTCACACTCACAGCATCACAGAAGTTCTGAGTCATAAATCACTGCATTAGAAATACTAATACCTGCCGGTATGTGTCACATTGTTGTTGTGAATGTTGATTATTAGTGCACATGCACAGCCTGCTTGATGGCATGTGAGCTCCATGTTTAAGTCTTATCTCACCCTGTCTTATTGTTTGAAAATAGCTTTTGATCATGTCATGAAGTGAGGACAGTTATTTGAACATTAATGTGCTGTCCACCTACACAAATTATTGTGGACTACTAGAAAGCTCAGACAATAGCTGGAAAGTTTCTAAACTACATTTTGAATATCGACTCTGCACATTAATGTGGATGTAGTTATGCTCCACTGATCTGCAAGGTCTACAAATGAAGCCCTCTGGCTAGCCAAAGAAAAAAAAAAAAAGTTTCACATAATACAATCCTGTGAAACACACCCACAGACATCCACGACATACCAAACATGGAATCATGTCCTGTTTTAATGTCAAGTATATTTGTCCTCAGCGCTGTCAGCCTGCATTATATTTGGACAAGTGCATGGCAGACACCGGTCGCCTTGACAAGCATATAAAGCTTTGGGGTGAAGGAGTGCAAGTGAAGAGATACATATCATAAAATCCTCAACTAATGACATTTCCGCTTTTCAGGCCTCACTGACAGCCACAGGAAATCCTCTATCCTGTTAAGAGCAGCATTACAGTGGACTGGTCACTGTTATAGACCTCACCGGTCAGCTCAGACCCAAGTGCAGCAACATGTGTGGTAAAACTGCATCCAGTGCATGAGCATAAATTTGCATTGTACACACATCAGAGTATTTTGGGTAATGACTGGAGACAAGATGGCTGACAACATGTCTACATGTCCATATACATAGTCTTTTTTTTTTCATATGCAGCCACATCAGTGTTGCAGATGCAGTAATGACTACTGACAGCATATGGAAGTCTGTTTTTGGTTTGTCCCCTATCCATACAGGCGAAGTAAACCTCCTCTCGGTAATATCATTATCAGGCCTCAGAGCTCATTAAGCCCAAGCAGATGTGGCAGACAAAGAGATGTGTTGCTTATACAAGGCAGCATGTGAATTATAGAGGCGAGTGCTTTATGTTGTAGTGGTTGTAATGATAGTACTGGTCTGTATGTAGCATTTTTGTAGGTAGTCTCTCTCTCTCTTTCCCTGCCAGTGTGTCTATATCAGTTGGTGTATCTGTATGCCCTGTCTCTGCCCTCTGTCTGTGTGAATGTTTGTTTGTCTTTGTTTGCCTATGTGTGCAATGCAGCTAACCCACAGACAAACCAGTATTCTACTGACTAACCAGGGAAATGGCTTTATATCCTAATCCCAACATATACATATAACAAATATAAATAAAATAATTGTGAGTCTTTGCTGTCAGTGATGCAGTTTTATGGAGACAAATTACTTTAGTTAGTTAAAACCAAGTTAGGAAAGTTGAAAATAGATTTTGAAGGTTTAGATGTCCATTTTAACTTCTTTGTATTGTTTGTAGTGTCATTTATGTTTTGAACAAACCTTGTCTCAGATCACAGATATGAAACTGATTTATTTATTTATTTACTGATTTATTTCCCTTTTTTGTATTGCATATTGGATTTGTGGTACAGATTCAATAGGGGAATCTGCATCTCAGCAGGAAGTAATGGACAATCGTTCCAGTCTTATTAAATCACTCCCAGGTTGGGCTCGAATCCCAACCTGTGTGGCCCTTTCCCGCATGTCATTCCCCTTCCTCTCTCCCCACATTTCCTGTCACTCTTCAGCTGTCTCTATCATGAATAAAGCCAAAAAAAATAATAAAATAAATAAATAAATGAAAAAAAAATCACTACATGCATCTCTCTGTTCTCATCTTCTTTGAGGACAAATAGGAACATTCACAAAATACACCCAGATATCATATTAAAGGCAATTGAGCACCTTTATGTGAAAATATACTGTATATAGTACATATGACATCTAGACAGTGTTGGAATATTTCTCTATTTATGCTCAAGTGCATATTATAAAAAGGCATAAGCAGCGTGTAATTTCTTTCAGCTGAAAAATGGATTCTGCTCTGAGTTCATTTGGAAGTGAGATTAAAGAGTAATTACATCATGACATCCAATGATTATTGCTTTGTGAATGTAATCAATCACTTTATTTACTCAGAACAATTCCAGTGCCTGTTTTGCTTCTTGCACTGATTGTTTGGGGTGGTTAAGACCATGTTATTATTCATGACAATACCAGAGTATCTCAGGGATCAGAGCATATATGCTTTTTATCACACTACAATTTCAATGAGATAAGCATCCAAGGTTAATTTTAAAACCATTAAGCTTTCCTTTGGTGCCTCTAAAGGTGATGCTTCAATTTGAACCTCCTGATTTTTTGTATTCTGCCAGAGTGAATTAATTCCCAGCAGAGTGAAAACATTGAAGGTCTGCCACTCTCAGAAATTAAAGAGTCAGTTGCAGAAGTGAATGATTAACTGACTGCACTCTATTGCTCCATTATGTCCTTATGCTCTGTCTGCATGCACCTGTCTTCGCACTCGCTGACAAACAAAGTTTAGGCATCCATTACTCTCCACCCCCCCATCTTGGGGTTGACCCTATGCTCCCACACGCCATCCACAGATGTCTGCCTACATTGCTTCACCATGCTCCTCTCAGCTCCCCCTCAGTGCTCCGTCAGCAAGCCCACATGTCACTGTCATCAGGCCACTCGCAGGGCATCCAGGCTTGGACACCAAGCCCATCAACACCTCCCCGGGGGCCCCAAGGTCACCCGCGGGCTAGCCATGCCCGGTCAGGCCAGGCCACTTGCGGGGTTGAATGGAGGTGGACTATGTCCCGAGGAGACTGATGATGGAGCAGAATCTCTACCCTGATCAGAGCATATGGTCTCACCAGTTATCCTGGAGCCTTTTGGTCACCTCTGAATGGAACCCCTCGTAAAAACAGGCTTTGTCACTGTGTGCGATGTAGTGAGGCTCTGTCTGTCCCTCTTTTTGGCAGAGCCTGGCTGCTCAGCGGGCTATGGGACACTAGAATGAGCAGAGAACAGCTGGCCCATTCAGAGCAGACTGCTGCCCCGCAGGAAACCCTCTCCATATCCTCCAAGCATAGCTCATCAGCACCCACAAACACACAGAGGAGACTTGGCTCGGTGTCCTCCTCTTCTCTTTCCCCTCCTTTTTGCTGCCTTTGTGTCCCCTGGCTGGCTTCTCAGTTTGGATTTAGTAAACAGAATAAACGGGGCAGATAAAGCAGACTGAAGTGAATTACTCCAGTCAAAATGATTCTCCGCAGTTGTCTACTGTGTGGTGAATAGTAATTTTCAGTCAAGTGCAAGTACGACTAACGTTTCATGTGTGATTTTTTTTTGTCTATGGACATGATCGCACCACTAATCAGAGAGCTTCTGAAAATCACTGAATGAGAGGGTAAAGTTGTAGACAATCCTTCTTGTATGTGTTGTTGTTAATTAGTCAGGCAGTGTGTTAGCTCACGTTCTCTTCTCAAAGTGTGAAGGAATGAAGTGACCTAATGTGATTATGCTGATCAAACGAGAAGGGAGACTGACAGTGAACTCCTTCTCATGTGGTTCTTGGGAATAACGTGGGGACTAACTGGAGAGCTCCGATGGTAGTAGCGTAAAACTAAAATAGCTCAAATAATTACATAGCTGCTTGCCAAGTTATTCTAAACACAAAGATAAGAATTTCTAATTTTAGTATTCCAAAAATGGCCTCATCGATCTTTGGCCCTTGGCATGCTCAGGGGCATTTTGCAGCCATCAGTGTGAAGCAGTCAGGATGACAATCAGCATTCTCCAAGTAATAGACCATGGTATTTGTATGGAGGGCAAGGGAAGAAGTTACAGCTCCAAAAGGAGTCCAGCCATATCTGGGTCGTATTTCATGGGTCAGGGTAACATGGACCGTGAGATTGACAAGCAAATCGGTGCAGCATCAGCAGTAATGCAAGCATTGTACCTGACTGTGGTTGTGACAAAGGACCTGAATCTGAAGGTGAAGCTATTGGTTTACAGAGGCTATGGTCATGAAGCTTTCATAGTGACTGGAAAAAATGAGATGGCAGATACAAGCCACCCTTTCTTTGCATTGTGGGTGCGTCTTCAGTGATAGGGTGAGAAACTCAAACCTCTGGAATGAGCCAGGACATCTAAAAGGATCTCATAGATGTGGTTTGGGCATCTGACTAGAAAGCCCCCTGGAGGTACCTTTTTTAAGGCACTGGATGTAACTGGGAGGAGACTCCAAGACAGACCAAGAATATGGTGGAGAGATTATGTATCCCAATTCCCATTTGGCCACTGAATAGATTAGGCTCCCTCAGAAGGAACTGGATGGAGTAGAGCAAGGAATGTCTGTGGTTCCTTTGCATAGCCTGCTACTACCTAAGCCCAGAACTGGACCCTAACTGGATTGATGGATGTATACTAAACATTTTCAGTGTACTGTTTCTTTTTTAGTTTCTCATACTACACTTGTGTATACTTGAAAGTAGGAGGCATATGTTATGTCTTTGGTTCCTCATTTTGTTGCAGCAGAACTACTCCACCCCATGCGCATACATCCCGAGGTAAAATGTAGCAGGCTTTTTCCTCATTACTTGAAAGATGCATTGAATCTTCAGAGGCCTCTCCTTCTTGAAGTAATTCCTCATCTTTAACAGGAAGTCCATGGGGATTGTTTGCTGTGAATATTAAATTTATGCAGGTAGTGATTACATGAGCTAATGCAGGGAAACAGTAAAGTTAGTCACGTCTTCTTAGATCAGACACAAGTTCTGTGAAGTTAGCTTTCATTTTGTACACATAACTCTAATCTGTGTCACTTCAGGGTAAACATGCTGATCAGCATACTGCAGTGTATTTGCAGTTTCACCTTGAGTAATTGGAGTCTTTGAGTTTCCTTGGATGCCATGCAGAAAATCCCAGCACGAGCAGCCCACAGCCTTTTTCAGACGAGTCTGGACTAGTATTTCCAGCAGTGGCTCTGTACTCTGAGGTTGCAGACCCGGGCTGCTTGGAGGTTTGGAAGAAGAGGAGGGGGTTTATGCAAAGCCACCACAGCAGTTTTTGGAAACCTTGCGGCTTGCCTTTGTTCTCCATTTCTCATTCTAGCCTCTCACCTGCTCCCTGGGGAGTTTTATTATCACCCCCTATATTTATCAAAGTTTCTCTGCAGCTCCAGCCAGGACGCTTTTTTTCATCTCCGCCTGCTCCTGCTTGGTGGAAACTGCAGCTACTGTAATGGATCTGTTAGGGACCTGGTGAAAGGCAGAGGCCCGTGACGTCAGGTGGGCTGATTGTGTGTTTACCTGCTGCCTGGCACGATTAAGAGAGCTGTGCGGAGGCGTGTGGCGACAGAGTAGCCATGTCTGTGAAGTAAGCGTGTGAATGGAGACGGAAGCACCCTGCTTCCCTCCCACCCACACTCTCCATTTCCTGACAAAGGAAAGCCACTCTCTGGGTCAGATGGTGCCAGACACTTGTGAGGATCGCCTCTCCTGCTCTCCTTTCATTCTTCCCTGTCTCTCTTCCCTCTTTTCACTCTCTGACTCTCTCTTCCCTCTGCCACTTACCCTCAGTGTTTGCAGGAGGATTGCATAAGAGCTGGACTGCTTTTCCTCCTGGCAAGCGAAGGATTTTAATTGAAAAGGAGATCCGGAATGAAAACTCCCATTTCTTTTCAGGCCTCTGTTCTGTGAAAGCACGGAAACGTACCAGGGGAAAGAAGACGAAATGTACAGGGGAGTCAGTGAAAGAAATAGGTCATGTTCTTAAAACAAAATGAAAGGGAGCGAGTCTGACATCCAGCCTGTCTCTGCACTACCTATAATAATCCTGAATTAGATTTTTTTCTTAGTTGAGTCTGACAAACTGATCGCATACTTTTTTGTCCGGAGAAAGACATACAGTAGGCAGTTTCTACAATAAAGTGAAACAAAACAGTTTGTCTCTTGTGTACAGAATAATATAAAGCAGGTACTGAAGCATTATTTTTTTTATAATAAAATAATATTGCAGGAAACCTTCTGGGATGCTGGCTGTGAATTATGTGTTTGTGTATTGAGTGTATGTACACTTTTAGCAAGCCTTACAGTGATAGATGGTATCTGCTGGTGAATTTTATGTGTGCCTGTTAGTTTCTGCTCAAAGTAGAATTGGAGATGACAGGTGTTGCTGTTGTATATGTTTTAAACTACACCATAACCTGTTCTCTTATTAGTTTTTTTTTTTTTTTCTGTTCAGTTCAGTCCCTGAATAGAAAAGCTCATAGTCTGACATGAACTTCTACTGGCCTCAGTGGAGCTGCTCTTTATTCAGCAGTTAAGTACTGGCTGTACCGGCCAGGTCAGATGTGTATGTGAATGTGAAGCAAGATCATGCTGTTAAAGGGCATGTGTGCTTTCTTGCACAAATAAACAAAGCATCTGTTTCTCCGGCTGTCTCTCCTCTGAGAATACTGACCTGTTTGTCTGGGCTTCTTGTGCCTAAGTCTCACGCCCTATTGCTGAGCCCTGATGCCCTGATCCTCATACCTCCGTCAGCATACTGACACGGTTCACTAATGGGATTGGTTGTCCACTGACAGAGATGGGACTGGATCTGATGGTTATCAGTGTTTACTATGAAAGCGAGGTATTGCCAAGACTGCAGATGTATTAAATCTTGCAGATGTACCCAGGAGACCTGAGTAAGTCTAAAATGAAAAAAAGTGTGCACTACTATCCACACAGCAGCAGACCTTTCAGTCTACAAACAACACTATGCAAACACAAGATCCTTTTGGCTGATAATTTATTCAACAGAACTGAAGGCCTTACAAGGTTAAGAGCCACAGAGTCAAAAGGCTGCTCTGCCTATTAATTGCCTTTGATCAGTAGTTGATGCATAATTAAAATAGCCTAAGCGAGCTAAGGCGGGCCCTAGAAAGTGTTGAATCAGAGAGATGGGGTTGCAAAGAGCAGGACCTGAATACTTGCCTTCTTGAAATGATGCCAGTGCACTGAGAGAGAATAGATGTGAAACGGGCCGGTAGCTGGAGGCTTTTATTCATCTTTTATGAAATGATCTTTGTCTTTACTTAAGCATAATACTTTCTATTTGAGAGACAATTGATGTTCTGTCTTAAAGCCACAATCTCATATATACTGTAATATAACTCTGACTCCAGTGCAGCTGGTGTTACTGTTATGTATTCACTTCCCTGAAAATATGGCCCTTAAGATTGATTCATCCTCACTTCAGAACAGGCTTCAGGCATGTACGAAAGTTCAGACCGAACCTTCAGATGTGGGGCAAGGAGTCCATTTGGCAAAGTCACTTTGTGAATACGAGCTGTGCAAATACTGTATGCCTCCCACTTCTGCCATGATAGGCCAGATAAGACGCGTTAAACTGGAAATTGAAGGTTTGTTTCTTTGATGCTACTTTTTGAACTCAAACTGGATTACAGTTGAGGTGTGGTGATGCGAAAAAAGCTCTTTGACAATAGAAGGTTTCTTCATTTCTTCATGTGTGCAGAGTCCACTAAAAAATAAGGATTCATGTTTGTTTTAAAGAATGGGTTCATTAAGCACTATGTGTAATATAATAAGATAGAAATAATGTCTCTATATAGACTACTGTTTACATGGTTGCCTTCCAGGTAGTATGGATTTTTCAGATGTCTTCATATATAAAAAAGGGTTGTCAGACCAAGCACAAGGTACATGCTACTGTGTGAACCAGTCTCATCAAGACTCCAGTGGATGTTGAGACATAAACTGCCTACCTTTGTGCAGCAAATATTGATATATGCAATTTATTTAGAATTAAATTAATCAAAAAACATGTAATTAATTAGATTAATTTGACAGCTCTAATATGAGTAGTGTATGTTATCTTGTCGAGGTATTGTTTCTACTCTTATTGTAAGCCTGCTGCCAGAATTACAAACTGTAACTCACTGAATGGCAATTAAAAACAGTTTATTGCCCAAACCACACACCTGACATATGACAGCAAAGAAAACAGCCCAAGGTTTTCTAATTATACAAGCTTTGCATGATAATACTATAAATACCCAACAGTTGAATGTTTGTTAATGCACAGATACAGACACATTCATGTGGTTGCAGCACCACTAGTGAGTCAGCCAATCAATCTGTTTTTCAGTTAGGCATTCCTGCTTGAAGAAAAACATGAAAAGATGTAGCAAAATATCAGCCATCAGAACATGTAAAGCACCATTACCATTTGAGATTGTTTGTCTTGGTCTTTGTATTAAACCTTAATGAACCAAAATTGATAACATAACAAAGCACATGCACGTACATTACTTACTAAGTAAACCTGCAAAAGTTAGCTGTCATCATATTCTTTCAGTTGTCATTTACTTCAGTACTTCTATAGTAAATTTTTTGTCGGTCATCACGTTCAAATGCTCTCTATCTGATTAAGAAAATAAAAAAAAAAGCCTGGCTTTTCTATCAAGGTCCTTCCACCTAGAGAAACTGAATTTTTTGCTAATATTATTGTGTTTTCAGTGCATAGTGTATTTGTTTTGTTCTTATAATTCTTTATTGCCTTTGTTGGTTATGTGTGTAGTGTCTTGTAATCCCATTTAGGCTGGGCCCATTTGACACAAACTAAAACTGACAAAAATTACTTCACTAGTAGATTTATTTCAAAATATCAGGCAGCAAATGTAGCAAATGCATAATTCACATACAAATGTACATTTTTTTTTTCTAAATGTAAAAATGGTAATTTAACATTTGCTCTCTTTAAACCACCTACACACATCTGCTTTAAAATGATGATTCACTGTCCTTTTGAAGCATAATATTCATTATGTGAAGTCATGGTGAACATCACAGACATGCAAAGGTGTATTTTTATGTCCAGAGCCAGAACGGTAGCTTGCCATTTGGGCTTAATTTGTACCTGAGGTAATGAGGGTACAAAGCTGGGGCAATGTAGCTCTCACCAGTAAGCTGAAAAAAGTACAGAATTCTCGTAATTTACTGCCATGCATTGCTAAAAATGTTTTCCAGTTTGGTAAATGTAACTCGAGTGGATGACATAGTAACAATTTTAATGAGCAATTTAATGAGCAACATTGTCAACAACAGGGACATGGACAGGCAAATGGTGAAAACATATTGGTGATAACACTGGCCAGCACACAACAGTGTAGAGGATCCAGTCCAACAGAGATTAGTTATTTTCCAGTGAAATGTGACCATATGTTATTTAGAAAATGGGGAAAGGTTTGAATTATTGTAAAAATTGTTCCTCTGTGTTAATTTCTGTCCTCCTCTGATGACTTTAAACCATAGGTCAGAAGTGCAGGGAGCAGTGCTGTTATGCTGTTATTAGACTCAACTCTCATCAAGTTGGTTCCATCTGGCTTCGTGTGTAAAGCAGCCAAATCTCTGCCTCTGGATTGGCAGCTCTCCTTCATAGCTGATTTATATTCATAGAGTTTGTCCTGCACAGCCCTGACCTGACCTTACATTTCAACATCGGATTGTCCCTGTTGTAGGGAGGCAGCCTGCTGATCACTGTGCTTGATAAACGTGGTTAGGGGAGTGCTCCCACATGGACATTGATGTGGCAATCATAAGGAATAAGCACTGCGGATGTTCTAAATAAAGCACAGTGGTGGTGTGTGTTTCCTCATGGTAATTATCCCTCTAACTCGCCATGCCCCAACTTGATTTGAGTTTCCCTCCGGTTGAAAGTAAACTTGTCAGAATGTAATTTTCTCATTCATCTCAACAAAACAATGTAATGCTATCTCCTCTATAAGGATTTAGATAATGTAATTGTAGCGTTAAACTATGTTCTTAATACTGTTATCAGGTGCAGTTTGCAGAGAGTTTTACTGAAAGACACAGACAAGACGTGTTAGTGGATACATGAGTTGTCAGGACAGGGCAAACGACTAGACAACCTGCAGTTGCTTAGCTTCATATCACTAATTTAAGGGAAACCACTGACAGTATACAGAATGGACGGCGCATGCGGGACATCAACCATAGGTTTCCAAAGAGCCGTTTTGAACCTTAAAACCTGTGGCTCTGGTAGCAGCCATGTTGGCAGTCCTGCCTCTCCCTTCTCCCGGCTAATCTACAATTCGGCAAAGACAAGGCTCATCAGCAGACCTGAGGCAGGCTGAATGTGGCCTGGGTGCTCTAATAAGCCATCTATAATGGCAACCACATGTCAATCAAAGCAGCCACGCTGTTAATCATGCATAACTTTAAGCCTTTTTATAATTTGAATCTGTGATTTAAAAAAAATGGTGAAATTAGCAATAGAGACAAAAAATGTTTTTTGTACCAGTCTGTAAACATGTTTATCTTTGCTATGAAGTTGGACATTTTAACATGGGGGCTCATGGAGATTGACTAGCTCTGTAGCCAGCCTCAAGTAGATGTTTGAGGAATTTCACAGCCATGGAGGTTGCCACTTGAGTGAAACCTGTCATTTCCTGAGTAAAAGATCTTCATATTTTAAGAGTCAGAGATCACAGAGAGGAGCCATTTAGGATTTGACGTCTGACTGCACTGTCAGAGGTTCTGAATTTGAGAACCTATGAAAGACTCTCAACTGACGCTACAGGAGGAATCTTTATCAATCTTCAGTGGAAATGCAGGAATGAGAACACCTCCCTTTCTAACATGGAATTTCATACTCCTAGCGATGGAGCAGTGCCTCCCTGCCTTGCAAAGTTTGACTATACCAGTTCTGCATTGCTCAAGTGCTTGTAAAATAAACAGATAGACCACAAGACATTATCATTCTGCCTGACTGATATGATAAGGAAACAGGTACAAAGTCAAATGGGGTGAAGCTCAGCCTGCAGACCTACACTGACTTTTTATTTTCTCCGAAATGAAGGAAGTGTGTGGAATTCACTGGCATCTAGTGGTGTAGTTTCTGATTGCAACTCCATCACCTCACCATCTCCTTCACCTAAACCTAACATGAAGGAGAAGCCACGGTGGTGCAAATATGTGAAAATCGCAAAAAGTCCTATCCAGTGCAAGTGTTTAGTATGCTCCTTCTGGGCTGTACTGCAGCAACATGGCTCAAATTAGCAGCCTCTGTGATAGATGATTATAGATATCAGTGTTTACATTATAGAAAGGGTCATCATCATTTCTTTTCAGGTGATTATACACCAAAGAAAACATTGTTATTCATCTTACATTCCATTTCTGCCATATTCTGTAAATGGAGCCTCCCAAATCACACTGGGCCTTTTTAAACATGAACATGATAAACCCCTGTTGACTCATTCAAACCAGATGAGACCAGTATTCTGATTCTGCAGGTTCTGTGTGGCAAAGTGGTGCAGTCAGGTTACAACTGATGATTTGTGTAGAAAAAAACCCTATTTGGACAAGCAACAGAAGGTAGATTCTGGTTTTACTGACTGTATTTTTACTTTTACAAAAGAAAAGGCTTTGAGTATGAGAATGAAAGAGTTTTGCAAATGTAAAACTATCATGGGAAACAGGTTTAGCTGGAGTTACCGGAGTGTCAACTACCTGACATCAGATAAAAGGCAGTGCAAAGCAGCTAAAATTATTATCACCAATCCGGAGTTTGAAGAGCCTACCATACCTAGTTACGGTGAGGCTGTGTTCAGATCAGGGGTTTATTAAGTGGTCATTTTGTCCTCCCACATGCAGTATCTCTTCTAATTACTTTTCTTCAGACCAACAGTGCCGCACCCCAGGTGCGCTTTGAGGTTTACTCGCACCCACCACTTACCAGTTCACAGAAGGAACACACCCTCCTATTGCTGCTAAGAACCAGCCACCGTTCAATTACCTGCTATTCGCTCTACCTCCTTTGTCCACCTCCTACCAGCAAAATCTCTAGTACAGTTAAACTGCAATTATGCCAACTGACAGACCCTGAGGCCCTGGCTGTCACTCTAGATTTGAACAGTACACACTTATTCAGTCAAGAGGATGCATTTAATTAAAATGTCCTCGACTTTTAGTGTGCAGCGATATTTTAATGTGCTAGTACCACAGACAATAGAATGCCAAACAAACGGAAGAGGCTGAAATGCGATTGTTCTGCTTTCTTGAACTTGAATTCGTGTGTGATTGGATGATTGGCTGTGACATCGAATGGCATTGCGCAGAATTAAGGGCATTAACATCATCTGGATGAGAGCAGGTATAATTGAGACGTGGCACATAGTCAGCAATCTGACGGTAAACTGTGTTTAAATAGCA
This sequence comes from Protonibea diacanthus, assembly GCA_028641955.1. NCBI lineage: Eukaryota > Metazoa > Chordata > Actinopteri > Sciaenidae > Protonibea > Protonibea diacanthus. Next base: position 14,387,088 of record CM053976.1, on the reverse strand, counting down.
GGAAAATGTGAGATTGGACAAGCTCTGTTACCGCTGACTGTGTTAATCTGATAACTGCTCAGACCTGAGATGGATGCGATGTGGATTAAACCCATCTGGTTCCTTCCATTAAGAGGGCTATTAAGGGGAATATTTAATGTTTGTTTTATTTCGCTTGTCATGGCATGAGAAACAGCACGTCGCAGCTGCAAAGTAGAGTAACAAACTCTCATAGAAACAGCATACACTGCAGGTGCAGCTGCTTTCCTCTGCGCCCCAAGGATATTTACAACCATTAGTTCAGAAGCATTCTGCACATTGTTTGGAAAAACCTAACGCTAATGAAGTGACTATGTTTATGTCATGAGAGACATTCTCGTATCCAGGAGTGTGAAATTAGATGCACATTTACTAATTTCTGGATTTTTGTGTGCAGCTCTGTAATGTAATTTGAGTAATTCTGGATTATTGTTGAACCCCCATGAAGCACAGCTCATTTAGTGATGGTGTTCATTAGTAGTGCAACAGGAGGATAAGACGCAGGGCTGAGTGAGTGAGCAACACGCCGCTGTTTGGCTGACTATCAAGGCTCCATCACTGTGACAGGGTGACAGCAAAACTGAGACCAGCTGCCCCGGCCCATTACTGCAATCAGCAGTGCTGTGAATGTGCACACACACACACACACACGCACATACACACACTTTTCATTCTCTGACACATTTAGCTGTCTGGCCTTTGTTCTAATGGAAGAACTGGCTTGGCTTTTAAAAGCGGTCAATTAAGCCCAATTGAGGGAAGGAGGGAAATCAGCATGTTACTTAATGAATGTCAGGAGACAAGTAATTATGACATGTCTGGAGAATGTGACTCTGGCATGAAAATGATCCACAGTGATGCATTAGTTAGAATTTATGAGATGGGGATATAGTCGTCTTTAGCATGTACCCATCTGTGGAGCCTGACTTGTGAATGGAAATTAGCTGATTTATACGGTCTTTGTTAAAGCAGAGTAGGATGGTAAGTAGAGAGGCCACATTCTAAGCAGAAGGTCACAGGTTTGACCACAGCTATCATTAACTCTTTTTGCTGTATGGCAGTAGAACAGTAATAGAAACAGTCTTCTTTTGAATTGCGTACATGATTATATACAGTATGCATATGAAAACTTGAAATGACCTCGATGGTCAAAATATTCCTCTGTAGCATGCTGGGTACAGAGTATAATGTCGATCTTATATGGTCGAACTGCAGTTGCTGTAATATTGCTTCTGCTTTTGGAGTTTTTCCTCTATTTTCATGTGCGTAGTTTTCCATATCTTCCTTTTTCCCCAGTACCTAGACTTTGAATTTCTAGTCTGAAGCCTTATATACATAAACATGGGAGTACTGCGGCTTTAGGCATGTTTGTGTATTTGTCCACAGTTTCTTTGGACTCTTTGGATTCCTTCAAGCACTCAGTCTGAGAGTGAAAATGCTCACCCATTTTTCTTCAGATGTCCAAGAGCACATTATGTCTTTTGAATTCAAAGAACTTTCACATTGCTGCAACTACAATGCATATTTGTGACTTCAGTGTGAACATGCATTCACATCCAATGGATTAGAGCTGTTCTAATACTTTATTTCTCTCTCTCTCTCTCTCTCTCTCTCTCTCTCTCTCTCTCTCTCTCTCTCTCTCTATCTCTCTCTCTCTCTCTCTCTCTCTCTCTCTCCCTCTCTCTCGCTCATATTCAATCTGTTTCTCCTGGCTGTCGACTGTCTGTAAAACATGCTGAAATTGCCCCTGGCCTATTTTCTCCTTCCTGTATACTCCCTGAAGTCAGCAGAAGTGTTTTTTTTTTACTGTGTTCTTCAGCTTTACCTTGTCATCCCAAACTTCTCAACATAAGGGCTGTGAATATATTTATATATTTTTATTATCAAAGGACATCAGCTGGAAAGTAGCTTGTATCTCTGTTCTTTGTCTTCTTTAATCCATATGTATAGAATGGCTGTACTATCTCTCTTTGTGTTTGTAATAATTTATATTACATAATTTAAGTCATTGGTGGAAACACAAACCGCTCTTTAGCTGAATTTAAATAATCTATGGTATGGTGATCCTCTTTCCAGTTGCTATCAAACTCCCCTGCTTTTCATTACTTTGATTGTAGTTCACTGGTAGTTGGAGATGACTGTTCTTCCACTTAGCCAAAAGTCATCTCTGTCCTCCTGCCAGCGATCAGAGTTGTAAACACAGCAGCACTCCTTGCCAAAGTACTTCCACAGATGGCTCAATGAAGCACTCTGCCTTGTTGTTCCTGTTTATTCAGCACTGCTCATCCCCATAATGAAATAGCTTCATTACGGCAATTTGCACTCATTCAGCATTCTGGAAGAGCGTGCAGATGCTCAAGTTGCACCGGCAAGCATCGAGAAAATGAACCAGTCCCACTCCTCAAAAAACAACAGTCGTTCAGATGACTGAAAGATTTGTTTGTCGCATTACAAATTTAGACAACCGGTGTGGATCATCATCTCTGAAACACAGATTTACACATGTGCGTTCACTTTTGTAATTATGGACCAGCTGAGACAAACACACTCAAACAAGCACTGAAGATGTTAGTAGGTACAACAGGGGTACAGAGAAATGATGTGCAAAAGACCACAGAGAAAAATAGATTGTTTTTTGCAGATGCATATCATTTAGTCCATTGTCCATTCCACTGTGACGGGTAATTTTTGTGCTGTGCCTCCTCTAAAGTTGAATTGTTTTCAGCATTTTTAACCTTATATTTTCGCAGCTATGTCACAGCACTGCAGTGCTCAGACTTATCATCCTTTCCCTTAAATACATAAAGTTCCTAAGTGTTTGTTATATGCAGTGCATCTCTGTATGAGCACAGCCTATGGGGAGGAGTCTGCCTTCAGGCAAGATTCCCCCTTATCTATCAGAACAACATGCCAACCCGTAACCTTTGCCCGCTCGTCAAGGAAATATTTCAGACAGAAATGAAAAAAAATTGTGAAGCAGATTTTCAAAGACTGTGCGCCTGTTTTCCAACCAAAACTTTTCAGTTGGTTTGGCTGCATTTACTTCAGTATTTACATTCATTCCAATGCCACCTCCTCTCTGTGTCTTTGTCTTCTTCGTATTTTTTATCACTTTTTTGTTTATAATGTTATGATATCATCATTTTCTAAGCAACATTTTGAATAGTAACAGTTGTTCTCAGGCGTAGTCAAACCACAGCCAAAGTAAATATTTTGTAATCAGGATATGATTACTTTTCTGAGCCATGCATTGGGGAATATCAGGTGCAGTCCAGGAGCTGACTGCGTAATAAGCACTGTCTTAGGAAATCAGATGCTTAGATGCAGTCGCAAACTCATTTGAAACTGCACATTTGCATAACAGTTTTCTTAGTAAATCTGGCCTTGTCCCTGCATACTGGGATGGAAGACAATAAAGTTTGTGCTTACCTGTCTTCACAGAAATGACAAATCCCTAAAGTAGTAACCAGTTCTCGCCTGATGACATTAAAGACAACAGCAAAACAATGTCCAGAACGTACCTACACAGCATAATCCAAGTCTCAGAGGTCCACTTGTTTACGTGTACTTTATTTGTTGCTCATAGTATTTCCCTCAGTCTTGTCTGATACATGGCCAAAATGGCTGCTGAATTCAACTACAGTTTTTCTACACTGGTCCTTGAACCAAAGTCGCTCCTGATGTTTAAGCTAGCACCTTGCATAATAGCCTGATACTTTCACTGTGTGACTTGATGAGTTGTTGCAGAAAATCTCCACAACACACGTCTGTTGTTCCTCTGAGAAAGACATGCAGTATTTGTCTAACTAATTGTAGAGAGGCATGATAAATTGGCAAATAGTTAAACAGAAACACAGTGACGTGTCCTCCAGAGATTAATGTTATGTGTAAGACCAGCTGGTGTCGATGACTCAAGGGAAAGCCCCATCTTTAATTGGCGCGGTAGACATTTGTTTTGAACCATAAATCATAGTTGGTTAGATTAAAATATCAGCACAACTTTGTAATGGTCAGCTATGCAGCCACACAACCAGGCCTTCACCCAGATTCACATCATCAGTATTTCCAGGCTCAGTCACGCCACTGGTGACTCAATCCATCCTCTTATGAAGGTATCCTGTGTTATTTCACGCCACTTCAAAGCACTATGTGTCGGTGCACACTGTACACTGTTGTCAAAGGGAATAGTTTTCAGGTGTACAACAAAGTGAGTCATTCTCTTAATTTCTCTCTGTCAAGTCTCACTCATTGCTCCATTCTTCTGCTGTCATTTCACCTGTTGATTGTTCTGTGCTGTTCTGAGTTATAGCAACTGAGCTTTATTAAGATGAAAATGGTTAAAGGATTAAATTATGAATTGTTTTCAATAGATAATGATCAGTTTCTTTTTTCTTTTTTAGCTTCTTTTTTCTTTGATCAGATTATCTTTTAATGATACACCTTGCAACATTTGGTCAAATAAAAAGCTACCTGACCATTCCCACAGTATTAAAAGCACATATAGACTCAACCACAACAGGAAGATTGGCATACTTATTTGTTTTTTGTTATTTGTTATATATTTCTATATAGTATAGTAGCATCCAGCAGTTACTTGGAATTTCACCATCTATACTATGTAGTATTTGTCATGGCCCTGCTCTCACCGTGAAAGGACCTGAAAAGTAATTTTCCCATTTCTTAAAGGTCATTTGCGAACACAATCGTGTAAAAGATAAACTTTCATGTATCTGCATTTCCTGTCTCTATAACCAGCCAGGAAACTGAATGTAATGATTCTTGACAGGATGGCAAACCTGTCTGAGATGGGTTTTCTATGACATTTGGGTATCGTTTGTTATCCTTTTGCGCTTCTTTCACGTCTGCAAATATCATTTCTGTTCTCATGTGGGTACTGCAGACCTGTTTTACAATGTGTATTTGAAGATGATTCATTCTTTGTTGAGTGCGCCCCATTTTTCATCAGAGAAAGCAAAGCACAGGGCTGTTTTACAACATTAGAGAATCTGAGTAGTCTTTGATCGAAGGGAGTGAAGAGGCAGTCTGTCTGTTGAGTCCAATGTTTGGGAAACTGCAATTTAGGTTGAAATCGTGCTCAAGACAACACCAGCAGATCTCACAGTTAATTTTTCACAATACACTTCACAGTATTGTTACATTTGATATTCCCAAATACCACTTTTTTTTTTTTTTTACAGCAGGTGGATCCTTGAAAGCATCAAGTGAAAACAAGTTTTTTGTAAATCGTCTGACAAGAAGATCATTATGAAATTTATTATTACTGCTAAAATATCCACTATATTGTTCACCCTTAATTGTAATCCTAAACTCAAAATCTCTAAACTCTAATCTCTAAACTCAACTCAAATATTACAGGCATTATCAAGACTACACACCATAAGTCATCCCATGTTTGTACAATAAAGGCATGTTTTGAGATTCAGATTCCTTCTGACCATTGCTTCCTGATTGAGTCTCGTTTCCCAATGATCGTGCCCTCAGAGGAATTTGGACTCCATTTTGCCCCCATATGTTTAGTATTTGGGTCCAGCATGAAGGCTTGTGGATGGGCCTGGGGCCTTTCGCAGTGTGGCAGATGGTGGATTATCCAAACAAGCGGACAAATTACCTAGGATTCCCCTCTGTGACTGGGCACTGTTGAGAGCAGCATAGGGCCCAGAAACCAGACCTGCCAACAGCGGGTCAGCTGGCACCATGAGCTGCTCGCACACTAGCCATGTCTTACTTCCTGGCATCTTCATCTTCTCTTTGTTTCCTTTCTCTCCCAGGTTTTACTGGGATCAGATTTTACTCGTTGCTTTGCACTTGGCAACGTCTCAGTCAGTACAAACAGATCTTGGAGGGCTTTTATTTCAACACAATTTGTCTTCTTTGTTTAGGTGACGATTGTTCATGGCCTTGATTCGAGGACAATTTAAAGTGAAGTCTGCAGATTGGCTTATTTTGATTGATTTTCTTCTCCCTCTGTCGCTCCCTGCAAGAACTGCTTAAATTATGATGAGAAGGCCAACAAATGGCCCACGTTCAACCAGAATCTATTGTAGGAAAAACAGTAAAGAGCTAGCAATTAGTTCTGCCATGCTCCATTTTTAGGAGAGACACATACAAGGCTAATCTCATTTACCCCAAACAGTTCTAGGAAGCCATGTGTCACCTTCCAGAACATGTTCACCTAATGACAGCTAATCTACCATTGTCATACAATGGACCTTGATGGTGATAAATGATGCTTTTAGGATGTGAGTCTTAAGTCTTAATAGTGATTAAATGCCTCTTTCTTTATTGAATTGTCCTGCAGGCATTACATGGTCTCTGAAAGTGTATCAGGAGCTGAGGAGGCTTCTTGGTGCTCTGTTCAAACAGACCCCAAATGGACAATGAATGTTATTAATGAAGCCTGCTAATGCAAGCAGACAGCCATTCAAATGTAACAGTTTCAAGGGAATAATCCCCCACGTCCACAACAACTGCATCTATTTCATCCATTCATGTTTTTATTCATGAGTTCTTGGAGTCGTCAACATTTTTCAGCCGCATCTGCCACTCCACTCCTTGTGTCCTATAAGGACTCGCTCGTGAGCTGGGCTCCCTGTTTCGCAGACTGCCAGCGGAAAGGTCAGCCATCATTTAGCCAGCGGAGAATGAGTTTGCTGGTGCCACATCCTCCACAGTGTGTCCACAAGAATTTACACAACAGCGGTGGAAAATGTCAGTACATAGAGAGCATAGCGATAAGGCGTTACTGACATTATTCTTGTCTACCTCGCTGTGATTTAGAAGAATTAGCAGACAACAACCTCTCAGCAAACAAGCATCGCGGGTAATGAATCATGTTTTTTCTGGAATGATGACACTGTGTTTGCACAGGGCCAGACAATAATGTCACTCCACACGTTTTTTTAACTGTAGTGTGTGAAGGAAAAACTGACAAGTTCTGAAGAATCTGAGCCAAAAGAAATCAGCCCCTCCTGTTCCTGACAGGATTCTGGTAGCTTCCTATGTCTCAGCAGGAAGTGCAAGAAGTCAGACTTCTCAGTCTTTCATCTCCACGCCCACGACACTGGAGACCGTGTCTCCTCCATATGTTTAGTAGTCTTCTTCTTGTACACTCCTGGAATATACTGCTTTCATGTTTGTCAGTTTGTGTCTCTGCCAGTGTCTGTCTCACATTTCACACACACCACACAGACACATACAGACAAACAGACACAGTATTGACTCCAAACTCCCACTCAGCATAAATCATAAGTCTCTTAGACGCTACCGGAGTTGGCAAAGACTGCTGTCCTCCCGCCTGCTAACATTTCTTCATCTGCCTAATTTCCTATCAGTCCCTTAGAGACTTTTTCCTCCGCAAAAATATGTTTTATTCATTAGAGAAAACAGAGAACCCAAGTTAGAATTACACTTGTCAGAGGTTAACAGCACAACTGTGCGTAGCAGAGAGATTATGACTGTTCGACATTCAGCCACCTCACCAGTGTGGAATCCAGTGTGTGTGCTCCCTGAAGAGAGCAGATGAGCAGCAGTCGGATGGGAGGCAGCAGGTGCAAGAATGTGTTAGCAGCTCTGAGCGGGATGGGTCTTGTCAGCCCACCCTTGGCACACTGTAGGGAGGAGGGGGCGGCTGTATTCTTGTGGTGGCGTGACGTACGTTCATGGGTGTGTGCATGGTTGTCAGTCGCTGGTATGCACCTTGTGTATTGTACATGCATTTGTGCCAGTCATCTGTGTCCTCAAATGTGTTCATGTAACTACAGGCCTCATATTTGTGTGTAAGCCAGCTGACCTTTCTTTAGCATAGATTTGGAGCTGGAGGAGGGGAGAAATTCAGAAGTCTTCCATTTGCTGGTTCTCTCCCTTAGCTGAATACCAAGCTAACAGCAGATATGCAACCTCGTGAGGCCCTGACATAGTATTTTAGTCCTCAGTAATAGATGGTTGTACTCTACAAGGTGGAATTTTTAGCTTCTGTATGTCTTTTTGTGTGTGCGCGTACATTTGAGTGCGTGCATAATTATGGTAGAAAACGGGCGGTGTGGTATTCCTTCCAAATATCATGACGTATAGAGGGAGATGGCTTAAATCAACACTGGCATTCCGTTACGAAACATGCTCGGCAGCTGCTCCTAACCCTGTGATAACACGCTCCCTGCCCTAGTGACAGAATGAGCTTCACCCTGCTCAACAGTCTGGCTCTTTGTGTTTTGCTTGCATCCACATTTTGCGAAAGGGATTTTGGCAATGGGGAAAGGCATTCCTGCTGGGGTTGAAGGAGGCGGCCAAACCGCATGGAGGATGATTACACTCCTGAGGGAAACAGCGGATGCAGTGGGAGAATGAAACCTAGTTGGGCACAGCAGCACTGCATGTTTACCGCCTGCGCTACCTCCCTCACCTACTTTAAACCATAATGAAATAAGGTTAATTGTGTGTTAGAATTGCCTGCGATTTGATTACGCTTCACTAACCCCCTGATTCTGGTTGTGTTTCTCACACGTACGTTTCGAAACTTTGCATGGCCATGAAAACACTTCTCTTGACTTGTATTGTGACTTCAAGTTCTGCTGCTGCATCAGTGGTGTGATCCATAGCTTGGCGCTCTCATCAACCTTCTGCTGTGATTTTTCCACAATGGCAGTAGCACATTATTGGATCCGGGAAGGGGATGAGGCAAAGATTACTCACTCAGCATCATCCATTTTTATTGGCATGAGTGTGTTTACGGGATTGCCACTGACTTTTAACTGCAGGGTACAAAGATACTCTATGGGACATTGCCATGCAACTCCAAAGCCCGATTCCAGTTAGATGTTAATAACTATTCTGCAATAGTGACACTGCCTTTCCCAAAACACTGCGCTGGCAGAGATCCCTCTCAAAGCCGTAGTTTCATTCGTGGTGGGTGTTTTTTCGGGACTGGGGCTATAAAAGTTCAGTGGCATGCTGACGGATGTTTGGCAGAGGTTCCCGAGCGACTAGTGGTGCTGCTGTTGCTGCTGGCGAGGTTGGTGGAGAAGCCCACGTGGCATGCTGCAGCCACATGCCTGGGGCCCAGCCAACAGAAAGGCATCATAAAACTCAGGTATGCGGCCTTGCAGAGCAGACAATGACATAGTATTGTTGCTGTGTAATCCTTGTTCATCTGTGAGCATGAATGAAGGCAGCTGTGTTTGGTTTTCCATGATCTTATCTGATTGAAGTCTTTTTTATTGTTTACTCAATTATTACAATATTTTCTACTTTTTCCTTAGTAATAATCCTCCAAAATCACAAACCTAATCATATCATAATAACAACTAGCAAAATCATAATCCTGTCATTATTAGTGCAAACCCACTTTGCCCAACACAGTTATATGAAGATTATTTTATTCATATTAGACACTGATGAGTATTGCTGGTGTTAACATTTTCACAGAAGACAGAAATCAAACTTCTGTTACAGATATATCACATTTCCAGAGGCAGGTGTCGACATCCAACCTCCAAAATTAAATATGCTAATACCAATGACTTTTCCATTACCAGCTTATATTGGCATAGCAGTACTTTAACCGGAGGTCACTGAGGAGTAAGCCAAAAATCCTTAGCACAAATTCCTGCACACCATCAATCAGCAGCCTTTAAACCAGTCCAGCTCCTGCAGTATATAAACCACTGTATGTAAAATGTAAGGATCGCAGTACAGCAGGAGGCGTTAAAGGATTTGCTCATTAGTCAGTAATAGAACTAGCTTAGTCAAGGTTTACACTGCAGCTTGTTTTTTTTTTCGTGGGTAATCAGTTTTGTTTACAAGAGCTCATTTTCTACAGTGCACCCTCGGGGTTGATTTGCATTCATTGTTCAGTCTTTTGCAGTTTTTGTTGAGCGCTTGACTCATTAAGGAAAATGAGCATGCCTTTATGGGACAGCTCTTTGTAGAGTATGAATAAAGCAAATTTGAAGAAGATTTGAATTAGGAAGTTCATTTGGAGCCAGACTGAACTGATGTTTGAGTTTTTGTCACATGCTGTCATAATGCACACAGAACATTTGTCGGCATGATTTGTGTATTTTAATGTCTTTGTTTTATGTCACTGTAAGTACACATCACTGTTAAGCCGCTGTTGGCCAAACAACATAAATTCACAACAGTGTATAAATTGACTGTCTTCTCAGTCCAAATGACATCCCTATTTTTTGCTTGCCGTTGTGTTTTGTCTTGTTTACTCCTCGGGGACAGGTGCTCAGCAGTATTGATATGTAAGCTCTCCCCATGAATAAATTTAAAGGCCTTTGATTAACAGTGAGACACTTGAAAAGCTAATGAGATTTCAGAAATGCACCCTTTTGAAAAAATGTATGCATCATCATATGCACTGTTGTCAAATATTGACTTAAATGCCATCATGGGATCTAGAATTTTGATTTTGATATCATATGACAAATCAATCAAATAGTTTATGAGAGCAATGAAATGTCAGGGGTAAGGCAATGTAATAAAAGAACATGAACGACAACAGAAAGGGTTTAATAAAAACAAAATTCAATAGCCTGTCACGTGCCTGCTGTATTATTTATGATAGGTTTATAGGTAGTGAACAAATGAGAGATAATCAGCATGGGCATAGTTTCCTAGATAAACAATATTCTGAAACTTGTTTTGCTCACGTATTTTTAGGAGACTGAAAGGCAGAAAGAACCATAGAATAACATAAAATAAAACCATATATAAACATATTGATTTTCCACATCTGCCATGAAAACTCTCACCACACTTATAGCATAAAGAGCAACTTAATGTGTTTTGACTTGTGGCTTTTCTTCACGGTCATCAGGCTAAACTCTTCAGACTGTTTCTCCCCTCCGTGTATCTTGTGCATGTCATGTTGGAAAAGTTCTGCCAGAAATCCCTATTCTGCATGTGTCCTCTGAGCCGCAATGCTGCCGATGAAAATAATGCAAATGACCATCTGCTGCTCTATGTTCGTTCTTCCAGTCTGTACCATGTGAGTACAGGTCTGCACTCGACTGCACCTGCGTGGAGCTTGGTGAGCATATTTATGCCAACTGGTTGGCATGTGGGTGAAACAAATGAAAATTAGGTTTTTATTCATGTGAATGCGGTTTGGTTGCAAAGACAGAAGGGATGCATATGCATGTTAGATTGCATATATAGAGTCTGTAATGGTCTTCACATTATGTGTGCCTTACCTTAGTTTTGTTTGGAAAGTTGTAGCATTACAGCTAGATCATATTTCACATGCCTCCCCTGCACTGGTCAGTCTGGCTTGTCAGAATGAATCAGGTTGGTCAGAGCTGACTGGGCTCCAGAAGCTTCTCTCTGGGTTCACTGCTGTCTGTCCTCTTCAGCTTCCATTAGATCAGACATCAGAGACACTAACACACCTACACCACCACTGCAGATTATTAGTCCTGTGGGTACAGTAGACACACCGAGACAGGGACCGAGTGGGTAGACATTGTTTAGACAGCGCAGTGGTGGGTGAAATGTATCCTATTCATCATAATGCATAAGCAAGACTTTCGTGTTATATTTTGTTTTTGCCACAGGAAGCTAACCTCGAGTAAACAACAATACAGCCTCAAGCTGCAGCTGGACACTTTTACAGTGGGCTTTAATTAGGCTGTGGCTAATTACAGTGCATGTCTGATAGTTGGACTTAATGCAGAAGATGTCAGGTCTTGAGCCTGTAATATGCGTGCACGTTTGCATTCTGCGAAAAACATAACACATGAAAAACAATTGAACGTTATCCAGTCACATAATATGGACTTGGAGCCACTTTTCTAGCTCTCTGCTTTATACGGGGGCATGAGCTTTAAGCTACGTACTGTATTATGGCTGGCAAAAACAATATCATTCAGCACCACAGAAATGCCTGACTGATCAAGTTATGAATTGCTGCTGCCCTCAAATGATAAGTTCATTTTCATAACTCTTGGCAAATTACATTTCATTATGTTTAGTCCATAGAAATTGAATCATTTTGTGAGCCATTGCGGTCTAACATTTAAAAAATTGAATACACACATTTTGCAAAAGTAGACATCATTTTTGTCAGTTGGCTGATTTTGCATTTCAACTCAAACGTGCAGCAGCTGCTGATAAGAAATCCGTCAGTGTTTTAGCATCTCAACAACACTTTTGTAATAATTCCAGTTGAGGTTTAACCTTTGTTGTCGTATGAAAGACCGTTTCTGTTTCCCATTGTTTAATCTGTTTGCGGTCATGTTGTGTTTTATTCGCTCAGATGCCAGGTGACGGGGATCAGATCACACATACTCATGTAAACACTGTTAGCAGCTTACCATGGTAATCCACCTTTACTGTATTTACCCTCTCCACATAGAGTCATGCGGGGAGCACCTACCAAGAGGCGGCACTCATGTGAAGGTCAAAACAGCACACACGTAGAGAGAGACAGCCAGGTCACTACTGTGTAACTATTTGCATTGCCACAGCCTTACTAATGCACATTTCCCAGAGGGCATGCACGTCCTCTGGACTGGAAGGATTGGTAAACAGGTCACAATGCTGCTCCAGCAGAAATAGTCGTCTCGGATAAAGGGAACAAATCAATACCAAGCGTTCCAGCGTCTCCCTATCTGCTTCCCTTTTAGCCTGAAGATGCTTTTTTTTTTGGATATAATGAATATTTATGCTTTTCTGTTGAGCTACTTACACAATTTTTTCTAATTTGCTACAGTTGTAGCTTTATTTGATGCTTGATATGCTTCATAATGAGCCTTGACTTTGAAGTTCAGGAATAGTACGAGTAGCATTAAGCTTTATTTTTTAAGTGCTCACGGGGAGCCTCTACGGTTTTAGACTTGCTGGTGTATTGTGAATTTTAAAACTGAGGTCATACACAGTTCAGGTTGTGTAATGTTGCAACAAGAAAAGATTTGCTGCTGTTTTCTGTTTGTAACCCACTTTGTGAGTAAAATATGTCAGCGCTTCCCCATGCATCCATCTCCACTAATGAGAGACAGCCCAAAGAGAATACAGTGACTGTCAGCTCCACTCAGCATGGAGGTGATAGAACTTAATTTCCCACAGATTTCTCGGCTGCGGCTTCTGTCTGCATTGTTGTGCTGCAGGGAGAGATAATCGGATTATCACACAATAAGGAAAAATGTTGGGGAAAAAAGCAGCTATAGCAGATATAAAAGTATGTTTTAGTAAGATATAGATATAAAAGGATTCTTCTGACTCGCAGCAAGGCATCTACGTCGATATATCAAAATGTGCAGCTGTGTGTTGGCTTTGTTTGAGTCTAAGCTTCACAGATGGCTGTTGAGAAAATTCATTGGAGCACTGAAAGATCAGAAGTTGGGTTCCCACCAAGAACTCCTGACAATGTCCAATCAAGTTAAAAAGCATCTTTATTTAAGACCCTAGTCCTGCATGCCCAGGGCCTAAAGCTAGAATGTAAATGTCTGAGGTTGCTGTGAGTTCATAGATATATGACCTCTGTCTGACCCGTGTCTTTATTATACCAAAGCTTTTGTTACAGTGCTTCCCTCGTGCTACAAATAGGACTTTTCTCTCCCATGTCACCTCTTTCTCAATCCTATTTTCTTTCCGACAGAGAGGAGTAGATGAGCAGTCTTGACATCCCCTTAGGGAACACAAGCTCGTTGAAGGTTGTAGCAGTGAGGTTGTGGGGGTGTAAGTGGGTCTTGCTGGAGGCCTATCACCATTAGTGGCCTATTACCCCTATGGCGTAGGGGGCATGAAGTGGCTATTCATCATAGCCATGTCCACGTGTCATCAGACTTCCCTTCTCCCCTCGTTTGTGACCACGCAGGCAGATCAGACACGATGGCAAGAGGCACTCACTGGCATGGCCGACTCCTCTCTCCTTTCCTTTCTCTTCTCCTCCGTTTATCTCCTCTCCTCTTCCCAGTTCCCTTTCCAGAACCAATCCCATTCCCATGCTGTCTTCTCCTTGCAGCAGCCCTACACAACCTGAACTCTGCATGCACTCTCCTCTAATCCACTACCAGTCTTATCTCCGCTCAGGAACAATAGCCACAGAGCGAGCACAGCTCAGAACCGCAGCCTGCAGAAAAATAGCTCTGCTCCCACAAGGCTGTTGGACCCTCTGCATCCAACAGCATCAGCCAAGCAGCCTGTCACTGCTTCGCATTAAATCCTCCACACTGCGTGTCGAGAAAATAGTCCAGCTTCTGTGTGTTTGACTGTCGTCCAAATTGAATTTCTATTACTGCAGTGCAATCGACAGCACTGGCAAATGACTAATCGCATCTGTACTTGGTGTCGCCTTGTCAGTATGCTGATCTACTGCTCGTCTTTTTGTTTGTTCACTGTGGAGCTGTGTGAGTTAGCTGTGAGGGATATTCTGTGATTCATGTAGGTGGACGGGAACCTTTCCAGGCCACTGTTTCCATTCATCTTCTATTAATAAGCTTTCACCTCTGTCCTAATGAGCTGTGATTGCTATTTTATCCTGCATAGGAGCAATGCCAGCATCCCTGTAGTGGCCCTGCAGTGGAAAGTCATTTACATAGGTGTGGCATTGCCATTGTTACACAGAGAGGCAGCATCAAATCACAGGGAGTCCCTCAACGATGTTACATCATCCCACGTTAAACAGCAGTTACAGTTAATTATTCATAACTGGATGCCACACATTGTTAATTTGCCGTCCTTCCAATGATGGCAGGAAATGCAAATCCATCTTATGCTCGTCTGTCTTTAGGACTTGACCTCATGCTGTTTCAGAAACTCCTGTTTTGGCCTGTTATGATCTAACCCTAATGGCAATCTTGGTCTGTCAGTGGGGATGATCCGCTGACTTCTCCGTAAGTGCCACTACAAAGTTGACATTTGCCAAATATACCGTAGTAACTACGAGATGGATTGCCAGGAAATTTGATGGGGAGAATATTCAAATTCAAGTTTGTTGCCTTGCAGGTCAAAGTTTCCACTGTGCCTGTGAAATATCTCAACACCCACCTGATGGATTGGCACCAAATTTTGTATAGACATTCATGGTTCCCAAAGGATGTCACCAGCAGATTGACATTTTTGTTTTTTTATTGAAACATCTCAAATCCTGTTGGGTGGATTGCCATGACTTTTGGTACAGACATTCATGTGAAGACTTTGATCTCCCGACCTTTCATCTAGCACTATCTCCAAGTCTCAGTCAAAATGTCTGTTTGAACAATCCTTTGCTTTATACCCAAGTATCTGTACAACTAATGTCATTCCCATTTGCTATTTAGAGTTAGCTTAGCATGCTAAACTAACATGGTAAACATTCTACAGTACCTGCTAAGCATCAACATGCTAGCGTTGTTATTAGTGCCATGTTGATTTGAGCATTTCCCTAAAAAGCTCAGTTGATGTTTAGCTTTCCCTCTGTTATAAAAAACAGCCAGAGACACGATCAACAGTGATTATATTGAGAACCATAACAGCCACATGAAAATGTGGAAAGCTCTTTCTGATGTAATACAAGTTTACTGCACATAGAAGCAGTGGTCTACTAATACAAAACCTCATAAGTCAACGAACAGTCATTTTCACCAGTAGTGAGCTTTCAAGTGATGTGTGTTCATTATCTGTTGGATGTGGAGGGCCCTTCACAGATGCTATGCATATTTATTATTCTTGTCACTCTGTCTATGTCTCGCGCTCTCCCTTTCCATCACTCTTGCTGACTTCCTGTGGCAGTCTCTTTGTTTATTTCTCCCTCTGTGACAAACTTGCATCACCTGCCTGTCTCTTATTTTCCATTTTCCCCTCCCTTTCTCTATTCACTCGCTGTCGCTCTTTGTCTCTTTCTGTTTTCGTGCATCCCCACTGTCTCCCTCTGAAGCTCCCCTCTCTTCCTCTTCCCTCTGTCTTTAACTTTGTCTGGCTTACTTCCGTCATCACCCTCCTCCCTCTTGTTTTCTGCTTTGTGTATGTTGTCTCTTTAGACTTACTCTCTTGCTCCAGTAAGGAAATAAAACCATATACACATCGGCATGTTGTGGAAGACACTCTTGCAGCTTCTGTTCCCTCAGGCCATCTGGGGGAGCAGAGAATTTACACATACACGAGTGCGCGCACCCACACGTAAGCCTTCACTAGGATATTACATGTGACTGGCTGCACAATTCGAAACCTTTTTCTAACGTTCTTGATTTTACATTGCTAACCTTTCCTGAACAAATAAATACACCTCCCTGGCTTGTTTGAAATATTGTTTAGATAGATGTCCCAACATTAGTTTACAAAGGCAAACCAGCTCTCGGCTTGCCTACAAGTGCCTTTCACTATGTGTCATTTTTCTGTCAAAAGTACAGCTTCCAGCTAGAACAGAAAGGCATTTATAAGAAAACACAAACCAAAAATAGTACAGTAAGACCGAAAATACTCTTCTCTCAGGGCCAAGCATGAATAGACTGTCTGAGCCTTGGCCCCCAGTCTTCCCAAAAGTATATATGTGACAGGCAGGCAGAGGCCTCAGAGTGTACCCACCACAAGCCTGGCACAGTGTGAGCCAGGAGGAAGAAAGAGACAGAGAGAACAAACACCATGGCTGCTTTTGTTCTGTCTGCAGGAGTCTGATGGAGATGCAGCATCACACAGGCATGCATTCCCCTTGCAGACGGACAAGCCTGTCATGTTAACAGAAAGACAGGACCACGACTGTAAAAATGAAAGCTTTAGTGATTGCAGACACAAATTGTTTCTAAATATGAAGTCAAGTAAGGAATCTTGAAATTGTGAAGGCAGAAGCACAACAGAAGCACACATGCTAATTTAGTCCTTTTGTCTTTGCTGCTTTTGTTCCTTCAGAACAATGTGAGACATGAAAATGAAATCAAAACTGAGGCGAGATGTGAGCACAAAGCTGACAGGGATGTTTTGTCTTTGCTTATCATAACTATTCTCCCAGAGGTCTGTGGTGAAGTGTTGGCGGCGAGAGTTTCCTCTCGGCTCACCTCACTAAGCGGAATGACACTCAACGGCAGGCCGCCACGGGTCAAAGAGCAAACACCTTCACTTGTCAGCCAGCTCTCTGACTGCACCTGTGGGTGGCCCCCAATATAGCTTCAATGGACCCTATTTGTGCTTCGCAGGCCTGGGCGATCAAACTGAATGAAATCAAAGGTACAGAAAAAGTCTCACTGCTATATAGGAGCGCTGCTGCGACGGCTTTGTTAATGAAACCTGAAACCTTCTTAAATGTGTCTTTGTCATGGAACAAGCGTGGCTTGGCCAGTGTCACAGATGGCTAAGTTTACTAAAATACATTCTAGCATTACTATTCATGTGCAGCTCAACACCAGGACATGAGTTTATTAATTAATGTACAGGAATCAGAGAGCATCTGGCAGTCATCTATCTTTTTTTAAAACATTGAACAGTGCAGAGTATTTTACGATGATGTATTCAATTACCCAGCTCCCTCATTGATATTTTGTCAAACTCTTCAGATGCACTCAGCAGAGATTCACATTGTTAATAACCTCTCTGAAATGTTAATGGATGCCCAGGTTCAGGATTTCTTTAAGAGTGACTGAGCTTGAGGAGTAGGCAGAGAAAATCCTTGAAGCTTCTGTATTTTCTCGCCATTGTTTTCCTGAGGTGTAAAGTCAATCGCATTTAATCCCTCACTTGTGCACATGAGATCCCCTCAATCAAATCCAGATATTCGCTGTGCCCCCTGCAAGAGCTTCACTGCTGTAAATTCTCCTTGGCTCAATAGCAGTGGGTGGATGGCAGCCAACCAGAGAGGCAGATAAATGTGTTTTTCCTTTACATATTTGGAGCTTCAGTCTTGCAATAAAAGCACAGTTGTGTATTTGTTTGCTACTTTCTTGCAAATGCAATCACTTTTACTGGTTGATGATAATGGAGAAGGAGGACGAAACGGACAGGAGCGGTCTGGATGGCTTGGTCAGTCCTTTATGTGCAGCAGGATGCAGCTGCCAGGTTGGTTGCAGTTAATGTTTTTTGATTTAATCCAGAGCTCTCTGCCTGCCTTGCACTGCCATTGTAATATGCCTGGAGGGCTCTTCCTGTAGTAAGTGGAACAGGAGCCTCCCTGGATTTACTGCAAGAAATATATTCCTCTCTTTCCCATAGGTTTAATCTCTTTAGTTCATGAACCAGAGAGAAAGACGATAACAAAGACTGGATCTGTCACTTGTTTCAAAGCTGCGTGCTTCTTCCAACTGCATGTGGAATCGTACTAGCTGAGGTGTTTTACAGTTAAGTTTGTATCACAGTCATTTTCAATGTATTGTCTCATTAGAGAAAAATGGTTTGTAGCTTGAATCCAGCTGTTATGTTCTCAGCAGTATGCTCTGTTGTCCCCTTCACACATCTTTTTTAGCAGCACTAAACAGATGGTTGTGGTCAGTGCCGCTGCTGCTACATAACTGGTGAAACCCTGTAGACTGTGGCACACTTTCTAGATGTTTAATTGTTTCTTAAAATACTTTACCAGTCAAAACTTTGGAGCAACAACACATTCTTTGTACCTGCATATATGGTCTTGAAATTTCTCATTTTCTTCACCTTATAAAATGCATGAGTAAAAATGGGAAAATTAAAGAAGGGGTTGTAAAGACCAAGTAGACGAGGGGCAAAAAGTAAAAGAGAGGAAGTGCAGCATCTGGACAGGAACTCTGACATCCGGGGAGGGGGAGGTATGAAGCACATCAAGCGAGGGTGTGGTGGCTGACCTCTGACCTCAAAGGGAGGGTAGAGGTCAAATACGGAAGATAGACTGCAGCTGTGTTGCAACATGCAACCCCACTGTCATACCAATCACTGTAATTTACCTAGACAGAAATGTCCCCACCCACTTTACCAAGCATGCCTTAACAGGAGCAGACAGAGAGAAAGAAGAGTAAGGATGGAAGGAAACATGGAAGGAAGGGTGGTTGGAAAGGAGAAAGAAATTAAAGAAGACTAGGGGAGGAAGGTCAACAAGGCTCCTATCTCCACACACAAGGCCTCATTCTTGGGAGCTAGAAAGGAGTCTCAATACACAACAGCAGTTTATCGAAGGCAGCGTGCCTTCAATTAAAGGGTTCTTCCCGCAAGATTTACTCACCACCCCACCAGTACTGACCTCCTCCTCTCCCAATCACATTTAACCTCCTCTGGAAGCTCCCCTCCACTTCTTTCATCATCTTCTGGAGCTATTTGTTCTTCTGCAGGGGAGGTAGGACATAATCATACCAGGATCTCGTAATACCAAGTCTTTTAACTGCTAGATCAAAGAGTGCGAGTTTGCCTAATGCGGGATTACGCTGAGATACAGGACCTGGCAGTCTCACCTCACTCCACCCCTCCACTTCCACCACCACCAGCGGGTAGCTCCATTAGGCTCAACGCATTGCTCATTTTTCCGCAAGAGCTCCCTTGGGCTAAGAGGCAATTATGCAGTAGTGTGGCATAATATTTCATTCTCTTCACATTGCATTACTCTATGGTGGTGCTGGCCACTAACAGCTTCATGTGGCCCAGGAGGAAGGGTGCATACTGCTAACAACTCCATATGAGTAGAGGGAGATTTGAGAGGGGAGGAATAAATGGAGGAAACGGGAGACGAGGAGAACTCTCAAGGGCATGATGCTTGATTAGAAGTCAGGTCTGTTTTATTTCCTTACATGCCGAATAAAAGGGTGTGTCTTAATTTAGGTTGGGTGATGTTAAGCAGACATGGGTGGAAAAACAAAAAACATGAATATATGCACTTCATTCATGATTCTGAACCTGATGTGCAACATTTATATAGAGAAAAGCGTCTAAAGCTTTAACTGTTTCTGTCTCTGCTATTCGTGATTTTACATTTATGCAGTAGAAAATATGGACTCTTCAGCAATGTGGAAACTGAGCTACAGACACACCAGAGATTTAGGAATGTTCTCGGAAGAGCATGTACTGAGGATCCACGTCAAAGTACAAAACATGTGGGTCCCTTTCTGCATTGTGTGAAGATTGTGCAAGGTGAAATGCCATTATGCCCTCATTTCTTTTTACCCAACCACTATCACAGATAAAATCTCCACCTCACTGAAAGACAGGTAGCTTTTTGGTTCAGTGATTTCTGGCACTGTAAGTCCTCTCTAGTACATCTTGAAGTACAACCTCTCGAAAGCAGCTACTGATGATTGGCACATGCTCCAAAGTAGCTGCTTTTGAGGTCGTACATCAAGGAACTTAACAGAGTCGAATGTATGGTGGCTGTGAAGGCTCTAAGAATATGAAAGTCATCAGTGTATTGTTTTGTGTGGGAGAAAAAAAACATTGATTTTAAGAAATGTAAAAGTAAATTTGCCTGCTGTTGGTATGAAAGAGACATAAAATATCGAGGACAGTGTTCATCGTTTTGGAGGGAAAACATGGAAGGAACAAGGCGAGAAAGGAAATCTCTGCTTTCTCTTCTCCTGTGTTCTGACAGAGGAGGCATGTGCAGCCCCGGGCAAGGCTGTTCTGAACTGTTGTGTGATTTTGCTGCACTCGGGGAGGTTGCAATATGCGCTTTTACAGGTGCTCAGCTTCCTAGATCCCCTCTTCTCCCCTTATTTCATCTCTCTCTCTTCTTGCTTCCTCCTTCTGTCATCAGTTTAGCAACAACTGTCACCATCATTCACTACACGTAAGAGGCCCCTTCACAACTCACACATCCTATCAACATGCAGAAGTTTTCTTCCTGACTATCACAGGTTGGGAATTTACACTCGAGATATAACATGAGGGTAAGAGATTGAGTATCGAGCATACATTTACTGTATGTTACTAAGAGTCATGTGGACCTGTGGACACACTGCCTGTAGTTTTAAGTCCTGCAATGCATTGCTAACTGCTATGCATCCAGTTACTGCATTTTTTTTCTTTAAGTCAGCACAACACTGGGCAACTTTTGGGAATCTTTTGTGGACAATTCGTTGCTTCAACACATGAACATACCAACATGTTTTTAGCAATTCAGCTGCTTTCTCATTTTAAGATATTAACACACACTTTATGCTACAAACTGGTGGCTCTAATTTCACTTATATAGTAACAAGGAAGCAAGTAGCTGAAACTATAAATATGAGGCTGTGAATATGTTGTTTCTCCAGTCAAAAACACACACCAATCACCACACATTTATCATATGCTATGCGAGAAATGCAAGTCAGGCTTTAGAAAATGTGTTGCTTTAGTGTAAGTACATCTGCAGTCATAAATCCTCATTTCTAACACGCTGACGGTGTTCTGCCCCTCTGAGCCATTTTCATCTATAAAATTTTATTTCAGAAGCCGAGCATTAACGACCAGTCTTTCTCCCGGTTTGCAGAAATACGATCTGGTGGACGAGGACCTAAAGAAGGATCAGTTAGGCAGCTGCCCCTGTACGACACACCGTATGAGCCAACTGAGAACGGCGGAGACTCGGACCCCGAGCGCTTGCGCTGCCCCAGAGAAAGCCGACTGCCCCAGGATGACGAGCGACCCCCTGAGGAGTATGACCAGCCCTGGGAGTGGAAGAAAGAGAGGATTTCCAAAGCCTTTGCAGGTACGTTATCCAGTGCACAGAGACATTAGATTGAACTTGCCATCAACACAGTATATAACACAAGGAGAAATAGCTAAAACAAATCATTAAAATACTCACACACAAACACACAATCTCCCTTCTTTTTTTCTTTGTTGTGGAGTCATTAAACAGGTATATTTGTTCTTAAAACAAGTCCTTCAGCTCCACCTGTTACATACTGTTAGTGCCGATGTCAGCTCAGGCAGTAAGCATTTCTCTAAGGGTTGCTTTATTTAAATTTCAAGCGTTCAACACAATACAATTTAAAACTGTTTCTTTTCTGCTTAACTAACCCAGGTATCTGTTTTTCCAGCTCTAACAAATTAGACTCTGGCTTCTGTCAGGTTTTGAGGGTTCTGCCACTGTTGCTGCTGCTTCAAACTCTCTGTTAACACTCCTTTTTTCTGCCTCTGTTAATGCACCCGTTAAGTTCACTTGCAGGTGTCCAGTCTACTGTTTGCTGTTTTGATCCAACTGCTGCCTTTTTAAACTAAGATGATACCTATTCTGCTCTGGGGGGCATGATTGATTGTGCAGGTGCATGTAGGTGCAGGTAGTCTGTTGTTTGAGAGCTTCAGCATGGCTAACACAGCCATAACATCAAACAGGGCTGTTCCTGGAGAGAATACGGCTTTGGAATATAAATATGCAACCCATATTTAAAAGACAATGCCAAGCCTTTTAACTGATATAAGAAAAGAAACCCTTGACTCAATTTTTCATCGCCCCCTTTGTCTTTATATTTTTTCTTTTTCATCCTTGAACAGCTCTGCTTTGTTATGACTGCATTAGCTACGAGGGTTCTGTAAGTGGCACTGGATCAGGTCCCCACGGAGGAAAGGACTGCACCTCTAAATCTGTCACAGGTACCATTGGATATGGGGCTGGGGAGTGTCTCTTTTCTTTCTTTATGTTCATCTTAGACTTAGACTTTGATGCCTGAACCCTGTGAGTTGCAGTGAGTCATGCAATTTGTTATTTATTTCTTCCTTAAATCCTCAGCGAGTTAAACATTGAGGTTACAAGCATGCCTTTCAGGTTATTTGCACTTGCAAGACTTCTGTAATACTGCAAAATTTAATATGTGAGCCTTAAATTCTCAAACTGAAACCTCCCAGTGTGTTGAAAAAAGGTCACCCACTTACAGTAAAACGCTTTGCTTTGGATGCTTCAAATGACATTATCAGGATGCTACTAGTGTGATTGCCTCGTGCTTGAAGTGGACTAAAGAAGGCGCAGCATCTGTAGAAATGCTCTTCAAACCAGCCTTTCATTTGGACACATGAGTGTAACAAGTGCAATAAAGCCACAAACACTGCTTGATGCTCAGAAGAAGGGATGAAGGGTGATTGGTGGTTGGAGTGAGTTAATCTGTGTTGATTCCTTCACCTCTAGGGCTGCTGTGGAAAGAGAGTAATTAACACAGAAAAATACTTTATTTCCTTCTATGGAGATATACTTTACACAAACCAAAAAGTTTTATGATGAAGATATGCATGGGCCAAAAGCACATTGTGGAATACATTTGGGAAAAGTTTGTCATTTGTTTTTGTTCACTTAGAAGAGTAATTGAACTTTATAGAAGTGATTGTAATCTCACAGAGAAGATAATATGAAAATAATGGACATTTTCTTCATTATGAATTGATCAAATTCTCTTTTTTTATGCTTTTTTTCTTTTTATATTCCTCTATTGTGTTTATCTTCTAATTTCCTTCCAGTTTGCTTTGGAAACACTGCATTGCATTTGCATGGCATTTCAATAAAACAAAATTGATTAGAAACCGAGAAGATGAGAGAAATATAATCCCAGATGGTGCTCTGCTGTTGACTGCTGTTAAATATGGATTCACACGGGACTTGGCTAGAGATGTGGAGGCAATTCACAAGATTTTGCGTGGTAAAAGAAAAAGTACATGCTAAAAGACAATTCACATGCAGTCGCAGTTAAAAAATGTGTGTCAAAACAGTGAAAGAGTTATGATTTCTAAAACTAGATAATTATTCAGAAACATACTTATTTGTGGGATTTTGAAAATGTGACAGAATGTGCTGGATATACACACACAGAGTATTTGGTGGTATGCCCCTTATCCCTTTTTATCATAATCAGCTGATTTTGGTGGTTATGAACAAGGTTCTGGTTTGGTAGTTGGAGGTAATTGGAGTTCAACCAATTTACTTTTCTGCATAGACTCTACTACTCTGGGTAGTCCACATAATTTTAAGTTTAACTTGATTTAGCCATCCCATAAAAAGCACCACAGAGGGTCATTGTCCCGATGGAACATTTACATTTTCATTCACATGGAACCATGCAAGCTCTGCTGTATGTATATTTAGAATTTTGCTTTTAACTGCAACTAATGTATAAAAAGGCAAACAAATTTTCTTTTGTTTGTTCATTTGTTTCCCAATCAAAGAAAACATTAATATCCCCAAACTGCCTTGACAGAACTGTCCCTTTAGAAGATTATGTAAACCTTTAAACCATTATATATTATTCATATCATATTCCCAACATTGAAACATATCTTATACAAAATCCTTAAGCCACTTTCATAGTCCACACATAATAGAACAAGTCCGAGGTCACTATGGCAGCAGTGAATTTATTTTAATATAAGGACATTTTCTGATTCTCAGCTGTTATCCCAATATTGAAATTAATCTAATTTTGATATAGGGACTCCAACAAAAAGTTTAAATTGCCTCTGATAACATAAAAAATTATGTTAATGTTGAAATTATACTTAAGCTAATAGAGAAGATGAGTCATAGAGTGTAAAGAGATAGAAAGTGCTGAACTGGACTTCATGTTTAAGCGTGTGTTAAGTCCCTCATGTGGCATTACATGGTAGCAAGCTCATGAATCTTATTTGTGGAAGAAGAAAAAGACGATCAAGGGAGTATTTAGTGCATTCCTGCAGGTAATGGGCGTTCCACTCTGTACAAGACTACGTTATATCTTGACCGTAACCCTTGAAGATAGTATCACTACCCGAAATGGATGAATGGATTGTTTCAAGGTTTATTTCACATTGTGGCCACAATTCTCACAGGCAGAACAGGCTTAAACTCTATGTATGTACATACAGATCATGTGTCTGTCTAGTCCTTCATCATCATCAAAATGCTTCCTGTTTACCTCCTGTGTATTTTAGGCACTGAAGTCTTCATACTAGTCACGCTGTTCTGTCTCTGCCAGTGATTACTTAAATAAGGGATGCTGCATTCTTAATCACTTTCCTTCTCTCCCTCATTATTTTTCAAGCAGCACTCAGAAGTGTTTGTTTAGGATGCTATTTACTAACACATGCCTCTTTTAACTCCCCCTTTTACAGACAGCGTCCCTCTTTTGATGATGATTAATTTAATTTCCAATGGACGTCAAAGTGTTGGCTGGGAACTGGAGAGATAAGTCTTTAGGTCTTTCAAAGAAGAAAGCCGCAGCTCCAAAAAGTACTTTGATTTATTACACCTCTTCATTCTGTTATGTTTGATTCGGGCAGAAATAATTCCCCACTATTTGGAAGGAGAAAAAAAAAAAGGAAGAATGATGAGAAAGACATCCCTGGGACAAGCCTTGTCAACACAGGCTTGTTTCTTTTGCAGGTGTCAGTGCAGCCTGGCCTTGGATCCTGACATCAAGGGGCTTAGAGAAAGTTTCCCACCTTTCAAGGCTTGAGCTTATGTGCCAGCACCCAATGCTCTGATCTTTGCAACCAGCTTAGCTACAATGTCATGAAATTATACACTATTTAAGTATTTAAGTCCACTTGTGAGCCAATTCTTCAGGACTGTCAGCAATCCCACTTTACCAACCATCCCTGTTTCATCCCTCCTGGCATATTTTAAGAGTCAACTTAGAGCCTATTGTCAGATGCTGCCAGGTTACCCTGATTTGGTCCTGGATTTCCCCATCTTAAACATCTACTTGAACTATCAGGTACAAACTGGAAAGCTGGTCAGCTGTTTTGCAACACAAGTATCGATTCATTTTGATCCAGTCGATTTTCTAATGGCAGGAAACCTTGAAAATCTTTAATATCATATTTCTCATATTGGCAGTATTGAATTGTCTTGCATGCATACTCAAAGTCAGGGTTGCTTGGGGTTTATGAAATTTTAGACTGGTGTCAAAAGGTCATAGGCTTACTGTAAGTTAGAGCTTGAGATGTCTGGACATGTTAGCTCAAGTAGTTGTGGAATCCAGGTTGGGATTAAATTTCATGGCTGGTTAAGAGTCTCATTTTATATTTTACTTTCTGTAGCTGAATCTGTAACTAGATATTTTTGGTTTCTCAAACTGAGGCCGTGTGGGTTTGGTTGTAACAGCATTATCAGAGGTACATTTTCTAAACTTTTTTTTTTTAGTTTCTTCAGGAAAAGCAATAAAATATGTGTGGTAAAAAGCTTGATGCAATTTTGCTTTGGTCCAAAGTGTCATTTTGAGGCTAAACACCAAGGGGGCAATGTCAAAACGAATCAAAGCTGTGTATCAATGTGTAAATATAAGATGAACAAAAATGTATTTAAAGAAAATTTCCAGATTTTTCTAAGCCTGGGTCTCATTTTTATAGACAAATGGTCAAAGAAGATGTAAACATACATAAACTACCCATTTGGAAATGAAACCAAAGGCAAATGTTTTATTTCCTCAACTGTCCATTGTAATATATTTTGCAAAACTACTTCATGATTTTAGATTGGCCTACTGCAGTGGATGATAACACATTATTATATTGTTTTACAATATTCTGTGTACCTTTTTATTTCAGTTTATTCCCTGTTAAGAGTTGTAGATAACATGGTTGAAATTTTTAACAACCGGTGTGAATGCTCATGTTGTTTGCTCTGCTGGGTTTCATTGTGGTGATGTTGCTGTGTTGCCAGATGTCTGCAGTTAAGTTAGTATGTAAAAAATCGTTTCAGGTCACTATTTCAGGCATCACACAAGCACCTCTGTGGGCAGACGTCCTGTTTTAAACTCAGTCTAACTACAGCGCCATGTGTTGTTAGGTTTCTAGAGAGCAATTTTCCTCAGTTATGTTTCTATATCCGCTGAAGCACTGTGGCTGTGTAATATCAATGACTAATGATACTGTTCACCATTTGGATTTCTGAGGCACTTTTCTGCGTTCAGCAAAACCTTCACCGTTTATATCCCAACAATTATGTGGGAAGTGAAAGTGTCTATAAACAAAGTATTAACAGATAATGAAAAAAAGATGCACAACCTTACTTAACCATGGAGTGGGTGTGGGGGAAAAAAAGAGGTAGTGGGATTAAATAAGTACTAGTGCTGCCTACGCCCTCCCACTATGGTATAACATGATAATGCAATCTGCATAAAAGACTATTTGTCTTCATTAATGATAGGGGATGGAGAGCAGACTAATGCTCCCTGCTGCAACCTTTTTTCCGCTGTCCCCATCGCTGCCTGCATGCCCGCCTCTTCACATCAAATTGGTCTGGTGTTATTATTCACTGTTGGGCTATCTCCTGACAGGTATGCAATGGAATGTAAATTCCCTGCCTTGTTAGAGTGTTGGGAGGCTGTGTACTTGTGGTTTGGTTAATCACTCACCCCCCCCTCACCACAGCCTCCTTCCTACTTCCCTTCTGGCTGCTGAGTAGGTGATGGATGAGCCTAAAGGTGAAGAGTGAGGAACACATTAGAATTTGACCATATGACGGAGCCTGCATGTGAGGGCAAGAGAAAGCGTGCTCATATGTCCATCAGTTAAAGCCTGTGTCCTTTGACTCTGCATATGGCACGCTCACTCACACACCCAGACATGGACACGCCGCCATCGGAAATCTGAGCCTCATCACAGCAGGAATGGAATCAAGAGCCATTGTTACTTAATCTCCTTGCCCTCTGTTACCTGCTACTAACTCCTTTCGCCTGGCTCCCAGCCAGCGGGGTACCATGCATTTAACGCGGGAGATAAGAGAAGGCGCTGTCGCTTGCTCCCTCAGGTCTTGAGGAGCTTTATGGTTTTTTAATGAATCTTCATGGGCTTAACGACCCCGAAATCTGAGGCTCAAGTCTAATGTCCTAAAATAAATAATTGATTCAGTTACAGTCCCGCGCTGGTTATTTGCACTGGGGGTCAAAGCCAGCTGTTTTGGCGGGTGCAATGGTTCTGTTTCTCTCTTCTCAGTTGATTCAGTTTCCCCCGCGCTGACTGTCACTCCTGAGCTCTGTCTCGTCCTCCTGGCCTCTGCTGCAACACCCCGCTGATAACCTTCCTGACAGCCCTCTTTCATGAGCCTCAAATGTGTCCTGCCGTCTTTCACTGCGCGCCGCCACAGGTCTTATCTTCACTCACACACATTGGCCACACACAACAGCACTGTAAACCTCCCACACAAAGTATCGAAGCAGCTCTCCTCTACCCGGGAAGCTCCGGCCGCTGCTAACGCGTTTCTTCCCCCCCTCTCACCGATAGAAGAGCAGGGAAAAAGGCCTTGCTGTCATCTCATCTCCATCACCTATTTTCTGTGCCACTTTCATTTTTAATGCAAACACACAGACTTTCAAAACAGATCTGGGCTTTGAAACGGAGACGGACCGTATAATGTGCCGGATAGAGTATGCAGAGAATTATGAGGTGGCATTTCAGTTCCCCCGGAGCATTGCACAGTTGTTATCTGTAATGATTTGGGTGTCGATGGAACAAACACGTCTTCAGAAGAAGGCCGGTTTTGTGTTCCAAGCTCTTCTGCTCATAATGTGCGGCATAAACATTGCAATCTTCCAGCTTGTTTTGAATATGCATGCAATTAGCCAACCAAATTAAGCAGAACTAAATTAAATGGCGTTGGTGGAAACAAGCATAGCTGGTGATTTATGGTGCTGCACTGTTTACAGTGATGAAGTGCCATGGGCTAATGAAAAGCCTGGGTAAACAAATACCTGGTGTTAAAAATAGATCTGCTCCTGGAAGAACAAAGGGACGGTAAACACTGATAAAAAAGGGACCCTATGCCCATTGTTCAAGTAGTCTTAGGTTCTTTTGATGCACTGTACTGTCAGCATAGCCATGAAACAAACAATTAATCAGCTGCAGAGTTTACAACACTCAAGCTTTCTGAATGGCTACCCCAGGCTGGTGCTCAACCTGGTGGTCTCCAGACCACATGCCATGCAGCCAACATCACATATTTCTAAAGGATTGTAATGGACACACGGTACTGTTTGTACATTTTCCTTTTCAAAGTCCGAACATGGCCGGTTTTGTGTAGTTAACTTGAGTGACAGGTGCTTTGTTGATCTTTAATAGCGTCTATTCCTGTGTCAACAGAAAGTGTAGAGGATCTGGATCAGATTGAGGATCATGCAGATGAGAGGTGGCATATTGATCCAAATGCGGTCAGATTAGAGGACAAAGATGTCGCAATCTTTGGAAGTATTTACACACGTCTTCAGAAATAGCCCTCTTTCATTTGGCTCTGCGTGATTTCTGTTTTGCAACCTCCAATTTGTATTTAAAGATTTCATTGTAGGGAGTGTAATATTCACATTTTCTACCTGATATTCACCTAGAGTCTCTAAAACACTTAACCTGTTGTTCACACACAGGACAATCTACAGAGCTGTCAGATTTTGTGTCAGACTGTGAGCAGATTTATTTAGCATTGTGTGTGTACAGAGGGCAGTGTGATGGGGGCAGAAATGTGAAACTGTGGCAGTGTCATGAGAGCTGATGTGTAAATCAGCGCTAGCATGTGAAGGCAACTGCTGTTGTCACCTTAGTACTGAATTTGAATTTGTTACTGAAGAATGCTACAAGGTGTAAAGATGTACTCATCCATGCGGCAACATGGCTCAATGATTATTCAAGAGGGCCTTGGGACAGAACATTTGAATATGTTAGGAGGTGACAGAGATTTTACTCTCCCAGAGTTTTAAAAAAAAAAAAAAAAAGACACCTGGCTATTGAGTCAGTTTACCTCAATTTTCACAGTGCTAAATGCTATTATTCAGCTGTGCAACCAAGTGAATCTGAGCCACACTCGCCCCAAATCGTCTCCTCATCCTCACAGCGCGGCTGCAGAGTGCAGGCAGCCTTCTGCTCCCCAAACAATTACACGCTAATCTGCAATGTGAAATGAGTATTAGGCTTTTAATCTCATAGGAAAATAGTCCCGTACTTCACCCCAAAGTAGTGGAAGTTATATTATCTCCCAGAGTTTCTGACCTTCGTTCTCCATTCCTCACCCTCCAGCCCTACCAGTCCACCACCCCGCACCTCTCCCATCAGGATAGACAGCAAGCAGCTCCTCCTTCCAGCCACCTTTTTCTAGATTAGCCCCCTGACACTGCAGGCCCAGCTTTTTAATTGCTTGTCGGATTGAATATTCTCCAGTTTCCCCCCTTCATCTAGCTTGCAGATATTGCTTCTCATTAGCATGTCTGTACCACCACCGCTGCAATTCCTTGCAGGGTGGAAGACAGACAAGTCCATAACATTATGCTCATCCCCCCACTGAAAACCAGCCTGTGTACCAGCCAACACAAGACAAGACGCACTGACACTGACTTGTGAAAAATGATGAGCCCTTAACTAAAAAGTACAAATGTTTTCTGTATTTTCTACAACTAGTAACTTATGCAGTGATGGAAAGGCTAGGCAGAAATAAGACCCAGTTTGCAGACTTAAAAAATATTATAAAGGAAGTCTTCTAAATTTATTGACATGTCCCAAAGTGGCCCTGTATTCAATATCTGCTGGCTGATTTTCATCTGCCAATCTGTTGCTATTCTCCTTTGTGCCCACTTCCTTCTGAGTCAAATAAGGCCATCATCACACTTACGTGACTGATGTGACTGATGATGTGCAGTATAGCTGTCACATTGATGATTTCAGAGCACTTTGATCGATATAAGTGTATTCTGTCACTGAAGGCTTTTTGCCAATTTCAATTCATCTCAGTCTCATTCATCAACACAAGATGTAATTTATTAAAAAAGGTGACCTTTTGGACTTATAATACTAAATTAATTATAATTATTCAGTATTATAAGTAATACTAAAGTAATTAGTAATTATACCTAATTATACTAAAATTAAATTATGTTTAATCTCATCTTGCTACTTTTCTTGCTATTTTATTTTAAGTTTGAACATATTTTTCTATTCACTTTTGTTTCTTTGTTCTTGGCAGGTCTTCTTTTATGGCTAATTTAAGGCGCAAAACCTGTTTTTATCCTTTAGTAATAAGAAATGGAAATGTTGTACATAACACTCTTATTGCTTTGAGACTCCATAGTCATTACTAGCTTTCTCTTAGACGACAAAAAAACCCTTCCCTTCACCATTCAATCTATTAAGTATCCACAGCTATTTAACAAGTGGCCCTTGCTCGGTGACAAATATGCTTTTAGAAGGGTGCTCGATTTACTCTGGTAATACCCTGCCTGGACATGAGGCATACATTATTTAAGGGGCAAAGCCCAGGGAGTGTCCACTGCCAGGATGCATTGCTCTGAGCTACATTCATCCAGTAAAGAATATTGTCCATATTGTTGTTTATCTTAATATAGAGGCCTAAGGTCTCTCTTGGACTCGAAGCACAAAGAATAAAAGCAGTGTATGTTGATGTACTGTATCAGTGGCTATCTGTGGCTGAGCTTTAGGCACCTTAATATATTATAGTCTCCACTGTGAAGGCACAGTGTTGTATTATTTGGGTCCACCTCTTTAGTAAAGCCTGTTTCATAGAATGCTATGTACTACTTCTCGTAAAGGTGGGAACTGAGGACTTTGACTTTTCAGTTTGGGTACAAGTCTGGATTGAGAAGCCAGAGGGCCCAACATTTCAAGTAGGGTTGGGGTTCGATAGCATTTTATAGCCTCCATATTTGCTCATTGAGTCTGAATCCTTCCAAATCCCTTATCAAAATTGAGCTTTTAATGTTTGTAGATAACCTTTGAACACTAGCCCTTAGATCTGAAGAATTTTAATCAGCCTTGAAGCAAATACAAAATGGCTCCCGCTATCAGAACCCAATCCTACTTTCTGGTTAACTAACTTCACTTCTGTTTCAGTCCTGTTGCATTCCTTTCCTTTTTTAGTCCACAGCTACTGCTGATTCTTGGATCACAAATAAAGCACACCCTGCTCTTACCTATTTTTTTTCTTACGTCTTCTTCCTTTTCTCTTTTTTCCTCTGTGTTCTGTCATTACTTCTCCTTCCTCACTCCCTTTGTCGTTGTCCATTTATACCTCTCGTTTCTGTCCTCTCCTTCCCTCCATCTCTCCTCTGGTGGCTTGGGCGACACTTGCAGTAGAGATTAAAGTGATCAAGGACCTACCGTGGCCCCCTCCTGTCGGGCAGCTCAACACCAGCCCTCCCGTGGTGGAGGAGCTGGAGTCTCCCACCCAGACACCTCAGCCGTCGCCAGGACAGACAGGCTGTGACCAGCACCACCATGGTGGGTGTTGGTGTTCACATTGTCCAACGTCAATCCCATCAATTCCCTCCCCCTCTTCCATCCGTCAGTCCATTAATCCATCATCCATCTGTCCATTCATCAACATGCTTCAATGTGGTTATATATATCTGTCTTTCTGATTTTATAAGGGAAGAGTATGAGTGATGAAGAGTGTGGATGCGCTCACTAAAACAGCATTAAGTGTGATGGGTTGCATATCTGTGCTTTTACCTTTTAGTGGAATTCTAACCAAGCATACACGGCTACAAAAGACATTATGCGTGGCTCGCAACGAATATCACCAATGATCTTCGTGATTAAAATGTTTTTCTGTATACGAAATGTGAGTGTCCGCTTACACTTAACTGGTCAATGATGACTTACTGAAAGACTTCACATCTTTTAGAACCACTGTATTATATGACTTTAGGTATTAGCTTAGTAATGACTGCACTTTTCCATCTGGATTACATGTGGCAGAAAATCACTAATTCGTGTGCAGGTTTTAGGGCTGAAGGCTCATTAGTTTTAATTGTGCTGAACTGCCTTCTGCATGCGTAATTGCCATTCGCCGTGACCCCCATTTCCTCTTGTCAACATACTCATAAGAGTCCCAGATGTCCCTCTAGTCCTCTGTTCTCTACAAGTGGCTGACATGAATTGAAAAATCTAACTAATTTGAGGTGATTTCAGTTCTTCACTTGAGTCTCTTCACCTCAGGTTTAGCCATGTTTACCATCTTATCATTTAGTAATTCATCTATTTTCAACCAATAGAGCTGTTAGTTGATTTTTGAAGGCCCTCCACGGACTACACTCTCTCTTGCTGCAATTACCCAGAGAAAAGATGGACATGTAGCAGAACTAATGCCAGGAATGGGATTTCCCCTGGCAGATTGGGACTTAGACTTAGAGTGAGACCATGTAAGAGGACACCACTGCGTGCTGCAGGCGAGGACAGGGCAAGGAGTTGATTTATGTCCATGAATCCATGGGAAAGGTTCTGGTTCCCTCCGTGATGTGAGTGGATTTAAGATTGGCATCCAGCTGTAAAGCGATCCTCTCTCTGTCTAAGCCAGTATGGCCCCACTCTACATCTCTGGGGTCAAAGGTGACTGTGGCAGACACGGGGGGGTGATGGCCTCTATGACCCCTGTGAATACAGTTACAATGCACTCTCTTGACCTCACACTACACACCAAGACATTAGTCATCTGTTATACACAGGATTGCTTACTCCAGATCAGCTCAGCGAGGGTGAAGAGCGAAGTCTATGTATGTGTTTGTAAAGGCTTTTGTGGTTTATTCTAATATAGACTAGGAAAAAAACAATATCCATTACAGTTCAGGGGAATCTGCCATATCCGTCCAACCTAATTATCAAAATGTAAATGTGGTTTGACAGGGTAGATATTACATCTACATATAAATGGAGGGTACGTTTTGTCTGAGTATAATGAAGAGCTTTTCGCCTTTGTTTTTTGACATGAATTAATTATCCACACTCTGAAGTGCTTCTTTTACCCCCTCCTTCCTCCAATCAAACAAGGCTTCAAATATAATAAAGTAATTAAAAGATATCCAGATTTAATTTTAAATAGATTCACTAGCTCTCACGTTTAGGGGTCATTCCTTTGTCTTGGAAAACCTGATTAGAGTTTTATTTGGGGATTTATATAAAAGAAAGAAACCATATTCCTAGATGGCGGAATCTCTGAAAATATATTATTGAAAGCCGTCCAACAAATAATTATTTTATTGCCCGATGCACATCATGTCAACATAAAAGTGAGTGATTTTTAAAGCAATCAGTTCCCAGCATATCAGAACACACTGGGCGCTCTTTTCAATGTGCAGTGCATTCTAATGAGATGCAGACCTGTTAATCATTTCACACGTCCTAGCTGGAAAACTTAATTTTCACCTCACAGTGCCGTGGTCGATGGCACACTTCGCCCCTCAGACTCGTCATCCTTTTTGATAGGAGCGCCATTAGTAAATGACAATTAATTAGCCAGCTTAATTACAGAAATTTGCTCAGGAGTGTGTGCAGAGGGGGGAGAGGAGTAGTCAGGTTGTTCTCACCTCTGTGACTATCTTTATTTTAACTACATTTTTGATGATTTCACTTATGTTATTGTGGCCTTAACATCCTGGAAAAGTTTAGTTTCATTTTATAGCCTTTCCTTATTTCAGCTGCATTCTTGTGGCAGCTATAAGTCTCTCTCTCTCTCTTCTTATGGCATTATTTTGTCTTGCACTGGGCTGTGCAATACTACATAACGGCACTTTATGTATCTTGTGGATTGGCTGCAATATAATCATGGAAATGTCATCTTAACCTCTGTGTTTATATATGTCCTAACCAATGAGCTTCCTCTCTCATACCCTCTCCCTCCTCAACGTCCTCTGTGCTCTCTGAAGGTAGCTATGTGTCTGAAAGGGGGCAGGTCTTTCAGCCATCAGTCACCATCTGACTGACAGTTCAATCTGATACACAGATTCCATTTGCCGTGCTTTACAAGCAACAATACTGATAACACGCACAGATGCCCCTGCGCATTCAAGTATGTGTCTTTGTGTGTGTGCGTAGGCACGTGTATGTGTGTTTGTGTGTGTGTTCACCCTCTCTTCTCTCTTAAGCCGCCTCTCAGAGCTTTTGTTCTCCTCTAGGCCAATCCTCTCGTCAGTCTCCTGTCAGCCATGTCTCAGACTGTGTGCTCCAGAGAATTAAAGAGGAATGAGCCTGGCTCTCTCCCATTGATATTCAGCCCTAAAACATAATTCTTCAATAGTAGTTGAAGCTAGTGTTGTGTGAGATGGCAGGCAATCAAAGAAGGCATGGATCCATTCACTGTTGAGCAAATAAAACGATAGCTTTTTGTTTAGTTTGGAGGCTCTCTCTTCGTGAGGAACTATGCGCTCAGCCTGTGAAAAAGGTCTCAGCCCTGGCGGGAAAGGTTGATGGGGTGACATCCACTGAGAATAGCCACTCAACCCTTTTCAGGAGGTGGAGGGAAAAGGGTTTAATCAAGGTCAAATAAAGCACATTGTGTTGGATCTGAGGAAGAGTAAGAATTAGCATGGATGCTGAACAAATGAAGAAAAAGTGAAGAGCTGAGGTCAGGCGGATGGCGGATACACTCAGAGATAGACTGTGTGTAAAAACTACGATAGCAACATTGGTCCTTGTGCCACACTAACAGATACCTTTTTCACCCGGTTTCGATCACTGGTAGACTGAAAAAAAAAAATCACATAAAGACATTTTTTGTCTACCTTCTCTGTGGACATATAATATAAATGGGTAAAGTTTAACAATTTTGTTACAGGATCAGACAACAGTGCCTGATAGCCCAGCATTAGAACCATCAGAAACAGTGGAGATAACAGATCAAAGCTGTTACTGCTCTGTCTGTTCTGTTTTTTTGGACCACTAGACGAGCAGACATTCCTCCACAGTCTATTTTCCACTATCTTTTTCTGTCCTTGACAAACAAACACACAGAGAAAAAGTCAGTGAGACTTATGAGACAGGACTGGAGTGCATGAGATGGAAAGATCAAAAGGAAAGGTCAGGGGGAGAAAAAACAGGAAGAGTCGGACGTATGCAAAGGAGAAGAGAGAAATTGAAAGCGAAGGAGGGAGAGAGAGCAATTGGCTGCGTCTTCATGTTGTGATCTGTCAGCGCTGACAGGGATGAGAGAAGCAAACATGCATCTCCCTTGTCCCCTTGGTCAGTTTCCATGGAAACGCTATTTCTCACCCTTACACATATATTGTATGTTCATTCTACTTGCGCTGTATTCCCAGCAGCTAGCATGTGGTTCAAATGGACTGCATGAAAAGGAAGAGTACTAATACTGTCTTACATGTGGACTTGAATGAAACACAGGCACTGTCTTCAGTCGAGCATAAGCGTCAGACCCTGAAGAAGTGAAGCTACAGCTCATAGTCTTCCACGGGTCTGAGGTTAGATCCACAATTTACCCAGCCGTCATGCAACAGTACAATTTGGCTGTCATTTTTTGACTCAGCCACGGCCCTATAACGAACAAAAGTGCAGAGGCCAAGATAACAACGGTGGTTGTCATTTGGAATAATCATTTCCATAGAGTTTATGTTTAGGGAAATGCATCAGTGAGCACAAGGCCAGCGAGTTCAACCTGGACTTGAGGGGAGGTGAAGAGGAGCCCCTGGTGGTCAGAGCTGAAACAGCAGCACTGTGTCTCTGTTCTTACAAGTATTACATCAAGATGTACTTAAAAGTGTCGAAAAATGGGCCCTGTGGCTGATGCGTCGACACGTATGACATAACTAGCACTGATCTAGCATTTTACTGCTAATTTTAACCACTTCATATACAGTTAGGTAGTGTAATCATGTGGTTCACAACCTAGGGGTGGAGCCCGAGCCAGAGGGTCATCAGATGAATCAGAGGGGTGAGATAATTCATGGGCTAGGAAAAAAAAAGAAATAAGTTCTGTTGCACAAACTTCTGTTCATTTTTTAGCCCTTTCTTGCAAAATATTACGTAATATTGCAAATTCTGTAACAAGGCCCTCCAAGGCCCCAAATACTGTAATAATAAATAAAATAAATAATACTGTACTGTAAATACTATACTGTTTTGTAGAGTTGAAAAGCACTGGTTTGATCTATCACAGTTTATGGCATTTTATATGTATTTTTGGGATTAAAAAATATAATATTTCTCGCTGAAATGTAATGGAGTTGACAAGTATCACAAAATTAAAAATCAATCTTAAAACCCAAACTGAAAAAACAAATCAAATACAGATTTCTATCTTGGTACAAGTTTGTGATATGATTGGTCCAGTCAAAGCGCGTAGCTCGCTTCTGAGCTTTATCATTCCTAATATATATGACAGGATGCCAACAATTATGTTAAAAAAATAAATGTATTGTCACATGCACAGTGTCTACAGAAGGCCATGTGTTTTCCCATTTTGCTCCACTTAAGGGTGTCCACACGCTCAATGAAATTTGTTGACATGCTGTTGTCTCGTGTAGCCTAAATTGATTGATTGATACTGTCAGCTCTTCCACTCAGTCTGTTGCAGAAACACTTGGCAAGCTCACAAAGTGTAAAGTGTAATGCAATCCTCTGACTGGAATTCAGAGTCTAGACAGCTGTAGATCCATTGACATGTTGTGAAGATCACAGTCTGTCTGTACAGTGCCTGCCATATTCAGCCCCAGTAATTAAACACTCGACACGAGAGTGGCCATTAGTTAATCCAGTGGCTGTGAGCTTCATACTACATTAACTCCTTCCATCAAAGCTCTAATGTGTCGATCCTAAACCTTTAAGCAGCCAACAATTTCCAGCTAAAGCTTGTCATATAGGTGACATATATGTTTTTTTTTTTTTTTTAGAAGCGTATCGAGGTCTTTTCGAAGCCATATGTATGCTGTGACATTAATTATAGTGATGGATGACAGAGGGAAAATGGCTAAAACACACAAAGAGATAACCTTACCGCTACTCCAACATCCAATGTTTCATTCTTTTGGCCTCCACAACTCTCTGGCAGAAGTAGGAGTTTACTTTCATTTGTCCTCGTGTTAGCTTTTGTAAATAATGGCAAATGTTTTTCTGTGTGCTGATTGGCTGCGAATTCGCTCAGTGACCTCCGCCAGTCATGTCATGAGCGCAGGTCACCTCCGTCCCCACACACACCATCAAACACTTCCCTGTGAGGTTGCCAAGGCAGCTTATCATACCCACAGTTGACTCTGAGAGTTTTGGAAAGTCGGCTTAATGTTTAACATGCAGTGCCTGTGCTTGCGTGGGATTTGTGGGCGTACAGGTGCATATGACTTTTACAAGTGCGCTTGTTTGAGTGGTTTGGAGGAAGTTTGTATGTATGTGTATTTTCTCTCACTGGAATGTGTACACGGTGTGAAAGGATTGATTTATGCCTCCACTCTGTGTACATGTCCTTGAGTTGGATGAGTTACACAAAGTGACACTGCGTGTATGCACGTGTGTGTGCATGTGTGTGTGTGTGTGTGTGTAAAAGCACAACCTGTTCTGTTTCTGTTCTCACACTCACCTCATTGCTCTGCTACATAGTAGATACATTTAACAGCAATTTTTTGCCATAACTTCTTCAAATGTCTATTTCCTGTTCAGCACACCAGCTTTTCCAAGTGGCCTTAACTTGAAGTCTAGTCAAGTATATGCACTGTACAGGACTGTGTTCTGTTAGAGCTGTGAGTGGTCTTACTGTTTTAAAATGCACGTCACTCACCAGGATAAAACATTTCAGTGTTTGTATTTTTCTTCCATTACAGTCCAGTTTGATGGCATAGAGAAGTCTCGAATGTCGCCTACTAAGGAGGGGAAAACACGGCCGCTGCAGCGACACTCCAGTGGCTGTCTGGTCAATACCAAAATGACTTCACTGGATCACTGCAGCTCCTCTCTTGGGGAGCGTATTGACCCCACCATGCCCCTGGAAAGCCAATTGTGAGTCGGCTCTTCTTTATTTTGACTGTATTTTATTTCAAATGCGCCACAATCAGCCTTTCATGTTCATGAGAGGGTTTGAACCTTATTGTTCATTTTCTTTGTTCTTTTCTCCTTTGTTCTTCTCCTTTCTCATCCTTGCTGCCTATTGTTCCGCTATAGCTGGTACCATGGAGCTATCAGCCGAACAGATGCAGAGTCTCTGCTCAGGCTGTGTAAGGAGGCCAGCTACCTGGTGAGAAACAGCGAGACCAGCAAGAATGACTACTCCCTCTCCCTTAAGTAAGAACAACACTCCTATTCCTAAATAACCACAAACGGTATTATCAAAAACACTAGCGCGCATGACAGCTGGGTGATTTAGCCTGCTGACGTGTCAGAGAGAGAAAATCAAGTGTCTGTAAACGTCAGCCAAGTACATTTTTCTGTGATTTGTATACAGAACAAGTGTCAAGACAAACACACACACATACACACACCAAAGAAGTGTAGCAGCTACTCATGCACACTGGTGGAGAACACATAGTGGACAAATCTAACATCTTGCTTACAGAGGTTCTTCCTTACCTGAGCCCCAATAGTCTGCTGACTCTGCTTTTATAATATGGTAATAAGTTCACCTTTCAGACCTCTATCTCCCACCTACATCCTGCCGGTCCCTTGTCCTCCACCTCCGCCTGGTAACCCCACTGACACTGCCGGCTCCATGATATGCTGATGTGCCCACAACTTGGTTAATGGTGCCCTTCATCAGTGACCCCCTGATCCCTGCTGTGTCCAGCAGAGGGTTCAAAGGAGCCACCCTGATTGGTTTAGTCTAGTCTGACATTTGGTAGAGGTTATTTTAACCTGTAAGCCCGCAATGCGGTCTCATCTGATTCTTTTGACAGGACAGTGCAGCTTTGGTGGGTTTGGTTTAATGGTTTTCAGGTGCAAGTACCAGATGCCATAGCAGCAGTGTCAATCATAACCAGATATTTGTAGCCCTCTGAAAATCTTTGTTGACAAATGGTCTTTTCCCGTTTCCTTTATATACAGCCCATTTTTCATTTCAAGCAGGCTCAACCATGTGACATTTAGAGAAGTCTTTTCAACTCCATGACAACCTTCAGATGAGATGAAACTGTAAGAGACACTGATTGGCCTTTGTTATTACAGCAGAGCTCATCTTGCTGGAGGCTTATATATTCTTGGCAGGGAAACATAATGCTTTCCACTGCTCCAGTTCTCTTCATGCTACTGTAGCTGACTGCCTGTATGACTTTCTGTCTCAGTGACTGATCATCTACTTATTCTTGTGTGACTGCTTCTTTTTCTGCCTCACTGATGTACACAAAACACTGACTTGCTAATTAGACCCATATCTCCAATGTAGAGGAAGTTTTTTGCTATAGGGGTGTTGATACGGCGTGAATTTGATACAAAATAATAGTATTTTTTGTGAATTTAGAGAGAATTAATCCATCAGTCTCTCTATTATGGTGAACAGGAGATTTCTTAAAGCTGGGGGTTTGACCTCCCAAAATGAAATTGCTGGTTGACAGATGGATAATTGAATGCATAAAGTTTTGGGGGAAGAAGATCAGGAGGCACTGAAACCTATTTCTATTTTACAGAATGAACATAACCAAAGCAAGAGCGGTGCATTTGATGTTGAGTAAAAGTTTTATTATGTTTCTGTGGTGAGAAAATGTTCTGGTTCAGTAATGGCCTTGCAAGCATCCATGTAGTACACACTAATTTGCATCCCACAGCTGTCCAGATGACCCTCGATAATGAGCTGTACTATTAGAGCAGATGATACGGAAGTAAAGTTAGTCAAGTGTTTTACTGATGGGAAAGGAAGAGGGAAACTTTACTTATGATGATTATTGTCCACATTATTTATGCTGATTAATTTGTAATTAATCACATGACATATGACACAGAAGAGAAATAACAAGAATGTTTTTTTGTCGGTATAACAAAGTTGTTTAATGTCTGCGACTCGGTGGGGGCAGTAGCATTGTGTGCTTTTTTTCCCCTCTTTGTCAAGTGGATGGCTCCAGGACC
The DNA here is from genome assembly GCA_028641955.1 of Protonibea diacanthus. Taxonomy (NCBI): domain Eukaryota; kingdom Metazoa; phylum Chordata; class Actinopteri; family Sciaenidae; genus Protonibea; species Protonibea diacanthus. The sequence continues at coordinate 14,346,486 of CM053976.1, read as the reverse complement.
GACCTCAAGCTTTTTGGGGCCCTAATCGTGACGGGAATTAGAGATGCCCCTGAGGCCCTAAGCAGACACTTAGTTTCTTTTGCCTTGGGCAATCCTCAGAGTTCATAGGCTTGGCACTGCTGAGGGTAAAAGTCAAAGTGAGTGAGAAAGGAGCCACTAAGCGTGCCAAAGCTTCTCATGGGGCTACATGGAGAATAAAGTTTATAGTATAAAAGTATATACTGACTAGAAGTACATCACAGAGGTGACTGTCAGTCATGTTGGACCTCTTGTTCCGTGTCATAGAAAATGTTTGCTCGTGTGTATGTATGCAGAGCCAAATAAACTGAGCATCTGTTTGGCATGGCAACCTTTCCAAACACCTGTAGAACTGACAGTGAGAGACTTATCATCACATTGCATTTCAATAAGCTCTGACTGCACATCCTCATGTACTCCTTCCACATCGACAGAAAAAGAGTTTGAGAACACGTTCATCCCTCTTAGTGGCAGCAAAATCCTGAAAGCGATGGCTTAATTCTGTGATCAGTGATGTGAGCACAGTCACATTTTTCTCCATTTTCAGAGAAACGTTGGCATTTGGAAATCTGGAGATAATTTCCCACAGAGTTACCGTCACTGATTTGCTTCTGAAAGTGTCAAAGCTTCACAACAAATTTATGTCTTCATACATTTGCATATTTTCCTTGCAAGCTTTTTCTTCCATGTCTTCAGATGGCCAGTGAGATTAACTAAAAAAGCGAGGTCTCCCAGCCACTCAGAGTCACTCAGTTCAACAAGGCTGTGACCTTTTTCTTTCAAAACCGGTCAATTTCAGATCTCAGGGGATAGAACCGCTCCAGAACTGTCCTACAACGAACCGAGTGCAGATCAGACTGGTAGATTACATTCTCGTATTGCGTGTCTATTCCCATTAGGAAAGCCTGAAAGTCCTGGTGGTTAAGAACTCTTGATCGGATGAGCTTATTAGTTTTCACCACGGTACTCTTCACATCACCCAACAGGGCGAGTGTTTCCTGTGACTAATACTCCCATATGGTGATTGTGACACAGCAAGAATATAGTTTAATATAGTGAGTCATTTTCATTTTAAAATAACTCACGGGAAGCATAAATTAAGGTGTCAAGCTCTATTGTAGGGAGTTAAATGTTGCATCAAAACTAACACTATTCCTGCACACAAATTCTGTTTCTCTTTCTGTTTCTTGATAAATTGTGCTATATTTTAATAGCATATCAAACTGGTCACAATTTGCCCACTGAAAAGCTGTCAGGGGAAGAACCTGCAGAAGGAGAAAGTTGGCAAATACATTACCATAGAGAATGTTTCATGAAGCCTCGTGCTTCTGTGCGTGCAGACAATCACACGGACAGTGTATTTATGTGAGTCAGCGTCTGTCAGAATGTCATATCTTGTGCTTTTGGCATCAATCAGATCAAGCTGAGAAAACAGTCAGCAGGCTGATTCGTAGGAGTGGCAGGTGCCACCACACTGCAGGCAGGGTTAACTCTTGAGTTCAGCTTGCTAACACGAGCCCATCTCCTCTACAGCAAGTGCATATGAGTGGAAACCCAAGGTGAAGACTCCATGTCTGAGGTTGCTGAAAAATGTATAAGGCCATGAGGTGGCACGTATGCGTGTATTGCATTATTGATAAAGACAGACGTCGCTGGACCCTCGGGCCTCAAGAGTCCTCATGCCTGACGGAAAGCATTTTCTGTCTGTTTTGCCCTCCTAACCCTTTTTTCTGTTCACCTGCCCCTCACCCCTTATTTTCTCTATCTTTTTTTTTCTCTCTCTCTCTGTTTGAAACATTTTAAACTCTTCACAAGTCTCTGAGAGAACAGTGTCAACCTGTTTCTCACTTCACAAGAGAACCACGCACAACATATTTCCTCTGACTGAGCAGAGAAATTGTTAGTGAAAGAAGAGATTGGATAGAGTTTTTTTTCTTTTTATGCCAGAACACAAACGAGGAGTAACTAAACAGCCAGTTGACAGAACAACTGAAAACGCTGTGCACCTGCAATTTAACTCCAAAGACACGTCATGTTTTTATGGTTTCTTTTTGACTGAACAATACAAATGTCTAGACCACAAAAGGTAAATTGTATCTGACTTTTCGCAACTTATTCAGAGGACAGATTTTGTTTCTAAACTTCCACGCGTCTTTTTTTCATCAAATGTTCACCACTGAACGGTAGGGCTCATCCACGGTGGACTCGTTTGTGCTCACATGAAATAATGGGTATGAACAGGAGATCTGATGCCCAGTAATGCTTAAAAAGGTCATCGTTTCTGCCAAGGATCATTATCTTTTGGCGGATGACTTTGCCTTTTTCTGGTGCCACAGATTCATAACACTGAGAGCATCATTCATGAAGCAATCCAATATGTTGGAGGTGAAGATAAGCCGTGATTGCTGTCAGGCTTTTCCTGCTGTGAGGACTACAGGGTTCAAATCAAAGTCATAAACCTCAATAAACAGGACAGGCAGACCTCCCTAGCGAGATTAATCCTGATTAAACAATTGAAGCTCATAAACACAGGGATATGATAACACCACCAAGGCCTGTCTTCTCAAAAATATCCCCATATTCATTTTTATCAACATGCAGCCCTGCTGTATTGCTCTGTTGTCCTGGTTTCAGTCTCTGCAGGACTGTAACATGATAAGCAGCCCTGAACACTGACTGGAAAATCAGTAGGGAATCTAAAAATGATGCTATTGATGTGTTTGCCTTTTAAGTGTGGCTCTGTGTAACCTAACGCCCCGTCTCCCAGAGCTCTGCATGAAGATTCATCAAATGCACTTTGCAGGGAGGATTTTTTTTTTTTTTTTTTTTTTTTTTTTTTAAATGAGCTCTCCTGGCACCACTTGCAGAATGGCAGAATTGTAGAGACCTGTGGCAAGGGAAATTTGCTCTCCTCAAATCATGACGAATTTGTTAATGACATGCTCAACTATCGAGGCCAGAGGCACGGTAATGGAGAGCCCTGATAGCTGTGTTTACTTCAGTTTTATAGCTCGGCAAGCCTGCAGCTTTATGTTAGCTTTTTTGAAATACTCCGAAATATGCTCCATTTTCTGCCGTACACAGTACATGAAAATCTAAAACTTCACTGATTGTTTTATGTGATTTTCTAATGCTACATTGGAAACAAAACAAAAAAAAAAAAGATTAGTCAAGTGTTGAAATAAAGCATACCGTCACAAGATGGAATCACCATTTAGAGGTTTTAATGTCTTCTTTTTCTAGATAGATGTCCCTAAATTGAACCCTGCATATTCTTAGCTGTTTTTTTTTTTTTTTTTTTTACCACTTCAGGGTTATCTCTGTGCCGGTTTCTCTCTGTACACCAGGGAGAGAACACATCCGCAGGCTTTACACATGAAATTACGAGATAAGTAACAAATGGACTTTAAGGTGCCTTAAGCCCAGTTCTTGCTCCTGTTCATCACAGATAATGGGCATATCCACAATGCTGTGCATATATTTACAGTGGGAATATATTCAATGATCTCAGGAATATGAATTTTGACTGCTTTAGCTGCACTGTCTGTCTGCCTGACTATTCACGAAGCCATAAAATAATCAGTTATAGAAACAAAAGAGGAGCTGAGGTTGTAAACCGCATCAACACTCTTGACCACCGTGTTTTCGCTTCGTTATCCAAACAGTGTGCTCTGTTTTGTTAATTAATAAATAATATCTTTTCTACTTAACACCTTGTACGCTTATCCTGCATGTGCACACTCCTTGCGAGACACCTATTCCACACCATCGTTTGACACAGACAGAATGCATAGCGCAGATAACGCTAACTGGCCCCATGAGTCAGTGGGTCTGGAGCTCTCATGCTTACCTGATGTGTTGGCTGCTTGTCACAGAAAGAGTCTGTGAGAAATTGTAATCCATTTTTTTTTTTTTTTTATTCCGGTGTAATGGAAAACTTCTACTCTTATCCTGCATTTCAGCAACAGGGGTTACATTTTAGATTAGGGAAATATAATAACATACAATTTAAAGTAGAATAGATGGTAGTCTAGTGAGCCGGAAAGAACTGATGCACATTATGTCGATGACAGGCCATAATGCCCACTTGCAGCGAGTGAGTGTATACTATTTGAGCCTTCAGCAATCATAACTTGCTAGAAGCATTAGCTGCTGATTGAAAAAGCTATTATGCTAATCTTTTTAAGACAAATTATCAGAATAGTATATTTACAGCAGGATGTGGGGTCATTAGTTCCTTGCTTAGTGTTGCTTCACTTAAGTCCAAAATAAGAATTTTCTATTTTAAAGCAGAAGATTACTGGCAAGCTGTAAAATGTATTGATCGAAGGCTACTTGGAACACACAGGGAGCTTTTAATTTGCTGTGCATTTATTGCTGTAGCTTAAGTGATTCATCCTGGGGGTTCATTAGCCTCATCCTTATGCTCTGCATGTGAAACCCAGCACCTTAAGCAACCTGCCTTTTAGTCTTCTCTCCAGACAGCTCCGAAGTTATCAGAGGTAATCCAGCTTTCAGAACATTGTCACGTACTGTAGGAAGCAACTACTGTGGGGAAAAAAGGGAACGGGGCTGTCAAGGAGGGCTGAACTGTTGAGTTTCACGATATATTCTGACTTACTTTTCTCCTTAAATAAGTTTTTAGGTCTGCACTGAAAAGCTGTGAAACTTGGTACAGATATTTATGCTTCCTAGAGGATGAACCCTAGTGTCTTTTTATGTTTCCCTCACTTTTCATGTAGCGCCACCAGCAGGTGAAAGTTTTCACCAGTGAAATATCACAACATCTACATGACAAGAATTTAGTCATTTTTGTAAAGACTTTCATTGTTCCCTTACAATGTGTCCTTTTGACTTAAGTGATCCTAGACATTTCATCTACTACTATTGGATCAAAATTTAGATTTTTCCAAAAGTTTAGTTCATAAAACCCTGCAAATGAATGTCATTCCCATCAACCTTCAACTCTATTCAGTACTAATAGCAGATATAGCAAATATCAGCATGTTAACACAATATGGTGACAGGATGTTTGTACTGTTATTGTGAGTGTGTTAGCAGAAGATGTATTGTAAGAACCGGACACCAGACACCAAGATGGCATCCATTCATTTGAATTCAAATTGTCGAGGAAAAAGTATGACAGAAAAAGATGTGCTGTTACTATTTCTGTCACTGGCCCCACCCACACAATCCTGATTGGCACATAAACCTAGATTAGTATGACACCACTTACTGTATCACTCAAACAATTTATTTTCACACTATGAGAGATTGCGCCTTCAGATCTTCAGGTTATAATGCAAACTCTCTTGTTTTTAATCAACTTTAACGAGCATGTTTTCTGTCCCTCTCTTTTGTCTGTCCCTAGGAGCAGCCAGGGCTTCATGCACATGAAGCTGTCGCGGACGAAGGAGAACAAGTACATCCTTGGCCAGAACAGCTGCCCTTTCGACAGCGTGCCTGAGATCATCCATTTCTACTCCAGTCGCAAGCTGCCCATTAAGGGGGCCGAACACATGTCCCTGCTCTACCCTGTAGCCATCAGGACACTATAGTGCTCTGGGTGCACTTGCAGGTGTTGGCCCCTGCAGTACTCACCGGGCCACCCTGTGGCTCCACACTTCCTGTCCCTGTGGACAGAGCCCATTAGGCTCACAGGAAGATGAACAGTGGCATCCCAAAACTGCTGATCCTGACTCACCTCACTGGCCGACAGATTCCAGACCTGTTTTGGAGGCCTACTGCATACTATCTTATACATAACAGACTCGATGTTGCAGAAGTCTTTATAATTTTATTTTATTTTATTTTATTTATGACAGACACCCACTCCATTACATCACAGACTGACTATCTGATGAACATCATTTCACTGATTCTTTAGCTGATTTCCCTTAGCACTTAACACTCAAAAGAAAAAGAAAGGTACAACATTAAAACATGTCACTGGGGTGTACCTTTTCTCATAAAATGTTGTACCTTTTTCAGAAGAGTGCACATCATGAAAATTGTGTATGAAAAAAGTTTTGCTCATTTGGTTAGGCTCTGTTGATACTGTAATTGTTTGTGAGGGGACTTTAAGATTGTAAGAGCCGTGTAAGGGAAGCGACATTTATGAGGCATGTTGAGGGATATTGTCCACATGGGCCCCATAGAGAGGCCAGGATATTGAATAAACTGGCCTTGTATGAATGGTGTGTCCCCAGCTGCGTGGAAATAACAGGCCTGTGAAGAGTGCAGACTGATCTCTCTATCTTGTCATAGTGAATGCCGTCTGCTATCCATCACTGAGTGGATGTACCACAGCAATGACAGTGTAAGTACCATAGTGGTGAGACAGGCAGGAAAGCATGATGGATAGGTCAACCCATCCGACACAGTACAATTGGCTGAGGCTGGACACCAGAGCCTGTCCAAATGGACCAAATTAGCCCAGCTACCCCTGCTTAGAATGGCTTTGCATCGGGAGAATGAAATATGCCTGCATTGTCTACCTCAGAAAATCAATTTCATTCGCCTATCTGCAGATCAATAGGTACAATGGGATTGCAGACATCGATCTGCCTTCCCTTCGACATTCCCAATTCCTTTAAAATTACATCAATGGTTTTAGGAATATGTTTTTTGAATACACTTAATCCAAGATTATTATTATTTTTTTGATTTTCCAGATCAGCAATTGTATGTATAGTCACTAATATGATACTGTGTGATGTCAGTAACAAATGTTTGGTTAATGCCTTATAATGCATGGGTCAAATCAGTCCGCTAGATCAGCTGATTTTCAAGTCCGCTTTTAACGATTGTTCTGTGACTGTAATTTATTCTGGGGTAATTATTACTGATGTGTTACTCCTTCGTGATGGCCCATCGGCCCCCTTGCCCTCATTGTTTTGTGCCGATGTGATCGTGTTTTCGGGACTACTCCAGCCTCTTTTTCTGTGGTGCTTTGCATTTTGGTTGTTTCAAGTTCTGCTAAAAAAAAAATGCACGTTTGCCTCGGTGGCCTGACTCTGGGACACGGGTCACAGCGTCTCCTGACCAACGGGATTGTCAAGCATCGCGTGAGAGACGATCGCATATTCCCTTCCCTCCCCGGTCCAATCACAGCACAGGCTGTTTGAACCAGATAAAAAAAAAACCTTCTGTCAACCTGCTTCATGCTTCCACTTTGCAATGAAATCTCTATCATCTACCCTTTACTACCAGATGTGCATACATGTGTGAATGTGAGTGAGTACGCATGTGTCAGACATTCATGTGTACAGTAGATGTATGCATATGAAGGTATGCACAGACTTTCTGAGTTCCAGTATGTTTTTAACCTGCTGGTACATGTTGGTGACAGCCTTTGTTTGAACCTCTTTGGTTGTCGCATCTTGTTTTTTTGTTTTTTTTCTCCCCTGAACTGGTGTAACTAGAAATCAGCCCCTTTTGCTTACAAATTTTCATTTCTTCTGTTCACTCATCTTACCACTTAATTTTAGCAACTCCTAGAAATGACATGTGTGTCTCATGGCCCGCTCTCTGAAGTTTACAGTAACAGACCCAATAAAATATTACAAGCCCACAGCTTGTAATATCGCTGACCATTTGTAACAAGACAACGATGATGTGCCAATAGTATCCACACCATGAACTGACATCGTATGATCAAACTGCCTCTTCAGAGGAGGAGTTGTCACTGTTAGTTGCAGAATTCAGTGGTTTAATGAGAAAAAATGAAAATTTTGGGGAGACTTTTTAATCCAGGCTGGAAATGACTGATACAAGGAATTATCATCGAGCATGACCACTGTATATACAAAGCCAAACACATTTTGGCTTTGACTATATCTCCACTGTGTGCTATGCAACTATAAACTGCAGTCACTGAAGGGAAAACGATTGTGTGCCTCTGAAAGATGTTTATGACAAATGTGATGGTACAAAAAGTCCACCAGGGAGAGGTGTAATCAGCAGACCCACCTGATGAGTAAAAAGAATAGTTTGCAGAAAGTGGGATGTATACAGACGTTTATTTTGTTGGTGCAGTAAGTGAGCAGACAGGTGTAAGTATGTCATATGAGGGTGTCTGTTCATGTGATAAGGCAACCTCTGCAGCTTTATTATAGAATAGTATGTTGTCAGAGTGGACCTATGTATTTCCTTGAGAGAAGATATCCTGAGAAGAAATACAAATTAAATAAACTTTATGTGTGATGAATCCTTTATGTTCCGAATGTTCCCTGTTCAAGAGATCAAATGTTGACAGTAGAGGCTCTTTATTTAGTTACTGCTGCTGATGAGTATTACTCTACTACAGAAGAGAGCCTGCATATGATGGCCGCACTGCCTAGAGAGAGGCCTTAGCTTTGGAGAAAGGGAACTTGAGAATAAGGGGGAAACGGAGGGGAAGGTGTTCTGATAGGGTGAGGGAATTGCTGCAATCAGCAGACACGCTCTCCACATTCACATATTTCTGTTAGGAGAACCCAAAAGAGCCCTTTTCCTCCCTCAGAAGTGTCTTAAAGCGCGAGCGTGTGTGTGTGTGCGTGCGTGTGTGTGTGTGTGTGTGTACACACAATTGAGCGTGCATGAAACAGTGTTTGTGTGGGTGTGTTGCGTGTGTGTACAGTATGTGTGTGTCCTGGTGTAATCAACCATCAGCCATTGACTTGCCCCGTGTGTATCTTGTGTATCACTTTACTGTGGTAAAGTGGCATGTATGAGTTTCCTTTGTGTACATTTTCGTGCCACGTATGTATGCACTACTATAACATATCTCTGTACAGTCCCTCATGGCCAAATGTATATACTGAATGTATTGTATGGGGACATAGAGGCATCAAGGTTGAAAATAAATAAAATTGGGTTTATGAGTCAATGTGTGATTTCGTGTTTCAGTGAAAATGTTTTGTTGTTTCATGCAGACACGCCATAATAAAGCACACACATAATTATTTAGCAATAAAAGAAAATTCTGCTCCCTGTATCTTCACCGTCACCAGTTACCATGGTGAAGCCCATCAATAAATAGTGAAGAGCGACCATTGTTTGAGTCAAGGACAGAATGCTGGAACTATTATCAAGCCAGTACTCCAGCACTTGTTGTCCAATATTGATCCACTTTGTTGCACAGTCCTGTAATGTTTTTTTTTTTCCACTCTGTTGTTCATCCCAGTACCATTTGCTTTTGGTGCAATCTGTTCGAAGCTTGCTACTCCATATTTCCCTACAATTAGGTTTCCTGCTTCCAGTAATTACACCTCTGGCCTTGCTTTGATAATGTAGCTGTTTATAGCTGCATTTTATGCATGTAGGCTATTTTTGTCTGCTCTGTACATTTAATCAAGCGTAAATCCTATACGTGATTCTTGGCATTTGAAGAAAGGCTTTGCCTGAAGTGATGGATTTAGAGGACATTTCTTTGCCAACCAAGAGGAGACAGGAGAGCAGTTGATTTCCAATGGTAATGCTTTATTTTATAAGTCTGTAAAATAATGTTCTACTTATTTTTCCTGGTGAACAACTACTAAGGTACTAACTACAGGAAAAACTGTAGTCCTTTAAAAGTCCTTTAAAAATTGAAACTCAAGTAAATCTCAGTTCATTGATGGAAGCCAAATTTTCCATATTTTATTGAGCTGCCATGTTTATATCTAGTTTATGCTCAGATGACCTGTTCAGCACCGACGAAAAGACTGTCTAGGTTATGCTACCAATTATTCTGATTTAACTGGAAGTGTACCAACTGAATTCTGAAGTTTATTTTCCCTTAAATTAAGTGCAAATTGTATTATTCAATAGACAAATACCAGGAAATCCATGTTTTTTGGATGTCTAGGATATTGTTTTATATGCCTTTCTAATATTTTGTGCCGTTTTCTGGAAATATACATGCCCGCTGCACTGCATTCTTATGTGATTATGGCTACTTTTCAGCCAGACACATCACAACAATACTGAAGAGCTATCCCTGTGGTGTTACTGCCACATGTAAGTGAAACTGCAGTCAGCACTGTTAAAATCTCTAATCCTTGACGCTAAAATCTCTTTCATGACTTCACACAGCACATTTCAGGCTCATTTTAGGCAGAATCTGTAATGCACACACCTCAAGTCTGGTTTGTACAGTAACTGACAGCTAGACAGGGAGGTCTTTGTGTGCGCTGCTCTAACAGTGAACCTGTTTGGGCTGTTTGCCGCTACATTTGTCCATGTATGATAGAAAACATTGTTATAATGGGAAAGATTGCCATTTTAGTTTTTTTAGGGGTTTCTTTGGCAGTTTTGATGAGGTGAGGTGTAAAATTCTACATCAAAAATAGAAAGACCGTGCAAATAAGAGTTACAACCATCAATTACAACATTGTTCAATAACAGCACTGGCTGCACAACTGCTCATGCACTGAATTCTGATAATTAAAACTTCAAATGTCACTTTAGATATAGCAGTAGTATTTTTTTTAATTCCCACCTGACTCAATCAAATCCACAATGTCAGATATAACTAGCAGTGAAGTTGCTATTTTAGGCTTCCACTCTAACTCCCAGCGGTTGTGTGCACGATCTTTGTCTGTCTCCCTGCTGCAGCTCTGTTCTCCTCTAGAGAAGCTCCATCAAGGGTTAAAGCACCTGGGATGAAATGCATCAAAGGAGCTTTTGTGGACAAAAAAAGGAGTGCTGGAAAAAGAAGAGGGGAAGAATGAAATCATGGTTTGAAAGCAATGAATGGGCCACAAGGGGATAAAATGGCCTCGTGTCCATCAGAACCTCATTTCATATTCCGCTCAGTCATGCCAGGTAGAAAGCAATCTCAGGTAACAGACCTCATGTTAATAACACGTGGGTTGCCTCCTTTCAGAAAGACAAAAGCGGACGGAGGGCATTATACCAACTCTGTCCTTTCCTCCTCCTCTGGCACGTCTGAGGATTTCATCTGGAGAGAATAGTGTTGGTATTGTTCAACTTGTCTGTGAAGGCTTGATGAGAAGAGCTTTTACGCCGTTTCAAAAGGTCTGGCATTGATGATTTCTATTGCTTTAACATATTGCCTATAATGACGCGGTGCAAAACCTTGCTCATTACCTAAATCCTGGGTCACTGTGGGAGTAATTGGGCAGATTTGTGCCAGTTTCAAAGCCCCAGGCTTGATTCATTAGCATGGCACCTTTCTAGCTGTTAAAGACATTTCCTGTCCCTGCTCAGAAGTGCTTTTCCACAGGGACACATCCACCACAGGTATCATTATAGTAACAGATATTAAGTAAAAGAAAACACAGCGAGAATCAAAACACATTTATATGGAATAATTTAACCCTGATTTGAAGTAGGCACCCTGCAATAACTGTGGCAAAGCAGCGACTACACTGATTTAAGTGGATACAGGCACAATACAATACTGCCCTCATTTAAAAGGAACCTTCACAAGATCTCTCATGTGTTGGACTTGCTGCCATGACAACATCATCTTTTTTTTTGTAATTTTAGTGGAAGAAATATACTCTTTAGATGTTTTTGAAATAGCCAGGTCTTACATTAAAGGAGAGGTGATGAAAGGGAATCATACAGCATAGTGGTTCACATGTAATTTCAGTTCTCTTTTGACATAAGAATAAATATAGAGGATTTAATATCAGGCAGAGTCCAAAGAGATTACATAGAGTCAATACTACTCTCACAGATGACAACCAAAGGGACCTAAATACGGTGTGTAATAACAGCTCCTCTATACCATGTGTGACTGCATTAGACACACGTCGGGTCTCCATGACAACTTCACGTGATTTCTCACAGTAAATTGTTGGAAATATCATCATCAGCTGCAGTTATCAGGCTTGTGATGGTAGTCCATGCATAAAAACAGTAAACAGACACAATACAACTACAGTGTATTTATACTGCAACGTATTCCACATCTGACTTCACAGCTTACTGGCAACAACACACATAAATACAACAAGTCTAAATGGAAACATTACTCCTGCTTTCTTTGAAATTCATGTATTTAATCTGGGCAAACATAACTGTCTTCTATTTTTAATTTGCAAGAAAGTCAATGACACTTTTATTCACTATTGTTTTGTTGAAGCTACGACAACCGCTTCCTTCTGCACAGTGGAAATGCTTTATTTTTAAAATACCCTTGGAGGAAATTGGAGGTTGAAATTGCCCGCAGGTGTGCATGCATATAAAATGGTAATGGGGACAGACGGACACAAAGCGCTGTTTGGGTGCTGTGCTCATGAAAGGGCAATCCACTGATTGAGCTGTCACATTCACAGATGCAGTAATAAAACTAAGCAGGGCAATTACTGTAGATGGAGAACGGTAGGTGGCGGAGGGGGGCACGCAATATGTCCTCCCCTAAAATACCCTGATGGGAGACAACGAGACAAAGCAAATGTAGCCCTCTGTAATAAGGCTAGGGGGGGAAAAAGGGAGGCTCAGCTAATGGTAACAATGCTCTGCAACATGTCAGTGGATGCTAATAAAGCTATTACCTTATCTGTGCAACTTTCTCTTTTTGTTACTGGCTGTCTAAGCATAATGAATTCTTTGATAAATGAGAGCCCACAACTACAAATAAGAACACTTCAACAGAGGGCAGATCAAGAGCATGATTTTAAATTTAGAAGAGGAAGAAAGAAAAAAAAAAAAAAAAAAACAGCATCTTTGCTTGAATGACAGTCATTGCTGGATGGAAATAAACTACTGTATTGCCATCTAGTGTACAAATTTGTGAATTACACAGGCTGAGTAGACAATGACAACACAGTAAGGTTTTTGGCGCATGTTTTAATACTGCAACCCAATATTTTTTATAAGCTTGTACAATTAACAATCAAAGAAACAAGAGAAATTAAATCCGAGCAGTTCTCATGGTGTCCTACAAGAGAGTTCAATCCAGACTCATTTGGTGACTACGCCAACCCAACACTTTTACAGCCAATGCCACCTATCAAATAACAGGAAAGCTGGTGTTGACGGGGTGAGCGCCATTACATTTATTGAAAATTCAAGCCTAGTCACATCCAAAGATCATGATCTTTGTGAAGCTTACTTCAAATTGTGCTGTTAAAAAAAATCTATATACTGTATGTCTACAGCCATAATTTATCATTTCTAGGCAGCTGGATGACAAGCTTTTTCCTGCTCATTCCTCTATAAAAGTGTTTGTTCATGTGGTTTGAGCTCAGAGTCCTGGTCCTCCAGCAAATATGAGCTCCAGGGCAGCCTGGATGTCACCATCTGTGGCCTGCAGCGCCCTCAGCATCAGCTCCTCATCCTGGATCCCCATGTCCCTGAGCTGCTGCATCTGGGACTGCCAGCGGCCCTGGCAGAACAAAAGCACATTCACTGGATAACTCTTTTAACCAAACCAAAGTCAACAGTGTCTGAAGCGCCAATTATTTTGCCTCTGCTTTGTTTTAGCCCTGCATGAACAATTTCACAGCTGCAGTGTACAACTTACATTGATACCATACATGCTAGTAACCATTCATTACTAGATTATTTGATGTTTCAAAGTACAGAATAAAACACGTGAGATTTAGTCTGTGAATTTATAGCCTCACCTGCAGAGCAGACATGTTGGAGGCTTGCAAAGCTTGCTGCAGAGCCTGGCTGAAGAGATCGTTACTGACTGGAGTTCCTGCTGGCATTGGAGCTACAGTACTGGAGGGGTCCGCCTAAATCAAAGACAGAATAACAGAAAAGAAAAACAAAAGATTCAGTTTTGTAGCAGAGGATGGTCTTTTTAATACATATAAATGTCTTTAAAGGGTCAAATATCAATCTTGAGTAAATTCAGTTAAGGGTAGTTAAAGAAATCTGTATATCTTTGTCCGGATATTAATAAATCTCACCTGGCTTGAAGTTGTTGGAGTGACCGCGCTGCTGTCAGGAGTGCTGGCGAGGGCCAAAGCTGTTGCCAGCTCGCTTTGCGTTATTGGTCGAGGACCTGTTGCTCCACTGTGGCTCAGAGACACGGGACGCATTCCTGCTGAGCCTCCAGCTCTGTTGGAGGGACCTGCTGGGCTCCCCTGTTACACACATTAGACACACGGAATCGGCATTAACATTTTTCCTGCACACAATATCTGATATTAGGTATCAAGCAGAGTGACTCACGGACTGGAAATCTTCCTCATCATCAGACATGCCCTCAAACATGAAGCCTCCTGCCAGATAAAAATCATTATTTACACATTTGTAGTGAAAACACATGGTGATTTATAAATACACAAAACAAGAAGTAAAACAATGTATGATATAGAAATCTGCTTTTATGTTACATTTCAAAACATTAAATTATCTTCTGCCTCAGTTTATCAGTTTCAATATCTGGAGTCTGTCAACAGCAGTTCTTTGTATCTATTTGTAATCCTTTCTTTCTTGCTGTACATTATTCCTGTTTTACTGCGCCATCTTTCATGCTAACCTGGCATATCACTGTATGAACTGGCCGAGACATTGCGAGAGGAGCTGGCACTGGACTGGTTGGGCATACTGCCTGCCACAGAATGCAGGACCAGGATGATGGCATTGACCAGCGCTGGGTGTGAACTGATCAATCTATAAAACAAATCAGAAGAGTATTAGTTTAAATTACCTTCCAATTGTGTGTGTGTGTGTGTGTGTACTGTACCGGGCCAAAAACAAAGGAAAGTTGCACTCACACATCCAGCATGTTCGGGTCTGTGAACTGCACGAAGAGATCTTTGTCTTGCAGCACCCCTGAACAGGTACAGAGAGTATTAGGGGAAGTTTGACTATTTGCATGGTATTGTATGGCATTTATAAAACTCAGCAGGTCTTACCAAGGGCAACTGGGTCTGACCTGAGCCCAGGTGTGGCCACAATGATCTGATCTAGAGACTCTTTATTTGTCAGCATTTTATATACCTAAGTGTTGGGAGAAGACAGAAAGTGTATCAGCATTAATTTACAGATCCTTCAGAGAGACATATTCCAGCTTATCAGACAGAAATTACCATATTTATATATTATATGATGTATATTTATTATATATTCTATATATTTATAGTTTATGAAAAATATGTCACTATATATTGATTCCTTCATCACTCAAGCAAAGGTGGTGATATTCTAAAAGTGACTGATCGTGATAGATTTATACCACGGAAAGCTGCCAGCCTATAAAAGCTAACCCTGTCCCTGTTGAGGATAATCTTTAGTCCGTAGCTGCCCAGGGTCCTGTTCACACATCGCACTAAGATGCATCTAGAGTGATCGAATCAGAAGTAAACAGCTGTGAACACATGTGTGACTGCACCCAAGTGGCTGTGGAGACAAATACACCCAATCCAAATCCAAGTCTTCAGCTGAAGGATGTGTGTGTCCAAAAGTGCGCACAGTGCAAACACTCCAATGCATTCCTACATTCTGCGACCTGGTTAACTGTGTACTGTGTGTTAGGCATGAGAAAGTCACCAAACCATTTCAAATAATTCAGACAAAGTCTGGATTATAGTCAACTCTATAACCTCACCTCTAGCAAATTCGTATTAAGCAACAGTCCCAATTTTCCTACAGACATAATCATCAGATTGGAAGAGAAGTGAAATCTGATCACAAGATGTCACTCAGGATGAATTTCAGATATTGTGAAGGCAGGTCTAAATTAGAGGTGTGGAAATTTCTTGACTCAAACATGCATTGTGATGTAAATCGGTCAGATCCTGCACTGATACAGTGGCAGCACAGCACATAATTGGGAGTTTGCAGCCTTTTAATATTGATTGTTGATTTTCCGGCCTACGCTGCAGAGCATTGTTTGTAAAGTTAAGTTGTTACTTTGCAGAGTAGTAGCAGCTTTAATCATTATTTTTGTCTGTAATCTACCGGCCACTTTCACATTTTACCAGCATCTGGCTGACGGCTGTTGCTAAATTCCCTGCCTGACTGAGATGCATCAAGATGCATCCAGAATTATTGCGCACTTAAGTTGAATCCTAATCAAATCAAATTGTAAGGGTAGAGTAGATTCACACCTCTGATCTGAATTTATCTGAACGGAAAACAACGCATGCATTGAGAGGGAAGTCATGTGAACAGTGGCTGGAAGACCACTGAAGAAGGGGGAAGGAGGAGGGAGATGAGTGTCATGAGGACTGACATGCTTGCCACTGTATGTGAATGTTCATGTGTGTGTGCGTATATATGTCTGTCTTCTACTCACTGAGTCTCTGTAGGCAGAGTTGAGAGAGTGAAGAGCAGCATTAAACACCCTGAACTCCCTGGCTGCAGTTGCTCTGTTCACAGGCTCTAGAGAAGAAAACACACACATGCTCAGATTCATATTTTCTGTTTCACTTACAGTCCTTAACTTAAACACAATTTCAATGTTTGAATAATAAAAAAAAAAATTAAAAAAAAACATTCCCACCTGGATTGCTCTCTGGCTCAGGCCAAGTCTTTTTGAGGATGTGTAAAGTGGCTCCTGATTGGATCCCGCAGGCATCCAGTGTTAGTTCATCCTTAAGTTTTCGCCCACAGTGGACCAGCTCTGATGGGAAACATGAGCAGAGACAGGGATCATTTGAAGGAACAAACATATCAATGACATACATAGACAGCCTTTATTTACCTCAATGAATTTACTAAACAGCTTACGCCACAGAGCAGTGTGTTTTTCTTTCTTTTCAGCAGTGCACACACACATATAGAACATTTTCATTCATAGCTAATTTACTATCTGCAACAGACCTATAAATTCGGGGTCTGGGATGGAGTCTGGGAGCTGTGCTGCAACAAGCTGTTTTAAAGTAGCGACTCTGTATCCTCCAGGCGAAACATCCCCTGGCATCATCTCTGGGAAGTGGAAGACGGATTTAGGCTGATCCACCAGCTTCAAAGACAGCTGCCAGTCTGAAGAAGCCATCTCTACCTATTTACACAAACAAAACCACAGCCTCAACACGGGGACATGGACAGCAAATACACAAGGTAGACTGAATGAGTAATTACTGGTGTGAGCCCGGGGCTTTTAATCAAAAAGTACAATTACATTTTATAGATTTAATATGATTTCTAACAATAGGTGAGAGAAAATAACGACACTTCTGTCTTCGTTAAGTACCACATACTACATAAAACACATTAGTCGGTTTACATAGTGATTTTTTAAAGGGAGGACCCGAGTCAAAACGCATTGTTACCTTTATATTTGTCATTTGGGGGGTTTAAACGTGAAAAATAACATTAGCAAACCTGCTAGCTGCTAAGCCTTTGCTAAAATAAATAGCATACGGCTTTAATGACTTGTACGTGAGCTATCCGTATCGTAGGACTGATTTAGAACAATAGCTCGGTAACATTAAATAAACGTCATACAGAAAATAAAACCACGACAACTATAAAAAGAGAAATGCCGCACATTCACTCACCATTTTATTGTTGACACTCGATTCGCTTCCTGCTTCTAGTCACGTGGTATACGTCACGTTTACGTCCACTGGCCAAACAAAGAAGCTTTTACTTCTCCGTGTCCTTCACCATATTTTTAACCACCGGCGAACCTAAAACCTCTTCCTCTCCCACTCTCTCTCTCATACACACACACACACACACACACACACACAGCCACACCTCAAGACAGAGAAAAACTTGAATCACCACTCCAGCATAAACAATACAATACATATTATAATATATTTGTCTAACGTGTGTTCATACCAGTTTGGGTGCAACTTTTTTCATGTACTGCGCATCACAGATTCTCAGTTAATTTTCCTGCTGCGCATTTTTCACAGCTATGTCATGTCTGGTTCAAGACTGATTCCGGACAATAGTTTCTCGTAGTCTGTCTGTCACCAGTCTAACTTAAGATGTAATTATCAGATGAATTTTTGCTTACAAAGTTTCATCTATATCCACCATTTTAAAAAGTATTCTCCTCTGCCACGAGTTATCCAAGAGTGAGTTAATCAAAACTGCTGTTTGTTTCCACGCATATAGTCTCTATAGGAGACACGTGCTTAGGTAGGCTATATAACACAGGTATAAATGTGTCTGCATAGGCTGCAGTGAGACGTTTACGGTCCATATAAGTTAATGCGGTATAATGATAAAAAAAAAAGAAAAAGTAATGCCCACAGACACGGGCAGTATATATCAAACAATGCATTTATCACACTGTTTATAGGACTTAAATAAACGAGTTAGATGCCGGTGTGTTCACAAATGGTTAACCTGGGGGTCGGGACTATCAAGACTCCTTTTTCCCCCTCGGTATGACATCACTGCTGGACAAAGCAGTAAGGAGTGGTTACTGTGAGGAGAAATCAATGGAACACAGCCACACACACTGAAAAACCATCCCGTAGCCTTATTCACCGTCAAAACAAAGTGTTACCACGTCGGTCGGCAGCAGTTCTTTCAGTGCTTTCTTGTTGTTAAGAGGAATGAACTACTCTGGAAAATAACATCGGCTGTGCTGGTCAGAGAAAAGAGTCACCGCCGCTGGATGGTTGGTGCTTTTTAAGTTTCGCCCTCCTAACATGGTAAGCCCTAAGAAATTGTGTTTGAGAGCAGAGGACGAGCTAACAGACACATTATCACACGAAGGCTAGTGGAGGAAAAAAAAAAAAGATGACTGCTAACTTTTATTTGTCAAGACGCAAGCAACAGCTGGCGGAGAGTAGAAGAACCCCGTGAACTCAGGACAGGGCTGGTTCACATAGTTGGCTCTGTTCACTGGCATGTCTGCTCATTTTTGTTTCTAGCTTTAAAGCAAGACAGAGGCCTGCTAAGCTATACAGTATACAGTTACATATATAGAGCTGATACCGTTTATGAATGAAATGGACTGCGCCCCCGTTCGACAAAAAGGCAGCACTGCACCACCGAATTTAATCAGTATAACGGGACAACTGCGACTTCCATAACTCAGAATGGGGACATAAAAGGAAGAGTTATGCGTTTAGTTTAGAGAAGTCTGTTTTTTATGATAACACTCAGTGGTATAACTTTATTAATTCCATATACAGCTATACATACAGTATATATGTACTTAAGAGTTGTCTTTGAATGTGTTTTTCTCTTCTGTCTATCTTTTTTGGGGATGAATAAACTGGGATAGGTTAGATTACAGTGGTTCCAAACCACTCTCAAAACCCAACAATGAGTCAGGACAACTAATGATTTACAGATGAAAAAAAAAAGGAACACAAAAAAATAGATCCTTGCAGCACTTAACTGTGCTTATTTTGTACACTTTCCTTTAATTTCTGCTTAATCTTTCTTGTAAATTACTGGAAAATCTTGCTGCGGGAAAGAAATTACTCTTTGACTGAGATGATCACAGCTAGAAGACACATTCACCCAGGAAGGAGGGGTTGCATTGTAGGCGTTCACAAGTAAAAAGAAAAGGTTTGGAACTTCTGTTGGAGATGCACTGTACTCTGAGCTGCAGTGGGGATGTTGCTCGGCCTTATGCAGGCCTTATCATGTTTTCCATTCTGACAACTTGTCTAGGAAATAATTTCTGTTATCGTGGCAAGATAATGATGTTTTTCGACATTGTGCAAAATCCTCTACTTCCTCCTCCTGTGATTACAGTTTGTGACAGCAGGCAGTTCATAACATTAGTTCATCTCCGTATTAATGCACATATATGTCAAGCAGCTGCAAGATAAAGGGTACACTAAATTGGCTCCTGTGGCTTTGCAAAAGCAGGATGTTAGACCACCTATCACATTGCATACTGGCTGTATGCAGTTTTATGGTCTTGAGAAGACACATATGCTAGAAACAGTAGTCACTGCCTCATTTGCTAATTATTAGTCAGATAAAAATATACAGTCTAGTTTTTCTTTTTTTTTTTACTGATGCATGGCCTGATCTGAACTGTAAATTAGATTTTCATTAATTATAGAGACAGTTGGCAAAGTAAAACTTTCATACAAGCGTCTGAGCCATAAAACTTTCTTGAAGTTTATGGAGCTCATCTTCAGTTTGACGAACTAATGTGTAATTTGGCCCGGGAAATGCATTAATTGACTTGACAACTACGGGGGAACATTTCCCTGCATGAAGTAAATCCAGTCATCCCTTAAGATGGCTTGCTGAATTCTCACCACTGCTGCCATATGGACTTGAAAGGCTCACTTTCATCCTGTGATGCGGTCTTCAATGAGGCCGGTGTCTTCCAGGTTGGAAATGTCCCTATCATCAAGGGTTGAATAGTTCCCAATGGTTTGAGGAGCTTGGCAATGATGCCAGCCATATGCCAACTAGACATTTGAGCCAGGAAGGTCAGTCAGATTCACTATATTAATAGTATTTAAGAATGGCCTTCTCATCCAGGAGAGGAGTACACTCAAAAGCAGTAGTGTCGGTAAAAAGACAAACTGTTAGAGAACTACTGTCATGGATTTCTTCAAAGAATACTGCATTGCAACGGTGCAATGACCATGGCAAAATTAAAATAAAATAAATCTTAATGTTCTGTGATACTTCAAGAATCATTTCTCTTTCCTTTGACCTCAGTAAAAAGCTTAATAATCCTTAGCGCTGTGGCAAAATGAAGTACACTGGTGATTACGGCTCAAAAGTTGCCCACCACCAAAAGAAATTCAAGGCATTCAGACAGTTCAGTGGCCTTTTCTTTTTCATTTTAGCCCCATTATTAATTAATTACACGAACAGCACTGAGATTTGAACAATAAATTAGTAATACTTTGATAGACTGGTTTAATGTAGTGACAGACACTGTAGCTTCTTTGAAATAAAACCTTCTACAGTTAAAGTTAATTGTGCCATTGTATTCTTCAGGTTGTGACTTGCAAGTGTGGCGAGCTTGTTTTGATCTCTGACATTAAATTTGAATTGTAAAAAGAGAAGGAGAAAGAAAGCATTAACATGCTCGCATGGGGTCAGTTTAATGCTTGAGTCATTCAGTAAAAAAAAACAAACAAAAACAACTTTGAAGGCTTCCTGGTGTCTGCACAACACAGGCAGAGTCAGACTGTGGTTTGGTGTGTTGGCACAGCTCAGTTCATGCACTGTGTACTCAGGAAAACTGATATATTTACAGATATCCTGCCCCTCTTCATTGAATATTTATTCCTGTTTCTGAATGTCTGTGCTGTGAATAACCCATATTCCTGCCTCTAAGGATATAATATCTCGGGAGCTTCAGATAGTGTTTCAAGCTTCTTTTTGGAGTCGGTCTCTGGCAGACTAATACTTTCTGAAAGTCCAGAGAGCAAATGGTGAGTGTGCTGTTATGAGAACTTTGTGATGAAGCTGCAGTCCTGCCCACATCCTCTCTGCTTAAGCCATAAATGGAGCGTCATGGAAAAGGTTTTGGTTAAGTCATAAGGTGGAGCTACAGCTGAGATATTGAAATAATACACCAAGACTGATCCTTTACCTGCCGTTATCCAATTGAAATGTATTTCTCTATGTTCAAAACATACAACAGTTTGCTGACCTTCTAGATTTGTGGAGACATTCGGGCACTCCAACATAAGGTTTCACTTAAGTAGATTGGTGGGACGTTACAGTGTTCTAGCCACACCTTGATGTTCAGCTTTGCTCATCAGAGTTGTGTGGCACCCACAGTAGTTACTGTAAATGCTGGGTCACACCACTCATGTGGTATGAAGTGGAAAACAGAGGTAAAATTGGAAAGACTTTTGTTTGCAATTTAAAAACACTATTAAAGTTGGATAAATGTTATAAACAAAGACCGTGGCTATGGAAAAATTTTAAAGTTTTTCAAATGTAGCAGCAATGTTTAGAAGCTAACTTTCTCTAGTATTGCCAGTGACACAGTGCAGGTGTTATTATTTTATATTTTCTGTTTGTCGGCTACATTTAACACTACCCTTAGTCATAAATGCAGTAGTCTAACAACAAGAATGAATGAATATGTAGCTGACAGCATACGTATTGTGTGATCACAAAGCTTAAAGGGGTGAAAATGGAAGATTATGCAGCCAAACTAAATGGCTATACTACTTGATACATAATATACTTAATACTTGAATGAATATGGTGGAGATAATGAACCATTTTGTTTTTAAAGGAACTAAAAGAGAGAAATAAGAAGAGAGACGCTTGGACAGAAATTTCACAACTTTCACAAATAAGCAACATTTTAAAATACACGTGTTACATCTTCCATTTTGAATTAAACGTTTGGTGGATTTTATTTTCATGTTTATTACATTTGCAGACTGTGGCACATGTAGTTCACAGGCCACTCCTCTGTGTCACATTGGTATAGGCTGACAACACTGTCACTCAGCAGTATAAGGAGTTGTCATCTTTAATGGCAGCCTTAAAATATACTGTATGTTTAGCCTTACTTAACCTTTTCATTTCTTTATAGCTGTTACAGATATATGTATAGGATCTGAAAATAACTAACTTTGGTGACTCCCAGTGGTAGTATTAAAAAAGACACTGCACACATACACACACTTAAAACTGACATTGGGGGACATTGGACTCAGAGATGAATGTGCTGAAATCAGCAAATAGTCTGCATCGCTTTTTCACCGGGACTGTCTAATTTTCTCCAAACAAAAACATATGAAAATAAATGAATCACTTCAAAGATGAAAGATGTTTAGCATAAAACTCAGAGGAGTAGCTTTTGTCCTTCCCTTATCCAGCTCACACACGCACACATGCGCCTGCCTCTCTGGATGTTTGTAGGAAAAGAGGAATAAAGACAGCAGGATGTGGATAAATCACCACGAGGAAGTGAGTGTAAAGAAAAAGAAAGGAAGTAGTCCTATGTTCCTTTTTCCTTATGTGTTATGAAATTATGTCATACTAAATCAGTTATTGATAGGAAACCAGATGGTTCATGACTGTTACGCACATCCTTTTCTGAAGGATATGTCTCTTTCAAAAACTTCAAATCAGCTTGATCAGGCAAAATGCAGTCATTCACGGACAGCACCATAATATAGCACATTCTAACGCAATAAAGACATCTGAAGAAGATTTCCTTTCCGCTTATATCTTTTAATAGAGTTACTTCTCTTTTCGAAATACCCCATTTGCTCAATATTCAAAATGCTGTATGAGTGTGATGAGTATGTCTCTCACAATACAAAACTCTTCCCCCTCTCTTTATTTCACTTTTTTGTCCACCTCTTTTTATTTTTGTACTCTATATATAGGCACACAATTCATGCGGCAACCCAGAAGACATGCAACAAGCAAATATGGACTGGACAATGTGTAACTGGTATAGCATGTTGTTGTACTGCTGTTTTACCCAGTTATTTATAATAGGTGACTGTGGAACAGTAACATAATATCAATAAAAAAGGTCTACCTCATTTTTAAAAAAAATACAAATATAAGTATAACGTATAGTTTCAACCACCACAGATACAAACAGTGACCTCTGCAACTCTCTCTGAGATGTATATCTCTTAAATATTTCATGCATGGTAGAGTGGAAGTAGACAGGAAGGAGATAGTTTTGTCTGTCTCTACTCACTCCTAAAGTAGTGTTTTCCCTCAGAGAGAATGACTTGGCTGTTTCCTGTCAACTTTGGAAGTCCCCATTTGTCATCACAGCACAGCTCCACTCCCACCGAAAGAGAAAAGCCTTGAGCAGGAGAGAAAAGACTGAAATATTCACCTTCAGACTTACTTTCACTCAGATGACTTTGTAAGTCAAAAAATAGCCTTTACTGCATGCGATATGAAATATGTCTCATTGTCTCGCACCTTCCCGAGAGACCAAGCAAGTTAAAACAAAGACAGAAAACCCCTCTCTGTTTCTGTCACGTTTTAATCACCCTTCTGCCCACACATCTTCTTTTTTTGGCTGAACTTTTGTGTTCTGTGTTATTATAATCGTCCTCCTCATTAAATGTCTTGTGTTGTTTTCCCTGCAGCGCTGTGTCTGAAGAAGAAGATGACCTGCGGTTCGAATCCACCCTGGAAGACCATGCTGTCCCTCCTGCTACCCACAATGCTGGCCGTCCAAACTATGGGTGGGTGTCGCCCCTGCCCGTGCCCTACCATTAGATCTGAGTCACCACAGCAGGAAATGCCACTTTTTGTTAAACAATACGCCCTGCAGGGCCTATTAGTCTTCCCCCTTCAAAGGCTTCACTGGGCAAAACAACAGTTCAAATAAGGCTGCTCTTACTAAAAGTAATGTGTCAATAGCTGGAAAGTTTTAAACCCTCCCTATTTAAACTTTTATCCATGCAGATGAGTTGACAAAAACATACTACCCTGCCTCAGGGAATAAAAATACGTTTTTACAGGGTTACAACTTTATCATATGGGAGTGTGTGTGTTTTTTTTTTATATATATTTCTCTTGTTATTTAGCTTGTAAAACAAAATAGTTTTGACCTTTTCCAGACAGGTGAAAAGTACCGCTTGGGGCTAGGGTAAGGCCCTTGATGAAAACTGCTAGAAGTGCAGTTTGTCTGCTGTGACTCAGGGAGTGTGGTGTGGAAGTCATCCTCTTATATTTATAACACGGGGAAGCAGGGTTATGGTTGATGTTGCAACTGAGGATTCATAAGTCACGCACTCAAAAGTTTTACTTCAGTAGAAATGGTGCTCCAAGAAAAACATGTGTCATCATAAAATAAGAGACATATAGCCTGTGCAGGCTTGATAATGTCTCAAGACACGGTAAATAAAAGAAGGGAACTGAGCACGTCAACAGGGGGGTCGACTGTACATATATTGAACCCCACCCTTTTTCTAGTCGCGGTGTTTGGCTGACACATAATGTAAATTAAAATCTCATAGCGGATGATACTCCTTTATATTAATATATAGCCAGAAGAAGAAGGAGGAAGGCAGGTTTGAAAGGTTCTCCCTTCGTGCCAAAAATGGGCTCAGCATACTTTGGCGAACCCACAAAGTTCACAGAGAACTTTTATCGTCCAAAACACCATCATTTAAAAAGAGCTATTTTTTGCCTTTTCTGCTCTCTGGTTGAGCTGACACAACCTCCTATCGGCCATCAGTGGCACATTTCAATCTTAACTCAGTGGACCTAAGTGTCTTCAGTGGTTCATTAGGGACCTATTCTCTCCCAGCACAAATGGGCCTGTGGCCTGCTCATTACCGGCTGTGTGGCATCCACTGCCTAACTCGCTCCTCTCACCGGGAGGGAAGAGGAGGAGGAGGTGTCAAGGACTGATGGAGCTCTTTAACTCACGGGTAATGGGCTATTGTAGCTCACGCAATGATTCAGTTTCTCTCTGCTAACTGGAGCACTAAGTGAATTAGTTGGAGTCTAGTTTGATGCTTTGGTGTGCACATGTAACACGGTATGATGACACAAAACGCTGCATGCTTTGCGGCGCTTATTTGATCTAGTCTAATATTATTAGAACTTCAACTGTGCCACCGGCTTCAAAGAGAGTTTCAGGTGTATTTCAGCACAACACAGACAAAATTCAGTCTCACTTTATTTCTTGCTCTGTGTTAATTAAGATATTGAGTGCAGTGGCATGTACTTGATAACACTGTGGGATGACAAATGCACAGTAATTCTATTTTTTACCAGTATAGGACAACAGTAATTATCTGAGTAACTAATTAAAGGTCAATTCTGTTGCCTTTGATTCATAAAAGACCCATGTTTTGCTTCTGTTGGACACACAAATAGAAACCCTACAGACTTGTGTAATTATATGAGCAGCTGTATATGTCTGTGTTGGTATGATTCAGGGTCATATAAGGTCTCCAGGTCCCGCGTTGGGATTCCTGGCTGTAATCTTCCTTGTATTCAGCCACATCATCGCTCGATAAATCGCAAGTGCCCATATCTGTAGGCACAATTACACCTTGTGGTCCCTGCCAACACACTTTCTATCATGAGAACAGTATTTGTGGAAGAAAAACACAAGGACAGCACATGACAGCACTGTCATCCCAACGCAGTAACATTGTCTCTGTAGCTCCCAGCTGTATCCTGACTCAGTAGTCAGATGATGGATCATTCTTTGTGAAACCTCTCCCTGATGTTACTCATACAGCACTGCACAGCTGTTGTGTCACCGCAGCCGTGAAGAGGATTGTCTGTAAGGAGTTCTTGTTTTTTTGTGCTTAAATGCACTATTGAGGAAGCACAAGTGAGAGAAATGTGCTACACCAACCCAGTCTAGCTTTCACCCTTGACCCTAGTGGTTGTTTGTAATAGTGTATGTTTATTTTTATCGCTCTCATTATAACCCACGGTGGTTATAAATGTCAGCAAAATTCATGAAATGTCAATGTATATATACAGTAATGGCTGAGCCACAACAGTAGTGGAGTACAGTAACATCCTTGGCTCACTCCAGCACAGCACACAGCAGTGTCAGCCAGTGGCAGAGCTAACAGGAGGCTGTCTAGCTAATTGCTTGTTGTTGTCATACTCTCTGTTCAGTTAGCACAGCCACTAGGCTGCCAGAGCTCTCTGTGTGCAGCTCTTAGCACCCAAACAATGAAAGAGAATTGTATTCATGCAAATACAGAAATGGAAAGCTGGCCCGATTTCACTCTCAGTGATGGGAGCTGTAAGGTAATTCAAATTAATTAGCATAATTGGATAGATTGCATCTATCGTAGTAGTCAGCAGGCACACATTATGGCAAGGCTCCGGAGCGTGAAAATAGCCTGCTCATGCCGGCATCTCTGGTGTACTTTTTAAAGGTCTGCTAACTATGAATGCCCTCTTCCTGTCCTCCTTTTCTCTTCACAGCAATTGATTCTGCAGAGAAGGGACACTTTAGCCTGTGCAGAAATTCAATTTAGGGTTATTACCCCATATCAGTGATGTTCTTGCTAATTTGATTGCGTCCAGTGAAGTATCCTTTTAAAAACAATCGAGGACAGGCTCAACAAAGATTGGTTTCGCCGCAATGCATACATAATGACCAGTCTCTGTTGGCTTGCCTCCGTTTCCGAGCTCCTCTTTTCTCACAGCGCGCTCATTGAAACAGTGCATTACCCAACAAGTGCCTCATGATTATTTCAACAAGTCCTAAAAATGCTGCCTTGTGGGATCTTTTAAAAAATTGATACGGTTAATATGCCGAGATTGCAGTTCTGGAGGGAAAGAGGGGCCTGGAGCCATATGTGTGTCTGCTGTGTGCCTAGTGGGCTGTGATGAATGGGCTGAACGGATGCTGATCTGTGCTTGGAAAGCATCACAGCTACTGATTTGCTGAGGAAGCAAACCAGCGGATGACACAGGGAGACACCTACCCCCGGGGTGTTGCCTTGGTAAAGTGACGGTAGTGATGTAAGGCACGGGGGTCTCCTGGTGCATGAAACCATGAATCAGCAAAGGATATGAACCTTTGAAAGATCCAAATACTTAATTTCACAAGACAGCAGACGTAAAACACCTGCCTCATCAGATGTTTTTGTCTTTCTAATGAACTCTCCTGGCTCCTCTGTAATGATCACCATCGTCTATGTACACCTCAGTGTTGGCTGCCATTATTAGAAATTAGCTGCACTCAAGTCAGATCTGACCCCACGACCCTCCTGCACTTGAGGTGCTTGCTCATCCACCAGCCACACTCCTCCTTTTTCCATTCTCCGCCTCCTGCTCATCAAAAGCTCTCTGTCTCTCAGGCTTATAAGCCAGAAGCGTGCCCTCATATGCCCGCTGTTCCTCAGCCGGCACTATTATCTGACTGCCAGAGCCCATTAACAGGTTATGGATGGGATATGAAATGGCATACATCTATGAAGGAAGCAAGACAGAGGAAACAGAGATAGGAGGCAAGAAGTGAGTAAAAAAAAGAGGAGAAAATATGACAAAAGGGAGCCCAATTTTGATTCATAACATTGCTGAAAATAAGCAAATCAGAGTTCTTGTCTTCCCCATCTGCCATCACCTGTATCTCTCCCTGAGTGAGGGCACTCACACTCTATGATGAGTTCCTGGAGCAAAAAATGGAAAAGGAAGAGATCATGCTCGGAGCTTAATGTTGAAAGTGACCCCTTTACGCCGCAGACGGCTTTAAATCTTGCTTAATCTCTTCCATATTGTGGATTTTTCACCGAGAGGCCATTTGAAAAGCCGCTCAAGACACAGACTCTTTTTCAGATTGATAATTTCCAACCAAGTCATGCTTACGATGCCCATACTCCGATCACTCCCATAATGTTTTCCAGATGCCATTTTTTTTTTTTTTGAATGGGAATATTATGGACATCTGCATCTGCTCCTGACAGCATGCAATCAAAAGCTAGATTTCCCCTCAGACTTTTACAGGCATTGGTTATATCATAAGAATAATCTGTATGAAAGGGCTTACAGATCCTTTGAGCAAAATCCTTTGATGTTCAGGTGGTGCAAAATGTCCAGACTGAAAACGTGTTGCAGTTACATTTATCAACAGAGGGGGGCAGTGTTGTAAAAGCATATTTCTCCTGCTTGTCTTCTTGCCCCACTAAACCCTACTGTCATTGCAGTGACGGTTTGTTAGTATTGCACCTGTTTACTTTGCTGTGTCAATATTGCCCCCTCCAGTGCCGGTGCTTGATTTTCCTTATTTATAAAATCATATGAATATTTCCCCCATGTCATATTTTTCAGCAGGGTTTCAGACGTACCCTTTAAATTTGTGTACTTGCTGTGTTTAACAAATAGTTTCCCTCACTGTCTGTTATTGAACTGTCACCATTGTTAGCTTTTTCATAAAAAGAGACTGTGACGCGCTAGTCTTTGTGTGGTTGTAGTCGTTATTGAACAAGATGGAGTGAAGTTATGCTGCTTATTGAACACAAAGGCTCTGAATTGTTATCGAATTGCATGTTAAAATAAATGTGTCTTCATGTGTGCTTGACATCAACATATGGACCCTACCTGAATTCAGTGTATTGTGAAAACAATCCTTGCCAATACAACTGCTGCAGGATTTACTAACTTAAACAAACTGAACAATGCTTGCCTGTGTGCGTGTGTGTGTGGACATGTATTACACATTGTGGGGACATAAATCTGTTTACATCACGTCACTGTGGGGACTCACCTTCCTTTTGGGGACAAAAGCTAAATCCCCATAATGTAAATATTTAGGGTGAAGAAGTGGTTTAAAGTTGGGGTAAGGTTAGGTTTAGGTTAAGGTTAGGTTAACAGTGAGGTTGTAACTTATGGTGCACAGGCACAGGTAAAATATAACACTCGGGGTCCAGGAAGTCTCCATGAAATAAATGTAAATGATTGTAATGTCCTTTAAAGTGATGGGAACATTAGTCTGCATGTGTGTGTTTGTATGCGTTAGGAATGGTACAAAGGTCAGGACACCGGTGTACTAGCGCAGTTTGTACAGGTGTGTGTTTGTGTATGTGTCTGTTGCTGGTCATGCTGATGGGAACCTCTCTGCTCCAGAGCAGCTTTGTAACAGCATCTCCATTGTAGTGTCTCGTGTCCAATTCCTCAGACAGAGTGTTACTGTGGAGCTGTCAGGAGTCATACAGGTGTGGAATATCAATGTGTTCTCTGGCCTTTAGCTGTCTGTTTCTGCATGAAATTTTCTGTAGAAGGGTGTGTATCTGTGTGGCTGAATATTATTTGGATTTCATAGATACTGATACCACAGATGCTGCTTAATAATACCAATGGCAAACACTACTTTTACCTGTTTTTTTTTTTTTTTCCAACAGCATAAGGGTGACCAGTAATTACTTCAATCATTCGGCTTCTACGGATGAGGTTTTGTGCAAAATCATTCCTCTCTAGTTGTTCCGTCAATAAACAACAGCAGAAATTAAATAACCGCCATTTAAAATTCTGACTCACGCTGTAGTGATCATTTCTGGCATCTGCACAAATAGTTTTTTGAAATGTGGAGTATTTTTTATCCCAGAAGGAATAGACTCAGTCAGTGATCAACAGTTTGATTCTACTCACTACCACTGGAGCATGCCATGGCTCTAGATGGGCTTGTGTTTATTGATATAAATTAAGGATGATCAAAAGAATGATTTCAGTCTCTGAGAAAGACATAGCTTTGCTATTTCACTTTATGTTCTCAAGTTCTCATTATGAAATTGGTTTAATTTGAGTATCAAACCTCTTTCTAGGCGTGAAATGTGGCCGTAGAAAGTTTGATTTCATGTCAGTTAATGGATTCCAATTGTGACCAGTTTTCACAGTTTTCAAAAAAACAGCAAATGACCATAAAAACTCTTGCAGCATAATCTCTTTCTCTGCTGTCCATCTGTGTTGTTACTATGTTCCAAATAGCCATCTTTTTTTGCCAAACCCTGCTAAATGCACAAATTCCTTCCTAGTCCTAACAAGTTGCATTTCACGACTGAATGGTCAGATAATAGTTCCCTCTTAGCTCCTCATTTATATTCTCACTTAAATTGTCAATCTTTGTGTCTGTTGGAACTGTTAGTGTGTGTATGCTACACTATGATGAAATGTGAGAGAAAATATCTGATAGGTATTTCACTTTTGACCCGTCGACAACCAGTAGGTAATCTGTACACATGTGTATGAAACTGTGTGCTTACACATGCCTAAGTCAGCCATTTGTTGACTCATTTTTTGGGCTGCAGGATAAAATGTATAAAAAAGAGTGAGTATTTCAGACCAAATTTATAGACCACTCAGATTTTAGCATCTTTCTGTATTGTATCTCATGGCAGAATAAATTTTGTCTTGGTTTACTTAAATGCCTTCTCCCATGTGCATGGTATTCTTTTTTTAAGAGGCTGACTTTAACAACATCTAAATCCCTGAATCCCTGAAACCCAAAATTCAAAATTTACAAGACATAATCGCTCAAAATTGTACCATATCCACTGACATTATAACAAGGGAATGATTTCATCCCAACTTGTTTTTGTGCATTTTCATTGAAAGTCTATATATGCCTGTTAATCACTGAGAATATTAATAATTCAAAGTTCTAAAAAGATGAAAAATATGGTTCACAGCAGGGCTTCTCAAATGTATTTGTCAAAGGTCCGCATCATTTTTATTTCATGGTCTGAGTTCCAGTACGATTGGTGATTGGTGAACGAAATAACATTTAATGAACTCATTGTAACCTTTATTCTACAATTCTTGTGATTTGACCAGACGAACCAAGGTAGACAAAGCTCAGACAGTCAGTCCATATTTATTTCTCAGACATTTTCTCACAACTACATATATAACATATGCACTAGTTGTAGAAATTGTGTACTAAATAAACCAAGGCACAATCTATATCTGCAATTATGGAGCTGATAGCAGATTCTCTGGTGTAACGTTAAAGTATGTGACAACACTCCCTTCTCCAACAGTTAACGTCGCCTTGACAACGGTGTCAATGATAAATAAGCCACTTTAAAACCTCATTCATCTGGGGACAGGATCGCTGTGAGTGATCTCCAGCTTCACTGCATATTCAATCGCTAACAAATTATTATTATTAATCAAGGGAATTTTTCTTTTCAAAATACAAAATGTTACACTCCATAACATATTGTATTCACAACACAAGGTATGGGCTGAGTCTGGAATGACTCCAGACTGCGGTCCAGACTTTGAGAAGCCCTAGTCTATAGACATAAATGAGATGGTATGTCACTATAAATAAAACATGCTCTGTGTATTCACCGATGCATAGACAGACTCCAGAGGAATTTGATTGGTTTCATTAATGTCCCAGTGTCCCAGTACGCCATACTGCACTACCAGTGACCTGGAACTAGCACATTTAAATGGCACATAGCCATTATTATGTTATTTTACAGGCAGTCAATGTCTGCCGTGAAAAAGGCCCATTATATGTTACTATTTACGTGCGCTAGTTAAACCAAGACAAAATTAATTCTGCCATTAAAGAGGCACTGACTTCTAGTCTCTAAGTACCTTGACTCATATATACCTGTACATGTTGTTTATATAGTAACATACTGAAAAGTGGATCATAGCTTTTTAATATAATTTGTTCAAAACAGATTCAAATTTAAAAGATACAGGTATTATTTATTTTATTTTATTTAAGGTACTACATAATTAGCCGAGTGAATGCTTATAATCCCAGTCCAGTTATCTGATTTTGCACAAATACTCTACTTTTAAGTGCATGTGGGTGCATACGTATACACTCACCTGTCTGTATCTGCCAGAATGATGTGAGATATCACTGGGTTTTATTTACCAGCAGCCTTGCTGTCACCCTGCAAGCCCCCTCCCTATAAAAGCTGTGATCCTCCTATTTGCTGTCTGCTCGCATCCTACGCTGTCTCTGTCTCACACTCACAGCCTCCATGCTCACCTCATGTGCCTAGCTAGCATCGGCTCACTATGCAAATAACACAGGGGTGAAGCAAATCCAGCAGCACCCGTGCTTCGCAAACCTGAGGAAAGCGCGATGGAAGGAGGTGTTGATAGTGACAAGGTGGTGGGTAGACTTGAAAGTAGAGTGGAGAGCAGTGTGAAGATCACTTGCAGCCTTCTCTAGCCATCCCTGTGCCTCGCTGCTAAGCAGGGCCCGTTGCCAGCACTCGCGAAGGCTGTAATGAGTTTATTTCATGTCGGCTGTGAAAGTGCCCGTCTCTGTCTCGCAGGCACTCAAACAGAGCTGAGGCCCATAAACACAAAGTGCAGTGTGTAAATCCCCACAGCCTGACGTCTCCCAGCCTGCCCTCTATGGCTTCTGAGCATCTCTTTATCGAGAGGGAGAAGGGAGAGGCGAGATCCCCACTTACACCTTGTGAAGACATCGCAGCCCTGGTCTACAAGGTGCTGCCCAGCCCCCTCACCAAAGACCACTCGTGTTCTAATCTTCAACCTACTACTACTTACACTTGTCTCCCTAGATAAGGCATGTGTTTTCATGTCAAGAGCAGACTTAAAGAGAGACGATCAAACAGTCAGCCGCTGTACAGTAGTGTTTATTGTAAACAGCAGCAGATCAAAAACAGCCCATTGCGCAGTGATTCTCTTTGGCTCATAGTATTTCACCTCTGACGAATAGGACATCAGATGTGCGCTTTCCATGACGTCAGCCAGCCTAGCTTGCCCTCCTCTCCCTCTCCTGTCCAATCCCCTCCCCTCGCTGCAAATGCAAAATGCTCTGCTTGTGTTCTCTTTCCAAGCACCGGTTGATGCCTCTACACAAGGTCCCTGTGTAGACCTGCGTCCTCCCAGGGCCTTGGAGCACGCAGTAGGTCACTGGGTAAAGAAGCAGTGAGTGAAAGAAGAGGAGGATGTAGAATGACAAAAGGGAGTTTCTATCTTCCCTCTCCTCTCTGACATGGCTTTGGTCCATGTTGAGGGATTAGTGTGTGAGGCTTCACCACAGCCTCTTCCTTGGCTTGTTTCCAGATATTATCTTTAAGTGTGAGCTTGACGCTAGCCTCTCTTTCTCTCTCTCTCTGTTTCCCTTTCCCCTTCCCGTATGAACTCAGTGGCGTGAGTCATCCCAGCCTGCTCGGGGAGTGATTTAATTGCTCTCTCTCCTCCTCCTCCTCCTCCAACGTGTACGTCTCGGAGAGGGCTGTCACTGACCCTCCACTTTTACAAAAAACACCAGCGACCTATTCATTACCGTAAAGGTTGGGCCACCTCCAAAGACAGCAAAAATACACACTCCAGAAATTTGCCCAGTTATCCCTATTGATGGTGGCACAATGCCGCCTGCTCCTGCCATGCTCTGCCGCGATAACTCTCTCTCTCTATTGTTTGCTGTGCTATAGCCCAGAGTGAGTGAACGTGGGCACAATATGGGGTGATAGAAACCCCCCGCAGCATCAGAAGAGCTTTTGTAGTCACAGTAAGGGGAAAAACTTGCTCTGCTGTGTGATTGGCACTTGGTTCGGTTGGCTTTGATTTGCTCCAGGTCAAAAGTATGGAGCAACATTATCATTCAAATTAAAGTAATGCCAACACATGACCCGAAACAGCATTTCATAAAAAAAGTGTCTTATTGTTTTATTTTTTTATATCATAATTATTGGATGATTTAGATTTAAAATACTCTTCTCACTCATTAAGACCCTGATACCCATGTTCAGATGGGGCATGGGGTATTTGGACAGCAATCTGTGCCACTTCTCTGCACTTGTGAGATCAGGCAGTAGGTGGCAGTGTTCCTACAGATGAGCAGTATGTTGGTGGGGGGGGAGTGCTGTGGGGAGGTTGCCTTGCTGGGAATGGCTGAATGTGATTGGAAATAGGTCTGCCTTGACTTTGCAACACGAATACATATATGAACCCTCTCTGTTGAAAGACTTGTTTGTTGTTA
This sequence comes from Protonibea diacanthus, assembly GCA_028641955.1. Taxonomy (NCBI): domain Eukaryota; kingdom Metazoa; phylum Chordata; class Actinopteri; family Sciaenidae; genus Protonibea; species Protonibea diacanthus. Next base: position 14,312,261 of record CM053976.1, on the reverse strand, counting down.
ATAGGGGTAGTAATTATTGCACCTCTGCAGCAGTCAGATCTCCTTCAGAGCAAAGTGATTCGACATTAACAATGGCTGTGTGATAGACAGAGCTCAAAAAAGGGGTGAGGAGGCTAAAATGCCACTGTGATTATAACAATTAGAGAGGGTGAGCGTAAAGTAGAGTGTATTGCTCCAGGGGCCGGCTGCCTTTTTTTTTTTCTCTCTCTTGTGATGCTCATGAGTGTCTCAGAGTTGTATAAGAGCAGACAGGGATCAATGGAGAATGCTGACTACTGTGGATGTACTCTGGACTGCCTTGTGATGGCTACTAATCCAGAATGATTATGCTGTGTACTCTTTGCTCCTAGCCTAGTCTAGACAAACAGCACACACGTGTACACACAGATGCACAGGAAAATCAGCAGCCTTTGAGGAGAAGACACAAAAACACACGCAGTTTTGCTGCAGTCATAGCCCCTCCGACAGTTTTTTTTTTTTTTTCTTAGATTTAACGTCCGATTTAACTAAAGCCATACAGATGTTGCTGCTTCCATCACTGAGTTTCAGTGCACTGAGCCATCGCCGGGAGGCAAAGCCTATAGGAACACAAACAAAGTCCTAATGCTTACCTGCAGATCCCACCTTTTCTTCCCTCTTGCCTTCATCCCGTCTTACCTGCTTCTTGCTAACATGCTGCACAAACAAAGTGGATGTTTCTGAAGCAGTCATAGCGTATATTTTTCAAAATGCTGCATTGATTTCTTTTCAAAGACATTCAAATTTGAGTAGGTGTCAGTCTGTCACATTTGAACACAGCACAGTGAATTAATGCTGTGAATCAGTGAATCCTGTATGTTTATGCTAAACCCGGGGCACACGGTATTTACTATTACTGTTTATTGTCTATTTTATACTATCTAGCTGACAAATGAGTGATGTTTGGCATATCACATTGACACAATGAAGGCTGAAGAGTTGGGATGATTACAAGAAAGAGCTTGTATATTTAATATATTTTCCTGTGGGTGGAAGCTCGCCTGTCAATTTCTTACCTAACAGTAGGTTAAAACACAACATTGTTTTATCACTAATATGTCCTACTCCATCTCTTGTAGCTCTGATGGAAGTATATGTCCCAGAGCAGCCAGTGGTGGCGCTGCATGGCAGGGACGCCACACTCAACTGCTCCTTCAGCGTCCCCACCCCCTTCAACCTGTCTGATCTGACCGTCTTCTGGCAGCTGACAGACACCAAACGCAGTGTGCACGGGTACTGGAAGGGACAAGACCAGCTGGCAGACCAGGCCGAGCGCTTCGCCAACCGTACCAGCCTGTTCCCCGCCCAGCTGGGCCTGGGCAACACTTCCCTCCTGTTGAGCAGGGTGGTGGTGGCTGATGAAGGCAGCTATACCTGCTTCGTCAGAGTACAGGACTACGGCAGTGCTGCTTTGCTGCTGCAGGTGGCCGGTGAGTCAAGCTGTGACGTCCATGACACATGTAGAAACAAACAGATGAACACGCACATGGACACTTATGACCAGTGACACACAGGAAGTAGAAAGACACAATACACACACACAAAAAAAACACACTGCAGATTAGCTTCATTTGTTGCATTGCTTTTCCCTTTACTGATTTCATCAAGCAAAACCTTCAGCTCACTAGTCAATTTTATAGATTAATGATGAATTGAAAACAAAGGAAAAACAAGTTAGTTATAAATGTATTTCTTTTGTTCATTCCCTTTTATGTTCTTTTTCTTTTATATTAGTGAAGTGAATTGGGGCATTTGCAAGAGACAAATTTAAAAATTTAACCACTGGGGCCCAAGATATCTTGACTTTTCCTGGTATGGGTAAAGCTGGCACAATACTCATAGAATCCTACATTTCCCATGAGGCAACATGATAGCATCTTCTGCCTGTTGTCTTTAGGGTTTAAAACCCCACACCCCCAGTTTATAACACAGGCTTTCTTTAACTTGTTTCCAAACCCAAACTTAGAAAACTGATGATCTCATCAGGATAAGTTTTCTCAGACTGGACAAAAGTCCTTCTGAGCCACAGACAATACCTTGTGAGAGTGCAAGATAATTATAAAGGCCTGGAGAACTAAACAAATGAATATTAAATGTTGTTTTAAGGATTCATTCTGTACAGTGTTTTCAATATACTGGCTAGATAATGGATAAATGCTGTTTCATTAGCTAATGTTTGCACATTATTTTCATTTTACACTCTGAATTGATTGTACTGAAAGTGATTTGACCTCAACACTTAGACACACATATACAGTAACAGCATGCAATAAAATGTATTATACAGTTACCTATGCAGAAGGTGATTAACGATAATTTCTTCTCACGATACGTAAACAGGTGATAAACTGTCTCCTCGGGGCTGCTGAGCAGCGTTTTTGGTCAATAAGCGCTGATTGTGGTCTCTGTCATGGTCAATATCTGCTGACTTTGATTATTAGCTGTTGTTACGGTCAATCAGCCACTGCTAACATCTTCTCTGCCGTGCGACTACATCGCCCACCTTCACAGCTGAGAGCCTTTTATTTATTTATAATGACACTGTGTGCCTTTCCTTCTCCCATTTCTATATCTGTTGTGAGAATGCTCCTGTATTCTCCAAGGATGGTGTTAATGAATAACTTTTTTTTTCTCCTGGCTGGGGAGAGAGAAAACAATATCTCCAACAGTGACAAATTGGTTCCATTTTATGCATTAGATTTATAGATGTTCTATTTTTAGTCAGCATTTACAGTTATTACTGTAGACTTCCTTCATGCTGTGCTGGAAGAAAATGAAAGGAGGCCTCAATGGAATTCTTCCTGTCAGTCAAATGGACAGCTGGAGAACTTGGTGTGTACCATGCTAAATCCGTCTTTGTGTTGAGTCCACTTTTCAAAAAGCAGCTCAGACAAACTTATTTCATCTCGCCCCTCAGCTCCACCCCATTGTTTGCTGTGCAATGATTGGCTCTGGGAATACAGCAGCGTCTTTCTCCGACACCTCTGTTCTCCTGTTTTAGCTCAAGGGACTCGAGAAACGTGATTTCAGCCGAGGCTGGCGATTCACCCCTCACCTCCACCCCTCTAGGCTCTTTTCCAGGCCATAGGCGGAGTCGCCCCAAATCTCTGAGCCTGCCAGTTTTCTCTCAGGCCTGCCCACCTCTGTCTCATACCAGTGGCTTAGTGCTTTGGTTCTCTAGAGGGAGCAGCGTTAGAGTGTAAGGATGCAGCATTAGGATGTGCCACAGATGCTGTCTGTGTCTGTCGGATCTTAGCGCTGTGTTATGCTAAGCTCACTAAATATAATTAAGAATTTAATGGGAATCATGTCAAACAGTTCCCAGGGTGACTCTCACTGCAGAGATTCTAACTATCTGTATGTGTCTGCTGCTCCCTTATCCTCTCCCCATCCTCATATGCACTCACCCACCCCATGCCTCTTTTTCTCCTCTCTCCCACCCTCAATCTGTACCACCCTCACCCACCCTTACCACCCCCTCCCCCTCTTCCTGTGTACTCTTGCTGTTTTTCAGCCCCCTACTCCAAACCTGTAGTGACTTTGGAGCCTGAATTCAATCTGCGGCCAGGTGATGAGGTGGCTCTGACTTGTGTGGCCTACGGTGGTTATCCTCAAGCTGACGTGATATGGCAGGATGGGAGCGGGCGCAACCTGACAGACAATATCACCAGTTCATTCGTGGCCAATGAGGAAGGGCTGTTTACTATGACCAGCGTGCTGACAGTTGTGCTGGAGCCCAATAGCACCTACAGCTGCCGGCTGATCAATCCACTACTGGGCGAGGAGGGCTACGCCTCTGTCACAATCACAGGTGGGTGTGGGTCTTCATCTCTCTCTTCCTGTATAAATTGCTTCTAGGCATTTCAGTCAATGTTGTCACCTCCATTTTGGAGCAACGTAAACATAATGTATACTCACAGACTCCCTGCAGTGTTTGGATGTTACCAGTTAGGACTAATCTTGTTTTGAGTCATGCATAAAGCTTCTTATTATATTCTTATAAGTCTTGTGTGCTCATGCAGACCAACCCATCAGTCAAATTTCATGCTAAGGAAAGTTTTTTGCTTTGTTTTTCAAAGTCTATCTTCTTTCAGTTTCCTGCTAAGAGTAACAGTTCAGCTCCGACAAAATGATTGAGAAATAATGAAATGTCCAATTATGGTTCAATAGGCATAACCCATCAGTTCCTGTGCGTTGTTAAATTAGATCAGTGGGTGATTATTTCCCTGAGGATAGTCAAATAGCTATTCATCTCATATTTCAAAAGGCAATACAGGAATAAAAAAAATGTGCTAGATGGAGGTGATCGGTCTCCTAGCAGCTGTCTGCAGGAAATGTTTGCTAACCAGGAAGTAGATTGATATATTTGCCTTTCTCTGATTGTTTGATGTAATCTTGAGCTGAGTGTGTGACAATACCTGTGTGATAGGTCTAATGGTCTCATCAACCCACCTGCCACCACCCACCACCCATGCCCCCCTGGCCCTGCTGGTGTACTCTGTGTGTTAAGTGCAAGGAGAGTGCCGTGTAAGGTGGGCCAAGGCTGGGTCTCTAATGGGAGCAGCACTGTGTGAAATGGCTCATAAATAAGTAGAGGTGGCCCGAGCCTGCTCTCTAGGCTGGAGCTGGTGCTGGAGCTCGGGCTGTTGAGGCGGAGGTCGAGGCAGAGGTCAGGGAGTGCTGCTCCACTGGGCTGGGAAATGACTGTGCTGTCTGGAAACAGGATGGCCGATTGGCAGGGCAGGCTTGCTGGACGGATGAGGGAAGGTGGCCTTTCTAACAGTTTGGTTGGCCTCTTTCAAAACAGCACAGATAACCAGGCACAGGGACCATTGGGGGAGTGGAAAGGTATTAAACACATGGTGAGAATGAAATACGACTGTAAGGTAGCAGTGTTAAAATAGTCTGTGGCTGCTATTACCCTTTGACCTTTACTGGATTGATGCATTATTTCAGGTTTGGCTGAAATAGATGTGATAGTTTTATTACCTTTGATGTCTCCTCTATTTCCTCTAGACAAACGAAAAATGTTGATAAAGACATCCGGATTGGCTATTTGGTAATGGCGATTTTTTTTCTTTCAGGGGACAATGACATTTCCATTTTTTACTCTTCTTAACTTCCCCCTATATAATTTAAAACCATTTGCTTTAAGCCAAACTTTTTAACTTCCCTGACTGTGGATATTGTGACATTTCAACTAAGTGTTGTGACCAGAAGCACTCAGTTATGTACCAGTTAAATCAAGTTAAATCATCTTACTTTTAGATGGCTTCAGAGTGCTAGATATGAAGGCTTAGTCTGCAGGGATGCAATAATGTCATCATAGTCCAATGTCTCTAAGGTCTGTAAAGTACAGTCTGGGGCCATGGTTAGATGATGAGTTGAAGATTGTAATGCTTCAGAGGGTAAAAGTAATGAAAATTGTGATTTAGCTGCTTACTTCCAACAGTCTGCATGAAATAAGATGACATCAACTTAACATGTAGCCCCATTGTTAACAATATTATGAGAAATAACACTAAAAGAGACTTTCTTGGCACGACCATATTGAAACAGTATCGACAAAGCACATTGTAAAAGATGAAACACTACAAGAAGAAATTCATGATGTTCCAGAAACGTTATAGTGCAAAAACAAAACGACAACAATGTTAACAATATTTTGTTGTGTAAAGCAAGAAGTGGAAGCAGGTAGCTCTCTCTCCCTCTCTGATGACACATCTCCTGGTATAGATAACCTCGATAGAAACATTTCTTAAATTGCACCAAGGCTGCCTTCCAAACCTATATGTCATATTGTTGATGGATGCTTTCTCAGTGACCTGTTTGGAAAGAGTCTAAAATCATACCTTTACCCAAAGATGGAAAAGCAGATTTTACTGCCTCCAATTATAGACCCAATAATGTACTCCCTGTGTCGAGTAAGACGCTTCAGAGGATCCTTTTGTAAATTATTTTAGTAGAAATGGATTGCTTACAAAAGCACAGCATGTTTATAGACCAGGGCACTCTGTTAGCACTGCATTAATAGACATGACTGATCAATGTTTAACACATATGGATTACTGGAAATAGCTCGGCCTGTGCTCTTGGATTTTACTGCAGCTTTTGTCATTGACAATAGTGTTTCTTATTGTCAAGCTTAAATGTTACGGTTACCTTCAACTCATGCTTGAATGAAGAGTTACCTCTCTGGAAGAGAAGCATCTTGCCATGTTCCACAAGGGAGCTTCTTGGGTTCACTTTTATTTTTTTAAAAGATTTACCACATGTTCTTAAATTTTCTGATATAGTTACACCATCACCATATCACCATTATACCATTAACTGCACCATCAGTTGCATATAATTATAAATCGGTGAGGAGGAACAAATTACTACTGACTATTGCTAAAACTACATGCATTGTATCTTGCAGTAGTCAACACTTTCTACATCTCACTTTACTTTAGTTAAATTTAACTTAAGTTACTGCTTTTTGGAACCTTTATTTTTGTTTGCATTCCAAGTTTCGTTTCTCTGTTTATTGAAAGATTTGTTGGCTTGTTTTGCCTTTCCTTGTTTTATTGATGGTGTGACGTGAAATTGTTGTTTGGTTTTGTTGTTGGATTTATATAGGCTTTGGGAGCTAATGTGGATAAATATATAAAAACAAATGTGGACAAATAAAGAATAAACAATGAAGACACGTTGTTGGCTACGAGTAGAGACCGTGCCTTATGTTGGTGCCATTCGAGTGCACAGCATTGGGGCCCCATTGTCCACTTGTCATTTTTCTTTCTGTTTCTAGCTTTCTTAATGGGAGGATTTGATACTATTATTTGTCATACATAAATTTAACTGAATGTGGATTTTGAATAGTTGTTCCGACAAAATAAGACATCTGAAGATGCCATCTTTGTCTGGGGGGAGGAATGAAGGGCGTATTTCAGTGTTTTTTGATAGTGACGGGTTTTACAGACAACGATTCATTTGTCAGTTAGTTGAGGCCCTAATGCTGGAAGGATCAAATTCAATATTAGAGCAATTTTTATAGGCTTTGATTTGTTATTTCCTTTAGTCAGAGTGTCATGGTCCTGCTATTCCCAAACTAAAAAAAATAACAAAAATAAAGGAAGCAGTCTCAGTCAAAGAAAGTGCCCAAGAGCGAAACAGACTGACATAATAAAGGTCTGCCAAAGAGCAATGGAGTTATTGAAGTGTGAGGAAAGAGAGACTGAAAGAGGAACAGCTAAAGGAGCAACTGTTGTCCACAAATAAACTGAGGGAAACCCTTAATTAAAACAGTGGTGATCAGGATTTTCAGCAGTTGGGCATACATGAATAAGAATACGTTCTCTGTTGGACCGCCAGCACAGCTTGACGATGGCCCAAGTTGTTAGTAAACATGCAGAAGATTTACAGTATTTTGTGCGCCGTGATACAAGGGGGCTTGTTTGAAATGAAAATTTATTTGCATTTGTTTACAACAGCTGGTGTGTGCTTAACAGCTTCTGTAATTAATTTTGACCCAGCAGAACTCTTCTGCTTGGAGTAGCAGAGAGTTGAGTTGATATAGCGAACACACTCGCTTGCTGTATACACTTACAAACACAGCACACCATACTCAGGAAGTGGAGAATCCTATTATAAGAATGGCTGAAATCTGCTTGAAATTCAAAGTGGATGAGAGTGGGTAAAAAAAAAAATAAAAAAAAAAGAGCAAAAGAGAGAGATTGGGGGGAGGTAGAGAGTGAACAAGCATGTTAAAATTTCACACTCTCCTCAATCTCTGATTGAAAAATTGCAATAGTAATACAAATCTCCCCCAGGCAGAACAGGAGTTTGACAAGGTTAATTTTGAGAAAATGAACCCTTTACCCGCACTGAGCAGAACACTTTGTGGGCTTCACTTTGAGAGTCTGTATGAAGTCATTCATGTTAATCCTACCTCTTTTGTAGTCACCACCAACTTAACTACCTCACCAGACATGTCCAGACTGTCAATAACACACGCACATGGCACATACACACTATCAGGCATCTCGGAGATGGTTATTTTTGTAAACACGCACCACGGAGAGCTGGTCAGTTTTTAAGCCAAGCTCTGAAATGGGCAGTGTTTTTGTGTTGCTGGGATATTGATAGATTGCAGCAAGGCTTAGTTGCGGGGAGACCCATAGGAGCAGCTGGTATTAATGAACAGTCGAATGATGGAAGGGAGCAGCTTCAGTCCTCAAATGAACCGTGCCCTGTCTGCTTGCCTGGCCAGCAAGCTTGTGTACCAATCCCCGGTCCTCCCCCTCCCCCTCCTCCACCTGTCTTGATGGCTTGCACTGTCTCACACTCCCAGCCTTTCCTGACCACTTTGTTCTCTTGAAAAAAGAATAATGTTTTTGGAGTTTTGGGGGATCAAGAGTCTATATCCTATCATTTTTTTTACTGATCCTTTTCTGAATGTGGAGCTTTAGCTGTGTATCCCATCTACTGGAGCTGTGTGATTGCTGCAGTGTGTTTCTGATGGCTGGGTTTCAGGGCCTGTCACCGAACACCCCCTCCAGCACCACCCCCACGCCGTCTGCTTGCTCTCTCAATGAGGATGGCGCCATTTCCCCGGCATCACTCTGCTGGCACAGCATTTACAGTGAACAGTGTGTGGATGGAGATATATAGAGTGGGGAAAGGAAGGAGACAGAGAGATGAGGCAGGGAGATAGAGAGAGGGAGCTAGGGAGACAGGGTTAGGAGGGGTGAGAAGTGGATGACAGAAAGCAAGATGGAGTCGAAAACGTTTGCTGAGCTCAGAGTTGTGGCACTACGGCCTGACAGGCAGGAGATGGACTCGCTTGACGAGGAGGGAGATCACCCTACGCGGTATAGAAAACTTTTTGCTGAATTTTACTAAATCTAAATGGCATTCTCTGGCACTCACTGTGCCGCACAGTGGCTCAGTGGTTAGCACTGTTGCTTCACAGTAAGAAGATCCCAGATTTTCATTCCAGTCTCAGCCATGTCTGTGTTGCTTTGGATTGTTTTCCCCATCTTAGTGTGGGCTTCCTTCCATCCCCTGGTTTCTTCCCACACTCTACTTGTGTATGGAGGTATTACAAAGTTTACTTCTTATATTTGTTTTTCAATTCAATTCAGTTTTATTTATATCGCGCCATATCATAACAAAAGTTACCTCATGACACTCACACATTCATACAGAGCAGGTCTAGACCATACTCTTTATAATATTATTTACAGAGACCCAACAGTTCCACTATGAGCATGATGGTGGTGAGGAAAAACTTCCTTTTAACAGGCAGAAACCTTGGGTATATGTAATATAGTTAGTTAGTTAGTTAGTTAGTTAATTAGTTATATTTTTTTTAGCCCAGAAAGTGATACTGCCCCTTAATAATTTGTTGGTACTGGTAATTTGATTGGTGCAATATCTGTGTGGCAGCCAGCTGGGAGGCTGGCTTAGTAGTTGCTTAATGTTAGCCCCATGTGTAGGGTGGAGTATGTTACACTATACTTGTTGGCCTAATTAGACCCGAAATTAACCAAAACACACCCTAACCCCTAAAATACACAGCATGCGGAACGACAGCGTACTCCGCCGTCCGCCATCTCACACATAATCCTCTTGTTATGCGTGCTGGTGTGGCTCCGCTGGCATGAGATCTCACGAATTCACGCATAATCACTTAATATTGCTGGTTGTAGTCTCTTTGACTCCTGCAATGTCATTCCACGCTGCATATTTTTTTGCTAGTGTCCTTGTAAAAAGGATGTGAGGTGTCATAAATGACAGGTTGATTTTGGGCCCCCAGAATCAACCTCTCCTCATCCACGGTGTCGACGGGGTGAAAAGACACCTGAAAACCTCTGACCTGTTGACTTCAGGTCATCCCCGCCCATTATGACGTGTTCTTGTAATGAAACTCGATCCGCGGTGAACACAGAGTATTTTATTTTGAAAATCAACTGGGGTTTTATTTTGTATTTTGTAGCCAATTTCCTTCCCAGCCTTCTGTGCTGAATTTATGCGCCGTGCTTCAGCGTCCGCAGAAAATAGAAGCTCTGCGTATGTGTTGCGGAGTGCTGTCGAACGCCGCAGTCGTTCCGGATCCGTGTCGCAGCGGATCCGGAGACTGTGTGAGCTGACACATTGACTAAAGTTGAAACGTATCTGCTCTGGCACCGTGGCGGAGCCATTCCGGAGTCGTTCTGCATGCTGTGTATTTTAGGGGTAGCAGGCTTTTTTTTTTTTTTTTCCATTTTAACCAGGAAGGGTCCCCTTGAGATTACAAAACCTCTTTTTCAAGGGAGTCTTTGCCAAGACAGGCAGCAGCAGCACAAACTAAGAGCAAGTCAACAAACAAGTCAACAAATTAAAACAGACACGCATACAATATTACAACACATAGCATTCTAGAAAAATAATAAAAGCACAATACAAGCCACGAATTCAACAACATCAGTTAAAACAATGGCACCCCAATGATTCGGTCTCTTCAATATGGATTTAAAAGCATTCAAAGAAGTCAGATCTTTGAGTTTTAAAACATGAACAGAAACATAACATCTAATGAGACTCAGACTCACTGCTCTTGGTGTTTTGTTGTTGCCTAAAGGTGGCAAAGGTGGATGAAATTGGCCAAACCACATTTTAGTTGCTGTCATCAACAACAGTCCTTCTTTGTCAGATGGTTTTTCAACCATTTGTCATTGACCCTCACCCAGCACAGCTTTGCTGCTAGTATTTATCTCCCATGAATATACTATAGTCCGCACTGTGTAAAGGATTGCTCAACTCAATCAGCTTGTGCAGGAATAAACATGAACATTATCACTAGTAATCCCACCCATGTCTTCTTGACCACATTCTAACATTTCCTCAGGTTTCTGTCAGATCACTCCAGTTTCCTTCAGACCGTTCACACAGATGCTATTTTGTCTTCCAACTTATTCTGCTCCAGGTACAACACTGTTTTGGAAGGGCATATTTCCCCAAGGAGAGTGTTTGTTACTGTATGATCGTGAAGCACACGTATGTTAAACCAACCTTCACTGGATAAATCAAGGTTAAAAAACATCTTTAATTGCTATATAAACATTGACCTTTACTGCGGAAATGGAATCTAGCACAGGTGCTAATAGTAAATGGACTGCTTCGGAGCGTTCAGCTATTTGTTAAACTTAGTGATGTCGTTTCTTCATTAGATGTGTGCCAGCTTGCTGCTTGCCCCTTTTTTCCTCCCTATGTTATTATGTCTTCAGAGCTTGATCCTGACATCACGTTGCCATCTAAATAGCTACCTGCCACGCTTACTTACACTCGCCATGCTCATTTCTCTATTGTTTCTAAGAAGTACCTCAATGTATCTCAGTGTTTTCTCTGATTATTGTAATATATATTATTCCTTTTTCCCAGAATTTATGAAAATATCAGTTTGTTTTGACACTTGTGTGTCTTAAATTGGAAGCAAAAACCATTGCTGTATCAGCATTGCTAAAGGGCCAAACAGAAAGATGCAGTGATCTACTAGGTCAAAGGTTCTCTCAGTAGAATAACTGTTGTGCTGAAATCGCAGTAATTGCAAATATTCATGAAATATTTTACGAGCATGTTTGCGCCTTTATCTGATTGGATCTTTTATCAAAAGCTCTGTCAATCAACTTTGGGGGTAATGTGCATGCCCAAAATCATGTTTTTGCTTCCAGCTTCTAAAACAAAATGCTATTCTGGTCCTTGTTCTCTACTGAACAAGGGCTAATTTAAATGCAATTAACAGAGCCTTCGGAGAAGCAGAAAACAGCAGTACAAATGAATCTGTTGTCAGTAGAGCAGCAAGCAGGCAACTTTCCCGACGGAGCACTGTATTAATTAGTGTCCAGTGCACAAATAGGCCTTCTTTCTCTTGCTGAATGCATGCTCTGTGTTATCAGGAACCCAGCCAGGGAAAACAGATGACAGACAGATGAAGTAATGTAGGCAATCTAAAATAAATTCAGGTAGGCAGAAATGGCACCATTGTAAGCACATTCATTCCTATCAGCATTATTAACTCGGGTCACTTGCTGCTGTCGGTGCACTAAGACGTTTGAACATCCTCTTCTGGGTCTTCAGTATAGAATTTTTTATCCCTGTATTATGGTCCAGGCAATGTTATTTGTCATGCTCCCACTCTTACTGTTAGTGACTCTGAGGGATTGTTGAGTTGGATTCAGTTGTGGGCAGTTTCTGGTCTGTGCTCTGCTCTTTTAGAACGGTACAATCAGAAAGATAAAACGAGCTCCTCTCTTTTGTGCTGGGATTTATTTTCCCTTTATTCTACTCTCGTCTCTGCCATCTTGACTTCTTAGCATTAGAGGTTTTTTTGCACCGGTTGGGTGTACAAATACTTTTCTTTGCCACAATTTAAAAACCACGTTTCTGTTGTATTTCTTCCTCGAGAATGAGTTTTTGTCTTTTTGTATTGCATTTGTTCTGTAAGAAAAAATCCCTTGTGTGTGTGTATGTGTGAATATCTGCATGTTCATGTACACACATTGTTTTTATATCTGCCACATGCATCCACTTTGAATTTATTCCTGTCTTCCTCATGTAAACATTTATGCAACAAAAACTGGGTCTATCTTTGCTCCAGGGCCATCGTATTATGGATATCGTGGATATGATCACACCACCACCCTCTCACAAACAGCAGTCTGACATCTTTATGCCCATCCTCAGTCTGGTGGAAACCTGCCTCTCTCTGTTCTCCCTTGCTTTCCTTTTCAGGACACTGTATTTATGACAGCAGTAAACGTACAAAAGCCCTCTTTTGTTATTGATCGGGTTCATTTTGATTTGGACTCACAGCAAGGACTATCATTGGGACCGGTGGGGCCCTGCAGTGTACATTTCACACAGCTCTCGCTAAATCCTGTAAGAGGGATTGGTTTCGGGAGGTCTGGCATCAGTCTTGGCTTCACGATATGAAATCATATTAGTTTCAGCTTTTCAGAGTCACTGGGAGAATAGCCACCAACAAACGGCTGGGCACACCTTCAAAGTTTGCTTATTTAGTTATTCAGCCCGTTTATTTGATGTTTAAACTCTGCACCTGATAACACCATGAATTATTGTCCTGCAGAGGATGTTTGCAACCTCAGTAAATTGCTTTGTTCTGTGCATGCAAACAGTCCAAATTAGTGGCTGGCTACACACAAAGAGCATTGTCTAGCGATATAATGTGTTTTCAATTAGGAGGCGTTGAGAGATTTAGCTTATTCTCAGGATAGGTAGCTCTTTTCTTCGATAGCTCTAGAGACCAGTAATTGATTACCAAGTGTGAAATGGAAGTTAAGAACAGGCTGAGTGCGGCTCTGTCCCAGAAGAGAGGAGTTTCGAGCAGGCGTAGTGCTCGACTTGCTCACCTCCCTCTGTACTGACAGCTTGACTTGAAAATACGTAAGCACCCACTGACTCACTGCGTGATAAGAAACACACCTATTAACAGAGCCCTTTCTTTCAACCTCAGTGTCAAATATCACAGTAATGACTGTGATTAAGCCATGCTGCGGTCGTGCTCCTTATGATACCAGTTTGAATGGACAGCAGCTTGCGATGACTCACATCCCCTTCAGGTTGCATTAATATCTTCCCACTGGCTTGGACTCTGTAGCCACGCCTGTCTCCCCAGAGCCTGACAACTTGCAGCTCATTACAGACAAACTGTCCACGAGGAAACAAACTTGCTCCTCTTACCTTATTAATATTGTCAACTGTGTTTAATTCCATCACTTGCCCTCCTCATGCGTGTTGCCGCAGTAAGTGCAAGTCTCTGTCAACAGCAGAGACAGCTCGATGACCCACACACTGCAAGAGTCTGTCATATCTATAATGTATCTGTCTTGATGCTTTCAGCCACTTACTCTACCAGATGAAGAGTGATGCCATTTGTAATGTCGGGTCGTTTTCCTGATGTCGTTGTTAGAGGGGTTAAGCAATCCAAACAGGGTTAAACGGCGCGAGTGTTTCAAAGTACTGCCGTTTTGTCGTGGAAGCAAGACATTCAGTTCAACAAAAGACTGCCGTTTGGAAAGGGAGACTGGGGACTGTGTCCAAATGTAGCAAAATCTGCCTACCAGTACGCAATTAGCGTTTCCTTTGTTTTAAGTCTACATGCTAAGCTAAGCTAACCTGCTGTTGCTGTCTGTAGCTTTATTTATTTATTATCAGACAGAGCAGGAAGTTTTCTTTAACTTCTAATTCAGCAAAAGAAAAGCAAATAATCCTCCAAATAATTTCTTTAATACATCATGAATTTCACTGAACTTCAGTGAAGCTTTGTCATATAAAAGAAAGAAGAAGAAAACTGTCTGAATTTGATAGATGAGGCACACACATGTATTACACTTTTTTGAGCTATGCACTGTAAAAATAGGATGTCCAATTTTTAATGATATATGTCATTCGGCATCTCACAAATTAAAGGTGTTGTTGCAGGATGTGTATTCGGCTACTCGATAACACACTATAGGCAGGCAGACAACTGATGTCCTTGGACTGCAATAATTCAAGCCATGTGACATAATGTGATGACATTGTGGGTACGATGATGTAACTGGTTATAGGTTTGAATTACGTTGCTGCTTCAGCAGAGTGATGACTTATACCCAGAGATGAAAGTAAGTGTGTCCTGTTTTGTATTGTGTACCATGAGAAGAATTAGTGCCGGTGCTCCAAAAGCAGGAAAAGAAGCTGTCAAGGTTACAGAGTAAAATAGGATTCAAGTTGTAATCCTGCACATGATAAATCTGCCATTGATTTACAAGAATATCTTAAATAATGTTTCTCCCAGTAGTTTCTTGTTATTTATCATGCATTTTAAAGCAAGGGGGCAGACAGCTTCAAAGACAGCAGTAGCGTGCATCATAATGGTGTCAAAATATGATAAAAAGGGTGGAAAAGAGGGCAAACTCATTTTTACATTTGCTTCAAGGTCTCCCTGTCATTTCAGTGCAGTGGGGGTTATAGAGGTCTATTGTGTAACCAAAAAAAGAACAATACAGAGTGTCAGGAACTAATTGCTCAGAGAAGTAATGATCACCTATTCTGGAGCTGCTATTAAGCTGCGTGTATAGTGTGCGTTGCACACATTTGGACACCTTTGACACGGCACGTAGCATATGTGACTTACTTAATCTCTTTTGAGTGGTATGAAGTTTGGACAGTGAATATTGTGTTATATGTACAGATGCATCTGCAAGTCTCTAATTACAGTACAATAAAGCCCCGGACCAATGATTGTGATCTGTTTGAAACTGCAGCCCATCAGCCTTTTTAAAAGTCCTGACTATGGTTCTCCATGCACCCAAAAATTGTCTCAAAGTCATGACCCTAGTAAAAGAGTCACTTTTGTTTTTATTTACTCAGAAAATGCTTACTCAGCATGCATGCTGTTTATAGCAGTGGCCTGGATCACACACTCACACCTGGGAACAACCACAGACCCGTTCTGCCAGTCACTGGGCAGCTCCACGGGAGTTTCAGGGGTTAATGCCTTGTTCAAGGGCAGCAAAACAGCAGCCTGTCGATGTCTGCCATATAAACTTTCAAGAAATCTTAAAATTATCAATTTTTTATTATTCTTTGCCTCCTTTTCTCCTGTATTTTTTATTCAAAGCCTGAAGCTTGAATTGCATAACAAAGAAAAAAAAGATTGTTTATCAGTGTATCTCTTATTTGTTGACGTGGTTATCATTAGACAAGTTAAGGTTGATCAATGTCAGGTTTAATCTTTTGTTTGTCCTTCAAACTTTTTCAGAACCCACTTACATAAGCCCTCTGTGTAGATATCTTAAGAGAGTACGAACGTCCTGATTTGTGCATTAGCTAGCCTTGTTTTAGTCATAATATATTAGTTTTGTGGAAAGTGTTACCCTTGTGGGACATTGGTATGAACATATTGTCCCTGTTTTCTTTCTTAGTCAGCGCCTGAGCATTTTCTCAGGCTAAGTAACTTAGCTACACATAAGTTGTGAGACTGTGATTAGCTATATTCCACTGAGAGAGAGATTTACAGAGTCATTTTTTAAGCCTGTCCAAGATATCATATTTTTAAAGAGCTGGAAGGAGACAAAGTATATTTAAGCAATAAGCCATGAGAAAACTATACTTGACAATGATTTTGGAACAGCTTAGAGGCATTGTTAGGGACTCTTTTAAAAGAACTGTCAAAGCGTAGCCCTGAGAAGCATTTTGCTTTTTTTAAAATGACATAAAAATGCCATAAAATAAAAGAATGTAAATGTGCAATAAATGTTACATTTTAATGTAATTCCTGTCATAATTATACTGAATATACTTTTACCAAGTTGAGTGCTGATTTAGGGTTATAAGGTATTTCACAAGAACTTCAAACACACTCAAATCAAAAGGGAGCCAAGAAAGTGTTTTAGGATTTAAACTCAATAAATGACATTTCTAAAAGGAGTTATTGATCCAGCTGAGCTCTTAGATGTTCCAGTGGAATGTCTATTTTTAATAATTTCCTATCACAATGGATCTCAGTATTAGCCTCGGGGCTGCAGTAATTTATTTAAGCTAGCAGTGAACAAATGTGTCCCCCCTGCCTTATTTGTGGTTTCAGACTTTGCTTTGTTTGAGCATTCTCTTAGCTGTTTCCTTACACTGAGATGCACATCACTTTCTTAAAAATGCACACACACACACACACACACTGTGGCTGTGAGCAGAAGAGTGATGATATGGAAAAGGTTGAAAGTATCTTGTTGGTAAAGAACTTCCCTGAGAAATGTACCCTTGCTAACACCAAGGGTGTTACGGGCGTTATCCAATAGCTAAACCTGACCTCATACCGCCCTGAAAGCAACAACTGTTTGGTTTCAATAGTGTTTGTACTTGTATTTGCATTAAAACTAAACAAATTACTGTGTAATCATGTGAAGAGGTTTGGTTTTGTTCTCGAGATAAACACCTAACAGAAATGAGCTGACCTGCTCCAAAGTCTGAGGTCGTCCTAGCTTGAGTGCTTTGACTGCAAAGACTGCAGCAGAGGAAAATGAGAAATGCTGTTTTATAATGAGAGCCCTAGGCAAAGACATACAGAGACATGTCTTTTAAAAAAATCTGTCATTATATATTCTCCTAGTAATACTGCTGTGGGATAAGCATACTAAGAACTTGCGCTCTTTGAAGAAGTCCAGGCAGTTCTTTAATGTTTTGAGTAGAACCTGCATTGCTTTGTGATGTCTGCTAAAGCTAACATCCTGTCATTTTGTATTCAGGGATGCTATCATGCAAGCAGCAACCGTTCATGTGAATTTGAACAATGGATTTGTTTCTTCATTAACAAATGTTCATACTTGATACAGTCAATAGAGAATCATCAAAGTTTTTGCAAGGGAAAAGCCAGTTTTATAGCTGGAGCTTACTAGCTGTGTCAGTACTCTTTAGCTGTCCTGTTAAAGATTCACAGCAAGCTAAGGAGACAAAAAGCAAATGTGAACTGCTGTTACAAATGCTAGTGCAAATACTGGGTGTGTTCTTGACTTAAATGACTTAAACACTTGAAATGATGGTTCAGTAAGTGTCATGTTAAAGTTCATATCCTGAATGATTTTTCTCACCCACTTCGCACTATACTGATGTAACACAGGAGTTGTTTCAGCAATAGGTGTGCACTTCACAGGCTGTCTGCAGAGAGTTTCAAACTGCAAACTGCTGTTTGTTCTTGGTGCAGTGAGCCGTCGAAATGAAAACTATGGAGTTGTGGCTCATCTGCCATGTTAGGATGGCTTTCCTATTAGGACTGGACATTACTGTTTGTCTCTATGTGTCATTGGAGTATTCTATGTGTAATGAGCCTTGTTTATGCTTTCACCTGTGCACTTTTTCACTAGCAGCACGTGAATATACATTTATACATAAAATAATGTTACATGCAGGATCATGATTGCACAATGCTGCACTAATCAATGTTTTTTGTAGTATTTTCTTGTTAGGAGTTGCTCTTCGTAACAAACCTGCAGAAAGCTATCACCTGACTATGCAGTTTCCCTTGGCTCTTTAAAGCATTTTAGCATCTTTCAGCTATTTGTTTTGGTTTTGTGGCCGTCAGCTTTAGTCTCACCACCCTCATCTGTGTTGTTTCAGGCAGCTTTTTTCAGTGAAAAAGCATTACACATAAATTGCTTAGCTAGCCCCAAATGGTAGGCTGACAACATGAACGACTAGCTGTTGAACATAATGGAGCATTTAGCAGCTAAAGAGCAAGATATTTCTCCCAGGAGTTGAGGAGTGTAGCCCAAAACAAAGCTAAAAGGACATTTTATATTGGACTTGGATGTGTCTAGGTTGCTAATTTTGTGCTAGATGTGTAAATAGGTAACTGTTTTCTAACATGTTTGTGATAACAGCTTGTTTAGATTATATGGTTTATATTTACATGTTACTGCAGTGTCCCTAGTGGCAAAATAATAGCGCTATTGGTACAAGGAACCAGATGCAGCTTCGGTGAAGAATTAAGTTTAGGTTTGTTTAGCAGGATCAATGCATGCACTTTGTTTTAAATGGCTTTTTAGTTCTTTTATACCTATTTGTCCTTGTCACTCTGCTCTTAGTCTCTCTACTTTGCATTATCAACTAGCCGGATAGTCTGTTTTTCGTACTGATGGCTGTCACAAGCGATTCTCTCCTACACATCTTCAGCATCTCACAGGCAGCTCCTGTTTTAAAGCTAATTAAAAATTTAGACAACACAACGTGGTAAACTGAGTATTGCACCCAAGTTCCGCCCGCATTGCGAAGATGGCCTAGTGAAGAAATGGAGCAAGCAGAAAAAAAAAAAAAAAGAAGTAGAAAATCAATAGTCCGCTCTGCCTCCAACATCTTAATGCCACTTTCAGTGGAGAGGTATGTGTGGAAGTGATGGAGTCTCTGTCAGTTACTAGACATCAGAGGAGTTTTTAATTGAGGCCCCACTGGGGCTGGGAGGGACACGGGAGATTTTGAGAGAGAGCTGGCCTGGTCGATGTTTAGGTGGGGAAACTAGTTTCATCCCTCTACCAGACTAGGCCTGAGCAATATGACATGAAATTTATATCAAAGTATATGTTGAATATTGATGGTAATGACATATATCATGGTCTTTTTTGCTAATTTTTTTCTCATAATTTTTAATCAGCCTTCATTCAAATGCTGGACAGACTCTGGGATAGTAACACTTTATTACCTGATGTTAAAGTTATGATCAATTAACTATTAATATAGTTTACAGTGCTCATAGAGGAGAGTTTCAAACCTGCTGGGAATTTAAAGCTTATCGCACTACACAGCTGTTTGCAGGTGTGTGTGTGTGTATGTGTGTGTGCTTCACCTTTTCACAGCTGTTCGGATTTTTGTTATGTGAGTCTTTTTTATGTACCATGGATTCTGTGTTTTCACCATGTCCTTCCATAGCTGACTTGTCCTATCATTAGGACACAAGGACTCTGGCAACAATGTCCGCATTGTGGTTTTTCTCTTTACACCAGTGCCAGTACTACTTGTGTCAGAGCTGGTGCACATTTTCAAAGACTCCTCATACTTGCTGACATGTTTCCTCATGGTTTGCTCTTGTCTCCATCGAGCTGTCTGACTGAATTTCTTCACCCGCCTTTTCTTCGCATGCAAATGTGCGTTTGTTTTAGTGTAAAAGGGAAGCGTACGCGCACTGGTTAACATGCACTAAGCTAATGCTTGCGGTGCACTTTGATGTGACATTTAAAATCCACTCTGTACCAGAGCCCATGGTATAGGCAAATCCACATCACGACATGTATCTCCACCAGTGTGGAGTTTATTCACCTCTACTCCAGGCTGTTGCTTATGTACAGTAGTATAGCACGGAACCATTACACATTCCCACACCCGCTCTGCCTCTGCTTAACATAGTCGTAACATAGCCTCTGCTTTGCTAATACGACAACTGTGCAGCTGGCTCTGAGCTGTACATTCAGGTAATTAGCCAGTCTACTGGGTATGGGATTATCTTCAACTGTAAAGATGAGAAAATACACTAACCATGCCCCTGGCATAGCTGAGTAAGACTTGAAATCATCCATTTGAATGTACCCGTGGCTTAGTTTTCCCCTGCTTCCCTTCCAGACAAATCAGCGACAGTCATACTGTCGGTCTGGTTGTAGAGTAATACACAAAAGTCTTCCTGGTAATTATTGAGATCACTTTTGTGATTCAGTTTTACTACTTTTTATGATGCTATGATTTTTTTTAAATGAATAAATAAATAAATGCAGTGCCATCCACAGATGTCCCACCACATGTATTATTAATTCCAGTAAAGCCATATGTGGATGTTGTAATATAATGTAGCATAATACACTAACACACTTTGTGCTTTGGATGAGGAAATATTTTATTATTTTGAATGGTCACACTCAGACTTCGAATATATTATTCTAAAAGACATAACTGTACAAGAGGACTGATCTATTACGTCTTACTAAGTAGAGGCTGATGCTTTTCAGACTACCACAGAAGAAAGTCTTTCATTTTCTTCCATCTATCAGTCCTTCACACTGTATGTCACAGTAGATGTCATTGTACACAATAGGAGACAGCCCCATTTCTGATGTAGACAGGAAGTTAATAGAGTTGGAGCACTACCTTCCTGCTATAACACATGAGGTCAGTATGTTCAAAGTTGGCTCTGCTACAGTTGTTATAATGGATTCTAGCTATCTAGTTTCCAGTACAGACGTGTTTATACCAACTTCCCAAACCTATATGGCAGCATAAACAGCTTTAAGTCAAACATGTATTTGTCATTTCTGTAATGCAATTTCCTGTGACTTTATTTGCAACAAGCTAATGCATTGTCATAAAATATATTCTGGCTTTCAGTGCAAGATTTTTGTCACAGCCGAGTTCTGGAAAGGATTCCAGCTGAAATATTCCTTAAGTGATATTCAATAACCAACATCTGTGATGTTCAGCATATTTTGCCGCTTTTGTAAGTACCTCTCATACATACTCCTTATTTCCAGTTTTTTTTTATTGCTAAGAAGTCAATAATTTTCCAACTGTCCCATTGTCTGAGCAAAACATAATGATCCAAATCCATATCCTGCATTGACCTGCCGATTGCAACTGAAGCTCCGTCCATCTCTATGTCTCATGATAACCTTCTGTCAGTAGTGTGTGACCGCTGGGCAGCAGGGGATATTCACCTATGGATAAATCAGATTAAAGTCTGGCTCGTTTTATGGTGGAGGTAATGTTACCACTTCAACTCATCATTCTTAATCCATAGTGCTGCTCTATAGGCAGAGTATCTGTGGACTGTGAACTAACCTTCCACTGGAGAAAGGTCAGTAGCAGCCTGACACGTCTGAGAGACAGCTTCCAAGTTGAGAGTGGACTAATACCTCAAAACCTCATTATGATTCTAGCTCAGTCCAGCATTCACATAGTTACCAGCTCCATGCCTGCCTGCTTGCAAACCCCCGCTCATTCCCTCACTCATTCATCCACTAGGATCACTTGGTCACCCAATTTTACTCCATCCTACTAACCTTCACCGACTCACTAATTCATCCACCTTACTCTCCTGCTCACCCCTCCTCCACTTCCCCCACCATCACCAGATGGCTTTTATAGTTCTCCTGCTGAGAAAAAAAAGAGGGCTGTTAGAAACTTTATTCCTATAAATGCAGAGCCATTACTCTGTTTTAATGTGCACGTCTGCACATCATACTCTCGTGTTTGCCACGAGCCCATGGCGTCAAGGGAAGGGCAATAATGTCAGACAAATTGTATAAGTAAATGGGCGCTAGGTCGTCCTAGAGACGAGCGCGTAGCCTCCCTGCATGCCAATAAGACAGTGAGGTAGCATCTCCGTGAAAAGCAATTTATTGAAATGCAAAAAGAGGAGAGAAGGCTCAGAGGAAAGATGCTGACAGGACAAAAACCTGTCGCCATCCATCTCAGTTTGCCAAGTTTTCCCTCTACAAGTGAGCTTCTTGTCCTCTCCAAGAGAAGAGAGGTGTTCCCTAGAAATATTGCAAGAACAGCTGGTGTGTCTCCGCGGTCACAAGGTTTTCAAGCCGGGCTTGGAAAGGGAGGTTTCAGAGGTTTTGATGGACACCTTCGAGGTTGATAATAAAGGCCTCTCATTGAAACTGAAGCTGAAACAAATTCAAAGTCATTCGTTCAGTGTAATCCTAATATTCACGCTCATGTTTTTCATTCTGGTTAATCCGTGTCTTCTGACACAGAGGCCATCTTCTTTCCATTAGCACTGTTGTTATTGTTTCTGCCAATCTCTTTACTGTGAGATCTACACGGTACTACACAGAAACTGAATAAAGAAGCTTAAATCACCAAGTCGCCAAGCCTGTTTGCACTCGCTGAGGTAGTATGCATCAATCACCACACCAGTGTTGGGAGAATGTGATTTAAGTGTGAGCTCCTGTTTTGTCTCACTGAGTTTTATATCGCATTCGCTTTACTGTTTCTTCCCTGCCTTACTGTATTGTCTGACTGAATGTCTTCATCTCTGCCATGTGACTCATTTTTAGAGAGATATATATAAGCCTATTTTGAGTCCTGGACCTGTCTGTGCTTCTCTGGTCTCCAGGGCTATATGGGCCCTCTAGCAGGGCTGGGCACTGCTGCTGCTCAACCCCTGGGCTAGCCTCTAGTCCACCTCGCTCTTCTGTGATCAGCACTCCTCCTCTACAGGTCCCCTCTCTATCTTCTTCTATTTTCACAACCAGGCAGAATAAGGCCAGGTTGTTCATCCTGACAATGAAAGAAAAACCTAATTGACTCTTCCTCTCCTCTTCCTCATCCCTTCAGCTTGTCTACAATGAGCCTTGAGGCTCTTTTTAGCCTGAAGCCATCCTTCTGTCAAGGGACATTATTCTCCTTTGGTCACAGCTTAAGAGGCTAGGTTTCTTCTAGGCAGGTAAAACTGGGCTGACAGTTGGAGAGAAAGCAGCTTTGATCTCCACTGTCTTCAAGTTGCAGAACCAAGATGACAGGCTAGGGAGTCTTAGGAGCACTTTATTCCACCAAAGGTGCTGGAGAGAAAACACTCAGGCTTGTAAAAATGCCTGCAAATCTTGGCTCTCACATTCACTGAAGCCCAAACAATACCTAAGCTGGCCCCTTGCGAGTCCCTTATAGTGTCTTCCAGAGACTGAGGGAGCCTCATTTCTCACTGGTGATGTGCCCTGTGTTAGAGGCTCCATATGGAGGTGGTGTTTTATCATACTCTTGCCTGCCCCCATTAAATATCTATTTTTACCTTAGCAGTCTGCTTCGGCCTCCTATGATACACAAAACACCTACGGTGAAGCGCCATGTAAAAGATGTAACAGTCGGGGATATGCTTCAGGTGTGGTCGATATAACCTATAAAAACTTTGTGAACATAAATTGAAGGTACGTTTGTAGCTACCACTAGTATCTTTTCATTATATATTATTTTTGATAGGGCTCAACAAAGAAAAGCTGCAAGGGATGGACACAATAACACATCACATTATATGTACAATATAATACAACAGCACCATTTTATAGTCTCTAAAACTGCCACAGTGTTGACTCAATGCCTCATAGACAGTTTCAATAAAATCTGAACGCTTTAAATAGGCTGTTATATTGGTTTTGCATTATACTGTGCAGGTGTTCCTGTAATTGTGTTCACCTACTGAATCTATCAGTAATGTATGAGACAGATGTGACCTCTACATGCTCGCACAGCTGTGGATTGTGGACATTCTTGGTGCCACAACCCATGGGACAGAGTAACATGAAGCTTAATCCTCGATTACACAGAGGAAGCAAACGTTTATATAAATTTCCAAATAAGAAATAATATGGAAGCTGGAGATCCGCTCTGATTAACTTGCTTTAATGTTTTTGTGTTTGCGAAATAATCTTTTTTACATAAACAAAATATGCATCTTACATACATATGAAAATGAGTTCATGAAAAATGTGGTGGAAGTAAACTCTAACCACTGCAGATAGTGCTGTGATGCAAATGTTACCAAGTGAGGAATTACTGAGACACATCAAACATATAGAATCCAATAAAAACAAAATTCATAAACGCTGCGTGCAGTGTAAATGTGCTGAAATGTGCAGAAATTTGTCATGACTCCAGGCTTTCATGTAGGTTGTAAAGTATATGACAAAAAATGAAAAGATCGACTATATATATAGTGTCATTTTTTTGTACACTGACAGGGTACATACTTGTAGCCCCCATCCATTTCATGTTTACTAGTCAACTGACATTGAGTGTTGACATCAGCAAAATTGGGAGGATGTAAATATAGAAAGGAATCCTGGTGAGTGTGTGACATTTAGGTCTGTTTTTATGATTGTCTTGTTTCATCCTCCATCAAATCATGTCAGCTCATTATAGACACACATTTGCCACTGTATTTTAATGTGTGCTACACATTCATAGTATCTAGAAAAAGCCAAGCGTGTGAAGTGAAGTTTTCCCTGTTTGGTGCAGCTCTGAAGTCTGCAGACTCTCGGTAATGTGACAGTGCAGCCCAAAGCACTCCATCCTTACCCTTGCACAGAGGGAATAGGGAAAGGGGGAAAGAGAGGATAGGTAAACAGAGCCATTAGAGACAAATCTATTTCTGAAGAAAACAAAATCACATCATCAAACAAGAGAAAAAGAAAAATATGATCCTGCAGCCCTTTGGGCCCCGGCGTAGCAATGATAGCCGACTATGGCATTTGTCTTTATCAGTCTGCCTTGAGGGAGGGAGAGTGTGGTGGGAAGGTGTGAGAATAAAAAGAGAATGAGAAAGACGATGGAAACAAAGAGGACCGCGTCTTCTTTACTCGTCACAAAGAGCTGGACACATTTGTTGCTTTTCTGACTTTTCTGACTGTGAGACAGCGTATGTGTGATTATTCTTCTTTCATACATGTTTTTTGTGGTCCTCGCTAATAGTATGAAGTGGCTCTCAGATGGTCATTCTTTAAATATAGCAGAGTGAAGGGCTCGGTGGACAGCAAGCCACAGCATCATCAGTCATGACTAGCCTGGGGAGGCATACGCAGCTTCATCAAAATGACAAGATTGACTTTCCAGATTTTATCCTTTCTCTGTGACATTTGGTTGTTTATCCTGCTTTGCTGTGGCTGTACCAGAGAAAGACTGTCTTGAAATACAACATAGATATATATTGTTAAACAGACTGTGGTGACCCTAAAATAACATGAAATGTATAACATGTAATATACAGTAATATCTGTCCCAGCAACAGTTGCCTCTTTGGGAGGTAGTGATTCTTTTACTGCCGTTAAACCATGTCAGGACAAAAAGGATGGATAATGTAATATGATATAATGTAATACAATACAATATAATATAATAGCTGAACACAAAGCACAGCTGAGGCTGATGGGAAGGTCATTAGTTTTGCAGCCGTCTGATTATAAACCGAAGTATGAGACAAGTAAAAGATTTGATGCAATGATGATGCTAGTTAAAAAGTTAAGAGGCCGCAAAGTTATTACGATTCATCCTGAGGGGGACAGGAATTGCGCAAAATATGATTTGACTCATGGTGGCACTAAAAGTAAAACCATACGGGTTTATCCTCTGGGGATCACGAATGCCTGTACAACATTCCATGGTAAGTATCCAATAATTGTTGAGATATATCAGTCTGCATCAAAGTTGCGTGCAACATTTTGAGACAGTCCAACATTCCAATCCCAGAGAGCCATGCCAAGCAAGCACAGCTAAAAACAACAGCAGAATAAAGCCTGAACAGATTGTTTTAAATGACCCCTTTCTATCATTGGCGAGTACATGTCCTACCCCCCCCCCCCCCATGGCCCTCTGTGGCCTTTCATTAATTCTGTTTCATGGGACAATCAGGTACATCTGTTTCTCAGCATCAGATAGACTGGATTTCCATCTGAGAATTCATCACCTCCAAAAAGGATGCCTCTATTTGCCCTCCATCTTGGCTGGGCTGTATTTTAGCCTGTCTGCCTGTCTTCATGGCTGATGCCAAGTCCTTACAGATGCTTCATCATTTCCTCTTTCCACTGCCAGTCATTTTTCAGTCTTTCTTTTTTTTTGTCTTATTATTATCTGCCCAGAGTGGGCACTCTCTGAAGGAGGTCTGTTTGTGCTACAGCCAGGCTCACAGCTATTTAGTGGCTCTGCTGTTTTCTTTTCTTCACCCTCTGTTCAGTTGGAATACCCCAGAGAAATTTGGCCTGTGTCTCTGATATCTTTTCTTTGTCCTGCTGACCAGTTTTTATTTTTCCTCATCTGTTTGCAGTTATGCCAAGATACTGTCACTTATTTTGATGTCTAATTGTCTCCTAAGTGGAATGTTGTCTAAAGTGTTTTTAGTGCAGTGCAATGCTGCTGAAATGATATCTATAGCTATCATTGTATTTGTAATAAATGTGTATTGTACATATTGTGTGTATGTTTTTTACAATGATCTAATTTAAAATATATCACCAAATATTGACATTTTATTCCCATTCAGAGTGAAGAATCTTATATCTAGACATCAGGAAACACAGTTAGTGCCTACATCCCCTTAAAGGTGTTCTGGTGCCGTTTGAGTGAAATGACAACACAGTCTTGTGCGACTGGTGAGCTGTCTGCTCACCTGGACTGAATTGAAAGATTCAGGTGTCTTAATTGTACACAAGTAAAGAAGCTCGTACTCCACTCACAAAAGGTCCACACTTCTTTCTGTTTCCTCTAACAGTCCGACTCAAAGCCAAATGTATGATATGACAAAGCTGATGATGATGACAACGGAGATAATGTAATGATGATGATGATGATGATGATGGCAATCATCATTATCAGTGTCATCATGTTGCGCTTTAGTAGTTCTGCAGTCTGGATAGTTCAGGAGTTTTATGACAACAAACTCTAACAGCAAAATTGTCAAATGGTGAAATAATGGTGATGGATACAGCGGTGACAGTTGTGCTTCTTATTTTTAGCTCTGCAAGAGTGAATAATGAGGCTCTCCCTCTTTTGCCCTCCCTCTCTCTCACTCTGCCCTTTGCTTCAGGTCAGAACATCACGTTCCCCCCGGTGGCTCTGTGGGTAACTGTTGGCCTGGCCGTGTGTCTGCTGGTGCTGCTCATTGCCCTGGCTGCTGTCTGCCGCAGGAAGATCAAGGAGAGCTGCGAAGAGGCCAGGAGAGAAGGTAGAGGGAATGACAGAGAGAGAGAGAGAGAGAGAGAGAGACAGAGAGAGAGAGAGAGGGGGGTTCATTGGCAATGACTCTCTATGTTTCTATCTATGTTTAATCCTCAAGGTTGGATAAAAGCATGTTTTGGACGATCTCGTGTTCATTAAGGGCAATAAAAAAAGTTAATCTCAGAGCAGTGATCACCTGAGCTATGTGCGCAAAAAGATAAAATAATGAAATTATTATTATTATTATTTTATTTTGCCTTTACAGTTCAAGGGTCTGCTCAATAATGGATGCTAACCTATCATGCTCTCTGGCCCTTTCATCCCTTCTTATAGCCATCATTAAAATGCAGAAGGACTCCTTAAAGTCTTCAAATAGTGGGCCAATAGATGATATGCATAATTGCTACGTGTTGCCTAGATCATGTGGGAGGCACAACGCTAGAGACAGAGCAGAAAGCAGTGATGAGATGTTAACTGCTCAAGGAACTTTGAGTATCCAGACGGAGTTCTGCTTAATGGGTATAGGCAGGATTTCGGATCGTGGGACACATATCTTCGGCAAAGGGGAGCATCATTACTCGGGTCCAGTAATTAGCGTTGCGGAATAGCTGAGGATCGCCGCAAGTGCAAAGAGAAAAAGTTTCGAAATGAGATAGATAGTGCAGAGCCACCAGCTCTGCTGTAATGAGATCCGCTCAGAGTGGAGGAGACATTTAAATAAAGGTCAGCCAGTGTCTGCACCAGGGCCCAGAGGTTTGAAAATAAATATGGAAGTGACACAGACTCAGAGGAAAGAGTAAATAGCTCTATGGAACATATGAAATCAAATGAAATGGAAAGAGAGAAATATAATGCAGTTCCTCCCACGGGCAAAAGGCTCCTAGGTCTGTGGAGCCTTTTTCTTCAGTGGAGTGGATGAGGAGCTACGTTCCCCCGCCTGCAGCTAACAGTGAAAGCGGGATTGATTATGTGGTCATCCACTGTCCGCCTTATTGAAATGTTAAGTCTTTTTCTGTCCCCTGCCAGCAATGCTTCTGCGGTCTTTGGTGTATCCAAGCACGAACCCGAAGAGTGCGAACGCTGCCTTTATTCACATATCATGCAGACTCCTATACTCCTGATAGAATGATACTGAATGAATACAGATGTGGATGGGCTTACAATAGCATTGCTATGCACATATCCCGAGCTGTGGTGAGGACAGGAAGCAGAGAAGTGCAACCTAATTGTGGTTGTCTTATCTTTTAATGGCGTTTTCCCATGTATTGGCCAGATTGAAGTTGACTCTGTCTTCACCGTGTCTGGGTAGGGAGGGTGGAAGGGTCGGTAAACGTGGAGAAGAGAGTCATTTTTCTTCCCTGTCATAATGTATGTGGAGAACCCGAATGTGTTTCATAACAGCACAGAGCCGTTTGTGGTATTGCAGTTGGAAGTGAAAGCTCAATTCCAGGGGCAATGTTGTATCTCAACACCAGCTTGCCTCTGTTCTCGCTCTCTTTCCTTTCATCCCTCTCTCCTGTCCTTCGTTACATAATGACTGTGACTATGTATCTAATATATGTTTTCAGTGACCTAACCAGGGCCACTGTTCCATTTCTCCAAAGCTCATTTTACATTTAGATAAGCATATGATTTAATCAGAGTTACACTTGCCTATCATGTGTAGGTGACGGGGGACAGGTCTCCCTTGTGTGCCGAATGAAAGTCATAACGGAAACAGTGTTTCCCCAAGGGGTTTCTTAACCAAAGGGATGCACATGTTTCACAGGGGTCAACCCTCGGTCTTACCACCGATAAATACTGTGATTGATCGCTTTTATGTGCATGAGACTCACATGAAATAACAGACAGTGTGTAAAAAACAGACATTTCTTAAAATCCCAGTCCAAAGACTGGCAAAAGAAAGCTGTTTCCTTTTTTTTTTTTTTTTTAAATGAGCAAAATTGTTTCATTTTTGTCATCAAGAGTTGATATTCAAAGGGAGAGAAAATGAATTAAAACCTACGCAGCGCTGCGCAAATGCAGCTGTCATTAAGCCTTATGTCCTAATATGCACAAAGGATTTAAAAAGAAGAATGCCCTGCTGTTTCTAGGGTGCAGGAATGAATTAATTAAGCCAACTACTCAGTGTATTTATAGTGCTATAGGTTTACTAACTGGGGCCATTTGCTTTTGCTTAAATTTGAAACACTCATGAAGTCACAGCAGTGCTGGAAGAGATTCAGCAGCAGTCCCGTACCACTTCTGTGTAGAGGAAACATAGAGGCAGAAGGGAGGATGATGAGGAACAGTAACGCTCTTCTGGCTTCACTGAGTAGCCGTTTCTGTCCCCTGACTCTCACCTCTTTTATGTGGTTTGTCCAGCTTTTGCGCTTAAGCCATAACCACTCTTCTTACCCCCACACATTTGGGATGCAGCCAATAGGGGCATAAAATTGTAACATTCTCGATGTACAAGGGAAGCAGTTCTCACTCCCTGCCCTGTGGATGCCCTCGCCTTCAACCTGACTTTAAGGTGCCTTTAAATGAGCCTCACTCTCCTATCAAAGCCATGCCCCCCCAAGGTATTTCCACTGCTGCCACAGTGGTGGGGACCGTTAGTCGATTTGGAGGTGTTGAATGAAGCGGCGAAGGTAAACAGGCTCACACATCTATGTGGATATTGCACCGCAATTCTGGAGATTCTGAAGAGTAGTGGTATATATTGCTTTTTTCCACAGTGCTTTATTAAAAGTGTGCACATTATCAACAGGTTAATTAAAAATGATATTCTAGACGTTCAGTTAAGTCAAGTATTTCATCTTAGCACCCGTCTGCTGGTGGAAAAAAGTTGCAAAAAAATCAGATAGCTTTATAACCAAAGCCATAAAGATAACGAGTCATAAGACTATGTGGACATATACGGTGGATACAATAGTAATATGGGACTTTATAACACACACAACATAACACAGAAGAAGAGAAATTAAAGAATATGGTGTGGGTAGACTACTGCATATACAGGCTGTTTGAGTCTGGAAACTCAGCATGTTCTGCTGCTGTAATAATAAGGATTTGTGCTTAATTTCCCCCGAGGATTATAGTCTCTGCTGTCAGAGTGAAGAAAAATCAGGCAAACGTACAAGAATATAAACAAATGAATTCTTGTTGCTTTTGACATTCAATTTTGTTCCATTATCAATTTAATCTCATGTATCAGACGCTAAATAATCAATCTCAAGGCTAATTGTGGCTAAAATGGTATCATAGAATTAACATCAGCCGCTTGGAGATCTGTCACATGTCCATTTTTAGCCTGTATGTGTGTGAGCACATGCATGACACGTGTTTATGTAAGTGTGACAGCCATCACTGAGTTGCCTTCCTATCTCTGTTGACAGTGGGTTTTCAGAGAGCCAGCAGCTAAAGCCTAATGTGATTACTGTCTTTGTAGAAGGGCTGGATAAGAGGTTAAGAGGTGGCTATGGCTCTGCATGTGTGTGTGTTTGTGTGTGTGTGTGTGTGTGTGTGCGTGTATGCTTATGATATGGTGTGGGTACCATTGTGTGAAGCTTCGTCGTCATATAGCTCTTTCACTGGAGCTTGTCCTTTGAGCTGTGAAGGATCAGCTCACCATAGGCTTGTGATGAAGTGACTACATTGTGTGCCTGCCTTTGTACTGTGGCTCTCACTGATAATGACTCGTCTGTCTTCCCACAGCTGAAGAGGCCAAAGAGCTGGAAGAAGAGGAGTCAAAGACAGGTCAGCCAATCCACACCTGGTCAAGCCTAAGTCTCTGTGTGCATCAGGGACCTCCTGTATGTTTTAGCTAACACTGCAGCTGCACAAATGCTCGTGGCAAATGCTGGGCAGCAGCTGAAAATCCACTTATTAAACTTTCACATCCTTTAGCTACAACTGATATTGAAATAGCGAAATATGTTTAATCTTTGGCATTCAGCACTCTAAGCTATGTAGTCATGCAAGACTGTAAACACTGTCAGAAACAGGCAACAGTGCATTTCATCCACCAAAGACAACAAGAAAAACAAATTACTGTTTTATCAAGTGGGGCTGTAAACAGAGCATTTCATTTTTTACACATGCAAAATCTCATTGAAATTTTCAATCTGGAATGGTACATATGTTGTTTACTGTGCGCAAAGCCTTGAAGCTACAAAAAAAAAAATCAAATAACACAAAAATCCCCCACAGTGTCGTCTGCCTTTTTTACAACGAAGTCCAGGTGGCAGGTGGTAGAGATGGAACAGAACAAGTAACTGCAATGTTAACTTTGTTTCCTGAAGTGTGAGCGAACGCTGATGAAGCATGAGTACACGTGAGAAATGAGACCAGCTCCAGGCACCAAATCCATTCAACACAGCAACCCAGTGGCATAACTCTTCCGCTATGAGCGTGTGTGTAAGTGTTTGAGGCAGAGAGAGGGAGACGGGCACACTAATTTAGTGATGCCAACAAGCTGTTTTACATTATATGTTCCCCCAAAGCTACAGCTATAACAGTGAAATCTATCTTGTCTATAAATTTAATGGTAACAAGTTCCACAAGTTCCGAGTTGCACAAAATGCCGACAATAGTGCTGCCGTGTCCTGCACTCAAATGATGCTGTTTACCGAGCTGAATTGATTTTGCACTGAATCCCGGCAGAAATGTGTTATGCATATTGTTGTCGCTTGGAATAAGTAGCTTTGAGTTTTTATGATGAATAATCCAGGAGGATGGACAGACATCACCTATGACAGTCTTTGCACTACGAAATGCTACAAGGAGTTGGGCAAGTCACTATTCTTTCAGATCTAACTAAGTTTAAATCACGCAACAAAGGCAATGCCCAGGAGCTATATTCCACATTTAGAAACATTGCCCCTCAGTAAAGCAACTGTTCACAGACAAGTATTTAAACGAGAAAATAAAGATGAGAGAGGTGCTTTAAGCTAAATGTTAATCTCAGCATGCTACCATGCTCACAATGGCAGTGCTTATGATTTTCAGCATCATCTTAGAGAACGTAGTTTAATGTGTTAACATGTTAATATTTGCAATTTCAAATAAGTTATTATGAACTCTTATTTTGCTTTAAATATCGCTACTGAACTAGGGCAAAATACTCCTCCGTGTGCTTCCTTTTCTGTGATCAGAGTGATGTGATATTTTGCTTAGTATGACCTTATGAGTCCATAATTAATTTCGGCATTAGCCAGCAGAGCAAGCTTCTTCTGCCTTCCCAGCCTTAGTGACTACCCCTTTCCTGAGCAGTTCTCCCTCAAGCGTTAATGTCATTAGAGTTATTCATTTGACTCCTTCTTTAGTCTGATTGAATTATTTAGCCTTTCTATGAACGGCAAAGTTAATACCATGTGATTTTAATAAGCTGAGAGGTGAAGGAGAGTCTCTGAGTGAAGGGGGACAATGACTTTTATTCTCTAATGCCTTTCTCATGAATGTTTCAGAGAGATCTGTGCAGCCAGGAGCGGGGTCAGCCATCCCACAACTAGTGAGACTTAATAGTTCGGCTTTAGCTAAATGGGCAGGGCAAAGGAGAACAGAGCTAGGAGAGCTGTAATACGCCTGTACTCTAGTGACAAGACAGCAACTTGCAGACACTCTTGCTCTCGCTGCCTCTCGTCATCGTCCACGCACCTGGTTGATCCAGGTGGACATTGTGGGCGGTGAGCTGGTGAAGTCAAGCTAATGGCTCTGCCTTCTGAGATCACTCTGTAAGCACTCCAGACAGGCAGCTTTGTTTTGCCATCTGGCTCCAATTGCGCTGACAAAGGCAGAGGTTCCTGCATGAGACAAAGGAGCTGAAATGAGCCCCACTTTAATAAACCCAGGATGATGGGGAGCCACGTTTGTGTGTTATCTTAATGAGCTGTCCAAAGGAGAGCGCGCCTCCCCTTTCAAAGCCAGCCTGATTTGAACAATAACCAGTGATAACTAGGGACCTGGGCTCATTCATTTGCAGTGGGGTAGGATCCCTTTGTTGCCTTTACAGCAGAGGCAAATAATATTTAACAAACAGTGGAGCTCAAATTCTGGATTTATTTGCAGGTGGTAAAGCCAACAACAACCCCCTTGCACACACAAACACCCCCTCATAGGTCTACTCATGCACACACATGCAAAGAGGCACACACCCCACAGCACAATCTACATCCACATGCAGAAATACGGAGTGTGTACAGTTCGTGCTGGCTTCATCCCTCACCTCTCCGCCTCCTCCCTGAAATGTGTTCAGTAATCTGAGCATGATGTGCTGTTTAGAGGGGGCTGCAGTCACGCAAGTGCAGTTCCTCCTGTCAGAAGCTGGCTTTAGTTTGTGTGCACTAGCCCCTGTCTCCCTAAATCCTGGACTCCAAGGAGTCAGGCCTTAGCAACAAGGACCCGGAAGATAGTGTTAGTCAGTGACCCAGTTCTTTCATAGACAAAGATTTGTCAGAAAGAACAATTTGGCACGCCCTCTTAAAAGGGAGTTCCATGTGAAAAACGGTTTTATTAGCCCGTTTTAACTGAGGCGAGGTCCCTTGAATGTGGAAGGTTAGAGAATATTGGGCCTTTTAACGCTACAGCAGAAGGAAGCCCTAACCTTCACACCATCTGACTCCTTCACGCCAAGGCCACCACTGCAAGATGGATGACAGTTGCTAAAATCATATTAGAGCCTGAAGTCCAGCAGCTCATCATCCTAAATGTGTTAATTTTAAGAAGCTAGCTAAAGCTGTGTAAAGGTGACTCTTGAGCAGACAGACAGAAACAAGGACAGCTGTACCAGTCAAAGTCACCTCTGTGCTTATTATATCCCTCCTCTGTCATGTCTATTGAGTCATTCACATAGCAATGAAAATACAACACCTCCATGCACAGGGAATTTAATATTCTTCTTGTGTCTCCCAAAGTGTAGCATGTTGAGAGAATGAATGAAGTGAGTATGGCTGTATGTTGCTTGGAATTTCAGATTTGTTATTATACTCAATTTTACTGTAAATTATTTTTATTTTTATTTTTACATGTCCATTTAACCATAAAAACTGCATTGTATGGAATTCGAGAACGAAGAATAAGATGAGAATTTAAAGTATTAAATTTGATTTTTAAAAAATCAGGTTATTCCCTAATCGACTTATAGCCCAATATAAGCCACCAAATATAGAAATTGCAGGTGGTTGAGTTATAATAGCGTACTGACAAAAACGGGAATACATGGCATTACCAGACCAATGCTTATTAAAAAGTTATATGCAGTATTTTTGTAACATAACCCAGTTTGACAGACCTGCAGGTCACTAATATACCATTCCACATTGCTACAGTTTGAATTGAGAGGGCCTTCGAAAGCAGCCCCAGGCAGCTCTGCTTGACATGTCCTCCCTTTTCACTGGCACCACATACTCATCCACTGGGCTCTCCCAACGGTCACAC
Source organism: Protonibea diacanthus (assembly GCA_028641955.1). NCBI lineage: Eukaryota > Metazoa > Chordata > Actinopteri > Sciaenidae > Protonibea > Protonibea diacanthus. The sequence goes on along the minus strand of CM053976.1, from coordinate 14,277,617 downwards.
ATTACTGACTAAAGATATGTAAATAGAACATTCATGTTGCCTTCATTATTAGATGTGGGTCACTGGATAACTTCAAGAGCGCTAATTAAAAAGAGCTCCCTGCACTCTATTGCTTAGTAGTTGTGCACACATTATTCAAGCGCTGCACTCATGTTCCTTGCTGGTTCAGCAACATACAGTAAGCTAGATGTTTACCACTGTGTTCTCTCTTAGGGTGAACCCTGAGAGATACTGTTTTGGTGTTGAAGGCCAAGAAACACTGGTTGGATAATAATGGGAATTTTGAACCTCCTATCGCATAAACCATATATAACGCTGAATTCTCTAATTATTTACAAGTAGATACTTCATGGGGTTGCTTCTTTGGATATTTAAAACCTTAACATCAGTAAGTGTTAGATTACAAAAGGAGATTGCTAGTTGTTGAGAAACCTTTTTTTCCCCTCTCCTTTGCCTTGAGTTTGGGAGGAAACTTATCAAGGATGTGCTGTACACTGTGCTACTTTTGCAACCTCTCAGAGATTATCTGCTGGTCCATGAGGAAAAGGCCACCCGATCATTGTCAGAAGAGATAGAAGAAAAATAGCAGCTCCTAAATCATTTGGAATAATGAGTGTTGTCACAGTTAATAAAAGCAGTCAAACCACTCAGTGCTGTGAATCACAACAACATCAAGGCCAGTCCCACTGCTGGCTGGTTTGCATATTCAACAGAAGTAACAGTGTAAAGAGTCCTTTTCTAAAAGGACAGTTGTACTTTAGCAGTGAAGGCAATCCTTTTCATGGGATGAATCCCCCTGTACAGATTCCCTTACATTCTCCTGCCATACCCCTCCCCTCTACCACATTCCCCCTTCTGTCATGTAATCTACGCTCCTCTGACAGCACAGCCAAGGCCCGGTGGGAGAGAGTGCCTATCCATCTCACTACCCCAATCTGCCTCCCCTGTTTGGTTCCACATGAGCACTCAGCTGCTGTGACTAATTAAATAAAGCGCTGTGCCCTCTGCTTCATGTTAGCCATGGCAAGGTTGGTGCACAAAGATGGAGCAGAGGAGGAGGAGGAGGAGGCGGTGGTGGCAGGCGGGATAGTGCTGGTGGTGGGGGTAGCTGAAGGAGGAGAGGACACGATAACAACAACTGTAATGATGCTTTGGTCCATGAAACAACAGACATGAAAGTTACATTGGTGCCGACATGATCGCTTCACAGTGGTATTTCTCACAAATCTTTAAATGATACAATATTTTGAGCTCTCATGTTCATACTTGTTTTTTCTCTTTCCTTTAGCCATGACACTGCTGAAAAGCTAAGGCCATGTGAATCAAGGTGAGTATGTGTTGCTCAGGTGTCACCCCCCCCTTATCACAATTGCCTCGTATCCTCAGCAGTAATGCTCTGGAGGACACAGTATGTCTCTGGAGGCTATGGGTAAGTGCTGCTGTAATGAGGCTAGGCTGCATTAATTCAGCAGACAGTCAGAAGATATGAGAAGTCTTGACATTTTGATTTCAGGAATCACAGGGTCACTTGCTGATATGACAAATCTATTTTATTTTATCTGGCATGCAAACATAAATTCCCTGGCCTGCTCAAAAGCCGCTGTAAGAGTCTGATTAATGGTAAACATTTAAGGTGCCACTCACACAGCCTGTCTTTCTTTTTCTCTCTGTCTGAAACTACGCTTATTCACTGTCATCCTCATGGAGTTTTCAATCTGCCTACTTCCAGTCTGCCAACAGCTTCTGAGAAGCCGCAGCAGACCATTTCAGTGTTTACAATAGGAGCCTCGCATAATACGGCTAATGGCATGCTTTTGCTGCATTTAAGCAATGTGTCACTGCTTTTCTGTGCATCTTTGGATAATCTTGAACATTACATTAATTTATCTGAAAATCCCATTCAAATCTATGCAATGTTGAAGATGTTCTTTACTTACAGGCAAGTTCACATTAACCACACCATCACACTGGCAAGCTACATATACCAGCTGCCATCGTAGACACACAGTCTTGCACACGCTTACACAGTAGTTAAGGGTTAGTTAAAAGGATTTTGCTGTGGGGTTGTACAATGTTATAGTCAGTGTATTACCTACAGTCCTATGGTAGATGGTCCCCAGTTTGGAGAGACAGTCACAGTAGTGCATAGTCTAGAACAGAAGCAGGACTATGCACTACTGTGGACAGGGTCAGCAGAAACGGCATAACTATTATAAATATCATCACATAATATATAACACAGTGTGATTTTATGCTCCTGTTGATCAGAGTAATGAGACAAAGTATACTGACCAGAAATTCAGCACAATGGACAGTTCCACTTCTCACACGGTTGAGGAAGGTGTTTGAAACTAATCTCAAACGGACTGTTGATATTGTTTAATGACTTGTATATGTTTCTTTTATATATACAGCACATATCATTTTTGGGGCTGTGTTTTGCACTTATTGGACAATCCATATTAAAGAGGCAGGCAGGAAACAAGGTTAGAGAGTAATATAACATGGAGAGACCATTCAGTCATGTTCTTTTGAGACCAGAATATGTATTTTTTTAAATATTTATTCGTTCTGTTTTTGTATTTGTAGAGGTCTTAGGGCCCTCAGGTGTGTTATGCTAAATCTCCAGTCATGAAAACAGCTCTTGACTATATTTGAAGGCTGAGTAATGACTGTATTCCCTATTTTGTAATGACCCCATTCTAGTAGCAGGCTGACCTGAGGCACCAGCAGTAATACAGTGGTTCGCAGGCATGCATTATCGACAGTATTGGGATCCAGGGTGCTGGCAGTGTTGGACCCCCGTGGCCCTTGGGGAGAGGAATGGGACACTCTCAGCACTGGCCCCATATTCACTCAACCATGTCCATCCTGTGTCAGGCACTTTATCCCTCCCTGGACACAACACATGGACTTCTATAACCCAGGAAAGCCCCAGACCCTGGAGCTATTTTGGGAAAGATACAGCACTGTAACCAACAACGAACAGGAGATGTGAGGGCAGAGGATATTTTTGTGCTCAAAGCTTCTTTTTTATCTGATGATAAAAATATTTTTCCATTTTCCTGAGACATTTGATATTTGATGCAGATATTTTTAGAGGCACTCCATCAATTTTGATTTGACAAGAAAATTTGACAGAAGTTTTCAGACAGGATGGTGCTAAAGTGATAAGAGGATGGTATCGCTTGTCTGTCTTTTGTCAGAAAATGAGACACAATTTGATCCATTTAGCTGTTGGAAATATGCCCTGCTCTTTGGGACAACTTAAATTTATCGAAATCATTTAACATTCATTCTACTAATAAGGGAAATCTGTACTGGAAGTTCCCACCTACTTAGACTTCAGCTGCATCTTTGAAGCAGAACAGACTTGATCTATATTTGGTGCCCGTGTCTGTACATGTGTGTGTACAGTATGGGCACATATCTATCTATTGCAGAGGAGGTAGAAAAAAAATAAACTGGATGATGCTGCTCAGACGCACCACTGTCTATGAGTCACAGTTACTTCACTACTATCTCACATTACTGTACAGTGTGGACCTGCACTGTGTCTGTTCTTCACTGTGTCTCTAACTCTTACTTTAATAACCAGCAGTTTGGTGTCAGTTGTGTGAATACTTTTTATTACAAGGTTGGACAGTTACAGCTTGTTTTTATTATACCCTGATTGGCCATTGCCATAAAGCCGCAGCATGCAGAGTGAGTAGAAGATGATGGAAGGTGCAGAAAGTAATTTCCTGTAACTAGCCAAAATAAAGTCGGGCCAGTAGGAGTCAAAGAGAGGACATTTGTCATTACTGTAGTATCCACTGACCTTCAGCAAGACTGTTAATGCTAGGTAATATCCTGCGAGGCCTCTCTGCTGCTGAATCATCCTGGATCAATTATTCTAATATTTGTGTGGCAGTTTTACTATCGATTAATGCATTTATGCAGAGTGCGGCATATCTTATTTAATAAAGCAAGGCTCTGCATTTAATTAAGTCGTTTTAGAGTCAGACGGCACTTTGTTTTCATAAACCTTTGCCTTATTGATACATGTGTTCAGTTGTGACTTATGTTTATCTGCTGGAACTTTTATTGTTTCATTACTAGCAGCCCAGCGCACATAACACAGTAAATGGCTATCTGCAGCACTCAATATTTTGTACATTGTGTTCACTGCTTCATTGCCACCTTTAGTGGCTCAGACTTACTGTGTGCTATTATAAATACTACATACTCATCATTATGGCAACTTAGTAGTTCTGGAAACTTAGACAATAGTAGAAGTAATAGGATCGGAATCAGCATTTGAGACATTTTTTTACTATTTAAACTTAGTAGTTGGTAGTTTCACAGTGTCTGAATGAGTGTCTGAATATCAGTGTTATTGTTCTTTTGGCACCAGAGTTTATGCATTACATCACTCAACTGTATAATAAAAAATAATATCTTTGAAAGAACATTGTCGAGAAAAACCTTACAACTTTCCGGGTGGAATTCTGCATGGACTGCTAGACCTATGTGCACAATCTACAATGACTTTTTGAAGTCTTTTCTTGTTCATTTTATGTGTAAAGGGGAAATAATGAATGGAATTGTACAGAACCTAGACCTATCCAGATATTCCTGCAAATGAGAGGAGAATAAAAATTCAAAGGCACGCATGAAGGGAATAAAGAAAAGTGAAATGAGGAGCAGCGTGGTCGGTCATCTACCTGACGACTTTCGATGAATTCCAATGAGAGTGCAGATCACATTTTGATTAAAGATTGGCCCTATAGGTGCAATTAGTGCTACATAATGGCACTTTCCAAGCTCCTCCAGCAGAGTTGTGAAATATTGATTTAATTCACCCCTATATATTCACTTAAACTCTGGACTGTCATGCAAAGAATATCTCATTGTTATACTTGTTTGAAGTAATAGCTGAGGGTTTACTCTGTCATGGTTTTGTAAGTACAGTCTGCATATACGGGGGGCTTTTCTCAAAGGCCGGGGAAGAGATAAAAGGGGGGAAAATGGAGTGAAATTTGAAAGGAAAAAAAATAGTCTAAGTGTATTATGAAGAAAGCTGCAGTCAGGTGTAGGAGACAGGATGTGAGCTTCCTGATGATCAGATTTTTTTAGTTGGTGAGAAGGAGATTGAAGCAGTGGGGGAGACAAAGGGGAGCACCTCCAGATCCTCTGCTGCTGTATGTGGCAGGTGAGGCCCAGAAGACACTGATGATGTCAGACAGGACACTTACATTGGACTCTCTCCAGGGAGGTGTCTTGAAGTGGAGTTTGACTCACTATTCCAGTATCTCTGATCTCTGCATTATTTATGCTTTTGTCTCAGCCATTTATCAGCAATTTTATACCTCACAGCCTTATTCTACCGTACATCTCCTGTGATGGAATAGGGTGCAGCGATGATAGCCTCTGAGGGAAGCCAATAACCGAATATAGTAGCTCATATTGATATCAGAAAACTGTGGAATGGACAAGTGTGCTGCGTAGCAGTCTCTGCATACTGTTGAAAACCTTGGCGAACATCCATTCACATCAAAATAGTGCATTGAAAAATAAAATATATCGAGGAAAATGCTGTGCTGGCTCCACTTTCTTACCTTTATATTAATTTTTAGGACACGGAACTGGTAATATGTGAGCCGTGGTAGGAGCTGCACAGCAACTGAATCACTGATCAATGACAGCTAATGAACACGGCAGGAGTTCTGCTCTGTTTGCCTCTCGACAGAGAGCTGCCTTCTCCAGAGAGCTCTTTCCCTCCTGTTTTTGCCAGAAAAGCACAGGAGCCTTCATTGAAACCAACTGCCTCTGGGCTCAATTAAGTACCATAGATTACTCATAATGTAGATGAGAGACTGTGTATAAGATCAGCGGTGTGGTGTTGAAAATCACACACAAACGGAAGTGGCATGCATGGATACAGACAACTGAGACATTGTGATGCTGAGATATGCCATGAATGTATAGGTGATTTTAAAAAATCCATAAAGAGAGCCGTAACGAGCTAAATAGTGTATTGCAGCTTCTTTAATAGAAGTGATTATCACAATGATAAAGACATTATTGCACACACAAAACTACACTCTCTGAGGCACTATGCATGTTATCCATGATAACTTGCTATTCTGTTAAGTGTTGCATACATGGAGATAGAAGCACACCCGGCAAAACCTGTGACCCTGCAGCAGAGTTAATGCAGCAGATGAATGTTTTACATTGTTGTAAGGGGCAATTAAAAGCTCCATGGTGACAACATGGTTTGCTTTGTGTGTGGTCACCAGGCTATTGTCTTTTTCGTCACCTAATAGTTCAGTTAAGAGTTAACTGCCTGTCTAAAGATCCACTCTTTCTAAACAAGTCTTCAAATGTAAGAATCTCTGTTGCTTTGGCAACACGATGTCTCCCTTGAAGCATTCTGAATTTTTGTATTCTAGAAATGTAGCATTCACCCCAAACCAACACAGCCTAGCGTATTGTTTTTAAATCTAAAGTCGAAAGTAGGAGCTGGTGTTTTTTTAGATGGGTCCCAGCTTATTTCATACAAAGGATAGCTATCAAAGAGTATGTTCAGCACGAGAGAATGTACAGATGGCACAAATCTAAATACTGAACAGCCCTCCCCCACTGTGATGAGAATATGCTAAGCATGTTGTCTTCTGAATGGTGAGACCACTTTAATGTGTAGCTTTCTGAAGTGTGCACACATTGTCGTGAAACTGCAGGAGAAGTTGCGCATGCTCGGATAGATGGAACTTAAACATGCAGGTCTCTGCATGCGAACTCACTGCTCCAGTGCTTTTATACTGTAGAAGTAGATTAACTAGTGAGATAAAGAGAATCAGGATCGAGCATGCGGAACAAGTCATTCAAATGTAAGGGCACAGAAATCATACTGTTAAAATGCACTCGACGACACTGACTTGAGAATTTAATTCCTCCAACTAATACATCAGAAATTATTGTTTAATTGTGTCACGTGCAGCTAATTAGTGGTTTATTTGTGAATATTCAACCTGTCAATCAGCAAGAAATTATAGGTTTACTCTCATTTCCTCCGGTTGGACATTTCAGATGATGTATTCAGGCCACTGTTTATCACTTATGACTTTTTCCATTGTTGTCTTCAGACTGTGAGGTTTTTTTTTTTTGTTTTTTTTTTTTAAAGCAATTACCCAGAAGTCTGTGTCATTTCCATCCCTCCATTTTAGAGTCTGTGACATTAGCAACAAGGTGTATGGATGCAGTTGGCTATTCAGGCAGCAATGGCCTATAATAATGAATAATAATGGGTACTAAACTATTTTTACACACCACGAAACAGTTTTGTATTCTACAGTATTAAAAAAAACAATAATAAACCCCCAAAAGGTTGTGATTTACCTCTGTGCCTGGCCATTATGGGCCAAAATGTCACGGTCCTTAGCTCATCGGACGACAGTCACCTTCATGCTGCATCAGTGAAAAGCACAGGTGGAGGATAGTTGCTTGCCATGTACTCCTCTGTGACTCTTTATGTTTCTCCCGACCAACATACTGAGTATATAAGTGGCACTGAATAACCTGTGTCACTTTCTTTCCCCCTCTTTCTACCTTTGTCCTGATACTGAGTCGCTTACCACCAGTCTCTTCAAACGATCCTATAGACTGAAGTGAAGAATAAAGATTAATGCACTTTCACGTCCCACCCAGGCCCCCGGGAGACCAAAAAGTCCTGTAATTAACACCAGGGGGGCTGCTTTTGGAGAGGGTGTGGTACCGCGATCGTAGAAAAAGAGCTGATAATGGTGAAAGACTTTTAGAGTGTGATGTTTGCTGCAAACGGAAGGACCTGTCAGACACCTCACTCCAGCTTATTGTCATTGGGACAAAGTGGAGGGGCCTGTAGTGAGAGCTGCTGCCTCGCTGCATCATTCATAGACATCATTGCTATACAATGTGACCTATGTGAAATATCACTGGACATCTTTTTTTACAGTCCCACACATTTGCAGAGATTTCTACACATTTCTACAACACTGTTAAGTAACAGCCTGCAGAGAGAATGAGACACACGTAACCCTAAAGCTAACATTTAAACAAACAGTTTGAAACATTGTCATATCTTGTTTTAAAAAGAGAAGACTGGAATAACTTTAGCTATTTGACGGCATATTTAAAGGCATGCACCACACAGTTCACTTAAAGGCTATGTACAGTATTTACATGCACGGTTAAGTCTGCTAATAATAGCCTCTTATATTTCTACCCACGCTGATGTTACTAACCACTATTTAAATACAAATCACACCCCCACCATTTGTGTCCCACAGTTCCCAGGGGATCCTATTTCCATCATAGCTACCTACTGTATATTGAGACATGAATTTGTTAAAATGTAAATGCATCCATAGAAGCAGATCTTTGCATCCGCTATGAGTCATGTACATTATACTTCATAATTATCCATTCTTGCACAGAAAAATCGTCATGGTGAGTTTGATCATCCGGTAATGATCTTTAAGTCTCACCAAGGTTTAGCTTTTTCCTCATTATCCTGGAATACTTCTCCAAGGTTATTCACATAATAGCCTGGTGTTTGTCTTTGATAGTTCCTCTGATTGTTGTTGTTGTGTTTCTGTCTGTTTTGAATAAAAAAAAAAAAAAACAGCAGGCCTGCTGTTTTAGGTGTCATGCTCCACAAGTATATATATATATATTTTTTTTGGGGGGGGGGAGTGGGGAGAATGGAATATGGCACTTAAATTTCAGTGTAAACGAGGAAAGAAATGAGCACAGTGTGGATTTACAGCGGTTCATTAGATTGGATCCACTGTGCCGCTGTATCTTTCACGTGAACAGTCTCCTATAGCTCCAGTAAATTAGTGTGCAATCTCATGTACCTCCTGTAAATGAATCTGTCCATCAGCTTGCGTCTCAGGTGTTGGAGTGGAGGAATGGTTCTTCCCTGCCATGGCTGCTTTGGATTCTCAGACAGAGAGAAGCTATTTGTTAAACACTTAAGTTGGAGTTTACTTTTTGATTGCCAGTTAAAAAAGTAAAAAAAAAAAAAATAAAAAAATCAGTCATTTTAAGGTGGTTGTTCCTGTTGTTTTGTAAGATCCTAAATAACTGTGCTGCAGATGTTCATCCAGCGTCCTTAATTTCACCCCTGACCTCTGGACTCAACAGCAAGCGTGACTTTTCTTCTCGAGACACGCAGGGGTGAATTTGAATCTGCCGAGAAAATGCATGTGTGAAAATTGGGCTGTGTTCATTTGGATGATGGATAAGTTGGCAAGTCGGATTACCGTCTGACAGGGAGCAAATGGAAGCCAGACTACATTTTCAAATGCAGCGCTGCCCCGTAAAACAAGATATTCTTCTGTGAGCTTTGCAGTTTGCAAAGATTCTTATCATTTAGAATGACAGGCTTTATTACTGTTTCAGTTTTTGCTTTGACATCTTGAAGCGAAGCCCTTAGGGTTTCATGTAGGATTTATCCACATCACACCAGCCTGCCATGTGTAAAATGTAATAAAGGAATGGTAATGAGCGTCAATTAGGAGGTGGGAGAAGCTCACTAACAGAACTATTTTTGTATTTCATGTGATGAAATATTAAGATAGACACAGTGAGTGTTTCAAACACGAGAATACATATGCACAGAGTCACAGCTTCAAGTTACAGTATATCTAAATCAAAAGTAGATTGCTGACAGGTTTAGTAGAGCTAAAGTCCTAAGGACAGAGCATGAGCAGAATTTTGACTTTGCCATGAGGGATTATTAGCTCATCTCTGGGTATTTATGTTGGACATCTCGCAAGTCCCGTTGCATACAGATACATCTGACTGACTTGAATAATGTATCTAAAACCCGAACCCCCAAACATATAGGCAACTATATTGCTTTTAAAAGCTTCAAGTAGCAGAGCTTCATGTGTGACATAATTAAATTCCACCCAAGTTAATTCAAACTGTTTAATGATGCAGGGAGAACAATTTCTTTCGCTGTGCTAGCAGCGGGGTGGTCCACAGGGGCTTTGAGTGAGGAGAGGCATTAGAAGTTCAGTACTAGTATTACAGAGAGGAGGATGTGTAGATGGAGACAGACTTGAAAGTTGTAGCATCCTTGGAAAAACAAGACTTCCTACCGGTGTGATTGTTTATTTAATGATGCCAAATTTGATTGTTTGTTTTGTGTGTTCTCCACTTTTTTCATGAATACAGTGTCCTTTACTATTACTAATAAAAAAATAATGCTAGAAAATTGTTAGTAATCTGCATGTAAGGCCAACTCTTCCCTCTGCTTCTCTTAGTTATTGGGTCAGCTGTCGGTTATTGTGACCAGTGTACAGTGTTTCATTATTTTGGAAAGCTAATAACCTCTCCCACAGTGAATAGCCTGACATTATATGCATTGTGTTTTTGTGCCTTTTTCCAGGAGTCGGGGCCAGACGGCGGGAAGGAGATGAGTCTGGCGGGTAATCCCACTCCACCTATCCATCAACCCAGAGACTATTTCCAGTGTCCCCTTACAGAATGTCAAAGCCTCGCTGAGCAGAAGATGAGTCCATCATCCCCTTTCCAAGACTTTCCCTCGAGTTTCCATTGAAACACATAAACACATCATGTGCCATTATTTTCTATTGCCCTCCCTCCCTTTCTGTGAGCGAATGCAGTTGAGTGGGTTATGTTGTATGCAGTATGCAAAACAGAAGCTCTGTTTGAAAACTACAGGATGTGACAGGATCCTTTCTCTGTCGCCGACATCACTCTGTATGGGTTGTGATGGGGCATGTGCCAGAGATCTCCTGTCTAATAGGAAGTGAGACACTTAAAGAGATGACCCTGCCTCAGTTGCCATCACTGTCTCTCTGCCAGAGAGAGCTTGGCTCTCCCATTACTCCTGCACTTGCTAATTAGCGTCTGTCGCTGGAGTAACTTGTACCTGTCAGTGTGTGCCGCTCTCCTATATTCAGTAACTTGAGGGAATTGAAATTGAATGCCAGCTAAGCTCCAACAAACTGCAAATGGTCCATGGGATACACCCTGATTTTCTCACTGACCTGACAGCCTTATATGTTAAAAAAAAAAAAAATGTTTTTTAATGAACACAGACTATTTCAGCTAGTTTCTACTGCTTGTGTGAAATGTTGTATCTCTTCCAGACTATGGTCTCTACAGGTTGTTTTACTGCATTTTTTTTTAAAGGTACTTGAGCAAGCCCCCGTGCCATATGTGCATGTGCCAAATGCCAAAGCCATTTGTGTCAGATAACCTAGTGCCTATTTACATTAAAGAGACATGGTGAAACTGCCTGGTCATTGGTAATTATTGGTCCCATTCTTTGGGCCACTTTGTGTTCGTTCAAGCAGAACAAGGTCGAGTTTATTACAGACATTTCTTCACCAACAGGATTAGCTATGCTGCTCAAATTCATCCTTCCGCTTTTCCATTAGTTGATTTATCTGTCGACTAGACTATTCTACATAATGAGTAAAACATGAATTATGGTCAAAGTAATACAAATATTTCATTTACATGCAGATCAACACTGACATGTTGAATTGTTCCCAGTTAGACGCAGTCCTATTTTAGGGCTAATCCCTCTCTGTTTGCAGATGCTCAGTCATCTCAAACATTTTACTTGTTTTGAATAATGGATTTTCTCTGTGATTGTTTGTTGCTGTCATATGTGAAATAGCTACCTTGCATCAAGTGTGACTTGTATAAGTAGTGCAGAATTACCTCCCCAATGCAGTGACACACACATGCACTGGAGCATGCACACAAACTGTGTCCTCTTCCTAAGCTGGATGAGACTGTTGATCAAACCCCAGGCTGTGCCCAAATGCGCAGATCTCTCTGTACAGTAGCCCTTGACCTTGCTGTGTGTCCTCATGGCCCAGACACCCGCCTGAAATTAAATTACAGATTAGTGGCTCCAGGCCCAAAGAGGGGTTTATTTGGTTGGCCCCTCTCTGAGCAGCGCTCGTTCTCTCATTCAGGGACTTGGAAAAATGTCATGGGATTTAAGGAAGAAATTGTCCTGAAGACATTTTCTTTCTTCTGACTGTGAGCATTGGAGCCAATGGTCCCCTAAAACTGAAATGTCTACAAAGACTTCTAAATCACACTTTGTAGGAGTATCATACAGAGGGCCAGTGGGAATGGGTTTGGAAGTTGTGATAGGTGCTTGGAAGCTAAATGTAAAAACAAAAAACAAAGTCCGAAGAAACAGCTCTGTTTCTTTAAAAACTGAAAAAAAAGTCATTCTTGTGAAACAAAAGAACCAGGTGCAAAGCCCTCATTGATATGGATGTCTGTCAAGCCTTTTGCCATCCTCAATTCCAAATTACTATTACTATTCACTTCAAGCTATATTCAAATGCGTGTGTAAAGATTTATCACTAAATAAAGGCAATATCTTGTGATGCAGTCACACCAGCCATCACTTCTGTCAGCGTGTCATGGGTTGGACCACACCCATCTCTGGACCAAAATTATCACATTTACAATCTATCCATAGACATGAATATAGAAATAGCAAAATTAACAGCTACGTACCTAAAAGTTACAGTAGATGTCTCCAGGAGCACATTTCCCATGATGACACACACACACATAATCTCACAAAATATAATAATATTGAAGGTTTGATCAGATTAATGAGGCTTTAATTTAGCTTTGGTGTACATTTTGTCCTCCATCACTGATGAAATGGTGAAGTTGTACCAGGGCTTCATATCTTTATTGCCAGAATGGACAAGAGGAAAGCTTACAGTGACCAGTTTGTATTTAAATGTACATATGGGAATGTAACTACAAATATGAAGACAGACTGGATTCTTCTTAATTAGAAACTAAATAAGTAGATAGCAACACAGGAGGTCTGTGGCATGCCACAACATAAGGGACACTGAGTCCAGACTGTGAATTGAAATTCATTAATGTAACTCTAAAGGAACTACTGAAAGAAATAAATTAGGTCTAAATGTGTCCAAACACATGGCAACATAAAGCACAAGCCCATCGCACAAGCTATCAGTTTACTTCACTACAGTTCATCACTTAACTTACTTCACAAATGCGTAATTGATCACAGTTAATGTCACCTTTAACAGACCCGGGCACAAGAGGATAAATCTTTAAGAGGCTAATGTCACATCTTTATTTATCTATCAAAATAAAACACTTGGCGGGGTTTAGAGTTGCCCCACAGCCAAGCCTTAGACTACACCACACAAATAAGGAAAGACTTCACAGATTAAATTGTCTCCAATTGTCAAACTCACGCTATAAGATTAGAAAATAATGGTGCATCACACAAAAACACTTTTCCCTGAGGGTCCCTAAGGTACATTTGTGAACCATCCCTTGCCTCAACTGTTGCCTTTAAAGCGAAATCACAAGAGCAAAATCAGTTTTTGGTACCTGGCCTTAAATAATATGTGGAGGGCTTGACTAATATATTAAGCTAAATGAAGGATTTCAAATGATAGATTTCTACTCATAACAAAGTTGATCTTCTCATGGGCATGGTTTCAGTCCTCTTTTTCAGTTGCTGAGAGCAGTGTTTGTGAGCATCAGCCGTTTCCACTGGCAGCCCTCTCGCTTTCCAGTCATGGCAAGAGTAAACAGTCTGTGCTACAGCAAATGAAGTGAATGCTGTCCTTCAGTTTGTGGTGCTTACATGTGCAGCTACAATGCTCACTGATATTAAGAGATTATGTAAATGTATACAAAGTCCGTCGAGAAGGACAAACAGGCAAGAAAATAGAGATTTTTTCCTAGGCAGCACAAATTCAGGCAAAGATGCCTGTGTGTGTGCTTGCATTGCGCTGCCAAGGTCTCCCGAATTGTCTACATTCCACGAATGTACAGAAAGATGAATCAACTAGAGTTCCTGGTAAGTTTTAATCGGTTTAAACTGCCAAACACACACACGCACGCACACATACAGTGAGAGACAGAGAGAGAGAGAGAGTGCCACACTTCACACACTGAATTGGTGTATGTTCTTACTGGGAACACATCTGTTGGCTATTTGTGGCAAAACACAAACAGAGCAAACACTTCAGTCGTCAAATTCACTCAAATAAAGTGAGGCAAAACAAATTCTATCAATGCAGATGAGATGAAACAGTATTCCAGCTCTCCAACTCTGTACAGCTCACATACCCTGGCTCAGTGTGTGATCCCAAAACAGTAGATTTATAATAGCACTTCTGCTACTCTGCATTTGACTTGATTTGAACATGAGGTCCTAGTAAAGTACTCACTCAAATGGGGCCAGATGTTCTCTTTAAATTTTAGTGCACAGTAAATGCGTAGTGCGCTCCTTAGTAAATACCCTCCTTTATTGTTCCCCCCTTTTGTTTAGCACATACTTCAACGTAAGCATATACACATCTTCCATCATTTCACTACTACACGTGTAATTTATGTTTTCCCTCTATCAAAAGTAAAAGACAGCTGGTGGCTTGTCCCTTTCATACTTGCAAGTGGCCCATATTTAGTTTGGGATGGGACACCTGAGGTCAGTGGCTCTCAGTCTAAGTACTGTGCACCCAGAGCACTGCTGGTTTCATTCAGTTTAATCAGGGACTGATTCACACTAGGGGCTGCAAGTGAATGCAATTAAGTAGACGGTAGTAAAGAAAACCAGCTCCAGGACCAGGATTGAAGACCACTGTGTAATTGGTTTATTCACAGCTTCGTGGGATGCTCTATCACAAGTTATCAAGGTGCATGGAAATAGCTTGGGCTATGGCCAGTAGTCAGTTACTTTGGATGCATAGTATGTAAACACGAAGAATTCTGCTCACTGTGAGCGTCCTTGCATCATTTTTACGATCTGCTGGTTTGTTCACCGCTTAAGGAGAAAAACACTGCCAGCATTTTACACTGTGTTTTATTTCTCCTGAGGAGGTTCAATAATGTATTTAGTAGGCAGAGGCTGGAGCAAAACATAAAACAGGCAAATCAACTGTGATAGTCATATACCAATATGTGGATCTGAAAGCCGATACTGGGATTGATATTTTTGCGCAGGTTGCTAATAATCGTACTGTTTTCTGATGTCGAAACAGCAACACACTTAACACACTAAACCTTTTAGGTTAAGTGTTATTAATATTAACGCTTACAGAATATCCATGTTACATACAGTATATATCACATGTATGAATTTGCATAAATAATTAAAACATTTTCATTCTAAACACTGCGAAACAGTCGGGTGTTGGCCTGACATTGTGTGCACTCCAGACATCATCTGTTAACCCTCTAAAACACAGATTCATAAATTTGAGGGAATTAGCTTACCCTATTTCCCGTTCTCTTTTCTGTTTTCTAGATTTAGATGAGAAAATCGGTCATAGTTGTTCATCAAATATGAAGCTAGGAAGTGGTTATCAAGGAGGTGGTTAGCGTAGCTTTGGAATAAAGAATAAAGTCACCTCTAAAGCTCACTAATAATGGCAATGTGGCAAAGATTTTTTAGAACTGGACAAAGCCACACTGGCTCTTTGCTCCTGCTTCTAATCTTTATGCAAACTGTGGCTGGTTGGCTGCTAGCTGTAATCTCATATTTAATGGATAGTTATTAGAGTGGTATTTATCTTCTCATCTAACCATTAGCCAGAAAGCAAAGTGTTTGACAAGTGTTTGTCAGACTATTCCTTTATAATAAATAAATAAGTGTATTAAGGTGGAACTACTGGTACACCACTTAATCCACACTGCCTGACAGAGTTCAAAACATGCAGTAAATGTGTTATATAGGGTGTGGGGCTAGTGTAGTGGTGGTCTAGTGGTTCTTGTGTGAAAGAGCTTAATGTGTGACTGTAGCTTCGTATAAATGGGTCAAACACAATTACAACATGCACTCACTACAGTTTGGGTTTTCCTGAGTTAAAGCAATATCAGTATGAACACCAGGACAAATTCAGATGAGTACACCTCCATGTGTTATTAATCACTTAAGCAGTCTAATTTAATTGATTAATTAAATCATTTAATTACCACTTCATAATTGGCCTTATTAGGCCAGTAAGTATCAAAAGGATTGGGAAGAAAAGGTTTTTAGATCTTCAGAAAATCTTGTTTACATTTTACTTACTCTTTTTAGAAGCTGTAAGTGAATGCTAGTATATGTTCAAGGACAAAAGAGTTGGTTTCGAGGTTAGATCAAAATTCCTTGAGGGAATTATGATGTAAAAGTGAGAGAAGAAACAAAAAAAAAAAAAAACTTGAAAGCACCTGAATTTATAACACTCATCCTTCACCCTGAATAGCAAGCAGCCACACTGGGCATGAGATGTTGATGTGAGGATTTAGGAGAGCCAGAATATGAAGGTTTATGTTGGGAGGGCATGCCAAGCTACAATGAAGAAAAAAAAAAGGGCAACTGAAATGCTAAGAAGTAAAGCCTCAATCCAAAATTTTCAAGAATGCCAGCTGTGAATATGTACACAGAATTCCTTGAAGGGATTTATAGCTTTCAGGTTGCAGTGTCACATCAGTCCTTTTGATATCTCTGCTGTTGGATGACTAACATTCACAGCAGCGAGTTAGAGAAGATCATGGATTGGTAGGGCAGTAATAATATGGTGGGCTTTGTAGCAGACTGTCATGTCAAAGAGAGAGCTGAGGCTGAAAAAATCTCTTGTTTTATTAGCAGATACCTTTCCAAAGCTCTGTGCGGTGACAGAAAAAACAGGATTGCATATAAACAGTGCCCCCGATGAGCTCAGAGCAGAACCACTGCTACTTTGCAAAAGTTGAGGTGGTGTGGGCATCTGATCAGGATGCCTCCTGGATTCCTCCCTGTGGAGGTGTTTAGGGCACGTCCAGCTGGGAGAAGAGCTCTTGGGTAGATGAAGAACACATCGGCTTTGGAAGGAATTTTCCAGGTGAGGAGAGAAAAACATCCCGGCGAAGAGATCTAGGTACATGGTGGAAACTGGATGAATGGAAGACAAGCTTTTGGTTGTTCTTTAATATCAGTTACTGTGTTACTAAGTGGACAACACAGTGAAAGTATCTTGAATCTCATTCAACATTATTGTTATTACAAATATTCCTAAATGGCCCTTAAAAAGTACTGAAGAACATGTTGGTGAACACGTTTGCTATGCAAGACTAGATTCAGGTTTGAGTGCAAAATCAGTGTTAAGGGTTTATTTTGAATAGAAAATCAGTTGCTGTGAATAATGTTTTGATTGACTGATTAATTACGACGTGATTTTTTTAATTTGCGGTTTTGTTTTTGCACTCCAATTAAATTGTTAAATTGAACATAACAACAACAACAGCAAATATATATAGTATATACCCAAACTGCTATATGCTGTCAGTTATAGATATTATGTTATTTCCTTCCCCTCCCGCAAACCTATCCTCTAGCTTGCCAGCTATCCCTTTGATGTCCCACCCTTTAAATATATAAGGTATCTGACTGACCCACTCAAATGAAGTTCATCCCAGTCTTCATGGTCAAACTCAGTATATAATTGGTACAGGTCAGTATGAGAACAAGTTGTTATTATTTTTTGTTAACATTATTGATAGACAGTGGCAATAGAATCGATCTAAATTTTGAGTTTACATATGGAGGACCCAGATTTTTCCAAGTACTCCCTAGCAGTGCATATTTGCACAGATTATCTGCACATTTAACAGGTACAAACTGCAGCTGACCTTGTCTCATGTATGGTACTTATTCTGTTGAAATCTTGGCCACTGCTATTGGCAGTAATACAGTTTTTGGCCCCTGTAAAATTAAATAAAACCACTGAATCCCCCCTGCTAACCAAACTTGGCAAGACAGTTAATAAAAAAAAACAAAAAAAAAAACACGATTTGCCAAATGAACGAGCCACAGAAACGTGTCCTTTATACCAACACGAGCATGTGCTTTTTCAGCGCACTGCGGTTTAGGTTCTTTGATCAGTGTTCTGTGAAAAATGCTAAGTGAAACTGTGCCATTTTTTCTGCTATACATATTAGTTTCTAAAGAAGCCTGGAGAAAAAGGAAGAAAAGGTCAGCTGGTTGCGGTTTATTATTGAGAATCAACTTCAAAGACATGAAGGTGTCATGGGTACAATAGGTAGTATAGCTGTACCCACTGGGCACAGAGGGGTGGGCCCCTGTAGTGCTATATTATATAATATGTAGGCAACAGCTGAAAATCCCTTGTTACTACAATAAACATCAAAGGAAAACCTTAACAGTCAATGTCCATGAGGTCAGCAATTCAACAAAGGGAGAAAGATCATGCAATGCCCCATGCACATCAACAGTAACGGGATTGCCATACTGTGATATTCAGTTTACAGTAGGGTAGTCCTGGTTTCTGTAGAATATTTTAGCTACCTTCCTTGTGCTTATAGCTCTTACAGACTGACAATATGTGAATCAATACACATGATCAAAAGCGTTTGGATCAAACTGTATGAAGAATCCATGCCAAAGGTTTTATAGCTCAAATATTCTGCCACCAAATCCTAATCAATAAAGACCTAACTCTATTTATGACTCAAAGTTCTCTGACACCTACAGTTTCTCATTTATAGTTAAGCTGAATACAACTGCGTTGGTTCCATTTACAGTAGTTATCCATTTTATTTTTGTATGTTTGGATTGCAATGAAATAAAAGCATTTTCTTGTAGTGGCATTAAAGTTTAATCGCTGCGTATCTGTGTCACATCATGTTCTTGGTTTAATTTTTAAATTTGTCTTTGTATATTACAGGGATTAACTCCGAGGAAGGTATGTAGAGCAACTGTGAAGGCTTTTTAAAGATTTTAAAAAGGTAAAGTGAAATCAAAGGCGCTGCTGCTTCTTGTAAACCAGAGTTACTTCAGCATGTCAACTGTAAAATACTGTTCAGATTGATTCTCTACCAAAAGGTCACCTCATGGGTTGTTTGTCAGTGCATGAGCTTTTTGTTGTGGTCATGCAAATAATGCTTGTGCTCTCTTAGCAGCAAAGGCATGACATTGTCCTACCACCAAAAATACAAACTAACAAAAAAAACTCACAGGTCCAATGTGTAAGATTTAAGGGGGTCTTTTGGCAGAATATGGCAGGAATGGAACATAATATTTATTTTGTTAATGTAAAGAAAAAATCATTGTGCTATGTATTGTGTTTTTGTGACCTTAGAATGAGCCCTTTATATCTACAGAGGGTACAAGTCTGAAATGTTGAGAAGCCATGTTTCTTCAGTTGTCCATGCAGACAAACTTACTCCAGAGAGGGCATTTTGCATTTTTTATGAGTTTCACAGCCACTGTGGTTCTCCTACATATTTGGAAGGGGAGAATAAGGCGAGGGGTATTCATTTGGTTCCAGTTTACAGCTTTACTACTAAATGTTACTAAATCCTACACACTGACCTTGTGTCTGACTTTGGCACTTGAGATTACGGTTTGAGTTCAAGCTCCTGTAACATGAAGTCACTTCATTCTCATAAAGTTCAGTTTTAGTTACCTAAACACTACCAGACCTTAAACGTAGCACTCACAGGAATTCCCAGTAGAGCAGTTTCATGGGTCATTATGGGGGGCACCTACAAAACCATCTCTAAAGCAGCATACTGTTGTAATTTATCAGGGTCGCACCATGCAGACCTGCCAGACTTAAACATCACTGACTCCCATGTCAGTCCAGGCAAAAACAAAACAAAACAACAACAACAACAAAAAAAAAAACACGAATATTCATAATGTGATTCTGTTTTTTTTTTTTTGTTTGTTTGTTTGTTTGATTTGTTTTTTTAAGAATCCATTCTGTCTTGAGTTTTTTTTTTCCTGATCTATTGCAGTGAGGTTCAATAGCCGACACCAGTAATTTTTAAAGGTTCCACCAATAAACTGTGGCTCAGTTCATTTATTCCACAGGCAACAAAAACAAAAGATCACAATCCATGTTATAACTTATGAATTACTATCTGCTGTGTCATATTTATCAAATGTTTTATCATAATAATTTCTGCTTCAATCGATAGTGTTGATATGCATCATTTTAGTCGAGCATGTTTTGTTTTTGTTTTTTTTTACAACCCCAGCTGCTTTACCTAGTAAGACTTGGTCAATAATGTAAAATAAATGCCCTTAGAGCAGAGTTTTCCTCCTCCGAGTCCATATACAGAATATTGAATATACGCAAGAGCTGAATTCTATTTGTATCCCAACTGTACTGTTTCTGCTCTGAGTTTAAATATTTCATAAATAATGATCAATCACCAAGCGCACTGAAGAGCAAATAAGTAATGACACTCCTGGTTGGCCAATGAAAACTGCAGCTTTTATTTGACTCCGTGGTTGCATATTTGATTTTTCTCCTAAATTCTATTTAGGATCTCATTATCTTTAATCAGGATGAAGTGATATCATGCTAGATTCTATTCCCTTCTCAAAACAACTTCTTCAGAGGCGCTGAAGTAAATCACTGGCCCAAACTTGGGAAAACAAAAGACACTGCATAGGCAGAGGCTTATTTTAGCAACTGAAACGTGTGCTTTGTCAGACTCATTCAGTTGTGCTGGGCTAGGCCGTCCCTAATTAAAGTGTTCTGCTCTACAGAGTCCCAGACTGGTCCTGAGCATGCAGAAGCTGTCTTATTCTTTCCATCCATCACATCTACTGTAATTACTTTTGTTTACAGTGGAGGAAACGGCAGCTGTCTGATTAGAAGTTATTGAGGAGATAACTCATAGGTAATTTAGAAATGGCGCTCAGCTTCTCTCCTGGATGCAGATGAATCATTTCCTGTATGAAGTGAGGGGACGATGTAGAGATGCTCATGGAGAACGACCCTGACAAATTACCACAGGGCTGTCAAATCTCCAAACCATTTTCCTCTGGAGCTGTACATTGTTGTTTTCTTCCAGTGGTGATGATGGTTTCTCTTTTCCTGAGGCAGAAAACAAAAAGTTTGCAAAACAGTGTAATTAGTTGTGCTCATTGTTCAGTTTTTCTCTCATAAAGTGAAAGAATACTTCTTTTATTATATCATTTTGAAGGGCAATCTCAGTTCCTGAGTATTTTTATGATTTTAGGGAGATAGATATGGTGATAGAGGATAATAATACTCCATATCTATTTAAATTGTGAATTGAACACACATCAACAACTGATAACCAGCAACGAGACCCACAATCCAATGAATGGTTCTTACTGCTCTTTGACTCAGTGTTTTACACTATGCAACATAGTACTTTATTATCACAGGATTATTGTCATAAAAACACACCTTTGTGGGGAATAGGTACTAAGATGTCCATTACTGATATAGAAAATGGATGTGCAATATCAAAATGGCAAATCGATACTGCAATATCCACTTCCAATATAGGGAATGGATCCTGCAGCCGCAATATGATATTGGATTTTTTTGAGATCCACTGCAGATTTATAAAATACTGTAGATATTGCCCCAGTAGTTATAGTATCTGTACTTTTTGGTCATGGTTTTGGTTGGTTGCGTTTGCATTTAGTGAACATCATTTCTATACATTCTTTTAAATGCAGCAAAGTGTTCATTGATGTTGCATAATGTCAGCCAGTTATAATATTATATAAATAGATACAGTAGACTGACTCCACTGCTGCTCATCACAATGTAAATCTGTAAAAACTGTAGCTACTAGCATTCAGCATTTCAGCAATGTTGATCATACTGTTATTTCTGTGTAGTACTTATTCTTCATAATTTATTGTTACCCAATTTTCTCTCACGGTTGATTTTCTGACTTTCTCACTTGGACAGAATAATCCCCCCACAAGCTGAAGTCATAGGCTTCTTCTGAGATATTATCACCTTAAAAATTTGTTAGAATAGCATTCATTTGGACTTGTGTTTACTGGTCTCTTGTAAGAAACCTATCTGGGTCCTTGGCTTGTGATATGTTGTGCTGAGGTGCTGAGGAGGTTTGCTGCCGCTGGAAACAGGGTTGATGAGAGTGGAATTTGCAGGTTGTACAACCATATCAAGGAGCTTAAATATGCTTAAGAGCTCTGTAAAGCTGACTGACATTTCTGTATAAAAAATGCTAATTGATTGAATTGTTATTTTCTATAAACCACACCGCAGTGGTTACAGATGGTGGAATCAGATCTTCGTGGTCCTCGGGAGTCTCCTGTTGTCCTTGAGAGTGGGTTCACTCAATTAATGGCTGTAATTGGACTGTTTGGAATATCATCACAGCTAATGTTACTTTGACAGTGATTTAATTTGACATGTTAATCAATCATCAACATAGAGCACACACTAATATGTTAACAAGGGCTATAAATAGCATTCATGCATTCACACTGGATGCAGACAATGGTGTGGTACACAAGGAGTTGTGTGTGATCGTAATATATTTGCACTTTGTTTATTGATTTATTTTGCCCTTTCATCTTTAGCTATTGTGCCATGGGTGTTTTGCTCAGCAACGGAGTCAGAAAATAAAAGGAAGTGCCAAAAAATAAATAGTATCTGATCAACTATTGTGTGGTGTACGTGTCATGAGTACTTTCAATTCTTTGTACTGCCTCACTTTAGTCCTTGCTTGCACCATTAATTTGTTATTCAGTGTCTCTTCATGTGCAAATATTATAGCTCAAAACCAGTTTCAATGTACTTGCTGTTTGTACAACAGATCCTCTCCCTTGCCCAAGTGTTAGATTAATTACTTTGCTTTAATGGGCCCCACTACTGGGTACTAGTAATTAAAAGATAATGATTGGTCCCTTTGAATGTTACAAATAAAGATGCACGAACTCATTTGTGTTATTCAGGTTGTTCAATAAAAGATTAGGGCCTGGGTGGGGGCGGGGTTGAGGGTGGGGGTAGCGGTGCTGGGGCTACTTGCTTTTTCTGCCAAATTATCCCTGCTTTCCCGCGGTGTGTCTCCGCTCTCAGCAATCCATATCAGATAAACTTTGGATTATCACACTGGATAAGAATAATGAATAAACACAGCTGGTCATTGGCATTCATCTCCATGACCCCCTCCCCTATGAATAGCTGCTGAAAAATAAAAGTGAAGTCATTTAAGTTTTTATATTGAGGACTGTATCTCTTCTCCCTACTTTTTATTGGATGTTGACAGCTGTGTTTGGTGATGAAATTAGTCCAGCCCCCCTCTGCGGGGACTGGTGAAACTCTTCATGACCCCTCTTTACATGTCTTTAAAGATTGACCTGCTGCAAATTGCAGTAAAAGCTTACTATAAAAAAGCCGCTGTGAGGAAACATGGTGCTTCATGTTTGATTAATCCTGACAGGTTGAGCCACACAAGCCACTGTCATGCTAAATACAGGGATCATAGTCAGAAGGGTTCTCTTTATACATAAAAAGTGTGAGATTAGTTTGTTTAGATAATCCTAGAAATGCAATTTAAACTAAGTACCTAAGTACCTTCCAAAAAACTATTTTCTATTGATATCAAACTAACTTTTTTTTAACAGTTATGAATGCAGCATGCCAATACTCCAGTGACAATAGTGTTGGGATTTTGGGAGGTTTCTATAATTCAGTAAGTAGTCTTTAGTTTGTGATCCCTCAACATGGCTGCATTTCTCAAAGAAAGATGCACCCCAGCAGCTGTCTTGATGAACTTGTTGCACTGTAACACTGCTTGAGAAGAAACACTGTGTCTGATGACTGTTCTGCTTCATACAGAAGACAAAAACAAGACAGAAACACGGCCTTTTATTATACAGTATAGAGTAGTAGGGTTTTCTGTGAGCACTGTTCTTAGAACAGAAGATACTGAATTTAATTTCAATAGATTATTTTTCAAACAGACTGATTTTTTTTTTACTAATTGAATCTCTAAGATATACCTTGTTAATGAGTGTGGTTTTGAGGTGGGAGGCTGATTTTGTTACCTTTGGAGAGAGATAAACTAACCGTTTGCCTCGTTTCCAATCTAAATGCTAAACTAAGCTAACCAGCTGCTGAATTTACCTTCGTATTTATCATACAGGTATGAGAGTCACCCTGATCTTGTCATGTAACTCTCAGCAAGAAAGCAAATAAGTGTAATTCCCAAAGTTTTTAGTTTTTCCCTTACATTTCTTTATAATGACAACATTATAATACAGTATACAGATGAGGAAAGAATAGAAAGAGAGGAATGTGACAAAGGATGGTATGTCAGATTCAATACAATGCATATATCATTCTCCATTGAGCCACTGTAGGACACTTTTGCTTTAATTATGCCCCCATTATTACTGAATAACCCCCCAGAACTATTTGAGGACTTGATGCCTTGTCTTGTCATGCAAAATTATCATGGTGAAGTCAAACATCATGCAGTCAGCAGTGCTGTAGTAATGTAGTTTGAGGTTTGTCCTCCAGTCATAACAGGCAACCTTTTTGCTCCTAATTGACCTGCATGTTTATTGTATTAGATTTGGCATGTCAGGTAGTGCATTCAGTAAAGAAAATCACATTTGATTTTTATCATTTTTACTACAATACATGGAATGCTCACTCCTTTAAATGACATAAGCAGGAAATGTGATTTCTGGGCTGCACGGTTCATGTTTTACTACAGTTTCTCCATGACTGCAGCAAACGACTGACAGATGGCCAAATATGCCATTTGTGATCAGGTCAGACCATGTGACCTGCAGCTTCTTGGTAACGACAAGGGAACGAAGAAAGGATTGCTCACATCAGATCGGGACTGAGCTACTGTCAGGAGACACGGAAAGCGAGAGGCTTTGCAGGGACTCATTAGCAAACCAAGTAATTAACGCCTGGCAGTTAATGCACATGACAGGCAACATGTTACATGAAAACTCAGCTCCCACACACTTCCAGTTGCATCTCAGCAGGAGGAGAGGCACAAGGCAAAGGAAGGCACTGCTGTGTTTAGTCCTTCTTCCTACTGTTTGTAATCACCGGACACACTAGGGGCCTGAAAGAAATGCTTCTCAGCCATATGATGGACTCTGTGATGTAGAAAATATGTTCATGAATCTTAATTTCTCCACCGATAGATCAAGCCAAGTAATTTTATTATTTATTTAAAGTTCCACAGAAATGTTTTGCTTACGGCCAAATGCAAAGATAAAGTCAAAGAAGATTTTTAACGAGTTTTCTGACATTAAAAGATACTTTTATCCTTTATAAAACTATGTCATCAGTCTGTGATGTCACTCGTGTTCCATATGGTTGCGATGAATCCTGCTGTTCAGTGGAGGTAACGCACAGTACACAATTAGCTTGTCAGTTGTCGTGTTTCAGGTGTTCATATAGGCAGAGAAGTAAGACTTCTCGTGTCTTTTAAATAAAGATTAATTTTCAACACCATGTTGAGGAACGAGAAAAAAGCAACAACAAATATGACAAACCTCTGTGAGCTCTGGCATTTTTTTTAAAAACAAAAGTATCATGTCACAACTTGTGAGAACTTGAAAATGTACGCTCCTGAAATTGTGACTATCACAAGAGTGGGTTGTTCACTTGGATTCCTCTCTCCTGACCCAAATCTGCCTTGTTTGGTTTTGCTTCAATAGATGAGGTGGGAAAACTTTCACAAGTACAGCAGTAGATGCTTTGTTTTACCGAACTGATTCAGGATGTACAGAGCTGTGAGGGGGCTCGGGAACATGCCATGATTGTACTTTAGATATCGGGTGCTGCAGCCTGATATTTTCTGTGCAGTAAAAGAAATGTACAAGATTATGGATGGCTTTAAGATTAGAAAACTCTGGTGAGTGAATAAATTGCAAAACATATTTATACATACACAAAACATATGTATATTCAAACATTCACAAATTTGATACATACACTCCCTTTTTGCACTTCCCGGCGGGTCCCGTTGGGTTCGGGCATAATTTTTTATCATTTGAATCGGGCCCGGGCCGGGCTCGGGCTGGGTTGGGCTTGACTTCTAAGGCCCGTTTCATGCTCTAGTGAGAAGTAATATAAATAAGTGAAATAATTATCATTGTTGCTCTAAATAATACATGGTTGTGACAAAGCAAACAACAACAAAAAACAATTTGTTTCGTGCAGACAAAAGGAAAACTTAATCTCTTGATTACGTCTTAAATATTAATTTGTCTAATCATCTCTCCTGCATTCACAAACCCTCAACAAAACACTGTTTTCGTGCGCTATAGTGGGCAGGCTTGTATGTTCAACCAAAGACCAACTGATGTCTTGTATGGCCAATCAGAAGAGGAGGTTGCGGTCAATTGTCCTTTGACCTTTAATGCTAATGAGATGCGCGGGTTAGCAGCAGAGACGGTCGATAAAATTTATGGAATATCTCTGAGGTCAGTAAGCCTCATGGCTAACGTAATAAAAGTAGTTAGCTGAAGCGTTGTGAAGATTAGTTCACCTAGTTCAGGTGTAGCAAAAGTTTTGGTGGTTTTGGCTTGGCCACCGACAAACATGATAAGTAGGCGCTTGCAAAAACAGTTAGGCAATGGCACACCTGCAAGTTGGTGTGACAGACTTTTTTATATCAGCTGATGATGGTGGCCTCCCTGTGGGAAAAGTGATTAAAGCTGTCAAGTTGGAGAAGGGCTTTTTTTTTTCGTGAAAATATTCTGAACCCTTGTGCCTAGCTTACAGTATAAAAAACAATGATAAACATGACAAAAAAAGTTACATTTAATATTACTGGACCTATTGAACGAATCACTCCATAACAGATAAGTTAGAAAGTTGGAAAGTGGGACCTGAACAAGGTGTGCCCCAGTCTTGTCTGGTAGGCTGTTTTCGGTCAATTGTCCGGTCAATGAGATCTTTCTGTGGATGCTACAGCATGTATGAGTGCCGTTATAAACTACAAGCAATATCTGTGTTGTTATGTTCGGATCACAGTGGATGGCTAGCTATATTAATGCATTTTTGTAAGATGCATGACGGACAGTAGATTGGAAATCATTACACCAAGCAGTTAAAAAAAAACAAAAACAAACAAAAAAAAAACAGGCAGGAACAGTTAATTGTAAAAAGCGCTCCCAAGTGTCTCCATGTATGCTGTTTGAGTTCAATACCAGGAAAACTAACAGGAGCTTTCCTTTAACTGCATTTACCAAATCAACATCTTGAGGTGATTATGAACATGTTTCCAAGAGCAAATGCTGTGATGTAGGCTTGGCACTGTGTGTTGATAATTACAGTGGATAATGGACGGAGGGATAGTAACACATTGCAGGAGGTGCTGGACCCAATGGGCCATGATAATTAACCAAAATCTTAATGACACTGGGCAAAATGATTCCCCTCTGACTCGTATATGATAAATATTCCATGTTTCATTACAATAATGATGGAAATGCAAAATGCCAAACCACTAACTGTCAAACTTTTGCCGCTGTTGTCTTGTAATTAGAGGAAGCTCTAACTGTCTAATTTCCCAGTGCAGCCTGTGCCAGCTTTTAGCAGTCTCATGAAAGAGTGGTGACAGGGAAGGGAATTGTGTGTAGAACAGAGTTGGACTGCCCATTGAAGAGTTTACCGTTAATTCAGTACTTGGCATCCACTCTGTGTGAATGTTTTATCCTTTTGACAATTAAAGAGTTACAAGTCATAGAGTTAGTTACACAGAGTGTAATCCTTTGTGTACTGTTTCCAGGTTGTTGTTTTCTGCAGCTGAGCCAAAGTTAGTTTTTTCTCCTGCAAAGAAAACACTTTTATGTAAGAACGATCTATTACCAGCAGCCCTGGAGAATTGACTTTTTTGTTACAGTTGTGGCCAGATGGACAAATGAGTGGGCATCTTGTAGAAATGACAAAGTGAACCAGAGTGGTCTTATACAAACACATTAGTCAAGTTATTTTGACCACCTCGCCTCTGTGTAAACTTGCTCTACACAGTTGAGAAATCCCAGTTCAATTTCCGTGCTGGCTGCTTTAACCCACATAGACACCAGAGGGAGCGGTGATCAATACACTGTACTTGGCCATCATTATCAAGACTTATATCCCCTTCAGCTCAGGGCCCATTAAATCAGAGGACCACATTCTTCCCGCCCAGTGTCTCAACCCAGACTCCTGAGTCACATTAAGGTCTGATTTACGCGTCTTTAATGACAGGCCACCCTTAATTAGCTGATGGCGCAAAAACACAGCCACTACTGAAAAGGATGACCATCCACGGTCAGGATGATGTTTGCTTCGGGCCACTTTCAATCTGTCATCCATATCAAGCCGCGCTCACATTGCAAAAACAGCTTCCTCTTGTGGCCGTGGCCATACCTCATATGTTGAGAGATGCCAGAGGCAATAATGAATCCTTGCTGAGATGCCTGATCCCTCTCATCAATTCCGGGCACCAGTGACGTGAGTCTTTTGGTCTGCAGCAAGGTCTGTAACTTCTCTTTCCTGAAGTATCTGCTGTCAAACAGTGGACTCTGATGACTCCTCCCTCCCTTGTTTTGGTCACAATCCATTGGTTCCAGCCTGAGAGGCTTTCTATATCATTAGCAAAAAAATAATTTGGTTAGTTTAATGGAGTGACTTAGACTAACAAGTTGTTGCAACAAGAATACCCTGAAGTGACTTGAAATGTATTACCACAGTAGTAGCGGCTGCTCATTAGCTCCTTGCAGTGTTATTGCAGTTAGGCTCATAAGAAACCTGCATAATATCCATGCACGGCTGTAAAAGAGAGACGGCTGATAAATTGCATAATAACCAGATTAGCAATATGTCACACTAAGCCTCTGGCAAACGGCAAGGGAATTGGGAAGATTCTCCCCACCCTGTGAGATGAGAAAGATATAAATAGAAACCTTGAAGCACAATTTGTCAAGTTACATGAGCAGAAATGCATTCGCCTTTCCACCCCACCCAAAATATGTAAGGGTCCTATGAAGCAGATTACATCAAGTCATTATGAAAATGGGTGATGCCATTGTGAAAGCATCAAATGTCTAGTTTAAAGGTCACATTCATTTGAAAACCTCTAGTTTGTGATCTTTATTTCATGGTATGTGACTGCAAATATGCAGCAGGACAAGACAATCTTCTTTTAGACAAAACGTATTCTGGTTATTGCAATTTGGTAATGTTTTCTATTAGCGCAAAATCATGCCTGGCTGTCTAAAGTGATAATTTTGGCTGTTTCCAAGCTGGAAATGAAATTGAATCGTGCACTTTTGTCAAGGTCAGTGGCCTGATTGAACACTTTGGTCTCCAATAAAGTTGCAGTAGTCATAAAGTTTAATGAAAGTTCTTTTACTTATTTGTATTTGATTAATTTCTTTATAAACAGTACATGAGTAGAACTATTTCAAAGACACATTTCACTATTTATAAGACACATTATTCCACAAAACACAATAAAAGTCGCTGGGCATTTACTTTACAAGGAATGAATCCCATTTTTTTTCACATGACAATAACACCACACGACTATGTGTTATGGCAACAACTTCCCGAACACACTTACACCTTTGTTCGGTAGAGTTAGTGTCAACAAAGTGCCATCTTTGACAAGGACATCATTTAGAGTGCCTTTGAAACCTCTTTGAATTGAATGTATTAAGCATTTTGATCTAAATATTTTGTACCTGGAGGGCTATTTATCAAACAGGCAGACCAGCCTGGAAGTTCAGTTCACTTGTCATCAGTTCTCTGCCTTTTAAAAAATAGTTTCAGATTTGCACAGGTATATTAAAAGTAAGGTGGTTTGCTGTGATGGTGAAGAGAAAATTTAATTAACCTTTATTTTATAGAAATATCAATGACAACAAACAAAGTGTGCAGGGAAGCCTCTTAGAAAGAACAAGACAGCACTACAATGGTGTGCCTGGCTATATAACTCCAAAGAGAGACTGCATGTAGAGTCATGGCTGGTTGGTTACTGAACATAAATTCAAATTTGACATTCACAGAGCTGCAAAAGCACTAGCAGTAATCTTTTAATGAGATAAACAACAATGGCAATAACTTTGCTTTTTTGTTTGCTTTCATGTCATCAGTCGCTTTAACTCTTGTAGAGGTTAGTGAATCATACCATTTGATTTTTTTTTTTCAAGCCGTTCTCAATTTAAATGTTGCTGTAATGCTGTCATTGATTCTCGTTATGTTGTCATTGAAATGCCTAAATAACACTCTTTGCTAAAGTATAACTGCACCGTTGAAACATTATTAAAACATATTTGACTCACTGTGGTACAAATTCTGAAAAAAATATATATATCTATAGTTACCCCTGAATAGTGTTTAGAGAAAAAGCGGCTGTTAGCGGCTGTGGCCCTGACCTCTGTTTACTCTGTGTAACTCTCCCCTATATTGCTTCCTCCCAAGTTAGAAATTGGCCATAACAACATGTTTTTATTTATGAATCACTGTTTTTCTAGTGTGTTTTCAGTAGTCTGCACTTCACCTGTTTACTCTCAGTGGTGGTGGTGAGTGTAGTTTGGTGCACTTCCTGGCGTCAGTGGAGCTGCTCTGTTCTCTACAGGGCAACAAATGAAAAACGTGTGTGTTCCAGTGACGTTGCAAACAAGCCAAGCCATGAATTTAGAACAGGATATTGGCTAGAGGGGAGCTGTTTGAAAAGTAATTACATCAAAGGCTGTTGTGGGAATATTTGCCACACAAAAATTGCAGCTGATGATAAGCAAGGCCCCACAAGGCAGTAATTAGGGACTCCTGCCTTATGGCCAGTGCATTGTGGCTCTTTCTCATGCTAAATAATTCTTCTTACATTTATGAACCTGTCAACGTATAGGAGCTACAGTAAGTGCTGAAATCTCTCTGTGTTATTGCCTGTCATGCCTCTGACTGACTACATCTCACTCACTGATCCTCTGGAAGTCTATGTATGCTGTGAGTTTTGAGCATAATTTTGTGTTGAAAATAGATTTGTATATTATCCCTCTCTGTCAGCAGAAGAAGTAAAGTGTTCTGCATGGTCTTGGGAAATGGGAGGTTCTTGGATGCTAACTACTCGGGTTGGGTCAGCTTTTGTGTTGTTTTGTGCAACTTAACTGGCAATTGTCATCTCGAGCCATTCGGGCAATCCTCTCAACTTTGTCTGCCGCACATGTAGTGTTAGCAGAGTACGCGTAACAGCTTAGCAGATGGCGGTGCAGAGTTAGCAGTGTTTTCACTCTAGGTTGCCAACTAGTCTGTGAAATACACTGGTGTAAAGTTGATGTGAAATGGCCCCATAATTTTCCCTTCTCATAACTCTTGACAAATGTCATGTCACTCGTATGTTACACATCTCTTAGCTGTGTTAGCGAGATAGCTAGCCAGCTAGTACAGTAACACAGGAGAAGTATGAAGCCGCGCTTTAACTCACTTTCGCTGCCCTGCTAATACAAACTCAACATATCTTGTTTCTGTTTGAATTTAAAAGCCCTCTACATTTTATTGTGAAACATTTGTGTTGCGAAAAATCCATTCTCATTCATGGGTCTTATTTTGATGGCAGCAACTGAGTCATGTGCAACACCTAGTGGTAAAATCTGGCATTACCAGTCCGGTCCAGTCTTTGTCTTAATATCACCGGTTTAAAAATTTCGTCCCAAGCCTACTAACTCCACACTTGATCTTACTTTTATCTTACTGTAGTCTAGTGCAGTGAAGGGGACTGTGTAATAGTGCTGCATCCTGGACATACAATGCAATAGAGCCAAATCAGTTGCTTCAGAGAGGCTCATGACCTCTTTCTGTACCTGTCCTCACCATGTTCATCTGTTATTGTTTGGAGGGTTTGTGTGTATCTGTCTCTCTGTGCATGCGATTTCCTCTGTAACGTGCAGCTACACCCCCTAAGCATATAGAGCCTGTCAGAGGATGTTGACCTACATAGTCTCTGCCAAGTCATGGATGCAGAGGTGGATTTTGACAGTCTTACATACTTTTGCTTGGCAAGAAGGTGATGATAGCTTATGGGTTGGCCTGTTTTTATAGAGATGGGCTTAGCTGGTGTCCAGTTAAATGTGTTAGAGAAGCAGGCTGAAGTTCCATCGTCGCCATTTCCATCATCTTCTGTTTGCACACACACACACACATCATTCATGTCATTACGTGCTGAGACAGCACACACACACACATCATTCATGTCATTACGTGCTGAGACAGCACACTATTGGCAGTGAGTGATGATAATCAAGAAATTTAAGACAAATACCTAGTTTGCAAGTTGTATTTTATTCCACACAAAAAAAGAAAAGAATATTTTTCATATTTTTGCAATATTGCAATGGTTAGCAATCATACTGCACCACTGCAGGCTTCAATCACAGTGTGCCCAATCTCTTGTTCTCTGAGGAGAAAACTGTTGTGTGGGAGGTACTAAAGTCCCAATGTACAAACACTGAATGCAGCACCCAAAGTATAAATAAGCAGCTACCCCAATATGTATAACAGGAACAACATCTTTCTTATGTTCCATTTATGTTTTAAGCAACGCTGAAATTCCTGTCACCATGTTTTCATGAATAGTGATGCACACAAGGCAATGATATCTGTGCAGAAAATTACACTGACTTGTAGTAAAAGGCCTATATTTTTGTTAAAGTGACCCAAAATATGTTATTCCATTTGGGGACATTTACATGTGTACAATAATGCCGTGAGAAAAGTAATCCAGTCTGTTCAAGGCATTTATAGAACATGATTTCATAAATCGACAGCCCTCCATAATAACCCCATTTCCACAGTGTATTGTATGGTTTTGATTATCCAGAGAAAATGGTGTCTTGAGTTTCCTTCAGGGAAAAAAAAGTGCTGTGAGATATTTTAGGGGGCTCAGTGTGCATTGATCCTTATATAATCTGAGCGAGAGTGATTTCAGTGTATAAACTTGAAATCTGAATGGAGTAGCCGAACCGTTAATGTGCAGAATAGCACAGGAGGTCATATAGTTATTCTATCAGAACTTGTTGCAGACTTAAGATTTAATTTATGCTGTCTGACTCGTGATTGGGAAATGCGGAGCACAGCCTTCAAATTAGACAGTGCAGATGCAGTGCACATGTTCTTCCTGCTTTAACCAATTGAAAGTGACGACCCCTAATACATTTTCCAGGAAGTTGTGAAGGACTGATTATCAGTATCCCTGGCCGGGACACCTGAGGCTCCTGAGGTGTGAAACTGTCTTCAAAACCAATAACTAAATTATCAACCATATCTGTGAGAAATATCACGTTTGGATAAGAAATCTGCATCAGAAGGAAGACGAGATTTATTTTTGTGATCACACAATTGATCAGGAAAGTGAGCTAATGGTATCTTGCTCAGTCAAACTGGTCAATTATTTTATAATATGATGCTCTTAATGTATGCAGCAATAATACACACTTTATACAAATTGAATTAAAAAACAACAATAGAGATATGCATTAGTTATGTTTTTATGATAAAATGTGCATTATTATTTAAGAAAAAGCAGGTCTTTTTTTATTTTTAATTTTCTTCTTCTTTTATTTTCATTTTGTGCATTATTACATGTGTTTACAAGATTTGTGTGTGTGTGTCTGCGTGTGTGTGTGTGTATGTGTTCTCATGTGTACCAGAATAATAGACGCGTATATGAGGGAATAGAATTGGGATCTGCGTACAAAAGCAGATGTTTTCTCAGGGGGTGTGTGGCGCGCTCAGCAGTGTTTGGAAAAGGATGCACGCTGTGCTCACTGTAATTGGTGCATGTGTTAAAGCCAATCCTTGTGCCCTGGTCCCTTGTGAAGTTTGTTATCCTGCATTCCCACCTTCTTCCCAGTGGACTGCCGTCCAGGTCGTTGCGCTGCAGACATCGAAACTTGCCTACAGTGACTGAAGGGAATACAGTGAGATAGCTTACACTCGGAGACACTGATTTTCCCAAAGCAGTTCCTCCTTTTTGAGCTCACCATCTAACGCGTCTCTGCCTGTGCGTGGTGATTAAATTGGTGTTTGATTCTTGATCCCATGAGTCAAGTCACAGAAGATCTTGTGAGAGTTTAATGTTTTTCTTTTATGAACTAAAGTGAACAACTAAAGAGAAGTACGAAAACATTGCTACAAGAATCCTTTATATACATACAATGCATCAAGCTGCCAGACATCACATTGGTGAGTGGAGAAATGCTTATGTTACTTTGGAATTTCTTCTTGTAAAAACAGGACCCATAAAAAACAGGACCTAAACATCTGCTGATTGAGAATATGAGTCAGGCTTAGTGTCCCAGAATGTCTGGAAAAGAAAATTGTTGACTTTTTTTTTTTTTTTTTTTTTTTTGTATGTGCATGTTTCACAAATATAATCACATAGACAACGAGCTTTCCATTATTACTAACATATATCCGTATATTAAGGGAACTGATTAACAGATTAAAAGGAGAGTATGACTGTGTTTTCTGTGTTGATCCTGCAGTAGTTTTTGGCATTTGTATTTTTTGCTATTAATAATAGCAGTAAGATGCTGACACACAGACACTGAAAATCTTGTACAATCCTGATTGCAAAACAATCTATTGTGTTTTTTTGGGGTTTTTTTGGTTTTTTTTTAAGTATACACTCATTTCAAGTTTGATGCCTGCAGCACAGTGTTTCAAAAAAAAAAAAAACTGGGACAGGGGCTCATAAAGCTCCCATTTCGATCACAGCTAAACATGTTGGTAACAGGTGATAGTATTATGATTGGATATGAAAGGGACCTCCTCGAGGCTCAGTCGTTGATAAGAAAGTATGGCATGAGATTCACGACTTTGTGACAGTTTAATGATGGTTTAACGATGTTTCTTAACACACAGTTACAAATAATCTAGGGATTTCACACTCTTCAATCCACAATATCATTAAAAGTTCAGAGAGTCCAGATAAATCTCTGCTGATAAGCAGCAAAGCCTAAATCCATCAATAAATTCCCGTGATCTAAGATCCCTCAGGCAGCACTAGGTTAAGAACCAACATGATTCTGTAAATACTACATGGGCTCAGGAAGACTACAGAAGACAACATTGTCTGTAAACGCTGTTCATTGAGTGTTGGAGATTCTAACGTCCAAAAACACCGCAAACTTCTCTGGGCCGGAGCTCATCTGAGATGGACTGATGGAAAGTGGAAAGATGAGTCCCCATTTCAAATCGTTTTTGAAAATCATTGATGCTGTACCGTCCAGGCTAAATTTATGCGTTACACAGAGTCCCAACTTTTTTGGAATCTGGGTTGTAAAAACCTCGCAGTAATGAGATTGTTGTCAGCGAAAATAAACACATACGAATAAACAAACTTATAATGAGCAGATGTACAGGCCTTGCAGTTGCTCTACAAAGCGCATTATTGTGCTGGCTCCAGAGATACAAATTAATATGGGTATGGACAATGTAATGACAAAGAAAGAGAAAAAGAATGGGGCAGGATGCAGTGTGAATATAATTGAACAAAGCATAAAAATGTTGTTATATGTTGTAATGCACAGCAATGGGATACTACACTAGCTAGCTGGATTCTCACTGCGTCAATATAAAATACTAAATGGCAAATAAATGTAAATGAAACATTCTTCTTGGGGGTGGGAAAGTGTGAAACAATCAACACCAGAAGTGCAGTCATAAACTGTGCGACATGTACGATATGCTTCCTCCTATTGATTTGCCAGTGCTAATGATCAGCAAGAAATCTTTCACAGCTACTGATATTCCACTGGATTTATGATATAATGCCTATATTCCTTATGTTTTTCATTGAGGCGCTGGCAGCTGTCTGGTCATGATGCTCCCTCTGTGCTTGTCAGATGACAGGCAGCCTAGACCCTCACTCCTGGAGTCTATTTTTAGATGCCTAATAAGAATTCATTTAAGGTGGTGTCTTCAGCTGAAACAATATGTTCAGTGAACAACACTGTCAAGTCAGAAAAAAATGGGGAGAATAGTGAATAAAATGATTAATTACCTTCAAGTCTTTGTTGACTATAAACAGTGTGAGAATAAGAATAAGAAAAAGGCCCTGGTTCATCTTTTACCCATAACCACATGTGAAACATTAATGGCTTGCTGTGGTTTTCAATCATGTCACACTTGAGCTACAGCAACTGTAAGTGTCTGTTGTATCAAATAAATATTTCAAGCTTCAACATGATAAGGCCCTCTTCCTCTGTGTCGCCTCTCCGAGGCAGCTCTTTGATACTAGATTCCTTTTAGCTCAGAGATGTCATGAACGGTCTCTGACCCAAAAGCTCCATCTAGATGTACCACAGTTTCACACACTGCGACCACCTGTCATATGTAGTTCAATAAAACACATCTGAAGCATGCAATATTTATCACAATACCCACGAAGGTGCTTCCATAGACACAACTGTTGCAAACTGCTCACCCGCTTTCACAATAAAGCGACCAATAACCGATTTATAACAGACCTTACTATACACAGATGAAGAGGTTCTTCTTTAGACAATTCGTTTTTTAATCAATTAGATTGAGATACAAAACACAGATCCAATGGAAATTAAAACACAATGCACTACTATTTTGTGTATTACAGTAATTTTGCTTTAAAATTGGACTTTTATGCTTGAAGTCTAAATATCCAACCATAATTGTAATTGTTGTTTAATCTGTAGTGATTATTACTCCCCTTTTAAAACAGTTTTGTATGTGACTACACCAAGAAATCAGTAAAAGATTATGAAATTTTAAGTAGCATCACTGCCCAAGTATTGTATCACAGATCAGGATATCATTTTTTAATGAAATCCCTATTGAGAATTCAAGCACTTTCACTCCGAGGTAGGAATGGTACCAGATGGTGTGAGCATTCAGTTCCCTCCCCATTTTAAATGAAAGTTATGAGAACAGCAGTTTGTTTTAAAATGACCATGAATACAAGCTCATGATAGTCAACTGTAAAACAGCCGGTGGGAAGTAGTATTTAATTGTCTTTATTTAAAGCAGTGGTGTTGTTCAGTATCACCTATTAAAGCAGAAAACAGCGAGGCCTGCACAATAACTATGTTCTTGGATGCTGGATCACAATACTAGGTCAGGGAGCCAGTACCCCTCAAAATGTCTCTGCATGGTAGTACTCAGGGAAATTAGCCTACTGACTTAATTATGTCCTCTTCATTTTGACTTTATTACTTTATTGATCTTAAAAAAAGAGTCCTCAGAAGTAACGACAAAATAGGTTATTCGTCCAAAATGACTCATATGAGCACATTGCTGATCTGGCATCTGTATAACTAGGACAAAGATAACCAACAGTACTGTTGTTTGTAGATTTATTTTGTACTGTTTGTCAGAGAAATAAATACGATTTGAAGCCAACTTCTCAGATTTTAGATTCAGATTCATGGTAATCAGAAACCAGTTATGAGTACTGGAGCCCCAACGCCGTGTGAATAAATGACCAATGTTGCTAAGACAATGAATATTCACCAGTGTTTCTAGATTGTTGAGGTTAACGGAGTTGTCATTGTTGGTTATTTTAATATTAAATGTGACAATGGCTGAGGTGTCAGCAGCTGCTAAGTTGCAAGTTCAAAGCTTGTCAATGTGTCAGTCTACCTGTCATATGTGACTTGATCAGTGAGTGCCAGATATAGCAACACTATGAAGAGAATTCATTAATTGAGTGAGGGAGTCACAGCAGATGAGCTGAAAATTATTCAGATATGAAGAATAAATCATAGTGTGGTACTCACCTAATTATGGTATATACAGAGACAAATGAAAGAAGTAATAAGGCACCTGAGTTATTAGACAAGAAAGGAAAAATGAATGAATGACACACAGTATACAAAACCAGGTCTGTGCCACAATAAATGGCTGTTGGTCCATTATATTAGTTACCATGGCAGGAAAACATCACAGATGTCAGACATCTCATCAGACATCAGACGTCTCATTAACTAAGTGCTGGTCCTTGAAGCATCATTGATAATGGCTGCGTAACTTGTAACTGGCATGGATATAATAGTACAATAAGAACAACGGCTAATATGTTAGGAGCATCAAGTCTGAGATAATTATATTATCTACTACTAAATGTCAGAATAGATTTTGCTGAATAGATGCTATAGAAAGTATAACCTGCACGTTGGAATTACAGTTTCCTGGTGATTAAATGTTGTGTTTGTAAAATTTTGAGTAATTTAAAGATGTGGTTGGTCAAGAACATGGTCCCACATGATTTTTCACACTGATGTTGAGGGTAGACTGAACACCACAGTGACTCACTATTGCCTCTCGTGGCACACATGGTATTACAAGAAAAACAAAAGTTAGACAGCATCTAATTTTTAGTAAATATGTCTTCAACACAAGTAGTATTTAACACAATATCATAGCTATAACCTCTCAAGATTATGTTAATATTGTTGGTTCATTTTTTTGAATGTTTTTAACATTCTTGAACTATAATTCTGGCCCAACTTATGTACCCACTTCTAAATGCCCTCTGTTGGAAGGTATGACATAGTTGTCCAGTGTTTTTATGTGAATGGGGTAAGGAACAATAACCTCAAAATGCAGATGTAATTGTCTCACCTTTCTTCGGCCAGTGTAGTTATGGCAAAATCTGCACCTCTTCTGTTAATTACATAATGATCTTTACTCCCTGAAGTCAAGCAGCAGAAGTTAAGTGACAATATGCAAATATTACTTGCCCTTTTGGGGGGTAAGCTAAATATGCAAGAGTAGTCTTGCATGTCACTGTTAATAACACAGAGTGTTTATCATTTGCTGGATGCACCACTTTACAAAAAAAAAAAAATTGGAGCATAAATTAAGAGTATATCCACTGCTGCAGGCAGCACTAAACCACTGACCATAACACTAGTGCAGACAATGGGTAGACTACTTTCAGTTATAAATCAGCTGTAATGCCGGGTGTCATCTCCATAAACTATAGAATATCTTAAATTAAATACAAGTGCACTTAAAGATGAGTCATTTCAATGCTGAGGGATAAAAACTCACATGAAAAATGAATAGAAAAGGAATTAAATATATATATGAATATGTGAAGATGGCTTAACTGATCAATGTGATTATAATACATTCTTGTACAGGCAAAATAATTGTCCTCTTAAACAGCATTTGAACATTCACTTGGTCTCAGCATATATAAACAGCCCGAGATAACACTAGCTGCCATAAAAAGCATACTATAATGCAGATGTCGTTACAACGACTTTAAGCAGCAAGGTCCACGATTAGCTTAACATCTCCAGTGGCTAGCTCAACACATGTACAGTAGATTCCAAACTCAACAGTGTTCTCCGCCTGTGGTTGGACACAGTTGTATTGATTCAGCCACGCTAACGTCACCAATGGCTGCATTGTCCTTAGACGTGGAGTCGAATCTCATCAATGAGATTCTGATGAGCTCCAAGTAGCATGCTGGCAAAAATCGCAGATTAAAAATAAACAGAAATATTCTTAACATGCCATGGATGATTAGAAATATGCTCTGAACAGAGTTGTCACTCAAATTCAGTATGTTTTAGATCATTTTATATTGTTAGCGTGTGAAAGATCAGTGTATTGGTATGAGGATGGAGGTGGAATAATAAGCCATGCAAATTGACATCACTATAATATATTCATGATTTAAAACAGCAACAATATAATCTGATTAGTTTCACTCCAAGCCTTTGTTCTTATTGTAATGACAATCTGGGATGCCGAGGTTGAGTGCTAAGGCAGTTGGCATATCTCATAAATAAGCAGCAGCTACAGAAAACAAAATTGCTAAGATACAATAATGGTTACCACATCTCAAAAGAATAGCTTCAGTAAATTATGGTAATTTACTAATGAGATCAGTTCTAAAATGAGTATAACACAGCTGTCCGGAATTATTTTCATCTGCCTTCCCACTTTCTTTGAGGGGGAAAAAGAAAAAAAAAAAAAAAATCAAGATGTGGCACAGTGCCACATCTTCACCTTGAAGTGCTTTAACACCAGTTGGATGGCTAGCTGTCATGCTTGGAGCCAGCCTTCAGGAAATGTAGCTGTGGAAAAAATATATATATATCAATGAGGGGTTGTGAGAAAAAGAGCGGTTGCCATGGTGATGCAGTGGCAGACGGGCTGGGAGGGCTGGATGTTGGTTTCTGTGGGCCGCAGGAAGTCAGATGGGGTGGGGAGTAGCCAGGGCTGTAATGAATGTCGTGAGGTATGTCCAAGAGCCAGTTGATGAGCCTCGGTGCTGTACCAAGGGCCTGTGCATTTTTTTTTCACCAAACCTCTGTCCATTAAATCTCCTTGTATAGACCTGTTCAAAATGCAGGCCAGGATTGCATTCATTCACTGAGCGCCGATTTTAGAGGCTGCTCTTCATATGCAGATGAGTGTGTTTAATTGTTGCAGCGCCTAATTCCTAATGTATGAGAGGAAAGAGGAAATGCATCCGAAGATGTGTATTCAAATGAAATATTCAAGGCTTCTAATGAAATATTCTGTCAGTTTGGAGTTTCTATGGGCGACTCTGCCAGTGGAGCTGCTTTTAAGAACAGAGGCAAGCTGCTTTAATGAGCCGCTGGGCAGCCTCAGCCAGCCTTTTAAACTCTGCCTGTTTGTTTGTTTAGTGGCCTTTATTCTTTGTCTGGCGTGGACTTTTCATTGCAGGATGATGGACCAGAAATTGCATTAATAGCTTGTTGAAATCCTTTGTGCCCCGTTTCTGTCTTGACAATACGCAGATGATCATCTGACATTTTTGAAGTCATCTTCCTCGTCTTGATCTGTATTTCTGATAGGCTCCGTCACGAGGATAATCATGTCTTGTGGGCGTAGAATATGTTACATTTTATCTTTGAAACATATTTTCAATTAACAGGAGGATGGAAAATGATACCCTATCAAATGTGATGATAACAAAAAAAAAAAAAAATGGGTGATGATATTCTTACAGTGTTCATTTTTTTTTTTACATGTTACTAATGGGCATATCCAGATTGCTTAATTAGAGACACACTGGATATGTTAATTATGCCAAGAGGAAAGGAGCTGGAGTGTTAAATTACTTCACAATGCAGTGGCTCATCCACTAAAAACAAGAGGCATTTTAAAGGTTTGAAATGTAATCACAAGGGTACAAAGAAAATTTAAATAACAGTGCCCTTGATTGTGTCCTGAGGTGAAACTGCAGAGAGGAAGAGCAATTTTATACTCTAGGGAGGTGCTTATCAATGTTGGCTATAAAACATTTCCTGTTGAGTTTGAAACGAATTTTTAGTGGGTGTACTAACGAAGCAACTGAACTTTTGATTATGCAATGCAATCAGAACTCTTTGTTAAAAAAATGAACTGATAGTACATTCCCTTCTGAATAATTACATGCAGTAAATCAGCATTTAATCACCAATTTACTTGCTTTTGCTCTGACCACAGTTGTTTTATTTTGTAGGTTCAGACCTTTTTCTGAACGCAGCCTTTGGCAAAGAGGCTGCAAGTGCCTCTAGCTTTGTCTCTGTCAGCTGTTGCACGGTGCATTAATATCCACTAGATACTCAAGTTTTAGAAATAATGCGCAATTACTTCCTCTGACAGTTTCAGCTTTGATATGATCAAACAACCAGGACTCGCTCACTTGCTGGTCTTGATGTTTCTCTTGTGGCTTTTGAAAATTGAAAAAAAGAAGAGCATTTGTTTTTATATTTTAGTCACAAGGCACACAGTCTTGTCTTAGCAGGGACAGACATCACACAACTGACAAATGAACAATCACGTATGAGATATGTGGTGGTATGGGGTAGTAGGAAGCTAAAACAGGTGAGACAGCAGCCTCCACAGTTGTGTGTGTGTGTATGTGTTTGGGTTTCTGTCTGGAGCTCAACGCCACTGGCTACTGACAGTCTACATTAAAGATTTGTGTTGCTGCATCGTGTCAAACTGAACCACAGGAGTTTATCCAGACAGGCTCAAGTCTGGGAATTTAAAACAGTTTTGAAATGTTGTTGGTGACCCTGACTGTTACTGACAGTAAAAAGCATAACTGCATAAACAGATAGTAAATTCAGCAAAAAGTCATAATCCATACAATCATAATCAAAATTTGCACTGCAACAAGCATACTAACATGCAAAATAAATTAAGGTTATTCTTGAATGAATAAAAAATAAATAAAATAAAAAATAAAAAAGTACCTTTTCAGATTTTAATTTGTTGATTCAACTGCATTTGTTATTTTTATTTTAATGCTTAAAAGAATACTTCACTCACACAAGACACTTCTGTACTATTGTTTCGACTGTCACGATGGACAGTTCAAATAAAAAAAGCCAGCAGAATCAAAGATACCGTCTTTTTTTATTCCATATATTGTCCCGGAGCATACATAACCCACAATGCAACTCAAACACTGACAGTTTGGTCAAAGATTCGAGTGTGTTATGCTAGTTGTGGTTAACGTAGCCTCAAGGTGGTAGCCTCAAGCAGAGATAAGGAGTGGGCTACGGAGGTCTGGGAAGCTCACTTCTTTCCAACTCCTCACCTCCGGATTTGTTTCATTTTTCAACTATAGTAGTCTTCAGACTCAGTTGACATTGTGTCACTTGATGCCGTTTTTCAGATTTTGCACAGCTCCCTCTGGAACCACAGAAGGCTTTATACAACTTTTTTCCACATATGAAGTAGTACTCCCCAAATCCTGTAAACAGACTTTGATACAGTTCTCCTTTGAGGTTAAAGTTAGCGGTTCCACAATGTTTCTTCTCCTTGGTAAATATTAAAAGAAAATGTTCCTTTTAAATACCTGACTGATAACCTAATCGGTGCAATGGCTGACCCTTCATAGCTTCAGGCCTTGTATAGTGCTGTCCAGTCTCTCCCTGATTGAAGTCATGTTTAATATATTTCTAAAAACAATATATATTGTTAGGTATTGTTAGGTGAGGTAGCAACATATATATAAATTATATTTATATATTATATACATAACAGCATTTAAATAGCTTAAAGTGCTTGTATTTGCATATCCAGTCATGTTATATCATCTAAAATTGCGATCCAAGATGTGTGTACAGTAGATATGTCTTTGGGTAACCAGAAACATCTGGTCACTGTTGGGGTTAAATTCTGGAATAAATGTCCCTGGCATGTTTTCTAGGAGACAGATGAAAATATATCCTTTCAGTTTGGCTGTCACACATACTCCAGATTTGAGAATACTTTATTTAAAATTCTCTGGCCTAATTTTTCTAAGCTTGCTTGGAGAAACAAACAAACAAACACACCACAGTAATCCGTGCTTTCTTTCATGTTCATTTGTTTGGAGTCTAAACATGTTTGAATCTGTAATACAATATTGTTTTTATGGAGCAACATAGAACCTAATTAATCACTGTAGAAAAAAAAATGAATTCTATTTATAATGCACTGTAATTAGTCTGCATGCACAGAATGAAATTAAGGAGAGTTAAATTGGGTGTTTAGTGATTAAAAATGATTTATTGGGACTATTGAAAGAATTTAATAAATATTTAATGCCATGCACACCCTGCTTTTAATCCTAAGGATATTAAAACTTATCCCAAAGACGGCTGACTTTCACAGCTAAGGAAAAGGAGGAAAAGTTTAAATGACACATACATTCCTGTTTCCTTCACAGTAA
Organism: Protonibea diacanthus; assembly: GCA_028641955.1. Classification (NCBI taxonomy): domain Eukaryota; kingdom Metazoa; phylum Chordata; class Actinopteri; family Sciaenidae; genus Protonibea; species Protonibea diacanthus. Next base: position 14,234,102 of record CM053976.1, on the reverse strand, counting down.
ACATATATAGGCATTTTTAAATACATTTAAGCTAGAACAGTTATTGTTTTGTCTAAGAGCTACCAGCCATCACATATCAAAATCACAAGCCACGTGTCTTGTCTTATAACACTGTTGTGTCCTTTTTGCCAATATCCTACATGACTGGGAGCTGAGATGTTGCAATAGTTGTTTGAGAGTGACTGCACAATGTTGCTTTATTTATTTGTGGATATAGATTCTCTCCCTTGTGTTCTTCTCCATCTTCGAGGTTTAACTGTTCTGCACCAATATTGAAGCCTTCCTTCTTTGCCTTAATACGACCAGTGGTGTAGCAGATGGAGCTTTACAATGAAGCGTGCGTGGAAAATTAATAGTCCTGAGGTGCAGAGTGTTGCATGATGCTTTTATAAGTTAACAAATATTTAATGGGTCCTTCTGAGGAGAGGAAATGCATGAATAATGCATGTATCCAAACTACTGTGTTATGCTAGCTGGATAGTTAAAGTGTACCTGCAGTCAGTGGGTACAATGTCAAAATATTTTCCCCTTCACACTTGTGATGAATACTGATACTAATATGTTTTGTGTGTTTTGAGTGTCTTAACCAGGTTATCAGCGACATGCTGAGTAATGTAATGATGTAGTAATAATGACTCTCAAACTATACACTGTGTATATGTATTGTATGTGTGTGCAGAATCTACTTCACATAATGAGACAGAGCTCGGACCACAGTCCTAAAACCTCAAAGATTCAAAAAAAAGAAACACAGAAATGCGAAGTTCACCGTGATTATAGAGGGGATAATGTTCAGCAAGCTGGTCATTGTTGCGAAATAAGTCCTGTTTAATATAAAGATGGGTCATGCAGGACCCTGACAAAAAGCGGACAACACGGCCAGCCTACAGAGTTGAGGTGAAGACACTAACCAGCTGGTGTCAGAACAACAACCTCTCTGAATGTCAGCAAAACTAAAGAGATGATCGTGGACTAGATGATTGAGGAAACAACAGGGCGGTGGTCACCTCCCCATTCACATCGGGGATGTGGAAAGATTTGTCAGTTTTCAAGTTCCTCAGTGTGCACATTGCTGAAGACCTACGTCATACGTATTTTATCTAATATTCTATGATATTTTGTATTATTTGTATTATATTTCTTTTTTAAAACCTAAATGTTTTTTATAGTAATGTATTTTACTTCTTTAGCTCATATCTATTCTTGTTACACAATTTCTGTGCTCTTAATGCTCTTGTCTAACACGTTACATTACATTGTTGATCCGGTGTTAACCTGCACATGACAAATAAACCTGAAACTTGAAGCAAAGGATTTATAATAGTATCACCTAAAGCTTCTATAGTAGCTTATTTGACAGCTACTTTTGAACATTTTGCCTCAAATCATTGATTTTTATGTTTTAAAATGATTTTATTGCATCTGCTGTGTTCCTTTGATTAGGACTGGGTCCATATCAATGGTCTGTTTTTTCTAGAAATAACAGACTGTAGAATGCCGTTATTGACAAATCAGACATGAATATTCAACAAAATCATGTGATAACTATGTACTATGTATGACACGCCTTCTTCTATGAGTTCAGTAGTGGAAATTGCTGTGTTAATGTTTTACTTAGTGCTTTGTGTATCTCTGTTGCACCTACTTCAGCATCCCAACAGAGTTAGATGCTGCATTGGAATGAAGACTTCTATTTGACATTGATGCACCTTTGTGGTATTATATGCAAATTGACCGGGATGAAGGCGGAGGCTGTTTGATGTGCAAATGATGATTTTGGGGCACAGCAAATGTGCACACCACTGCTTTTCTGTTAATTGCCTTCCCTGTGGAGGCAAGAAACTTTATTAGAGAAAGAATGAATGTGGGCCTAAAGAGAACGGGTTTCAGCTTTCATGGTTTGAGCCAGCGGAGGACGTTGTGTATTCAGCATCACAACAATGAATAAAATCATAGGCTATGATTTTAGCAAGTGCTCTACATTTTTATGCCCAGCAGAGTCGAAAGTCTTGTGGTGACAAAGGGATAGACTTGCAAATACAAAGAGAAGTGCAAATTGCAATACTACAGTCCATTGTGAAAGAAGACGGATGGAAGGAGAGTGAATATTGCCAGGGTTAGAAGAAATGCAACATGTCTGTGGCAGTAATCTTCATTGCACTGCTCCACGCTGCAATCTATGTGTCAGGATCAGATACAGGCTACCTCACTTTTATTGATTCTCTCTGTGCTCACACTAAAACTGTAATAACGGGATGTTATTACACTCTACGGCCTTCTCAAGTATCACAGTGGCCTAGTATTTTACACTGCACCAAGAAAAGGTCATCCCAGACATAAGTTTACATTGGAACTGGGGTAGGGTGATATAAAATTTTCCAACAGGCCACCATTAGCCCAACCACCGACAAAATGCCAATATATTCGTCCCCTCGTAGTTACAGCTTGGAAATGAGTTAGCCATGTACAAGCTATATTAGCTTTAATAAACAAAATAAATCTTCTCTTCTTCCATCTTAGGTAGTCTTTCTGCTGTTCCAACAATCACCACCTCTGGTTTGGTCAAAATAAACCCTTAATTCATGCTATTGCTGGTCTCTTTGTCCTACAGGAGGAAAGTCTGTCGATAAGTGGCAGCTCTCACTCATTCTTCAGAAAGCAAACCATTAAATTAAAGCAAAATGAAATGATAAAAAATCACCTGAAAATTCACCCTTCATAAAACAACAGCTGACTCCAAATGCTGATATATACAGTACATTCAATCGCAGAAAACTATGTATGAGTCACTATTTCCTAACTGCAACCCAACATTGTGTCAGTGACCAGGTAAAGCTGTGTGTAAATGGATGAATTTGTCGAACGTATTCACTTTGAATTTGTGAATGACACTTTGATCACTTTCAGATGGTGTGTAATCAAAGACAAGAGTTTATTTCTTGCATTATGCATTAGGAGTTGCTGTCAACCAGCTGTCAAACACATTGCATAGCAAAGAGGCTGACATATCCCATGTGTGCACCAAGCGCAGCTTTACAGGCAAGTAGCATTCAGAGCTGTTTTGATGCTGCATTGGATGCTACATCAGAAACATGTTTTAAGACGTATTGACAACTGGGTAAACATAAAAGTGATTTTGTTAAGTAATTTGCCTCTTTTAGTTTTTTTCCCCCTGTGTTATCTAAAAAAAACATCTTGTCAGGCTTAGTTATGAGGCAGTGAGTGCCTTACTCAAAGTCAAATCTAATCTAGAGACTTCTCTCAGCAGACATTTTGACTTGACAAGTACAGGTGCAAGTAATAACAGTACAATGGCTGCATTCCATTTAGGTGTTCCAATGCCCGGGCTTGCATCCCGTCTCACTGATTTACCAGCACAGTTGGATAGAGCTGAGCTATCAATAATATTATAACAGTTGTTTTTATTGTTTCTTTTCCTGCAAACATGTCAAAATATCAGCAGTGGAAAAATACAATACCCATACAATGTTGGATTTGCCAGCACAAAGCATGGATTAGTGTAGATAGATTAATGTAATTACGTAAAAAATACGGGTTCTACAAGAGATAAATGACTTTATAAAGGATTGGTCTGGCATAATTCTATACTTTTGATAGTGTCAGCAAAGACCAAACGCAACAATGTGAGTCCACCTCTTAATAGTTTTAACTTCTCTGTTCTGTTTGTATACCCCAAATGCATCCATTCTTAGTGAAGGACAATCTTCTCAAGGCCCTTTTACATGATTGACTGACATGTCCTATTAACTGCGTTGCACCTGTGTAGGCGGGGAAGTTAGCTCTTCATAATCCATTCATGGTTCATGGTGTTTAGTGACCTCGTGTAATTTTCATTACAGGTTCACCTAACTTCAACATGAGCACAGGCCGAATTATCCCAAGTGAAAACACCTGCATCGGTAAAATCGGGTCATGGATGTATAGTTTGTTTTTTAGGTCAGGTCATGTCCTCAGTCAGCTGGGCATTGCAGCAAGGAGTAGTAGGAATAATAAAAAAAATGACCTTGTTTTTTTTTAAGGAAGTTACATGTAACACGTTTTGTGTTATCGTGAGCATTTGCAGCACATGGTTGATAACTACATCAACTAGGACTACTATAGTACCAAGACTGATACTCTGTACAATACAGTATACACTTGTCACTTCACTCTTACTCTCATTCCTCAATTTTCATATATTTTATAGTGCAGTACAGTGTAGTTACAGTGATACTTTTTCAATACTTAATATATTTTAGGGATGCACCAATTCTGGACTGATACCAATGTTTAAAATAACAACTTGGCCGACGTCAGTGTGTCAATTTGTTGCATGTATTGCAAACTGCATAACGTGGATCTTTCTCGAAGCGTCCCAGAAGCGTCTCTACGCTCGGCTATGCGTTAATTACCTACGTAGCATATTTACACATGTAGAAGCATGTTTAGAAGAACATACCCCCGGCCAAGGAAAAAAGAAAGGTTTCTCCTCAGCACAACGTTCATGCAACATGCAAGTCAACATATAATCATCGGCCACTGCCATCTTTATTTGCTGATGGCAGTTAAGGAGTCAAATATCAGCCGATGTTCAGCCGATGCATCGGTGCATCCCTAATATATATGTGACGCAACATTTTCACATTTGTACAGCATATAGTACTTATACATAGAAGTCTAAAACATATAGCCACTCTTATAAGGAATTGTGTTTTAAGCATTTCTTTAAAGACATCACCACAGCTCCATGTTCAACATAGGCCAAGTGTCACATTGTATCTATTGTACAGTATAGGATTCCTAAAAAGGCCATGATTTACTTTGACTGTGACTGCACCAGCAGCAGATTGTCTGATAGGAACACAGCCAATTTGTGAATTTTTGTGGCATGTGGTGTTCTTGTGTCGCTGGTCAGATGCTCCACCTCCACATACTTCCACTTTCTCACTGCAGGGTTATTGTTGTTTGTCAGAATTGGTGAAAAATTCAGGTACAGTCTCAGTATTGATCTATAACAATTACACTACAATAGTTGATTGTAATTCAGCTTCAGTGGACACCCAGTCTGTTAATATTCCAGATATAATGTGCATTATCATGGAATAATTTAAATATGGCCACTCTCAAAATGAGAATCTATCGTCTCCTGAATACTGAGAAATCCAATGCATCACTGGACAAGTGCTGTACCGAGGTACTGAATCATTTGCTCTCTTAGCACGCTCACAGCTGCCTGTAGATAAGGCTTTGTCTTGTGTTTTAAGCAGATATTTGACGCAAAGATGGGTGTTTTCTGTGCCTTGGAGGAGTGAGCAGTAAAAGGAGTGCAGTAAAAATTGCCAAGGTTGACTAAGGACAGATAAGAGCCACAAATTTATTATAATTAAGCAAGCTGCCCCTGCCTCTCAAGCTGTTGTACTATCTTTTTCTATTACCAAAACAGACCAGAATAGCAAAGGAAGGCAGGCAGGAAGGCACAATAAATAAATATTGGTCAAATATTCAGAGTTAATTTAAGGTAGAAGACCTTAATATTATATTAATCATATTAATTTAAAGTCAATAAATTACCTTAAAATATAATGGAAAGATACAAGGAGACACTAGCAGCTATATTTGAGTGGACTGTGGACTTACATCAATATTTCTTACTTTTCTGGCCTAATTTCCTTGTCAAGTATTAATTTGTTGTTCATTAGTTTGAACATTTTTAGGTAATTTAATAATATCAATCTATTTACAAGGTGAAATAAAGAACCTCAGCGGTCATGCAGTGTCTTTTTAACTTGTTCCTGAAATTCAGGACATACGTCTTATCGTTTACAGAGAACTAAACAGTTGGAGGTTAAAAGCTTTGTCAGCTGACCCTTTGCTAAGCCAGGCCCTGCATGGTTATTGTTGTTATCCCTTGAATCAGAGCTACGTGAAGGGTACAACCTCGTCTAACTGCTGATGCTCAGTACACTGAGCTTCAGCAGGTCCCTTGCCAGAAGCTCGTCAAAATCACTGAGATAGCAAGATTTATATGCAAGGATATGATGCCCATTGTTGTTGTAAGAGCAAGTGTCTTCCTTTAGTATAGTCTATGTTTTCCTGTGTGGTGTCATAGAGTTGTACTGTACGTTTGGAGATTATGTGTCAAATCCATTTGAATTAATTTGTGTGTCATCTTAAATTTGTATGAACTTTATATTAGGTAGGAAGCTAACTAGCCAGACATGCTGACGTTTATAGCTTAGCTAGAGCACACACACACACACACACACACACAGTTAATCCATTTTCTTTTTATGCTTTCGCTCTTCTGTTTTTTAGTTTTTGCAAAGGCTAAAGAAAAAAAACACCACCCTCCGTACTCCTTGGATACTGATAACGCTCTTGTGTGGCAACTTGCACACCATTGCGTCTCCATGTGGATAAATCCAAAGCTTGACGGGCCTGTCATGCCTGTTTACGGTTGATAAGCGATGATTGAACAATCATGACTTGATGTACTAGAAACACATTTTTGTTTATGGTTTCTGAGATATATATATATTTCAGGTCTTATTTCCATTAGACTGCTAGTGGGTTTTTCTTAATGCATGTTCTCTGTGTGATACATTGTTTATCACTCTATTTTGACCAGGCTATCCACAGAAGGCCCTAAAATAAGCCCAACTCTCATTCCCTAAATAGATTAAGCTCCATGAATTGCAGTCTCAGATGTGAGTGAGTGCTTGCCAGGTGTATGTAGGCAAGTGCATTTGGGGTGTAGGTATGTATACACATCCAGTGACAACACAACCACTCCCAGAAAGAAAGGTGTCTACAGTATGGTGGGCTTGGTGATTAATAGGGGGGCAGTACAGGAGGGCTGTAGAATGATTAATTGAGCTCAAGACCTCATCTGCAATGTTTTGATGAAAATGAAGAGAGGATAAAGGGTTGTGCTGAAGTGGTGGTGGTAATGTGTGTATGTGCTGTGGGGGAGGGAAGATGGCAAGGTGCTTTAATGAAGCTTTTGTGTTGGTATACAGTAGGTGTGCCTGTGCGGACTTGTCTTGTGCGGTTATGTGTGACGACTCTCTCTCTGTCTTACTTTCTAGCATTAAAGCTCAACATTGACAAAACACAGACGGTTCCAAACAGCTTGTCTTCACCAGTGCACAAACTGTTTAACCTTGCCATGCACAAAACTACAGTTTACAGTACTTTTGATAAAGTTTAATTTAACCTTGCCTAAGGGGAATGACGCGCTCCAGAAACTTTAGCTTATTCTGTTCTACTACTTCCTCAAGTTATGCACAGTTAAGAAACAGATCCAAAATGGCGAATAGGGAAGGGGGAAATGTAAAAGATACACCTTGAGAGGGAGCATGAAAACAGCCCTTTCAGATGAGCTGCAATTATCACTCGGCATGTGAGGGGCTGAATTGTGCTCAAGAGGAAAGTCACTCTACTGTGTTTGCCTGATTGAAAATCAGTTCTCATAAACACCGCAATCACCTTTATAGTCTCCCCCAGACAGTTTGAACCTCAGGGGCTGTAATAAACACCCAGGGGAATGGGAGGTGACATGCAGTTAGCTTTTTGTGATAAGAGAGAAGTGATAGCCTGCGTTCTCATGAATGTATTTCCTTCAAATGACATTAAAGATTGAAGGATTTAATTAGTATGTAAGCTGCAGTGTGTAGGTTGGTCTACAGTATATCTATCAAAACAGATTTGTCAAACAGGCAGTATTTTCTGCTCCTTCAACCACTAAATTGGTCTTTTGAACACTGATGAGTGCATGCTACATACTTTTATGTACATTGACTGTAGTTTGTGGCAAAATGATTAATTTCTTCCAACCTTTTCATAAATGACTACCTGTTTCTGACTCATCTCAGTCATTTTCTCCACTCCTATTATGAGCTAAGACTCGTGAGCATGGAGCTTGATCCAAGAGCTTGGTCCATTGCAGCCCCTGCAGGTGCTAGAGGACCTTTCATCATAAATTTGGCAAGCCCCTCTTACTTGTCTTTTAGCAATTACTGACTTTTTATTCTGCCTTTAAAGGCCCGGTTCCTACTTTCACTTCTGCAATAGTTAAATGCACTTTTAATCTACTGCAAATCAGCCAACTATAAAAAAAAAAAAAAACAGATGACAAAATCTACAGCTCCACATAAGGGTTGACAGCTACTTTGTGGTATTTTCTTCAGTAGATTATTAGTAGCCATCACTTAATATGGCAGGGTCTTGGTACTGAAACAGCTGAATGAAATGTATCCATTATTTATGTCATTACATATGCAGTTGTTATGTTGCATAATTGCAAATGTACATTGAAAACTAACATTGTTGACAAAACACTGCTAACTTGAATGATTCATGAGTTGCATTTCTAGTGTCCTTTTCACAATAAAGGCCACAGCATGAGTCCCCGCTTGAACTCTTTTGATGTGAGGCATCAGCATTCAGAAATCATAGGTTTGCATCAGCGGTACAGAATGAAAATACAATAATTATATTCTAAAGGATTACTTAAGGCTAATTATTAGACTTGGCATAAAGCATAACTTGTAATTCAACCTCTATCTATCCAAGCTGTCTTTGTAAAACACTTGAAATACTTCTCTGGAGAAGCAATTAATGCTCAAAATAGAACTTAGCACAATATATGTGCTACTTTGCATTATATTGTCATATCAGTCAACATTCTCCAGGCCTGCTCATGACTGAGATGTTTTTCCCCCTTTCTGGTAAAAAAACAAACAAATAAAAAAATAAAAATAGACACTGACATAATTTATTCAGATCCAGAGTGACATGTTGCATCTGCTCAGTGCAACTGAATGTGACAGGACTAACTTCAATCCTGTTTTGTTTTTTCCTTGGGCCAGTCTAAATGCAAAAGAGATGTAGACTGAGAGAGGAGGAGGATGAATTCTGTTCCTAAGGTTGCTCTGACTGTATATCTGAAAGAAGTGGACTTTAAACCCTCTAAAATGGATCCAATTACGAAGAGGGCTTTTTGGTGACGCTTGTGGAACTGTGTGTAATTGTGTAACCCTAATTTTCCTGGCACGGAGGCTCTGACAGAGGCCTGTCATCTCCCCTAAGCCTCTTCTCTCACGAGGCACGATGCTGAAATGAGATCTCGTCTTAGAGGCAGAAATGCTGAAAGTAATATAACGGACACCAAGAGAACAAAATCACCTTCTTACAGAAAAATCCCTTAGAAAAAGGGCTTTAGCGTCCATATCTGCACTGGCCTCTCAGCTGACATGATGCAGTGAAGAGGACTGTGTGATATCCACTCACGCTACGTTGTGACAGATGAGAGTTTGCAGAGAAAACGTTTAATCTCCCTGGACATACAGTAATTTAATGTCAGCATATCATTTTTTTTTATTTTGGCAAACTTGTATGTAGCCTTAGCTGCACAAATATTCCTTGAAGAAAAAAGAGCAGTCTGACTTGTGTCACGGACTAAATTCACCTGGTGTGTGTCCCTCCCCCACATCCATGCCTCTCAGACCTCATAAGCAGCTGCTGCATCCTCTGGCATGGCAGTCTAATGGCTCATAAATGTTCTGTAGCAGTGCACGATAGGGCAATGACATCTGGCTATTCCGTGTCTACCTTGATTATTGCCAGTTCTTTCAGAGGAGCTCACACTGCGATAAAAAAGATGTCTGTTGTCCCTTTGACTTTTCAGTCAAATCACTGAAAACTAGCATGAGTCAGGCTCTGAATTAAAATAAAGCGAACTAATACGAAGAGTATTTTGGCATATAATGTAAAGTGTAACATAAAACCATATGCCGTCTTATCATTATTAATGTAAAACAGGAGCCACTGAGTCAGCGATGTTAACTTTAATGGTGTGATGAACGTGAACAGTTTTGAATGTTTGGCGTAAGAAAAATAGATTAAGGGAGAGTAAGTGTATATAGAAGTGTGTGTGTGTGTGTGTGTGTGTGTGGGATCTGAAATTACTGCAGATAGTAGCAAATCTCCTGCCTTTGATCTTTGCAACCATCAAAGAGAGCCGTCCTCCCAAAGTCAGACACCCAGCTACATACGGTGCTGCATTTCATATGCTTTGAGAGAACGTCAAACAGCATCTCTTCATTTCTCTCTCGCTGGTCAGTAATCTCTACACAGAAATCCTGAGCTTGTTGCTGTGGAGATCACAGACTGCCAGCCACTAGCACATAGTTAGCACAATAACAAATGTAAAAGCAGAGCATTGCCTGTAGCTATCAGTGTATGAATAACAAAAGATGGGAAATAGAGGCATTGTTTGGCTTTTTCATATACAGCATGTCTGACAAGCAATCAAACAGTAAGTCCATTTTCCAGAAATGAACCACTCATTCCAGACATAGTGCTCTGACGCTCTATTTACTCTTTGCCTCTTTATGCCTTTCCTTCCCACATTAATGTTTTTGCTGTTATCTATCTTACATCATTTGACCAGAGAGCACCCACTGAGGAACATGGAGATCATTCATTCAGCATAATGTACTGTATGAACTGTACTTTGTTTTATTGTAATATTTTGCAATAGCAACATATAATTTCCACGAGAAAGGGTTGAAAAACCACAACCCAGTGCATACAGTTTGTGCTCCTATAATTAATTCTACAGCATTGTTCGTAGGCATTAACGTTGGGCTCCATAAAACTGCATAACACAAAGTTATTCATCTGATGAGAATCTACAGTATGTGCTGATTGAAGTTATTTGAATTTACCATACCTCAGCTGATTCAGCTGTATTCCAGATGTCTTAGAAAACAACTCTGAATACATTGGCAAAAAAAATATATACAGTCCATCCACAGTAATCACTTTTTTCCAATCATGATTTAGTAATAAATTAACCAATTTTTACAATTTTGTTATCTTTGCGCATTAATGCTTTCCATAAATAAAAATACACCAAGCCTTGCAGAATTGTACCCTGCCAGTTCCAACAACTTTAAGACCAACATTTCCTCCCCCATGACTGGATATCTGGACTGTACCCCAAAGGTGCCTGCAGCTATAATAAAGTTAAAAATACATAAATACATTTTTGTCATTTCACAGTGGAAAAAGCATTTAAACCTCTCTCTGCATCCGTACCTTTTTTTCCACAGATGACCTTTTTAGGGTCTGAACAGTATTTACAGTTGTGTTATCAGCGTTCTTTTAATCTGTGGCTTTCACTCCCTACTGCTGAAATGACTCCCTCTGCGATCGCTCCAGGAAATTACGCTGATTTGACTGTTTCCCATATTGTGATTCACTCAGAAGAAGAGTGTCAGCAGTGCAAAAAAAGGTAAATGTAAATTGCATTATATCTTAAATACTGTGGGTGTGATTTATGTGACTTCTTCTTAAATTGTCTCTCCAGTATACGGCTTATCTGACGCGACTTTAAAATTCTCAATAAGTGAAGGTTTCATGAGGACCTTGAAGAGGCAGCATGAAATTAATCTTCTTCTGCCACGTTCCATCCCTTATGTCACTCTTCATCTAGGTGTCTTGCAGCCATTTCTGCCAATCAATGAAATTTTAATGACAAAAAAGGCAACTCATCAGCCCAACCAGTATATAATAATTTGTCATTCACCACCGTGAAGTTCAACATCAACAATGTAGTCTGACTGCCCAGCAACCATCAACCCATCTGATTTGAGGTTTGATTTCTATTTTGAGTTGAGGCGCTTCTTAAAACCTCAAAAGGCAATTATTATTTTAGATTGTTTTAAAATTATTTTTTTAACATTGTTTATCTACTCTTTTTATTTTGTCTTGTAAAGCTCCTTATGACTTTGGTTTATTATTATTATTTTTATTAGTAATGGTAGTAAGCTAGTAATGGTACAGTACACTGTACCATTACTTGCAGCGTGTAGACCAAGTGTAGACAGTGATTGCTTGTTTTTTCCATAATGGAGGAGACGACTAAGTGAAGAGACATTTAAAATTGATCTGTTTGCTGAGCAATGGAAATCCAATCCACTGCAGGAGTCAATTGGTGAACTTCTTTAATGCGATAATAGCTAAACCTCAACATTCCAGTGTTTCTGTGTAAACAAACCATAGTTTGATTTAGTTTTGGTGTCACTCACTAAAACACATTGTGATGATGAGATGTAACATAACGTGTTGAATGCATTTCCTTCCTCATGAAATTTATATATATATATATATATATATATAATCTTTTGTACACTTTAAATGCATAGTTTCTGCTTGTCAATTCTTTACCATACTGGATGATAGCGATGTTTGATTTGTGTGGGTAAAACCTAGTCTGTCTTACACAGCTGTGACGGCGTCCATCTCCACGTGAGGAAAAGTGACAGATATCTACCAGTAATGACTAAATCACCTGATGAAGGAGAATAAATAAAAGTAAATTGAATTACCCCCTGTGCTTTCACCGGTATTCACGCGACATTGGGGGTGTGCATGTGGGAATTTGTCGTTCAGGAGACATTGATTAATTATGCCACACACAATTAGCCCATCAAATCGAGTGTGTCCTCCTCTCCTGTGGAAAGGTGATGTCAGAATTTTATGGGGCATTAGGCAGTAGTGCTCCTTGTATTTTCTTAGAGATCACCAGAGAGTAAGAGCACCATGGGAGAAGCATGTTTGCAAGCTGTTTTTGTATGAATAGGGAATTGTACGGCCTGCAGGGTAAAGAGACAGCTAACTGATCCTTTTAGACCAATGTCAATACTGATACCCATCACTGTTTGCACTCCCAGCAGGGTCCATGGCCTGCCTGTAATGTCTGTGGCATCTCAGTGATTGAGAGAAGAAATGACAGTGAGACAAATTAAGAGAGCAGGCAGAGATGGCTGCCCCTATAGCTCCTCATTCCCCAATGCAAATTGCCTCCTAATACTTTGCCTCTAGGTTCAGCCCAGGCACTGAATAGAGAGAATCACCCTGAAAATGTTAAATTATTATCACTCGTTCTACTAATGCTTTGTCATGGATATCAGTATTTGGTTGTATCTCCATGATCGATTTAGCTCTCTCTATATATAAAATACAATATACTATCTACCACTGCTATGTGGCACATTCCCTCCCGTAGCATGGAGGACCAACTCTCTGCTCTTACAAAGTATGCTTGTATGTCTAACATCAAGTTGCCAAAGTTGCCAACATGTTGCCTCATCAGTTTAACAAAGTCTTGTGGAAGTTGTAATCTGCAATGCTTTTAAAAATGTATTTGTCCTTTGATGATAAGCAGCGACTGTTGTACTCTTTAGAGATCAGTTGTCAGTCAAAGTGTGGTGAGTACATTTTTGCCTCCCCCGTGGCTTTGGTGGCTTTCTTCTTATGGCCGCTACCTCATGCTAAATTACTAGTTCTTTTAATTACTCAAAGTCATTGTTTTCTCTGCATAAAATATAAAACTCATTAGTTAGTCTGCGTAAGAAGATTTTTCCTAAATTCCCACCAAGTGACAACCTCCAGTGATGGGAAATTAACCCAATGCAGAAGTGCTAAAAACTGTAATACCTCGAGCAGCCACTGAAGTGAGTCTCCATAAACAGCCGTATTAAAATGCCCAATTTCACAGCAAAAATAAACATGTTTACAGCCTGGTTCAGGCAATGGTTTTAGTCTGTATAGGTAATTTCCCCATCCATGACATCTGTGAGGGGGTGATTTTTTTTTTTTTTTTTTTAACTTCCCTGTTCAAATGATGTTAAGACTTGAAGCTGCGTATAATTAGTAGCGTTGCTGCTTGTTTGACAGGTATGTGTCGTTACAGATGTCTTTACAGCGTTACAGCATCAAAAAAGTTTACATTAAATAAGCTAGTTCTTTCTGGGTGAAATACCCTGAACTTCTCTATGAATTTTAATTCTATGAACTTCTTACTTTTTCACAACCCTTCTCACAATATATGCTGTAACCTTTCTCTGGCACTCTTCAATTTGCTGCACTGACATCTTTCCCTTGGACGCTATGGTGAACGGAGTAGCACGTTGCGGAGTCTGGTCAACTGCCTGGCTAATGTTAGCAATTTCAGGTCAGTTGTCTATAAAAAAATACATGGGTTAACGTTAGCTGGGTATTTGCGTTTCAGTTGACCCACTGTTTTAGGTTGAGTATAACTTGTTAGCTGCCTCGATGTTGGCATGAGATGTATTTTATTGTTTTATTTACCCGATTCTGACTGCAGTGCAGTGCTAGGCTGAGGGTCAGAGCCGTAGAAAGAGGCAGCGGAGGAAGGCCAGCACAGCACGTCAAAGACGGGGCACTCCATTACTTCTACACCATGAACCTGGAGGTGTTTAACCATGTTGGTCATGCACCCTCCTTTGCACGATATAATCTTGTATTAAGTGGATCGGTGTTTATTTTAGAGTTTCTCTGCCTTTTCACTAAGATTATTATAATGAGTACAGTAAGTATTCACTCGTGGGATTCATTTTTATGTATTTTACTTTAGATGACCACTGTAAGGAAGTGTGCAACATTTATGTGTAAGCTGCCAATGTGGATGCCATAAAAGAGCATCATAAAGCATCAAATAAATTTCGCAGGGAGCTCATAACAAAACTCCCTCAGGCAGCTTTTGTGCTTTTGTCTTTGATTTTGCAGTGCCAGACATTATGGTCCTCTGTCCAAAAAAATGTGCTGCAACTTCACGGTGGTGTGAAAAAGCCACTGTTAACCTTGTCATCCTTTATTTCTTTTCTACTTCACAGCCATTTTCAAAACGACAAACCCGTTATGAGGGTCTTACAGATAGCTATCAGGATTTTCTAGGAACTTTACTGAAACGACTATGCTTTTTTATTTGTTTATTTATTTTTTGAGGTGGCTTCTGGTTGTTGTTCACTCACCAGTTCCCCTTTCATGTGATTGTCATTTCAATTTTTGAAGGTCAAAGTACAGTTAATCGGTACAGGCCATGGTCTGGAAAAGCATTTCCATGACAACCATTTGCTGAGGGACTGTCTATGGATATAGAAGATAACTCAGCAATCTGCACACATTGGTTCTGCATGAAGGAGAGATGCTGTTGGGTGAAGGAAATCGCAGCCCTTTCAGCGCGTAAAGAAAACACTTCCAGAAACATCCAGGTTGATCAGCCAAGCAGTTAAGCTGTCTCTGAATGAGCTTCAGCTTTTCAACCCACTTTACTGTGATCAATGTGAAAAAAAAGAACACTGTGTATAGTATTGGTGAAATAGTGTGAAATGAGAGGAACACCTTTGCAGTTAAAGGAAAGTGGGCACATAGTGTGCTCAAAATGCTGTTCAGTACCATATTCAAAATCCGGTCTGTGCATAAACTCTATACTGTATATACAGTAACTGTATATACAGTATGTACATTTAGATACAGGCCACACAATGCAGGTTTTCTGTACTGTAATGCTAGCATAAGATACCTGAGATGTAACTGGGCCTACACTGCCATTAGCACCTGGAGCCCTCTTGCTGGAACCTATTGATTCCCCCTTTAATGTGAAACATGGATCCACATCTTTCTGTTTGGTCAAATATAATGGCTTGATGAAGTGTATATAGTATTTGCAGAGGAGCCTTTTCAAGAGCTGTAAATGTCCACGTGCAGAAGGGCCCTGTATGAGCTGGCCAACACAGGTAATCTTTACAGTTGTATTATATTACATGCTCAGATGAACGTTGAATTTTATGGTCACTCTGTGCATGGTGCTACCTCTTGTGCAGATGGCTTGGAGGGATACGGTCTGCTCCAGTGTCAGGGAGGAATAGTTATTTCATGTGATAAATACTACTCTCATGCCGTTATTATGCTGCCTCTTTTCAGGGTAGAACCATAACTCCCTGAAGCTAATGCATGTGTGCACACGTGCCTTCCACACACACACACACACACACACACACACACACACACACACTGACACAGCATACTAACAGTACATTGCGTCCTAAAGAAACTAAAGTGATAGACAGATCATCATTTTAACTTAAGCAAGCAGTCCTTGTAGCAAGGCTTGTTGTTTTTAACATTACAGTGGGTCTTATTCCTCCTGGGAAAGCTATTGATTATATTTGGAATATAGTACCATGAGGCCATTATTTTAATGCACACTTTGTGTTGAGAGCCAAAGACATATGATCATATTTAATGAGATTTTGAAGCAGAAGATTTACTCTTTGTTTCATTAATGGGATGCTTCTTTCACCTGGGATTTTCTATGGGAGTCCAGTGATAATTGATGAAGGTCTAATGTACTTATTTATTTGTCCAGTCCCCTCGGAGGAGGTAAAAGCTATGCCTAGGATACAAGTGTATTGTCGGGAGAAGCAAAGCCCTGCCTAATCCCTGTCAGCATCTACAATCATACAGAACTGTATTCTCTGTAAATCACTGTATACTCTATTAATCCCTGCACCTCGAACACCAAAATGTAATGTCAGCTGCATTGCATTTTGCTTAAGCTTGATTTAAAGTGTGGTGATGCTGAACTGATTACCTGTAACCTTCCTGAACACTGTCAAAGAATTTGCAAAGATATTAATTATGATTATTGTAATATTTGTTGAATAATTTTTGTTGTATATAATGTACGATGTGCATGTGAACATGGGTACACAGTCGTGTTGTTTCTTCCCTAGCCTCCTTTCTGAAATAGGAGGCAATAAATGTGTCACTCTGAGACCAAGGCATGGCTCTAAGAGGAATCCAAGAGAAAGTGTAGATCCCTCTCAAATCATCCGTTACAGACAAAGAGAGACAGAGAGAGGCCATTGAATACACACCTTTTTTTTTTTTTGGTCTGCCCCTCACTTACCTACATCCATCTGCCCAATGGCCCAGCCCACTTAACCCAAACTAAAAGGCTCTGGGAGGAGGGGTGGGCCCCCAAGTTGTAGGGGTCAAGCTGAGGCCTTTTAGTATTATCAAGAGCCCTTTGGGTTTATTGCCAACTTGTGATGCTGAGGGATGGGCTCAGATTCTTCGTCTATGATATTCCCTTCATGTTAAAAAAAATACTTCTGTAACATTGCAGTGGACAGTTTAAACAAAAAAGGATTCAGCAGAGCGAAAAATATTGTCTTCTTTGTTGTGGAAGCCTGCCGCATATATTACCCATAATGCAACTTGACCACCAAAAGTTTGGAGATTTGGTGTGTTATGCTAAAAGCAATATATGTAGCCTTGAGCTGCTAGCCATGATGAAAGATGAGGAATTGGCCATGGAGCTCTGGTATTATTATCGATCGTTTTTTTCTAACTACACAGATTTTTTAAAATTTCTTCTTTTCATTTTACCTCATCTGAGCCACAAAAATCTCCTCTTTGAATGGGAAGCCTGGGATTGACTACTTACTGCTAAAAAGTTCAAAATGTTTGTTATGTATATCGTGATTAGCTTGGGGTTTTACAAAATGTTAAAAACATATATCTAGAAAGCTCTGAGACTGCATGCTATCTCCAAGAATACAGAATCTGAATTTATTTTAATATTTGGTGTTCAAAAGTTTCATCATCTAGCTGGATACATATGTCTCAAAATCCAAACAGTAGTAGACATTTCTGTAATAAAAGTTCAAATAAAAGGCAAATAAATGCATCAAATTGTGATATTTGAGAAGCTGGAACTATCAATAACTCAACAATCAACTATTAATTTACTAAAATAATTAATTGACCATCAAAATAGTTGCTGATTTTGATTTTCTGTGGATTGACTAATACTACTAATGTTCAATCAACTAATTATTGTAGCTCTAATACTGGGAGTAACTGCATTCGGCCTGCTGTAAATGAAAGCTCACTGATGTCTTTCTACGAACAAAGTCTAAATTTTGCCTTTGGGTACTTGGCATGATTAAGTCAATACCTCATATCAGCATTCACATGACATTTCACACATTTCCAACCAATACGAGGCAGTTCAGTAAACACCAATTATTGGCTGTAGCTTTTGTTTGATTACAATCACCTACAGTTTGATTACAGACATCTTTTTGTTTGCCACCTAACATTTGCATGACAAGGTAATCAAATCCAATAAACAAGAAATAATATAAAAATGTCTCAGATAGGTCTTTATGATTTCATATGATTTTTAAAGCTTTGTTTTGCCAGGATGCCAGGGAATTTGTGGCACTTAGTTTTGCTCTCAGGTCTCGCTTCAAAGGGCACCAGGTCTCTGAGATCCCAGTCTGTCTGAATGTTGGGCCACGTGGGTCATGACAAATGCAACCTTCTGGAACACACTGAAATAGCAACACATATGTCGTACACGGCTCCCGCTACATTGTAGCTTGTCTGGCTCAGGCCCAGTCCTGTCAGCCCATACGAGTCAAATGCATTTGCTTCATTTCCCACCGTTTTGATTTGGTTCCATCTGTTCACGCTCAGCGAGGGGCTGGAGATATTGCTGGACACCCAAGGTTGAAGAAGCAAGCAGGCTGGCGACCTTTGTAAAATGCTGGATGTGTGTCTTCCAAATATCAAAAGCGAAAATGCAGGAGATTTAACAACAAAAGCAGATTAAAGACTAGGGTATTTTAGAGAAACAGCAAGCTTCAATATCCTACAGGCTCCTTAAAAGAGGGGTTAGAAGAAAGCGTATGACTTTAAATACAAATTTAATGATATTTGCAAGGGCGGTGTACCAGATAAGGCTGTGTTCTTTGTTGTTACATGTTATTACTGCCATGAAGGCCTATGATATCAAATATTCAAGATGATCAAATGGCTCTTTCAAGATAACAACCTGTAATGCTTCACAAACAAGATAATCACAAGTGTTTCACCGAAAACACATCAAAGTAAGTGGCAATCCCTTGATGAGTTGGAGTTGGAGTTCAGAATGTCAAGAAACGACATAGTACTTTGTAAATATATATCAGTGGGTGCACAATACCTGCAATCTGCTCATCTCTTATTACCAGGTTGGTGGGAAGGTAATCACGGTTGATGATGCAAGTAAAATGCACCACTTATTGGACTTCTGTGTCAAAGTGGTGTCCAATCAGACAGGATAATGAGCAGCACGCTTTCCAGAGGGATCTCCCCCATGCTGTGCCGACGTGTGTTCAAAGGAAACATCTGGCCTTTATCAACGCTCAGACCCCCCGCGAGACTGTCGCTTCACACACCCTCATGTCACTAAACGGGAGGAATATCGCAGCAGAAATCAAAGCGCTCTCGGAATCCATTTTGCGCTTGCAAACGCGCATCAAGAAAACCTGGAAGAGCAATATTTTAACTTTGTTTACTAAAGTGTGTGGGCGCATGATTCTCTAATATCAAAAGCCCTGAAAAGCTCAGTACAAAAGTGAGAAGTGTTGTAAATCCACCGAACTGAAGGGAAATCATAAAATAAACTAAGCAGGCGGTGGGGTGACTGTTACTACTGCATTCAGAGTCTAAGGGCTTAAGTCCTGAAGAATTAAGAGATAAAAGTTTTCATTTGACAGCAGAAGAATGCCTCTGGCCTCTCATGCCATTCTGCGCATTAGCTCCGCGGTGAAACGAAACAGCGAAATCAAAACGGTGTCTTTATGTGAAGGCACGACTTGGGATTCCATAATCGTAAGTTTCTTTTCTCTCCCTATCTATTTTTTTCTCTCCGGCTCCCAGTCTTCTACAAAATACATGTTGACAAACAGAAATGGAGCTGCTACGCTGGGACACTGGGAGGAAACATGATGCATGATGAAGACCTTGAAAAGAAGTAAATATCTACTTAAGTGCTTCCTCCTTGCGTGCCGTGCTCTTAGTGGCTGTGTAGCTCAGGTGCCGCGAGCAGTTAGTGATGCTCTGAACAAAGGTTGAAGTGTGTGGGAGAGCCTCCATGAAAGGCTTGTGGATCCTTTTTTTTTTTTTTTTCTCTCAGTTTATTCTGGATCTCAGCCAGAAATAGTCCTGTCTGTAATTTCATTAGCAGTCTTTAGTACATCTGTTTATTTAGGAACATCGGCGGCGGAGTTTGCTCACCGTGCAAGCGAGAGATGTCGCCACTAACTGTGATTTTTAATAAGATGTGTACTGAGTTCCTGTTCCAATTAGCATCATGCAGAAGCCGGCTAATGCACATCTGAGTTGACATTGCTTATATAATTTAACATTACAGGTTTTAATAAAACACCCTCTTCATGCTTCATTTCCACTGATCACCAGCTGCTGGGTCAATTGAATAATTAAGAATTTAATTAAGCTTCAGTTTGGATCACAATCTTGTAACACAGACAATCCTTGTACTCCAAGCATCAGTAGCAGGGATCAAATAGGGAAGGGATGATGTGGCAAGCAAGAATTTAGAGATGTGAGCTCTATCATGCGCTGAAATGGAAAGGTCTGAAGTGGCTTATCTATTTGATCTCTGAATCCTCCCGTTCCACTCCACGGAGTGGGGCTGTTATTTTTCTGCTTGCCCATATTATACTGCAGATTCCAGTGCAACCCTCTAAGGTATGCAGCATTTCAGTCTGTATTATCCCTTTGGACTGCTCCCCTCATCATTGCCAGCATGTAATACAATACATTCTATTGACTTCTTGGGAAGCAGCTCTCACAGTGAATTGACTGTGTTGCTATGGCCTAAAGTAGGCTAATTTCACTCAATGGTGCATGAGTAAAGGTTAAATGAAGCTACTGAGCCCTGCAATATGAGAATATTGTTGCCCTCGCTGTGTGTCTCCATATGTTAACACACATGTTTTGATCTGTTTAATCTGTGTGCGTGTGTGTGTAACTTATAATTGGCTTTACCAGCTGAGTCCCAGCACAGATCTACTGTATGTCCACCTTGAACACCAAGCCATATATCATGCAGTGTTACAAAAAAATCAATGCTGCATCTTACAGTTCTGCGTTATTTGAATATACAATCAAAGAGCCAAGCACACAGTGACGTTTGAGAAGACCTCAAGTGTTGGAGGACTCATATTTGATAGAGTATTAAGAACAGTGTGAACTGACATCAGCGTCTTAGCGTCTCTATTAAGGCTACATGCTTAAAAACACTTCATCGGGCCATAATTAAATTACATTAATGGTGTTTTCAACCGATCATGTCTCAATAAGGTTTTGTAAATGCATATCTCATTCAGTGCTTTTGATGAGTAATATGACTCGTTTTCTGTAATAGGATATCTTACAATCTCTATCTGTTTACATTGATATTCAAGTAAAGTAATAATGGGTCACAACTCCTGTGGATAAGCTCATCAAAATAAATAAATAAATGCCATGGTGTGTCATCATTCTGACCTCCATTATACACAAAACAAAAACATAAGCTAATTCATGTGGCTCTTAAGACTTGATTTGTTTATCTAGGAATGGTTCTGGAAGTGCACTCACTTTCTAACCGAATGCCATTAACACTCATGAGTGAAGAAAACAACAAAGCAGCGTTTAATCAGTCGTAATCGCATTGCCTCTTTCAACTTGATGTCAGCGGTGGCTCCTGTCAGTGCACAGTATGAATACACTCTTCAGACACACGCATATATAAAGCCTATCTGATTTACTGCTTTATACACATTGTGCTGACACTGAAAATCACACTAAGCATCACAGCACCTGATGAATAGACCCGGTGTGAGGTTATAGTTGCGTTGTAATCCTATGATATATGCAGGTTACAAAGCTGTATGAAGACTGCTTACGCATAAAGTAGTATTTCTGGAGCATTGATAAAACTTGGGCAACACCAGCTGCTTTAAGCTCTGCTGGTAGTAGCCTGACACTTCTCAGCTCTCCATCCATATGCTCAGTATGTTCCAAACCAACACATGGTGCCAAAAATGCAGCTACAATCAAAGCTTCTGTTTGTCACAGTTAGTGGTTTACATTTATCCCATGTAACTATTTTGTTTGGGTTGGTCATTGACAACAAAAGTAAACACGTCATCATGACAGCAACATATAATATTTCAGTTGAATATGTGCTGTTTTTTCTGCGCCCCATTGAGAATGCATGAAATTTAAAAATGGATGTATGGATATGTATCACAAAGCCAACAAAGACAACATTTAAAGCTTTAAAGTGTAATCTGAGTGAAGTTTCACCGTGTGCTCAAAGAGAAATTCAACTGATTATCTATTGAATCGTGAACGCGCTCAAACTACAAGATTAGAAAATAGCAGTGCAT
Source organism: Protonibea diacanthus (assembly GCA_028641955.1). NCBI lineage: Eukaryota > Metazoa > Chordata > Actinopteri > Sciaenidae > Protonibea > Protonibea diacanthus. The sequence continues at coordinate 14,211,996 of CM053976.1, read as the reverse complement.
TGCGTACTGCAGAATATTATTAAGATTATCTTTGCAGCGGGGCGTACGCATCACCCAACGTTCTCTGACAAACATACTGATCTCTGTCTTTCTTTCTGTGTCTGTCACATACGCACGCACACATATACGCACACATACTGGCTCTCTTTATCACTTCACTTTCTTGTGCACCCATATTCTTTCTCACCTGCAGGTATCCATCTTGTCTTTATCTGTATACTGAAGACAAGCGGAAACAATTTTGGCCACTTTTCTGTCAGCCTCTTCGTCAACGTATAGATGCCCTTCAAAGCACAGGTTACACCAGCCTTGTTGTTTCCATATCTAACATTATTTCTTGTCCTTATTTATCTCTGTTAAGTCTGCTAAGACGCTAGTCCAGATTGTGTAAATATGGAACAGGTACTTAGCGGCTGTGATAGTGTGTAGCAGTTCAGGAGGTGAAAATGTAGTATCTTGTACTCTGAGCTCAGTTTAAGTCACAGCATATTCCTAACTAAGAGAAAGGACATGTGATATAACTGGTTTATAAAGAAAAGAAAAAGGAACTAATAACATTTGTGTATGTAGAGGGGAGGCCTTATCCTAATAAATAATGTATCAGAGGTATGAGTGTGCCTGGCTTCACTTTCTATTTGATTCAACAGATTTCTTTGCAAGCTAGCACCTCGTCAACCTGACTTTGCTTCACTTTTTCAGCCTTCTCATTGTAGCATCGCTTGAAATTATGATCACAAATTGTATCCTACAATTTTTTGATTAAAGAAACATGGTAATAGAAACTATGAATTGGGGTATCAGGCTGTACTGAAGCTGTAATGATGTAAGGATGTAAGGATGGCTGTAATGTGAAAATGTTGTTTGCCATGTGAAAGAAGAGAAAGAAGTTGTTTGTCTTATTGTTTCGAGTGATTGACATCTCCATGAGACAATACAATGCAATTTATGATGACTTGTATTTTTTTTTCTGTATGTGTGTTTCGAGGGTGCAGTCAACAAACTGACAGGCTGATCTGAATTCAGTTTGATCCAGGAAAGGTGATGATTACACAGTGAATATAGGCACATCTGAGAGTTCACTTACACCAAGGCTGAAAATATATTTGAATTATACATCCATTTTATCTTAAATAACTGGTAGGTAAGGCCACTGCAGCTATTTAATATTTTTAACAGGGTTTTGTGCTCATGGTTCAACTGTGCATCACATTTTTAAGTAATATTGTGGTGGCTCTATTTTCTTGTTATGAATAACAATGTAAAATTATTGTATTTTTTTTTTTGGCACAGTCATAGATGGAGAAATTATCCTGGACAAAATTTGCCATCACAAGCTTATTCTGTGTCTTTAACAAAGCTTGTTGTAATTCCAAACCAAATGTTCATGTTTTCATCATCCACACTGTGCACGCATGTTTTTGGATCAATATTAAACTGCCGGCAACAGTAACGATAGCTCGGCAGCTGTCTTAAATCCTGAAGGAGATATGTCATTTAAAAAAACAGTTGATAAGCGGTTTCTCTCACATGTCTGAAAGCAAGAACAAATATGCATCACTGTGAGAATTTTCGATGAGTTAGGACCAATTTCCTACTCTGAGACGCTGTATAAATACAAGCCCTGGTTTCATTTATTTAAGTGCAGCTGCAAGTTGGAAAACAAGCTGAAATAACACATATCACAACCCATTTCCTCGCGATTAGGCATGCTTCTCAGCTGCTAAAGGGATTTAAGACACGATAATAAAGATAAAAAGGAGACATTAATAATTTTGTTATGTTAATTAAAGGCAAGAGGATTAACAACAACACAGGAGCCTTGTAAAGCAATAAACAGACAGGGGCTTTGACATTTTTCCAAAACCATTAATAATAAATGTATTCTGTCCCTGCTGCGATCAAACAAATCATATGGGAGGAAAACAAAACACTTTACATTCTCACTTCACTCGAGAGACACTTTGAATTTGAATTCAAGGGTTTTAAAGATCTAGTAGCAGTGTAGACACTCAGGTTTTTTGATATATTTTGTCCATCTTGAGCCCCTGCTGCATCTGTGTCAGTTTACTTCAGGTATTCAGCTTTAATGCATATGAATTTGAAAATGCTGCGTCTTTTTTTTTTTTTTTTTTTTATTCTTTCAAATCAACACATTCCGTGTGAAAATGGAAAGCCAGTGAGTTATGGATCTGTGCCATTAAAAACGGCAGATTAAAAGCACAGAGCCATATTTCAAACCGTCTAAACATACAGTAGAAATACATATTACATGGTTGGAGTCGTTCCAGCCTATAAATGAGGCTCCTAATACACAATTTTTACACTTTGTTGAATAACTTGGTTATTTATATCATTTGTTTTGGTCTGCGTGAATGGAGACTGATTTTGAGTTGTGGAGGTTCAGGTTTAGCTTGTACTTTGAAAGATCCCATTGTACTGTACTGTAATGTACTTTATCATAATGTACAAATATTCTATACAAGGTGACTTCTGTGTGAAGACCACTGTCCAACCAGAGAATTGATTTCTTCTTATCTCTTCTTTTGGAAGCGTACAGCCTATACATTATTACCACAACTACCTCAGATTTCTCCTAACCTACTTCTGTTTTTAACATTTAGTTTTCAACAGTGGCAATTTTCCCGTTTTTGTTTTGTTTCCTATTTGTCACGTCAGTGTCAGTCATTTAATGCCGTGTTGTTTTTCTCAAATACATAATAATCCAGAAACCGCCTTGAAACCTTTGTTGTAAACAGACTTTTCAAATATAAGACATTTTGACACATTCGTTGATGTTTGCTGTTCATTTAAGGGTGTCCATGAGTGTCTTGGTGCTCACTGGTGTGGCTTACTCATTTTAATATACAGCAACAGAGCCTTCATTAATTCTAAAATAATAGTTAGTTACACCTGTGCTATCCCTGCAGGTCAAATTGTCTGCCATGAGAAAAGGTCTATTGGGTGTTTAAAGGTTAATGATGAGTGGCGAGCGATGCCTTTGTAGTCATGCCACCTGTGGCTTTTACTGCTGCACACTGCTGGTCACGGTCTCTGATTTTAGACAGATGTCAAAGAGAAATGTGGACAATTTGAAACACTGGCTGAATTACAGACGTGCGTGAAATAGATGGAGCTGTGAGGAATGAACAATATTAGTGTAACTGCTGCAGTCACTGCAGGTGGCACAAAAAGAGATGTGACGTTAGCACCAGTGACACGAGCTTGGGGCCCGCTTGATACATGAGACTTTCTCATATGATCGGCTCAGAGATGACCTCAGCGTTCTAGGGGTTAATGGCTCATGATCTAGAGTCAAAGCATTGGCTTGTTTGAGGCTGATTGATATGTTGAGATTGATTTTGCAATAGTTGGCATAATGAAATTGCCTGATTGAAATGATCTTGGGTGGTTTAGTTACTGAGAGTAAGACATAAGGAAATTTAACAAATGTAGCAATGTTTGCTGACGGCCAGCAGACAGAGGGGGAATTGCATGTGTGTTTTCAAAACCTGTAGCTGGTGACAACACTCTTGCCTTGTCTCTTGTCTTGTCTTGTCCTTATTTATTGAGCAACATGTACATGGTTAAATCACTAAGGTGTAGAGATCTGGTGTAGGTTTATTTGCCAGTGCTCACACTTACTTCAGATGCTTTTCATTTATTGTTTTTCAGCTACTCGAAAGAAAAGGACTGCTCAAAACCTCAATCACTGAGCTGGAGCAGTGTCCATACTGCCGTTGAAACAGCTGCATCAGGTTGGGGACCCTGCCAGTCTGCGGGTATTGTCACCCCGGTAAGCCCACATACACGCTCCTCTGTTTGGTCCAGCCAAATACCCACACACTGCTTTCCACCGCCATCTCATCTTTGTGAGTCTGGTCTGGGCACGTAACACATGTTTTTCATGAATATAGAGTACTTAGCTGATTTAAATTCTCAAACGGATGTTGGAGTTGGCTGCAAAGATGTGGACTTTTGTTTAATTGATTTTATCTTTAGCCTCTGCTTCTGTAGGCGGTTAAAGATTATTACCGGGGCAAGATAAAAGCTATCACTGGTGTGTTCAGCTATTTTAATCTATAGTCTTTCAGAAAAAAAAGAATGACATGTGCTGCACCATGTTTTGAATTCAGAATCCTGGCTGTGTGTCTGAACAGCTGTGCTTATTTAGAGAACAGAAAGCATTATTGAAATCATATTTACACCTGGGCAGTGGGCGGCTCTCGCCATTTAAATGATTCTAATTTCCCAACCATTTGAATAAATGTCACAAACGCTGTATTCAGCTCTGGGATTGGCTGCCTGCAACAGCTGGCACCCGCTGCTAGTCAGTGTGCCATAGTTGATTGTGCCCAGCTCCCACTCTCATTTCATTTTTTTTCCCCCTCCCTCTTCATATTGGGGAAAATGGTGTCTACATAACACCACATTGTGTCTAGCTGCCCAACACTGAGGAAACACAAGACTGTCTCCAGTGCTATCAGAAGCAGGTGGTCAGATCTGAAAGTAAGGACTACTAAGGTTTGGTTATTTGATCACAGAGCATGACATGTTTAAAGGCAAATTGGCTGAGAAGAAAGGAAATGACTTAATCCCGCATGGAGTTAGGAGCTGTGAAAAGGGCGTGGAATAAGTGAGGTGGCTAGTGGGGTGACCCTCCAGGGAGCACACCCCGCCCTGGACATACCCATAAAATGTATGAAAAATGATTAGGCTGTGACTAATTACCCGTTTAGTGTCGCCGAAAGTTGTTAAACAGACCATTGCCTTTTAATACCTAAAGTAAGGAATGGGATTAATTAAGCAGAAATGTATTCTTCTACTCTGCCAAGTCTCTTTCTCACAGTCTCTAAAAACACTGTGTGATGGGGTTTGCACCTCAGGGAAATAGTTGGTAATGGCCTGAGAAAGGAATCTCCTTTTCTCAACTCACTACTTCTTTTTGGGTGGATGAATGAATGAATAAGTACATGAGCAGCTGCCTCTATAAAACTGAAAGCAGAGGCAGGAAAAACGGGAGTGTAGAAGACAAAGGATTTATGACTCTACAACTGTTCGAAAAGCATGATCTTTAAAGGTGAAATCCATAATGGTTTTTAATAAAGATATCATTATTAATATCCATCTGTATGGTAAAGAGTAGTGAAACGCTAAAAATGGGACATATATACCGTAGTTTGGGGACAGTTTTATGTGGTTTGGGACCTTTTTTTTTTAATCCTGCTGCAGAGAAATGTTGATTTTTGTTGGTCGGTTTACATCTATCAGGTTGACAGTAGCAATGCTCTCTAACTTTGTCACTTTAGTAAACACCTTCATCAGTCAGTGGCACTTACGCCGCATTCTAACAGAAAAACATTAAAACAAGTTCACAAACACAAAGCTCCTTGCCTCGTCATCCTTCTTGTAGTATGAAATATGAAAACCAGATTGTAGCTTTAATTACTCTGACATATCAGGAGATACTGCTTCTTTGAAGATGCAAAAAATGCAGATGACTTGATACATTTTTTCTAATTATTCTAAATTCATAGCATTTTAGAAATAACATTTATATACTACTCTTAAGAGCAAACACGTTTTGATACTGAACTGTAACACTTACACTTAGTTTCTTTTTGTTAGACTGCCTTGTATGTTTGTGTGGAATCCAACTATACATGCCTATATGTGTGACATTGCTTCACTGAATGAAATTTAGATTCCTACAATAATGTGTCAGTGGCCAGCTCTCTGAAATTTTCAGTTTCTCTGGTCGTCAGTCAACTTGTGAACCCAGTTGCCCAATCCCTGCTTTATATTCCGATCCCACATGATCAGTAGGTTGCTTGATCACATGGTTTGCATATACAGTAGCCTTAATAAAAATTGATCAAAAAACAAACTAAAGGAATATTCAATCTAGTTATTCAGGCAGTGGTTGCATTAGGCAACGCCGAACCATATCAGTATGTGTGCGAAAGAGGATCAAAACGAGGACAGTTGTGCTGGTATCATACTGTGAGTAATGTGTCTGCCCCTCATTAAAATTGAGTAAAACCTATGCAGCGACCACACTCATTATTTGACTGTTTCTCTAGCAGTGCCCGGAGCATTGTACTTTTAATTGCAGTACAAATAGGCCGGTGACTATGGCAAATGTGATGTGGTGCAAGAATATCACTGCAATAAATCACTTATCATATAAAATTATGTAAGAAATTCAGTAATTATAGGGAATTGTAACTTAACATTATTAAAAAAAAAATGCTTTAAACTAGATACAGTACCCAGTGCCTCACAGTCCATATTTAAATTGTAGCTTATATGGTGCAGCTTAATCCAACCATGATATGACTGATGGGGGAATGGGTTGCTGTGTGTAGTTCAGGGTTTTACACTCATGGTTTACCAACTGTCTTATCACTGGAGACATGTTTATTGTATGTGCATGGAAATGTACTGTAGCCGAATGTGACTAATTGGCCTTTTTCATGGCAGACATTTTGACTTGTCAATGCAGGGAAAACACAGGTGCGACTAATCACATTAATTATGGCTACACCATATTTAAATCTCCTTATAGGTGATGTCAGAAAGCCAGATTGCACAATACCAGAACTCTGGCTATTTGCACACTTAGATGGGATGTAGCCATTATTGATGCTATTAGTTACATGTGCATTGGACCATTAAAAAATGTCCTCCTTTGTCCTTGATGCATCTAGAAGAACAAGACCAGAGCTACCTCCTGGAGGAAGCTGGTCTGGACCTCCTGCTGCTGTTCGTGTGTATCGCTCATGGCTTTTAGAAGAGAAGGAGATGAAAGGAGCTCAGATCTCCCGTCAACAAAAATATAAACCCAACAATTTTGTTTTTGCTTCCATTTTTTCACGAGTAGAAGTGAAATATCTAAGAGTTTTTCTATGTACACAACAGGTTTATTTTGCACAAATTTTGTTCACAAATTTGTTGAAATAGGTGTTCTCCGTTACCTAGATAATCCATCCACCTGACAGGAGTTGTATATTAAGTTGTATGACTATGACCTGTGTGCCTTGAACTGGTCACAAAAAAGGCCTCTAAAATGTGCAGTTTTATCTTGGAAAGACATTTATGAAGCACTGAACTATGGCTATCACACCTAGGGCTACAAATACCCTTTCCTTTTTCCGGAAGGGCACAGTCAAGACCCACCCTACTCTGCCTCTGATTGGCTTACCCTGACACTCCTACATAGACAACAAGTACTAGCCAGTGAAAGGCAGCCTCAGTGTCTGGAGCACAGTCCTCAGTGGTTCCTACATTGTAAAACACTCTGCATTTTTTAAAGTGTATAGCCAGAGGTGAACAGTGTAACTGGGTGAAATTAGCAATATTCATTTTCCATAAATTATCAGTGGGGGTGTTAGTAGGTGGTATGCATTGACTGTAGATAAGGCGATAGAGAGTCCAGACTGGATTTTCTTCAGAACAAATTAATATTATTGTTGAGACAAGAGCATCAATATGAGATGATTCTGCAAAACTTTATTTAATTTGTGCCAACGTTTATAAAACTCTCACTTTCTATAATATCTGCACATTGCAAGTCAGTGAAAAATTGTAATTATAGTTTCCTGCATGAAAGTCATACACACCCAGTCTCTACACCCTTGTTTTCTACCTTGCAACAAAGGGCACACCTCTTTCCCTCTGTTAGCACTATTTAAACAAGCATTTATTAACAGCAGATGGTGATAAAACTGTACACTCTTTTATACATAATGCTTTGATAGCGTTATTGTCATTATTGTCGTAACAGGATCAAAACTGCATCTGTGCAGTTTTTGTACCTATACTGGTCGAGGAATGTACGATCAAATAATTCAAACAAGCGTGACATGCACATGGTTGTGTAGTTTGCAGCTGGGTGTTTGCCTGCTATACTGTTATGATGTATAAAAATAAAATTATAGTTTAATAAAAAAATATATAGTTTTGTTTTTGTTGTAGTTTCAGGTGAGAAGCAGTCAGCACCAAAACTGCAGTGGATTTTCTAATTAAACACACCCACTGCACATACTGATACCAAAATACAAATCTGGTGTAGGTAAAGAGAAAATAGCACCACACCTCACAAAGTTCGCTGGATGGCTGCTACTGGTAATTGCACTTTTAATGTTACTTTTTTTGTCTTCATGGAATATTTTCATCATGCAAATTATATAGACTCGGATTATGAATTGTCACTGTTGTTAGTGTCCATGAAAAGATCTCCATAATGTGTCCTTTATTCCTTATAATAGCATGTTGCTACAGCTGGCCTCTTACAGCTCTGTGCAAGATGGTAAATCCAGGAGGGAGGCAGCAGAGATCAGTCTGTCAGCTGGGAGATTTACACTTTACATGCTCTTAAAGTCCTGGTCTGACACTGAAGGTGCCAGAAACCCTTGCCAGATTGCCAGACACAAGGCTAGCAAAGGGCCCACACAGCCATTTAACGGCTGTGCTTCCCAGGCTTTATAGCCCATGCTGATGCACTGAGGACACAAGCAAAAGAGAACATTGATTGACCACTTGGACAAGGCCAAGATGCTATAACTTAAAACTGTGGTCTGATTGCTTTTTATCCAAGCTACATTACAGGCCTTTTGCTGCCTTTGGATCAATTTTAAAGGAAATGCACTGATGTTTGTTTGTGACACAACTTGGCATCTGAACAACTGTAATATATCCCACACTGAGCCCTGCTTAATACCTTTGTTATCTGTAGCAATGGCTTTTATTGAAAATATAAGAAATAGTTGAATTCTCAATAAACTGATCGTTAATACATGTCTTTATAACACATATTAATGATCAGAAATTATATTAATAATATTTCCATTCACAATGGCTATGTTGGAAACCTATTATTTAGTCTGAGAGCAAATATGTTGCAAATTAGTATCAAAAGTTAGAGGCCTTCACAGGTTCACTGAGAACTAAGCTCCAACACAAGTGACTTTTCTTGTTCATTCAGGAGGTGAAAACTGGGCTTTGAATTTTATAATTTGTTTCTATAGCATTATTATTACAGTATATTGCTGGTTTGTGTTAATTTTGTGTCTTAATTGATAGCGCATCATGCTTTGGTGTCTATGGTGTCTATTTGTATTCGCACTGTCATGGGTCTGACTGCTTGGGTAAAGTTTATTTATGCATGCCAGTGCTTGAGCAAAAAATTAGAAATTATTTTTGACCTCTGTATGACTGTGGATTTAGACAAGCAGACACGTTTTCATAACATTCATCATGTTTTCCTTTAGTTCATTTCTAGTTCGAGTGCACCAACATTTGGAATTACATTAATTATGAATTACATATGAGGTGTAAGTTTTCCAGCTCAGGCAAAGTTGGACATTTTTCAGAAATGATTTGTGTTCCATTATTCATGTTGATAGTTTGCTGAAAATAATTTTTTGTTGATATTATTATTATTAATAATAGTTACAGATTTAACTGGCATGATAAGAGTAGTAAAGTGCTACTGTCAACTGTGATATACAGTATATGTGGACCAGATCAATGCCTGAGCTTATTGACAGATGTATCTTTATCACCTGTGCCTAATTATGGATTAAACTCAAGGGAATGCACGAAAGTTTGAATGAATTTGTGTTTATCCCTCCTGTTTCTTTCAAGCACCGGGCTTAATGAAATCCCACCTCTATTAATCTTTTGACATACCTCTGAGCTACTTTGTCAGCAAGCCACCGTGAGAGCGCAAACCGAGCCTGACATTTGACTAATTGCAGTCATTTGAGAATGATCACTTCTATAATGTATTGGAAATGCACAGCAGCGTAACACAACATTCAGGCACCCCTCTCTGTTTGCTGACCCAATTTATTAAGAATGAGGAAGAAGGTGATGAACCACTAAAAAAAAAACAAAAAAACACTAATACGTATTGCAATCAGAGCCCCCCCCCCAAGGTCCAGTCTGATTTTTGTCAGAATCACCAAAGACAGGGATCAATCTGTGGCACAATCAATCATCCAGTGCATAGCCAAACTACAGCTTATTTCCCTCCCTTCTGTTTCATAGAAGAGTGACTCTTACCTGTCCTTGGCACCTTGCGAATTGCTGTGTGTTTGATGAAGACCTCAGTCACAGCCTCCTGGGCTAGAGTGGAGAGCTCATTACAGCCAGAGGAGACAAGTGCATAGAAAAGAGTGAAATAGAGGAGTGTGCATGGGTGAGAGAGACATAGAGAGATGGAGTGAGAGAGAAAGAGAGAGAGAGAGAGAGAGAGAGAGAGAGTGTATGGTGAAGACTGTAGAGAAAGTAGTAAATATGAGCAATGGGGAAAGCCCCTTGTAAGGTGAAATAAGGGGCACTTGGGGACTCGCCTTGTACATTGCACCTGTCTTATCATCATTTAACTCTTATTTGTTGGTCTTACTAAACTGTCAGCAATTCCCTGCCTTCTTGGCCTTTACCTGTAAAATGCCATGGAAATGCTGACAGGCTGCCAAACTAGAGCTGTCTGGAAAAGACTGCTGCTGGCTTTTCTTTGACTTGTACCGTGTATTGTCAGAATTAGAGGTACCCGCATAGAGCTGCACTTAGCTGCATTTATACTCCACAGTCCACCTTTCAAATACAAATGAATTTACCTGCCATTTCTCCAATTGATCCTTTCTTTTCACAACTCACCAGTAACTTAGTAATATATATTTCCTGATCGTGATGAAACGTGCTTCACCCGTTCCTGCAGTCTGTGTCGGTGATGTTTCGCATAATTGTGTATTTTTCTGGACCGATTCAATTGTCTCTTGATGTATTCCTCGCTCAGCTGAGCATGTCATTACACACATCATTTGTGTGCAAATTAATGTGCTATGCAACAAGGTTACATTTCTATGGTGGTTCAATTTGAGGACTCGCAGCATTTCGGCTGCAATCATTTCTTTCTCTGTCTCTCTTTTTGACACTCTCTCATAAATTGCTTCAACGATGATTATGCTCTCTCCTGCCTTGTTCGGTCATGGCACATTTTAAGTTCACATTGGGAGATATTCCGATTATCAGTCAGGTAATGTGATAAAAATGGTAACTCTGTCTCTCTTTAGCCTGGGCGTGCTGATCTTTTTTTTTTTTCTCAAGTGGACCGTATTATAAACCTATATCTGTCTGTTGATGTACTTTCCACTAGATGTAGCAGTTGTAGGATTTATATGCTCTAATTGACCCTTAAATGGTGATTGTATTGAAATGTCTTTCTGGTTTCTGGTAATCTTAACCACTAAGGATTGTAGTTGTGCCTGTGTCAGTTAGTATTAGCCTCTACATTTTCCATTTCCATTATCTGAACTAGCACTGATACAGGTTTCCCTAGCCAATGTCCAGAACAAATACTAAAAATGATTTTGGAGCTTTATTTGATCAAGGCCGTATGGTTGCCTTCTCTTTGACCTATCATAGAATAATTATCACCTCCTATTACCTTTCTTTGTTTTGCTTGACACACTGTTCAATCACAACGCCACTGTGTATGTGAAAGTGACAGGGTTCTCATTAACTTTAATTACTGTATGCCAAGTCATCTGAAGGCAGTGTTTTGTCCCGGAACCGCCCAGCCCCCCACTTGCAGCGACAGGCCCTGTCCTTCATCACCTGCGAAGGTCTAATCTTATCTGCGGCTGTTGCATGGCTCTTCATTAATCACTCCCCCGGCCCAATCAAACGGTGACTGATGGTTGACGTGGCCTTGTCTGGCCATCCCTCAGGTGCAGTGAGTCTGTCTCGGATTGGCCGGGGCACAATGCATTCGGTGTGTGCATAAATCTGGCAGTGTCCTCTACATGGGGTACGCAGCGTGCCATGTAACCCTGTGCCAACCGTCCAGCGTACCAGAAGTTCAGCACATTGTTCTGCTGCTGCTGACCTTGTCTCGTCAGGAGCAGTGAGCTGTTAGCCTGACTTTGATTTGGAAGAGTTCAAACTGTGATCTGGGTACAGATTGGCTCAATGACACAAAACTTTCTACTTGTTTGACCCATTACATGTTCATCCCATCTCTTGGTGTGTTGTGGAAAGGGCTGTGTGGTAAGAGTAGGTTGCAGGTAGGAGAAGGAGGAGACGGAATAGAAATAGTTTGTTCTAGTAGTGGCAGGATATAAATAGCACAAAGATGAAACAAATCAACCTTAGGTAGCCCTGGCCGTTAGCTAATCCATAGTAATCAGTGAAACTGCATTGGGCTCTCCGCTTCATGGACTCTTACCAATCAGCAGAGAAAACAGAGATCCGTCATCTGTTTTCCTCTGCTTACTGATAGGGGGCAAGGGGCCGTGAGAGTGAAATATGGTAATTACATATGAAGGATAGGTATAGAAGAGGCTGGGGGTGTATGCTTCTCTGTTTTAGTGTCATAATCACCTTTTTCAGTGTTTTTGTTTTTTCTCTACTCTATTTGTCAGTCACTCAACAGAAAGTTTCCTGCTGGCAGTGATTAGTGGTTTGATCAGCAGTGTGAGATAATACATGCCCACTGCTGATGTCAAAACACAGATGGCATGACTTACTTTGCAGTCTTCTAAAAGAGATTTTATTTAATCTTGTCTTATGGACAAGTCCGGCCAAATGACTTCCAGTGGGATGTGCTGCGTCTATTTGTATTGATCTCCATTAATTGCTGTGACAGTGAAATATGAAATTAAACATGAGGCGATGTATAATTCAGAAAGTGTCACATCTCCTCACATACTGTGCAGGCACGAAGGCAGTAAACATACAGACAAGGGACAGACGCACATACTGTACGCACATGTACACAAACACACAACATCTGTTTTGTATGCAGTGGCGTCACAAAATGATCATCCTGGCAGGCTGATGATTTGGCATCCGTGTGCTCAGGTTTCCATAACCTCTGGATGCCTCCCATCCTTGTCCTACAGAGAACTGAGGACAAAGCTCTGCCCTATTAGAGATGAATAATGAGCCTGTTGGCAAAAGAGACGTTGCTAATGTTTTGTCCAAATATCTCAAATCTGTCCCCAATGATAATGTATTCTGCACCAGCGCCAAACAGCTCTATATTTGAAGAGGTGATTCCATCGCAGATATGACTTATAAAATCTTTAGACTGGAAAAGGAAAAAAAAAAAAAAAAATCACCTCACATTATAATGTCTGGCGGGTGTATAGGCATCACAATAGGGGCTTAGTTTGTTTTCCTGTAATTGATGCTTTGCCTGTGTGGCGGTATAGCTTTGTTTGTTTATGCTAATGGCTGTGATGACCTGTTGGTCCCCAATCTAGCAGGGAAATGGCAGCCAATGCTTTGGGGAGTGAGCCATTGATCTCTCTTCAGTGCCTCTTTCTTCACAGGTACTTGGGATTAACTGAGCCAGAGCAAGACAAAAGGAAAATGTTACAAAAACAGAAAATAAAGAAAGGGGGGGGAAAAAACACCAGATTACTTCTGGTATACGTATGTATATCACATCAGCTCCAGGCTAATTGATGCTTCTGTGACTTCTACCAAGCTGCCTGGTGTAAAAGTGCTCGCTCTGCCTCCCTTATATCGGTCTCTTGAGGCTTGATGGTGCCTAAACAGCACAGCTGTAATTCCCCCAAGCAGTGCACTATGCAATAAGTGAACACACAGACAAAAGCAAAGCGGTGGGCTGTTATGGATGTGCTTCTCCCGATCACCTACGAATCTACATTGTTGAGGTGGCCAGTGGTATAAGAGTGGACACATCAGAAACATGGATCAAAACAGAGATTCACTGAAATACAGCACACGCACGGTATCAGTGCTGGCACTGGAACATCACAAGAGAATTACTATGTAATTAGTTGAATAGTAACCAAGCTTATTTTGAGTCACATTGAGTCACAACTGTTATTGCTTTTTTTCAGTTTGCCAAAATTGTAAAACCTGCCCTTCTGTGTGCATTGCAAGGAGATTTGAATTATCTGGTTTACAGTAGCATGATATTTTCATTTATACTTTATTAGTCTAGAGTTATGGTTGTTGATTCCAATATATTGCTTTGACCAGCTGTAGATCATTTAAGAAAATTTCTGCAGACTAAAACGGCCTTATCTACATGAATTTAGTAAAATATTTTAGTGATAAACTGACTGGTTGGTTCCACTAAAAGGGAAAAAAAAACACATCAGAAGTAGTTTCAACAACAAAAATCCTGCGATGCGGAGGAAAAAACAAGATGGCTTGCTCGCACATACATTTTACATGGAAGCATTAAATATATACGTAAGTGTCTTTCTACAGTATGTAAATGATTAAGATTCAAACGCACACAAACACAACATTAGGAATGTAAGGGTGAAGGGACCAGGGGAGTGGACTTTCAAAGCCATTCCCCAGGGTAGATTATTGCTCTGTAAAAACACTCTTATCACCATCGGCTCTCACTCTTGGACGCACATTTTTTGAAATGTCAGTTCTTTAGGGCTGCAGTTCTAATTTTTGTTCCACTCAGTGTAAGTAAATAGGTCTGACTGTGAGTTTTTGTTCAGATCCCAAGAGAGTGGCATGCAGGCTCAGCAGAGAGACCTCTCGCTGCAACCTCCCTCTAACATATTGATCAGGAATGGCTATTGGCGTTAGCCCTGTGAATAAAATGCTGTTCTGCTGAGTTCAATTCCCCACTGAGCAACTGAATAGAGAGACAAAACCTTTAGCACTTTTTTTTTTTGTGGACTGCTATTTAGCTCCGAGGTCCAATGACGTCACAGCCAGTCACGGACAAAGAGAAAAGTGTAAATGTCACTTTTCTGGACTGCACATTCTTAAATGAGTTTATGTGTATGTTTTTCTTCCTGCCGCTGTTATGTGTGAGCTTCTGCAGCGGACGAGAGGAGATCACATTGAGATGCTTTATAAACTCAGGGGCAGGTAAATTGTGTTGTTTTCTGGTTCTTCGCTCTAAGTCATTTGTTGACATCAAAGAGAGGAAGAGACTTGACATGTGCATACTAAAAGGAAGAATCCCCTTGACATTTGAAATAACTGGAACATGGAAAAAGACAATGTTTATACAGATTCAGAATACAGAACGTGCAGTGCTTTGGATCCACATTACAGGAACAAGCATGTTCTTTTCTTTTTTTGTGTCTTATGGTATTTGTATGAGGAGGGGAAAGAACCTCTTCATGCTCCATTCCAATTTTGAACACTTGAAATGTTCTAGTAAAAACGATTGCTTTTATAATTCATTGTTTCAGATGATTAAACATAGGGAATCCATTCAGTGTATCGTAACATTAGAACAGGCACTAACCTTTTGGTCCACCATTAGCTTTCATCTTAATGACCTGCTTTGCTTCATTTCATCCTGTTTTCCCTGAGCCTCAGAATAACTTTAGGTAGTCGAGTGATTTCCCATATATCATTTATTTATTTAGTAATTAATTTATTTGTGTATTAATCTATGAGCTATGTATTTAATATTAAATAATGCACAGTCCTCTTCATGAGATTTATGATAAACTTAGGGCTTTCTCAGTGGTCCTTTGTTTTCTGTTTGGTTGGAATATAGGGCAGTACAGTTTGGGTGCTCTTGTCAGAGACAGTTTGTGTGCTGCTATTTCGTAACAGTTTTTTGCGGCAGCCGGGGTTTAAGAGACCTTTCCTGGGTAGTGTATGAGCTCCCGTTGTCCCCTTCACTGGCGACGAGACATAGGAAGGGTCCAGACAGTTATGAAGGAGGGAGTGCTCAGAGGAAGAATGTTTGGGGGTGACTGAGCTTGTAAGGAGACTGGGTTCACTATCACTCTCTGGTGTAGCACAGCCACTCTTGTCCTCCTGTAATTCCTCTTGCTCCTCCTCCTCCTCGTCATCATCACAGCACAATGCATGGTACAGAATTTTGTCACTGAAGCGGACTCTTTCTCTTGTGCCAGAGGTACGGGAAGTCTTGTGGCTGTGTGTGGAGCTGCTGGCCTCTTCGCTGGATGAATCTGGAGTAATAATGCGGGGCCCATTAGGAATGGGCAGCCCACCATTCATCTGGGAGTAGACCGAGGCAGTGGTGGGGGGCGGGGTGGGGGTCTGCGTCTGGGTGGGGATGGTCCCGCGGCCCAGCTCCGATCGCAGATCTCCTGGTTGCTCACCAGGCCTGCGGGCGGCTGCGCCAGCTGCCTCCAAGTAGCTGCAAAACTCCCAGCTATCAGAAAGCACATCTGCATTGAGAAAGTCCAGCCTGAAGGCCTCTCCCAAGCCTCGCTCACTGCTGGACGTGCTGCTTGCTGTGGCCACTGTCCAGTCATCTGGCTCCAGGTCAAAGTCAAAGTCTGACGTTAGTTTATCGATCTGACCCACCACCTGCAATAGAAAAGGAAGAGCACGAGAGAGAAAACTGATGAGATACTGGAATAGAAGGAGATTTCATTCAAACTACAGATCGCCATAATATTTTGTACATTCACGTTTCCCAAAATATAATTAATTAGCAATATTATTATAGCTGCTTATCCAGGTACAATTGACATACACGCACATTTTCAAGCAGGCATCAGGTAACGACCAGCCTGAGTTCTGAGCCCGAGTGCTGGTATTAGTCTCCAAATCATCTGACAGATTACAGATGTCTGTTACAGCCTGGTGGGATAAGCGCACGAGTAGCTCTGTTTCCTCGGCAGAAAACCGCTCACCTCTCCAACTTCACGAATCCACCATTTAAGTAGCAAGGCGCCAGGTGCAGGCGCACCTGGTTTCAAAGGGAATAGGAGATGACAAGCTGATTGGTTTAATTCATGTTACGCCCAAAACACAACTACAATTAATGGAGAGACCAAATACGAACCCTTTGCGCATTGCATCCAGATTATGTGCTGTTTAACTAGCAAAAGTGAGTTGGGCACAAGAAAATGCGATAAAAAATGCATTCTAAATGCATTCATGCAGGGCCCTTAACGGCTCTTGTTTATTTCTAACATGACAATCGCACATTGTAGAGCAATCACACTTGATACAGCATATCCAGAAGTATAAACGTATATCCAAAATTAGTGTTGAAAAATCAACATGATACTGTAACTGGATGCAATAGATGGCTGTCCACCATGAGCTGGGTTTTGCTTTCTACCTCTTAAAGGACATTATTCCTTGCTACTGTCACCAAGGGCTTGCTCATGGAGGGAAATTTAAAGTCTGTAAAAAATATCATTGAAAAGTACAGTCTAAAATCTGCTCTCTATGAAAAATGTATGTATAAAATATTTGCTCAGCTGAGAGTCTATCTCACTCATAGATCTATTGTCGGGAAAATAATTATGCTTTTTATAGCCAATTTAAATCTGAATCTCCAGAGTAGGTTAGGTGTGCAGCACAAGTTACCATGGTGATCAAGCCAGGTTAAAATAGAGCCACCTTTGTCACGTTGGAATCAGTGGCATTAGACTCAACATACCTGGCCGACACATTAATCTCACTTTGTAGTACACTTGACAACATCAAAAACCAGCACAACAAAACAAAGGCTCTTTGCACCACCACTGCATTATTTAAGCGTCCTCTCTGTAGTTTTATACCTCTGGTAGTGTGATGGAGCTGTTTTTGAGGAGTGTGCCTCCGTGTTGTTTATTTTGTGAACGTGTGAGTGATACACTGTGCTACTGATGGTGTCATACTATTCCACTGATCAACAGTGGTAACACGCCAAGATGATGATGATGAAGAAGCTGTGATGTGCCTGCAAAGGCAGGGAAGAGAAGACTGCTGGTAAACATGAATGTAAATGATGCAGGATTTAAAATACAGCTACAGCTTTGCACAACTGCAAATATTTTATTTGGAAGGAAATGCATTCAGCATGTTTGTTTAGACCTTCAGGAGCGGCACACGTTTTGGTGAATGTAAACTTAATTTTTGTTTGTTTACAACAAATCTCCACAGGGCCCCTTTTAAACACAGGGGGTTTATTATTACTCATATTATGGTAGTTTTAGAAGCATTGCAAGTGCAGAATGCATACTGATCTTCCTTTTCACGCATAAATAAACTAAATAGAAGAGTAAAATTAGATTAGTTTTAATTAAGAATTAGAAACTCAACCAAAAGTACTAATTGTGAAGCTCACCTTAATATAAATCTGGTGACATCTCATTAGACACAACATTACATGAAATTTCCAGATGCTTTACATCCCAGGCCTTAACAAAAGCTAGGATTTATTTTTGGCTGCTTATCGATCGGTGTGCCTTTACAGCTTGCCATAACACCACTTTTAACACTTAATCATTTCTTCATGGTTTCTGAAATTGCTTTTATTTCTGACAAGGTGCTGTAAATTAGCTTAATGCTTCGAGACATGCATCGCGACAAAATGACATGCCCACTGGAAGAAGAGAGGTTGTAGCATTTAAGACGTGTCCCGACTCATCAAAGAACCGTCTTCAGCTTTTAGAGAGGAGACACAAGAGAAGAGCTGGAGAAGCATCCTCTGAAGAAGACGAGTGGTAGAAGCAGTACATCCTCAGTCTAGTGGCTGATTCATTTTGCCTTGATGTTGTATTGTAGCTACCTGGATGAACGAGATAAACCTACACAGGCATATAGCTTTATGATATAAGCACTTAACCCATGGCTTTTGATGCTTCTACGTTGACATGTATTTTAATCCCAGTGCTTTTGTAATGTCCATGTCAAACAAAATAAACTCAAATTTCCGACTACTGCATGGAAATATAGCACATAAAACCATTTCATTCGTGATTACCTCAAAATTAACCTCAATGCTTCTGTCATCAGCAGCCACAGCGTTGAGTGTTTGATGAATAGAAAGCACTTCAGCTGAAATCACACTGGTTTGCTGTCAACACCTAAAATCCAAGCCCTGTATACTTGACATTTTAGCACCTTCAATAAGCGTGTTCTGCGCTCAGCTACAATCTATTGTAAAAAATGGAAACACTCAGCATTGTCATTGTCACACAGCTTGCAAATCATACATTTCTCCAAACTCTGGAGCAATTAAGGTTTGTGCTCCAAGGAGGTTTTGTTTTGTTGTACCAGTGACAAAGTCTTATTTCTGTATATATAATTAAAATCCTTCGTCATCCTCTGTCCAACTTTAAAATAATAACTTATGAGGCTCAAATGCAAGTGCAACGTTGCTGATAGAGTAGCCAATCGTTCTGCCAATTTTGCTCGCCAAAAGCTCAGGTGATCTCCACTACAAACATGGCAGTTGACATCAATTAACATTAATTTACACACTGAAACCTTGAATCAAAAATAAGAGCACTGACTAACATTACCGACCACAAATTTAAGAGAAATTTAGTGTGACGGATGACTATGTGCTGCTATTCTCCTCAGTGCTGGATTGAGCTCCTGAATCCTTTTCTCAGAGATATTTTATGCCATTAATTCACACAACCTGCATTTGAATCTGGCTGTCTATCTGCATGCATGACACTGAATCATCTGTCAATGAGCTTCTCTGCAGATATGCTAGTTGTGGCGTCCTGCACCTCATGACTACCTGGCCCGTGCTTTTCTATTGGCAGACTGCCCAGAGGGAATTGGGTTGTATGAATCCTCTAATCCTTGAATTACTCAACGTGTTTGCTGTGTTATTTGCCGACTTTTTACTCATGGAGTTGTTAATGACATTTGTCAGGCCGGGAGGAGGCTGAATAGCTTTGTTTACCTGATTACACAACTTGAGCAAGGGGCTTAATAAAATCAATGAGTTAAGAAATTATCTGTCAAATGTATTACACAAGCTTGCCATGACACCAATACAAACTACTGGCTGGTTAGCAGTTATTGCAATGAGCAGAAAGTCATTTTAAAACATTTAATTTAGATTTGCATTTAAAACAGTTTAAACATGAACACTGTGCTATGACACGTTAAGCTAAAGGGAACTGTAAGAATAAAGTTTCTTGCTGAAACATCACCCTTGGTGATTGCTGTTTGTTTGTCTGCAGGGGATCGTGATCCTGCTTATATTCCATTTAAAATGCATTCTCAAACGTTAACGGTAAGCTGTGCCAGCTTCGGCCGCTGGTTAGCCTGACCCCTGCCTGTGGTATGTAGGCTAATTTAGCTTGATAAGTGTCTCAGCTCGAAGGGTTCTGTTGAATCTTTCTAGGTCACAATGCAGCACATGCTCTATGCAGCAACAATGAACGGTAGTCTCTGCTCTTTATTCCAGTCAGAGAAAGTGTGATGAAGGAGCTATGAAGTGAATTGGAGGAGCAGATTGCTTTAGCACAAAGGATGAATGAACACATCAGGAACTAGTCATTAACAATGGGCACAATGTGTTTAAAATAGAAAATGCATTATGAAAATCTACAAGAGTCAAAGATGGAAGGCAAAAGTAATTATGTGCCTTTACAATGAAAGATTTCACAGTGGAACAGCATCATATCTGTAGATCAGTGAAGAAGATACCAAATGTCTATTTGAGATTATCTAGTCATTTGTCCCATAGTGTGACTATGAAATAAAAGGTGTTTTCTAAGAGTAGGAAATAAACCAAACATTGGGCGAGTAAACAGAATTAGTCCAGTGCTCATCTCCTATGCAATAACCAGCTCATGTTTACTGTACCAGCACTTAATGGTCCTGTGCACATGTCTCTAATCATCCAGAATGATTGTGTGTGGGTGGACAACACACACAGTTACATGTTCCTTATGTTGTTATGATTGCTTCTAACAATGCCTGAAATATAAGCCCGTTGGCTAAATAGTAGTGAACAGTAAATATAGTATAAAGTATTTTTGACTTCTCATTTGTTTTTGCCTCTTACAAATTCTGGATCTACAGCTTGAGGATGTCATAAACCTCTGAAGTTAGGCTGTGTATCCCCCATGGACTTTATGGCACTACCACTCTACAAAGTTTATGATGCAGCGATGGCATATTCGTGTGACTGAAAAGACTCCATTTGCAACACAGTTAAGCAGTAATGTATAGTATAAGCGTGGATATAAGTGCTGGGGATTTGAGCTTATCTTTAGTCTTTAATTTTCTCTCAGTGCCTCCACTCACAGCTGAACGCAGCTTCTTTACTGTAAAGGGTGTCTGGTGGAAGCTACTAAAAACTAAAATGATGAATATAACGATATCTGTGATTGTGTTTTTGAATGATTAGCAGACAAATTACAGCAATAAACCATTTTCTTAAACAGGATTGTCTCTAGCTAACACTAACCACATCTGATCTTGTTTATAATGTTCAATATACGGATCAGTAAGTGGTATTGTAAATTTTTTTTTTTTTTTCTCTTTTTCACTGCACACTATCAGCCAGCAGCCATGAGTCAACTGTGTTCACAGCACCTGATCAACACCGAGTTCAGTCATTTCAGAGCTCTCAGAGGTGCTTTAAAAGAGAGGCTGCCTCGGCAGCATCAGGCGAGGGTTTATTACTGTACCTCAACACCTGTCTGAGATGATTGTGTCGGGTAATTGAGGGTCAGAGTGAAAGAGGGCACTTGCAGCCTTGTCTGTGACAGAAAGGTACGGTGATGGAAAAGACAGGCAAGGATAATCTAACACAGAGTGATGGTCAGTAATGTAAAAACTCTCCGAAGAGCCTCTTCTCTGTTGGAGTGGTGATTTGGGAAATAGATTCCGCACTGTCCACTATCATTACAAGAGTCCTTCTCTCTAATATTCAGCTCCACCTGGTATCATGATTTATTTATCATGAGTGGGTACCCGTTTCTTTTCCCCCAAGTGAGTGCCTGTCCTCTGTTAATGCTTATTCAAAATATCCTAGAACATCAGCACTGGAATAATGTATTCCATGACCGATGTTTAACGTGCTGTTTGAAAATACACGCTGAGGTCAAAATCAGAAAGTGTGAACATTTTGGTATAAAATTGTCTCTGATGAGAGGGGGAGGCTTTACCACATGTTCTAATCACTCTGTTGATCTTTAAACAGATGTTTAATGGCGATGGCTTGTTTTGATGTGCATTGATGGCTTTCTGTATGAGATGATTTCTGTTCGCTGTCAAGTAAACACATGGCGATTGCCATCCTTTGCGAGTGTTATATATGTACGTAAATGATGTAAACGTGCACCTTGAACATGTTACTAATGATCCGGATATCATGTTTTCTAAGGTTGTGCCGTCTTACATAGTCTGGTATTTATCAGTGGATAAAAGCAGCAAGTGTTGCATTTGTAGAAGTGCAGTCTGATCATATGTAAAAAAAAAATCCATCAGGTGTGAGTTACCAAAATAAATGAGACATAACACCCTCACTGGGTTCATTTGAAATGCACGCTGTATGAGTGAATTTTCTGTGGACCGCTTCATTACGCTGTGTTCAAGTGGTCTCTCTCCATCTGTTCCTGTGCCACCCGTTCTTCCAGGAGTCATTTTCAGAGTAGAAGTTTGCAGCGCTTGTTTGTTAATTATGCAGCATCCAGCATCTAGCATGGCTTTCCCTTTTTTTATGGGAAAAACTGAAATGTTTTCAGTGGAGCCATTCACACACATCTAAGTGTTATTTCTTTCTCAACATGTCACAATAGATTTCCAGCCTGCCCCTGTGCAGCACTTCCAGTGCTGGAAGCAGTTTATGCCAGTTAGGAAGTCTCAGCAATTATCACAATAGCCTGGCATGCTGATTTTGTAAGTAAACCATTCTCAAATATTGTTTTAATGCAGCTACCTCCTGCAGTTGTGCAGTTCCTACTTTCCTCTTTACCCCATGCTTATTTACCCTCAATTTAATTCTCCTCGAGACGTGAAGAGGGGAGCATCCAAGCCACTCACATTGTGGTGATATGGTTTATCTTATCCCCCAGAAGCTAATTTATCATCCTCGACTTACTCTGAAAGAACATATTTACTGGATTCACTATGAAAAATTGTCCAGTGACTCGTAAATGTGTGCAATCTCTTCCAGACATCTTATTCATTATGGAGTATTTTGAATTTCTTGTGACGTACTTAATATTACCCAGCTTTATGTGAACAACATGCAGATTGTTGGAAATATATGCACAACACCGTGGGCTCGAAAAGCTTGGACCACATCACATTAAAACCTCAGTGCAGATTTGTGAAGCAGGGAACTGGTGCTCTCACGGATGCACACAGACCATTGCACATGCCTACTTGTAATCTAAACAAGGTCAAGATTGAGACAGAAGCAGAGTGTTTAAATATATTTTGTTAGAAATATGAATGTTTAGGAAAATATTGAGTATATGGATAAACATCACTGAAAAAAATGAAGAAATGAAAAATCCCATTTCACCCCCCTTTCCGAGCCCTGTGCATGTAAAAGACGAGGCTTAACTGATGGCATGCACAGTGCGACTCAGATGATGCGTGTTTGCATCTCTGAATTTTCTCACTCTCACTGCTACTATGTGTTTGCTCTCCTCATTAGTGCTCCACGTGACCTTTATCCTTTTAACATACCGCAAGACTAACTTGACCATACATTTCTGCAGCAACATCAGAGAGACTAATTCCTGTATGCTTTTTGTCCTTCTCTAATACATGGACTGTAATGCTATTGACTCTGCATGTCCAGTGGGTCTGTGGGCGGAGGGGGGGGGGCAAGCCAGAGAGACCTGATTTAGGTCAGGCCATCTTGATTGTTAAGATGTGTTGCATGGTGTTGGCACAGGGATGAAGTGTCCTTTGAAGTGTTCGCTGGAAGCATTTGGCGTAATTATCCTGTCATGAGAGGAGCTATAAGCCTGAGACTTCATTAGGCACATGCCCCCTGCTTTTTCATCTTTTTCTCAAAAAAAAAAAAAAAACACTCATCTTTATGGAGGCCTTAAAGTGCTAAACAACGCTGTGATGAGCATAGGGCCAATACCTACTGACAACTCACTAATCAAAAGCATCATTAGAAACTTCACCGCGTAATGGGCCTCATTTATCCCTTTTGGGCTTTAGTAGAGGTGGGCTTCTGTAATCCTTGAGGCCTGGGCTATCAACCACTTCCTTTGCCAAATTTGGGTCATTGGACTGGGTAGAGAAATCATCCTGTTGTATGGCAATGTTGTTATGTTGGGGAGGGTTATGGGTTGTTCAATCAGTGAGGGAGCAAGATCTGAACTCTGTCTTCCAACTACACGGAGGCAGCAGATGCAGCATGCGTTGGTGCTGGCAGAGCACACTGATCATTTATTGAGGTTCTCCTTCATTGCTTCTATCCATGTTGAGAGGCCTAGTGCCGGTAATGACCAGAAAAAAGATGGTAGTGCCACGCTACGGGGCTCCTCAGTCTGTCTGCTTCCCTGAGATAGCACTTGGATTAGACCTGAGCACTGTCAGGTCACGGTGGTCACATGCAAGGAAAAAAGGTGTGTATATGAGCTCGGCCAGGCCACACTGACCTATTTTAATGTAGAGTAGAGGTTTCAATAACAACAGGGTGTCTCTCTGTAAAATACTCTAAATTGATCGCAGTTTGTTAGAGCACTGCAAATCTGTATCTGTTTATGTGTTTGCATGGTGGGTTAGAGAGGATACGTAGTTGACCCGTACTGGAAAAAGGGGAGAATCTCTCTGGTGGGGGAGAATACAACTCCACAGGAAGCGGCTCAGCTCAATCCAGCAGTAAATCCCTCACCCTGACACTTCACACTGCCAGTTTGTCTACAGGCCAAACCAGTAAGCATATAAGCAGCAAGTCTACCCTGAAAAAACAACAACAAAAAAAAAAAAAAAAACAGGGTTGCCTGTTTACATCAGATACTACAAGCACTAAATTTGTTTTTATTTATTAATTAAACATATCAGCCTACATGTCTTGTTACACATTGAGTTATTATCTTTGATAGCTTTAAGAGCTTCTTGGGATTTGGGTTATTTATGGTCCTGTATTGTTGTGAAGCGACACTGACCTATAAAAGCAGCAGCAGTAGTAGTAGCAGTAGTAGTGGTAGTTCAAATAGTCAGTCATTTTACAATTGACAAGTATTTGGTTGGCTAAAAATAAAATGATAGAAAGTCGCGTGCCATGTTTCAGGTTTTTATGATGGTAGTAGTGACGAGAATGTGGGCCTACATTCATTTAACTGTACATCTGCACACATGTGAACATAAAGATTTACATTTACAGCATCTAATTTTGATCACAATTTCTAACAGTCACCTGTAATACACCATTTCAAAGTTATTCAAAGAAGGAACATAAAAAGATGAAGGATGGATGAAGGGACAGAGGGATGAAGGAGGGGAGGCAGCTGTGCAGCAGGCAAAAGACTGATGGGCAGGAAAATAATCTTCATCCAAACTTACTTTCACATTTAACTTATGCAGCTTTTTAAGATTTCATTGTCAGCTTTGTTCCACTTTTGTATCTGTGAAGAACATATTGATGTCTTTGAAAAATATAGCCTGCAATAAAACTTCTTTATAACATCAGAGTGATTTGCACCTCACTCACAGTCACATTATCACTCATACAGTACACAGTCACTCAGCCATCAGTGCCTTTATCATAAGTGAGGATGAAACTACAAACCCTCCACTCAGCAAAATATTTTGCAGTATCCGCTCCCTTCGGCCAGCGAGACTGAGACTTCTATTCATGGTTGTGTGAGAAGTGATAGATGCCTAGATTTACCATGCAAAAGCCATCAACTGCTCTTGTTCCGTAATTAAAAATCCTTCTTTCCAAATTACTATTATGACTCCTATGAGTGGCTGTCTTTTTGGGCTTGGCACAGATGATATTGCCATGCAGCAGTACTGGGTGTTATTTCACAATTCCAGGGGTGTAAATGGATTTACACACCCCCAAAAATCTGAAATAACACACCAAGGTGCAAAAACACTACCCCGAAGGCTTACATTTTTAACAGAGGAGAACATGTTTTTAGTGTTTTCCCTACAAGATTCTGCAGTTAGATCTAACAGCTCTGTTCTTCTCTCAAAGAGATGTGAATACACTTTTGCTGGAGGATCATGTACCTGGATGTGTACAATTGACCAACTGTGCCATGCAGCGTTAATCAGTCAGGTATCATCCGTGACAGCTGCCAGACTTTTTGGGTTGTTGCCATTACTGTCACTTAAGTCACAAGTCACAACTGATGCAAATGCACTAGTTCTGGGTAAGAAAATGACGGCATTGTTTTGTTGCTCTGTGTGTTTCTAACATTACAGAGGGTTTCTTAATTGACAAAATTTGTGTCAATCTCAGTGTCTTCTTCACACTGTCAACTGTCAACACTGTCACTGTTTGTCTAAAGCAAGCAGAAGTCACCGTTGCTACATAGGGCACAAGTTTCTAAAAGCTGCTAGAAAACTAACTCTACGGAAGAAAATAAGAAAAATCATCAATCAGTAAATATTAACGTTACATTTACTGGTTGATGGTTTTATTTCTTCTCTTCAGAAGAGTTAGTTTTCTAGCAAATAGTTCAAATAATTTTCAAAATACATGATTTTTTTTTTTCAAAATATGTAATTTTTCAGTGCACTCATAAAACAAAACAGTACAATTTTAGAAATGTCAATGACAATGGCTTTTGCCTTTTCCGTGTGGTTTCATACTACAATTAACAGTCCTTGAGCAGCTACTACTGTTAAATATACAGAAACAGAAGAACAACTGCCTTATCTGTTCACAGCACAGCCAAACAAACTCATTATAATAAGGCCATAATTAGTAATAATTGCAATCACAGAACAGCAAGTGTGCATTTTTCATTAGCAGTAAAAATTTGTGGTGAAAAAAAATACAGCTCTGATACAGCATGAGGAGAGTAAGCGGCAAGTCTGTCATCAATGAGATAAAATTACGCTAAATTACTTGTACCGTTTCCTGTGAATCGTTCATGCGTGTGAAGGCAATTTCAAAACAGCGTGGGAATAGCTGACTTGCTACGAAAAACTGAAAATTACTATATATTGAGATCGAATGTAAATGCATTGAATGGCTGTTGAAGAAAAAAACCCAGCTTTGAACTGTAGTGAAACAATGAAGTGAAAAAAATAATTTCTGCAAATTAAGGAAATTCAGGAAGGACCACATGTATGGTTAAAAACCCAACACTGACTGTTGGTAAAAGACTGGATATAAAATGCGGTCTCAAAGTCATGTTACTGTGTCAACTATCCCCCCGACTGTCTTCTAAACCTTGTGGCGGTACAACAACTTCTGTCTTAGAGAGAGTGTAGTCGTTACTCCCATAACCTCAAAAGGTCACCTGTCAGGAAAACATGGACAGAGGTTGTTTTAAGCATTTGAACAACCAATGCTGTTGGTTTCCTGGTCAGGATAGTCTTTGCATATTATTATACAAAATATATATGTGAACAACATGTTATGTACAAAAATATATACACTCGTACACATGCTATGTAGTGTGCAATGAATGAGTACAGAGAACGTACAAAGAATTTGGAGTCAGCTGTTGGCATGGTATCTTACCTAAACTATTCAACATACAGGCCACATCTGCTGCTCGGCTCCATATGCAATAATGTATCAGGTTGTCATGAATTATGTGAGCATGTCCCACTTTTCATTCAAACGTCACCCATCAATCTGCTCTGCCTGGCTGTAACTTGTCTAACACTGCACTGGTTTATTGTGTAGCATCTGTACTTATTCACACACGCTCATATACTCTGATGAAGTAAGACATATCCATCAACAACATGCCAGCAACAGAAAGTATAAATCCTGCACTAAAATGTAAATGAACTGCTCTTGTGGGGGAAAAAAAAAAACTGTTCCTGCTTGTACCAGACTGGAAAGCTAACGTACGTGCTCCGGGCTCAGGGGCTTGCTTTGTTATTGCTCTCTGTATTAACATGGTTATAGCTGGTGATGCTAATTAACGGGCACATAGGAATATACTGGAGGTATATCTGATTATTGATCCGTAATCAGTGTTGATTGCAAATCATCGCACCTGCCACAATTGATTCATTTTTGGCTGCTTGTGGATTTTCATTGTATGCTTCAACACTATGCAGTTACACAAGTTTAAACCATGAATGTACTCTAGAACTGCAAACAGAACCCAAAGATGGCACCTATTCAATCCAATGGAGATGCTCGGCAGTAACTACACTAGTTAAATCACAGGTCTAAGACAACATTCGACTTTGCATTGCTATGCATATCAGTGGACTACAACTATGTTTTCAGGTTCACCGCACTTTTTCAGCTGGTCAACACTTGCGGTTAGTTTTGAATGCTGCTGCTGAAATGTCCAGGCTGAGAGAGCAGCAGCTAACCCTACTATTAATATAAGGCATGCAATCAATATGCCGCTGGCATTTCTAGGTTTCCTTGGCCTGCAGCGCTTATCTTAATGGGAGTGTGCTCCCATTTTCTTTTATCGTGTGAACCCATATATCATTACCCACCAAATATAGCCGAATGCACCATGCTGAAGTAAAAACAGAGGCTCAGAGAGAGAGAGAGACAGAGAGAGAGAGAGAGAGAAAAGCATTTTATGCAATTTATTTTTATTTTAACCTATTTGCTGCATACAGTGGTGGTGGCAGATTTCAGGAATTTGTCTATAGCTACTAGATAACTATCTTGAAATGATACATGCTTAGTCATGTGGTGTGTTATCTTGAAAGACAATAGCATACATCAGGACATTCAAAAATTTCTCTGCTAAAAAACCCATTTCATGCCAGTCCATCGCCTCCACCTTTTACTGATGCTGTCACTGCCCTACCACCATGTCACAGCAAACCCTGAGATTCTATAATTTGTCTATTTAATGATATGGTGATCGCAAGCCCATAGAGGCCTAATTCTGCAGTTGGGTACCAAAAGTCGAATCTAGCAAGGTTTACAACAGTTGCAGGTCATCTGCCATCTTCCAAGGTTTGATGGCCAATATTTATTCTTAGATGCCTCTTTTCACACCGTTGTTGCACTAAGCACTTATTTGTAGCCACCGTTAGCCTGAACAAGTCTCCTCTGACCTCTCATCAACAAAGCTTTTTCGCCCTCAGGCTTATGACTGTGACTCACTATCTGGAGGAGTGAGCTGTTTAAAATAAATCTATTTTACCATACCATGGCAACTGATATGCTATGATAGGGTCCCATTTACAGTGATGCGTTATCCCAAGGCATTATTGACTTTATAAGTTGCACTCAAGTAAAAAAAAAAAAATAAATAAATAAAAAAAAAAAAAAAATAATCCCAAAACAATTATAACAATAGAAAAAAAATGATTGATTTCCTCATGAAGACACACGTCATTTAGCAATAATAAACTTCCACAGTAAATTTGTGATGTTTAAAAAATAACAAAAACATTTATCCTATGATCTTGTTTCTTCTGAGCTACAGATGGGAGGACAAGACATCCCTAAGTAGTGAAGACTTCAAGAGATAAAAACCTGGAGCTGCTCTATTAAAAAATAATTGGAGATTAAATTTGTGTACTCATAAAATGTTTGTTTGAGCTTTTACACCCAAATGAGCTTTATCTGGTGTGATGCTAGCAGTTACGAACCAGAAAATGTGCCCATATCTCCGTGAAATCACCCTGGCTTCTGCTACTGCGTTCACAATGTCGTACTCGCACTCATTCAGTGGAGCAGATCAAGGATTGCTCTCTTGATGACATAAAGAGAATCTTGACTTCATCTATTTTTTATTATAATAGAATTGTTCATGTGCACATTAGGACTGTCGCCGGATCGTGATGTTCAGCGTCGCCTCAGAGTCGGCATTTTAGAGCGATACATCAACCAGACTCACCAGCTCAGTAAGGGTCAGTTCAACTCACCACCACATACTAAACTCCTATGTCAGCCTACATGAGTCTGGGGTTTTACCTTTAAGATTGACATGTTGTTACATTTTGACATCTGAGATGTGAGAATGTTTGTTCTGGTCGTAGTTCAGTCATAAAATTCTCTCCTGTGAAAATGTACCAGTGTTGGCTCAAAAGTAGTATAGCCGACTCCACTAGCAGTCAGCACCGGAGCTGAAAATGTTGCAGCAGCCAACAGACACAAGTCATGCTGTTTGGCATCATGCTGCCCTTTGTTTACATTCGCATTCTCCACTTCCACTAGTTAGTTTTGTGGCGAGTTCAGTTTGAGACATGACTCGGTTTGTAAACTTTACAGCTTGTCACCCTTTGCTCCTGCGTTACTCATTGCTTTGTGCACAGTGACACGGCTAAAAAAGTGCGGTGAGCTGACTGACAAAATTGTGAGTCGACTCGGGGTGCTTCTCGGCTGTCGACTGCACAGCGCAGATTGTCAGGATACCATCTTTTTAAATTTTGGTACAATACTTCTATTAAAACGATACTTGATACCTCTTTCGATACTGCAGCTAAAAGAAAAAGATTCCTAGGTGCGCAACATAGACAACATTTTTTGCTAGTGCAGAAAAAGTCACTGAACTCATATTGAGGACCAGTTGCACTGTTTTCCACAGAATAAGTAACTGGGCTGTGTGTTATATTTTATTTATTTTTACCCTATCTCTAGTATGTGTAGTTATTTCTTATGTCTGTTACTGCACACACACGCACGCTGGCTTGTCCCACCTCTCTCACTGTATCATACAGCAACAGCAGTATTTTTATAGTCACCCAAAAAGCACAAGTCACATTTTTTTTTTTTTTTTTTTCACCTGCTATTCCATTTTCACAGCAGCTGGTGAGCCGAGAGTGGAGGAGACTCTCTGTTAATGACGTAGCCAGTCTAAACCAATGTGATACCAAATAACACCGGCACCAACCACGTGTGTGCACCGTTTACTGTGCCTAAAAAAGATCAACACTGTGTTTGCAACAAAGTGTTGACACTTTTGACAACCCTTGCGCACATGTATAAACTGTAACGCTGCTTTACCAAGTCAGCGTGAAAACGTTAAAGGTTATAGAATCACAGGGAGGGAATCAGACAACTTAATGTTTTTGATGAATATTCTGTAAAATCTGAGGTTGTTAAGGAACAACACTTTTAAATCCTCACATTTAAATTATGTTCCAAATGTGTCCATTTAAATTAATTTTAAACTGGATGCTATTTAACTATTAATCATATCAAAGTGGATATATTAGAGGATGTCACAGTATTTTCATACAACACACTCGCATGTCTTGCATATCTATTCCATTTCCTTTGCTTGCTTGTGAACTAGTTCATTCACTCTTAATTGCACTACAACACCTAAACACCTAAATCGGTTGTTGTGTCTGACTCAGTATGTGGATATGTTTTTAATTACGTTTTTCAAATTACTGAGCTTCTCTATAGCCTTTCTTCATAATCTCAACAACAGCAGAAATACACCTTGGGGTATAAGTGCCCTGTGGTTGGGAGTCACCATGTTAGGGTACATTTAGGTTGTTTAGTTAAATGTTCTGTGCATGAGAACAGATTTTTGCTTGATGATTAGCTCTTTAAATATTGCAGACATATTACTGATCTGCAGTTTTTTCTATCTGCAGAGAGAAGCCTATTCATAAAGGGTCATGACACCTACACATAAGGCTATGGGATGTAAAAACAAAGAATTTGTGTGGTAGCACACTCCTGTCCTTCTTTTTTCAAAACAATTTGTCATTGCTACCAGGGTTCTGCCATTTCTATCTGTGACAATCTGTAGGGAGGTCGCCTCAGAGAGTGACAAAACCTGTCACCGTGCGTCACTTTCACTCTCTCTCCGGCAAGCGGCAGGACATCTTTGAGTCTCCGGCACCTTTATCAGATATGGCAGTTCCTAAAGCTCTGCCTATAACAGCAGGCAAGTTGGAGGAGAAGAGCCGACGACTTTACAGAGACCTATTTGCAAACAAAATCACTGGGAGACATTCCCCACAAGGCACCATCTGGCTGCCACACATACCTGCCTCTTTCACTCCCTCACCATCACCAGTTTCTCTATTTATAGACACTCTCCTGTCCACCCACCCACACATTGCATCTTGTAAAACAGCAACCAAAATGTTGCAAACTGAAGAATCTCCTTCAGGCAATCAATCATCAGGGTGACAGATGTCAACACATCTCCCTGTAATGTGTGGATAACGTCTTCCTAACAGTCTGCCATCCCTAACAATAGAAATGAACAATCAGCCGGCTCCTTGCCAGACCTTGCGGAGATAGCGAGGCCGGCGATGACCTTCTTTGTCATTATCTGAACTCTTTGGCTATTTTCAGCTTGGCTGTACTTCGAGTAAGTAGTGAGATGAGCTATGAAACAGAATGAAGCCATGTAAGTGTGAGGTAAAAACTTATTACGGTGACTGGTGGAAACAGATGATGAGGGCTCTGGGCTAACCTTTTCCAGGTATTCCAGGTTGATGCAAGCAGAATTTTGTTATGATGTGCAATGTCAGCCATCCACCACCAGTGGGCTATCAGAGTTATCAATAAAGTAATTAGTGTGTGGTTTCTGAGGGGAGTAAGCTGAATTCTGATCACTGGTATTATGTTATTGAACAAGCATTCCCCAGTGAAGGAAGGATATTGAGAGCCCTAACACAGAATGTGCAGTTAAAAGCTAGTCAGGCATTTGATTGTATGCAACTATATTTTAAGAACCCTATAAGAAGTAACTAAGAAGAAGAAACTAAAATATTGCTTCATTAAAGTTTTCTTTGCATCAAAACACAAATTCTGGCATAGTTGTTTGTACTTTTAACATATTCTCTACTCATGCTCAATCCAAGGTTCTATCCTCTCCTAGCAAGAATGAACTTTAACAAAAAAACGCAAAATACCGCCTTTGAATGTGAAATTAGTCATCAAAATCCCAGATGTGCTGGCGCAGCTCCCCATTAGGAAGCTGCCACAGCCTTCTTCTCTTTCTCCTTCTTTTCTTTTTTTTTGGATGGATTTCATCAGCCATCTTATAGCGAGAACAATTAAGTCAATGTGCATGGATCAGCTCATTTAATTACATATTGAAATATTATTCATAAGTTCAAAAACATATTGATTACATGCCTGAAATGTGCAGAGAATACATATATGTTCCCCTCAGAGCAATACCACAACATATTTTCCTCCCAACAATTCTCTTGATTTTGCATTCTTGTGTGTGTGTGTGTGTGTGTGTGTGTGTGTGTGTGTGTGCGTGTGTGTGCATGTGAGAGAGAGTTTTGATAATTATAGGTTGCAGAGTTGGCAGGGAAGCATGTTAGTGTGTGGAGAAGCGCTACCTCACTCACAGAAGCCCTTCCGGCAAGAAGAGCCTGGTAAACAAATCTCACCAAAGTGAGAGAAAAAAAAAAGTTTAACTAGGGCAGTATTTTAGTGCACTATTAATATTTTAATATTTCTACTACTTTTTGGACTCATGGACTTATACCACCAGATAAATGTGTCCTTCTTCAGCATGCATAATCAGAGAAAAAATCATAGTTTACTCAGCTCATTTGCATTTAACTAAAGCCAGTTATCAAATGTCTGTCCAGTGATGGGGAAAAAAAACCCACAATTAATCTGGACTGTCAAGTTCACATATAGTCGATGTATATGGAAAGGTCCATGGTAGCCAACCAGGAATATAGTCCATTGTAACACGCATCATCCATCAGATTTTCTCCTGTCTACATTCTGCTCTGCTGTCTTGTTAGAAAAAAACACAACACAGTGGGGTTCTCTACCTGCATTCTCCGGGAACATTAAAAGGGCCAATTACCACAGACAAATAACCAATGTACAGTGAAGGTGAAGGACAGGAGAGGCAGCAATTTTCTATCCTTTTCTCCTCTCACTTCATCTCTTGCTTTCACGCTTTAAATTGCCAGTCCATAAACAGTAGGTCCATTGTACTGTGCTGTTGACACAAATTGGAAGGAGTGAAGAATGGAGATGTATTGTTCCATGTAAAGCATATTCATCTTTTCAATAAAGTTGGCATTGGTAGGGAAGAGAAAGTGTGAAGTCAGGGCGCAGCATGTAATTAGCAGGTAGAGGTATAGTACGGATCCTTCATCGAGCCATCTGTGGGTAACATTTGTGAGGATCTCTGCGACTGTGCCTCCCTCGCTTCTCTGTTTTTACCTGCGTTTCTCCGTGACCCTTTTCCCTATACTCACACAGCCTTCCAGCAGTTCACGTCCTCCAAACCGACTGTAGTGCCTGTTTGCGAGTCTGCATGACGCAATAACTGCCGTTCGCCGAGGCACCTTCGGATGCAAGCTTCTTGCTTTTCACACACCATTCTACAAGGTTCCTGGAAACATTTGAAAAGGGGCTGCATTAATAATCCATAGACTCTGTGTCCAGGCGTAAATGCGGCGCCAACCTACAAGTACAAGTCCTTAGTTGGCCACTGTTTTGACACCTTTCAGGGTTTCTCCCTCTCTCTATGGCAGCCAGGCTTTGATTGATGACAACAAAAGGAGTGGTGAAATCTGAGGGCTGGATGGAGAGATAACTGACTGGCTTAGAATGACTCAGTCTGTAGCAGAGAGTCAGTCTGCTGCAGCCTGGAGGAAGAGAGCGAGACAGGAGTGCGAGAGAGAGTGAGGAAGGGAGAAGGTATCACGAGGTAAATGAGGCCTTGCAGTTTGGTGCTGCACATAGCTTCATCATCCTTAGCTCATGTTTCGGAGGCAAACATGACTGGGATCATGTTGCTTTATTTGAGAGGAAAAACAACACAGACAGACAGACTAATGTGACCAAACACACAGTGGGGCCTTGCCAACAGCATTCTATCTAATCAATCTACTGTGGGAAGACAGAAAGCGCACACAAACGACGTGCACTCACACAAGTACGCACGCCCACAATAGGCACCCACAAAACTACAGTATATGAACACACAATCCTGTACACACAGCCAATCTCATATCTTCTGGCAGATACTCTAACACCCACTCAAACGCATGCATCAATCACTAGCTCTTTTTTTCCATCTCAAATAAAAACACACTGTCATACACACACAGCAGATACATACAGCACACGCCAAATCAGTCTGTCTGCCAGGCTGGCTCATGCTATCCTGATAGATCCTGATAGGAAGCTGTGATTATTCTGATGGCAGCTTGCACATCTAACCTCATGGTTATAGACTTATTTATAGGCCAACAATAACCCTTAGAAATTTGTACCGCAGCTCTGACTGCATCTATGACATCATCAAGCAAATCCCCCCTCATGTGACCTTGGCTTTTATGCAGTCAATCTACATGGATGCAGAGAACAACATGATCAGGTCAGTCACGGCAGAGGAAAATGATTCCCCTCCCCTCCCCACCCTCTTTGAAGCCATCATTTATGCTTCATGTTTTTTTTTGTCACAAGGTGATGCCTGCCAATGATGTCAGTGTGGCGGCGGGTGCAGTGTGGACACTGGCGTCGGGAGCTTTGGCGTGCTCTCCCTCTTTAAATAGCCCCAGATCTAATCTGCAGACAGCAGCAGAGTTCTGACAGATCCTGCCTCTGTGCCTCCTCCCACTAGGTGACACATTCTTTATTTATTTTTCCTCTCCTCCGCTCTGGTATTCACTCCATGGAGCACTGGCCCCTCAAGCTATTGTCAGTTCCGTTCTCCTTCCATGTCTGAAAAACCAAATGGATTTACAGGGTTTACTGTCAACCCCTCCCTTTTTCTGAGCTTATGATTGTGGCACAGTTCCATTTCCACTCTTTTATTTCTACACTGCCCAATCCTTTATTGTGACTTGGTCATTCTTCTTATGGGTAGCTGCTGTTGTGGCAATGACTTTACTACATCTTAACATGACTTGCACATGTGACATCATATGTCTTGACTTGACAGTCATCATTTGAGGTGGTCTCAGCATAGCATGTCAGTTTCAAAGACTGATAGCAAATCTGAATAGTTTAAACCAGACATGTCCAAAGTCCGTCCCGGGGGCCGATCACGGTTAGATTTAATGCGGCCCCCAGCTTTATTTTTTGATGTATTATTTATGCCCTGCAAGGATTGTCAGATACTGTATGGCTGGAAGGTTCTGTTTTTTGGTTGACATAACAAAGCATTTGAATGCACTAAACATTAACCTCTACGGACATAATTGCTGGTGTTGTGTTGTACCTGTACTGAGTAAAAGTATTACTTTCTGAATGATTTTGTGAAAGTGAAGAGCAATAGTGATACGTATTGCATTACTCATGATAAGTCTGTTTGAATGTTTAAAATGAACATGAGGTGAAGATTTGTATCAACTTCATGCAAGTTTAACGTATTCCATACAATTTGTTCTGTTATCTGACTTCGTATATGAAAGAAAGGCAGAATTGTTTTTTAGATTTGTTCACAACTGATTGGCTTAGATTTAGTTACATTGCCATTACAAAATGATAATGTTATTATTGGCCCCCGGGCATCTTCACATTGTTAAATCTGACGCTCTTTAAAAGAAGTTTGGACACCCCTGGTTTAAACCTTTAACCCCTCATCCGTTTTTCAGTAAGCCTGAGAGGAAGATGGAAAACATCTTGTGGTTTGAGACTGTACTCCCAGAAATGCTCCAAAACAATGTTTGGTTCAAGTTAAAGTGACAAAACCCACTACAAGCTGTAGTAATAATGAGTCTCTTCTGTTTGGAGCATATAAGGAAGTCAGATGACTTGATAGAGTGACACAGAGGGACGAGGTTTGGGCAAATGAACTGGTTAACAACAACATTTAACACAGTAGAGTGCTGTTTGTTTCCCATTTCCTTTGACCAGTCATTGTGACTTTCTTTTAGCAATGACCATTCCTTAACCTTAACCACATGGTTATTATTGCAGTCACAATGAAGGTCTCCTATCCTTAACTTCTTACTTCTGCTGTAGAATTTCCATAACCAAGCTGTTTGTGCTTGCAGATCATAAGATGAATGTATTTCTAACACATTTGGAAGGCAATGACAAACAAAGTCATCTTGTCGATAGGAGCCCCAGACTGGAAAACGTTCTGCATGTGTTGTTCTTGAAGGCGTGTTGTTTTGTCATTTAATTTTTAGGACTTGGATGGTTGACACCAATCTAGATCCACTGCTCACTTAGGGTCCAAATATTAAGCACTGCAGTGAAGATTGTGAACACTGCTTGCCTTGTCAGTTTTCAATTGGAGGTTTGCTGATTCAATTTACAGTTTCGAAGACGCAAGCAATGGCAAGTAATACCTTTAATTATATGCCTTTTCTTTTCAAATACATTCAAGAAACTTACTGAATCTGCAGCTCCTTGGTAGCTCTGCCCCTGAAAGTATAAACCTATACTTTTACAGAACAGCTCCAATGTAAAGATCATGCATGCTTATGAAACCTTCTCATCCCTTTAATTAAAGTTACAAAGCTGTTATCATGCCAGCGAAATTAATTATCTGCCCCACACATTAAAACTTATGAACTGTGTGAGAATGTTCATCATCATTTCTAGCAATAGTGCTTCAGAGATGCGTTCAAACACTACTGGCACCATCACACAGACCCTAAGTCAAAAATCAAAACTTCTATACATGTGGCACAAGGGTGTGTGGTACAAGTCTACAAGTGGTCAGCACTATAGCCAATACTTAAATCCAGTTTGGAACTGCTTTATTCTGACGCTCCAATACAGATTATATGGGAGGAGTACTCAGACTGTGATATGGCCCAAATTTGGATTTTATGATCACCAACCAAAGCAGTAATCATGATAATCCACACTCAAGGCTTCATAACATCCCTTCTAAAGCCCATGAGTAACATTACAGATGTGGTAACCAAGTTTTTCTTAAGTCTTTGACTATTTCTTAGTACGTAGATTTTTCACTATCCATTAAAAAGGGTAGAATTCCTTAACTCCTGACAAGTTTCACCTAGTGACTTAAGTGTTTAGGCAGAAGTAACCACGGCACCAGCAGAAGACTTCAAAGCTATGGGATAATCCTAAGGCAGCAGTCTCATAATATGTTGGCATGCACAGCCATTTCAATGTAAATGTCTTGCATATGATCCCTCTCCGCACCGTGCTGACAAGCCTGGAAATGAGCTAATATGTAATGCTGCACCGTATCTGTGCACTGCATTCTGTATTCTGGTAGAGGCAGCAGCTGTGTGGACATTGCTAAGATGAAAAAGAAAAAAGAAAAAAAGAAAAACAACAAAGAATATAGTTTTTACTTTATGCAGTTGTGTGATGACATGGTGAAATCCATTGCTATGAGATATTCTCTCGACTGTCCTCACTCCGTGCACAATTAATTTGATACAAGCAAGAAGCATAAATCCTAGATGATTATGCTGTGTTCAGGACAACAGCAATGAATATTTTCATCTTCTCAGGACTCAGGAACAGCAGGAGACAGGGAAATTAGTTTTGTTGTATTATGTAGATGCTGGTGCATTCTGCAGCATAGACGGGAATCAGCAGTTATGGTGTGTGTGTTGTGGGGGTCAAGGTTATTAAAGTAAAAAAAAAAAAGAGAGAAAAAAAAGACACAACTAAACATGATTTTATGTTTGTTGTTTTTTCAAAAAAAAAAAGAAAAATTACATTTTAACGATGGCAGGTGTTCTGTCTATGGGTTGTTGTCAAACTGTGTCTCTTGAGCAGTGATCCTGTGAGGCGAGACGCTTTGCTAATGATCGAAATGTAAATGTAATCGTAGAAGACCCCCCTTCCTTTCCCCCCCAGAGCACAAGCACAATTAAAAGCACAGTCGTTCAACCTGGAAAGTGGCCAGCTGTTCTGGGTTAATAGATGGGCTTGGCCAGACGTCTGCGAGGTGACCGCTAGCTGGCAGCCTGCTGGATAAGGTTGCAGATTGTAAGTGGACATGTACTTTGCTTCCCTCTGTGTGCAGTTGTCACTGGAGATGATGAAGCACCCTGATTCTGCCTCTTTCTCCGTCTTTAGCTTCCTTCCCTTGCCCTTATTCTGACCTTCCTAACCCTTCTTTCTCCCTCCAAGGCCGGAGCAAATGTAGTGCTGACACGTGGATATCATCTCCCTTGCCCTATGACTTTAGACCTGCGACTGGAGTGTCTGTATTGACTCAGGTGAGTTCAAGGACTAAGAGAGCATGATACACAGAAAGACAGAGATGTGGAGAAAGAGACAGAAGAAGCCAGAGATAGTGCTATTTGATAACCCCAGTCCCATCTCTCAGAAGAACACACATTGTCAACAGTGCTTACTTGGCACCACTGTACTGTACTTATACTTGCCCTCAAACCTGAAGTTAAATTAGTACAGGCACAGGCGAGATCCGCTTTGACCTGGAATGACATGAAATAGCATGCTAAAATATGAACATTGCTCTAAATATTCACCCAGTGTGTCCCGGTTACAGCTATTTTTTATTTCAGTACTGCTCTGCTTAGTGGTTTCATTTGGCATCTGCTCTCATTTCCAGAGCAAAAAAAAAAAAAAAAAGGAAGGCAACTGAGCAAGATGGGGGTTGGTGTGCTCGGTCAGCCACAAATGTTACTCTAGCTTTTCCTGTAATCTTTGGAGTAGAGCTGTGTTATCAATGTTGAAAAGAAATGTTGGTCAGGAACGTGTAGTAAAAGTCTCACGGACATGCTCCCATATAAGTAGCCGGGAAAGCTCCCCATGCAAGCACTTAAGGGAGCGTGAATTATCCATGTGTTACTGTATATTATTAAAAATCAAAGACTGGAACATGCTATATTTGATTGATAATATGACAGCCACCAGATCACAACTAAAATCTCCATTCACGACTAAAATCTCTTTTGTAATGTTGCAAAAAAAAAAATGTGTCTACATCAGCAATGTAAATATTGGAATAAAACAGTCCATATTCTGAAATATGATTTATTATGAGATACACAAATTGCTGATTTTTCCATCTACAGCTCTTCAATTATGTATGTGAATATACTGTACCTACTCAATAATTTACGGTAGATAGTCAAACAAATGACAAAAGCATTGACTCTCTAATGTGAAATGGAAGGAAATCAGAGTATATCAGCAGGGCAATAAATAACAGGTAATGTTTGCAGAGTCTCAGATAGATCGCATCAAAATGCATATGAAATATTCATTTAATGGGTCACACTTTATTTGGATAGTCCAGTGGCGTCCCATTAAGTGACTTCAATGTGTTACTAAAATGCCTTGGGTGTTTCAAATGCTGCTCATAATTGCGTGAGAAGTAGTCAATATATCTCTCGGCTACGGTTAAACTTATTGCTCGGGTTACTTCAGTTGTACAGTGTCCTGAAAGCCTGATAGCTTTAATGCAGTAGAAATGGAGGAGGAATACAGGAGTGGAGTCTCTTGCAGCTCTCTCTTTGGCTTGGCACTGGCCTGATTAGTATTCTATCTGCAGCGTAGGACACTGGTCTAAATTTAACCAATAAAAAATAAGGAACTGGACTCACCCATCCGACAGAGCTGAGCAGACCTGAACTGCTCCTTATACCTGCTGGGGGACCAATGTTTATGTTTTTTTGCCTCTGGCCACAGTTCTGGCACTTTGGCAACAGTCCTGCATGTGGGGTTGATTGGGTGCTTCTAATGACATGCCTCAGTGCTGCTGGCAGGGTGCTTTGGGCCCACACTCACACCAGCACTGCCCTGTTACTGTAGTGCAGGGATCCAGCTTCGTGAACGCACATCAATAATACGTACTATCTCAAGTTGCATGGGATTAGGGAGTTTTTTTTTTTTTTTTTTTAAATCAGTGATATAAATAAACATGTAATCAAACACATATCTCGATATGTAGTTGTACGATTATAATTTGGTGACTTAATAGAAAATAAACTGGGATAAATTCAAGACTTGTCTGTCTGCTTTGTAATAAGTCAGGCAGCAGTGGCTTTTAGTTCCTCATCTCTCTGTTGTCACTCTGAACACGTCACTAAGTGTCCTTAGATAGCCATGGCAGATGCTCCTGCAATCACTTGCAGTCCACCCAATTCATTAGCCACCAGATAGCCAGCACTGATCTGCGAAACTCACCGTTCTGCTCCGAGTAATGAAAGTGGCAATAAATGGATAGCTTTGCGGTTGAGAGGGAGAGAGTGAAAAAAGAAAGAGCGCGCATCTATCAATTAAATGACAGGGGCAGAGTGTGTGCGGTGAATTAAGAGAATCTGATGGCCTATTTTTACTCCCTCATTGGAAATCATCAATGCTAAATACAGCGATAGCATATGACGGAAGGAAATCCGATGAAATATAAAACGGATGGGAAATATAGCTACTGGCTGTCACAAAAGTTCACAGTGATTTTTGTCGGTAGAAAAATTCTCCAATGC
The DNA here is from genome assembly GCA_028641955.1 of Protonibea diacanthus. Lineage (NCBI taxonomy): Eukaryota > Metazoa > Chordata > Actinopteri > Sciaenidae > Protonibea > Protonibea diacanthus. The sequence goes on along the minus strand of CM053976.1, from coordinate 14,170,860 downwards.
TTCAAAATGGAGTCTCACTGTTAAGAATCGCCAAGGCTTGCTGTGTGGCACCGTTCAACAAATAAATGGTATTTCTAAATTGAACTGTTAAGCCTGATTGTTTGTTTCTTTATTATCCTCAGTATCATTAGCAACCAGCAACTCCCACAAAGTCCAACATTTTCTCCAGCAGTTCTGAGGCACGAAACACTTCTGACAGTTATTTTGACAATGTGGTGTGAAATGAGGGTAAGGAGTGGGTGGGTGGACTGAGTGACAAAGTTGTCCTTACTTCGTTGTTGCTTGTTTTTGCCTTTAATGGCTCATTGCCCTTCAAAGACACGATACCGTTTTTTCTGCCTTTCTTTCCTTTTTTTTCGTTTCTTTTTAAGATGATCAGTCTGAAATTATTAGGCTGCTTTTTTATCCAAGATAAAGGACGTGTATACTGAGCGATGTATACATGAATACGAGATAAAATCCAATTTATGAATCTTCATGGATCAGAGATTTTAGTATCCAGAGCATTTGAAGCCAGTCATTCCAAGATAACATGGCGGTATGCAGATTTACCTCTGCACACCTCATTACAATGCAAAAGTGTTGACATTGCAGTACTTGAACATTATTTATTTATTTATTTGTTTCCTCAAGGATGTAAGGCTTGGTTGCATCACATCTTAGCGTGCCTCTAATACGACTGTGTTTTGATACACTAGATGATAACCAAAGTTTAAGCAACAAAGTTTGTTGTTTTATTCCTCAAGGATATCCACTGGTGTCCTAGGATCAGAAATCAATAGTGTATCTTCTGCCTCCACTAGTCTCACTGATAAAAAAACAACAATATATTTGTGAAGTGAAAGTAGCATTTATTGATCTTTGTTTCCTCTTTTTTTTTTCTATGTTTAAGTGCATAAAAGCGGGCTTAATTTCATTACTCAGACTGCAACCACTGTGGCAAACAGCAGGACAAGCAAGGTGACTGTCGCCGTAGGTTTTTATTTTACCAAAAAAGCTATTAAGCCAACACAATTTCAACAAAAATGATTAAAATGTCATATACTGGTTAAACAAGAGTCAAAGCACGTCAGTGATAGGAAACAATAGCTCTGCATTACAACCCATTACGACAACCTGTATTCAAAAATGGTTATGGCTTATGGGTTTTTTGCTACTCCTTCTCTCTTCCTGAGCTTACTCTCATACATATGTATAGTGCTGAGGCAAGCAGGCAGGAGTGGGTTGAGAACAGCATGAGGCTGTGTTTTGCACAGTGTATATCTAATTGCCTGACCACCAACGGTTACAGCCAGATTCAAATCCAGCACTAAATGTTTCCTGAGCTGTTTTCTACTTCCCAGCCCTAAAGCCAACCTCCCTGGAGCCCCGTGGAGGCGGGGCAAATGGCCTGTCTACCTGCGGCGAGTAGAGGCCACAGTCAACCTTTATCAATCTGTCAATCAGGCAGGGACTGTCAGAATGAATTTCAGAGCATCAAGCTACCTGCTACCTCTCCTGTAGAATTTGGCTTCGGAACAGTTTCCCTACTGCCAATGTTATGTCCATGCAATTAGACTGAGGGAGAGGTAATGGTGTCACCCTCCTCCAGGTGTCCGGATGGGCTGCATCTGTTCAAGCAAAGGAGAGGGCATTTGACAGGGTGCAAATTCCCAGAGGTGCACTGGTCCAGGAGTGCCACCAAGCTTTCACATGAACATGTCAAAGCAACAGATTTTTTTTTTGTCTTTTTGCTGCAGGCATCAATTAGTGGAGCTGGACAGATTCGTGTGAGATTTACATTCACAGCTATGTTATGTGCAAAGGTCACACTGTCTCCCGCTTGTGTCGAAGTAGTGGCAAAAGTTTTGAAACTTGAGTCCCTTGCATGTCTGTCACTCTTTTATTATATTCCTCTAGAGAGACACAACTCTGCTGATGAACACCCTTTTTAGGAATCTTACTTCAATGACAAAAGTAGCTCTAAACATCAAAAATATTTTATCTTTAGTTATTAAGTTTCTATTCAACACTTTGTTTTGAAGTTCTAAAACAATCAGTTGGAGCAGCATTGACTAAAAAGGAGATGAAGCCGTGCGAGGATGAGATCCCTTTTTTGGAAGAATCAAAGTGGGGCATTATAATGGCAACTTAGCTGTGGATACAAAGCACTGTGGGACTTGCTCCCAAGCAGAAAGTAAGGGTACACTGATCTGAGAAAAGTGGTATGATAAGTAGGGAAATTAGGTTTTCATTTGCATAGAAAATGTGGGGAAATATGGCTATCGCTCACAGGCTTGCCAAGACTTTCCTTAATTGAATTGGGAATTTTATTGTGTCTCACAACGCATAACTCTCCATAAAGAATGTACATGAAGCCTACCCAGATGGCTGTGTGTTCATGTTGTGTTCTTTGGTTTAAAGTGGCAACCCAGGTGTATTCACATTCATAATTGAAGTTTGGCTTAGAAGTATGAAAATATATTAAAAAGCTGCACCTTTAGCCCTCTATCACATAAAAATATGTTTTCCCTCTTAACCAATAATTCATTGGATTATATTTCTGAATAATGCTGCCCCATATTATGTTCTGCCCTGATATTCTTTATTAACTGAACATACAGAACATCAAGCTAAGGAAGCTGGCAGTTAACATACTGTGACATTAAAGGCATTTTATTTATTTATTTATTTTTTTAGATGTAAGCAGCACCCTTCATGTTTTTTCCCTTTCTTCATAATTTAGACATAAGGATGTACTGAAAACACAGATCCCTCTACAGAGTGTGTGCCACCACAAATTTAGCTACTCGCAGCCCATTTAATATTTCCTCCATTTAGGTCATAGCAGATGTCATTGACTAAATGTAGACCAAATCTATTTTTGGTTGTTACAAATGACTCTGCAAAGCAATAGTGATGCAAGACAGATGGATCTGATGCTTTTTAGGGGCAAAGGACTTGTGAAATTCCAGCATCATTTATACGTCAGTACTGAAAAAAAAACAAGAATAAAAAATGAAAAATACAAGCACACAGATGGCTAAAGAGAAATCGTTTGTGCTCCTTTGTGAACTCTTGCAAATATGCTTTGGCTAACAGCCGCTCTACTCAGCTCCCAGTGCAGATGCAGGAATGACAGGTGTTAAATAGCTAGAGCCACTTTTTTACTGTCGTACATCTGCAGCTGACGTGCAGCCATAGAATTGTGGGATGAACTGCTGACCCTCTGGCTCATACTCCCCCGAAGAGGAACATACAGATACCCCTCCCACCCTTTTTGTGCACGGCTGCAGCTCTGAAAAAGAACTGTTGTCTGCAGGCCAAGAGATAAGCCTTCTCTCGCTCTGTCTGTCTGCCTGTCTGTCTGTCTGTCTCTCCTTTCTTTCTTTTTCTCTCTCTCTTTCTGGCTCCTCCTTTATCCCCCTGCCTCCGTCTCTTCCTCCTTCGCCACATCATCTCTTCATTCTCAGTCTCCAAATATTTTCCCCACATACAGAGACACCTACACAGTCTGCGACGGACATCGGGTGCCCTGCTGTTCTGTACCCTTGTCCTGTTTGTTTTGTGCTGACAAAAGCCTCTCCACTCAAACCCAACAACGGATGACCTGTGTGTCTTCACCCTCACCTGACTCTGAAAGTCCTGACTGTGGGCAAACCACTTCATCAAGCTGCCCTCTGTGCCAACATGAACAGCTGATTCTAGGAGTTATAATTCCAGCTATGACCTTGATAGACACTGTAGAGGTCATCATTGCAGCTCCACCTCCACCGCTTCATCTCTTTTTCCCTCCGTCTTCTAATTCATGTCAATAGCTCTAAAGCCAAACAAGGACAGGCTCTAAACATTAGGTCAATTAGTCACGTAGTTTGCCTTTTGGCAAGTCACAGATGCACACAGAATTGGTAATAAACCTCGAGCTACAGACTGGGCACTATGATTTATGTGGTATAGTGCCAGCAATGTGAAGGTCATTGCAATCATGATTAACCTGAAGTCCTTTTTTCCCCTTTTACTTCACAGTGGACCTCACATTGTATTGATCATCGCACTGTAATCGTTGACCATTAAAACCGTAAAGAAGAAGAAGGAAACTTCTCTCAAAAACATACAAGGACAGCAGCATGGGTTTATATTAGGGTATACATTTGCCAGCACAGCAACAAAGTAAGTCATAGTAACTTATCACTGGGGAAAAAAAACAACAAATCAGTCCATATCTTACCCCGTCCGGAAAAAAAAGCCATTCTCAGTATCTCTATCAACCATCTCATTTCCACAGAATAATCTGTGTTCACTCACTGAGAGCCACAAAACTGAGTGAGTCATAGTTGAATTTAGGACAGTGGAGCGGCTTCACTTGTCAGACTCTTCAGTTATTTCATACTTTCTTTACCACAGACAGCATGCAAATATGGATTATGCCATGTTGGAGTGAATGTGCTAGAGGTGTGGATATTACTTGATTCTAAAATGCATCACAATGCGGACCTGAAAGATTCTGCATCCATGCAGTGTTGGAACACAATTGGGAGTTTGCAGTCTTCAGAAAATGATGTAACGTCTGGACAATAAAGTTTTTTAAAGTTATGTTGTCACGTTTGTTCACATTGAACTGCGGGTGAACATTAGGCTAACAGAGCATCTTTGGCTAACGTTACTTTTATGTTGGAGATCAGCAGTGAGTAATAAAAAAAGCCCCTAATGTGTTAAAAGTGGACATCTGGGCACATTTCATATTTCAGATGTGAGCCATTCTCCGTAAAAAATAAAAACACAAAAAATACAGCTAGCCTAGCTAATATATATAGCATTTGTACACTGTAGATTCATCTGACTCCTAGTGTTGATTGATGAGCCATGTGCATAACTACTGTATAAACAATTGAGCAACATATTTTAACACTTTTTAAAAATCTACATTTTTAAATTCAGCAGCCACTTAATAGTAAACCACATGATTATTTTATTCATAAATATTCATTTTATTTTATTTCATTTTTACAGCCACCTTCATATTTTACCATTTACCTGGTGAAAGGTGCTAACTTCACACACAGATTTCCCACATAGATTGAAATGCATCAAGATATATTGAGAATCAAATTCACACCTCTAGAATGTACCGTATGTGTGGACATTACTTACTGCTGTACATGTGAGGCAGTGTGGATGAACATGAGCATGCCTTACATAATAGATTTCCTCAGATGACCATGGTTAACAATCCACTGTGTCACCCTGTAGGCTTTGCAGGTATTTTTGTATTTGTATACTGGCTAGGGAGAGTGATGGAAGCACTACTTGCATGAAGTCAATCAAACCATATTAATTTCAGTCTGTCTTTAAGTGCATGAGAGTTGCATGCTTCAGTGGCCACAGCCAAGGTGACCACCACTAAAATCAATGGGTTCTGTGATGGGAATAGCTTTTTGTGTTGATCTTTAAATGAATAAAATAAATCATGCAGTCATATATAGGCTTGTAATAATGTTACAATTAGAGGTTGAATTATTGCTGCTAGGATGACCTTTTGTTCTGCTGGCTACAGGTCACTGCTGTACAGTTTTTTTTTTCTAGAAATGTCTAAATTCAAACAAACTGCAGTGTAAAATGGTAAAATGTATTCATAACTAACATTTTTCCCCCTTATAGATTAATCTGCGGATCAGCAGGGTCCAACAGTCTCAGACCACATTTAAAGTTTCAGTCTAAAGCAATATTTTCATGTAAACCAGGAAATAATCAGAAAGTTCAAGTATTCAACTGAAGTGAAAGAAAAAAATTGTATTTTTTCAGCTGTTTTTCAGATGTATCCAAAGCACAATCAGCCAGACCAAAAGAAACCATGAAATCAGAAGATCAATACATCAAGTTCTCTGAGAAAAGAGATAGAAAAGCAACTATCTGTATCATCACAGACACAGAATTTGCTAACTAAAGGACACACAACTCTAATTAGCAAAAGTACTGTCAAAAGAAGGCTGTCTTATAGCGGTCTCAGAGGATAAGTAGCAGTTTCTAAACCACTTCTCGGGAGGGGAAACAAGGCCAAATACTTGGGGTGAACTAAGAAATACCAGCGTTTCACAGCGGTTGAGTAGAAAATGTCCTATTTACCGATGGATCCAAGTGTGAGAAATATGGCAGTTATACAAGGGTGTATGTAAGGTGACAAACAGTGTCTTCACTTTAGAAATGAGCAATAAATCGATCAATACAAATAGCTGCTGATTAATGTTCAGTTGGTTGAGAAACTGATTCTACTCTGATTTAAAGTTATATTATCGGGATCCAGCTTTTCTCAATTTATTCCTTTGCTTAAAAAAAAACAAAAAAAAAACAACCCAACTTTTGTATGTTGTAATACACTGTTTTATACTTATATTCCATACATATTTCAAATTAAACTCCTGAAAATGTAGAGGACCTATTTCTCCCATTGGTTTTGTTAAATCATAAAACACTGGTGTTATCTTTGACACATATTATATATATATATATATATATATGTTTCTGTTGTCAAAAAGCTGCATGATCAAAAAGTAATGGTTATAAGGCTGTTAACATCTTTAGACACAGCTCACTCTTATAGACATGCAGTCCTCTGACAACAGAAACAGCTTCCCACAGGCCTCACACGTGACTATTGATGATTTTATTTACTGGGGCAACAACAATAGTCAAGTAGCCACGAGTCAGACCCTTTCCATGACCACATTAGATAGTAACAGACAAATATACATATTCATATCTGTAGAAGTATCAGGAATCCATGGAATAACAAATAATGAAATATATAAACACTGTATATAGCAAACGGACCAAATAATTTTAAGTACAGGGAATTTGTTCTCTTAGCACAGAGACCATCCAAAAGGTTATTAACCTTGGGAATTTTCTAATGCATGTTCATCAGTAAATTCATCAGTATTTTTTTTTTTCAATCTGCTTTTTCTATAATCATAATTAGGATTTTTCTTTCCTGCAGCAGCCCACATCAACCTGCAGTCTCATCCCCAGTTAATATCCTTCAGCAGACCAAAAAGTCTAATTATATTTTTCACCCTCGTAGACCTTGCTGTATCGTCTACTTTGCATAAAAACAGAAATCTTAGGCTTCATCGTCTTGGGCTGATCTACCAACTGCATAGGTTACTGCGCAAATGACAAAACATATTAATCACCCAAACAGTTTGTTGTCATGTTCTGTCCCTGTCTGCTCTTATGTGTGTATCTGAATAATTAGCCTGCCCTCTCTGCTGTGCCTCTTTCATTTTGCCCTGCCCTGCATTAGATGATGCGTTGTCATGCTTTTGAGAGAGACGTTGCAACCAACCATGCCATGACACTGGCAAAGGGTGAGCCAGTGCCGGTGCAAGGCAATGAGGGGAAGAGAGAGAGACAGAGACAGAGATTCCAGGAACACAGAGCTGTTTTTTAAAATGCTCAGCTGGATTACATTTCGCGGTTTTACATCTTAGACTCAGCGATTGTAAATGTGCTGTCCTTTACAGGGAATCACAGTGACTGTGGTAAAACATGTACAAACATTACAACAAAGGTCACTTTGTCACTTTGAGCAAAAAAAAAAAAAAAAAAACATTCTTTGTTCAGAAACACAACCACCACTGAATTAGTACTGGAGGAATAACTCACTATCGTGGCCAGCTTATTTACCTGCAGGTTTCACACCTGCTCCACCAGCACTTCCTGGCACAAACCTCGCTCCATGTTGGATAGACGGCTTCCCCTTGGACATTATCCCCAATGAAATCTAAAACCAGTCCAATTTGCAAGCCAACAGCTCGCCACCTAGCCAAGTGATTAAAGAAGTAGTGCACTTAAAATGATTTCAAAGCAAAGAAAACCACAAAAATGTAAGAAACGTGCATCACAATATCCCACTCAATGTGTATGCACCCGACTCCCAGCATGCAAAGAGACTTCCTGAGTGAACAGGTGTTTGCTTGATGCAGCACTGTGTGTCACTGTTTTACTTGGCTCATCTTCCATGCCAGTGTTTAAATTTTGTGATTCATGGGATTAGTACAGCTGTCTCTGGTGAGTCCTTAGAGGATTCACCGTTTTTCTTTGCTGATTAATATCTTAGTCTCCAGCACTATCTCTGCAGTACTCCGGAGGCCATGTCACTACAGGGTATCAATATCCATCCAGCAACTGTAGACTGTAGCAGTCCCATCCATTTTTATTTTGATAGCTGAGCAATCTCATTTGAAACTGATATTCATCTTATTGGCATAAGTGAAAACAAAAATAACTGATTCATTCAATAAGACAGGTCCCACTCAGGTCCACGATGCAGATTATCTATGACACTCTGGGACAGACAGTCTTCTCACAAAGTGAAGAAATGAATGACATTTAAATGTTAAATGAATCTCTGTCCACTTGGCATTAATTAGGTGAATTAGAAACAAATCGAAGTAAGAAAATCTAATGTTTTGGCATTTGGAGTCTTGTTGCATTACCTATGTATTAGCCATTATTCCCCTGAGAAGTGTGTGATCAGAGAATCAGAGAAATGAATGCAAATTCCAGCAGTATATTCTTTGCAGTACCTTCAAAATTGATGACAAATTGAAAATTTAAATTGAGCAACTAAACTGCCAAATTCTATTATGAGCCCAGGCCAAATTAAATTAAACCTCAGCCTCAACCAACTTGCATGTAAATATATCTGAGAGGGTTGCCTCAAGTCATGTTATGCTGCTCACTCTTAGGTTGTGCATTTCCCCCAACAAGCTGCATCAATTCAAATGTCAGCAAACACTTTCATTAGACAAACAAACATGAAAAACTAAAAACTATTTTATTCGCTACAGTACACAGGCTCACACAGAGCGGTTCTGTTGCACAAACTGAATTTATTTCAGTCTAATTCTTTTCTTAGCACCTGTTGCAAATTGGTACTGCATGGCTGTCTAAAGAACAGCACAGCTGCTCTCGTTTGTGCTAGTAAATGCTTTGCTACATCAACAACTTGTTGTTGAGGTCATTTTCATTACCTATATTAAAAGTGAATTTGTAAAAAAAAATGAGAGGAGCCTTAGTCACTCAATGATTTCTTCAAATAATGTTGCTCTTTTAGCAGGGGTATTCAGCATAATGGTGTAGCCATGAAAAAACAAAATGAGACATAAAAATTTTAAGTAATTTAAATATTTCCAAAATTTCCAAAGACATATTGTTGACATGTCTTATTGCAAGAATGCAGCTGAGATCAAAATTGCAATGTGGAGAAAAATTTGAGTTTGTGGTTTTGCTGTCTGGACTTCAACACAATCAATAAAACTAGGTCTAGTAGAAGTGCCAAAATTTATAGACCTTAAAAAATGAGTTTTCCATGGCAGTGTGTCCTTATTTTGTCCTGTGTGTGTGTGTGTGTGTGTGTTGTTGTTTTTTTAGGACACAAAGAAACTGTTAGGGGAAATGTGCTTCGTAATGAATGACCAGAGTCTACGCTAATGTATAACTCTGACAACTTCCTTATAGAATCATTGGACATTTGTGTTTTTAGATTTATAACAAAACTGAAATGTTACAATGATTTTTCCTCCCTCATAATTTTAACGCAGTGACCTCATAATGAATGACAAAGATGTGCAATGTATCAAACTATAAGCACTCATTTATTGTACAGGTTGTTAGGCTAAATGTAAGTGCATTTCTCCAGCAGCTGCCGTTGCTTTGATTATGACAAGCGTTTTACAATAAAGAACTTTAAGGAAATGACAATCTTCCCCCCATCCAAAATGCTACTGATGTACTACCTTTTCAGGTAGCCAACTAGCAAACCAATAAGCAAAACCTCATTATATTATTCATCAACTATCCTCACCACACAGAAAAAAACACCAGACACAATAATGTTTATCTATGGTTCAAATGATTATAAGAAGAAACCAATGTCTAGGTATCTGTGAACATCTGCTTGAAATTATATATCAGGGTGGACATACTCACTACATACTGTAACATTCCTAAAAAGACCTTAAAAAGTCAAGGCCAGAGGGTACAGATGCTTGGTTGTGTGCGATCTCAGTTCAGCTATTTCTGCTGGTTAAAACCGAACAATCTCATTTGAAACTGGGTTGATTTATGGTGCATCTCAGACTACGGCTAAAAATAAAAGGAAGGACAAAAAAGCCTCCTGACGATCCCTCGGTATAACACAGTTCCAAAGATTGCAGCTGGATTAAGCTGTTATGCTGGTGAGTGGGTTGGCCCATGCTGCCCTGAGCACTTTCACAGGCTACGGAAATAGAGGAAAATATCGCATCTCTTTGTAATCAGATCACATTATTAATTTGTAGAGCTCATTATGCCTTACGTGTATCTCTACTCTGGGTAAAAAATTTGCATCGGATCCACACCTGGTAAAAGAGACAGTCAGTCTGATGGCCGATTGGAGAGCAAGCTGTCCCTCTGCATACAGTACGCTTTGACACAATGAAATGATGTAGCTATTCTTGGAGGCTGCTTGTGCACTTCGATGGATGCCATTTTTCACACCATTAACTACAGCCTACTGGTTTTATTCACAGCACAGAGATAGGCCAAAACAATCCTAAACACGCCCACGAATGAGCACAATTGCAACAATTGATCTAAGCTGTTCCACCCAGTCTGTCGCAATTCTGTACAGCAGGAGAAACCATTATCTCCATCCACCCTTCATCTCTCTCTCCCTCTCTCTCTCTCTCTCTCTCTCATTCTTTTACACATTCTATTTTTCTTTGCTCTGCCTTTAACTCACATTTTTATCCTATTGAGCTCTATCCTTGCCTAGGGACAAGCAAAAGGGTTTTGTGGCTGAATCTCAAAGTACAAATATGCATGGTAAAAATTTGTATGCCTTCATCTGTAACTAGCCCACAGTAGGCGTGTTAGTTGATATAAATCAATGAGCAGGGTGAGCGCAATTTTTGGAGTGTTTACCTCAGCAGAGGTCTAACCTAAAGCCCTCATTACAGTCTATGCTGAGTGCAGGGTTCGTGGAGAGAGGCAGAGCTCAAAGGGCCAGCTAATCCAGTGGGTCTTACAGGCATGATGGGCGAGTCAATATGCTGGGCCTGCATCCTAAAGAAGCTCGAGCTCCACAGCAGAGCTAGGTAAAAGAGGCTCAGGGGAATGCTTTGCGTGGTGCAGTTTTATTCTCTCCACAGCTGTCAAGGTTAGATGCCGCTAAAGTCTTAACCCGTTGTTCACCACAACTCCCTGCCTTCCTTGACTCTGCTCTTCTTTCAGGCTTGAATGCTGCGTATTTTATAATATGAGGCTCAAGGAATTGAAGATTATTCTGATGTCACTACCATTGCAAGCTAGTCATGATAAAAACATCTGCTAAATGCAAGTATAGACTTTGTACTAGCAAACATGAGCCTGACTACGGCCAAGTCCAAATCTATTTAAATCAGTTCAACCAAGAGACGATGTGAGGTTTTGCTTCAAATCCCAAAGCGGTATTTCGTCAGCCCTGGGAATAATTGAGCCTCTGATTCATTCCAAGAATGGACAAATTTATGTGGTGCTCAGCTCAAGGCAGCAACACAGGTGTGGAGATGGTAGGGTGTTTTGTGTTCAGCGAAGAATAGATAAGGCTTGAGGTACCTTGTTCTTGTTGTTTTCCTGTGCAAAGAGAACTCCGCTGGAGGCACGTCACCAAGTTTAATTTAGGAATTTAATTTCCACACACAAAAGAGGTCAGGCAAGGAGGAACAAATTGACAGACACAGCAGGCGGGTCCTTGTCATTTCGTCCAAATGGCTTTTAATGAGACGAAACCCTTTGGCCCAGGTATGTCAGGTTGAAGGCTACTTTCCACTGTGAGTGGTTAAGCATTCGTTGCATTGCTCGCTTAGTGTTGGTAGTCTGTAAGGACAGCTGGTCAGCCTGTTTACAGATCGGAGACCGGGCCAAACCCTGTCTTCATCTGAAGTAAATGGATTCTCTGTTGGAGAAACGGCTTGGCTATCCTCAATGGAGATCACTGGGCTGTGGTCAACTGGGCAGTAAACCCACAACATTGGCGGCCAAGTTAAAATGGCTGCTTTGTGGGAAAAGATCCACCAGGACACAGCTTTGTGACTGATTGTAATTTCTGACTGTAGGCATTAATTTGGACAAACAGAAATAACCACAATGTCCTGCCAGGATGATGTGATAATCAGCCATATCAAGTCATCATTAATGGATGGATTAAAATGGGTTTTTGTTTCCAAAGTAATTGCTTCAGCACGTTGACACATGCGCTGTAGAAGCACAAGTGAAATGTATTTGTTTTCCCTATATTTTCCCAAATATGTAGCTATGAAGATAGAACTTAATTAAATGTATTTATTTGGGGTAAAGATTTAACATAAGTAAAAAAAAAAAAAAAAAAATCTAGAATATTTAAAGACTAAAACTATTCTATTGTAGTCTCTTGTATGCCTCTGCCCACGGGGATCATGAAATCTCCTAATATCTTTACCACAGCCCTAAAAGTTTCCCAAAATATTCCCTAGGAATAGGATAAACAATTTCATGGAATAATAATGTGTCCACCACCAGCCTTTATGTTGTTCTACCCCCTAAATGAAAGTGATAGTGATTACTGGAATCGCCCCCATGGTTAAATGTTGAAGGATTTTAGCTAGGCAGTTTTCTGCTCCCTGCCTTGCTCAGCAGCATCAGCAGGGGGAAACACAGAGTGAGGAGATGATATGGCCCCTGCAGAAAAAAAATAGCTCTTTGATTTTGGTTTTGGTCTCCCTTGGGCTGCCTCTGGGTTTGGAACAGATTTGGTTCAGTGCTGAGTACAGCAGCTTCAGCAGAGAGAGGGACAGTGGTTTCCCCTTCCCCCGCTTCAACGTTGATGTGTCATAACTGGTTTCAGTCTGGATGATGCCGTTGGCTGGCTTGCTGGCTAGCTGATCTGAAGACCAGCTGTTTGAATACTTCACCCACCATATCACCAAAACAATGTAGCATTTAAGCATAACTCATACATGAAACACACTACAAAAGGTTTTCTGATCAAATCATTCAAAAAGCAGTTTTCTTTAACAGACAGATTTTAGCACAAAAGCCTTGATTTGACAGCCAGGCCAATGGGATCACGCATCTGGTATTGGCTGATGAATAGAAATTGAATAGACCACCCCTATGTGTGCCACTGTGTCTGCCATGGTGCCCACGGATGACTGTAACTCTAAATGAGATGTGCTTGTGAATATTTTGTGGTGGGCTAAGCTTGTCAAACACAAAGTTGACTATTCTACAAAAACATCCTTTGTATAGTTCTAAAACTGCGTGGTGGCCAGCGTCATTGCTAAAGTTGTTATTAAGGACTTGATTCCTAAAAAGCTGACATTTGGAGGATGCAGTTTTTACCTGACACTGGTGGTTTCTTGCTGCCTCTCTCCTCTGTCTTCAGGCCTGTAGCTGAGTGGAAAAAGTAAGCCAGTCGCATTATGATGAGGCTGACTGATGGAGGCTAGTGTCCTGGACGTGCTGTACTCTGCTACAGATAATTGCTCTTTGTCCATTCACTCCTCTCATTTAGAGCTTTAATTCTACGGGTCCTGATTGCCTCCCTGTGTTCATTTGTCTTGAGCCCAGCACAGACGTGCAGCATCGTCTGCTCATGGTACAATTCTGCATAATAACTGCAACCACATAATAACAGTCCATCATTCCTGTTTGGTTCCATATAAAGATGTGTAGCTCACTGCCATTGCTTACCCCCCTTAACCCATGCCGCTGCCTCTTCTTCCTGGTTGAGATTTTTTTTTTTTATTTACCCATCTGTATCTCTCTAATAACCAACATTCTTTTTTAGTTAAATTCAGCAGTTTTAGCAAATGAAGCAATTCCACATCAAACGTTCAGAGGGTGCTTCATGTTCTGTTTGGTGACATTTCTTCCCCTGTTTATCCTCAGTCTTCTAAATCCAAGGTTGACTTGATACCTAAATGAATTATTTGAATTATTTCCTCTAGAGTTGCCACTCCTGCCGGTATTATTATTACAAATGGTGTAGTTTATCAGTACGTTACCTTCCAATGTCCTTCTTTTAGATCCGTCTCATTTTACCTGTCATGCATCCTGTAATGGGATTCACAAGTAAGACAGGCTGCATTTGACTGTAATAGGCTTTTGAAGGGCGCAATCTTGAAAAACTGTGCATGCTCTTGTGTAGCATTTATCTTTGACGTGTAAAGGGGATTTACTCTGTGAGACTGCACTGTAGCATGTACGACCAATTGTTTACATAGTTAAATCAAAATGATCTCTCTCATGAAACGGCTTTATGTACACTAATGGTATATAGCTTTGTTCCATGTAATAAAATGCACAGCACAGAGACAGCTTATGATTTAATGTTTTCATCTGTTAGCTTTGGTGTAGGTAACCACATAGCATGGTTTGCTAAATGTCTGTAGATTTTAATCCATAGTAGACCATGTTATTGGCTTTTATGGTAAAACACAAAACCAGCATTAATGTAGTCAAGGACCAGAGTAATAGGATGGATAAAACTACTGTATTGTGTGAAGATTGGACTGAGAAAGCACAGGCCTTACATACTTAAATGGAAATTTCCTTGGTATTGCTTTTTAATTTAACATTCATTATTGCTCATTTATCAGGTTCCCTCAAAATGGCTGTTTCCCAAGTGCTAAAGTTCCAATAGAAATAAGCATACAGCATATGAGACAGTTGAAGGCCAGGTTGTGTTATGGTGCTGTCCACAGTGTTTTAATATTACAAATTTCTGAGCGCCATACATTTGCCACACAGAAAGCAATGCCCATTTACACGACAGTGATTAAAGTTTAATGGTACCTACACTGCAGAGTTCGATTAGACTGCACTTAGTGTTGTTTGTAATTCCAAACTCTCTGGTAGAAATGTTTTTGCCAGTATTTAAGTTGTAAGGTTGGCACGTTCTCCAGGGAAGGGATGATGAGGATGATGAATTCTGGCAGACAAGAAAGTAAGACCCATGGGTGACCCCTTTTTAAGACTTCTGTGCCTTTATGAGGAAAACAAGCCACTTCAGAGGAATGGGTGGACATGAATGTCTTTCTTAGAGGACAATTCTGTTTACTTTTAACCTTCATTGAATTTGTCTAGCTTATACCACCATGTTGACTGTGTTCAGATTTTAGTGGTTATTGGTCCTTGCTAATATCAGTTGTCTAACACCACATTGAGCTGAAGTCATTTGGGATGTATAATTATTATGTTTGATAGATCCCAAATCTGCAACAGCACCTCTAGTTGCCTTCTCCCAGACTTCTCACAATCCAAGCCAAGTGTTGGCAAATTGGTCTATAAAATGTATTCAAACATTTTTCTGTGTCACCTACTTTTGTGGATGTGAGATTCCCCTTGGGCCTTGTTAAATTTCTCCTTTGGGCATGATGTATTTATTCAATTAAAAACTAAAACTTTGTAAATCCTCATTTAAAATTTAGTAAAGTATTATTCCTGCTAAAAACTCTGCAGAACATATTAGTTAATGCATAAGGATGTGACAACCACATTAGTAGAGGTATGGACTAAATATTCTAAATAAACATTTGCAATATACGATGTCCGTACGTTTGAGGTAATGGACAGATGGCCGATTCTATTGGCGTGTGACTAATAAAAAGGGTTGAAATTCAGTGTTTTTGGATTCAGCTTTTGTCAAATGGGCATAGCTACACTGTACGTATGTGATCTTGAGGAATGAAAACAGTACTGTGAAGCAACTATAGTAACAGACCAGTAACTTCTTCATTTCTGGGCAGCTACCTGCTTTGGAGTGTCAGCTTTAACTCCTCAGAGCACTGCAGTATCTCCAGTTCCCCAAAGACCTTGTGGGTGATAATCAGTCATTACTGCTCCTCCACTGAGTTATTTATTTCACTACATACACACGGCAATTCATCATTTATTTATGTGACAGTTGTTATCTATTATGTTGTTCCTTTCATGTGGCCAAGAATGAGAGATTTTATGGAACATTAGGCTTCCATGCATCTGATGGCGCTACACTGATTCCGTCTCTTCATCTCCCTTCGATACAGTCTGCAATCTCGCAGGTCAGTTAATTGCAGGATATTGATACTAGCATTATGACCCGCCACAGCAGCTAATATGATTCCTTAGCCATTTCAATATGTGGGATTATGCTCTCCCAATAAAAAATGACATTTGAGCCACTGTGCAGAGCCCTCTCTAATGGGGTCTGGAATAAGAATGGTAATATGCGTTGGAGCTGGCAGAGGCACAGGCCATGTTTTTGTTTATAAATAGCTCCAGCCAGCATTATTCCACTTGCTGTTGTCCCATAATCATCAATCACTCCCGCGCGCAGGCCGGCTTCTCCTGCTCACCAGAGAGAAGGCGCACAGTGAGCTGTGCCCTTGCACCTCCAACTGTGCAAGTACATAAAGTAGCTTGGTGAGTGGGACAGAGCTGGGAGTCAGGGAGAAGTGGGGAGGATGTCACGGGGGGGGGTAAGGTTTGTGTGCGGTGATGGAGTGAGTTATGGCAGCTTCAACTGGGCTGCTCAAAATCCTCCTCCTCCTCCTCCTTCAGGTCATTACATGCACTAACATCCACCATTTCGCTTCTTCAACACGTTTAGAAACACACACACGCACATACACTCCCTCTGCAGCCCTGATCAGAAGCAGGTGGGAGGTTAATCATGTGATGTGCTTGGGGGATGTGGGACGGGTCAGAAACAACTGTTTGCTCAGGTTTCATTTGTCTCTGTCTCTCTATCTGCCTTCATCTCTTTCTTTGGAGGAGCTTTGTGAGAAGAGCTTGCGGCTCTGAGGACACTACAGGGGGAAGATCCCGAAGAGATGATGAGGGCCATTTTGTACTCTCAGATACATGAACAGATGTACTCTGATTGTTAGCTGTCACACATGCATTTTTTAGTTTGTGCATTTGTAGATGCATATAAGAACACACACACAAACACACACACTCACACGCACACAGACAGGTATCTTTCTTTGTTGATCCTTGTTCAGGCTGTGTACTGTATATACACACGCACACAAATATCCCAGTGTTACCATGGCAGTTGCAAAAATACAGTAGGAATCCAGCTGATCCTTAACAAAATGGTTATATAACTATTGCGGCTAAAGTCTTGTATCTTATCTAAGCCTGCCTCTGTGTTTCCTTTCAGCCTTGCTTTGCTGCTTTTTAACAGCTCTTCACATCTACTGTACCTCCCACAAGACACCACTGAACACATGAAGGACATTTGTACTTGGCGATAAGCAATTGTTTGATTGGAAAAGGAAGACAGCCTTGCTGCGGTTGTAATCAACAATATCCTCCTGCTACAACCCCCCCCCCCCCCAAAAAAGTGAGATCTCATCACTTTCAAATCTTAATCAAAATCTCCACACTGCAAAAGGAATTTTACACTTAATTAAATGCAGCCTGCTTGAGTAGCACACCCACCTGGCATCCATATTCTCTCTGTCTCTTCCTCCCCCTTGTTCCTCTCTAAAGCCCCCCAAAATCCTGTTATGTATAAGCTGAACCTCACCTCCCGGAGTTCCTTGGCCACATCCTTGAGCTCTATGAGGATACCTTCCAGCTGGTTGATCACCATCTTCATGTGGCTGCGGATGCGTTCTCTCGGGCTGGGGGTCTCAGAGGTGTCCCGGGCCGGAGCTCTGCTGAGGGACATCCTTTACAGGGCGAAGTGGGGCCAGTGGCCAACAGGCTGAGGGCGTGGGGGAGCCGAGTCGGGGTCCATGTCTTTGGCTACAAGGAGCCTCAGTGCTACTGATCCGAACAGGGGCCCCGGCCACGCAGGGAGACCTCAACATCTTAAAAGCACCTGGGCAGCCAAAACACCTTGCCTCGCCCGCACACTCGGCACAGGGTCACACTCTGACATCCATGCCCTCTGGTAGACGCTTCCAAAAACAAAGAGAAAATGTGCATGGGAAAAGTCAAACGCTGTAAATCCATGGAAAAGGAAGAGGCAAAATACATGGGCTAAAGCTGGTATGAAACTCTTACATAATCGTATTGAGCCAACTCATCTCATGTGTCAGTGTGTATGTTTGAAATTGTTCCCGAGGAGATACTATTTAAAACACCTGTCTATGCAGGGAAGAGACCTTTTTTGTCTTCCGCTTGTCCTTAACAGTCCTTTTTACTTGTGAAACACAGTGACATTATGGCAGGCTAACATACAAAAGTGAAAGCAGAAAAGGGGTTCGTATTAACTCTTTAATAGAGAAAGCTATCCAACGTATATAGAAAAATAGAACTCCCAGCAGTGACTCAAAATGATCGTGTTCTACATTATTGGCCAGTGGGGACGAGATTTGCCTTCTAAATATAGTCCCTCAGTGAGGGCTACTGTCTTTTAAGAGAGAAAGGACAGATCCTGTTTGGGAAAAAAAAGGGACATTCCTCTGTGCAGTGTGGCGTTTCCTCCTTCAGTAAAAACAAAAAGATTGTCTGCAGAAACACACGTCAAAATAAACTTTGCTTCAGATCCGTTCTTTTCTTTTTTGCAGATGACGACTTACTCATGTTGTCCTTCATTTCTCGTCCATGAAAGGGAGGAAGGTAGACGTGGGTCTTTTCACAAGAGCGTCCAATCTCCCCCCCCAAAGCAGAGCTTATTCCAGGTGGCGTGGGATCAGAATGAATTGATTTCCAAGCCAGCGGAACGTGACTTGTGATGAGAATTTGTGGAGGGATAACAAAAAAATCATGGTGCCAATGAGACACAGTTACAAGGGAGCTGGAGGGCGAATGAGCACCTTCCCCTGGAATTTGGGTGGCAGCTTGATTTATGCAACGGTGCTATCAAAGTCGTCTTAGAAAACTGACCCACAGCAGTCCACAGGGGTGTGCCCAAAAAACCAAGGGAGCAGAAAGAGAAAAGGATTCTCTTCTCTCCTTCAGTTGTTGCTAAGGGAACCCGGTCTGCCTCCTTGTGCTGTGATTGGATAATTATTTAACTTCTTATCCGTGTAGTGTATGTTTTCTCTGTGGACTTTTTTTCAGAGAGGCAGAGAGCTCTTTGCCATCCAGCAGGACGGGATAAATCCTATGAATGCTTCCCAGAGGAGCCCCAGAGAATAAGCAGGGGGGAGAGCTTCTCGCCAAATCCAGGGCGATGCCACTGCCATCGGGTGCGCTGGCCAATCACACATGGCACCTGGACAGACGGGAGGGAAAGCAATCACTTATTCTCTCATGTCTCATCCCCCCCTTTGTCTCTATTTACCCCTCTTTTCTCAGAATCATACCAGCATGAAAAGGAACGGAAATGAGAGTGAAGGAGCCTCAGAGGTGGACAGGAATTAACTGCGTTGACGATTTTTAGCTGCTGTTAAAATGCATCTCTTGCTTCAGCAGCAGCAGCACCTCACCTCCACACACACACACACACTCACACACCAGAACACACACCTACTCACCTTTCCAGTGCATCACTTTGCTGTTGCTATGCCCAGAGCTCACTGTCCACGCACAGCAGGATCATTCAAGCTACTCACAACCTGCTGGTTCTTTAGCAGTCCCTCTGTCGCACACACTAACATCTTCTCTTCTTGCTGCCTTGCTGTTTTCTCTTTCTCTCATTCTCTTTCTGTCTCTCTCTCTCTCTCTCTCACACACACACACACTCTGTCTCCCTCTCTCTCTCCCTCATGCACACACACACACACTTGTCTTCCTCCCTCCCCTACTTACTGTCTTGACAGAGAAAGAAGCTTCTATCAGCAGGGTTATTTCACTCTGAGGCTGTGGCTCATCAGAGGAGGAGTAGAAGTGGAGGATGAAGCTGTGGAGGAGGAGGAGGAGGAGGAGGAGGAAGCAGGAGGCATGAGATGGGAACGATGAATGGTCCTGATAGCACTCTGAGAAGGGAGAGAGGAGGCTGAAAGATGACTAACAGCCAGAGCGGCGAGGAGAGCTCCCGCTTCGGATTGCGATGCCGCCGCGGCCGCTACCATCACTCAGATAACTGTGCTGCCGAGAGCACACTACCCGTCATCCTCGTCAGCGTTCGCATGCATCGGGAGGTGGCAGACAGGACGGCTGAGCTGCTGCTGTGAAAAGGGAGCTGTGTGATTCCTATGACAGCCTCTCCCTCTCTGTCTATCTGCCTGTTTTCGCTGCCCACCCACCCCCCTTTCTGTCACTCGTGCTCTTTCCCTTTCTCCGTCCCCGTCTCTCTGCCCCTGCGCCCTCACTGTGTCCTCGCTGACTGCCGGATGAAGGGAAGCTGATGCCAGAGTTTATCGTGGGGCTCAGGCTCCTGCCAGCACCACTCGGCTGTTCTGTTCAGCTCTGTGGAGGGAGGGGCTTGGTTGCTTTAAAGGCACAGTGTACCGCGCAGTCCCTCCTCTGCCTCGCTCCTCTCCTGTCTTCTCCTCTCTGCTGGCGTCCACACTCTCTCACTATCTCCTCCTCGCGCTGCCTATCTAGCCTTTGTCACAGTTCTATCGAGGGTGTTATCGCTCTCTTAAATCAAGATGAAGTCTTCCTCTGCCTCCAGCCAAGCAGTCTCTGGGGACGGGGTGTCCAAAAATCCCTGGCTGTTACATCATTAATATACAAAGCAGGTTGGTGTTTGATGACCTCATCTGACTGAGAGACAGAAATAGGGAGGGAGGGCCAGCATGACTTTTTCTCTCCCCCCGTCCTCTTCATCAGCAGTTTTTTTTTTTTTTTCCAACACAACAGCCGTGCATAACCCCACCAGAGGCAATTACCCTAATATGAAATTAGTTTTCTAAAGGAGATAATGTAACAGTACAGCAAATTCATAATGACAACTTCTTGAGCAATGCACGCCAGTTTCCAGAGGGTTCTGTACTGAACAGCCATAGGCACCGTGCATTCCTTAGCATAATTGTAAAGACAAATGCAGAGTGTATTCAGGTTAGGTGGATCTTCCATGCAGATGAATTTGTTCTGGGGTCCACTGTGGTTTCTACTACTAGGATCACAGACGTTATGCTGATGCCGTAAGGCTAATTGGGGGAATATTCTGCAGTATAATAAATTCTCTTTTGCATGTTTTCTTTGATTAATAAAAGATCGAGTTTGGCTTTTAAGAAATATAATAAAGAAATGCTTGATATTCTATGTTATCATTTTCTGAGTACACACTCACATTGTGTCATCTTAGGACTTCATCAAATTTTTAACATGTCGTCACATTCTGGAGCACATTGTGGCTCTATGTGGAGTTTGGGGACTGCAATGGGATCTTGTGCCTTTCCTTTCATTTACACATGGCTGCTGCAGTGTTGCACAGACAAGATGCTTCTCACAAACTGCTCCCTCCAAGAAACAGGTGTCCTTGAGCATGTTCCCTCTGTAGCTTCATTGCTTAGTCTCTCTGCACATATGGGAGGCTCCCTTCTTAAAACACAGCAACATGTTGCAGCACTTTTTTTTTTCTTCATTGGTCATCGTTTTCTTTTTTCTTGACATTGCAATACATTACATTACGTTTTCTTGGATATTCATGGTGTGTTTAATGGAGGTCTCTCTAAAAGATAGAATGTATACTAAATGACCTCTCAATGGAAGTGCCCAGGTGCACAGCACAGATAGCTCCATGTCAGTTATGCCTTCATTGGAAGAGAATTGGATTATTTCCCCCTGTAAAATATATTTTTTTAATGCTAAGGTCATCCCGACTCGTGAGTTTTACTAGGAATCTGGAGTGGGTCCAGCAAAATATTGGTTCCACTTAATATTTCTGCCTTGGATTTATTGTGCCATGCCGTTTATGGAGACGGTTTATAGAACGTATTTTTTTTTTTTTTTCTAGTCCGGCACAGGCTCACAAACAAGCACAAAGGTACGTAAACACACTAATACACACAGGCACACATAGACACAGACCCACAAACACACACATCAAATACACACACACACACACACACACACACACACACACAACACCACGCTTGGCATTCTTATCCAGAGGAAACTATATTGGTAATTTGGTACCATAAGAATAAAGCCCAAGAAAGATTTTATATGGCTTGCTTTGTTTACCTCCCAATAAGCTATCATACTCCTACTTATTTGATACAGCAGAGATCAACAGACTTTTTTTTGGCTACCTTCCTCACACTTTCTTGGTTCACAGACACTGATAATAAATGCACACAGGATTTATTTTTTATGATAAAGTGGAGAGAGGTGAATAACAGCAATCAATATAGATACTCTATACCCTCGCTGTCTCCACACAGCATACCCACGTATGTGTCGTCACACTCTATTCGATTTAATATATAATAGAAGAGACTTGGCTGCAGGAAACACTAAATAAAACATACATAACATACATTATGTGTCACACAGAAGAGACTCACTAACATTCAAACCACAAAGAAATAAATTAGCTCAAAAAAAAAAAAAAAAAGCGGGCGCAAATATAGCCTGTAGAGATTTACATTTTATTCAGTTGTCAACACTCACACGTTTCTTCCTCTGTGACTTCCTCAGAGGATGAGTTATGTAGTAAATCACTTGCATACAAAACAAGACGTTGACTTAACACAGGTGTAGAGGAGACCACACCCCAAAAGCCTGTAAATATACAAGAATACAACTACTGTAAGCTTTACGTTTTGTTTGACATTTGCCCGCCATATTCCCTAAAATTAATAGCACATTTATTTATGTATGTGTGTATTTATTTTACATAACTTCGACAGGAAGTTATATGACAAGGTTCCATCCTCACCTGGACTATTGATCTTATATAATTGGTTAAGTGGTTAATCAGTGAATGCGTCACATTTTCATAAAACAGCATTCTGAGCACATTTTGTGGGTCAATGTTTAATGTGAGAACATAATGCATTCAATTCATTTGCGTTAAGAAAAGAACATCCAGCAACCAGTTAGCTTAGCTCAGAATAGAGACTGGAAATGGGAAAATGGCTAGCCTGGCACTTTCCAAAGTCAACAAAATCCATCCACTAACACTAATAAAACTCGCTAGCTACCACATTATCTCCTTTGTCGTATTCCTGCCAGCCAACAGAGCTGACTGCTGTCAGTCTAGACAATGCATGTGATTCCACCAGAACCGCTGCAGCATGTTTCAGAAGCATCCCAGAAGCAGCTCCGCATACAGCATACAACATACAGCTGGTCCATTTTTTTAATGAAGTGCTATTGAACTGCACAGAGCAGATTGAGCTGGGCAGGAGTTTGGGCACAGAAACAGCATAAAATACCCAAATCAACAAAATCTGAGCATGTCAACAAATTTGGTTGGACAAAATGCTCCACTTCTCAAACTCTGATAAGGTATAAAGCCGCGTGGAGGATGGAACAAAATACAGTAGCATTTCAGATGGAATGTCACAGAGCTGAGCCTGGTGGAATCAAGGCGTTCTGTCCTTAGGACTTACTGAGGCCACCTGTTTTCCTATTTCCAGTCTTTATGCTAGGCTAAGCTAAGTTTATGGTAAATACATCCACAACATTTAACACAATGCCTAACAAATGCCAAAATGTCTATTTAAACTATGCACTTTGAAGGGACCTTTTTATTTAACATTAATACTAGTTTGGCAAAAAGTGCATGTATTTACACCTACAGGCTTAAAAATACAGTATTTCCAGAAAGACATATTGATTCTAATAAAAGAGCATGACATCTTATATGAGAAAAGAGTTTAAAAAACAAATTTACATTGTGAACGATCTGTGTGGGACCATATTGCCTCCAGCTTCAAGAGTACAAACCACCCTCCGCCAGCAATACATCACTCTTTCCTCTTCGCTAATTAGCTCTCATTCAGTCCTCAATACTTTCGATTCCCTTCAGTGCTCAAAAAGCTGCAAACACAGAACCTTCTGTCGTACAAGGGATTTTGCTCTTTCGTGCTTTAAACAAAACCGTATCAGTTCAACATTCTGAGTCAGTCTCTCATATCCATCAGTTCAAAGATGGATACTCTGGATTTGAAGGTGACTTAAAATTGTTGTCAGAGTAGACAAGGCGAACAACGCAGAGAAACATGCAGCCTCCATTACAGTGAATGCTTGGGTGCACTGTTTATCCTCATAGTCAGCTGATTTCTTGGCCAAGCGTTGTCTTTCTTGTGAATTTCGGCCATATTGGTTAGTCAGATATTTATCAAACAAGCCGACAGGATAGAAAACACAACCTTCTTCTTGTGATGTGAAGAGATAAACTTCATTTTTTGGGAACGATTCCTTTAATTAATCTGCTACCATTATGCTTTTCCTCTCCTGGCCATTGTGTGGCACTGTGGTGTAGTTGTGACGTGTTGCCTTTTCTCTGCATCTGACTGAGGACTGAAATGGTGAACAGACAGAGAAAAGTTGTGTGTTCTTGGACTTCAACTGATGCACTGAAATATTAATTGTTACACGACACTGTGTGAAAAAATCACACAGCATCAAAGGGAAATTAATTGCCGTTTGTATTGCACATTCAACACATATTTATGAATAAATCAAAAGTTTCTTGGCAGTCAGTTCATGTGTGGCATGATTTATTTAAAAGTATGTATAGTCAAATGATTTCAAATGGAAAAAAAAAAAAACTGAATGATGATCATGAACCAAAGGAATTGGAAGGCACATCTGGCATCTGCAATATGCATGGCCAAACACAGACACCGTGCCCTGTTTACGATTTCCAGTTGTGTCCTTGATTTCACACAGACAAACACTAAGGGACAGAGAGCTCAGAGGCCCAGCCTGTTTTACAACGACTCCAGTCTCTCCTCTTGCCTGTCTACTGACCTTTTGATATTTCAGTCTGCATCCTGTGCATGTGTGTTTGTGTGTGTGTGTTTTCAATAGTTCTGCAGCATGCAGAAGAGCAGAGGCTGTTTCAGACCATAACACCCTGTGATGGATCAGTGCTCTTACACAATGAAATGAAGCTTAAGTGTTTGATTGATTTCTCATTTACTTTCCTGACCAGTGGTGGAAATATAGTCAGTGCATGCAGCTACACTGGGGGCATCTGGTCTAAGAGGGTCTGCGGTCTCACTGTGACGAGTGTCTGTGTGTCATACACATGACATGTTTTTGAGCTGAAATTACCCAACAGATGTGGATCAATATGAGCCTCTATAATTTAGAGTATGACATGATGGAGTAGCCTGCGTGATTGTGTGTATGTGTATGTGTGTGTGAGAGAGATAATTGTTCACATATATGGAAAATCAAACCTGACATTCAAATATAAATGCTGTATGTCAGAACAAAGTATTATAGACATAAAAATGAAAGGAACTACATACATGTGAGGAGAGAAGTCAGTGTGTTCAGTTTGAGATGGATGAAGTTATCTTTGCAGAACAACTCTGAACCTGTAAATGTACTGCAGAAGAATTCTCATTAAAGTCTGTTGCAAGCTATGAAATATAACACTTGTCACACAGTTGAAACAGCGGTAATTCTTTTTAAAAAATTACTCAGGAGCATTCAGCAGGGCTCAGGACAGTCTATATTGGCTGACCAATTATGTCTTCTGAGAGGATATCATAGCATGAGTAAAATGAAAAGGACGTGTTTGTTGGTGCACTGTTCCACAGTTACTGGTAAAAGTAGCTTCAATTTACAGAAATGTCCAAATCACAGTTTATTGATTTGTTAAATTGGTGTGACTATAAATTATAGCCCTGGTTATCAAATCAAACAGGTCTCAGGGTGAGGATGGATCCATTAGAAAACTTTGCACTCAGGCCCATCATCACTGTGAGCTGTCACTGTCACTTGATCAAATTTCAAGGTCAGTTTAGGATATGAACCACCAATTCTAATTCTCTGTATTGTCCAGATCTCTGCCTTGCATACCATAGGACAACAACAATTTAGCGTAACACTTCCATACATTATATTCTACATTCTACACACTCTAACATGGTTGGTTAAGATAGACAGTTAAAAAAAGAAAAGGATCAGAATCAACGCAGCAGAATGAAGGCATGCCATCTGTTTCATCCTCTGCATCCTTATTCTTGGTCCTAACCTGCGGCCTACATTTCCCACAATACAACTCGACCGCCAGATTTTCAATCAGACATTCAGGTGTGTTATGCTAGGAGCTGCTAATGTAGCTATGAGTCATTGCCGTCAAGCAGAGATGGGGAGGATTACTGAGGAGATTTGTTGAGATTTGTTTTCATTTTTACAACTGTAGTTTTCAGATCCAATCAACATTAACTTAAGTGACATCACTTGAGGCAGTTTAGCACACAGCTCCCTCTGGAGCCACAAAAGGTTATGTGCAACTTTCCCCCCCCCCACACTTATTGTACTCCACAAGACCTGTGAACAGACTATGATTTGTAAAATCACTGTTCCCAATGGTCAATGGTCACTCAAACTACCATTTGTGCCTCTTGACTCTCACCTCTTCATTTTGGCTGCATATTTACTTTATTTATTTATTACCGAAACATTTAAAACCTATGAAACAAAACTCCATGTTAAAAGCAGGTTGCAGTCATATTGCAATTACTATACCTCAATAACTAAGTTGACACTTCCTGTCCTGGACCAGCAGCAAGACGTTTTCAGCTATTAGCACTAACTTAACCACATAAACACACATGTTGAGCCAGTCAGTTTACTGTACTGCACGACTGAGGACAGGAACGGTCAATGTTTGGCCCTGCTTACTGTGGGCAAAAGTGGTTATCTCCTGCTGTGAGGATGCAGTGGAAATAAAAATGAGCGCAGCATGTCAAGATATGCTGTGACTTCCTTCATATATTACAGTATGCCTCTACAGCCCTAAGGAT
Source organism: Protonibea diacanthus (assembly GCA_028641955.1). Taxonomy (NCBI): domain Eukaryota; kingdom Metazoa; phylum Chordata; class Actinopteri; family Sciaenidae; genus Protonibea; species Protonibea diacanthus. The sequence goes on along the minus strand of CM053976.1, from coordinate 14,144,053 downwards.
AGAAAGCCATATGCAGTGAAAAACCTGAATGCATCAACATTCTTCCATCAATAACTGCCACTGGTTGATGTATCACTTGTTAATTTATTTTTCCTGTACTGGAAATCCATGTTGCTGTTAGATTTACTCAAACATGTGCTAGCCTTTGTCTTTAAGGTAGATTGTGCTTATGTATTTCTTTCTGGCTTCTATTAATTTAAGTAATAGCATGACATGGTCATCATCAAGAGCAACTTTCTACTCCAAAATGCAAAACTGAATTTGTTCCTCTCAGCCATCTAACTCCTGAGAGAAATCTCTCTTAGATTAAACTTTGTTGTTGGATGTACTTTGTGTTATAAATTGTTCAATAAATTCCCAGGTCTTGAATTTCTGTCAACATTGGCTCATTGAATGCTGGCAAAATAGTCTGATTGCTAGCAGGTAATTCATTCACTTCATATGGTCTTTTTTTTTTTCAATGTCAGACTTTCTATGCTGCATTTATGGGCTCATTTTCCATTATTATACTTCTGCATGAGCTGCTAAGAAATGCAGGATTCATAGCAACGGTAGAAAATGGCTTTATCTTACACTGTGGAAGCTAGAAGAAAAATGTACATAATCAGATCATGTTAAAGTAGAATCCAGCCTTTGATCAGGAAGATAAAGGGGAAAAGATAGCAGGGAAATTCAAAGCTGCAGGTCATAGAAAATGTCTTCAACATAAGACTATGCAACTTATATGTGTATACATTATTCAGTATTATACACACACACACACACGATATGGGTGGAACACATTAATGTTCGTGCACACCAGTCCCTCAAACGTGCACTTATATACGTAACTTGTACTCTGCCAAACTGAGTTAACCTGGTTGTAGAAACAGGTGTGATGCTGAGTGAAGCTAACAATAGTCAGGTGAACTATTGAGTGATGTCTGACTCTAACACTAACACTCTGAAAGCAGAAAATGTCTAGTTAGAGAGAGAGAAAGAGATTCAATCAGCACCCTGTGTGTGTTCTATACACTACATAATGATTCAATTTAAAAGTTTATTTAAAAAAAAAAAAGATTATTTTCTAATTATTCACAAGTCATCTAATTAATCTTACACAATAGTGTCTGCACTGTCATGTGTATCAAGTTACTTTTGCTAAAAAGAAAGTTGAATAAGATGCTATGACTAAAATCAGAATATCGTGTTAGACCTCACTAGTCTGATGTGTGTAGAGATCTGTTTGGTTGTACTGTAGCAGCCCGCTGTCGTTTTCAGGCAATTTAATGAAGGTAAACACAGCGCACGACCGTGCATAACAGCACTGCACTCTCGAGTGGTGCACCAGAGCGTGTGTAACATTAATTAGATGTGAATAATCTGGAAATAATCTTAAATAAACTGCTATCACCTTTTTTTTATGTAGCTTATAAAAGCAACATACTTAATAATGACACACTGGGTGCAGATCTCTCTCTCTCTCTCTCTCTCTCTCTCTCTCTCTCTCTCTCTCTCCAGAAATGTGCCATGTCGGTTGTGGCAGCAGTGTGCTTCACACCTGCCAACATCAGCTGCACTTAACCCTACACTGACTAGATGTCAAAGCACCACATGTTCCTCTACATGTAACTAGAAAATTTGCAGCACACCTGACCATAGCTTCACTCAGCACCACACCTACACATGACTAAGTTGATTTTGTTATGTCAGATGCAATGTTGGTAAATGTAGATGGTGTGGCACAGGCTACCGTGTTAACATGTTGGACTCCTGTGTTATCGTCGTCAGTATGTAAATTGTAGGTGTAATGTCAGGGGTCGGTCAGTTCGCAGAGGTCTTGTCAGGTGCTAGCGAGGTCTTTGAGGTACTGGCTTGCATTGTCATTGATATTTCACTCCCGATAATGCATAAACACTTTTCTGTGTGTGTGTGACAAGACTTGCTAATTTAGAGGTGCAACTATCATCCCCACTCCGCTGAACAAAAAGCACAGTTTAACCAACTCTGCATTTACATACTGTAGCTGTGACAGTTGGCATGTCTCAAACTGGCACAGCATTTGAAACTGAATGAGGGAATGTCACTCAAAAATATTCCCAATGTTCCTGCAGAGCTGTGAGTTTTTGAGTTTTTTTTTTTTAGTTTTTTTTTACAAATCCTTTCAAACTGTGCTCTATGGATAGGACTTAAAGGTTCAAATTTACAGAAAGGTTAGGAAAAAAAATTATCCATAATAAAGTTTCATCCCATAGTGTTTTTGCTCTGCTTGGGCCTATTACTGCATGCATCAACACTTAACAGTCAACCCAGTTTTATCTGTATCTTTCAATCTGTTCTTTCCTCACTCCCCCTGCGTGTTCGCTTTACTCAGGATGCCCTCTCTGTCTCTTTGTGAAATGCTAAGTAGTCGTCCCCCTTTAACCCTGCCCTTCTCTCAGAAGCTAAAGTATCTTTGGTGTGCTGTTTGCCAAGAGCTATAAACAAGTGTAATAGAATTGCAGAGGGGTTAGCGGAGATAGCCGACTGTGCATCTCCCATCACCCCTGACTCCCCAGCCGTGTGCTAACAAGCCCAGCAGCATCATTGCAAATTCATAACGAGTCGCACCAATGTGGGTCATCTCTGCTGCCTCTACATTTTCCCAGTTGCCCCTCCTTCTCCCCCTTTTCCTCTCCATACTTAGGTTTTGTGCGCACCTGTTGCCTCTGTTGCCTGTTTGACAAGCATTTTGTTTTTCTCTCAACTGTGCTTGAGACTTGAGTAGATAAAATGTATTCTCCTGCAAGTCTACCTCACTCAAAAGAGAGAGTAAAATCATTACTAATGTGTTTGTCACCTGCAGAAGAGAGAGCTTAATTAAAGAGAGCACTCTAAAGTAGCAGATTTGAGAAGAAGAAAATGCTTTTGAAAATTACTGCTATTTTCCTTGTGTCAAAACTGTTTGATTTGTTGTGCAGCACAATGAATCTTCTGTGTCATATGGGGATTCAAACATTGCTGTATATCCAAATACATTGGTGTTGTGACAAACTGTGTCGACAACATCCAGAAAGCTGAAATGAAATGATATGGAGAAAAAAAAAGAGAAGAAATGTATGTCTACTATATGTCATATTTTTATTGATTAGTCTTTTATACTGGTGCTTAATGGGCTTAAAAGACGAAGTCTGGCTATTTATACTTCCACACAGCTGCGAGACATCATCTGTAATGTAAATGTCAGTCACAGACAGCTGATGGATTTTCTCTGTGCCAAGAGTCCATATATAAGCTGTCACTCTATAAAAAGACATTAAAATGTATAAATTCTTTACTGTGTGCCTCTGCTGTCTATTGGATGTTAGTATGGTCACCAAAAACGGGTATGCACTGTGTTGAGTTTTAAAGAATATTCCAACATAAATGTGCAAGGAGTGCAGTAATTCATCTTTAATCCATGTTTTGACAATAGTAAAAATTGACATGCTGTACATTAACTGTACGCCTGGTTCCCTCATTACATATGACTTTGCTGTGATACAGATCATCCCTTGAGACTGTTTTCCAAATCAGCATCGACAGAGTCCTATCAGTCCCAACCTTCAGGTGCTGTCTAATGATGCTTTTTTAATTCCTCAAGAGGAGTCATTAGTTGATTCAGATATTTATGGGGTCTGAAGAGGAAGATGCATTCAAGCAGAGGAGGGGAGGCTCACTCAGATAAATGTGGCAGTGAAAATATGAATATGAAAATATACTGTGATCCAGGTGCTGAATTATTCAGCTCGGCCCTGATGCCTACTGCCACTCTTGTTTCATTACGTAAGGCAGCTCAAGTTCTGTCAGAGCCACGGTTTGGAATCTAGCAGGAGACACTAGAGGAAGACCACTATCCTCTAGTTAACATTTGTAGAGGAGCAGTCAAGATCTGGTGGAAGGATGCAAGCAGTTACAAATTACACGAATCAACAGATCACTTCTCAAACTCCCCTTATGATCTGACTTGATCAAGGTAAACACTGTGTCTCATTGTTGTCCCGCAGAATATTTGTACACACACACACACACACACACACACACACACACACAAATATATATATATAATATATATATGGATCTGCTGAAGATGATACATACTGCTTCTGAATAATTAATAATTGGGCTGCAGCACAAATAGAACTCACCCCCCATCTGTGTAAATGTATTTATTTCTGCAAATTAAATCTCACATCTATTCACATTTACTACAGTTAAAATCTGTTGGAATTTTTGGTTTAATACAACAGGACCCCAGGAGAAACAGTCACAAGATTTAATTAAGGAATAAAAAAAAGATTAGTGTGTGTGTGTGTGTGTGCAAGAAAAAGTATGGCTGTGTGCCCTCATACAACAGCGTCTACCCTTTGACTTGCACGTTGTAGCTAATAGAAATCTAATTAGGCACTGAAAAGCTGTAAAAAGTAGTTTGAACTAAAACACACCTGTGACCAGATTTAACAGCATGGCTTGTATTCATGTGTTTATTTTTACAAAATGAAGTAGTAGCAATACAATACTTAACTATTATATTATGATAACTTTAAGCCACACTAGCATGGCGGTAGGAATGACAATGTTGGTCTGCCAGGTTGCTCCATCACTTTAAAATATTTTAACAACCATTTGATTTGCCGTTAAACATGTGGACAGGCATTAATGGTCCTCAAAAACCACTGTTTTATAAATATTCTCAGCAAAATATTGTAAGAGTTTATTTTTTCAAGCACTAGTTAATAGCGATAAAACTTGTCCTTATTCCTATCCAAATCACGTTCGCTATGCAGGTTAGTGTAGCTCCAATCTAGAGTCTCAGTACAGCACATTCCAGGCTGAGCAAGGCCTCCGCCCTCCGATTCTCCCCGCTCTCATCAACACATCACACAGACAGAGTGCTGTGCACCCCTATCCCGCCTACCCTCTCGTCACTGACTCATCACAGCCTCTCAACATGTGTCAGGCTAGCCAGCGGCCTCCATCTGTCTCTCCCTACAGCCAGCCAGCCATGTCCATCCGAGAGAGCCACACAGGCAGAGAAAAAGTAATTCCCAAGACAAAGTACGTAATGCCATGCAGCCGTTCCCCTTGAAAATGAGAACTCCATTTGGGGAGCGGGGGTAGTTTAGAAGGCAGACTGCTTGCCTGCGTGTCAGAGAGGCTGGGAAACATGGCCACGGCCACGTTGTGGAGAGAGCTGTGTGGCTGTAGATAGTGAGAGGAGATTTGTCATCCTTGCGCCACATGCCGACGTCTTTAATATAGAAGAACAAACACGCGGAAGCTGAAAGAAGTACACATGGACACACACACACAAACATAGCATATATGTGTCTGCGTGTATAGGACGTCAAACAGACCTGTGTTTATTAACTTTATTGTAAAGTTTATCTGCATAATGAAGCAACAACAACCATACTTCACATTTGACTAACTCAGTAACAAGTTAAATCTACTCAAAAGTACTTTTCTTTACTCAAAACAACTGCTCACAGCTGGAAGTGTTCTCTCATGCCATGCATTACCCACGTCTTCAGATGCATCCTCTCTCCGTCACGCACATACAAAGTTTACACGCAGTATCTCAGCAGGTTACCATAGCAAACAATGACAAAAAGATTAATACCCACTGTGTGTTGTCTTTTGGGCTTTAAAAAATAAATAATATATCTAGATTCATGAAGCAGACCTTGATGTCTTCATCCACAGTGCTAATGAGAGCGTGAATAACATGGAGAGTGGTAACGAGCATCGGACAAGGGAGCATGTGGCTGTGGAAAGTCAGCTGAGCAGCACAGTTCCTGCTAAAGGATGACACTGTTTAAAGATACATGGATGTAGACACGTGTGAGTTTAACCAGCTTCTGAATCTGTAATCAAGCAGCCACTCTGGGCTCTATCTCTCAAAACCAGAACTGTAGCCTGAGCAAGCTAATATCGAACCATAGGCACGTAATCAAGTCACAGAGCCATGGGACTCATTGGATGTTGTGTTGGTTTTGGAGGATGTTCAGATCAGGTTTGCTTAAAAGTGCAGGTATAATGGTAAAAGTGAGATATCTTGTAATCAAACATTTTTTTTTAAGTTTAGGACTGCACTTTTCTGCTGTGACCTGAGCGAAGGTAATAACTTTAGTGAAGTCTTTTTGCTAGAGTAAAATATATCACAATTTGATTCATCTCTGTCCACAGCAGAGATTGTCAGGGAAGATATAGGGATAGGGGTTAGAGAAATGAGGGGAGATAATTTTTTTTCAGCCGGAAAAAAAAAAAAAAAAAAATATCAACGCCACTTTGACAGCAGAATAAAACACTCACGAAACCCTTATCGGTGTTCTGCTTAAAATTAATCTTGTAGCGTTGATTTATTTTTAAAGGCAGATTTTCTTGAAAACTCTCAAGGCAGCTGAGATGGCATAGGGAAAGGTGACATTAGCTCATCCCACTGGCAGTGTGCTTACATACTCATAATTCATATTCATAAATCATCATCTATGAAAAAAAGAAGAATATAAAATTAGTTGACTTATTAAGATGTTTTTGCAGAGCTCAAAAAACACTGTCACGGCTTATGATTCGGGTATGGAATGGTGCTGCATTGCTATAAAAATTAGGAAAAAAACTATAGAATCTTGAGACACAAAGAAAGGCTGGCAACACACATATACATGTCCATTCACACATTGTCACATGAAAGCACTGAAGCATTACCTTGCCTCTCAGAGGATGCCGTCATTGTCACCACGCGTGTATTAATTTTCTCTGATATGTAAGTAAAACGGGCTTGGAGCTAAACCATCCTCTTGCCAGTCTTCCAGTGTTAGGAGCAGAGTATGCAAGTCCTTTTTTGCATTATTACATTCTTTTTTTTAAAAAAATATCTGGAATACGCATCACCTTGACTCATTGAAATTCTCCTACACATAACTGCTTACCAATCGGGGATCATTAAATTTTAAGAGCGGCACTACAGGGTTATCCAGGATCATGCAGTGAATGTGAAAGCTTGAATGTTCTCGCTTTTACTTTGTTGTCAGTCTTCTAAACTAACAGTTGAATCTTTGACAGGCACCGCTGCCTTTCCCGTTCACAGTCCTCTGTGTATTACAGCTTGCTCACTGATGATGCTGATGGTTTTTCTGTGGAGAAAGAGAGATTGGGCTATAAGGGAATCTTGCTGATACACAGGGTAAAACCAGTTTTTCTTATGTCTAATCATTCCAAGGAGGGATCATTTATTATAGTGCCCTGTGAATTTTTATATGCTTTGCATTAATCACAGACCTCTCTGGCTGAAGGTCTTCTCAGTTTAAAGATGGTTTATTGTGTTGCTGAGGCACTAAATGCACAGGTTTCTGTATTTCTCTCTCTTGTTTCAGCCAGTGTGTTTGCATTTTTAAATTTGGCTTCATCACTGCGTTCACAGATCCATGCACCCTTGTGCACATATATGCATTTACATTTACATATGCATTACATTCCTTCCAGAGAGGAAAGAGAGAAAAAGAGGAATAATGTTCTGCTGAGTTTCTTTATATGTGGTGGCTGAAAGCAGCCTATGATGACTTGTAAGTGTATGAAGGCCACAGCTGTGAGGAATATCAATAGCAGGGAGACAAAAGTGTGATTGTTTGTGTGTGTGTGTGTTTGTGTGTAGTATAGGTGTGTGTGTTTTCATGTGGGTGGTTGCATAGTGAATGCATTCATTTCTGTCTTTGCCTGTACATTTGTGTCTGCATGTGTACAAGGCCATTTATATGTATGTATTCCAATAGCTCTGCATGTGCTGTTGTGTTCGTCTGCATGCGTGCGTGTTGAAGTGTGGATGTGTACTGTACATGCAACATTATTCTTCATCCCTTCATATACCTCTTGAGGGCCATGCTCTGCATAAAGACAACAGGGGTCCTAACAGGACACAGTCACTCAGTGCCAGAGTCTGTCACTCAGCACCAGAGCTCCCTCCATCTATTTACTGCTCATACACTGCCCTCCGCTCAGCTGTCTTACTGACCGGCAAATGATGAGAGGTGACAGCCAAGGACAGCCCTGTGCTCAGCCACAGCCTTGGAATTGAGTCATCATGCAAAGTAGCAGCATAGCCACAAACACACACTGAGGCAACCAGACATAAATTTCCACATACATGCATGCGCACAAGAAGGCCTGCACATTCAGACACTTGCACAGACATCCATCTTTATACAGGATGTACTATAGCAGCAAAAACGGCATCAGCAACTTTTGTATTTACCACCACAGGAAATGGGGAAAGGAGTTGTTGTGGTTTAATGAGCAGCCAGTCTATGTTTTGGAGGTATTTACTGACCATCAACAGTTAGCCCCAGCGACTGCACACAACACTCCAGAAGTCTTGTCCTCACAGTAAAGTAATGCTCACATGCCCTCAAACTGTGAACAGAACCAGGATCCCTGTGCAGTGGTGCCTGGTCAGCTAGAAAGGAGGAAAACTAACTCTGCACTAGTTGGCTATGTATCTCTACTTTCTTATATACGACAAACAATTAAGCACAAAACAATGGTTTGCAAGATTTCTTAAAAGCAATATAATTTTATTCACTTCTGTTGTTTCTAGATTAACCAGGCCAGAGTTCAACACCTATATACAAATCACTAAGGCAGACCGTTTTGTGCAAAATAATCTGTACTGTAACAGGCCACTAAATGTCAAACTTAATATCTCTTGAATATATCACCCCAAAAAATCCCTACAGGATTCATTTTAAGCTAATGTAATGCAGGAAGAATGCATATATGAAGCTATTTGTTTCCACACATCAATCAAATGTGTTGTATATCCCATTCATACTTAATACAACTGTCATAAATGTAAAGGCTCATTCATCATCCTGTGAAATGAACCCCTCATGCATCGTAGCTAAAGAAAGAATAATTTGTGAAAAGAAAAAAAAATGCATATGTATATATGGGGTTAATAAATGCATGGCACACATACAGGAAACAACAAATGGTAAACAAATCGTGCTGTTTGTGCCCCGCTTAGGAAGCGAAGGGAAGATGAAATCCCACGCAGTTGACTATAAAGTGTTATTCATCTTAAAATAAAAAAGGAAAACTGTCCAATCATACCAACTCCAATAACATGATTTTTATAATATATTTTAAACAACAAAATGAATACTCCTGATGAATAATCCTGTGTAACATTCTATATAATGTATCAAAATCTTGCAGCGTGCTCTTTATCCCTTTTTGTTTTGTTGTTTTTCTTTAGGTTGGTGTATTTGAATTCACATTTCATCCATGCATCATTTGCACATATCAGCAAATCTTGTCTTGTCAGCAATATCTCTGGATATCTATTAAGACAATATGCTTAGCTGTGGCCCTTTTGTGTTCAGGCTTACCGCTGCTTGAGAGTCAAGCCCTGAGGGAACTTCTCAGAATTCACTGACCTTAATTCTGAAGGCATGGGTAAACTGCGGAGACAATTAGCTGTCAACAATTACCAACATGTTTATTTTATTTCAAGTTTTGCCATTTTTATTTAGGATATTTTATAGTCTGGTTTATTTGAAGCATTTTCTGACTATCCTCCAAACAAAGAAAAGATTGTTATATTTTGACATGAAAACAAGGCTATACCTGGAGGGTCAGGCATTGTTAAAATGATTTCAAAACATATTTGCACAGGTGTATCCTAATCAGATGCCTGAACCAGTTCAGCTGACTCGAAGGACACAAAGGAGCAGTGGCTCTACTCCAAGCTCCCTCCGGATGTTTGAGCTCCTTACCCTATCTCTAAGGCTGACCCCAGCCACAGACGGAGGAACCTTTTCTGGGCCGGTTGTGTCCACTATATGATTCTTTTGCTCACTACCCAAAGCATTTCACCATTTTCCAGCAGACAACCATAGCCTCACACTTGGAGGTGCTGACTGCTCCAGTGAGTACTGAAGGTCATGGTCTAATGAAAGCAACAGAACCACGTCATGGGTCCCAAACCAGACACTTTGCTCACTCCAGCTGTGCCTTGAGATCCCATCTATGAACATCACAAACAGAGGGGCAACCTTGGCAGATTCAAACACCCACTGAAAACATATGTGTCCTGTAATCCATAGGATCCATGGATGTACAATGTGGTCCACTGTGCCACAGACAGAATCCCCATTGCTCCTCCTGAATCTGAGGCTTGACAATCAGTCAGAGCCTCCTTTCCACACCTTGGAATACACTTTCCCAGGGTGGCTGAGCATTGTGATACCTCGGTAATTGGAGCACACTGTGCGGTTCCACTTTTTGAAAATGTAAAGCAACAACCTGGTTTGCCAGAGCACAGGTAACGTTCCCTTCTTCTCTGTGCTTTTAAAAAGACCTGTCAGCCAAGACTGCCCAACAATGTTCAAAGCCTTTAGCATCTTAGGGCAAATCTCATCCACCACCTCTGGCACCTTGCTTCCAGCGAGCTTCTTGACTACCTTGATGACCCCTGCCAGAGATTTGGGCAAGCCTTCCCCCGAGTCTTCAGACTACCTCCTCCACAGAACCCGTATTGGCTGGTTCAGGTTCAGAAAATCCTTAAAGTGCTCCTTCCACTGCTCAACAATATCTCCAGGTCGGATCAGCAATTCTCTACCCTGGCCGAACACAGCCTGAGCCAAGCCCTTCTTATTCATATCAAATGGTTTTACAGAACATTCTTGAAGCCAATTGAAAGCCCTTTTCCATAGCCTCTACAAATTCCTCCCACACCCAAGTTTTTGCCTAAGCAATTGTAGAAGCGGCAGCCCTTCTATTCCCCCAGTATTGGTCTGCTGCATCTGGAGATCCCTGAGACAACCAGGCTCGATAAGGCCTTCTTCTTCGTCGTCTGTCTGGCAGCCTCACTCACCATGTAATCCAACTCACCACCAGGTGGTGATCAGTTGACAGCACTGCTCCTCTTTTCATCCGAGTGCCCAAGACATACAGCCTCAGATCGGCATCCTAAGGTGTTATGGTGCACTTATGAGTGATCCTGTGCTTGAAAATGTTGTTTTTTTTATGGCCAAACCATGGTTTGCATGGAAGTCCAATAACAAAGGGCCCACCACCTGTATAGGAGCAGGCATAGGGTTCCAGACTCTCTTCTTCCAGAGTTGCTCAGGTTGAGTCTGGGGATACTCACAAGCCACCAACTGAGTGCTGCTGTGTTGAAATTCTCCCTGGGGAAAAAGAGGTTGTTACATAATAATCTGAAAAAAACGAAATTTGGACTCTCTTGAAAATGCCTAAATGTGTGTATATATATATATATAGTAACAAAATGTGACAATAGTTATGTCATGAAAGAAAGCTTTGTTGTTTTGGTTGGAATTTTCAACAATGGTGGTGGCCAGTAATAAAAAGGCAGCCCATAGGTTAGGATAACCGTGGCATTAAAATAAACAACAGGAGTACTTTGCATTTATCTTGATAATGCATTATTGATCAAATATATCCCTCCCATTATTCTGGGCCAGAACATGAGGTGAGTTGAAGCTCTTAAGTCTCCCAGGTGCCAAAGTGAAACTAATGCAACTACATCTTCTTCATAATGAGACAGTGCTATGGATCCTTCAAGGGCAAGGTTGGTTATATTAAAAATTTATCAGTGAAAAGAACCTCTCCTACATTGAAGCATAATGCACTGCTGAACTGGTAAAGCATGAATTATTAAAAGAACAACACATATCACATTTAAGCAATTTGAGGAAAGTGCAAACCTCACATTGGTACAATTTAGTGTTGGTAATGCTAAATAGAAGGTGACATAACAGACAATATGGTGAGCAAAATGCTCTAAAATCGCAAATGAATAATGGATGCAGACTTTTGTTTCTGGTGGTGAAAAGGGACTTTGACTTTGTAATTTCACTTCCTCATTATAGTGGTATTGTGTATTTCTGAAAGCCAGTGCAACTTTTAAAAGCCAAGGGAATTGTTGATAACAGATTTTAATGGCAGAATCTGCAATACCTTTGCATACGCTTTAAAGGACAATTTAAGTGGAAGCTTTATGCGACGCTTAATTTGAGCCGTGTGGGCAGTCCGGAAGATTCAATAAAAAGAACGAACCGTTTGCCAAAGAGAAATTGTGCATTAATACTCCATTTTCAGAGACAGGTGAAAATGAGAGGCAAAATAAATGCTAACCTTTATGGTGAACAAAGACAACAGCCTTAGAAGGGTTTCTCTCCACAGATGACTTTAGTGGGATCTTGCAGAGACACTGACATATCTAGACATGAAAAAAGTCAGTCTAGGATGACTTCACAAACTTTGGGGAGCTCCAGCAGTGGCTAGCTCCCTGGGGCGTAAAACAGATCGTGGCTCACACAAGCTGGATTGCGTGAGGCCAGAGAGATGCTTGGCCTTGGTACACAGGAGCTGAGGCCTTGAGGGCTGAAACACCAAGCAACAGACAATGATGTCCTCTATCAGTCTCTCTTTTCAAAGCCGATTAGAGTACTGGGGGCCTAGGAGAAGTGACTATATCATCCCTGTCCGTCTGGAGACAGCTTTTTTCCAGCCAAACCTCCAGACACAAACTGGCAGAGCTCTGAGGGATGCAGCTAAAATCACACAGAGAGGTAGTTTAGGAAACTTTGCATCGCTGTTGAGCAGTTAACCTTGGAGGGGGGAGGGTAAGGGGGTTATTACTTCAATCAATCAGTCTGTATATTGACATATAAAACCAATCTCAACAAAAGCGCACACCGTTTTGGTTTTGAGTTAAATGTGTCTGAGAGCCGGTTATATGTTATTTAAGCTCTGTCAAAAGGAATGACAAATGTGCACAATCAGTTTGGATCGCTATTGAGGTAACAGTCTAAAGTTTCATACTTGAGTGAGGAGAACTCATTTTTCACTGACACCTCCACTTCTCTGTCACTCACCAATATGACCATCCTTCTCAAATAGCACCAAGTAAAATAAAAGTCCTAAATTCCCTTCTATCTAGCTGTTCTGTTTGTGGCAGGATTGTCCAGTAGGGGGTCAAATTAGACCACTAGTACTTTTCTAGGTGGTCACTGCTCCATCCAAGAGGGACAATACAATGACAATGCTGTGAAAAACTGTATATGCAAAGAGTGCTACAGAATTACATTAAAATGATGTGAAACTATAACAAGATAATGTTCTGCATCTTGAATATAGTTATTAAAATAGAGTTACTGGTGTGATTTGAAGTGGAATTATATTTAGTGGTGATAATACATAAAAATGTGGTAAGTAATGTCTGACAATAAACTCTGGAGATATTATAAATCATTTAAATCATCATCATTAATCATCTGGTTGATTACACAAAGTTGCTTATCATTTATCTATGTCTAAAAATCCTGATTGAAGTGCTTCTGATACAAACGTTCCAGACAGTTCTCACTATCTGGTAGCATTTAATGGTAGTCACACCACAAAGTGGCATATGTTAGTCCGTGAGAAATAGGTGGACCAGGAGCTTGGTAACATAGCGACTAAGCTAGCCATTAACTCTCTTGATGGCCATACACAGAGTCAGTAGCTCCAAGAGCTTCTCTCTTTTTACCTTCTATTCTTCTGTTTCCTTCTCCCTGGAATTTTGATGACCATTTCACAGCATTTCAGTCAATTAAGTTATTGAAGAAAGAAAATAAATCTCATTATCTTAGTTTGGTTGGTAATGGAAAAATATGTCCATCCATCCATCCATGTCTATCTGGAAATAGCTTGTAGAATTGAAAGGACCGCATCAGTCCCTTGGTCTTTTGTTCCTCCTCATGTTGTTCTGAGAGCTCAGAGGGAAAAGCAAAAACTGCTTTGCTAACACTCCAATCAGGGATGCAATACTCTAATATGGAATGAAAGCAAAAATGAAAATATGCAGCCCACACTCACTCACTTTATCCTTCTCTTTCTCTATATTGTAAACATTACATACAAAATACATGCATACAGAAGTGCCACACTGTATACTGTAGATCGTCAAACTTATGCACATGTATATACATATATAATCTATAGGTATACAGTATATATCATATATATTAAGAAATATTTGCTCCAGCTTGATATATAACCCACACTACCCCCCTGCTACATTTCCTGTCCATTAATACATTCATTTAAAGTACAGACAGAGGAGGTATAAAAGTGTTCAGTCCAGCAAGCCATGCTGGCAATTGTTTCAGGAAATGACCATTCGATACAGAAAGAACTGTCAACCTAATCAGACCTGAAAAAAGCTCACAGACTGACAGCCACTGTGGAGAAAAGGTGCTGCTGTCAAGTCTTCACTGCTTCACCAAGACACATACTCCAATAAAATATATTATTTCTTTAAGAAAATGGAGGTTGATACGTTTATTTACTCTTTACTGATGAAAAAGGCTATTAATCTTTTATATTTATTTTATTTATTTATGTATTTCTGCAGCTGTTTTATTATTCATTTATATATTCTTACATTTATTTATCCTATATCATTTTATGTCTTTCAGAATTTACAGCTGTTGCATAATAGAGGAAACATATTGTAACGGCTCCTATTTCTGTTTGTAGTTCTGTTATACACAGGCTCAGGTCAGTACTGAATTCATTTCATTCAAGTTATTTCTTGAATGTATATCTTATTTTGGTTTTATTTTTTCATTCATTTTTTTCAGTGCCCAAAGACACAATATCAAGATGACAACTATAGCGAAGACCTGGGGCGGCTGTGGCTCAGATGATCGGCTAATCAGATGATCGGCTGTTCAATCCCCGGTTCAATCCCTTCTGGAGTGCATGTCGAAGTGTCCTTAGGCAAGATTCTGAACCTCAAATTCACACATCGATGTGTGAATGTGTATGAATGGTTAGCTCCTCAAACTAATGAGCACTTGGCATCTTGCATGGCCATCAGTGTATGAATGGGCGAATGAGTGGTCGGAAGACTAGAAAGGCGCTATATAAGTACAGTCAGTGAGTTGCCATACTTGAATACTAGGGCACGGATCTGCTTATTACTAGTAGCATAGACTGGAAGGGAATTGTAGTCTATCACCCATTGTAAATATAGACCTAGAAGCACAGACACAACTGGTCATCCTGCAGCTCCATGATCAATATTAAAGATCAGATAATGATAAAATGAGATTAAAGGAACAGACGGGTTGTATTAAGATATTAAAGTCTATTAAAGTTTGGCTCAGAAAGTTTGAGATCAGACTGAAATCAAACTTTACGTTTCTAAATATTTCACAGCTTATGTGTGCTTGTGTTCTTCGGGGCTGTGTCACTGTAACAGGATGGTGTACTGATGCATTTCTACATGATTGCATCAAGGAGAGATGTAAAAGCAGTAGTACTCCATTACAACATTTTTTTAGCTGCCATGTTAAAACGGCACCAGAGCAGTACATTTTTAAAAGAGCGATACCAATACCTTCTATAGCAGATGACATTGTGTCACAAAATCTAGTGGAACACCCTCTACCCCAGAAGTGGTGTCAGGGCATTGGTTCTCTATATATTTTGAATGTAAGACTTTTATTTGCATCTATCAGTTATTGCTTTTGTGACGTGTGAGCAGCACAATATTTCCCTCTGAATAGTGTGGAGCGGAAGAAAAATTAAAGCAGAAGTGTATGCTTTAGATGTCTAACAAAGTTAAATGTTATGTAGATGCTCAGAGTGTATTCTGTATTTTTGATCCAGCTTCCAGCAGTACTGTGTTGTTCTGCTGCCACCTTACCACCCATTCTGCTTCACTTACTGTTAATCAACTTTCCGTCAATGTTGAGGGAGTTTTACAGCAGTTGGAGACAATAAGTGAAAGGAGTAGAGTGCATGGCCTGCTAATGGGACTATTTCATTCCATTTAAAAGGGCAATATTCAGCCCAGCTGTTTAAATAAGCATTGCTAATGTACCTCAGGGGCTTGGCGATGGGCATTATCTACCAAACAGGGCTCCATCTGGCAGAGGCACACTGATTTTTATTTTTATTCCCTACTGTTCTTACTCAGGTTTGCGTTATAGAGAACAGAGAAACCATACCGCACTGTAGCTCTGTTGTGTAGTTTGAGGATCACGGGGGTTCTCTCTCTCTGAACGAATCTGAGCCAGATGTATATTACAGTATTTCCACAACGTTCGCTCTAAAAACAAATCAAGACAGTCTTCACACTCATTCAAACATATTTGTGCACACTCAAACCATGCAAATCAGTGACTGGAAACAAGAGGCAATTTCTCTAAAAACTAAAATTTGCCTTTCACAGGAGATTTCGGTTGCCAGCTGGGGAAACATGGACAAGATTGCAGCCCCCTGAGCAAGGTATTTAAATGAGGCTGCCACATCTGTGTTTGCTCAGCTACGGGGGGTAGATCTTGCCACAAGCCAAGAAGCCGAAGCCTGGGATGATGAGCTTGTGAGGTCTGTGTTCAGCTTGGTCAGTTCCTCTCTGACTTCAATCAGATTCTCTGTTAGAGGAATTTAATTTGCATCACACGCCTCACCGGTCAAGTCTCCCGTTTTATCAAAGTATTTTCAGAGGCATCACCCCTACTGACTTGTCTCAGCCTGGTCTGAAATGCACCTCAGCATTTAAGCTTTAAGATGGACTCCAGTGGTGAAAGCGATGCCTCGGCTATTTTGTTTCAAACGCGAAATATCATTTTCAATTTTTTATGATTCCGTGCACTGTATATTGTGGCTCAGCATAGTTACACAGGAAGGCAGACACAGTGTCAGAATTACTTAACCCACCGGAGAGCTGATTTTGACCCAGTCTGTCAACCCAGTCAGAGGTATCCCTCCTCCCTCTCTGTCAGAGTCTGCCTATCACAGAAAGGAGGCTGTGTCAGGGAGATGCACCAGCGTCAACTAACCTAATTGGACATGAAATGCTATTAGCCTCCTAGCTACTGAGGTTCAAGTTGATTGGGGCCTGTCATTACAGATTCTCATCTCCTGTTTGGGGATAGGTGAACATGGATTATCATCACTGCTTGAAATGATGCTAAGTCTCCTTTCCTGACAGCTGAAATCTGTGCACATTGGTCCCCTCCTGTGTTCTATTATGGTGATACATGAGGAAGGGCAAGATTTTAACAAACCCCATTGCGCATTACAAATACAGTCCATCCCTGATCTCCTTTATGTCTTCATGAAGTGCTCATCAAGCAAGGTACCAAGAGGCAAGCACTCATTTCTTCTTGCAGTCATTAGCTTGGAAGAAGCACTGCAGGAGGTTTAAAGGCCAGGTCCAGTCAGCTGTAGAAAACACGTAACACAGCTCTCTCTTAGTCCTACTTATTGCCTGAGTTAAGTCATCAGAGAAAGCACATGGGCAATGACATTTTGTTGGGCAAGTCCACTTTTTCTCCTTGTCTCTTTAGTCATTTCCTGGCTCCAAATGAACCCACATTGCTGCTGGAGGATGTTGCAGCCTTGGTTGTTAATACAAATCAAGTTGTGTAGTTTTGGGACATTGACAAATAGTATGCACAACCTTCACTGTGATTGAGGCAGATTCTGTGTTATAACTGAGCAATTCGTACCATGTCTGAGTGATTCTTATAAATAGTGTCATCCACAACTGCTCGCGTATTGAGAAGGATCCTTCCATTTAAACTGATAAAATATTTGTTGCTATCATGATAGATTCTTTCCATCTACAGTGTCCACTCTGAGGAGTGTACTACTTGAACGATAGATAGATAAAACTTCTGAAGTACGACCAGGATCTAGTGAAACAGATGCATAACTTGATGTGCTTTTCGAAACACCAGACGTATGAAGCTTCAACAGATTAAAAGCTTGTAGGCTGCAGTGGAATAATTTACAGACTACAGCCCATACTGAGCTTGTCACAGATGTCTGGACAGTTTGTCTTGACACAACAATCCAATATTGTCTGTCATGTACTCCAAATCTTTGTAAGGATTTCACAGTTTTATTTATACTGTATTTGGTTGTGCGTTTAGACCATGTATTTTGTATGTATTTTTTTTTCTGCCATTGTAACCATACATTTTTTCAGATTTTTTCACTACCATCAACCAGACTGTTAATTTTGGACACTGGCAGTGAATTAAAGGACACTGAAAGCAGCCTGTTTTAAGAGAATAAATATCTTTCTCCCACTTTCTTTTGCCAGAAAACTAAAACAACAAGCTAATTTGAAACCTGTAACATTCATATATAATTCACAGAGCTGGTCACACGTATACAGACAGACACAAAGCAACTCTTTATAGCACCTCGTACTGAAATTCATCTCTGATAGGAAATTATTCACCAGATTCTTCACACATTCAGCATATCACATCTGGTCCCGGGCAAAGAATAATGACAATGCAGCAATCCATGTCGACTGGTACATTTTGATATCAGGAACTGAGACACAGTTGATATTCCATATTTTTCTATCTGATATATTTAAGCTGCTGGGATCCCTTTAATTTTTTCAGGACGATTCCAACAGTCTCTCAGCAATCAATAATATTACGCAAGCATAAAGATTTATTGACACTGATATATACAGTAATGAAGCAGTACATGATATATTTCAGAGTATGTGTATTACCCAATGTTAAACCCCCTGTTTTATTTACAATCACATTCATTCTTTGTGTTTTTTTTTTTATGTTGACAAAGGGTTAATGAATCATTTAAGAAACAAATAGATGATTTTCTGTGCTAGCAGTGAAAAGTACACTTTGTGTCCCGATGTTATGTAGCTCTGGCATTCATTTTTATTTTCTCCTTCTTGTACTTCCCCTCTGGCTGGTGTTGCCTTTCTCTGGGTTCATGTGAGCAGTGATGCATGGTGACCAGACGGAATAATTACCCGATTTCAGCTCCATTGTGCAGGAGTGCACATTGCTTTGCTGAAGCCATGACCACCACAATCTAGACCAATCAGCTGACAGATTAGAAAAAGCCCAAGGTGAGCTGTGGTAATTTATTTTAATCAGGCTTGGACAGTCCTGACTGAGTGTGTGTATGTGTGTGTGTATATGCGTGCGTTTACACTGAAAGACTGAAGACATCACTCTGATTGACACGCGACATAATGTCGTGATGGACATAATAGTTCTGAGCCAGGATGCTGATGATTATCACTTAGATTTGACTGTGTGTGTGTGAGTGTGTGAGAGAGTGTATGCCTGTGTGTTGAGCATGCACTCCACTTGGGCATCAGCGACTGATGAGCCGTAGAAAGTATTAGACATGTAATCAGTGGGGCTGTTCATCTCTCCATTTGGGCGAGTGAAATCCTGAGGGGCAAGTGTGGAATGTGGATACCCTTCCACACCGAGGGCCCAAAGCACAACAGTCTCCCGTGCCTTCCCCTGTAGGGCTTTGTAATGCTCACACAAGAGAGGAACTGATGCAACACGAAAGGTCCCTACACAGTAAATTTTTGTTCATATCACTCTCCTTCTTTCCGCATCTGCTCTGCACTGCAAACAATCTTGCACAGTCTCTTCTACTTTGCCCCTTAAGACTCACTACCTATCCCGGCTTGTCTCTCCTCACTTGCTGATACAGCCCCTCCTCTTCCCGCTAGACCATTTCATTATGCTGTTGTTGAATATAGTGCAACCAATTGTGCCAAAGGAGTTGGTTTGCTATAATATGAAAATCTGACCTCATCTCACGGAGGTCATGGGCAATAAACACCTGACAAGAGGGTGGGCCGACAGAGCTTCAAATTCTAATCTTCTCTTAGCACCCTGTTGGTTCGAGGTGTTACCAGGGTCAGCTCGCTTCCCCCTCCCAGTGGTCAGTTTGAGCCAGAGGAGTGTGGAGCATTTTATTTTCATGCCTCTGCCTTCCTCCCTTCCCTAGCATCAGATTTATTGATATTGACCTTTTGCTGAAATTAAGCGTGTAGATCCCTGAGCAGCGAGAGCAAAGTTTAAACCAATTAAAGAGCACTTCACCAATCAGCAAGGTAAGGCTAGAGCTGTCTCACAGGCTGGCCCGGTGAAATTAAAATCATTTGCACTGTATCAAAACCTGTTCACAGGGCAAACAGTGCCTAAGTAATCTGATTAGGTGAGTCATCTAAAAAAGAGCAAAAGATCTTTGGAAATATTACGATAGAAATGACGATAAAGAATCTGGGCACATGCAGTCCCCTCCAGCGACCTATGCAAATATTACAAAATGATTCCAGTGTTGCTGTCTGAATACAAAACAAATTACTTTGATGGTGCTGTTTAAGTGTATGCATAATTGCTTGCAATCTAATGTGTTTCTAGTGACTTACGTTCTGTTTAGATGAACTAGGGAATATTTGAAAGAAGTAATACGACATCAAAAAGCCTTCTTGGGTGATACAGACACGTACAATTCTGTTTCATACCCTTTTTGAATTTGCACATAAAAACCATGATTAGTTATGTCAGAAAATATTTTTTCAAAAGAATCAGTGGACTGATAAAAAAGACGGTGGGGTAAATGCTAATGCCACAGACTTTATGAATAAACTGCCAGTGCATTTACGTGTTCGGGAACATCATGTCTTTGCTAAACTGGGTTTCTAACCATGTTTTTTTCCATGTTTGCAGACCTAAGCTAGGGATAAGACTGATTTGGCAGCTGTACCATTATTGTTCGAAGTGTACAAAATAATTCAATCCAAAGCTTGACTATGGAATGGATTTTGATATAAATCACTCACAAAATAAAATCCATGAATTGAAAATAGTTCCCACGGCACCTCTTGAAACCTGATTTCCGTCACCTTCTGGTTTGATGTGAGTTACTGCCTGAAATGAGGCATTTCAAGTATGTCAAGGTCTTGTTCACTGTGTTCACAAGTGAGCATAGGAGGAGTGTGAAATTGACAGGAGGATTGGTGCCTCAACTCTCACCTACAGTTATGAGCTCAGACTAGTGAATGAAAGAATTACGTCATAGTTGTTAAAATGAGAATTCTCTGCCGTGTGTCTGAGCACACAGGTTTAGGGGCTTAAACATCAAGACACAGCTCAATGGTAAATTGTTGCTACTTTGCATTGAAAGGACGTGGTTTGGGCATCTGATCCGGAGGCCTGTTTGATACCTCCTGAAGATGGATGGAGACATCCGGTATTCTGTTCACACAACTGGAGGGGATAGTGGGACAAAACTGGACATATGTGTGCCGCATTATTACCATTGATGGTATAAAAGTAGTGGACAGGGCTTTCAGGTCTGAGAAGTGAGGCCACTGCGGAAATATCTTAAACATGCATTCTTTCTAATGGCCAGCCAGGGGTGGCTTAACTGACTGCAAAAGGAAGTGTTTGTATTGACTGCAGTGTAAAAACGACCCTACTGATCAGTTGATTTATGACCTCAGTAAACAGTTGCCTTATGAGTTTATGGTCTTAGTCGCTAGTTTAAATACTTCTTCCATACAGCATGATGTTCATTTATTAAATTATGGTCCCATTTAGAGTAAATTAGACGATAAAGCAGCGTATGCTTTATGGCAGGGCGTGGCTCTCATTTAGTCCATCCAGTGCAACTCATGAAACTCATGATCAAACTGCCAAACTAGGCAGTGCTGATCAAATATGAATCAATATTTTGTTACTGTTATTATTTCTCACCTCAAATGTTTTCAGAAACATATTATAATGGACTGTTTGATGTAATATGAGAAAATTAATAAAACATCTTCATCACCTTAACAACAGACGTGCAACATTTAGAATACACGTTGCAAATACACACAACACAACATTGCTTGCACCCTACAGTTAAGTGTTCCACCTGATACAAGTTTGCAAGTACATGAAGTAACCCATGAAAGCATAGAGAATCACAGAGTCATAGGACATATTAAGTGACCTAATGTCTTTAGGTAAGTAGAACCTGAATGAGGGAATTTAGGTTAGTGGGTGCCATATTGCATGTACACTTGTACAAGGTGGTCAGAAATGCATGTTGCCCTGTGCTCCTGCTAGGCAGCATTTCTGGGATTGTTTTGAAATCTGCCTGCTCAGTAGTGATCGACATTTTATTAAAGCAGCTTTAAAAGTAAAATAAAAACTGGAATGCCAGCCTGAACACAGACTTGGGTGGCATGAAATGTGGAAAAGCATTAGGAAGCTACAATTTCATCGAATTGAGTATCTACTAGTCTGACTTGTCTGCGTGGCGTAATCTAATTTCAAATGGTAGTTCAATGTCAACTGAAAAAAGTCTAATAAAGTAGAAGGCAATTTGCTGTTCATCAAAATGCTTTCCAGTCTCATGGCAGGCAGTATTTGTGGAGATGTTACACAACCTAGCACATGACAACATAAAAGGCCGTCTCTACAAAAGGCACAAGCGTGGTGCCCTCTAAATGTGATTTCTGTTCCCAGTGGCACCCTCGTGGTGGCCTTTTTGGAAAATGTGGAGGTAGTAATGTTATAAGAGTGTTGTAAGAAGCCACAGACACCACCCTTCTTTTTCTCACTCTACTGAGAGGGCTGGCTGAGAGCCTAGGAGCCACTTTCTAAAATAATTCTGTTAGTTCCCATTTTCACTGCTATGACAGTCCTTGTTGTCTTTGAAGATGAGGCCAAGCTCCCGTGTCCTTCATGCGTGTCAGTCCTTCCTCGCACATCAATCTTGTCTTTTTAATGCCATTACCCCTGAGGTGTTTTAAAAGGCCTCTGCTTCTGTTTTCTTAATATAGATCTCCTTCTCGACCTGCTGTTGAACAGTTGGAGGAGACCGGTCATTGAAATCCATTATGCTGCCACCACCACAAGTCTAGTACTTCACATGCACGGCCATGTATACAGTTGTGACTATTTTTGTATCTTTTCTTATATAGCTCTGTTTGTTCATCTAGGTGTAGTTGAGTGAGTTTGAACTCTTCTATTCTGCTCTGAGGCCCAGCTGCTCCCCAAGTGATGGCTGTGTGTGTGTTCTGCATACAAACAAACCTGTCAGTCTGAAAGACACGGTGTACAGTTCAACACGGCGCCCTGTTACTGTCAGAATACAGAGGCATCTTTACCAGCACAATGCAAACAGAGGAAAGAACATGGAACTGTGCCTTAAGTGCATTTTGAGGTTGTAGTAGAGTCTTTTTAGGGGCCAGCAGGGGAGTCCTGCTCAACAGTGCAGCAGCAATGAAGCAAAGCTCTGTATCCAACCACCTCCTGTCATCAGACTAGTATGGCCTGGCTTATGTATGTGCATATTTATATCAATTTGCATTTATTCATGAGTTTATTTGTTCCTTTTTCTTGTTATGATAAACTGACTTTTGGTGCTGGACTTGGCTGTGAATAATCAACTGGAATTGGATTTTTTTAAACTCCCCTTTTTTAAATTTATCTTTATATTAATATTATGAACAACATCATTATTTCCATTTTCATTTTTTATTTCATTTATATGTTCCTATGTATTATGACTTTACACCTAAATTGTCTACAGTCAGGAGGAGTCATTTTTCTTGTATTTATCTCTATTTGTTGAGAAGAAAAAAAAATATATATATGTAGCCAGGATGAAAAAAGGATGAATTTTAAAGGTGCGTACCAGTGATACTTCATTACACTAATGCTGTTTCCCCTACTTAAACACATAAATGAAAACAGTATACAATTTATATGTTAAGTTTCCTCGATCAGCTAGGGGTACACAAACAAAAATAACCTGTCCAGAGCTTAATTAAAATATGTCTATAAGGCAAATTATCTATCATCCACGCATGTAAGGCATGTAAGGCAGAGTAATTGACCTAATTAAGGCAAAACAAATTCAAACAGCAGTGGTAGGCCTCCTGTCGGAAGAAGAGGAAACTAGCAAGCCATTACATCCAAACCAAAACCACATTAACACTACATACTGTGTTTTAATCTTAAGCAACAAATAATGTTTAAAGCATACCTTGGCTCATCAAGATATACCTGCAGTCATTGTCTTCAGAATTGCTTACAGGATCACAGATCGCTATAAACAAATATCAACATGTGAATGCAGAATCTGTAGGCATAGGGACAAGACTTATAGTGGAAGTGTTTTGGTTTCTGTTTGTAGTCTGCATTTTGTATTCTGACTACAATTGGCCAATCGCATGTGAGCAAGCTTTCGTTGTATGCAGGTAGACATTTCGTAAGGAGAGCAAAAGAGGTGCAGCGCATTGTCTGAAATGTAATCTCGGAAATCCATCAGCTATTGTCTGACAGTGTTCAAGCTTTTTGTTATCTTTTCAGTTACATGTTATCTGAATAAAGGCTAGCTGTGTCAGAAGAGAAGCAAAACCGTGATTGGACGATAGCCTATGGATTCCTGTCTTCGTACAACAGTGAAAGTTGATTATTACAATTATGGGCAAGTAAAACATTGCAACTCTTCCAACCTACAAGGCAAGAAATATTGACATAGTGAAACGGCGTAGGCGAGGCGAATCCGTCTGCCTGAAACAGCATGAGCTCAGTAATTTAAATGAACAGAAAATAGAACAATGCAATTAGAGCTACACAATGAACATACCACTTGAACAGGGAATGCAACATGTCAGCATGTAGCAGCAGTGATGTGAAGTGACTGAGCTTCACTGGAAGATATATACTATACCTCTGCACACACACAGTTATTAATTAAATGATTGGCAGGCTGTCTAGCCCACCGGTTACAAAAGTCAAGATAATTGGACTTTCATGCTGCAGCACAAGTACAAAATTCTAACCGTTAGATGTCAGCTGCTAACATTAGTGCTCTAATCCTCACCGAGTTAAACAATCTAAGGTCTGGGTAGATGAGCAGACCCAGTGGAAAAGGAAAAAAGGCATGTAACAGCACCTTGAACTGCCATCCAAACTAGGAATTAGTTGTACTAGAAATAATTTGACTATTTTCCCACAGTTTAGGCTTTTCCCACACAGAGTTTAATAATTTCCCTATTCAACTGGCTCTAGGAATGCCAATGTCGGTCTGTAGATGTGTTGGGTGTTCTATGTTCCATTATTTATTATTTATTTTGTTTTACAAATGTTCATGGTCCCCAGAGGATGAAGCCTCCTCACTTTTCCTCTGTGCCACCATGAGGATGACATTTTGCTTATGAGAATTGTTAGATATTGTATACATGCAAATCTGATGAAACTGATGACAGCCTTTTCGTGTTTGGTACCAGTAATACAAGTAGGAATAACTAGTCACAGAAACACTAAAACACAAAACTTGCCTTGATTGTACTTTAGTCTTTTACTTAAATAATTGACATTCAGAATAAAATGTAACATTATTGACTTTTTGCAATCAACTTAAAGAAGCCAAATATCTTCTCTGATTTAGACCTCAGGATACTTTAGCAACCTTTCAATCCCCTGTGGGCTACCAGAGGACACTGCTTATTTGATGTCAAAGCAGGAAGCAGGTCAAAGATAAAAAAAAAAAAAAAATAGTGGAACTCATTCTTTCAGTAGTGCACATCAAATAAAGCAGATCAAAGTCAAACATTAAGAACAGAAATTCATCTCTGAAGTTTTCCCCACTTTAAGTGTGTGTGTGTATATCTGAGTCTGCCTGTGTTTCTTTACTTGTGTGTGTTTCTTTTGTTATCTCACCAACACTGACAAGGAAACATCAAACAAATACAATTTTGGCTGAAGATGCTTTGTCTGTCACATGAAAGTGATCACAACTATTAGTCTCCAGTAAGAGATCACTGTATCCCTCTGTATTTATTTTCTGGTACAAGTTATCAAACTACAGGTACTTGTGGGTGTTGTTTTGTAAGATTGTCAGAAATATTTAATGCACACTTGGAACGGCTTCCCTTTCACCCCAAATTCATACAGCTCCACGTCTATTGCAATCCAATGCAAAGCTGCAGGGTGATTCGGTTGGATGTTTACAACCTTCTCATATCACATTGATCGACGCTGCATGGCTGCACCAGAGGCTTAGTACACACTCTGTATGCTTGGCAGTGGAGAGCTGCTGACCTTCTATTGACAGTTCTTATACTGTGTGTCACCTTGTGGATCAATTACCCCTCCACAGTAGAAAACTGAATGCCACCCCACCTCTAGGGAGCCGGCGTACACAGCATGTCAAAATTCCATATGGATGATGGGGAGGTTGGAAATCTAATCATTCCCCCAATGCTCCGAATAAATCTGCCTGCAAAGCATTATTCCAATCAAAAACATAATCTCCTAAATGTTTGTATTCATCAACCCTGTCACCTCTGCTAATCCGCGCCTTTGCTTACTTCTCATCGCATCCTGGACCTAAATGCTGCTTTCCACATAAAGTCATGAATATTTAACATTGTTGCTGACTCATAGGAGAATGATTTTCATGCCAACACCTAACAAAAGATTTCCATTTTTTAACATGTAAATATGGCAGAGACAATTACAAAGCAACAACAAGAGGCTTTTATTCCATCAGTGATTCACAACCCTAATCCCTCCTCTCAGGCGATTTGTCCTCCCACTGGTGGAGATTGAAAATGTGACGTGTCTCAAGCTTACGGCCCAAACTGCCATACCCTATTCATACCGTATTTGTTTATTATTCTGTCCGACCTTTATTTTCCCTTGGCCCAATGACAACTCGTGTTAATATAAAAATGTCTTGACTGATATGCAGCCCAATGTGTTTTGAATTCAGAGTGTACAAAACCTTGCCTGCTTGTATATTTTTGTATAATTTACAAAGTAAGGGCAAATAAACAAAACTACTCATTCTGGAGTTTCTGCAGTAAAATCAAATGATTTTGCTGCATGTCCTAGTACTGTGGTACTGGCAGTGAGTAATCTAAACCCACAGGAAGTGATATTTCCAGCTGGAGGGGGAAGGTGAGGGAGTGAGGCCAGGCTGAACCATCAGGCCATGGCCTCTGTTCATTATCCCTGAGTGAGACTAGGCTCACTGTAGTTCCCCTGTGAGAGGGACTATGGGGGTTGGAGCCATGATTGATCACCACAGGAAACATTGCATGTGCTAAAATCAACAGGTGCACTCAGTGGTCATCTGAAGTGACAGTGGTCATGAGTGGCCATGGTGGATCATTAGAGAACAGTTCTATTTATGGGGTATGAAGCATTGACATTATGCAAAGTGTTTGTGTAAATGTCTGAATTTCAGCCTGGTGCCTAAATGTCTAATTAAATCAAGACCAGAATGAACAATGTAGATGGATGGTGTCAAATACAATTGATACCATTTTGAACTCAACAGTTGAATGTCTATTATATGCGTGTTGTTTCTTTTTTTTTTTGTTTCCTCCCTTTGCTTATTTTAATTAGACAATTACTCAATCTCAGTGTGATTACAGCACTAGCAAAATTCAAAAGGCAAAGAGTATAGTGAATTGCCAGCTATCACATTTCATTTGTCTGTGAAAAATCCTCCTTGTTGTTTCCCTAATGAGACAATAGATTTTATTTGACACATATTGACTTATGTTGTTTCTTTATTTTGCTCTGGCAAATTCTACCCACTGCAAGGCATTAAGCTAGGAAGAGAGGAACAATGCTTTAAGATGTGGTTCACCAGCTGTGTTGGATGCCGCATTCTTATGCTTTAGCGTATACATTATGCAGTATATCATCCCGCAGTGATTGAATAATATAAGTACCACACTGTGTCACTGCTACAGTGATGTTACTGCTTCAGGCACTAAAAAAAGAAATACTCACACCTTGTATAACACCTTGCTTTGTTTTGATAAAAAAGGACCCCAGTGCTCATGAAATATAAACTTATAGTTGTTATAACCAAAAAGGTATAATGAATCATTTTATGTTTAGCATCAGCACATTTCCCATTTGAACCAAAGACTAAGCAGGTGTTTTACCAACTGACAGATATTTAAACACAAAGAGAAACAAATCAGTGAAACCTGCAGAATATCACGTCATTGATACCCACCGCTACAGTACAAAAACAGATTAGCCTTTGCTAATCAACTTACTACTCAAAGGCATGAGTAATCTTACGGTGGGGGGGGGGGGGGGCAAGAGGCTTTTTGTTAGTTAGAGGCCTTGCTACCACTCAAGTAAAGCTATGCATTAATAACACCACTTCAAAGCAATTTGCATGCCTCAGCCTTCTCCCTGAGGCTGTTTTATAGGAAAAACACAGCTCTCAAACTGCATTAGTCACTCAGAATGTATATATACATACAAACTATATATATATATATATATGTAGTTGTGAAGACTAAATTCATTTGCACCCTGTACAGTGCCCTATTGCCCTGTCATAAAAGGCAATTCAATAATCTGGAACTGTGCATTGGGAGCCAAGATGTATTGTCTTCCTGTTCTATTATTGATGATACCGGGGTCTAGCCCCTGACAGGGCAGGATGAACTGGTGGTCTGCAATGAACCTTGCAAAAGTGTCAACGACTTTGCATCAATCCATCTGAAGTAAACTTTGGCCATTAAAGATATATCAACCCAAGGTGAAGAGACAAAAGATTAGATATGAATCAATGAATTCTGTGGCAGGAGCTACCATTTGTGCATGGGGGACAAAATGGCTAAGAGTTACACTTTGTGCATCTAGGAACAATCTAAATCTGCTTCTACATGCATATACTCACTATATTAAGAATGTTTTGCCCGCTTACCTTGCCAGCTTCTTTTTTTTCTTTTCACCTTGGCATTAATTGTAACTAACTTCTGTATTTGTATGCATAAGCCCAACTGCATCGCACTGTATTACACCACAGATCAACTTTTTGGATCAGAGTTACAGTGGCACAGCCAGAAAAACTCAAGCACACTCCATCATTGAAATCTTTATAAAAGTGAAGTTTGTTTTTATTCTGATCTTGTAATTTTAGGACCCAAACAACTGATCTATGGACTAACACGGTGCGCAGTGCAGTTTGGCTTAATGTATGTGTAGGAAGTTAGATACTAACTATGGTTAGTGCCTAAAAAAAAGGCTGCCTGAAGTAAAGCAAACATCAACAACTTAATATAGTGTACACTTAAACAGATAGAGAAGTGTGCCTTTCTTATACTGTACGTCTAAAATAAGATTTTCTGCTGACCCTGTCCACAGCAGTCTGCTTCTGTTCCAGGATAATATGCTCTGTTTGCTGTCTACTGTTTATAATTCACTGACTATAGATGGATGATAGATGGATAGAAGACAAAATCCCACTTCACAATACCTGGACAACCCTTTTAAAGTGCTTTGAGAGGCAGTTTTATCTCCACTGGACCTTGTTTTCCATCATGTTCTCAGCTGTGCTCTCCTTCTCTTCCTCATCGTGAATCGGCACCAAAAGCTCACCACCTCCATTACTAAGAGCAGTATGGATTCTGCCAGTCCCTCCTTGTCCATTTCTCCTTGTCGCTCTACCACTTGTCTTCATTCAACTAAACAAGGTGCAAGTGTAATTCACAGGCTTGTCCTCTTAAAGGGGACATTGGCTCATTCATTAAGACGCAAAGCGTGTAGTTTTCCCAACTAACTTGACTGGCAGAACAGCTCTTCTCTGCCTCTCCCTGCCCTCTCTCACCTGTCACAGCTCTGTTCATCCCGCTGACATCCCACCAACGCTCTGCCTGAATCAAAGGATTAAGCCTGGGAGGAGAGCAATTGCTCTGCTTTACCTGGAGGTGAAGACAGCCAATAACCAAAACATAAATCACAAAGCAGATATATTTAATGCTGATGATTGTAATACGGCAAATCGCTTTTCATCAAACATCGAGTGATTGTGGTGCACAGATTTGCACAGTAATGTATAGAAAATTGAGAGTTGTGTCATTGAGGGTTTAGTGTGACATTGCTCACTAAAGAAGCCGCCATGAAGATTGAGTCACATATGCTCAAACAAATGCACAAGTGCTGTAGGTGTTATTGGAGTGAAACTAGGACTTTAAACCATCTGCTAAAGCAGTGTGCTTAGCAGTGCCACTGTAACTACATTTAAATATAGTAATGTATATTTGTACATGGACCCAACACCTCATTCACAGCTGAAAATTATGTAACGCAATGTGTAAAATTGTTTAACAAAAAAACATTTGTGATAGCCACGACTGTGAATAAAAGAACATGTGAGTTTTAAAATACATAAACATAGTTCCATATTTTTAGGAACTTTTGTAAATCGGCAGCAACAGCACTCTCTGCTGCCACAAGCGGTATTCTCAGGACACTGGCATATTACAGTGAAATGAAAAAAAGAGTGATATTTGCTTCCACATATTTAAGTGTCTCCCGTAAGAGCAGGCAGGGAAAAATTTGTTGCCGATATTGATTGCCGTTTACAGAGGTCAATAGTGCTGAGTCTGTGTCACGCCCCCACCACTTTGGTTTGCAGGTAGCATTATGATCTAGTGTCAGCATCTGTCTTTCAGTGGATACTGCTGGACCTGGGATTGAACACAACCTCCAAAACCAGCAGTTTGGCACTGAATACAGAAGTCTACCAAGGTGGTTTTCTTCCCAGGCTAGGCTCCTGGCTTCCCAGGGCTCAGTCAGTTCGGTTAGCTGCACGGCTGACCAAGCTAACAACGGTTAGCAGTTTGCTACATAGTCATTCTTCTATCAGGAAAAGTCCATAAATCACCTTGGTAGTGTTACCTGTTCCCAGAGACTGCTGACTCAGTAATTAGCGGTCAGATACTCAAGCAAAGTGTTAGAGTTAAAGCTGAGCAGCCAGAGAACATTAGCGGGAGAACCAGAAAATATATTTTGTAGAAAATATGATCCAGTTTGACCAAAATCAGTGAATGAAGTTTTAATAGTAGTTTGTACTTTTGTATAATGAGGCCATAGACACACGTAGCAGCCCTCAGAATTACTTCGCTCTGGTGGCGTCACAAGTGAGAAAGCTTAAAATAGATAGCTTAAAATAACACGCCATTAAAAAAAACCCCAAAAATACAAAAAAAAACAAACTTTTTTTTCAGTTATTGTTGGGCCAGATACTGCTGCAGATATAAGTGACACAGAGCTAGACATGTGTGATTAACAATACCTGCTGATAAATTGGTACCGTGGTAATAGTGGGGAGGAAATGAAACATCTTTAATTATTACCTTTTATTTATCTTTGATTACTTTTTGTTACCATTTCTTACCAGAGGTCAATATTAAAATGAAGTTTGTATAATGTAGTGTTTCCATAAATCTGCTAAATAAAACTAATTCTAATGTTAGTTTTCTTCTTAACAGTCATACTCCAATTGTTGGGATACTGAATTGTGCCTACAAACAATCTTTCTTGGCGATAAATTCCTACTATAACTTTAAAATCTGAGATGAAAAATGTTTCCCTAATGTACCGTAACATGCACATTTTTTTAATAAGCATAAATATTGCCAAGCCATTCATAATACCCAGCCAAACTACAAGCTACAACACTAACTGGCTACACTGACAATGTCAGCCTGCTAGCTAACTAACACTTCTCTAACACTTATCTAGCTTATTATTATTTACACATCCAGGAGTTATGGAAGCACGCTGTTGTTCATTTGAAGTTGTGTTACTGGTCATCTGGCGAATGTAAGTCCAGAAAAAAAGAAATTCACCCTGCCACTTCACATAGTAACCAATGCCTAACAAATAAATATTTAAAGTTCCACCTCCATTCGTTCCATCATGTTATTAATGGACTAATGGATGGTGGCTGTTTCCTCTGGCACTTTATTTTTTTGTTCTTTTTATGTTTTATGGCGGCTGGTAAACAATGAGGTGATGCACGAGAGCCACCCACTGCTATGGAGTGTGTCTTTGCTTCAGAGGCTTTGTTTACACCTTGTTATATGGGAACACAGATATGACCATACTTTCTGGAAAGTGTTTATACCTGTACCCTTTAGAAAAACAGGCTGTAACAGCTTAGAAATCAAACCTTTTGGGTTTTTTTATGAGATTGAATGCCCCTTAAAAGGTTATATAGAGTCCTCTAAACAACATTTTGTAACCCAATACATGCTTGTGAAGTGTTGAGTCATTTTTGACTAATATAGGATATATTGAAAGATATACTTGCAGCATCTTCCAATGCAGTATGAAGGCCCATTGGTTTTCAAGATAATAATGCTGTGGGTGCAACAATGACAGTATCCTTCCAGTCCAATTTGTCCATTCCCAGCCTTGAATACAAAAAAAATCACTTTTCCTCTGTTGCAGTACGGTGCACAGATTTGAGCGTGCATACATTTCATTCCAGTCTCTAGAAAAAAAAAATAAAAATCTTCACCAAGCAGGGGATGATATTTGCATATCACTCAATGGTGTTGTCAAACGCTTTAAATCTACAGCTCTTGATCTTCAAGATCTTTGTTAGTTGTCAATTTTTACAGCATCTGAAGCTCGGCCTGTTCTCAAACACACGAAAACAGAACACTAGGAACACAAGCATGCACCGTGATGAAGACATGCAGAACACGGTGAAATTATTCAGAGACCTTTCATGGGACTGTTCAACCTCTCAATTCCCAATAACAAATTCTGTTTGTAACCTAGCATCTTAACAAGTTGCTCACAGCAGACAAAAAGACTCTGAATGTTTAATCTTCTGGCCTCAGTTGGGAATCGTAACAGTTCTCTGCTGTCTGTGAGGACAGACAGCAAAATTGCGTTAGGGTTTGGATTTGGTTTTAAAGCATGACTGTTGGCAGCCCAGTGAGCTGCGGTGTAGCTACTACGTGGAAATGCATTTTGTGAGGCATGGGGCCTGGACAAACACAGTTGCAAATATTTAGTTTGATGTGTTTATTTGGCGTCGGCTAACCTTTCAGTTTATGGTTGCTTTGTTTGTTTGTGTTCAAACGTAAGGCAACATTGCGTGGTTTCACTTGTTCTCTGTCCCAGTGCCAACATTTCCCAGCTAACACATGCTCAAAATTGTAGCGGATGAATGTCATCAAAACTATTTACATATGAAATGTGTCCCCTGAAAGAGGGAATATTTCTGTAAAGTGCCCTGAAAAAGATGCCCTTGTGTTGACATACAAGAGTGTGTCTGTATGTGTGTGTGTGTGTGCACTATGACATGCACGCTGCATTATTGCTCTTTCAGCTGTTGAGTGTATGCTTATAGTAATCCCAGGTAAAAAGCAAATCAAAAAAGCAAAAAGTCAGCTTTTTTTTTTATTTTCATTCCGAAACACCTCTTCATTTCGTCGGTGGATGCCTACATTTGTGTGGAGTGATGAGATTGATTGTGTGAATAGTAAGTGCTCAGCAAAGGTCTTGATGGACGTGGAAAAGGGAAATTTCCAGTGACAGAGTACAGTAGATTAAAGATTAAGTGATGGAGGTCTGAATGGAGAGCTTCGACTTCTTGCTGGATTGCAAAAGCTTCAAATAGCGTCTGATATTTAAAACGGATCCTTTTGTTCATGTGGGAGCAAGAACTCCTACAGCAATTCATTATGATAGGCTTTACAGAAAGAGGAGGCCTTGACAGCACTGCTCTCTTGTATTATAATATGCAAGTGCTGCATATTAAGTTTTTTCCCAACAAAATTCATGTGTTGACAGTTTATAAAGCTTGCTTTTTATACATCTAAATATACAGTTTACCTCTAAAGTACACCATAATGAAATGGTTTCTGAATATGTGTACAACTCTAAATACTGACCGCAGGCTATAAAGCAACTGGATATTGGGAATTCACTGATGAATTGGTTTTTCAATTGAGTTGAATTTGATGGATAAAATAAAATACAAAACAACAACATCAGCCATTGACAGTTAAGTCCTAAATTAGACAACCACTGATCTTTTAATTGTTGATTACATCCTCTTTATTTTTGGCAGATTTTCCCATTTTATGTCAGTTTGAGGTGTCCAATCCAATCCCTGCAGTTCGTGTCATAGTTAACTCTGCTGTTATTTTTTAAGAGAACTTGAAATAGTGTTCAAATATATTGAAGGGAAATATTGGGGATATGAGAGATGGTCCCAGCTGCTTCAGATAATGGCTTTGTCTTGTTTTTTTTTTTTATTGGATTTGAAGAAGTTTATCCAAGATATGTTTGCCAAACAGATTTGTTGAAACATACAAACTTACAGTGAAATCCCAATTATGACCTGCTAAATATATTATTTGAACAATATCTGAACAGGGCTCAGTTGGAAAGCACTAACAGCATTTTCCTTCTAATACAGTGAACACTACTTGACCTTTATTGCCATCTTCTACATGGATCATCATTTGGCAATGATGTAGAGTTTTTGCATGGCACCTGTAAATTAAGCCTGTCTTTTCTGCATGTTACAGAGCCAATTAGCATCTAAGATAAGTTTGCATTTTAGTTGGAAACCTCAGTTAGAAGCTTTCATATTTATTTATTTATGAATTTATTTGACAGGGACAATACATATATACATGCAGCATTGTTACATTTAAGAAAAATAACCTATGCCATACATATAGAACTTCTAGCTATGATTAATTTGCTGTCCTTTCCCCTGGTTGGCTTTTTAGGAATAAAACACATAATACAACACTACAGGCCTACAGGGATAGAGACTAACAATAGAACAGACATTGACAAACGACCAATGCGATCAGTAATTGAAACAACATTTAAGAACAACAAAAGGGAAAGATAATGTGTATGCCATAAAGCCTTATAACTCCGTGTTCACAGATTTCTGATCAAGGTCCAGGCAACTCTTTCATTCTGACCAGATGCAATCTACTTTCATGGATGGCAGGAGACTGCTGGAAATAACCCCTTCCCTGATGGAATGATGATGGTATCAGTTGTTTCACTGAGAGGCAATGCTCATTTAATGGTTTACATTAAAGCATCCATTATTTGGAAGGCACAATGCTCCAAAATATATGCATAATAGTCTTTTCTAATGGAGTTTATAATTACCATCATGTAACCTGCAGTTCATGAGTTTGCCACCAGTAGCATCAGTGGGCCTGGGCATTTGAGACTATAGCCCCAGATGTTTTATGATTGGTCCCAGATCTCAAAACTAATAACTACTAATATTTTTTATTATTCTTATTTTTGTATTCTTATTTTTTCATGCCACATTAGTCACAGTGCCACATGGCTCAGAATCAGATGCGTCCTTAAGACCCTAGTTGACAATCTATGGAGGACAGAAGATTGAGAACATCTATAGAATACCATGGACGAGTGGAGAAATGGCTTCCATATGACAAACTCCAATGTGAAATAGTTTCTATCTCAAAATCTGAGGGCTTTTTGGAGAAGAAGAAGAGAGCAGGATACCACTGAGTTGACAGGTTTATGAAAAAATAAAATAAAAGTCTGACTATCGGTAGCCAGACAAGCTCTGTCTGCTGCAAGGGCCTCTGGGAGAAATCCTACAGTCTTTTCCAGATGGTGTATGACAGAATTTAAGATCAGTCCAATGTATTAAACTGTGATGAATCTGGATTGCAGGAATATTTTATTTGTAAGACGTTTGTAGAGAAGATAGGGAAAAAAACTAAATAATAATAATGAGAGCATAACCATGTGACAGATATACATATGTCTTTGAGACTACAGGGTTTTTTTTGTTTGTTTGTTTTTGTTTTTACATGCTTTTGATTAAAATCTGTGCAGTGACAATGATTTGTTTGGTAGACGCTCAAGCTTCCTAGCAGCATGTGCACCTCTGAGTTACGTTTGACTTTTGAATCTACATGTTTACAGGCAGGTAACTCTGCAGTACAGCTACTCTGTTATTAATTTCTTGAATTTTTGCATACAACATAGATCTATTTTGTCCCTATTTTTGTTTTCCTTTCTTTCAGCTAGAGAGAGAGTAATCAGCATCAAAGCAAGAAACTCAGTTGGAACTTTAAAGGGGCTTTTAAACCAGCTGTTTATCGCAGGCGTAAGTCTGGAGGGGGTTGTGCCTTTGGTCGTGCTCGTCTGTGTGTTCGTGCTAATCTAGCATACTACTGGAACCGTCAGCCTAATATTTTTGTGCACATTTATGACTGTGGTAACCTCTTGTGGTTGCGGTGATTCATATGTTTAAAAAGATTGTTATGGACTGCTCTGTTGTACACCACTATTGAATAAGCGCTCCCATTAGGGGAGTAGTATTCACCTAAATATGTAGCTTGACATAACAAAAGACATTTCCTGACAGCTATGCCAGAAATGAGGCCAAAAAAAGGCCATATTTTGACGTTTTGTTGTGGCGTCCCTAGAAAAGTTTGGTCTCGGAACATCTGCAAATTAGTTCCATACCTGATGTGTTTTGGTCCAATGGTGTTGGGCAAGATACAAGTTGAATATCTTGATCTGTATTCTACTGAGTGCACTTTTTTAGTTGATATTATATTGTATCAAATGACAATGCAAAAGCTGCAATCTAAGTGTGAAAGGGGTGGCTCACAGTGATGAACCCACATAGTATTATCACTTGCAGCTTTATAGAGCGTTTCAGCTAATTGCTTAGTTGTCCATGCCACAGCTATATTTTTTTGTCAGTTGCAGAAGGCAGTTGTTTTCAGTGAAAAAGCTCTAAAAATCCATTGTGTGTTACTGGCTTGGCACCAAATGGCAGACTCAGTTAGCGACTAAGTGATGGAACACTGTGGAGCATTTAGACACTAAAGAGCCAGATATTTACCTAATTGGTAGAGACCAAAAACAGTGGAATATTGGACCTTACATCAACCAGGTGGCCAGAAACACATTTCTAAATGAACCACAACTGCTGGATGTGTAAATAATAACAAGCTAGCTAGCAGGCTGATGTGTTTGATGTGTTGTAACTGGTTGGCTGTGATCAAAATTAATAATGCATTGCCTCATCATTCATTCTGAATAAACAAAGCTTTGCTTCATTAGAAATGTTTTGTGTTTTGAAATATCTGAGATGAATGCACAGATGTTGTCACGTTAAGTGACATTCTCTGGCAATTTAGTCAGATCTGCCTTGCAATCTTCTTTATTCATCATTAATCAGGTAGTCATTACTGTCTAGAACTTTATAATATTTATAGTTCAGATACATACATACAGATCTGTACATGGATCTCTGCACTCTGCAAACCAGTGTCCTCAACAATAGGGTTTCTTTTGACAGGAAAGGTGGACAAGGACACGAATGGTGGATGGTGCTGATAACTTGATAACTGAGTTATCACGTTCACCATCAAGCAGCCATTATATCATTGGGATGTCTGGAGGCCTTGTAAGTCTCTCCAGTGTACTTTGTTGGGTGTCACACAGAAATAGAAGGCGAGCAGAGGTTAATTCCTCCATACTGTAGAATATTGAAAGAAAATAGCCAACCAAAAATGCCTGCAACTTATTACTGTTTCCCATAAATACGATGGAAACAGAGAAGTGGTAATGGGTTTATTGGGCTGTGATCCCCCTCCCACCGTCTTGGAGGCTGACCAGGTCAATCTCAGCAGCAATTGCCTAACATGGGAAGGTTGTCAGCTGATTAAGTTCGCCAGGGCCCTTAGGCCATAAAAACTGGCCCATGTATTCACATTGTTCCTCTCGCCTTGTAGTTTTGCATTTTTAACACATCCCTAGCACACAACACATATCCATGGATTGCTTTCAGTCTTGACATAGCTGAACTGCACACCTCATTTGTATTTAAACTTCAATAAATTACCCTTGTTTTATGTATACCCTTTGCATGGACTCTAGCCAGTCTGTGGGCAGCCAGGATTCCATAAGTAGAAACCTTGTTTTAAGGTGACTGGCCATTAGAGCACTTCTGATGATCAGTGGATGATGGTAAAACTCTTCATTGAATAAACAGTTCAGTTTATGAGTGTCCCACTGAGCATTACGGCAGTAAATGTCCAGATATGAAAATTTTGTTGGTCTGTGCCATGCCATCTCATTTGCACTTCTGGCTGACGCCTCCTTCATATTCCCCACCAGTGAAAATCACGGGTATGGGTATTTACTGTTATTAAACATACAAAACTAATGACAAAAATCTGAGTTCTTGCCGGTCACTTGCACAGCAATAATCAATCGTGAAACTTTTTAGATCTGATTTTGTTATGCAAGAATGTCAATAATCAAGGAAACACAAACTACTTCAACATTCCTTTTGATATTTGAGTGTGTTTTTTTTTCCAGATCATTAAAAGATGTGAGTTGTTGAACCCGTGTAACTGATTGACCAATTATATACTGCAGAAACTTTAGAAATTTAGAAATATAGTTATGCCGTAAAGAACAAAAAAGAGGTCTGTGCTCAATCACTGTCCCTTTGCCTTTAGTCTCCTTTTTTTCTCCCTTCTCACACTCTCGTAGTCACAGAGATGGTGAAGCAAAATGTTCTTAGAAACCTTTGATATGAGTTTCCCATGGCAAATAAGAAGGTTATGCAAATATGGATGAATGGCTGGTGATGAATTTGGTTTCATGCGGCGATAGGGACATGTGACCTCTCTGCTGTTTTAAGCTTAAAGGCCCCTCTGAGTCTGCCTTCCCTATCACATGTAAATTTATAATGCATATTGAATGCATAAGATGTTTGTGTTCTGCCTTGGGAGGCATTATGTCAAAA
This sequence comes from Protonibea diacanthus, assembly GCA_028641955.1. Lineage (NCBI taxonomy): Eukaryota > Metazoa > Chordata > Actinopteri > Sciaenidae > Protonibea > Protonibea diacanthus. The sequence goes on along the minus strand of CM053976.1, from coordinate 14,105,605 downwards.
GTGTTTTTTTTTTTGTTTGTTTGTTTTTTGATAGCAGAATGGCATTTCTCCAGCCTCAAATATCTCTACAACTATAACGTGGATTAAAATTAAATTTTATATACACATTCATGAACCCCAGAGGGATAGGTTTACTGACTTTGGTGAGCCCTTGTGGGTTCGTTTTCTTTACTGTAGAAGTTGAATTACTGGGGAGAAAAAAAAGACACAGATGATGCACATTGAGCTGCGTCGTGCAATATAGAGAAAAAGCATAAATGAAATGGAAGGTAAGAAAAATCCATTGGCAAAGGCTGTGTTTTCCAATATGGTGATTTATTCCCCTTGAAAACATGAATAATGTGTTTTGAAGAGAATATTGATCTTTTATTTGTAACACTGGGAATAAGTACACTTAGTTGATATGGGACCTTTTCTTTATAAGCAGATAGAAATGATGCTAAACTAGTTCTGTGGCTACTGCTAAGAAACACACTGTTAACGGGTGTTATTGTGACCACTTTTCAGTTTTTTGTGCTCGGTTCTCAGCTACATTCCCTTGGCTGCCGTGGGCTGCACTTGTACACCAGGGAGAGTGAGCGGTTCAGCTTTGGTTGCTGTGTTGAAACAGAGCAGGCTGCATTGCCTCAGGTAAGGAAGCATGGTGGTGCATTTGCATTTCCTTAATATCCTTATTGGCATAACTGCATAGATCTGTGAAAAGCACAGAATGACAATTTGAATGACTGTTCTAAAAGCTAAAACCTCAATTCAAAATGGGTGCACCATATCATATTTTGAACAAAACTATAGCAAGTGTTTTGTCACAATGTTGTGACCTAATTCTTTTATCAGCACACTGTACTAATCGACTTCTGACATCATGGGATGAAAAGCCTGGCGGATGACTAAAGATCTAATCTTTTTACATGTATTGTATGACTATGCATTAGCAAAGATAACAAACATGCATTGCCTGTGCTACAGTGTGATTGGTTTGGGAGTTTCAAGCATGTTTAAAGTCTTCAGACTTAAAGTCTTCAGACTAAGTATGCTTAGTTTGCAGACCTGATGTGTGACCCAGTTATGAGGGCAAGTCTTGTGGATTTACAGTGGATTTTAATGCATCACAAAATGAGCACAGTATGGTATTTACTATTTACTGCTCACCAAGATCACCATTTTAATATTCTCTGCAGTAACACACTATTTGAAATGAATTTGCTTCACAGCAGTTTCCATCACATGAAACCCCTGTTCTTAAATTTCCCTCTCCTTCAGCTGTCTTTAAAGTGATCTTTAAGTTGTGTCTCTTAATGTCAGGTCTTGTAACACTGATAATTTCTAAGGCACTTTAAATGCAAGGCACTGCCAACACCTTTCAAGGAGTAAAATGAGAAAGGAGATTGCAATGAAGTCTGTCCCTTTCCCCAGGGACAGTAAATCCATGTGGAGCATACTTGTCTGGAACTCCATTTGAATACAATTGAAGTGTTCAGAATAGCTTCATCTTCTCTCCTCCGTCTGAATCTATGATGCTTAACATATTCTCATGTTTATTAAAATTTAGACTCCTTGTCTTGACAGCTGTTTGTGCCTGAGATATACATGAAAAGGTAAACCCTTAACATTTCAGTTTGAACAATTAAACACAATTAAAAGTGCATTTCAAAGGCTCTTTCCATCTTTCACACACTACACACACCTTGTCAAGGCGTGATAACTCAGTTTGTTATCTGGATGTATGTAACAGTATTTTGTCTAGGTTTTCCCAATATAGCAGCTATAACAAGGCTAGAACCTACAGACACTGTGCTGTGTTTACAGTTATAGTTAGGCACAGTGGTGAGCTTAACACATTAGCACTGTATCAACAGTAACAATGCTAACCTGTTTATCTATGGTATGTACAATGTTTACCATGTTCACCATTTTAGTTTAACATGGTAGCATGCTACCATGTGCAATGTGCATTATTTTTTCCTAGATAGTGCTACATTGTGCGCAACAAATCTCATTTGAAAAAAAATGTTTAACTTATGTTATTTACCTATTATTTGTATTAGCCTTTACTTTGTTTTTCAAAGGACAGGGAGCAGAGTGGTGCAGAGACAAAGGAGTCTGTACTAGTAACAAACAGGGTCCATAGTAAACAACACATGAATGTTTGGTTAAAATAGACTAGTGGTGTTGTTTGGCCCTCACTGGTCTGAAGTTTGCTTGGAGTGATCTTAAGTAGACCCAGTGTGTTATGTGGAGTGGGCACTTGGTCAGGCTCTTTAAAATGCTACATTGCTTGTCAGCAAGCAGTCATATGGTAATTTAACTGCTTTAATTTGGCATGCAGTTAACACACCAGTCATAATTTTGTTTTAATTAAAACTCAACTCCTGGCATTTGTCCCTGGTGTGGTTAGAATAATAAAATAAAAGCAGTAACAGGCAAGCCAGCTTTAAAAGTGACAACTTAATTTTGTAAATAAGGGCATGCAGTGGATCTAATTCATGCCAAAGTTAAGAGTCGCTCATGTGGATTTCAAAAGCTAACTGATAAATATTCTTAGGTGAGTCTGGCACAAAGCAGATTTAAAATGTTAATGTTGAGAAAGGAATTTGGTCAGACCATTTCACTTTCATTCAAATAGAAAAATGCACAAAACAGTCTAGTCTAATCATAGGGAAATAAAGACTTCTAAAATATGACTCAGTTAACTGTTTGTTCAGGTCCAAATGTTCCATAATTGATTTTCAGCATACATGTATATAACCGTAAATATACCCATACAACATCTCAAGTTGAACACTTTACATTTTGTCAAAAAACCCAACAGATTTTAGTGGGGACCCACTCAATTGACCACGTGTGGCTCCCGGCGATTCACTACATCAACATCACTGCTTTGATACCTTTAATTCTGATGTGCTTGCACATTTTCCTAAAAACAATCCATCAATTGATTTTATGGTTTCTCTGCAGCAGAGCTGACTATTATTATAAAAGCAATTTCACCTCCCAAGTCTAAAAACCCTCCAAAGGAATAATTAGCGAGAGACCCCCACCACTACCCAATTATCTCATCAATTAAGTTTCTAAAAGCAAGTGAGGACTTAATTAGAGAAGTGTCTATATTGTTAAGATGCTTTAACCCAAAGCTGTCAAACCCACAAATGGTGGCGCAGTCCAGTGGGCTTTTCACCCCATCCCCCCAGGGCTGGACCACCATCTTCTCTTTCTCGCCCTAATGAAATTCCTCTCTAAATCCACTGCTGTCCCCTCTTCTGCTCAAGTAAGCCTCACTACCTCACTACTGATACCAGTGATGTGCTTAAAACCTCTCCAATTCCAACAGGGCTTCTGTTGTTGAATCTCAGAGGCCCAAGAAGTCTTTTATCTTATTCTGCAATGTAATGTGCAAAATCGGATAGAGGGCCTAAACAAATCAAAAGTAATTAGCTCATGGATTGTTAACTTGCCTGCGAGGCAAGTGTGGTGTAGTGGTTCTATACCACTACATGCACATCCTAGTGACAGAGTAAAAAAAATGAAAATAAGTGATATATGCTCACATTAAAGTTGATTTGCCCTGAACAAGCCTACATGAAAAAATGCTGTGCTGTGTATTCAAAATCACGCTACACAGCCATATTTACTGATTTGCACTATATCCACCAATGTTGATCTTTAATCAGTGTAAGCTTTACTTATCTCAACTCTTACAGTAGCTGATACATGGAATAATAATTCAGTAAAATAGGACTTTATTCAGCTACCAATAAACTGATTCAAGTCTAAAAAATAATGTTGGTTATATTTTCCCGACTGTGATTTGTAGAAGAATGACAATGCTGAAAAGAATGATGAGAAGTTTGAAGATAAGAAAAAATTTCCAGGCTGTTTTGACCTTTTGATTATAAGGACAGAACTCCTATTACACTGGGCTGTGTTAAACTCCAAAAGTTGTGTGTGTGTGTGTGCGTGTGTGTGTGTGTGTGTGTGTGTGTGATGCCTTTGTTGTGTTTATAAACTTTATTAACATATGTTCAATTTCTGTCTTTTTAAGCTAAAAGCAATTTAAAAGCTGAAATTGAATGTAATTCAGCGGAAGGACTGTTAGACTCAGCAGGTTATCTGAATGATACAGAATCATACAAACATAATCATTTGGACTCAAAAAAAACATCAACAACAAAAACAGATTTTTAAAGCTTCGTGAGCATTGAGTTTCAACTGAAATGTGCAGAACCCCTTCTCTGAAAGTTTAATCAGACATGATATATCTAAACATGCCATGCCTATGTGGTGGTCAAAGGCACAATAGGGCTGATATTCCTTTACCACAGTACATCAGTAAGCAGACTAGAATGTCTACAGACCTGCAGGCCCATCAAAGTGCTACACATTTTTCATTTAATAGACAGGGAATCAAAGAACCCACCCTTCGAACTCAGAGCCAGTTACACAATGTCTTCTGCTGCCCCCACTTCACTATCTGTGTGCCTTTCATCCCGTCCTCTTGGAGAGGGACAGCAGATTCTCTTTCTTCTGCTCCTCGGCCTCTCTGTTTGATCTCTGTAATTCAGCTAATGAGGCCGGGCCTTTGGCAGGCAGCTGGCACGCACACTAAAGGCAGCAGCACTGAGATGTGCCCCGAGATCTCAGTTAGCCGCATAGCGCCACCCCATCTGACTCAGCAGCCAACTCTGAAGCATACAGGACCCCGTTGAACAAGGTGGAGAAATCACAATTAATTACCTGCTGTTGGAAAATCAGCAGAATTTAGAAATAATGGAATCTAGGTCAGCTTGGGCTTAGCAGTAAAACTAGAGAGCTGTGAGTTGAACCTATCAAGACGATGCTCGCAAATTCATTTCACTCTTAATTTTTTACATGTTTAGAGTACATAGAGATTAATCTCAATTTGCCAATGAAATAGAGGCAATTTGTTTCACATGATAAAGAAGTGCTGAAATGTTCTCCTGTAAAAAATGATTTTCATTACATTGAAATTTTCAATGCATAGTCAATCCTTCCATCGGTCACGCCCCTGTTATCAAATAGGAGGTGTCCCCATCAATTCATCTTTGGCACATGTCAGCCGCAACCTATATTCTTTGAAAAAAAAGTCTGTTATTTGTAGTGTAGAATATGAAATGTGCCAGACAGATCTGTCCCTGGAGTGCTGGTGGAGGGCTGGGGAATATCTGAGTCAGCGGTCTTTGAGGCAAATGCAAACCTCTCAAAAATGCTAATCTTTGATTTCTTCCAGATTAGTGGGACTCAAGCTGAGCTGTAGATGCAGGAACACAAGTAGCTGGCGGCAATCCTGCTTCTGTCTTCTAAGCATCTGACTGAACAGAGACCTGACGCTGTATCCTCTTATTGTTAGTTCTGAGAAAAGGACAGCCTTTGCTGATGTTATGAAAGATGTTTTTTTCTTTTCTTGTTTTTATCACCAATATTATGTTGTACATAATATCTATATGTAGGCGTTCCGTATCACTTTTCAGTAGAAGCTGATAGAGAGCTGTGTCAGATGGGGGCACTTACGTACAAACTGTGATTTAACAATGACCAACTGCTGTACGTCTCATTATCCAGTATTCAAAGAAATCTTGTTGGCACATTGTCTACGTATTTGGTATTGGCAATCTCCTCACAGTGACCCCCTTACAAATAACTGCAATGGTGTCACGCACAGCAATGAAAATAAGCAGCGTATCCATGGCTGGGTAGAGGATGACATGCTTATTGTTGGTGCTATTAATGCCATGTCTGTTTGCTGTGGTAGCCATCTGACCTGAGGTATGTTCACTCAAAGTGAAAGCTTCCAGCCTCTTTGGAGCAACGGTGTAAGAGCCATGCCTGCTCTGTGCCCTGCTTGAATGCCATGTCCCAGAGCCAGGCACAGATGGCATGAAAGAGACCCTGATCTGTAGAGAAAAAAAAACCCAAGGCATCCACCTGGGGGCTCACAGGGTGGCGGCATGGTGGAACAAACTCAATGTTCACACAGGGCTCCAGCTCTGCCACTACTTGGGGCTTTTTGAGTTCTCAAATTCTAGCACTCTGTACTCTGCTTTCTCTGTAAAAAAATATATATATATTTAGACCACAGGAAATAGGGAGTATAAAGGACATGAGTCAGCATATGTTAAATACCATATTTGATCTGTTGATTGGAGATTTGAAAGTCTCACCATAGCAATCAGCCCTCAGTGTGATAACAATGCTCTCAAATAAATTCGTCAAAAAGTACACAAAGTTGGCAAAAAATAAAAGTTTTAATTAATGAAGTCATTCATGTGTTTAATCAGACATGACACGGCGGTCTGTATTTACATATTTATTCAACTGAGAAAATATTATGTCAGAGCCCTCTGCACAAATGTCATCAAAAACGGATATTTGAAATTCCAATCCTCTGCATGAGTGACATCACCAGAGGGAGTAAAATAGGAGAGAAGAGCAGCAAATAGATAATTGGGTAAAGCATTTCCTCTGCAACTTGCTGTAGGTCTCAGGTGACATATCAATTTTAGGCAGAGCACCTTCTCCCAGGTGTGTGTGTCTATGTAAATGTTCTCTGAAGTACAGAACAGACAAATTTGGAGTAGAGCTCAGCAGTGGTTCATGCTCATTTGTGCTTTCACACTGTGTAGCTTAAAGACCACAAACTGTTGCATCTTACTTTTATTGTATTTTGCATTGAAATCTCAAGTATTTGTGTGCTGTCACACTGGCATATTGCAGCGCCCTTGCAACATGTCACAGTGTTTTACAATTTAGTGACATTTCAGGGGACTATTAAAGGTCAGTTCATCATCTAGTCTCAATCTCTAAATAATGACTTGCCAGACAATGCATGTTGCATATGACCATACTGCAAGATTTTGGTGTTTTGTTGTACAAAGCATGTTAAAATTAATGTAAAACCTATTTAAAATGAGCTTCATTCAAACACAGCTGAGGATTTGTGAGTATCCACACCAATCTCAGAACCCACTGGCTATCGCCTTATGATTATACCCTATGGGGGCAACGGCCCGTGTTCCTGGGCTGCTACAGCAGATATCTGGAAAACGGATAACAGATATCTGGGCCAAGACTCCCTCTGCAGTGTAATTAGCAAACTTGATATGTGAGAATGACGAAAAAAAACACGTCTATATATGCATATGAACGCAGATAACTAAACTAAAAAAGCTAAATCATTGTCAGACAATAGCTGACGGCTTCTGAGATTGTATTTTGTCCAATGTGTTCAGATTCTTTTGCTATCTACACACCCTCTTGCAACCAAAACGCACTGAAATGTGACTGGTCAATACTACTTGGACTACAAATGGAAACCAACATGCCTCTGGTGCCAAATTCTTGGTCCCCAAACTATCCACTTGGTACCATTGATCCTCCTGCACAAAACAATGGCTCTTTCTACAGATGTGACACCCTCAAGCCCAACACTACAGGCTTGACCACTTTTCCATGGGGAGCTGCTGTTCTCTTAATTGAACAAAGTAAACTTTATAAGTTTCACAAGTGAATAGTTACTTACATGGTTGCTCTAACTGCTGGTACTACTATTTCTACTATAAGCAGTACTTTGTGTTCCGTAGTAATATACAAATATTAACATGCCAAACTAAGATGGTGAACACTGTTAACACTAAACCTCCTAACATAAGTATATTGGCTTTCTGGTGTATGCATGTAGCTCAAAGTAAAGTCCAGCTTCACACTGCTGCTAGCATGGCTGTAAACTCTTATAATGGTCAATGTTACACACTCACTTTGCATTGTGCAGGAGGTCTTGTCCTTGTGCCCTTGCATCAGTGGGTCTCTGCAAGAATGTCACGAATAGGTTCAGTATTTCTGTACATTTATCATGCTCGGTGGTGACAGTCTGTTTCATGCAAATTCTGAAATTTAATTAAATTAAATTGATGGAGTTTAGGGTGGTGGCAGTTGTGGGTATGTAGGCGTGAAGATCCAACCATACATGGCTCCACAATAATGAGTTGGAGCAGGCCATCAGTGGGTGTGGTGTAAAAGTGCTGAGCAGGGAAAGTGAAGGTGAGCCCCACAGGACTCATTTGAGAGGAACGTGGTGCTGAGAGCAGCTCAAAAGCCACACAAAAAAAAAATCACAATTACACATAATTACAGCTTGAAAACTGTGGGCAAAGGGGTTCTTTATCTCCCTGTATTGGCTCAGCACTCCACTGTGCCTCTAATTGCTACTCTCCTACTTGTGCATATCACTTTCTGCGCCAGTTGCCATACATTGTTCAGGCATGCACAAGGCATCTCTTCAGTACACTCTACTGCTTTGAAAATTGAATGGTTTTCAGAACTGAAAAGCTTTAAAAATTGTTTTGTTTGCCCACAACGTATGCATATAGGTTTTCATATCTGTCCTAGCTGTAGAGTATACCCACCTGCAGCATTTTAGACAGACCCAACATTGGCATGTCTTGAAATTTGTCCAGCTGCTTTATTTTGTGTACATCTAGAATACAGCAGTGTGTGCTTATGCGCTCATGGCTTTGGGGTTTGTTTCACACTGCAAGCATTAATGCTAAAAATGTCCACCCATACATCTCCACAATGCACTTTAGTCAAAGCCATCCACCACATGTGGAGAAGTGTTAAGCTCTGGGGAAAAAAAGAGTCAATATACATTGTGCATGGTTGGTATTCGTGTGTCGGTGAGCGTGTGCATGTGCGAGTCAGCCCATTCATCTGATGAAATGACAGGAAACTCCAGGGCTCTATACAGTATGGCTGTCATCTAGCCATTACATTTTGCTGCTTAAGGGGCCTCTCAGCTAGTCTGTCATTTAATTCCTGATACTGCTTTCACCTTGTTACTATGGAACTGACCAACAATCACACTTTTTAATGTTAGTTTAGAAGTTGAGTGCGCTAATATTAACAAATTACCAGCAGCAACTACAGCACAGACTCCAATACCAAGTCCAAAGTCAAAGTTGACTGCAAAGCATGTGAAGTATATTGTGATATTGAGGTATAGCTAGCTACAGGGCAGAGGCCAACTAGGCTAACTGTAACTAACTAAAGCTAAGCTGGGGTTGGCTGTCTGGCTGCTTGTCAACATGGGTGTGGCATTGGCTGCTCCGTGGTGTTGGCTGAAAAGGGCAAGCTAGTAAGTACCATCAAAGATTTTGTATAAAAAAAAGATACAGAATTACAATCTCCACCAATGATATGAAATTATGTGCACTTCCTGTCTCCTAAGTGGACGTGGTCACTCTCCTCCTCTAAACCTTGTTTGTGTTGGGCGTTCAGAAAGTTATTTGAGTCTTAGTTAAGTTTCTATAATTCATTCATCCTTTGACGATTCAGCACAGTCAGAGAGAAGAGATAAAAGTGTTTCCATAACTCACAAGAGTATGTTGCTGCTGAGACAGAGTGAGGTCTTGAACAAAGTTAATTTTCTCCTGATTTGTCTGTCTGAAAAATGTAATTTTAGTGTCAGAATGTTCAGAAGATATGTGGCTTGTGAAAAATGAGTCCAATATTTACTTCACTGACTATGGAACAAAAGAATTGCTCATAATCTGTGCTCATGTTCATTTCTCCCATTAGAGTCAATAGACTCAAGATCAGCTGCCGTTCCCCTAAAGGGAAGCATCAGTGGCTAAACCCACGTGACACAAATACAGAAAATGACTTTTAAGTGAGGCATCTTTTTTCTTTTGTGGTAACTTATCGGATGGTCCAAATAAAACATAGAAATGTTACAGATAGTATGTGACTTTTGGCCGATGCCCTGGTTAACTTGCATCTATGGACCCACAGGGTATTCATTGTAATTCACTTAACGCCCCCATAGGTGTCGTTATTTATTTATTTTCTCCTAATGTACCACTGAAGAACACCTCACTTAGGTGCAAGCTGGAGAAGACCAGGCTGGTGCTGGAACTCAGACAGTCAAGTGATGAACTGGCCAGGAAAATTGGTACCAAGACCTGGCAACATTTTGGTGAAAAACTTTAGCTTTTGGTGGTCAGAAGTTGGCAGTCATGGAAGCAACGAGAATGGAGGTAGACAAGTTCTTCATAAAGTCTGCTAGCCAACATCAGTAAGGCCAGTGGACAAAGTAGGAGGAAGCAAGATTTTTATTAATCAGAGCCATGTCACCCTTCCTAGTCTAGTCACTATCACACTGAGACTTGATATTGTCCTGTGGTCGGCAACCAAGAAGCATGATTTGTTTGTCGAGCTGACAGTTCCATGGGAAGGGGGCATCCAGATAGCACATGAAAGGAAAAAAATTGCAGTAAGATGAACGAGTGGCCGAATGCCAAGAAAAAGGCTTTAGAGCAATGACCTATCCAGTGGAAGTCGGCTGCTGCAGCTCTGTGCCTCTCAACCAAGTGCTTTCTCAGAGATAAGTCTTTTATGACTTTTGCTCATGTGAATGGAAATTTCTTGTTTTGTGTCGTTGCTGTCTCTATGATGTCGATGTTGTCTTCCGTCAGAAAATTTCATCACTGTAGGTTTCAAAACATCACGCCAAATGACTGCATTTGAAAATTTGCTGGCTGGCGAACACTGACACATACATTTAATGTATGCTCTACTCATGAATAAATAAATAACATGAAATGTTTAGAGAACTCAGTGTTTCTTTAAGATTATTCATGAGATGGGACCCTTTTTGAATTACCTTTTAGATATTTAACCAAAACTTTTTCTAAGCCCGAGGTACTTTAACAAAGTAAACTAGGGGATGCATGATCAAACCCTAGTCACTAGTGTCTTAAGCATCCATTCTCATAATTTGTCCCTAAATAGTTGCATTTTAACCTTTTCCTGGATAGGAAAAAAAAACATTGCAGTCAACCAGACAGCAAATATGTTAACTATTTGCTTCTAAAAAAAAAAAAAAAATGGAAGTATGGCTTTTCCTTACTACACTTGTTTGCACCGTTATATGTTTGCTGCTGGACATTTATTTCCTGCAACATCATGTCATATACTGTATGCTGGTTTTCTTTGTTATAACACACTAGATTCCTAATAAGATTAGTGTCATCCTTCAGCATGACATAATGCTATCAGCATACTATCACAACACTAAGGCAATAGTACACAGCTCCCAGTTTTCATGTACGTGACTGCTGTGTGATACTACAGTGCATAACTTGATTACTACTTACTATTGATGGGCTTTCTTTATCCACTCTATTGTTATCTGACTTATTGCTTTTCTTATTTATCTGATTTTTTTTCCCCCTTTGGTCTCGCTTTGTCATCGTTTTCCCTGTGTCTACTGTTACCCTGACCCATTTGCTCCCTTCACAGCAAAATCCAATATTTGAAGATACGCTCCCTGCCTCAGCCTCTGTAAATATGTTTTCAAAATCCCATTGATGTGTTTTTTTTTCTCTCTGTGCAAATGGAAGGCTTGTAATTAGATTGATTATTTTAATACATCTAGACAGAATTAAACCCTCCTGCGAAAGACACTCAAATTTAGATGTCGTGAGCTATAGTAAAGACTTTCCTATTTGTTTTGCCATGGATGCAGACCTCAGAGACAATATATATTGAATACAGGCTAAGCATTATGCATGCAGCAGCATTGAATGAATAATACGCGTGCCTTTGGTCTTCGCTCTTCTTCTGATCTGAGGCGTTAGTGACATAAATCCATCTGTTGCTTGATGGAAGAAAATGTAAATCTTGGACCCCTTTGCATATCATGTCTAATTGGCTTCAGTCTTCAAACAGCTTTGCCTTTTAGATGAATCTTTATCAGATGGATAGTCTGGCCCTCTCATTAAATATCCCTCTGTCAGATTGCAAATGGACAGCATGATCTCATCACTCCCCCTGAAAATTTGCATCTAAACAATGAATTGCTGTCCAGTGGACCGAAATGCCATATCCCCCATATCCCCATACATGCGTTGTAGATGTCACATTGAGTTTACATTAAATTTAAAAGAGTCAATTGTATCAAAGATTAACAGCTAGTTTTAGGTAGCAGCAGGAACTTTTCAGCAATCTGTAATTTAAAAGAAATTAAATTGCTATATATACAGTAAATGTACAGTATATTATTTACATTGCAGCAATCATTTTTGGATGGTACAGAATAAGCACATCAAAAAATAATGCATACAGTAGTTTCAGCACCCCAATCACAAGAATTAATTAATTAATTAAGAGGGTTTGGTGAATTCCACTTTGAACACAAGCACATTTCACTGACTAAAAGTAAGAACTTTAGGATAAAAATATGACTATGTTGCATCTCGCATCAAACCCATGTGTCACCTCAAGCAAAAAGAGAGTCATTATCTTTAATTGTTGGTTTCGATTGCTTAAGATGGAAGTCACAACAACTTAAAAAATGAACACCATAATTTCTTAATATTGCTAAATATACAATCAGCAACATCTAACATGTGCATGACAGACAAGCAAGGACGAACGTACAGTGTTCTTTTAAATCTTTTAAATTTGAGAATGACTAAATGTCTAATGTTAGTCATAACATTATAATTATATCTGGTCATGGTCCTTGGACCAGGCTGGGTGCATGCTGTGCTTGATCCCAGGTCTCCTTCAGGGAGCGTCCCATCTCCTTATCACTTTTTCAGTGCTCAAGCAGGGGAAGCTGGGAAATCTAATATTCCGCTTCATGGTTATGGAACAGACTAGGCCACTGCTCATGGCTTAGCAGTCTTAAATTGCATCAGGGAAAACCATGCAATGTACATTTTGCTCCCTAACTCCAACTCATTGAGCGTAATGTATATATTAGTGTAGGCAGATGGGGGAGTCAGTGCAGCTTCAGCTGTCAGCGTTACTGCAAGGTATGAGAGACTAAAGCCGGGGATCCCCACTGGTATAGAGATCTAATGTACAGGGCTGCATGTTTTACAGCAGACCCTCTCCACCTTTGAAAATGAGAGCTTAGTTTGCTTTAGTCTATGGTAACTAAGTAAGTAGTGATTGCTAACAATTAGATAATAAATTGCATTATCAACTGTGGGGTGAAATTAAAGCATTCAGTGTTAAAGCGAGCACTGCGTGCACTCCCTTGTACTCCCTTTTAACAGTGTTCATGTAAAAGATATGTTTTTCAGCATATTCTAATGACAGTGACAGTATTATAGTTTACGTAGACAAATCATAATTACTTGCTAGGCTATGCACACTCAACAATCAACAATCTTAAGTGTGGCCATGTTCCCCAACCTTTACAGTACAAAGTGTTATTATTAAGACTCTGATGACAAAGCTTCCCTAACCTTTGCAAAGTACATCTTATTCCAAATATGTCTTCCCCAAGAACCAAGTTGTTTTTATGTCTAACTTTAACCAAATTTATAGCATTGTCACAGTCTCAGTAAGATTGGCACCATGCCACAGTGCCCATGATACTGACAGCCACAGTTAAAATGTGCCCTAACACCTGATGGCAGTGTTACATCAGCGTCATGTTCAACACCCACAATCCACTGGTAAATCACTGGCACTCTGGCATGAGACACACAACTGTTTTTTTCTGGGATGCATACTGCCACCAGCTGCTTCTTTTAATCGATCAGCAGCATCTCGTGTGCACTTCTTGTGCTTGATTGTGCTTGTTAGGGCACATAACCCAGCTGTACCAGCAATACCAGGAATCAGACAATGACTCTTGGCATCAGAGGACAGGAATTTCATACTAGGAAGAAGTTTTACCTTCTTATACTGCAGTTTCTGCAGGAGGTACTGTATGGAAAAGGTGAGAAAGGCATTTGACAGAGCCAAAAGCAATTGATGGACCATTAATTTTGTTTCAGGGGGAGGGGAGATGTTTCTGTAGGGAAAAGAACATTTGACAATGGGTGGTCTCCATGAATAAAAAAAAGAGGCGAAACATTACTAGTCTGGTGCAGTATGAAGATTCTGCAACCACATGTAATATCCACCCTCCTGGGCTGTGATTGTCTATCTCTGGCACACAGCTTCAGGGGCACTAACCCAGTATGACATTGCTTGTTGATATACATTAAAATGCTTAGCCATTCTTATCCATATGTGTTAGTCTTTAGGACTGCAAAGAAAATAGTAGTATGATGGACAGTCCTCAGGTCTAGAACAATGGCTAATCCTTCAGCCTTTGGTAATACCTGCTTGTGTTCTACACTGTTCCTAACCTGGCACATTTTGCCACAGTGGTGAGGGACAGGGAATTTGGTTCACGTAATTTGCCCTTTTTATGTGATGAAGACTAATTGTAACTACCTCAAGATAAACACTATTGTTTGTAGGGGACCAATCAGATTTCCAAAAGGGACCTTTGCTCCAAAAACATGTGCCGAAAGGTCAGTAGAACAGCCTGGACTAATATTCACAAAAAAGTAGTTTGTACTTTTTGGTCTTTCATTTACTTTTCTTTGGGCTCAGGGTTACAAGGGTCCTAATGACTAGACTTGGGTAAGTTGCCTGTGTTAACAAAAATGGGTAGACACTGACATTTGTAGTTACAGGCAATTTAAAGTCTCTAAACCATATCTCTTGAATGTCTTTGAATTATAGGAGGAAAACCGCATGAAAAAAGGGAGAAGACAGAAATGCTGAAGCCAGGAATAAAACTCCTTATTGCCGAGAGGCAGATGTCCTAACCTCTGAGTCACTATGTCCACTTGGTCACCTATTTATGACAGTTTTCCTAATGTCCCCACAATTTACTCAAATTGTAGTCAAAGTACAGCAATGATTTTGATGTTACTCTGAATGTAGTTTGAAAGGAAACACTCAAATTGAAATGCATTGCACATAATCCAGCATCACTTTGGCCATCAACGTGCAGTTTGAGTTCCTGCTTTGGCATTTAACCATCATAATGTGATATTAAATATAGCAACAGTAGCACTATTCTTGCTAAATATGAGTAGCTGACAATTGCTAATTAGACCAGATTAAATCGCCATATCATCCAAACCTTTACTACTTTTAGACCCATTTGCATCATGTCGCGTAATACTGCCTTATATTTCCCTTAGCGGGCTAACATATATGCTAACATAGATGCAGCAAGCTATATAAAGCTACTCAGGAGTTATTCAGAATATACTCTGTATTTTACATGAAAGGCATGGAGGAGATGTTATTTATAGGTTTAAATGGAATGGTTTTACTTGTCCTGCCTACTTGAAATCAAATTGGACTCTGTGTGGCATATGAACTAAAACAAGTTTGTAACGCGCAATCTAGAGGATATAGATATGGATTTCTGACAGGCAGGTTTATTATTCACCCTAAGCTTGAAAAATCTGGATGGAACTATGAATAAAAATGTAGCCACCTTACACAGACTACACAGTCTTGAATAAAACTGTTTCTCTCAGACTTCCTGTGGCCAGACTTTCAGTGTTGCGAGCTGCTCCCAGGTATAGATTTGGTTGAGTATAAATGTGAAACGGGAACAAATACTAAGCATAGTCAGCAAAATGTCACTGAATGCTGTATATTAAATTACTGCTTTCAAGTGCTACTGTGTGCCCTTTTGTTTGTGTACGAATACATGAGAAATTTAGTGCTCAGATTGTTGAACAGAACTCATGGCCATAACATAAAAGACATTTTACTGAGCAAGAGTTACAAAATACATTGTGTATCATCTGGAGTATTTTAACTGTGATACAAGTCAAGCATTTTGAAAATGTTTAATGAAAATCTAAGCAACTAGAATAGAATTTACTACATTTATTGCTATAACGTGGTGCAACAACTTAGATATAGATCTGTTGTTGTGTAGCAAGTGAAATAATACAACAAAATGTGTCTCCCTTCTTGCTTTCTGCCTCCATGTGTACATGCATCCTACCTTTGACATGTGTCGGTGGCATGCTATTGGACAAAGAATCAGATAAGAACAGATGTGCTGTGTACACTTTTATATTTCAATTTGGCAAATGCTATTCCAATCTGGAGAGAATGCAGTTTGGTCACCTAGTGTGCTGCAGTCTGTATTGACATTCTTTAATAAATAGGTTACAGTGTATGGGCATGTCAACATCATGTTGCAATAAAGTGTAGGTGTTCTGCCACAAGAGCATGATAAATGTTGATCACCAATTTGTGTATTTTCAGGGTTTTCCCTGTATGTCTATATCTGTGTGCAAGCTAATGCTGCACTTGCATTGGTGGTAGATGACCCAGATTGAAAAAATATTCACATTTTATGTGCTCTACTCAAGGGAACTGAATTTTTCATTGTGTCATATGGTGTGCACTCGTATGGGGGAAAATGTAGGCAAATGATGAGACTAAGAAGCTATTTTCAATTTCATATGTTACTTCCCAATTCTGATGTGAAGTGAATGCATTAGGCCTTACTTGGATCTTCTCTAAAGAGTAATCAGCAGTTTGGCAAAGCACTGTGTTTAGGTGCACCCTATACTAACACTGTGACAATCCTATTAAGAAAACACTATGTGCTGTTAGTGTGACGTAAATTGGCTACAAGTAGTCTGGCTGCTCTCCAGGCATGACTCAAGGTGACGGCGGCAACACAAAGGCACAACGTTACTGTCCAGATCAATACAGGCATATTGAAGGCATAGGGCACATAGCCACTTCTATAATGTGGTTCTCTGTAATGAAACAAAATAAGGGGAATAGTTATAGGAGGAGAAGTGAAGCCAGACCAACAGTGTATGATGTTTGTGTGCTGCTCAGTCAAGAACAAAAGAGGCAGATCACAATCATGTCTGTTCCCATCCTTGAGACAGATGTGATATCCCCAGCAGACGTAATCACTTCTCAGACATGTCATGAGAGAAAGGCTCAGTGGGCAACAATAGTATACTGAAGCGCACACAGTGGCACACACAAGCTCACTCTCTCTCTGAAGAAGTACAGAATAGAGATTGAAAACACAGATACACTTATATGCAGTGTGTTAAGAGGCAACAGTGACTGAATAGACATACTGTACTTTAAATTACAGGGAGTTTTGATGCATTTCCTGCAGAGAGTAAAACCCCAGGCCCCACAATAGAGAGAGAGAAAAAAAATGCAAGACAAAGAATGCTATCACATGTCAATGCTTGTGTCATGAAAAGAATTATAGTTCATATCTCTGGAGCCATGCTCCGTGTTCCCTTTTGTATTCAGTTAATGTTCACTTTCTTTTATCTTTTAATGCAACCATCCGTCTCAATGTGGCATGAAAAAACAAGGCAGCATCCCATTTCCTTGTGAGGGTCAGTAAATCATAAATTCAGCTAAGAATCCTTCACCATTCCTTCATCTAATCCACGCATGTTAAGTCACTGACCAGAAAGACCATATCTTTTTGTCCTTAAGAAAAACAAATAGGCCTGTGCATCATCTTTCAGTAATCAAAAGACAATTCTCATTATTAGAGACTGTGTAATTAATCATTTCAATTTGACAAAACAAAGGCCTTTTCATCAGCAGCACAAGATTGATATTACTTGACAGCCAGCGTGGGATGAGAGGCAGAGTAGAAGGCACGTCACTAGCAATCAAGCCGTACAATGTGATTATGGTGTCAAGACTTTCCTGTGTTTGCACTTAATAACCATAACCTGCTTGTTCAGGTCAAAAGTGCAACAGCCAAAACATGTCTAATATAGTTAGTACTTTGTGCATCACATGTTGGGCATTTGATCTTCCATACACAGAAGTCTGTGTGTGACTGAAATTAAGCAGTACAAATATTTGAAAAGCCACTATGTGATTTACTGGAGGGGGGACCCCACCCCATCTCCAATGAACAAACATCCCTGCAGGTCATTGCCAACTTATTGTTTGCTTTTCACTACATTAGACTTTGGTTCTTTTAGAAACAGTGTAGAAAGTCCATGTTATCTCTAAAATCTCTTGAATCTAAAATTAATTCAATATCATTTTCCCTGCACGGTGAACATTCTCCAGTCAAAGTTCAAGTATTGTTTCACACTTTTATCAAAGATTCATTAGAAGTGTTCATGAAGCTGGAACATGCTCCAGTGAGAAGATTCAGTTCAAGTTGAATACATTTGCTCAAGTTCAAATTTGACATACCGTATTGGGGATTAAAAGTATAAAGTGGCACGAAATGGAAATACAGTAACATATAGGTATAGTAAGTATTTCAGAGAAAAATCTTCGCTCCAGTTCAATCTTATAAGATATGATGCATGTTATAGAACTGCAACAATTAATCAAGCGACATAAAATTAACATGAAAAATAGGCAACATCAAATTGATCTGCTGCAGTATTGATCATTAAGTACATGTAATCATTTAAGTAATTTATGAAAACTGGAAAAACAAATCAGATTTTTATTTTCTGTCCTTTCTTTTAATGAAAATACAGTGATTGTTAGTTGTTAGAAGCCATAAATTAAAGTACTCAACAGTATAAATAATAATAACTAGAAAAATTTCTAAAGAAATTTTGAGTGTGCCTGACTCTGGCCCCGTCGCCCCCATGCATTGAATAGCTGTCAGCATGTTTTCTCCTGTCAAATTAACTTGGGAGTACATTGGGCAGGAGATGGGTGTTGCTGCTGGTCTTGTGTCTGTTAATGAGAGAGTTTTACAAAGTCTTTTATTTTGAAGGGACTCTTATTTTGAAAGAATTTTGCTGTGTGTGTTTGTGTGTGTGTGTGTGCGCGCGCGGATGTGTGGTTGTCTTGTGTCTGTCAATAAGAGAGTATTACGAAGTCTTTTATTTTGAAAATAGCAAAAGTAATAATTAATTATAATAATATATAATATTATAATAAATAATTATTATAATATTATAATAATAATTACTGCCTGACTCTAGCCCCGTTGCCCCCATAAATTATTATTGACACTGCTCAGCAAATTCAGTATTAATACAACAATTTGTGTCATCATTGCCTTTTTAATGGGCTCTTATTTTGAGGGGACTCTTATTGTGAAAGACTTTTGTCTTGTGTTTGTATGTGTGTGCTTGTGTGTGTTCTTGTGTCTGTCAAGAAGAGAATTTTACGAAGTCTTTTATTTTGAAGGGAATCTTATTTTGAAAGACTTTTGTTGTATGTGAGTGTGTGTGTGTGTGTGTATGTGTGCGTGTGTGTGTGTGTGTGCGCGCATGTGTGTTTGCCTTTTCTGTCTGTGTGTGGATCTGTCTGCGTCTCTGTGTCTGTCTTTGTGTTTGCGAGAGAGGATAAAATGGCTGACATTAAAATGTAGTCTTGATTAGTCATTGATATCATACAGAGACTTCAACAAAGTTAGTCAAAGGCAGGCTTGAGGTTGCCAAGCAACCAGGGTCAGCTGCAGGGAGTAATTAGTGCAGGTGTTGGCCTGCAATATGTGTGTCACTGAAAAGTCATAGAAAGTCTCTGAATGAAGCCCCTCGAAGGTGGCCAAAATCAGCCTATAAGGTGTGCATGAAACCAAAAACCGGAATCCGTTGGCTTCCTTGTCATGTCGACCAGTTCCTTGCCGATTTTCAGAAAATTGTTTAAACTTTGGCCAGGTCATCAGGTAAAGAGCATGTACTCCCAGCTCTTATTCTTCTCTCAAATTAACATGGGAGTACATTGGGCGGAGAGATGGTGTTGCTGCTGCATCTTTGCGTCTCCATGGCTTATACATCTGACAGCTTTTGACAGTGAATATGGTGAGATGACAAATTTTCCTCCGTTCTATTATAAATGATTTCTGTAGCTTATTTGTGGAGCGCAGTTACAGTTTCGTTATTTTTAGACAAAGTTTCTCTCACTACACTCTAGCGATGACATCACTCACTCTAGCTCTCGAAAATTCTAGCAATACACACCCATTCATTTTTTGTCATGGTTTTTGGCATTTTTTTGGCAAAACCATTTTGGTCAATCTTTAGAAATTAACATTGCCTCACGATTCCCAACCGAACCGGTCGTTTGACACCGTTTGTGTGTGTGACAAAAACTCTTGGATTTTAGTGAGCCAAAGGGCGTAAGAATAATAATAAGAGGAAGAATAAGCGCGGTGGATAACATAGAGTGTGCGCTTTCAGGCACACTCAATAACTTCATACATAAGTAGCAGAGGTCAAAATATGCCAGCAGAGTGAAAATTGTTGATGTTACATCTTGCATTTTTAATATAAGAGGCGGAATCAGTTTGTGACAGAAGTAAGTGTGACCGAAAAAACTGACTCCCCCTCCTTTTTCCTCTCTGTTAACACTATTGACAAATAACTTCAGACATAAGTAGCAGGGTCACAACATGCCAGCAGAGTGAAGAATTGTTGAGTGTTACATCATGCTTTTTTTTTTTTTTTTTAATATAAATGAGTCAGTTTGTGACAGGAGTGTGACCCAAAAAAAACTGGCTCCCCTCCTTTTTTCCTCTCTGTTAACACTAGTGACAAATAACTTCAGACATAAGTAGCAGAGGTCACAACATGCCAGCAGAGTGAAAATTGTTGGTGTTACATCATGCTTTTTAATATAAAGTCAGTTTGTGACAGAAGTAAATTGTGACCGAAAAAACCAGCTCCCTCTTTTTCCCTTTCTGTTAACATATTGACAAATAACTTCTGACATAAGTAGCAGAGGTCAAAATACGCCAACGGTAGAAAATTGTTGATGTCATCTTGCATTTTAATATAAGAGGGGAGTCAGTTTGTGACAGAAGTAAATTGTGACCCGAAAAAAACTGACTCCCCTCCGTTTTTCCTATCTGTTAACACTAGTGACAAATAACTTCAGACATAAGTAGCAGAGGTCAAAATATGCCAGCAAAGTGAAAATTGTTGATGTTACATCATGCTTTTTTAATGTAAGAGGAGAGTCAGTTTGTGACAGAAGTGTGACCCGAAAAAAACTGACTCCCCTCCTTTTTTCTTCTCTGTTAACACTATTGACAAACTTCAGGCCCATAAGTAGCAGAGGTCAAAATATGCCAGCAAGTGAAAATTATTTGCTGTTAGTGTTACTTTTTAATATAGAGGGAGTCAGATTGTGACAGAAGTAAGTGTGACCGAAAAAAGCCGACTCCCCTCCTTTTTTCTTCTCCTGTTAACACTAGTGACCAAGCAACTTCAGACATAAGTAGCAGAGTCACAACATGTGCCAGCAGAGTGAAAATTGTTGGTGTTACATCATGCTTTTAATGTAGAGGAGTCAGATTGTGACAGGAGTAAAGTGTGACCCGAAAAAAAGTAACTCCCCTCCTTTTTTCCTCTCTGTTAACACTAGTGACAAATAACTTCAGACATAAGTAGCAGAGGTCACAACATGCCAGCAGAGTGCAGAAAAATGTTGATGTTACATCATGCTTTTTTAATATAAGAGGAGAGTCAGTTTGTGACAGAAGTAAAGTGTGACCCGGAAAAAACTGACTCCCCTCCTTTTTTCCTTTCTGTTGGCTAGTAAACAAATAACTTCAGACAAAGTAGCAGAGGTCAAAATATGCCAGCCCAGAGTGAAAATTTTGCTGTTCGTGTTACTTTTAATATAAGGGGAGTCAGATTGTGACAAGTAAAAGTGTGACCGAAAAAACGGCTCCCCTCCTTTTTTCTTCTCTCAAACAACACTATTGACAAAATAACTTCAGACATAAGTAGCAGAGGTCACAACATGCCAACCCAGAGTGAAAATTGTTGGTGTTACATCATGCTTTTTTAATATAAGAGAGTCAGATTGTGACAGAAAGTGTGACCAGCAAAACTGAGCTCCCCTCCTTTTTCCTCTGGTAACACTGAAGTGACAAATAACTTCAGACATAAGTAGCAGAGAGTCCAAAAAATATGCCAACAGACTGAAAATTTTTGTATTTAAGTGTTACTTTTAATATAAGAGAGTCAGATTGTGATAGAAGTAAAGTGTGACCGAAAAAACTAGCTCCCTCCTTTCCTTTCTGTGCCACTATTGACAAATAACCTGAACATAAGTAGCAGGGTCACAACATGCCAGCAGAGTGAAAATTGTTGGTGTTACATCATGCTTTTTAATCTGCAAGGAGAAGTCAGTTTGTGACAGAAGTAAAGTGTGACCAGAAAAACTGACTCCCCTCCTTTTTTCCTTTCTGTTACCACTATTGACAAATAACTTCAGACATAAGTAGCAGAGGTCAAAATATGCCAGTAGAGTGAAAATTGTTGGTGTTACATCTTGCATTTTTAATATAAGAGGAGAGTCAGATTGTGACAGAAGTGTGACCAGCAAACAGCTCCCCTCCATTTTTCCTATCTATTACTTACTAGTGACAAATAACTTCAGACATAAGTAGCAGAGGTCAAAATATGCCAGCAGAGTGAAAATTGTTGCTGTTGCGTGTTACTTTTTTAATATAAGAGGGGAGTCAGATTGTGACAAGCAAGTGTGACCGAAAAAACTGGCTCCCTCCTTTTTTCTTCTCTGTTAACACTAGTGACAAACCTTCAGACATAAGTAGCAGAGGTCACAACATGCCAGCAAGTGAAAATTGTTGGTGTTACATCATGCTTTTTAATGTAAGGGAGTCAGATTGTGACAGGAGTAAGTGTGACCGAAAAAAGTGACTCCCTCCTTTTTTCCTCTCTGTTAACACTAGTGACAAATAACTTCAGACATAAGTAGCAGAGGTCACAACATGCCAGCAGAGTGAAAATTGTTGATGTTACATCATGCTTTTAATATGAGAGAAGTCAGTTTGTGACAGAAGTAAAGTGTGACCCGAGGCTTGACTCCCCCTCCTTTTCCCTTTCTGTTGACTAGTGACAAACAACTTCAGACAAAAGTGTGAGGTCAAAAATATGCCAGCAGAGTGAAAATTTTTTTGCTGTTGCGTGTTAATTTAATATAGAGGGGAGTCAGATTGTGACAGAAGTAAAGTGTGACCAGCAGCTCCCCTCCTTTTTGCCCTCTCTGTTAACACTAGTGACAAATAACTTCAGACATAAGTAGCAGAGGTCACAACATGCCAGCAGAGTGAAAATTGTTGCTGTTACATCATACTTTTAATGTAAGAGAGTTAGATTGTGACAGAAGTAAAAGTGTGACCGAAAAAAACTGACTCCCTCCTTTTCTCTCTGTTAACACTAGTGACAAACCAACTTCAGACATAATGCAGAGGTCAAAATATGCCAGCAGTGAAATTGTTGAGCGTTACATCTTCAATATTTTTAATATAAGAAGCGAGTCAGTTTGTCACAGAAGTAAAGTGTGACCCGAAAAAAACTGACTCCCCTCCTTTTTTCCTTTCTGTTACCACTATTGACAAATAACTTCAGACAAAAGTAGCAGAGGTCAAAATATGCCAGCAGAGTGAAAATTGTTGGTGTTACATCTTGCATTTTTAATATAAGAGGAGTCAGATTCAGGTGAAACAAAGTGTGACCGAAAAAACTGACTCCCTCCTTTTTTCCTCTCTATTAACACTAGTGACAAATAACTTCAGACATAAGTAGCAGAGGTCACAACATGCCAGCAGAGTGAAAATTGTTGATGTTACATCTTGCATTTTAATATAAGAATGAGTCAGTTTGTGACAAGTGTGACCGAAAAAACTGACTCCCCTCCTTTTTTCCTTTCTGTTAACACTATTGACAAATAACTTCAGACATAATTAGCAGAGGTCAAAATATGCCAGCAGAGTGAAAATTTTTGCTGTTGCGATGTTACTTTTTAATATAAAGAGTCAGATTGTGACAAGACTAAAGTGTGACCTGAAAAAAGTGACTCCCTCCTTTTTCCTCTGTTAACACTAGTGACAAATACTTCAGATAATGAAGGTCACAGCATGCAATAGTGGTATTTGTTGTTAGTGTTCACTTTTTAATATGAGAATCAGATTGTGACAGAAAGTAGAGGTATGACCCGAAAAAACTGACTCCCCTCCTTTTTTCCTCTCTGTTAACACTATTGACAAATAACTTCAGACATAAGTAGCAGAGGTCTAAATATGCCAGCAGAGTGAAAATTGTTGGTGTTACATCATGCTTTTAATATAAGAGAGTCAGATTGTGACAGAAGTAAAGTGTGACGAAAAAGCCCAGCTCCTCCTTTTTTCCTTTCTGTTAACAACATTGACAAATAACTTCAGACATAAGTAGCAGAGGTCACAACATGCCAGCAGAGTGAAAATTGTGGTTGTTGCGTGTTACTTTTTTAATATGACAGGGGAGTCAGATTGTGACAGAAGTAAAGTGTGACCCCTAAGAAAAAACTGACTCCCCTCCTTTTTTCCTCTCTGTTAACACTAGTGACAAATAACTTCAGACATAAGTAACAGAGGTCACAACATGCCAGCAGAGTGAAAATTGTTGGTGTTACAGCATGCTTTTCTAATATAAGAGAGTCAGATTGTGACAGAAGTAAGTGCTGACCGAAAAAAACTGACTCCCCTCCTTTTTCCTCTGTTAACACTAGTGACAAATAACTTCAGACATAAGTAGCAGAGGTCACAACATGCCAGCAGAGTGAAAATTGTTGATGTTACATCTTGCATTTTTAATATAAGAGGCGAGTCAGTTTGTGACAGAAGTGTGACCCGAAAAAAACTGACTCCCCTCCTTTTTTCCTTTCTGTTAACACTAGTGACAAATAACTTCAGGCATAAGTAGCAGAGGTCACAACATGCCAGCAGAGTGAAAATTGTTGGTGTTACATCATGCTTTTTTAATATAAGAAGAGAGTCAGTTTGTCACAGGGTAAAAGTGTGACCGAAAAACTGACTCCCCTCCTTTTCCTCTCTGTTAACACTATTGACAAATAACTTCAGACATAAGTAGCAGAGGTCTAAATATGCCAGCAGAGTGAAAATTGTTGGTGTTACATCATGCTTTTTTAATATAAGAGAAGTCAGATTGTGACAAGTAAAGTGTGACCGAAAAAGCAGCTCCCCCTCCTTTTTTCCTCTCTATTTAACACTAGTGACAGCCCTTTGAAATAAGTAGTAGAGGTCACAACATGCCAGCAGAGTGAAAATTGTTGGTGTTACATCATGCTTTTTAATATAAGAAGAGTCAGTTTGTCACAGGAGTAAAGTGTGACCCGAAAAAAACTGACTCCCCTCCTTTTTTCCTTTCTGTTAACACTATTGACAAACTTCAGACAAGTAGCAGAGGTCACAACATGCCAGCAGAGTGAAAATTGTTGGTGTACATCATGCTTTTAATATAAGAGAAAGTCAGTTTGTCACAGGAGTAAGTGTGACCGAAAAAACTGACTCCCCTCCTTTCCTTTCTGTTACTTACTATTGACCAAATAACTTCAGACATAAGTAGCAGAAATTCACAACATGCCAGTAGAGTGAAAATTTTTGCTGTTGCGTGTTACTTTTACTAATATAAGAGGGAGTCAGATTGTGACAGAAGTAAGTGTGACCGAAAAAACTGACTCCCCTCCTTTTTTCCTCTCTGTTAACACTAGTGAGAAATAACTTCAGACATAAGTAGCAGAGGTCACAACATGCCAGCAGAGTGAAAATTGTTGGTGTTACAGCATGCTTTTTTAATGTAAGAGGGGAGTCAGATTGTGACAGAAGTAAAGTGTGAACCGAAAAAAACTGACTCCCCTCCTTTTTTCCTCTGTTAACACTAGTGACAAATAACTTCAGACATAAGTGGCAAGAGGTCACAACATGCCAGCAGAGTGAAAATTGTTGGTATTACATCATGCTTTTTAATGTAGAGAGTCAGATTGTGACAAAGTAAAAGTGTGACCAGAAAAAAGCCCAAACCCTGCTTTCCTCTCTATTAACACTATTGACAAATAACTTCAGACATAAGTAGCAGAGGTCTAAAATATGCCAGCAGAGTGAAAATTGTTGGTGACATGTGCTTTTTTAATATAAGAGAAGTCAGATTGTGACAGAGTAAAGTGTGACCGAAAAACTGACTCCCTCCTTTTTTCCTCTCTGTTAACACTAGTGACAAATAACTTCAGACATAAGTAGAGGTCACAACATGCAGCAGAGTGGTGTTGGTGTTACATCATGCTTTTTAATATAAGAAGAAGTCAGTTTGTCACGAGAAGTAAAGTGTGACCCGAAAAAACTGACTCCTCCTTTTCCTTTCTGTTAACACCCTATTGACAAATAACTTTAGACATAAGTAGCAGAAGTCAAAATATACCAGCAAGTGAATTGTTGGTGTTACATCTTGCATTTTAATATAAGGAGAGTCAGTTTGTGACAAGTAAAGTATGACCCGAAAAAACTGGCTCTCTCCTTTTTCCTTTCTGTTAACACTATTGACAAATAACTTCAGACATAGTAACTTAGGGTCACAACAGCACCAGCAGAGTGAAAATTGTTGGTGTTTACATCATGCTTGATGTAAGAGGGAGTCAGATTGTGACAGAGATGAAGTGTGACCGAAAAAAACTGACTCCCCTCATTTTTCCTCTCTGTTAACACTAGTGACAAATAACTTCAGATATAGTGTGCTTAGAGGTCACAACATGCCAGCAGAGTGAAAATTGTTGGTGTTACAGCATGCTTTTCTAATATAAGAGGGGAGTCAGATTGTGACAGAAGTAAAGTGTGACCCGAAAAAAATGACTCCCCTCCTTTTTTCCTTTCTGTTAACACTAGTGATAAACCTTCAGACATAAGTAGCAGAGGTCACAACATGCCAGCAGAGTGAGAAAATTGTTGGTGTTACAACATGCTTTTCCTAATATAGAGAGTCAGGTGTGACAGAAGTAAAGTGTGACCCGAAAAAACTGACTCCCCTCCTTTTTCCTCTCTGTTAACACTAGTGATAAATAACTTCCAGACATAAGTAGCAGAGGTCACAACATGCCAGCAGAGTGAAAATTGTTGGTGTTACATCATGCTTTTTTTAATGTAAGAGGGGAGTCAGTTTGTGCATAAAGTAAGTGTGACCGAAAAAAACTGACTCCCCTCCTTATTTCCTCTCTGTTAACACTATTGACAAATAAATTCAGACATAAGTAGCAGAGGTCACAACATGCCAGCAGAGTGAAAATTGTTGATATTACATCTTGCATTTTTAATATAAGTAGTCAGTTTGTGACAGAAGTGCTAACCGAAAAACTAATCCCTCCTTTTCCTCTCTGTTAACACTAGTGACAAATAACTGAACATAAGTAGCAGAGAGAGGTCACAACATGCCGGCAGAGTCAGAAAATTGTTGGTGTTACATCATTGTTTTTAATATAAGAAGAAGTCAAGTTTGTGACGAAGTAAAGTGTGACCGAAAAAAACTGACTCCCTCCTTTTTCCTCTCTGTTAACACTAGTGACAAATAACTTCAATTTATAAATAGCAGAGTCACAACATGCCAGCAGAGTGAAAATTGTTGGTGTTATGTGCCTTTTTTAATATAAGAAGAGAGTCAGTTTGTCACAGGAGTAAGTGTGACCCGAAAAAACTGGCTCCCCTCCTTTTTTTCCTTTCTGTTAACACTATTGACAAATAACTTCAGACATAAGTAGCAGAGGTCACAACATGCCAGCAGAGTGAAAATTTTTGCTGTTGCGTGTTACTTTTTTAATATGAGAGGGGAGTCAGATTGTGACAAGTAAAAGTGTGACCGAAAAAACTGACTCCTCCTTTTTTTTCCTCTCTGTTAACTAGTGAGAAATAACTGGTATAAGTAGCAGAGGTCACAACATGCCAGCAGAGTGAAAATTGTTGGTGTTACAGCATGCTTTTTAATGTAGAGAGTCAGATTGTGACAGAAGTAAAGTGTGACCGAAAAAACTGACTCCCCTCCTTTTTCCTCTGGTAACACTAGTGACAAATAACTTCAGACATAAGTAGCAGAGGTCACAACATGCCAGCAGAGTGAAAAATTGTTGGTGTTACATCATGCTTTTTAATGTAAGAGGGGAGTCAGATTGTGACAGAAGTAAAGTGTGACCAAAAGCAGCTCCCCCCTCCTTTTCCTCTCTGTTAACACTAGTGAGAAATAACTTCAGACATAAGTAGCAGAGGTCACAACATGCCAGCAGAGTGAAAATTGTTGGTGTTACATCATGCTTTTACCCCAATATAAGAGGAGTCAGATTGTGACAAGTAAGTGTGACCAGAAAAAACTGGCTCCCCTCCTTTTTCCTCTCTGTTAACACTAGACAAATAACTTCAGACATAAATGCAGAGGTCACAACATGCCAGCCAGAGTGAAAATTGTTGGTGTTACATCATGCTTTTTTAATGTAAGAGGGAGTCAGATTGGCGGTAGAAGTAAAGTGTGACCGAAAAAACTGACTCCCCTCCTTTTTCCCTCTCTGTTAACACTAATAGTGACAAATAACTTCAGACATAAGTAGCAAGAGAGGTCTAAATATGCCAGCAGAGTGAAAATTGTTGGTGTTATCATGCTTTTAATATAGAGGAGTCAGATTGTGACAGAAGTAAAGTGTGACCGAAAAAACTGACTCCCTCCTTTTCCTCTCTGTTAACACTAGTGACAAATAACTTCAGACATAAGTAGCAGAGGTCACAACATGCCAGCAGAGTGAAAATTGTTGGTGTTACAGCATGCTTTTTTAATGTAAGAGGGGAGTCAGATTGTGACAGAAGTAAAGTGTGAACCGAAAAAAACTGACTCCCCTCCTTTTCCTCTCTGTTAACACTAGTGACAAATAACTTCAGACATAAGTAGCAAGTCACAACATGCCAGCAGAGTAGAAAATTGTTGGTGTTACATCATGCTTTTAATGTAGAGGGAGTCAGGTGTGACAGAAGTAAAAGTGTGACCAAGCAGCTCCCCTCTTTCCTCTCTGTTAACACTATTGACAAATAACTTAGACATAAGTAGCAGAGAGGTCTAAATATGCCCAGCAGAGTGAAAATTGTGGTGTTACATCATGCTTTTTTAATATAAGAGTCAGATTGTGACAGAAGTAAGTGTGACCAGCAGCTCCCCTCCTTTTTTCCTCTGTTAACACTAGTGACAAGCTACTTTGAAATAAGTAGCAGAGGTCACAACATGCCAGCAGAAGTGAAAATTGTTGGTGTTACATCATGCTTTTTAATATGAAGAGAGTCAGTTTGTCACAGGAGTAAAGTGTATTGAAAAAAAGCTGACTCCCCTCCTTTTTTCCTTTCTGTTAACACTATTAAACAAATATTTAGGAACATAAGTAGCAGAGGTCACAACATGCCAGCAGAGTGAAAATTGTTGGTGTTACATCATGGTTTTTTAATATAAGAAGAGAGTCAAGTTTGTGACAGAAGTAAAGTGTGACCGAAAAAACTGGCTCCCCTCCTTTCCTTTCTGTTGCTTTTATTGACAAATAACTTCAGACATAAGTAGCAGAGGTCACAACATGCCAGCAGAAGTGAAAATTTTTGCTGTTGCGTGTTACTTTTTAATATAAGAGGGGAGTCGAATTGTGACAGAAGTAAAGTGTGACGAAAAAACTGACTCCCCCTCCTTTTTTCCTCTCTGTTAACACTAGTGACAAATAACTTCAATAGACATAAGTAGCAGAGGTCACAACATGTAGCAGAGTGAAAATTGTTAGTGTTACAGCATGCTTTTCTAATATAAGGAGAGTCAGATTGTGACAGAAGTAAAAGTGTGACCGAAAAAATGACTCCCTCCTTTTTTCCTCTCTGTGCTTTTAGTGACAAATAACTGAACATAAATGTGAGGTCACA
The DNA here is from genome assembly GCA_028641955.1 of Protonibea diacanthus. Classification (NCBI taxonomy): domain Eukaryota; kingdom Metazoa; phylum Chordata; class Actinopteri; family Sciaenidae; genus Protonibea; species Protonibea diacanthus. The sequence continues at coordinate 14,076,063 of CM053976.1, read as the reverse complement.
ACATGCCAGCAAGTGAAAATTGTTGGTGTTACAGCATGCTTTTCTAATATAAGAGGAGTCAGATTGTGACAGAAGTAAAGTGTGACCGAAAAAACTGACTCCCTGCCTCTCTATTAACATAGTGACAAATAACTTCAGACATAAGTAGCAGAGAGTCACAACATGCCAGCAGAGTGAAAATTGTTGGTGTTACATCATGCTTTTTTAATGTAAGAGGGGAGTCAGATTGTGACAGAAGTAAAGTGTGACCCGAAAAAAACTGACTCCCCTCCTTTTTTCCTCTCTGTTAACTAGTGACAAACACCAGACATAAGTAGCAGAGGTCACAACATGCCAGCAAGTGAAAATTGTTGGTGTTACATCATGCTTTTTTAATGTAAGAGAGTCAGTTTGTCACAGAAGTAAAGTGTGACCCGAAAAAAACTGACTCCCCTCCTTTTTTCCTCTCTGTTAACACTGTGTCAGTAAATTCAGACATAGAAGCAGAGGTCACAACATGCCAGCAGAGTGAAGAATTGTTGTGTTACATCTTGCATTTTTAATATAAGAGTGAGTCAGTTTTGTGGTGAAGTGACCAGCCAGCTCCCTCTTTTTTTCCTCTCTGTTAACACTAGTGACAAATAACTTCAGACATAGTAGCAGAGAGTCTAGCATTGCCAGATGAAAATTGTTGGTGTTACATCATTGTTTTTAATATAAGAAGAAGTCAAGTTTGTGACAAGTAAAGTGTGACCGAAAAAACTGGCTCCTCCTTTTCCTGTCTGTTAACACTAGTGACAAATAACTTCAGACATAAGTAGCAAATTCACAACAGTAAACACAGAGTGAGGCAGTGTTACATCATGCTTTTTTAATATAAGAAGAGAGTCAGTTTGTCACAGGAGTAAAGTGTGACCCGAAAAAAACTGACTCCCCTCCTTTTTTCCTTTCTGTGCTATTGACCAATAACCCCAGACATAAGTAGCAGAGAGTCACAACATGCCAGCCAGAGTGAAAATTTTTGCTGTTGTGTTGCTTTTTTTAATATAGAGGGAGTCAGATTGTGACAGAAGTGAAGTGTGACCGAAAAAACTGACTCCCCCTCCTTTTTTCCTCTCTGTTAACACTAGTGAGAAAATAACTTCCAGACATAAGTAGCAGAGTCTAAAATAGCTGGCAAATTGAAAATTGTTGGTGTTACATCATGCTTTAATATAAGAGGAGTCAGATTGTGACAGAAAGTAAAGTGTGACCAGCAGCTCCCTCCTTTTTTCCTCTCTGTTAACACTAGTACAAACAACTAACTAGACATAATGTGAAGGTCACAACATGCCAGCAGAAGTGAAAATTGTTGGTGTTACATCATCTTTTTAATATAAGAAGAGGGATCAGTTTGTCACAGAAGTAAAGTGTGACCCGAAAAAATGACTCCTCTTTTTCCTCTCTGTTAACACTAGTGATAATAACTTCAGACATAGTAGCGAGTCTAACCATTAGCAAGTGAAAATTGTTGGTGTTACAGCATGCTTTTCTAATATAAGAGAAGTCAGATTGTGACAGAAGTAAAGTGTGACCAGAAAAAACTGACTCCTCTTTCCTGTCTGTTAACACTAGTGACAAATAACTTCAGACATAAGTAGCAAGTTACAGTATCTAACAGAGTGAAAATTGTTGGTGTTACATCTGTACTTTTTAATATAAGAAGAAGTCAGTTTATGCAGAATTAAGTGAAGTGAAAAACTGACTCCCCTCCTTTCCTTTCTGTTAACACTATTGACAAATAGCTTTGAACATAAGTATGAGTTAACATGCAGCGGTGAAATTTTTGCTGTTCGTGTTACTTTTTAATATAAGGGGAGTCAGATTGTGACAGAAGTGAAGTGTGACCAGAAAAAACGTCCCTCCTTTTTTCCTCTCTGTTAACACTGGTAAATAACTTCAATTTATAAGTAGAAGTCTAAATGTATGAAGTGAAAATTGTTGGTGTTACATCATGCTTTTTAATATAAGAGAGAGTCAGATTGGCAGAAGTAGTGTTGAAAAAACTGACTCCCCCTCCTTTTTTCCTCTTTCTGTTAACACTAGTGACAAATAACTGAACATAATGGCAGAGAGTCACAACATGCCAGCAAGTGAAAATTGTTGGTGTTACATCATGCTTTTTAATATAAGAAGAAGTCAGTTGTCACAGAAGTAAGTGTGACCGAAAAAACTGACTCCTCAGCACCATTTCTGTTAACAGTGTTGACAAATAACTTCCAGACATAAGTAGCAGAGGTCACAACATGCCAGCAGAGTGAAAATTGTTGGTGTTACATCATGCTTTTTGATGTAAGAGGGAGTCAGATTGTGACAGAAGTAAAGTGTGACCGAAAAAAGTGACTCCCCTCCTTTTTTCCTCTGTTAACACTAGTGACAAATAACTGAACATAAGTAACAGAGATACAGCATTATAGCAGAGTGAAAATTGTTGGTGTTACAACGTATTTTCTAATATAAGAGGAGTCAGATTGTGACAAGTAAAGTGTGACCCGAAAAATAGCTCTCTCCTTTTTCCTCTGTTAACACTAGTGATAAATAACTGAACATAAGTAGCAGAGGTCACAACATGCCAGCAGAGTGAAAATTGTTGGTATTACCATGTGTATAATGAGAGAGTCAGATTGTGACAGAAGTAAGTGTGACCCGAAAAAGCTGACTCCTCTTTCCTCTCTGTTAACACTAGTGACAAATAACTTCAGACATAAGTAGCGGAGGTCACAACATGCCAGCAGAGTGAAATTGTTGGTGTTACATCATGCTTTTAATGTAAGAGAGTCAGATTGTGACAAGTAAAGTGTGACACGAAAAAATGACTCCTCCTTTTTTCCTCTCTATTAACACTAGTGACAAATAACTGATTATAAGTATGAGGTCACAACATATAGCCAGTGAAAATTGTTGGTGTTACATCATGCTTTTTAATGTAGAGAGTCAGATTGTGACAGAAGTAAAGTGTGACCGAAGAAAGAACTGACTCCTCCTTTTTCCTCCTGTTAACACTAGTGACAATAACTTCAGACATAAAAATGCTGGGGTCACAACATACCAGCAGTGAGTGTTGGTAATTACATCCATGCTTTTTAATGTAAGAGGAGTCAGATTGTGACAGAAGTAAAGTGTGACCGAAAAAACTGACCCTCCATGCCCTCTCTGTTAACACTAATTAAATAACTTCAGACATAAGTAGCAGAGGTCACAACATGCCAGCAGAGTGAAAATTGTTGGTGTTACATCATGCTTTTTTAATATAAGAAGAGAGTCAGTTTGTCACAGGAGTAAAGTGTGACCCGAAAAAAACTGACTCCCCTCCTTTTTTCCTTTCTGTTAACACTATTGACAAGCCCTTTTGGACATAAGTAGCAGGGTCACAACATGCCAGCAGAGTGTAATTTTTGCTGTTGCGTGTGCCACTTTTAATATAAGAGAGTCAGTTGTATGACCAGAAGTAAAGTGTGACCGAAAAAACTAGCTCCCCTCTTTTCCTCTCTGTTAACACTAGTGACAAATAACTAAGACATATTGCAGAGGTCACAACATGCCAGCAGAGTGAAAATTGGTGTTACAGCATGCTTTTTAATAAGAGGAGTCAGATTGTGACAAAGTGAAGTGTGACCCGAAAAAACTGGCTTTCCCTCCTTTTTCCTCTCTGTTAACACTAGTGACAAATAACTTCAGACATAAGTAGCAGAGGTCACAACGCCAGCAGAGTAAGAAAATTGTTGGTGTTATCATGCTTTTAATGTAAGAGGGGAGTCAGATTGTGACAGAGAAGTAAATCATGACCAGCAAAACTGACTCCCCCTCCTTTTTCCTCTGGTAACACTAGTGACAAATAGCTAGACATAAGTAGCAAGTCATGCAGCAGAGTGAAAAATTGTTGGTGTTACATCGCTTTTAATATAAGAGGGGAGTCAGATTGTGACAGAAGTAAAGTGTGACCCGAAAAAAACTGACTCCCCTCCTTTTTTCCTCTCTGTTAACACTAGTGAGAAATAACTGAACATAAGTAGCAGAGGTCACAACATGCCAGCAGAGTGAAAATTGTTGGTGTTACAGCATGCTTTTTAATGTAAGAGAGTCAGATTATGACAGAAGTAAAAGTGTGACCAGCAGCTCCCTCCTTTTTCCTCTCTGGTAACACTAGTGACAAATAACTTCAGACATAAGTAGCAGGAGTCACAACATGCCAGCAGAGTGAAAATTTTGCTGTTGCGTGTTACTTTTTAATAGCCTAGAAGTCAGATTGTGACAGAGTAAGTGTGACCGAAAAACTGACTCCCCTCCTTTTTTCCTCTCTGTTAACACTAGTGACAAACCAACCAGACATAAGTAGCAGTGCACAACAGCACCAGCAGAGTGAAGAAAATTGTTGGTGTTTACAGCATGCTTTCTAATATAAGAGAGTCAGATTGTGACAGAAGTAAGTGTGACAAAAATGACTCCCCTCCTTTTTCCTCTCTGTTAACACTAGTGACAAATAACTTCAGACATAAGTAGCAGAGGTCACAACATGCCAGCAGAGTGAAAATTGTTGGTGTTACAGCATGCTTTTCTAATATAAGAGGGGAGTCAGATTGTGACAGAAGTAAAGTGTGACCAGCAGCTCCCCCTCCTTTTCCTCTCTGTGCCTAGTAAATAACTAGACCTCGTAGCAGAGGTCACAACATGCCCATGAGTGAAATTGTGGTGTTACATCATGCTTTTTAATGTAGAGGAGTCAGATTGTAGACAGAAGTAAAGTATGACCCGAAAAAACTGACTCCCTCCTTTTTTTCCTCTCTGTTAACACTAGTGACAAATAACTTCCAGACATAAGTAGCAGAGGTCACAACATGCAGCAGGCTCAAAATTGGTATCATGCTTTTTTAATGTAAGAGGGGAGTCAGTTTGTCACAGAAGTAAAGTGTGACCCGAAAAAAACTGACTCCCCTCCTTATTTCCTCTCTATTAACACTATTACGACAAATAAATTCAGACATAAGTAGCAGAGGTCACAACATGCCAGCAGAGTGAAAATTGTTGATATTACATCTTGCATTTTTAATATAAGAGGTGAGTCAGTTTGTGTGTGACCAGCTGAGCTCCCCTCCTTTTTCCTCTCTGTTAACACTAGTGACAAATAACTTCAGACATAAGTAGCAGAGGTCACAACATGCCAGCAGTGAAAATTGTTGGTGTTACATCATTGTTTTTAATATAGAAGAAGTCAAGTTTGTATTGAGAAGTAAAGTGTGACCCGAAAAAACTGACTCCCTCCTTTTCCTGTCTGTTAACACTAGTGACAAATATTTCAGACATAAGAAGTACTTGAGAGGTCACAACATGCCAGCAGAGTGGTAGTGGTGTTACATCATGCTTTAATATAAGAGAGAGTCAGTTTGTCACAGGAGTAAAGTGTGGCCGAAAAAACTGACTCCCCTCCTTTTTTTCCTTTCTGTTAACACTATTGACAAATAACTTCAGACATAAGTAGCAGAGGTCACAACATACCATGATGAAAATTTTTGCTGTTGCGTGTTACTTTTTTAATATAAGAGGGGAGTCAGATTGTGACAGAAGTGAAGTGTGACCCGAAAAAAACTGACTCCCCTCCTTTTTTCCTCTCTGTTAACACTAGTGAGAAATAACTTCAGACATAAGTAGCAGAGGTCTAAATATGCCAGCAGGTGAAAATTGTTGGTGTTATCATGCACTGCAATGTAGAGGGGTGGATTGTGACAGAAGTAAGTGTGACCCGAAAAGCAGCTCCCCTCACTTTTTCCTCTCTGTTAACACTATTTGACAAATAACTTCAGACATAAGTAGCAGGGTCTAAATATACATAGAGTGAAAATTGTTGGTGTTACATGTGCTTTTTAATATAAGAGGAGTCAGATTGTGACAGAAGTAAAGTGTGACCCGAAAAACTGGCTCCCTCCTTTTACTCTCTGTTAACACCTAAGTGACAAATACTTCAGAAATAAGTAGCAGAGGTCACAACATGCCAGCAGAGTGAAAATTGTTGGTGTTACATCATGGCTTTTTAATATAAGAAGAGAGTCGGTTGTCACAGGGTAAAGTGTGACCAGAAAAACTGACTCCTCTTTTCCTTTCTGTGCTTACTATTGACAAATAACTGAACATAAGTAGCAGAGGTCTAACATGCCAGCAAGTGGTGGTACATCATGCTTTTTAATATAAGAAGAAGTCAGTTTGTCACAGTAAGAAGTGTGACCCGAAAAAACTGACTCCCCTCCTTTTCCTTTCTGTTAACACTATTGACAAATAACTTCAGACATAAGTAGCAGAGGTCAAATATGCCAGCAGTGAAAATTGTTGGTGTTACATCTTGCATTTTTAATATAAGAGAGGAGAAGTCAGTTTGTGACAAGTAAAAGTATGACCAAAAAACTGACTCCTCTTTTTCCTTTCTGTTAACACTATTGACAAATAACTTCAGACATAATGTAGAGATCTAACATGCCAGCAGAGTGAAAATTGTTGATTCCATCATGCTTTTTGATGTAAGAGAGTCAGATTGTGACAGAAGTAAAGTGTGACACCGAAAAACTGACTCCCCTCTCCTTTTTCCTCTCTGTATTTTAAGTAGCCAATACTTCAGACATAAGTAGCAGGGTCACAACATGCCAGCAGAGTGAAAATTGTTGTTACAGCATACTTTTCTAATATAAGAGGGAGTCAGATTAGTGACAAGTAAAAGTGTGACCCGAAAAAATGACTCCCCTCCTTTTTTCCCTCTCTGTTAACACACTAGTGACAAATAACTTCCAGACACCGTGAGGTCACTGCCAGCAAGTGAAAATTGTTGGTGTTACAGCATGCTCCTAATATAAGAGAGTGAATTGTGACAGAAGTAAAAGTGTGACCAAGAAAAAACTGACTCCCTCCTTTTTCCTCTCTGTTAACACTAGTGACAAATAACTTCAGACATAAGTAGCAGAGGTCACAACATGCCAGCAGAGTGAAAATTGTTGGTGTTATCATGCTTTTTTAATGTAAGAGAAGTCAGATTGTGACAGAAATAAGTGTGACCGAAAAACTGACTCCCCTCCTTTTTCCTCTCTGTTAACACTAGTGACAAATAACTGAACATAAGTAGCAGAGGTCACAACATACCAGCAGAGTGAAAATTGTTGGTGTTACATCATGCTTTTAATGTAAGAGGGAGTCAGTTTGTCACACAGAAGTAAAAGTGTGACCGAAAAAACTGACTCCCCTCATATTCTCTCTCTATTAACACTATTGACAAATAAATTCAGACATAAGTAGCAGAGGTCACAACATGCCAGCAGAGTGAAAATTGTTGATTATTACATCTTGCATTTTAATATGAAATTGAGTCAGTTTGTGACAAGTGTGACCGAAAAAACTGACTCCCCTCCTTTTTCCTCTCTGTTAACACTGAAGTGACAAATAACTTCCAGACATAAGTAGCAGAGGTCACAACATGCCAGCAGAGTGAAAATTGTTGGTGTTACATCATTGTTTTTAATATAGAAAGAGTCAGAGTTTGTGACAGTAAAGTGTGACCGAAAAAACTGACTCCCCCTCCTTTTTCCTGTCTGTTAACACTAGTGACAAATAACTTCAGACGCGCAAGTAGCGAAGAGGTCACAACATGCCAGAGTGGTGTTGGTGTTACATCATGCTTTTTAATATAGAAAGAGTCAGTTTGTGCAGAGGGTAAAGTGTGACCAGAAAAACTGACTCCCCTCCTTTTCCTTTCTGTTAACACTATTGATAAATCTTCAGACATAAGTAGCAGAGGTCACAACATGCCAGCAGGTGAAAATTTTTTTAACATTGCGTATTACTTTTAATATATAAGAGGGAGATCCAGATTGTGACAAGTGAGTAGTGACCGAAAAAAACTGACTCCCCTCCTTTTTTCCTCTCTGTTAACACTAGTGAGAAATAACTTCAGACATAAGTAGCAGAGGTCTAAATATGCCAGCAGAGTGAAAATTGTTGGTGTTACATCATGCTTTTTTAATATAAGAGTCAGATTGTGACAGAAATGAAAGTGTGACCAGAAAAAAAGCAGCTCCCCTCCTTTTTTCCTCTGTTAACACTAGTGACGATAACTTCAGACATAAGTAGCAGGAGTCACAACATGCCAGCAGAGTGAAAATTGTTGAGTGTTGTTACATCATGCTTTTAATATAAAGAAGAGAGTCAGTTTGTCTAGAAGTAAAGTGTGACCAGAAAAAACAGCTCCCTCCTTTTTCCTTTCTGTTAACAGTATTGACAAACCCTTCCAGACATAAGTAGCAGAGGTCAAAATATGCCAGCAGAGTGAAATTGTTGTAGTGTTATCTCGTTTGCCAATATAGAGAGGAGAGTCAGTTTGTGACAAGTAAGTGTGACCGAAAAAAACTGACTCCTCTCCTTTTTTCCTTTCTGTTAACACTATTGACAAATAACTTCAGACATAAGTAGCAGAGGTCACAACATGCCAGCAGGTAGAAAATTGTTGGTGTTACATCATGCTTTTGATGTAGAGGGGAGTCAGATTGTGACAGAAGTAAAGTGACCGAAAAAAGTGACTCCCCTCCTTTTTTCCTCTGTGCACTAGTGACAAATAACTGAACATAGTGCAGAGGTCACAACATGTGGCAAGAGTGAGGTGTTGGTGTTACAGCATGCTTTTCTAATATAAGAGAGTCAGATTGTGACAGAAGTAAAGTGTGACCGAAAAATGACTCCCTCCTTTTTTCCTCTCATATTAACACTAGTGACAAATAACTTCAGACATAAGTAGCAGAGGTCACAACATGCCAGCAGAGTGAAAATTGTTGGTGTTACATCATGCTTTTTAATATAAGAAGAAGTCAGTTTGTCACAGAAGTAAAAGTGTGACCAAAAAAAACTGACTCCCTCCTTTTTTCCTTTCTGTGCCACTATTGACAAATAACTTCAGACATAAGTAGCAGAGGTCAAAATATGCCAGCAGAGTGAAAAATTGTTGGTGTTATCTTGCATTTTTAATATAAGAGGAGAGTCAGTTTGTGACAGGAAGTAAGTGTGACCCGAAAAAGCTAAACCTCTCCTTTTTTCCTTTCTGTTAACACTATTGACAAATAACTTCAGACATAAGTAGCAGAAGGTCACAACATGCCAGCAGAGTGAAAATTGGTGAGTGTTACATCATGCTTTTTGATGTAAGAGAGTCAGATTGTGACAAGAAGTAAAGTGTGACCCGAAAAAAAACTGACTCCTCCCTTTTTCCTCTCTGTGCCCACTAGTGACAAATAACTTCCAGACATAAGTAGCAGAGGTCACAACATGCCAGCAAAGTGAAAATTGTTGGTGTTACAGCATGCTTTTCTAATATAAGAGGGAGTCAGATTGCTGACAAAGTAAGTGTGACCGAAAAAATGACTCCCCTCCTTTTTCCTCTCTGTTAACACTAGTGACAAATAACTTCAGACATAAGTAGCAGAGGTCACAACATGCCAGCAGAGTGAAAATTGTTTGGTGGTACAGCATGCTTTTCTAATATAAGAGAGTCAGATTGTGACAGAAGTAAAGTGTGACCGAAAAAAGCGAGCTCCCCTCCTTTTTCCTCTCTGTCAAATAACTTCCAGACACATAAGTAGCAAGAGGTCACAACATGCCAGCAGAGTGAAAATTATTTGGTGTTACATCATGCTTTTTAATGTAAGAGGGAGTCAGATTGTGACAGAAGTAAGTGTGACCGAAAAAGCAGCTCCCCTCCTTTTCCTCCTGTTAACACTAGTGACAAATAACTTCAGACATAAGTAGCAGAGGTCACAACATGCCAGCAGAGTGAAAATTGTTGGTGTTACATCATGCTTTTTTAATGTAAGAGGGGAGTCAGTTTGTCACAGAAGTAAAGTGTGACCCGAAAAAAACTGACTCCCCTCCTTATTTCCTCTCTGTTAACACTATTGACAAATAAATTCAGACATAAGTAGCAGAGGTCACAACATGCCAGCAGAGTGAAAATTGTTGATATTACATCTTGCATTTTTAATATAAGAGGTGAGTCAGTTTGTGACAGAAGTGTGACCCGAAAAAAACTGACTCCCCTCCTTTTTTCCTCTCTGTTAACACTAGTGACAAATAACTTCAGACATAAGTAGCAGAGGTCACAACATGCCAGCAGAGTGAAAATTGTTGGTGTTACATCATTGTTTTTTAATATAAGAAGAGAGTCAAGTTTGTGACAGAAGTAAAGTGTGACCCGAAAAAAACTGACTCCCCTCCTTTTTTCCTCTCTGTTAACACTAGTGACAAATAACTTCAGACATAAGTAGCAGAGGTCTAACATACCAGCAAGTGAAAAATTGTTGGTGTTACATCATGCTTTTAATATAAAGAGAGAGTCAGTTTGTCACAGGGTAAGTGTGACCGAAAAAGCAGCTCCCCCTCTTTTTCCTTTCTGTTAACACTATTGACAAATAACTTCAGACATAAGTAGCAGGAGTCACAACATGCCAGCAGAGTGAAATTTTGCTGTTCACGTGTTACTTTTTTTAATATAAGAGGGAGTCAGATTGTGACAGAAGTGAAGTGTGACCGAAAAAACTGACTCCTCCTTTTTCCTCTGTTAACACTAGTGAGAAATAACTTCAGACATAAGTAGCAGAGGTCTAAATATGCAGCAGAGTGAAAATTGTTGGTGTTACATCATGCTTTTTAATATAAAAGTCAGATTGTGACAGAAGTAAAGTGTGACCCGAAAAAACTGACTCCCCTCTTTTTTTTCCTCTCTGTTAACATAGTGACAAATAACTGAACCATAGAAGTAGCAGAGGTCACAACATGCCAGCAGAGTGAAAATTGTTGGTGTTACATCATGCTTTTTTAATATAAGAAGAGAGTCAGTTTGTCACAGAAGTAAAGTGTGACCCGAAAAAAACTGACTCCCCTCCTTTTTTCCTTTCTGTTATGTATTTGATAAATAACTTCAGACATAGAAGTAGCAGAGGTCAAAATATGCCAACTTGGAAGTGAAAATTGTTGGTGTTACATCTTGCATTTTTAATATAAGAGGAGAGTCAGTTTGACAGAAGTAAGGAGTGTGACCAGAAAAAGCCAATCCTCTCTTTTTTCCTTTCTGTTAACACTATTGACAAATAACTTCAGACATAAGTAGCAGAGGTCACAACATGCCAGCAAATTTGAAAATTGTTGGTGTTACATGTGCTTTTTGATATATGAAGTCAGGTGTGACAGAAGTAAAGAAGTGTGACCAGAAAAAGTGACTCCCCTCCTTTTTCCTCTCTGTTAACACTAGTGACAAATAACTTCAGACATAAGTAGCAGAGGTCACAACATGCCAGCAGAGTGAAAATTGTTGGTGTTACAGCATGCTTTTCTAATATAAGGGAATCAGGTGTGACAAGTAAAAGTGTGACCCGAAAAAATGACTCCCCCTCCTTTTTCCTCTCTGTTAACACTGGTGACAAATAACTTCAGACATAAGTAGCAGAGGTCACAACATGCCTTAGAGTGAAAATTGTTGGTGTTACATCATGCTTTTTAATGTAAGAGAGTCAGATTGTGACAGAAGTAAGTGTGACCGAAAAAACTGACTCCCCTCTTTCCTCTCTGTTAACACTAGTGACAAATAACTTCAGACATAAGTAGCGGAGGGTCACAACATGCCAGCAGAGTGAAAATTGTTGGTGTTACATCATGCTTTTAATGTAAGAAGTCAGGTGTGACAAGTAAAGTGTGACCCGAAAAAACGACTCCTCACTTTCCTCCTGTTAACACTAGTGACAAATAACTTCAGACATAGCGCCCAGAGGTCACAACATGCCAGCAGTGAAAATTGTTGGTGTTACATCATGCTTTTTAATGTAAGAGGGAGTCAGATTGTGACAGAAGTAAAGTGTGACGAAAAAACTGACTCCTCCCTTTTTTCCTCTCTGTTAACACTAGTGACAAATAACTTCAGACATAGAAAGTAGCAGAGGTACAACATGCCAGCAGAGTGAAAATTGTTGGTGTTACATCATGCTTTTAATATAAGAAGAGAGTCAGTTTGTCACGGTAAGTGTGACCCGAAAAATGACTCCCCTCCTTTTCCTTTCTGTTAACACTATTGACAAATAACTTCAGACATAAATTGCAGAGTCACAACATGCCAGCAGAGTGAAAATTTTTGCTGTTAGTGTTTACTTTTTAATATAAGAGAGTCAGATTGTGACAAGTAAGTGTGACCGAAAAAACTGACTCCCCTCCTTTTTCCTCTCTGTTAACACTAGTGACAAATAACTTCAGACATAAGTAGCAGAGGTCACAACATGCCAGCAGAGTGAAAATTGTTAGTGTTACAACATGCTTTTTAATGTAAGAGGGGAGTCAGATTGTGACAAGTAAAAGTGCTGACCCGAAAAAACTGACTCCCCTCCTTTTTCCTCTCTGTTAACACTAGTGACAAATAACTTCAGACATAAGTAGCAGAGGTCACAACATGCCAGCAGAGTGAAAAATTGTTAGGTGTTACATCATGCTTTTTTAATGTAGAGAGTCAGATTGTGACAGAAGTAAAAGTGTGACCGAAAAAAACTGACTCCTCCTTTTTCCTCTGTTAACACTAGTGACAAATAACTTCAGACATAAGTAGCAGAGGTCACAAATATGCCAGCAGAGTGAAGAAATTGTTGGTGTTACATCATGCTTTTTAATATATAGAGGAGTCAGATTGTGACAGTAAAGTGTGACCGAAAAAGCAGCTCCCTCTTTTTCCTCTGTGCACTAGTGAAATAACTTCAGACATAAGTAGCAGGGTCTAACATGCCAGCAGAGTGGTGTTGGTGTTGTATGCTTTTTAATGTAGAGGAGTCAGATGACAGTAAGTGTGACCGAAAAAACGCTCCCCTCCTTTTTCCTCTCTGTTAACACTAGTGACAAATAACTTCAGACATAAGTAGCAGGAGTCGCAACATGCCAGCAGAGTGAAAAATTGTTGGTATCATGCTTTTTAATGTAAGAGAGTCAGATTGTGACAAGTAAAGTGTGACCCGAAAAAACTGACTCCCCTCCTTTTTCCTCTATTAACACTATTGACAAATAACTTCAAACATAGTAGCAGAGGTCCTAAATATGCCAGCAGAGTGAAAATTGTTGGTGTTATCATGCTTTTAATATAAGAGGGGTGGTGTGACAAGTAAGTGTGACCGAAAAAAACTGACTCCCCCTCCTTTTCCTCTCTGTTAACACTAGTGACAAATAACTTCCAGACATAGTAGCAGAGGTCACAACATGCCAGCAGAGTGAAAATTGTTGCTGTTACATCATGCTTTTTAATATAAGAAGAGTCAGTTTGTCACAGAAGTAAGAGTGTGACCAGAAAAAACTGACTCCCCTCCTTTTTTCCTTTCTGTTAACATATTGACAGCCAACGACATAGTAGCAGAGGTCAAAATATGCCAGCAGAGTGAAAATTGTTGGTGTTACATCTTGCATTTTTAATATAAGAGGAGAAGTCAGTTTGTGACAGAAGTAAAAGTGACCGAAAAAACTGACTCTCTCCTTTTTCCTTTCTGTTAACACTATTGACAAATAACTTCCAGACATAAATTGGCAGAGAGTCAACATACCAGCAAGTGAAAATTGTTGGTGTTACATCATGCTTTTTGATGTAGAGAGTCAGATTGTGACAGAGAGTAAGTGTGACCCGAAAAAAACTGACTCCCTCCTTTTTCCTCTCTACCATTAACACTAGTGACAAATAACTTCAGACATAAGTAGCAGAGGTCACAACATGCCAGCAGAGTGAAAATTGTTGGTGTTAGCATGCTTTTCTAATATAAGAGGGGAGTCAGAGTGTGACAGAAGTAAAGTGTGACCCGAAAAAAAATGACTCCCCTCCTTTTTTCCTCTCTGTTAACACTAGTGACAAATAACTGAACATAAGTAGCAGAGGTCACAACATGCCAGCAGAGTGAAAATTGTTGGTGTTACAGCATGCTTTTCTAATATAAGGGGAGTAGATTGTGACAGAAGTAAGTGTGACGAAAAAACTGACTCCCCTCCTTTTTTCCTCTCTGTTAACACTAGTGACAAATAACTTCAGACACTCATGTAGAGAGGTCACAACATGCCAGCAGTGGTGTTGGTGTTACATCATGCTTTTAATGTAGAGGGGAGTCAGATTGTGACAAGTAAAGTGTGACCAGAAAAAAACCAGTTCCCCCTCCTTTTTTCCTCTGTTACTAATGACAAATAACTTCCAAGACATAAGTAGCAGAGGTCTAACCTGCCAGCAGAGTGAAAATTGTTGGTATCATGCTTTTTAATGTAAGAGGGAGATCAGTTTGTCACAAGTAAAGTATGACGAAAAAAACTGACTCCTCATATTTCCTCTCTGTTAACACTATTGACAAATAACTTCAGACATATTAGCAAGAGGTCTAAATATGCCAGCAGAGTGAAAATTGTTGGTGTTACATCATGCTTTTAATATAGAGAGTCAGATTGTGACAGAAAGTAAAGTGTGACCGAAAAAAAACTGACTCTCCCCTCCTTTTTCCTCTCTGTTAACACACTAGTGACAAATAACTTCAGACATAAGTAGCAGAGGTCACAACATGCCAGCAGAGTGAAAATTGTTGCTGTTACATCATGCTTTTTAATATAAGAAGAAGTCAGTTTGTCACAAGTAAAAGAGTGTGACCGAAAAAACTGACTCCTCCTTTTACCCTTTCTGTTAACACTATTGACAAATAACTGAACATAAGTAGCAGAGGTCAAAATATATGCCAGCAGAGTGAAAATTGTTGGTGTTACATCATTTCAATACTTATAAGAGGAGGAGTCAGTTTGTGACAGAAGTAAAAGTGTGACCCGAAAAAAACTGACTCCTCTCCTTTTTTCCTTTCTGTTAACACTATTGACAAATAACTTCAGACATAAGTAGCAGAGGTCACAACATGCCAGCAGAGTGAAAATTGTTGAGTGTTACATCATGCTTTTGAGCCTGTAAGAGAAGTCAGATTGTGACAGAAGTAAAGTGTGACCGAAAAAACTGACTCCCTCCTTTTTTCCTCTCTGTTAACACTAGTGACAAATAACTTCAGACATAAGTAGCAGAGGTCACAACATGCCAGCAGAGTGAAAATTGTTGGTGTTACAGCATGCTTTTCTAATATAAGAGGAGTCAGATTGACAAGTAAAGTGTGACCGAAAAAATGACTCCCCTCCTTTTTCCTCTCTGTTAACACTAGTGACAAATAACTTCAGACATAAGTAGCAGAGGTCACAACATGCCAGCAGAGTGAATTGTTGGTGTTACAGCTCTTTTCTAATATAAGAGGAGTCAGATTGTGACAGAAATAAGTGTGACCAGAAGCAGCTCCCCCTCCTTTTTCTCTCTCTGTTAACACTAGTGACAAATAACTACAGACACATAAGTAGCAAGTCACAACATGCCAGCAGAGTGAAAATTGTTGGTGTTACATCATGCTTTTTAATGTATAAGAGAGTCAGATTTAGCTGACAGAAGTAAAAAGTGTGACCGAAAAAACTGACTCCCCTCCTTTTTCCTCTCTGTTAGCACTAGTAGTAAAATAACTTCAGACATAAGTAGCAGAGGTCACAACATGCCAGCAGAGTGAAAATTGTTGGTGTTACATCATGCTTTTTAATGTAAGAGGGAGTCAGTTTGTCACAAGTAAAGTGTGACCGAAAAAACTGACTCCCTCCTTATTTCCTCTCTGTGTTAACACTATTGACCATTAAATTCAGACATAAGTAGCAGAGGTCACAACATACCAGCAAGTGAAATTGTTGATATTACAGCATCTTGCATTTTAATATAAGAGGTAGGAGTCAGTTTGTGGCATTGTGACCGAAAAAAACTGACTCCCCTCCTTTTTCCTCTCTGTTAACACTAGTGATAAATAACTTCAGATATAAGTAGCAGAGGTCACAACATGCCAGCAGAGTGAAAAATTGTTGGTGTTACATCATTGTTTTTAATATGAAGAGAAGTCAAGTTGTGTGTAGAAGTAAAAGTGTGACCCGGAAAAAACTGACTTCCCTCCTTTTTTCCTTTCTGTTACCACTATTGACAAATAACTTCAGACATAAGTAGCAGAGGTCACAACATGCCAGCAGAGTGAAAATTGTTGGTGTTACATCATGCTTTTTAATGTAAGAGGAGTCAGATTGTGACAAGTAAGTGTGACCCGAAAAAACTGACTCCTCCTTTTTTTTCCTCTGTTAACACTAGTAACAAATAACTGAACGCATAAGTAGCAGAGGTCACAACATACCAACAGAGTGAAATTGTTGGTGTTATCATGCTTTTAATGTAAGAGGGGAGTCAGATTGTGACAGAAGTAAAGTGTGACCAGAAAAAACTGAAGAGCTCCCCTCCTTTTTTTCCTCTGTTAACACTAGTGACAAATAACTTCAGACATAAGTAGCAGAGGTCACAACATGCCAACAGAGTGAAAATTGTTGGTGTTACATCATGCTTTTTTAATGTAAGAGGGGAGTCAGATTGTGACAGAAGTAAAGTGTGACCGAAAAAACTGATCCCCTCCTTTTTCCTTTCTGTGCTTACTATTGACAAATAACTTCCAGACATAAATAGCAGAGGTCACAACATGCCAGCAGAGTGAAAATTGTTGGTGTTGCATACAATATAAGAGGAGTCAGATTGTGACAGAAGTAAAGTGTGACCAAAAAACATTCCCTCCTTTTCCCCTTTCTGTGCTTACTATTGACAAATAACAGACATAAGTAGCAGAGGTCAAAATATGCCAGCAAGTGAAAATTGTTGGTGTTATCCTGCATTTTTAATATAAGAGGAGTCAGATTGTGACGAAGTAAAGTGTGACCAGCAAGCAGCTCCCCTCCTTTTTCCTCTCTATTAACACATTGATAATAACTTCCAGACATAAGTAGCAGAGGTCACAACATGCCAGCAGAGTGAAAATTGTTGGTGTTACATCATGCTTTTTAATGTAAGAGGGAGTCAGGTGTGACAGAAGTAAAGTGTGACCGAAAAAAAATGACTCCCCTCCTTTTTTCCTTTCTGTTAACACTATTGACAAATAACTGAACATAAGTAGCAAGGGTGCAACATGCCAGCAGAGTGAAAATTTTTGCTGTTACATCATGCTTTTTTGAATATAAGAAGAGAGTCATTTTGTCACAGGAGTAAAGTGTGACCCGAAAAAAACTGACTCCCCTCCTTTTTTCCTTTCTGTTAACACTATTGACAAGCCAACTGGAACATAAAGTAGCAGGGTCACAACATGCCAGCAGAGTGAAAATTTTGTATTTGCGTGTTACTTTTTTTAATAAGAGGGGAGTCAGGTGTGACAGAAGTAAGTGTGACCAGCAGCTCCCCTCCTTTTTCCTCTCTGTTAACACTAGTGACAAATAACTTCAGACATAAGTAGCAGAGGTCACAACATGCCAGCAGAGTGAAAATTGTTGGTGTTACATCATCTTTTTAATGTAGAGAAGTCAGATTGTGACAGAAGTAAGTGTGACCGAAAAAAAACTGACTCCCCTCTTTTCCTCTCTGTTAACACTAGTGACAAATAACTTCAGACATAAGTAGCAGTACAACATGCCAGCAGAGTGAAAAATTGTTGGTGTTACATCATGCTTTTAATGTAAGAGAGTCAGATTGTGACAGAAGTAAAGTGTGACCGAAAGAGGCAGCTCCCCTCCTTTTTTCCTCTCTGTTAGCACTAGTGACAAATAACTTCAGACATAAGTAGCAGAGGTCACAACATACCAGCAGAGTGAAAATTGTTGGTGTTACATCATGCTTTTTTAGTGTAAGAGGGGAGTCAGTTTGTCACAGAAGTAAAGTGTGACCAAACTGACTCCCTCCTTATTTCCTCTGTGCCTATTGTTAAATAAATTCAGACATAAGTAGCAGAGGTCACAACATGCCAGCAGAGTGAAAATTGTTGGTGTTACATCATGCTTTTTTAATGTAAGAGAGTCAGATTGTGACAGAAGTAAGTGTGACCGAAAAAACTGACTCCCCCTCCTTTTTTCCTCTCTCTGTTAACACTAGTGACAAATAACTTCAGACATAAGTAGCAGAAGTCACAACATGCCAACAGAGTGGTGGTGGTGTTACATCATGCTTTTAATGTAAGAGGGTCAGATTGTGACAGAAGTAAGTGTGACCAGAAAAAACTGACTCCTCTTTTTCCTTTCTGTTAACACTATTGACAAATAACTTCAGACATAAGTAGCAGAGGTCACAACATGCCAGCAGAGTGAAAATTGTTGGTGTTACAGCATGCTTTTCTAATATAAGAGGGGAGTCAGATTGTGACAGAAGTAAGTGTGACCCGAAAAAAATGACCCTCCTTTTTCCTTTCTGTTAACACTATTGATAAATAACTTCAGACATAAGTAGCAGAGGTCAAAATATGCCAGCAGAGTGAAAATTGTTGGTGTTACATCCTGCATTTTTAATATAAGAGGGGAGTCAGATTGTGACAAAGTAAGTGTGACCGAAAAAACGGCTCCCCTCCTTTTTCCTCTCTGGTATATAATGACAAATAACTTCAGACATAAGTAGCAGAGGTCACAACATGCCAGCAGAGTGAAAATTGTTGGTGTTACATCATGCTTTTTAATGTAAGAGAGTCAGATTGTGACAGAAGTAAGTGTGACCCGAAAAAATGACTCCCTCCTTTTTTCCTCTCTGTTAACACTAAATGACAAATAACTTCAGACATAAGTAGCAGAGGTCAAAATATGCAGCAGAGTGAAAATTGTTGGTGTTACATCTTGCATTTTTAATATAGAAGTCAGTTTGTGACAGAAGTAAAAAGTGTGACCCGAAAAAAAGCAGCTCCTCTCCTTTTTCCTTTCTATTTAACACTATTGACAAATAACTTCAGACACCAAGTAGCAGAGGTCACAACATGCCAGCAGAGTGAAAATTGTTGGTGTTACATCATGCTTTTGATGTAGAGAGTCAGATTGTGACAAGTAAGTGTGACCAGCATTCCCTCCTTTTTCCTCTCTGTTAACACTAGTGACAAATAACTGAACCTCAAGTAGCAGAAGTGCAACATGCCAGCAGAGTGAAAATTGTTGCTGTTACATCATGCTTGCAATGTAAGAGAGTCAGATTGTGACAGAAGTAAAATTAAGCCGAAAAAAACTGACTCCCCTCCTTTTTCCTCTCTGTTAACACTAGTGACTAACAAATAACTACAGACATAATGTAGAGGTCACAACATGCCAACAGAGTGAAAATTGTTGGTGTTACATCATGCTTTTAATGTAGAGGGGAGTCAGATTGTGACAGAAGTAAAGTGTGACCCAAAAAAACTGACTCCTCCTTTTTCCTTTCTGTTAACACTATTGACAAATAACTTCAGACATAAGTACCAGAGGTCAAAATATGCAAGCAGAGTGAAAATTGTTGGTGTTACAGCATGCTTTTCTAATATAGAGAGTCAGATTGACAGAAGTAAAGTGTGACCGAAAAAAATAGCTCCCCTCCTTTTTCCTTTCTGTTAACACTATTGACAAATAACTTCAGACATAAAGTAGCAGGGTCAAAATACCCAGCAAGTGAAAATTGTTGGTATTTACATCCTGCATTTTTAATATAAGAGAGTCAGGTGTGATAGTAAAGTGTGACCAGAAAAAACAGCTCCCACCTTTCCTCTCTGTTAACACTAGTGACAAATAACTTCAGACATAAGTAGCAGAGGTCACAACATGCCAACCCAGAGTGAAAATTGGTGGTGTTATCATGCTTTTTAATGTAGAGGAGTCAGATTGTGACAGAAGTAAAGTGTATTGTCGAAAAAACTGACTCACCTCCTTTTCCTCTCTGTTAACACTAGTGACAAAATAACTTCAGACATAAGTAGCAGAGGTCACAACAATAGCAGAGTGAAAATTGTTGGTGTTATCATGCTTTTAATGTAAGAGAGTCAGATTGTGACAAGTAGTGTGACCCGAAAAAAAACTGACTCCCCCTCCTTTTTCCTTTCTGTTAACACTATTGACAAATAACTAGACATAAGTAGCAGAGATCACAACATGCCAGCAGAGTGAAAATTGTTGGTGTTACATCATGCTTTTAATGTAAGAGAGTCAGATTGTGACAGAAGTAAGTGTGACCAGAAAAAATGACTCCCCTCCTTTTTCCTCTCTGTTAACACTATTGACAAATAACTTCAGACATAAGTGTGAGGTCAAAATATGCCAGCAGAGTGAAAATTGTTGAGTGTTACATCTTGCATTTTTAATATAAGAGGAGAGTCAGTTTGTGACAGAGAAGTAAAGTGTGACCCGAAGCAGCTCCTCTCCTTTTTCCTTTCTGTTAACACTATTGACAAATAACTTCAGACATAAGTAGCAGAGGTCACAACAATGCCAGCAGAGTGAAAATTGTTGGTGTTACATCATGCTTTTGATGTAAGAGAATCAGGTGTGACAGAAGTAAGTGTGACTGAAAAAACTGACTCCCCTCCTTTGCCTCTCTGTTAACACTAGTGATGATAACTTCAGACATAAGTAGCAGAGGTCAAAATATGCCAGCAAGTGAAAATTGTTGGTGTTACATCTTGTTGCATTTTTAATATAAGAGAGGAGAATCAGATTGTGACAAGTAAAAGTGTGACCGAAAAAACTGGCTCCCCCTCCTTTTTCCTCTCTGTTAACACTAGTGACAAATAACTTCAGACATAAGTAGCAGAGGTCACAACATGCCAGCAGAGTGAAAATTGTTGGTGTTACATCATGCTTTTTAACATAAGAGGAGTCAGGTGTGACAAGTAAGAGTGTGACCGAAAAAAGCTGACTCCCCCTCCTTTCCTTTCTCTTAACACTATTGACAAATAACTTCAGACATAAGTAGCAGAGGTCACAACATGCCAGCAGAGTGAAATTGTTGGTGTTACATCATGCTTTTAATGTAAGAGGAGTCAGATTGTGACAGAAGTAAAAGTGTAACCGAAAACTGACTCCTCCTTTTTCCTCTCTGTTAACACTAGTGACAAAATAACTTCAGACATAAGTAGCAGAGAGTCACAACATGCCAGCAGAGTGAAAATTGTTGGTGTTACATCATGCTTTTTGATGTAGAGGGAGTCCAGATTGTGTTAGAAAGTAAAAGTGTGACCGAAAAAACTGACTCCCCTCTTTTCCTCTCTGTTAACACTAGTGATAAATAACTTCAGACATAAGTAGCAGGCGTCAACATGCCAGCAAGTGAAAATTGTTGGTGTTACAGCATGCTTTTCTAATATAAGAGGGGAGTCAGATTGCGGCAAGTAAGTGTGACCGAAAAAGTAATCCCCTCCTTTTTACTTTTCTGTTAACACTATTGACAAATAACTGGACACTTAAGTAGCAGAGGGTCAAATATACCAGCAGAGTGAAAATTGTTGGTGTTACATCTTGCATTTTTAATATAAGAGGAGAGTCAGATTGTGACAAGTAAGAATGACCAAAACTGACTCCCCTCCTTTTTTCCTTTCTGTTAACACTATTGACAAACTAGAAAAATTTCTAAAGTGAGTGTGTATGCATGTATTTGTCTTGTCTGTCTATCTCTGTACCTGTGTTTGTCTAGAGAGAGAGAGAGAGAGAAAGAGAAGGATAAAATGGCTGACATTAAAATGTAGTCTTGATTAGTCATTGATATCATACAGAGACACAAGCAAAAGAAGTTTGTCAAAGGCAGGCTTGAGGTTGCCAAGCAACCGGTCAGCTGCAGGTCAGAGTAATTAGTCGCACGTGTGCATAAGCACTCTGTGTGTCACTGAAAGTCACAGAAAGTCTCTGAATGAAGCCCCTCGAAGGTGGCCAAAAACAGCCTATAAGGTGTGCGCAAACCAAAAACGGAATCTGTTGGCTTCTTGTCATGTCGACCAGTTCTTGTCGATTTTCAAGTAGTGTTTTAATCTTTGGCCAGAGGTCGTCAGGTAAGAGCATACTCCCAGCTCTTCTGAAATTTCTTCTCTCAAATTAACATGGGAGTACATTGGGCAGGAGATGGGTGTTGCTGCTGAATCTTTGCGTCTTGTATTTTGTGAACTTGGCAAGCTCTCACTCTTGTGCCACCACTGCTGGTTGTGCTTTGTTCTAACAGTCTGGTGCACATTGCTATTTGTAGCCCAGGTGATTGACCTTTGCCTCCACTACCCCTGCTCCACCTGTTCTAACTTTCTATTATCACTCTGTGATGGCATATCTTCCCTTGTGCTCTCCATCAGACGTGTTTCTGGCATGGGCGGATGCGTTTTTAAATGGCTTGTAGGGGGAATTCTAGTGAACTTTAAGTCAACATTCTGCCAATTGTTGTTTGTCTTTTGAGCAAGCTGATCAATCAGCCCTGAACACATATTAACTGGACCTGATTATCCAATGGTCATTCTGAACAGGCTCAGATGTTCATGAACAAAGAGCCCAAACTACAAAGAAAAAATGACAGGATGTATATGTTTTTTCTTCATTTCAGATCATGTTGCCATATATAAGCAATCAAAGACAAGATAATAGTTTCATGAAATAATTAGTAAAAAAGAAAAAATAAAGCATTGCTTAGAATTTTTTTTTTTTTTTTTTTGATTTAGCACAAAGCTCTGACCAACACCAAAATGCCTCCAACAGCCTCTTGCTCAGTGCTGATTTGTTGACAATGGTGTTTTTGTTCTACATTGTTTGTTTCCTGGATCACAGCAATATATAGAGTGTGTTCTTGCCTGAAGTAAGAGCTTAAAAACAGAAGAATCTGAGGGCATTATGAATGAAAGAAAAATGTGAGCTCATCTAGAAGTACCTAAATGTTAAGTTACTAGCCATAAAAAGTTAGCATACAGTTAATTGTTGTTTTGGTTTTCTACTCTGCAACTGTTTTGGTTCAGTCCCACCTCTGTTGTAGCTTTGTTTTCAGCTGCAAGTAATTTTTTTTTATCAAGCTCTAAATCCAACTACCTACCCTGACCACAGCAAATAGCAGGCAGACAAAGTTAACCAATTGTCAACAGGTAAGGCTTTTAACTTTAATTCTGACCTGCCGTTCAGCCCTAATAATAGCGAGTCTATCTTGTGTAGTTTTCCCTGTATGTTATGTATGTGTGTTTGTTTGTCCTGTGCCAGTTCTGTTATGAAAATACAGGTGTGCTGTTGCTGGTACCTGGTTGGAGCAGGACCCCGAAGGTGGAGTTACGTCGGCAACATATGGCAGATAATGCGGGGCCAGGATTGGCGGAGTGTCTCCCCACGAACAATAATCGGAGAAATATGAGCCGTGTCCGCGGCTATTTAAATGAGAGCACTGCTCCTGCATGGTAACCTCTGTTTATTATTAACCATCTATTAACGTTGAATCGTGTAAATTGTGGAGGTTGGTGAGGTATTGTTGCTGGGACTGGGCCAGGTTTAGATTTGCTGACCGTACTGATTGCACTAGGTTCGGCTTTTTGTTAGAAATACTAGTTAGGGGTGCTGTTTCTGATGTTTTTTGTTATTATAAAGTAGTTTAGACAGTGAGGTTTTTGTTTCTCATTTGGTTTAACTTTAGATTAGCATAGGCTCTGTTAGAGTTCTCCTTTTGTTATATTTGTTTGTTCTTTTAAACCTTCTCGCCGCCCTTTGTTCCTTTTGGCCTCACCTCCTTTACGTTAAAATAATCGAACTGCTCATTCAATAAATACCTTTGTTTTCTCCTGCCTGGTTTTATGTTACTTCCTCCATACCCCTTCATCTGGTCGTAACAGCCACAAAGATCCAGATACTTCTCAAAACTTACTTTAAATAATTGCTGTCATAAATCTGGTCTGTTGGATTTGTTGCTAACATATCAACTTAAAAGGCAGTAATGTCAGCATTGTGTTCATAGCTTCTTTCAACACCATGTGTGATCAAAGAACATTGTTATTGCAGTAGTGATGTACTTTAACTACATCTGAAGAGACTGTGCAAAATGTTGCTGTACCCAGGTGTAATGACAATGAAGATCATTCATCTAAAAAAAAAAAACAAGCAAATACCTAAAGCATTGTTAAAATTTTGCCAACTGTAATGCCAGAATGAATGCTGCCGCCTACAGTATTTGTCAATGTGTGGGAAGGAAGACATCTGAAGTCCTCCACAGGTTTTGTCTCACACAAGAAGGGTTATGGCAGTTGTTTTTAAAATTTGGATTAAGCCACAGCTGATTTTAGGTCTATTCCGATGAGAGGGCTTTCATTGTTTGAGTAATCATTTTCATTAGTGCTTTTGTTATTGACCTGGCAAATGAAAAAAGTGGGACTGTGTTCTTTGCGTAATCTGAAATGAATAGGTTTACAGTATTGGCTTTATTTATTGTCATCTGTAATATTAAAAACAGACTTATCTTCACGATGTCAAGCTATGTATCAAGAGAACGCTTTCATGCACAAATATTATTTTAGGCAAAGGGATGAAAGCCAGTGGTGGAGAAGCAGACAAGGCACTTGGTAAATGGATCTTTGGAAATCCAGTGGTTTACCAAGGTGAAGTTAAAACACTCAGGCCGAACACAGGATAAGATGAGTTTCTGCTGACTCCAGTACCTTTCCAAACAGTGAGCGAGGCCAATTTAGCAAAGAGGGAAAAAGATTACAGTAGTAAGAACTAGGGCAACAGAGTACAAAGGAGTAAACTGAGAGGGAAGAAGAGATTGGGTAAATGCGACATCAGATAACTACTTGGACATAGCTGGTTTACTTCTTAAACTAACGACCATAAAGTAATTTCTTTTGTCATAACTAAACTGTGTTTTGGAATTCGACATCTACTGTTTCATGTTGAAAAAACCTGAAATTGGAATTTGTCCAGACTAATGGGGAACTGAATTCAGTAGTTTAGTAGTGTTATTCTGTGATTTTTTTAATTTCAGAGGGTTTACTTTTTCTTAACTCTAATTGTCTGTTTTTCTGATTCATTCAAGCCCTACTATGTTACAACTAGATGGAATCACTGTATTTTGGAAGAAGTCCAGAATGTTACTCTGATTTTGGTTTGTCAAATCCAAAAGGACTGTGAAATCCATTTTATTGAAACCAGTCTAATATGGATGACTAATTGATCAAAACAATGTCATAATTACAATCATTGCAGTGATATGGGCTCATTACCCCTTCTGGATGTAGGAATTTGTCCAATTGAGTGGGTGCTGACAGAGCCACGCTCTGCCTTTCCAGACTTCTAATTTCTTGGTGCCACGTGTACATGTTTGTGCGGCAGAAATCTATTCTGAATGGAGGCTTTCATTAAGTCATCCAATAATGAGCCTGTTTGTCAAAGTACAAATGCCAGAGTGCAGAAGTCATTCAAAGGGGCATTTCCTTGCGGTGTCAATATGCAGCTCTCTTCACCCAGTGCTCAGAAGAACAAAAGTCCAATATCTGGTTCCCTGGACTATTACCTGAAATTAAGAAAGGTGTGTGTATTGGTCCAATTATGTTTTCACAATGTAGCAATGCAGACAGTGTACTTTTATTATTTTTCCTCTTTGTCTTGTGGATGTCTTTCTACTCAGTTGATTACGGTATACATTTTTAATTTACCCCCCAGCTCTACTCACATGTAAACAGTCAATTTGCACTGTGATAGGGTTCTAGCCCATCTGATCTATACACCAATGCCAGTGGGAGTCTCTGACACCGTCTGTCAGCAGGTCATCTTGTAGCAGTGAACACAGCTCTGATTTTTTTCCCTCTCTCTCTGGAATGGAAAGGCCACATGCCAAAGAAGTAATTAGCCTGTTGGACAGTTAAATTTCTGCAAGAGAAGGTGTTCAAGACAAGTCCTGCTGATGGAAGCTTTGTAAGAGTGCAAACCTCCTGCATGAAGACAAAAAGACCATGGAGTCAGTCATTAAGAAAAAGCTTGAGGTAATTTCTCACTAACTTTGATTGACAGAACAATCCATGCTCTCCAAATATTCCTTCATTTTTTACCCTTTACGTTTTGTATCTGTTTCGTTTCACTTGCTACAATTCCATATAGTTAGAATAGTGTAGTAGAATAATGCAGAGAAAGATGTACAAGACTGTAGTTGTTTCCCAACCATCACCCAAACCACACCCTTGGGCAGGTGAATGTGGGACTGACATATTACATACAGCATGTGCAACAGTCTCCACTGCATCATGGGCCTATGTGATATATTACGCCTTTGAAACACAGGGGAGACAGCAAGCACAGACGTGATGTGCATGCAGCTGAAGTCTGCAACAGAGAATGTCCTGAATTATTTGTACAAACAAGGCACCAGGTGGCCTTTGAGGATAACAGTTCATTTAGGTAATGCATGGTGAGAGCACTGTCAAATTTTCCCCAGATGCGTTCTTAACACGCTCAAAGAACAGAAATATAAAGCCACGTTGTGTACGTTTGAAAAATATTGCCAAAATCGCTCATTGTGAAAAGCCTTGAAAATACGCTACTTTGGGAAATGTGTGTAAATGTATCACACCTGAAACTCTTAATGGACATTTGTGGGTTTCATCTAAATAATTGCATCATGATGCCTACATTACAAGAATGTGTGTATGTAACTTATAGTTGCTTTTACTTTCTAGATGTTAAAATAGAGCCATTTGTGGCAAGGCCTTTCTCATGTACAGCCTCAGGTGGCATACAGGATCCCTGACGTGTGTGTGGCTGAATAAAAATGCTATTCAGTACCATTCCTATGCCATATATGTCCAGGCAGGCATTCCTAACTAAAATAAATGATGTTTTATGTCTGGGAGCTAGCACTCAGCTAGCCATGCTTTGCACAGTAAACAAAGCCACCAGGCACAATAAATCCCAGACTAAGATGTATTTCCTGCAACGACAGCACAATCCTAATCTATCCTAATACGCAATCACGGGATATCAGCTCAGTCCTGCTCCTGGTCAATCACTACACTGTAAAGTAAGTAAAGAGATATTATGGTCTGAATGGAATGATAAGCATGTATGTGTGCATGTCTCACGTGGTAGTGTGCCTGTTGGTTTTCCACTGACAATGTGCTGTTTTTGCCCAGCGGAGATGACTTTGCTCTTTAGATTTTTTTCATCTTGGCCTTTCATGTGGAAGTGCAGAATATCCCATGTGTACAAAGTGTTGCCTCTGCTTAATGTTTGCTCCCAGTGTAACCACATCTTCAACGCCCGCTGTAAAACACTAGGGGCTTCATAAAGTCATTTTCCGTTGCTTATGGTGCAAATTTGCAAGCGTGAGCATACTGTTTTGCTTCATAAGACAGCAGTCAACCCACATTTTCCAAGTGTCAGTAAAATAACTCAACTCATTAGGCTTCTAAGTCGTATCAGTTGTTTATGGGATCACAAGAACCAGAACTTTATTGGCGAGTGATTCCCTCAGGCTCTCCCTCTCTTTTATCAGGGTCTGTATCTCTGCATCTTGTGTTAAGCTTACTGTCATCAAGGAGCCCTTTCTCATCTCCATCCACAGTAGTTATCACTGTCCCTATTAACACAGAGCCCCAGTGAAAAAAAAGCCAACAGCCTCCAACTGATCTTATCAAGGTCATCCCCTGGATAGTGCTGAGGAAAATAAAACAGATAAGAGATCTTCCATAACTCAATTAGCTTTTTATCACATAATGCAATTACAAAATTGTCAAGCCTTTGGTGTAAGAGGCCAGGAACACTTTGAAGGAACTAACAATAACAAAGTGGTCAATGCCACTGGGAGAGCGATGGCCCTTTTTGTCTCTTCAGATCAGGGCTGTAGCTCAGTACTGAGGGTAAATCAGAGGGAGCAATGTGGTTTATTTAGCATCCATTGAGTAATGGTAGCCCAATGCAGAACATACCATTCTGGGGCCAGAGCACCCACTGAGATGCTGATAAGAGAGATTAATGGTGTTGTCTGAGAAGCTGGCATACGATCAGTGCTTGAGCAACCCGTGTATCTGCTATCTAAAGCATCTGTATCCCTGCGAAGCACTGAGCTGGATGAGGCAAAAGGACAAGATGTCACATGAATAAATAAAGTGACAAGAACAGGAGAGATCAAATGGCCCGTGCCCGTACATTTTGGTCAATGCACAAAACCTGCATTAAGCCAACACATGAGGAAGAGACAGAGAGATGGAACGAAGGTGGAAATAAAGAAGAGTATAAATAAATCCTCAGGCAGAGAGTTTTGAGTCACAACCACTGAATGTAAATCTTTTTTTGTAAGTGCTCAAATTTGCATGGAAATTGCATTTTGGTCCCAAGTTCTTTCGTGTCAGTGTGTGTATGTGAGTAGGGTGGACTATTATCACCTTTGTAATCTCAGCACTGCGGAGAATCACACTCTGGGTTGTGGATGTGATCTACTTTTTAAACACAGATATTCAAGTTTACCAAGTGTGCGGCTTGTTGCAATGGCAAAAACAGTAGCAAGCAATGAATGTTCATGTACTGTTACGTGCAGAAGAATGGTCTTTCTTGTATGTCATGTCGTGTTATACTATTTCAGCAATAGTTGAAAGTCACAGAAGGAATATAATTTCAATAGAACAGAAGATAGAAAGAAAAAAAACATGGAGTGGGTTACATCAGCAGTGTTTTGTAACCAAAGAAGGAACAGAAATCAGCAATTTGTCCGTCACAGTACCTGCCCAACTGAGTTTCCTTGGTGACTTAAAGGTCCAGTCAAACCAAATAATATCTCACACTGTGTGTAACACTGAGCTCCTTTGATTTCCTCGGGGTTAGAAGCGAACGCTGAGTGTTGGGAAGAGTGGCCAGCTCAACACCATCTGGGCTGGATAGTCATGTTCATTCCCCAACCACAATTAAATTAAAAATGTCAGCAGAGTTAGCTGAACTTACAATGCTCATTCAGACTTGTGCTCTGACACCCACTACATTGTCCAATCACAACATCCCACCAAGAATTTGTAGTGAGCATTTTAGCAATGTATGAAAGTTAAGATGATTTTATCTTTTCTTGTAATTATACAAGTGTAAAATGCCAGGCCTTTAATCCCGTAGCCAGATTATCAAGGTTGTAATTTCCACTAGGAGTGAGGGGACATGTCTGCTCACTTTTCAAAATCTGTGTTTTGCCCCCTTTATTTATGGAGACCATGTTAGCTCATTTAAAACACTCAGCAGAGGTTGCTTCATTCTGTTGATGCATTATTTTCTGATGATCAAGTTTGTTTGTTGGCTATTGATAGCCATGAAATATGCCTTTTTGTTATAGCTGAGGGTTAGTTTATAGTATACAGAAGAGGTTTGTAAACCTTTCATTTGAATATGTGATTTCACCATGACATATACCTGTTATTAGCTGTGTCATTCATTGTAAAGCTGCCTTGGACTGAAATAAAATGAGAGAATGAATGAGGAATCCTAAACTCAATATTTTTAAGAGACACTTCACATGCAATACATACTTTTTTTATTTGCCGTGTTGTTGATTGTTGACTCTTTCCCATAAGCCCTGTAAAGTATGCCTGTATTCATCTCAGGATACTATTTGGAGATCAACAGATGTGCACATTTGGAAAAATCTATTCTCTGAGGTATGTTCTTTCAAAGGTCATATGGTGTAGATAAGCTGGTTTTAGTGTGCTTGTCCATGCATCTTCCATCGGCTTTAATAGAAGCATTCAAAATGTTGGTATGATAATGTAATAACCCTTCCTTCTTTTTTAGTTTCCTTGCTACCAATGAGGAAGTAATGTCTGTAGCCATGGAAACAGACTGTACTTGAGCTGTAAACAAAATCATGGATCTGACTCACTGTACCCCACTGAGGGTGCACTATTTGTGAGATTCAGTCTGTTTTTACTACTGAGTATAGCTATGAATGATACTATTAAGAATACGAAAGCCAATGTAATTTTTGCACTGTTGATAACATATAGGGAACTTTACATTAAAGACCCAAAATCTGTAGCAGTGCTTTTGGGGTTTTACTTATTTTGTCCATAAACACATCACATGGTGTAGTCAGTATGAGTCTTATCCATGCTGGCGTGTCCAACAGGTATGTTGTAGTTTTGAGTTATTCGCTGTAACTACAAGAACATTTTGAACTTATTGAAAGCACCACAGTCTCCTTTAAAAGTTCAGATGTTTGAAGACTGGACAGCTGATTTGAGCAGTAGGGAAGGTGGCCATCATTGACTTGTTTCTTGAAAAAACAACAATGTGTTTATATATTTCATAATAGGACTTCATTTTAAATTTGAGAACAGGTGGAAGTAGGACAAGCTCAGCGGAGATGACTTTGTACACATGGTTTCATTGTGTGAAGTTACAGCTCCAGACTCCATTCATCTGATGGACAGCAAGTATCAATGGCATTATTTACTAAGAGAAAAACACTGTTGCTCTTTGTTAAAGCCCTTCCTTTTTTCCCGGCATTATCTTGGATCTGAACATTGCTATTGTTATAACTGAAGTGCTAGTTGCACTGATAAAACGAACTATCCGCTGCCACTGCCAGAAGAATGGGCTTTGTCTCTGATTGATCTGCACAGTAGGAGACCACTGACGTGACATTGGCACCCCTTGAATGCTCCTGATTGATCACTCCCCAATGATAACAATACTTTTGTCTTCAGAACTGTAACTTCCAGCAGTCATGGTGGGGTGTTGATTTAGTGTGCATTAAAAGCTCGGCCATTTTCTTGACAGTCAGCTTCCTGCTGGGTAGTAGCTAATTTAAAGCCAGAAAACTGTTATCTGCTATCGATCGGAGGTAAGTCTATAAGTGTCATGTCGTACTTAAGACTTATGCTTTCTTATTTATGCATGCAGGGTGCTCTCAAGAACCAGTTTGAATTCCATAAAACCTGCTTAATATACTGGACCTGCAGAGTGGTTTCATAGTTTACAATGCTATTTAAATTATTTCTGTCACATTTTAAGCGTACAGCATGCGGTATCCAAATCGTTGCCATATTTATCCTTCCCTTCCATGCTCTGCACATCCATTGAGAGGTCCTGATTACCCCAATGCATTATTCATAGTCAGTGGGTCTTGGTTGACTGTGTGAAGAAACAGGGTATAATTTAAAGGGGGGGAATAGAAGCTTGACCTGTCTTGGAATGCAGCCTAAGGAGCATGTTGAAATGAAACCACCCTTTTTGTGTTCTGCCTGGCATTTATCAGCAGGATTTCTCTAATGGAGATGTCATTGGAGGAGGAGAGGAATTGTCTCACTGGGCTTCAGAAGAGGCACCATGATGGAGATGGAGAGCCATGTAAAGATTAGCCATATCTCCAAATGAGACCTCCAGCCATATTGGGAAAGGGAAATTGTGTTCTTTAATCTGTGTCCTATTTATCCTATTACACTAATGGCAGCATCCAGGCCATACATGCTGATGGCTTGTTGGCCTCAGTTAGTAACTGATGCAGCATCAGTCACCATGAATGTCCAGTGAGTCACTTTCAGATAACAAACTCACTTTGCAGGGTGATGATGATGAATTGATTTGTGTTGGTGGTACAACCACAACACACTGACAGATTTTTCTGCTTTCTGTTGTTATGTGACCCCTTAGCCAGTTTTAATCCAAAGAAACACTTTGCTATCTATGACAGCATTGCTGTCACATGTCCAAATCTCTTCCATGAGAATATCTTTTTGCTAAAAACAGACACTAGTTATTGTACATCCAGTCCAGTTTAAAATGTTTCAATACCAAGAAATAAAAACGTATAGCTGAATTTCAGTATGTACAGAGACTGGATTAAAAAGTCCAATAGAAATGTACTTGTTCACTAAATAAACACAACAGCCAAATTTACATGAATTAATCAAGGCAAAACTTCACTTTGCGTTCAGTCTGAATACACCTCTAGGCATTTAAACATTAGCTTCCACCACTCAGAAATACTGCTTGCTGCCTGATATAGCAAGAGACATAGACTCAAGCAAAGGCAAGCACTCCTAAATATTCACAGAATCACACTCACACACATACAGTATCTGCACAAACACAAGTGGACACACCCCTCAGGCAAAAGGTGGTCATTGCAATGTGTGCTTCAATGTTTCACAGCATACAAAGTGCCTTAAAAATATCCACAGCTACGTGGGA
Organism: Protonibea diacanthus; assembly: GCA_028641955.1. Classification (NCBI taxonomy): domain Eukaryota; kingdom Metazoa; phylum Chordata; class Actinopteri; family Sciaenidae; genus Protonibea; species Protonibea diacanthus. The sequence goes on along the minus strand of CM053976.1, from coordinate 14,044,014 downwards.
TTTAGATCAGTTTTTTATGCTTTTGCAGGTGGTTACTTTTATTATAGTGTGGACAGGTATCAATATTTTATGTTCAGTAGATACAAACACATACTATAGTTTACTTATCTGTACTTCTCACCTCAAGTACTTACAGTGTATCTTGTCAGTGTTGTCCTTTCAACAACTTCCAACATGATTCTGGTGTTTTTTCCCCCAGAATACAGCAAGTAGTTCTGAGTAAATTTGAAATTGAAATTTCAGTTTAAATATCCTGTGTAAACCATATATAAAAGGGTTTACTCTGTTTTGCACCAGCACCTCTACTCAGATGTATGTATGCACTTGGACTTCAAACTATCTGGATCTCATGCTTTCTGCTGCTTTCTGCTAACCAACCATTGTATTATTATTCAGCAACTCATAAAGACTGGATTTGAGTGTTTAACAAATACAGTCAGTTCATTAGGCTCACAGTTTGATGATTAATACTTTTAACAAAATTTTAAAAAAATGGTCTATGCGCTGAAAATTGAGGTGAAGACTCGTTGAAAAGGTTTCAACCTGATTGAAAATTGAGTTATCTGGAGCTCCATGGCAGCATGAATGTACACAGGCAGAAGCAGAAGTTTGTAAATCACTTTCTCTGAGCCATTGTGTGTGTTGTCACAGCATACATCAGTCTGCTAACTGATCCAGTGACTGCTTATGGCTAAAAGACAATAAAATATATAATAATAATATAATATTATTATATATATTTTATATATTTTTATATATTTTTTTAAATATATTTTTTATATAATATAATAGAAGCACTGGAGTGTTCAAGGACAGCCTAAAATTACCTTGTACCTAATTGTTATTTGCTTTCTCTCTTGAAAACTCAACACTCCATAGCAAAGTAAGTAAGATTTGGGAAGCATTATAGTTTGGGTTAAAAATATTACTTAATTCTGGTTAGAGGAGCTTTGCTACCATGGTTACAAAAATAATCATGTAGTTAAGGAAGAGAAACTAATGTTTCTCAACATTAAGAAACAAATAACACTTTCCTGTAACAAAGTCTGATGTTTTTGTTTTTTTGGTGCATTTTCCACTGACATCTGCAGATGTTGTTGCTCTCTAATAACGTCACCTTACTCCCGTCTTTGCCCCTGTCATTATTACTGTGACCACTGGAGGACTCTCTAACTTGGGGCACTTTCATTAAACCCAACATCACCTTCTTGAAAAGCCTGCAAAGACGAAATATTGTCGCAAGTTTACAAGAAGTGGGAAGTTGAGAAATCTTGCTTTGGAAGTTGATTATTTCACAGATGGCACTTTGTTTGCATTCTTATCCAGGCAAACAGAGGAAGACAATCACTAGTGTTTGATACTGCCACCAGGATCTGGACAAGTATATATAAGAGATCCCCTAGATCATCGAATCTTTTACCAATATGAACTTTTGACTTTTGAAAGAGCTTTGTAAGTAGTTATTGTCCTCAGATAAGGCAGTTGTACCATTAACACGACCATACCTATGCCACCAACATGATGTATAACTGGGATTCTATAAGTTAATCCAAATCGGGATAAAATGAGTAGATAAAAAGACAACTCAGGGGTGTAAAGGCTAATAAAAGATCTCAGAGTAAAGCGGGAAATCAGGTATCATGTCTGTGTACCAGTGTCATAATAAAGGAAAGTCAAGCAAGCAGACAAACCTCTGTATCCTCCTCTCCCTCTGGTGAAGCACGTGAAAAATGAGAATCTACTATGGTTTGTTTTAATCAGGACTGGTGCGTTGTTGATGCAGTCAAGGGCAATGTCACTTCACTGACAGACAACTCAGACCCTGGCAAGGGTTAGATGAGAAAGACTCTCTACATTGTTGGCTTGCATCTAGATAGTGAGCGGGATGAGCCAGACTGACAGAGAGAATTAATAAAAATCACTCAAAGCAGGAGTCTGGATACCACAGAGGACAGGCTCTTCCAGAGTGGTGCTTCATCACAGGTGGATGCTCTGTGCACACGTGTACATGCACACTTGTTGTCTTTTGCTTTGTATGGTAAACAATAAAGACAAATACTCATTTGAATTTTAGTTTGAAATAAACACGCTCTTGGCCATGTTTAAACTGACATCTCTATTAGATTTTCAAGGTACAACAAGCTTCATAATCATAACCACAATGCTTATTATCAAATTAATTGTTAAAAGCCAAAAACACTCACTCTACACTTGCCAGCACCAAACTGCACATACTGTAAGTTAGCAGCTAGCTGGTGGAGAAAGTAAAATATGTAAAGAGCGACAATGAGAGAGACAATGATCTCAGGAGATGGTGAAGACCAAAAATAGAGATGGAGTGTGGAGTCTGAATATTGATTGGCCATATAATCATCAGGAGGAGAGAATCATGACTCCAAATGAATACTAATGTTGCTCTGTTGCAAATATAAACTGTGTTTTTGACTAGATGGACTATGGGATGAGTATTGTGTTCTGCAAATTGAGCTTTGCAAACCCGGATTATTTTTTATGAAGGTGTTTGGGGTCATTTGGTCAGTGTTGGCCTTTTGGAACAGAATAATCACTAAGGGCATTTCTGTTGAGATGGAGAAAGTTTTGTCTAAGCCATTGCGGCGTCACAGTTTTTATCTTAGAGTAAATTGATCAAAACAAAAACAGAGTCACGCTTTAGAGTCTGGTCTCCCATTTCATTCCTTGTCATGCCACAACAATAGTGTGGCTCCATGATTCAGTATATATCGGTGAGATTCAGTCTGCTGTCACAGCACCCCACCTATTCATTCCCTTGTCTGTTCTCCATGGTAGTTTGGAAGGTAGCCAGCAGGCTCTGTGATGGCTCTCCTTTGCTTTGGTGGTCATAAGTAAATCATGGTACATCAAGAAACGATGAGCTGCTCTGCACCAAAGGCCCACATCCTGGGGTCTAGTTGAGGTTAAAAGCAAGCAAATTCCATTTACATACATTTTTATTGGGTTATTAAACACAGACCTTTAATGATAGCTGCTGAATAAATTACCTACTTGAATTACTGTGTCCACTGTGTTTTGTGAAAAATATCTGGAAATCAACTTCAGAGGGTTTGTCCATCAAAAATTTGTGGTTGGAATAAGCATTGTAGTTAGTTTGTTTTTGTATTTTTTTACATAATCATACTTAAACATATATTTTTTAAGTGGTAGTCATTTTCAAGAAAAGAAGCGATGCCTGAGTAGACCATCAGCATTCTCTGGTGAGGTCTTGGAAAGCATTTGCCCCTGCCCTTTGTTTTTGTTTTTTTTTTCACCTCCTGCATCACTCTTACTTTCCCTCTACAACTTATCCATCTCTGACTCCATTTTGTCTGTTCAACAATGGTTACCTGAATATGCTCGGAATGTTTTACTGACTCGAATTTGGCTACTGTCTTTGAAAAAAGGATGTGTAGTCAAAGGTCATTGATTGATATCCTCCTCCTTATACACCCAGTGCTTCCAGTAACTCAATAGGTCAATCAAAACTATTTATTTTTACTCAACTCTACTTTTTTGAGGGTGCTCTCTGGTGTATGTGGGCTACTTAATTTTTTCTGTGTGCTAAAAGATTGGCAGTAAAACAGTAAAACAGATTTGCAGTGCACAGCACTATGAGATAGAGACAGATTATAAAGTTATGTAGCAGACCAGAGCCTGACAATTGCTTCTCAGGTCGGCCAACCTGACCTGAGAAGCAACTCTTTAACTACCCATCACTGCCAAGCAAGACTTATAGGCTACAAGCACGCTGAAGCATAGAAAACAGCATCTTAACAAAGAGGCTTGGCAGAGAAGTCGAAAGTTTAGCTCATTCCACAAAAAAACCAACAGCTGTTTGCTAAATCATCTGTTAAAGAAACCAAAGTGCCAAAACTCTGTTTAAATACTACATGTAAATGCCTCTCATATTTAATCGCTCGCTGAACAGATGCTGGCTTCTTTTAATTAAGCAACCTCTGAGTTTTGTTACTTCTCAGCAAGTGCTAATTCAAACTGCTTCACAAACCTGTAGCTACAAAGGCTGAACATCACATTTTCCACTTTGCTGAACTGGTTCTAATGATCAGTTGATAATGGCCTATAACCATATAGCTAAATCGTAAGGTGGTCAAGCCAGCAGGCAACAAGTTTAATCCAAGTTGTACTGCTAAACTGTATTGTTAGACTTGAAAAGTTATAATGACACAGTATGCAGTTTATTAATAATACATTGTTATGCTCCTATGATACATCAGAGAAATATGTTTGAAAAAAGTTTGATCTCTATTGCATTACACTTCAAAAAGTTATGATAGTAAATGAAAGCACAAAGCACCTGATTGGGGACCAATAAATAGTGACAATTGTCTGCTGAAGGATCATAGCCAGAAGTAGTGTTCCTCCCAGAGTTCCTCTGAGGAAAATGTTTTCTTTGTGAAGTAACCTGAGGTAATGGCATTTCTCTCACATTTTGAGCACTGGCGAAGCAGCAGTGCCAGCCCCTGTGGTCCGTGACATTGTTTGTGCAGTTTAATTAAGTCACACTCACTCTTGATGGAGTTAGTTAAAGTCATGAGCCCCTGTTGACTTTGGAATGGCTGAGTGAAGCACATTTGTGTTGTTGTGTTGATTGTTTTTGGTCATTAAAGGATCAGGATCCTAAAGAAGTTAAGGAAAGGGTACAGGCAATTCCACAGTCCCACCCAAAGAGACAACGGTTATCCATGGAAGGTTGAATAAATCAGTTAGATTACTGAAAAATGAATCAAATGTAACCTTCATGGTGTTAAGAATTTGTTGTACTAAGCTTAATGTCTATCAAAAGAGGTTAACTGAGTAATAGGACATTATGTAAATAAATATTAGATATAACTGCAAACATATTTCTAACATTATCTATATCTAGAATTATTTTTTATAACTCTGCTGGCTTTAATGTTTAGCTCATAGTGGCACTTTGCCACTCACTAGCAAGTTGATTGCTGTACAAGATGTCAGTAAATAAATAAAGCCAGCTCAACAGATTCTACAGACAGATTTAAGACAGACAGATTTCAAACCTGCATCTATTACTTTTTTGGCTCCTCATCAGGAGGACAACAAGCTCTAAACACAACATTAAATATTACCACCTTATGAAGCTGTGGTGGCAAATAGGAGAGTTTGACGAGAACAGCTACGACCTGAAAGGCCTGAAGAGGTCACGTAACCAACGAAGACAGGTAGTTTTCAGTAAACTTGTTCATTTAACTTCATTAACAGCTATTCATTTGTACTGAAATTTATTGTAACATAAAAAAAAAAAGCCTGCATAAACCAAAACCATCAAATCCACAGCCAATTTAATCTACATAAGATAACACCTTATGTAGCCAGCATGCTAGCACATTAGCTCCCTGGTGGTGGTGCTCGGCTATGCCAGGTGGTCACATAACTCTTGTCTCACAGGTCGTAGTGTTCCCAAAAGTGTTTCCTTAACACAGATGTAAGCAAACAGTTGTCTATTTATTTATACATCCAGCTACTTTGCTCATCTGCTGTTTGGCGCTGGGTATGTCAGAATTTTTTCACTTTATCACAACCGCCTGGCAGGAACAGGGTCATTGAAAGTGATGACACTGAATCAAAACAGCAAGGACTGGAAAAATCACAACATTAGGGCTAATGACAATGACACAAACTGTAGAGTCAGATAACACTTGTCAGTGTGAGGAAGCCCATACACATTACACATAGTCATTTGATGTGTTGTTTTTATTAATTCTAAATATATCAATAATAATATATTCATTAAAAAAAATAAATAAATTATATATATATATATATATATATATGTGGTTTAAGCACAAGATGATAGCTGGCTCTTGAGGACAGCAGAATAGTGCAAAAAGAGAGATTAAGCCTTTGGGTCCTGTCTTAGCAGGCGCATAGACCACTCAGTTTCTTGGCTTCAGGTCAGATCCTCCTGCACGGCACCTCAACTACACAAGAAGGCACCACTTACCCATGCAAATCTGCTCAGATAATGGTATTAATGTCTGCACCTACAGGCACAACAGTTTCTGTACTACCTTGATAACCCTGAAAACTCTGTGCAGTGTCATAGAGGGAGTGAGAAGATCTTTACTAAAAGGTTTAAGATGAACATGCTTATAAAGGGGTTGGAAGGCTTACATGAAACTTCATAAACAACCCTGACTCAAGAAGAAGCCGTCACTTTATATCCAGGAGGTAACAGTATCTAAATACTTTGATATACATGTTTTCTGTATAGTTACGGAAAAATTGTCACACACACGCACAACACACACACACGTATTTGTTGAAGGAAGCAATCGGGCAGCCATAAGCCTGTGTGCGTTCAAACAAGAAGTGAAAGTACAGTGGTGTGAACAAGCATCATTTTGCCTCTCTCATGCTCAATCTCTCTCTGTCTATATGCCCTGGTAAAGCCGAGGCCAGTTTGGCATCATTTGCAGCACAAGCCTCTTAATCCCTGCAGTCTCCAGTGTAGAAAGGGACATGAGGAGCATATGGAGGGCCTCTGATCCTTATTAGTGCAAGGCACAGACAGCCAGAAAAATTCAGGTAATTTTAGAGAGCTGGACTTTTTTTTAAGCCTTGCTGGTTTTATCATTATTTCTCCTCGCATCATGGAACATGAAACTTCCTTTCCTTCTTTTGTAAAAACTTTCATCATTGAACAGCTTGTCCAGATTTTAATAAGAGAGCTAAGGGGAAGATAAAATATATCTTTATCTCACATTTTCCTTTATATTTAAAGGTAACCTGTGACAATTGTCTCATTTATTCGGAGACGTGTGTTGTCTTCTGCAGAAATGCCCTACTTTATTCTTACTGCTCATTCATGTGTTAGAGTTGCTCACTAAGACCACAGTCTTCAACTGCAGGTCTCTAAATAGCTCCACTTAAGCTATTGGGGTTAGAGAGAGGGGATTATTCATTCACTTTTAAAACCAAGATTTTAGGGGCGGCGTTTAGCTCAGTTGGTAGAGCAGCCGCCCCATGTGCGAAGGCTCCGTCCCTGCTGCGGAAGCCAAGGGTTCGAATCCAATCTGCGGCTCTTTCCTGCATGTCATTCTCTGTCTCTCTCTCCCCGCATTCCTGTCAGTCTTCTCTATCAGAAATAAAGCTTGAAAAGGCCAAAAAAGTCACATATTTGCAGTCATCCATTTTTAGTTCGGTCCATGATTCGACTATCTCAGGCATATAACAATGTAGTTGTAAATCTGAAACAAGAGACCATCCGGTTTAGTGAGGCATTCTCCACAATCACAAATTACTCCATCGTCTGGAATAAATCCCAACCACTCTGTCTGAGTGGATGGGATTCAGCAGCCTAAACACCTCCTATCTTTCAGTGTACTGGCAACATCACATATTTAGCTATTAACATTTGTCCCAAGCTGCCAGAGTAGTTCAACCTTAACTTCACCCTGCTCAAAACAATGAACCATGATTTACCCTCCTGGATGAATTAATCTCTCCCAATCATAGACTAAATATTAACAATAAGACCACATATCGCTAAATAAACTGTGAATATGTTTGTAATGGTCCCAACTAAAAGCACTCTGACTTAATTCAAATTTTTAAATGCTTCAAAACAAAATAGGGAAAAAAAAATCTTCAAAATAATTATCTCAGAAATATCCAAACACACCCAAAATCATTGTATGGATAGACATAAAGCAGACATTATGCAAAACGTTTCGATTGCACACCTACCATTAATCACACTAGCTACCAAAGATGACTCCCGTTTCAGTTACTTAACAATAAAAAAACAACAATAAAAAACAATTGCAAAAACTCTGCAAGTTTATATATCACAAAAAGCCATTTAGCACTACCAGAAATGACAAAGTTTGAAAATTTAGCTCAAGCTTACTGAAGGATGAAGATTACTGTCAGAACATCAGAGTCATAATAGAATCTTTGAATCATGTACGTTCAATGTCCTTTGCTAATGAAAAGACTTCTATGGCTAGAAAATTAAGGAGTTGAATACACACTGTAACACAAGTGTTCCTACAGCATATAACAGACTTCATGTCATCTTTATCATCTTTTCAGGGAGAACAAAACATTTCCTGTTTTTGCAAACAAGTGAGAAATGTCAAAACATTTGATCACAAAACAATATCTAACGAAATCTTGTTTGTATCAGATGTCGTGTTACTGTCTAAACATCACTGCTTAATGTGTTTTGAGCAGATTAAACATAAACCCCCACAAGTGACTCACTCAGATTCTGAAAAATCTTTGACAGCATATTTTTACAAACATTTTTGGTGTTAAATATGTTAATTGAGGCTCTTACCGAACATAATCTTCCAACAAGCATGAAACGAGGTGTTATAAATTAATTCCCAAACAAGGTAAAAATCCCAACATCAAACAATTTAAGACTTTTTACACTGTTCAAAAATGACTATGCTTTTAGCACATATACAATTCACCTCACAAAAGGTAGACAAAAGTATCTCAATTCAGGTTTTTTAAATGATAAATCTATTTACAATAACATTTGTCTTATTAGTATTTGTATGCTTCATACTAGATTACAGTGACATGATGGAGAGTAAGGGCTTAATTTTATTTTAGGATTTCAAAAAAAGCCTTCAACATGATTAAACACCCCTTCATGATTCATACAGTTTCATAAAGATCATGGAAACTTCATACAAGAACATTAATAGTTGTGTTTCAGTACCTCCTGGTACCTCGTCTCATTTGAATGTACAAACAGGATTTTTTAGGTGAACTCGCAGAAATGCAGGCTATCACGATGAAGAACTGTGAAAAAAGATGTATTTGGAACAGAGCTTGTCAGTTTGCGGATGACACAACCCTACTACTCAAAGATGAACATCGGATTCCTGCTTTCATGTAGAATACTTAAAGCAGCGTGAGCTGCTTGTCAAATGAAGGAGATGAATGTAAACTTAATGTATCTCACCAAAAATGCAAAGCATCTCTAGAGGTGTTCCCCCGGCATCTTCATTAACACTTAGGTCAGATTTTGTTAGATCTATAATCCAACAACTCTAATTTTATGGAAGAAAATTCACTATATTAAAAAAGCTATCCCTCTTTGTCAACTCTCTGAAGGTTGGCTTAAAGCAATAGACTTTGAATGTATGCATGGAACTTTTAAACTGCACTGTCTGGAACAATTGTGTTAAATCCTCTTGCTGTATCTGGCACATATTCCCTCAAACTATATTTGACAAGATGGGTCATGGAGAATTTATTTTAAAATGTGATTATAATACCAAATTACCTTTTCAGCTCTCTAAATATCACAGACAGGCCTTAACTTTTTGGAAATGATTTTACTATCACAACTTCACACCTTATAACATACCATTATGGAATGACAGATACAGATAGATTTTATAAGAACTGAACGGATAGGAATATCTGATGTGTAATGGACCTATTAGATGCAAATGGGGATGTACTATCTTACAATATTTCTTGCTCATCTTCTTGCAAATATGATTTTGATTGCAACCACAAAGAATTCAAATATTTTCTTAATCCCATATACCTATTCTTTATCATATCATGTATTGTACTCTCAGTTCTCATCTCTCTTGTCTCTTTGCTTTGTCTCTTTATTAGCAAAAGTAGCCACAAAACCACAGCGATGCTATAGACTCTAATAGTATTACTTTTGGTAAATTATTAGATGACCAAAAATGGATGTATTTGTTGTGTTTTGCTCATATTAGCCAGTCTAAATGTACAGACTCCACCCATCATCACATGCTACTATAATGAATTTTAAATATATACCAGATCCCTTGAAATGAATGAAATCTAAATATGCCAAAGACCTCTACGTATTTTTATTTATTTTTTTAACCATACCATACTTATCATACTTTATTGTCTCTATATAAACATGCTTCATGTATGTATGTAAGCTTGTTACCCAATACGTGTGTTGTTAGCATCCATTAGCAAAGTGAATGGTCTTTGGACTGGATGACCTAGTTTATCATTTTAAACATGGAAACCCTGAAGATTTATAAGATAGTACTACAAGTAAAGTTACAAAATCAGTGCTCAGGTTTCATTGGATTATACAGCAGAAACATGTTGTCTCAGGACACCTGCTTGATGTCTTGTTCTTGTTCTTTATTGCAAATCAAGTTAATTGACTTAAGGAATTGAGGATCGTTCCCTGCCTGAATTAGGGATAGATGAGCTAGTTTATAGTTGTTCAGAAAGGCTACACTTGAAGACACTTATACACAACAAGACTCGATCAAAGCCTAGAATGTGTGTGGCCAGTGTGAATAATTGAGGAATGTCTGCAACTTGCTGTAAAAGCCTCCTGAGGACCTGATTGAAGGCTGTCCGTGCCTCACTATACAAGCCTCCCAAGAATGTACAGTACATGAGGACTGTTGATAGCATTATTGTAGCATTATTTCCTAGAACTACAGCATGAATTGCAATGACCTTGAGAGAAATTCATGGTACTCTGATGATGCAAATAGCACAACTGTTGAAAGGATTGACATGAAATTTGGTGAACATGTTAATGTTCCCCTCAGCATGAATCCAGAACACGTTGGCATACCCCTGACTTTTCGTATAATGCGATTGCATGTTAAAATTATAATTTGTCCAATCACTGGGTTTTACAACCAAAGATCTGCAAAAGTAAAGACACTCTCAGCGACCACAGCTGTGTGCAAATGATAGCTTCTTATCGTATTAATCTAAGATGGTGAACATGGTAAACAATATCTGATAAACATCAGTATCATGTTAGCATTGTCATTGTATGTTAGTAAGTACAGCCTCACAGATTCACTAGGATTGCTGCAGACTCTCTCTCTCTCTCTCTCTCTCTCTCTCTCTCTCTCTCTCTCTCTATATATATATATATATATATATATATATTCACACAAATACTCATACACATACATTACATAACAGAACATCAGTTTATTCTCATTTAACTGATTTACCTATACAGTAGAGCACGTTGTTGTGTTGTTACTCTATTGTGTCATATTAATTGCATGTATATACATCATGTACTGTATAGTTATACTTACACTAATTAGACTCACATGTCAGCAACACTAAATACCTATGTCCTGGCTATTGTGAGCATTGATCTACACCGAAAATGTCAGAGAAGTTTCATCAAAGTTTCAGATTCATCACACAGCTACAAAAAGGGAGGGAGAGCAAGGGCAAAGCCCCTTATCCTGCATCCTCATTCAGATCACTTGTACCCTAAAACTCCTCTGCCTCTAATCCACAGCTTTATTTTTGTTTATCTGTTTTTTTTTTTTTAATTTATCATGAACAAGATCTTGTCTCATGCATTCATAATTTCCTGCGCCCTCAGAACTTCCTAACGGGGGCAATGTATTTTTTTTCTTCTTTTTTTTTCTGTGGTCTGATCATTTGCATAACTAATCTGGTATTTACATTCATCAATTGCTTCATTAATTAGGTCAGTGATCAAAGCAGGATTTCTCTATCACTCGGGAGGGGAGGAAGAAAAATACATTTTAGTGGCTCTCCATTACAGCTCTGTGCAGTAACAAAAAGAAATAAAAGCAGGGAGTTTGGGTTGAGATCTAACGCATAATTTCTTATGGAGAGCCTGCTGAGAGATACTGCACTCTTATGTAACTCAGCAACATCATTATGAAGACAGTCAGAGAAGCCAGAGAGCCTCCATCTTCAGCCGCTACCTCTGGCAGAACAGTCAGATCGCCCACGCCATCTACTGGTGGATAGGTGGAGGGGTTTTAACCACCACTAATGACCACCCAGGGGAGAAGGCCAGGGGCCAAGGTATACTAACAGTCCTTTCAGGGACTGGATTTGAGGCTTTAGAACATGATGACATGTATGATCCAGCATCGGGCGGTATCATTAGTCATGTGAGACAAATCCAGGTTCTGGGACCCAAAGTGCTGCTCTCTCACTCCTATGTCGGTGGTGATATGTAATTCGCCTACCTTCCGCATTCATCTGACCTTCCTCTTGACAAGGCATCGTCTGAAAGACAGCTTTGCGTGTGCTGGGCATTTGTGGTATCTTGCTGACACACAATGTGACCATAGAGCAGTGCTGAGGTCCCTGCTCCACTTCTCTAGTTTCTCATCTGCAGGCAGCACTACATCATAATCTGGAAACACAGAGTACAAAACAGGGAAGGTACACAAATAGAAAATGCTGACCCGTCTGTTTTATATATGAAGAAAAAAAAAAAACTTAAATTATGAAATATATACAAAATTGAAAAAGGCATGATCAATTTGATAGGCATGAATGGATTGAAAAATGAGTGTTGCCTTGCTTTAATTGCACATATTGAAGTTTTTGCGCCTCACTGAGTTAAGCATCCTATTATTTCATGAGTTCACTCATTCTGTACAACCTGCTTAAAGTAAACCGTCTGCATACAGAGAGGCTATATAACATTGTGTTTAGGATTTCAGAAGATGGCCTAGATGCAGTAACCATATATTAATTCATATAGCTCACACTGGTGAGCCATGTAGTCCACATAGGTTTAAGGTAAGTACAGTTCAATACGTATCACTGCGGTATTTACCTTTACTCTTTATCGTCAAGGGGATTTGATTTAGGCTTAACTGCAGAGCCTCTACAGTACACATTCTTTAAAACAGTGGTTTGTTTTACAGTGATGTTTTGCAGAGTTTTGTTTTCAACTATTGACTAATTTTGTTCTTGCTTATCAGACACAACATAACTCCCTAAAGGAAACTGTTTCAGTAATTAGAGAGAACAAAACGTTTCCCCCTTATTTTCTCCTGCCCTTTCACTTTCACCTCACCCTCCAGAGACTATGGACCCTAGATACTAATGCAAGTTTTTCAGCAAGGTGCCAATTAATTCATGTTGACCGCATAGAGTCACACAGGTCTGTCACTGCTCTTCAAATACCCAGGAGCCATCACCTGCTTATTGAGGTCCTAACCTTCAAAGAACACACTATATCTGACCACAGATGGATGCTGAAGATACAGATATAATACATGAAACCAAAAATGCATTCAGATTGTGTGTCTCTGTTAAATCAAAGTTCAGCTGCGGTCAAGATATGATGACCACCTCTACTCTCAGGTGGGGCTCACTGGATTGCAGATGTGCCTGTCACAGACAAAATGTCGGATACAAATGTAAAAATGTACAGTAATGTTGTTGTGAATATAGGTTTTATAGCTGTGCGTTTGTTGCACCACCAAAATGGAGCTGCACTCTTTGTGGCTAATGTACGACATGAACGCTGAAGGTATTTTGTATATATATATATATATATATATATATATTATTATTATTTTTTTAATGTTATGGAAGGAAAAAAAGAATCATATGTTCTGTTCAATCAGTGTTGCAGCTTCTTTCTGCAACAGCCGCCATGACTAATCTAAGATGAAATGAGCTGGAGGGAGGGCACGAGCTATAGTAACTTCAAATGGAGGGGGAACATAGTGTTCATACACACAGACACAGAAATATTCAATTGTGTTTAAATCCTTCTATGAGGCTCAGAGTATGGAAGATTAAACTCCATTAAATTACCTGATGTTGCAGTAAAAAGGGAGGGGGAAGGGTGTGCTGATTGCACTTTGAGATTTATATATGAATATTTTTGATTAAATAAATACGGTAGCAAGCTTTTGTCTGTCCCAGCTTGACTTGAGTTTGGTTGTTATAATATTTGGAGACACTAAAGAAAACCAGGCGTGTGTTTCAAGTTCTGAAAATTTGAACATACTGTAAAAAGCAACATTAAATCACAGATCAGGCAGCATTGTCCATCACCACAGATTTAGTGATGGCTCTGTCCCAACAACAGGTTACAGCCTCCAATTCTCTGGTGAGCTGCTCAAATGTAATTGCCTGCTGTTGCTCTTATCAAACTCCTGCCACTTTCATGTTGTGCTTCCTTTCGCTGCCCTACTCTAACCCCTGGGAACCTCTTCAGAGTAAACAGAAATTACATGAACATTGCAGTTTTTGTACTTTTCTTACCCTGAAAAAGAGTTTGCGAAGCAGCATCACGTGCCATGTTCCTATGTCATTCACAAATTGGGACACATTCACATCCTAAAGCTGCCTGAGTGCAAACCTGCTTTTCTTAGTATTTACCACTAAGTGCTTTGAATGTTTAAAGAGGAGGCCGATGATTGGCATGCAGACAGCTCAACAGTTATTATTTTACATAATGCAGTGTGAGATAATCTGAGCAGTTAGACTAATGAGAGACTAAGGAAACAGAGTCTTTTTGATATTCAATTACTCCTCTAACTAACATTGATCTGTAAAACAAAGTGAAGTTTCGATAGCTTTGCTCTTTTCAAAATGTGGCTTTGTGCTTATTACTACCAATTTTGTTTTGTGTTCCTCTGACAAGTGCCTCTATCTCCAGATAAACAGTCTCTGCCTTCTTCTGGCTCTACAGTGAATTGGTTTTGGTGTCTAGTGCCAGTTTGTTAAGACACAGTGACTGCACCATTCATAATGGCAGCAAATGTTTGTTTGAGTATTGGCAAAAATGTTAGTGTCTGGTGTTTGAATGTCTGCTAGATTTCTGCTATTTTTTGAGATAAAATATCATACTTTAAACAAACGCTTGAAATTATTTATATGTAGATATTCAGCTGAACCCCCAGCTGGGGGGAGGGGATATAGCAGAAACGGTGGTGTGCGTGTGTTTGGGGTGTGTGCAGAGGGCCAGAGGAGTAAATAAGAATGTGGATGACAGCGATGCACCTCACTGTAATAAGTAAACACATCACAACCCCATGTGATTTATTGCAGGGCCAGGATGACATTTTCAGTTGTGGGACAAGGAACCAGGGTCCTGGGGTTTTTTGCTGTTTTCTTTTTTGTTTGTTTGTTTCTTCTTTGTTTTTGTTTTTTTTCTTTTTTCTTTTTAACGCAGAGGACAAATCCTGCATTCGTACTCTCGCATTTCCCCTGTGAAGAAAGGGCAGTCTGCTTATCTGGCAAGAAAAGGAGAATCCAGACGCCTAGGCTGAAAGGGGTGAGAGCTACGGTATTGGAAAATAGGGGTGGGAGGTTGCAGCTTGATAAAGACCCGAGAAGTTCACCATGACAAGAATAATAAGTCATCCCTGTCATTGATTCCTTTGTACGTATATTTATTATTTGGTTAAGGATCCCCACCTCTTGCAAAGGGCACACTGAAGATGCAAAAAGAATTCTGATTTTGCACCAAGCATTTGCGGTTGGCCCTACTTAAAATTTTTAATACCATTGTCTCTTTTGTAAACCGAGACCATGGATTTGTACCTTTGTGTATCACCAAACCATTAGTACCTTGTCTAGTTGTCCAGTCTAGTGTCATTGTATTTGTTATTAGGGCCTTGTCTAGTTGTTCATGAGCTCTTAAATAAAAGATCTAAAATGCTAATTGCAAAACAACAAATCATTCATTCTGACGTGATTCACGTGAACTGTTTGTGTTACTTTGACAGAGTTGGCCTTGCTTAAAAAAAAAAGTACTGAAACAGCTTTTTTAATTCAGACCTGGACTCAAAGCAGTTAACAAGAGAAGAAAGGTCTGGCAAAGCCGATCCCAAGTCAGCATTTCAGGGCTATTATGCCTGCCAAGGGAAGCTCATACGCAATAAAACTTTAAACACAGAGGTGTTGACAAGTGCTAAAATAGTCAGCCATCTCCATGCTGAAGTGTTTACATACAGTAGTATAATGTAAACTATATTTAGCAGCTATCACATAAAATCAGCGGGTGCAGTGCCACTAAAAAGCTTCAGTGTGTACTGTCACCCTCTCCCCCCAGAGGAGCCACATCACGCAGCATGCTATCACCTCATCATAGCTATGTGCTTATCTTTCACCAACAAAAGCCAAATATGAGCTTATTGTTATCATACAGTGCAATTTATTATATCTTGGGATAGATAAGACTTATGCATTATCAGCATTTTCAAGTGAGAATAATGTTAGTTATCCTATGACTTATTTGAGATTATCTTCATGATAACAAAGCGGATTTTCCTATCCATAGCTGCAGTTGACACAAACAACATAAATAAATGTGTGAAAGGATTATGAGAGGATGTGTGTTGACAGGTCTGAGGTAAAAAAAAAAATACCAATAAATGCTGCTCTGTAAAAATGTAATGGTTGAAATGAATATTATTCAAAAAAAAAAAACTTCTGCCTTTTCAAACATTTATTACAGATGTGAAAGGAGCATTTGTATCTTAGCATTCATTTTCCCATAAATAGACCCACAAGGGGGCAGCGCTTTGTTCGTGTCCTTGTCAGTTTGGATGTGGCTGTAAGGGAAAGTGAAGGTGCATTCCATTGCTCCAGTAATGGGTAGAAACAAGAAACGATGTAAGATCATTAAACACTAACCATTAGGCCAGGAATGTTACTGACATCTTATTTTTCCATCACTTTGTTACATATGGGACAATATTGGAAGACAGAGAAGGAGACAGCATGACCTCATGTCTTCACCTTCATCAGGTCGTGTGCATAGGTTTGTCTGGCAGCCAACATTTTATCTGCCCACAATGTAATCATCAGGAAATGCCTGGGAAGTGTTTTAACCTGCCCACCTTAATCCAAAATGCCAGAACACTAAATCAGACAGCCCAGAGCAAATATTCCAGTTGTTTTTTGGCTTGGCCTCTGCAGTAGGTTTGCACAGCACTCTCACTCTCTTTCTTTTCTCTGAAGCACTTTGGCATTGACCCCACATAGCAGCATACATTACAGAAATACTCTGCTGGTTCACTGGGCCAAGGCAGCATGTGTTTGTGAAATATTTATTACATACATTCTGCAATGAGAAACACATTCTTATAGTGCTCTGGAGCAAGGCACTCTCTTTAGTAAAACTGCAAACTGAGGCCAACAGTAGAAAACTGTGTCTGGACTGAGCAGCTTTAAAGTATGACTGCACGTGACTGTGACTAGGGCGTTATTGCAAAAGAGCACATGTTCTCAGTGCAACCCTCCCAGGATAAATAAAGGTTTAAAAAAAAGGCTTGGCCTCTGACTGCAGTATATGTAACTGAGATATTCTGTCATCCTGTTGGGACTATCCAGCATCTATTAGTTTAAGATTGATTCCACATGTTCTTATTTTGGGTTTTAAATCAATGTGAAATTTGATTGTTATGTTATGTAGTAACTTCAGTAGATAATCTTAGTTGTGGCTTGTATTTGTGGTGTTTCATTCTTTGCCATAATCATTCTGAATAATAAACATTAGACGCCTTCAATCCCTCCAGGGAGTGTCAGGATAAGAATCTGGGTTCTTCCCAAAGGGTAAGAGGGTGTGATGAAGCTTAAATTCCCACACTCGCCAACCCTGACTAGAAACAAGAAAAGGTTTTAAAGATGGAATTTCAGGAAGAAGCTCCACATTCAACACCTGACTGAAATTATTAAGATGCTTCAGATTTTTGAGCAAATTCTCACAAGTAGTTTCATTTTGGATCTTATACTTTATATATTTAAAAAAACAAAAAACAAAAAAAAAACAATAGTCTTCCTGATGACCATTGGTGTGAAATTTGTGAGCCTATAAAATGTAATCAGGACTGAAGGCCTCGGATCAAAATGAATAATGATATCTGGCCGGGGAGGCTAGTTCTCCTTTTAGAAACACAGCCTCTCAGAGAAGATAAGGGGAAAGAAAATAGTTGTTTCACTATTCTGTTATCAGTGAGAACTGCATAATGTAATCTGACTCAATGGCGTATCAGATCAATCACTCTGTCTGACTGAGGAGGAAAGGAGAGAGGGAGGGGGGAGAGAGAGGAGACATTCTGTAGATGTAAAAAAAAAAAAAAAAAAAAAGAAAAGAAAAACTTTACTCTTATAAAAAGGAATAATGATATTGCACAATGTGGGAATTTAACTTATTTCCTGTCATGTGTTGTCCCAGGGTTTTTTGTATGGAATAAATGCAACTAGAACAGTGATGACCATTATTATACAGGAACCCAAACGTAACAAATAGAAAATGTAAGGAAGAACAACAAATCACAATCATATATTATCGGTTTAATTGACTTGCTTGCTGATCAAGGAATGGATTAAGTGGAGTGTAAGATTCAATTGTTATCATGTCCGTGGTAACTACAACAGATGACAGTCAGTGTTATTTCCTAAGCCAAAAGTTAGCTTTAGAAAGCTGTGCACTTGAATCGTTTTGTGGGTTGCCAGGTTGCAGTGACAGATGGGATGAATTGAGTGTGTTTCATAGATGATCTAGCAACTTGGATGGCTTGAGATGAACATACAAAACTTCTGGATCCGTGTATGATATATGGTACAGTAAGAATACTATACTGTGCAAATTACAAGAATTTCCCTGCAGAATCAACAAAGTTGGAGGACGACGAGGGAGATGACCTTGAAATATGTGAGAAATGGAAAAAAATGGTATAAGCAGACCTGTTAATTGACAGCATTAGTTGGTGGAGTTGGAGGGCATTCTGTGAAAGTTGATATTCAATGATCTTAGAGTTTAGGCTGACGTTAGCAGCCATGTCCTGATGTTATTGGATTTGGGAAAGCAACCCAAACTAATGTTATCCAAGATAGTGTTTCATTTGTCAGACAGATCTGTTTGTCCTTGAAAAACATTTTCTCTTTAACGTAATGTTTAAAGTAAAAAATAAGGTTAAAATGAAATAAGTCAGATAGAAACATCAAAAAGTCACCTGTCAGTGTGCTTTCACCATGGAGCTAGCTAGCTAGCTAGAGCTTCTTTAATGTAATTTCAGACAGCAAAATCAAACAGTTACAGGCTAGAAATGCTTTTCATTCCCACTGTATGAAATCACAAACCCTCTGTATCAAAGTTACAAAGAATTTCCAGTGGTGGATCTGCTGACAGCAAAGGTGGAGCATCAGACTAATGGCACAATAACATTACCCTTCCCTCCAGAGATGATTCACTCCACACCTTCACAAATTCACGCAGCCTTTTCCATTATTTTTTGTGCACTATTCTGAATGTGGGTGTGTTTAAGTGTGCGTGCCTTTGTGTCTGCACAGAGGAGGGCCTTTGATGACTCTTTCTCCTTGAACAATATCAAGCGGAGGTGTGAGATGATTTCAGATTCAGCCTGTTGTCTGTCTCTATGGTCTATATCCTGGCTCAGCCAGCATCTGATTACCAGGACCTTGTTGTGTTGTCTAGAGAATGTAACAAAGAGAGGAGGAGTGAGTTGAGAGAGTGAACAGAGAAAGGGTAGTTCTCTGAGATGTGGAGACAACAGCAGACAACACATCTGTGGAGATGACTCTCTGGGGACCAGCTGTGGATTTCTGGAGGTAATTGAATAGGCTGTTCCAGCAAATTTACAGGGTCCTCTTTCTTTGGGAAACACATCACAATGGAATTCTCCCTCTTGCATCTCTTGCCCCCACTCACACCACCTTTCCCATCTTGACTTTGTTTTCCCTCTTTTCCTCTTTGTTCGATATCTCCCGGCTCTCATGGTGGTACATAGCGTGTGCTAGAGATGCCCACAGACAAGCAGTAGGCATTTACTATGCCAGTCACTTCCTTCCATCTCCATGTCCCTGAGAGACCTAATTGATATTCCAAAGCAGAGTTGAAGCTGCATCTCAGGCTCACCTTAGTCATTAGTGAGCCCCACAGGGCTGTTTGCATTATAATCTCTGATTTAGATTGTGTGTTACCTCCGTGTCCTTCCCCCGAGGTTGAGCTGTGCGTGCAAAAGGCCACCGTCGTATGAGATCCGAGCTCAAATTAGTCCCTGCCTCTGAAGTTTGCATCTGAGACGAGGGTTACAGGTCATGAACTCACACTTAAGCAGACAGATCAGATGAGCAGATTAATATCGCCCCAAGCTCTGTCACAATGTGTGAGGAGTGAACATCACTATCTAAAGGTCCATCTGGACATTTGTATGGTAACGAGGGAAGTGAAAGTAGTCATAACTCATGAAATCAGGCTTATTTATGGAGGTGCATGAGAGGAATAATAAACATTTGGGATCTTTAAATGCATATTGTTGTGTATATGGATGCATGAGTGAGTACATGTCCATGTTAATGCAAATCTGTGCTTTTCTCAATTGCATGTTTTTATCTGCTACAATCTTGTTGATTGTCTATCATTGTAACATACTCATCAGGACCAGAAAAGCACAGATATCCCCCACAGCACACTCCTAGTTTCCCTCTGCGAATATCAAGCAGAATTTAACATTAATCACAATGCTGAGGGATGGGCAGTAATTGTCAAAGCTCTATGTCCTCCCAGCCCCATCCTTACCCCCTGATTTTCACCACCCACCACATTGATATACAGCATTTTAAAGGTTCTGTGAACTGGGTCTCATAATTACATATGGAGTTAGGTTATATGTCTTCCTTCAAATATGTTTACTATTTAAGAAGAATATTAGAGACATGTGATCTTTCTTTTTCTTTCTTTTTATTTATGTCCAAACAAAAGGTGTAAATGTGGTGTGAAAAACACATTCACACCTCTTTGTATTGTTTCTCCTACATTTACTGCTTCTTGATGCTCCAATCAATTACCAGAAGAATCTAAATGACGTAAGCAGCTCCATTGTGTCCAGAACAATCCCTCTGGGAACAATCAAGACAATCTTGCTGCTTAGATCTTAATATATAGGGAGGTAGTTGGAGACCCAATTTAACTAACACTGCACGTTTTTTAGCCTGGCGCATGCACCATTATGTATGTTGCTTTATGGAGCAAGTGGTGCTGTCTAACAAGATCCTAATCTTCTTTTTAGCTTTTACTGGACCTTGTAATGTTGAACTTGATTACACATATTCACAACATGAATTTAGGACCCCATAACTGAGCCCTGTTATTGTGTAGTCACATTTTAAGACACTACAAATGTGCTTCAAGGAAAAGAAAATTCAACTTTGCTACAGTACACTTAGGGTGTATAAAGATCCTTCTCTTGGTGTGTTTTGAAAAGGAAGGTCACATGGTTCATTTTGATGTTGTGAGAATCATCCTATGATTGAGGGCATTTTTATCGTTTCTGTCTCGTGGTATCTGATACTGAGCCAAGAACAGAGTGCAGGTGCCTGATGACTCTACTTGAATGAAAATTAAATTAATGCAAAGCAGGTGGGTACTTCAAAGGCTGACTGCACCAACGGTATGACCAAATGTTCTTGCAATCGCCAACCTCAGCTGTTGTCTCCGCCATGGCGAAGTGGAGGTTAGGATTATGAATGGAAGTATTTATTTAATATTAGAAACAGTAGAGTAAAGCAGATGAAAGACAATGGATCTGATGTCTGGAGTCAACAGTTATTCCAGACTCAAAGTACAAATACAGTTTGTGTGAGTGTTCCCACCAGTCTCTCTTTATGACAATCACAATATGCCTACTAACTTGGGCTCTGTATTGTCTTTTATGCATCCATGTTTGTGGTTTTACAACTTACTTATGACTATAATACTATCAGTGAATGTCTGCTCCTCTGTTGTACACACTGTTTTTTCTGCTCTAATACACTTGAATAATGTAACTGACCTATTTTAAACCCAAAGGACAAATCAAATCAATGTTCCTAAACAACAAAGGCACATTCCTTAATGTTTTGATTTAATAATAATAAAAAGAATCTACACCATGACCCAGACAATTTGTTGCAAAATAGTTGGAAATGTTCCACACAAAATGCTGCCACAGCAATCTTTTAATGTTTCTCCAGCAGATTACAGATGGGAAGGGAAGCTGCAGGACAAAAATGCTGAACATGTCAAATTCTTAACTGACTTCAGGAAGTGGTTTATTATCATGTCTGACGTTGAATGGGCACATTTAGCCTCACAGAAGTCTCAGTTTTTAGCATCATATTTTTCTTAAGCATAGCTGCATTATGCCATTCTGGATGTTTTAACATAAATGCACGATGTGTTTGCAGAATAGGAGCTGTTCTATACTGGCAGCCAAAAGAATTTTACATGTTCATCTATCTGTCATTTGTTTGTCTGACAGGTTCCTTTTAGAATACGGAAGGATCAAATAAGTTTATTGCAAAACGCAACTCTTGCAACATCTGTCAGCTGCAAAGCTGAAAAAGATGTTTTCTTATAAAAAAAAAAAAAAAAGAAAGATAGCCCACCCCCATAATCATGAGATCTCTTCTATTTATGTGATCTTGTGTTGTCAGCTGTCAAAATTAGCAAGAAATTTGGACTGCACAAAACCTGTTTTCATGGAAAATAAGCTTGGGGTATCTGGCTTGGTGAAAAAACATCATTAATATCAATTGAAAACATTTGTTAGTTTGATCACAAGGCTATTTTTGGTGCCTGTTTTGAGGTGGAATATGACACAATTCAGTGTAAAACATATTGTATTTGTTTGTACTTATCGTTCTCCCAAATACTTCATTAAATAGAATTCTGGATTGAAAACACTGATAAGTCTGTTGTATCATGTATAAGAACTGTCTGCGTTTACTCAGAGGATGAATGTAGTTCATCCCTAGCTCTGATTCCGTGCAGTTAAAGGTTGCTCTCAGCAGGATACTTTCTCCCTGGGTTTTCCCTCTGTGCTGCATAGTCACTCAGATCAATGCGTTCTTTCACCAAACTTCACAGAGTACATGGTGTTTGCAGCACACAAGAGGCACACACAGCAGTCACACAAAAACAACAAACGTAGCCTCACAACTTAGACTAATCTCTGTGGAATGTCTCAGTGACAGGATTTTAAGGAATTCTGAGGCTCTGCTTCTTTAAAGCAGCGATTTCTGTCTCTAAAGAAAATCCCCTGGGATCAATCTGTAATTAAGAAAAAAAAACCCTAAAGCTGAATATAACAGAAAAAAAATCTTAGGGCATGTAATACAAATGCCAGAGTAAGAGATGAAAACAATACTGATCCAAAAGATAGAAAGAATCCTGGCTTTAAAGAGTACTAAACAAAGTGATAGCATAAGCTCAGAAGAATCTGACACTGTCTTTCTACAAGGAATTTCTCCATTTTGTGTCACTTTGAAGTAAAAAAAACCCTCATAAAGCATCATGGCAAAAATATCTAAGCACACATTAGGGGCTAATGAAAAGGGGGAAAAAAAACAAGATATTGTATACCACCCATTCACTTGGCAATATAATAGATTCTAACTGTAGTATCCTGATGGTAAAATATACAGTATAAGTAGTATAACATCGTTTTGTTTTTTGTTGTTTTTTTTTTACCTCTCAGAAATTCTTACTTTGATCTAATAATGATCCTCCACAAATGATTACACTGTTTCCGTGATGACGAATATAAAAATGTTTGCTCTTCCGCCATGAATGTGTCAGCCTTTTAGAGATGTGTTTTGAGTCACTGCATAACTGTATGAGGAAACAGCTCATGTCTGTAGACCCAGATGTGATATATACAGTACAGCATATACTATACATAATAATGATGTATCTGTATTGATGCACTCTGCTACACTCTCATGGCCCATCATTTCCCCACGAAGACTTATCACTACATTCTATTGTGCAGAAATGATAATGATGGAGCTTTTCTTTGCAGTGTGTTTGCCTGTTTGTGGGAGAGGACATGAATTGAAATCAGCATGTGTGTATCAGGTTATTTTTCTGGATCCTGTTTCAGAGCAGTAACACGAATGTTGACTGCTACACCCCCGGAGGAATGTTGTCCTTTCTTTGGTCTGTGGCACACTGCGGCCATTGCCAATGCAAGCCATGCCAAGGAAAATACCTTGCAAACTGCTGACTTTGATAATGGGAGGGAATCTGATTCTGTCTGCGTGCACTCTATCAATACAAACAGTAACCAAGCTGCTTCAAATGCATGAATGTGTTTACTAATGACTTCCTCTCAGAACATTTGTGTAAATGAGGGTCTCAGTGCTTTGATAGTATTCACAGACAACAACACCCTACAGTGTTGCCTTGCTGTGGAGCTCTGCATGTATTGCATGTCTTTTGTTCATTCAGTGGAATACAAACAACAAGAGGAATGAAAGGTAGAGAGAGGTGGTGATGTATGTTGTGTTGTTGGGAGGAGGATTTTGAGCACTTTCCTAATTGACCTCAGTTTGATATTTTTTCGGGTGGAGGATACAGAAAGTATTTCCCAACATGTCCGCCACATAAACAGAGCATTGTGTTGAAGGGGCAACAGTGTTTCACTGGTATGAGGTCATATTGCAAATCATCAAACAGAACATGCTGATTATTTGTTCATTTGTATTTTATAGAAGGATTCGGTTTAAGAAAACAGTTGTTTATTGTGTGGATTACATCACTGGTTCTGTTACCAATTAGGTAATTTCCCATCTGCACACAGTTATTGTAACTTTTAAAGGGTTAAAGGCAAAGCAAGCCTTTGAAACACCTGTGGAGTAACAAAGCTACGTTGTCACCATCTATGCTATACAAAATGAGAAAAAAGGTTCAAGCCATTGAAAGTCAGATGTGTTATATGTCTGAATGCCTTTGCAGATGGTAATGTTGACACTGGAAGCATTATAGAGCCCTGGCTGCTGCAGGCCAGGAAACATCACTAGCACTAGGGCCATGTGGGACCTCTCCTTAAAAAAAGTTTGAGATTTTTTTCACAGCCCATTGTAAGTAATCAGGCAAATAGAAGCTTGCTGTTGTGCAGTGCACAGACACTACTTTCCAGGAGGCAGAGAGCAATGCTCAGTCTACTGACAGGCGAGCCAGCAGACCAACAAGAAGTCAGGAGATATTCTCATACCACTCACAGACGGTAACACCACGAGTGGGTCTTCTGAAGCCCACTTTCTCTCCTGGGTGTGATTGCTTCTGAATGCACATTTAACCTCCTCTACTGCTGGCAGTGAAGACCTGCAGATGCACTCAACCACAGGCTTACTTTTCAACCCTGCATCTGTCTCAATACTCACACCAAAGCTGTACCCGCGGGAGGAGGATACACATGTTTTATTGACAGAGATACAGGTGGTTTGAGTTTGAGCTGCTGGTGTACTGGAAGGGTTTTTCCTGTGTGGTAAGCTGTGGTGTCTTTGGAGCCAGTATGTTGCCTATTGTTGTGGCATGTTTGGTATTCATCCTGCTGGGCTTGGGGCAGGCTCAGGTTGCCACACAGGCTCAGGGGCAGAGCGGGAGTCAAGGCCAGGGGCAGGACAGCTCTGCCACCCCTTGGAGGCAGGTGATTCAATGGGAGAACAATGGCCGGGTATTTAGCCTGCTGAACAGTGGAGCTGAATATGTCCCTCCTCGGGCAGGGTCCCAGGACAGAGGTCCCAGGGTGGTTGTAGCAGATTCTCGTCTACGTTCTTCTCGTAGACCTCAGGGAGGCAATGTCCGCCGGCAGGCTCCATCAAGAGGATCCTCTGAGACTGTTCGTGGGCAGGCAAGGCACCCTTTTGGCTTTGGGCAAGTGCCTGATAACTGGAGACAAACTGCAGGCAGCACAGGTGGTATCCATTTCCAAGGATCCTCCAGCACTCGCTTCAGGCCATCCACAGGTTCTTCATCTTCTTCTTCATCGTCATCATCATCGTCTTTTTCTTCATCTTCCTATGGTATACCATCCTACCCACAGTACCCACTTCCTCAACAGTCTCCCTTCCAACAACTACCTTACGACTCTAGTTTTGTGGAGGGACCCGTCAGGAGCTACGAGCCACCTTTTCAGCCTGTTGTTGGTGGAGGATATGGGGGTGGAGGGATTAGTACTGGACAGGTATATAATGGAGGAGGGTATGGAGGTGGTCTGGCTCCAGTACTTCCAGGCTCTCCCACTGATTTTACCGACGATAGCTATCGTTACTACCAGTCTTATGGCTATGTACCAAATCCTGCGGTGCGTCCACGTGCTGCCCAACCACCGCATGCAGATGGTCTGGACCACAGATACACCCACAGTCTCTACAATGAAGACTCAGCTCCTGCTGTCCCTCTCTCCGATGTCAACCAGGCTGCTCCTGTGATAGTGGACAGGACAGGAGCAGCTGGTCAACCACCAGTCAGGAGCCCTCAGTATGAGCAGTTTCCTCCATTTGGAAGGCCTCAACCTCCTTTCCTGCAACCCATTCCTCCAGGCAGAAATTCCCCAAACTCTGCTCTTGAGAACCCCAGTATGAATGTCGGGAGTGTGTACCGACCAGAACAGAGAGGTACAGTAAGTTATTTGTTTGGCTTTTGTGAACTAATACAATGACTCTTTTATTTCCCATTTTGCCCAGGAAGTGACTAAATCTTGATAATATTAGGAGAGGATGTCATACATGGGTGGGACTGCAGTAGATGCAGATCTGGAGGAATGTGGTTTTTAAGAAAATTCTGAACCACTTAAAATATTTCTCAGTGGAAAAGGGGAACATGTTCACTTGTAGACATTCACCCAAAGTATTAATGTCTTTAAGGTTGAAAAACAAAAGGTTGCCATGTGATTTGTGTTAGAGCTGGACATATGAATTTGAAATATGCAAAACCCAGGGGAGTAAAGACCTCACCGCCCCCTCAAGTACACAGTCATGTTTTTCCAATATTCTTCTTTCATGTTTGTGAGATATCTGAAGTAATCAGAATAAAACAGCTGGTTAAAATTCAGCCTCTTTTTCAGTTTACAAACAAAGCAAAGTGAACGCAAGGTTCATCTTTTCCCACTTGTATGGTTATTGAAACCAGGTGTTGAGCAAGCCCTGCCAATGTGCAGAGAACACACACAAGAACCTCTGTGTTTCTGTGTTACACAAAAGTAGACTGGTTCATGAGGCGTGTTTGGTAATGGTAGTGACCTCATAGGGGGGGGGGGGGGGGGGCGGGTGACAGGGGGTTGTGTTGGTGTGCAATGCCTGCCTCCTGGACTTAAGGACAGGAGAGGGGAAACAAGGGAGGGGGATACAGTACTTCACTACTCTCTGAGGGGGGGAAGTGTGGAAAGTCCCTGTAACACATGGGGTCCATTGCTTCAGCTACAAGAAATAAAAGAAATATTTAGTCAGAGTTCTTAGGGGAGGAATGTGGAGTGTCAAAATGCGCAATACCGTGGCTTCAGAAAAGGTTTCTGTAACATAGCAGATAGTTTATTTTCATAATGTATGACTGTGCTGTGGAGGAAGAGGTTCCTCTTGAGCTTGTTAATGCTGTGGGAAAATAATTTAGCTAAATGCAAACAACATGTGAGGTCTTCTATGTTCTGCCTGCCAGAGGTTGCGTTTGGTCTGAGCTGAGAGGAGATGCAGCCTTCTAAAGAGATTCTTAACCTCTTTATAATGCAGATTTACCTTCTCTTTTACTCTGTGATCTGCCTTACTGCGCAGTAGTCTCTGTAGTGTGCTACAATATGTGCTTGCAACCATCATTCATTAGACACTCCAGAGCTGGGAGTCATTCTACAGCACAAAAGCCAACATGTGTGCAGATGCCTTAGTGCTCCCAGTAATCATTGTGATAAAGATTCCGCCATTGGGAGCTATTGAAAAGCTGACATTTTTATTGCATTGCTTCATGGCACGGCATTAAGCTGTTACAGTATCGTAATAACGATTATGATCTACAAGTTTAAAATGTGCTTAAACCTAAAGTCAGCAGACAAGTGTATTTATAACACTATTGTTAAAGGCAATGTTGTATCATATCAGAAGCAGTAAAGTACATAAGACGCATTGACACATCAAGATAAACATCTATTTCAATGGCCAGACTGCTCTTGAATAGAAAATACAATAGAAGAATAGAATAGATACTTTATTGATCCCTCGAGGGGAAATTCTTAATACAAATAAATTGAATCTTATCATGGGGCCTACTAAGGTCAGTGAAATACAACTAAGCACAAATACTTTAGGCTAGAGTTAGCGTGGGTGTACAAGCTGTTCCCAGGGTCACAAACAGTAAATGGGGCTTGACCCACAGCCAAAGCTACAAGGGTATAGTATTCATATCAGAGTGTGATATAAAGAGAACAAGAAAGCTACAGCAAATGGATCCTTATAAGTGCCTAATTAGAGCATTTTATCAAGTTTACAAGTGTCTTTTCAAGCCATCTCCACTTGACATGAGCTGCATGACGCCTGTGGCAGTATTAAGGCTGAAGAAGTAGTCTTTTAGACTTTTGCATATAAATCATACAACATAGACAAAGCATTTGACTTCAACATCAACTCAAACTTCAGCTACACTGAAGAGATGCAAAAATAACAGCAGACAAAAACATCAGATTTATGTGGAGCAATAATGACACTTCATGCATGAAACAAAGGCAAAGGCCATATTCCCATTGTGTTTTCTACGTTGTTTTTAACATTTGTTGCCTGGTTATTTAATTTTATTATTTTGTTGTGCCCTATTCTTCTGCAAAGGGTAATGACACCTGAAAATTAGAAAATTGGAAAATTAGTGCTGCTATCTTGACAAACCAACTCCAACAATGGTAATGGATGAAAAAATGCATTCATTTTCATTTTCTTTTGCTGATTTTCATGAAATTCAGTTAAAATTACAGGGATGAATCAAATCAATTCACAAGGGCAGTTTGCAGTACTATAAGCTGCTACTACTTGCTGCAAGGAATCTGACTTGAATAGTACAACCTTGGTTAAGATATGCACTCAGTGTAGTTATGAAAGCCCTAATGTGAATAATGAATTATGCTTCATCAAATAGCAAAGATCGATTAAAAGTCTGCCTATTGTACAAATTATACTGTTTGCCACATGTTGTCATTTCATCTCACTCTTTCTTACTCTAATACTCCCTGACAAAGCCACAAGCCATCATAGGTGAGAATAATTAGACCGTAACTGGTGCAGAGTAATTCGTCTAGGCAGCTGCGAGGCAGAGCTGCAGTTATTTCACTCATTAGTTTCAGCATGATATCTTCAAATTAAGTGAAACACTTTTAGCATCTAACTATTGCCGAAATAAATCTGCGATCTATCAACTGACCACTAAGTAAAATGGTTGATAATCACGGAAATAGATAAGATGTAATAACGAGATCATAGAGCATAAACTACCTGATGAAAGAAGCTGTGAAAGTAGCCACATACTTAATAACCAAATGCTGCTGTTTATTTTATTTTATTTTTAAGAATGTAGTGAATTATAAAATATTCTAATCTGTCAGTCCTCCGCAGCTAGCAGCCTATAGAGTATATAGAGAGGGGAGCCCTCATGTCTTTTATTATGCTATATTAGATGGTATAAAAAGCATGGCAAGATTCAGTTTCTTTTCTCCATGCCCCACTTAGAGTGTAATGTGTGGCTTTGTCACATGCTGTCAAGAGCTGATCAGCTTTGGCTTCTCAATGCACTTTATCCTTCTGAAAGAGACCCAATTTCATATTTCAAAAGATTAGGGGGCAGAGAACAAAGCTTTCATGGGGTAAGGAGAGAAAAAAAAGGGGGGGCTGAGAGTGCTGTTGGAAAACCTCAGCGTTTCACATTGGTCTTACAGTGTTTACATGGTCTGCCCCGGGAAGCTTCCCCCTGTCCTATACGTCTGCCTCAGAGAGGGCTGTCGTATGTGATGTTTACATAAAACCCGCAACGGCAAAGCCCTTGTTTAAACTTGCAGCTGAGGAGGTAGGGCTCACCTGGCTGTTAAATGCTGGGCAAATATAAGATAGGAAACTCTCTATCTGGTTTCCATAAACAAACCATAACTAATGTTCTTCATGTTTGTGCAGAATCAAAAGACAGCAGCGCATTATTTCATCATCTGTTTTCCTTCTAATGGGTTAAGCTTGACAAAGAGAAATTAAAGATTGTAATGTAGATTTTATGAATGCTTCCACGCTTAGAGGTCAGATGGTTTGACTTTCAGTTGGTTGAACAAGCTCACATTAAAACATGTCTGGCCTTTGTGAGCTAAATGGAGAGGGGTGATAAGCTACACCAGAGACCCTTGCTGGCATAACCTTTCCTGGGAACAGGACAGTTAGACCACTTTGACAAGTCAGGCCTGCTTTTTTTTAACGTGTTTCTCGGGTTTTCTGACAGACTTGGTCAGTGGCCCACTTTCAAAACAGCAGTGGTGTGAGATCACTGTTTTGCCCCGGCACACATGTTCTCCCTCTCTGTGTGTCCGTCTGGCTCTCTTGCTGTATCTCTGTGCATCTATGCCTTCCTACATCTCTTACTTTTTTTTGCAAAAACCACCAGTGTTGGGCAAGTTACTTTCAAAATCTAATACATATTACTGGTTACTTTCATCTGAAAGAAACAAGTTAATTTACAGTATTAATATCTGTGTGATGTGTTGCACTACTTTTGCCTTACTTTTACAAAAATAGCCACATAAGTATGACTAGGTATTATACAATGTTAATATAAAATATTATACTTTTGGAACACGTTAGCCTAATATGGGAAGTTGTCTGAACAACACAGGCTGCATTGCATACTAGCTCAGATATTTCCAAGAATAGCTTTACCGTCATCTTATGTTTACGATATTAAAGCTGAAGTGACATTCATATTACGATAAGTGGCGTGGAAGATCGCATTACATTAGCCAGGAAGGCAAGACATTATTAATGGTATAAATATTTTTCTCTAAAGATAAGATAAGAATTTAGTGATGTGCAAATTGTATTTAACACTGGAAGTTAATGTACTGCAAGTGTAGTTATATGTTTTGGGGGATTTTGTACACTAGCGGCCCAAATGTAGATGCGTTCTCTCACCCCAAACTCACCCCTGACTGAGAGGAATATGGAGCAAAAGTGTCTCATTAGAAAACCATGATAATAATCTGGAATGCAAAGTAATTAGTGGCCAATGGCTCTCTCGAGACTGACCTAGTCTTGAACCGTGGGTTCTTTTGCTGCCTTGATACCCATCATATCCTCCATCAGCACCACCATAAATACCAGGTAATAAGAAATTGATGACAAATATGTGAAAGAGTTCTTCTGTTTCTGGGGTGATCATCACAGATTACAAATCATTCATGTTTGGATTCTGAAAAATCATAACTATGAATGTGTTATGCAAAGTTGTGTGTTAGTTAAAGCGGCCGAATGACCACATAGGGTGAGCAGTCTGTCTGTCATTTCAGGTTTGCCTGACCTGGTTCCTGATCCCAACTATGTCCAGGCTTCCACATATATCCAGAGGGCCCACATGTATTCTCTCCGCTGTGCTGCTGAGGAGAAATGTCTGTCAAGGTAAACCCAATTCTGAACATGCTTTTTTTGGTTCTGTTCTGTTTTCATGTTAGTGCCGGATGTTCTGATTCTGTCTTAATGTAGCCGTCTGATAGGCTGCTGTCCTGTCCAGTTTGCACTCTGCTTCGGATCATGCATTAATAACAAAATGCTGATTTCTCTTAAATATTAACATGTTTTATAAACCAGTAAGTAAGTAAGTAAACCATCCACGATTTTAGAATAGCCTTCAGGATTATACCAGCTCTGTACAACAATATTTGTAAGAAATAATGAAAAAAGTTGACCAACAGCACAACATAGGTGAACTTAATCCTGGTCACCTTCAGGGATACAGGCTATAGTTACTTTCATTTCTCTGTGTTGGTGCCTTTCATCCCCCGAGCCCCAGGCCTGGGCCCTTTGACTCCCTCTGCACTAAGAACACTATTGAAATGATAGAATTGTGCTGTCCCCATGGCTGCACTGTTTGCCCTCTTCCCATCACAAGCACAGCCATCCCTCAAAGTCCTTTCATATCCTGTCTGAGTTTGCAGCAATCATGGACAGATGGGCTGTTGTAATTTGCCATACACTCCATTGTCAACAATAGCCACAAGACGAATGGCTTAGATCTTCAGTGGTTTTGTGAACTCGAGGTTGTGCTTCCTTTTTCACCCAAAAAAGTGACTCAAACAACAGAATGTTCCCCCTCCCCATGTTGAAACTGTGTATTTGGAGAGATGGTTGTAATCTGTAGAATGAATTATTTAGTAGATATGCTCCTGCCTCCGAGCCTTTTCCAGTCTTGCTCTTTTTTCCTTTCCTTGTCTTAGCTATGAGAAACAGACATGCCGACATTGTTTTTCGTAGCTACTTGTGCAGTTTCCCCTCACTGTTTTTTGTCTTAACGTATGTGTCTGCCATTCAGCTCCGCCTATGGCCCTGACACCACAGACTATGATGTAAGGGTCCTGCTGCGATTCCCACAGAGGGTGAAGAACAAGGGGACTGCCGACTTCATGCCTAACAGGCCACGTCATACCTGGGAGTGGCATAGCTGTCATCAGTAAGTACTGAATACAAAACAGATTTTTCCCAATCAGCTAGTTATGCTTTACTGGCTACAATGTTGCTGGGAGTTTGCTAGTTAGCAAACATTTTTCTGTCAGTCTGATTCTATTCTTTATCCTTTGGTCTATTTATTCATGTGACTAATGTCTGTACACATGGGCTGATATGTGTTGATCACCTTACCCATAATTCAAGGTTATTGCAAGGTTATAAAATGAACAGATCTGGTCATTAGCTTTGATTGTAGTACATGTTCTAATTACAATTACTGATCTTGCTGTGTTTAATGAAGAGTTTATGGTAAATTAATTAAGTTATGTGCTGAGCCATGATCGATAATGATTTGCATTTCCTGGGCTGCTTGGAATGAGCTTTTCCCTCCGGGGCCCAACAACTCTACTCTGAATCCACTAAGGCAATAACATGTAAAACAGCAGGGTGACAAATGATGATTCACTTTGAAAATGTGTTAATAAAGATTTAGTCACAACCCAATTGACCTATTTGACATATGAGCAGCAGCACTCATCTCACACACTCATTGGGAGTTGGATGTTACCCAACTTACTGTAAGAACCCCAGTTGGCCTCATTATATCTAGGTGGACACCAGAAAAAGAAAGTGCTTAAGTAGTCACTGATCTTGGAGGTAGCCCTGGTTTACAAAATTAGGGTGCAGTTGCTATTACTCTGTTGATAGTCCACCCCATGGGCATGACTTTAGCACTAACGTTTTGAATGCCTGGGTTCATGGTGGGTTTTCAGGTAGTGAAAGCCCTTTATTGTGCGTAGCTGTTGGTCAGTCTGGACAGTCTGAAGTGTTTAGTTTATTTTCGTTAAGTTGATTAGGCACAAATCCATTTTCTTAGAGAATCAGCTCTGTCTGAAATACAATATAGACAACATACTCAAATTCCATATAATATAAAAAAATATGGTATGCAACTTGTGGGTTTTATCCATTAAGCAAGCAGTTTCCTCACTGTGTCTTTCTCAATGGACAGATTTTAGTTGATTTTGCAAGCCAGTCATGGCATATCTCTGGAGGACTGCTGATGAGGTGATTTGTGGGGTATCGTCATTGTTTTATTACATTAAATTCCATGTAGACTGTCTTTTATCTCAGGAAGTCCACCCACTGATGCTAGTGCCAGGCTCTCCTTTACTAGCCTCATCTTAGAGGAATGTTGACTAGCCGTTAGGAGATTGGCAGTGTTGTTGCTGTCTGACACCAGACTGCATTTACACAGCGGTTCCCAGGAGGCAGAAAGCCAAGGCAATCATTTCACTGGCTGTGTGATCAGAATGACAAATCAATCCATTTTTCTTGTCAATCTGCAACACCAGATCACGCAGCTGCTAAAGTATGATGACATGGATATGGGTTACTGGGACAGGGAGTGTTTGTTAACAAAGAAATCTCTTTAGGGAAGGAAAATCTCTAGCCTGGAATTTTACAATAAACTTCCCTGCCCTACATTTCTGTTAAATAAGATGTGTAGTTGACAGTTTTGCTTTTCCTTACATTCACCCCTATCTTTCTCACTGGAGTGTCAGGGATGGGAGTATCATTGGCTGTGGTGAAGATGTTGGAATTCTGTATGTTTTTACTCAAATGAGGACACAGAATCCCATGTGGATCTTATTTCTTATACCAACCAGTGAGGAAAACACATGAAAGTCATTAAAATGCTCTTCTCGTTTCGTGGACCTTTTACTTTTTGATAAAAGTTCTTCAACCTGTGCTTTACTTATCTCAGCCCCGTATGATAGAACTTTATTAAACCTGTGTGTTCAAAGATCATGGCTGCTGTTTGTGCACGTGCTTGGGCATATGTCTTCATATCCTGGTTGCTTTGTGGAAGGCAAATGCCAGGCCACTGCTAAATAGTTCTCAAAGAACCTGCTGTGGTTCTGTGTGTTCTACAACTCAAGCTGTGATCTGAGAAAGCCTCAAAGTCTTGTTTGTTGCAACACAAGTGGAAAATGACTCATGACTATCAAGAAGGATTGGAATGTTTTCTATATTACGATTACAAGTTATTCTTGTTAAATCCACTATGTGTCCTTCCAACACTAAATTCTCTATAGCTGACATAGTCAGTGAGGGGATACAGGAATCCAAGGAGGCAGGGGACCCTTCCAGGCACCTCGTAGTCCAGCACCTCCCACTCCCAATCTTTTTCTCTGTTTCCTGCACTCATTCTTTCTTCTTCACACACACATGCACAACATGTACTGTAGATAATCATCTCAAGACTGCCACTGTAATGAATGCCAGTTTCGGGAATACAAACAAAGTCTGTGCTTCAACCTTCCAGGCCCTTCAGTTCCCACCCTAGTTTATATACATATTTGAATATAAACGTGTTGCACGAAATGTATTCTTGCCCCACATAAAATACATCTATAAACACACACAACTATGTACATTTGCATGTTGACAGAGACAGAAGAGTAATTTAAGCCCACAGTCACAATAAAGACAGTGTTCAGCCTCAGATAACAACAGACAGGTTTTTACCTGAGAGCAGCTCATAATTGATTGCCTCTCCTATGGAAAGAATGAGTCCTTGAATGGTCACTTGCTCCATCAGTGGAAAGTACCCACTTTTCCTTCCAAGTCATCCTTCAATCTTTAATGACTGTTCCAGTAAAAGCTGTTGCTATGTTGAAACATGGGCTATGAAGTAAGGCAAAAGGGCAATATTTATATAGTCTGAGTTTGTCTGACTGTAAAAGATCCAGTGCTTACCTCACCTGCTACAACAACTAAAGTCAACACCACTTAAGTATGCTGTATGGAGCAATTTAAGAATCAAAGGATCATGGAAATTAATCATTTCAGTAACTGCTAGAAGGTGTATTTACATCCCGTAAGCTATCATTTTCAGTTGGGCGTCCCATTTAAGAACATTGCCATGTTAGTGCACGCCATATTTGTATCCAAAAGACGCAAAACAAAGTGCAGCTATTGGGATCAACAGTTTTGAAAGGCTTTACCTCTATAATACTATAAAAACATTCATACTTCGTCAGCTCTCAAGTGTCATCAGAACTTAAGTAAAAGTTACTCATAATTATAGTATGGGTTGTGTGACACTTCTCAACGCCTCTCTCAATGTCTTAACGGTATGGTTTATTGCTAAGCTGCTACATTAGGTTACAGTAGCTACATATGGCTACATTTTCAACTATGTGCATAGAAAAGTGTGCATACTTTAGGAACTTTGCTAGCTTAGTTATACTGCTCACTGCTGAACATACTGTATGTGTCGTGCCAGTGACAAGTGATGCAATGTCCAGAAACCTGACAGCCATGCTTTATGTTCAGCAGTGTTCCACAGCTTCTGCGGTAGTCGCATGACTCTATAACTTTTCTGCTTATGTTTGTTCCACCAACAGCATATAGTTAGCTTAAAGAAGATTGAAAGAAGATTGTCAGCACTATCTATGTGCTATGAAAAAGTATAATTTGCTCATGTTGTTGGAAGGGTATATGTTGAGTTCTGCAGTTCATCTTTGGCTGTTTAGACAGGCTTTCTGACACATAGACACTTTTACAGAAAAACACTATGGTAAGGAATACATATTATTTTTCTGCATTCTTACATTTTTGTGTCAAAACCCAGCTTTAAATGTGTAGTTGTGGTATTTCAGCATTTGTTTGATGCAAAAAAGAGGTTACAATTTAACTAACTGATTAATTATATGCAGTCATATATCAACACATTTTTTGCCAGCTATTTAAGTTATGCGTGCAGTCGTTACCAGAGATTTGCATAAATACATCAATAACCAAAAACAGAGCTTTTCCCATTAACATGAAATTATGTTGTCATCCTACTCTCTGTAAATACGCTTTTGTTAGCGTATACCACAGTCATGTGCATGGCAGGCTTGTAAAAAGTGAATAGCATCCTGAGTCACTTCGAAATTTGGGAGAGGTCCAAGCCATATAGCAGTTAATATTGCAGATGATTTTAAATGGACCAGGTCATTTACACTCACTCATTAAGTGTCATATTCAGATTCAGTTGAGATGATCAGTGACCATGCGCATCCAGGCTTTGCTAAGCTGCTAAAGCTGTACAAACAGACACAAACACACCAACACACATATACTGTGATACACACATCTACTATGAAAATGACCATGTGCACCCACGTACATAAACGCAAGCACACCAACGCACACTCTCACACACCTCCAAACACCTCCAATCTTGCAGGCTGATACAAGCTAATTAACAACATTCATACATCATTAGGGTGTTAATGTCATGCTTCAGTGATACTTTATTGTCTCCATTAATTAGTATCCATTGTCCTTTGATACTTTATGATGTGTTCAGTCAAGGTGCAACATCACTTACAAAACTGTGAACAGATGAGGTCAACAGGTTGAATATACAGTCTATAAATTCACTGATTATCTTTGAAGTTACACTTTAACTTGGATAAGCTACATCTGAACAAAACAGTGAGGTAATTACAAAAGGAGCTTAACAAACTTAACAAACTTTTCTGTTTGAATACTGTATTAAAGCTTAAGCGATAACGTTGTGATTGCCCACCTTCAGTACTTGATTACATGCACAGTGTTTTGCTTGTTCCGACAGGCACTACCACAGTATGGACGAGTTCAGCCATTATGATTTACTGGAGGTCAGCACTGGCCGTAAAGTGGCAGAGGGACACAAGGCTAGTTTCTGTCTGGAGGACACCACCTGTGACTTTGGTCACCTGAAGCGCTATGCCTGCACGGCTCACACTCAGGTAACACAGCATATGAAAAAATAGTACTCCAGTAATCTTAACACCCTTGCTATTATAAACTCATTTATATTTTTTTGTTTTTTATGATGGATTATATGTGACACATTTATTACTTTGGCAAGCATTGTTTTTTGTTGGTCATTATCCTGCTTATGTTGATTGCAACACATTATATTCACTTTTTGAGGATTTGACTCAGATTAGTTCCCTCTGCTTCATCAGGGTCTGAGCCCAGGCTGCTATGACACATACAATGCTGACATTGACTGCCAGTGGATTGATATCACGGACATCAAGCCTGGAAACTACATACTAAAGGTATGAACCAAGTGATAATCTGGTATGCACAGACATGGAAACATTATGAACAGCACATGGCCATATATCACTGAAGACAGAGCTGCCAAAATAAATTGATCTGGGTTATAAAAGAGCTATGAAGTTGCTGAAGTTTTTAGGTTTCCATTCATCTGGAGTTTTTCAGGTTGCAGCACTTCATGGCTCAGTGGCATCATTTCCCATCCATCTTATTGTCTATTTTTTAAACACATTTTACTTGATCAGTACGGCTGCAAGATGTATACACAAAAGATCTATACATGAGTGTGTTCAGTGTTGTTTAGAGATTATGGTGAATTGTATTGTGCCTTCTGTCCTCCGTCTCTCAGCTCCAGGTTAATCCCAAGTTCTTGGTGCTGGAATCAGACTTTACCAACAATGTGGTCAGGTGTAATATACACTACACAGGACAGTTTGTTAAAACAACCAACTGCAAAATAGCACAGTAAGTAACTTTTATTACATATAAATAGTAGATGATGTTAATCATCTACTGGGAGTGTCATATTTATTCACAATTTTCTCAAAGAAACCTGGGCAATTCAGATATTGTGCTTTTGTGGAATGCAAAGAGTGTAAATCCGGGTTTTGTGTCATTTTCCCACCACTGAGTTATACTGAAGCACATGACAGGGCAGCTAAATTCAGTTTTATGATGAGCCTCACAGTGTTTTGAATTACTTAGTGGACTTAATGGGTTCCTAGCTGAAATATTTGATGATTTAATGAATGATGTTCTCATTCTCCAGTTAAGATTAATAGCCTCTGAAACTTTCATATCTTCCCTCGAAGGGAGATGTAGCAGTGTTGAACTTTTAAATAGCACTATTAGGAAGTGTATCATTGCATTCAGAATTACTACCATATCCTCTTGTAAAGACTCTATATATAAAGAGAGTGGATACACATAGACAAAGCATCATTAGGTTCAAGTGCTCTGGCCAGTTTCACTGGTACGGTGAAACATATACTTAAAAATATGTCTGCCAAAGCATTTCCAGAGTTCATAAAAGCTGGCTATAATTGCTAGATACTGATGCTCATAAAATACTTACATTAGCAGCTGCTGTGGTCCTTATTACCATTATTAAAGACTGATATGTGAACAGTTTGTTGACTTGAAAATAAATCATGCTATATGTATTTATGTCTATACTAATGTGGTTATATTTTAACAAGTATTTTCTATCCAGTGTGGCTGTATACAACAAACAATTTACACAATTTACAACAGAGTATCACACTTTTTATAAAAGCATGTTTTGATTCTAATAACCTGATTCAAATAAGATTAAGATGAAATATATAGGCTATGCATTTAAAATGTTGTTAATGTACTGAAGCTGATTATTGTTGACATAATTTTTAATTTCCTTTGTAAGAGTTCGCAAAAGTATTTTCTTTCATAATAAAATAGTTTGTGTTGTACCATGTCCTATAATATATTGAAAGTCTTCACTGAGTCTTGAGTATTTCACTTCTAACGAAAGTGTTTTTTGTTCATTTTGCAGGTCTTGATCAAGCACTGGAAGGCTGCCACATTAGAGTGACCCTGATTGCTATTCCATTGAAATGTGAATGGAATCCATTTGTTGTTGGTTCATTGATGATGTTGTCTGTCTCTAATATTTTGTGCTGTCCTGGTATGCTGGGATCAAGGCTAACAAGGGTTCCACTGGCACTGAAAAGGGGGTTTAAAGTAGACACACACACATTGTATGCATAATGGATATTGTACGTTAATATCCCAATAATGAATCAACAGTTTATATTACTGTAATTTTACAATATTGTCCTACCTATTCATATTGCAGCTCTACCAGTCTGGTTTGGTTAATGTTAGGACACATCATTGACTTTCAAAAGAGGTGTTTACTGTATCTGCACATAAAAAATCTATGCACACCTCCGGCAGAGTGGTGCTGTTTAAATTATAAATAAACCGTGAAACGGTGCCGGTGCTGAAATGAGTTGTTCCAGACAAGTCAGGGTTCAGCTGCAATCCAACAAATAAAATTAGAGGACAAAGTTTTCCCAGGAGCATTCATCCATGCAGTGTGGGGACAGACAGAGATGCCCAGTGACTCAGAAGAACTATAATGTGTTAGTTTGTCTGGATGCCTGTGAAGAGTGGGTCACGCTGGGATACTGTGATTCTCTGTGCACATCCATGTTGTCTTAACAGCAAAAGGAAGACAACAGGGCATATTTCCATTTGTCAACTCCATCAAATTTAAGTCAACGTAAAGACAGTCAGTACTGGGGGCTGTACTCCTCAAAACCTTTGCATATTCGTCTTGTGCCCCCATTCCCAGTCCTTTCTTATTTCAGTAAAACAGGAACAGGAAGCTCAACTGGCAGAAAATGGTGCTTTCCAGAAAACAAGACTCACAGTATGTAAGCTCTATGTTTACACTGTGTTGTGTTCGCTTCTTCAACTACCAACACTGGTCAGATGGCACATAAGTCATCTTTGTCACCTTTTGAAGAATGTATATACAAATATTCCACTGATGCATGACATAATTATGGAGGTTATTTTGTTGTAACTGATTCTGCTTTGTTTATCCAGTTTGATCTGTTACTGTATTTTGTGAAATTATATATTTTATATATATATATTCTTGATAATCTGAATTATTCAAATAGAATGTGTTGTTGGGAAAAAAAAAGAAACGTTACTGCTACAGACAGTATTATAATGTGTCAGAAAGCCGTCTCTACCTACCTCTCCAAATGAGTGAGCTGTTGTTTCCTTTTAAGTGTCCTCTTACCACTCTGTCGCAGCACATAGCCGAAACCGCTTAAATCTTTTGAACATATCAAAGGACACAAAATGTGGAATGCAAACAATGGGGTAACGATTTTAAGTCATAATCCTTAAGATTTCTGTCTTGATTGGTTTAATACTGCATTACAGCAGCTACTTTGTCAGCAGCAGTGGAAGAGCAACAGTGCAACCAAACAAACTCACGTTTCACTAAATAATTGATTAAAACTAAAAAGAACCCATGCTGAACATGGAGCAAGGAGTTTTCCACGCAACAGCAGTGCACATGAACAGCAGTGGGTTACAGTGCTGAGAAGTTAGAGTTATGTTGCCTGCAGCTCTTCTTCAACAGCTCATGGTGACCGGGCCTTCTTGTGTCATTAAACCCAGTAATATTTAAAGCTGATCTGCTGTCCAAAATCTTGTTGTCTTGGTTTGTAGATTCTTGAAGATCTTAATTATACTCACTAAGGTGGCAATAATATCGCATATTCTGTAATTCCTTTACGATAAAAGACACCTGACGTTTTACCAGTTGAGCACTTATTACACTATTAATGCCAAAAAACATATTTGTGTAATCAGCGTGAATAGTACACCAGAAAGATGATATCACTGAGCTAAAATTACAAACAGTAACACTGAATTACATGCATGCATTATTTATTCATTTGTGGTTAGGCAATTTGAATCCATTGCAGGACTGGTGGATCCCGCCATGCATTGTACTGTAAATACACTGAATGCTGATTGCAGGAAAAAATTCTGACAATAAAAAAAAAAAAGAAATCTCTGTTTGATTACACATATCTTAAGGATTATAACTTAAATTTGAGGGTTTTTTTATTTTTCTGTTTTCATTCTGCAGTTTCACGTTTTCTTTCAGACAGGTCTTTTTGGTCTTTGGCATCCAATTTATAGGCCATAGCACACAGATCTTTCATGTTTTACTGTAAATAGTCAGTTCTTTGATTTGATCTGCATTTTACTTTGGTAGCTCATGATAATACTGTACGCTCCTCGATAAGATGCAACAACATTTGATTTTGACATTCAGTGGAACACGAGGAGCACAAGAGTAGATGACATTTATACAGCGTCTTTGACATGTGGTGATGAAATTTGTCTTCTTTTTTTTTTTTTTTAACAGTGAACACCTGTCAAAATTGTCATATACAATAAATACATTTACACATTTGCCATGTCCACAGAATGGAATATGAATGCTATGCACCATCTTTACCACAGCAGCGGATAACTGTGCTTCATATGAGCCCACATCTGCAGGCTTACACAGAATACATATCAGTAGATCCAAAGGAAATGCTGTGTGACAGGTGTGACAAGTTGCTGAATTCATCCCTTTCATAAAAGATTAGGTGTCGTGTGTTTAATGCATTCAGGCATTTTCCTGGGTTTGGGCTGTAATTTTTTCATGTATGATTCAAGCAGGGAGGTAAACCCGACCTTTACAAATACAGAAAAATACACACTGCATATAAAATGTCTGCAAATACCAAACAGCGAATGCAACATCTGGGTGGTTGTACCGGCGCTGCGCATAAATGAATCAGTCACACTAGTTTTTAGGTTGAGGTCGAGTTTCTGCAATCTGACATGTTGAGATGAGACATCCTGAAAAAATAATTAGATTGGATCGTATTACCATGATCGTCACACACACAGCCAAAGATCCATTCATTTCTACAAGTTCAATTTCTACAAGAAAGTTTTTTTTTTGCCAATGATTTGACATTTGCTATTTCATCTGACTTCTTTTGGCAGCAAACAGAAACTAATCACATTATGAATGGGGAGTCATTACATGGAGCACAACACCATGTTGCAACAGTGAGAGAGGAGCTCATCGAATCTAACATAAAAAATAATATTCTTCGTTTTATCAGGGAAGGAAGTGATTCATTGACTATAACCAAATAACAATGACTGGGAGAGAGCTGGCAATGTTGCACCACACTGTCACGGAGATATAGACTAATGAACTTGTGGAGTGATTACAAGCTTCATCACACTTTTATGAGAAAGTCAAGATAATATGTAGCTACTTTTAAAAGAAAATCTTTCAAGTGTGAACAAAAGTTACATGTTCCAAAGAAATAATCTACTTCAGTAGAAATATGACGATTCACCTTCCAAAAAATTGATTCAGTCTCCAAAGAACGAGATGGAAGGAACAAAAGGAAAGAAAACAGAGAGAGAGGATCTTACAGCATGCACAAACACAAAGAGGCATCCTGAAAAGATGGAATTTTTTCTGTCCAAAAGATCAACTGCAATCCAACATTGTTCACTTCTTCATGTTTCAATTTTTGTTCTTGGCAACAAAAGGATAAATAGATAAGAATATGAATTTGAATTTTTAAGCCAACGTGAATAAGAAGTTTTTAATATGTTCAAAGGGTAGGCATTTGATTCCTTGACGACTTGGCAAACTTGAAATCTGCTAAGATCATGTGGTATGATTGATGATTGAAGGCTCCAGTTACACTTACTAATCGACCCTGTGGTGAGATTATTTTGCCAACAGCCTGAGAGTTGACACTAAAGTTTAATTGGTTCTCTGAAAAAGTCAAGAACTGGACACAAAAAGTTTCACAGAGATAGCATTTATTGCAGGGTATTTGATTGTATTCGATTGTGCTGTGTACCCGGCACAGTGTAGTTAGTTCCAGTTGTGAAATATGGTGGCTATTTGGAAAACATAGACTTTCCTCGGAGAAGTATTTCCTGTCCCACAAGAAGAATGAGAATCCACTATCTGGTTGTTTTGATATGCTGGTCTCACTCTCATATTTGGTCAGTCCTAACAAAACCCTGACCCCCGTGAGGGGACTTCCTCTTGGTATGTGCTGTTTGTTCAGGCAGCTCACACAAAATCACCCCATTGCAGCTCTTGATGGCACATAATGTCTTGTGAAAGTGCTGCAGTACGTGCTGACATGCACTCAACAATCTTTGTTTATGTTAATGTGTGTATGTATGAGAGGTCGATGGTTAACTCCTAATGAGGGAAAGAGAAGCCAAATGATGCAATGAATTGTTTTACTTAGAGGTATTATTTTTCCAAAACGAACAGGCAGATTTTGTTATATATCTATATTTTTCAAGCATGCCTCAGTTTTTGCTTATTCTCATATGGCTCCTGGTTAAGTAGCTTAAATGAAGCATTATATTCCTCTATGGGCTATGGTATAGTAGTATGTCCACCAGGAGCCGCTTTTACAGTGCTGGCTTCATGTTCATGTTATGAGTAATGAAGAGAACATACAGTACACTGCAGCACTAACAGCATCTGCAATAGCTGTCAAAGCATGTGACATTTGTAAATGATTTAGGGCCATTTCTTGCAACACATGA
This sequence comes from Protonibea diacanthus, assembly GCA_028641955.1. NCBI lineage: Eukaryota > Metazoa > Chordata > Actinopteri > Sciaenidae > Protonibea > Protonibea diacanthus. Next base: position 14,000,484 of record CM053976.1, on the reverse strand, counting down.
ATATGCAATTGTATTTATCAGAAATGTTTCTAATGAGTGTTTCCCAAGTGAATCCAAACAGTGTGAGTTTCTGAGCATAATGCGTGAAAATACCCAAAGGGGTGTTCAGAACAAAATCCGGCAGACACATACTGTATCACTGAGATATGGAATATACATGATGCACTATGCCAACGCAAGCAGACTGGTGGGACAAATTAGCGCAACTAGCAGCATGTAGCAGGAGGAAGCGTTTGTATATATGGTAGGAACAGCTTGTATGATTAGAGTCAGATGATACAATCAGCTGTGTGAGGTGTCATTGCACCTCCTGATCCGAGAGTTAAAGCAGGCTATGTGGCCCTAAAGCACTGTGCATTTGAGGCTCCATCGCAGTGGAATTCAAGTAGCATAAAAGATCTTGAACTTCTTAATAATACATTTTATGAGTGGATATGAAGCAACAGGCTTGTTGTAACTCCCCATGAGTGTTGCAGGCCCCTTCTCATTCAGTGCATGTCCTCTGAAAACACGCTGGCACCTGATCAAAAGAACATGTAGCAGGATAGTATAGTAGCATCCTGAGAAAAGGGAAAGACTCCAAAATCCATTACATATGTAAATAGTCTGCTTTGGGCAACAAAATGTTATGTCTGATCACTGATAAGCAGAAGATCTGTAGGGACAGGTATGAAACCCCTCAAGGCAAATATTTCCCCTTACAACAAGCTGCATTTACTTTACCAGCAGACCTATGTAAAGCAACAAGCGTTTTGCAGCTGCAAGCTCGCAACCTAATTGAGGAAACAGATCAAGTGAAGTGAAGCACGACTGATTAGATCTTCCAGCATTCTCTGCGGCGAGACGTCATTGAATACACAAAACCCCCACAGGAACAGAATCCATGGGTGTACTGCCACTGATGCTGAAAATGGAAAAAAAAAAAAACAACAACAACAAGGAAACACCTTTTTCATGGTTTGTTGTCAGTAACGACCAGATGAGGGCAGAATATCGCAAATGGCCTTTGGTTTAAATTTCTGGCAGTAGCAGTGAAGCAGGATGACGGTGGGCCATTACCAGCTGTACTGTCTGTACAGTGATGAGGCTGAAAGAGGTGTAACCCTGGGGATCTGTGATGAATACAGGCAGATTGTGGAGAATGTTATGTCTATGATGACAACTTTGACCTATCATCATCTGCTGTACTGCACTATCCCTCTCCAACATCCATCACATCTTTGCTGAGCCACAATCACAGTGTAGTCTAAGCAGTGCCCTAGGCAAGTTGTGAAAATAATAAGAAACACCAAATAATTTATTGAATAAAATAAATTAAGTTAATAAATAAAACAAGCGCATCCTCCAATTTCTCCTATAACCTTTCCCTTCACTTTGAAAAACGTTATTACAAAATGACATTCCCGCTCCTATCTTCTATTTTCTCTTCCTCTTTTTGTTTACCTCCCCTGTGCACCAGATATTTTAGTTGATCTGACATTTATTTCATTCGTGCAGCATATAATCATAAGTTTGCGGTGACACTGATGACAAGGTGACAACATTCAGCTTCAGTAATTTGCTCTCCTCGACTGCACCCTCCCCATCCCTGTCCCATTTTAGCCACAGTATATTAGTTCATGGCGAGGTCACATCATGAGGGAGTGTTTGTGTTCAAGTTCTAATTATTGTTTGTTTTTAATCAGACTCTTTTTGTCTGGAGCGCTTTGCCTCAATAATCCCCCATGTAGCATGTGCAAGAGCTTAATTAAGCTTTCACTGAACGCACACATCTTTATGGTAATGTCCCAGATTTATATGTAATCTTATGAACACCAGTCGTTCTAGAGCAGAGTGCCCAACTTACTAACAGTTACAAAGTTTTCATATACATTTTTTAGACTTTCCGCATTTCAATAAAAAGCTATAAAAACTCCTGACAGACTCAAATCACTCTACCAAACCACCCTAATTTGACCAGCTGGTTTACAATGAGACAGGGCTAAAAGACATGACTTGAGACCTCCATTCTTCACTCCAGCACGTTTATGTGAGGATAATTGAATTTAGTGGAAAGAGAGAATAGGGACTAGTCTATGAGCCGACATTGCCAAAAAGCCCACCTCCAGACTTGAGGTCTAATTTCTGCAGAGCCTACTGTGTAGAGATTCTGTGGCACAATATCAAGGCCACAGGTAATTCATCTTCTGGCTCTAGCTCTGCTTTGCGACCTAATTAAATGAATAAAGATGTGAAGAAATCTTCATTTCCGTAGGGATAAACACATTGCTGCATGGGAAAGGTAAAAGGAAAGGCTGGCTTTGTAAAGGGAGAATAGAGGCAGATGAGAAACCACTGGCTGGGAGATACTGAATGGCTGAAGACGTTTGAATAGTGAGAGGAAAAGCAGTGTTCTGATTTACATGCAGCTGCAGTTGCTGGCTCATTTGTTTTGATAATAGCTCATCCTGCACACACTTTATGCGGAGCTGACTCCACCATATATATCTGAGTTAACAAACATTTCACTTCTTGTGTTAACACTCCACATCGAAAGCGATGGGCGTTATATGAGACAAAGAAGCAGCTTGTGTCATAGACACAAGACATGCTCGAGTGCACTGCCTGACAGTTTAAATACCGCCTGCCTCATCACTGAAACATCTGGCTTGTATTTGGTGTCAGCTGCAAAAAAAGAAAAAAAAAAGCACTCTTTCTTACAACTTAGTTCCCTCAGTTTTCCCACTCATCAATTTTAAGGAGTATGCAAATGGACAATTCCTCCGGCATCCCTAGGAGTCCACGCGGTTACAACAACAGGGCAATAAATTCTCATTAAGCCTTTCCTTCCTTGAAAGGCAGAAATTGAAGTTGGGATATTCGTGTTTATAGTCCCAGGCAATTGGAACAAATGAGGAGATCTTGTGGAGGGAAGATAGGCTTCCAGCCTTAATCGGGTCCCCCACCCACCCTCCAACCCCTCCACTGGCTCCATGGGGAGTGTCAATGATGAAGTCAGCCACGGGGAGCGACGGCCCTGTGCCGCTGTGCTCAGCCTCTCTCCCCACTGACAGGCCCATATTTCACCAGACTCATTCTCCAACCTCCACTGTCACCGTTTCCTGTGCTGTCAGGGGGACGACTCCCATCATCACATCGGTGATTTCACAGGCTGGTGGCAGCAGCACTCCCTCGCTGTAACTGACTAACATGGCCCTGCTCCAGACTGCTGGGTGACCCCTCCTTAGTAGCTGGCTGGATGCTCCCATTCCTCTCATGTACATGTAAAGATGATCTTGGCTGGGAATGTTTGAAACATGGTGCCAATAGCTTTTGGGAGCTGCTGTATTTGGTTGAGTTTGTGTCAACAAAAAGTATCAGAGTCTTTAGAAATACAATAAGGGTGAAGTCTCAGCTGCAGCTTGGTTTTATTTCCAAAGTTGGACACTTTCATAATAAAGGAGCAGCTTGACATTTCCGTGAATACACTATTTCACTTTCTTGCAGGATTCAGATGAGAAAGTCAGTACCACTCTCATATGTCTAGTAAATATGAAGCAACGGCCTGCATCTGGTTAGCTTAGCTTAGCATAAAGACTGGAATTATTTGGGAAACAACAGCTAGCCTAGCTCTGTCCAAAGGTAGCAAAATCCAGACGATTCTTTGGCTATAGGAGCAGTAACTTCCTGACATCATGGTACAGGGAGGTAGCCAGGCAAGCAAGCAAGCAACAAAGACTATAGGAATTCAATGTGTCAGCCAAGAAACAGTGCAACACATAACCCCCTTTATACTTTGTGTGTTGTACAAATTAGCAACATATTGTGTTGAGGTGAGCTTTAGAGGTGCTGGTATGCAGGTTTCGTAACCTTTGGACAGAGCCAGGCTAGCTGTTTTCCCCTGCTAAGCTAAGCTAACTGGTTTCTGTCTGTAGTCACATTTAGCAGAGCGAAATTAGAGTGGTATCGATCTTCTCATCTGACTATCGACAAGAAAGCATAACAAGCATATTTCCCAAAATGTTGAGGCTAACATAAATGCCTATTTGTTATCAGTGTTGCAGTGTAATCATGCATTTTAGTAGAAATCAATACAGCTGGGACTGAACTTACTGTCTGTTATCCAAATATTTTGTAATAAAGTAAAACACAGTTCCGAGTCTAACTTTCTTCAAGATTAGAGAGCTGCAAGATACAAAAAGAGACACTGCTATAACATTAATTGGCAGGTTCCATTACCACATTTCAACTTTTCATATACAGCTCATGACTATTTTAGTCCACAGCACTTTTGATGATCTTAGTGTAATTCTTTCATTTTAATTGCTGTTATGTTTCTATGACATCTTGCAGTCTGATTAGTCAGAGGGTTTTTTTTCTTTTTCTTTTAGTAGCCAGTTTTAAAGGCCATAATTAACAACAACTTTACAGAGATGCAAATGGACGATTTTGCAAACAATTATGAACATACTCTCATTCCTTTTTGGAAAGAGAGTATGTTTCTTCCCTTCCTTTTGTTCTATTTTAAGTTTGATCATTAACTGCCCAATTTGCAAAACCCCAAGCTGCAGATGTATTCACAGAGGCAGAGGTAAATGACTCACTCACTAGAAAACTCAATCTAAACCTTTATTTTGGATTCTCAACCTTGTCTCCCCTACCATGTTTAGGAGAAAACGCTTCCTACCTAGCCCTCTCCCTCGTCTCAGCTCATTACATTTTACCCATGAGTTGGTCTGTGTGTGACCCCAGAGAACAGTTTAGGAGCAGAGGAGACTTGTTGGGTGGTGGGATACCAGCCCCATGTGCACATGTGTATTTGTGTGTCTAACAAGCATAAATGCATGCCTGTGTGAGTGCCTGACTCTACCCACGTCTGTACACCTTTGTCCAGATGGCAATACATGTGTCTGTTTAACAGCGTGAAAGGGCACTCTATCTCCATCTCTCCTGAGAAATGAAAGAAAAGGACCCTCTGTGCTCTTTCAACTTCAGGTTATACACATACACTGCTCTTTATGTGGACCTCACCCCCTTCTTCCTTCCTGCAGCCTCTCTGTTCTCTCTTGTTCGCATGACTAATAATTAAGCAAATGTAGCATCGAGATTCACAAGCCCAAATTCAACTACACTGTCTTAAATGGATGACTTAAAGCTGCTATATGTTTATGTGAACAGTTGATCAAATGACTGTGTGAGCGAAAGAGGTCAGTTGTAGCAGTGTACCCAGAGAGAGCGGTTACCCATTTATATCATCTCATCGTCTTTCAGCTCATTGTTTTGGTTTTGAGGCCTGCAACTCTCTTGTTTTGTTTCACTTTCCAGACACAGCACACAGCTATTTTCATTGAAAAAGTTCTAGAAAACCCTCTCAATGACTACTGTTAGCTACTAGCTAACTCCACAAAGTGGACTACTTAGTAGCTTAAGAGCTTAAGGTATTTCCCTTAAGCTCTTAGTGTAGACTAAAACAGAGCAACAGAGAGTGTAAATATTGGAAAGTTGTTCCATATCTACTGACGGCATTCATAAGCAATTATTTGCTAACGAGTGTTGTAGAGTTTGTTTCTGCTGAAATTGATGCAGCAGTTGTACGTCTATGTGATACCAGCTGTTGGATGCTAACAAGACAAAAGTTGCTATTTTTGTTAAAATGATGAGGTTTACAAGCACCAATGCAAGAAACCCTCTACACACAAGACAGAGAGTGAGGTAAGACTTTTCCTTTCTTTACTCTACAAATACTCCACTTTTCCTTTACCAAATCAGAGACAAACAAGCCACTGCAGCCTTCTCAGCACAGATGGGGGCAGTGAATATTACTCTAAAAACCAACTTAAAATCTGGCCCTCTGGTTGTGACATGATGCAACAACAAATATCCCACTGTAAACTAAACAACACATTTAGCATTTAGGTCAGATCTATTATTTTTATTCTACCCAGAATTAAATGATTAGAGGCATGCATTTGGATGTTTTTCCACCCATGTTTTACAAGTGGACAGAAATAAATTTTAAAAGGAAAAACATCTGTGCAGTTCTGATTTCTTATGAATCAATAACTGTATTCTGTAGCCGTCCTTTTTACCTGAAGCCTTTGCTGTCACCACTTGTCACAGGAGATTTTCATGTGTATGGCAATTACAGTGTTTCTTGGTAGCTCCTGCTGGGTCCTCTGGGTATCTAAAGTATAGCTGTATAATTTTACCCACCTCTCCATACAGTAACTCTATCATTCTCACAACACAGGGAGAGGCAGACCGTAGGGAAGAGGACATCCACAGATAAATCCATTTAAAGTGCATTTTGAATTTAATCTATGATGGTCCCCTGCTCACAGGATGTCAAGGGAGAAACTGTGTTTACCCTCATGTGAGTTCATACTACTAGTATTATAACTACTGGTCACACTAACTATCTTACATTTCTTATGCATGATTACAGACTTCATAAATAGATCACTGGGGGGAATATTAAGTCATATACAGCAGTGCCCCCGGTGGACAGTCAATTTGACTGGTGGACAGCATCAGAGATCCAATACTACCACCTGAAGGCAAAGAATGTGCTTCCTATTTTTAATTTCTCATTTTAGCAGTGTTTAAATGTGGCTGCTGTACCATTTGCTGTGTGTAATGTATTGGAAACTATTTAAAATCACATTTTAATGATTGAGTACAATGTCTTGATTAAATGGGGCAAATATAACAAAATACTCAAACAAGAAACAAAGAGGCTCTATGCAATGCAACATCACTGAGGAACTGCAGAATAATATAATGGACTTTTTGCACTCTGTGGGGATTGCAACCCATGAGATAAAGCTTGTCTTAAGATTTTATTTTCAATACACTGAAATCCTCATCAAGTGTCCAGTATTTCAGGACAGTTTTAGGAAAAAAAAATAAAACAAGACCTCACATATCTGGCCAATGTGGGTGAAATAAAACATGAAGATTGTTGCTGTGTTAGCTTCTCCAAACATCAGAAGAAATATAAGTACGTTTTTTTTGTTGTTTGTTTGTTTGCCTGTTTTTTTGTGTCTTGGTAAATATTCCTCACTGAATATAGGAGCAGCAGTACGATGTGGATGGTGGTATGGTTACCAGAGGTCAGAGAGAAACTCTATAAACTGCAGCTTGGTGGGAGGAGTGAGTGAGTCATGATCTGTCATTCACTACCAACTGTCCTTGAGGTGCCTTTGAGCAAGGTTTTTAACCCCCTACCCGTGCCAGGAGAGCTGCTTAGCACCCAACAGGTCTCCATGCCAGCCAACTGTGTCAATATGATGAAGATTACTACTAAAATAGAACATAGTTCTCTCTAAATAACACAATATTTTATATTTGTTTCCATGAGTGGGTGCGTGTAGTGATTGCCTTGATTTTCATAGCCCTTATTCAGTATGACGGGAGAAGGAGAAAGAGAAGGAGAGGACACAGGGGAAGGAGAGACAGAGAGACAGAAAGAGAGACAGAGGAAAACAGAGAAGCAGGAAATAAATGCCATAAATGCAGACTATGATCTGTGAAGGATGAATGAAGGTAATCGGTACATGTTGGAGCTTTTTATTTCATACTAAAACCATCAGTGCCTCCCTGTGGTCAAATAGCCACACAGCAGGAGAAAAGTTGTTTTTTTTAAACACTGCATTAAACATACAGTAACAGTGTATAAAAGAGCACACGCTAAACATTCAGTATAAACTGTCACTGTTTACTGTATTATAAACTACAGGTGACAACAACACATGGATTACATATTTCACTGAATTTGTTTTCAGTGTAAGGTAGACTTTCAGTAATACTGTTACTGTAATACAGAGTGCCATCTTTTACTTTTATTACAACATTCCTCTATTTAAAATCCAGTTTCATTATTACATTTGATCTTTGGTTTGCCTTTTTGTTTCAAATAAAAGAAAAACTAATGTTACTTTACATCCTAAAACAATATGATTCTAATAGTTTATTTGTAAATGAATTACGCAAAATATTATTAAACAATTGTTTAATAATATTATTGCACAACAATTGTAATTTTTTTTTTTTTTTTTTTTTACAAAAAAGGAAGATTTTTTGCTTTCTTTTGTAAAAATTGCTTGAACTACAGGTCAACACAAAGAGCACATTAGTACACAGCTCTCACAGAGTCGCTAAAGGAATACACATTCAAAACTAGTTTAATTTCAACCTCCCACACAGAACAAAATATATGAAATGATATAAAACATTACAAATAATTAGAATGCCCTTTATTACAGGAGAGCCACCACAGATGCTATTTGTTTGCCAAATGATGAAATAGCTTGAAATAAGTGACAATTCTGCTTAATATGAGTTTGGCCAAAATGTAAAAACTGTTCAAATGTGTGTGTGTCATCTCTGAAACATTGTGTAACTGAATATTTAACAATATTGTGGGAAATGATCAAATCTTCCTAACTGTGTTGCTCAAACTTTGGCATAACTGTCTCGACATTTTCTTCGACACCTCTGTCTTGAAGAGGCTACATCTGGTTCTCATTATATTGCGGGCTGGAGTACTGATCCTGCATGGCTCCAGCAGCTGCCCCCATGGCAGCCTGCTGGACATGAGGGTTCTTCCAGGCTCCCGTGGCCCATTCCTCCTGAGCTTTGGACATGCTACCTCCACTGCCACGGTAGAAATTATGGATCTGAAGGCAAGGTGGTGTGACAAGTTACACAGTTATTACCAACAGGCTGTCATGAATGGAAAGTAAGTTATTTCAGTGACTTTAGTTAGTGTTATCACATCGAGTTGTCTGTATTCCCTAATCCGTATATCGTATAACTTTAAATTCTTACCTTGGTGAGGGCAATGAAAGACAGTGAGGCGACTGCGGTGAACATGATAGTAGGGACCAACATAATCAGTGCAATCAAAATATTATAGCTGAAGAAGGAAATGGTAGCCAGCCAACCACTGAAAAAGACACAGATGACCATTAACGCAATTACATAAAAAAAAAAAAAAAGATTTTAGATGAACAAAACATGAACCATAATTATCTGTTATTGGATTGGATTGCATCTTCATCATGACACTACCACTGAACATCTGGATGTTAAACGCAAGTCATTTTGTGGACTTTAAGAACTGCGATATAAAGTTTACAGGTTTAATAGCTCATACATGGGGAAATCCAATTGCACATGGTGACATTTCTAAACTTTATGGAGGCTGTCATAATATTCATTTCTGATCATCAGCCTGAGTCAGGTGACATTTTGAGGATCTCTTTAACAGCCTCTCAAAATCTAATAACAGGACTATCATAAAAGTTATATGAGGGCAATTTCAGATGTTCCATCACTGTCATGTTAATCAAAGCAGAGAAGAAAGTCTTTAAAAAGAAGAGCTTGAGCTCAAAATGTTTCATTCAAAGGTAGATTCTGTAGTCTTATTAAAACAACTTCTGATTCTTAAAGCTATTATTGCGTAACAATGAATTAGTCACTCATAAATGCTGGTAGAGATATCTGTGATCTCTGGGAGTTGCACTAGACTGGCTGGCTCTAAGTGTATGTCTCTGCACCTTAAATAAATGTCATGTAATGTCAATCAATGTATTTTCTCTTACTCTAGTACACTGGTTTTTAAATGAATTAATTTTGGTAATGAATACAAGAATTTCCCTTGATACCATTTATATTTTAGAAAGAATTTCTCCAAATTCTCCAAAACAATTATTTGTATTTCAAGGATTCAACATAAAAAGAAATAATAAAATATTGAACATTAAACAGGTAAATTCAGATCCTGAATCATAAATGTGACTAAAACGTAAGTGATTTAAAAAACAATTTAAGAATAAATGTGTTGCATGCATTTCATTCTCTGACTCTTACCACACTCCCCATCCAGGAATGCCGATGCTTTGGATAATGCTGATGCCAACTTGGGCCATGAAGACAAAAAAGAACTGCATGAAGTTGAAGGAGCTGTCACTCCTAAGTAAAAACAAAAAGAGGTAATATTTCATGTTAATCAAGAAATATTTACACATACAAAATGTATCACTTCTATATATCTAACCTTGAATGTGATTTTATATTCTGTGTGATGTATTCATAAATTGAATTTAGATCATTCCGCTCTACAACACGAGGAGCCAAATCATTATGAAACCATTCAATCACATGCCTCTGTAACCATGGTATCCCTTCTTCCACATCTGTCTTTTTGTAGTGATGACAACACAGTCATGAATGGCCTTGTCAGAGGATTGTCCTAGACAGTGGGCTTCTCGCCCAGCCATGGTTCTTTGGTTGGTCCACAGTGGCAGTACTTTGTCAGCCCAGGCATCAAGGAGTGCCCAGACTGTGCCAACTTCCTCCCCTAGTGCTGTGCTCTGATAAGAGTGAGGCGGAGTGTGGCAGCAGCCGTGTCCCTCTGCGACTGTGTGCCACTCCTACTCACCCCGCCTGCAGGTAGTGATTTCTTTCTCCTCCAAGGAGGTTTTATGTGCTTTTACAAGCCAATGCCCTCATCTTCACCAGAGTGAAGGGCAAGAACCCACATTATGCATCAGGGCATCATCTACTGTGCTAGACAAGACAACATGTCGGCTGTCCCTGACTGGGCAAAGTGGTCAAGGAGCAGGACGAGCGTACATAAACATAGAAGATAAGGGAATGATTTAAGAAGATATTTTCTTTGGCAGCCCTTTCAGTTGTGCTGCCCTTCAGCGAAGGGGATGCTCTAGGTGCCTTTGTGTCTCCAAAGGGACTGGCTGAATTTATCTCTGCTGCCTCTCAACACTTTAAGAGGATGGAGGAAAAAATTAGCTTAAAGCCCCCGTCCACAATAGGTCATCACTCTAGTATACATAATGTATACTATACAGAAACTATCGACTACAGTCCCATGGTACAGGGTGTAGAAATGACTCAGCACTCACATAAAATGCTTGCTACATGGTAACAAAAGGAAATGCCCTGTAGTAGTCCTCTGTTCTACTGAAGTGAACTCAGACTTAGCACTTATTTTAGTGTGTGGATATGTGAAGAGGGGAGGCTATACCCAAAAAGCCTTATTACAGGGCTACGGCAAGTACTATGGCAATATGTAGCTGTAAATATGTTCTATTTAAGCCAGAATTAGAGATTAGATTAGATTGTATATAGCACATTTATTATCTCTTTTTAGCAAATAAAATACATGAAATAGCATTTAGCTTCATCGCTGCATACCCTGTTATTACAGTGCATGTGCTATTTATAACTTATTACTCTGCAACTCTCTGTACCAAAACAAATAAAATGAAATAAAATACTGCAGCTACATAATCACCTGTTTAATGGGTTACCACTGGAATACTGACAAAGCAATATTTTCCGTCGGTGCATCACAATTGACTTACTTGAAGGCCTTGTAGATGGGCCTGAACCAACAGACATATGAGCAGGGAGTGAACATGAGGAGCCAGATGATAGCCAGTCCAAAGTTAGTCACGCCACCTCCACCAAACATCCATGCAAAGCAGCCAATGAGGTTTACTGCAAGAGTAGCACTATTCACTGTAGGACCAAAACAGACACACTGTATTTTAGGTATAAATGTAAAAAAGTATCTATTGGGTATACTACATAGACATGCACATGCACAAAAAAGATTGGAAATTGGATATGAAGGCAGCTACATTAACATGATGTGAAATATGTAATTGCAACACTTGACTCACAGGATGGCTTGTGTTCCCTGAATAGCCTTTTTGCGGGTGTCCTTTTCTATTAATTCTCAGTAATGTTATGAGGCTACAGTACTCCCCGCTTATGTTGCACTTAGTTCTAATTGGAGCTCTGAGCTTTGGTCCCATCTTTCCTCTCTAAAGTAGCAGAGAATCAGCTTCAAATGTCGCTCTATTGAGAAAATGTGCAGTGCTTTACAAGAGAGTTATGAGGCCAAACACAGCTGCAACATGACAGCTATTAAGGAACACAGTTAAGTTTCTGAATCCACAACAGGCTTCAACTGATTTTCCACACATGCAATGAGAAAAAGAAATGTACAAACCAAATAGCAATCAAGAAGCCATGGTCTTGCCACTCACTGTAGCATAGGAAAATGGCAAATCAAAATGCAAAAAAAAAAAAAAAAGTATATTGAAAAATGTTGCAGAGAGAAAGAAATAATAGCACAACCAGAAGCAGACTGGGACTTTGAATACCTGCTCATGGTCATGCTTAGTAGAAAAGAAGATGCCTGCAGAAAGAAAAGTGTTTACACATAATGATAGACAGTTCTGATACATAGTTCTTACTCTGTATAAATGATTATTTCCAATGGAAACACCTTTTGCCTTGTTGCTTGTGCACTCATGAAAATCAAGCTGTGGTTTATTGGTGCTATTGTGGTATATTAGAATAAAGAGGCACTTACTTCATTTGGCCAGAATCAGTTGCTATCCTGCATGGGCACCTCATCTTACGCAACTTCCCATTACTCTACTGTTAATTAAGTTATTGGCAGTTATTGGCTGCCTTTATAGGCAGGGAGCTCAGACCAGAGAAATGTCACAAACACCACTGTACTGCTTGTTTATAGTGTCACACACTTTGAACAATTCTGGAAAAAGTTGTTTAACACAATCTCAGTGTTAACTGCTCTGCTCACACCAAAGCCATCTGGTCAGCACTATTACTCATTAGCATAATGGGGGGGGGGGGGGTGAAAAGGGACCTTTTCAGTCAGCCTAAAGTTTCATAGAGTTTGAGTTTTGAATTTGAACGTGTAGTAGCCTGATGCAAGGATAATGTCACACTCCACTCTCACAACAACACACCATCACTTTGAGGCACTCACAAATCCACAGGTGGTACATTTTCTTGCACATGCTGCGGTGCTGTTCAGGGATCTCATCAAAGTCCTGGTAGAAGCACGGCTTGAGTGGGATGAATCCCGGCAGTGGGGGGAAGTTTGGCTCTGAGACAAATCATTTCACAAGAGACAGATTGCACGTGACTTCGCACACAGTTACAGTGAAGCAGTTGTTGGCAAAGAAACTCTTGTTAGCTGTTAGGCTCCCTCTAATAAAACTCTTGCAGATATGTATGAAAATAGATGTATAGAGACATAATATTAGCAAAGCAAAATCTAAGATATGAAATAGTGCAGCAGCTAAAGTAATGATGTGATGTCAAATACATTGCAATAGGTGGTAGTCAGTGAGTAATAGCAAAATATTAACAGGTTGTGCAGTAATGTAATGAATCTATACATACATATTGTGATGGATAAACAGCTAGTTAATCTATGCTGTGTTGTTTGAAACAAGAAGTACTAAACATACTGAAAAATGAACAGGTTATAAAGAGTATATAATTACTTTATAATTACTAACCTGCCATGTGGAGTGTGTGTGGAGCTCCCTGTTCAGATTCCCTCCTTCCTCTGTGTCTTGAGCCTGTCAAATAAGAAGAAACTTGAGGTTAGGACTGACTTGTTGGTGCTGACGTATTTCAACAGCCCGTGATCATTTGCAGTCATGTTCATATGTATGTCACAGTAGTGGGGACAGATCTCATTAGACAATTACGACATACTTTATGGGATGAACAGTGCGCTATAAGCGAAGCGTCGACACGTTCTGCCGGGGGATTTAATGTGTGAGCCCTCCAAACACCGACTCAGTCCTGCTGAGAAGATTTCAACGACTGAATCCTTCCGCTTTCAGTGAAGCCACCAGAAAAATACACATACATACAAACAGTAACACACATGCACACGCGCGCGCGCGCATTCGCATGCAAACACGTGCAAGCCGCACTCCATCGGCTGAAACGAGGCGGTAATATTGGCTGTATATGCGCGAAGACAGGTGGATATGTTCACAGAGAGCTGGCCATCACAGGCAGGAATTACGGATTCAACAGGAAACATAATCTGCTTACCTCCTCCAGAGAGCAGCCGCCTCTTTGTTTAAAGTGTTACAGTCTGCAGTGGAAGCTTCAGCTGTGTGTTGAATGGTTAGTAGCACTACCAACCGGATGATATCTACAAATAAACTATTACACTATTATAATACTCTCTTCTGTACTGTATGATCAGAGCTACAAATCCCAACTATCCTGATTCTCGACCAATCACTGCGCCTGAGTCCACTGTCACTTTGATTTAGACCAATAGGCAGGTTACTCTAATCCTTGACGTTGTATTGTTCACCCAATCACTGTTTAGCTATCTGTCCATGGTGCTGAATCTGGAGGCAAACTGTAAACCAGCAGCCTCACTGCTGAGCATTTCTCTGACATTATCATGCGTGATAAACACCTTGTACCTACAGTTCATCTGTAATGAGTGATGCTGTCACATTTCTAATTACAGTGTTTCAGTGTTTTCATATTTTTCTCCAGGATATTATGAGCTGTGATGTTATAATAACACTATACAAAATGTAAATAGTAAGTTGTATATACAGAGGTAGAGTTATAACTTTCAAATATGTCATATCTTTCAAATATGCTTTATTCTATTATTACAATTTCTCATGCCTTTGGCGATCAAGTGCTATTCAAGCACCTAATTCCACCTATGCAGCTTTAATAGACAGAAGTAGTTACTGAGTTTATGTTTGCCATGGTGGGTTAATTTAAAGTATTACACACTTTCTAAAATCATAACAGTCTGTTTGTTTTAAGATTACATTAATTACATGACTAATAATGTTTTGAGAAGAAATAATTCATTTTGCTGTGCTGTTTGTTTCTTACAGAAGTTTAATTTTTGGGACTCCAGTCCTTGTACAGGATGTTAAATATGATATTATAACAGGCTAGAAGTTATTAAGTCATTTCCTTTTCATTGTGCAAATTCAGCTATACCAAACCTCAAGCCATATATATATATATATATATATATATATATATATATATATATATATATGACACTTGTTGGCTCCAGCTCTCCAGCGGGGGTTGCTGTTTCACTGCAATAAGAGAAGCTGGAAGGAAAGTGTAACCTGGTTCAGGAAATAATCTCTTGGCAGTCAACACTCATGTTAGGCATACCTTTGCTTGGCTGACTAAAAATGACCCCCCCCCCCCCCCCCCCTCACAAGTGTTTGGTACAATGCTATAGTACATGCCAGTGGAGTAATCTCACAGAAGAGAAGCTTTGTAACTGGTTTGGACATTGTTAAATGGTAAATAAAATCCTACTGCTAGTACACTCAACTGACCAATTGCTGTATGGGTCCACGGTAATTGATGAGGTGGATTTTATCTTCCCCCAATAACACATTTACAGTTTTAAATAAGATACACGAGTTCACTCATAATATCCATCAATCATTAATGTCAAGGCCTATTGGTTTTCAATAACATATCTTTGATTACTCCACATCTTGAGCTCTCAGTAATAATATTAGATCATAACATAATTTGTTATATTGTACTGGGCTCTATCTTGGCCTAACACACAGTGATTTGTCAGTGAGACTATCAGATATAGAACCGACAGTTTGATAAAACAATGGTTGAGGACAATCTTTTAAAACTGACCAAAGACAAAACAGAGATGCTGCTGATAGAACCTTGAAATACTTGTTAACCTGGCTTAAGGCAGCTTTCTTGCATCTGAGAAATGTTGCCAAAGTAAGGCTGTTCTTAACGAAACAGGATGCTGAGAAATTGATTGATGCCTTTATTATTAGCATTTTGGACTATTAACGAACTCTTCACAGGCTCACCAAAAGAGCTGACAGGAAGACTTGAGCTAATACAGACAAGGAAAATAGAACATATTACTCCTTTTTTTAGTTACCCTTTCCTTTAGAATTGATTTTAACGAATTGATTTTAGTCACATACAAAGCTCTAAATGACATAGCACCTTCTTACATTTCAAACTTAACTCCACATCAGCCAACAAGAGCCCTTTAGTCCTCTGATTCAGGGTATTGTAACTTTTCCTAAAGTAGCTCTCAAACAGAGTGGGGAAACTGCCTTTAACTGCTACCTTCCAAGACCGTGGATCACCTTACTATATTAGATGTGCAAGCTCTCCTGCCATTTTTAAAAGTCAGCTGAAGACCTAATTACTCAGGCAGGCTTTCAGCTGGTGCCATACATCTTTATCTCTTGTTGCTGTCATTTATCTCTGCCTTTCTGTTAAAACTTTTTTTTCCATTTTAAGTTATTATTTATAGTATATAGTTATGTTTTTAATCATGTTTATACATTAATTTGTCTTGTTTTAATTGATTTTTTTAAAATCTTTTTTTATTATCTTTTGCGTTTATTGCAAGACACTTTGAGCTTCAGTTATATGTGAATATAATATATATGAAATATATGAAAAATGCTATACAAATAAAGGTTATTATTTTTATGATCCAACATAGACCAAAAACAATGTCTGTGCTTAACCCAGCTTTAGCAGATAGCAGTGAGATATAGTCAACGTGCTGCCGCCTCCCTGTGGAGGTGGGCAAAACAAGAGACAACTTTTCTCTGGAAATAATACATCATCAAATTCAAACGTCAACCTACATCACAGACACGCACCCTGATGAGCCCACATGGATCATACCATGGATCAGACCAACACCAGACATATATTGTAATATTATCAGTGTACACTAAATAAAGATCATATACAACCAGTGATCTAGGAGTTGTTTCCTGTAGGTTTCATGGCCAGAAACAGAGATTCACCTTCCTCACAGGAAGCCATCATTTACTCTGCTCCACTAAAAATATGAATTAATGAAGTTATTCGCACACTAATGCACTCACTTGAATGATGAAATCCACTGAAATTGCAAGGTGCCCTTACACAGACAGAAGAGTGAGAGCAGGAGGAGGCTATTTGGTTTATAATTGGCACTCAGCAACCTTACTCTCTGTTATAAATACTTAACTGGTACAAACAGATTGCATGACTGTATTTATAAGACAAGACCAGACAACCTGCTTTAATGTGTCAATTTAAATTTTCACTCATCCACATTCTGTTGCGAGTTAGCAGCTATGTCAGTGAAACTTTTATTGATATGATTTATTGTGAAAAGATTATGAGACATTGACATTTACTCAATACATAATAACTTACAAGCAAGCACGGGGGGGGGGGGGGCACTCAGGTGTTCTTAATTTCATTTTAAAGTAAAAACAAGTGTGAACACTTTTCCTGGGATGTAATCACTTAAACTTAAACTGAACAATAAACAAAATGTGAAAATGTGTGTGACTGTTTATAGCAGAAACAGTCTTATTATTATTATTATTAAAAGTTTTATTATTTGTTTTAGATACTGGGGGGAATATTGAACAACAGAATATTGTAGAAAAATAGAATAATACAGAATATTGTTTCTTTGTTAGATATATGGCTTTTCATCATATTCAGTGTTCTCACACAGATCACAAGTCTTATCTAATATTTCTTTAACTTCACATCCGAATTTGGCAATGCAAAGTAGCTGCTTTTGTAATAGTCTAATACTCATTTTAACAAAGAAATCATAATCTGACAGCCTGACAGGAACTGAAGAGTTAGTTAAATGTATTGATTCAATGCATATCTTGGCTGCAGTAGCAGTGAGCGTCCTTTTCTCCAAGATACTGAGCACCTCAACAATACACCTGCATACTGAAAGTCAAAAGTATTTTTCTTTACTTGCATGCTATATAGAAAAAGTAACTGTTAAAAATGAATGATTAATGATTAATGATTAACAATAACCAAGCCAACCAAGTATTTGTAATTGTTTTATTAAATTAATAAGTGACTTTTTATCCTGTGTGCCCCACAAACAACCAAAGTACTACATGCATGACAAAGGCAGCTTGAAGCATCTATCCATCCATTTTTAAACCACCCTGGATGGATCACCTTCACCAGGCCTCACTCTGAAGCTCAAAATCTTTTCTTTATTTGCCTCACAATCTTCATTTGAGATTCTAATTCAGAATCTCCTTTTACAGCTAATTAGGACAAGGGCTGCTTCATTCAGGAAGAAATGGTCCTATTCTGTATTAACAGAGCCCACCTTCTCCCTCCCACTTGAGCTCACCAACAGTGCTTCACTCTGCATAGATTAGAATGGGAAAGTCAGATTTCCCCCATGAGCTTTCCCAACACGGCATTGATGCAACACAATGAGTCTTTTCTGAGTCCTCTTTTCTGCCTGCTTTGCCATCATACTGGACGGGCGGTAGATAGAAGGCAGGATATTTAGTGCTGAGTAACACAGTGAGAGAATGAGAGTGAGAAGACAGAGAGAAGTGGGAAGGAAATGAAGGATGGGTCTGACATTTTAGTATCAATATTTTTTTCTTTTCTCTGGATCAGAGAAAATTCTTTTCTTTGCTTCCACTCTTGGCAGTCATATATTTTTATAATACATACAGGTGTTTATGCTCATCATTTTTGATCATTCATATCATTTTGGGAAAAAAAAGTAGACTGTATTCTTTAAAAGTGTTACACTTTATTTAAAGTTCATGCCAACATTTCATAAAACTATGGAATTTTGTTACATGTGGAGGTACTACACTATCACATGCACAAAATGGCATGGCACACATGTAAACCCTTATACACACACACACACACACACATACATACACGTTACTCCACTTGTTTCGTATTGAAGACATGAATACATTTATTTATCTTCATCACTGGGTGTGTAAATGCACTTTAAATGAGGTAAAAGTAAGTGTCTGTTGTTCGACACTCAATATCCCTGCTTGATGCTCTCAATTGCGGCTCAGCGCCAGTGCACCCTAGTGCCATTGTACTCCAAAAGAAAAACCATTTGCCCAGTCACCCCCTACCCCATGTGCCATCGTTGTTGTGGTTTCTATGGAGACGCTGTCCTCCAGACCAAGCATGTGGAGGGCACCCCTCCAACGGAAGGAGGTGGAATAACATTGTGGCAAGGCAATCATACACCAACCTCATTTACATAACCAAACATGAACCATGGACCGTGGCATACAGTGTTTGTTCACTAAACATTTCACAGTAGTTGATTAAACCCAGTTGGAAATGGAGCACACATACATATATGGTTATTATTTTCTATCAACAGGAAGGTTTAGTTGATACTCAAACTAAAGATGAGAGACGAAAGAAAGTTACAGTGAAACACTGTTCTCTCACATTGTGGAAAACATCTTTCTTTGTGCACTGGGATCATTCAGCATTCTGATCACCACTGCTCCCTTTGTAGCGTTGACATGAATGATGCATGCTTGTGTCTGGGCCTGATGTGGTCACTCCTCAGCACCTCCAGCTGGGGGCACTGTTCTGTCTGTCTGTCAGCCAGTCTGTGGCGTTTCCTTACTTATTCAGGAGACGCTCTTCTGTCAGATGGAGCTCTGTGTCTCTAACCTTGAGGAAGATGAAAGAGTCACCACAGATACCATTGTGTATTTTAATTCATGTGCTGTTTTTAACTTTTTACAACTGACATGGATAAATAAAGCTTAACAGAAAAATATAACTGCAAGCGGGATAGTTTACTTACTCCTTTAAATATCAGTGAAATGGAAAGGGTCACTTTGCCTGATATTAGACAGAATTGTCAGCTTGTTACACTTAATTTCCATTTCAGTTAACTTGCTAGAGTGGGCAAATTCAAAGGTCTGGACTCAGACAAAGGTTCACTAATTTAATAGGCCAAATAATAATGGAACCAAAGAAACAGGACTGCAGCTAACCATCATTAACATATTTCACTGGGGCCATAATTGTAGCAGTGACTGCCTGCCACACAGTCAGACTAATTTCCATATAATCTGGCACAGAATCTCAAACAATAAGACCTACCACTGTACAAAACACAGTAATAAAAGTAAGTGTTTTAAATCACTGACATACTTTTATGGTCAAGAGAACATATAATCATAAGTACATTTCAAACAAAGGCTAAATGAACGACTCATTTTAAAAGCTTATGTAATGATCTTGTGACCACTTATTCAAAACATAAAACACCAAATTGTGATGCTACATATATCATTTTGGCATATGAACACTTAATATTTCTTGCACCACAGAGTGGCTAATGAACTCCATAATGGAATCATCAATATACATTTATCCACAATTCACTATTCCTTAGAGAAAATTACACCCATATACTAACTACAGACTAGATAGTTACATAAATGACTCTGTACTTAATAAAGTACCACTAATTATACAATATGTGTTCTTTAAGAATGGCAGTAATGAATAATAATAATGTTATCGTCATTAGACAGCCCACATAATATTCTATTTAAAATAGCTTTGCTTGAAAATTCCCTAATTGCTTTCAGTGCAATTGGGAAAAAAATGTTATACACTTTCTGCATTACATCAAAAAGAAGTAATATTGTATCTGTTTAAATATGGGTGAGTTTTTAAATAATTCAATTTCAGTGTTGACTCTTTTGCCTTGTTGTGGCTTCCATACAGTACAAGCTGGTCCAGATCACACTGGAAAAACATCATGTACCCAGCAGAACCCAAAATCTCATCACTGACTATTAAAACAACTTCAGGATGAGTCTCCTCTGATGTGGTAACATGAGGCTGGCACAAGATCGAAGTAGGGATAATCACAGGGTGCACCATCTCAGCGATTTTGTTTTCCTTGGTCATGAACATGCTCAAAAAAATCTCCTGTGACTGAGGCAGAGTGCAGAGGACCCACGATGAAATCTGCCAGAAATTCAGTACCAGGCTGTAGGTGGATACTGCAGAGGATAGAGAACCAGCCAAGTCCTTGTAAGATGTTAACATCCCACCCATCACAGAAAAGCTAGTAAAGCACCTTGGTGAAGTTTGACAGCACCTTGAGGGATACATCATCGCTCCAATCCATCTGCATGGATTTAAAGCGTTGGCTGAGAGTTGGCAGGATTCAGGATTTAAAGCTGTCATGCTTGCTGTTCTCCAATGTGGAATCCTACATCATATCATAAGTAAGATGTACCATGATCAAGTCCTGAAGTTAACTGCAGTCATCAGTGCCAGAGTTTAATGGAGCAAGCAGTCCCGCTCCTCAAAACAGGCGCCTTCTTCACTTTCCTCAGAGCTGGGAGCAGCCAGGGCCCACAGTTAGGTCAGCTTTTGGGAGAATGTGGCGAAACTGCTCAAGTTCCTATCACACTACAGTAATCCACCTTCAGACCTGATATTGTTCCTCTGTTTGAACCTACAGACAGGAAAGATCTTCTGGTAAGACTGCTTGGACAAGACAATGAAGCACACCAAGTAGAAGGTACTGGTTGGTGAATGCAGTCAAGATGGCCTGGGGACATGGTTCATCTCGTTTAAAGTTGGACGCAGTGGGCTATGCAGCATGTTCCTTGGCTAAAGCCATCCTAACTTTGGGACATCAAGGGAGAAAGCAGGATCATGACAACATGTGACAGAGAGAGCCTTGACATGGTTGTGGATCAAGAAAAGAGAGCCATGGAACTAACTAGCCTGGACACCGGACATGAGGTGAGGTCTGATGAAGGTGGTGGTGATGCTAAAAGACCCGATGAGTGACACTGACTGTGTCTAGAAGCATCAGTAGATATATCTGTTCATCATTCACAACTCAATGAGCATAACAAAAGGCTCATTTTCAAAGTGTGTTTAATCTCAGTAAATGCAGTGGTTATCACTCATCAGTGTCCTTCCATGATCGTGGAGTAGGTTGACTCCTCCAGGTACCTGGGAATCCACATGGATAACAAACTGGTGTGATCCATGGTCCATGTGGAGCTGGGTGCAGCAAAGGCTGCACATCCTGGAGGTTTCTATCATGCACTTGTGGAGAGCATCCTGCAAAATGGTAACCTGAGAGTATAGTCAAAAGTGCAGATCACCCGACTTATATAGACAGCCATAAAAACTTCTGTTCTCCACCCTAAGTAGCAGGTCATCTTCTCAAGAAGACAGTACAGGGTTCCTCTACACAGGCACCACCTTTTCAAACATTTGTTTGTCCTCCTCTCCATTAAGTCCCTTAACACCACCCAGGCTAAAATATGTCTAGCTGTCCTACTTGTACAATGTGTAATTGATGGATAAATGTATTTGGTGGTTTTGCAACTGTTGTTTTACTGTGATTTTATATACTGCAGGGAAAACAAAAACAAAAAACATCTTATCTTTTTTAATAAATGCATTTCATCTCACTGTGACCACAACAGTTCCTGAGATGGACATTTTCTGGATGGCAGCAGAGTTGCTCAGCTCCTCGCCAACCAATTATAGTATTGTCTGTAACAGAAAAATCTAATTTGTTTTCAAAGAAAAACAGCAACACCAACCTATCTCATACTGCCAAGAGAAACTACTAAAACCTCTTGCTGTTGGATCCTAGCCAGACAAGTTTACTATCCTAATTGGTCTCAGTGGGCAGAGCATCAAATGTGTAAATAATTTTCTCAGCAATTGGCCTCCTCTATCTTTGGCTATCCTGACTTTCCTTGATCGTGAAAAGAAAGCTGTGCCTGTTGGAACGATGTCCTGGAATTCCTAGAGCACGTTGTATTTGTCTTGTATGAAACTGCTTTAAATGTGGTAATGATGGACAATGTTCAATCACAGAGCCACCAGTCTTATAATACATTTCAATCAAATAGTAGATGGGGCACAACTGTTGCTGGAGCATGTTCAGTTGGATTGTGGTTAAAGGGAATCAGGTTACTCAGTAGTTAGTAGGTTGTACCCTTTTGTGGTTCTGACAGGACACATGTCATTTCCCTTCTATTTGTTTGGCTCGCAGCCAAAACTCCAGCAAACAGTGATGTGTCAATATTTTATGACAAAACTGAACTACAGCTATTTCTGAGAGATGGTTTGCGCATTCAAACTATAGTGATGTTGTAGAGTGATTTGCGAGCAGCTGGTAGTTTGTGTTCATTATTTTATGGGAGCTGGGGAGGAAAAAAGAGAAGCGGGTAAATTACAGCCTGACCACAATCACACAGGACACAGCAATGCTATTAGTTTTCCAATGCAATCACATAATCTGATGGCCCAGACATTTGCTTCAATCAGACACCTGGGAAATGCATCCATCGCATTTCATCAGCTCAAATCAATCTCATATCAGTATTAAATGAATACACTCAAACGAGAAATCCGTCCGGACAAGTTACTATTACCGAAGGGAACTCCTTCATTACTACCTTTATGATTGCCTGTCTTTTTTCTACGTATTATAGGCACTATATAAAGAACTGTACATGTTGAACCCCCCCCTTTTTTTTTTTTTTAAAGGGGGGGGGGAAAGGTTATATATGAAGGCACAAATGTTTCTCTAAAATTAAACTGATGCTACATGGCCCCATAATGCCCCTTTTCAAAGAGCAATTCATTAGTAGAAGTCAAAAAGTGTATATAGCTCTTGGGAACTTCAGGGAACAATGCTTTGTTCATTACAGTCTAACAAGTAGCAGCTTTGATGAGCATGTAGACGGCTGTACAAGCCATATCTGACTGATTAAAGCCTTTGTGTGTTTCTCTCCTATATGCTGGCGAATGTGGGGATGCTGCTGGTATCAGTGATGCTGAGAGAGCTGCACGAGGCGAGTCTTTGTCTGCTCTGGGAAGGCTGGGCTCCAGCTGGCTCCCGCTATGTGCAAAAGTCAGTGGGTCCCTCAGCACTCAGTGCAGGAGGCGAGCTAGTTGATTGATTGGGATGCACACCACCAACACCCCCCCCACCCCTCCCCTTGTCCCAACCTCCTCCTCCTCCTCCTCCTTGCTGTTCTTGCTCAGGGAGCACATGTGCCTGTCTTGCTCTCCATTTTTTTTTTTTTTACCCAGACCTGCTTTATTACATACAAGCATTCATGCAACCATACACGTCTGTGATTGTGCATAAACAAAGGTGCATGCTCACAAACGCACACAGTGAAGAAGCCTAGATAAAAACACACTAGGATATCCTGCTTGGATTTATATGAATGAATGAGTTTTGCATGATTAGAACATGCGGTTTTCATTGAAACGCGTGTCTCTGGATGTCTGGGTGCTTCTAAACATATCGAGTGTGTCTCCAACGTTGGGTTCATTCAGGGCAACACATTTGCAGTGATTACAGATGACCGCTTAGCCGGACCATTCTCCACACTTCGAGAATGAAGAATGGCCCTAACCAATCCATCATTCCAGACAGAGGCATATATTATTTGAACACGTTTGTTACTGTAAGTGTTTCCACAGCCTGTCCGCGTTGAATGAATCTTCCAAGTGTTAGTGGAAAGCTTAGAGTTGGACAAAAAGAAGGAAGGGGTGTGTTAATATCACCGACAGCTTTTCAGGACTCCAGCGACGAACCAGCCAGCCAGTGTCTGGTGATCGTGCGTGCGCGCGCGTGTTTGCGTGCGTGCGTGCGTGCGTGTGTGTGTGTGTGTGTGTGTGTGTGTGTGTGTGTGTGTGTGTGTAGGGAGGAGGGGAGGGTGGGATGGGGGGGGGGTAAGCAGCCAACACACACTTAACATTCGTTCGCAACATGGCGTTGAAGCGCCGAGAGACACGACTGCTCTCCCCCGACTAATGCAACCTTATTGTTAGGGAAGCCAGGGGACTGTTAACCAAAGAGACCTAAACATTCACAGACACTTCCACACGCACCGGCGGAGACAATAGCGGATTCCAACATATGCATGTCGCTGTAACGGTATAGCTGGTTGTATAGACGTACCGCTGCTACCCCACTGGTGGAAATCAAAGGCTGTACATGGCGGTGGAGAGTACAATTTGGCTGTTCTGTCTTCTTTCGCTGGTTTGTGGTCCATCCAAGCAAGGTAACGTGCTCACTTTAATCAGCTGCATGTTTCTTTTTTATCAGTGGAGTGCATGTGTGAGGCTGCGGGCCACTCATATTACACCAAAGTGCAGTTACTTAGAACATAAGTGGGCTGTGATAAAAGATCGGACAGACCTACCGGGTGAATATGCACCTTGCACGGTACGTTAATATCCCCCCCACTCCGTATTCTGTGTTCACCTCATGTGGCCTCTCCGGTGCGTTACCTCATGGGTGTCTCTCTCTCTCGGGACGCACTGCTTCGGCGTTGTGAAGTTGCAGCACATTGCCCAAGAAGCAGCCCCCCGAATGGTGCCACGCTCGGGCAGAGGGCTTTGAACCGGACCGGGGAGGTTTCCGATCAAACAGGGGATGAGGGGCTCATTATGGAGACATGTGGGGCTCGGCCTTGGTGGAGCGCCATGGAAGCAGCGGCGTCTTAAATGTTGATCGCTTTGCCAATAAAAAATACCATAACTTTTTTTTTTTTTTTTTCTCCTTACAGTTTAATGATAGTGTGTGCGCATGGAACGTCTGGTGTTAGCCACTGGCTCAGAAAGTTGAGTGAGAGGCTTTTGAGGAAAAGAGTAATAATGTCATCAATGAGGGGACATCTCGAAGATAGAGATAAACTCGAAGAAGAGTGTGTCTGAATGGTGGTAGAAAGGCAGAACGGTGCAGTTGTATTTCCCACAGATTGCTGGAGTGGAAATGTGCTGGTTTGAGAGGAAAGTCAGCCCACACAGTCACAGTGGGTGAAAGAGTGACCACCAGATTTACATGACAAAGACCTGTGCAGAATATCATTGGAGGTTATACAGTTAAATGTTCTTTAGGAACAGGAAAAGACAAAACAATAAAAAGTGAACCTGGCATACATTTCTTTTATTAAAACTTTTTCATTAGACCACTGAATGATATCTGAGAACATTTTTGTGTGTATTAAATTTCGGGAAAAAAAGGGTACAGGTGAGGAGGTATTGGGGAAGCAAAATAGTCAATATTACCCACATTATCCTTGTGTCGATGTTTAAGGAAATTGAAGCACTTGACAATAGACTGTAAAACCGTAGTGTAAACTCCCACATAACTGCAGTATTCTGCATGTTAACTGTGTGACAGCGACAGAGACAAAATGTTCATAACTGCATACAATTTCAGTTACACAGCATTAACACATTAACAAGTTGATATTTATCAGACAGAATGTGTCAGACAGAGAAAGAGAGAGCAAGAGAGACTACAGATTTTTGAGATTGATCTTCTGTGGAGTAAGAACTATAGGTGGCACTCATATTCACACTGAGCAAATGGTATACTTAAAACAACTCCTTTGAATTAAAGCCACTACAGAAAATGCATCAGCAACTATTCTAATAATCAATTCAGTCATATTTCAAGCAAAAATGTCAAATTTAATCTGGTTTCCAGCTTCTCAACTGCAGGCTTTTATTTGTTACGTTTATTGATTTCATTCAAATGACTGTTAATTGCAGCACTAGCCTACTTTACCACACAGTTATTGTAGAGCAGGTCCTTGAAATCCTCACTAAGTTTAAATTCTTCTTCATGTATAAAGAGACTCTGCTACAGAGCTTAACTAAAGGTCCAGGGTAAGACTTACAGAATATGGCAGAAATAGAATATAATATCCATAATTATTTTCATTAGTGTATAGTCACCTGAAAATAAGGCTCATTATGTTTTTGTTATGAGCCTTTCATATCTACAGGTCACTGTGAGTCACCTTCCACATAGTCATGCCATGTTGAACCACTATGATTTTGCTAGGGAGTGTGATGTGAGGTGGTTGCAAGCATCAACTACACTGCCAGATAACACTAAATCCTACACGCTGGACCTTTAATGACTTTAATATGTCTGGATGAGACAACAGACATGCCATCACATCTGACTACCTTTGCCTATGTGTGCCCAACACCTACAATATTTTGTTCTTGTTTCTTCTTGAATTGTTCAATTAGCCCAGGAAAATACTACACAAGCTATTATTTCCCTCTAGATCCCATGTTGACGCTTTGTCCAGTTTGAAAGTATATCTCTTGGCAAAAACGTCTGCTTAAAGATTTACGATGTCTTGCTGTAATATTGTATGTGGGTGTGTTGTCTCTCCTCCTAGGACACACATTGCTTGTAAGCACAGATTTTCTTACAGACAGGGGACAGATCTTCACTTACCTGCCTTTTGTCTCACTCATCAGTATTTTATCCTTCTCTTGTGTCTGGAAATCGCCTGCACATAGTTATGCTGCTACTGCACCTCTAATATGACATGCTCTGCAGTGATTTCCACCAGTACAATGATGAGAAAAAAAGAATATTGTGCACAAGGATCGGTAATGAAAATATCAGAAACTCTAAAACACTTCATCCAGGTAGACACCACCCACTCAGAGATATATTGTAATTTTATTACAAAAGTTTCATTATTCAGTATTCAGTTATGTATATAAAAGCCTTAAAAAGGAAGCAACTAGGGGTATGCCATTGTAGAAGGTCAGAGGGTAGAATTTATATAGAGTTAGATTACAATGCCTTGCAGACTCCAGCAGAGACAGAATAAGGAATTACTCCCCTTGAGTGCCACACCGGGGGCGATCATATCCACATGATGAAATCTCTCGCAGGTAAATGGCGATTGTGATAGAGGTTGCCTGTGATAAGAGTGAAGAGGAAATGGATCTGTTTACACTGAGATTTATTATTCAAAGTTGGTGCCAAACAGTTTTGACAGGCGGTCGCTGTCTAAAAAGCCTTTAAACTGATCCCATTAATAATGTCACTAACAGAACACTAAGCAAATCACAAACTTGAAAATCCATTTAAATGTTTAAGAGCTGTCATCAAAAAGAGTTTTGCTTCAGAGAAGAAGCCACATTTGTATTCACGAGTGCTGAAAAACAGTAACAGCATTATCATGTTTTGCGATAAAATGGACAGATTGATATTTATCGTGTTTTATTGCTAAGTAATCAAAACATGTTAACAGTACGGTGTTGATGTTTGCGTGTGTTTCTCTCTGTGTACATTTTTTTTAGTTTGGAAAGTGGAGCATGAAAGTTGTTGGTGTTTGTAGTTGTGGGAACTCAGGCTGGTGAGTGGGGGCTGGGGGTGATTCTGGGACAGGAATGAATTGGCGGGCACTGGTGAGGCGAATTTGAGGCCAGGGGTCATTGCTACAGTGCATCCACAAACAAAGAGCTTGTTTTGTCCATTCTAAAGATCAAATGAAAATGTGCAAGCTTCATTTAACACATCACAGTGTCTGTGGGCATAATAAAAATCACAGTTATTAATGGACATAATAAAAACACCCATCTGCACTCCTGCAAGACTTTATAAGCAAATTAATGTGATTATTGTAACACCTTTGGCCTTTTTATATGCACATGAAAGTTGTAAACAGGGCAACAGTTGCATGATGAAGTGTTGCCGCTACACTGACTTAGAATGCCACATGAGATCATTTCCCTTGATGCACCACATTTGTCTATACTGTTGTATGAAAATTACTTGGATTAACAGTCTAACAGTTAACATTAACTGATATTAAAAATCTCCTCCCATGATGCTTTTCTACACTGCCTGTCATAGCACCCACGCAGTCACACTGTTCTACTGCAATTCCACTGGAGCAACGTAGTGTGATATACCCTTATTAACAAATGTTGTATCAAATTGGTATTGTTGCGATTAATGCCTTCATCACCACTGTTGCAAATATGGATAGTTGTACACAAGACTTTATTATGATTACGTTACTTATGATCGAAAACTGAGTCAGAAACTTTGGTAACAGCCAAACCTCGAGCAAGTTCAACAACTCAAGACAAAGCCACCAGATAATACTAATTGCTAGCAACAAGCTAAACTCAGCGTCTGTCTTTCAGCCTTTCATTTCACAAACAATGAACAACTAAAAGCCAGTCCCAAATTTACTCTTGTCTGGCCCTTTGCTTCATCACTCGCTTTTTCTTCTCTTTTTAGTCCTGTGACTAGGCAGCCTGGCTAACACACTCAGCTAACATTAGCAAAAAGCAGCCATAGATCACAGCAGTGTACTCTACTTGCACTTGCACTGTTGCCTTACACATACAGACAAATAAACAATGTAAACTGCAGTGAAAGGTGTAAACTTTGTTGATAATTAAAGTAAAGGCAGGTATAAATGGCAGACCTTGTTTCTGAATTTTTGAACACGCCCCAACTCAGTTTATCTAAGTGGATACTATGACAATCATCATTCAGAGTTGCATTCAAATGAGCTGCATTTGCTCATATGCTTTTGACTGTGAAGACCGTGATCTGTTGACATCAACACACTGTTAATATTTTAGTTTTAACTTGCTTTGGACTCACCTCTTGACTACCTCTGTATGATTTCAGCAGGAAGGATCAAAATGCATTTTTTTTATTGTGCAATTGATGCATAACTCTACAACTGAACGTCTAGTCCCTGATTTACTGTTGGTCAGATTGGGTCATCTCAACAACTTATTTCATACAAAGTTAAAATTTCAACAGAACACCCAAGACAATTTAGCCTGTAGGAATCCCACTGCTGAAGTGACCCTGCATGGTGGTGGGAGGGAAATGTTTTTTGAGTCAACCATTTATTCCACACACTGCACCAGGACACTCTGGGGCAAAGTCCATCCTCTAGCTTAAATATCATGGAGATGTAAAGTTACACAAGGGGTTACATTTGCGGTTTGGCACACTGTCAGAGAAAGATATTTTGAATCTAGTGAGGTTGGTGTGTTACTTTGTATCACTTAAAAAGTCTGAAGTCTCTTATTGGCCATGTTTTTATCACAGAATGCACAAATTTAAGTTTGCAGCACAGCAAATAAAATCACAATAAAGTTGAATGACATTAAAAGGGTTAACTGTGTCTTAACTGTGCTACATTGACACTGACATTGACATTGTGCTACATTTTTTAAAATATATATTCTTATATTCTATATTCTTCTGCTTCCATTGTGTTGCCTTCAAGCTATAGTGTGAAAACACCAGGGTAACGTCAAGCAGAGCAGAAAGTACAAATGCTGAAATGTGTGTTAATAAATTATTGATTGTTGGACGATTCAAACAAGACACTAACACAAAACCTGTGATATAAACTCTTACATTGGTGTCATCATAGCAGCTTGGAATTGCAATAGAAAGTGCAACAAAAGCTGTGGTTAGCAGCAAGCCTTTGGTTTTCCTTTCATCACATTTTTGTGGCTAACACTGTGTAACATTTGCAACAACAACAAAGAAGCATCCGAAAGGAGTGCTCTTTTTAAGTCTAATTTTAAATGTAAGCCCAGTACTCTCGTCCACTGGCCTTGGTTTGGTCCACAAAATATTGAGAAAAGGATTCTGGCTGTCTTTGGTTTGATGGATGCTTGATTCACTGCCACGGGCACTTGATTACATTATCTTACATACAGTAAATGTCCTACAGGTAGTGAACAAATGGCTTGTTTGGTGCTAAGAATTAAAGTCTTTAAAATCTCCTTTACTGTTATTATTATTTTTTTTATTTGCATTCTATATAGCATAGGAATACTGGAGTTACAGAGCATACCAAATCTACAGAAAATAGTCTGTTAATAAGAGGAAAAAAGTAAATGAAAAATAAATAAATGTCTATACTGTACAGCTTGGTCTCTTTGGTTCTGACACTTGTTTTCCTCCTGCTGACCGGTTTTGTCTAATGATCTAATTCTGTGGCACGAGTCCACCGAGTCAGCACACTTGTGATGTAGTGGTATTTTTGGAGGTTAACCTTCATTCTACAGTTTCATACTTAGTGTCAAAGTGGGATCAGGATTGAAAGTAGAGTCAAGGTTTCAGCCAAGTATGCTTGGAGACACAGGGAGTGGTCAGTGTCAATGTACAAACTAACAAACATAGAGCTGTTACTGTATATGCATGACAAACTGACATAGAAATCGCCACAGAAACAAGCCACTCCAGGAAGATGGAGTTAATATTGGTCTCCATCAAGCGTTGTCATCTGTAATGTTTAGTGTTCAGCTCCAGTTTGTTGTGTCTACACCAAAGGACCAGCTGTTCAACCTCCTGTATAGAGGCAGCTACAGAATATTAAACATTGAATTTATAGAGGGATGTATGCTGTCTGTACACTGACTTGCATTGGCCTTTAGTGTTACCTCTCATAACTCATATCAGTGTGTAACTGCTCCAAGGTCGCTAGAAAATGTATTTGAGGTCCTTCTGTGACCTGTAACAGATTAACAGATAATCTCCCCTTTCTGAATACACCACCTTAATGACTGCATGTCATTGCTTTTCTGATTTAACTGATGTATAAATGATGTATTTATGTTAATAGCATTTTTAATGACTATGTCCTAGTTGCTTTTTTTTAAGACCTAAACTTATTACAAACTTTCTGTATTTATGTAAGTATGTATGTATGTAACACACAGATCTCATGAGATCTAAAACCAGAGTTTGGCGGGAACCAGCGCCTGTGCAGAATAAGCGCAGTACACATTAGCAGGAAATTAAGTATCCACATGCGTGTGCGTGTTTGTGTTTGCTGAGGTGCATTCACCCCATGTGCCTGTCTGCTTGCTTGTGTGTAAGCGTGGGTGTGTCAGCTGCGATTTGTGAGTGCATCTTGATCCCCTCCCCCGAGAGTCCATGCTAAATTAGGATGCATATTATTTAAAGATGCCCAGGGCTGAGTTTCAGCTGGGTATATTTGTGCAGTGAATATGTTGATTTTTATGGTACCCTGTATGCATCTTTTCATGGTGCCAGAGAGGCAATCTTAAGCTCAGAAGTGTTTGTAAGGAGAGAGGAGAGGAAATCTTGAGCTTGACTTTGTCTGCTGTGAATTGAAATGATTTGCTCTCTTGGGATGTTCAAAGTATTATGTGAATTTATTTTTGTGCTTGTATGGGTCATGAATAACGTAGCCTCTGAAGTATTGAAATTTGAAAATAGAACCCTGTGAGCTAATAACTGAATTAATTCATGTTTGATTTTGGTAGGCTTTTTACGTCTAAAATGTATATATTAGCTTAGATTATAATAGCATAATGTGCCAAACAAATGTATTTAGAAATCATAAATCTTAAATTTCCTGAGAATTTTCTTTTCATCTGTTTATTTTCTCGCTTGTATTTTATTCAAATATGAAGCAATTTTATATATAAACCCATTACAGGTGTAGGACATTCTTTGGGTTTGTGTACCTTGACTTTCTCGGTCATGAGAAAGTTCAATTTTGACTCTTCATTCACGCCAGGAAGCCTACTTGTCATGTATGAGGTAAGAGATTGTTACTGTGTGGGATAACTGTTCTGACTGTCTGCCCAAGTTCCAGCTATTTTCTTTTCTTTTTTCTTTTACAAAAAAACAAAACAAAAAAAAAAAAAAACTCCCGAGCCATGTAGAAAATGTTGGATGAGGCCAACATATAAAATTGAGCATTTACATTGCAGAGAATGCCTTACAGGACCTCTAGTATTATTCTCCTATAGCAGCCGTTGCACAGAGGTGCACTTCAGTTGCAAAGAGATATTAAAAGTTGCTCTTTGGTAATGCTGAT
This sequence comes from Protonibea diacanthus, assembly GCA_028641955.1. Taxonomy (NCBI): domain Eukaryota; kingdom Metazoa; phylum Chordata; class Actinopteri; family Sciaenidae; genus Protonibea; species Protonibea diacanthus. The sequence goes on along the minus strand of CM053976.1, from coordinate 13,968,130 downwards.
ATTTTGTATTAATATATTTTATTAAATAGATATTAATAAAGCAATGACACGACTCTGATTCATTGTGCATTTCATCCTGTCGGCTTATGCAGTCACTGAGGTTTGCCATGGAGTGTAATTGATAACTTTACATGTTGTCATTTGAGCTGATGCTCAGAGTAGGGTCACAGCTGCACTAAAGGTGGTATACAGTATATTATCTGAGTGAGCTTGGAGCTGTAGACAGCACTAACCTCAGTCCAAGGCCTGATCATAACCTCATTTGAATCCCAGTACGTTCTATCCATAGACCCAACTCCACTGACAGATGTGATAGCACTTCATGTAAACATTACAAGACGTATTAGTGAAGCTGCGGCAATATTTTGTGTAATGAGGTTACAGAACATCAAAGGGAAGCAATTAACCAGCTCCTTGCAGTAGTAGACTTTTTGAAGATAGTATGTCTCTAATAAGTCAGTTTATTTCATTTCTGAGGTACTACTTGATTCATGACTTACATTTGTTTTCATTACTGTGGCTCTCATTCCATGGGTGTGCTTTCATCTTGTGTGTGTGTGAGAGAGAAAAGAGTGCAGTGAGAGAAAACAGTGGTCTGGCTACACTCACATGATCAACTAACCTGCATTCACATTCCTTCCATTCCTCCCTGCTGTCTGCTTGGTCAGAGGAGTTACACTGAACGTGGATGTGTAGGTAGGAAGGTGTGGGTAAATCTAGATAATTTGTAGATTAGCTTTAAAATTATGATATGTTGATGAATACGTGCTGCGGAACAAAAGGCGGTTCAGGATGTGTACAACAGAAAGCAAAGGACTGCCGCAGTACACTGTTCCTTCATTCCTGTGTTTCTCATGTGATGTGTAACCATCATGCGATACATCCATGAATCCTTTGAAGAATCATCAGTGCATTCACACAAATTACAGACACCCTTTGGTTCTCATTCAAGTGCAGTGTATTACTTGAAGATCACACTGCGTCTCACTCACAGCAGTGATGGAAAATGTCATTGTTGAGCACCTCAATGTGAGCGTAATATGCGAAGCCCACTCAGTGCGGTATGCCCTTCCTGAGTGCATGTAGTGTCACATAGCAGTCTCATTCATCATCCTGACCTTGCGTTAGATGCTGAACCCTGATACTTGCATTATAATGTATGTGTGCCTTACTTCAAAGAGCAGGTAGAGTAAGAGGGGAGTTTTTTTCCGGCTGTTCGGCCTGTTGTCTACATACTTATGTTTCCGTTATTCCATGTAATGCGCCAATGTTGTCCCCCCCCCCCCCCAACGTGAATTCCTATACATCCATTGTGCCGTTGCATGAATGAACAGATTCTGATTTGGATCTCCCATGTTACTCCCATGTTAGTTTTATTGCTTTGTTGACTCATGCAAGTGGGCCTGGCACTTGACATGGCCATGTGGAGGCCCCATGCTGCTGGGAGGCCCTGCATGCAGGAACGCTGCTCTGTGATTGGAGTAAGCTAGACTGGAATGAATGAGCACTGTACATAGAGCAGGAGGCATGAGGGACTGCACTGGTACGCCCCCTCATGCATTCTCTACCCCTCACTTTCCGTTCTGCTCCCTTTCTCCCTCTTGTACACAGACATTCACGCGGACACTATGTGTCATGTTAGTCTCACCACAGCCAATATTTTTTATTGTACACTTTCATGCCATTTGTTGTTACACTGGCTTTGAGAAGAGAGTCTTGATGATCATAAATGTCTTAAGTTTATGGCTCATTACTCTATGCAAATCATGCGAACTGTTACAACTAAAACCAGTAGATGTTGGACAGTAGAGCTTTTGTACATCTAAATACGATGTGAAGGGTTCAAAGGCAAGTTGACAAATGTATTGCATCCCATTATGCAAGTTTGGATACTATTTAAAGCTGAAATGATTACCGTATTAATTTAATTGGTCGGTTGATTAACAGAAAACTAATGACCAGATTCACTGGTTCCATCTTCCCAGATGTGAATTTTTTGCTGGCTTTGTTCATTTGTATTTTTTTTTTATATATATATTTAATGTTTAAAGTGCAAACAACTAACTGATTAATTGAACAAAATCATCACTTTAGTAAGTAATGAGAACAGTTTCTTTCTGGGAAGTAATTAGCTAGTAATAATTTAGATTTGGCTGGTTTTAGGTCAAAGTAAACACTCACAATATGCCACTTGATTTAGAGACCAGGGCTGAACAGCAACAGAAAACTTCATTTATAAAGATGCCTGACACGAAAGACACCCAAAGGAGCTGTGACAATGCCCGAAACTGTTTTTTTTCCCATCAGAGAAAAGCACCAAGCCCTTCAATTTGCAGCGCAGTCAGTATGTGTAACCCCAGTCAGCTCTCTGTGAACAAAGTAAGACTACAATCTTTGATTCATTGTATCAGCTTCCTGACAGTGAAAGTGAGTGTATGTTTGTGGTTAAGATGACTGGGTGTGGGAAGAACCCCCCCCTCGTATCGCCATGGGAGGAAACACAGCTGGAACGGTTAACACCTGACACGGCAGCTGTTGAGATTGTTGAGTGACTCACAGCCTCACTATGGGTTCAGTAAAATGTTGAGCCCTCTCTATGTAGTATTGCTTAACTAGTAAACAGAGAGTTTTAATTTGCCGTCAGAGCAATGTAAGACATGACTGTTTAGTATGCTTCAGACTCCTGAGAGTGCATTTCACAGAAAGAACCCAATGCCCAAGGCAGCATTTTTTTGACGTGGACAGCCAGAGATGAAGCCTATTAGATAAAAGCCTGAATATTTAGACAGTAGAGACGTGCATCTTTCAGTGAGACTTCTTTATATTACACAGGCATTTCCACCTGCATGCCGAAACCTGAGAGCCACCATCTCCCCGCAGGGTTTATCTCAAGCTGCCTCCCTGCTTAGATTATCACAATTGTGGCTTCAAAATATTGATTTATTCTCATGCCAGGTAGTTTTTGGCCACAAGCGTTATGTAAGTGTCTGGAATTTTCTTTTTTTTTTTTTTATCTTGTTGTTATCGATGTAAGGTAATTGAGTTAGCAAACAAAACCAGCTGAAGCAGCATGCAAGCTCTAGTTCAGTTTGATTTGAGGTTTGGTTTGTGGTTTCCAGACCTACCACACACACACACACACACACACACACACACACACACACACACACACACACACATATACCCTGCTGTACACTACCCAGTGCTATCAATCAGACCATCTGTCCCTGTCCACTCAGCCTGTATTTAGGTTTTTTTTTGTGCATAGTGATTTTTCTGAGGCAAGTACTACCTACTTGTATGGTATAATACATTGCTAACATCATTCAGGACTCATAGCAATTATCCACTGCCACTGTGTCAATTTAGCATGGGGTACAAGGCAATCAAGTTATTGCTGCTTTTGAGTGCTATACAGGTCGCTCTTCACAAAAATGTCTGTAATCACATTTCGCTGCTATGAGTCTCAGGGCTGCCCTAATCTTATCTGCACTTGCAGACCTTTTGTTTCATTCTGTAATTCAGTGTCTCTGTCTTTTTCTCGTATCCTCTCTTTCCATTTCTTACCTTAAATTCTCCACCTTTTTATGTCTGTGACCTCTTTCAGCTGATGTGGCACTTGCACATGAAACATTATAGCACTCATATGTCATATGCTCATGTTAGCAGTGTAGTTCTACTGATAGCAGTGTTGGTACAACACTTTGGTCCAGACTTGAATATCTTCACATCTATTGGATGGCTTGCCGTGCAATTTTGTACAGACATTCAAGGTGCCCAGAGGATTAATCCTACTGACTTTGGAGATCCTCTGACTTTTTACCTACTGGGACCATGAGGTTGATGACTTTGGTTTTATCTTGATAGCTATGGGATGAATTGACACACAATTTGGTACAGACCTCAGGATGGATTGTAATCATTTGTTAGCTGAAAGCACCACTGCACAAAAGTACAGCCTAACAGAGCTACTAGCATGGCTGTAGACTCCTGTTAAAATGTCATAGTGCTGTAGTATATAATTGTAAATGTATGAAAACCAATGTGATGTACAGAAGTACACACCACTAACTGTGCTAAACTTTCACAAAAAATCATGGCTTTGATAGAAATGCGTAGTTCTCCCATTTATTCACATTGACGTCACATGACATTTCAGTCAACAAGGTTTTTTTTTCAAACTTTATATAAAGAAATATGGAGCTAAGGCAACCAACTACAAGATGAATAGGGACAATCCGGAAAAAAAAAATACTGGAAAATTGTGTACATAATTATTTAAAGTGTGAAGAAACTCATCCCATAAAACACTGTAAATATATTTTCAGTGACTTCCAGCCTAATGGTAGTAGTGTGTTTCTTTTTTAACTTAATCTTTAACTGTTTATATTGATAATAATAATGTTGTAATATATTGTAGTTTGTGTTGTGCATGTGTGGATACAGTGTAACCACATCATTAGTGCAAGTCATGTAGCTTCATGTAAACTCATGTTAGCTGCCTAACTAGCCAGCCTAACATAAGCATAACATAAACATAACATAGAGTTCAGTGGCTTGGAAGTTGGAAGTGTGTAAATTAAGTTACAGAACAAAGAAAAGTAACTCACTTGGCGTTCACAGTGCTGTAAACATTCCCGTGATGCTTTTCTTAAAAGATGGTTGTTATCATATGGCTTTTACAAAAGCATATAACATAATTTCACCATCCCATAGCGTGTCTACCTTAGATGGTTATAACTTCTGGTTATAAAATCCTGTCCACTTGCAGAACCTCACTGTCGAGTTTTATTGTAGCAGAAATACAGCAAATATATTTTAAAAAATGGGGCATCAGCATCAGATAAAAAAAAAAAGAAAATTCAGTTTTTGGCACCAGTTTTGGGGCTCTTTTAGCCAAGCTTTGAGCATATTTCTTGTCCCTGAAAGGCCTGAGGTATTATATGGCTTCACTTTAGAAGCTGTGGAAACCTGAGCTGTGGCCCTCCGGGTCATGGGGTGTCCAGTCTCTGTTGACAGTGAGCTGGAGCCGGGTGAAATATTCGCTGTGTTGTTGGGTCACTCTCCTCCTCCTACTCCTCCCCTTTCTCCTTCTGTTCTCCCAAACGTTTTGTGAATAGGTGATCCATTAACAGAAATGGACTAGTGGAGTAAGTGTTGATGGTATCGGGAGGGTTGCTTTCCTAACTTCTCCATTTCCCCTGCCTTTTCTCTTTTTTTCAGGGTCTGTTTCTTTGTCTGTGTGTGTGTGTGTGTGTGTGTGTGTGTTTTGTTTCTCTTCTGTCTCTCTTTTTTATGTAATTCATTGTGATTAGGACTACATATCAATTTCTATATTTTATGATGTATAGCAGTAATGGGAGTAGGACCAAACATGTGATTTCACAAAATATTGGGATCATTCCACCACTTCTTACTTTCTCCAAATGACTGTTATGGGAACAATTAGAAAGCTTTTATGAATCTAGATAAGAAGTCAAAATTATTACACTGGCTAAAGGGGTATTGTACGATGTATGTAGGATATATTTTTTAAAATGTTTTTGATCGTTTCCTATGTTGTCTGACGGCCTCTTTTCATCCACTCTCTCCTTTGTAAACCGCTGCCCTCTCTCTACTTAGAGTATGAACCGCTTGGCGCAGTGCCATCGCAATCCATTCACTACAGCTCAGTGAGATCGCACAGCCGCTGCCACATCGCAGAGTGCACCCTGTCCTTTCCAACAGCTCCCATTTGTACAGTAAAATGGCAAAACGGCCACTTCACAGACCCCCCCCCCCCCCCCCCTTACCACACTGTGTCGTCATGAGACACTGACAGTTACCGCGTGGGCGTGCATGCCTCTGTGCGTATTGTAATGCGTGCGTGCGTACATGTTAGCATTTTAATGTGTGTCCTGTAGATGTGTGTGTGCCACACATGGCCACAAATCTAGGGCATGTTGAGGTTTCTGGTGCGAATGTGTGTGTGGATATCAAGTGTTTTATTCCCAGATGAAATAGCCACTACTTGAAATATGTGATGTGCTTACCTTGCCTACTTTTTTTTTTTAAAGGATAGTAGGTCATGCTGGTCCACGATTCTGAAAATGTTACAGTGACTTTTCTAGGTGGGACACATGTTTTATTTTAATTATATTACATGCCAGCAATTAGTTTTGCACAGGTTCATAAGTCTAAACATTTATTAAAGGAAATTAGTGTTTTCCTGCTGTCTTTTTCTCCATTTCCTCATCACACCTCTATTCTAGTTTTGTGAGACGTAATGGCTTCCATGTCCAAAGCAGAATGAACCCCACCTCTCGCCAAGTGAAACCTTTGGCACTGAGTTGGGAAATGGATAATGAACGTTTTAATGACTTAATGAGACCTAATTAGTTGAAATGGGAGAGAGGAAGAGAGAAGCCATGGAGGTGATCTGTGTTAGTGTGTGTTGGCGTGCGTGTTGTTTCTGTTCCTACAAGATTGTGAGAGTGTTTTGGTGTTCTTTACATTTGTTCCTGTATGAGTCTGTGTCTGTAGGTGGTTAGGGTGCATGTGGGTTCATGCATGTTTGTGTTTTCTCCATCAGAGGTGTGTGTGTGCGTGCGTGTGCCAAGGCGCTGTGCAGCCTTTCTCAACATTACCCAGCCTCTTCATCAGGAAGTGATGGTGGGGGGTCAGGCCTCATTTAATCAAGAGAAAAATTTCATCTCCCATTAACTTAATTAATCCAACGCCAGAGAAAGAAAAGCAGAAATAAGCCTTCCTGTTTGTGTTTGTGCGTGCCTCTATGTATGTGAGAATATAATGTTTGTAAGCTGAATTCACAAAGAGATTTGTCAAATGAACTACTGAAAGGAAATTTCAATTATATTACTTTTAAATCCAGTAATAAACACAGTGTAACAGTGTGTGCAAACAGACTTCCCCTCTTAAGTCTTTTACCAAAAAAATATATTTTTTGCCAAGAGATCCAGTAGAATCTTTTAAATGTTGTAAATATGGTCATCAACCATAATTTTACATTAGATTAAATAGGTTATAATTAAGTTTCAATGGAATATGGTCCAGTTTTAGATGGCAAGATGTGTTTTTTGGGTTGTGCTGTTTTCAGCGTCTGAGCAACATGCTGAAGCAGGACCAGGTACTGCCCATACAGAGTCAGTGGTGAACCACCATTGCACATACCTCTTGCTAGCTGGGTACTGTTGTACGTTCCTTCACTGGAATTAAACTTTTACAGTATTGTGCGTTTTTATTGGATAATGCATTTATTCTGATTACAATGCAAGAAATTATACAGTGTAATGAGTAATAAAGCTAGCGAGTAATTCCTGCTGGGTGTGATTAGCTACTCCACATGGCACTTTTACATCTAGACTGTGGAGGTCAGACAGAAGCAGTGTGGTATGTATGTGCTATTTTTTCCCTCAAAGGCTACTTTCAAACTAGTGAAAAAGTGTCCAAAGATGCTAAATTGACAGCGGTACATACGGTATTTCAAATACAGACACTGTGCTGGACAAAATACATATATAGACAAAGAGGAATGAATACTCAGCCAGGATATGATCAATGTAGTCATACATTACATAGGAATCCAGTGTAATTGTTACCTACTGTGCCTAAGTGTCTGTCTTTTGTCAACATTTGATTTTCATTTCTTCATTAATAAAATACAAGTTATATGAGTTCTGTTTTACAGTGCTTTAGTTTGCTCTGATAAAGTAGGAAGTGTAACTTTGTCCAAAACAGATGATAATGCATAATGCAAGAATATAAGAAGAAATACACACACATTAAAGTATTAAAAGTAGATCATGAATAGTAATATGTGTAGTCAGTTGAAAATAGTGTAATGCAGAAATACTACTCTTACTGTGATCTGTAAATGTTCCAGCTTACTAATAAAGGATAATTAATTGCTCGTGTCAGTCAGTTCTTTTTAATCTCAGTATCCATAATCTCTGTTTTGCTCTTGATCGTTCCGCTCTTCGTTTTTCATCAATTTTCTTTTGCTACTTTTTTTTGCCCTCTTTTTCTGTTAGTGAAATAAAGGAAATATAAAAATAGGGGTTAAAGAAAATTACAATGGCTGTGTTAAAATATATGAAGAATATCCTTATGTGAATCATTTAATTAAACATTAACCTTAAACATTTGCAACCTTAAACATTTGCAACTTTCTTTCAAAGTAATGTTGTCTTTAATAAAATGCTGATCACTTTAAAAGGAATGATTAAATTATTGAAAATTGCATTGGTATTGTAAAACTGCTGCTGTTAAACATCTTTAGCTGCACAGCACTCTGCTGCTCATCTCACACCAGCTCATCAACCTCTCACTCCAGGATTTCCCCCCTCTCTCTCTCCCTCTCTCACCGACTTTAATGTCCTGCTACTGACATTCAAATCCCTTCATGCTGCTGCACCCATTTCATTTCCAGGGCTCCTCCTCCTCCGCCTCCTCCTCCTCCTCCTCCTCCTCCTCTAGCCTCCTCTCTGTCCCCAAAACACCCTGGAATGCACTACCCCTATCCATCTGTGCTGCCAGCCTTATTGATTCTATTGAAGTTATGTTATAAAATGACAAATTGCCAAAGGCTGAAATTGATAAGGTAGACAAAAATAGCCAAAAATGACAAATTACATAGATGTATGAATAATTAGACCAATGAAAATGACAAGTGCAATATTTAATTTATTGTTGAGCTGTGATAGTGTTCACAAAGCAATAAAAAAAAGCTCCTGCAGAAGGTTGCAGCGAGGCTCTATATATATTGTGCACTTATAAGTTACACTGTACAAACAAATTTTGTTTCTTTGTCCCACACAGAAAAGCCTGTTTCGGTGGAGCTGAGCTGTGGGGCTGGGCCCAGCCATGTAGTCTTGGAGCCAGGTTTGCCCCTCTTGCTGGGCTGCAACCTTGGGGCCAGCGATACACCTTTCAATGTCACCTGGCTTCAGGATGGTCAGCCTCTGCCTCTGGAGGGGGTTGACTTCCTGCAGCATTTGGCAAACGGATCGCTCCTCCTGCTGCCCACCTCTAAGGATGGACAGCCTCCCCAGGGTCTCGAGGGGGGCTACAGCTGTGTCAGTGCCAGTGCCCTTGGAGCCCTGACCAGCCGAACTGTAAATGTTCTCCTAGCAAGTAGGTATCCAGTAAATTAAACATTTATTATGTCTAAATGAATGCAAACCACTGCTGCAAATGTAGGGTCCCAAACCCAAAAAGTATTTTGAAGAAATTTAGAGAATCTTAGCTGTTGCCATCTTGTTTTTTCTTTTCTTTTTTGGAGCCAGAAGTGACCATAAGAGTGTGGAGCTGGTGGGTGACAGGCTGTCAGTTGGGCAGCACTTGGTTTAGTTCTCCGTTTTCAAGCAAGAAAAATGGCAGCCTGCCTGGTTTCAAATGTTCACTAAAGTGGAGCTACATAAGTAATGTTCATGAGGTTAAATTGAAATATGAAACAATGTCAAGGGATAATAGGCACAGCTACAACCTGAAAAATTGCAATATTGTTTTTTAACAGCTACTTTATTGTCATTACATATGAGTTGTTGTGCGTCTGTACGTGTTGGGGCATTGGAAATGCTTAAAATTGCAGGAGGATCTAGGATACAGCATGATGATGTAATGGAAAAAAATATTGCTTTGATTCATTCATCCATTTAAAGCACTCAGTTGGGTATGAATGTACGCACACACAGACACACACAGACACACACAGACAGAGCATTGTGATTTGTCAGATTTGTCAAGGGAATTTCCTCGCATGGATGAAGATGAACTTGTTTCCCCTTTGCCTCAGATAAGAGACTTATCCTCTGGTGGAGTGCTAACAAGTGTCCTGGGAACAGGTACACTCTTAAACAAGTCTTTTAAAAGGCACCGAGTAACAGAGTCGGTGGAAATGAAAAAAATGGACAAAAAGATGCACGTGTGAGGGATGAGAGGACAGACTGTAGCTATTTAATCACCCCTCCAAGGAAACGTCTTTCTCTCACACTCTTAAGTGGTCGTCTTTATTTAGTCATTAGCTTTGTGTAAAATGAGACAGTATCCTTTGTCGATTCCCCTGCTTTTGTCAGCTGTCACATGCCTATTTATGAGGATGTCTTTTGTTGAAGGACAATAAGGAGTAAAAGGGAGGGAGGGGGGTATTGGATGAATGGTGGGAAGGCAGAAAAGACTGAAGAGAGTTTGTGGTGATTGTGAAAGGAAGGGCTTCAGAGACCATTAAGAATGACCTTGAGTCTGTGTGCGTGTGTGTGTGTGTGTATACGTGCATCAGTGTGTGTATGGTTTTCGAATTAAATCAGTGGCGAGAGGCTATGAGATAGATGCGACCAGCATGCATGAGGTCAAAGCCAAACTGCTTCAGCGCTGTCATTGAGTGGACATTCTCATTTCCAACTGCGTCTTCACCAGCAGAAATGAGACCGAAGAGAGAACGTAGCAGAGATCACATCTGTGAAAACACATTACGAAACCCACCTGCTCCAGTTTCCCTGTCGCATTATATGATGCATGTGGCCTTGCTTAAAAGCTGAAAGCAAGAGACAGTGAAAGAGGCCTGCTCCTTCTTTAAATGCAGCTAAAAAATGAATCCTAAATAGATCTACACCGTTTCAGTCTCTAGCTCACTTTTCTCTTGGCAAAATGCCAGAGGTGGCATTGAGTGTGCACATTACATTTCCCAAATACATCCATGGGTAAATGATGACGCTGAAAAAAAAGCAGCTTTCAATGTTAATTAGAGCAATTAACCTTTTTCATTATGAGACTTGAGGTGAATGTCAATATTTCCTAATTCCTACTAGCTTTAACTGATGTCATAAACATGACATGAAGTGTGCTCTCTCCTCCATACAAACAAGCTACTTCACTCTTGGTCGTCATTTACAAAGGACATTGTGGAACAGTGTATCATCTTTTTTTTATTTCAAGCTTTAGAGATGGATATTTTGCACAGATTTTCTGGTACACAATTTTGACCATTTGGTGTTTTGATTTCAGTTTTATGTCTTTATTTTCAACTCACACTATTCACTATTCCGATTTTAATATATTCTCATCTTGAGGCAGCCTTGTACAAACTCTTTACTTAAAAAAACAAACAAAGATTTATTGTAAATGTGTTGCAGTTTGGCCAGCACTCCAAAACAGAATTGAAGTGAGTTAAAAAGGGCAGTGTACTATAAGTAGGATATAAAAAATTCAGATTGCAAATATTTTCCAGTAGCTATTATAAATATCTATTGAAGCTGGGGGCATGCTTGATGGGTTAGTCAGCCTGAAAGCTGGGTAGCAAAGAGGTCACGGGTGGAATTATCTGCTTGCACAAGGGGAGGGGAAAAAAGACTGCAATCTGATAGCTATGGGGCCAAAGTGTGGGGCATAGATAGAGGGACGGACAAAGACAGAGAAAGAGTTGGGGTAAAGTCAAGGGCAGGAGAGAGGGAAAGAAAGAGAGCAATGAAAAAAGACAAATGAGAGGGAGCAAAGACAAGAAGGGGACTTTTTGACTTTTTTATTTATCTTAGGGTTACACACTTTACATAGAGCTGTCCCCAAGGAGCTGCCTGAAAATGTTTTTTTTTTTTTTTTTTTTGTAAACTAGAGATAGAGAGAGCTTGTTGCTAGGAAACAATCTGACATATTTCTGACCCTGTGGCTTGATACGTTACCTTTTGCTGGGAGTGTTACTCTGAAAAGTTGGCCAGTGTCTCATCACAATCCTGGGCAGAACAGTGGCATGTTGCTGCACAGATCTTCCCTGGAATTTCATTGCAGAGGACTCCTGGGAAATGACTAATATGATTACACTTTGACGGAGCGGAGGTGGGAGCTCAGCCAGCCAACCATTGTTCTATCAAAGCATGGTGAAGTGTCTTCTTCGAACACCCCCATTCCCCTTTGCATTACTGCCTGATAATGCACACTCTTGCTAGTCAGCTGTTGTTCACCACTCACATACACGACACTTGTGCACATAGATGCACACAGTAATTCAGTCCATGCAGTCTATGTACAGGTCAGGCACACACTAGAGTAAACAAATAGCTGCACTCAAGTTTACACACATGCACAAACTCAGACACGCGCAGTGAGTCTGGCACCCTGTCAGGCACTCTCTGGCAGTGTTACAGGTGGTGTGTTTACATGAGGACATCATGCTGTGTAATAGCTAGAAGTGACAGGGGTTAATCATCAACTTCTCCTGCAAAGCTCCCTATGCAACAATCATTACAAGTTTTTTTTTTTTTTCTGAACTAAATCACATGCTTTCTGCTACTATGGCCAAGCAAGTGTGTCAGCCTCTGTGTACTCATTGAGAAACTTTGTTCCTTCAGCGCAGTAGAAAAACACAGATGGCCAGTTTGTTGCCATGAGTAACAGTTGGTGTGATCGGGGTTAGGGTAATCTTGGATAGTCTGCCCTGTGGCTCCTTGGGCTTACAGTGGTTTGGAGGAAATGGGTTATGAGTTATGAGCCATGTGATTGGCTGCAATTTTGAAAACACCCACCCCTTGATAGTTTTATCTCAAAGCAGAAACAAGATTGGGAACTAGTATCAGGCTGTGCACTCAGTCCTCTCTTAGTTTTGTTTGTTTAAAGTCAGATGACATCCCAATGTGTGTCCACTCTTACGCAGGTTTTTTGTTTGTTTGTTTGTTTGTTTGTTTGTTAGTGGTGGATGGCAATATTGGTTCAGTGAATGGATGGAGGATGAATCCTACTGACCTTGATGATTCTCTGTCTTTACCTCTGTCAGGATACTGGTTTGGTTACCACGGAATTTGATGCCACCAGTAGATACAATTGTAACATCTCTTATTTTTCAGGTCAAAATTTCTTTTGTGTCTGCCCTGAAAAACTTTGCCTCAGCCTTAGCTGTACCTTAATTGTACCGTGAACATGCTAAAATAGGATAGGATGGCGAATATGGTAAACATGATACCTGCTAAACATCTGCATGTTAGCAGTCTGGAAATGGAAGTCAGCTATGAGTTGCTTCACCAGATGAGTGAACTGGAATACAACTATCACTCAAATACTAACTGATGTCAAATTTAAGTACAGTCGCTGAAGGTGGGATTTCTGAAAGCTACCTCTAGGTAATATCTACGTTATTGTATTAAAGATACAGCAGCTGTGTAATTTGTTCACAGTCACTTGAGTCATTTAAGACAGTATCTCTGCCCCTGCTACCACCAGCTCTTTGAAATGTGTGATGATCAATGTACGTGTGAATTAATGGAATCCATGTATCATATGTAACACTGCGGGGTAATCTTTACATGTTTTCATGCTGTGCAGATCTGGTCCGGAATCAGTTCTCTAATTAGCTGCACATGGAGAAAATGTGTTACAGAACAGGATATACAAAACAAAAAGAATGACTGATTACCAACTCTTACTGTGTTAATGAAAGAGAGGTCGAGAACCTTCTACAATTAAACCGTTTGAGGCAGCAGATGTGGACTTCACTCCCATCAAATAATCAGCATTAATCAACAACGGTTGGATAATCAAACATGTTTATTATAATCACTACCATGACTAAATATGCCTTAACCTCCCAATGCATGATATTAGCCTTAGCTGCTAATATAAATTCCATTAGGCATTCATTCATTTATAGAACACTTTAAAATAGTCTGCTCTGTGCCATTACAGCAAAGTTCAACATGAAGACACTTAAAGCAAAGCACAGGCAGTGACTGAGGTAATAACATAATAGAGAAGTTACGGATGATTATACACAAACTATAAAGAAAGAAAAAAAGCTCTCCAGACAGAGCGATTAACAATTCTCCATTCTAGTTCAAACTATAAAGTTGAACTACAACGTATATTTATTTTAATGATGATACTTAACAGGCTTTATACGTATGGTAATCAAATCAGGCATAGAACAGAACAGTAATAACTTTGGAAGGAGTCGTTCAGGAGCTATGTAGCAGTGTAACTGCAGGGAGTGTGGCAAGCTTTCTGACAGTTAAGATGCATTTGTTTACCTTGTTTTATCACATTTTACTAAAACATTTATGTGATTTACAATTTATGTGGCTAATGTTTTGTAATGGTTTTCTGCTATCACGCTACAACCTATATTGCATTTTGTAGCCTACTTGGGATTTGGAGTCTCTCTTTTATGTTACCTTGCTGCTTTCTCTCTGTTTTGGTTGCCTTCTCTGTCTTCTTTCTATGCTCTCTCCTTTGATCAACCCCCCACTCTCTGCTCCTCAGTCAGAGCTACAGGCGAAGTGGTTGGGGCAGCCAACCGGTTTTGTTCTCTTCTCCAACAGCCTGTCAGGGTCAGAGGTTAGAGGCCCTCAGAGAGTGCTCACTGCTGCCTCCTGGTGTTCAGTATTATCCACCACAGGAAACTTTCCCCTGTGTGTGAATGTGTTGAAAATTGGAGCCATGCCAAGACTCGTTCTGGAGAGAAAAATAATCTATCCAGGCCTGATCTAAATCCCCCAATTTCTCCTAATCAGGGCTTTCGGGGGTATTTAAATGGTCTAAACAAGTCTTTAATTAACATTTAAACCTGTACCTTTAAATCACGTAAAATGGTCTAAATACCATAATCAGAAGTCTTAGAAATAGATTAGTGTTACAGATAGATTCTGAACTCACTTTAGATGGATTTTTAGAAGAAAACTGAACCAAACAAAAGCTGTGAAAAGGATCAATGGCCTGCTTCTGGAAATCATTTTATACTGTGTTCTATTAGGGCTTGAACCCTGAGTTAGTGTATCGAGCTGTTTTCTCCTGTGACCACATTGGTTTTGCAGCCCATTTAATTCAGTGCACTTGGGATGTGCTCCATTTCTGTCCATGTGGACTGTCTGATGGAAAGGGTGCTGTAGACCAATTGTGGACTGGGACTGGAATTGCACATCATCAGACAAACTCATCAGACCAGAGGTAGACAACGTGACACACAGATTTCACATCATAATTTACACTAACATCAGTTTAGATATGGGTCATGTTTTGTGTCTGTCCGCTGGGAAATCACCAACTCTTGCTTTGATAAATGCCCCCTGACCTCTGTAACCTCTTTTCCCCCCCAGGTCTATCTAAGTTCCATCAGGAGCCATCACCCCAAACTGTGCCTGCTGGGGGAGCTGCCCGCTTTGATTGCCAGATTGAGGGAGTCCCCACACCTGTTATTACCTGGGAAAAAGACAAAGTGGCTATAATTGAGAATACAAGGTGACCCCCTTCTATGTGTTGTTGTTGTCGTCCTCCATCTTCTTCTAATTCAATCTTCACTTCTGTCTGTGAATATGACATGAAGGCTGATTTAGTTTTATAACTCTGGCTGTGGCCCTCCACATTTGAGTTTAAAATCTGAAGCTATGTTCATAAAGTGTTAAGACTGCTAAGTCACCTTAGTTAAATGAAACATTTTTTTGATAAGTTCAGAATATTAAATGTCAGCACAGATTAAAGCAATATGTAATGTAACAATATCAAGTTTGCAGTTCATTTGGAAAAGAAACTAGAACGCTGCACTGATGTTGCAACTATGAAGCTGTGACTCAATCATGAAAGTCAAGACGTTTTTTGAAAATGTTATCCTAACATTGCAAATCATCATCCGAACATTACCTCATTGTTTCTATTAATATTACTTTGGAGCATACTGCTTTAACAATACCTCCTAATAATAGCAAGGATAACTAACATGCAGTCATATCAAGTGTATTTATTCCTTTTTTGTTGTGATGTTACTGTAATTTTTTAAGTTTAGAGTGGAGTAGACAAGTGCAGGAGTATTTTCAGGATTTCAGCTTTAGAAGAGCAATGAAGAATCACCTTGAGTTTAAAACAAACCACTGTGGACCTTTTGTGTTCTTGTTCTTACAGATAAAAAGACACACATTTTCCAAATGTATCTCACCATGTCTCTCTATGTCAGTTGTCTCTCAAAAAATAGTCTCATTTACGAGGCCACTTAGTGGTATTGGCATTTCGCTCTTGGCTCTTCTGGCCCCAGAATCTTGAAATTTGGTTCCAGCCTTATTGTAAAGGACTAAGTGCTAATAGCTGCTGTATCCCTGTATGACCTGCAAACAGCTCACTGCTCATAAGGTCTTATTGGTGGCATGTGGTTCTCCTGCCTCAGGCGCTGTTAATGGCCTCTCACAAAGATGAGCTAAGGGATGGCAGATACATCACTGGCTTTTTCTCTCTCTGGCTCTAATGTGCCTTTTTCTCTCTACGGGACCCTCTACCACTGCTCTTTCTCTTTGCTATTATCCCCTTTCCGTCTCTATTTCTGTTACTCTTCTATCCCTATTTCCTCATCATTCATGGCTCCCTGTCTTCCTCTCATTATCTCTCTTTTTTATTCTTCATTTTCCCACTGGCTTATTCTATAATTCTTTCTTTCTTATTTCTCGACTCCTCTACACTCCATTCCCCTCCCTCCCTCCTGAACAGGCTACCACTGGTCACATTTCAGTGGGATTAATAGGCTATGATAAAGGCGATAAGAGGTTGTGGGATGGTATCGCATTGCCAGGGCCCTAGAGGCTTGGTTTGAACGCCAGCATTATATGTCTGGACCCTGACCTTAGGGAGAAGTAGATGTGGGATTAAAGTAGAAATAGTTAAGATCAGCAAACAAATAGACATTGTACAAAGAAATGATGATATGCACAAATGTAATCACTATTTTTATATACTGCTTTTAGGTGCTTGAGATCTCATCGTTGTCCAGAAAACAACTTTAATCCTTATATCACTGTATTTAATTCACTTATTGTGATGCATGACTCTTAATTGCAACCCCTCCTTGTAGTAGTTGTACACCACAGACTCTCTCCTGAATAAAGAAGGATGGAGCCTTGTGAGGACCCTGCAGAGTTGATCAGCTGGATGCATTTTGTTACAAGGCACTAAGCTATTTATTCAGTGTGTGTGTGTCTCTCTCTCTCTCTCTCTCTCTCTCCTTTGCTTTCTTATTCTGTCTCTTTCTGCCACCTCTCCTCGGTTTTTGCGCTGTGTGCAACAGGTTAATTTCCCTTCCTCACGGGGTGCTCCAGATACTTGAGGTGTCCAAGGAGGATGAGGGCGCCTACCGCTGTGTTGTGTCCAACTCTGCCAGAAAGGACATCAGTCATGAAGCCAGGCTCACTGTCACCACAGGTGAGGTCTGTTGCAGTGCTTTATGGTGTTTGAATAGGAAGCCAGAACCTGCTGGGAGCTGCCAGACCAATCTCAAAACTCTAATGTGAGTTTTAGGACTAGATGCTTGAAATGTGAGTCCCTCTGGTGCTTGTGTACTGTGTGTTCTGTGTTTGAAACTACAACAACTGATCTGATCAAAATCTACACAGTATTCTAACAGTGTTGTTTCTGCAAATAGTTTGCGCTAGCTTCAACTAGTGAAAGGGGAATTTGGGGCTGATGTAGTACAGTATCTACATCAGCCTCTCTACTCATTCCCTTATAATATAAGTTGCTTTAATGTGAAAATTAAATCATGTCATTAAAACACATGTTCTGAACTTAAATACCTTTTTATTACACCTACTAGAAATTCAATGACCTTTGCCACTTGTCTTTTATGCAGTCTTATGTCTATACATGAGTCTCTCCATTTCTCATTGAAAACGAAAAGCATTTAACTCAGCTGTCCTTCAGATTTAATTTGCTGCAACACGTACACTTAAGATATCAAGAAACTTTTATCCTCTATGCTGAATGACAGTACAGATTTTCTATATGGATACAGGCACCGTGCTTACTCTTTCAATTAATCTTCCTGTAAGTGCCTTACACTGTTTCTTTGTTCATCTCTTTTATCCATAAGACTCGGCCTCCCTCTTTGCTAAAAGAATTGCGAAGTGTTCACTAAATATGTAGAATATTCAGTTCAGGCACACGCTTTGATCACAGCGTCAAAGTAAGTGCTGTGGAGAAAACATTTACATGTGTTTTTATGTAGGAATCACTTTATTGTCTCCCAATAATGTAATCTTTAACTGCATCACTGATCATTTTGTACAAACAAAAGCAAATTGTGTCAGAACCCTGACTCTTGATAGCGTTTACCTCAATTTACGGTTATTAAAATACACAACAGAGAGGAAATCAAATCCTCTAAATGTCATCAATGCAGAATAAAAATGCCAACAAAGGGTACATGTTGTATTACGGCATAATCAATGAAAGGCTGACATTTAAATTAGATAAGTAATGCACTTTACAGAATAAAGACATATTTTTCAGTACTGTATCCACTTTATTATTTTTATATCCGCGTACACCTTTCTCTCTTTGATCGAAGTCCCAGGGTGACTGCAGCCTACAAGGACTTGCATTAGTTGATTACATGCTGCACTGACTCCGTGAATAGTATTGTAAGTTGTGATTTCACCATTAGGCAGCCCACATTAAAGCCCTGTCGTATTATCTGCCTCTGTGGCTAGCTAGGCTAGAGATCAGTCAGCTGTAATTGGCTGCTCTTTGGAAACATTGTGTCTATTTATGTCACAGCCTTTGTGTCCTTTAAAAATAAAGACAAAAAGAAAGAGGAAATAGCAGTCTTTCAGTACTCAGTATTTCAGTTTCAACTTCAGTCATTACCAGTAACTATAATTATTGTTTATTTATTATTATTGTTATTTTAATATAAAATACACAACATAGGGAAAGTCTCTCCTTTTTACAGGAATTCTACTCTTTAGTTAATAAAGGAGCATTTTGGAAATTACTTGCAGAAATATGGTATATTTTCATTGATTTTTAACATCTGCAATTACAAGGAGTCTGATGTTTCCAGGACACTTTCCACAGGTGGTCCTGCTGCTGTTGTGAAATCATAGGAGGGAACTACTTAAGGCTCTATTGCCAGCCATTACATATAACAGATGTCAGATCTAATGCCATCATTTCACTTTACACTTCAGAGTTCTCTGAATTGAATAAGTCAACAGTGTGACACATCATCATGCACTTAAGTTGAGAAAATACAGAAAATTATTCATCTGCTGTAAACCCGAATTTCTTCCATTTCTTCTTTACTTCACCTTCTCTCTACACCCATACCCATCATATCCACCTAAGACCAGCCTGCAGTGTAGTGTAGTGTCGCAAGGCAAACTGACCCACTTAAAGCCTTATGCATAACCAAGGATTTCTGTATGTAATCTCAATGATTAATTTATAATGTGTTTACAGAATGCCAGGCCTCTTTCTGGAAATCATTAACATTATGTGCTGCTGAAGCTGCCTGGGCTGAGCAAAATTGCAGGGAAATGAGGCCCTCTTATACCAGCGGAACCTTGGGGACTGATACACAATTATGATTCTCCCTTCAACTGCTTTGAGTAGCATCCTTAGTTGCTGAAGAGGACAAATGTAATTCAGTATAATAATCGAGGCTTATATAGCTTTCTCTAACAAAAAGATCGACTCTTCTTACTTCTTACACTTCTTACTCTTCTTACTCTTACTCTTCCTCTTGTCCTCATGTCATCATGTCACCTTTGAGCTATCAGGTGAATTTTGTCTCTTAGAAACACCTTTTTCTCTGACACTCAGTTAGCTCATTCCTGGCTTCCATCATGTTTCCTAGCAAATCATCTCACATAATATCCTCTTTAATCGAGATTTTGTATCCAAATCCAGAATTAATTAAGCCTCAGCTGTAAACCAATCAGCCAACTATAAAAACTGTTTGTATAATGAAGTGACTTGCTTTGTTATGAAGGAAGTCAGTCTCAAGCAAATGCTCCTCGAGTCACTGAATCTTGTCCCATCTTCCGTCTAAACTACTGTGAACAAGGCTGTGCTCTTCATTGGAATGTAAGGGGTCCGAAGAAAGTAAGTTTGTTTGCAAGGGCTACACTAGCTTTTGACGACTTGTCCTTAAATGCGAGAAAGCCATTGCCATTTTGTTTCAGTTCACTGGTGAATAATAAAATATTTGCTGAGAATACTGTAGATGTTGGCAGCGATTCAGAAGTCGGGACCTTCAAACTGGCAACTCTCCAGTTACAATCACAAACTTATCTAATATTTATTGGTCCATGATATATACTTCTTTTGTTGCTCTAGGCAATACAGAAACCCTGAACAGAGTTGCGATTGTTGCACCACCTCAGAATGCAACAGTCCTGCTCGGCCGTCCCGCTGTGATGGAGTGCATGGCACAAGGCCAACCAAAGCCACTGGTGTCCTGGAGCAGACAAGGTAACACTTGAAAATGTTCTTACTCACTCTTTTCTGTCTGCGGTTCTCACCCTGTTTGTTTTTCTTTTTCACTGCATCTGTCGCACTTTCATTGTCAGCGTCTTGCGCTCTACCTATTTGTCTCTCACACACAAAGAGCAAACATCAACACGTCAGGATCAGATTTGCTAGCTGTAGCTACAAAGATGTTGTTCTACTATTAGCTGTCTTTTCTCCACTCGTGCACCGAGCCAGGGTTTACATATGATAATTTGTCACATTGATTAATTCACACCGCCATGAAAAAAACACACACAGACACACGCTTGTACTGTTTGTGGGAGTGATGTCATGCAAAACTATTTTTTCTTGTAGTGGCATCTGAAATTTTTCCCTCATGTACAATGAACATTTAATTTTAGCCTACAGGGAATTCTACTGATGACTATACATTTGTCATCAGTATCAGCTGCGCTACAGTGTTCAGGTCATTGGTAATGCAAAGTGGTAGTTGGTGCTTAGTTAGTGACAACATCTTGTTCACTACTTTTTTTATGGCATTGTAAGATAATTCACTATGTAGGTGATAATTTGTTGTCTGTAGAGGATCTGACAACAGTACAAAATGGCGGACAAACTAAGTGAAGGTCTATATAGTGAACAGGCAATGATTTTACACGCACACAGCAGTGTGTAATGCAGGCACCTCGGTGAACACAGACTGAAAAGTCACAGAGCCACCTGTTGGTCAGCTTGTGGGATTACAGGTGAAATCTCCCAGTGCTCGAAGTGCTGCCTTTCTCTTTTGTGCTGTTTCTCAGGCAACTGAAAGCCTGAGAAATTATCTCCATTTTTCTCAATGCCAATCTCTTCTTTTCCATCTGTGTGATCTGAGATCTGTTTTTTTTTTTTTTGTTGCTTTCTTCTTTGATCAGATGGAAAGCCTATTTCCACTGATGTGGTTGTCCTCGGCTCAAACCTTGTGATTAGGGACACAAGGAGTCACCATGCCGGCGTCTATGTCTGCCGGGCCAACAAACCCAAGACCAGAGAATTTGTCATTGCTGCTGCGGAGCTGCATGTGCCTGGTAGGAATCACGTTATGTAGTGTACATAATAACAGATTAGATTTTCTGTTTTTTCCACATTGTCTTTATTGGTTTTATAACATAACAGCCCTAGGGCTGAATGATACAGTGCACAAAAATATAAGTACATAGATGCCTGATCAGTCCAGCCCTTCCTCCTATCAAAGTGCATCCCTTTGGTCCACCCACCCCTACATAGCCGACTAGTTTATACAGAATATGTACCTGTTAAAAGAAAAAGGAGTAAGTTAAAACTACAGTACAGAATAAAGCACCAAACAAGAAAAACAACTAGACTATTGCAAAGGCGGAGTACAGTAAAACAAAAATTATATAAAACAAGCACGACTGACTCACCCATGACTGTTGGATTCAATGTTTGTGTGAATATAAAAGGCATATTATGTTGTGGACTCCAGAGACGTTATAAAACACCCCCAAATCTTCTAAACTCTTCATGCTTACCCTTCTGGTTATACATTCTCTTTTCCAGTGTAGGTGGTTTAACAGCTTTACATTGTGTGGTTGTACATTTCTTGGCTGTTGCATTTCACTCTCAACAATTCCCAGCCTATGATTTGACAAAGTAAATATATGATATAAATGTCCTTACTCCCTGTTGGTTACATGAAGGTTCATTGAGAGGCACCTCTTTTCTGAGAGCTGATTGAGCATTGAGACTAGGCTCTGGATCTGTCACCAGCTTTACCGGAGGTGACCAAGTAATGTAAAGTAAAGGTCAGACAGTATTGTAATAGCAATACAAATAGCAAATAATAATAAAAAAAGTTTACAGGTAATTGCTTATTGTTGTATCTTAAGGGTCCAGTGTGTAGGACAGGGATATTCAACTTCTTAACTTTTGCTAAATGACATGAGACAAGGTAATAAACAAATATCAATAATATTTATCAGATACAATTATATTTATATATTATAGTATATATAATTTATATATACATTATTAAATTATATTTATATTATATCTAATTTATATGACTTATTTGGCTCTTTGTAAAGTCTGAAAAAATAACTTGCCTTTGTTACAATCTGGGTGGTGTGGACTGAAAGATATGGGCATTTACCAGGCAAGAAGTCTAAGATAGACGCTATCGAGTTACATTTTGGAACATGTAGGATAAAACTAAAAGTCTATTCCTTTGTAAATTTTTCTCTCGTAAGTCCCCCAGCTTTATCGAAGTGCAATACTAAATCCGTTTCCTTTTGTATCTTTATTCTGCCCCCTGTAAGTCAGAGCTTTGTTTCCTACTTCCAACAGCTCCTCCAGTGATTCTCCAACCCCCAGAGACAGCGTCCCTCTCCCGGGGAAACACAGCAAGGTTTGTGTGCAACAGCTCTGGGGAGCCTCCTCCGGTGTTGCACTGGCTGAAGAACGGGCAGACCATCAAGTCATTCAGACGGGTGAAGAGCCAAAGCCCTGGAGTCCTGCTCATCAACCAGCTGGCACTAGAGGATTCGGGCTACTACCAGTGCATAGCAGACAACGGGCTGGGCACGGCCTGTGCCACTGCCAAGCTGACGGTCATTGTGAGGGAAGGTCTGCCCAGCCCTCCTCGCCACCTGTCTGCCACGCCCTACTCCAGCACAACTGCCCTGCTCACGTGGGAGAAACCTGAGTACAACTCAGACCAAATAATTGGCTACTCTTTGCATTGTCAACGTGCTGCAGGTGTGTTTCTGTTCATGAGTGTGTGCATATCCATATTTCCTTAAAAAAAAAAAAAAAAACATATTTGATATATGATTTGATATTGAATATTTCCTTTTCAGGCTCAGACAATGTGGAATACCAATTTGCAATGAACAACGACACCACAGAGTATCACGTCAGAGAGCTTCTCCCCCACACTGCCTACACATTTTTTGTGGTGGCTTACTCTCCCATGGGTGCCAGTCGCCCGTCAGTGCCTGTAACTATAGAGATGCTGGAGGACGGTGAGTGATAGAACTATAAGCAGGTAAAATAAGGTCAACCTTAGATGCTTCACAGACTTATTATTAGCTTGCCAACCTTGTATCTCTCCCAGATTTTTAAGAGCTCATGAATCATGAGTTTTATCCGTTCATGTTCAAGTGTCAGTGTGTCGTCAAGAAAGTCAAGAAAAGTAATATTTGTAGCTCAGTGGGCAGTTTACAGAGCATTTTTGCTTTAAAATCTGATTGACATTTTAGGTTTCATTTAATTTTAGAGTCACCAATTCTTTAAGGCAACAGTGATTTGGTACACAGATAGCTATAGATATTGTGTGTTTTATAACTGTGCAGCTCTATTGGGTTTACCTTGAATGTGCAACATCATACAGTTTAGTATGTCCTTTTTATTCCCTCCTGTAGTGCCGAGTGCACCTCCTCAGCTGTCTATAGCCAGCACCTCCCCCACAGATATCAGGCTCATGTGGCACCCATTGTCCTCGCAGCACAGTCGAGGAGCTGTCACCCGCTACCGCATCGAGTACAGCACTCTGGATCAGGGTGGGTAACTCAGTAAACTTTGACTGTAGTGACTACTGTCAATGAGACATTTTGGTTTCATATAAGTTAATAATTGAATATTTAGACAACACAAAACTGTAATTGCAGATCAGAATCATTTATTTTGAATATCCAGCTCTACAGAGTACACAAAGAGTTCACTCTGAGTAGAACAATTTTCTTAGATTGTCTTCATGCTCTTGACTTAGAGGTTTGTGAATGTGTATATTGTGTGTTCCCACAGTGGACAGTGTATTTAGAGTTGATGTCGGGGGTAATGAAACTCAATTCACGCTAAGAGAGTTGCAGCCCAATCAGGTCTACCGACTGAGAATAGCAGCTGGAACGGGCGTTGGATTTGGGGTTCCCTCTGAGTGGGCTCAGCACCAAACATTAGCCCATTACAACAACAGCAACCTCAGCATGGGTAAGGAAGACACCAGACAACAGGCCCTCATCATTTGTTCAATCCTAAAATTTCTGTTTTCTTTTACCCAGGATTCTCACTTATTTTTGGAAATACATGGAATTTTGAGAGCGTAAGAAAAACTTGGCTCTGTTGTTCTATTGACAAGAACATTTTTTTTTACCTTCCCTGTCAATTTTTTCCATGTTGTGTCAGGTTTGCTTTTGATATAAGTCTTTCCAACCTGAATTTTGAAGGCCTTTCTAGCATGACAGCCAACTTGTTTTTTCATTATCCCCAAACATGTCAAATTCATAGACCCTTTTTGACTTGAAGAGCCGCTGAAACTTATCACATTAATGACCCGTTCCAGAAATTACACCTACATACTTGAATATAGGCATATTTGTGGATTTAGGCAGTAATCCTTTTCTACAGGCAACCTGTCAAAATTTCAAAAATGTCAAACATTTCTTTTCCTCTTAACCTTTTCAGTGATCTCTGCCCCTACGGAGCTGAAAGTCAGAGCCAGAGTGAACACACTCAATGTGACATGGCATCCCTTACCCAATCACACACTGGTCTCTGGCTACAAGCTATCCTGTCGAGAGATGGAGGCTGATGAATCAGCCAATGGAGAAAGGACAACACAGACCCACACCATCAGGCTCCGTAAGAAGGCCAGGTATCATCTCCTCACCGGTCTGGGTAAGTTGTTGACACAGAGTGTAATGTAATGAGGTCTCACCTTGCTTTTGAGAAATGTTTGATAAAATTGAGTTTGCTAGTGTTTCATACCACAACAGCATACTCTTTTTTAGACAGCTTATTTAAATTCCAAGCAAAGATTACAGTATTTTCTCAGTGTCCTTGCCAGACTGTGTTGTCAAGAAATGAAAACACCTTTCACAAAAAAAGTAATGATTAATTATCAAGCATTTCATTCCAAATTGAGGCCAATGTATTCAAATGTAGATTGCAGCACAGCTGCCATTTGTGGTTTTTGAGATACAGATACAACATCTGGAGAGACCACACATGGATTGATTTAATTTAAATTACATTTGCTGCCAAAGTTAATTTGTAACACACATATGTGGCTAGAAACATCACATACATATTTTTGTTTCTTATATTTATTTATATCTTTCTAATCTTCAGTCCCTGACCGGCAGTATGAGGTGAGAGTTTGGGCATTCAACAAGCAGATAGATGGAGCAGCTGCTGTGTGGAAGGGAAGGACTGACAAGGCTCATGACAAGCGTATGATTTCTCTTTTCATGTGCCCATGTATCTAGAAATTAATAATTGTCTAGTAGAAAAGAAATCCACCACCAAGATTCAAGCTGAAGTGTCTTCGTGTGTGTGTTTAGCATCGGTCCCGCCCGTGCGCCCCCCTCCATTACCCCCAAGCAGCATCCAAGCCATGGCCAACAGCTCTACTTCAATCTGGCTGCGCTGGGAGAAACCACGGTTCACCAACATACGAATCATCAACTACACAGTGCGCTGCAGCCCAGCAGGAACCACCAATGCCTCCTTGGTCTCCTATCACACCAGGTCAGAAACTGGATTGAGCTTTTGAAGCTTAATCATGTCTATAAATGATATCTCAAAACACAAAACAAATCACTCTAGTTCATGATAAGTATTTGAACAGTACTGCTTCCAGCGTAACTTCCTATGTAACAGTGTTAATGTAATATATAGCAAAGCCCATTTGAACAGCCTGTGTATGAACGCATCTTAAGTACACCTTAACATAACATTTTCAGAAGGAGCATAAAATGAGTTTGGTCAAAAAGAAAAGAAACAAAAAGAAACATTCCTCACACTTAACTGCAGCAAGGAGAAATGGTACGTTAAATTTCTTCATTTAGTTGGACATTCATTCTTTTCGGAGGAAGATCCTGTGAGATCAAAAAAAAAAAAAAGTTTATCTTTGAAGTCATTCAATTCCTTTTAAGCTTTAAGTAAACCATATCTGCCTAATAGAGCCAGAAGAGCTTTTCACCTTGCCTCTGCATTCTTTACATAAAAAAATAGTTTTATTTTATAATTTTTTTCTGAGACGTCTTTTATATTTTGAAGAGCTTTGACTAGCTCCACGATTACCCATCATTTGTACAGTAAAAAGCACCTTTTATAGTATTGAAATATACTCCCCTCCTGCTTGGCATTCTTGGTGTGTTATATTTTTTCAAGAATTATCATAAGTAGGGATATGGGGTTCTTGAGATAAAGAGGTGCATAAATACTTGGAAGCATCAAACAATAAATAAGCTTAAGGCAGGTAATAAGAGTTAACTATGTAAAGGTGATACATATTGTAGCCTAGAGTGGTCCAATTGAATTAAACAACGTGATTTTTTTTTTCTGTCAGTGCAGAATAGAAAACGAACACCACACACTCAGGACTCTCTCCCATGTTTGTGTGTTGCAGCTCTGCTCAGGAGATACTGCTTGGGGCATTGAAGCCCTTCACCCACTATGAGCTGGCGGTGCAGTCTAATGGAGTGGACGTGGTGGGACCCTTCAGCGGCACAGTGGAGGAGTCTACTCTGCCTGACAGTCAGTCTCTGCTGTGCTCGTATCAATGTAGTCAATTAAGTGTGACCCAACGATCAAAGTCCCTGAAGATTATATATATATATATATATATATATGTAGAAGACTGTGGTTATAATTGATAGCAGCAGTACTAAGTGTAGATGTGTGTAAATGTGTAGGAGTACATTTCTGGAAGAGGAGAAGGAGGATGCAAGGTCAGTAAATATTTTTTTCTGTTTGAAAAAAGGTTAAAGAGAAAAGTACTGTGAGTAGTGCAGAAAGTAATTTAAACTGTCTACTCTTAGATTCATAGTTGGTCCTAAAATATTTCACATATTTTTTTCATTGTGTCTGGTAAAATATATTACCTGCCCCTTTTCCTAAAAAAATATTTCATCTTGTTCTGTAAGTGTATGATTCCTTTCAGATTTTATGTCTGATTAGCTGCACTTGATAGGCTGATAATACCAGTTTTATTCGATTATTTTGGTCTCTAGCAAGAACGGTAAAGATGTTCTTTTGTTCAGCTTGAGTGTGCCTGTGCATGCAAGTTAGTGTGTACTCATTCGTGTGTGGATCAGTGTGTTGGCTAGCCAGTGGACATGGAAATTAGTGGTTGGCATCGATGGATGATAACTGGCCATAATGAAATACCCAGGTGTAGTGGCTCTCATGCTGGCCAGCAGCTCTGTCTGTCAGCCAAGTAAGGGTGGTAAGTGGAGACTGGGCTGCTTTTAATGACATTATTACCACCAGTCACCCTGTCACGCTCTCTACTGCCATGTATCATCACCTGAGCCCCAGCCCATTCCCCCATTGCCCTGCTTGTCCCCTCTCTCCTGTACCCAGGTGGCATGGACACGAGGACGCAGATGGTCGTCACACAACATGTCAAATCCCCCACCAAGACAATATACATTCCACAGCTGTGAGGCCTCATTTCTGGCCTCTAATTACTGACCCAGTCCTCCTCTCTCCTTCAGGGCCATCCACACCTCCAGAGGAGCTGCAGCTGAGCGCCCTGGACTCCTCCTCTGTGCTGGTGAGCTGGCGCCCTCCGCTGGAGCCCAACGGTATCATCATCAACTACAGGATCTTGTACAGTGGAAACCTCAGCCAGCCTGAGCACTTGTGGGAAAACCTGTCTCGGGATGGTGGGTGTTGGTGTTAATCACTGAAATTTTGACTCATATTTTTATTTAGTGGAAGTGCATCTTACCCCTTGTTTCTCTCTCTTTCTCAGGGAGCATTACTAGTGTGGAGGTCCAGGGTTTGTCCAGTGGCACCCGTTACTTTTTTAAGTTGAGTGCATCTACTGAGGTGGGGCCAGGGCCTTATTCACCTATAAAGGATGTTCACACCCCACTTCCGAAATATGGTACGTGTCATGCAGCATGTAATCATGGTTGTGGTGGTAACAAGTAGTAATGGTTCAGTAAAGAGACTCAACTTTTAAAAAAGAAAAGTTAAAATGTTGAAAATTCAAAAGTCACAGACTGGCCATGGTTTAAAGATCCAACAACAATTACATAACATGGTAAGGTAGGCATATTTGAAGTGTAGTTTTTGGACTTGACTTTTTTTTTTTTTTTTTTTTTTTAGAAATTTAGTACATTTTCATTTAGAATACAGAAATTTCACACTTCAGTCTTCTTGTTTAAAATATTTTAAATCAATTTAGAGTTCAGATTGAAGGTGGTTTTGCAAGCAAATCGGCCGGGCCGCACTGCCTACCTGAGCAGCGCATGTGCACCACTGAACCTCTTGTTTGCTTTCCATTTCAGCGGTTCTATTAACAGGTTAGAGCAGTACGCCGAGCATTGCGTCTCACACACTACTGCAACGGCGCCAGATATTACGGCCATTTTTTGCTTTCATAAGCAGACACACACAAGCATGTCATGCATTAACACACAGACACACTTTCATATTCATGCACTCTCTTATTAAAGTTGGCAATGTCCCTGCCAGCAGGGAAAGTGTAGCTCGGCAGGATGCTGTTATTTCTCTTCTCCTGCTCTGGTGCATTTTGAGGATAATATTAAGCGTGGACATCAAACGGCTGGCCTCAATGGCGACCCCCAGGGGAGAGCTTTGAATCACTGCTCTCTGTATCCAGCTGAATTGCTGTGAAAAGCACTTTCTTTACTCTCATGTCACTTTGTGTTTAAGCATGCAGTCTCATTATACCCTCTTTAATTTCATCAGTCAGCATTTTAGCTTTACCTGTAATTAATAAAATCCCCCTTTGTCTTTAAACAGAGGGAGTTATGAATACAGTTATTAACTCCCCTGTAATCTAATATGCCTGTCAGACTCATTGTCCTTACATCATAAGAAACACTCCCATCAGCAATTAAAATAATCACTATGCATTTTAGTTTAAGCATTTTATTTCTCTCTCAAGAGGAATGTTGTTGTGTACATGCTATCCACCAGGCTATAGTACTTATACTGTACTCAAAGTACTTCTTACCCTTTTATTCACCTAAGGCACAGGTGTCAATCTGTTCCACAAAAGGGCCGGTGTGGCTGCAGGTTTTTGTCCCAACCAACCAAGAGCACACAGTTTGACCAGTCAACCCTCTGAAGACTGAGATCAGTTGATTAAATGAGTCAAGTCTGGTGTGCTGCTGCTTGGTTGGAAAGAAAACCTGCAGCCACACTGGCCCATTTGTGGAACAGTTTGACACCCCTGACCTAAGGCAATAATTGATAGGTAGTGTGAGTGTAGGGTCATATATTTGGAATACCTGGAAATTTCTCAGATGGATAAAACAGTGAGAATGTGTTTTTTGTTTGTTCCCCCAAACCCTTCCTAAGTAGACAGAGTAACAGGTTTATTTTGTTCACATAGGCTGTAATAGTGAAGCCAGTGTGCAGTGTGAATGGGACTGAGGTGGCAGGTGGGTGGGTGAAAGCTCCTGCCATCTGTTTCCTCTCCTCTCTATGTCCAGACTGCCAAAGATACCCAGCATAAATGAATATCAATGAAGGTTTGCACTCCCTAGTTGAATGTTGCCTCATATCTCTTCACTACTGTTACCTAAATGAAGGAATCAATACATTCTCGCCGAGTCTCTTTACATCATGCCTGTGCCAAATAGCATTTCAAACTAGATATGTTATAAGTGTGCTTTTATTCTTTAACGGGGGCTTAGATATGAGCCAAATATACTGCAGATACCAGTAATAGATCAGATGCTGGATGTAAACCAATAGGGCATATATATTTCTGGGAGGAGCAACAGCCATGCGTACTGCAAGTGTGTGTTGCCCTGATTGTTGCTTCTATTAATTCTTACATATGTTTCTCCTTTTCCATGTTGTTTGCTATTTTATCAGAGCTGGACATCCATGCAGTGACAGGCATCATAGTCGGTGTGTGTCTGGGACTGATATGCATCCTCCTCTGCATGTGTTTCAGCTTTCGTAATGGCAAATCCAGGTAAGGGAACTCTAGAGTGTCAGAGCTTGTACAGTACCTATACACATTACTTTTTTTTTTACTTACCTTGAACAACTGTTAAAGCTAAAACAGTACAGGGAACTGTATTCATGTTCAGTCTTCTATAGTGCCCAACTCATATAGGTAGTAACCCTCTCATCTCTGCTCCAAATAGGGAGGTGTCTGGGGGCCTGGACTCCACAGCTGTGACCCCTCAGTACAGGAGAGGGGGCAGCCCTGTTCCCCCTAGCCTGGCAGAGTGCAGTGATAGCCATGAGCTGGAGACACTGATGCCCCCAGGCAGCCAAGAGTCTGGTCAGCTGTTAGACGAGGCCTCAGAGGAGCAGAGCCTGATGGCAATCACTAATCCAGGGGAAGGGGAGGAAGCACCTGCACCTGAACCCAAGGTCAAAACCAGCAAAGGGGAAGCTCTTTTCCAGATGGGCCTTGGTGCCTTGCTGTTATTTTTTCATGTGTTGATAGTGGGATAATAGTTGTAATTTTGGTATATCCACTGTGTTGTTATACTTGCAGGCTGCTTGGAACGGCTCTGTGAGCCATAACTGGGCCAACAGAATCACTAAATACAGAGACACCATAACTGAAGACTCTCCAACACTCATTAATGGAGCTCTCAACATGCTAATTACTGATAACAGCACGGTAAATCAATAAGCCCCCCCTCTGTCATTGTTGTTATAATTGTCAAGCTTTTCACACAGCACTTACACAGCTTATGCATTGGGGAAGATTTACCACTTCCACCATAGAAGTTCATGTTAACCTCGTTAAATAATGAGTTGTTGATTTCAGGAAGAGTTAAAAAAAAAATCAGGGTTATATCTGGCTGCTGAATGTTGTTTCTGCTGGCAAATCGCAAAGTTAGTCTGATGAAAACACAATGATCACAGATTTAATGACATTACTGTTTGGGGAAGGGTTTCAGCAAATAATCCATGTTAAGCAAAAGCCACTGAATGACAGAGTTATCTGGGTAGATAAAATAATAAAACCTGAAATAACAGTGACATTGTTTTGTTGCAGGACTTAGAAGATCGTCTGTCTACATCCCTGTGCAGTAACCAGGTCGAGGCAGAAGTCATTGTTCACTCAGAGCTGTCAGACCCAGGGAGGGAGAAAACAGAGGAGGATAGTGAAAGGGAGACGGATTCTAACACCACCAGAGGACCCTCATTATCAGAGGAGAGATATTCCCCTTTGAGCCAGCCAAGCCCACCGGGAGAGGAGGACACACTAAACACGAGGGCTCAAAGCCCCTTGAGTCTTCCCTCAATAAAGTTGGTGGCTAACCACAACGGGGAGCTAGAAGCCATGGGAGAACAGCCAAACGCACACTTAGAGCAACAGCAGGACACAGGGCTAACCAATGGCTTCCATTCCCCAAAGACTGTGTGTCCTGTGCTGAGGTCAGAGCATATGGAGAACGGGGACTCCAGACACTGCCCTTCGGCACCAGGGAAGGCCATCTCTGTTGGGCTGTCCCCTGCCCCCTTTGTCAGCTCCGGCCTTGTCCACTCTACCTCAGCAGCACACAGTTACCTGTGCCCATAGCCTCTGCATGTAGACCGACAGACATCAGACTGATTTCCTTTCTTTCACGTACCCAGGAAGAATCCCTAAGGATTATTTTTATGCACCTCATTATTGGATTCCTTTCTCTTCCTTGCAAAGTTTTTATAGGTACTTTGAATCCATTGTTTAATACGTGTGTATATACAGTATGCATATACAGTATATTTTTAGTAAGAGTACTGTATATGGGTATGCATTCTCTCGTATATTTTCCTCTGGGTTTTCTTTCCTGTCCAATAGGAAAGTAAAAATGTAACTTAACCAAGCAGATGGAAGTGGATTGAAGGAGGCTATTCCCACTGTGTCGCACATGGCTGTGTTCCACTCAGGAATAAGAAAGCCTGGAATGTTTTGTGAGGAGTGAGACAGGCTATCATCATGGATGAGAGGCTCGGAAGTGCAGCTCAGTGGGTCTCCCTGGGCTTCGTCGTGTGGATGCGACTTTACTGGCACCGAGGAATAAGCCTTAAAAAGTATCTGCACACTCTGAGAGTGCAGACCACCTGTGTGTCTCTCTCCAGCCTCCTGCTGTCTCAGGGTCCACACACATACATACACACACACACACACACACACACACACACACACACACACACACACACACACACACACACACACGCACACCCACACATACACACACACACACAAACACAGAAAGCTAAAGTACAGCTAATTCCATGGTACATCACGGTCACCCGTAAACACACATTTACACACACGCATTTCCTGACTGGAGTGTGGAGGTCTCAGGTGCCTAATTATTGTAGGTACATTTATAACCTCTGTATATTTCTATAGATGATTATATTCAGTACAAATAAAAAACACATGTCAACATGAATGGAAAAAAAACACTGTAAAAAGATGTGGTGTATACAGATTTGGTACACATGAAGTATTCTTTTCCAAAATGCCATATATCCATGTGAGATTTTGTAAACCAGGGACTCTCAGTTGAAAAGTAAAATATGGTTTTGCTATATTTGCCGATGATGGATATCTCATTTCGAAAACAAAGTATTTACATGCTCATGTTGATATTGGTTAATTATGTTGTTGGGAGAACTAGAGGAGATGTTACAATAACTCATCTGTAGATCACTCTTCTGGTTTGGCTCCCATTTAGGGATGCACCAATATGAGATTGTGCCCTTAGTTGTCAATTTAAACTCCGTATAATCATTTTTTATGTGAAATGCTTGCCATGTTTTTAATTCATAAGAAATTCAACTTGACCCTACAATCTGATTCCAGCTGTATGAGAACATTTCCACAATGCTCTACTCTGCTACAATACCAGAAACCAACATAAGCTTGACTTGACATTTCTGCATGTATCAAATAGGAAAGGAGTCTGATGAGAAAAAAAATGAATAAATGTGCTCAGATTTTTTTTTTTTTTTTTTTTTACATTGATCCTAAACTGTTTAACATATTCTCTAAGTCATTCGATCAGATTTCTTTCCATAATTGACTGATACATGAAGCTGAGTAAGTCAGCATTGGTTTTGGCAGTGTAAAAGGGGAACTGGTGCATCCCTACTCCTTATCAACAACACTACCTCATTTCTTTTCAGGATGGTTTCCAGTGTGGTTTTATTAGTTTTATGTAACTAGCACCTTTTTAAGATCTCTTTCTTAAATTGTCTGATTTTACAGCATTTGGTATTTGCAGAAATTATCGTCCGACACTGACTGTACGTTCTTGTGTTAAGTCAAAGAAATTTACATCGCTTTAGTGCATTGCAGCTTCCGTTCAACCATCTAAAACATTGTGTCATTCAGTATTACGCTACTATTCATTCAGTCACAGTAAAACTAATGGAAACTGCTGACAAGGAACATATTAGGTGCTGGAGTGTGACGCTTGTACAACCTGCAGACAATGAGTGTTACTGCAGCCTCTCTTCTGCAGGTGGCACAAGTGTTATAGCAGCTTTTACATTTTTTGCCTGTAGGAGGCAGTAATTGACGTCTTTACTCATGAGAGAATGAGATTGTGAGTTAATTTACAAGCTTCTTCCTTTAGGTGCTTCACGTTAAAAAGACTATATTAAGGATGCTAACACTATACTTCCTAATTCATTATCCTAATTCATTTAACTCAGAAAGGGCAAGGATTACTCTGTATGAGAGTAATATGAACTATGTGATCCTATGTCGTACAACTGTGTGATTCTGAGATAATGGCAACTTTGTCAAGGTTCGGATCATTAGTTCTAGTAATATTAATAATAATTTCCACCTTCAGACATGGACAGAATTACGCAGAGCATAGCCTTGTTGTATATGATGTCTCATCTTCTCTCAGGTGGCTTTTTTCTGGTCATCCAGCAGTGAAAAGGGCATGGAAAACCTTTTCTATCCTTCCCATGTATCTACTCATGTCCATGCAAGTGTCAAGATCTCACCAGCTCAACTCAATAACATCAGCAGAAATGTGAATGTTTCCCCGTGACAAAGTATGAAACACCCTGAACATGTTTCTCACCAACAGAATTGTATTGTCTCAAAAACTTCTTGATTTTTTTTTTTTTTTTTTTTTTACAAAATGCATGGTTGGTACCTCAAAGAGATTTATTTTTTTAGCCTTGCTATGTATGTACTTAACATGATTAACATGTTTTTTTTACTGCAATAGCAGTCATATAGGGACAGAAGTGAATGTGTATTTAGCAAACCTGGGTCAAACATTAATTGGATTTTGGAGGTGAGTGAGTAGGCCTTGCCACATAAGGATAATTCAGATTTTACCACTCATCAGTTACAGAAATGTTTATGAAATACCTTCTCATTGGACTTCACATATGTGGGGCACTCACTGTACCATGCTATTTGGCAAATCACGAGCATCATCAGGAGCATTTAACAGCAAATTCACCCATGGCAGGAAACTTGTGTTGCTGAGATTTTATTTGTGGCCATATTTTATACCACAATTAGTGATGTCAGAGCAGGTTTCCATCAGCTGTTAAACATAAAACACTTGCTGTGACATCAATGATTTGGGTGACAATTTAAATGTAAAGCAAACAATGCAACTGCAGTTTTCTGTCCTGTGATTTGACATTTGAAAGCAAACCACCAAGACTATGCGTGTATATTTTTGATCCAGGTTCTTTACTGGTACTGTTCTGTATTGATACTGTTTCTCATCATCCTCAAAAAAACCAATATGTCCAGAAAGAAGCATGATATTCTCAAAAGCATTCCAGTTTGATATCTTAAACATACCTCTCTCAGTCCAGGTCAGCCATGATTACTCATGCTACCTTAAGAAGAGATGTGCTAAAACCCCAGACTGTGTTCCTCCTGCTCTGATAGGTTTCATCCAGACCTGGGGTCAGTTCTTCCATTCACTAAAGCATTTTCAGCCACTAAGACTAAGAGGCTGAAGCATTTGCGAAACAGCTTCGAGTGAAGTGGGTGGAGCGGATGGAGGTCACTGAAACAGACATTAAGATAGCCTTTCAAGTAAGTTGTCAGTCACAGTGACAATGAAAATGACTTTTCAAGTATTTTCTTTTGAAAAGGACCATGCTGGGTGAAAGCCAACTCCACAAACTTTATACTCAAAAATTATAAACAATCAAAAGAAAAGAGCCGTTCACCCATCCACTATTAAAAGTATTCCAAAATATTGTGTGCAGACAGACCAGAGTCATTTGGCAATCAAGTAGATTTAGTGTACAAATAATGCGGTGTGTTTCTCTGTCTACACCACTGGACCAATTTCCTCTGATGGACATTCAACACTCAATTTATATATGAATTGATTTATGCCAGTGAGTTGCAGTTCTTTTGGATGGTATTTGGTTAAGTAAAGACACTATCACATCTGTGATGCAAGAGTTAGATTTTATGATAATGCCACAATCGAATGAAAAGATCTTAGTTGGACGTTGAAATAGCACAGTGTAGACACATAGTTACACTATTTAAAGTCCATGTCTTGTTGTGTTCTTTTTCACCCCACAAATATTTCAGTTCAATCAGACTGATCTGTCTGTGTTTTAAGTCTTAATTCAGTATTGGATTCAAATGGTGTGATGATCGGAAGAGGAAAAGGGGGTCGGAAAGGGGATTAGCAAAGAAACCTGCCTCCAGCATAAAGGATGTATGCTTTCCTTAAAGAAGGTCTGTTAAATCATGTAACCACTCTATTATGTAACTTTTGTTGGCCAGAACAATCAGATTTCTTTGGAGGAAAATGACTCACGCTCTCTCATTTTGTAGAGATGATAATTACTTATAATAATTTTGCTTATTGCATCCTCCTTTGTAAGGGTTTTATTAAACAGCATACCTCATGGTGGTAACTTGTTGATTTGATTCGGATCAGTTCCTTGATACTGCACATTTTGTAATGAGTAGGGACATACGTAATCATCCTGTTGTTATGTGAGCCAGGTTTTTCATAGACAGGACTGACTTCGTTTTACCTCATTGAGAGTTTTTACTCATTTCAGTGGCCTGGGTGGTTTAGTCTTGTGGTGATGGGGTAAATAATCGAGGGGAGGAGGGGCCAGTGGAAGTCACTGAAATTGATTTTTACGTTGTTATTCTTCAATGGTAGTTACGAACCAAGCTTTTAAAAAGAGTTTAAAGTATGGGTACACTCAGCTGGGACTTATGCTTCAAACAGAAATCATAGGACAAAAAGCAAAATTGTGTCTGTGTATTCTGCTGAATAACTGCCTAAGAGTCACTTTTTGGTAGAGTACCACTTTAACACAACCCAGGCGACTGCAGATTTAGGCATGGAGAAGGGCTAAAGGGACATCCTCCCCTGGCAGATCATACCTCTCAGTATAGACAGCCATTTAGAAATCTTCTCTACTCAGGTGCCCCATCTTTGCATAAAAATTGTAGAGGATCATGCCAGCATATCCAGCTCAGATACATGTCATTTTTTTTTTTTTTTTGTCAAACAAAGCCTCATTTTGTTTTTTGGAGTAAGTCAAAATCAAGGAAACTCTTATGCATAGATGACATTTGGTTTTGTACAAATCACTCAGTGTATTTCTGTCTCTCGGGCTCTTCTCTGTACATTCTGATGCTTTGTGGTGAGCTGCTTCGTCCAGTGATGTCACACTGTTGTGAATTTTTTTGTACGTCTTCTTCCCTAGATCTGTGTGTAGCAGCTCAGTTGTGCTTCTCAGAATGTGTAAGCACAGACCCTGTGGTCAGGCGCCACCAGAGAGCCTCTGAAGCTACTCAGACACCTTTGTAATCATTGTGTGCTGAACAAGACCTCATTCATGTCAAAAGATGCTACTGTAGGAGCACTTAATAGATTAGCACTTCTTCTTGGGCCATGAGCAACTTTGGACTGTCATCTTTACATTTCTAGAAGTGCAATTTTCTTGGTCTGTAAATCGACAGATGGATTACTCAGCGTCATGATTTGTGATAGAAACGTTGCTTGTTCAGAGGAATCGTCAGAGGATAGGTAGTACTTGTGGTTTGTAGAAATATTTCCACTGTGTTACGATATGTGAAAATGTCAAAACTCACAGATACTCTCAAGATGTCTGTGGAAACTACTCTTCTGTAAATAAACATCAAAGAAAGATGAAAGTAAGGCTTGGTGTGCCGTTTTTTTTATCTTGATCTATCTTATGTATTATTCAACCTAACCTCCTTTTCTTGAAATTTACATTCCCAAAAATGACCTTTAAAATGTCAGGGCGGTAGGCTTCTTGGCTTTTTTTCTTGTCGCATACCAATAATTTTGACTTTTATGTTATATCGTAGTGTATGATATATTGTGCTGTGCTGGTTTGCCTTCATAGATAAAAATGAATCTCACCTTCTTTAACGGTGGGAAGGCGGTTAGAAAAGGGCCCGTGCAGCTGATGATTTTAAGATAATGTAAAAATAATGTAAAACCATAGTATGTGCTTCCTGTAGAATTAATTCAATTAAAGACTTATGCTTAAAAAAAGAATCAAATGTTATTAGTTACTTTCTTTAATTTACTGCCCGTTACACTGATTGCTTATATACAAAAAATGATGTCTCTACAGCCAGGGCTACAGTTAAATAAACCCCACATGGCGATAAGCAGCCTTCCAGCTCCTCTTTGGGGACACACATCAACCAGGTAACACAACCTCAAATGCTTTCTGCCCCAACCCTTTCACTCCAGCATAGCCTCTGGGTAATAATAATCAGTCATAGTTAGATATGTCATTCATTTACGAACCACTGGGGGGCAGTGTGATTCTTCACAATGATTCCTGAAAAGAAGCCTGGTGCCACTCCCATTAGCAGAGAATGCTGCCTGAGAATCGGACCTCATACCTGCCTTGGCTGCAGAATTGTGCAGATGTGCAAATGTATATTCCTTTATTACCTGAAAAATAGAGGTGGATAAAAATCTTCATTTGGGTTGTTCCATCATCACTGATTTCCACTTAAAAAACTACATTCTAATGTCATCAAATAGCCTAAAAAACATGTGAGAAATATGTGTGTGCACGTGTAAAACAATGCATATATGCATTTGTCTTCACAGTCTGTGTGTGTGTGCATGTGTATGGTGGGTCTGTGCGTGCATGCGTGCACAGGGGAGACAGACAGACAGACAAAAGACGGAGAGGGAGGTGATGGAGATAAGAGGGGGAGATGAGGGCACAGAGTTAAGACAGGAGCACTGAGACGGCATCACATGGCAGATTCCCCTGAAGAGTTAGATAAAAGCTCTCGCTGAGCGACAGAGGGGTCGGGCTCACTATCTTCAGCCACTCATCACTATTAATCAGAGGGCGAGTCTCCTCTGCAGAGCTCCGAGAGGGGACACATATGCACAAACGCACACATGAACAAATATCACGCACCCACACACAAGCATGTGAACAAATACAAAACACATGCATGCATACACCTTTACTGTAATCTCCCATGCACCTGTCTGAATGTGTACTGTGAGCGTGTGCACTGTGTTTGCACTGCGTTTCTAGTTCAGCTCGCCTCATATTTCATTGGAGAGGCAGGCGAGTGGGGCACTGGAAGTCAGGTGAGGGCTGGACTCATGAGGTGGAGCTCACCGCCTGTGGGGAAATAACAGTGCGAGGCTCTTGAATCAGCCCATTCATTTTGCCACTTTGTGCTTCTGCTACTACGCTACTACAGTCTCCACCTTCAACATCAGCTCCGCTTGTCTCACCGCTGAGCTACATGTGCTCTTTGACAGTTCAAAGCACACAGCAGAAGACCTACTGGGTCGATATGCATTTTCAAATCATTACATTCTGAAAACTAGGAGCTCTAGTATTTAGTCATGCACAGCACATGAAAGAAAGATCAGGTTCAAAACTCCAGGAGCAGAAACAACTCGACAAAAGCACCTATTTATGAGTACAAAATAAAAGAATGTTTACTTATTCATAACATGACATTTTAACCAAGGTGACCCTCTTTCATTGGATTCCTATGATGTATTCTATTTTTATCATATTTACCAGACAAATAAACATTTTGACCATCCTGTTTGTACCTCTTAAAACATTCTTACATGTCTGCAGTTGCCTTACATACATTGTATTGCAAATCTCGTCCCCTGCGTAGGTTCAAACAAAGCGTTATGTGCATGAGGTTAAAAATGTCAAAGTTTATTTATCTTTGGATAATGGCTCATTCAATCAAACAGCCTCTCACACTAAAAGCATTATATTGACCGCATTCCTTTTTCTTCGACTATTCCTGCTTTACATCTCCATATAAAAGCTGCTGGTGTTGTAGTGGGTGTACTTGTATGACATCATGGTTACAGGTCTGGCACCTGACCTCAGCTGAAAGTCGTTCCATCTCTGCCTTTCCTACTGTTGGACTTTAAATTAAAAAAAGAGACACACATCTCCACATCCCCATGCATGACGCCGCACCTGTGTATGTTAATATCTGCATGTGTCCACTTGCTTTCCCTGTGTCCATTTGGCTATTCTCTGAAATTACTATAAGAAGTAAGGCTCCTCGCAGATAAGACATTTTCTCAATGTCATCTCTACTTCGGGTTATAACCTGCCAATCAAATATTCCCCAAACTAAACAGACATAGCCTGAGGAGAAAGAGAATGAAGGAGAATGAGGCAGTAGATAAGTGAATGAAGTCAGGGAGAGGGGGATTTGAGAGGAGGATGAAAGTGGAGGAAGTCATCTGCTTTATTTGGACTGCATATCTCTGAAATTATATTAAATCCTGTGTGCTTTACAGTAAGCTTTAATATGCCTTATAAAGTAGCTGTAAAAGGTGATCTCACAGGGGCATGGCAGGCAGAGAAACCAGGGAGTTGTCAATAATGGCTGTGGACTGTTTGCCCCAGCTTCTTCCCTCCCCTGGGTTTTGTGTGCCACCTCTATTCACTGTTGGCTGGCCACAATAGGACCCCAGAGGGGGAACAGCTTTAAAGCTCACTGTACTACAACCACGGACAAATGTGACACTTATTATTTGAACTGAAGCAATGGTGCATCATTGACTCCCTTGTCCAGATGAGTCAGAGGATGGATAACGGAGCTTTATTATATAGTTCCAAAGATTCACGTGTTAATGTTAAAGATCAATATAGTGTTGTATTTTGATATTTAGTCTTTTCTTTTACTTGTCTTTTCCTTCATTACTAAACTGTAAGACTAACTAATGGTTTATCTCTTTTCATTTAGTTTCTGTTCCTCCAATTCTTCAGCTTCTACACTTCTCCTAACTCCTGCGCTGTTCTGGTCAGTCTGGTCACCTCTCCAACCGATGCTTGTGCCACATGGAAAAAATAGAAGAAACACTGAAACTAGCCTTGCAGATCGTGAATCAGCCAACAGCAAAATGTTGGTTAATTGGTTACCATGGAAGAAAGCAGCCAATGCTCTAGGGTGCTTTGCAGAACTAATGCTTCCTGAAAGGTGAACGATGAAAGGTTTGAATATTATTCACGTGGTAGCCCTACTTAGTAATGATTTTAAAAGCAGCAAAGGGGGAATTACTGGATATTGATAAAAATACAGACTTGACGCCCCAGATAATAATAACATAATTACAGTAATGTGAGTAGTTTTATTTAGTTACTTCCACCTTTGTCATCTTGTCATACCTAAAACCTGAACCATGCATGCCCATGGCTGATGAAAGGATGCTGTAAATCTGGTAATGAATTGACAGCATGCTTGTCTCACTGGCTTTACATTGGACCACT
The DNA here is from genome assembly GCA_028641955.1 of Protonibea diacanthus. NCBI lineage: Eukaryota > Metazoa > Chordata > Actinopteri > Sciaenidae > Protonibea > Protonibea diacanthus. The sequence continues at coordinate 13,927,177 of CM053976.1, read as the reverse complement.
GGCGAGTTGATCCACCTATAATTGTGAGCCAACCATGGCAATGAAAACCTTCAAGCTTTGGGCAATGCGTGGGGACTAAAGCCTGCATGTTGCCTGCCAGTGAAGGCTTGTTCAGAGTAAAGTGCTGGCACCTGGCCATCTGTCATTCAACAAGGGTTTTACTTGCTCTTACAATACATCCAAGTCTGACCTGATGTCAAAGCCGCAGGAGTTCAAATCTCTGCATACATCACACAAGGTTTGTCAGAGTCATATGAACACACATCTTCAAGCGTTAATGCCTGCTAGTAATGCAAAGTTATGCATTTCTACTGTTTTGCAGGCAACAACAGTCACAGCCAAGTTTATGTGGCTAACTCAAAAATTTCAAATATGTGGCTTGCGTGACAGTCTATGATGTGAACTCAATGCACCCTGTTTATATTTTTGTCCCTACTTCTGTTGTTTGCTTTTCTGTATTTTTCTCCCATGACAGCAGAGGAAATACAACAAATGCTACAGAAATAACTTGGGTCGTTCCATTTGTCAGTGACAAATGTAACGATGAAAGGTCATAAAGTCATTCCTTGGACAAAGAATACCATTTATTGGTATGTGGTGTATCAACCTCAGAGCTAAATAATTACAAAATTCAAGTCCTAGTGCACAAATTAACCCATTCCCAGTGAAAGGTCTCAAGAGTGTGTCAACTAAATCACAAATTACAATAAAAGTTTGCTAAATTGTGATAATAGCGTTCATGTTTTTAATTTTTCTTTCCAGGCATCTTCAGAAGAGTCTATAAAAGGCCATTGATAATGCATCCAAGTTTGAAGAAGCAAGTATTTCTGTCTCAGCAAAACACATGATCCTCTTAGCATGTGTTCAAAATTACAAAACATTGATTGGAGTCCTGTATTATAATCCAACCTGTGGTGCGAATGACTCATTCTTTGCCCAGCTTGTGTACAAAGCTGGGTGCTTGACTGTGGCGGTGTTTGGTAGTGCAGCCTTGCTAGCGAGGCTTGATGCTGCAGACTTATTTCCACATCAGTGAATGGTACAGGCTGAATCTCAGCGGGCTGGGTGACCCACTTTTCAGCTCTCCAAGTAAGTGTGCGCTGCACATCACACAGCACTTGGCCGTTATCTAGATTCCCTCACATGCCAGCCATTTACGTCATTTTCCAAAGAGCGTCAAGAACATCATTAAAAATAATGTGTTGTATATCTTGCACAGGCTATTGCCTCAGTTTTACCATCATGGGGCTGATGAAGAAGCCTTGTTAGTGTTCATGGCTGAAGTAAAAATTAAGGAACAATGTCAAGAGTTGGCTCATTGGTTAGCTCATGTTATTCTGCTATAATTAACCAATCATCAGTGTTGAAATGTAAGAAAGGACATTTACTCAAGCAGTGTACAAATTTGAGATACTTAACTTAAATACTCCATTACAATTCTGAGGGAATAGTGTACTTTTTATTTCATTACAATTATCTACACTTTTAGATATTGGTTACATTACATAATAACTGTTGATCGGACAAAATAAACATTAACACTATCAGAATTTTTACAAACCAAACAATTAATCAATTAATCAAGAAAAAAATCAAGGGATTAATCCATAATAAAAATATTCATTAGTTCAGTTGCAGTCCAATAAACAATAGTGAATAGTGAAATCCTGCTTTTACATTAATGCATCAGTGATAATAATCTAACAATATATATAATTGTATAACAGTCAGCATTTTTGTGTATTGAATACTTTTAATATTAATAATAGATTTTCCTCATCATGTTACATACATTTGATGAAAGCAGGATTAGTAGTTATTATAGTAGTTAGGATTATTAATTATTCATTTGAGAGATTATTAATTTGACCGTAGCACAAGTTGTGGGTAGTGGGTATAATGCAAATTAGCGACAACAGTCATTAATGGAATTGCAAAACGTTCCTAGGTCTGTATTGAAAAACCAACATTGGGGGAACACATGCACTATTTCAGCTGCATTTTGAATTGAAGCGAATTTGCAACATTAGGCGTTAAAGGGTTAATTAAGTACTGTTTAGGGTGCACTAATACTAACTGTCCAGTTGGCATCTGTACAAGTGCTTTCCAGAGCAGTACAGTAGTAGTAGTAATATAGTAGTAAAATAAATACTTTGTGGTAAGTGGCAAGAGATAACAGAAAGAAACAGGAGAGATAGCAGCCAGGATATGAACAGGTTAGTAACAAAAACACTGTCAGCCTACAGAAGCTAAACACAGATACAGATTTTGATATTTGATAATGAATTTGCTTGGTGTTGTGTTTGGAAATATGACTTATATGTGCCTGTAGAGTTTCTCCTGTTTAATTTACTGTGCAATATGTATTGTTACGTAATTAGTACAGTATTTCATACTTTTTGTTGCAGAGTTGCGGAGGTTAAAAGTCCTGGTCGATCATTTTCATTCCTGGGAGAGGCCACAAAAGCCTAACTCCCGAAACCCCATCAGGCATGTCTCTGTCACGTCACAGCTGCAATGCTGTTTTGGTCTGTTCTCCATGCGACTTCAAACCCCACTGAATCAGAGCATTTAGCCCACCAGACTTTATTTATTTGCTCAGATCTGGTCATTTCCCTTGGTTTACAGTATGTGTTACAGTACCATATTGATAATAGTCATGAAATTTAAAAATGAAGTATTGATACTGTGTAAATAATACACATATGATTCTTAAAGAATTTTAGTTTCTTTCCTTTCCCGCTTTGTGGTTCATATTCCAAAGGTGCCCTCTTTTTGTGCACTAACTCTGATTATACTGATTACAAACTGCAGCTGGGCATCAATGCCAATAAAAAGGCCACAGCAAATAGAACTCAGAATGCTTTCAATACACACGCAATGCATTCATTGTGTGCTGTTTTTATTTGGATCAGTTACTCCTCCATCCACAGTTTATTTCAGTTTCTTGCAACTGTGAACAGCTCCTCCATTTCCTTGGCTCACTGCATTATGAAGCGATAGCAATCAACAACACGTGAAAAATAGCATTGCTATCATTGAGTATAAAGAAAGGTTGACTGTTTTTAAGTCTATCTTTAAATAATGCTCACATGCATATATACATTCAAACAGATGTTGGTCACTGTAATCATTTCACCTGTCTTTCTTCTGTGCAAAAGTGCATTTTAAAACTCAGAAGAAGAATATAAATTCAACAAATCAATCTTCCAAAGTTAAAATTTTTGTAAAAAATATTATATTCCTATCCCTCCACTGAAGCTCAGCAGTGAAATACTTTCCAGGGAAACAAGGGAATTTCAAACAAAAAAGTACATAACTTTGGAGCTAACCTATTAAAAAAGCAGCTTAGACCTAGTATAATAAACTAAACTATTCCTACAGTCTGAATTATTATCAGCCTGTCAATCAAGGTGGTTAAGAATCCACCACATATATTTGCTAATAATTAAAATAAGTATAAATTCTAATATATATTCTAACAAAAATAAACCAGTATAACAAAATTAATTGACAGTTTAAACCGGGTATCTCTAAAATACAATACACTTGCAGCAATGTAAAATAATTGCATATTAATGAAATCTTCATAAGATAAACTTACAGTATCTACTGTCACTCATTCACCTGAAAAGGCTTGAGATTTCAGGCCAAAGCAAAGCAAAAAACAAATATACGTAAATCAGTAGTGAGTCAGTCATATTTTATTTAATTTTATTTTATTATTTTATTTAATTACTTGAGGTCATATCTTGTTTGCATTGTTTTGTAAGTGACATTTGAATGGTTGATGTGTGTTTTTATTGCTCTACTGTAGGAGCACAAAAGCAACAAAGAATGTGGCTGTGAAGATTTTGACAAATTCAAACATTAGAAGTGATAAATAAGTGCTGGTGATAGTTATAAATGTATTATAAACACAGTTTTTTTAGAAGTGAAGTGTGGTCAATGGTGGAAGCCTTCCAGAAAAACGAAACCATGGGCAACAGAAGTTAGAACCAGAAAATTCTGAGAAGGCACTGTGACTCCATTCTCATTTCAGATCACACAGTCTGACTATACAGTACGAAAGAATATTTTCTCAAAGACTTGAAGATGGATCCAAAAAAAATCTGCCCGTACGGACTCAAGACCATAGCGGAGTGTATTACCAGAGCAACACTCCTCGCTCAACCAACCAACATCTCTGGCTTTTTAAATGACTATCTGTCTGAGCTGATCGACTTGAAGAGCTCATACCCTGAAGCTAATCTCAAAGATGTTTCTTTCCACTACCAAGAATTATGGGGTGAGTTACACTTTAAATACATCAAATATAGTCCTTTAATGTAATTATCCATTTAAAAGATCTGCAGTATCTTGTTATAAATCAGTAAAATTTAGTTTTAATGTTGTATGTATGTTTCATATCAAAAATCCTTCAGTAGTTTAAATCGAGGTCTAGTTTAGTCTTTGTATTGTCAAAATTGATTAAAGGCAAAATAATGCACACAAAAAAATCTGTAATGGCAAAAAAGAATCTATTTTGTCACTCATGCTATATGTTTTGCAAAAGATCTAGTGTCTACTAATGTTGTTTTTGTAAATGGCCTTTTCTAGAGAAGAAATTCTTCAGAAACACCTTGAAGAAAAAGAGTAAGACTCCAGTTGCCACCACAGAAACACACCAGATTCCATCTCTGGCCAAGGTGGAGGAGGCTCTAATCAAGCTGAACAAAGATTTGTCATATTCTACTGTTGAAGCAGAGAGTCAGAAGAAACCACCAACAAATGTCCAGAAGTCGGCTGCAGCTCACATTTATCCAACGCCACTACGTGTTGGAAGACGGTTTGGGAAAAACGTACCAGCACCTTCACTTGTTGTGAGAGGGGAAGGAAAGCCTTGCCATAACGTCAGTGTGAAGACACAAAGAGTCCTAACTCCAGTTAGGTTTCCTCATAAACAAAAGAGTGAAGGAACCACTGATGCCATCAAGAAAATGCCAGCAACATGCCACCCCGTGCTACCGCAGATTCCAGAAAAATCCAGGGCAGCCAATATGACCACCAAACCCAAAACCGTGATACCAATAACTTCACAAAAGCGTGTTCTCCCACCTATTCCACAGAAGAGGACGGTAGGTCAAGTTAAGGATGTGTCCCCCAAACCCAGGAAAAGCTCACCAATGGACAGGGAGGTGTTGCCTGAAAAGACCAGTAAAAGGACTCCAGCAAGCAGAATGCTGGGGCCACTAAAAGAAAAAGGAAAAGTACCAAGACCAGAATCAAAGACACCAAAAACGGTGGGCATTAGTGCAGAACATACTAAACCAAAGGTTCAAGCACTGGAGAAGATCAAGGTTGAATCCAGAACATCACCAGAGAAGAGCACAGCACGGAGGGTTCTGTGGTCCGAAAGGGCAAGGGTAAAACCAATAATGAAGGCAGGACTACGGAGTACAGCATTACAGCAACGTGCTTCTTTAGTGGGGGCCACAAACAATTTTAATCTAGCACCTTTAAGTTCTCCATGGCACACTTCTCATCCTGTACAAGTCATAAAATACAAGTACATCCAGGTAGCAGCCTCCTAACCCTAACCCCTTCCTTGTCCGCTTGAGGGGTTGGGCCTCATCATGATGTTTTCAGGGTACAAAGTGTACTATTATGTTTGCATGTCTACCTACTGGTGCTGGTTATTGCACACTGAAATGAAATAAAAAAATAAAAAAAAAAACTTGTTAAGTTTTTAGTCAAATAACTCTGAATTAGCCTCTAAAGCCTTGACACACCTGCATCAAACCCATACAAATGTTTTCACTTATGTTACCTGATTAGATGTCTTCCCTGGACTATATGTGCGTGCCTCACACTCCTGTTAGTGGGCACGCTGACTTATCTGTTGTCATTCTTTTTTGCCCATGGGTTTTTGTGACAAATACCTGTGTGATTGTGCAGGGTTCTTAATATAATTCCATTGCTGCCATTGGAATACAAGCATGAGATGCACTACCAGTTTGCAGCTTTTAACAAATTGAGCAATGAATTGAGGAATAATGAGCCAAGAAGATACCAGCTGAATATACAACACTAGATGTTTGGTTTTTGGACGCGGTACTTTATTCAAAAATCTCTAGAGACGAATGCCCACAAATATCTGCCATATTGTATTGTGTATCTTTGCCTGCAGCAACAATACCAATAACTATTGAGTGACTAATGAGTGGGTCAAACAAGACCTATAGAGTATATTTATGCCAGTTCACAGCAGACAACTGTCCATTTTGTCTGGATCTCCATACACAAACACACTCATATCGGGTTGAACATAGTGTGCACACATAAACGCACACACAAAAAAAACCCACCTTATTTCACATTAATACATTGGAAAGAGTAGTAAAATAGTTTGAACAGGCCAAAGCACTGTTAGTTCAGTAAAGTTTCATTCAACTCAACTACATCAACTACAGTGTAAGTGCACTCCAGAGAACTACTCAGGAGTGAAAACACCTCAATTAAAGAACACTCTAGTACTAACACAGTAAAACTGTGAAGGTCAATTTAAGTGTGTTCAAATTTTAAAGTGTTAAAATAACAATAGCCACTTTAGTTAGATGACATAGCACTTAGACGCACTCATGGTGTGGAGGCTTTTTTTTTAGATAATCAAATACAGAACAGGCAACCAAGTGTGCGAACAAATATTATTCAAGCATTTGCCCATGTTTTCTGAAATGTCTAATTCTCTCTGCATTATTGTTCTTTTTATTGCTAACTCTACACTTTGGAACATGCTGTCTCAGTGACCCAATAGTACATGGCTGGGGTAACACTTTATATTAAAATGCCATAGTCAAGAAGGCCCTTATAAGATACTTATAAACACTAATGTTAATAAGACTATATAGGCCTTAATAACATCATAACCACATTTACTGAGTTTAACAAAATTATCTCACTATAGTGTCATTGTTTAACTTCACCTAGCTTTTGTTGTCTCTTTATTATAGTTTACCTATTACAGCTAAATATGCTTTTTAAGCATATTGAACCAAAAGTGTGACATTCTTACCAACTTCTTATCAAGTTCAATGAATCCTTAATTGCATACCTTTAGACAAGATGGGATGACACGTGGGACTTGAACCCTAGCCTCTGTAGTAAGAACTCAGCCTTAGGTACATGTTGTGTGCACTGCAGACACCCACTGGATCTATAGTGATAACAATGTCTCATAAACACACTGTTTTGCACTTGCTTTTGATTATCTGTGACAAATAATATATTGCATCGACATGAACTGTGCTTTTCACAGCCCAGACGATTCATAAAACAGCATTTTACTCTAAGTATATTTCTATTATGTCAGCACATAGCAAAAAAAAAAAGAAAAAAAAAAAAAAAAACATTTGCACACAGCAACCGTTGTCTCTGGCAACATGAAGGAACAATAGCCATTCCAGAAAGGTCTCTGTAGTTTCAAATAAATATGGCCGATACTGATAAATCATGCATCCCTAATATAAAGATTCTGTGATAAAACTCATAAATATGGAAAATACAAAGTTTCCAAAGAACAATTGAAGGCACAAAAGTTTTGATTCAGTAAAAGAAAGAAGGACTATCTTGGACTCACTGCCAGCATACATAAGTATTTATGAGGCATTTTTATCAGTATAGATTCAGTAGCTGCAAAAAGCATGGTGTACCCTGGTAACCCATCTGCTACACCATGTACTAAAGTTGAGTCCTTACCACAGAGGACAATTAAGAATGTATTAATCCTACTAAGGATTGCTCCCATGTAAATCCAGTGACCATGAATAAGTGCATAATAAAGGATTTATTAATTGGTAACGTATTAAGATCCTGACTGGTTTCCCATCATCCCACAGCCTGATGTTTTCTTTCCAATAACCCCGGGTCTCTGCAGAGATGGCCATAGGCTTAAGCCCTGCATAGTTTATAATCTCAGTTAGAGTTAGCAGGCTGAGTGCCTGTTCTCAAGCTACAGCAGACCGTACAATTACACAGTAAGCTTTACATTTACATTTGAGTCTATTCAAGCAGCGCTGAACCAGCGGTGACCCAAAGGTTCCACACAAAGCAGCCCAGGAAATTGTTCAAGGGCTGAGTAATTTATGCATGGCTTGTGGTTCATTGCAGGGCTTATTTACTCTAGATGCCCGTGAGGAGCTTTTAGGACCACGTGCCTGTAAAATGTGTTATGGAATTGCAGCGTTATCTGCCCCATTATTATTATAGCTATATCATTCACACATGAGGCTCAACTGTGGCCATAGTGGTAGGAATAATGGAGGTAGTGAGTCCCGTTACTTGGCAACCTCTGTGTGTCATTGCATCATTAAGGGTAATGGCATACATGACAGTTATAGTTAAAACATGGCTTGCCTGTTTTGATGTATGAGATGCAAAGTGCTGCTTTGAAAACAGCTCCTTAGTGTGATGTACAGTGTGCATATCTAATCTGGTTTAAACTGCTAATGCAAAAGACTGCCTGGGTGGAAGATGACGTATCCTTGCTGACTAAAGGCTTATCACTCAGAGACAGGGTCCATGTCTAGCTCTCACCACATGAAGTTTAGGCTCTTGCCCTGAGAGTCATGAGATCATTTTCATTTTTCTCTAAAGCTTCACAAGTGTGTCACTCCTAAGCAGACCTTGACATTATTATCATACTTGATTGACACACAGAGATATACGGTATTGTTTGGTGCTGACAAAAAAAAAAAATGAATAAAATACATGCATGAAAAATATGGAACATTTTAATACCCATTCAAGTGGAGGCTTGTGGAATTCAGAGCTCTAAAAATAAAAAGATGCTTTGCACCTTCCCTTCCTCTTGCCTGACAAGAACAGCTGGTACATTGTGTGGAAAGATACAGAAAACAAGAGGCAGAAGTTAATTACATATTTGAGATGCATTGCCTCTGCATCATTGTGCATCTCTCTGGTGGACTTTAGATTCAAGAGATCTTAGGCAACCTTTAGAAGAGTCTGCAGATGTGAGTCTTTCACCTCTAATTCAGAAGGGGTGAATAGGCTGTCTGCTACTGGGTCAAACTTGACAGCATCTGCAAAGCAAAACAATTAAAACAAAAGAGAAACCACAGAGGCTGGGTGATTTGAATCATGGGCCTTGGCTGTGGTTTCTCATTCATCAGATTTCATCTGCTGGCAATCTCTCTGAGGCTTGATGTGGGAATGGCCTGGGCTTGACCCTCATTTTCTGTTTATATTGTAAAGCCAAGGGTTGGCTCTTGCCCAGCACCCTGGAGAAATACCCTGCACCTTGTTATCAACAAATCTTCCAGGGAGGCACTGTCAAACATCCAATGTCCATTCCATATTACAATGCAGAAAGACGCACATTGGCATGCACTGCTTCGGCAATATTCAAATCAGAGTTGTCTCTAGAACTGGAAGAAGTAATTGTCAGAGAACAGTAAAAGTTTGGTTGAAGGTGTGACAATCTGCAGGTACAAAATGTGCTCCATGGTGTGTTGATGGCTATTTGGAACACTGTTGAATGCACATAAATCACTGCCTCAGCTGGGTTATACTACAAATGTATTGGTTTCACCCCTGGCATGCTCACCAGACAAGAGCAACTATCTTTTAGAAGGCAAAGCATTGTAAACCATTGAAGGAAAAATCATTCAACCAAAAATTACGGTGAAAGCACCATGAGTAATTTGACAGTAGGTACAGCAAGTTCAAGTCAAGAAGTAGAGTAGTTTATTAAACTGACTTCCAAATAGTGAAGTGCCTGAACCTTTTCACTGCTCCGTAACTACAATTCCTACACATCTATGTGGGTGACTAAGTCATACAAAGTATTTGCCAGTTTGACTTGAACCGGCACAATAAGGACACAATGACATATTGAAAGGCTCTAATCATTTTACAAACGTCCCATCTCAGACTGATTTTTCAGGCGGGGACATTAACAGAGTATCATTGTCCTAGGGAGAAGGTTCTGGGACACTCCCAGCCAAACAGATGACTTGTGCCATGAGGCCATGAGGACACCAGCTCAGCCTGTGCGTACTCAGCTGATTTATGATTTCAGCGCTCAGCCTGAGCTGTGATCATTATACAGGCAGCTCCCTGGACCCCGAGCAGGCCCATAAAGGTTATTAGAGGTGCTCCACCACTCCACATCCAGCCATATGGAGAGCCCGTGGACAGATGAGTTTTTAACTGCCTCATTGTGGATCCCACAAAGGGGTTTGGTATCGCTTCTATACAACCGGTCAGCAGAATTCAATACAGCACAAACAGTTTCACTTTCTCTTGTACAAGTTTCTAATTTCAGGCCTTTTCGCAACACAGGCACTGGCTCTATCGGCCTAGCTAAATGGTTCCCACTAAGAACCTGACTCGCTCTTGCCAAAGGACTGAGCTGCGTGCTGAGCCTCTGGAGAGAGAGGGGAATCAATACAGGATTGACTCTCCCTCCTTCTCACTGATCATCCCATGCTCTGTCATGTAAAGTAATTTTCTTTGCCATGAACGTGTTTATTGGGCCTGCACCAATATCCTGTGGCTTAGGAGAGATCACCAAGGTATCTTTAATGACTCGTTAAAGGAATCCTCATTTGGAAGACAAATGACCAAACTCTAAAGGGCAATGAATCTCTATCTGACCAAGCACTGTACCCTGTCCTGAACTATTTGGTGAAACTAACAAGCAATCACATACCATATGTGCTAAGAGGTCACTAGTGGACTTCGAGTATGCCTGGTTTGGCCTTTGCTTTGAAATAATAAAAAATCAATAATCACTGCCATTGTTTTCCCTTTTCTAAACTATGTTATTAGAACACTATTGCATTAAAAAGTGTTTATGTCTCTAATTTGGAAAATATGAGCAAATATGAGCATGAGAAAAGAGTGAACATTGTGAAAATTAAATTATACTGTACTGCTACAAAGTGTATCTTTGTAAAGAGGTGGTGTAGCGACTCAGCTTGAATGCTGATCAATTATATCCCACCTTTGGTGAGCCTCAATAGAAATATGTCAGTGTGGAAAATGGAAGTGTAAATTACTGAAGACATATTATTTTGGCTTAGCATACTTCAAAGCATCCAATCAATTTATTACCAATAAACGTGGTGGATAATCAATAGCTAGACAGTCATCAATGCGATTTATTTTGACAGCAGCACTTCTGAAACCACAACAATAGAAGTGTGAGATATTACAGCTGTCCTCCCTCAGGCTAACCTTTTTCAACTCATCATGGCCTCATTCCAAAGCATTTTATTATCGTGCAGCAGTAGCAGCCCCAGCTGAATGCAACCAATATCTCTAATGACATTCTAATGTGCCTTCACTTCACCAGCTGGAACAAACAAACCATCAACCATGCCATCATTAACAATTCACTGTAACATTACCTGTGGGGTAAGAGGTACATAGCCCCGTCTCTGCGTCTCTGGCCCCGAGCCCTGCAGTACTACACCTCGGTTCATTTTACCCATGAACCAAGGAACATTTTTTACATGATTTAAAATAGAAGTTTCTGAAGCACCCTGAGAGCAGTTTCTCTGATTTATAGACTCCAATGGTGAGAGTCGCTTACTCCCTTTATGGTTTCAGCTGGGTAAAACTATTAAATAAGGTGCACTAAATTGTAAGGAGTTACTAAGAAACGAGTGAGGAACAAGACCAACTTGATAATAATATTAATAAATCTTTAATAAGTTGTTCCTGAATAACTCTAACTGAATACTCGAGAACTGACTGATACTATGATAATTTGGGATGCTCCAAACTTATTTTTTGCCTCTGAAGAGTTACCACCAGCAAAAGAAGCACTGGAATACCTTGAAAAATAGTCCTCCTGTCATTGATTGGTTTTCAATCATTTTCCATCTCTCGATTGCATATTTTCACTGAATATCAGCTGACAACAACCAGCGACCAAGCAATCTGGGCAATACTAATAAATTCTTATGATGATTAGTTAATAAAAATCTGTGAATCAACATGCTGACCACTTTCTTCATGAGTCATTCCTGATAACTGTAACTATAACTGTGGATCAGTCACTGAGCTTTAACTTGGCAATTCATATAATATACATATTAAATACAGTTTCTGACACCTTCAAAATGTCATAATAGCAATAACACCAAACACAAACTGCTTTCAAAAATCCAATCCGATAACAAAATTATCTCACTAGATTAAACCTGTGTGTAGATAACCACAACATACAGTCCAACTACACTACGAGGGATGGACAGAAAAAAGATAAAGGCAAACACTTGTTTCCCAGCACCACTATAAATAAAACTTTATTCCAGTATAGCATCGGTCCTGTGGTATCACTAAAGGAGAGTAAGCTTTATTTTATTTATTTTTAAAATTTTTATTACAATATACTACAGTACTATCACAAGTTAGTTAGCTATTCTAACTGTATAGCTCATGACATCTGGATGGGAATATTGATGTGCTCTGAATTCTTCAATAAAACTCTACTCATGAACAGAACGGCAAGTACTGTTCTGGGTTAACATCCCTGGTTGCCTTTTAATTGAGCCAGAGATAGTTCAAATTGTATTAGCAACCAGGACTCACTTGGTATTAGTAGCAGGGTATATTAGAGGCTCTTTAACAAGTCTAAATGTACGATGATTGCCATGGCCAATTAAGAATGCATAGCACACTTGTCACGTTTTGTGCTGTCTCTTAACTGCCATTAAGCATTAAGTTTTCTTCACTCCCTGTATTCCCAGATCAAACACAAACCTGTTTTAGGCAATATACATTCAAAGCACAGCCAGCGTGCTCAAATTAAACGTATGCAAATCTGCCCTTTTTAGCTGGGTTTGGGGGGAGGCAACACAAACGTGCAGATGGTGAGTCATCACCATTGAGCAGCAAAAGCAGTACTTTTCTAAACAACAGAACACAGCCTATCCTGACTCTCAATCATTGGCAATGGTTTGCAGTTGTGCTGAATAAAACGACAGAATAAAGAGAAAAAGGCTCTACCTAAGCACTTTGCTTGTGGATTAGACAACCAATTATTTTCCTGGATATTACAGCTCATATAGTCCTTAATTGCTCCAGTAGGCTGCTGTTTTATCTTTAAGCCTTAAGGACAATTTTTGCTAATGTTTTTTTTTTGACAATATTATAATATTCAGATGAAAATGTGGACTTGACTTGTGGTGTTGAAAGGCCACAGTATAACCTTACCGTTTTTGTACTTATCTTCCACCATGAGTTTATTTGGAAATGGTCTTCTCTCCCCACTGGATGCCATCACATCACTTCACTCTCCCAAGTCTCTGAAATAATAAATTGAGCCTGATTATTCCATTTGCGTCCCTTTCCCTTGGACCCTTAACCCAGGAATAATCAGCAAACATGATTAAGACCCAGATATTTAAAGGCCTCCTTTTTTACTGCCTGTGATTTTGCTGATTGGGAAATTGAAGGTAATTCTAGTGTCAAGCCACAGAACAGTGCTATAATCATTAGTCTCTACAGCCCATGTTCAAAACGAGATTGGCGCTTTGTAAAATCCCTGAATGAGCCAAAAAGTCAGCTTTTTATTAAGTTCTTAACATTTTATGTAACATGCTGAAAGTAGGTAACTCTCTTTGTTGTAAGTCTCCCTGAATAAGCCAATCAAGTCTGTTCATACAACTGAAATGCATGGTATGCCTTGCAAGATAATGAAAGACAGTTCAATAAATGAAGAAAAAACCCTCTCGTGTCAGTAAATGTATGGCTACAGCCAACAGCTGGTTGGGTTAGTTTAGCATAAAGACTGGAAACAGAATAAAAGCTAACCAGTCTAAAGGACAAATTGGCAAAGACTCCAAGGCAAGAAATCGTCTTGCACATAGCACAAATAAAACAACAACTTGTCATTTAAAACTCTACATGTATTTGCCTTTTTGTGAGGGTTAAATACTAATATTGATATCACTCTCAACCTGTACACTAAATGTAAAGCTACAGACAATAACCAACAGTACAAGACTGAAAATAAAGGAGAAACAGCTAGACAAGCTCTAACAAAGCAAAATGTTTTTTTTTTATTAATGTCATATATCAATATGCCTGTAAGTTGCTACCTTAGCTACCTACTGCATTGACTATGGTGTTTGGTTTTGATTTCCTGAGGTAGCTACCATAAAGGTTTGCGTGAATCTAAAAAAAGAATCGTCAGACTTTACGTTTGAACTAGTCACACTGAATAGCCCACATTTTAACCAAATGAGCCCAGACAACTCAACAGTTTACTTATATTTTCTTTTCAAATGTAGTACAAATAATATTTATCTTTTGAAAGGATACATATAATACAATAACCCAAATTAAAGCCCTATAGTCCTTGTCAGGAAACAGTTCTGGGCAGCAATAGTGTCCTCAAGTCCAGCGACTTGCTAACTTTAGCTTAGCACAGACACACTCACACAAAACATATGTCCTACTCAGATGTGATTAAGCTTAAGTCCTCGGCTACAGTTTTCCTTTGAGTACACAAACATTCAGCAGGCTGTCTACTCCAAAGTGAGCATTTCTCCACCTTTCTTCCACTTTGTGTCTCACTTAATCCCTTTCCATCTCTCTTCTGTTTTTTTTTCTTTCTTGCTGCCCTCTAGCGTTCACTTCTGTACCCGCACCAGATAAAATAAGATAAAAGGAAATTAAAACAATTACACAAAAAGTGAATGATATGAAATATTAATGAACATTCAGCCTTTCTTATCATGTATCGCATCGTATGAAGAAGAGTTTTTATAGTTTACTTTTCTGTTATCATTCTGTATATTAGCATTGTCTTTCTTGGGTCTTTGATTTATCTGTCCAATTCAGTGCAGTAAGATGGAAGAAAACAATCCCATAATCACTTTAAGATTTTCTCTGCCTTTTCCTTGAATATATTACTCCCTATATCTGCAATAAAAAAATTATGATTATGGCATCGTAATCTGTATTCACAAGAGTTAGTCAGATAGGGAGTGACTTTGGTTTCATCTTTTTGCAACTTAGACGGTTTCTGGCCCTCTGAGCCTCTGTGGGTGTTAAGGGATCCTGTCAGATGTGGAAACAAAGATGAGTATGTGTAAAGGTAGGCTGCTGGCGATGATGCATCATCTAGGATATGGAGCTCCTTAGCATGACCTGTATATTGGTGCCATCTCCTCTCCTTATAGAGATTAATGACCCAAACATCCATTTAAACCTATGGACAAGCCTGAACTACAGCATGCCACAAATCATCACGTCTTTCCAATGCAGGCAAAGGCAACCAATCCTCATTCTTTAGACAATGCAATATGGATCAGGTCAATGACTTGTGACCCTTAAATCACAAGTCTGTTTGGCTGCAGCAAGCTCTTACAAAGAATGGTTATCTAACCACCGCACTATTGAGGCCCACGTTTCCAACACCATTTCTTTTTCTTTCTTTTTTGAAATGATTTGCCCTATTTATTTATTTATTTAACGAGAACTATTCGAAAATTCAGTATCTCATTGTTATGTTCAATATTCAATATTCCACCAAAGATGTTCAATATAGTATCTTGCCAATTGCTGGCATGATAAACTCACAGGTATGTTACTATATTCGGAATAACAACGGTGCAAGTGAGCATGTGACGACATGTTTGGTCTACACACAGACTGATCTTTTTCTTTTTCTTTTTTATACATAACTAATCTGAATTTAAGCTGATGTATGGAGCAAAAATATCAAGAAAATCAAAACATGAAATGTGGCATGGAGATGTCTCAGAAACAAGCTTTGGGGCTGTGAAGGTAGCTAAGCTAATGGTGGCCACAGCCACATCTCAACACCAAGAATTCAATCAGGAAGCTTGTTTAACTGCACTAGAAGAAGCAGCAAATCACACAAAAATTCAAGACAGACTTTCGTCCGACCCATTCACTGGGCAAGCATCTTCAACAGACTTGTCTGTGTGCACTCACCACCTATATCCAGGTTTTGGTTTAGTGATAGGTTCAAGATAATTAGGTCATCATAGCATTAAAAGTAAACTTATTCAGCAGGTCATATGAAATGTAATATAAGGACAGACACAGATATAGAATATAAAATTAAGCAAAACAAAAAGTTTGAGGAAAGTATGGATTATATGTTTATATCATTCACTCAAGAAAAATCCTATACAGGAACAATACAAACATTATTAACAGTGAGAGGCAATACTGTTAGAAAGGCCTAGAGAGGATTACTGGAAGGATACGTGCAGATAGTGTAAATAGGTTTGTTGCTTCTCAGGCACTCAGGCACAGTAGAGGTCCTTCTCATTCATAAAATACTCTGTTATCATATTAGGTCTGACATTATTTCCCCTTCAAGAGTTGCCCTGTGGCCCCCCATGGCTGTGGTGACTGGGAATCTGGATGTAATGTATTGCACCAGTCACTCTCGGAAACAATATGAATTTCAGTGCATGCCCTGCAGATATACTGTGGTAACTGTTAATAGTAGAGCTGCTACGAATAGTTGTCAACTATTTATATATTATATATTTATATACTATTTCTGTGGATTGTTTTGAGTGATTCATTTTGAGTCATATGCAGTCATATTTTTAAGATTTCAGATTCCTGAAAGAAAATATCTGGCGTTTTTTTTCTAAATATCTTTGTACGTATGGACCAAACAACCCAACAAATAATGATTGACAATGAATCAATAATGAAAATAATCGTTTATTGCAGCCCAACTAATTAGCACCCAGTGTGGCGTGTAAATGGACTGATGGATTCCACTAATGAAAGAAGGCTGGTAGAGAGGTGACAAACTCCAAAATGTGAAGTGAAGTTTGTACAGGATTACTCTTTATCTTTATGTATTATATTGATGCTAAACTGACAAAAAAAAATGTTGACATATGACGTCCTATATTTCATGTTTGTAGTGTATTTACAGACATGTAAGGAATCGTTAATACGTCATATTTCTTAAAGACAATTTGATGTATATTTTCTCCAGATCTTTAGTTTAATTCAAACTATGCATGCTTTGCACCACTAGAGAAACACTAACTGCTAAAGTGTGATAGGGCTGTCTGACGTCGACTGCTGTTAATTACTGGTTTGATTAATGGTTTAATAATGTGTGCATTAATGACAGTTGCTGATCAGGCAACTTATAAGCTGATTGCATTCACTTTCTAATACCAGTATGACGTAATGGGTTTGTGTTTTGAACTATTTGTAGAAATGTGTTTGTCTTTGCAGTGTAAAGTTTGTTGCAATCTAAGATGGATGATGACCATTGATGTTCATGTAAGTAAAAAGCCTAGATTGTTTATCTTTCTTGCACCACAACACAATAATGCATCTACAAGCATTTAAATGGAAACTTTTAACTGCTCTCTGAAGTCCACTTGGGAGCAAATATCACACATGCCCAGCCCACATTTAGTCTGTGTATAGACCCCCTGATGACAACTATACATCATGCAGACCCTAGCAGGCCCTCACAAACAAAGTAAGTATAATTACAGACTAAGATTTTGACAATCACGATAACATTTTGCTGCAGGTATAATGTTTACCATTCACATGTCCTCTATCTTAGTTTAGTGTGTTAGCATGCTAACATTTGCTAAATAGCTACTAAGCACTAATTGGTTATTGTTAGATACAATTTCTTGACTCGGTGATAGAGCTGTAGGAAAAGTTAACAACCCTGAGGGGGACATGAATCGCTGAACAAAACTTCATGGCAATCCATCAGATAGCTGCTGAGACATTTCACTTAAGATAACAAATGTCAACCTCTTGGAGTTGCTAGGGGGAAAGGCTGTATAAAGTTTTGTACCAACAAATGTTGTAAAATTCAATCTATATTGTATAGTCGAGTTATTTTTTCTGTTCTTAGATTGACTTGTGGAAATACACATTGCAGAGTGTGTAATAAATGGCTGGGGATTCTCTAGTGCCACATGTCCATTTAGAGAACCACCGACACTTAAGCAGTTTGGTGAAAAGTGATGAGACCTCTCTCTCCGACCATCTGCCATGGGGCTTTCCCCTATGGCCTACAGTCTGGACAGGAACAGGGGCAGACTGCGGCGACCTAATGTTGAAACTGAGACATCACCACTTTCCAACTGGGCAGTACATCCCAGCGTGGTTATTGATGGTCAGAGTGGGAGATGTAGCCACGAGGAAGTTGTACATCTTAAACTGTCACTGCTGATATTTGCAGTCTGACCACCTGACTGAATCCCACAAGCCATGCTGCGCACACACACACACACACATACCTGCACACAGACATACTCATGCATATACAAATATACACTTAACCCTGTATACAAATATAGACATATGCAAAAAAAAAAAAAAAGAAAGAAAAGCCATCACACCGTATGTCACTGAGCAAATGGGCAACTTGCCAACAGTGTGTGAACGGAGTGTGAAAGGTGGCGCTATTCCAGTGATTATGATTAATAGCAAAAGTGTCTCTGTGCAACAGCTATGGCTGAGTGCCTGCATATAAGATTATGCTCCATTCTATGAAGCAATGTCACACTGGTGGTCCATTTGCGAGAAAACACATGCATACAAGCATCTCTACATTTAGATATTTAACATGTTAGAAATCCTCCATGCTACACAGAATTTTATGTGACATTACAAACATTATGGGCTGGTCATCCGTGACGCTTTCTTATGGTCCTGGAAGGAAATCCCAGATCCCAGAGGGAATCTTAATGGTTGGTGGGTAGAAACACTCGCAAATAAGCTATTTGTCATATAAACTGTCTATGAAAATAGCCCATAAGCCAACATATAAAGACATTATGTCCTAAATAATAAACCACTGTCTGATTTTCCTCATCCTCAAATCCAGTCAGCTAGAAGAGTGTTTAACAGCTTGCTCTTGACTTAAAACCATGAAAGCTGCAATGCAGGAGACAGAGCCAGCATTTACCTCTCAGCCAGGCTATAGGTTGGTCAGGGCACCCCAGATTCAGACTGAGCTAACTGAGGCACAAAGCTGTAATTACACATGAGCAGATGGCCTTGCTGGAGGACTCTCCTCCCTCAATCCCTCCTTGTCTCAGACCTGCTACCTGCAGCGCACCGAGCTCTCTCACAGCCCTCAAAGCATTGTTGCACATAGATTATTGTCCACGGTAAATGCGGAGGGTGGGTGGTGATGGTGGAGGTGATGGCGGTGGGGGTTGCAGGATGACAGTACAGATAGACTGGCAGTCCTGGGAGTCATGAGTTCCATCACTGAAGCAGCTAAACCATTATGCCCCCCCCCCCATGGCTAACCATCTTTGTGCAGTATATAAAACAATGTGAGTCCTATAGCTGTGTGTATGCTCATACCACTGGGAAATCCCCAAGAGAAGGCCTCCCTTAACCTGAATACCCTATTGATAGGGACAGATATCTATGGGGCTTTACATAGAAAACATTTACTTTCTCTCAGATTTAAATGAATGTTGCATCTACTGCCTGCATCTGTGAGAAAAAAAATGATATACAGTACAGTGCAGTTGGAGTCTTTCTATGGTCTCCCATGAGATAAACATGGAGTAGGATAGATGCTTGCTGTGCTAGCCATGTCCTTTGTTCTCTCTTTGAAATCATTCAGGTGATTTACGAGTGAGGAATACAAATAATGCCTCTGTTGTGGTTTCCTGTGTATCAGTGGCCCACTGCGGACAGAAGCAAAAACATATTTCAGTCCAAGCTCCAGTAATTCTTCAAAAGACAATGTATAGAAAGGAAAAGAGACAGGGAGTCTTTAGAATGTATTTACCTTTTAACTAAAGCTTCATGTGAACTATTTAGCAGAAGCACACACACATGATTCAGTGGCCCCAGAGCTCTGGAGCAAACAGAAGATTGTCCTGTACATATTTACTGTTTCAGGGACCCAATTGAGCCGTTTCCTTTTTAAATGCCTGATAGAGATAGGACAGCTCTTGGCTTTAAGATGTAATTATTTGTCAAATCAAAGTGATATACTTGCCATTGACTGATCCGCTGACCAGATTCTAGATGCAGGCACTTCCTTTTAATCAAAAGCAGCAAAATGAAACTGTGCGCAGTCAACTGAAAACTACACCCAGATGACTGTATCGCAGAGGGAAATAAATTACGTCTCCCCCTCCCTTGTCGTCATGTGTGTTTGCTATAAAACTGTCAACCAGCCGAGGCAATTACAGCATTGTTTGCGGCAACTACAGAATAACGCTCGACTGGTCAGTGTCATGCTTCAGTTCAACATCTCATCTATCAGGGTCGAAACGGCTGCCCTGTTGTCAGCGCATGCTGTTACAGTAATCGCTGCAGCGGTCCCTCGCCATGTCTAATGACCATAAGATCCCACCTTGTGCCACTATGGTGGTGCGTTACTTAGTGCTCAACAAGTAGGGTATAGTTTTCACCTCTGTGCTTTAATGGCTGCCTCTTACTTCCCCTGTGTGGCTGTAGACATGCTTTTCCTCTGTTTAATGGCAGGAGAAGGAGCAGGGTCCCTGTGTCCACTGAGACGCGTGGAGCTGTAATTACTCTCAGCCTGATTAGCTAAGGAGAGAAGACAGGGCATGTGTACACCCATACAACACACATTTGAGGACATACTATATAAGTTCATGGGAACACACGCACAGTGCGTCAACAAGCAGGTCATACAATGTTACCTTTCCTTACAGCACATACTGTATATGGTAGTCTCCGGACATCATCCTGATGATTTATTAAAGCAGTGAGAGGAGAGAGGATGGAGAGAGGGAGGGCGAGCGTGGGGAGGGGGGGGGGTGAAGTGGGCGGTGGAGATCTGGACAACTTGTCACATACTGGACAGTCTACGAGTGGATCCAGCTGGGAAACTCTTTCAAGAGCTTCAAGCTTATAAGAAAGGTTTTCCCCAGGTAAATGCACCTGGAGAGCAAAACAGTATGATAGAGCTGCTAAATAAAATATAGCATTCATAGTGCAATGAATCCAGGTACTGTTCTGCACGGACTGAAAGGTTACAGCTTTTCTCAGAGCAGATGGTTTCATCTGTCAAAGGCAAGTGTAACAAATAATATTAATGATGGTTGTGTTCCATTTATGTGTGCCAGTGTGGTGATTGGTGAGCTCTGGCTTACGAGCCCGGCTTAATAGCGCACATAAATGAAAATGTTGGGACAGTGTATACCTTTATCATTTCTTTCTATCGTTCCAAAGTTTTCTGACCAATTTCCAGCACAGACTTGAGCTGTGTTCAAATGATAGACAGCGAATGCTTCACTCAATAGACATTTTTCAGAGAAGACATTTTGGCATTGCAGGAAAATCATAGCAAGTCAAAATGCGTAACCGCAGGTGTACAGTCGCAAAATAGTAACATTTGCATTTGAAATATGAGGTTACATCGCATTGTGAAATTGTTGGCAGAAAATAGTGTACTTGCCATGGACACTACTTTTTCAGGGGACTATATAGTGGTTAAGATTAGCAGTCAAAGAAAATAGCAGAGGGTAAATGTAGTGCTGTAACACTAAATGATACAGCAACAAATCAGTGGCGCTGATTTATGTAAGTGTCCGTGGCCTCTAAACCCGTGCAGTTCATGCTACTTCAAATCAAAATGTTCTGGTACTCTGTGGGAATCAACTGTTTATGTATGCACTAGCTTTTCATAAATGAAATTGTTCACATCCAACCCAATTGCTTAATTAAACCTATCTGCAATGTATAAGAAAATGCTGTTTTTTTCCCATAGATTCCCATAGAGGCTCTTGGTACATTCCTTCTGACTGCAGTGCTGATGTATATACTTTATTCCCAACAGGCATAAAGTAATAACAAATGCTGCATAGAGCTGATGATAAAATACAGTCAAGTCTTGTTTATCCCGAAGGTCAGGAAATGCTTGAAACATTCAACTTGAAAACCTTCAGTAACAATGTATTCAGCTTAGTTTGCATTGATGCAACCGGAAGATATTTGAATTTCCCTTTTGACATTTTTCCCTTTATAGAAACTAGTATTCCTTTTTTATTCTATTGCTTGAGGGAATTAAATGCAACAGAAAAAGTATTATATAAATCTACATAATACTGCTCCATATTTTGTGTTGTGTTATAATTTAGTATTACATTGTGTTTCTTTATACTGCCTAGAACTGGATCAGGTTGTGTCATATTACATGAGGCAGTGACATGATGTGATTAGATTCAGG
Organism: Protonibea diacanthus; assembly: GCA_028641955.1. Classification (NCBI taxonomy): domain Eukaryota; kingdom Metazoa; phylum Chordata; class Actinopteri; family Sciaenidae; genus Protonibea; species Protonibea diacanthus. Next base: position 13,904,958 of record CM053976.1, on the reverse strand, counting down.
TTCATATTAGATTTATAGATGTGTGCCTAAAGGTTAGGGATCCACCAGTTTGGATCTTCGGGCCTGGCTTGAAAAACATCCTGCTGTGAATGACTTATCTCTCCCTCGAGGTGAGTGCCATCAATCTTCCCCTGAAGAATAAACAGCCCTCTATTTTGAAGGACACAGAAAGAGCCCAGGTTGGATGCTTCATGTCTGTTAGGCTGTTACTCATACATAACAGCTGGCTGCATTCCATTATCACACAGATGGACATGTTCCTGTGGCCCGTAACTTCTGGATAATGTAGCCTCCTCTAATTGAGCTTCACTGCTGTTTTATTCTCCCGTCATATGCTCAATTAGCTTTTCCTGGAATTCATCAAGGCTTTATTTTGATACTTTAATCCTAAGTATCATCAGTGAGAGAAATCAGCCGCCTATAGGTCGGCTGCCTGCCAGGCCGGGTGTGCGCGCACATACTGTACACACACTCAGACTGGTTAAACAGTGTGGCTGTCGTCTTTACATAAATTATATCAGCTCATCCTCAGAGATCATAATTTGCCTTCCACCAGTTTGTCCTTTGAAATGTGCAGTGGATGATGACTAAAAACTCCTGGAGGAGTTGACAATATGCAAATGAGGGGTCAAGGTTGTGGGAGTCAAAGTTGATGTAATTTTGCATCTTGGCACCTCTACTGTAGCATGAGTCAGGTTAGTGTTTTTCCTTCTGGGAGTAGATGGGTGAGAGTGCTTTTCCTCTCCTTCTGCTAGATTTTGCTCTTTTGTGTATGTTTTCCTCTTTTAACTTCCTACTTCTACAGTCTCTGATTACACGGCGAGGAAACAAGCTGGAGTCTGGTATAAGTGGCTCAAGAGAAGAAAAGAATAGAAAATTAAATGCTGCGCACACTGGTTCAGGTTGGATGGGGGATTGGAGCTTTCTGGGATTCTTTCCTTTGAAAACCATGATGCAATTTCCTGTAATGTAATTCAGTCTAAATTCAGACACTATTGTCACACTATTAGCTGCAGTGAATTTATTTAAATATGTTTTATTAATGGTATGGGCTTTTGTACTTACTGACAATTGGCTGACAATGTTTAACTTAATCTACTCAGTGGTCTTCGGCTCTCTTCTTTGTCCTCCACTCAATACCCTTCATTTCAGAAAGGAATCTAATATTTACATATCTATTATACTGGCTGTTGTTTTAGCTATTTTTTACATTCCATGGTGGTGAATGACCTATATAATTTGTTTTTATGATCATGGTGATTACCCTGTAATGTCATTAACTTGAGTTACCTGTCCTATAAACGTCATTTGTCATTTAGATAAAGTGTGTTTTTTATCCTGAATATGGTAATATGACAGAATGACAGAAAGATGACATCAGAGTTAGTATGTGAGTGTCTCCTGCCTTCTATCCGCAATCATTTTAACTGACAACAATTATTTTCTTTTGTTAAGCTTATCCTAAACCATATTTAATTGCCACATGTAATTACGTAATACTTTTGGTTCTTGACTACCAAAAAAAAAAAATAAATAAATAAATAATAATAATAATAATAATAATAATAATAATAACAATCCTAAAAATATCATAGAAATATTCTTAGGACGTACACTTAATTGCTTTCTTGCAGAGAGTTAGATGAGAATACTGTCCTGTCATACCACTGCTGGCTAACTTAGCTTTGCATAATGATTGGAGAGAGTGGGAAAAAAGGTAGCTCAGCTCTCTCTAAAGGTATAAACAAAAAAGTCTAGCAACACATATAAACATGACTAATTAACACACCACATCTTTTATCTTATCTTTTATATCTTGTTTGTTTAATTCATGCAAAAACAAAGGCTGCAGGATGATATGTAGTGGACTATTTCTTGACCAGGAGCAGTAAGTCTGCTTTTACACTTATTACACATACACTTATTTCTTCTGTGAAGTTGGCCATTTTTATATAGGTGTTTATAAAGGTTGATCAAATTTATTCAGCCAGCTTCAAGTGGCCTTTCAAGGAACTGCGATTTTTTCATGTTGGCGTCATTTTTTTTTTCTTTTTTTCATTTTTCAGTCAAAGAGTTTGCCACAGGTTGGTTACAGGCAAACTAATAATAAGCTATGATCCCACTGACTCTTTCTGTCATGCCAAAGAGAAAGTTAGAGCTCCGGGAGGCTTTCTCCTTCATAAATGCTGCATCGGTTCCATGGTGTTAAAAGGTCCACTCAATAGATGTGCTAAGCACTGAAAATATTGTCCCCCATCCTGATGAAGACACCTATGATGCATGCATGAGCATATACATGTGCACACGCATTGATGTGTGGCACACTTAAGGGTCCTGATTTGGGAGGCTCACCCTATTATTACTGTGTTTTTTTTTATTGAGTGTGATTATGTTGTTTTGCTAATGTAGTGGGAAATAAATGGACCTTTTTCATGCCAGACATTTTGGCTTGTCATAGGGAAACTCAGATGAAACAAATTTACTGAACAATAGTTCAGTAGTTAATAGTTCCATCAAGTATCCAAAGAATCCATGCCCATGTCTATCAAATACACTACACGTGTAATGTCCCCTGTCAAATGGTCTATTAGACATACAGTGACAGTGAAAATGTAGAAACACTGGCTGAAAGATTGTGTAGATGTTCAGTACACTAAAAAAGAATACTGTAAATATATCGTTATTAATTAATAATGAAATCCCAGTGGGGAAATGTGTTCCTTTTTTAAACAATAACAGTGATGTTATGTCATTGTGGAAGAATTGAAGTGTGTGAAGTCTCTAAGCTTTACAAGTTAGGACTAAAAATATCCCCCACATATGTCACCCTTTTCTGTAAGATCTGCATCTCTGTTCTATAGATTCTCCATATGTTCACTGCTCTCGTGCCCCTGTTTTTTTTTCTATAGATCTCTTCTCATCTTTCATTTCCTCTGTTTCCCTGTCTCCTTCAGAATTGGACTACAGCTGTAAAGAAAAGACAAACGGTGACACTGACAAATGAACTTACTTTGTCTGGCCCACTTTTGTCTTGGTTCCAGGTGATTAGATCCACAGTATGGGCTTCTGACCAAAGGACGACCCGTGGCTTGAATGATCGGCTTTTGATGAACAGTAGTTTTTCTGTCATCTCCGAAGGAAAAGATATTGCCTATGTGGTTTCAGTAGAGGTTCTTTATACACAAATGATATTTGTGTATCGTTTTGAATTGTAACAGAGCCTTCATCTACAATTATACAGCTTGCATTTCCCTAAAGTACAATTTTTTGTAGCATTCTTATTACTTTGGGCTTTACAGTATTAAGCTTTAGGCTATGTTCTCACATTTAGCCAGAACTTAACAGTTCTTTCAGATGTAACAGATGGCTCAAATAAAAAAAGACATAAACAAGCCATTAAAGTTTTGTCAGGTGACATATTTCTGAGCGATTATTTCCTGCCATAGATGTGCATTCCTTCCTTAGGGTGTCAAATGACTGACAGTAAGTAGAGCGGAACTGATGTGAAAACGCTCATCTCGGCCACCGTGAAATCACAGAAAAACTTTGACAAAGTAAAGCCTTCGTGTTCTGTCCAATAGCATAGTGTCTTTCATTGCATTTGATCAGTTTAATCAGCTCGTATTGGCTCCAGCCTCCCCGAGACCCTGATAAAGATGAGCAGTTATGGAAGACGGATGGATGATCTTGGAATCAGGTTATCTCTGGAGTTGTACGATTAAGACATTTAATCTCATATCAGAGGATCATTGAAAGACATATGTTTAATATAACTGTGTATTTGTAACACACTTCAAAGTCTGTCAGACCAAGTACAACTAGATATGTGATAGAATGGTATAAAACTTTTTTTTTTGTCCCGCCTTTATTGCCTCAAGCAATGTCACATCAGTCTCTAGTGAGCTTACCAGATATACGTAGATTGCTCCTCAAGTCTGCTTGAAGCTAGTGGCTTGAGGCTATGTTAGCCACTGTTTGCATAACACACCTGGATCACTGATTATCAGTAGCAGAGTTGCATTGTGGGTAATGTAGGTTCAAGGTTCTGACAAGAAGACGAATGTGTGGAATAAAAAAAGATGAGAGCTCTGGTTCTGATGGCTTATGGAGATTGCCTTGTTCTGTAGCCAGCCTCAAGTGATCGATTTGGCACTTTGTGTTGGCTTCATTTCACAGCCATGGAGGCTGCCACATGGTTATCACCCTAAAATACCCAACATGGGAGCAACCAGTGAAAATCATTTCCACACTGAACACAGCCTCTTTTTTTTTCTTTTTCTTACTGGCATCATTTGGTTTCATAATGTTTACGGTTATATTACCCCCAGGTTATTTCATATTAAACATGACAGACATGCATGCAAACATTGCCAAACGGTTCTCTAAAAGCAAAATTCATGAATATTAGTTTTGGTTAGTTTGTATAAATAGTAGCTGACATGTTAGTAACACTTGTGCTAAGTGTTAAGGAGATGCTTACTGGAAAACTGTTCAAAATGACCCAGATGTTTTAACACGTTTGCACATACTTTATGCACATTGAAGAAAAGTAGACTTTTATACAATATCTCACTAAATATATTTACATGACATACAATTCGCCATCAGTGCAATACATAGGAATGTTGCATATTTACCAAATGTTAGACTCTTTCCTTTATGAAGAAAAATAATTCCAGTGACAGAAGCTGATATACCTAATGTGTAAAGTAACATGTGCAACTTTCATATTGGTTAACAGCTTCACAGGAAATAAAAAAAATAAAATCTTAGTACCACCCTATTAATAGTCAAATATTAAGCATTGAAAAAGTAATAGATCACATGTACATATATATTTTCATACATGTAATGGATTGCTTTTGTACAAATATTTTATATAACTTTGGCAGTTTATCAGGAACAAAGTTATCGGAAAAATATGAAACAATAATATCAAACTGTCCGCAATGTCATGTAAGCTTGCCTTCCAAAGCTCATGTTCACAGTGGTCATTCAGAAAGGCTGGAAGCTGATGGCCCAAAAGAAAGAACAAAAAGCAAAAAGAAAAAGAAAACATTTCCATCCTTTCTGCTAAGACTGTTAGCACTGGAGGCTGTCGTCATTGTTGTCATGGTTATAAAATTACAAACACCTATGAAGGTTTACATAGCAGTCATCGCCATTTAAAAAAACATGGTCTATTTTCAGGTCGACTTAAAATACAAACAGTTTGAAGGCAAGGGGACAGGACCCTGCTCGGTGGTCACTGTGGAATCATGGGAGAGACATGACCGAGAAGAGGACATGCACAACAGTGCTGTGTGGTAGAACGTGAAGCCAAAAAACGAGGGTGCAAAATGATAGACTCTGCAACAATCGAAACGCCACACGGTCAGAAAATGACTTACACCGGACAAAATAATCGAGCAAATTTCAAACATACTAAGTTCACCATAATTCATATACGATGGTTTTGTTCTTTTTTCACTGGTTTGGCACTTTATTGGAACAAATCTCTGTTCAAAAAGACTAAATGTTGTACAAAAGGTATTTCATGTCTCGTTAACATAACTCGTAGAATATAGTACTTAATAGTAAGCATACGGTAAGTAAACACTTGTACATACTGTAGTTTTAAAATGAACATTCCAACAGATGTTTTACGCACATGCACAAAAACAAACAAACAAACACAACTCTCTCTCTCGCTCTCCCTCCTTCCCTCTCTCTCTCTCCCTCTCTCTCTTTCTCTCTCTCTCTCTCTTCCGCTGCCTTGCCACATGTGGGCCTCCTTCGCTTCTCTTTGGACAATCTCATTCTCCAGCTTCTATCACGAAAGAACAACCGTTGCTACCGCTCTGTCTCCTTTTTCATCTTTACCTCTTACTTAAGACAACACTTTTAATACTGCATTACGACACTTCCTCTGTCGAGCGCGTGTCTGTCTTGAGACGCACAAACTCTTTGGCCACCTCATCGTTGGTCCTTTGAGAGAGTATCCTCATGATGGTGAGGCCAGTTTCGTCCATGGAGATGCTTTTCATCAGGGGGTAGCAGGCAGAGCAGCTGCCCTTGTCCACCAGCTCTCGAAGCTGGATGACTGTCATGCCGATGATGCGGTCCTCGCGGGCAAAGCAGTAGTCCTTTACTGAGACGTGCAGCTCGTAGGCCTCCGGTCCATGTTCATTACTTAGAACACTTGGAGAAATGAGACAGAAAGATCAGCGAGGTCAAATTCAAGAGAGGGATGTTTTACTTTTACTTTACTATAATACTGCAGTCACCTATTAAATATTTAACCTGCGTGGGTAATAAAAATGTAGAGTTTGCCACATTATGACATTTCAGATACTGTCCCTTGTAACTGTTCTACGCTGACTTTGATGTGCTTTGCTTTTATTGTTCAAAATTAATGAAAAGTCTCATTCTGTAGCACTGTACATGAGAACAAAACAATTGCTTTTTGGACACTGACATTCGCTTTGTTCGCAGCTGAATATAATGTGTCAGTAAAAGGCTCTGGCTCGGTGATGCTTCCTTGTATGTGAGGCTGTGATGAGACAATTCAAGTCATATTTTGCAAGTGAAATTAATGGGTTTTTTTAGGTTTATAATCCCCAGCAACTTAATGGCTTCTTATAATTCATATAACAATATGAATCTATAAGCAGGCAGCCCGGGGCCTGCACTGATCATATTGGTATTGCTATAACTCATTCTCAGATCACTTTTTGGCTTGGCTGAGACAATGACAGTGTGGGAGGAAACAACCCTATAGATTACTACAGCAGTCTTCAACAGTTTCAACGCAATGAAGAGAAGTGCTGGTAAAGCAACTCTACTCACTTGCTTAGATCAATTGGATGTAAGGTTTTACAGGCACTGTATAGAGGTCCTTTAAAGTGTGCAGATAACATACTGAACTGTTTGAAGGCACAGCAGCATATACACAACAGGATGATACACACAGAATGTAGGCTGCATGCAGGCCAGATTAAATGCTGAATAAAAATAATATAGTAAATAATACAGCATGTGCTCCTAAAAACACGCTCAGCTTGGCGCCCTCTTCTCTCCACTTTTGTATTTAAATAAATGAAGCACTCACTATTGGAATGTTTCATTGTACTTTGGTGACCAGTTGTTATTCTTGGTCTTGGTGCTGAATTTGCGCTTCTTGTCAGCCAGATGTGGTCCAACAGCGTTGACCTCTACAAACGGCCGGAACATGGCATTGGTTTGCCAGATGAGGTTGTTTACTCCGACCACTGAGAAACACAGAGAAAATCAACATCAGTGACACTGTATATAGATATAGATGTCAAATACTAATAGTGTTTTTTTTTTTTTTTTTAAAAATACATTCCTGGCTCAATTTGTTTCTACTTTTAGAAGTGTGTTTATCTTATTGCCACAGAGAGCCGACTAAATGTAGAAAATGTCATATTATGCTGAGATAGCGTCAGAGCGAGTACAACAGAATTTGATAGCAGAAACATTTCCTCTTATCTGGATCATTAACGGTAAACATCTCTGGGTGTCAGTGCCAATGATTCAAACTGCAAGAATGCTTTTTCAGACCCCTCAAAAAACAAAACAAAAAACAGCATAAATAAATCCACCATTTAAGAGACAGAGATTGGCACAGTGGTTTCAACAGACCATGAAGCTGAATCTTTTTTTTTTAATTTATTTATTTTTAATTTTCTTCTGTGGTGGTTGCCAAAAGTAATTCTGGGAACAGAAACTGACAAGTGTGGAAAACAGAAAAAAAAAGCTAAACTGCAGCTCTTCGTCGTGTAATAATGGATTTTCCTTGAATAGAAAACTGCATATATGACTGCCATGGCAACCTAACTGACAGTCACATCGTCATTTTACTGCTGACTGCCAGCTGTAGTCAATATGGTGCTACTGCAGGAACTGGAATAGGTAACATTGCAGCTATGAACATCTTTCTCTAAAATATGTATGAAATATAGTATTCATTAGTGTATAATCAGCTAAAAAATAAGAATCATTGTTATGTTAGAATAAGCCTTATATAGAGAGATGCCATCATGTGTCCGCAGTACAGCCCAGGATGAGACAACAGAGTTGCAATCAACAACTACACCACTAGATGCCACTAAATAGTACACACTGGTCCTTTATAACCACATCACCAAAGTCAGTAGGATTTATCCTCTGGAGAACATGAATATCTCTGCAAAATTTCATGGCAATCCATTGAATAGTTTGGATATTTCAATCAGTTTCTGTTTCAGATGTGTCAAATCTACTGTATAAATGACACTAAGCCACAAATTTTTTTTAATTAGACAAGAATAGAAAAACACTACAGTACAGCCCCAGTTGTGGTTGTTGTTTTTGTATAATTACTTGACTGAAATGATCTCATCTGCAATTTTTCAGATGTTCATTTCTTTATTTTTTTCCCCAAAGAGAGCTACAGTACTCCAGGACTGCTGATCAGGACCCAGCAGTACCATCAGACAAATGAGATTACCACCATGAGCTGTCCACGGTGAGTCTTTGAATGTTTTCAAGTGAGAAAACGTGTAAATAGAACTGACAAAAAAGCAGGTCTGAGTATAGGAAAATCTTACCCTTCACGCTGACTTTGTGCTCTCCAGTGCCAGGGTGAGAGATGAGATTCACTTGCATCGACACCTCCCCCACCGATCCATTGGATGACTGACCTGGAGACACACCAAAACAAGAGAATTGGAAAGAGGCATAATGAAAATCAGAGGAGTGGCAGAGAGGGAGCCAAGGAGAGAAACAGAGAGATCAGGAAGCGAACAAAAGAGAGAGGATGAAAGGACAGAATCCAAAACTGTGGGTGCAGCTTTTTTTTGTAGGTGAGGTACCCAGGAAGTGATCCAAAAAGTGGTGTATAAACACTTCTCAGTGTGTCAGAGCTGAAAAATACTAACCCCCCACAAAAAAACAGTAGGGGAATAGACATGATTTCACCCCCATAGCAGCCCAGTAGCATGCACAGCCAGAGTTTCCTCTAGCTTCGGGCTAAACAAGAGGAAGAAGATAAAAAAAGAAACATGAAATAATCTCCCTGGTTTAGAGGAGGCGAATGGTGCGAAGGGATCACTAAATAAATAATGTTCTACACGATGAAATTGTCAAACTGTTCAACTTGACAGAAATACAAACAAAGCAGGAAACACTGGCACTTAAAGGAGGAAACACCCTTTTGGTCATCAAACCCTGCGTACTTACGCCAGGTTTCAATCTCATAGGGATATGTTGTTGCCAGGAAACAATTAGAAATGATTGCTGACCATGTGTCTCACTTCGCCTGATGTAAGGAGTCCTGCCCACTTCAGCTGCCTCTAAACACTTGCCTTGTGCCTGTGTTCAGCTCAGGACAAACAGATGTTGAACACTGAAGGCAAGTGGCGGTGTGGTTGATGAAGGGGCATGTTGATCCAATAGCTAATCAATATGTGCCAAACATGCAATGCCCATTATAGCTGTAATGAAGAAACAAGCCTTCTGATTTATCGTAATGATGCCCCGAGAGGCTGGAGGAGGTCACAAAAACATTGCTGCTGCACAATTAAGTCCTGGACTTGTGGGAAATGCAAATATACTTCAGCTATTGGCCAATATAATGTGATAAATAAATAAGTAAATAGACACTGTATGTTTTTAATCAGAGTCAGAGATGAGACTCTGATAGTGCCTTTATGAAATAATAAACAGGCATGGACATTGGCTCTGAATGGGGCAGCTTGAGGGACATAGGAGAGCAGAGTGCGAATAAGATCAATGGTACATAAGGAAGATAAAGGAATGCATTAGTCGATAAAACAAAGGTGGCACTGAGGAGGATCAAGTGAGAAAAATGGAAACAAAAGGTAATAACAGATTAGTGTGGTGAGCAGGAGGTACTAACTGTTGCAGAGTTGCGGTTTTCATTCATTGAATTTATCCTCTGCTGTTTTGAAACAACCAAGATGTTACCCTTCATCCACATGCACAACTAATCAACAGATAGCTTATACATATTTGCATTGTATTTCTATTGAAGCACGAAGCATCTATACAACCTCAGCCAAATCCCCAACTGACACAAGAAAGACACATGTACGCTTCAGAGAGCACACTTGCGCAGAAATAGACGAGTGCATGTCGTGGTCTAAATGTGTCGCTGCCAGAGCGCAGGGGTTGTTGATTAATGAAGCCCACTGTCCACTGTGCTACATCGAGCATCTCCACACTGTTTACTGGCCTAATACACATCAACCACCTCACTACATCCACTTATAGACATCACATTAGACCACCTCAGATAGGGAACAAAAGCATGGTGTGAAATCAGAGGGGTGAAGAGATGGGGTGAGTGAGGAAGAGGAAAAACACATCGGGTAATCTCAAAATAGCACGCAGTGAAATGATGCCCATCTGCCAGTCAGTGAGAGAGAGAATGCTAGTTGGGCCTGCTGGCTGACTAGAGCTTTCTTCTTCCGTTGCCATTCTGTTTCCTGCCGCCTGCCTGTGCAGCGTTCTGCAAGGCTGAACACACTGAGGTAACCAGGAGCTTAAAGCTCAAACGCCCCACTGGTCTGAATTCCCACACAAATCTCTCTGGACACCTGAAGGTGTTTCTGCCTTGTTGCAGGGTGAGAGACGGGGGGAAAAAAAGTTCAATACAGAGACGGATGACTGAAACAACAACATAAAAGTGGGTCGCTCATGACGGAGAGAGAGAGAGAGACAGAGGGAAAGAGAGAACACAATATTACACACATACACATCCGCTAATTTTATCATAATAGTGTTTTATGTGTTTCTAATGAGCGTGGGAGCCCTCGAGCCTGTCGGGGTATGGGGTGAAGAGGTCATAGACAATTTTGTTCATTTGTTTTGCTCTGTTTTTAAAAATGTATTTACAGTGAAAGAGACAAACGACTCACACAGTGAGGGCAATAATGCCATTACTGCAATATCCACAGCTCATATAAGCCTAAAGAAAATAAAGCGACGCAGAGAGAGCTCCCCAGAATGCACGTACTAAAGTAAGGGAGGAAAACAGAACAATGTGAAGGTTAAAATGAGCCATGAATGGAGCCATATCATTTTCAATTAATTCTGAATACCAAAAGAAGCGGTAAATGATTTGGTAGTAACAAAGCTTTCCTTCGCATTTATCACATACTGTAAAGAGTATTATGGTTAAAGTAGAGAAAGGCTGCAGACATGTAAAGTACCAGAGTTTATCTAGTTTAATTAGAAAATGTTCACTAACTAGTGTCCGAAGAAGCTGCTAAAGTACAACAGTATCCACAGTCTGTGCATTTTCCCTCCACACCATTCCAGCTACTTTCACTATCTAAGCATATTTTACCATCACTTGGTTTTGCTTACATTTCTTGCCTTCCATGCAGCTTTCTTTTAGTCTGAAAGTACGCTTTTAATGGTCACAGAAAACAGCGAACATTTTTCAGCATTTGATTCGTGAAGTAATTTGACTTCCTTAACTGAAACCTAACTGGGCATGTCCTGGGCGAGCTCCTTACCTTGAGAGGTTTGGGTGCATATATATTTCTTGATCAAGGCATCTGTAGGTTGAGTGTAAAGGCTGAGAGCATATTTGAGAGACTTCATATCGGGGCTCTTTTCGAGGAAGGTTTTCTTCAGCCCGTTTCCTCCGGCATGGAAGTATTGCTGCAAAAATAAAAGGAAAGAATTGCTCAGATTTATAATTCTCTAAGGTAAACTGAAACGCTGAATAACTTTGAACATGATGGCAACCTCTTTGAGTAACAGTAGGTTACAGTTGGCTGAGAGAGTAGCCTGAGATTATATAGACAGTATGCATTTTACAAGGAGGAGCAGACACATAAAGAGACCAGACAAGAGACAGCAGTAATAGCCATTTTTGTAGCTAATTACTATGCATTTAAACTTGAAACCCATGCTTGGATGGTTAATGCCCATTTGTGCTGATAAGCCTAAGAGCTGAGGACAGACAAGGCTTTGCATTCTTTTCAAATGCTGTCACCACTCCCACGTGGAAGGTGGGAGGGTGGCCATGGACAGATCTTATTAAGAAAGGAGGCGTTGCTAAAAAGAACTGGAGATGAATATAAGCACTTGGAGACACATTTCTAAACCCTCTATAGGCTTTATTCTTTCGTGCTTCTCATGTGCTTCGATTGTTCTCTTCTGTAACACACGAGCATTACAGGAACAATGCTCATGTTTTGCTTGTTTGCAGAGATAGTGTAGGGTCTGTTGTGGTGGTCTAAGTTAAGAAATTGATACAGACTAATCTTATATCCTAAGAGGTGCTGGAAAAACCTAGATGGAGATAACACCAACAAATTATGTATAGCTGCAAGGTGATTTTTGAGCCATATCATCTTCATCAGACATAGAATGACACCCCTAGAGGGTGGATGACTTGTGTGACTGTGACTCAGTATAGTAGGAGGCACAGTTTTCTGCCTCGCTAATGACTCATGAGCCACAACATTTGACCGCCACGTGCCTCTCATGAACTATGCATAAATCTAGCATGCTGTGGGTGAAGGAAAATGAAATCGCACAAACTAAGTGAGAAAATGCATATAATCAATCCAGAATGTAGCTTAAAGCAAAGAAATCTATTTTATGAATATAAATTCCGTCGCAAATGAACGGTGAAACTTTTGGTTTTCATACACTCTTCTCTTCTGAACATGTGGAGTCCATTGTAGTCCTGAACAGCAAAGCTGGATTTGGTGAAAAACAAACAGCTGCCATTCTTCTACAATCACTCATAGGTCAGAGTTTAAAGAAAGGAACAAATGGTGCATTATTGGGAATTAGTAAACCTGAATGCATGCCATCTTTATCACACAGATAGTCCTCCATGGGAGAGTGCATTTACCCATTATCCAACCCATTAGTTTCCACAGGTTCAAAGTTCAGTCTGGGTGAAATATGTTCATTGGGATAATAACTAGATGCACTAAATTCAAGTAGACCCACTGTGGTACTGTATATCTACATATTGTGGTTTATTTCCTAAGTAGACTTTATAATCATTGCTTGTGTGAATCTGAAGGCATGTGCCCCTTTTAGTGCATTAATGTATGTTTGGCTCTATACTAAAGTGTGTACCTTTGGGGTATAAATTGGACATACTAGTCTATTACTTATAGTTAATCATACATGTTTGTAGTAGTCAACACATACTGTATATTTGGTTCTGCTTGAATGCATCTAATAATTACAGGTTTAAAGATGTTCTTGCAATGTGAAAAACATGCCAGTAATGCGTAGCATTTCTTGATCTGATCAGCCAAATCTCCTTAGGCATTACCAAACTGTGTTAATTGACTGTTCTCATTGGAATACTGATGAAAGGAATTCAGCAACATGATTGATCTAAACCTGCAGCTAGTTTCCTCAGAGACAGCAGAATCCATTAGTTTTCTCGGCACTTTATGATGCAGTGTTCCCCCAGTGGCACCTCACCATAACTCTCCTCTTGTCCCTGTAGAACTGAGGCTTGGTCTCATATCCCTTTACAACAAACAGTTGTGTGGTTAATTAACAATGCTGAGTTTCACACTTTCTTATGCTGAGAGGTTTTGGGAATCTTTCCATATTTCTGGATATTAATTACGTCTCCTCAGAGGAGTCCAGACTAGCATCTTGTCATGTGTTTTTAAAACTATGATGGCTTTTTTTTTTTCAAGCATGCTGAAAGCAGTTTAATTGGGTTTATCTTTTTGCAAATAGATTGTGTCTCTTAAAGAAACATCAAGGACGTAGAAAAGAGAGAACAATTCATACCATCACATATTATAAATCTCTCTCTCTGCAATTTGTGAGGTGACAGGAAAGAACATTATTCTTTTTCCATTTTAATCTGATGACGCTGAAATAAAAATACACAGGCACACAATATAGCATGTTTTTTTTTCCATTTGAGACATACTTGTGCTGTAAGATGTCTGCTTTGACCAGCTCATAGATACACAATATACTGTATTACACCAAGACCTGAGCTACCTGAGTGTCTTTGATTTCAATTTCATTTAGCTCAATTTGCAAATCTCTGCTCAGCTACGTCTTATGAGGCTCTCTTATCTTTTTTAAAGGTCAGTTTTAGTCTTGCTGTACAGCGAACAGCATAATCAACATAAAACTCACCTTGATGGTGGGAAGCACAAGGTCCATGGCTGCACACTGTCGTGGAGTCAGACTTCTTGCTTCCTCTCGAATGACATGTTCCTGGAAGGATATCAGATCAAGTCAAACACTTTACAGCTGGCAAAACATGAACACAAGTCGCTTTCAGATGATAAGAACTTCAAGACAATTTGCAGTTTAGAGAACAGTACCAGTAGTGTCTGTGTCTTGCTGTCTAACACAAGCTCTATCTATTTTAATTATGAAAAAATGTTTTTTTTTTTTGTCAATTATAATTGATATTTTTCTCATCTGTGAATTGATTACAGTAAATAACTTCCGGCATTGCCCCAAAGTATTTCTATAACAGCATATAGAAATATGGCATTCATATTTTAAGGGAAACTAAATCACAGATGCAAACACTGCTAGTGTTTCATGCATCTGGCCACCCGTGTGTGAAAAGTAAACAAGTCTGTGAATTTATGTATTGGTTGCCAAGATTTAATCAGCACCCCAACACTGGAAGAGGCGTGTACATCGTGCAGCACGGTGAAAATGCACATCTCATCCATCAAATTAGAGGCTGCAGATGAAACACACTGATAGGTTTGGTATTCAGAATATGAGATTTAATCTGCGACAAATCTGTTTTAAACTAATTTAAAAAGGCTGGTGTGAGACGAAAAGCGCTTTAATCAACATCTGTGCTAAGATGTTGTCTGTTTTTGATGCCAAAATTGGACTGGGCCCGCTTGATTTGTATTGACTCAGTTCCAGTAATCTCTCCATTCCGCGAAAACAATGTGATGAGCCCCAAAATAACTAGAGGCTGCAGGCTGGAAGAAATACTCCTCTCTAATGAAAACCCATGATGGACAGAGCGCTTGTTATTTGATGAAAAGAAAGACCTCTTCTTTGGATTCAGTTCATTTTATTCCCCAATTTTCAACCCGGTTTTTTATTGTTCATACATCAAGAATTGTATATTTTTTAAAATAAATAAATCTTCCAACTACCTTTACAAGGGTTAAAGCAAATGAAACTCCACAAGTGCTCCTTTGTAACATATTTTCCTGGTCAGATTTGTGTAGCCCTGAAATGACCACATGATTTGTGAAGCGAATGAAAGTGGTGGCCACAATATTGTTTATTGTTTATTTACATAATAAACAATATCAGCCAGACTAACTCTGCTGTTCCATGAATCCATGCCATGGATCCATGGGTCAAAGGTAATTGAAAAAAAAAGTAATTTGACAGATTAATTTTATATGTTAGCCCCTGTAGTGAGGTTACACACATGTATTAATAATATATAATTAAGTGAGTAAGGATGTGATTAATTGTAACCAAACGGCAAAGCAGTTATAATTAACCAGAGTAAAAAAACAAAAAGAGATTTTATATACTGGACAACATAAAAAAGGAGAATTTCATTTTCTTTTGAAAAATATTTCATTATTTCATAATAAGGAAGACACACCCATCTGTAGTAAACATCCATCCATCCATCCATCCATTATCTCCACAAAGCAAGATGGTTTGAACCAGGAACCTTCTTCTGCTCTGAAGCATCAGTGCTAACCACTGCTCCACTGTGCCGCCCACAGGTAAACATTCACACATAAATATTGAGGAGCATGCCCTGTATGACTTTGGGCTAAAATACCTCTCTGAACTATCATCATGCCACAGTTGTCAGTGCAACCACTGACCCAACGCCTCACTACACAGAGCTCCAGGGATTGAACTTCCTTGGGTAACATCAGCAATTAGATACCGACCTGGATAGTGTTGCACTGAGTGATACTGTACAATGCAAAAGCCTACAATAGCTTCATGCTTCCAAATGACAAAATCCATCTATCCAAATGTGGAGATAAAATAAATCTGGGAGCACAATTTGGTTCAGGTGCTAACTCAGTCTATTGATATATTTTAATACAAATGGTTTGTGTGGAGTATGGCTGAGAGATGTTTACATACATACCTGGATACAAAACATCTTTTAATACAGATTTCTATGATGATAGTGAGTTTCTTGAAGAGCATTTAGTCTATGTATATGTGTATTATCTGAAATACCTCAGCTGTGCTGTTTACGCTACACTGTAATACAGTACATAATCCAAGGCTAGCATAATCAAAGATCTCAGTGTATTTGTAAGCATTATGCATGTTTTACTGAGATGACAACAAGTAGGCTAAGCTTTGAGAAATCCCTTTGGAATCCAACATTATAGCATTTGTGTGCTGAGATTAGCAACACCCGCCTAGGGTTCATCCAAAAATTACCTTCAGTTTTGACAGCTGTCCCAAGTCCTTGGCAGCATTGAAGATCATCTGAGCTCCTTGCTGTTGGAGAGATAAACATTATGTTGTTATGGCAAAATACAAATGGAAAACAAACTTGGAAATACTCAATAGATAAACATGAAAACAATTGTGAATGAAGTAATTAATATAAGATGAACAGGCAAAATCTTTAACATTAACTCATTACTATACTATTGTGTATCGTGTATTACTATCGTGTTTCACAAGTGGCCGAGAGAGGAAAATGCTTAAAAACTTGCTTGACATGATGGCATTAGACTGCACTTTCATGTTTCCATCTCGGAAAGGAGATATTTCCAAGATGAAAAATGTCAACCTGGATCTTACAGAAGAATTAACTGTATGAAAATATTCACTCCACGTGTGTGAAGATTTAGAGATGCCATGTTGTTTCATCTCCTGTACGGTAAATTGAGTGTTATGAGGGAGATTGCTGAACAGATGGAGGAAATAAGACAGAGACAGGTGGAGGAGAGGAGGGAGGTGGAGGGCAGGGCAGAGAGATGAAAAGAGTAACAAAAAAAGAGAAAGAGACAGATAATCAAACTCACACTCTGGTCATTCAATGGAGGCAGAACAATTGTTCTCTCGATGGTGTTCAGCACTATTTTCCATAGCTCTTTGAGGACTCGTTTCAGCACAGTCTTTTCACAAATCTTGGCAAACAACATCAAACTGCAAAGTAGCAAAAGAAGAGCATTCGTCAGGTCAACAGTCTTAACCAACGAGCCTGAACTGACGCTCCAAGTGATGACATCTTCATGAATAATATGATTAAATAAAGAAAAACACCTGGGATTCATGGAATAAACGCCACAGCTTTATTCTTTAATCTCACCCTTTTGTGCAAGCAGGGTTTCAGAGACAGGAGGAAGGATTTGGTATTTCCATATCATTAAGAGGATTCCCTGTAATACTCCATTGGCCTCAATGTCGCTTTGACAAATGGTTGAGAGCGATTCTCGAAGCTCAGCTGAACCATATCATCACTATGCTTTCAAGAATACCACGGAAGTAAATACACTCCTGAGGGTGAATTAATAGACATTCACACATAATGCAAAATAATAGTGATTATTATACTGCTGTACTGTATCCATTTTATTAGGCAATTTGATTTTGTATTCATTTATCATTATGGAATTAGAAATGGAAATAAAAATGGAACTGGAAAACTCATCATGGGTGGAAATTGAACTACTGAGTCATGGCATCATCATTACAATACACAAGTAGTCCTGCTCTGTCCAAATACATTGTACTCTGTCGTTAGTTAGTGACACATTTAAAATAACACATATAAATACTAATTTGTTCAGAAACATTGTTATAATTGCTCTGTTTCATAGAGCTTACTTTCTCATTCAGAAATGAGCAATGTTGCATGGGGCTAAAACAAACCCAAACATAGAAACAGTGAATAGAACAATGTTTGCACTGTGGAGAGGAGGTGGAGGAGTTGTACAGAAAAGGATTTCCTTTTCTACATTCATTACTTTGAGAACTATAATCACAGTTGTACAAAATTCTCCATGAAGTCACTTTTGTAAAAGCTGATATTTGAGCGGTACACATGGCTGGATTTATCTGTTAGGGGTCTCTAGGGGGGAAAAATGCTGTCGGGCCCCTACTGACAGCTCATTTACAATCTCAATGCACTTTGTACCTGTTGCTTCAACTAGAACAATAAAGCTAAAACTATTTTGACAGGGTCAACATCAG
This sequence comes from Protonibea diacanthus, assembly GCA_028641955.1. Classification (NCBI taxonomy): domain Eukaryota; kingdom Metazoa; phylum Chordata; class Actinopteri; family Sciaenidae; genus Protonibea; species Protonibea diacanthus. The sequence continues at coordinate 13,886,766 of CM053976.1, read as the reverse complement.
GTAGTAATGCAGGATTCACCATGACTCATATTGTACATTGCAATTAATTAAGTAACCAAAACCAATTGGCATGCAGTAAATCTAGGACTTCGTGAGCTCCTTGTGGCCTGGGGCCCTGGGCAGTTTCCCACTTTGTCCAGTGGGACATTGTCCTTAGTTTCAAGAGGACTGGGCATGAACAAGTGGGTACTGTAGGAAAACGCTAAAAATGTATCCAATGTTTAACCAGTTTGAGTGAAGAGGAACTGTTTTAATCATTGGTGATATGACTGAAATAATTGAACCCCACTGCTACACCCTGAACTTGGTGCCAGCAAAGACAACTGTGAGTAGTTTAAAGAAACATGTGAGATTAGAGTTTAAACTATGTGTTAACTACGTATACCCACTTTTTATCCAGAAGATCCATAAGAGGCCGGAGGACAGTCTCTGCATCCATTGCAGCGTTGCTTCCTTTGGCCGAACCTTTCATCTGAACCAGCTCCTGGTTCATCTGCTTCACACAGTCCTCGATCACAGGTTTGAAACTGTGTGATGAAAACAACAATCCTTGAAATCCTTGTTACCAGGTTCATATTTTAGGCTGCATCAGCAACTCAACTTTGAGAAGGTGCTAGCTCACCCCTGCTGCTCCTATTACATTATTGAAAAGGTGTTAAGAGTGGGGTGTCTTTTGTTCAAGCTGAAACATTTAGCAACTTGCTGTGCTCACTGAGCACTGAGCACAGCATGAACTCCAGTCAATTATATTTTGAGTACTTGCCTGTCAATAACAAAACTGCCTGTCTTTTAGCACAATCTCTTTCACAGAACAAGACATGGAGACGTTAATGAAAATGATCCCACAGAAACACACACATTAAGTCACCGTAATGCTCACCTGGAACCAAACACTCCGCTGAGTTCATCCAGCACCGTGTTGAGTTTATTCTGCAGTTCCTTCAGCAGATCACTGGCCTCTGCATCCAGCTGTCAGTAAAAGACAGACAGTTACTACATCATTACATTCCATATACTAGACCACATTGACTAGACCTCTGCCTCAACTGGGGTGGCGGTGTTAGGGGGGTAGTGGGGACGACAGGCACAGGAGTAACCTGCCTCGCTGGTGGCCTCCCACTCATTCTGCCTGCCATCTGTGCCGAGCGACGTTCTGAATACAAATGGACGGCTCACCTCCCAACGCTGCAATGATGACTGCTTGCCGAGTCATGAGACATGGTGTCAGCAAAGAAACAGCCGGCTAGTGGTCTCTCAAAAGGGAACATTTTTGTGCACTACTACAAAAGTTACAGTGGAGAGGATATGCTGTCAGGCAGCCTCAATATTTTAACAAAAACTTACTGTCATGGATGCATAAATCTATAAAGGTTCTGACTCTGAAATCCTATTTTTAAAATTCAAGAAGAAAATGGTTGCTGCAGGGCAAAATATTGATCATTTGCTGGTTACGCTACAAAATTGATTGCAACTTTTCTCCATTTGTTTATTATATAGGTGTGACTATACTTTTCATCTATAACGTGCCTGAATAGCTACAGTATGATATATTTACAAGTCAGACATGGCTTGCAATGAACAATTTTCAATACCAGCCCACACAAACACATTTGCAAAATTGATTCACAGGATTATATGCCCATGCATGGCATGTGTTGGGTTTCTGCAGTGCCATATTTATGCATGTGCATGTGATGGTTGTGCAGATGTTTGTGTTCCTTTGTGGTGTTGGGCATATTCTGAGCAAATGGATGAGTGGATATGGGATATTTGTGCAGTGCTCTGTGTATTTGTGTGTCAGTAACATGTATGAGTGCATCTATTTATGTCTGCCTTAGTTCTTATGAATCATGTTCGCCATGTACAAATGTCCAAATATTGATGTTTAGGATGGGGGTGGAGAACGCACGTCGCTGAGACTCAGTGCCTGAGATGGATGTGTGAGGCCAGGCACCGCACCACATGCATAACAGATCGTTACATTAGACCCGATAAGCTTAGCCATGGAGCCGCTCATCTCACACATTTTAATGGCGGATGGCTCAGCTGGGAAGCGGATGTTTTACCTTTTATAGACATTGTTATTCTGCAGACATGCCTCTATCTGTGACACAAATGGGACATATTTATATACGTGTGTGTGTGCTTGTTCATATGCGCACGTGTTCATACTGCTGTCACCTGAATGAATGAAAAGGACTGCAGCATGTGAGATTTTTCCGTCACAGAGAAAATTGCCCATTTAGGTCGGAGTTGTTATTTTACTGTTTGAATAACGGATAACATATTTTCAAGTGATAGTAGAAAAATACTGTAGGCCTTTTATCAGTTCCCCTTGGCCTAGGGAAAGTCTAAGCCTCTAATCTGCAGTTTGGCAGTCTCTGAAATTGAGATTCTTTTTTTTTTTCCAAGAACAGTGTCCTAATGGGAATGCTGGCACAGGAAATTCACTTGGCTGTTAGATCAACCAAGACACCTGTCACCTCATGAGAGGAGAAAATTCCATTCTGACTCTGCATAGTTCCTGATACTCCAGTCAAATGTCCACCTGAAGACTGTGATCTTGTCAGAAAGGGCTCCATTCAAAGGTAGTTGCAGACATTTGTTTGACTTGCCAAGTGAGGCGGTATTGTAGTTTGAAAATATCAAATTCATCTTTTGAAATGTCAGGTTAAAGATAATGTCTAGGATTAGCCTGCAAATAGGATATAATGTCGAGAAAAAAAATCATGAATGTCTCTCTCTAACGTCTTGTCAATATGTGTACCAACAACACTACAAGAAATTCTTACACATGTATTCAGAAATTGGAGGCATTTTTCATTATGGTAATTCAACTTTATGCAAAAGGAAACCCAAATTTTGGAGCACCCCGCTCCTCCATGGTAGTTAGTTTCATTTAACACTGATGAACATCCAGAGTGTACAAACTCTTTCCTGGCTGACGGCCTATCAACAGCAGCCCAGCTTTGCCTGTTTCAACAGTACAATATCTACTCATTGGCAGGCTGTTAGTCTGAAACAAACTTTGTCCTAAACATTGGCAAGTAAATAAAGGTTTAATAAACCACCATTTCTAAAGTAAGAAAAGCATATTAACAAACAGGGCCAACTCTCAAAATAAAGCCTGATACCAATCTGGGGAGTCACTCCATGACGATTGAATAAATGTGGGCATTGAAACCGATTATTGCTAATCTGTTATTGGTAATGCTATGATAACTGCACTTGGTAATTGCATTGGCTCTCTGGCAGTTAATTGCTGATAGGGACATATTCTGTAATGAAAAGGCTACTGTGCAAAGAGGAAACTAATGGAAAACTTTCACCTGAAATACACCTTAGCTGTATAATTAGTATTCAAGAGAAATTACTTAAAGATGAGACAAAGATAAGCCTGATTGTCCATTAACAAAGAATATCCATAATTTTACTTTCTGACAGGATGTAAAGACTTCTGGTGTCGTTATTCTTCCGACAATAATGGCCTGGGAGTGATCCAGGTCTAGATCTGCTAACTGGTGGGGAGGTAGCAGCACCTTGAGCTGAGGGCACAGCTGGAGAAATTTGTAAGTGTTTGAGAAGCTCATTAAGCACAGCCTGAAAAATCCTGTCTGAAGCATTTTGTGGCTGCAGCCTGGGGAATGGATAGATACGATCAAAACCACAGCCAACCACTTGGTGAGCCTCTGAGTCTGCTCTTTGCTTTGGGAAAAGAGGAGGGGACAACAAACTAAAGTAAATATCGCACTTCGAAATTAGCCATGGATAGAGAAGTGGCAGACGGGAAAAAAAAAAAAGCAAGCTAAAAATAAAGATGGGATCGGGTGGGTTGAGCCACTATCCCCAGAGCGCCGGGGATGGTGAGCTTGAGCAGCCTGTCCAGAGGCGTGATGGGTAATTCAGATTCCGTATGCTCTGTGGCACATGCTGCTGGAGGGGTTGGGGGTGGGGTGAGAAGCATAGGAGCGTGAGGGGTGGCAGGGAGGCAAAGGGGGGAGGGGGGGCGTGGTTTTTCTCATATCATTTGGTATATGGTGGGAAGGGGTGTTGACGAGTCCTATTGCACACACCTTACAGAAGGACACAACCCCCTCCTCCTGGAGACAGAGAGAGAGAGCACAGAAAGGAAACGGGGGGGAAACAGAAGACACAACGACAGGAGACAAAACGCAAGGCAAGACAGGCATTAGATACTGAAGAGAAACATGCGTGTAAGTCATAAGAAGCCGAAGCTGCTGCTTCTCAGGTTAGACTGCCAGACTGACAGGTCGACAGGGAAAAAAATCATGTAGTTTCAAATCCAACACACAGACTCATAGGGTTTTAACTCAATATTTACAAACGTGTTAAACACAAGGGGGATTAGAAGTGGGCAAATTATGATGATGACACAAACAAAGTTGTAGTAGGAGTAGTAGTAGAGGCAGGAGTTGAAAAGTTGATATTAGCAAACTGAATTACATGTCAGGTTAGTCTATTAGATGCTTAAGTACAGAACTGAGGGAAGGATTACAGCACATCAATGTTGAGGTCAATTCACTTTCATATAAAATGTCATCTGAAATGATCATTTACATAACCGTGACAAAGCATTTATTTGTCACAGCAGTGTGCCGATCTGTGGATGGAGGTTTAAGCCTCCATACTATCAGGCATCAGTGTTGAAGTGTCCTTTAGCAAAACACTGACTCTGTTGAAACCCTGGGGACGCTGTTCTTCAGCTAACCTTGTGGTTTGACCCAGGGGCGGACTTACCATTAGGCAAACACAGGCAATTGCCTGGGGCCCCCAGACGTCTCCTAAAAATGGATTAATAAAGGTTTCTTCAATTTAAAGCAATTATTATTGTTTTAGTCTTAGTTTGCACGCTTAAAAATACACAAAAATGCTTGATTTGTCATGATTGTTTTGACTGCTCCTCCCTCCCTTTTCATGCAATGGACTATTCCATGTTACTGCGCATGTGCAGGCTTGATTCGGGAAGATGGTACCAAAACAAACTTGTTGGCGCGGATTTGAGTTGAGAAAAATGAAGCGGAGTTATCCCAGTGGAGCGGAGAAGAGGAGAAGGCGAGAGGAAAGTAAAGAGTTTTTATCAAAACTACAAAAGGTGTCAACCTTTCTCACAGTGGCACCGAATCTAGGTACTCCACAACAGCAAGAGGCAGACGCTCTTGCCAGTAGTAGCACTGCTGTCAGTGTCAGCCGAGGAGGAGATGAAGTGGAGAGTGACACAAGTGGCGCGTTTCATCATGAAGATGTGAGTATTAAAGCGGTCGAAATGGTAAACTATATTAAATGCTGATTTATGTTCTTATCAATTACAGTAAAAGCGTTGAAATGATTCACTTGTTACATACTGTAATAATCCTCAAGAAAGACTTTATCTAGCTCAGAAAATAGGAGAATTTTCTCAAATTCACACTATTTAGTTGATTCAGAGTCTTTGTTTGGTGATAAATATTATTCACTGGACAGGGAGACATATAAAAACGGTTATGTAACTAGTAACTAAAGCTGTCAGATAATTGTAACAGATTTTAAAAGCAGGACAAAGTGGCCCAAAAAATTTAACTAAAATACAGCACTTGTAGAAATGCATTTAGTTACGTTATGTTACCGGGTACGAGAATGTGGAGGGCCCCAATGACTGGGTTTGCCTTGGGCCCCAAAATGACTAAATACGCCCCTGGTTTGACCTTCCAGTGGTAGGACAAAGATCGATGCAGTATTGTATGTAATAATTCCTATGTTATATGCTGCTAAAGTATAGAAAATCTCAACTGAAAGTGAATTACCTCAAGACTTGACACAGGCATAGCAGACATATACACTTAGGAAGGCACAGACCTGTTTGCCACCCATGGACTCAAACATCTTCTCCAGTTGGACACGGAGCTGCTGAATGTTGTTGAGGAGGATGCAGGGCTGTAAAAGTACAAGAATAAATATAACAAGGTTGTTTTGTGTTGTCCATGTATGATATATGTGTGACAAGAACATAAAATATATATTTAATGTTGGTGACATCCTACATTCAATGTCCTATTTTTTTTTTTTTTTTTTTACAGCTACTGACACTGCACCGTAACAGTTTGTGAGCTTGAGACTGGCCCATATAATTGAAAATACATTGCAAAACGTCAAATGGGTAAAAACAGTCAAACCCATCAGTTTTGATTTCCTGACACATCATCTATACAAAGATGCAAGGTTTCAACGCATTGTCGACAGCCAGCTGAGAAATGCAATACATAATACAAGAGGGAGAGAAATGTCTGCACTGAATATGTCAGGCATTATCGATTCTCAGCTCCACAACAAGTTTAACAGATGACAGACATTAATCACACTGCTTTATATGGAGACTATGAGTAATACTTCAGTTTTCAGTCACATATTATGTTCATTATCGGCCCAAAAAACATCTGACAAACATACAACACCCCAAAATTATGACAGTGGTAATGGGTGGTACTAAAATGATCACTCTGCACCCCACAGACAAAGGATGATTGGTGTCTTTGAATCCGCAAAACAGCCAATAGCGTCTCTGCGGCAACACATAATGACTCGACTAGATTTATGAACACATTTGTATTGGAGTGACTGGATCTGAAGAACAATGGAAATTTTCCTCAGCTACATATTTCTAACTTGAAGGAGGGTGAAACGTAGGGAATAAAGGGTTTGGTTTGCTAACAATTTCACTGGATATGTTATAACTAGAGGCTGGCTGCAGATAGCAAAGAATGAAAAAAGACAGCTATTTGCCAGTGATGTATATTGATTTACAGTATTTAGTGGGTTAATCGTGTTTGAATAGGATGATGCTAAGCTAACACGTCTGCCTGCAAATATTATCAGTATCGCAAATTCGTATTATATTTTCAAGAAAAATCTGGATTCTTAAGATGATTGATTTTTCTCTTTGAAAAGCATTTTTCATGATATCACCATATTATCATGGTGTTTCTTTTATGGTAAATATTGTATACTTTTACCCCTTTAGACTTATCCTTAAAGCGAACAAGAGCAAACTTTTAACGGCTCATTTCCACATTATGGCAGAGATTGCATATAATGATTGAATTGATTTTGTGTGAAATGTAAAACAACACTGCCCTCTCATAATGTATGTTTCAGTGTGTTGGTGGCAAAGACAGACAAATTTTATGTTCCTGGTACAGATGGCTATGATTTAGGCCATATGCCGTATATGTAGCAAACTAGAGATCTGGTTAAATTTCATGCAATATTGCTGCTGTGCAACTCCGTCTGCCTCTTCTTTCCTTTTTTTCATCATCTGTCTGTTTAGTCCTGTCTCCAGGAGGAGGGACGTTTCATGTTTTCTCTCGGCCAATTGTAATGAGCCTGTCAACACTGTAAAGAAACATCTGCCTACCCCGCTCATACCCTGCGTGTTATCTCTCACTTCAACTGCAAAGACCTGCGTGGATAATTAGGATACTCAGAAGACGGCATTTAGTCATCTGTCACATTAAACAATGGACAGAAAATACCAATGATTTTTTTCCCTCTTAGCTATGAGCTGTGAGTGTGAATAATTGCATGGGGTTTAATAAAGACACTCTTAAGAGCATTACAGAAGACAGGGCAGGGCTCAACAGACAGGGCTGCTGTCTGAAATGTTTTCCACCTGGTCTCCATACAAACTGCTGTTAGAGACAGTTATCATGGAAACAGCATTATCTGACTTACCATATTTTCATTTTGACCAGCCTTTGCTGTTAACATTTGCAGACTTGAGTGGGCACTTACCACGTTCTCCTTGCTCAAATGCAAAGGAAAGTCCTTGGATATGATTGCGGCATATTGCAGAAGAACTTTGTTGATAGTCTGTAGGGAGAGAGACAGTTTTATAATCACAGTTTGTTTGCTGTTCTATTATTGAATTTCTGCGACTCACTGAAAAAATTAAAGCAGTCACAACCTAATAACAAGATAATATCAAACAGAACAAATAGACCACAGAGTCTTCTTAGATCAATGGCAAACTCTTTAACTGTGAGTTATTACTCCCCACAGGAGTATTCAGGATTCGCTTGAGGGGGGACTTTCATTGAATCTGACCTTTGCAAAGCGGCACATGAAGTGAGCCAGAGCTTGTGGGTTTGGACACTCCAGCTTCTTGATAATCTCAAAACTCTGGTTTAGTTGAGTGAATACATCCACCACCGAACAGGAAAATAGGGCGTGCTCTGAAGTTTGCTGGAACTGTTGCAGGAAAGACAGAGGGAGAGAGGGGAAGGGCATGAGGGTAGAGAGTATGATGGAAGGAGTAGGAAGAAAGTGAGGAGAAAGAGACAGATGTAGAATCTCAGATCTTATGCTAATAATCGTGAGACATTATTTCAGACAGTGCAGACATTCGAATAATGTACCAGTTACTCCATAACCACATCACTCAGAGCAGAAATCTAGACCACTTACAGCTAATGACCCTAGCAGGTTGATGTACCGTTAACCCTTGATGCGTGAATGCTCAGTAACTGCTGAAGTGCACTAATGACACCCTATGTGGAGTAGTTTCTTGAACGCTTTTGAATACCTGCATTTATTCAAAAGCTCTATATATGTTTCATATTTTAGAGTAAAGATGGTTTTATCTTTTAACATTGTTCGTTGCACATTTTGAGTTAGACCTTTCAGCAAATGGTAATCAACAACTTACAGTGAGCCAGAGTGAACGTGACCTTTAGGGAGATAATAGATAAACTGTGTAATTAAACAGACCACATAGACAGTGTGTATTACCTAAAAATGGATCCTGCACTTCAACCACCATGTCTTTTGTTTAGACCTTGCCAGACTGATAAACCTCTACAAAATTTAAACTTCATGTCTCCCTTTTTTCTCTCTCTGAGTTTGTAGTATTCAAGCTCATAAGGAGATTGAGTTGAAAAGGTGATACAGAACCACAGAAGATATTATACAAATGTACGCTTTGTGTATTCAGTGCTAGTGGCTGAGTAGTATTATATTGTCTTGAAGTAAGTATGAGTTTAATTGGAATAAAAGGCTTCACTGTTTAATTTTAAAAAATAATTTTATTTAAATTTAGCTGTACCAATGCACAGTGCTTTTATGTGTTTAGCGGCAAGAAATGACATAAAACACATGCATGTCTTTATTCAGATACAAATAAACACACATGAACAAAAATACAAAAGAAGTACAATAATACACTCAATATTATTACTTGCAATTATTTCTGGGCCAAGCACACATTTCCATTTCCTCTCGTTATTGCCTCTATGCCTTTTACCTCCCTCAAAATCATATTTTGCTTCCTCTTTTTATCAATTTATAATTGGAATTTTATTCATGCTGGTGATTTCTCTGAGAGAGGAGTGCTATTTGCTTTTGTGTTAAAGGCCTTTATCCACTACACCCTCCTTCCTCAAGAGCTAAGTTTTTGCAGGATGTTCTTGTGAATAAGAAAGAGGTCTTAAGTGGATTGGTAGGTTAAATATAAAGAAAATTTGAGTGTTATACTCACTCCATCTTTCTTGTCCCTTTCCAGTGCTCCATTGAGGAAATCCATAGCAACGTCCTCGTTCTCATCAAGCCACTGAATGACAAATGGCTCGAACCACCTAAAAAAGAAAAAGCATTCTATCACTGAAGGTTCAAATCATAGTTGAAAGTATTTTTTTAGCATTTGGTTCATCTCATCTGTCTGGAGCACCAGATGAGTCGATGTTGATTATCCGAACAATCCTTGGACCAAGGCTTTTTATCTATTTAAACATTTTAGGGGAAACCACTGAATTTATGGGAGATCAATGAAAATTGATTGTGTTACACTCAAAAAGGTATCCTGAAAAGACCTAACAGATTTCAGTGGGGGTTTTGGCCAAAGCTGCAATTCATGCAGGCAATGGTGTCAGGTTTCAGTTTGTGGACAGATTATTCTATGAGGCTCAGACAGAGGACAGCAGAGGACAGGACAGGCCGGGACAGATGAGTCGGGTAAGGAAGTACATTTGTTAGCGGAATAATAATGCTGTACTGTCTGTTTCACTTTGCCATTTCCTTGTTTAATATAGTGCCTGAGTTTGTCCTCAGAGCAACGGATGTCCCCCCAAACTGCTTTGTACTCTGGCTAAGGGCATCGGCTACAGGAGGGAAAGCCAATAAATAAGGTGGGCGTGGCGACAGAAAAAGAGAAGAGAGACAGGCAGACAGAAGAGAACGACTGTGTGTGTGTGTGTGTGCGTGTGTGTGCGTGAAAGTGTGTGCTTGTATGATGTGTATGCCTCTGGAAGAATCAATCCTGGTAGAGATGGTGTTTGAGTGACAGTGTTGGAGACGGGGAGGGAGAGTCATTACTCTGATAGACTGGCAGGATGAGAGAGGGCATCGCGTTCCTTGCTTGCATATCACGTTTATATTGCTGCTATTCCTGCTTTTCTGCACGATTATGCATGCACAATGGAAACGATGAAGAGAATACGTGAAAACCAAAGCATGCTTTTAGGTTATGAATTTGTTTCCTCATTCAAAACGGTTTATGATCAACTTGTTTAAAGACTGCCAGCACAGATTATACGAACATGACAGTTTTACAGATTCAGCCTGAACCAGAAAGTAGATACCATGACTGATAGACTTACCATTACAGAATGTTTCTCCTTTTATTCAAATGTTGCAAATTGTTTTGGTATAGAAAAATATTACATCAGCTTCCAAAACAGATCCATGCGGAGCTCCACAGAGATCAATACATGGGCCCCTCCTTTTCTCTCATTTATGTAAATAAAATTGACGTGACTTTATTATAAGGATTTTCATTGTTTTTAGCCAATGGCACAAACAAGTTTTGTGATGGGCTATGATTAGCCACAGAAATAAACACTCAGTGTTAAGTAATATAACCAACTAATTGTTAATAGAGGTGCATCTACATACTTTTGATCCTAACGTAATGCAAAGCTGTATGCATTTGTCTGTGTCTCTGCATGTACTGTGCATATGTGTAAAAATGAGAGGATACTTACAGTGAATACTCGGGCGAAACACCCTTGAAGGCCGGTAGGTCACGGACGTACTCGTTGTGGAACCATTTGACTTTGAAGTGAAGATTCATGTATTCAGTACTTTTGCATAGGCGATGCTTATCATGTTCTGTAATGCAAATAAAAACATGAGAAGCAAACATGTTATCATATGTAAATCAGCTGAGGTCAAACGCTCTGGAACACCTCTGACCTGATCAGTGTGTGAAATTGAAGGGCAGCATGGCAGCATCTAATCTTCAGTCTATAATATAGTGAATGTGTTGCACCTCAGTTTCTTAGAACAGCTTCTTCTACAAAGAACTCACATGCACAAGCCCTGACACATACTGACACTCACTGATAGAAATGTGCAGATAGATTAATAAGGATAAAAAAGACCTGGGTGGGAGTGGTTACTTTTCATCTTAACAGGCTCAATTATGTACAGCCTTGAGCTATCAAAGAATAAGAAAATAAAACTGAGCCTGTGAACGTGTCCATCTCCCCTCAACAGAAAGAAAGTCCTTCAATGACTGGAAACAAACTGAAGCGAAAATGGTAATCGACTTTCATGTCAGCCAACATGGCTAGCTCACTGTAAATCAGAATAATAAAACATTTCCATGGGATCCCCCGGAAGAGAAATGGATGTGATGATTTGATGGAAATCAATGAAGTAAAAACAGCAAGAGGATCATAAAAAATGGAAAGGAAAGAGAGGAGTCCATGAGAATTCTGCAATGGTGGGTAAACTAAATTGTCTTTGCTACATTCCCGAAGAAAGAAGAAGAAGAAACTGCGTAGAGGAAATATCATGGCAAAACAGAGGATTATGGGCACACTTGCAGTATGATGAAAATAAAACAAAGGAAATCATCATTGCATAATATATAAAACAGAATATAGATCAAAGGTTAGCAAGTGAGTCAACATTGCATGCAAGATAAGAGCAAAGGCTCTGTAAGAGGGTAAAGCCATGGCAGCAGCTCTGTGAGGCTGTAGTTAGGCCAGAGATGGTTTAGAAAAGACACTGAAGTGTCATTTACCGTATCTGTGTCACATGGGTTTAGACACGGCTGCTCCCTTTAGGAGACTAGTCACAGGTCTGACTTATAGATTATAACAGATTCTTTCACCCCATAGTCACTGATGGACCCATTTTTCACAAGTCACATATCTTTAGAACATTTTGGCACTAAAATGTCATTTTCAGACAGACAAATCACTAGAAAATTAACTTTGTTCAAGACCTCTCTGTCCCAGCAGCAACGCACTCAACACAATATCTGGCAAAACAGCTATCTCCTCTTTTTGTTGGTGCTGAATCGTCAGTCTGGTTTCACCAAAGATGAATTATAACAACTTCAATAAAACTTTCTGAACAGTCTCTGGCACAACACAATCTGCTTTTATCCATCCACATGGCATTCAAAACTTTACCATGCTGAGACTTGGCCCTATCTGGTCACAACATATTAAATCTTCCACAGGGCTAAAGATGCAGGAAATTTAAAGGAGCAGGTAAATTTTATTTTGAATTTCACAGCAGGTGCTTCTAAATGGTGAAGCAGAAATGAAAACACATATATTCACACACTCTTTGCAAATAAAAGATACATACATTCATGTCACATCAAAGACATGTTTAAATCCACGCATTGCACCCAGACTGTCGTGCCTTAATCCTGATAAGAACCTCAGCGCTTACTCTGATGAATAGTGCAACGCTTGCCAGGCTACACTCTTCTTTAAGCTCAGAGGAAAATATTTACATATTTATAATTAACATATTTACCTGTGAATAATATATTCAAATGAATAATGAACAATGACGTGCTTTAAAGTGAGGTTAAATTTCATTAAAATGACAATGACAACAATGTGATATACAGCATTTATGTGGTTGAATTAGGATCAACTTACACTTAGTGTAGTGTATATATAGTATACAGCACTGTCTTAAGGTTTTGAGGTAACTGCATAACTAGATGGGAAAAATAGTGCTTCAGCAAATTTCATTTAAAGGTTTGACAGTATTGGTCTCTTGAGAAAATCTGTCAGTATAGCAGATAGAGTGGGTGTTAAGACACTGTACTGTATAATACAGTATAAGACGTATGTAGATAGTTGCCATGGCCACCATGGCTTAACACATACTGTAGGTAACAGAGTCATAAATAGAACATTGATTAGCAGAAAATCACAGCACTGTAGGAACTGTATTGGAAAAGCAGCCTGAGAAATAACATCTTTAAAGATGATGCTTGATATGGCAACCATTTTTTGTGTGTGTGGGCCACCATGCCTGTGTATTCGAGACATTTGTTGAACTCATACAGATATAGATTTTAACATATTTTCATAAATCCAGGGAGTCATTAAAGTTGTAAATAAACACTTTACAGTTATTTTCATCTACACGTAACCTTCATGGCCCCAGTGGTTTTAAAAGTTGAAACTGCTGATAGATTTAAGATTTCACCTGGATTCAATCTGTCGTAGCAGGAGCAGGTGGTTTAAAGATTATGAATATTGAATCAAGGTTGTTTTACTATAGAAGACCCACAACAGAGGGATCCACTGTGGCAGTGGCGCTTTAATAACAGAGCCGGCACTGCAGGGTAGCTTATACACATACAGGATCGACCCGCACACAATCGCAGTTTGTCAGTCTTTTTGCCCTAAGCTCTGACTGCACGTATACACACCCTCACTGTCACACCCTCACAGTCACCTAAAGGAAGCAGATGGAGGTCAGTTGGGAGACAGAAAAGCAGAGGTCAGCAGGTGTTTTGTTTGGTGCTGTCAGACAGAATACACTAGCTTGCTATGTGTGAGTGTTTGCAGTGTGTGTGTGTGTCTACATTAAATCATGTACATATGTACTGTTTACATACCTGTTCAATTTGTTTCTACTGCCAAAAGTAAGAATTCGTTGATGATACCTTGACTAGAAGGTTTCAATAACTTACATGAACCCATCTTTATATCCAAAGATATCAACATGAGTTAAAAGAACAAGTTTGGTGAATCTGAGTAGAGTCAACAGTCAGTGATTTGTTTTTCTACAGATAAATTCATTTACAAGGCGAAGTAAAAATAGCATGAAATAGGTCTGTTCATATAGTACTGACTCCTTACAGAGCAAAAGAGCTAAAAGTATAAAGTTTGTACTTCCTGTGGCTTTAGAAAATAGTTAATGCTCTGGAGATAACTGATATTCTTTGACGTTTGTTTTTCCTTGCCTAAAAGTGGAAATGTCCTGATGGTGGCACTAGAGTGAAGGTCAGGGCCAACAAAGGTCACGAAAACTTCAAAATTAATTAATTCATTCAACTAAATTTCTTGTACCTTAGAGCAACATTGCTCAGTGCATTACTCTTAAATACACACAAAATGTCAATATTATTTGTAACTGAATTTATTGACCGAATGGAATGGATAATTGTCAGTGCCAATATTCTGCATTAACATTTCTTTCAAGCTTCAAAATTTGTGGTATGAATTTAGAAATAGTAATATCTAACAGACATTTAAAAAGTCTTGCAAAGCTTTTGGATTTCAAAACTCTGTGCTTTCTTTTTTCATACTGATGAATGAAAAGGATAGAATTTTCTATTCACTGGTGCACACTGAGTCCACAAGGGGCAGCGTTTTAAAAAAAATACTGCAATAAAACATACAGGAGATGCCTGACTTCGGAATGAGTCATCTATTTTTTTTTCTTTTTTAAATATAAGAAGTTCAACTAAAATGTTGGAAGGTGACAGACATTTCTTGTGTTTTCAAACACAATCAAGGCCTCCTCAAATTAATTACAGGCTGCTGAACTTCAGTATGATTAATGTAGCATTCATTGGAGAATTTCACTCCACGACAGTAATTATTTTGTAAAGCTGAAGTGTCAGAGTTTTCGAACAGGCAATCTGTCATTTTAGAAGGTAAGTCAGTTTATATTTATTTATGCTGTTCATGCACATCCAACCTCCTGGAGCCTCTTCATGGTGTCACATGGATTGTAACATTAAAAATACAAAAGCATTAAACATAATGCGTATGCATGTGCTATTCTTGTGGTGCCACAAAGAACATGCAGAGGTACAATGACACATGTTTTATCAGTTTGTATGGCTGATTGAAGAGCGAATACAGTAGTTGCATACAAATAAGGTACCACGAAGCGTTCTGGATCTTTGGCTGAAAATCGAGGTCTACAGACCAGATCTATATTTATAATATAGTGTTAACGTGTATCATATGTTTAGAACAGTGCACAAATTGCACAAAAATTTGTCTGCAATAAACTAAAAAATATCTTCAATGTTTAACATCCAAACATCCAAATATGAGCTTCATTTGCAGTTTCCATTATTGATGCCCAAGATCAACAACATGACGGTCTTCTTTGCACGTCACATCATAAGCCTGTGTTTTTCTGGTTTCATGCACTGCAAACCATGGATGACGCTGACATTAACATCCTGCGTTGGGACGTGCACACTTCAATGAAAAATCTGTTTTTTCTCTGCATCGCTGAGCTCCCTCCTCCCTCATTTTCCTACATCTATACTTTCAAAAATACAGGTTTGATTGTTGCATTGTTCCCTGCCATGTGATGTGATGCAGCAGAATCATGACTATGAATTAGACTGTAATTGTTTTGGTTATAGTGATGAAGGGACAGCTTATGCTTCATCTATTTAACTGCCTGTCTTCTAAACTGCATTATAATGGTCAATTCTCTGTTTATGCAATTACGCAAATGGCTTGTGGCACTGTACATCCGTACCTTGCCACTCTCTACTTCCTGGACAACAAGCCCGCACAGGCCAAACTGGCCTCTCTTCTTCATTTAGTCCGACATTTTCATTACAGGTTATTGTGATTAGCACAGCTGCTTAATAGATAATGTTACTGGCTAATGATTAATCGCCACATCCATCCTATTCATAATCTACTTTATTCTGTGCTTTTTTTGCCAATATATGTATGTATGGATATATATATATATATATATATGACCATATATAAACAAAAGTATCAAACATGCACGAATATGCTCTGTATGCATATTACCCCACATTGCAATCAGGTCATTTAAATAAAGCCCTCTGTGTGACCATGTCCGTGTGTGTTACATTTTTCTCGCTTGTGTGCACACGCAGCGTTCTATGTTCATGTACGCCTTTGTGCCCTGCTGGTGGTAAACAGTGTGGGCTGTCCTGAGGGAGGAGTAGGCTCAAGGTCCCTGGTGGGGATGTCATCTTGTCTGACTCAGCCCACAGGGACGGACAAACTCACAGGAGACTCACTCACTCTCTGCCTCATTGATTTAAATGCCGTGGATATTATGACAAACTGCAGCAGCTCACCACAGCATTTCCATCTTCTAATTATTATTCAGTGAATATATCTATAGGAGTGTGTGGTTAGACAGATTTGCTTGAGACAAAAGGCTAGAGGATCAGAATGGCAGCCAAGGCCAGTATAGTTCTCTCTGTGACATAATTCCTTCATCTTGGCTTCTGACCCAGTTCTGTCAAAGGGCCTCCTAAGATGTATCACAGGGCCCTACTGACACAGCTCTGCTCTAACACCAGAGCCCACAGAGACACTAATTCCTATTGATGTGACTCAAACATATAATGTGTTAGGACACAGCCAAATGTATGACTTACTAATGTATGCATGCCCTTTAGTGCTATGTCTGTCACTGCGCTATATTTTTATGTATTTTTATGTGGCTGCCTTTATGTCCAAGATAAATTTCCCTTGGGACAAGTAAAGTAATCCTGAATCTTGACGTTGGAGTCCACCCTGGTTCAGTAAAGTGAATTGTATTTTTATAATATATTCTATATATGTTCATAATCAATATTTATTTTTATCAGCTTTACTAAAAAAATCCACTAAAATAACATATTGTACAAGGATTTCTTTAAGAGAGAGAATTTACAGGACCCATATGTAGCACAAAATCATGTCCAACAGATGGAAACCACAAGAAAATCCTTTTTAAATGGACTGACCAAAGTTATTACATTTGATGGAGAGAATTTATTAAGAATTTATGACATCTGCATGCATGAAATAAATGCACTACCTGCATAGCTCACTCAGCGCTAAATAACCTCCATCAATATAAAAAGTCATATGCCGTTAGCTGAGGCACAGAAAGATCAGGATTGAGTGGGCAGCACTGTACTGAAAACTGCACAAAAGGTATTAGACACTAAGAGTTGGAGAAGAGACTAGCTTATTAAAATCACACTGCAGGACAGTACGCAGCCTTTAGCCACGTCCCAGCCTCGTAAACAATGTCTTTCTGTGGAAACAAATCTCCCCTTGAAAAGGTACATTAATTCAAATTCAATTAAAATATTCTATGGAGTGAAGCTGTTCCAACAGGCTGAAGATGAGTTAATGGGCTGCTGGAGCATTGGATCTTTAATGACATGCTCCAGAGACCACAGCCATTAAACAGCTATACAGTGGATATACAGCATGTACTGTACTGTAGAACTTTATCCCACAAGCAGCAGCACTAGTTTTTCTCCTCTTGATAAGGATTCTTTGTTTGTTGCTTAAACCCAGCGACGTTATTGACGCTTACCCTTTAATAAGGCACACTTTTGATTCAAGCTGAAATGCGGGATCTCTTCCTCTTTTATCAGATATGCTCTGTTTAACTTATGTGAGGTTTGGTGAGCTGGCTCCCCACCACCTGACAGCTGATATTTATTTGAATCTGAACTTTAAATAGCATGTGGCTCTGTCTGTCAGTGGTCACTGAATCAATGGGTGCTCTTTTGAGTGTTTATCAATCAGACGGTGATATCAGCTATCGCCATTCTGTCACTCACATCCTCCTCCTTTCCTGTTTCTTATTTTATCCTCTCTCTTTTAGTCTTCAGCTCTACCTCCCTCTGTCAACTCTTTCTCTCTCGCTCTTGCACATTCAGAGATTCTCACAGAGATGCTAAAATTAGCAGCATCCATTTCTGCACCAGCACTGGCACCAGAGGCCTCCAAGCAGGAAGCAGAGAATGCATCAAAGACTTCATTAAGTAATGCACATTCACGTGTGTGCACAGACGCCGCTACACACACGGATTCCTCTTTTATTCTCATTCATTCTTTCTTACTGACGTGCGCAACTGAATGCCTCCACAAAAGTGCGGCTGCACGAGCACACAGACAAGCGTGCCTGCACGCACAGACACACATGTGGAGAAACACTGGCCGACAAAGCAGAACATTCTGGCCCGCCTCCTTCAGGGTGTCTCTGTCAGCTGCCCTGCCAGTTCTGCATGCCTTCTTATGTAAACAGGTCACTATGAGTTACTTCCATTTATCTGGATGAGAAAAATGGGCAGCAAAGTGGACAGGCTCTGTGTATGTACCACTGCCACGTCATTATTATCATTCAATGTGTAA
The DNA here is from genome assembly GCA_028641955.1 of Protonibea diacanthus. Taxonomy (NCBI): domain Eukaryota; kingdom Metazoa; phylum Chordata; class Actinopteri; family Sciaenidae; genus Protonibea; species Protonibea diacanthus. The sequence goes on along the minus strand of CM053976.1, from coordinate 13,868,302 downwards.
GAGCACAAACAGTGCATGCACAAATGAACGAATAGACACATACACACTACAGAATGTAGTGTACAATGTGCAGAGATTATAAATGTAAGGTTGCACTTTTCGACAACTTTTTTACTTTACAACTTTCACACACATAGACACACAAACTATCAGAAAACACACTGACGCTATCTGATTGTGGAGACAGGAAATGTCACACTAGTATGCACCCTAAGTAATTTTCTTACATGCTGGATGAAAAACATGAAATCAAAGACGACCCAACCAAAACAATCAATTTCTAGTGTTCCTCCAGCAGTTTCTCGTCATGGATGTGCAGCTGAATGTTTATGTTGTGACCGATTTTTGCAGAAAGCAGTGAGCAACACTGCTTCTTTTTTTCTTTTCTTCTCTCTTTTGTAGCCCCACATATCTAGACCACTACCAAAGATACAAATGTTTAGATGTGCCAGATACATGCATTTTTAGGCCAGTATAAGTAATTATTTACTTTTCCATTTGGGTAGCATTAGGTAACACTTTTCAGCACATTTCATTCTGTGTGTCAATGTTATCAACTGAAGATCAAAAGATCTCTATCAAATGGAGAATTCATTAGCTGTACTTCTATCTCCTCGTGAGTAGAAAGACTTGCCATCGAGTGCAGCGTGAGACAATTTAAAAGCTAGTGAGGTCCAATTTGATTTAAAGTGAAAACACACACAGTAAATGTACTCTACTATGTGACATATGTTCTTTTTTATTAACAATGGTAAATCACCACGAGCAGGCTAATATTTCCATTTAGCCATAAAGAGCATTTTAAACTATAATTTTTTTTTGATAATGTGATTCACACGAACACCATCCACTTGTAAAAGTAAAGTTACACAGCAGCAATGTATTATGAGGCACTCTGTAATGTTAATTGGACAGGATAGTCAGATATTAATGTCAGCGTATCACACATCCAAGCATTTTAAAGATGCACATCATCATCATCATATCCTGCAACAAAAACACACTCGACTCATGTACTTGGGATATTAAGTGTGAGTAATACACATGGGGAAATCAATAAAAGTGTGCTCTCCTTTCCAAGTTTCAACTGGCACCATCTGTTTTTTATGTGGTTTTACAATCTATACAGTAAAACACATTACGCGGTTTACAATGTGCATGTTTGCACCACAATGTAACGAGGTTTATTAGCTGTCAAACTCCTTTATTTAATTGCTCGCCTGTCTCCACCAAACCAAACCCAGAACTCTGACAGCCAGGACCAACAAGAAATGAGCAATAATTCACAAAGTGCTCCTTTGAGGAACATGACAGTCATGTCCCCCTCCTGGCACGTGTCGCTGTGGGCAGCCAGTGATGTACTGAGAAGAAGAGGCAAAGCAGGGGAAGAGGTTTTAGGCTCAAGGACTGAGAAAGAGGGTATATGTGACTGAAGGGACTCATGATTTTTGTCTCCTTCTGTAACAGGGACACCCTCAGGCAAACACACTCACGCACACAACGTGCTGTGACAGCAGTCAGTAACACCCCAGGTGGTCACATGCCACACACAGATCCACCATTGCTCTCTCTGTCTCTTTATTGATATATATATTTTATTATCTTCCATAAAAGACTAATTTCTAAAGATTTGTTGTTTACTGCACTATCATGAAATTGTTAAGCAAAAACACTGCAATCATTTAAAAAATAATAATCCCTTAGTACTGCTTTTGTTTGTGCACAGTAGGTAGTGTTAAATCTTTGCTCCTAAAACTAGCATACAAATACAAAGTGCCCCTTTATGGTTAGATTTGTTGTCATCTAAAAACAATCATAATAAACATCATTTATATGCCTCTAATTGACTGCAGTGTGAATTTTTATGCTGATGATGCACTGTCTGTATTTATTTAAGATGTTGAAAATGTGTCTCTTCAAAAAGCATTTTCCTACCCTTCCACATTATACACTGATGAGACAATATGCTATTCTCTGGTGGAAAAGCACCATCATAAGTTCCAGATGCTCATAGTGCTGCAGTAAAAAACATCCCCATGTTATTTTTTGTGTGATTTTTGAGAGTGATTATGCATTATTCACATTCATAGTAAAGATGTTGCAGATAAACCTCAGCTTTTAGTGTTTTCCACCTCTGACCTTGTCTGTGATAATAGTAAAAAAAAAAAAAAAAAAGACAATAATTGCTGATTTTTAAAACCCATTTTTTAGCTTGTTTTCCCTTTATTTCTGTCATCATCAGAACACTTTGGACTGTTCTAATTTCTCCAACCAGATTACTAAAATCCTCTGCACTTAGTTTACAGATATCAGTGGATTTTGTGCCACATCTGACCACACAGTACAACATACAGTATACTGTCACTGTTCTTTCAGTCAAAACAGAGGCCCAGCTGCAGAGAGTACTGCACTGCCAGATAATGAAACAAGGTTGACAGATGAATCATTTCCATGCTTTTTCTCCTTACGGCAAAGGAAGGAGATCACGTAACAAGTAACAACATCTCATTTGTGAGAGAAGGAAGTCTGAAAATCTGTAACTTTAACAAAACCCACCAATCTAAGATAGAGGCTACTGATAGTCTTGACCGCTGCTTCGTTTGTTTTCAGTAAATCCTACACCAAGGTATCATAGTTGTCTTTACAAGAATATTGCACATGTTAAAAACAGTTAGGATGAGTGATTTAGCAAACCTCACTTGACATAATCCAGTCATCTTCTTGCTGCTTTATAGCTGCTCATAAGGCCTATCTCACCAAAGAAATATACATCCGCCTGTGCGCACCTATGAATATACATGTCTCATTAAAATCTGATGGATGGCCACATTTATATGCATATAGTTCATATGCATTCTGTACCCCAAAAGCAGATTACATTTAAAACCACCACATACCTCAGGATCTATAGAGCCTATATGCTTGCAATGTGCTTGTGTGTGCTACAGGTCTGCAGTATCTTCACTTGGCACCTGGTCGCCATAGCAACCCCAGATGGCTTAGCACAGAGAAATCAGTAGGTATGTACTGTGTAGATGAGGATAAATCGCCAATAAGCGCCTTTGCTTTGCTTTCCTTCTCTGTTTTTTTTTTTTTTTCTTTTTCTCATAATCTAAAGAGCATTCACAACCGTGGACCTCAATAGGCTTCTCCACAGTACCTCTTCTCTCTACCTCCTCTATCATCATTTAAGCAGCAAAGATCTCAACCTCGACAGTATCTAGTTCAGCATAAAGGAGGTTAGCAGGTTCAACCTGGACCAGGAAAGATATGGTGTGAAATGAAATGTTGCAGTGCAGCCACTATCTTCTCCACCCAAATCAAATACAAATTCCTACACAGCAAATATGTATTTTGTCCAGACAGTCATTGATCACAGTCCATTAACTTCCTAAGCATTCCACCTTCCCATCATAGATCTCAATAGCCTGGGGGTTTGATCCAGAAGCCCCCCTTTAAAAAAAACAAACAAACAACAACATAAAAAAACAGCTAGCTCAATAACCTCCAGGAGGCATCTGCTGCCTCTTGGGAGGTGAGTTGGAGATAGAGGGGGTTTGAAATCATGTTAAAATGAGGCACATCTGTCTTCCTGCCAGCAGAGTAGATCTGCAATCACAAATCTCTTGTGGATGTCATTGGAAAAACACTTCTTGCACTTACACTTACAGTTTGTCTAATGTATTTGTTAGGACATAGTATGAATCTGGAAAATGATTATGCTTTACTAGGAACTTATTATGGTAAAATTTAGGATTAAGACTTGTTTTTACCCCTATGTGGCTCAAGTGCTGAATTGTAAATCACTTCACAAAAAATTCACCTTTAAATGTCCCATAAATAATTAAAAAGTCTGACTGTCTATTCTTCAATTGGACACATAGATACTACAGTACAGGAGCACACTGACTTAGATACATACCGCACAAACACACAAAGTTGCACACAAACCTGAGCACCTCATCAGTTTCTGATTATGGCATTGATCAAAATCTTGATTAAAAGTTCCAGTTTCTCTATAATGATCAATAGATAGTGAAACTGCGGAAGTGTAATCGAGATAGGCAGTAGAGCTGACCACAGCCAAACACGTCCGATAAACAACACTGTGATACCAGCCAATAAACAGCACTCAGATACAAAGAGGTACAATGCTCAACACTTATTCCTGAGCAGTCACACAGGACGGAGAGAGCAACCAGTTAGAACTAACTGCTAATTTAGTGTGTAGCTAAGAAGGAGTTACACATCAGTGGGAACTATTTGGATGTTGTTGTGCTCTAAAGTGTAATCCATAATTCTTCATCAGCACTCAATCAATTTAAATAATTTGTCTGCAGCTCTCATTCCCTTTTACACACATACAAACACACACAGACACACAGTTGTATTTCCATCTTGTACTTCAGAGGATATCACACTGACAGGACATTAAGACTTATCTTAACTCTAAATCTAACCACTTCTTACCTGAATCTATCTTTGCTCTAACCTCAAGTCTTCAACCTAAAATGTAATGATTTACATTATGCAGACTGGTATTTTTTCCCCCAAAAGGAAGCTGAATACACCACAACATGCACATCTATGCACACACACACACACACACACACACACACACATCAAGCAAAAGATAATTGTCTGTTCAGCAGCATTACTGACCTTCCATTGCATACTTCATGTCCAGGGCGAAGAGGTTCCACATGATCTCAGAGCTGATCTTGCCCACACTCAGCTCCTGCGGAAACCTGGTGGAATTGAAACGGATTCCAATCAGACTCATTTCCGTATAATGACACGCTCGACTGGGTGGCCTGATGGCTTGGCCCAGCCTGAATCTCTAACAAAGGACTTAACAGATGTGCAAAAAGACATGGTTGGTGAATCTCATAATCTAATAATCTCACGTCATTTCCAAGCCTGGTTGGATAGGTGCGAAATGGAGATGCATGCACGGGATTTAAAGATGAAAAAAAAAAAAAAAAAAGGAAGAGGAAATGACACAGCAAAGAAGAGAGGCAGGGTGGCAGTCTGTTTGGTAAGTAATCTGCTCTTTGGAATGCCTATAGATTTTCATTCAAAGCTTGAATGTGAAATGTCAATGGTTTAATTATCCGTATCTTCAGACAGTGACGGGAGGACATTTATAGATGACGGGAGCCTAGGCCTGAGGAAGGTCAATCTATCTGGAAATGTTTTACTTTTGCAGGAGACCGCCCTGTTCCCAACAACAAACACATTTGTCCAATGATTTCTACTGAAACAGTAATCATCTGCTCAGTCTGGACACTCCAGCAGCACACACACACACACACACTTTCCTCTTTCCTCTCCCAACCTTCAGCACATTCTTTTATGAAAGAACAAACACTGAGACTAGAAGGAGTGTTCCCATTGGCAACTGGAGAAAAGAAAAAAAGAAAGAAAGAAAAAAAAAAACAAGAATCCCAGAAACAATTGCTCCCTCTTTCATCTCTATCACTCTCACAATCTCTCTCTCAACCTCTGTTATTCTTCAGTCTCATCATGCACCGACATGGTGTACAGCAGGCGAGGCAGACAATAAAAACACTTCATGGCAAAAATGAGTGCAGCTACGGTGCATCTATGGCTTACAGTCTACTTCTATGAGGTGACATAAATGATGTTATGTGGTTTACAATGAGCATGATGAGTGTTTCTGGAAATAATTTCTAAAGCTTTTTATCCTTTTAGATTTAAGAACAACTGCTGCATCCAATTTTTATAATTCCAATCATAAAATAAATTCCATCAGTTGGCTCAAAAATATTACAGGCTAGATTCTCAAGGAATTATTCTCAGCACAGAGCAACGGTGCAACATTTTGTTTCCTTCTGGCAGCAGCACCCATTATTTAAAGGTAACAAGTCCATTCCTGGGTTTATCTTGAAAAAGCACCAGAGTTGCTGTCACTCTGGAACTTGACTGGGGGAATATGGAGAAAATGAGCATAAATATTGCAAATCTATCATTAGACAGTGTAGGAGAGGAAGCTCAGGGCATAAACACAGTCCTAATAAGCGTTGTAAATCAGCAAGAGGAAGTAGAAAAGAAAAAGGGGGAGGAAAATGTGAAAGGATATGTACGTATGAGCAAGACAAAAAGAAAAAAAACACGCTTAATCTTATTTTTCATAAAGCTCCATTCCATTTTCTGCAGGTGGTGTAATATGTTTGATTGTATTAACCAGATCATCATAAGGACACAAATGCACAACATCTTACACCTCTCGCAGCCCTCAACACTATCACAACAAAAAAGTTCTCTGTGTCTTTTTTTCTACAAACAAATCTTTCATCTGTTATATAATTCTGCGACACTAGGTTCTCCTTTTATCTCACCATAATATGGCTCACAATGCAAATAAAGCATTCATTTGTGGGATGAATAATAAAGTCAGAACTGACCTTAATTAGGCCAAATAAATGAATAAAGTACAAAAATAATATACTAAATATTAAACAATGAAGTAAATATTTAATCAACATGGGCCTTGTTTTAATTTAAATTAAAATATTTTTAATGCAGAATGAAATGCTTGACAATAGGTGTGTGTGTGTGATAAAACACTGCAAAAGCTGGTATAGTAACCAATTCAATACACATTAAACTTGCATTTGATTAGATTAAAGATTAGCTTCATAAAAAATATGTATGGTATAATAAAGGAGTACATACTGGTTAATGACTGGGGTGTAAGCTGTCCGGTCCTCATCGATTACGGACACCATGAGAGTGATGAGTTTTGGCCAGAATTCCAGGTTCTTTATCGATGGACCCTGCTCCTCTCGTGAAATGTCCAGCTTCCGGCTCTGCAGAGAAGGAAATTAGGATGGTGAAAATCAGAAGACAGTTCGATTGTGTTGAGGAAGCCGTAGACAGGACGATAAGACAATTTGAATTCTGGGCTGCCTGGGATTGTAAAGATGGTTGTTGTACTCACTAGACTTCTATACATTTAGATTTTCTGTATTACACGTCATAATATGTCATATGAACACAGCAGTTTCTGTTGCCTCTTGTAATGACAGGTGTTGCCAAATCAACCGTGACTGAAAGCTTTTATTTTTTACAAGTGTTATTATTATATGCAGTAATGTATTTGTGTAGATGTCAGTGTGCATCCAAGTCTGTTGCAGAAATCTCTGTGGCTGTCCTGGGGTGAAAGGTGTTGAATCTAAAACCTCTCACTGACTCTGCCATCTGTTTCACCCCACACTGAGTGCAATCACACTGATCTCCAGTCAGCAAGGGCTGTCACTCTTTCATTTTGCCACGAACAGGTCCCACAGAAAATGAGCAAGGCCACAAGCGCAGAGCTGAGTGCAGATACTGGAACAAACTGACAGATCTGTATCATACATATCAGACATAATTAAATGCAAACGTATATGTACTTATGCACACTGACAATAACAAATATACTGTGGACTATACTATGGGGGACATATCCCCTCAAGAGGACGTAATACACATTCTCTCATTTTTGTATGTATAAGTAACTGACTGTTTGATGAATAGAAAATTGTGTTAAAAATGAAACATGTTCAAATCAGTTACTGAATAATTTAGTTTGAATTATTTAACAACCTTAAGCGTATTGACTTTGGTGCAGCACAAAGAGACGATGTTGTAGTGAGATCTGGGGAAATGGAAATCCAAAACGAGTCCATTAATAAAATACAGCCCTTAGAATTTAATCAATTCCTACAATAATCAACCTGTACTTCTTGTTTTAAATATCTGGTGATGCAAGGGATGTAATGCTGCTACATGTCTTGCCGACTTTGCAGCCGGAGGAGCTACAGAATTTAATCTCAGGAACAAGAAACACAGACAGGGCTTACAGATGACTCTGTGACAGTCGATCGTGTCAGTTCAGGGCTCACTACTTCATTTGGGTCTGGGGATGTAAAAGTTAAGTCTATCACTGTCATGAAAACAGACTCTACTACAGTCCGTGGGAGGTTCAATCCCAGGCATCACACTGATCATATGCTCATGAATTTCAAATTTGAATATTCACTTACATTTGCTATGCGGCAAAACGTAAAAAATGCACAGGTTTCCAAAGTGGAGGGAGTCAGTCTGAGCTTTATATGTACAGAATATTAAGTCAACGACTGTGTTGGGACTTCCATCAGCTGAATGCATATTAACCTGGGTTCACATGTACCCAATAGAGTCGATCTACAATATGTGTCACTAGAACCGGTGAAGAATGGCTGAGATGTGAAACATCGTTGGTCTGTGTGATAATAAATTAAGGCAAGCAGCGCCAAAGACAGTTTGGTCCATTAATCAGAAAATTCAAAGTATTGAGAGGTTAACAAGTGATTACCAGTGAAAAGAAAATGAACAATTTATGCGTTCAGGTCTGCAATCAATTTAGCCCATAACTCATAGTCTATAATATTCAAATAATGATGCTTATTTCAAAAAGTATGGCCTGGTATGAGAAGACCGGGCCATCAGAGAGCGATATGCTCCCACATGCAGCAAAGTAAGGCATGAATAATGAAACATATCTCTGCAGGAGGTAAGACAGCTATGCAAAACTTGTCTCTGCATGTACCATGTGTCTGTGTGTGCATGCATAGCTGTATGATTGTATGAAGGACACTGAAGGTTGTGTCATGCCTGCTAAATTGGATGCAGTATGCATCCTACTAAAACATAGTTTATACTCCCTTTGCTCATCTGTATTCACCTCAAGCAGGTACAAACACATTGTTAAAGGTGATTAAGTAGCCTGCTGTCTTTTTACAGTTACCAACACACCCATGGGCTTCACTCTCAGCTGTACTAGGAGGTGAACAAGAGCGCAGTGCAGTTCCACTACTTCCAGCAAATGGGGTGGCAGGGACAGCAATATTCACAGCAGCCTATCACTTCTCTAGAGGATAGTTATGTTTATTGTTTAGCACTTTTGGTCTCTGTGTGGGTTAAATCAGCATTAGCATACAATTGGCGCCTCATCAATTCTCACAATGTGACATAAATTACAGAGTCTCTGATTGAAGGATGTTCTCAGAGAATGTGATCAAATTCCCGAGAGAAAATAGCTGTGGGCAGAACTGAAGCCGTTTCAATGCGTCTGAAGGCTTAGTGAAAGTAGGTTGCATTTGTGCATATTGTAGGTATGGACACACATTCTGAAAACAAACAGCGTCTTCTTCAAACACATTTAAATCGACCACTTGGGTATTGTTGGCAAATATGTGATAATGTCAGTGAGAGAGATACTTATCGAATCAATTTGAATTGCTTGCTCAGTAAGAAGCGGAGTAGTCTTGTAGCTCCTCTGTAGCTTTTCTGCACAGTGGATCACTGCCACTGCTGTGCATGTCTGTCAAAGATTGCCAACCTCTTCAAAAAGCACTTATCTTCTAATCATCTGTCTACTTATGCATTAATATCTGCATAATGCATGTGTGCATATATATGTATATTTCTTTCATAGATGCATGTGTATGTTAGCATTTCTGGTCTGTGCACCTTATTTCTACTCCACATTCCTGAGCCTGAAAGAAAATGATTGTTGTTTTTCATTTTGCCCTCTTTCCATTTCCATTTCCCCTTCGCCTTTCTTCTCAAAATCCTCCCTTTCCTACCAGGACTTAAGGAACTGTTAAGCTAGATTCCTCCTGTCCCTCCTCCCCCTATTCATTTTACGCCCCGGCAGAAGCAGAGAGCTTTGTTATGCAAGATGCCCCGCTGTAGCTGGGATATTTCACTGCCTGCCTGGCCACCGTGTCAGCTATTGTGTCGCCGCACTCAGTCAGTGTTAGCAACTTGAGAATTGGGGTCTGTAATATGTTGTGTCCGCTGAGTCAAAGGCTACCTAGTGCATGTGCAACATAATAATTTATAGTCACAGTGAGATTTGCTTTGGGGCGAAGCCTTTTTCTTCTGCCGTGGAGGAAACATTGATAGAGAAGCTGTCAATTGTGAAACTGTGGTGGACGAAGATGTAATTAGGAAAGTGTCTATCTCTCCAGTTTGGTAATTGCTTACAACCCCTCAGGCTGTTTAAACAAAGAAGCTTATTATTCAACGTTTGAGCGGATTGCGTCCATTATCTTAAAAGACATTATCTTGTGTGGCGTAGAGGCCATTCTCCTTGGGAAGTAAACCGTAAAATAATCAGGCGGAGCTGCCTGTTGCCCGATTATTACTTGGGCTAGGCCAAAGCAAGTAAACTAGCATGTGTAAATCTACTTTGGTTTGTAGAAGCAAACCATAACTGTAGACTGGGTAATGCTGTTTCTTGAAAATGTAATTAAGTCTATGAGAACACGCCTGCAGCTGCTCAGGGCATGCAAGTGATACATTCTTACAAGAGGAGACAGTATGGCAAGATACTGCCAGGGTAGTTTCTGTATATTGTCCACACTGAGGCATTTTTTGTGCTCATACATTATCCATCTGGACATTTTAGAGGCAATAGAGCTCTAAACAGATGAGATGGTGATTGGCATGAGGTGGCTGCTTTTGTATGGCTCTTCACCGCAGACTCTCTCTTTCTCAGAAGGTTGAAGTCCTTCATGCAAAGTTTGCAATAGAAGCAGTATACATTTTTATTGTAAGGTAAATGTCAGTCATGATATAGAGGCTATTGATTTCCAGCCATGCTGGCTTGAATTTATATTTTCTGGTCTGGTTCCTCATCAATACAAAGCACACTAAAGCTGAATGGGAAGGTGCAATGTCAGGTTTATGACAGGATGAAGGTGATTCGTGATAAAGGCATGAGGTGAGAGGGGATGCCGGTGCTGGTTTTTACCAGCAGTTCTTACAAATGAATTAGGAGTGGCCATTAAGTTATAACTATATACAATCCTAATGGTTTTTCATGGACTGATGGTGCTTAAGGTGCTTCAGGTGTTTTCCTACATGAATTAATTTGCAAGTACTAAGTTCCTGAAGACTTCACTTATCTAGTTAGTACTGCCTATCTGCCAGACTAATTACCAGATGCTGAGCAGCAAGTTTGCAGATTAAATGTGATTGCATGAATGAGCAGAGCAGGTATGCTGTGAGTTACTCTCATTAAAGTTTAGCAGCTCTTACTCGCTCTGTGTTTACTCATCAAATCAAGATTCGAAAATGTTCCCAAAAAGCCTTTGCAATAATAATGAACGCATCAGCTTAGATTCTATTAGTCTGCATTATCCTGTGATGCAATCCATAAATATGAACCCTTCTGTTAGAAATGGTCTTTATATAATATCATGTTGAGTGTTTGTTTGCTCTTGATGGGCCAATAGTGGGCTGGGTTATGGCTATCAAATGCAGGGAAGCATTTGATAGGAAACAAAAGAACACTAAAGCTGAACTGGTGGCAGAAAAATCAGAAAATATTAAAACAGGGGCGAACAAATACATTTTTACAACCACTGTTTACATCAATATTCAGTTTTTAAACATTCGTTATATGATGTAGAAATGTCGATTGCTTCAGTCACAGACCAGTTTTTTTAAGGTAGGTAAGGTTTTATGAGATGAGCGATAAGCACTCAGACAGAATCTGGACCAACTAACAAAACACATCATTCTTCAAGACCAGACATCAGATGTAAAACTCAGGGCAGAGTGTGCCTTCCTGTTCTCTCTTCTTTTAAAAAGAAATACAAGGCTCATCTGATGAGTGGAGGGTTTAGGAAAAAGGCAGAAGAACTTGACTTGACCGATCCCACAGCGACACTATCCTCACCTTATAACCCAGCACCTTCTTCATCTTTCTTGACACAAACAAATGCATGCACACCTACAGTACGGTAACTTTCCTGCTCAAAGTGTATTTGAGCCACATCTTGTTTGTCTATGATTACACTGGACTTTAAGGTTTCAAGATACATGAGAACTAAATGAAGTCATACAGTGACACACTGCAGTGTGTCACATTAGTGTGCGCATCACGAAATCTGTGTGACGAATGCAGAGATCTCAACACGTGGCAGTTACTCACTTTGTGCATGGCATATAAGTGTGCTTTATTATTAGTCAGCACCTGTCACTTTGAGAATCTACATGTGAGCCTGTGCAGCAGCAGACCTGACTTTAACAAGCTCAAGTTTGATCAGTACTGACAAGTCAAAAAGATGTGAAAGTTGTTTACCTGGTCGAGGAGTTGGTTGTATAGTTCATGACAGTTATCAAAAATGTATTTGTATGTGGAGTCCAGGCATGCTTTCACACAGTCCTTCACCACCATACTGGCTCTTGGTGGACTCTGGAGCTCTTGTACCTGCACGCACACAAATACACACACAATTAAAATGTATGCTTTCAGGAGGGTGTTCTCATGGCTGTGAAGACTATATAAAATCCTCCAAATCAATGACAGTAACTGTGTCATAAATGGATTTCTATGTATCAGGGGAGTGATAACGTGGTGATATCATATTACATTCCAAGATATCACTTCCTTGTGGAAAAAAGGGCAACCTTCTTACATCAATTATGTATATCATAATTGACAAGTGGCCAGACTGGCATTTAGGTGTGTGCGCAGTGTATCGTATAGTAACACTGTAGCTCCTGTGTGTGTATACAGAGTAGAGCTCAGCATGGGCATGGCACAGAGTGAAAGCTTTGATAACCTAAAGTGACAGTTTTCATTCCTTTGCCCACAGCTGCCATCTTAGCTATGCCTCAGTGCTCCAGCACTACACCCCCCCCCACTCGCGCCAAAAGACAGCTTGAATGGAGCCGAGCTTTTTATATAGCGGAAGAGAAGTCAAGACGAGGCATACTGTTGGGGGAGAGAGAGGAAGGGAGAGCGAACAAGACATAGCTGGAAGCATTTTAAACATAGAGGCTTACTGTAGTTTGCAGGTCAACACACATTACACAAACACAACTCCATCGCATCAGCAACAATAAATCATTTGGATTTGAATGGTTTGTGGTGCAGGGAGGGGCAGGTTTTCAGAATTATGAGTTTGAATTGATTTCACCTAAATGACACGTAGCTAAAATCAATGTGGGTTTATGTTTGTAATTGAATACTGCTTATGAATTACACATATGTTAGACATCTACAAAGGTTAGTCAGTGTTGTGCTCCATCATCATTTATTGGAACATTTATGTTTCTTCCAATTTGTCTTAAAATGACAAACTCCCCGCCCTCTTTCAAATTGTACTCCACTCATGCTGTACAACCTACACACACACACACATACACACAGGCTACCTTCATCCTGAAGAAGGTGATGCTGGTCAGCAGATCAACAGTGGACTTTAGATCTTGGAGACGCTCTGGGTTTCCTGCTGGGAAATTATCCTGGAGGAAGACAGAGAGAGGACATCTTGTTGAAAGCAGCCTTTTAACACCACCACCACCATCCCCCTCCAAACACCCACCACACCACATCGCTTAGGCCAAAACATTGAAATTGATTACAGAGCAACGCCCAGCAATCATAACGAAATGACTGTCTGTCTAATCGTTTAGTGGACAAGGGAGGTCTCTGTTGATGAAAACCTCTATTTCGGGGCCATGAAGTCATCAGGCAGTGCAGAACACCGTGACGGGAGAGCATATAAAGCTCTGACAGCCCTGAGGAAAGGCATCACTGCCCCATACATTATCCTACTTCTCCTACTTTCTCAGTGCTCTAATAAAATGTTGCCTGTTTTCTATCCCTCCTCTACGTTGTCAATAAATGCACAACAGAGATTCAGGAAATAGAGCCAAATCTTCACAGCAGCCTGTCGGCTTGACAGCACAAGGTCTATCTAAGATCAAGGCCGATCAGCATTAGAAAAAACTCTGACATTGTTTGGACGTGAGCAGCGTAGAAGGATTTCTTATTGGGTTCATAAATGATTCAAGATGGATGTTTTTCTTTGTTTTTTTTTTTAAACAAGAAGCAAAAAAAAACACAAAATGGACAGTTGAGTTTTCAAGAGCAATTGTTGCACAACCTGGAAACAAACAAAAAAAAAAATATGGTTGGCCTTTTAATGCCTACAGACTGTTAGCAGTCCACTGAGAGCTTACTGTGAATTTCTCTAGATCTATGATTAATAGGAACGGTCTAGTTTAGAGGTGAATGTGTAGTCCCCAGTAAAGGTAAAGGTAAACAGCCTCCGGGTAAACAAGCTTGACACATATCCTGCATAAGCAAATGTGGAACAGTTATACTATATTTGGCTGCTGATGAGAAAAAAAAAAAAAAAAAGAAAGAAAATGAGAAGAAAATGAACAGCTGGCATGACTGCCATTTCTATGAAGAATATAGTTGTTGGAGTATTTCATTATTTATTTCTAGCTGAAAGATTATATTTAGTTTAAATTTAAAATCTGATCTATAAAGCTTGAACATCTTGTGTCACCCAGTCCCCAGACTCATCTTAATATGAATCCTTCAATTACAGGCAAAGATGTTTTTGAAGCTACTGTACCACCACCCATCTCATTCACACAGCATGGGGCGCATCAGTCACTACCCTTTCTCTCTCTGCTGACAGGGACATTTCTCTTACAATAACCTCACATAAACAATATGTAGCCTTCAGGAACAAGTGAAACAATCAGTCCATTTGAAACATGGATTCTATAGCTTCCACTGCAACCTTGAATGCTGTTGTATACCTCTTGAAACCACTGTGCTGGAACAGATAAAACACAGAATGTTTTATTTTGTTTTGTGTGTAGGAACTGCAACTTTTATAGAGTGAATATAATTGAGACCGTGGTGTGATTTTGTTGCTAAAAAGAAAAAAAAAAAAAAAGAGAAAGACAGCTAATCCCTGGGTCCCTGTATTCCTCAAGTAATGTCAACCTAATCTGTGCTTGCTTTTCCAATATAGGCATTAACACTTTTATCTAGAAGAGCAAAATCACCCATGAAGAGCTGAAATTGCACTGGAAAAACACCGTGCAGTATTCACTACTGCCAAACTGCCTTTCAGTGATAGTGGGAGTCTGATCCGCTGACTCTACTTGGTTTGGAAATTAAATGTTTCATTCAAATTGTAAGCACAATAAAACCTTATAACACGTCCCATATATATAAATGGAGCAAACGCTTTACAGTGTGGCATTTTAGGTCTGTTAATTAGTGGATTCTTTGACATCAAAAGGTAATCTAGCTGTGTAATTACAGTGATTGAAATCAAGTAAAGTCAAGAGCTCACTGACACTCATTATGGTTGCTGCAAATCACGTAGGTGGGTTCCTCATAAAAACCAAATGTCTACATGCAAAATGTTATGATCTCAGATACCAATCTAATTTGATATTTCCAAGCCTGTTCTGATTACAGGTGGCAAGGGTGCACAGAAATGAATTAATTATTAACAACAATCTAGTTAATAATGGTTTTAAAACTGCAGGAAATTGTAAACTCACTGTTATTGACCAACATAGACAGATAGTGAATCCAGTGCCTTGGTTTACAAGTAGTGACAGAGCTGTAAAACCTTGTCTATAGCCCATAGCACACCAATCAAACATTTTCCAACAGGCAACTGCCTTCTTCGAAAACTAGCTGCCCATGGCGCACAGATCAAACAAGACTAAACAACACTTCAAAAAGCTGACCTCAAAATGGAGAGTAAAGAGGATATCTACTGTAAGACACTCAAAATACTTAAAACAGAAAGGCATATTTAAACATGCAAGGAATATAAGAAATATCAGAAGAAAATTAAGAGCAAGCAGTGGTTATGAAGAAGACAACACAGGGGAGTCACAGCGGAGCAGTACTACAGGCTACTGGAAAAGATTACACAAATAGAAAATATAAATGAAAAACAGGGGGTTATATACACTAAACACACCTTTCATATATACAGATATGCTTGATGGATGATTGCACAGAAATAACCACAAAGTGTATAGCATTATTACTAAATATATATTACAACACATTTTGAAATGCGTGTGGCATGTGGGCAATATAAGAACAAATACAGAGTTGGTCCAGTGAGTTCACCTCTAATACTGGGCATGTGTGAGCTGTGTTCATATGGATATCCGTACCATATGCTGACTGTCGGGGTAATTGTCCGTTTGAAAGCATGGCAAACTGATCAAACTTCATCAAACACAGACAAACACAGATTGAATATGTCAAATCTAACCAAACATCTCCAAATAATTCCAAACAAAGAACAGACAGCCATGGCACACTGAACAAACATCTGTGTTTGTCTGTTTTTGTTGGAGAATGTTTGATTGGCATGCCATGGGCACTACCTCTAACAGGCACTATGTCTGCATAAGCAAAGACGAAATGAGAAACTTCAACTTCATCAGTGGAAAAACAAAAGGGAGAAGAAACAGATTTATTGCCCAGAAGCAGGCAAGCATACTAAAAAAGCAAAGCATCCATCTCTGAGCCAAAAGTAGAGACAACATCAGCACAGCCTTCCAAAGATGACAGAAAGTCCATTATGAGATGGGACGAAGAGAGTGATGCTGATGAGCTTTTAGTTCTTTGTCTTTGTTCGAGTCTACGTTGAATATTATGTTGGGCCAGTGCCTACACTGAGTGCACAACGCCAAGGCAGTGACTACTTATTATCAAACAAGGTCAGCGCATTCCTGCACAGTATATGCTGGATAAAGTACAGTACATACCCAATGTACATTGGGTTGATGCTTAAAATCTGAATAGATGATGTTTTTATTTCCTTTGCAGATGACAGAGGCAGCCTAATGGCTAAAACAAGTTGCTGGTCAAACACCGGGGCAACAAGTGGAGCGAGTGCAAGTAATCATGTGGAAAAAGAGATGAAAAACAGTCATGCACTGACAGGCACCAGACGTCAAACTGCCACAGGAACACTGCACTTGTCACCCTGAACTCTGGCCATCCTGACTGAAGGCATATGGCACAGGCTGTGTCTGTGTGTGCAGGATTGTGTGTCTATTGAAGGTTGATGGTATAAATGATGGTTAATGGGTATATGTTGTGTTAAAAAAAGGTGCGCTCACATTCTATCTCTGGTGTTCCAACGTTCTAGATTTAATGCAACGTCATGTAACAGAGAATTTTACATATTTTTGACTGAGTTTTGTGTCCTTTGAATACTTTTTTTCTATATCGGAGTTGACACAGGGGTTTCTTATCTTTTGCACTCTGAAAGGTGATAATAGTCTGTCTCTTGTGCTTGGCTTTTTACACTGTCATAGATTAAAACAGCTAGCTCTGGATTATGAAGGTTTTGCTCTGCAAAAAACAAGATTATCCCAATTATTTACAACGATGCAAATACAGTTTTATCCTGTAAACATCCTCTTGCTCCAGAAACTAGAAAATGTCACTTTTCTGCCATGTGAGGTGTGTGCTTCCGCAGCAGAGTGTGATATGTATATCTCTCCGACTCTATAGCAGCGTTGTGGTTATTATCTTAAAAGTGTAATGTTTTGTAAATGTGATGCTTTATCAGCTTCATCCAACAGCTCAATGTTACTGAAAATGACACACTCTGCTGTAGAAAGCTACAAGTACAGTATGGAACAACTATTTTACGGTCATTGTTGTTTTTTACTGCAGAAGGCAACAGGAACTACTGCACAGTATAAAACAACAAACAGCTATTTAAATTACAGTAAGTAACCTTTTCTTTAAAGGTCCACTGTAATACTGCACATAGTTCCATTTTAGGAGAATAACACACAACTCCCAGGGGTGCTTACTGAACAAACAGCACTTTATATCAAACTGTCCAAACTATACCAACAGCCCAAATCCCTTGCAACATGCTCTGAATACTGAGATTTTATGTCTGACCCAGAGAAACCTGTAAATCCCAGCTGGGACAGACTAGCTATACAAGGTGTCACCGCTTATCAGGCCTGTTAGAGTAAAGTTTAAAGAGAAGAAACGCATATGTAGCAAAATGCAGAGTGGCAGCTGTACCTCGGGTACCTCTCTGCTGATTCAAGCCCTCTGTTTTACAAAAGCAAATTCAATCTATCTCAGAATATCATTATAGGGAAATCCATACGGTGAACGGGTGGAGTAGCTAGAACTGAATCTTATTACTGTCCAACAGTGGCAGGCTGGCTCCGTGGGACCGATTGAGAAAGTGAGAGAATGAAAGAAAGAGTATGAACTGCCCTAGTGTGTGTGTGTGTGTGCGTGTGTGTGTGTGTGTGTGTGCATGAACCACTGGTCTGTGGCAGGCTTGACAAGAGAGCAGCAGGGCAGTGCTGGCAGGTGAAGCCAATGTGATATTCTGTGACTGCTCTCAGTGAACGCGTCATCATCAGACAGCCAGGCCATCTGAAAATAAAAGAGGCCATCTCTCCTTTACTCTACAACACTCTCCCCCACTTCTCTATCACACACCCACCATACCTCCTTTCATCTTTCATCTGTTTCTCCTCTCTTTCCAAACCCATTTCTCTTTCCCTCCACCCCTCTTCCTCTTTGGCCAATTCCCATCTCCTCCGACTTACTCTCTCTCTTTCTGTGCTTGTTTCACCCACATCACTTTTTTTCCAAATCCTCTTTATCTCTCCCTCACTATTTGAAACTTCATTCTCTGTCTCCCTCAAGTCCTCTCTCTTCCTCTCTCTGTCTTGCTATCTACTTGCTGTCCTTCTCTCATCGTCTTTTTTTTTTTCTCTTTGTAGGCAGACAGCGGGGTCTACTGCTATCAAGGTGTGTCTCTGTAATCACATGAGGCTTCACACAGCGAGCCGTGGCAAAGAACAGGGGAACTAAAGCAATCACCCACTCAACGACACATTGCCTTTTGTGTCACATTAAAGGTGAGAGGGTCATCTTTCAGTTACAGTTCACTGTGTCCTGCCACCATCTGGGAAGGAAGTGTGGAGATTTGTGTGTGTGTTTGTGTGTGTGTGTGTGTGTGTGTGTGTGTGTGTGTGTGTGTGTGTGTGTGTGTGTGTGTGTCTGTGTCTGTGTCTGTGTGTGTGGCTTCTCAGGTGCATACCCGTGTGTGAGTCAGTGCGCAGTCAAACAGCAGTGTGGATGTCTGCACATTTGGGAGAGTGTGTGCTGCAGATGAGAGTTGTACCTCCGTGCATGTCTAAAGCCCTGTGCACATTTGTATTATGTACTACACCTGCATGTGAGCACATGTGTGTGTACAGGATCAGGAAAATGAGTGTGTGGCTGGGTTGATGGTGGTGTGTGTGGTGTCTAACAGGATTTGCTCTCCTGGGATTGTTCTGGAAGATTGCATACTGTGTGTCAGGATTTCAATCTGCCTGTGCTGAACAGAGCAGCACCTTTAGTGGCCTGTGAGTAGAAGATCTTTGGCAATTAGAGATGAATTCCTGAGTCCAGTTTCTTCATTTCATCTTTTTTGGGGCTGTTCAATGTAATATAATTGGCACCTCATCATATTTTGGTGTACGATAACAATGTTTTTGATTGTTCTTTTAAATTCAGTCCTTATTCATTAGAGGTAACAATACATTATGCTAAAACCAAACACTTAAAGTGTTTTTGTTCATTTTAATTGTAGATTTATTTTAATTTAACAGATTTTTTTACATATATTTTTATTTTAGTGCATTACTTTCACCAAGGAGTTTATGTTTTTAATGCCATTTATTTATTTGTCTGTCAGCAGGATTACGGAAAAAACTACAGGTCTGTTTAAGAAGCTTTTTTGAGAGCCCATTAAATATTTGGAGCAGATACACAAATAATATTTTTTGTTAACTTTGCACAGGTTAATTGTAATACAGACATATATAGTGCTTGCCCTTACAGATTAGGATATCATAGAAAACACTTTGCACTTTGCGCTATTAGCCTTGGCCTTGGAGGACTGCACTCTCCTTTTCTCTTCTAGTTTCAAATGCGTAGACAAATGAGCAGGGACGGTATATCTATCAAATGAACCAACAAGAAAAAGTTCAAAACAACCTGTCATGAAAGACATGCTAAATGGCAGCGCTTTCCATACGCAGACAGCATGTAGCCTACTGAGGCATCAAATGACTGACAGCAGTTTACATCAAATACAGACCCGGTATAGATGTAACAACTCAACCAGAAAATTCTCTATATATATAACAGTACAGCGAAACCCGCTAACTCATGTCATCTGCTGCTCATCTTTCAGTTACAATCACAGAAGATATGAAGAATGAAGTTACATAATACAACAAACAGACCTTGTGTGATTGACTCAGTGGGAGAAGAAAAGTCATTTCACTGGTTTACATATAGAATATATTTCCGCAGCATGTGGGGGTAGACAGAATGTTACCAACACATTTCACTATGATGCCCAATTTAATACTAAGACCTCAAAAATGACCACAGATTTGACAACTCTTGTCTAACACAGTACCAAAAGGTTTGCCATACATTGAAAAAAAAAGGTCAATCCCAACGATTATATATACTTATCAGCTAAAGGGCTCTTGCCTCATTGCAGCAGTAGCCTATAACTGTTGCTCCCTCTCTCCACTGCCCTTAGTGCATCACCTTGGTTTTTGCTGCAGTATGTTCAGTTAAGTAGCTAGAAGTTAATGACGACGGTTCTGACTCCGAATGCTGCAGCTTAATCACAAAAACATGATTGTGTTTATAATCTAGTGCTCTCTCTGGGATGTAGCTGTTAGAAATGATTTTGAAACAATATGTTCTTACTTTTTATATCAAATAAAACATTAAATCAATCCATAGATGTTATAAACCACAGATGGAAACATGGGAGTACGTGGTCAAGTTTACAGATGTTTGCAAGGCGTCCAGTGTACTAAATCCATGAACCATCATGGCAAACAGAGTGCTGGACACTCATGACAGGGTCTATTTATTAGACCATGAGGAGCACTATTTCTTGAGATGCTGATGGACCCCTTGACACCTTAGGCTGATTATCCATATTTATGTGCCTGGCTACCCCACTGGCAACTGTCTGCTGAAAACTGCAAAAGCATTTCATATTCATCCTTTCTCATTCAATTAATTATAAATGAAGTGCGCCAGTCATTTTTGTTTTTGTTGGAACAGCAATGCATGATATGAGATCACTCCTTGTTTATATGGACTGATCTATAATCTGCTTTTCCAAATCACACTTTACACAAGTCTTCCTTCATTATCACAGCTGAAAACCACAAATCCATAAACTATATGTCGTTAATACTATGGGAACATGAATGTAGCTCATGTGACATTATCAAATGTCATTCTTGCTATGAAACCATCACATCCAGAATGACATTTACCTCATCTTAATCCCGTTCTTTGGTAGAACACCTT
The DNA here is from genome assembly GCA_028641955.1 of Protonibea diacanthus. Lineage (NCBI taxonomy): Eukaryota > Metazoa > Chordata > Actinopteri > Sciaenidae > Protonibea > Protonibea diacanthus. The sequence continues at coordinate 13,847,067 of CM053976.1, read as the reverse complement.
AACACATGGCATTAGTGTGAATCCTGTGTGATTACAGTGCGGTTCAAAAAGGGGCAAACAGGCAAAAAAAAAAAACTGAACTGTCGCCAAGAAAAAAGAGAATCAGTCAATAACCACATTTGGAGGGCAACAGACACACATTTGGCATTAACATCAAAATGTAAATGGACTGATGCTCTGAGCCAGATATAGTAAGCACACGGTGTACTGTAAACAGAGTTGAATCAACCTTGAAATCTATATCAAATCAACCAGGTGGCAGTTGCTTAGACGGCAACAGTCATGTCAAGCTTGCAGTCAGTTATAAATGATGTAAATACCAAAAAGAGCATACTAAATGGCAAACTGCAGTGCAGTTTGCCATTTAGTATGCTCAAAGAGAGGGAAACTGCTCCTGCAGTGTGTAAAACAGAGCAACAATGTCCACTGGAAATGTAGTCCATCTATATAATGTTAATGTGGAATGATCCTTCTTTTTAAGTGATTTTAACAACACACCACTTGCAAAAAATTCATACATACCCGATATTTTGAGAGGTCGATCCTCAGTGAGTTATGCAGCTGGTCCAGTAATTTGACAAATTTCTCCCTCTGTCAGGATGAGAATTTCATAATTCAATCCAAAGTGTCACCACACCCAAAGCATTGTGTCTACAAATTTACAACACTGCGTGGTTGGTAGCAATGCTATGCCGGCAGTGATTCATTTTTACTTCCTGGAACAAAATTGAATGGTTTAGCTCTATTGCCAGACTCGGCTTCCTGCCTGAAAATATTATTTGATGCCCTACAACATTAGCTTATTAAAAGTTCAATCAGAAAGCACTGGCAACCTTTGAGATTTTGTTGATTTCAAGGGTGCAACTTGCTTTAGACAAATAACTGTAAAGGAGAATGATGACAAAAAGTAGCAGTGTCAGGGGTTCAGTAGCAGACTATAAGACAGCAATAGACGTTAATTAAGTCTAACTGGAAACCACTGATAACCCACGTTTTCACTTAGCACTATATTGCTCTATATCACTGCTGTAATGCCTGCAGATGTCAGACTACAAGACAATAAAAGGTGCACTTACCCCAAAGTTAGATGCAGCAAATCGGTCAGAAGCGGAGGCAGTGGTTGTGGTGGTGGTGGTGGTGTGGGCGAAGTAGGCATTGATATTAGCAAGCAGGTTGCTCATCACTGCTGGCACGCCGGGGCACATGTATTTAGCGGACAGGCAGGAGAAATGCCTGCAGGGGTGAAGAAACATAGCATACATATTAACTAGGCAATTCCAGACAGAAAAATGTATCAGGTAATTGGCATGCTCTTCACTAATCCTCAAAATCCACAGTTATACAGAGATAAAAAAGAACATTGTTTCCTTGAAATATATAGCTGAAAAAATAGCCCAAACTCCATCTATTGCTTTGCACCGCAACTACGGTAAAACTGCTCAACAGAGAACATATTTTTAATGTTCTGGACAATTATTTCCAGTGGCAGAGATGGTACATAAGTAGTTCACTGTCCTGTTCATGCAATAAAAGCATGTCTTCAGTAACTAGCAAACAATGTCATAAATCACAGCCGTATCACACATACAATTAAGGACAGAGGGCGGCAAAGTAACGGATGGAGCAAGTAAACCGAGGGATCATGTGTGGGGGCTGAGATATAATCATATCCAGAGGAAAAGATGTGAGAAATGTAAATTTGACTGTGTACCATTAAACTTGCTTGTTTGTTTCATTCTGTGACAAATACCTCTGAGACCAACTCAAGCACAGGATGCTTACTTTCACTTCTCCACTGAGGTGAATCCACATATGTCAACGCAGCACAACGAGATCTCAATACTATGCAGTGCGCTAAAATCACACAAGTCATCATTCCCAGGGGAGGGACTGAAGCGGGGCTCTTTTACTGTTTCAAACTTGATATCTTCTGTTTAAATAAATCTTGTTTCCTTTTCTCCTGTCCCCAGCATCTTTTTAACTCACTGAACCTTAAACTACAGACAGCGAGAGGCACATCTACTTCCACTACAGATTTGCGATGATCTCTCTTGCGCTCTTTACCTGCACACACAGACACACATCTCCAACAGCACTACCCAGCAGTAATTAAGTGCTAGAGCCTGAGAGACCTGGTTTGAGCAGGGATCTCTGCTTCACTGAAGAGCATATGCTCCTTTTAACACTTCATGCTCCTGCTTCGCAAGCCGTGCGGAATGCCTCCTACATTATAATTCACTGGTACTTACAGTGTACATCGAGATGAGGCTGCCATCTCCATACTCGTTTATACAGAACATAAAAATTCATGTTTTTCTAGAGAGTATACCGTATTTGCAGCAGACAATAATGTACGCAAGGGCTTCTTTTCAGCTTCCAACATGACTCATTGCAACAAAAATCTGGATGGATTGGATGCATTGTTTTTCTTGTTTTGTTTTTTTTTTTTTTACAGTAAAGATGCCTCAGAGCTTAAAGCCAGAAAATGAAGGCTGTGCAGTTTTTTAATGCTCATTCTGAAATCTACAAAAAAAGAGAGATTTCACTGTAATCTGCTGAGCTTTGCATCAACAGAGCTTTAAAGATAAAAAGAATTAAACTTTCAGATACTGTTAGTTGTATAAATGAGCTTTTGGTCTCTGATATGATATGATATTAGAGAAAATAATGATATTTTATTCCATAAATATTTGAAGCTGTATGTTGAGGTTGGAGTATATAGATTTTGAAACTAGAACATCTTGCACAGTGAGTCATTGCTTCATAAAGCCCAAGTGTTAGAAAAGTTATGTGGAGTAATGATTACAGATTTACTCCCCCTCCTGAATGCAGCCCATGCACGCATACGTACACACACACACACACACACACACACACACACACACACACACACACACCTATTCACAAATAGAAACACAAACATGTTCTCATCGGGAGGCCAATTTAATTACTCTGCTTTCAGCCTCCAAATTACCCAGGAGCACTTGGGGTTAGGCAAGCAAAGAGAGTGATGATGGCATCCATTATATTCCCATGGTGCTTTTTGAGCTAGATCTCCTGAGCCAGTTTTCAAGAGGAAGACGTTGTATGTCCCAGTGTTACCCTGCCTTGCTTTTCACCAGCGGATGAGGTGCACTACGCACACATATCTTATGGCTATATTTCACGGTCTCAGATAGCTTGGAGAAATGAGAAAAAGATGATGAGAAATAGTGGGAGGATGGGAGGTAGGGAGCGGTGATAGAGTGAGATGAAGAAAAACGAACACAAGGGAGGGGTATGTTGGGGGTTGTTGTTGGGGGGCACAGGAGGGACTGTGTCTTCCCAGCTTCTGTGATTTATGCAGCCATCATGTCAGGAGTGACTGGGAGTCAAGGTTCTATGATGGAGAAAACTGAAGGGATGTGCCTTTCATAAATTCCTGATGAAGCATAATAAGCGCTGATATGAGAAACACCAAGTTTAAATTAGGTTCAAGCCTGAAGCATTAACTCTACCTGAGATAGCTGGAAATAGCTACTTAGTGCTTCAGTTATCTGCAGTTAAATAACCCAATAATTCATTATATGTTGCAATGCTGTGTCACACTGACATCACTCTGTCACCTAGCAACTCTGCGCTAGTTTGCAGCATTAAAACAATCAAATGCGTCAACAACACCTATGCTATATACACATTGTTGTAGTGAGTTTCACTCTTTACTTATGCGCTGAATGAAGCTTTACAGAGCTCAGCAGAAACCCAATGACATGTTGGCGAGTGGGAGGACACATAAAAAAGTTGCTGTGGAATATATGAGGTCAAGGTGTGATCACTGGGATCAGAACAGTGGGAGTTTACAGGGCCTAGTGGGAAGAATCTAAAAATCAGAAACAGGGTAAGGTATACTAAGACCTACTGACAGAATCAGTGGCCTCCTTTTTCTGCGGGTCATCAAAACACCCAGCAGTATGAACATTTTATGTGGTTCAATTTTTAACATTTCTCCAGCAAATTATATCAAGACCATAAAAAACTTAATTCCCCAGCGCAGATTCATCTCAGGGACACGTATGGTCAGATTTATGGACATGAAAGCACAAATGTGAGCTGTGCCTTTCATTCAATTTGCCAACACAATCTGTGTGTAATTAGCATCTGATTTACTACAGCAGCAGCTAATTACATAGTCAGCTACTGGGACTGCCCAGCAAGCGTGTTCTACAAGGGAAGGAGCTTAAAATGTGTAGTTTGAAGATGTGATTTGAGGCTGCAATCACAATGTGGTGATGCCACAGACACTGATGAACTCATTACTAGTCAGTGAATTAAATGCAATAAAAAGCCATATGCAAACAATAAACACGATATAAGGGGTGTAATGCAAAACTACTACTATTTTTATTTCACTAAAATATATGTAGATGTGTGGCAGATTATAAAGCATAACTTGCACACAAAAGGCTGTATATACAATGGAGAGAGGTCCTGATGAATACAGTGAATTGCCTGAAGTGTCTATGACAAAAGTGTGGAAGCTAAAAATCTTAAAAGTTCTTAAAGTTCTCTCCCATTTTGCATCCACTTTAAATTCATGATTTTCTTGAGGGGGTAGCAGCAGGGGACACTATATAGATTATATATGAGAAACACAGGACACAGGAGTTAATCTGTCTGCTGTATAAAGACAAAAAAAAAAAGAAGCTTGAATCGTGGATCAATACATGCTGTGATGATGTAGACTTCTGCGGGGGTAGCCTCAACACTGCACAATGTAACATGTCATTGCATGACCTTGATCAATATTCAATGATTTTAATGTTTTAGTGTGTCTTTGCATGTGCTAATGCGTGTGTCTCCGTGTGAAGGAAACAAAGATAGAGACTTTTATGAATGGACGGGGTCACAGGAGATCAGAGAGACAGAGAGAGAGAGAGAGAGGGAAATGAGACTTTTTATGTGTGTCCATGATCAATGTGACCAAGGCAGGTTGGGAGTTTTTCCAGGAGACCAGCAATTAATCAATCAAACTTAGGAGCTCGATAGTCCTCTAAGCTCTGATTCTGCTGAGGAGACATCTTTACTACTCCTCTTCTCCTTCTGCTCTCCTTCCCTCATCTCCTTCTCTCCTCCACTCTGCCGAATGAGACAATGACAGATTGGTTAGGTAAAAGGCCTTAGATCAGGGTGGTACTAACGTCATAGCCTGATAGATGGACTCCACTCCGTATCTCATGGCAAACTCATCCACTATCTCCTGAGACACGTCGTCAAAGTAGACCTTCCACGCCTCGTCCCCTTTCACCTGCGGGATCTTCACTACCCCGCTGTTCTTCACCTCGGTCAGGTAGTGGAACAGGTTCTGAGTGGTAGGAAGATAAGACAGAACAGGTTACGATGATGAAGCACAGTGTCACAACATGTAATAAAACCGACGTTTCTTGTGTGATGCACTGTACGCCAGCAAATGAAGCTGTTATCACAGGTGGAGAAATCTCCAGCATCTTTTTTCTCCAATGCTATAAATATTGATTGCTGTCCAATGCAATCACAACAAATCATGTTTTCTCTAATAAATGTCTTTGCCGACTTAATGGTTAACTCCCCAAAGACAACTGGAGTTGAATGAGAACCAATTTTTCCTAATGCTGAATCACAATATGATGGTCACCTCATGTAAACAGGTGTACTGGCCGTGAGGAGGAACCACATTCTCTTCCCCTTTCATCTCCACACTGATCTTGAGTCTGATGGCGCCAGATACCGCAGACTTGTCTGTCCTTTTGTCTGTAACACAGAACGATGCTTGATTAGTCAAGAGGAAATTAACAGAAAAGTAACTAATAACTGCAATTCATGTATTAAGTATATTGGCTAACTTTATAAAATTCACACACACTAATTAGATGAACATACTGTATTTACTCACTTCTTCAACTTTTCCAACACAGCCCCAAAACACATAATAACATCTCTGTTTTCTTTATCTTGGATGATACAGTAAACTAACTGATTAAACGTTTCCTATACTTCTTACAACATTCAGTGAAAGAATGTACAATTCAATAAACAGCAACATTGTCCCCTGTGGTAGAAATCTGTCCTTGACCAGCCCATAACAGAATGACACATAAAACACTAAAAAAAGAAGACATTAATGACACCATATAAACCACAAAACATTAATGACAGGTAACATTAACGGCATGACATCATGTCCTGTCAAATGACATCATATCTACACTCACAGCCTTTTAATATAATAGAAAACACTCCAACAATATCACTGGTTATGACGGGCTGTATGTTTGGAGTAATTAAACATGTGCATACAAATATTAGAAATAATATAATATTAATATTATGCACATATACTGTATGTGTACATGCTCGCACACACATACACATTCCTGGCAGGTTTGAGAGCTAATGACTCCACAGCTGCTGGGGTTTGTTACCGATTTTAAATGACCCCCCTCTGCGCTCTCATAAACAATTCATCTCTGATGTGTCAAATGAGCGATGTTCTCCTCCACATTCAGTTGGTCAAGAGACAAGTGAAAAATAATAACGTGACAAAGCAACAGAGAGGTGTAAACACAAAAGCCCAGGCTGAAGAGGGACTGAAGAGGCTTAGGGAGAGGAGAGCAGCTGGAGGGGTGGACACCCACACCAGCAAAGGCCTGTTTAAACATTCATTGTGGACATTTAAAAAGCACAGAGTAGCAACAGTGCACAGGGTCACTATTACCACAAATTGCTTCCTTTTAGCTGGAGAGGCAAACAAAGACAGCGCCCACCAGTCATAATACTTCAACAGAAGTGGGAGCTCCCATTATGCTGCCATTCAGCCTCATACAGTATGGAGAAACCAGTGATGTATGAGAGTGGAAACAGTGAAAGACCCCGCATAAACAGCCTCAGTATCAAAACTGAACCACAGGTCTCTGTGGCTTTTTATTACATGGATAGTGATGGTGATCTCAACAGGACCACACTTTACCTGACTGTACATTTATCCTCATATCCTGTTACATGCTGTAATGGGAATGTGTACAAGTGTGTACAAAAATATATAGAAAGAGTTTAAATTTGTTCTTTTTTGGTACCGACAATTATGTGTCTATAACATTTTGCATCAGCAAATTTGATCATTTAACTATTTCAGTCATATTTCAAGCAAAAATGCCAAATATCCCCTGGCTCCAGCTTGTGATTCTTTGTTTTGTAAGACAAACCGAGCTAATTTAGGCCATTGCCAATCCTCAGAAAAATATGACAATGCCATCTTTTCAATAACAGAGAAAATCGATAATGAAAGAAACCATTAGTTGCAGCCCTACAGCACCAAAAGTGTAGTCAGATTCTTAGTCCTGTTTACGTGTTTTTTTTTCTTTTAAATGACTGATTTAAATTATAGTTCTTCAGTTAATCAATATCTCTTGTAAGAAGACTCTCATAATCAATGGGTAACATACCTAGATTGTACCAAACGTCCATCTCTCCGCTGAGAGTGCGAACCTCGATGATGGTCTGGCCCAGGAAATCGTCTGACTCACGTTTGAAATGCTGCTTCACCCGTGATTTGATGTCATCGTCCTCATCCCACACACGTACCTTGATGCGGTCAGTGGCGTTGTGACATTCACTGCGATGTGGGAGATGATTATGCCAGGTCAGAACAATGACAACAACAACATCAACAGCAGCAACATATTCAACGACAGCTCATCAGGTTGGGGTGTTCAGCGGAGCGGAATGTACTGTAAATGTACTTCTGAGAGAATGTGTTTATTTGTGCACATTGGTGTGTATGTGTGAGTGTGCGAGAAGGGTCCTCTGCCTGAAAGGAAGAATTATACCAAGACACTGCATGACCTTTACTCTGCATCTCTGCATTTCTCTCACTTCCAATTCATGCTGAAACCATCAGAGAAGAGCAGGGAGTTTCTCGACAATGACTGTTGCATTCATAGCAAAGATTATTTATTTGTGAAAGCTTTATGTCCATCTCTTTGGTCCTCCTTGCATTAGCAGCTGACAGACGCTTAGCAATAATGACTCTGCTAAATAGAAAGAGGTGGCCAAATCACTTAGCTTCAGACGGGGTCAGACTGTTCGGCTCTGGAATTAAAACCGACAGATTACATTTTGTTCTAATGACATCTTGGGTGCGACAGCCAGAAAAACAGTATCTGCAGTATTTTTTAACTAATCCTTTTCCGGGTGAAGCACTGGCTGCAGATGCTGCTGCACTACTCCAGGACTTTGCTCTCTGCCAAGCACACAGTAATGTATCGCTCTATTAATCTACATCCCTGTAGTAAGGGGAAAGAGTTTTATTACAGCCACCACTGGAGTCTCATTACAGGTGTGAAGCCTGGCATGCACACACACACATACAGAAAATCTTAGTATTAGTACACACATTCCAATTTAGTTCCTAAATAGTTTTATTAGTTACAGTACTAAAGAGTTATTAAAAAGTAAAGTATTACTAATAACTGTTAAAGCAGGCAGGTCCAGAAGAGCTAAAGATCTAACATATGACTGTATAAGTTATGTATATCTTTGCTCGGTGTTACTACTTAGACTGTCCTGATGCAGAAGCCTGGTGCCTCAAGTAGAACAACTGCTGCCAGCAAATACTATTTTGCACCGAGGTTGAGCTCTACAGCACTTAAAAGAAAATCACCTTTTCCTCTTCAACCTGGTTTCTAAGTTTCAGAGTTCTGATACTCCGCTAAACAAAGACAATAGGATTTACAACATAATAATAGGATTTATTGGGATAAGCATAGCAAGGCTTGCACAGGATTTATAAATGTTCCTATTTTAGACATTTTCTAAATTAAATGTTTAAATTATTCTCCTGGAAACTCATTACATTGCCAACATGCCCTTTGTCATATTTATTATTATTATTATTTACAGCTGTGTGGGGAAAAATTTAAGAGCATAATGGAAGGTCAAGGCTGATAAGTAACTGGTAGATTGAGTGGTGATATTCCTGTTGCTGTTGCATACCTGTACCGACCAAGGAGAATAGCCTGGCTAAAAACAAACAGACAGAAGCCTGGTCAGCACAACAGAGAGGTCATTCAGAATGAGAATCCACGTTCTGCTAAAGCAGTAAAGCACTAAAGGATTTAAAGAGCAAAGACCTGTGTTGTCTATACTGATAGATGCCAAGTGTAAAGCTCTTTTTAGCCGAGTGTGCATCTCTAAAATCTCTGCAGTGCAGCTGGTGTGTATCATGTCATAACTGATAGCAATTTCCTGAGCAATTAGGTAAGCACCAGTTTCTTTTACTTATTCACTGATGAACAGATGATTTCTTTAATCTTAGCGGGGATTATCTGGTTGGATAGAGGTCAGATTAATAGACAGCACTCACAAGTTGAACTTCTCATCCCAGACTGGATTAAGGTTGCCGAAGATGGTCTTTGTCCTGCGTTTGGTCTTGCCCACCTGGACGGTGACGTAAGGGTCACTGGAGCCAGTTTTGTCCTTGGCCTGTAGGCCCTGTGCACTCATGACTGGAGACAAGACAGGGTCGGAGAACAGTGAATAGTCACATATGTACCACAAGCGACTTATTTGAGTTTTTTGAAAACTTGGTGTTATAGATGGAAGGTCCCTTGTCCTGAACTTATTAGAATATTAGATTATTTTTTAAGTCAAGAATAAAGAGTATTGCTAGATGAGGTTTACCTATTTCTATGTTTCATTTCACTGCTTACTACTCTAGTTGGCTGAGAAGAATCAAGACCTCATCACTGCCTCCACTGCCTACAACAACTTGCACCTGCCAAAAGCTGAGGCAAAAAAAAAAACAAAAAAAAAACGGCTCAGTTCATTGACAGCACCCATGATTTATCTCTTCCCTGAGCGTGAAGGGTTGAGTATATCTATGTTTTGTCTATCCAGACTATATGAGGTTCCCAACCTTGTGTATCTGCCCACTGTTACAACATGTCTATGCTGAGCCTCTAGACTCTAAAGTTTCAAATAAATATCCATGATTCAGAATCTTACTTCCACACACACACACAAAAGGGAAGGTGCAGAGAAGGAGAGACAGTAGTATTTCACAGCGCCATAAAAGGGAAAAAGGACACTGGGGCATTAAATATGCATAAGTGACAGTCTAAATAATTCAGGGTACATATATATATCCCCCAGCTCAATGCTGACAGGAGTTGGTGGGCAGGATATAGAGGTTTAGGAGCCATGGCCTGGTTGCTCCAGTAGTAATCAAGATCAAATGCCTTCTGTAGTAAAGGAGGCAGCAACTTATATATAGATGAGTCATTATGCTTGAAATAGTGCTCAAATTATCCAACTGCATCCAAAACCCCCACCCACACACCTTTCTATGTTGGAATTAGATGTTGCATCCAATATTTTTTATAACTTTTCACAACTGATGGTCTGACATGTGCAGAGGTGAAAAAGTATGCAAACAACTATTTCTGTCACATTTCCTACAGTATGTACAAACAAGTGCAACAACATGAATTCCTTTGAGGGAAGACTGTCAAAACGTGCACGATTATCGCTTCTCACCACTCTTTAAAGGCAGCTTTTTGCCCGGACTTCCAGAGTTTTGAGCATTCCCCCAGCTCTGAGTGCTTTGCTTATCAAATCCTTTATTGAGTTATATCCTTAAATCTTTTATTGAGTCTATTTTGGTTCATGTTCTCACAATTTTAAGTAACAAAAGTGGGAAATAACCAAGATGACTTCCTGTTATACTTTGTCTTTTTCTAGCCAAAAAAGAGAGAGAGAGAGAGAGAGAGAGAGAAACTTGGCACTTGGATTAATTCTTAATAAGTTGTTTGTTTGTTTGTTTTTTCTTCTTGTTTCGCCATTTTGGAGCAGCAAATACAGTATAACAGAAGAATTATAATTAAGATTTTTATTGATTACATAAGATCAGCCAGCATACCCAGAAGCATAACCAGTGAAGTATACACTATGTTTTACCATTCAATGCATTGACCTCTATTAGGATGGGTCTGCATAAGGCTTTATAAGAAAATGATATAATTAAAAAATAAAAGAAAATGAAGACAAATAGTACATAATACATACAATAACATAATATACTTATACCTACGTTCATGTTTGTGTGATAATATTTTGATATTTTTGATTAGCTTATTATAGTAGCTACTGTATGTCAGATCAAGTTTCATATTCACTGCCAGACCTTGTAGTGAGCACATTAACCAAACGCAGAATATCTCATGGTCGCTGTCAGTGCTGCAGAGTGAATGCCAGTCGGTGTCTATCTAATAAATGGTGAATAAATAACAACTCAATAACTACATTTTAAAATGGGACGTTCAATAAGCTCCTGGAAAATTGATCGAGGCAACCCTGACTCTTTCCAATGTCGTTCTCACTGCCTTCTTTCCTCTCTCTCTCTCTCTTTTCTTCACCTTTTCCTCTCTTACAGTCTTCTTCCTCCCCATCCTTTCCATCTCTCTCTATTTGCCTCCCTCCGTCTCTGTTTCTATTTCTCTCTGGTGTATTGACACTGTGAGAAACGCAAGGTGAGCAATAAATGAGCTGGACCTGGCACAGTTACCACAGAGATGGATTGAAGTCTGAGGTTGAGGTTACAAAGATAACTTCCTGACCTTCGTTTTTCCAGTTAACTAGAAATAAAATGAAACACAGCGAATAAGTGATAGCATGTACCATGTGTGAAAATAAAGTTCTGAAATGAACGAAGAGCCTTGCAATCCTCAAGGATGATGTTGTTTTTAGGTTTATGGTTTTCAAAAGTAGGATAAACAACATAAGTTGTGTGATAAAACATAACTGTGTGAAATATAACAAAATATATAACATTATATTAGAGATACACACATGGGGTTCAGTTCTATTGTTACTAAACTATGGTAACCAGAGACAACAGATGTTAGATAAGAAAAGGAAGAAAACTGCTTCCTATTCATTTTCCCTTTAAGACTCTGAAAAGAGAAACCTTTTAATCTGAGGTGTTAAATGAACCTAATCAAAGAAAAAAAAAATCCTTCTGAACGTGCTGTGAAATGCTATACTGTCAAACCGCACTCAGGGGCACAGCATTTTGATTGGCAGCTCTGAGAGAGCTTGATGTGCAGCTACAGGGGAGTTCGTTTCACACGAAAAAAAAAAATAGAACTCAGAAAACACAAAGATCTCTGGCAGTTGCAGCAACTACTCTTCCACTCTATTCTTCTTATCATTGCCTCTTTATTACCGCCTCTCTGTTGCTTTGTATTTACTGTGTCACAGTTTGGAAAGCAGTGTTGCAAGCTGATAAGCTCTCCCACTGCTTAACTTGTATATTGTTTTCATTAAGGATACGAGTCACGGAGCGCTAATGAAAACATCACAATGTGATATTAAAATGATGTCGGTCGTTGTCTAGGTACATGAGTCAAGTAGAGTAGATATAGTAGATAGATATCACATGAGTCTAAAAATTCAAAATCTCTGTAAGATTCATCCAGTTCATCTAATTAAATGTGCACTGCTGCTTGTGATTCAGTGTCAGAGGTTAATGACCAGGATTGTGAGGTTAATAATAAGTAAATACTAATTAGAATAATAGTGTTTGTCATTTGAGATAAGCCTGACTTGTAATGGCAGTTTTGTTGATTTGGCACTGGAGGCCTGAACAAAGGGTTATAAGTCATGGTCCAAAGGTGAAAGGTCGCCTGCAGCAGTATCAATACATCGCTACTTGCAAAGCATTCATCGCTATTCAATTGACTGATGATTCAAAATGAGGGCTAATGAAAACTCCAGATCATAACTGACAGATTGTCTTATGGCAAGATTCATAATTGATATTTCAGTGGATGCTTTGAAGAATGTACTTTCTGACGTAATCACAGATATAATCACAAGCTGACCTGTGATGTTGATTTTGGCAGACCACTTGGAGGTCCCATCCAGCACAGCCTGCTTGGCTGTCTTCAGATGGCTGTTGAATTCTTCTTTAGTGACGTGGAACATCTCCTGGATCACCTCAAATACTTCAGGACGGTTCTTCTCCCTTATCTTCATACGCTCCTTCATAGCCATGATAATATTCTGGGTTTTGTCCTCTGCCCCGTGCTTGGAGCTCTTCTCCACTGCCCCTGAAACATAAAAAGAGTTTGAGTGTTGTGCCTAAGTAGTCTGAATATTAAATACCTAGGCACTGAAATAAAAACTGCTGAGCCGGTGATCCAATCACTGGGTATCTATCATATGTACTGTATCTTCTTTTTCAAATGACTGTGTTTAGCAAACTTTTATTTCTTTTAAATATCATAGAGTGCAATACTGTGTTACAGCATCTAGCAGCTCATCTAATGTGCCACTATGACGTGAGTGTGTGAGCATGTGCGTAAGATAAGAACTCATGAATTCACGTGTTAATGTTGCTGTGTATGTGTGTGTTCATTTATGTGTGTCTGTAAGACAAAAGTAGCACATCTGGGGGTTAATTCTCCGTATCTGATCACAGTGTCATGTAACTACAGTGTCTTCGTGAGTGCAGATAGAAATGTGATAAAGATGAATCACAGTTTGAATTATAAAACATAGTTATGCTAGAATAAAACTATTATAAACATTGCATTTTATAAGAGCCAGGGTGTAGCTAATCCACTTAGAGTGTGTGAGGATTGCCGTGAGGATCATCCTGAATCCTACATGTCACATTGTTCCCATTAGTGTACACTGTAACAACAGGGTTGTGCCTGATTGGAAAAGCTGATTGGAGAATGTAATGAGTGCCTGTGACTAAACGAGTAAGGTAAATGCACCATGTCACTTGTAGCGCAATGACTGCAAGGGAATATGCGATACATATTACACAAATCCCTGTAAGAGCATTCATGTGTAGGATTTACAGTATAGTGTTGGTATTTATAGAAATATAGAGAAGAAATATGTAACACTAAAACATTACAGATGAAGTGGCACACTAGCACTGAGCGCACTTAACAGATACCCAGAAATAGCATGATGTTAACAGGTTTTTATAATGATTTATAATTTGTCTATTAGCCAGCAACGCAAAAAACATGAGATTGTAAGACTATGGAAAAACATGTACCAAAATGAACATGAATACAGCTTAGAAATTTAAACACATGTTAGATATGATGTGGACAGGGTCAGCAGAAAAACATATTTTAGTCATGTAAAGAAACAACTGCTTTATCTTATCTTCATCTTATCTTTCTCTTGGTACTACATTGTGTCAAAGCCGTAGAACTAAGCACAACTGTGCCACGCACAGCTGCCACAGATCTGACAGCAAGGTACTGTAAAGCCGTGAGAATATGCTCACCATAGCGTACACTTAAACAGATATTGATTTCTTTAGGTGGGCCCTTTTCATGTGGCTAAAACACATTTGTCTGCTGACCCAGTCCGCAGCAGTCCTTTGTCCTTCGATATGCTTCTCCAGTTCGGGAGCATGCTGAATGCAGTGGTGTTGTATGAGGTGCTATCCCTTCAAGCCACGATTCATACTTTCACACAAACCAGTGCATCCTCGCAAAGGCAAGTGAGACTCAAAGTCTCTGTGAACAAGTGTTAAAGGATGAACCTTGTTCCTTACTTTGTAAACAATCTGCATTGAGCAGGTCCTGGCACTTTTCGTGACATTTAACGCCACACTCTGAGCAGCGCATGCCCTGACGGGCGATGCCCCACAGCAGCCCCTCGCACTCATGACAGTAGGTGGGTGCAGTCGCCGTCCACACCTCGAAGTTATGGGGTGTTGTGGATGAAATTGGATAGATCAAGGCCTGGAGAGTCTTCTTGAAGACATGTAGTTTCTGAAAAGAAATAAAAGGCATTGCGAAAGTGTAAGAAATAATAAGGTATGATGACAAAATGATGAACAATATAGGGGGAAACAGAAACAGAGGATGTACAGCTGATTTTGTTAAACTCTCTAGGGCACTGTGAGATGGGGAAAAAAAGATTTAATAACAACTCCAAAAGTCAATAGAAAACAACGTTGTACCTAAATTGCTTTTCAGAAATGTTGAATACATCTTGAGATAAGTAATAAAAAAACGGAATACTTTTGCCTTCCTGCTGAGGGACCACAATAGCTAACATAAAGTCCTGGTTTAAGTTTTGAAGTTTAACAGAAACAGCTCCAGTGGGATTAATTCATATTGATCTGCAGTCTGAGTTAAATTTAAAATATACTTTGGTATAACAATAATCTTGGCAATTATATAAATTGGCTGCAGTTATCACTCATCAAAAGTGCAGCAATCTTCAGCTTCTTTTATTAAAGCAGGCGATCTAACGGATTACGTTATTCCAGGAGATAACTTAGAGGGGGCTCTGTTGATCCTTTTCTGATTACCTTATCATTGATAAAGACATCAGATGTATGAGAAGAAATCACGCTTACGTCTCATTAAACTTAGATTAACAACATCCTTAGCCCACAGACTTTGTTCACATTGAGTGGTTTACTGACTAAAGCTCCAGACCAAATACTGAAGTCTACTAGAGGTCTGTCTGGACCGATTGCTGCGTAACAGAAGCCTCTTCAAATTGAATGCTTTACTGCAGCAGCCCTGCCATCCACAAGGACTGGAAAACGGACCGGGACTTGCCAATTCTTGAAGGCAGAATCAATGGATGCTGTAAATAAGGTTTTTAAAAGTGAGCATTATCCAGATTGAGAGAGAGAGAGAGCAGGCAAGAGAGAAAGTGACAGAGAAAGGGAGGGAGATGTATGGTGGTTAAATAAATCTTCAAGTGGTACTTGCTCTCCATTCCACTCCACCCTTCTCCTCCACTCCTCTCTCTGCTGACAGCCCCCAGAGTGTTTTAACACCTGAACAGTAGCTCTGCACTATACAGCGAAGGCTACTGCACCACTCACTCGGACCCACAAATATACACACACATACACTCACACAGAAGATTAAATGACACCAGATGACAGGACAACAAGGCTATCTAACACTGCGAAACCTTGCTGATGCAACAGAGAGGCTTGCTGAACCCCGGAGGACCTTTAATGAAACATAGAGGGAGACAGAGAGATTTCTCTTTTAATCTTAGAACGATGAGATGAAGCAGATGTCTGAGATTTATCCACAACTTACACGAGAGCCAGACCAGGGCTGCACCCGGAAGCCTGCTCCTCAACAAATTTAATACTGAACCGTCTGATAATAACTGCAGGAGCTGAGTGAGCCAAAATTTCTATGAGCGTGGGAAATCTCAGAGACCTCTCAATATCTGTTTTCTTTCGTCAGAGAGTTAACTTATCGGGTAAATATCTATCTTTTCAGCCTCTATTTTACCAACCTACTGAATGTTCTGAATGGTACTGGGCATGTTAGCTGAGCTTTGGCATTTTTTTTGACCACTTCGTGAATAGTATTTTACGATTCAGCTATTTCACTGACACAGTCTGTTTCTGTCTTTTTAGATTCGCCTCTCTGTCTCTGTTTCTCTCTCTCTCTCTCTCTCTCTCTCTGTCTCTCTCTCTCTCTTTGGTCTCATCATTCCCAGTCCTGACACTACGTGTCACACTGTGCGGCAGATGTGGGAAGAGTGCTGCATGTGTGAGTCTCATGTGTTACACTGGGAGGTAACACTGGTGATTTTGTGCAAGACACTGCTGGAATTGATTGACAGCTGCAGCCTCTGCCTGAGAGCAACATGACAGAGAAGAATCTAATCTGTCCTCCTCCTTTCACCCCTCCTTTCCAATTTCACCACCTATTGTCCTTGTCAACCACTTCACTGACACTGCCATCCTCCTTCATCCTGTTCCAGCCTTCGACACATCTAATCTTTTGCTTTAACTACTGTAACATCTCGGCCCTAACAGAGAATCCATGTTTTCACAAAGAACATGGTCTGGGCATGAAATCTAGTCAGCTGCAAGATTTTACACTCAATCTAATGTTCTTTTCTGTCGGGTAACATTCACAAAACTATCCCAGAATTACTTACTTAAGTCACAGGTAAGCAAGTTAAAATCAATGTAGTGTATTTTTAAAGCTAACAACCTGCTTGATGATACCTGAACTGACTCGGAGCAACACAGCATCACATCTTATTTACAGACAGTCCTTGACCCATGTCAGATCGTGGTTCCCTCTCTTTGTCCCTGTCTTTGTCAAAGCAGGTAAGTTTGGATGTATGTTGACAGTCACTGTTAAAAGGCTTCGGTGCTCAGATCACATGCAGCTCAGAACATTGAGCAGACACACGTGTCGTTAGCCAGGCCACACATAATGCTCCTTTCTGCTCTAAAAAGCAGATGCATTGGAAACATGATGCAAAAAGAGCACATGATCAAGAGAGAGAGAGAGAGAGATACTTCTACATGTCAGCAATGACAGACTAAGACAAGTGAATCAAATTAAAACGTCCTAAGTCGAAAGAGAAACAAAATGAGCCAGACACGAGGCAGCAAGAGGAGAAGGAAGCACTCTAAATAGGTTCAAACATCTCTTCAGGGAGTGCAGATTGTTTAACATGGCTGCCTCATCAGTGACATCAGGGCCATGAGGTCATGATGGCAAATCAGTCCTAGCTCTGATATTCTCTCATCATTTCCCTCCTTTTCTCACCCTTCACTTCTGTTCCTCTTCCTTTCTCCTCTCTTCTCCTAATTCCTCTACACTCTTAAACAGCATATGGTCATTTACTGAGTACTCTCGCAGTCCTCACAGGAAAGCACTCTCCTGGATTTAATGCAGCAGATAAAACTCTGACATCTGCTCGCCCTACTTACCAAGACCACACAATATGCAGCTTTGCTCGGAACTCAATTCCCCTCGACCACCAATTATAACTCTCTCTTAGCTCTTCCATGTTTACCCTGAATCAGACTATTGGACATCTATGCCTAAAGTTCAACTCCTTACTTTCTGCCGTGAAGCAATCTCCAAATTTGCCCAAGAAGCAGTACACTAATTAGAACAGAGCATCTTTCATCTCTCATCTGGGACATGAGTTGTTCATCCCTAAAGCCCCTTTAATCAACTCCATTGCTATTAGTAAGCAATCAAGACCATGTCACTTTAGTACAACTGGGCATGTGGACCACAAAGACTCAGTCAAGCATGTGGTGTAGATAAGTGATAGGGACATGTACACAAATCAGTGTGCACAAATGGAGTGGCACGTCTCTCATTTGAAAAGGTGAAATATTTGTGCGCGATGTACACAGCGTATTTAAACCCAGTGTAATCTTGTAGGCTTAGGCAGCCCCTGGTTGCACATCAGTGGATATGAAATTGTCTGCTTATTTGTCTTGTTGGGAAACTGCTTTCCCCTGCTGTTTGCCTCCTATAACACAGTCTTCCCTCTGGGAGGGAAGAATTGCAATCAATTAATGCAGAGAGAGCTTTGGAGGTCAACACAGAAATGTCTCACACCATCGACTGAGACTTTCTGCCCTTTTTTCTATAGCCCTGTCTTCGTCAATGCACAGTGCTTGTTGTTAATCATAGGGTGTTGTCTAAATGAAATGACGGGGCCATCTATTGAACTGAGCCACATGATCTGACCGACCAGCTGTTGGCCACAGAGACTATTTTAATAAACTACGTATATACTATACACAGAGACAGGCAGACAGACAGACCATGGCATGGCATTTATAGATCTAAAGAAATGAGTAACTAATGCATGCATCTCATTTTCATTTTGGAACCCTGTGTTCCTGGCAACGTGATCCCACGCCTGGAAGTACAGCGGCTGCAGAAAAACAGCACAGCCATAAAAGTATGTCCGGGTCTCAGCACCCTTCTCTTCAAACACCTCCTTAACTATAATGAGAGCATGTGTGCAGCACCTCACATCCCTACAGAACCACCCTGTCCCCCATTACCCACCAAGAGTCTAAAATAAACTGATAATTATTTTCCATGCAGGCAGAAATTTTAGTCATACTCACCAGGTCCTCATTATTGAGGGTGGACCGGTTCACCAGAGCAAACGAGATGCCTGCCTTTCGAGCAGTTAGGGTCTGAGAGAAGTAGTAGTAGTAGAAGTAGAAGAAGGAGAAGAAGAAGAAGAAGAAGAAGAAGAGAGATAATAAAAAGTGATTAATCCACTGATCCTGCAGTTTAATGCAGAATTTTTGATTCTATTTTGTAAAAGAATGACAAAGCCTGAGTAGAACTGAATTACAGAAATAACATAATGAGACAAAACACCTATTGCTCTCAACCTATGCACAAACACAGATGAACCATTAGCTTACCAAAGCCTGTGATTTCCAGGAGGCCATGAATAGAGAATGAAAGAAAGAAAGTAATTGAATTAGAAGAGGAGTGGGAGGTTGAATGCTGAAAGTACAAACAGCAGAGGAATTGTATGTATTATCCATACTGAGCGCATAGGTGTCTCAACTGCCATGCAGGACTGCTGATTAGGGCGTAGAGCTCTAGAAAGATTCAACTATCCATCAAGAGAGATTACACAGCCGTTGCATGATTCTTTATCCACTCATGCACTGGAAGTTACTAAACTGCAGTCATGCTTGGCATTTATATTAAGTTCTCTGTTGGATGAAGCTTTGATCATATTTTCTGCTGTCTGCTCTGCACATTAGTTTAACACAAACAGAGGAACACTGAAGACACACACACTCACGTATGGGTGAAGCCAGCTGCACTGCACGACACCGACTCTCTCTCTCTCTCTCTCTCTCTCTCTCTCTCTCTCTCTCTCTCTCTCACACACACACACGCACACACACACACCCAAGCAAGTGCTCAGACATTCACAAACGTACTGAAACATTAAATAGGACACGCCCACACAAGGCACTCTCACAAACACAAAACAGGAAACACACACGCACAGACGTACAGATATACACACACATGTAAATTAGATGTTATATTAATATCCATTGAGTTTGGTGACCAGAGATTGTTAAACATTTATCCCATAGTGGAGGAAGTTACGTAATAGAGGAATGCAGACATGGACAGCTGACAATATTGGATCAGTCTTTACCACGACCCCCTTGTCTGTACAGCCCAGCTATGGTAAAGATCCATGGAAGTCATGGAGAATGTAAGAGGGAAAGTGACCTCTACATGAACTGTGAGTGTTTATGTAAGTTTATCAACATGCACCAGCACTGCTGAGGATGCTACGGGCAATACAGTATGACCCTGTATGTCCAGATATTGTCTCTTAAGCTACAATATAGTGTTCAATGCTTCATGAATCCAGTTTCGACTTTCTTTTTTTGTTCGTTTATGTTTTAGCATCCCGCCATAGTAAGGGGGAACCCTGCTGTCTGTTCCAATCAAACGCTGTTGCTGCCCTGAAGCAATCACACAGCAAATGGGGGACATTGACAAAGGAGAGGCATGAAAAGGGGACCAATTCGTTTGCTGACTACTGACTTCATCCCACGTGTAAAAGGCTTGCTCAGTGTCACTTTTACATGATTTAAAAGCCTCACACAGTTAAATCACAAGTCAATGAAGTCTCTCGGATATATTTTTGGGCTGAGTTGTCAACATTTCAAGTTAAATAATGTAATTTTTCGTCACCTGCCGAGCAAAAAAAAAAAAAAAAAACAAGAAGAAGAAGAAAGGAAGAAAGAAAGGAGGAGAAATGTCCAAGCATCGGCGAGGCTGAAATCTGACAACTCACTGAAAAATATCACCCATAGCTGTTATGGGTCTATGTAGGAATGGCAAATATACACGCAAAATCCAAAAAAATAAAAAATAAAAAACGACAACCCATACTTACCAAGACATTGTTGGTTATTAATTTCATGAGAGATATGGACAAATACAGCATCAACTCATGTCGTTCACTGCGATATAAACATTCATCAGCATCTACGTGTATGACATCAACCTTCATAATCATATTATTTGACAAGAAAACTCAAAATTTTTAAAGAGTAGACTGTTGAAGTATCAAACAGGTTGTTTTTAAGTAACTTCGTTTAAGAGTTCTGCATCCTTTTGACTAAGAAACATAAAGATGAGAGACAAACGTACACAAGACAGACAGACTGTGCAGCACATAAAGGACAAACAGTTATAAACAGACATGAATACTATTTTCATCACAACAGCCTGTTGTCTTTCGCAGAGACTAACCATGTGGCACTGTGCTAAAGTGGACTGCACTGCAAAAGGCCTCTCTCTGGGATATGTTATGACACATTATGTTACAATAAAAGCAAATGGGAGAACATCACTGTGATGCTATCTCTTAAACACCCTCTCTTGGCTAATTAATCAAGCCAAAGAGTTACGGCTAAGGTTACTTTTAACATTCCCAATAGGCAGCGCTGTACGCTAAATGGCCAGAGTTTTAAGTGGTTGCTTTTATCACCAATCAACTCCTCACGGTCTTGTTTTTATCACAATGAAGGTTTATGTGATTTTATAAAAGTTATTTCACAGTAAGTCCATGCATGTGAGGAAAGTATTTTAAATCCCGAGCGTGTGCTATAACATGCTTAATTAAAATCACAAATCAACTTATGTTTTAATAAGCAATATTGTTGCAGAAATTATATTAAGGCTATGCTCAGATGGGCTAGCCCTGGGATATTATATAATGATAAGAAACAAACACTGTCACTCTAAAGCACTACCACATTTTATCAGGTTCCCAGTAAAGTTATTATTGTCTTCAGCGGGGATCCATACTCACATGGAGTAGGATTCCACCAATGTGGTGTAATGGGGTGGGGGGGTCACTGGGATACATTTCACATAAATCACACATAACCTTGTTGAGGCAGATGACTCACCAGGTCTCGGACAAGAGGCACTGTCCTCTTGCGGCGTAAATCTGGCATGCTGTCAATACCATAAAGAATACTGCCAGCCCTGGAGAAGCAGACAGATTTAAGGTGTATTAATATCATAATAATGCCATGCTGGGGGAGACATTACTACGGTGAAAGGGGAACCTTGATTTACACAGCCGGCAAACACCATGGATCATGCATCCTGCCTAACCTGTCCCACCCCCTCCTCTTCACTTCGCATGGTGCCGACCACCTACGATGGAGCTTCATGTAATCCCTCTCAGCTGCTGCTGTTCCCAGAGACTCCCCATCTCTCTGTTATTTACATTTTATATGTATTGCTTCAGTGATGCCTCTTCTGGATACACATTAATGCATTTCCCGTGAATATTGAATATTGAGACCTCACGCTCCAAAAACGGACACTTTAAGAGGAGTTTTTCTCAGTTGTCACCACCACACTTCAGTTCCTCTTCGCTTGCTCTCTCCATCTACCAAATCCCTTGTGCGTACCAGTCTTGCTCCTTTCCCGTGAGGCTCTCAGTGGCATCACCTCAACTGTCACTCAAAGCCTCTTTAATGACCTCAGCATGACATGGAGACTCCAGTGCCTCCACGCAGATAAAGCTCCTCAAGCTTTTCTGTCAGCCCTCTCAGCGGCGTCAGTGGTACAACCCTGAAGACACACAACGTGACGAGCTGTGCTGGCCCTCACCATAGGGCCCCTGGCTCCTTCTGCCTTTATGCCCAATGCATGCTGCAGATGGCATAGTCATGCTGGTTAATGGAGGCTAAATATGATTATTAGCCATTTTCCCCCCATGACTTCATATGACAACAGTTGGCCTCATTCAATTTACATTTAGAATTTAAGCATTAATAGTTCATACATTCGTGTATATGTTTCCAGATGTTTTGATCATGTATATCCATCTTCTTTTTGTGGTGTGGCACACAACAGGGAGGTTGAGAACTTAACTGGGGCCGCATGCCAGGGAATCAGCATGTCTGTAATATTTCTGCTACATGTGCCTCAGTGCGGAGGCACAAAATAGCGCGGCAGCTCAGATTTGTGTAATTGTGAACTGATCAGATCAGGAAGTGAGCCACAACTCACCCTCCAGACTGCAAGCCGAGCACTTTGGGATCCAAAACACTTCGAGGCTGCAGAGAGAAGAAGCACACACTGTAAAATGAGAAACTACAAGGCAAGTGCACACAACAAAACACAAAGCAAACAGCAGCAAAATTAAAACAAATGAAATATACAGTATAACATAATGTACTTGGGAAAGTACAGTACATTTGGAGGTCAATTCAGGATAAGATAAATGATAGGAGAGGAGGAGTACAGCACAGTGAGAAGGGAGGGAAGCACTACAGGCAAAAGACCAAATTATTCCACATCAATGTAATTTGTGGGCTCAAGACTGAGAGTTTTGCCGCTCTTGGTGCTTCAGGCCAGATTTGCCTATTGTGCAACGCTCACTCCTCACTCACCAAAATGGTCAGTTTGAAACACAAATCACTTTCTCGGAGGAATAAAAGGACAACCAGCACAAAGTGTCACGATAAGAGGGCTAAAAGGAACATGCTGCATTCTCTTTTATACCTACAGATATCACTTCAATTCATCTGCAGAGAAACAAACACACACACGCACACTCACAGATACACTTGGCTATTACTTCAAATCCAAACTCCACACTCATCACACCATAAAGCATTTTTACAAACACATGCACATGCAAGGAAATCACAAGTGTTCACATGGTGGATGATAAACAATGACTTAAAACCTGTGTGTCCAAAGCACTGCTGTCTGAAAGGAGAAAATGACAGGAGGGTGAAGTGTTAGGAGAGGGCAGCTCTCTGGAAAACACACACACTTAGTTAGGACGCTAATCTACTGTTACCGTCTGATGACACCATTCTGTTTAGCCAAATAATTTAT
This sequence comes from Protonibea diacanthus, assembly GCA_028641955.1. NCBI lineage: Eukaryota > Metazoa > Chordata > Actinopteri > Sciaenidae > Protonibea > Protonibea diacanthus. The sequence goes on along the minus strand of CM053976.1, from coordinate 13,823,341 downwards.
GCAGAAATAGAGACAGAGTCAACATGCGCCTCAGGGAGAATGGCTACGAACAGAGGGATACTGTATAAAGTAGAAGCAGTAGAGAAAGCTCTGTTATACAACAGAAAGCGCACAGCTAAAGGCTGAATATCATTCTGTGCATGTGGAATACTTTAAATCAGTGCAGTACAGTATAGATTAAAAATGAAGTCTCTGATTGATGACATTACTTCAGTTAACAGTCGTAGGTATGGAGACATGGGACATTAGGTAAGCATAAACTGTTGGTATCATATTGCCATTTTAGAGACGAACTGGAAGAGGGCAAGTCCTTTACATAAGCAGAGGTGTAATTACTGTGCTATTGATCCATGGGTGATAAATGGCAGCATAATCATGATCTAATGTGCTACAAACAGAAAACAGCTGTTAACTAGAGAAAGATCAAATTGCTGCTCAGATTAAAATGACACGACACACTGGCTGCTGTTGACATGCCATTACTGCATCTCTAATGCAGCATAAGACTATGATAAATTAGCCTCTTTTTGAAATGTTGCTGCTATCTAATAAATTCAGTTTTGTCTCTTCACTTGAATGTTGACACCAGTTTAAAACACACAAACACACACACACACACACACACACACCATGAGAATATGAATTGATAGCCATTAAAATATCAATAATTCTGGACCTGTGCATTCATTGAGAACACAGTACATAGGCTAGTGTTTGGTTCATGCTATTACCCAGAGTGCTTTAGAGTGCCATTAGCGTTCACCACAAGTGCAAATCTTTTCATGATGATCATCTTCATGGAGTCACTGATATTTCAAAAACATTAAAAATGCTTTCTCGTCAACATGAAACCAATTGCAACCAGTTGATTTTTGTAGAGACAGAACACTTTTAGTGTAAGTGCAATATATATATATATATATATATATATATATATATATATATATATATATATATATATACTGTCACTTGGTGAGGCAACACCAAAATCTGCTCATCCACAGAGAGACAGCACTCAAAGAGGAGCTAAGAAGCAAATGGGTACCATGGACAGCGATCAGCTAAGCTACTTTCAGCACGGCTACACGATAGAGCCCTCTCCTCTACCAGCAAGTCTGCAGCTGCACTAGATAAAGCCAGACCTAAAAGATAGGCTTTAGGCTGCTGATATAAACCTAATTTCACAGGTGCCTTAAATCTGTGGAACAAAAATACAATTGATTGGTGTGTCAAGTGTGTGTGTGTGTGTCTGTGTGTGTGTGCTGTGTAGGGAAAGTGTAGAGGTATCAACAGAAGCAGTAAATCCTGAATTTCAGTGTCGTCATGCATGGTCACACGCCGCACATAGATCAAAGCTCACCGGAGCAGAAAAGGCTGCACGTGGCTGATAGTATAACCAGCTAACCTTTGCTCCAACACACACAGGAACATGTTGTCTTAGATGGACATTCGGGCAAGCTGCACTGTCACACAGTGAGCGTACACAGCGAAAGATGAAAATCCTCTATCCTCCCGTACAAAAATCAAGAAATCAGTGATGAGAAGCCCGTTTTAACAGACTGTTTTCGGCATTCAGCTGAATGAACAAGTATGTCATGAACACAGTCCAACACTGTGAGAGCATGGGGATATTTCCAAGAAGCAGAAGAAATCAAAATGATAAAGGGGAGCAGGACCTGTCACGTCTAAATGTTGTAGCAGGACAGTTGAGACTGGACATGGGGTCAAGGTTGACACGACCAACAGTTTGCTGGCTGAAGCGCTGGCCACCACAAGTGTGACCATCTTTACCTGTCATTCTTAATTTACAAAGATCACTAGAGCAGAAAAGCCAAAGTCCAGTCCATATTTCCAAGTTTCAATTCATGCCAGGAATAATGTTATCATACCATTAACTAACTCATGTAAAGGTTAATGACAAATAACTATATATATTTAGTAGTATTTAGATGTATGTCCTGCTTTCCTAGCATTACATAACAACTTGTCAAAATGATTACTCAAAAATGCAGGGAAGGGTTTAGTGCTAATATAAAAGGCACACCAAATTAATAGCAAAAAAGCAGTTTTGCTCTGGCCGGCTGTTGTTCTCTGTTCAAACTGCTTAATATGGCCTGCAATTCCATTCAGTGCCAAGTCAGGAATTAGTTTGACCTTCATGTAGTGCTGCAACAGTGCCATTCAACACTTCCCCTTCTACCTAGAGACCAGGGTGTGTGACTGCTACCAACAGTCAACAGTGGTTTATTTTAGGACAATCTTTCCATGACCTCAACCAGTTTTGGTTGCCTAAACTGGGCAAATTCAGGTTACTTTAAAATGTAATTAGTTAACGATTATGTAATAAATTGCTCTGTACTAGGTGACTGAAAACAATCACATTACCAACTGATGTTTTTCATCCCAGAAATGTCGAAATGATGTCAGAACAAAGGTGTAGTTGATGTTTTTAATTGCTGAATTCCATTTAATTATTTCACCTTGGAATAAAGCCATTAATGATGTGATTACTTACACCTGTGCTTTGGCTTTATTCTCAAAACTTGTAACGTTACCATGAAAATGGTCTATTACCCAACAGTATTAGTTAACGTTTAGGTATGTAACAGTGCATCGTGACATGATTAAAAATCGGTACAAACGTGTGATGATTCGCACCGGTTGAATGAATCGCGAATGCAAGAGAAGTAGGATATGTTCTTTTTCTTCTGTTTTTTTTTTTTTTAATAGGTTACATTATCTTAAAAAAAGTCACTGGTTGGTGATTCATTTGATCAAGATCGTACGTCACTACATAGGTGTGGGGCACAGAACGAGGGAAGACATGCCGACGGTAGGCAACGACTTTGAAATAGAGGATGCACCGAGCGGTTTTAAATCACCTGTGTGGCAGCATTTTGGATTCCCTAGATACACAAATACAACCGGCGAGAAATGGACAGACAAAACCAAAACAGCATGTAAATATTGCAAGAGACTGCTAACATATAGCACCAACGCAAGCAACAGGCAGCAGCATATTAGCCGCCACTACAGTGAGAAGCAAAGCAACGTTACGCCACCTCGTGAGCGAAAATGGCAGAGGGGGCAAACCACCCTGACGAGAGGCTTTTGATTAAAAAAAAAAAAAATCGTGAGAAAATCGCATCGTGTACAAAAAATCATGAACCGTATTGAGTCGTGAGCTGAGTGTATCGTTACATCCCTGCTAACGTTATATTACTTGTCATTGCTTCATAATCATAAACACTTTTAAACTATCTTTAGCAGAAGCAGCCCGCCTCTCACCTGCTGCAGCAGCTAGCATGTTTCAGTCCAGTGGCAAATGCTAAAGTCTGCAGCTTAACTGTACGTACATTCCTGAACTTGAAATGCTAACCGTTAACTACTTAGGCCGCTCTTTACCACGGGTGGAAGTAACAAAGGGTTTTTTTGTGTGTAATTCCAAGTCTTCGCATCAAAAGTGTGAAAAGGGAAAGGAGACACTGTGCTGAAAGTGCATGCTTACTAGCCTAGCAAGTGTAAGTGCTTTCTCACCTGGGCCTCCCAATTTGTGAGCACAATACCAATGAACAATGCACTGAAATTAAGGATTTCGCCATAATGGGCTATGGTTAGAATTATTACCACATCATAGATTATAGGTGTGTGTAGGATTTAGAGACACCCAGTAGTGAAGTTACAGATTACAACCAAATGAATAGGCTACTCTCCCATGCCTCACCTTCTCCTTCCAAGCATGTAGAAAAAACTCTACCTACCTACACTACCAAGCACTCCACGTGACCCAAATCAAACATGCCCAAGATGTTGACCAACAGGTGTGTCACTTCTCCGATTGCTACTGAGCAAGTGCAACCCTCAACAGAGATGTGAAGGAGTGAAGATGGCACACTCGTAAGCTACTTCAGCTCCAGAAACAACGATTCTTGACTTATATGTTCATCACATCTACTGTATAAGCATGCATGAATGTTTGCAGTCATACATATTTATATGTAGTGACAGAGGAGCTTTCAGATAATTAATACGTTAGCAAAAATGGCGCCAAGTTATTAATGCTACCTTAGTTAAAACTGAGAAGTAAGGGATTTTTTTTTTACATGAAAAAATAAATAATATATTGTAATACATTTTTCCCGGAGTTGATGATGGAAGTAACTAATGAGTAAGCAATTTTGCTTCCGTCCCATCTTTGTTAAGAATTGCACATGGCCATTACCAGTCAGGCAGTGATGCATGCTGAGTCTGGTTAAATGCTAAATATTAAAATACTTATGGTGGATCCTCCAGCAGCAATTTCTCCACTGATGAGGCTCATATACCCTCAGTGAGCTGTGTAAAGCCTTTCTGTTGGTTCTGACAATTTCTGTCACAGTTGTGACTGAGAGCTTCTTTCAGCTCAAAACTTTGAGGAGCGCTTTGGTGATGTTTTATTTTGCTGTCAAAATGGCAGTTATTTAATTTCTGTAGTTGCGGCCTTCAAAGCTCCTTTTATTGTTGGTTGTTAATTGTTTGAGTTTTGTCATTTTATCCAGGCTTTACAGAGGAAGGCCACATACAGAGTACTTTTTAACTGAATTACTTTTTACTTTTATCCAAGTACATTTTTACACAAGTAACTTTACTTCTAATTGAGTAACATGTCTACAAAGTAACTACTTTACTTGAGTATTAGACATATATGATTATTCTTATGCGCTGACTTGAAATACTGGAAACACTTTTTTTTATTATATTCATGTATTCATACATTTATTTGTCTTATTTTATTTATTTTATTATTTTTTTTATTTATTTATTGTGTAATACAGAATTTTCACAGCATGCACCATTTACGTTCATTTGTTGTCTTTATAACACATAATATAGCATTTCATTTTATCATATCTCTTAGCCACTTTGAAAGCTGCTTCATTAATAACCAAATTATTCACGGGATAAAAGATTTATGATAAAACAGGAAGACCAAAGGGAGATGAGTGTAGTAAGAGGTTGCAGCCCTCTCCAAGCTTTGATGTGATGAAATGTGGTAGCTCAGAGTGAGATGTGAACATCCCGGGTGCTTGTTAGCTATTTGTCCCTCTGATGACTCACACAACATGACCAGACCACTTCCTACTATAGGGGAAAACATCACAACACAACTACAGTATATGAGCAATATTAGCACTAACTGTTCCCCTCGGCTCTTATTTTTTTCACCTATGACTAAATGTTTGAGGCTGTTGTAGGCTGATTTAAAAGGGTTTATTTAGTTCAATTTCAGCACAAAAATAGAAACCCTGTGGGCATGAACCAGAAATAGAGCACTGGGGTAAAATGGGTTATCGCCCTCATCTAATCAGAGATACAATTGATTCGTTTTGAAACTGTATTGTCAAATAAAGGCAAAATTATTGCCTTAATATAAGAGTTATTGTGAAATTATTCTAGTGTAAGTATAGGGGAAAAGGTGCAGTCATGCTAACAATGAGGATGTTATAACAATCAGAGAAGACTACAGTATTTCAAGTGGCTAAAGCCAGACAATGCGTTTCAAACTAGAATCAAAGCTCCTTCAAGTTAGGAGCCTGAACTGTGGAGAAGAGACATTCCCTGTTTACAACTGCCAGCTAAACACAGCGATATCAAATCAGTCCGAACTTTGGATTGCATGGGATCACCTAAAACAACAGCAGAGACTCTTCAATCCCTGTATCTGCATTTTTCATAACCACACTTTCTTGAGAAATGGTGCACTAAGCATAAAGAGGGTCTACCTCCTTTGCTCCCCCAGGAGCAAGCAGCAAACTTCACTAGCAGCAGACCTCTATAAATATTCCAAGCAAGGCTGACCTGGTTACAGAATGCCCTTGGGAGTGTGAATTAGCATCTGAATACAGACGCTGCTGTAGCCAGTTGAAGACAGGCCTGGCAAGAGTGGCAGCACTGCTGAGACTCCCTTCACAGCTCCAACACAGACCAGCGAGCACGCTTGAGAGCACAAGTATGATGAGCGCACATCAGCTACAAGAGATGAAGGCATAAAGCTAATGGGTAGAGGGGGTTTGTTTGCTCTTCTATCTATGGCTATATCTCCATCATGAGTATAATGAATTATAAACTATTGCTTCCATCAGTAAAGAGAACATGTGAAACTGTGTAAAATGTCAGGAAAGTCTGTGTTAATGGAATATTCAAGGATTGCTTAAAACTGAGCAGACCGTCAAAGTTTGTGTCAGGTAGCATCGGCTACTTTCTGTGTCAAACTAATTCATTATGAGAGTGTTATTGTATGACAATGGAAACAGCAGGTCATTCATTTATAGCTGGATTTTTTTTTTTTTTTTTTTTTTTTTTTTGGTGTAAGTTTTTCAAAAATGTGAAACAATATCCTATTTAGAGCATGAACTACTTAGTGATATTGAGTCTCATTTGTAGGATTTTAAGCTTTGCTACTACATAATGAGCACAAAAATGTCCAGTAGTGGCAAGCTTCAGTATTTATATTGACCTGTATTGTGAACGCAAGTATAAGCAAATTAATTAAACAGCCAGGTAGATCATTGTATGTACAGGATAAGTGAGCGAGGCTGGTTTTGTTGCTATATAATATGTGGAGCCAAAAATTGGACTCCAGATCAGTGTAAACAAACATTACCCTTTCTTTTTTTATAGATATATATATTTATAGCCACTTGTGCTTCTTATTTTGTCTCCTGATCTCAGCATCCTGTCTCAATATGTGTTTGCGCTGTTTGGTAAGCGAAAACTAACAATAGCTATGTCATCTGGCCTCATGGGTCACTGTTCACAGGACCGGAAAAGATCAATACAGAAACACCATAGAATGCTAGAGAGAAGGCCACTAACTCATTTCTAGAAAGATGAAGAAAATAGCCAAAATCCATCAGACACTGAGGACAAACTGGTCACATTTTCATTTGGAGTCATATGCCTGGAGTCTATTACACGCCTAACTCTGCACATGCATGATTTAACAGTGAGAAGCGAGTCAATCAGTCAATGAGTCAGACGGTCAGATTGATTCTTGCCTGTTAGACCAGCAAAAGCAATATCCAAGAATCACAATGGACAATCACAATCAATAAATAACATGAACTTTAAGTAAAGAAAGATTTTTTTTGAGGCCATATAGATTTAAGTCATTACATAAATTATCTACCAGAGAGCATTGACAATTTTGCTTTTAATTGAAAAATGTCCTGCTTAGTATATATTGGTTATAGTTGTTTAATAACTTAGGTGTGATGTTGAAAAACAAATGCAGGCCCATGTGTTGTACCAGACTTTTTAAGTTCAAATATCAATATTAGTATTAGCCTCAAAAATCCGTTAGCAATTGGGCTTTAATCCTAACAAGAATTATTGGTGCATCCCTTCTGATTTATTCTTGTGTTGACGTGGATGAGTTAACACGCACTTAAAAGTAAACTGAATTTAATGTTGGTGTATATAGGCCTAAGGTAATAATTTTGATGATAATGTGTTCTGTCATTTATATCTTTCCTACTAAATTTCTTTTATATCTTCCCTACTAATACGTCATATGAGCTGCAGTTTGTTGGTCCTGAAGATTGGTAGGCATGGTCACATACAGCCATACGACAGGCAGCGTTGTTGGTGAATGTGGCCACTTAAAAGCTGTGTGCACACTTCTGTCACAGCCTCACAGTATTCAGGTATAGCCTGTATTCCCTGAACTACAGTGCCTACCTCACCATGAGGACCACAGTTGCAGCTACTGTATATGTAGGTCAAAAGCTTTTTCATTTTAAGTAAGAGCGGAAATCCCCTGCTCTCTTTTTTTCATTCCATTTGAAAAACTTTTCCTTTCAATGAATCAATCTCAAGCATTTATACACCTGTGAGTAAGCCTTGACCATCACCTATATATAATTTAGACTGAAGGGAACTACTACATTGAGGCTGTACGCATGATACAAAAAGACAAAGAGTACTGCCATAATATTCTGCTATATAGAGAATAAATTATCTCTAATTTAAAACACTGAAGTGAAAACATCACTGACATAAAGAACATGCTCAGTGGTAAGTCAAAATGCAGACTATATGTCCATACTGTCGTTAACTGTGCCTTCACAATAAGACTATAATAATAAGACTGTGTCTGTGTAGCTTTTGAGGTGTATTAAAGTTTAATGATAAATGATAAACCTACAGAAAACATGTTTGACAGTTTTATCCCTTGAACCACAGTCCACTACAAGAGAATCTAGCAGTGCCATGGGAATATAAATACAAAGTCAATGCCACAGACAACACTGCCATCCACCTTCAGAGACTACCCGCTTCAGTTTTTCAACTCAAAATAAATTACCAATTCAAAGAGAGATCCTTTGAGTGGATCAAAGTCTGAGGTTAAATAAATAAACACATAAATCCAACGATATTAAACCAAGTTTTAGTCTTGATTTCACAGAAGAAATCAGACAGAATTCAGACTTCTACTTATAACATAACACATAACATATATCAATGTTTTTGTATGTTAACATTAAATGTCTATATTCTACCATACTTCATACTATTTCCCAAAACCTATGCTATAATTTTTATCACAGACAACATTTAGTTACTAAGAATTAATATTCAGTACCATATAAAGTAAAAGTAAAAGGGTTGCTCCAGCATCTCACTGAAGAGTTGATTACTGTATCTTCTCAATGCAAGACATGACATTGTAATTTAACATTGCCCTTTCCCAGATGCCCATGTTTGCTTGTTTGTCTTTGCTGACAAATCTCAGACAGCAATTTGAACAGACCAACAGTGCACCAACAAAACCAAGACTTTCCAAAACAGTTGCAGCTGAGATGTTGATTTTTGTAAAGTCATGTTAAGTTTTCACAATTTGTAGTAAACATGTTGAAACACAGTCCCAGGTGGTTTTGACAACTACTTACTGCTACTGTTACTATTATTTTGAGAAATGTTTACAGAGAAACACAGTTAGACCTGCCATGTATTGCCAATGTTAAGCCTTGTACAAAGATGTCAAAGTGACACTGTGACAAACAAAAAGGAGAGTCATACCCCCTGCCAGGATCTGCTGCTCCAGTTCAGCCATCTGTTTCCTGTAGGCTCTCAGTGCTGCCTCCTTGAATGTGGGTCGAACACGTTTCTTGGGTGGAGCCTCTATGGGCTTCTCCTCTGGAACATTTTTGTTCTCATCCTCCTGCTGTTGCTCATCCTTTGCAGTTGCCTCAGTGGCCTCCTCTGCTATTTCCTCTACCTCCTCTAACTCCTCATCACCATCATCCATCTCTTCTGTCATGTCATTGTCCTCATCTGGTTCCTCTACATCCACATACTCCACCATTGCGTCATATTCAGCAGTGTCCTCAGTGAGTTGGGTTTCATAGTCCTCACAGTACTCTTCATCATACTGCTCATCCAAACTGCAATCATACTCCAGAACATGTGGCTCTTTACTTGCCTCATAGTCCTCTGCAGCTTCAAAATCTTGAGAGGGCTCAAAATCCTGAGAAGCATCATTGTCTTGAGAGGCCTCAATGTCATCTGACACATCATAGTCCTGAGAAGACTCACACTCTTGTGCAGCCTCATCTATCTCCTCTGTCTCATTAGCATTAGTTCTGTTCTCCAAGTTAGCTAGTACCTGCTCCATCACTTCAACATAGTGGGTCTCACTGTCCACTGGTTGTTCCCCAGCTTCTGCCTCTGTATCTGTTTTTTTGTCCTCTGCCTTGAAGAAGACAGGCTCTGTGCCGGCATCTAAGTCTGTTGTATTTGAGTTACTTACAGTGGAAGTGGACAAGGTGCGGAAACGGCCCATAAATGAAGAAGAGGAGTTGGTGGGCTCCTCAGGAGGAGCAGGAGTGGGCTGTGAGCCAGACTTCCAAACAACCTCCAGAGCTGACTTGGCCCTCTGCAGTGTAGAGCCAAAACCAAAACCAAAGGACTTCTCACTGAGATCTATGCTGAGTCTGCTGCTCCAAGACTTTGGAACCTCCTCAACCTTCTCTGTTCGAATCTCACTCTGACTGCGGTACATAGTTGAAGACTTATTCTGGGTCTGGTGAAAGCTATGATTGACATCCAGCTCAGGGAATTTCTCATTAGGTAGTGTTTTTAGGGGTTCCTTAGGGGCATCTTTAGAGGCTACTTTGGCTGCTTCTTTAGGGGCTTCTGTTGAGACGGCTTTAGGGGTCTCTTTGAGGGGCCCCTTAGGAATCTCTTTAGGGGCTACCTTTGGGGCTTCTTTCGGTGGAATCTTAGAAATTTCTTTAGTGGGTACTTTACCAGTCTCCTTAGATGTAACTTTAGGCATATCTTTTGGGGCCTCTTTTGGGGGTAGTTTTGAAGCCTCTTTGGCAACCTCTTTAGCAACAATTTTTGGACCTTCTTTAGATGCAACTTGTATGGGTTCTTTAGCAATGACTTTAGGTGATTCTTTAGGAGATTCTTTAGGGGATTCTTTAGGGGAGTCTTTAGGGGTTGAGGCAGGGCTCTCTAATGGGGTTAATTTAGGGCTCTCTTTAGGTGACTCTTTAGGACTTTCTTTAGGAGTCATTATAGGGCTATCTTTTGGGATCACTTTAGGAGTGATTTTAGCAGCCTCGCTGGAAGTTACCTTAGATGTGACTTTAGATACTTCTCTAACAGTGGGCTTGGTGGCATCTTTAGGTGCAGATTTATTAATGTCTTTAGGTAGGGCTTGAGAGGATTCTTTAGCTGTTGATTTCTGAATATCTTTATGTGACTCTTTAGGAGCTGCTTTAGAGGTCGCTTTAGAGGAAACCTTAACAGATACCTTGGAGCTTTCCTTTGGCAATGTTTTGGTGGTTTCTTCTTTAGGGGCCAGTTTAGTTTGTTTATGGGTCACTTTAGAAGCTGCTTTGGGAGCATCTTTAGTCAACACTTTCGTGCTTTCTTTTGTGGTCAGCTTACATCCGTCTTTAGACTGCCAGGCAGATGTCTTGATGACAGACTCCCGTTCTGTGATGGGAGGAATAATGTGGGTAGTTATAGGTGGTAGGGAGGGTTCCCTGTCAAGCATCATGAATTCCTCATCTCCTTCAAACTGTAAATCAACCTCCTGACATTTAGTGATATTTTCAGGGAAACCAGGGATGGTTGATGGGTCAAAGGGACTGCTAACCTCTATGGAGGCTTCCAAGCCAGAGTCGGCACCCTGCTCCAGATGATGCCAGTCTTTCCAGGGTGATAAATCACCTTGCAAAGAGAGCTGGGAGCCACTGTAGTGGCTTCTGTCCCCAGACATGCAGACGAGTCCATTGCTTACCCCACTATCAATTGTTTCTGTAGTCTCAACCTCATTGTGTTCATACGTTTGATTCTCATTGTGACTAGGGCTAGCATACCAAGAGGAGGCCATGTCTTCTTGTTTTCTCTGCCACAGTTCCTGATCTGAAGAGGACAGCAGGGAGCAGCCATTAGCCCGTGTAAAGTATTGACTCTCTGAAAAATCTTCTGAGTATGACTGGCAAAGTTTTGAACAGTCAGACTCAGAGCGGCTGAGTTTAGGGGTGGAATAGTCACTCTGCGAAAGCCAACCAGGGGTCAAGTCAGAGTAGTAAGCCTTTGCATGTTTGTCCGGGTCATAGTAAGAGTCATCAGCATAGTGAACTGCTCCTGAGTAGCCTGCTTCCTCTCCTGACCGGCTGTGGTCATGGGATCGTCTCTTTTCTGATTTGCTCTTGTGTACAGGCTTTGAAATAACCATTGCATATTTATTTCTGCTTAATTCATCTAATTCTTTATCACTGTCCATTGAATCCCAGTCATCACTTTCCACTACTTTATCCTTTCCTGAGACCTTTATATCCATGCTTTCATAGGTTTGTGAGGAAGACATTGTTTTGTCTTTCCTCTCCTTTCCATCATGAGTTAAGCTATCAGTAGAAACTGTAATCCCTGTTCCTTTAAGTTTATAGCATTTTTTCAAGACTACATCCCTATCTTGGGTTGTTGAAAAAATAACAATAATAGGGCGGGGTTTTGCATTAGAACATTCTCTCTGTTGCCCTAACCTATGAGCAAGCTCAATTTTAATTGTTTTATGGGCATCAATGAAACCCATTTTGTCTTTTAGTATTTTATATATTAGACTCTCTGTTTTCTCTGGCTTCTCTTCAGGAACATTGAGGAAACGCAAGGTTGAATTATTGGCCTGGTGGCTGATCTGTTTTATGTAGTCATGAATATCCCGTGTTTCCCTTCTAGATTGGACAAATCCTGAGCGAAGCTGCTCAATCTCACTCTGAACTACTTCCACACTGCTGGAAATCTCATCAATGGAGCTTTTTAGGGCATTTACATGGCCACGTAGCTCAGACAGTTCTGTCTCTATCTGGCTGATCCCCTGAAGCTCCTTAAAGATCATTTCCATGACATCCTGGGTCTGACTGATGCAACCCGTGGAGGAAGAGCCGGGCTCTAGGGTCGAGCTCTTCTGCTGCCGCCCAGCACGGTCCAAAGACTTGCTCCGGATGCCTAGGGTTTTCCTCCAATTGCTCACCTCGGAATCTGAAGAGACACATTCCTGACTCTTCTTCCATTTTCTTAACTTGCGTAGTGCACCCAGCCTAAGTGTGTGTAGACTGGAGCGTTCCACTCGTTCACCCTCAGAACTGCCATCAGAAGGAGCCAAACTGATGAGGCTCTTCCTGTTTCGTCTTACTGGCATGGTGTATGATTTATGCTCATCCAGTCGCCTGACAGGTTTTGTCTCACTCAAGGAGTCAGAGTAACTACTATCAACTGAAAGAACCTCAGTGAAGATACTTTCATTATTATTCAAACACAGACTGCTTTTTGGGAGTCCATTTGCAATTGCTACACGATAACTGAAAGTGGGTGACAAGGATGAGCAGTCGTTCTTTCCGTCGTCTTCTTCAAGCGATATGTTACGTGCCGAAGAGCATTTGGAAATCTTTTTAACTGTTGTCTTCAGTGTGGTAGAGAGAGTTAGATTGTGTGCTTGCAAATCAGCGGTCAATTTGGGCTCTTTATTTTCGCTTCTCTCTTTCTTCTTTATTGGGTTTGCCAATTTCTTTGTAAACATTCCTTTGCAAATCTTATTAATGTAGGATGATATAGTCTTTATTAGGGCAGAAACCATGGATGGCAATCCTGTGGACTGTTTTTATCATCTAGTGAAAGAAGTTGGCTGAGAATACTGCAGTGGTGGGCCAAGCACAATCAACCTGTGCTTGACAGTGGGACCAGTTCACAATCACTAAAACCACAGTCCACATAGAGGCTCACTAATACTTTTAAATCCAGTGGCCTTCCTCCAGAAAAGGAACATCTCCCTGAAAGACAAACAAAAATAAGAATTATTTATAATTTGGTTACAGGTTCACAGATCACATTTAAACATAAGCAGGAAGAACCCATACTGAGCTATTACTTTGTAATCACCAAGACACTGGACCAATGTCTTTAACATGCATAATGTTAAAAGAAAGTGTTACTGTATTTTTGTGGGTTGCAAGTAAGGCGGTTTGAGGGGTAATCAATTACATGTGAATATGACTGTGTGCATTCATGGATATGTGTGTGTCAGTCAAGGTCAATAGGCCCGCTGCCTGTATTGATGTATCCACCTCCTACAGCAGCAAATAGCCAATTATTCTAATTGCCTCAGTACTACCATTCTCCTGTCAGAGTGTGTGAAATGCCAAACTAAACCATGATTACACTTCAACAGTTTGTTCATGATAGATAAATATCTAGCCTGAAACACGCTGAAGCTAAAGTACCTGGATGATATCTGGGTTTCATTCAGTGGTTCAACATATCAAATCTCCAGAATTAGATTCAAGCACAATACAGTGTTTATTGGCTGTTTTCCATATATTAATTACAGTGATAAGGATGATGCAGATGTTTTCACTAATTGAAATTAAGTAATGGCCTATGTTGTCATACATTTAATGTTCCAATTAATTTAATTGGAATGGTTCAACACCTGAATCATCCATGTATCATAATGCATACTGTATGTGCAACAGACTATTGAGTTACAAAGGGGACAAAATGGCCACCTTTTCCTTGTGGAAAAGAAGCCTGAGACTTCTTGAATGACACTGTAGTGTTAAAACTTCAATATCTTGGAAGGGGTTTGAGAGGTGTGTGTTTTCTAGAGAGCCATGCTGGCCAACTGAGTTGAAAGAGGGATGTTTGTTGTGTAGAGGATCTGACAGCTGCTTCGCATTAGTTCTGGGGTTTAGAGCTTGATGTGTCTACAGTCTCATGACCACAGAGACATGCTCACTTCAAATGAGCTGTGAAACACAGCATCACAGTTAGCTTTTATGGCTGGGCTCTGAAGAAGGACCAGGCATTAGGCAAATAGGTTGCCAGCATAGATGTAGTTCTGCCAGAATCACGTATGATGGAATGAATCCAGGAGCTTGACTACTTGTTAACTTCACAGGATAAGGTTTGGGGCAGGCCTGGGGCAGAAATGTTCGTGGAAGAAAACACTTATCATATGTCTTATGCAGTAGTACCAATTTTAATGGGCGAGCTGCAGTCCACTAACTGTACTTAATAACTGTCTTTCACATGTAAATTTCATATTTCTAGAGAATTTTACACTATAACATAGTCAGCATGGTTTCGAGTCTTGAAAATTAGAAACTAACAGCATCCAAATTTGTCATTATAGAATGAAAGCACAATTAGGTAAAGACGGACTACAGTATATCTTATGGTATGAGGAGATTCATGACTCAGCTCTCTTGTAGGCTGGCTTTAAGCCAAGAGCAGCCTTTTGCAACTGATAGGTCATGACCTAAAACTGTCCCTCCCATGAATAAATCAAATCAGAAATTGTTTAAATATGTTCTGACATTGCCTCAAATACTTTCACTTACATTTGTAGGTCTCATGTGAATTTTAAACTCGGATTGCAAAAGAGAGATGCCACAGCGGAACCACAGTCAATTTGTGTCAATTGGTGAGCAGCTAAGAGTTAAGTGCCTTGCTCAAGGACATCTGTAGTTGTTGGGGTAGGGGACTGATGGCCTTTTCACTTACTCCAACAGGACAAGAGAATTCATGTTACATGACATTACATTTTTTGTCAATGGTATGTTCATATATAGGCATTTCTATACAAAAATGGTTGTTCACTTATTTTACCTGATTAGACTTCTTCTCAGGACTGTGTGGACAGACAACACTTGAATGACATCTCTCTCTCTCCCTTTTGCTAGTTTCTTATGGTGTTAACCTACACTGTTATCATTCTTATGAAGTAGATTTTGGGGGCATCACTTAATTCCTAGCATATCCCTTTAACCTGTGCAAATGTCTAATTAATCAAACAAAGTAATTGAAAATGCCTATGTGGCTGCACACTGCTTTGCTGATTGATAAGTGTTGTGATTGTAGAGACAAGACAATTAATATTAAATTTTGTTTACCTTTAATAAATCAATCTGAAATTAGTGAGTTAATTTCCTAGTAATTCTTAGATAGGGTATGGAAAGAAACACCAAAATGACCGAAAATAATGAATGAATATATGCTACTTATTATCTGCACACTTGAATAATGGATTAAGATAAACTTGGTCATCAAACTACCGTTTTCTTCAATGTTATATAGTTAGTAGATCCCGATTTTGGCCTTTGTATGACAGCAGTTGAGGGGATGACTCTGAAGCAGGGCTGGTTTGTTTGTCAAGGCTGAGATGAAGCCCTTTTTGCTCTTCTCTTGGGTCAGCAATGCTGGGTCTCTTTCTGTATGATCAAACAAACTTTTGTTGCTCTTTGCAGATTCGGAGGTGATACGTAGCAGGAGATGTGGTCTCTGGGTTAGCACAGGCTGAGTCTCTTAAAGCTGCAGAACTGTGCTGCATAACTGAAAACCTTTTCCTCTGTGGTTGTCAGTAGAATGCTAGATGCTGACCAGATATGGCTTACAACAGTACTCTAACATAACCGAATCGTTTGTTACACTATGAAAAATAGTTTCAAATTCAATGTATATAAGTGGTTGGAAAATTAAAAAAAAAAAAAAAAAAAAATTTTTACACACAACATTGCATAAAATGAACACGTCGCAGCTTAAGCAGCACATGGAGGAACTGGCTTTGAGCCGAGCTAATGGTTTTAGTGTGGCTTAAAAAAGAAAGAAAAAATAAAAGAGGTGTATTACATTATTAATAGCTGCAAATGCAAGGACAAATTAATATTGTATATACGTAGTGTGGTTTGTTGATGTTATTTGATAAGGAAAAATATTTTGAATTTTTTATGAATATTCTTATTTCAGAATTGGGTTGAAAATATAAACCATACATGGCTCGGTTTCCAAGATTGTACTTAAATTATTTCTTTGAATTGCAAATTCAAAATACTTCAATTATTTCTTGGGTGTACTGTCAACTCATCTTGGACAGAGCTTCATTCAAGGTTTGAGGGTCTCTATTGCTGAGAATAGGAATTTCCAAGTTCTGTAAAGTTCATAATCGATTTAGTTATAAGTTCATATTTCAGTTGTATATTCTGTTCATGATTATATAAAAAAAAATAGATCTTGCTTCAGGGAAGTAAGTTGTGCATAACATTTTCAGCTTTTTTTAAAGCTGCATCGTGTTGAATGACTCAACCATTATGGACCATTATCCTATGACACCCTACACCAAATATACTTAACGACGACTGCTTGTTCATTTTGACCAAGTATCTTAATGCACTTGTGACGCAATTGTTGTAATGTATTTAATGATTTCATGAAACTAAACTAAACTTGGCTACAATCATGGCTTGCAGCATCTAGGATGTCTCTGTTCAGTGCAGCAGTGACTGGAACATCACTTATATAAAGCACTGTGACTGCACTCTGTCTGGACAAATCACACTAAAAGAGTACTAGTGCTTAATGAGTGTTGATTACCAATTAGGGAGCTGCCTTTCTCTTTACACAGCCAACAACCTGACATCTGCATGTTAAGGTTTGACAAATGAAGCATTCACCCTCTTCCAGAGCTAGAGTTGATACGCAAATGACTTGATAATACCCACGAGGTATCGTCTGTATCGTCCCATTAGAACGTAATGATGCAAGAATTAAGAGAAAAGGATGACAGATAACTAGATCACTTTATCCCACTTGTGCACGCTTTATCAATTTGACCCCAGAACCTACAAAGAAATGGCTCTGTGAGCAGACTCCGCAGCAAATGTGCCACAAATGAAATGGTACCATTTATTTTGAGCTGCGGTGACGTGTGCATGTGAAAATAAGATTGCATGTTGGGTTCGCATTGAAGCACAATATAAGCATATTCAGTGTAATAGAACTCATTCTGTAGAAAGGAGTGGACAGTATTGGCTTTTATAATAGGATGAGTCATTTATTAGCATCTTCTCTCTCACACACACCCTCTGCCCTGAACGTACAGACCCTATAATAGGTAGCTATTATAGAGGTTATTGTATCATATAATCTGGCTCAGAATATAATTGGCTTTTAGATATAAACATGATCTGATCGGGCATGTTATACGTTCTATAAGGCAGGGAAATCATATAAATATACAAGATTTTCGTGTTTCTTTTTCCATCCTGATAAGCTGCTTGTTCAACCATTTACAGTTCAGAAACTATGTGCCATTGAGCAAGGCACTGAACCTCCAAACGTATGTAACTTACTCATTAATTACATGTCTAGAATCTTGTAAACTTGTTCTGCAAACTACTTGCTCAGTCAGGTAAGTGCATCCGAAAAATAGTTGTGACAGAAGAAAATCTGGGAATTCCTGAGGTCCTGAGGTAGAGCCCCTCCCATCTGTGACTCAGACAAGAGAAACCTCCAGAGAAAGGGGGAGCACCTCAACCACACCCACTCCCTGTGCTCTGAGCCACTGCTTCCCCAAGCCCTGCATTATTACCCAGGGAACTATTTCCCCCATTTTTTTTTTTTTTTTTTTGTCTTAATGCATCAGATTAGCAGAGCGCTCTGAAACACTCCATTTCTCACAGTTGTACAATATCTGCCACAAACGAGTGTCAGTTGGAGGCATGCTAACCTATTTCTCACAATAGTACAATCTGCTCTTTTTCGCCTAATGAAAACGCAAGTATGCCAATTTGAGGTTATTATGCTGCAAGCAATTATAGGCTACTACATGCTGTGATGTGCTGCTCATTCTCTTACCATCTCTGGGTGAGACTGAGGATATTTTGTGCAAACCTTTAGAAACGGATGCACATAGATCAGAGATGCTCATGTGTTACGTCATGTCTCCAGAACACATGATTATGGATTATGGCCGAGTGTGGATTAGTGCACATGTGGGTGTGTGCATGCCTGTGCCTCTGTGGGTGCAGCCGTGCCTGCACAAACACACACACACACACACACACACACACACACACACACACACGCACATTTATACACACACACACGTGCGACATGCATGCCTCCGTGCATGGTTGCTCTTAAGCATGCATTTGCTGCTCTGAGAGACAAGCGAATGGTACCAGTGGGGTGGATGAGCATGTGAGGGTGTGTGCATCCTCAGATCATATTGCCCTCACGCCCATTCTCAGCTACATTCTGCCTCTCTTCTCCTAACCTGTGTATTTCCCAACAGTGAAATATCTGCCTGCAGCCTTAGGAAACCAGCCAATATCACAACAGATTGTCTCCCCTCATAAATCAAAATATTACCATTTCTCTTGGCCGGCATGACGAGAAGCAGTCTCATCGCAATTTGCTCAGTGTGAAACAACAGCATTGCTCACATGCGTTCATGTTGAGCGTTATGCATAACAACATAGGGAAGGTGTGAATGAGAGCAATGGGACATTTGTGGAATCGACTGTGTTTTACATCGGACGTGGATTTTAGAATAAACAACAGACCGATTAAATATCACCTTCATTATTTTGAATTTTCACCCCGTCTACATCGACAGATGATGCCATCTAACCGCATCATTCCCAAAGAACGTTTCATTAATCCACTGACAGGGCCACAGAGGAAGGGGAGGGAAGCAACAAGAAGATATAGGATGAAGTCAAACAGTCCCCCAGACCCCCCCCCCTCACAGCCCCCGCCGCCATGCAATAACGCATCCAGCGCCCAAATGGGCTCCGCCGCTGCACATACCTGGTTGTGTCAAATCCCCGCGCAGGACGCCAGCGGCAGTGAGCACAGTGAGCCGTGTGGAGCCGAATCCCCGGTTTCAGCGAATGGACGGTACGAGGAGGGCAGCTGGGGAGGGGAGGGAGGGGAGAGAGCGAGCGGCTCGGTGCGCAGCTGCCTGCTAATACCAGAGCTCACAGCATCTCTCCGCGTCCGTCAGACGCCACATCCCACTGCCCTGCCTCCGCGCAGAAACACACACACACCTCTCCTCCATGCCACCTCTCTCTCTCTCTCTCTCTCTCTCTCTCTCTCTCTGTCACTGGCAGCTCTGCTCTCCCCTCTTCGCGTTAAAAAAGATGCTGCCTTTTAATGCCGCAAGCTGGGTTTTATTTGCTTGACACACGCACACATACACACACTCACACACACACAAACGCACGCACGCACGCACGCCCCTACTAGTAGACTGTGTCACAGCACGGGGCGTCTAGTCCAAAGTGGGATGCAGACGGGTGGTGGTGGTGGCGCTGATGGGGAGGCAGACAGCGCTGCTGCTGCTTCTGGCTGCCCAGACTGAGACTATGCTCGCTGGATGGAGGATGTCTATCCCTCCCCCTGTACCGAAACTCTCTCTCTCTCTCTCTCTCGCTCTCTCTCTCTCTCTCTCTCTCTCTCTCTCTCACACACACACACACACACACACACACACACACAACACAACACACAAGTTACCCCCAAACACACAGTGTGTGTGTGTGTGTGTGTGTGTGTGTGTGTGTGTGATCCAACCACTGCAAAAACTACACATTCCGATAGAACCATAGAGTGATGTAATAGGGTCAATAGACCTTGAGCACAGCACAGATCCACACTGAAGAACAATGTTAGCTTTCAGTTTGTTGGGGGGGGGGGGGGTATCGCTTTAATTTTGCGTCCGGGCTCTCGTGCACGCGTTGCGCACGCGCCTCCGCTTTTATGCGCGCGTGCACAGGTTTATGGGCATGCCTGCTGGGCACGAGGAGCGCACTCTTCATCTTTTACTGTCAAACACACACTTTATAATCCCGGCTAACCTCAGAAGACCGGCATCCGAGCTTCACGTACACTCACACATCATCTAATTACGTCTCTCAGTGGAAATGTCGTCATACACACCTTCTCATTGGCGTTGCGTATTAGTCATCGATGTACTCTGTATTAAAACGCCGTCAGCGCCGCGAAAACGGACGTGACTACCTTCTTTTTACAGCTGTCATGACGAGAAAAAAAAGATCAATTATTTGAAATGAAAATACACTCAACCCCGCCACAAAATGGCAGGGCAATGGAAGAGAGGCAATCTTAGCCAATTGCTTTAATTTGTCCTCGTGTGACATTTCGCTAATCGAGACTTTAATATCATGTTGACAGGGACAAATGAAGACGGACACAGTGAAATGAAAACATTGCAGGTAAAGTGTCATATGATAGTCCACATTATTTCACCGACTCCCCCCCCTCAAGCCTTGGTGGTGATTAAGCATTCAAATAAAAGCCATCTCTCTCCTCCTCCTCCTCTTATCTCTCAGCCCCTCCGCCCGTGTGCGTGAGCGTGCGTGAGTCTGCCTCACTCCGTCAGTCTTGCTTCCCTCTTTCAGCTGAGATGTGTGTCATGCGTTCCTCCAACAGCCACTAATTGTCTGGCCTCCGAGCGAAATCACATTTCTCTCTCGCTCTCTCTCCCTCTCTCTGTCACATGGGAGAGAGGTAGGGATGTACTGATATGTGGTAATGTGCGCAAGCGCGTGAAGGGGGGGGGGGGGGGCATCCTGATGTAGTGTATGGCCGCTGTACGCCCCCTACTGGCGATATAAGCAACCGCAAGTTTGAACCTCAGCTGTTTCAGATGCAATCTGACCCAGATGATCCCCTCCAATTACTGCAGCGCAGTTGTGTTCAGCCAAAGATAGCAAAGCAAAGCAAATGTTGATTTATTTTAGCATTTGACATGGCTCAGTTCAAGTCTAATGTGATCTAAGACTTGGGTAAATTAGTAAATTAGTCGTGTCTGGAAAATGCTATGAAGTATTTCAGAATAGTAGACTTTCAGTTGCTAAGCTTATCACCTAGCGTCGTCTGTCACAGTCATTTCCTATCGGTAAAAAGCTATATGTTTAAAAAATCAGCTATACTACAATGGTTGGTTCACTTCTGTACCATTCTTCCACTGCTTGTGTATTTCACTCTCCCATTTTCTGCTTCCTCTGAGATCCTTGCTACTGTTTGTGCCTTCAGCTGCCAAGGGACAGCTAGCCAAGACTCCTGAGGTCTCCTCCACCTCCATCCCCCACCCTCCTCTCCTCTCTCTAGCCCTCGCCTCTCCAAGCTTGTGTAACAACTATAATCCATTTATTTCTCTGGTTCCCTCTCTTTGACAGTGACCACCCACAATGTTTAGTTTTTATTTTAAATTGGACACAATCCACAGCAAAGACACCCATGTCTCTGATTATTATTGTTTTGTTTTTATGCATATATGTAGATTCAACACACATGAGGGAATATTTGCCACCCTTTACGGTAAATCTGCTTTTCAGCAAAATATTCTGACAATAACCTACAACAACCTCTGTACACCCCGATGACCTGTTAAGCAGATTTAATGAGCATTGCTTCTTAGCCTTTAAACTCTAATGTGCTGTTAAAAACAAGGTCTGTTCCAGCTGTCAATCATTCCCAATGAAGTTACCATTGCATCGTTTGAAACACAAGTTCATCCAGGCCACGTGCTGATCGAAGGGAAACAAATTTGAGGTGCATCTGTTAATTTCCGCAATAGCTCCTGGCTTTGTACAACCATAAATCAAGGAATGTTTGACCTGTTTATTTCTGTGAAAATCAGTGATTCAATCTAAAATTATGTCATTTTGTGACCAACATTCAGTGCAATGTAGATTTCTATGTTGTGCAGAGCTAATTTAACCCAATTTCAATTATTTTACATATGAACTCATCTTCTAGCCCATTTGACAATGGGCTGCCATCTGTTCTGAAAAGAGTCACTGACACTATTGGTCCTAGCCCACATGTGAACAGCCCTCCTGTTACTTGCTGTGTCCCCAACCTTATTGATAAATCATTGCACTTCCATTGAAATAAAAAAGGATTTACAGATTTCTCACTGCCTCAGGACTATAGATCTACTGTATCTTTATTACTAGGTATATCCAGAATTCACTGAATAAAAAATAATGCTTGTACAGTTGCACATTATAGAACACAAACAAAAAATGTTTTGATTAATTCCTATCCGTTATTAGCAATTTAAATTCTACAATCCTTTGTGTCATAAATCATCCTCAGTGGATGGAGGGATGGTGGTGGCTGTCACATGCTGTTCTACTCAATTTTAGTGCTGTGTTTGACAGTATTGATCTTTCTGGATAAGCTCTAAAGTATATCTGTCTAATAGAAATTTTTGACACTTCTCAAATGATTGTGATTCCTCAGTAGCTATTTTAGTGGTGTTCCTCAGGGATCAATTCTTGGCCCAATCTTGTTCTGTGTATTTGCTCTCTGCATTTTGTCATTTCAGTCTGTATTATTGATGTTACGCTGATGTTCTATTGTATCTCTTATGTAACCACAATGAGCCAATAAAGCTAGACAACTCAAAATTGCCTTACTGTGATGAAAGAAGGAATTTGTAAAAAAAAAAAAAAAATGCTGCTCAATTCCAACAAAACAGAGATTACACCCATAACAGCTTATTCATCTTTCCCCAGCTCAGGTCAGTTATGAACTTTACAGCAAGGCTTTTGGCAAATACTTCATACATTACAAGGTTTCTCTTGTAGCTTGTCTCTCACAGCATTTCAGACATTTATTTTTGACTTACAATGCACTGCATAGAGAGATCTCATGCTCTCAGAGCAGAGCTGTTTGCTGTTTGCTGTTTCAAAGTCAAGGCTGAAAGCTAAATATGTTGTTGTGTTTGCCCTCATAACTGCCTCAGAGAGGCCAGATCAAATATACAAACTGATTTTTTACTTCAGTTTGAAAAGTTTCTGCACTCTCTCTCTTATGAGACTGTATTTGTGTATTGTTTTTTTTCCTCCTCTGGCCAAGATTATTACTATTAATCTTCGCCCTATATCTTTTTTCTACCAAAGGGTAATGTTCCCTCTTTCCTAATCTGTTGGCTAAACTCGCTGCTCCACATAAAGCACAGAGCCAGAGAGTCATACCTCAGGCTAGCCTTGTCAGTATACTATATGTACATTTTTGTGAGTGTTTGTATGTTTTTGTGTTGTTTTCTGACCTGCAGAAGTGTCAAAAAACTGAGCTTCTGAGTGCCTGTGACCTTTGCAGAGACATGATTTGTATGCTTAAAAAACATCATAGCAGAAGAGTTAAAGTTATCTTAATCCAGAGGAATCAAAAATATCATTCAACCATCTCCCATGGCAAACCTTTGTCCTCGGAAGGCAGAAACACAAGAAAGTTGGCACCAATGAGATAGGCAGATGGCCTTTATATAGCCCTTTAGTAGTTAAAATCCTTCCATTGAAGCATAAAGAGATAGCCGTGGGCTGATGTAGCATTAAATGTAGCGCATGACCATCAGCTTGAAGAAAAATATCTTTACATTTATGTTGAGAAGAGAGAGAGCACATTAAAGGAGTGGATTCAGATCACACAGCTGTCGACACACAGCTGGCATCAATTCACGCTGCCTTCAGCGATATAGGAGAGGATTCACATTTTCATCATATGAGCACCTGGTGAACCAGAGAGTTTAATATTGTAACTGGGGTTCTGCAGAATGACAAAGAAGAATTGTTGTGAATTGAAAAGATGAGAGAGAGTAATGATGATGATGGAATATTTTTTTACAACCACCCATGTCACCCGTCCTGTGTTGATGAAGTCTGAAATTGTTCTCGAGTAAATTCACACCTGAAGCAACTCCAATAACATATTTCAAAAGGTCCATTAAATTCTTCTTGTATAAAAAATCTCAGTTATGTTGACCTTGGCCATCACTGTTTGTCAGTTTGTTACAATTTTTCAGCAATGAAACAAGATTAAACTATGACAATGTTAACATGTTGATATTAAGCAGGTAATGTTTTCCATTTTCACTAACTCAGTTTGGTATCTAAGCATTCCAGCGTTTGCTAATTAGCAGAAATAAATAGAAAGTACAGCTTACTGAAGTGCCATTAGTTTGCAGGAATTTGGTCAGAAACCATAATATTGATTTGAATTTGAACCTGGTGATGATGGTAGATGCAGAGTGAAGGGATCACCAGTATTATCACAATTCATCTTGAGGGGGACATGTATCCATCCATCCATTTATTTTAACCACTTATCCTCATCAGAGTCACGGTGGGGATGGAGCCTATCCCAACTTTAGGTGAGAGGCGAGAGGCAGGGTACATCCTAGACAAGTCGCCAGCTCATCACAGGACAGGGACATAAATTTTTGTACCAAATGTGATTGAAAATCATTCACAATAGATGTTGAGTCATTTTACCCAAACCCACAACTATCAACCTTGAGCTATTTTGCTAGATAAGGAAAAACTCCAACCTATTTGTGCCACTACAAGAAAAGTTGGGAGAGATCTTGTGGCAATTGCAATATTTCAGTGTTTCTGGGGGGGAAAATGTATGGAAGACAACCTAATATGCTCATTGGGGAATGCAAAAGATGGCCTTTCCTTTTATCCTTTCTATAATATTCGCCGCAATTACTCATGTGCAGTGAAAGACTGAGCAATTTCATCTGACTGATAATCACATATAAGGTGTCACTAAGTACTCAAAGCTTTAATAGAGGGTACTTCTGTGGAATCGTTGATAGTCCATTTAATACAAGTAAGTGTTTTGGTGTCAAGTTCAAGATAAAGATGAAGAGGGTTGTGTTAAGATTTTTCAGTTTGTGAAACAAATATGGATTTCTTGCACTCCTGTGTTTATTCTTTTTTGTGTTTCACAAAACACCACCACCTTGTCTGGAATTCAATCTACAGTTTGAGAAAGAGAGTGGTCTTTGGGTTCACAAGATGTCAAGAGAGATGCAATGGATCAATCAGAGGGTGTTTAAGTCCCTGGCAGAGTCAGAGTCCTCTCCTCAATTCACCCAACTGCTGCATTGCAGATAAAAAAAAAAAAAAACCCTCCTCTGCCAGACACCTTTTACACACAACAGGGACCAGCTAATGTCCCAAACTCAATAAATCACACACTATCAGTTAGAGGGTATATTTTTCAGAAGTCATTTTTATTATATATGAAATTGGGAAGATCCAGTACACCAACCAAACAAAGGTTGAGTGCTTGCCATAACTGCCCATTTAGTATCACAATCACAATACATGAGCTGTAATGGTCATGCTAGAATTTAAAAATCTATATCGGGTCTTATTGGAAATGACTCCAAATGAGTCCATATGCATTTCAGAGGTGGCAATTTGATATAAAAATAATCATGGTTTTAAGCTGGGTTTCAACACTGTCAAACATCTGCACAGGCATAAATCCTCTCTCTGTATGAGAATTATTACATATTTTTCACTCAAGCAGTCAATTTGGTGCTTATTTATTCCTGCTCACTCACTTGTTTAACTTTGCAAGTCATACCTGAAGAGGATTAAAATAGTTGTTCATGCTTACATTGAAAACAGTTTGCGTTTATGAATTTGAAATTAGTCACATTTACTACAGCAGGCATTTTTCATTTTGTGTCAGTACAATGTAAGTGGATAATAAACACTGCTGAAACAAAAATATCTCAAATAGATACCTTACAGCTGTCACTTTAGCGTTAGTGTTTATGTGTTAAGCTGTATGCATTCATGGAAAATCTCATTTTGAAATATGACAGGAATTAAATAAAATAAACTTTATTAGTTTTTGGGGTTTCAATTGTGCCCACAATTAAAAGTTTGACACAGTAGTTCAAGCTAGCGAAAATGCGAAGATAATGTGGTTTTCTAGATATAGAAAGCAAAACCCTGAAGAAGCACCACTACTGATTGTAACATTAATAATTACAATAACACCAATAACAATGACGATAAGCTGATTCTGTGCAACATGCTACTAGTTAAATTAAATGAAAGTACAAAACAACACAATGTAAGCCTTCAGGTTTTCGTAAGGACACAATGTGGTTTGTTCAAACTGCTCTTTGATAATTCTGAAGGTGTAGAGAATCTGTAGTTTGACATCTGAATCATGTATATACCAACAGAATTTAGATGTGGCAAAGCAATTTGTCAGTACGGTACCTTTGTGCTGCTTCACTGAGCTAATTATCATCGTTGCTGTTGACTGCAGCAGGTAAACCGGCATGTATTCAGAGAGTGAGTGAGGCTCAACACTTAAAACCTTAATGGACCAAGAGCTTATCCTTGAAAAACAGGTATGTCATGCCCCAGATGACAAACTGTCCTGCTCCTCTGAATTCCCCTGGCTTTTTTGAGTGGAATATTTCACAGCTAGGTTCAAAGTAATTATCCTTGCTGCTCACGCTGCCTCGTAGAATTGTCTCAATTACTGATGCTGTTTATACCCTAACTAACTGTGTTTAGCTGTCAGTTTGGAGGTGGAGGTAATATGTCAGACTGTAATGCAATGGTCAATTAATGATGGTAACTTCATGTGGCTTGGTTGTTTGACAGGTTGAGGTGTTGTTTGACACCTGTCACCACCAGAAAACATTCCTGTATACACTATGATTCAACTAGCACTAGCAAGCATGAATAATCCGATCCGATGTCTGCAGCAATATTAGCACAATTGTTGACTTATTCAAAAACCTGATGTCATCTTTTCCAGAGTTACTCACATTTAACACATGATAAACTGATGAGTCATGACAAGGAACTAAATGTTCAGCTGTCTTGGCTCATTGTTGATTACAGCAGAATTTCTGTGTCATTCTATATGATGAATACTTGACTCACAAATGTGACCATTAAAGAAGGGACTTCCTGGCATCATCACTGTCACATTGCCAGGCAACCAGCACACAAAGCCACGACTTGATATTTTGATTAAATAAATCATGTATTGTGTTCATTAGTGAGTTTTAGGTGTTTTTCAGTAGTGGGAAGAACCCCATGTTTTTAGTCTTTGTGCTAAACTAAGCTAAGCTAACCATCTTCTGTCTAGCTTAATACTAAATAAACAGACATGAGACTGGTACAGACCTTTTCATCTTATTCTCACAAAGAAAGTCGATAAGCCAAATGTCCTTGGGGCTTTGAAGACTTTTGTGATTGGGCGGCATTGGCCCTGGGCAGCAGGTGCAGAGTCCAGACACTTATGATGGTGGCTGATGAATCTGTTGAGGCTGATGGTGGAGGAAATAATGAAGCTAATGAATCTGCAAAGACTGGATGGAGATGGAGAGATAAAAGAGCATGGATAACAGCAGCAGGAGAATGATTTTTAAAAAGAAAAAGCAGGAAGGTGAAAGGCTAACAATACAGGTGTGTCGCTCTATTGGACAGATGTGACTAGCTGATGAGAATAGCTAACTGACAGCAAGGAAATAGGTGTGAGCGTGCATAAGAGGAGTGAATAGCAGGATGGGAAGAGAAATTAACGGCAGGCTTATATGCGAAAGAATAGTCTTCCTGACTGAACCTTCACTAGAGCTTCATTTATATCAGTTAAATTTAACTTGATTGCAAAGCTCATTGTGTGACTTGATTTGGCTTGAAGTGACCTAGCAAATGAGGACCCGAGACTCAATTTGAGAACTGGCCCTTTGGCGCAGGACAAGAACGTAATATTTGAGAACTTGTGACCAGCTAGGGTGAGCGAGCCTCACCTCTGGGTAGTGGTGTCACTTAATGATTCAGCCTCACCCAGAGCTGGGAGCTACTGCTCCCCCCCTCTCTCAGTCTGTGTCCGTGTGTCCTGCTCTCTCTCACACACATTCAGAAGCCCAGAGGTTACAACCTGTTGATTTCCATTCATTTCCCCAGCTCAGCTCATCATTACAACACACACAATATTACCATACACTGCACAATCATAACCCTGAAAAAATGACAAACCCCCTGTAAGGATGAATATAACTGACACATGGAAACACTCAACATCATAACACAAGGTTGATAAACACTGTCAAAGTATTGAAAATGTGGTTAAGTGTATGTGCAGAGTGCACTGCCACTATCTTAAATATGTACAGCTGTACAATCATATTTGTTATGATTATATTATCAAAAACTAGCACGTCAACAACTTTGCTAATAGCCAAACATCATGCAAGTGCAACAACAAACAGTCATAGCAGCCAGCTATGAGCAAGAATCCCAGCCTTGCTTTGCTGCTGACTTTCATTTATTATACGAAGCTCTCGCTAACGTCTGAAAGTCAGTCCCGGATTTACTCTTAATCATCAGCTTCTTGCTCTGCTACTTTCCCCTTTTCGACCTTCCTCCATTAATGTCCTTTTTGGCCTCTTCGTCTCTGCCATTATATCCATCGAAACTGATGGTTTAATTCTCTGCGTGCCCAGCTCCAGCTCTGGCATAACACTGGCTCAGCTCCTCATCAACATTCCTCCTGCATCTGGGGCCTGAAATCCTCCTGGTTCCTCTTGAACACCTTGTCACACAAACATTAACACCCCACTGCTCTGGGTTCACAGTTCAGGCAACCCAGCTAACACACTGCGCTAACACTAGCTAACAGCAAGAGCAAGCAAATTCTGCTAACATTACAGTTTGCAGCTGTTTACTGTCCATCAGAAAACTCAGGGAGTTGAAGCGGAACAGCTGGTGGACATCAGAGGGAAAACCAATAAGCATTTTCTCCAGTTTCACCAAAATGAGTGAAATAGTTGTCGTAAAGTGTTACATACATTTTGCAGGAGATCGAACCCAAGTTACATAGTGCAAGAACAGTGTGTGTGAATGACAGCCCTATTATTTAAAATCTGTACTTTTATGGTAGAAAAGTTACACAATGTTCTTTTAACTGTTTGTTGACTGCAGCTCACAGGATATTTAGACCAGATGGCAAATCCCAAACCCTGCACAACAGCATTCACACAGTGCAATAGTGCAGCCATATTCTCTTTTATTTGCTCTCTCTCACACTCTCACTCACACAGTGTTGCCCAGGTGTGGATGCCTGATGCTTCAACAATGAGAGAGACGATAGCTGATTATCATTTAAAATTAGCTCTGAGCATTGCAAAGGCTCTCTACAATGCCGCGTTAACGCCATGGCTGTGTCAGCGCAGCACTTCCTGTTTACGGTTTATTCCCACAGCAGGCTGCAGACGCCAGATAACAACAGCACAAAGCATGCTGGGAGATAAAAGCGCCACAAAATGTGCTGGGGCCCCCGTAGCGCCTGTCGCTGCCTGATGTGGCATCAGTCAGTATTACTGCTGAGAGTGGTACTCCCTCAAAACAACCAAGCACATGAGAGAAAGAGACGAAAGGAAGAGAGATGTATGCTTGTGATACAGTCAACATATACTGTTTAAACATTTACAAAACACTACAAATATCATTGTTTTAGACTCTGTAATCCATTAAGCAGGTACTACTTCAAAACTCGTGCTACTCATCGAATTTCTATTCCATATGTTTGTGGTTGAGCGAACACATTTCTATGATAAGGTGTCTTGCCTGAAACCAAAGGACACGAAGAATAAAAGCAGGGTAGTAGGGTAATAGTCCAAGGCTAGAGAGATGGACTCATAAAACAGACCCCAGTTTTGAATCCCAAGTAAATCAGCTAAAATTCTCAGGGCAAGTGCTTAAATTGCCACTTAGTGTCAGTCAGGTTTGTTCTAGCCTTGAGCAAGACACACATTTCCAGTTACAGGGTCATACAAGTCATGGAAACGCAGTTGGTATGGGTGGACAGAGAAACTAAGGGTTATGTGCATGTGCAGGGATATTTAGATGAGTTAGATATACAATACATCTGAGAGTTATTCTTCTTCTGGGCTTATTTATGGTGTATATACTCATATACAGTGCAGAGCAGGACAGTAAGGCATTTTTCATCACTTTGGCTCCAGTAGAGCCTACTGGATTTGGAAATGAAACAATGACTTTGGGGTTAAAGTGCTGACTCTCAGCTTAAATTTTAGGGTGGGATGAATTGTGTCGTATACACAGTTTGAGGATTTCAAAGCTTTTCTAGTCAACAGCTACTGTTGATGCTCTGACTGGCCTGTACTACTACCATTTTGGAGGATTTCTGATTTTGAAACACAAGCTCAGTAGGACTTCTGTTTGTCTTTGGAACTTGCTGGTTTGCTTGTCTGTACGTTTAACGTTTTAGGATTGTGAAAAAATTGCAGGAGGGCTACACTTCTTTATAAAAGCACCTTTACACACACACACCTTTTGAGAAGGACAGTGCTGGTGATCCATTTTTGACATCTAAAATGTAAAAACACTGACATTTCATTTTGCATTTTTAGAATCCAATCTGTTTATAAATTAACAACACTAAAAGTCAATAGCCATCCTAATAGTATGCTAACATCACTAATTAGCACTAAACAGAAAGAATTATGCAAAATGAAATTTTAACCAGATGATGGCACTAGATGAAGGGTCAAGGGATCAAAATCTGTAGCAAAACGTAACAATCCATCCAATAGTTGAGATATTTCAAAATGTCAACCAAGCTGTAAAGAAAAGGCCAGAGGATCACCAAATTAAAATCATTAAAATTATCAGAGAATCAAGTATCTATCCAGTAGATGTTGTGATATTTCACTGAATAAGTGAAAATACTGACTTGTTGGTGGTTCTAGAGGAAAAGTCAGGAGATCACCAAAGTGATTAGAAACCTCGACGGAGCTTAAAGCTCTGTGGCTTATTTTGTGGCAGTTCATCCAATAATCAAGATATTTCGGCCATAACCACCAAAGTCAACCTTATTGTGGCACTAGAGGAAAAGTCAGAGGATCACCAAAATCAATGAGATTCATCTTCTAGGGATAATGAGTGTCTGTACAAAATTTCAACAGTTCGTCTACTAGTTCTTGAGTCTTTCACACTGGGCCAAGATGATGGACCAACCATCAGATTGACATTTCCATCTATAGAGCTGTTTGCATTGCTAAAACGATTTAACTTTGGTATAAACAGTGTAAAGACTCTCTGGCTCAAGCGGCATACACGTCTAATACAGCCAGTTTAAACTGTGGATTGTTGTTTTGGTATGCCATTGTTGATGGATAACCTTTAGAAATGAGAAAAGGTTGGTATGAATTAGAAGCCATCAACACTATAAATGGCGTGGTCACCTTTATCCACATTAAAGTGGATAAGTATATGCAACTGCATCTGTACTGTATGCTAGGTTTAAAGCTGAGACATCTTTTTCAGTTTTATAAGGTCACAGCCATTCCTCAAACATAACAATTGGATGGATGAGCTCTCTGCTGATTCCTCCGTGAGTTCAACAGCAATTTTCATGAACTACCACAGCAGCACAGAGGCTTCTCTAATCTGTGCTATCCACACCATGAAGAGCCTCCATTGGGGACCCATGAGACCACTTCATTAGGAGTGAGTGCAAACTTACACATATACACATATAGTAGATGCGTCCTTGCAAGATCCTTCCACTGACATCCATGTCAGTGATTAACTCTAACCTTAAACATCTGTACCTCATGCCCGATGTGCAGTGCTTATTCCAATATAGCTCCAAAATGACCTGACTTTTGCAAGAATAACCTTACTCAAGAGTAGAAGTCCAATTAGCACACACAATACTGCAAGCATGCAGAAGTACACACAAAGACATGTACTATACTGTACTTCACAAACAAAACATGCACAAGTACATGTAGCATATTGTAGATGAAGGATGTTTCGTAATATACAGTAAGCTCCTGGATGGTTCCCAACTGGAATTAAGCTGTAAACGTCAGTGCATGCGTCTGTCATTGGAGAATATGTCTGCCCTCACTACAGTAGGCTAATTATGTTTCAGCCTCAGTGATAAATGTGCCTCTGCTTTGATTTACTTGCAGCTGCCCTACCTGTATTCATAATCTGCCTTTCCTCTCTCTCTCTCTTTCAAGCACACACAACACACATGCACAAAGTTGAATTCCCCCGAGAGCAATTATCATGGACTTCTACAGTATGAACTTGTGTTATTAATCTCTATACTGACTTTGCTGTGACAATACTGCACTTTCTGCGGTTATTTACAGAACCATTCCTGGTCAGTAGTTTTTACTGGGGCCTATAATTACAGGCACAAATAAGATGCTGTATAGAAACACAAGCTCAGAGAGTGAGTGAGCTTGTTATTAGGCAGGTGTAGTGGGACGGAGGAATGATTTAAGTCAACCTAAGCTAACTGTCACAGTCAAGCAAATATCTACATGTAAGAGGGACATACTATCTATACATATAACAACTTACCTGAAGAACACAGCCAAACAACTACTCATCTGTGTTGATATGAATGTTATGAAATACAAAGAGGTTTGCCACCACAATTGGAGAAGCAGAATCAAATAACAGGGAAGTAACTGTGGTGATTATCAAGCTAACAATAAGGTCAAAAGATGTCTAAGCATCCATTCAAACGGGACTAATCAAACATTTAGAGACAAACTGATGATATTCAGTTCATATTGATATAAAAATAGAACTACGCAGCAAATTGTTACATTGGTCAAGATGGAATCAGATTATATTTGGCATTTTGCCCTAAGAAGTGACTTAAAATGATCAATTATCAGAATTTTTGCAGACTATTTTCCTGCCATAAAATGTGGTATCACTGAAAATAATTGGGGAAAAAAAGCAATTCAGTCCTGACTTGAGTTTCTTTGTGAATATGTGTTTAGGTGAATATTCTTTAGTTGCTAAATCCTCCACTAAGTTTACCAGCAAGTTGATGTCTTTGTCTGCCGTTTTGTGTTGGGTAGGTAGTGTATAGTGGGTTCCTAACTTTACAGAGTTCAGAAGTGAGATGTGGCCATCCTCAGCTACCATTTGTAGCAAGTGCACCTAGGCACAAAAAAAAAAAAAACACAGAAGTGTCCTCATTGATGCCCCTATGGTAGATAAAATATGATAATGTGCCCTCTAGGATGCACATTTGGCTAAAATTGAGTTGGAAATCTCAAGGTTACGTGCAGGATGTAATATAAACTACTGTTAGAGTTAATGTTCGAATAATTAGAGAAAAACAGTATATAAAAAATGTTTATTTTCTTGTTATTAGAATAATAATAAAGGATTTTATGATGGTAATAAAGGGTCAGCAGAGCACTGCCCCTGGAGCAGGTATGTATATGTATATATATATATATGCAATGAGTGTCATTTTATGCGTTTTTATTGACATGCAGTAGTTAGTGAGGTTATGGAGAGATGAACAGAGGAGCATGGTTAACAACGGGGGTATGGAAATGGAGAGGCGAGCTGAGATTGTAACAGATGGCCTTTCTCTGGACTTCATCCATAGTTTTCATGAACACACACACACACTCATGAATACATATTCACAGCCAGTATTTTTGCACTGAAAATGCCTGTTGGGGAATGATGAGCTTCCTGTTTGTTAGCTCAGAAATGGTAAAAGCCTTTAGCTCCAGGGACACTGCTCTGCTCACCTTTAATACTATTATAAAAAAAAAAAAAAATAGAACATTTTTAATATTCCACTCTTAATACCTAACTCTAAATATCCCAACATTAATCCTAACAAGATCTGATATTCCATCCTGCACATTACTCACATTAATAAACAGTTTTTTAAATAAGCTAAAAGTGACTTATTTTGGCAAGTCAGAATCTGTTACCAATCTGCAATAGAGCAGCTTTTTCATTTGCTGGAGAGCACACAACAAGAGATCTGAGGCACTCCTCATAAGGGTAAAAAGCAATTAGCTTGTTCATTGAACATGTAACCTCCCCTTGTTAACATTTACTAATTGTAAGCCTCGTCTTAAAGCTCTTGTGTATTGTTGCAGAAATAGAACGAACAAAATAGAACGCTGTATGCCGCTGAGGATGGAAGAACACATTAAAGTTGCTTGCTGAGGCTCTCACTCCAAATCAACTCCTGTTAAAGACTTTGTGAAGGAGCAAAGCAAATGGGAACTCTCTAAATTATGATTAATCATTTGAGAACTTCTTTGCATTTTAATTAAAACTATTGATGCATGAAGCCATTACTAAACTTGATTTCACAAAAAGAAATCTGTAATGATTATCTAAAATAGAAATCGAAACAGAATAACTTTGAAACTACTTACCACCATGTACATATCCTCACTGTGGGTGTTCAGTACTTTTATACCATAACAACCTTAACATGTCTTTCATCATTTTATGTGCATACAAAGCACATTTTGGAAGAAAAACAACTATGTTGTATGACATTGGTTGCTATATTTATGGTATACTGTTAATGCATTTCTTCTTCAGGCCAAGTTTGGTTTGTTTTATTCTTAGAAACTTTGATTGTTAACTTGCTCTTGTGGTCAGGTAGCCACTACACTCAAATACTAAGTAGCCATAGGCTGCCTTCTACAGTAACCACCACTTTGACTACTGCAATGTCCCAGGACTTCTGATCAATTGATTGCGCCGCACTGGCAATTTGGAAAAAAGGAGTACCGGCTCAAGTTTACCAGCTCACTCAATCATCACAATGGCTTCAACTGAATTGAATTGTTGAATACGCTCTCATTTACCCTCAGAAATCCGTAATATCAATTAGAACTTGGTTGAATCCATCACAGTGGCCAGTGGCTATAGAAGACTGACTAACAGATCCAGCTGACAAATGTTTTCTGCATGTTGTCTAATAAGCTTAATGGAATCACAGGGCGCATTTCCACTGTGGCCTGTGGACTGACCTTCAACATGCAATAAATCAAATCTCCTAATTCTTTAATGCCTTAAAGTATTTGATTGAAATCCTTGAAAAGTCGATGATACTCAGGTTTAGTAAAGAACATCCTTCATACCGTATGTGTCAGTGACCAACCAATTCAAGCTAACTTTAATGAACATGTTTTTGAAGAAGAGCTGCCTCACATTTTTATGTTAATTTATGTACATTTTGGAGTGAAAATGCTCTGTGATGACACAGCGGCCATGCTAAATTTGCTCCTGATCAACTCTGGAGGCGGTTTTGGTGATATTTTTTTCTCTCTCCTTGCAATGCAGCAACTTTTAGAGTACATACAGTATATGTCCAACAACGGTTTTACAAGTAAATGTGTAGCGCTGATGTTGTTTGCAGGTAACTGATTGTACGGCCATGCTGTATTGTGTGCATCTAGGCCCTGCACAAACACGCCCAGGGGAAAGAATACCCACAAAGCTACAATATATTAACTGGCACCATAAATAGATAATCTAGCCAAAACTTTTCACCACAGGCTGTTTCAGCTGAAGGTCTCTCTTCATCTATTTGTTTTAATTGGCCTGACATGAGGGGAATCATGCATGTCAATGACATTCAGAAACGTACACTGGTCTCTTTATACAGAAATCTCACAGCACTGCACACTCACTATTTTTTTTCCAGTCTTTGCATGCAACACTGTTTGGCCTCTTTAACCAGATTATTCAATTCAACATTCAAAATATTCCCTGAGGAAAAACCACAGGATATGTGGTTGTTAAGCAAATCTCACCAATATAAATACTGCACTTAGATAATAACAGAGCACTCGGATGCTTGTTATGAGCCTGAAATTAAAGGTCTTATAATAATAGTTGTGGGATGGATGATGAGGTCTTTTAAGAAGGGATTTACATTATGAGAATATGATCATGTACATTAGATTGTCAAATTCAAGACACAGGTTCAGACTACTTGTGGATTGGGATTTGTGAACATATACCCAAAGAGAGTGACACAGTATTGATCTTATGGCTCATTAGCATGGTAATAACAAGTACTGTATAGAGTATAATAAAATAAATGGTTAAGTGTAGTAAATACATTAGTTAAGTACAATGGTTGTGTCATTTTAGGGCGAACTTTTAGTGCACTGCACTAAGGTTGCAGCTCGAGTCCACAGAGGCTCAAATACCATGCCGTCTTAAAAAATAAAAGCATTAACTCTCAAGCCCCACAACTGTATATGCGTAAGGTCAGTAGGTCTTGTATATAAGGAGATAATCCATGCTTTACTATTTATGCAGATAACTCCATCTGGTCCATCAGTTGTTGGTTTCAGGTTGTGGCATCCCTCACATTTCAATACGATCAAACAATCCACTAGTAACCCTCTAGCTCCGCCTTAGACAACCTTCAGACCTCTTGATTTACAAAGTAAGCTCTGCAATCTGATGGACACCCACCGAAGCACATATGTAAGCACAGTAGTCATCTCCTCGTTGATTCTCATTTAGAGCAGACAAGCATGTAGTGGATTTAAAGAGATTGGGTGACTGGGTTAAACTGACCTGTGCTGATGAACGGAATAGCAATGTCAATAAGCCTAAGCACAGAACTGAGTGTCAAGCACCAGCTGAATCAGGAGACTACTCAACCATCAAAGAATCTGTCCGTCATCTGTTTGTGTGTCTAACTAAATAAATAACAGGCACAGACTAAAAAGTACACAGTCAGTAACCTTGCAAGAGCTGTCTGCTAATTTACAATAATTTAGTTATTGGACAAGCTCTTTTACACTTTGAATTTAAATTGGGCAAGTGGAGAATGGACTGGTATCACTGGAACAAAGTTCATTGGGAAACATGAGGTTCTTGTGAGAACAAGAACCTCATGTGAAACAAGTTAAACAGTGGAAATAGTTCCCATCAAATTCTTGTTGATGTATCATTCTGCTGAAATTGAAGTATGAAAGATAAGATAAATGTGAAAGATGAACATGAATCTGACATGGCTGCATGTCTTCACTTCAGCTAAACTTGTAGAGGAGCTGCTGAACACAGCTATTCATATTAAATTCGTAATGCAGAAAATATGCTTGAATATGCTTGAATAAAGCATATTTCCTCTTCTAAATGGTCCAAACTCCACTAAAAAATAGGCTGCAGGTTATCTTTACATCCACAGATGACAGAATCTGCATTTTACACTGTCTGAAAGCTTTTGGCTTGTAAATCCAGTATTTTATTGTGTTGAAAGAGAAAACAGCTTTGTCCTGTAACACTGGTAAAGAGCTTTGTTTTTAGAAAAATAAATGATGGTTTTCTAGCTTGTTTTAAAATCATACACTATCATCAGACACTATCTGAACCACAGTTTAACAAAG
This sequence comes from Protonibea diacanthus, assembly GCA_028641955.1. Classification (NCBI taxonomy): domain Eukaryota; kingdom Metazoa; phylum Chordata; class Actinopteri; family Sciaenidae; genus Protonibea; species Protonibea diacanthus. Next base: position 13,785,963 of record CM053976.1, on the reverse strand, counting down.
TTAAAACTAAAACTGCTTTATTTTGAAGGACCATGGTTTGGCTGTTGTTGAGACATGGAACTTTGCTAGGTGATCCAAGGATTCAAACCGTTCATTCAGGGTCCTCCTTTGTGACGCACGCTCTTGCTCAGTGGCTCAGCTTTGCTCACTGACTGTCATGTTTGTTGACATTTCTTCAGCATCAATGAGCATCTTCTCTGTGAGACTGGCACCGAACATCAAACCTTGTAGATTTTAATACACTTATTCCTTGACTGAGCTCCATGTCATCCTAGTCATGACGTGATTATTCTCCTTGTCACAACAACACTACAGGCAAAACCTACACTTCTCTGCTTTGAACTTATAGCATGCTCGGCTACTCACAACAAAGCAATGAATTCCCTCATGAAAGTAAAATGGACCGAGGAATATTTTCCACTGCTGACTTGTTGATGACTCCGTAAACGCACTACACAATATATTCAGTAGTTTATTGTGTTTGTCCCTCTGGGTGTGACGTGTAAGTGCAGTGAAATGTCATCAGAGAAATTATGGATTACATAAATGGATTGCAGTCCTTCACTGTTCCCACATATCACAACATATCTGCAAGCAGATCTGCTGCAGACTGAAAATCACAAGCTGCCAAGCCACAGCTACCCAAACACAGTCATTTTGAGATTTCTTAGCACAAATGATAACCTTCGGCATCCTTTCTACCATCAGATTTTAGTTAAAAACAGCCATTTGTCTTCTCGCTGCCCCTTTCTGGTGAACTTTGAGCAAATCACACCAATTGTGGTGTTTGTTTGTGTTGGTGACAGCAGGGGGTTCATTTTGTTTCTAAGTACAAAAGCTGTCTGCTGAAGCACACAATTTGTCAATTTGGATCGTGTGTGCAAGTGCAAGATTGTGTGTGGGTGTGTGTGGTGAGCAGGGGGCATACACAGGCACAAATATGCATATGTGCATGGGAGCAGTGTGTGTGGGGGGTAAGCATGCGGCAGGCCAGTAGATGTTTATGTGACAAGATAACAGATATTCATGTGGTGGGTTTACATAACAATGTCTGTATGTGTGTGTGTCTCTCTCTCACACGCACACACACACACACACACACACACACACAGATGCTCTACATTGCTTGTGGGCTTGGCTTTTTCTGCAAATGCAAAAGGAAGCTGGGTAACCAGGGCTCAGGGAGAGGACATTCCTAGTTTCTCTCTCACTGCACATGATGAGAAGGGGCTGTCCCAGAGGAGTGTCCTCCCATCACTAGCTGTGATGGCTGATGACATCACTTATTAGAGGTCACAGTAAAGAGCACATACTGCTAAAAGGGACAGACTGGAATTAAACAAAGACGACTGTAGTTAAAGTGGCTTCGACTCCTTAGAAGGGCAGTCAATACTAATGCATTTTCCTCACCTTTCCTTAAACCTGAATAGCGATAAATACCAAATGCCATTGCTACCTCTGTTAGCAAATTATGTTTTGTTCCCCATGAGCTGTTAAGTCCAAAATCTATTATTACATTTTACTAATGGCATCCAGCCTGTGCACATAATGCAAGCGCGCATATGCATGCCCACACCTGCATGTGTGCATTTACATATATGCATACTAGCGTGTATTTGTTTTGTATGCATGCCATTATGTGCCAAACGTCACGTCTCTTGGAAGGTTCCATAAAAATCAGATCACAATTTCTCTGCTGCGGTTTGATGCTCCCAACATGAAACAGGACGAGATACTAATGTTAGCTTTTACTCTGATGTTGAGCATCGGTACAGAGGAGGTGAAGAAAGGCGAGGACAGGGCAGCTTGCCCAGTACATGCTCTCATCAAGCCATGTATGTATTGTATATCAGCACAAGAAATAAATTCCCAACGATGGCGGGAATGTTGCTGATCACCAACACCCTAGTGGCCTACGTTGTTGCTGATGATGCTGTTTGGCAGACCTGCAGGCATTTTTTTTAATTTGAATATTATTTTATATATATGCTGCGAGAATGCAAAACGCATCAGAGAAAAAAGACTTTACAGTGGAAAATAAATATGCAAATGTGCATTCTCATCATACATACACGTTCATTTGGTGTATGATGATAGATCACTTCGATGAATTCACAGAGGGAGCAACAACGGAGATATTTCATGGAACATTTAAGAAACATGGAAATGACACTGATTATGGGTATTGCCATTCTTCTCACTCATCTCACGCATTTAAGCTCCATTACAGTGAACTGTTACCTACAATGTGAGATATTTATTCCTTTATGTTGCCTTATCAGGAAATATGCCATTTTACCATCTCTCTTTTTTTCTTTTTTTTTTGCTTTCTTTCTGTCATAAATGTTAGCAGTGAAATTAAAGTTGCATTGAAATTGACAGTTTGGGCATTATTGCATTGTGTATTGTATATTTGTAGTTCCATATGAGACACTGAATGCTTGCCCAGGACACAGCACACAGAAATTTAATATCACATTTATGTGATATCAAATTTCAGCAGCCTTCCTTTCAGTGAACAAAAGTCTACTTTTTTCTGTCGAAGTCAAGCTATTACATTCAGCTAAGGAGACCTAAAGGGGCCACAACAAAGGTAAGAAGATTATAATCATAAAAATGATGATAACGATGAAGAGGACTAAAGTCTTCATCCTTAGGCTGTATGACTATTTACATTACGTCAGAAGGATGTGCTGTGTGGGTGCCACAGTGATGAGACCGGTTGGGTGTAATCTGGGTTGACACTCGCCCACATCTTGTTTCCCCAACTCCATGGCATCAACGTTCACATGAACGTGGTGCCTCTCACACACACACACACTCTCTCTCTCTCTCTCTCTCTCTTTCTCACGAACAGCAGGAACACATAGGAACAAAACAAATTACAATGTAAAGAGGATGAGACAGACACACACAGAAAAGGGAGTTACAGCAACACATGGGAGATGGTTGTTTTCAAAGATTCGATTTAAAACAATGCACTGACAAAGAAGCATGATTCAGTTAAAGCTAAAACAGCTGCTGAGTAAATGGATTTGCTATGCATTATAATAGCTCATAGAAATGCAAAAAAAAAAAAAAAAAGGCGAGGTTATAGATAAGCATTGTTTACAGAAGACAACAACATAAAGGCGATAAGATTTCTCTCAGAGCACACTCTTCAGAACCTGATAGTCTCTACCATGGATCCCTGGGAAATGAACTATTCTCTTCCCTCATTCTGCTCCCCCACTCCCCCAGTGCCTCCCACCTCGCCCTCCTAAACGCTTCTTCCAAATCCCTGATGGCCAAACATAGTGCTTCTCTGTTTCAGGAAGGATATTCCAATCGGAAAAGATGAATTAATGGTTTGAAGATCATTGCTCTGGTTTCCTGTTGCCTCTGCACTTTCTACACTCTCCCCCACTATACCACTAGTATACCATTTCCACAGGAGGAAGACACGGATATGGTTTCAGCCCATGATGCTATTTACACTGAAGAGAAACATAACATGACTAAAAACTCTAAAGCCCTGCTAGCAGCCCCTGGAGGCTTTAGTGTTCATTACACACAACAAATTAAAGTGTTGGACAGAACAAACAACATACTGATACTGGCAAAGACTGATACTGTGCCAGCAATAACTTATCAACACAAATCAGCATGGGGAGATTGAAAATGCTGTGGTTCAGCTCGCAAAGGGAAATAATCAGACATTTAACGGGGATCACGAAATGGGTGAGTCCACTGGATCGAGACCGGCTTGAGCAAAAACATTCCATCTGTCATTTGTTCACATTTGAAACCACTTACGTTGATACTTTTCCTGACAAGTGACGTCTGACAGTTGCAGCTCTCCTCTCCAGATGGATTAATGGTGTGTTCACATGGATTCAGACCGTCCATAAATGACAAATCGGATATCATTAGATCATCAGATATCAAGAGCAGACCAATAAAATAATATGTGACCAGCAGATAATATGGTCAATGGTAACAATAGACGACTGCTCAGAAGTTAAAACATTAAAGCTTTTTGCCACCCTCCATAATGGAATTCCTAACCAGATGTTACGTAGCCCTGTCATTGTGCATACAGTACAATGACAACCTAATAATTCATTTGTTTAAATAACAAACATTAAATAATTTTAGGTATTTTGTTCCATTCTTCACACATAATGACACATGTTTTGCTTTGCCGTCTTGCCATTACATCAGACTGTTTTTACCATGCCGCCACGGTCTGTCTGCCGTCTGACATCTACCTGATTCAACGTGAATGTAACATGACTTTGGATGCTGTCTACCTTTACTGTTGACAGTATTCTCTGTTGGACTCACCTAATTTTACGATAGACGACCGTAAAAATGCCCACTAATCTGATCTGGTTTGCCTTCTACAGTCTGCCTGATGTGAATACAGAATAAGTCATTATAATTATTTGTTTTAACAAAACATGTTGGGAAGAAGGTTTGGATGCCTTTTGGGGTCAACACCGGTTGACATCAATGTTTCTGAAAACATACCAGTGGCCACAATCATTCCCTAATGTTTTATTTTCATGGTCGGTAAAACAAGCTGAAAACACCATGACATTATCACCTTAAAAGGTTTTTATAGCAAATGTGTAAGCATATAATTGCCAATTTACCCATCCAGGAGACACAGGGTCATATTTCAGGCCAACTGGTGAAGGCAATGCAACACTCGTTTTGATTTCCATCAACTCAACTCATATATGGAAAACAACTCTGTTTACAGTAGTTTTCTGTTTCTTTTAATTCTAATTTATTGATGGATTAAAATCACCTGCAAATAAACAACTATTACCTATAACTACTTATTTTAAGTATTATGCCAATAAGGACAAATTACTAAGTTTTGTATCTATATTATTATGCTATTAGTTTTGTGTCACATAAAAATGTATGTAAAATGACAAAAATGACTCAGTCCCTGGCTCCCCCAGCCCAGTCGAAGTTCCCAGGCAAGAAGTTCCTATGGTTGTGGCATTGGTGTGTTAATGTGTGTGCATATTTACAGATGCTGAAACACATTTACACATGTAGAAGTATATTTAGAAGCACATAAACCAAGAAAATAACCAAATCTGAGCAAGTAAACAAAGTCTGGCGGGCTAAACACTCCACTTCTGAAACACTCCTGGTGGGGTTTGAAGTTGCATGCAGGACAGACCAAAACAGCGTCACGGGCGCAACGTGACAGAGACACTGCTGCTGTTTTCCTCAGTCTACCTATTCAACATCTGTTACTTAGTACACCAGTGGTTACTTTCTTCTTCAGGACATTTCAAATGGTTGTACTGGCTATAGCCAATGTTTGTACAATGGCTCTGACTGACTTTCCATCTTCTCTCAGCTTCACAATTGCTTGTTTTTCATTCATAGGCAGCTCTCTGGCTTTCATGTTGGTTACACTTCTAACTATAAATGCACAGGCAAAACCCAAATCTCACATGAAAAATGGGTGGGTTAAAACAAAAGGTGCAATCTTCTACTATGTGTATCGGATCAAGATGGAAATACCTGGAAATGAAAGCTGAAATGTTGATATTTTGTCTCATATTCATCTTTTGATGTCAAACCCACATGTTTTCAGTCTATAGCAGCTCTAGATTAATTATGTCTGTTGTTTAGAACTAGTTATGTAGCACACAGTGAGTTTATCAGAGCTTTTGTTTTTTACTGAAACTGCTGGCTGCTGTGTTGAAAGATTTATTAAAGCAAAGTGGGCCAGAAAAACAAAGCAATGATTCAAAATAGACTCATGTGCACCATAGGTAATTTTCTGTGAGTGTACCCCCTCACATTACACATACCTTTTTCAGTACTGAATGCAGCTTTAACAATATTTTTAGTTGTCTAAACTTAACCATAGAGTTGGCAGATCATAAAACACCCATGCAATTTTTGGAATGGTTATACAGGTTGCTTCAAAAAGCACTGAAAAGAGACATTTTTTGTTGCAGTTAGGCTTGTTGACTGAATCTAGACCTGAATCTCAACCGTCTGAAATTGAGCACATCTGCACGAGCTTCTGACCATCCCCACAATTGATTACAAATGGCTTCAAACACCCCCAAGGTCCTGGGTTGCATAAAAAAGGGCCAGCATATAGTTTAATTTTGAAGATAAATTACAGAAACAGTTGAAGAAAAAAGTGCAATTTTAACAACCATTAAGTTGAAATATGCATTGATCAAATTAAAGCAATAAAATTTTCAACAAAATTAAACAAGCTGAATGACAGAAAGTAATTGAAGCAGTGAATGCAGTTTTTAAAAAATCTCCAGAGATTGAAAAAGCACTCTTGAAAGGTCAGTAATGAATCACACCTTACCACGCAGCTATCCATCCGACACTGCTCTAGCTTATGTAGTCTCCACCCCACACACCTTTGAGAATGTATAAATAAATTGCAGCTTGACCTAGGCCATTTAGCAACCACATTTGTTGGCATCATTTGGGCATCACAAATGATCTGGACATTTACAGAGTGAAAAATGTTTCAGATTAATGTAAACAAATTCATCGTCCCAAGGTGCCCTTATTGCATAGTGTGTGTAGTCGGTAGCATCAATTAGATTTGAGAAACCATACATTGGACGCAAATTGCAATTTCCATGTTTGCCTCCTCAGCTGCTGTGTGAAGGAACCTGATGTATCTATTACTTAAATAAATTATGCCATCCCACACAAGGGTAGAATGGGATATGAGTGGTCCATCTGCAGACGTTCACTGAAACATCTCTGTTGCCAAAAACCTGATTCTTCAGGCGCAGATGGACGGGGACAGCATGGTTTCTTCAAGAGTGGTGTTTCATCTAGAGATCAATCAATAGTGGATTTTCAAAGGCCAATTTAAGAACAATAATTTGGAGTCCAAATAAATATATCTGAAACTGAACATGAAACTAAAAAAATCTAGGTGAGAATGGATTTTATTTTTTGAGCTATTATTGTTGAGATACTAGTTGAGAAGTAGGATGCTACAGTAGCGGTTTGACAAGGAGCAAGTATGACAAATAATATTTTAGTCATCGATAAAACTGACTAAATTGTCCCTTAACAATCACTAACAACCAGGTGTTCAATAAAAAAAAACCCCACAGTTCAAGCGGGGAGTCCTTATCTCAACAACAAAAAAACAAACCAAAAAAAAAACTCAATACAAGTGACTCTTCTTGCATCTAATAGACACCCTTAGTGATTCTCGATCATCTCCAGAGTTTTACCTCCCGTAGTCTGGCCAAGACACTGCTGTCAGGTCCAGGGAATGGTCAGCCTCGGCGGTTTGATGGTGGTCCATCGAGTAATAGAGCTGGGGGATGGAGTTGGAGAATTCCAATTCTGTAGGAGGAGCGGACTGTGAATTACTGACTTGTTGGCTCTTTTTCAGGACTTTCGGGCTCGTCTCCAGGGGGTGGCAAGCTAATCGATCACTCTCAGGAAGGACCTGGCCTCTTCCACCGGTGAGTAGATGTGGCCTTTTTGGTTTGAAATGGCAGCATAGATATTCCCTGAGTTGACTGGTGGCTACAGTATGTGTATGAAGCAGCAGTGCGTATACATCAGTTGCTACAGTACATCTACCTGTGACTGGTTGAGGTAGATAGCCAAGAGCCACTATCAGAGCCACTTTTCTCCATTACCTCCATTTTAAACATCCTATCAGTGTTGATTAATCGGCCGATTGGTTGACCTCTGTTCCCAGTTCAGCACACAAGTGCAAGATAACAGCTCTCAGTAATGAAAAGCATCTCATTACCCAGTTATCATCACAGGCCAGAAATTCAGTATGGTCTCTACATATTCATTTCCACCTAAATTGTGCAATAGCAATGCCAAAGCAGCCATTTGTATCACTTGGCACAGCCAATATGCATAGCTCCAGCCTAAATACAGTGGCAAGCATTTTTTCAATACAATCTGTTAATTGGTCACTGGTGTTATTCTTATTGCACAGCAGCAAACACATTTACTCAAGATAGAATGAAATCAAATGAAGACTCATCACAAAAAGGTCACGCATCACTTTGTAATCATAGTTAAGTTTTTTTCTGCTGTAGATTGTATCCTAACATGATGTAGTGAAAGTAAAACGCATAAAATGATATCCAAAGCCACACTTTTATTATCCTTTATTGGCAACTTGCTATAATAATTCATCTCGAACGACTATAATACAGTGTGCAAGGTTAGTATACACATTCTCAACTCCTATAGATTTTAATATCTGCGTGGAAAGTGGCATAAGTACTCTTTGTGTGTACAGACACGGTCTATACATTTGGACCTAGTCTGTTAAAATGGTGCTTCAGTGGTTTGCTGTAAGAGACCTTTCCAAAAATGTGAAATAAATTTCAGGATATTGGTTTGCTTTTCAGAAATGGAGAAGAAAATACAAAAATGAAATATTAATTCTTTGTGTGTCTTATGAATGAGGCCCAGCTGTCCTCTCTCTTCTTCCTCCAACCATGCAGATAATCTTTATTTTCAAAGGACTTTTCAAAAGGCTGTTTGACAACAACAAAGCTTTTTTTTTTTTTTTTTTTTTTTTTTTTAAATGATCTGGTTTGCAATGTTCACCCACTTTAGATCCACACGGATAATGGTCCATGACCATGAATGGTTTCCAGTCTTTCTTACGTTAACAAAGATTTTGTAGCATGTAGCAACAGAAATGGAAAACATGACTGACATTTCATCAAATTGTAAAACCCCACCTTAGTGGCAGTAAAAATCTCACCTCAGCTCTGTGAATGGTGCAGCAACACCAACAACACCTCACTCCACCATCTGATTTTGTCTGATAAACAGGAAACACAAAAGGTAAGTGAAGCTGGTGAGAAGGGTCTAAGGCAGATATTGTAACAGTTTAAAGATGTGAGTGAAAAGATATCACCAGTCCTATTTTAAAGATGTTTAAACATTCAAAAAATGAACTACCATCAACAGAATGTGAAAAGGTAACACCCACGATATTATGTCAAAAACATATGTGTATTATGTTGCACACATACCTACTAACATTATCATGCTAACCGACTAGCTTTTGCACATACTTTTTTGTAATACTTGTGCACCAAGAGGCGATAGTGAATCACTGTAGCGTTCATTCTGCCCTCAGTCCAACATGAGGGAGAAGAAGAAGTAGAGAACATACGGAACAGAGGGATAAAAGTGCTTGCTAGCCAAGAGACATCTCCTGAAGCCGGGGTTCCCGATCTCAAGAAGGGGAACTCTAGGGACAGACATCAGGGACAGAGCTGCTGCTAGCTGACCCAGCCTGAATAGCCGAACGGAAGCTGTCGAGCAGAGACCTGAAGGCAGTGTGCCAGATTCTGCTCTGATCTAAAGCTTTTTGCCAGCTGAAGGACAGCTTGGAGGTTTATTTTTTAAACTTTTTGTGAAACTGGATTTATCTTCACTCTCACTTCTCAAGCTGTCTACAGCAGCAGTCTGCAGCCGCAGTGATACTACCTCATATTTATACAGAGACCAGACAAAAGAGTAAGGCAGGAAGTTGGACTGCTTGGTAAGTGTTGGAAATATGTGTCTTTTACTGGAATCCAGTAATTGGTTGCAGCCATAAAAGAGAAGTGGAAACGGAGTAGAGTAGTAGAGAGGTAAGCATGAGGTAGGATGGTGGAAATTAATTTGGTGCAGAACCTTTTACCGGCTTGACAGTTTTGCAGCAGCCGGCCTTGGCTCAGGCTGCTGTCTGTCATGTCTTTTGGAGGTTAGATAAGCCTTGCATCTGCAGCTCACTAACAGCCTCTGAATGATGGGCAGGATGCTGTGATAAGCTGATATTACCACTTCTGCAGCTGCTGGGCTGCTGTTTGATCAATGGATGTGAAACAACCTCACGTCCACAGACATTACTTGCACAAAAATGGGCAATGACACCTTTTCACAATGCATTTCCTTTCCTCTTTGTAAGGAAATCGCTGTAAATCTCTGCCAAAAATACCCATTACTACTGGTGCTTGAAACTGAAACTGCTCTAGAAAGTGGGATTTGGATGAGCAGCTTGAGATGAATGAAAGCAGGACACTAGATGAGATCCAGCTGATCACAGCAAAGAATATTGTTCTCCTGTTCTTTTGAATAAGATTGTCTTATCCCCTGATATACTCTGCTCTGTGTTTTGACAGTGTCTGTCATTTGTTCAAATGCCTCCAACAGCCTACAGTATGTTTATCTGACAAGGACCTCTTGTGGCCGCGTGAATTACAGTATGACTTCTATCTGGTAGGAACAAAAGCAGGGGAGTAGTGTGGCACTGTTGACCTTCCCAACAGACAGCAACCATTGATTTCTTTTAACGACAACCTCAGTCTTTCCCAAACTTCAAGTAAGTACCATCAGTTGCCTAAAACAAACCTTTAGTGATCAGAAAATTGTCAGATTAATCCTTTTTGAACGCCATTTTCTGTTTATGGTTTTGGATACCATATCATATACCAGCATGTCCTTTGCTCCCTCTCCACAATTTTGCCTTCACTGAGAATTAATATTGCTTACTAAAGTGTGCAGTGATCAGTGTCATCTTTTGGCAAGAAGCTCAGAGTATACCTACACGAGAAAGTGAAGTCAAATGTGAAAGAAACCTACAGTTTGTAAGAAAGTTGATTATGGAGAAAAAAAATGATGCCATACTTTTTTAATGATGTGGTTCACGTGACAGCTCATCAAATAAGACAGCTTAATAAGATTTAACAAATTCTTTTTTTTTTTTTTCAAAAACTGGATGTCAAAAGTTTTAGCTGACATCTCTAATAAGGATCCATTTTCACCTGGTGGCACTGATGTAATGAATGAAAAATACCCAGATGGGTTCTTTCAGCTTCTCCAACAGTTACACTTCTTTACCAAGCCAATGGTGAAGACGTCTTGTTTCCAGAGACTTCCCATCACATCAGCGACAACTGGTCCTGACAGTGCAGGCAGGTGATGCAGTTTCCAAGGAAACGGTAAGACAGTTGAAGCATCTCCACAGAAATAGTCTCCAAAGCATGACTGGGTGGATCAGATTGGTGGGGCTGGAAATGTGCTCAGGCACGCCAGTCAATGAATCGCATTGCCTGGGTTTAGTTCATTATGGAATTTTCTTCATTCATTATGGAAAATCCATTTCCTGTTACAGGGTTCGATGGATATCCAATCAGTGTGAATCAGCTTGAAAATGGCCTCTGCAACCTATGGCAAGTCATCTTCATGGTTGCCATCACCATGATCATGACAATATAACATCACTGTCATGAGCAGAAGGGCGAGTTTTCCATTGTCTGGAATTTAAGATTTGTTGTGGCACCGACAATTTCAAGAAAATCTACTTTGAGAGAATCCATGCCACCCCTTTCGATATCTTACAATTATTTACTCATAATCATCCTCATCAAGTGTTCGTTGAGTTTGTCATTCCAGCAGTCTCATTATCATTCTCAAGATTGTTCTGTGTCTGTGATGATTGCTGTTTTATTCTTCACTTCCAAACAATCAGTTTGCAGCATTTGCTATCACTGGACTGAGAGTAGAAAATCCCCTGTGCAGACATCAAATGTGACCCATTCTGCTGAGGCAGAATTTACTACAAGTCTGTGCCAAAAAGCAACTGTTTAGTCATTCAGTTAAATATATTTGTAGGGGTGGGCAAATCAATTCCCCTAAGTATTGTGATTCTTTTATGATTTTTTTTTATTCCTTAATTGATTTTTCTATAGCTACAGCATAGTCCTTTAGCTTGATGCCAACATGCAATGGAAAATACCATTAACGCTAACAGAAATTAGCATGGCAGTAATATCATAATTTCACATGCATACAGATATATAAAGTGCTTATTCTGACATACTTCTACTGGAACTTTTTTTGTCTGTGCAAGCAAATAAACAAGGAACACAAAAGAAAGGGCCCAAATGCACATGGTAGGGGTAGAGCTAGTGCAGTTCAATGACTTATTTAACAAAAAGTCAAAGTACAAGGCTTACAGAATGGTGAGGCAGGTGAGGGCACAAAACAGGAAAGAGGTCCAGCTCAGGCAAACAAATCTAAAGAGGCAGGCAGAATCCAAAATCCCCCAAAAAAACAAGCAAAGTCCAGGGAACAGAGCACTGGGCATTAGCTGTATGCTTGACACATAGTACAACAACAAACTGATACTGAGACAAAGGCACGCACAGGCTAACTACAAAGGTGAGGGGCAGGAAGACTCAGGTGAAAACTAATCAGGGCAGAACGGACAATCAAAACTGGCAGGAAACGAAAAAAAGGGAATAAAAAAAAAAAAAGGAAGTACAGAGGTGTAGAAGAGAGAATTACAAAATACAACTGGAAACACTAAACAAAAAAACGCAAACCATGACACTAACAGCATATCTGAAACAGTTACTAAACATATTGAGGAGTGGCAATGGTTGCCTCGCAGCAAGAAGGTTCTGGGTTCATTTGCCCGTCCTCCTCATCCCAGCGTAAGTTTCCTCCAGCAGTCCAAACACATGCAAATTAGACTGATTTGCAACTAAAAATATCCTGTAGTGAGGGTTTGTCTGTCTCTGTGCATGTTAGTGCGTTTACCAAGTGTCTCACCTATTGTTAGCTGGAATCAAAGCTGGCAGTCAGATAGAAAGTCATAAAAACATGGATAAGTCGTTTTCAGTTTGTTGTCATAGTAATAGCAGCGCAGTGACATTTGTGGTTGCGTTGCACCATGTCATCATCGTTTTTTGCTGCTTCCTTGTGGCAGCATGTGCAGTAGGAGCCTTGGCGAACAAAAGGTGACAGATCACCACACATTTGGAGATCTCAGGCATGACAGGCATGTAGCAGAGGGCCACATGTAAAAACGCAGCCAATTGAGGCGTACCTGAGCTAGAGCTGAAGAATCCTGTTTTTTTTTTTTTCCTAATTAATGAAGTTGAAGCTGAAAATGCTGAGACTTTTTACCCATAAATAAAACAACCCATTCACACTGAGTTCTGAGATTCTTATGACACGTGCATCTATCAAATCTTTGTTCAGAGATTCGGAACAAACAAACACACTCGCACAGATGTGCTCAATAAAAATGTGTGTAGTTGTACCTGGATAGTCATGTCTCAATTTATCACCCCAACAAAGAAAAGGGCAGTGTGGTGCAACAGTGCAACAGGTACGCAAGGTGACAGATAACACAGAGGATAGTTACCCGTTGTTTTTCAGTTGTAAAAGTGAAAGTGCAATGTTTTTATACCACCTCAGACCAGTTGGCGGATGTTTGGGTGTATAAAGTATTTCACCTTGACACCGGTGATCATTCCACCCCCTACAGTCAACTTTGGTTTCTCTTAACTTTGTACGTGATCTTTCTTTAACCATGACCAAAGATCTGTGTTGCCTGAAGCTGTTATAATAAATATTTTTCAGATTAAAAATACATCAAATGAGGACATGTATGTCAAAGAGCTCACAGAGACACTGCAGTTCTCAGATCTACAGAGCGTTTCAGTGTCTGTCAGCTCATTGCTTTGGTTTCATGGCCTGCAACCTTAAGGTTTGGTTCTCTCTCACTGCTCCCAACTGTTTCCATAGTAAAACCTTTAAAAAAAAAATCCACTCTACGCTATCAGCAGCAAACAGATAAAGTGACTAGCTGGTGAACAAAGTGCAGCAATTAGCAGCTAGAGCGTGAGATATTTCCAGAGTTCGTAGTGACCAAAACTGACCTAAACAGTGAGCAAGTATTGGACATGCTCTCTGATTAACTGCAGCAGGAACACCAGATGCAAGAGAGCGAGAGGAAGAACTGTGTAGTTATTATTTTAACAAAAAGAACAAGGGTTTACGGGATGGTAAGGCAATACTCCAAGGTCCAAGTAAAGAGAAGTAGCAGTCCATGCAACACTGAGAAACTCATCGACAAATCAAATTGGCACCTGAAACAAAAGAACATACAAACGAAATTCACCGTTGAGGGGTGGATAACTAGATACAGATGAATCTAATCTGGACAATGCCAATCAAAGACAATCAAAATGCAGGGAATGCAACAAAGACAGAAAGTTACACAAGACCCATGAACATAAAACAGGAAATAACCAAAGTAAAACCTAAAACCATGAGAAATTAGTGCTGGGCAGGTAGCAGTCAAAAAGCTTGTCTGCACTTGTGAGCTCCAACTGACCAAACAGATTATTTTGGTAACACACCTAACGCTGAGTTTAATGCAGTTTCCATTCTCCACACTTACCTGTTGTGACAGTGAGTACCGAAGGCCAGGTACTCTCAGTATTTACAATTTTAATTTTCAGCAGTTTGACTGTGAATCATCTGAATGTGATGCAACGAAAACACAAGTCAGTTCTGAATTACTGTAAGCCTGTGGGAGGTGAGAAGCTGACTCTTGGGGGTCAACTCTCCATCGTGAGACAACATCACTGCGCCTCAGGCATGTTCCTGGATAGAGGTGGCATTTCCTTTCTTCATTATTGCCGCCTACACTTCCTCAACTGGATGGAAGGCGATTTGAGGAGATTAGAAGTGATTTAATGTCTTGTGACATCCTATCCTCGACAGCATCACCCAGGGTGTAGGCCAGAGACACAAGCTCCAGTGCAATCAAACACACACACACACACACACACACACATATATATGTCTGAGAACCACAGTGTCACAATGCACAATTCAGACAACAATCATATGAGCAGTGAGGAATAGGTGTAAAGCACAGACATACAGATCACACCAACCTATACTAATATATTAAGCAGTACCACTGATATTAAGCCAGGATTATTAGTGATAGTGGCACAAATTAAACACATGGCAAAGATAAATCACAGTTCCAGTTATATTGGGAACAATTGTTTCATGTCCAATAAAAAAAAAAAATCAAACAAATTTGAAGCATGGTCTTATATTTAGCATCACACACGCATAGTCTATTTTACAATTAAACTCACTTCCTAACTTGCATCGGTGAAGAGAACAACAGTAGGTACAATAGGATGAGGACATGCAATGCATCAGACCAATTCTCTTCTACAATCATGAGCACAGAAGTTGATCATGAGCTGTGGATACTTCCTCAGTTGCTCTTTATTACTTAATTGCTTCCTTGACCATTACCAATAACCATTACTTGTCCTTTTTATATCCCTGTTGAAGTCCAATATTTACAGTTATTTACTGTATGCCTATAAAAACTATATGGGTCACTTTGGTTTGTTAACTGACCAGACAGGAAACTCTTCACAGATACTAGCCTGGACATGTTCAACCTTAGGACCTTATTGCTTTAAGCGAACCACTGAGCCTCCATTACACGGTTTAGGTCAAGTCCAGGGTTAGTGAAACACAATCTGTGCCGATTCAGCAAAATGGCACTTGACCTTTGCTGAACAATAGCTTCTTGTCATATGATAATAAACAGACCGTGAACGATGAAATGTCTAAACCAACTGCTACCATAAATACATTATTTATCTCCTCAAACTAAACACTGAGTGTTTACGCCCCATTTTATGTCTATGGGAAATTACTTTAAGACCACAGGTACTATTAAACTGTATTTTTAAAAAAGCTGCTGTGGTGCTGACTGATTTATTTAAAAAGACACAAAACACTGAATTGACATTAATCATTCCCCTGGTGTTGGGCTAAAAATCAATGCTTGACCTTTGGCCCCGTATCTGACTTTCAGGATGCCTTTGAGGAAAGGGGGGGGGGGGGGGGTATGTCTATTGATAGAGCTGTTAATATTAAAGCTCCCCCTCTGCTGCTCACTCTTCGACTGTAAAAGATATAATTTTCAATGAGGATCTGGTTATCCTCAACTTTAGAGCTTTACTTAACCCTGAGAGCTTCCAGAAGGCCAGCACAATCCTCTTATTTCCACTAGCATAAGCAATGGCTACAGCAGAAGACTGCTCAAGCGCTCGAGTGCTGCGTTCATGTCATAACTGATTTTTCTGATGTTAAATTCAAGTGAACTGCAAACTTGAAAAAAAGATGTTCATGACAACCTCTTAGAGGTAAATGTAAGTAGGATATGTGGGAATTTTTGCAGGCTATGACATCTCCCGTCTGGCATCATTAAATTTCCAAAAGTGTCAACACAAGCAGTAAGCATAACAGTAAATCCACTGATGTCGGCTCGAGGCAACTGGATGGGAGTGTTCAAACCACCATTTATGGGAGAGCAGCACTACAGCTTTACTGTAGTGTCCAGTGAAATATTTAATTGACTCAAAGTTGAAACAAACACTTCTTCATCATGACGAAAACAAAAAATTGTGGATCATTGCAGATTTAAAGTGAGAGTAAGAAAATAAAAAGTGTTACATCTGAATCTGGATTTAATCTAAATAAATGTACAATTAGGCACATAAACACTTATGCGCGCGCACACACACACACACACACACACACTCACACACATCATCATCATCATCTGCCACACTAAATCAATGTGGAGAGGGAACAGCTTCCTATACAGTATCAATAATACCTTAAAACAGAGACAGTAAGGCTATCAATCTGTCTTTTCAATCACCAAGAGACTCAGAGAGGTTGTCCACTGTATGAAGGATTTACAGCTTTAGATTCATTCAAGAGAAGCTTCTCTTAAAGCCTGAAACAGGTGGCATTGTTAGAAATCATTACTTTGCTTTAAATCTATAGCATGAATATTATGGAATATTATGAAAACCATTTGGCAGACAGGGAACTGAAATTAAATACATACAATGTACTCAGGACACATTATGGTAAAAGGAAAAGAGAAAATGTTCCTACTGCACCATCTCTTCCCCAAATCTACATAAATCTTCTAATCATACCTGAAACCAGCGAACTCTTTGAACAGTGAAAATAAAGGCCATCTTGATCAAATGAATTCCTCCCACTCTGATGATAAATGAAACGATGACAACAGGAGAGGAGAGAAACTTGACTCTTGACGTCTTTCACATTATTCTCGTCTTGGCTGATGTGTTTTAGTTTGTTACCAGTTCAAACTGTTTTGTTTGATAACCAGAAATCTTAAGCCACGGGTAACTGTGTATCTTAGCTATTGAACAAGAAGTTTGAACTCAAGACTGCAGATCTCCACCAAGCGTGTCTGGGGGAGTGGTGCGCAGATCGGCTCTGAAATCATCCAAATCCACGTGTAGGCATAGATCGTCCACCCTGCAGGCTATGCTTGACACTGACGAGTGCAAATGAATTTTAATGTTTTTCTCTGTCTGGTAGATGTGTAAATAAGCAGCTGTTTGCTCGCTAGTTTATTTCCACATTTATATATACAAAAGTTTGAACAACGTGCATTAGAGGTTGGAAGCTAAACATATTATAAATGATATAAATATCAAGAAACATGCTTAAAAACAAGAACTGTGAAATCCATCTAATGCCATACCAACTTAAAAGGCCATGATATGTTTTTGAATTTAATATTCGTGGATGCTTACGAGCCAGGCAAACATAAGACAATATTATGCATTATGGGAAGTGTAGGAACCAGCATTCTTGGAGCTTAATCCATACGAGGAACTGCAGCATCAATTTTAACTATTTATTTTGCTAATCTCTCTCTCACGAGCCCTCCCAGCTTTATGGAATTCCAATACTTGGCAGAATACCCCTTTAATCTACAGCATATCCTCACGAATGTAGGATTTGTTTTACCAAGCCTTAGCAAATATCGCTCTGTTAACTTACAAATATTATACTTGGTTAGTGTATGCCAGTGTGTGGAATGTATATCTGAAATATTATCATGTTTTGAGCCGTTTCATTTAACCAGCGCCTACCCAATCTAAATGTGTATCTCTATGTTCCCAGGTAAAGACTACAAAGAAAGCGAGAAAAGCCTCTAAAATAGGTCACATTCGCTGCGTGCATGGCAATCGATACAATTACCTAACAAGGAACGCGGTACAGCACATGTGCAACACAGCACCGTCTACATATCAAACACTCACACAGGGATCTAAAGGAAAAATAATCCTGGGACATTAAGCTCACCATCTCTCTATAAATGGGAGATGTTGAGTAATTCCAACCTACAAACTGGGGGATTTACACTGACATCTACAAACACATATAGCAAGTAGCACTGCCTGCTGTAGTGTACACGTGCACACGTGCATGTATGCTTGAAGGCTTATACGCGCACACACACACACACACACACACACAGGGTTTAATGTAATCTGTGGCTAGCTGCCTCTGGCTCTAATGAAGTCATGCTGCTTCTCTATGATGAAAACACTGTAAGACATAACACGAACATACCTCTGACATTAAACATACGCATTCTGTACACACGTTAAGACAGAAATATATACCGCGTATGTAAAGCCTCATTCCCATTAAGTCCTTGTCTGATCTCTGTGCACGTTTGTGTGGGTGTATACTTAGAAACTCTCCATGTGTGTCCCCATCCGCCTTTAAATGTATGCATATGCAAGTGTATCTACTTAGACGCCTCCTGTGTGTGTGAGTAAATGTCTTGGAGGAACCTTCTGGCAGTGGAAAGCTAAATTTTTTGTTATTCTTGTTCACTCCTCCATCAATCAGAGGCAGAAAACGAGAGCTAAGAAAAACCTCCGACTGCGTTATCACAGTGTGGTGGGGGTGGGGTGGGCCTCTGTCTTAATCCTTGACTTTTGTCAGTGTACGCGCACGCAAATTGAAATATGTTTATGTGCACGTTATTGTGTGTGTGTGTGTGTGTGTGTGACATTATGTACCGAAGGTGTAAAGCGTGATTCAAGTTGTACACACATACACGGATCCAGTATTTGTTTCCACATTATTTTTGTATTAAGTGTGTAGGCATGCATGGCAACTGTGTGGGAGTATTTGAATATGTGCAATAATGCTGGTGTGTGTGTGTGTGTGTGTGTGTGTCTGTAGGTGTGTGGTCAGGCTTGTTAATATTCTGCACAGTGTGCAGACAGTCTCCCGGCGCAGCGACACCTGGTCATGCCTCAGAGCGTCAGGCCTCTGTGGGACACCACTGAGAGGCCTTCCCGACAGCCTGACACTGACACACACACACAAGCTTACCACCACCACCATAATAATAATATCTTTGTCTGTGGTCTTGCCTCCTTTGTGATTTTTTTTTTTTATTTTTTTTTTTAGCTTTTCTTCTAAAATAAACAAAATTTCTAAAGATTGTTTTTTACACACAGAATAAAATGCAGGGTGGACAGTTGTAATTCTAAAAGAACGAAATAATTCACAGTATTAGGGTTTAGATACTGATAAACAATATCAGATGCATAATGAGGCAATAAATATCGGATAGGAGAAGATCCCCTCAATCCTACAATCACTGTGATCAGTGAATTCATTTCGTTTCAGTGAAAATAGCACTGTAGTTTTAGCTATTTTACATTTACGTGACTACGTTTGCTTTAACTGACTGCTAAGCATCTTTGTCAAGCCTAAGGGAGCTCAAGTGAAAGATTTTGTCAACTCGAAAGATTTTGGGCAGCGTATCACTTTAAATGTGTGGCTCTATTGTTTGCCACTAGATGTCATAATTGAATTGTTTGCCATGACCATATTACATGCATTATTTTGTTGTGTTGCTGGTCATTAGAGAGGGTGACAGTCCTGTACTACAGTAACATTGACAGCTACGCCTTCAGAGCAGTGCTGTTGTACACTAATGCTAATTAATGATACAACGTACTGGGTGTTACTCAGGCAAGCCCATCCTGTCACTTGGAATAATACAGCTAGCAGTTGGTGTTAGCCTTTAGCCAGCTCACTGTTTATCTTGATAATTGTGCAGATAACCTGCAAAGAAAACCCTTTAGTCTTGTCCATGGGATCAAAAGTAGATGACATCATCCCCCTCTTCTTCCAGCGCCCTTTAACTGAAGGATAGACTCACATATGTAATGTGTGCAACTTTGTGGAAATACTGTTTTAGAGGTGATTTTCCCCTTGAGTGTGAGTAGACTTCTGCAGAGGAAGAACAATAGCGTTTGAGATGAAAGCAACCCTCCCGTCTTGACAACAACACGTACACCTCAGAAGTCATCTTCAGCTGGAAGAGCTTCACATTAAAAGCGAATGAAGGACATAATTAATATTCGTATCACCGAGAGGAAGTTTGCCAAGTTGCAGAGCATCATAGAAGAATCAATCTGTGCCTCCACTGTACGCATGCAGGTTCCAGGGCTCCGCTCCAATGTAATAAAACGCAAGAGGTATTTGTCATCCAGGTCCTAACTGTACACCCTCTGCAGCAATGGTGCTCTACTGTCACTTTCTCCAATTCTGTCTGCCTCTCACACATACAAATATCACCTTCATCTCGCACACAGAGTGCTCTCAGCCCTACACCAACAAATACACGATAGCACAGATGATCACATCATGTGCTGGAAGCACAACATCCTCTTTCACACTTTTTACTGAACCTTATTCTTCGATCCATTCCGTGGATTGTGTTACGCATGCATTATCTATCGGTATTCCTCAACTCATGAATATACAATGCACATGCTAATTTTGGAGGCGCTAATGTAAATATTCAAATGAGACAGGACTTGACATCATGGAAATGCACCCTTCGAGAATATTTAATGATAATGAAGAGGAGTAAATAAGGAAATGACATTAAATCATACATCGTCCAACCAAGATTTAGGAGTCTTACAGGAGTTTTACATTTAACAAAATCCATGTTTACATACTTGAGTGGTACCATGGCTGTTCAGTTTGATATAACAAGCATAAATTCATAAATGAAAGATACTTTTCTGACTGGGATCAAAACAATATTTAAGTCTACAAGAAAACACAGCAAATAACAAGTACGCACACAGAGACAAGCTCCTTTGTAATTGCATTTGTAGCCACCGTTGAAGTCCCTGTTCATGAATTTATGCTGCACATGTCCAGAATAACAACTGCCGAAGATTTTGATTTGTTATTCCTCTCCACTAGTGAACTATATTCCAACAAACACTAACTTGAATGTGTTCTAGATTAAGAAGAGCAAACTTTTTTATGCAACCTCTCACCAGAACAAAGAACAAAGGTAGCAGGATTGTGACTACTGACCTTTTAATGTAAGATGTCCTCCATTCTTTCTACAGCCTCTAATTATAATAATATTTTTTTTTCTCATCTAAATTGCCTTCTTCCTTTCTTCTACCTGCAGTGATATGCTAAGCTGCTGATATGCAGCTGATGATAAAGAAACAGATGAAACCATACTGCCCCAGGTTTTACTCATTATTGCTGTATGTTGCCGTATGTATTCTATAAATGAAACCATTGCAAATGCATTCATTGTTTACAGTTGAATAGAGCCAAACATTTAGAGCCATGAGAATATGCTTCTGCATATATATGTGGATATTCTCACGTTGTGGCATGTGCGACTACTTAATATGTATAAGACAGAGAGCCAGGGAATATCCATTCACAACTAGTTCTTAAGACGTGAAAAGTGTTAGTTGCTCTGAGCAGATACACTCGAAGGTGGGGGACGTGATGAGATGTGATCTTTGTTTAAATACAGGTATGCACATTGTCAGACAGTCTCTCTCATAAGACATTCATAGTGCTGCACTTTGTTGTTCACACAAAGTGACAGAAATAATTGTATCAAAAATGAAAACAGAGAGCGAGCGAGTTTAATCATAGTCTCCTGTCCCACCTTCACAGCTGGCCAATCGCAGCGTGAAGTGGGTGTGAATGTCAGATCGTCAGATTTATAAAGTTACAGAAAGTTGTCACAAGTCCACTCCTATTCATTTTCTATGGGACACATGCAAATTATGTCTTCTGCATAAAAGTCTGTAACCTCTGGCAGCTGGACTTGTCATCATGCTAACCATATCCATGATGCTAACATGTTCACAATGACGATGCTAATCTGCTGATGCTATGCACCATAGTGGTTTAGCGTGTTAGCTTGCTAACATTAGCTAATTAGCACTAAAAATAAAGGCAACCCATCTTGTCTTTGTACATGTAGTACTTAATATATATATGGCCTTTTAATGTTTAAATCAATCTTGCATTATCCAGCTTTACTCTCCATCAACAGATCACCTTCAAATGGCATCTTGTAACTGTTAATATTTATGCTATAATATTGATATCTGTAATGCAGTTTTACCGGTCTTGTGGGAACTATAACGTCTTGTTAACTATCTTTATGTACTGACCCTTTAAGATAAATGGTTTCAGAGGCGACAGCTAATGGACAGTGAAAAGTATAGTAGCTTTTTGGGAAGCACAGCTCCATGTTGACTCCAATGACTATGAGCGACGTGAACCTCAGTGATCAGGCTACCATGTTCTTCGGAGAAATGAAACTTCTCTATCATACTGAGCTGATTTATAGTTTAGGAATTATTTTCTTAATTCTGACATGATGAAGGAATATTGTTTTAACAGTCTATTAGTTTTCCACTTAAACTAAACGAACCGCCTAATTAGAAGTCAAAAAAATAACTTAAACATTATCACCCAAATTGCCTGTTGTGATTGTTGCTTTAGTGTTTTAACATAATGGACAATTTTGTTTTTTTAGTTTCATCTTCATTATTTAGTTAATTGAGGTGTAAATTAGGGTTGTTCAGAACCAGTGTGATCATATAACCATGTGGTGTTTGTGAGGATGATATCCCATGCAGAAAATTTAGTAAAGCAAGGAAAGTCAACAATTCAAAATACAACATAACATCCATCCATCTATTTCCTGTAACCGCTTATCCTCATCAGGGTCATGGGG
Source organism: Protonibea diacanthus (assembly GCA_028641955.1). Classification (NCBI taxonomy): domain Eukaryota; kingdom Metazoa; phylum Chordata; class Actinopteri; family Sciaenidae; genus Protonibea; species Protonibea diacanthus. The sequence goes on along the minus strand of CM053976.1, from coordinate 13,763,198 downwards.
TGCTGGAGTGAATCCCAGCTGACTTCGAAAATTCGGAAAATCAAAAATTCATCACAGGGCTGACACATAGAGACAGACAACCATTATAACGTAACGTAACATCACATGACATCACATCATATCACAAGACATAAAAGGCATCAAGAAAGACATAATATAGAAAAGACATGAATATGATTTAAAAGAGGAATAAAATAGAAAAAATATGCTAAAATCTAATAAAACTGATATAACCAAACATGAGACAGAGCTTTTACAATTTCTGTGCTCCTTCTGCAAAGTGAAATTTTATTTCATGTGTCAGTGTCTTTATTACTGTTGCCAACCGAAAGCCTGTAAAGTCCTGAATATACTACCTCTTGGTGGCATGAGGAGACAGGTGAACAGATACAGAAAAGGACACAGGCAGACATGTAAGCAGACAGAAATGGTTGTATTCACACACAGACAGAGACAACAGTCTCAAGAAAAGAGTGTCTATCAATAGCTGGACAAAGTAGAGTAGACTTCCCATCAGTTCAGTCCTAAGGGAGTGGAGGACAGGGAGTGGATGAGAGTGGGAAGAGACAATAACTCTGTCTCAGCTGATCAATACGCTCTCAGAGGATCGATCACCATGGTCCCCATCAGCCACTAGATGAGCAACCTAACCCAAAGCCTATGATCGCAAGCCCGGACTCAAGAGAGGCCTGAACCGTGACCCCTGTGATGACTCATTCTGGACCAAATACTGCAGTCTCCAATCCACTCAAGCATTTGGCTGAGGAGTCAAAAACACTTTCAGTAGGCAGAGTGGGAAAAGAAACTACCTACTACCTGCCAAATGTTGGTAAATTTTGGCTGTCAAAACTTGTATCCATGATGTTTTTTAATTAAACCACTAATGTATGCAGAGGACTTGCATTAGAAAACAAAGGTGAATTAATTTGATTGTGGATTTGATGTTTAGACTGATGGTATGGATTTTGGGGTTTGCGGAATCTAGTGCAGTCCTGCTTGGTAAAGCACTGCCAAACCTGTCCTGCCTAATAAATAGTACCGCTTCTTGATTATATGCAGGTTGAGAGAGTGTGTCACAGTCAGGGGTAATCATCGCTTTGCACAGGTAGAGCAAGAGGAGACATCAGTTCTTTACAAATTTCTCACTAAGGAGGAGGACAACCAAGCTGTGCTTTAACAACGCGCAGATTTCTATCTTTACCACCTCAACACAGATGGGTAAGGACCGATGTTTAACGTCACCTGCGGCTCACCATCATGTAGCAATACTCTAATTCTGATTCTGTCCATCAAGCCATTACTGTGAGCGTTCGAGTCTGTTTAGCCAGACTCTGTGCAATTAAAACTTGATGTGATGCAAAATGGAGAACGGAGACGGCATAGGAGTCACCTTATCTGCTGACACATCTACAGCCCCAAAGGAATATCCATAATAAGCTTGAAGAAATGCTCTAAAAGCAATTTAATTAAATCAAAACAAAGAGTCCACGCAGGGATTGCCAGTCTGCAAAGTAATAAAGGAAGCTGCTGTATAATCACACACACATACACACGCACACATTCATAAATAAACATTGATATACATATATACTGTATTTCTCCACCACCTCTTTGTCCTTCCCTTAAAAGTTTTCATCCTGCATTAATCAATGTCTGGTATTCAATAAAGCGGGAAGTTGTCAAATATTAAGGTTTTTCACACATAGGCTTTATTTAGGTGGGCCACCCACCAGGTATATTAATGGCCGCCCAAGTATATATGGTGTTTTGTTTTGGGGTTTTTTATTGGCTTTTTGTCCAAGAGAGGAAGAATGCCATCCAGTCAATGAACTAGTGGACAGCCACTCTCCTTCTCCCACTACCTACAATCTATAGACCTACCTACAATCGCACATGTTCTGCAGATAAACACTGAGTGAGACAGAGGGCCCCTGACCTAGCGAAAGTATCTGACAAGCAGGAAGTGAGAGCAGGCTGGACTGGGACACAATAACAGACAGTGACAAACGTGTAGATGAATGTGTGTGTGTGTGTCTGTGTCTGTGTGGACAGGGGAAAAGCATGGTGAGCAGATTTAAGTGCTTTCTGAGTAAACATGAAATGAGATAGAGAATTAATGAATCAAGTAAAACGGTGAGATAATAAATGGCTTATTAGAAATAGGATAATGTATTCTTTCAGATATTTTCAAATAAAATATACACATATTTGTTTTGTGCCAGATGAACGCTGTTGATCCGTCGTCTAACTAAGAATGAATCACAAGATCACATCAGCTAAGGGGGAAGCACATCATGGTGAGGTCATCATGCTTACAACAACAACAATTAGGGGCATGTCAGATTCTGCCCAGATCTAGCCTAACCTGGGCAAACAACAAACCTGCTCATTGAGAGCCCGCCATGTTCTGGGTTTCCTCAACACGGGGACAGACTTGATGCTTCAGGAAGAGTGGTACTTCTCTTGGACATAGCTGTGCACCCCTGCAGTGGTTCAGTTGGCCAGTGGCTGACATGTTCACGAACAAATAAAACACCCGCTGTCCAGTTTTCTCTGGGTCCCACCAATGCCCAGCAGTGTTCAGGACCTACTGGCTGCTTGTTTACCATGGTGGTCACATCTGAGGTGGCTTGCTCATTGGATTTGTGACACGGTTCACAGGAGTTATGAGTCGTCTTAGGGCACACTCCACCAGGAGCCTCTAATCTTCGATGGCATTTTTCAGGGGTGTCTCAGTGGAGGACGTCTGCCTGGCTGCCTCCTGGTACTTGACCTTGGCCTTTGTGCAATCGTATCTTAGCTTAGCTCAGCTTATCCCTTTGACTCACAGTTTAGAGGGTGAAACATTTACAAAATAAACTATGGTCCGTCCATTCTTTCTTTCAGTTGATTCTGTTGAGTTGAAATAGTCTCCACGATGAATGCTATCTCCCACATACAAATATATACATATATATTTATTTTGAAAGTTGTAAGAGGCCCTTACACCTTTGCCCTTTTTTGTGCAAATCTTTGTTTGCCAGGGCACAATAAATTATGGGTCAATAAACCAATCAAGTAATTCAGGTGCAGCTTAAAATGCTACCCAAACCCTGTTGTCAAGGGTCAAAGGGTCAAACACTGGGGAAATGTAAGGGATGAATTTGGGACTGCTGTAATCTATTTCTGCTCACCAAGCACATCTCCTCACATCAATCAACATCCTTCTCCCCCTTCTCTCTCCCTTAAAGTAGGCTTTCCTTTGCCCCCAAACAGTCATACATGAAACCACACAGACACATATATAGACATGCTCACGTACACACAAGAGGACCCTGAAGTGCGGCTTTCCCATTGCCCCTGCACACATGAAGTAGCGTGTCAGCTCTGATTATCAACACTGGTCACCGCTTGCTTCAGGAGCTTCTATTTTAGATCTGTTTTTTCCTCCTTGCAAGTGAGCACACAAACACAGGCTAAGCATACACTTGTCATTTCAGTGTTATCTGCTGAGATCTGTTCATAAAGATGTGACGCTCGGCTGTGACCCTACACTTGGCCTGAATGTCTGTTTAGTACGCAGCTTATGTTTCCATTTCAATTTGTGCCTACATGTTAATTATTTTGTAATTACAAGTAGGAGGGGAATATGTAATTTCTAATTTTTTTGAGTTCACCTTAGAGACTCTTCATCTATAACACAAACAAAACCATATACTCTTTATATGCTCCTGAACAATAAGCGCGTCACTCTTTGAACAATTAAATAAGCCTTATTATTGTGATCTGATGATGTTCCTGTTTGTTCTGCACCACGTCAACTGCAGTAATAAGACCCAGCAGTAAGGCAAAACCACACAGAGAAACAGAAACAGGCGTAAAGACACAGCAGGAGACAAAACCGCATGTGGCAGAAGAGTGTATAAATGTGAAAACGGTGACAAATGCACTTCATTTCACTCCAGCACATCCCATGTTGAGGATAGTGCCCTGAGACAGTTACATGTGACAGCGGAGAAACAAACAGAGAAAGAGCGAGAGACACACAAGCAGCCTGAGACCCACTGGGAAAAAGAGGAAGATGAAGAGGAAGATGTATAGAGAGGGAGAGAGAGAAATGGGTGAGCGTTTTGTGATTCATGGAGACTTTTACTGCTTCGGAAAGGTGTCACCTCCCATCTCAGTTCAGAATCAGTTTGGTGTAGTACATACAGTAGCAGGTAATACTACCTCCTTCTCGCTTCATCTTCTTCTCTCTTCCTTTTAGAGATGCAGGCACAAACACACAGAAATACAAGATTGAATCTAACAGAGAGAGACCCCTGGGCAGGATAACCACAAAGATTGAGACCTAAAAAGCTTTTAAAGACTTTTCTGAGCAATCCCATATGCTGTGTTCTCAAAGGAAATGCCATGATTTATTTTAGTGGTATTGAAAAAACAGCACTGACTGAGGATTGCAGTATAGTATGAACAAAGGCAGCGTGTGCAGCAGGTGCATCAAAAGTCAAGGATGGGGACTTTAGTGTTTATAAAAAATAAAAATCCAGTAAGTGTGAATTCAAAAGATAAATAAAAGTCTGAAAAATCTAAGACCATTGTTCATTTAAATACTCTACATAATCTTTTGTACAACAAAGTTCTAGCAGAATTGGTGGGATTCTTGCTAAAATGTGCCTTTTCTGTAGAAATCTACTCTAAGAAGTGAGTATTGACCCTGTAATAATAAAATCAATCAGGCTCTAGCATTTAAGGGCAACACACACATTGACTGTGACATGGAGCTTCATTTGCCACAATATTACTGACCGGGAACAAATACTGTCTCTTAGATGGCCTTCTAACCTTGGCTACCTATCCATTTCCTCATTACAAAATGGTCATTACACAGTAAAGCATGCCTTTTTTGTTACTTCTCCTGAGGTCATCTAACCGAAGACTTTGGGTGTCCTAGGCTAAAAGGCTGTTACAATCGTCTTTAAAATCACCTCTTAAAACTTATCTTTTGAGCCTTGCTAAGTATAATCTGATTCAATTAGATCAGAACTCATTAACAGAATTGTATCAACCCATTTTAATTGCTCTTTTAATTACTTCTACTATGTGTGCCTTTGTTCTGTATGTCCTGGATTTACTTCCTTGCTTTACATTTAAAGTAAGCATATTCATCAAAACATGCAACAGAAAATTTTATTATTGCTGTCAGGTAGGCACACACCATATACATTAACCATGTCCAGCCTGTTGTTTTCCAGCATATATTAAATGCATAAATAAAAAAAAACAACAGTAGAGTACTATGTCTGAATTATTCATCCATTTGCCATAACAGCTGACCCTCATCACGGTTGTGGGGGGCTGGAGCTGATCCCAGTTGACGTAGGGCAAGAAGCAGGGTACATCCTGGACAAGTTGCCAGTTCATCACAGGGCTGACACATACAACCATTCACGCTCAAATTCACACCTACGGGCAATTTAGAGTCACCAATTAATCTGCATGTCTTTGGACTGTGGGAGGAAGCCGGAGTACCCGGAGAGAACCCACACAGACACGGATAGAACAACCGTACTAAGGCTGTATCTTTTACAGAGCTTTTAGGACCCAGAAGAACAAAATTTAATAAACTAAAACGTAAAACACTGCAATGAATATTTCCCTCTACTAAAGGGACTTGTCTATATGTCATGTCTGGAGTAAGTTAAAGTACCATCACTCATTTATTGGTTTTCAACTGACAAATCACAAATCATATGCACAATAAGGTATTGATTTTGTATTTTTCAACTTTTTTTTCTCATGTGAGGGGAGAAAAAGCAGAACCTGATCTTTCATAATCAGATAAAAGCCACTTTCTAATCACATTTTTGGACACAGCATTGTGATTTACTGCGCTGGTCAGATCAAAGTGTCTTCATACCTGTCAACCTAAATGCAATGGCAGAGAAGTGAAGGAAAAGGCATGCACACATCATAAAGAAGAATAACCCCTTCAGCCCTCAGCGTTATTGAGGAACACTTGAGAGGTCTTGTTCTGGTAATACACCAGTGCAAGTTCAGCTACGTATCACCATCACCATCACGATAAGCAGTTCTGAATCAGTGCACATCGGAATCTGATCTGAAATCTGTGAAAAATTTACAACACTGGCAATCAAGATTTAAGTTTCCCATGATGTTTTTAAAAACTACAAATTCGTTTTGCTGTATCTTTCTTATCATAGTATTTATACTCAAAGTCTCATACAACAAAATGATCCTTTGTCACAACAGTTTACATGGAGACCAGTGATAAGTGATTATTGCTATGAAAAGATAAAAAGGTGAAGTGTTAGCATATGCATGTAGTTGTCATGGTTTGTGTTTCCTGTTTTATTTTGTAATTCCCCCGTCTCCTTGTGTCTTGACTTCCTTTCTTTGTTGTGTTTCCCACAAGTTTTGATTGTCTGTCCTTGAGATTTGAAAACTTTTCTTTTCTGGACCTTGAGTTTTTTGGGGGGGGGGGGGGGGGGGTTTGTTTTGTTTTTGGGTTTTTGACCCTTGCCTGCTTCACCAGCCTCTAAGTTTGTATGAAATTATTTTTGGTCTGCACAAACTTCTGCCTCCTGTAGTGTCTGCATTTGGGCCTTTTCCTGAGTTACCTTATTTTGCACAACCCTGACAGTAGCCCTGACAGTAATGCAACTTAAACACATAATAACCAAGATGTGGGGGTGGAAAGTATGGTAACAAACAAGCAAATGTGTGGAAAAAAATGCCTAAAAACCCACAAAAAAAAAAAATCAATAGTATAGTAAGTACTGTAGTCACTGTCTCTGTGTGTTACCATGATTGCGCTTTAGTTTCATCACACCAGTGACACTTATCATAACAGCCAGGGCACACTGCCTACCTGAGCAGCGCGTGACAACAACTCTACACAGACAATGTTGCTACAGTGCTGCTACTGACAGCCCTGTCTTGGGTTTGCCTTTGATAAATACAATAACAGCCTAACACATGACAAAAAGCTTCTGTGCACAGAAACACTAGAGAGAGAGAGAACAGATTGTACAGGTATATATATACACTGAAACTGTAGTGAAAGGTCTATATGTTGGTGGTATGCTGGTATGTTAGACAGGCTGTGTGGCTGCTCTGACCTGATAACATGGGTGCTGACATAAAAAGCAGGATGCTCTGCAACGCACACACATTACAGTTCGTCCCAGCCGCAATGAGACAGCAGCCTACGTTGAAAAGTCTTTATCCTGCAAGTTACCATGTCAACATAACTGAAGGAATTACTGATCTTATATAGTAACTGCTGACGTAGTTGAAAAACCGCTTTGTAACAAAGCACTGTGTCCATGTTGCTGTGTCCACTAAATTGTGTTTATTTGTCAGACAGTTATGGCCATCTCTACGCTTTGAAATGCTTACAGTCATTATTTACTACATGTAGTAAAGGATTATTAGTGAATCTCTTTCACGTCTTCATAGTCAAGATGTTATATGAACCAAGTGTCAGCTGGTAATGGACCTCTCTGGTCAGCGTTCATTCCGACGCATCTCCCTGTGGATAATGAGGCTTCATGATACTGCTGTCTGCTGTGTAATCTTCAGGTCGCCGCTTGACAAGCAATAATTTCCTTTTCTGATGGGGCCAGGAACACTGCAGCTTCATCAGATCTGTAAAACGTGGCAGATTCAGTGTTGAGCTGCAACAGCTCGTTGTAGCTCTCAGTAGTCTCAATATATCTGGCAACAAACCTGCACTTCCGATGTGAGGCTGAAGAGTCCAGCAGTGCATCTAGATTGGTCTGGCAGGCAACCTCCCTTGTTGCAGGTAATTGATATTACCTATTGATTGGTAGTGATGTGCTTGACTGGATGCAGTTACATTTTTTCTTTAATGAGTAGTTATTGCAGTGCGTCACCTATATGTAAATGCTGCTAGATAGTATAACACTTAAGTAAATGGGACAGATTTTATTCATGATTCACTTTGGCTGACAAGCTAGTCTTGATAGACTTTCCTTCTCATTAAACAGTTCAAATAATTTTGAATCAGCCTTCAAAATTTCAGCAATTCATATTAGAGTCAGGTTTTTGAAAGAAATGTTGCTCCTCATTTCATCTCACGTCTTTGACTCTTTGTTAACAATACATCACAGCCTGGGAGAGAGGATCACGTCAAGTCTAGCGTCAATATTAATGTTTCACTAATGTTGCTTTGAGCAATTTGAACATATCTGACCTGTTTGTAGGCAGAAAGGAAATGTTTACACAATTACCTACTGTTTAAATATTGCATTGTGTTAGCCCATTTTTAAGCTAACTTAATGTATCTATAAATGCTTATATTCCTCTATAATCCTACAAATTGCACTGGTAGTGGCAAAGTTCTCCTTGATGTGTGATGTGAGTTCAGTATTTTACTGCCACAACTTTAATCACCTGCAACTTCAATTCAACCTTTGCACTTTAGAAAAGTCATCAACTGACAAAAGCAGTTTTTCCATTTAATGCTTCACCCTAGTTTTAAGCAGGTAACGACCCGCAGTGTGTAATTGCACTTCATTTTATCCCTTGCTTCTACCTCAGCATTTTTTATTTTTTTTTGAATCACCAAAATGTGTTTTCCTTCAGTGGGAACTTCTTCAGACTGTGACCTTCAAAATGCAAATGATGTAACCTTGTACTTTTTCATCCATATGCAAGATTTTCTTCCTTCCTGTTTTTTTATGAAAATATTGATTAAAGACCTAACAATTTTTTTTTTTATTTCATCATGAAGTATTGAGCGAGAGTGCTGCATCCAGATCTCCCAGATCTCAGATCTTTTTGAGAAAGAGTAAGAACATTTTTGTTCTTCAACCAGACATAGCAGTTACATTTCTAAATTCAATGTCACCAGACTGCATTGACAGCAGTACTTTTAACTTCTTAACATTGCAACACTTGCACAACAAATCAACAAGTCTGTTGTTTCGATGTCAACACAGCACCCTGCAGCGCTATAGCATGCCATATATTAGAAGGTTTTATTTTTAGTAGTAAAACAGTTACAGAAAAAAGTGAGATGCCTGAGCTTGAGCTGTTGTTATCCGTGATGTCAAAGCTTGGGCCAGTGCTCATGATGACAAGTTTAAAAAAAAAAAAAAAACTTGACCATGGAGCAATGCTGCATGTGACAACATGGTCCAGGGTTAATTGTGATGCCGGAGCCTAAACATAGAAACATCATGAGAACAGGAAAATAATGAGCTTCAGCCTCTTCAAATAGTGACAAACAAACATGGGTTTGAATGGAGATGTGACGGCTGGTGACCTCTGACCAGCTAGTTGTGCCTCTGGCTTGTTTGGTCTTGGCTGGCCTTCCAGCTGAAACTGTATGCCCACATTAGGCTCAACATTCAGTCATTTATCCAAGTCCTGTAGAGATGGGCAAGAGATGAAGCAGCAGGCAGAGATACGCTGGAGGCTGTAGCCACAAACCTGCACGCAAGCGGCTATACTGGTCATTCCCTCACTGGAAAAGGATATCCTGAAAGCCACCTTGAAGAGCTTTGCATTTGACCTGAAAAGCTGGGAAACCCCGAGCAGAACCAGCCTGCCTGGAGATATTTACTACAGGATTGTATTGCAAGCTGTGTGGTACTTAACACACATATTCTTTGGAGAAGTACCGGTGGCAGTGCATACATAGTTGTTGAGACATTTATATCTGGATATCACCCTGTCACTGCTAAATTACATTGATATATGAGATATAGGACTATTTTTCACATATTTCTTTCTCCTTTGTTAGAAAAGATCTGCTATATATTGTATTTTTTATATATATCTTAAAATTATGTATTAGTTTTGATCCCCTAAAGCAAGTACTTGAAAGAGTAGGGATTGCAGAGAGGAATTGAAGGGAGTGAGATTAAGTCAGACTCTCAGTCTACACACTCACACTGAATTAATCCAAACAAAGATGACGTTTATATGAAATATTTCTTTTATTCATATCTTTGTCTTGTTCATATTTGAGACATTTATGAAACAAGTGATTTATAGCAGTATGAATTTTGACACCATGTCTTGACTTTAATCACGGGAAGTGAAAGCAACAAACTAGACTTTAATCAAAAATATGTAGATTGTGATACCCGATATAATATATCAGGGAGACAAGCTATGATTGAAAGTAGTCAGTGTCTGGTGATCTGTCTAAAGAGGTTAAGACTCAAGCTACAGGACTGGGAGTATGTTTAGGCTATAACAAAAATATAATGTGTTCATCTAAGGAACATTGCTAAAGGGCAGGGGGCAGCTAACTTTGAGTAAACTAAACGATAAACCATGGTGTGGTTTAGAGTGTTTATAAGTCATCCTTGTCCAAGTCTGCAGCACAATGCGCTCACAAAACTCAGATCAACCTTTTAAAAGGTGTTGCTGATCAAATATGAACCAAGATTCTGTTACTGCTCTAACCTCACATCTTTTCAGAAACATATTTTAGTGAACTGTTTACTTGTATTACAGCTAAACAGTTTGCAAAACCTAGCGCAGAACAGCTCTCAGTACATCACAGATCAACTCCACACTCATACATGACAAATAATGCCATAATGACAAACTCAAGGCTTCAAAACGCCTCATCATTTTCAAGTGATATTTGAGTTTTCGGTCAATCTGTTTTTTGACCACTATTTGAGCACTTATTTATGGCATGAATGGTGAGTGTTTTTGAAGTTCATGAAAGTAAATCACCAGACAACTCAGCCTATTCAGTGCCCAACGCTGTTAATGTCAGAACTCACACACAGCTTTTGCAGCTTAAAGAATATAGCTAAAATTGTCACACATGCCATAAGAATAGCTATATATGAGCAGCACATTCATTAATGGGAATACAGAAACCTAATTATACTTAGATCTACTTGATGGGGTAGTGATAATAAGTCTATTAACTTATACATCACACAGTCACAATCAGTTTTTGACCACTGTCCCTCCTGCATCTGGTCGTTAGGGTCAGTGAAGCCAGAGCAGATTTTGTAGCACAGGCTCCACCATGTTTCACCGCTCGAGTTCGAGAAGAGTCACAGTCTTCAGAAACATGGACCACTGTTTCTTAAATATCAGCTTATTTTGTTTATTGTTTAATGACCAAACACATCAGTGGTATTCAGTCACAATCAGGACACTAGTGTCCATGTACAGTGATGGGGTGGTGCCTTGGAGAAGTGGGTATACCCTTCATTTATACCCCCACTTTTTTTTATAGCATCCCATCCAGCAGAGCACCCTGTAAACGGTAACATGTAAGACTCCTGCATATTTAGCACGCCTGGAAATGGGCCAGTAGTATCATCACATTCATCGTCATCGTCACTTACCTTCTGCTGCTCGACTTCAGGAAGAATCATTATGAAAATATTAGTCACAGAAGTGGTTGGGTAGGTTTAGCAATAAATGCTGTCCCACGGACGGAGACAACTACATAATTATGTAATTTTGGATGGATTATTGGATTATTCCTTACTCCATCCACTCATGACTCATGTCATGCTTTTACCAACCTAGCAGTAATATGTCAGCTTGCAGAACACTACTGAATGATGCACATCAGAGGGGATGTAGTAGTGAGCGCTGACTGAAAAATAAGCCTATGTAGTTACACGCAGTATACCTGTGTGCATTTATCTTATCTGTGCGTATAGCCTCCACTGCACCACTGTGCATGTAAGTGGAGTGAATGAGCTATTTATTTTGAAACCAAAAGGTAGATGGAGCATCATATTATCATTAAACCTGTAATTTGAAAAACAGAAGATTAATGCCTCTGATAGTGTACAGAGAGGTTACAGAGTAATTTGTAGAAAGTAAATAAACCCAGAACTCACAGAAAACTGCCGACATGATTTCAAGGATTTGAAACATGTTCCACTTTTGGCCTGACCCTAATCACTGCTGTAAGAGTATGTGTCCTACTGTACTGCGTTTGACATTTGATGTAAAATACCTGCTCATTCGCTGTTTTAAAAAGATGAGTGCTGCACGGGGATGAGGGTGATGAAATATTAGCCATGTTTCTCAGTAACTACATTCACCCTTCCAGATGGCATTTTAACCAGTGCTAAATTACAGGAGGGAGTTTGTAATAGATGACACATTCCCCATCCTACAACATATAAAGTCAATTATGGGAAGGCATCTTGTCTGGATACAGAATTTGTCTGTACCTGATATTATAACAGTCTATTAAATGAACTTTCATGCTCTAGCTTTCCCTTCATTACCTCCACCCAAGAGGTTATGTTTTCCGTGCTGTTTGTTTGTCTGTCAGCCAATTACAGAAAAACGGCCCGATTTTTATAAACCTTATGGAAGATAGCATGGACCAAGCATCCATTAAATTTTGGAGTGGATCCAAATCATGAGGCAGATACACAAATTATTTTTCTGCCTGGAAAAATGAACTGAATTTGTTGTACATGCACAAACCATCATAATTAAAGCAACCCTGCATGAAAATTTTGAGATGCATGAATTTTTTGAGATGTAGTGCCTCCAGTTTCAGGGTGCATTACGACTGTCATAAATATGGACAGCTGTACATGTGTATTTGTTCTGATTACATTATTTCTGATTTTAAAAAAAATAGTGACACAAAACTTAGTAGCCTTATAGTTCAACAATAAGAAGCCCAGCTTGACTAAACCAATGACTAAACGTCAGTCCCAGATTTACTCTTGTTTCCTCTGTCAACGTCGCCTTCGGTCTTTTCATCTCTGTCATTATGTTCATATAGGCTGCCCAGATACATTGCCTGCATACCCTGAAAACATCCCCTTTCCAGTGGGAAACACCTGTTGTACACTTACATTCTCCCTGTGCTCTGAGCCCGACTACAGCAGCTATAGTTCACAGCAGTTTATTTTACTCTCCATCAGGACATCAGAGGAGGATTTCCTCCATAAAAAAATATTTCACTAAAATAAGTGAAATAGTTGGCGGTGAGCATTTTAGTCTCATGAAGCATCACATACTTCTTGCAGATGATCGTACCTAGATCACAGTTACATAGTGCAAAAACAGACATACGAGGTGCAGAATAGGAATGACAGAGACACCATTTATCTGATTACAAGTCTGTGTAGAAGATGATTTTTCAAATCTGTTCTTTTATGGTAGAAAAGCTACACGTGGTTGCTTTTAAATGGTATGCCATGGCTGACCATACAATAAAATAACAGCTGGACTTCTGGCCTCAACATAGGTCTGCCCTCCCTTCTAGTTCTCCCCATAATCCTAAAAGAAGGACTGAAATCTTCTTTTCTCGAATACACTATGACCCAATCTTAACTTGACATTTAAATCCCGGCATTTGTTGTTTGTTACAATCTTAGTTGCATTAAGATTCTGTCACGATAGGAATAAACACAAGTCTAAATGTATCCAAAAGAAATTAGAGTATCACTTGTCCATATGGGAGAACATTTCCAAACCATGCTTACACACCTCTACAGAAATACAATTTCTATTGTATTTATAGGGAAATTAGAATGTCAGGTCTATGTCATTGCTCTGCTGCATGGGTGGGATTATATTATGTCATATTACATTATGTTAGATTAGATCAGATAAGATTAGATGAAACTTTAATTATCTCCGTGACCCTAATGACCTCCATTGGGATATGAATCACTGCAGCAAAGATTAAGATTCCTATGTACAGTGTATGTGAAGAGATTCAAGCTGTGTACACACACACTTGACATTCATGTCAGACTTAGTAAGACCTAACTCATGTCCAATGGTTAATCACTTGTGTGAAAGGCAAGATGTACTGTGTGTCAACACAGAAAAGGTTAAGCTCCCCGTACAACTGAGTAAGAAGATGAAAACAGATGGATCACTTCAGAGAGTGTGTGGAAATGAGTAGTGTAAAGTATATTAGTCTGATGGCTTTTACAGTGAGGCAGCTGAGTCCAGGCACACACACTGAAAAGAAATACAAAAAAAACAAACACAAACAGGGTTTTTCAACAACAAGTTTTTCCTCACTCAAAGTTTTTCCTCACTAGAACTGGATTCTGGTCTCTCCTGGACACATTAGGGTCCGACATTTCTTGGTTCTGCATATGTCCAGGTCTCAGCTTTCAAATAATAGTCTTGGATAGTATATTTCTAGGTTCTTTTTTGGGGTTGGCATGAAATTTTGGACCTGTGAAGACCACATAGGGGCCAGCGTAGAAACACAGCATCAAGAGCTGGATTATTTTCAGCAGCTCCACTGGACTCTGGCTCCGGGGATGACAAAAACACAGCAGAGACAGACTGGGACAGGAGAGGCATCAAGAGGGAGTTTGGACATCAGAGAGGCAGTGACAGCCTCTAGAGCCAGAATATTTTTCATACCTAACTCTGTGAATTAAGGATTCATTTTGACCAAACCACCGTTGGTGATTGTTGGAACAGTGGAAATACTGAAACAGTTGACACCTGGGTTGATGTGACAACTCACCTATATGTACAGACGCCTGAGCATTCAGTCTCTCTCCTCTCTAGGTCACTTGGTTTGGCTTTGGCTTTGGTTGGTTTGTTTTTTGTGTTCTTACAACTATACATAAAAGTAACACATGCAGTACATTACTAAGGTTCCTTAAATAAGTTTTTTAACCTTGAAGAGTCACGTGTGTTCACGTGATGTCCTTCCTTCGATCTAGGTAATGACAAAATGGGAGTATCTCACATGGCTATCCCGCAAGATAGTGTTCAGATGTTTGCTGTAGTATTGTTTGGATTGGTGTTCTCCTCTATGAGGCATAGCAGAAGGTTACAAGAGAGTCTGGTACAGCGTGTTGATGGAGCTGGTTAGAGTAATTGGCCCATCTGTAATTTCCTGGTAGGTCGCAAGTACCCATCACAGTTGTCTGAAGACTAGGGCTAGATTTAGTTAGCTAGTTATTTTAGGAATGGGGGACTTCAGTTCCTTTGGTTGGCAGTTATGGTTAACACTGACATTTAGTCTCCCATTGAGTTTCTAGAGCAATGCACTAAGGAGCACTTGATAAGATTGCTCATTTCTCTGTGGAAGCTGAGCCCAAATGTACAAATTTGAGTATTGTAAAGGCTAACTTATAAGAATATGGCGTGTTGATGGACTGAGGAAGTTAGAGTGCTCGATATTTGAACACTTGTTTTTCCCTTCCTCTGTCCTGTTTCATATTTTAGATAAAACCTGGCTGCAGAGACAGTGAAGGTTTCTAAGACGCGGATGAATTCTTGGAAACTGAGAATGTTTAGCTAGCACAGTACGTGTGCATTGAAAATGTAGTAATATGTACACACACATAAGACGACGAGAGCTATGTGGCCATTGGTTGTGAGTATCAGTTTTTTTAAACTACCACTTTTTTATATTTAGAAAAAGAACTGCAAGAACAAAAAGAGTATAAAGCTGACAGTGGTTCTTACAAATCCCTCTGCTGCAAGAGAAGTATGGACTCAGCAGGTGCCTGTGCTCAGTGCCTGTGCACTATCAGATTTATTTGGAAAGACATCCTCTCAGCCCAAAAGGCAGGACTCTCCTATGTCACTGCATGATAAGGTCAAGAAATACAAACAGGCACAGTCATTGGGCTCCAAGTGGGGATCCGGTCTGCTGGTGGAGAAAGCATCAAGCTGTTTTCTCATATTTTCTATCTTAGCTGGAAATCTCTGCAGTACGGGTCCAAATGCAACAACAGTGTTGAATTTATTGCCCTAACCTGAGCAAATTCTTCAACTTTTTCATTTCAACTTTTTCATTTCAACTTTTAGTGCATATAAAAGCTCCAGTGTGTAAAATTTAGAGGGCTCTTTTTACAGAATGTGGCAGAAATTGAAATGTTTTCATTTGTACACACCTGAAAGTTTGAAATTTATTTTTGTTACTTTAGTCCACCGTGTTGAACCACTCTGTTTCGACAGTAGCCCAGAACAGACATCAACACTGGCTTTACATGGGACCTGTCGTGTTTTTTTGTGTGTTTTGCTGCTACTATATAGTTTCAGTTTCTTTCTCTTTCTTGGTGGGAGAGGGTGAGGTGACAGGGTTGCAGTTGGTATGGTATTGGATGCCACTAACTCCTACAAACTGTATATTTAAATGAAACATTGAGGAGTATTTTTATTTGTATTGAGGACTCGTATGTTCTAAATTGTGTGAGTTCATAATGGAAACTTACACAGGCTGTCACTGTACAAAACTTTTTGCAGGTCATGATCAATATTCTACGTCACCACACATCATGATAGTTGTGTGAATTATTGTGCAGTAAAATAACCAATGTACAACGTCAATTATTAATGCAAGACCATCATCATTAAGTCTACACCATTATCGACTCCCATCATCACAACATAAATATAAGGGTTGCGCGCACACAAATACAGATGATGATGCACACGTCAATGTTAGGAGCCAACGGTGTGGTGAGGAGACTGGGCTGGGAGCCTGAGCAGCAAAGACAGGTTAGAGGAGCTGGACTTTACAGAGGTTATACCTTGAACTGTGACATGCACCTCACACCATTCCTGTGCTGTACAAGCACCTTGGCCTGGGAAAACACCCTGAGCAGTGTTGAAGCAGAATGGAGTGGACAGTGCAATAGTGCTCTCTGGTGGACAAGGAGGAAGGTGTTTCAGTTTAATGAGAGAGCAGTGGTCTGCATAGGAAAAATTCAGGACTGTTTCCTTGCCTTCAGAAGATGCCATTTTATGACATTCCTTCACCCGAAAAGCTCCCACAGAGTTGACATTTGCTCAGGCTATGTTGCTGTTTCGCTTCTCCACAGTGCTGTGGTTCGTGTCGGATGACGCATTTGTTTTAACCGTGCTTACTGTCATCAACAACAACAACTTTGCTTACAGAGTCTTGGGTGGCTGGTTAAGCAGTTTATTTAAAGTCAATTTTCACAACATAAACTTGAGTAAAGAGGCCATAGATATGAACGACGGCGATGTTTTTGCTGGATGTCATGAGCAAGATTATGATTGAATATTTGCCTAGCTTTCAGGTCTCAATTACTCCTTTATGCTGATTTGAATTCCCTCTACAATTAATCATACATTTTCAATAAGCACAGTCACAGCCAGAAGGGAAAGATGACGTGGCAACATTATGAAGCAATGAAAAAAAAAATCACCTAGATTTGCTTCACTGATGATCAACATGAATCTGATTAGAATCAACACGTGCAGGTCACTTGTTTTTCTCTCTCTATCCCATGGCTCATTGTGTGATTGCGACACCATTGACAGAGTTAGTACAATGCAGCTTCTTCTGATCTGAATGAATTGTTTTCCTCATCCATCATGGTTCATTAGCCGGCATTCTTTGCCACCCCTGGTGCTCAGTAATGGTCTCTCTGTCTACACATTCCCATAAAGGCATACCACTGAGCTAGTAAATACAAACTGTCATCAGTCTAGCAAATAAACACAATCTTTGGCACCTTTTCTATTTTATATTTACGATAACCGCTCAGAGCAGTTTGCAATGAGAAAACAGCTTGTGGGCCCAGAAACACAGCACATACCTCTTGATGGATGTGTTGTTCCACTGCTCGAACATTTAATCTTTCACTTAAAAGAAGACTGTTGCTACATCTGTGACCTTTCATCACAGAAGTGTTCAAATCTTTGTAAAGTGTTGATGGTTTGCAATCCAGCTGAATTTCCACTAATGACAGCGAGAGAAAAATGAAAGTAGTGAATGAAACGTGTAGTTTAAATGGAGCAGCAGACAAAAAAAAAAACTCTATTACTTTCGTTAATTATATCCAGTGGAGAGAGTGGCAGGCTCTGCAGTATAATAACCAGTTTTGCACTGTACATCATGCAGCTTTTCCTTTGAGCTCCTCCACTAATTAAATGCTACTGCAGCAAGACCATCCTTCTAAAATAAAACAGGTCATAATACAGCCAAACGTCCCTGTTATTCTTCTACAGCAGGGTAGTCAAAGGGTTAATGACGCCATCCGTATGTGAAGAGACATTTGCCTGGAGATGTACTGACTGCAGATGGATGGGTGTTCAATATCTTGAGCAGCTTACCGTGCACTGTGATGTCCCTGGTTGAGAGTGATAAGAATTTTCCCCTTAAGGTACCGCCACAGTAACACATTATTATTCATTACCAAACAAAGAATGGTATTTGTAATTGATCTATTAGTCATAATAGGCTTTAATACATTGAATATGTTGTCTCTCTATGCTAGTTTTAAACATTATTTGAGTGTTTAGTAGCTGTGTTGTCTTGCGGTAACCTTAGGTGGCACTAATACACTGCATGAGTTCTCTGTCCTTTATTTACTTGAGGATGACTTGCTGAGCGTGCTTGCTCCTCTACAATAACCCTGCTACACATCCATGATGCTATTTTGAAACTGGAGCTGCTGAGTAAAACCTTTTTCATACTGACCACCAGCAGTTGAAGGATGAATGGCTTGAGCTATTACTCATACCAGTCAGGTGCCTGGGTATCTATCTATATGGAGGCCGCCATCACCAGCTTGTTTGTTTTTCAGTTGGCTGACCTTGGAAAGAGCAAATAACTAAAAATATCCAAAATCATCCATGTGGCCAGCCCAATATACTAAATAACAATCAAGCCACAACACACCGATGCTTTGATGTGAACAGCTGAATTGTTTTGGTCTTTGGTCTCTGCAATGTTTTCTTAATACGATGTATAGACGTCAATGAATCAATTCCGTGCAAGAGCAGAGCAAAGTTAAAAGGTAACCGGCGGCTGTATACGCTGTAGGCATACAGTTGGATTTACATTCTAATCCCATACACTGACATTTGCTCAAGAAATTAATCATGCATGCAGGCAGGCATGCATATTCACAAAGCCACCAGGAATCCATTCCCAGGGAGTCCTCAACATACAGGCAGATGCACACTCAAAGACGAGGCAGTCGCTCTCTCTCTCTCTCACACACACACAGACACAGACACACACGGTAATTACACACACACAAACTCACAGTCAATTACTCTAGTGCACTTTATGTCATTGCCTATGAGGAAACAATAAAATGTTTAACATGGCCATTCAGTGTGTTACCAAATGTCATTAAGACTAGAGTGTGATCATGTTTTTCAGGCCTTTAACACTCCACATGTTGGCAAAAGGCTATCTTAGACGTTTATGGTCCAACAGCATTACATCGCTTCAACTTATTAAATGAAAACATCATCCTCTGGTGTGTTTTATCAGAGCTGCAGATTACTTTCCATAAGCATTTGGCACTTCGGTCGACTAGTTTTGATTTAGTGTCTTGATGATATGGAACTTAACTATCATTGCCACAGTACGAGAATCTCAAGAAACGGAGTGAAATGTGATTAATTAACTAATAACTCTGTTTTGACCGAATGTCACCAAAATACTAATCATGAAGTCGTGGTGTAATGTTATGTACATGTAACTCATGTACTGTTCTCTGTACAATTCTGAGGTACTTTATGATTATATAAATAAAACTGATTTGACTACTTTACGCGAGTACTTCCATTTTAAGCTTCTTCATACTTCTACTCCACTACATTTTGAAAGCCCACAATGAACTGTTTACTCCACTAGATTTATTTGAGTTAGTTATTTGTATATACAAAATATAAATCAACTACTAAACTGTGATTTATTGTTATCCATTAAGCTACCCGGCAGTATAAAAGCTACGATTAGTGGCACCTTTACTGGCTGCAACATTAGAGATGCTTACACATCAGTGCACATACACTTTACATTACATTATATACAGTCACTAATTATGATCTAGGGATATAATATACATTATTCTGAATATAGTACGTTTTATTTTTTTTTACATTTCATACATAAATAAAAATACTTCTTAAAGGATTAGTGTGTAGAATAGTGACATCTAGTGGTGTAGTTACTGACAGATGTAGCTGTAGGCACAGTTGTGATGTGTTTTTGGTGGCTCTTCTAACTGTCCCTAACCACACGCACACAGGCTTGGAGAAGGAATCAAGCAACTTTGTCTGGAAAGAGAGACACCCTTCCCTGGAATACCTTACAGTGCTTTAATTAAAGTAGCTTTACAGTAATCCTACATTGTTGATCTAGCAATGCCACTGATATAAGACAGTCATTCAGAATGATAGCAGCTGTATCGTTGACGTTCTTTTTAGGGTGTATGTATTTTGTCAAGGAGGAGCGCAACTTACATGGAAAAAATAAAAGCAGGTGGGAAGGACGTGAGGGAAGGCCACCTCCAGCGGCACACTCCTGCTGAGGCTGGCATTTAATTAAAAGAGGGAGGGTGTGTTTTGCCCTTAGTGCTGGCATCCACTAAAAGTGACATTTCAAAAAGGGTATATCACCTATAGGTGAGTCAGTACATATAAGTTGTATTTCTTTGCTTTAGTCCTCCTCCAAAAGTCTTTTACTTTTGGAGGAGGACTAAATTACTAAATTAGGGCCTCTAGTCACTTAATGATGCTGCAGGCTTTCTTTTACATTATCGTAATTTTTCTTAGGGCGTTTAATTCTCTTTTCATCTTTCTTCCTTCATGCACACTGACTCCTTGTTTTGTTTCAGTTGCTTTCCAACTGATTTCAGTACATTGATTTATCAGACAAGACAACCACTACCAAAACAAACATGCGCATATATACATGCAATTAATCATTAATATAATAACTATATCAGCACGGCTAGTACCCTCATAAAACATAGTGTCTCTCTTTACAATAGTTCTATAGATAAAAAGGAAAAAAAGACATTCAAAGCAGAGACAATTCATTTATCTCTCTCTCCCTCTACTGTTATTGCAATTGTGCAGTGCAGCCACTAAGTGTAGCTGTAAGTCCACGGTAGAGATAAATACCAGCAAGCTAAAATACATATGCTCTCAAAGCCTCAGTTAGGGACGCTTTTGGTCAGCGTGTTTGGTCATACGTTATATTCACACATATGTGAAACCAAATCAATGAGTTCTGCGTCGGCGCAAAGCAGCTCTGCCACATAAGATGGGGGATAAATGTCTTCAGGGATGCAGTGCACCAAACATTTCGGAGGGGGCACAGTTTCACTCAAACATGTCCACGAGGAATACTGAACATATGGACAATAACACCAAATGTGGGATTTGTCAGTTGGATGACTAAATGCAGCTCCCCTGTGGTGTGCCACTATGCTACAGATTATGCCGAGACATAATCTGTAGCATAGTGTGAATATTTTTAAAGAAAGGAAGACTATGAAGAAGAAAAAAATTAGAGATTTTGAATATGAAATATTTGATGTTTGATTTTGTGTTATACCTGTAAATGAATCCTAAAGTGCACTTAATGGCGCTAAGGAGTTCAAGGAATTTAAATCTGCAACCTGAAGTAAAAGTGTAACAGTGTTGACCTCCTGTGGAGCTAATTGTGGGTGGGTGACCACCAATAGACCCATATTTGAAAACATTACGTTTATTCTCATGCCTGTAGACACAATCATTCAACACTTTAAGAAGGATCTTATTATCTGCATAGTTATTTGTACATCTGTGACACCAGGAGAAGAACTCGAATAAGAATTTAAGAGACGCCGCTGCTTCATGCAAACATCTGAGCGCTTTTATTCATGTGGCTGCTTAATAAACACATACGAGACTAAAGCATCTCAACTTCTAGCAATGAAATGACGAGCAAAGTAAAAGTGCAGAAGTATTAGTAATGAAATCTATTTAAAGATGCTCTTATTATGCAGGAAGTGCATAAAACTGTTTCATTTCTAACTTATGACTGCTGGAGTTTCACTGCATTTTTTTCCACAAATATTTTCACAATTTATTTGCCTAGTAAGGCGTTCTAATGTAGATCATAAACTAATAATTAATGTCATCTCTGTAATTTCTTTTATTCCTTGTTTTAGTTTTTTCATCAGCTGCATCGAAATAGTTCTTTAATAGCCCTCCACCCTCCCTATAATAATAGACCATTTTATGCAGGAAATGTTTTATGAGTAAAATATAAATTTTGTTCAGTAACTGCAGCTGTCACATACGTTTAATGACAATAACTACACTATTTTCTTGTGCATTTAGTTGAGTTGAGTATAAAATGAAGAGTACCTGTACCTGGATGTTGAAGTAATGCACAGTCCTTGAGTAATTGCATTTAGTTATTTTTAACCACCATGAATTGCACACCAATCTTCCCCGGGGTCAAGAGATCCTCCATTGTGTTTTATATCTCTGTATCTAATTTGGGATATTACACAGTTTTAGATGTGTGACGTGCAAAATGGAAAAAAAAAAAAAAAAATCTAGACACATATATGAGCTTAAGATGGCAGCCTTTTTAAGAGCAATGAATTACTTAGACACACAGAAAAAGATGGAGTAGGAGGATGAGGGGAAGGGGGAACGGAAACACTTTGTTTACTTTGCTTGATCAGGCAGCCATATAGTCATTTAGTTGGTGCCTAATTGCTGAGTAATCGTCTGATTGTAACCATTTGCTGCTTGCAATCTGTGTTAGCAAGCAAATACTTTAATCAGGTTTATATCAAACAGTAGCCTGTAAAAACATGACATTTACAACAGAGCGCTATAAAGCTGTGTAAGCCAATCAATAAGCACACACACACACACACACACGCACACACACACACTCACGCAAACAAGCACAATGCATGATTTAATGTCAGCTTCTCTGCATGGAGCCGAGCCAAGCAGCAACACAACACAGCCACTAACTCTTCTCTCTGACTCTCCATCTCCTATTTCTCTGTCTGTCTTTCTCTTTGTCTCTCGTTTCATTTCCCTAAAGGTGAGAAATATTTATATTTAAATGGCAAGTGTGATAAACGAGCTGCAAATGGCAGATTTATTTATGACAATAGTTCATCAAAATGGCATGGCTTTTTAAAAAAAACAAACAAAAAAAAACAATGATTTAATAACCTTTCTCTTCTTCTCTCTTTTGTTTGTTACAAATACATATGACAGTACTTAAAGTATCTTGTTCCAGAGTGAAAAATACCCACAAGGTATAAATCAGTGAAAGCGCCTTGTGAAGTTTGAAGTAGAGTTTGAAAAATGAATAAATGGACATATGAACAACCAGTAACCCTGTTTTACAGGTTTTTAACACATATTAGAGATTTTTCAGGTATATCATCAAATTCTTGCCAATAATGAGACAGTTGTACAGTTTTAAAATATTTTTTTCATAAAGTCCTACTTCTTGCTGTTGAATGTTCTTCTTCTCGCTCAACAGCATCTCAGTGGTTGTTGTATATAAGGGGGCAGGATGTTTCTGAGCCTTCTTACTGGTTTTAACCATCCATTAGTGAGCTCATAACCACTTGTTTTGTCCCCACCAGCCTCCTTTTCAACACCAACACTTCTCCCACCATCACTTAGTAATAGCCTGCTCTTAAGTACTTCTGTGACTGTATTCATGCACTACTTTAGTATCTAGCTATATGCTATTATATTCGACTGAAATGGCATTGAGGCTCCCTGGATTATCAATCAATCATGTGTTTCAGTCTGTTTGGCATACAGCAGCTCCTTTCATGCCATTAACTTTCCCTGCTGGTTATTGGATCAGCAAACACACTGCAGTGTGCATATTCTGCTTGAGCACCATCATAAAATCGTACACTTAGCCCTCTGCACCGATGACTCAACCTATCAGGTAAAACACAGCATTGTAAAGGTCTGTGGGCCTAAATCAGTGCTTTATGATGGTAAAACATTGGACGAATTGCTTTTCTGTCTGTTTTTCTTCGTCTTTATCTTTTGTCTGCCATCAGGGTCCTACAGGTGCATAATGGAGCTGTACTTATTTGTGGGCAATGTACACATCTGGTTCTGATTGTTTGTTCTTCTACGTTTCATAATTCAAAACTTAAACTTTACACACTGGCCTAGGTTCTATTTTTCTTCACTTCCCTCTTAATGTTTTGTAAAAGACAGCCATAAACTACTGTATGTTTGCAGAATGATGCGTCCTCACCTAGAATGATGCATATTAAATCCACAATGACAATGATAGTGATCTAGCAAACAGATCAGAAAGCAACATTAGCTGGAAATGAGCCATGCATGCATTAATCTTCATGTGCTTCTCGAGCATGCAGGCTAATAAAGGGAGCCAAAACCTTCATAGAGACATGTATGAGCAAGGGTGAAATCTTTAGTAAGACACTGGGGAAGTGTTGCTCATATGGGAAGAGCTCCTGTTTATACCCAGATATGCATGTCTGTGATCAGGTCTTATTTCTGCTGCATGGGCTGCTCTGTAGGTTTACTTCTAACTAACTATTGTGTCAAAACATGTCAATGACCTGGCAGTGGACTAATCAGATCACTAAAAAAAAACATCAGCCACCAGTCCTACAAGATCCTGACAAAAGTCCTGAGTTAACAACAGTGTGTTTATATTTCTAGTGTTTCTGAAGCTTCTTTTTATGTTCAAGTTATGTGATTAAATCCTTTACATTTCACTTTCATTTCACTTCACTATGACTGGAGCGTTTTATCTCATCTTCAGAATCAGAATCAGAATCAAAATCAGGTTTATTGCCAAATAGGTTTCTGCATTCAAGGAATATGTCTCAATGTTTTGGTGCAAAACAAATATATTAAGTAGAAAATATAAAGAACATATAAAGTGAGGACTAATAAGTCAAGAATAGATAATAAAATATAAGAAATATTGAAAAAATAGACAATAAAATAATTTAAAAAAAAAAAAAAAACGTGTTACTTGAATGAAACAAGCTGTTCATGTTCATGGTTCTGATTATCTGGCTTGTAACATAGCGGTTGATGCTCGTAGCTGGAAACAGAGACAGATGATAACTAGCTTCATGTTATTATCCAGGAACACCAAGATTAGTTTTAGTGATTTCAGGATAACAACTAGTGATATATGGAGGTTGGGTGCAACTTCTACAAACTTATTTTTCAAACTCTGAAATAATGAACTTCAATACATGAGACATGCTGCCAACAGAACTGTTATGTAAGTGTAGTTTGAGTTATTCGGTGTCAAACACACAGAGTATCTTCTTCCTTAGTTAATTGTGTGGTACAGCACTGTGCTAGTACAATGAATGCTTCCTCCACCCAATCGAGTGTAATTAAACGCAGAAAAGTATGAGATCGAACTATAACGATGGATGACAAATTTGAGGTGGTGGGTCAAATTTCCTTCTTTCATACATTTGGGGGGACGTGCCCCGCTGTCCACTGTGGAGATGTGGAGACAGAAGTTAGAGAGCTCCCCTCTGACCTTTAAAATTATGACACTCAAAGTCTATGTGGTGTGTTCGCCTTTATTTGTTTGTAAGAACCCACATGTACCTTGCTTGCTTGCAGCTCTAATGACGTATCTGTTCTCTTTTTTGCAGGACTGTTAAAGGGCTCCCTTTAAGATGCTGACCGCAAATATCAGAATGGGAAAACATGCTTTGTTTACTCGTGACAAAGGTCTTGAGAAATGTAAACATTGTCACATTCAACCATAAAAGACCTATCATGGATGAAACTAAATGCACCCCTCCCCTTGCAATTCATGAAAATCAACTGTTGGCACATGTATATGAAATCCATACAATGTGCTGAACATGATTTGACTCAGTCCTGACACCGATGACCAACAAGGCACTCATAGACCATTGTAATGTAGATGTGGACTGTTCAATATTTGTAATGTCTTCCTGATTCAACCACGTAAAAATACTTTTTTTTTTTTTTTATGAATTATAAAGCTTTTGATTTGAAACTTTTTTTTAACCCTCTGTGTGTTTCTGTGAGCAACTCTGTAATTTTGGTCAAGAAAAGACAGCTTTTACCCCAGTTTGACTTTCCTGTCAGAGCTGCCTGTCTTTAATTTTGGCAGTTTTGCAGACTGGGAATAAAGCAGTGAGAAAATCCTCTGACACTGTAGATCGTAGATACATCTCCCATTGTAAAAAAAAAAAAAAATAGATTAAAAAAAGAAAAGAAAACGCCTCCCGGTGTAAATGCTGCAATTTGCCTCTCAGCTGGTGGAGGCTGCTTTGACAACGGCTAAACAGCTCTGAGGCACAAAAACAATCAATACAGATTCTCTGCTCCATCCCGAGCCCACCTGCTCTCTGCTCCGAGTCCCACACAGGGAGGCAACCCCCACCTCCACCATCACAATCACTGTACATGTGCACACACAAAGACACCCGCACATATGCAAACACACACACACATACACACACACACGGCCTTCCTGTGTCACATACCAGCGTTTTAACATTCCCACCATGACTCTAGCACAGATGAAACCTGTCATCATGTCTCACCTTGTCTATTGTATATAAATAACACTCTGATTTCATCACTTCCATATACACGCAGGCTGATGTTTGAGTCTTTTAGTATGCACACTAGGTGGTCCCTCTGTTCCCAGCCTCGTTTTCTCACATTTCTGCTGTTATTTGTGTGTGTTACTCCGGTTCTACGCCCACTTCCAGGATTGCGGTGCATCTCGC
Source organism: Protonibea diacanthus (assembly GCA_028641955.1). Taxonomy (NCBI): domain Eukaryota; kingdom Metazoa; phylum Chordata; class Actinopteri; family Sciaenidae; genus Protonibea; species Protonibea diacanthus. Next base: position 13,736,688 of record CM053976.1, on the reverse strand, counting down.
CATCAGACGATCAAACAGACGCGAGGCACACGCAGATTCCTCCATCACGCTCAGGCTATACACTTTGACTCCTCTTTTTCATATTGCAATGTTGTTGATGCACCCATGTTCATACTCAAGGTCCATTTGATGCATGTGTCAGGCATGAGGTGGAGGTTTAACTGATTACATCAAACTCCAGTGTGGTAAAAGAGCACAAAGGTGTCAATCTGGGCCCTGTGATGGGAGATCAGTGGAACAGTAATGCAATGGTAGTGAGTTATTAAATGAATAAAGAGGCAGAGCTGCCGAAGAGTATTGATTTTTCACAGCTCCCCGAGGCTCCGAGGGCTTTCAAGGCAGGGAAGGACACACACACACACACACATAGGCATGGACACACATGTATGCACACATATACAGACACACATACAGACAGAGAAAGGTTTAAGAGTGAAAGGATAATGGCCCCAGCAGTTGCAGTCTCACTTAAAACACAGTTTGGGCTCTCAAGGTTTCCCACCGGTCACCGATCGCCTGATAAAAGGACTCATTCGGAACCAGCCGGGTTTTGTTCTCCTTTGCTCGCCTCAGCTATAATACATGCACTCAACGGTTTGTACAATGCTATAGCCACAGTCACACACACGTGCTTTGGTACATGCAGAGAAGCAATATGTGTGTTTGTAGCAGCTTCCATAGCCACCTGGGGCTCATTGGAGGGAAAGAAAAAAATCAGTTTAAAACCTCTTAATCATAAAAAGATGAAGCGTAATAGGTTTAACAAAAGCTCCGGTGTGATGAATGGATCTCATCTGATTAAGCTGAGCGATTTACCCTGAAGGTGAATGAATACCAAGAGCCTTCAATCGGAGTATTGAAATACCATTTTGCTTTGCTAATTCTCAAAATACACATTATTTGCGTATTAACTTCACTGAAGCACAGATCATTGAGTTGCCCATAATAAGGCACGAGCACGGATGGCTAGGTCTTAACTGTCTGAAGTTGGAGTGAGCTCTCTGCAGTCGTTTTTTGTTCGACCACACTGGAAATTCACAAACCTTGGCTTCTTTGTGTGTCATTTTGATGAATGCCCGGGGCATTTTCACAGAGTGCAAATGTGAGGAAGCCGAGATCCATCTTGATTTCAGGAGTCCATCGGAGTCCATAAGGGGAGGGTCAATGTCCATCTGTTAGCTTGACGTGACACTGAGCCTGCACAAAATAAAAGACGGACCACTGACCTCATACTTGGACTGTGTGTGTGTGTGTGTGTGTGTGTGTTTGAATTTTGTACATGGATCCAACAGTACAGACACATGTACCACTGTCTCCCCTCCTCTCTGCTTCCTTTCTGTACATATTCTTGTTACGCCGTAACAATCCCTCCCTCGGCATCCAAAGACATTCAAAGTGATTCAGCCTTTGTAATGAGTCCTGGAGGGCCTCCTGATTGCAGGAACATGAAAAAGATGCTGGCGATTGCTGGCGTCTTGTCTCTATTAGATGTTGGAGCTCCGTCTTATTGAAAAAAAACCTTTCTCAATAATGGCCCTAATGTATTTTCTTTCTTCTTTGCCAATCGTAGCCGGTGTACACAGGTCTCTCAACAATCCCCGCGTCTTTATATTTTGGTGGGTGACAGAAAAATCTGTGTTCACTGGCTGATATGATGAGAATAAAATCCTGTTGAAACAGCTTGTAGATGGAGAATTATTGCTCGTTATGCCTTAATAAGTCAATTCATGCTTTTGTAAGTTATAGGCTATATGATTACTTTTTATTTGTCCTTTGGTAGGTGTCTTTTGTTTGAGTTTAAAGCTTTGATTTGCCAGTGATGATGAGCTGTAATGGAGTGTCATTTAAGGGGAGAACAGAAGACAGAGGAGACAGACATGTTTCTGATATGATGAGTTCAATCAGTGACAAATGGGTCTACATCTAAACCCAAAAGAGTAACACAGTTCAATAGTTGGTATTGTCAGCACAGGACTTGAGCCACCACCCCCCCTTTGTGATGGAACGGCCGACAAACAAAAATAACTACGTACAGAAACTTACACAGGCTCCGTAGCTGCTGTCTTCTGTCTCTCCATGTAAAAGTATGTTTCAGATGCAGTTCGCTACACAGGAGTGAAAACCAACCAAGCAGACAGATGCAAATCAGAATGGAGAGAAGACAGGCTGTACAAACAAAAGACAGAGAGACAAATAGACGGCGGCTAGGATGGACAAAAATCCCACTTGCACTCGGCTGTGCTGTTAAAGCACATTCCCACCATTCAGACTGCAGGGAAATCAATAGTTTTCTTCACCACATACAGATGATTTTTTTTTTCCGGGGTGGACAACATTTCTACATTTGGAAGAAGAATAGCCTGTTAAACCTTGGATGACGAATGACGAACAACAATAGTGCTATGTGTTTTAGTCCTGAGCGCAGATGTTTCTTTTTACCTTTATCTATGAATTGTTTAGTGTAGAGTTTTCAGTGCTCATACAGTATCTCCACGTAGGCTTACACCATTGTATGAAAGCTCTTTCATCAAGTAGAGTTTTTTCAGTTTGATTTATTTATATATTTTAGTTCTGTTCAAAATAAAAATGAATTAGCTTGTAAATCTTGCAGTTGATTTAATAATTAATTGTTTCATTTGTTGAGCTCCCAGCTTCTCAAATGTGAGATTTTGATGCTATTGAAATATCTTTGGACTGTTGTTTGGACAAAATATTCATTTGAAAACAATACACTGGGTTCTTGGAAGCAGTGATGAGTAATTTTTACCATTGATGGACTTTCTAAAGACTAAATGATTAAAGTCTAAATTCAGTTTATTCTAGAATCACGTAAATGTGTGGTCTGTATCTTCCCACTTGGACTTTTCTTCTAAACGTTTGTTTTAATGATGAAAAGGGTTTAGAGAGCAGAAGTCAAACAGGTAAGGGTTGGACTGTTTTTTAGCCCTAACCCTGATTTCCCGATGATCAGGACATGTATATCTGTCCAATTTGGCTTAAAATGACAAAAGGCCTCACACTACGCCACTAAAAAAACGTTCATTTTCCCAGCTTTCTATCACAGCCTTCAATCTCAAGGTTGTCAGCGGAGATTCCTCGGTCCTGACTGAGGTGGTAGCCGCTGCCAGCATGTATTGCTTTGTTGTTCAGACAGTAATTATAGACAACAGAGCGAGTTGTATCCACAGGTGCTGTATATCTAACAACACAGAGGAATTAATGCAGTTAGCGTGGGCCGCTGTAGCACCGTCTCCTGCTGAGAGTGAAACCCAACAGGCCTTTAATGCAGAGTGGAGCTGTGAGGAGTGCCAGCCCACAGTGAGTTGATTCAATCCTCCCCTCCTGCCTGTTTTAACACAGGATCCTTTAATGCAGCCCTAACAACATTTGGGGAGTATTTTTAAACAAAATGAAATTGCCGAGGCGCCACCTCCGTCTGCCCCGGTGTGGCGTGGGATACAGTTCCCCCAGTCGAGCGCGCTCAGAGAGGCTGCAGGAATTTAAACTCCTACTAATGAAGATGGGGGGAGTGCTGTTTCTCCACTATAGGATTACATTGTCATACAGCACTATAATGCAACAGAGTCCTATATGGCTTGGGGTCTCATGCGGTGTGGCACAAAGGCACAAATCATGGGCATCTCTTAAAGATATTAATAAAGACTTGATGACAGATGACATTTGACTTCATTACAATCTCATTTAAATTAAATTATGATCAAAATTTGGCCACTTAGTCAATGACAGGTTGAACAGGTCAGTTAATTGTTTTCATGGTACTAAAATACACTGACGTAATATACGGTTTAGTCACCAGGTGACCCCTGGAGCCATCTGTAGACTGTTTCTGTGTCTCACTCCTCGTGCACACATGTTCGCACGTGTATGTCCTATATATGTGTGCGTGCGTGTGTGTGCGTGCGCCTGAATGTGTGTCGTCTCATGTCCTGGCAGCTGAAGCCTGTGAATGTTTGATGTGACCACTGGTGTGAGGAGAGGATCTGGAGTCTTGAGGTCAAGAGGGTGTGCTTTGACATACTGGGGAGAGAGAGGAGCACAGACGAGGGGGACTCCTTGATGTTTGTCCTGTCGATAGCTTTGCTCAGGGGAATATTCTGTCTGACTGTACGTGGGGCATCCATCTTACTGGGCTCCAGTGTGTCTGTGTGGCCTGCCGATATACAATGGTTCAACCCCTAAACGGCTCGTGTTCAGTGTCTTGAATAGTTCAGCAGTTGGGAGTGTGCAGCCAATGCAGTTGTAAGGAAGTAATCTCTCACCACACATCAAAATCACGTCAAAATCTGTGCATTCAGGTGAATGCTATATCCTCATGTAATATGTGATTAGCTGTCATATGTTACGGTGAGTTGATGGAAAATTACTACAGAGTTTTGGCAGGTTGCTCAGTGCAGGCTGCAGGTGCCAGGTTTATGTTTGCAGCATTGTGTTAATACACAGGGGGAGCTATGGCTCTATAGGTACCTTCACAAATATCAACAAGCACAACACACACACACTCATAACGGACAGGAACACACATACACTGAGACAAATGCAGATTCCTGCACACTTTCGCATTTAAAGCACACATGGAGAACAACAGGCAACATCTGATATAGGATTTAAACTACACGTATTGTATGTATTTCACTTTATGTCAGTTGGGTCTGCCCATATTGACTAAAGGAGAGTAGGGGATGGATTTACACATGCTTTGGTGTTGGGGTGGGGTTACAAATTTTCCCATTTATTGGATTCAGTTTGGGAAAAATAGATATATAGTGTTTATAAATAAATACAAGAATTGATCTAAATGGTCAGCAGCTGATTCACCCACACGCAGAGCTCAGCCAACTGGTATTTTAATAAAAGATAAAGATTTCTTCAGGAATCTCAATATCCATTTCTTCACGTGGTGCGAAAAAACAAACTATCATTCAATATTAGTCACATGCCAACCACTTATCAACCACTCAATACTGTTACTGATCATTTTTCTGAGAGGATCTCCAGGTGTGTGTGTGTGTGTGTGTGTGTGGCTTTGTGTCGAGACAGCAGGAGAGTGAGAGAGGGGAAGAGGTGTAGTAATCCATTAAACAGTCCCTCCATCTACAGATTAGGTTAGGCCATCAGGAGATCAGGCTCCTTCACTCTGAGAGAGGGCTGAGGTGTGGGTCAAGCATTTAGTAATAAGCTCAACTGTCCTATATTGACATGTTACCAAGGTTACCACACTGACCCTGTCCTAGCAACAACTCTCCAAGTTCTTGCATCACAATGCAGATAGTGCGACAGAGTGCACACAGGTAACACACACACATACACACACACCCACACACACACATAGGGATCATTGCACACTTCCCCACTACTGTAACTCTATCTCTCTACATTTCCTCTTTCCATGCTTCCCTGAATTCTTGGACTTGTCCCGACAAGACCCCTTCAGTCCTCTCGCGGGATGACGGTAGAGTTTCACGTGGCCTTTTTGATCAGCAAAATAAAAGCCTATGACTTTAGAGCAATGCCAGAGGTCAGTTTAGGTGTCTGATATCAACTGTGGTATAATCGCAGGGTCATGTCTCTTCTGGAACGTCACAGGGATTCCAGCTTTGACCACTAGCTTCAGTGACCAGCCATCGTTGCGTTGAGGCTGCCACAGAATGCTGATGCACCATTTGTCTGGAGCATGTTCTGGTCCACATGATGGATGACATGCACTGATGCACAGGCTCTAAGTGATTGGGGAAGATTGAAGACACCCAATTCACTTACAGTAGCTTTGCTCTGCGTTCCATAACCAGGCAATCAGAGCAATGGGCATGTGTAAAATGTGCAAGTATGGGCTGACTATGCCAGACCTGCTGCACCATTACATAATATATAACTCAGAGTGTCGTTGCTTTACACCCTCACTCTGCAGATCTGCAGCGCCGTCACAGAGTCATGTGTTTTGAGTTTCAGTTGGACTTGGCATAGTCTTATTAAAATGATTGTACCAGTCCGGTACAACATCCGCAATACTGCAGACGCCGCACCAACCCGCCAGTTCATCTCACACTCTATTTTCCATCACTTATGAACAAGACCCCTACTGTAGATACTTGAACTCCTTCGCTTCACATTTCAAATCCATTTGGTGTTGGTGTTTTTGGTGTTTTTCGCTGTGTTAAAAAAAAAAAAATCATTTTTGATCCAGTGTTTTCAGCTTCAACGCAGAAGGAGTCCACATTTGGACCACTGGACCCTTAAATTGAATGTGAATCTATGAGCTGTCTGATTTTTCTTTATATGAAGCCCCACCCCTGTCTACACTACCATATTTCCTGTCTCCAACTCTTTAATGAGGAAACATATGCTGAGATGGGCACTTCCTGAATCAAGTGCTACAAGATGTTATGCATCCGGCATTACAGCAACAAAAAGATGAGAAAGTATTGATCATTATGTAGCAGGTCTCGTACTTTGAAGAGTGCAGGATAATCACCTACATTTGGTTGTTTCTCTTTTTAGGCTCCTTTCACAGCACTGAATGCGATAGTTCCTGAATCTCCTTGATGATTTTGTCATTGATTTCCTCCCCAGTGCCTCCACTGATTTCCTTTTGATGAGCCACTGCAGTTTGTATTTACTGAAAGGGGATTATGAGGCATAACTAACTATTTATGAACAGTTCTTTGAAAACTTTTTTTTTTTACATTAGATTTTGTAAACTCTGCGTTTTCCGTGCACGATCATCAGATATTTAAAAAAATGTTTCAACAACTTTCATATAAAAGCGTCAGAAAACACAGTCCTGCCACATCATTATTTCACACAATCGAACTGTTGTGCCTTTTTTATTTTCTCCCCGATGTGTGTGCTCTCCTAAGACCTCCTAAGGCTGGAGAGCCACCAGTGAATGTTTTAATCCTTCCTTTAGAGTGTTTGAATGTGAATGTCATTGAATGTCCTTCATGAATTTGCCATTGATTTTTTTCTTTTCCATAAAGCAGATTTCCTCAGGCTATGTGACAATAATAGCTACAGGTAGCTTGTTTAAACAGAGGTAGTAAAGTCAATTTTTTATTTATTTATTTATTTTGTCACATAATCCTTGAAGATACATAAAACAAACAAGAACATAAAAATGGAAATGCTGTAGTAGAGATATGGATTATTCCTAAAAGAGTGCATCAAGAAACTTTATCATGATCCTTTTATGTATGTGCCATATTGTCAGGTGCGATTGCTTTAAACAGACAAACTTCATGCATTTAAATTGCATGAAAATTAAGACAGTATGGGGGAAACTATTTTTGAAATAGAAGTTACTAAAATTGAGCTAAAAGACATAAAATGCAGACAGGAAGTGAACAAGGAAAGGAGGGATGAAGAAAAGAAGGATGGCGTGAAAGAGAGACGAGTGTATTTTTAGCTGCATATCTGTCACACGTCTTTCTGCCTTTGATGGCTGGTGTCCATCAGACCTCTGGAGCGTGGCGGTCTCAGGCTTGAAGCTGCATTGGGGAAATGGAGACACACACACACACACACATACACCTACTTAGGCACTTCTCATAGGTAAGGGATATGGCAAAACCAAGTGACAGAAAGGAAGCAGAGAGGAGGAAGAACAAGGTGTTTGGTTTTGACAGAATTTGTTCTGGAATATTTTATGAGAAACACAAACAAACCGAATGAGCTTTATACTAAACACTAAATAAACATTATCGCCTCCTGATAGACAGCCTAAAGTATCATGGCGTGACAGGTCTTCGTGTCTTTGGTCTTTAGGGTCCAGGGGTTTGTCAGGCAGCTCGCCTCCTGGGAAGAGATTGAGAGTCTGGACACTGGAAAGACCCCCCCCCCCCCCCTCTCCCTGTCAGCCTGCTTCATTAGCCTCAGACACAGACACTCAGACACTGGCAGGCACACAACCACTTGTACACAACCAAACAGTTAGTATATCTATAGAAGTGCATTTAAACCAAATCAAATAATCATAACGAATGAATGAAACATGAATTGTAGTTTTTCAACACACTGTTTGGACCAGTGAAGAGTGCATTACAATTTTCTGGCTTTCTAGAGATGAAACATCACCTTTTTGGCATCTCTCACAGCTTACAACATTTTGGGCATCTCCAATTTGCAACAGTGCCCTGCCAGTCTTTCATTAGTCACTGTTGATGTGTGATTTAAAGCTTAATTCAGAATCAAAGACAATGAGCTTGTAGCCTTTGGGGTAGGAGGCCAACATTTCTCTAGTCTACTGGACTCTACAACACAATTTATAGTTGGTGCCAAACAACAAATATCTCCATAATTTCGAGCTGCTGGAGAGTGATGCGATTGCAGCTTACACTGACATACCTTCTCATACATGTTTGACCAGTGTTGTCAGCGTGTTTGCTCATCACATCGTCCCTGTGGTCTTTACGGGTTGCTGTGTCATGACACAGATCTGCATATTTGTCTCAGGTTAGGGTCATCTCTGTTATTATATTAAGTCATTCATATACATTCATAACATGTTAACACAGTAACTGTTCATTATAACCTAAATGCAAATAAATTAGAGAAACCTGACTGTACGGTTTGCAGCTCTCCTCTCTGTAGGACAGGAGGCCCGGTTGCCATGGTGATGCAGTATTTCTCCAGAATTGCACATATTGATTCGCAGAGGCGTCAACGGCCAAGCAGGAGTGAGAAGAAAATGTGTGTGTGTGTGTGTGTGTGTGTGTGTGTGTGTTGGGGGGGGGGGTTATAAGAGAAGAGGAAAAAGAGGGAGAGCGTAGGTTGGAGTAGAATCACCAGACAATGACTTGCGCTGCTATACACTCACATTACCTAGTATCCCAGTATACCTTCACTGGATGGTCCCTTCACAGCTGTGTTTCATGTCCACGTTTTATTTTGAAGGCGCCCTCGTGAGTGACGACATGTAAGACTCTGAAGGCGGCGCCTCAGAGTGCACACAGTGTTTAATATGAGTGTTTTCTCATGTATATTCTTGTTAGTTTACTTACTAGAAACACACACTGACTTTTTCTGTGCAAAGAAAACAGTTTGGAAACAGCTTGTAGGCAAAAGTAAAAGATCCTGCCCGAAACAGAATTCACATATGTTATTCCTCCCGTCCTAGACAATTTAATCAATATTTGCACGCATGAAAAACTGTCTCCTAAAGCTGGAAACCAGAAAAAAACAGGGCTGCCGTCTGTGATGTAATCAAAAGACAAAGCCTGGAGCTGTACCACCGATAATTATCTGAGAATGATTTTGACAATACCTACAGGGAAATGCTTCACTTTAAATATAAAACACCATGTTTCCACAACTGTAAAACCTTGTTTGAACCTGAAGTGATACACAGTCCACAATTTGTCCTTGGTTATTATCACGGTGTCTGCAGTAGTGTAGTTCCAGAAACTATTATTATGAACTATTTTTTTTCCAACATGACCAGGCCTTGGTGTTTTTGGTTTTGAGGGATTTATTCAGCCGTACAAATTTAAAAGTATCAAAGAAGAGTAAACACATGAAGTTCCCGCGCTGAATTCTGTGGTATTGTGGTAAAAAAAAAAAAAAAAAAAAAAAGTCTTCTTTCCAGAAAAGGTTTGGCTTATGTGTAAAAAAAACTCAAACTGAAAAAAAAAACAAAAAAAATCTACTTAAACTGATAAAAAATTAAAGTTGGAGTAAACAAAAAACTTGATGACTGCAGTAACCATGTGATTTCACCTTATGTTCGGCATCAGTCTGAACCACCAAACCCAATGGAAAACTAAGACAGTACACATTCAGTCCAGCATGTTTGTGGTATTTAACAAAAATGAGGGCCATTAAGTTGGCAAGCAAGCAGAGATGAAGGGAGCAGGCAGACTGTTTGAAAAGCTGTGTGGATGCAAAGGCTGAATTCCTTGAACGCTGTTTGAAAACTGTAATCCCAGCCGAAAGGTCAAAAGTCTCAGCAGGTTTTTTATTTGTGTCTTTGTGCTGCTGTTTTAAGCCCAGAACACGCTTTGTACTCCGTTCAAAGAGCAACACGAGGGGTCTGTGAGGGGATTAGTCTGAATGATGACGGCGGAGGCAGTGAAGTGCGTGGGCGTGTGAGCGCGCGCAGACACACATGCACATACATTCGTTGCTGCTGTCATTTTAAAACCTTGTAACTGTAAAAGTAAACTTTTCAGGAGAGAACATAAAAACACCTTTGAGATGACAGCTGGTGGGCCTACTGTAGGAACTTAACACTCTTACCGCTGACTGCAACATGACATATTACTTTTATATTGTTATTTTCCTGTTATGTGTTATCTACCATCTTCTTCTACTGTGTGATGTTCAGTCAACATTCGTTGATAAACACATGTGTGAATGGAGTCACTATAGGGAACGCCATGGAAGACTCCTAAACAACAAACTTTTTTTATGAGTGCAAATATTAAGAAATTTGTGGTATTACTTGATTGGCACACAGTGGAATCATAATCAATCATCACCAGTGAGCTCATTCATTTTTAAGAAAATAACAAAAACATATTCATAAATGCTCTCATGTGTAGTCTAAAGAAACCTTTTTCACACTTGGTCCATGGACTTTGCACCAAATAAATGCAATATGATTTATTTAGAGTTTTGTAAATCCATATTTCAGTCTAAAAGACGAAAATGCTAAAACCACAAAAGGTGGCCAGTTATACTATGTGGAGCACATAGAAATTAAATTTGGAAATCGAATCTAAAACTCTAAAAGCAAGAATAATGGTATATAATTTCTCTAAGTTCAGCATTTACTGTATTTCTTTTAAGCTAAATGCAACCGCCAGACAGTAAGCAGAGGAATAATTTAATGGTTGAAAAAAACAAGGTGATCGTGGGAAATATTAGAAGAGAAATGAGTCAGAAGTGTCAATTTTTCTCCAAATTAGCACTGGTTCTTGAACCAGTTCTGCTCCGAATGAATAATCATAGGAATAAACCTGCCTCTTTCGTAAACTGTCCATAGAATAGTGTTCGGCCTAGATAACTGTAGTTTAGCATCTGTCATAATGGCAGTGCTTAGAAAGTCCCAATACTGGTTTGAGGGTGTATAAAAGCAGTCATTTTCTATATTTTATCTCCATGAGTTGGACAGAAGCGAGGTAATGAGGGAGGTATCAAATGCATGCATGTCAGCAGTATCACTAAAATACACAAAAATGTTGTTAGCAGAGCACAAGCCTTTATTATTATGTTGAATTAGTGCCGTGAGAAGGAAACAAGGCCTGTACAAAGCAAAGGTTCAAACACACACACACACAGACATACACACACGTCCACAGAGCATGCAGACAAATGTTAAAAATATATAAAATATACACAGCGTTAGCCCAGAGGTCCTCTGGCTAGGGACGAGAGTTGAATTTAAGAGACGCAATCACTTTCTCAAAAACACAACTAATCCTCTGTCTCTCCACAACAAACAGACACACTTACACACACACACACGCACCACATTCAACACCTATTCCCTCTCTCACACTCTTTTGCCCTCTTTCCCACTCTACATTCAATGCAGAGCACTCATGACGGTGAGAGGGAGAGCGCATGTATGTACACACGCGTGTGTGTGTGTGTGTGTGTGTGTGTGTGCGCGTGAATGTGTGTGCCTATGTGTCAGTGTGTTTATTTGTCTTTGTCTGCATTGTGATTGTGATGGTGTGCTTGGAGACATTGTTAGCCCCAACAGAGGATTGCTGCCGTGTGTTTCAGCTCAAGGTCTCAGCCTCCGTCTCCGGCTGTGGTCTCAGCTCCTTCCAGCTGCTCCTGAAAGCTCCACTCTGCCTGAATGAGCTGCTAACCTTGGCACCAAATCAATATCAGCCAAACTCTTTGAAGAATCACAGATGGAACTGGCCTCACTGCTCTGTGCTTTCGGTGCTGTGCGATCAGTGTGTGTGTGTGTATGTGTGTGTGTGTGTGTGTGTCTGTAATTGCTGCCAGCCTCTCTTTCCTGCTTGGCCTGCGTCCAGAGAGTTGCACAGTGTGATGGTGGAGTATCTGCCCTCATTCATGATTGAGGTTGAGGTTTAGGGTTGGCTAAGGACACTCCACCCCCTTCTTAAGAAACACACATATGCATAAAAACACACATCATCATCTTTAGTCAGTTTTTTCTAAACATTAATTTAGCATTTTGATCAATTCCTCCATCCTCCTACCCTGCAAGTAAGAAATAAGGTGATGCTTTCTTCATTCCTTGCAGCCGTCTTTGTCCTTGGGCCAAACACACACTCACACATGCATGCTTCCTGTAACTCAGCCCGGTATCATCTGATCTGGGTGTTGCTGAAGCTGATCGATGGTTGTGTTGAAATATCTCAGGGTATGATGGGATGCTGCATTCACGCAGGCACAGAAACATATCAATAGCCTGGACGCTCGCACCCATCATCTCTGTTTCCAAATACAATTAAATAGCTTCTTTTACACAAATGCACTCTGTGCACAAGCAAACATTCGTCCAAATAGATACACACTTGAATAGATTTTACAACTGATATACTGCACAAACGCCAGAGCTGGTGTTATAAATTAAGAGACTGAGCAGACACTTTGATATAATTAAGTGCTAGAAACGGATACGTTTCTAAAAGAGAGTGGGAAAACCAGTCAAAATAATGTTACCTTTCAAAGGCATAATGAATAAAGAAATAGAAATAAATAAAGAGAGAAGTAAATGAACTGCTTCCAAGGAGGTTAGAGTATGAAGAGCTGAAGGGGAGTGACTCGTTAAAGACACCAACACAGAGTTTAAACGCAGGTCATTCAGCTTCTATAAGACTCTTAAACCATCACAAGAACAGAACTAAAACATTGTGCTGGTCTGTAACTTAATATTGCAGCTAAAGTCAGTTACCAGGACTGAATATTGCAGACTGATGTCAAGTTTTCCTCTGAAATACATTCAGCTATACAGATTCGAAAGCATGCCTGAGGGGGTACTTTTTATTATAATCGTATGCTGATGCTGCCTCGTGTACTGTCTAAGGCTAGATAAATTAATGAATGCAGAGTACCAAGGTTAAATTCTCTTTCATTTCAATCAGGGCATGTCGTTCAATAACGTGTACGTTGAATTTTGAAATCCTGTTCCCTGTATAAAAAGCAACTCCCATGCAGTCTATAAGGTGAGATTCATATTTGAAGCTGTGTCTTGGTTTAGAAGTGCCTCCGTCTGATTTATTGTAATCACATATACTGGAGTGTGGAGAAAAATTAAAGTTTGAAGTGGCATCAAGGTTCTCCTGCTTCACATGTGGGTAATTAAATGAATGAAATTGTCGGGAAGGACGTGTAAAACAAAGGTTGATTTGTTCATTTTAAGAATACTTTAGGCCTTAATCGTTTGTATGGTAGGACATTTCTAAAGTCGAAGAGAATAACTTGACGAGAGTCAAAAAGCTATTTTCCTCTAATTTGTTTTTAACATTCACAACCCATACAAGCAAGAACACAGGGTGATTGCCTGGAAGCCGTGATCATGTTGTACTGCTGTGCTATACTGCACATACCCGTATACCAACAAGTTAATCAATACCATGAGAGGCAAAAAATGTAATCAGTTACATTAATCACCATAAAAGTCATCTAGAGTGCCAATTTATAAATGAAGAGTTACTGGTTGAAGTTTTAAGTTCATTGTTCAATCAGAGAGTCCTCCAGAGGCAGAAAAGATCAGAGAGTTGAGCACTTTTCAGTCATGGAGGCTTCTGGGGAAATTTTGTCCGTGTTCTGACTTGAGTCTTTGGATGCGAAGGACAGCCACACAATAACAAATATATTCCTCAGATTGTATTCTGCCATCATTTTTCTTTGTCTCCTTCTTTCTGCTCTCCATTCTCATTTCGTCCCCTTTCCTCCTGTCCTCATTATTTATCTTTAGTCTATTCTATTACCTTCCCCCAAGTTCTTATGCCTTCCTGCCTTCTTGTATTGATTTTCATTTATAGGTTTTCATCCTTTTCACTCCCATTTCTCTGCACTGATGGCACCTTGCAGCTTGCCTCTCACTCTGCCTCTCCCCTCACCTCTCCACAAGTAAATGCCATCCACATTCTCTTGCCATTCTTCTGATATAATACCAAATACTTCTGGACTTTGCAATACAGAGAGAGGCCTGGCTGCAACAAAGACCGTGCACCGCGGGTGAAGAGTTCTCGATTGCCTTATGGTACTCAAAAGCCATAAAGGTCACCCTCCGTCCTTATATGTTGGAGAAAAGGAGTTGGTATGGATCCAGAAAGCTTTCAGCGAAAACACGACAGCAGCAGATTTATTATAGAGTATATTCACCGCAGTAACAAAACTCAATCTGCTTCTTGGATGTTGATGTTACTCACATCAAGTGTTGGCTGTGAGTTATGAGTCAGGAGGTGGATTGGCTCAATAAATACATTGTTGTGAGTCTCTATATTGTTGTAGATTGTGTAATCACAGTGAGGTGGCACAAAGGGAAAAATAAGCAAAAGCAAATAAAGAAAATCAGAACTGTCACAATGTTGCTGGGCTTGTGCTATTGTGTGCCAAACTAAGTACATTTTCAGACAGTCACTGAGTTAAATATAAAGAAAGAAATAGCATTTTGTGAACATTTGGTCAACAAATGAAGTCAGACTCAATGGGCCTCGTGCATATTTATGTATCATAAATCTTTCTTACTGTTCAGCGAGGCTTGCTCATAAGATTTGTTCACTGTTTGATTCAACAAACACTCCTAACTCTTAAACTAGTCGTCAATCATTCACTTCAACCTGACGGCACCTGATGGTTCCTGAGTGGGTACGTGATCATGAAATGGGATCATTAGCATAATCCACAATTATTATTTTTCTGTGAAGCTTGCTCATAAGATTTGTTCACTGTTTGATTCGCAAAACACTCTTGACTCTTAAATCATTCACTTCAACCTAATGGTTGGCACCTGATGGTTCCTGAGTGAGTACGTGATCATGAAATGGGATCATTAGCATTATCCACAACCTTCAAATTTCTCTGTAAGGCTGTCTGCCCCACTCATTTTGTATCAAAGTTTTATTACCAAAAACATCAAAGCAGAGGAGGGTAAAAAGAGGAATCTTCCTCTGACAAATTTAACAGTCACTGGTGCTCGCTCTCAGGTGTAACAGAAGATGTTTACCGAGACAGGCTGGCATGTCAGTGAGGCAGCTGTTGAAGCAGTGCTTCTCAAATATCAGTCATTAATATCAAATATTATCAGTTTTGTCATTCATAGTTTTTCCCCTACTGAGAAAGACTGCATTCACTTGTGGATTTCAAGAACCTTTTCTTCATTCACTCGTATGCACCACATAAGAACAAACCTGTTTGTAGAGTGGTTCTTCTATGAGCCACACTTTTTTTTTTTTTAGCAACTTTAGATTTGTACCTTAATAATCTCCCATTTATAATACCCATGTTGAAAATACACTACAAGACCAAAATCTACAAAGGAATCATTGTTCACCTAATTAGATGGATAGCTTTCAGATTGTGTGCAAACTGAGATCCATGTTTGCTTTGACTCTCCAGCCAACGAGGAAGCGGCAGAGTATCAGTGAAGCAAACTATGAAGCCAGATAACGAAATGGTGGCGTCGGAAATACATGCCCTTATTCTCTCGCTCCTTATGCAAACACACTAATATCAATGCTGGTTATTAATTGACCAGACAAAGAGTTATCCGAGGAGGAAGGCTGTTTCACGCTGATAACGACAGACACTGTCTCTGCCTGTCAGAGACTTTTAATAGCAAAGAGACAGAGAAGCGACACTGTCCAGGAATGAACTGATGTCCACAACGCTTTTCACCACCATTTACCATTTAATCACCATTTATGCCCTTCCACTTATATACAACAGGGGGGAACACAAATAGCTATTCTGTAAGAAACTTTAAATTGATATTTTCTACTAGCTGTGACAAAGTGGTCACAGGACTGAACATAAATCCTACAATCCTGCAATCTCATATAGAAGAAATTACACCTGAGATGCCACACATGTACGCATACTTTTTTGTGTGTTATTTTCAGCTAGAGGTATTGTTATTCTGTTCCTTTGTGCATACGTATGTTTGACCTTTCGTCAATGTGTAACAATAACTTTAAGAGAAAAAATACAGTTTTCATTTTGCAGAAGTCGAAAAGTATGAGTTATCTCTGATGTGCCAGGTTACACTCTAGCCCACCACTTATCTTTTGTGCAGTGTCATAGATGTGTCTATAGTAAAGGACTTGACTCGGCTTATTTCTCTGTTTGAAACACCAAAAATCATTCAGAGTGAAAAAGGGTCACGCATTTCTTTACATATGATTTCACGTCCTCAAGTCCTCAAGCAATTAAAGTTTACTTAATCAAGCATCTGCGAGCTGGATTTTTCAGCAACAGAGTATGTTGGTAGTCCTTCTGTATGAGTGCAAAACAAAAGAACTTGATAGATTACATAAATGGTCTCCAACATTATATGGCTTTCTAAGGCTTTATATGGCTGGTAAAATGTCAGGCCAAAGTGGAGCATTTGTGCGACTGCAATACAGTGACTCTATTACACGGATGCTTGGAAAAACTTAATTTGTTGGCTCACTTGTTTGTTGAAAAGTACAGAGTTGGCTGAACTAATAAAAAGTCACCCATCCTTTCACTAATATATATTTATATTTGGCTATAGACCTGACCTTATTTGTCTTTTATATCTTTAATTAAAACATTTTGTATTATAAGAACTACATGTAGTGTCGCTCCTGTTTAGCACACTTTCGAGCCTGGTTGTGACACCTGCATGTGCAAAGACTTTAAATGCACATGTGTGTGCCTCTTGGTTCATTTCAGGCTTTATAATGTCGAAGCCTTGGAGCCTCAACCTTGATTTTTTAAAAAAACCTGAGAGAATTGGTCTTCTCTGCTGAGACTGAGTATGTATATGATTAGTTTCATACAGAGATCAACCACAGCACACTCCCCTGTCTCTTTTGCCCCACTGCAGGCCCTCACCTCCAGTACTACTTTGCTATTTTCCTCTTACTGATTGAAAAAATCTAAAAGTGTCCAGTAAAACAGGGGTCTTTGCCCCTGTAGCCTGGCATTACCAAGACTCCTATTATCCTCAGTGATAGCTGTGAGACTTGACCACACACACAGACACACACACAAACACACACAGACATACACACGTATGAACAATGGCACATCGATCACACATCACTACATTCTGACATTCTGAAGACGCCCATACAAACACACACACACACACACACCTACACACCCACGCACACACACACACACGCACGCAGCCACAACAAAAACATTGATTTGCCCCCCTCCCTCTGCGGAAAAGCACTGCCAATCTTCGCCAGGCTGTAATTTTATGGCACAACAAAATGAAAGGGTAATTTTAGCGGGATAGTGAGGGAGAGGCACAATCGGAGATAAAGGGACAAAGTTTGGCGTCTGAAAGGCCGGTGATGATGATAGCAGCCGTGCAGAGAGAGAGAAAGGAGAGAAAGAAAGGCCGCTTGACAAGGCTGACAGCATCACGCCTCGCTACCCAGCTCAGCACAGAAAGACAGGTGCTAAAACACTGCAATTTAGATAGTTTACTGGCCATTGTCAAAACACTAGTGCAATCTGTGGAGGGTTTAACGGGTTTAACGTCACTCAGTGTAGGACCCCCACCACCTCCACCACCTTCTACTCATTACTTTCCACTGCAGGCTCCTGTTCATTTTTTTAACATGGACCTACGCTGAGTGTACAAAATATTCTGTCTGCTTATTCTCTCCATGAAATAGACTTAAAGTTTGATATCAGAGAAAAACTTATTATTATACAATTATCTACAGTAACATGTAGACCTATAGATCAAAGCTAGCAAGCTGCTGTTCAGGAAACTGTTCATGTGTTGCTTGGCAACAGTGCATTCCCAATCCCATTTGTGTTGACGGACCCAAATTAATTATTAAATAAACAAACAAATCATAATCTGTTGTTACTTATTACTGTAAACTAACGCTAACCACTTGCAGAACTGTTATATAAATGCAATATCACGATTGAGGTTGTGATGTTGTACTGAGTATTAGCACGGCTGTGATTTGGCCGCCGGCTGAGAAGATAATTCACAACAACATTCCTTCTCATGTTATATTGCTTAGCTGATTGAATTACACATTATCAGTAGATTTAAATGAATATTTATATCTCCTCAAGCTAGTATAATACAATTTCTGGAGGTACCCCCGTCAGACCGTACACTACAAATGTTTAAAGACAGTTTTTCTTTTGCCCCACCTTTGGGTAATAAATACAGTCTTTGAAAGCCACAGGACAAGATCATGTCAGAAACAGTTCATGGTACATGAGTATGTCCAGAGGATTTTATTGTGATTAGTCACTGTTGCCTCTTCTTCCTCGAATTGTCCTCCTTTTCGTGCCAGATGGTATCAGTTTATTGTGCAGCACTGATGAAGAAAACGCATACCTTTTATTCAGTTTGAAGGAAAGCCAGGATAGATTGATATTGATAACTTCAAACAGAGGCTTTGGTGTGTGGTTTCCAGACTGGAATATGTCCAACATTTTCCACTTTTCCTGCCCTCACAGATAGAAATGGGTGCTGTCTCTGTATTGATGAATACACTCCACAAAGCCAAGAAGTCTCTGACAGTTAATCAGTTTTTCTTCTCTTGTCTTCCCTCTTGTACCATTCATTACCTCATCTCTAGTTTGCTCTGCTTACTGGACATTTTCAGCAAAAGCTTCAGCAAAAATCTGCATCTCTTAAAGCCATCAAAGAAAACAAGAAGATTAACTTTGCAGACGAAGGAAAATGAAGGAAAACTGTGTGAATATTAATTTAACTGAAACTGGAAATTGTTTGGAAAAGAGCAGGCAAGTAAATATTTTGTAGATGATCGGCTGAACTATCTGTCTATACAGTTGGAGTCCCACTCTTGGCAGAGTCAGTGAAAGCATCTTTTCCAGCTAGAAAAAACTTCAGTTCAGTTGCCTAAACCTAACCGAGTAGCTTCAGTGCTTGAATCTAAATGAGTAGTTTCTATACCTAAACCTAATCAAACTGATATTAATTCGAACAAACAAACAAATTTAAAAACCACTGAAAATATTAAGTCAACTAAATCTAAAAATAACAACAAACATGAGACATGAGCCATTCATCCTCCACCACCACTTCCTTCAGTGGATTTCATTTTTATTTATAGTTCATCACCTGTCTTTACCTCATCCAGATAACCTGTTGCTCTTTGAAATAAATACAGGCTCCAGTCAAATAGTCTTTTTTACTTAGGAAGGTTCTTAATTGAGTGAAAAGTGAAATGACCTGAAGTATTTACATGTCAGCTATGATAAGAGTTTTTCAAATTCTATACATGTTAAGGAAAGGAGCTTTAGTGCTTCCTTTCTTACCTCCTTTAGCCTTGGACACACGGGACCATCCTTTACAAGTCAGATTTTACAGTCATTTAGAAAAAAAAAACAAAACACAAACAGCAAACAGACAACTGATAAAAAATAAATGTGATGCATACTTGCACTAGAGAGAGAAAGAGAAAGAAAGATCGTGTGGACAAGTGAGAAAGAGAGAGCTCATATGTTTTGAAGTGTTGACCTGATATAAAAACTTTGATCATGAAGCCTGATGTTCTTCTTCTGTGGTTTATCAGTGCAGACTGGAGTCTGTTAGCAGTCAGACAGACGCTTGTCTCCTCTATGAAACCTGGTCTGCATCCTCACAGCGCTGCAGTCTTATAAACTCTGATGAACTGATCGCAGGTTGTTCCTCTTCATCTCCCGCGGCTCTCTGCATTACTGCTCTGTTGTTGACTGTGGAGCTGCTTTGACACGCAGGGGTGTTCAAGTGTGTTGTCGACTGTAGTGAAAAACTTTCTCAAAATGCTGTAAAATGTTGTTAACACCTACATAACCTATAAGTTATCCTGTTCGTTCAAATGAAATGAAAAGATAAAACAGGGATTTTGCAAACTATTTCAAACTATCTGGCAGTACTTTGTGTCCAGCGTCCCTGCAGATCATCATGGAAGTTCATGTTGCTTTTTAAGCATCCATCTTTTGCCATGATGGGTGGACAGAACATAGATAGATAGATAGATAGATAGATAGATAGATAGATAGATAGATAGATAGATAGATAGATAGATAGATAGATAGATAGATAGATAGATAGATACCCCACACTGTAAGTAAGGTAGGTGGTCCCCCCGCCCCCCTCAAGTGGACCCGTCCATGTGCTGTCAGAGGTCAAGCCGGAAATAAACAAATTAAATCAACTCGGAAAGAGCAGACTTTGAATGTAAAATACGAATAAAATGGATAAAAGACTGAAAGTCAGTCATAAAAGCAGTTTCAGATGGATGTCAACTGAACGATACAATCAAACTTTGGTGGATGTTCACTTTCTTGAGGACTAAAAAGACGCAGAAACACGTCAAGACATCCTAATGGGGAGAAAGCACGACGCCGCACTTTTGCTGTGGAGGATTTCACACGGATCAGAGCCAGGAAGATGCGTTACACAGGGTAAGACTATTTTATGATCAAAGTAGGCTTATAACGTGTTTGCTGTGACATTACGTGACGCCATGCTGCCAAATGTTCTTGGGCTTCGTTTAATATCAGAGTTGTCTTAAAGTTTGTGCTGTGTTTTCTTCATGAGCTGTTGACTTAGTGCACCTGTTGTTGAGATACACGTGCCTTTGTTTCCGTGCTGTTGGCTTTGAGTGTTTCTGTCCTGCAAATCCTGCTGAGACGCAGGTGAATTCAAGTCTAATACTGTGTTTATTGCTTCATACTGCCTTTTAATTGTGTGTATGTGCGCTGTAAATCCTGTTCAGGTACAGGTAACTGTATAGTTATGGTGCTGTTGGCTACCTGCCCTGTCTGGGGAGTGAGAGGGCCTTTTCAGCTGAAAATCACATCACAGACATCTGTTGTGAGAAAAATTAACACTGATGGAAAACATGTGACATATAAATAATACACTTTAAATCAAAGTCATAATCAGTTTTAGGTAATGTTGTTGTGGAAATCCAGGAATCGGGTTCAGGTCGGAGCAGGGACATGTCATGCATGTCACTCTCCATCTCTCTTTCTCCTCCCTTCCTGCCATCTACCTGCTGTTTCTTAATAACTAAAGGCAAATAAATATGTTTTAAGAAGTCGACATTGTGCCTCAATACAGCCTAAACGTACTTTAAATCTTACCTCTCACCATATTGTTAAAGAAACACGTCCTTTTGGGGTGATCCCCTGTTGTCCTTTATCGAATGTAGCTGGTTTTATCTTAATTTTATGGACTGGGTTGCCCTGTCTTAAAGGTGTGGTAGGAGATGTTGGGAAAACGGTTCCAGCAAGCTATATTTTGAAAATACACACCCATGCCTTTTCTTCAGACCTCCCCTCGAAGCCACGCCTTCAAAGTAATGGAAGGGTCTCTATTCGTTCACAAATTCGTGAACGCGCAGAGGGGGAGGGAGAAGTGGACTGAAGTTTGATGGACGTGTCAGCATCCAATCGTAATGAGCAGCCCGCTCAACGTGATTGGACGGTGTTTTCCCATGATTTCGCCCTCTAGACTGGACTAAAACACTTTAACTATGGTTAAAAAATGCTCCAGAAAACATCTCCTACCCCATCTTTAATTGGGAAAAACAACCAAATAAAAATGAAGAAGAGAAAAAGAAAGAAAAAAGAGAGAAAATCTGGTTCAGAGCAGAGTCCAGGGTTAGACTGGGTTGGCGACTGCATATTTATGAGATAGTTTGGAGAAAAGAAGAAGTGCAATGTGAGACTCTAGATAGATAGATAGATAGATAGATAGATAGATAGATAGATAGATAGATAGATAGATAGATAGATAGATGGATGTGGTGGGATGAGGAAGAAAAATGGGTGAAAGAGATGGGAATTTGGGGGAGGGGTCGCAGTTTAGAGGTCGTAACCTTGAGTATTGATCAAGTTTCGTCATTTCCATGGTGACTGGAGGCCCCCTCGCTCTGACCTGCTGGAGTACATTAGACCTGAGATCCATAACGCCTGTTTGTTCTCTCTTTCACTCCTTCTCTCACATACATACTGTGACACCTACACAGAGGTGCAAACACACTCATCAATACACATTCTCTCTCTCTCTCTCTCTCTCTCTCACTCACACTCACACACACACACACACACACACACGCACACACAGCGGCTCATCCAAGCACAGGAAGAAACTGAATTAAACCTTAAAAACAATCTGGGCCTGCAGAGAGGACAATTCATCATGATCTCTGTGTGTCAGAGGTGTGTGAGAGTGTGTGTGTGTGTATGTGTGTGTGGGTTTGGTGGGGTGAGGAGGTGGAAGGGGGTGACTGCAGCACTCAAGCCACTGACCAGTCATCCACACACACATACACACACACACGTATAACACACACACACACACACACACTGTACTCACTTCACAACACTGATCTTTAAACACTCATCCACATTCCAGCCAAGGTCAGCTGGATTGTAAATGAAGCTACATATCTGGCCAGCAGTTTGTGTGTGAGTGTAAGAGAGAGAGAGAGAGGGAGGAGGAACAAAATGAGAGGTAAAGGGTGGTGGTGGCGGACGAGCGATGAGAATGAAGTTCAGTGCATCAACCAAATCAAGGAAGTGTGTTAGAGATTGGCTAATTCAACTTCATTCCACACTTACTTTTCTCTCATTTCAGGCTGGCAGCATTTACTCTGTATCCATTTTTCTTAACTGTCTTCTTCCCTTATATCCCATTAAGAGATGCACTAATTCTTCATCCTTTTCTCTCTCAGCTTTCTCATTTGCTCGGCTCTTATTGCACCGCATCTGTCGCTCTTATTAGCTTTCTTTTTATCTGTTTTCTGATTCGTTCTCCCCTCTCTGTGTATGTCCATCACTCCTAGAGGCAACTGAGGCAGAAGAAGGGCTCTGCGGTTTGTCCTGTAGGCTGCCCAGGGGCCTGCAGAGCCAAGGGGCAGCCTCTTTGTGAGGAAATGATTTTCTCGGTGCTGAGGAGGACACTCCAAATCATCTCTAGCAATCTCAGTAATGGCCCTGAGACGCTGCTGCCTTTGTCCTGTAATGGTGACAGATGACTGGCTGGGCAGACGGGGGCCATCCAGACGCCTAGCAAAGGGGCGAACAAACCTCCACGCGCACACACACACTTACGCGCACAAACACTTGCATAAAATGCCACTCCACTGGCGGCCCGTGTGATTGCGGGTAATTGTCTCTTCTCAGGCTGTGGTGTTAGTGGTTATCCTTAACGATCACTCTCAAAGAGGAGTTCTAGCTATCTGTCCTTTCAAAGGAAAGATGATTCCACTTTACAGAGTCACGCCTGAGCACCCCACCGCCGCCACCACCAAGACCTCCTTCAATACATAAGAGCTGGGACAATACAGCTTTTAATGTCAGTGCAGGGAGACAGCGCAGATGACATATGAGAATATCAATAGTTGGCCCAAATATGCATAAATTACTTAATTAATTATTAATTTGACAACAAAAGATTGACAACAGAAATTCCAGAATCATACTTTCTACTTACTATTTTAATTAATCACTTTACACTAGCAGTTGCTTTTAATTCCTGGCCACATGCACCAAATAAAATAGGGGACAGCATTTCTCCTTCTCCCACCCTCGATGTGATGACACTATTCATTCGTTTCATAAACTTTCCAGTATCCTTAATTGCGAACTTTCCAAACTTTTGTAACAGTATTGCCAAATGGTTACAATATGAAGCCATGACTTACTAATGTTACAGCAGTAACCCCCAAAATAAACCCCTTTTGCTGTGATTTGATCGCAATAAATGGATCAAGACGCAGAAATAACTACAAAATGAGGGTGTAAAAAAAAAATTGAATTCATACTTTTCAGGTCTGTCTGCAAGACAACGGCAAACAACTTTTTAAATACTTGTTTTCTGAATGGAGTTTGGATCGGTGGTAACTTAGTTCATAGTAAAGTATAACTGATAACTAGAGTCAAGTAAGAGACACATTTTCACCACTTACTCCAACTTTCTGGCTTACTTTTTTCCAAGTGCTTTTTTTGTCTGGTCTCTGTTTAAATATGAAATAGTATCATAGGGCTCTGGGTGCCCACAGCGCTACAATAACAACAGTGGGCAGTCGGCAGGAATCCACTTTTTAATACCAAAACTTAAAAAAAATAAACTCTGTGCTCCCCTTCCTCTCACCAGTAAACAGCTCTGTTCCTCCGCTCCGCACGCACTTCTCAAAGAACAAGAAAGTTTAGGCCAAAGCTAATCATTTAGCATGCTAATTTCGGTAGACACCTCTGCAACACAATACATAGACACTTTGGATTATCATATAACATAATATGATATAATAGCCTGAATAATTACCTCTTCACATTCTGTTGATAATGTTTATTTTTTTTGATGTTTTTACCATTTTTGAACTATAATCCCGACTTTTAAAACAGGAGCGACTGCATTTATCTGAGTGTTTTACACGGCTGCTTTAGACTGTGCGAGAATCTCCTTCAGTTCCCGTCAGCCATTTGAAAAAAGCAGGAGAGATCTGTTGATAAACATGCCGCCGTCCACCATGTTCACCTGAATTGCACGCAGATGACACCAACCTGGTACAGAATATCCACAAACAAATCAGTTGTGACATAGGCCTCAATGACAGTCAATGTAATTATTCAGGTTTAACATACAGCGCTTTCATCTTTCATCATTCAAGTCTGTTTTCTATGGACATAGTCACCTCTGATTAAAAACACATTGGATAAAGTCACCGTTGTGGTTTGATGCTGTCACGTGTTGAGTCCTCCCATTGTCTCCCACACCAGGACATATAAGGACAGTTTTCCATCACAGAGGTTGAGAACATGAATTGAGTGTTTTGATGTGTCCTGAAGTTTCGACTTTTAGCCAAACAAGCCTCAAACACATGTCAGTGACAGAATCAATGGGTGTAAATGGAGAAAGCCTGTCGTCTTGTTCCAGGTCTGGTAAAGAAGAGGTGTGAGATGTTTGGTAGTGGTCCCAGTGGTCTGAGGTGTTACCTTCACTTTAACTTGTTTGGTAGCTACCGTTGCCGTCCTCTGTCAAGTGTGGCGATGATCCAGACAGACTATTCATCCAGACAAATGTGTCCATCAGGGTGTTGCATGGATTTTCTTTTTATTATTATTATAACTATTTTATTAACTTTCATTCTGTTATCTTCCTCAAAGTTCTCTCACTGCTTTTATGTTGTACTCTTTGTTGGACTTGATATCGATATGATTGATAAGCTATAATCTATCTATAATATATATATATATATATATATATATATATATATGTGTGTATATATATACACATATATATACATATACATATATATACATATGTATGTGTGTATATATATATATATATATATATATATATATATATATATATATATATATATATATATATATAGGATTATAGTACCATGGTTCTGCACATGCCCAAATATATGTAGTACTTTATAAGAATAGACCACCGCCTTTGCTTTACATCCTCATCTTAAAACTATTCCAGCCTTGTCCGATCTTAATTCCTGAACTGCAGAATCCTATTAGGGATATGGTCACGGCCGCGCTCATTAGAAGATACCCACTAGCAGGCCTATGGGCAGATCAGAAGGGTTGGTCTGAATATTGCCATAGGGGAAGGGAGATTTTTTTTTTTTTCCTTAAACACTCAAAAAGAAGTCATCATGTCTCACTCTGTGAAGCATGTACCGGTAGGTGTAGCACTGTGTGGGACTCCACAGTGTCATTTGGGTCTATGTTGGGTTGTTTTTCTTCCTACTGTTCAGACTTAACAGAAACAAGTCAGGTGTATCTCCGTTTTCTGTTTGTTTTGTCCCCATGTGGCAAACACAACAGTACAGCTGGGATTTATGTATGTAGATGAAGCACTGGTGGTTTCACAGATGTAAAATGGTTCCTAACATCACAAATGAAACTTTAATTAAATTCTTAGGTCGAAGAATTTAGTTTATCTAAACAAAACAAAATCAAAATTATTTAATTTGAAGGGCATCAAATATTAAACAAAAATGATTGTTGGTACCCAGGCTTAGGGTGAAACATATAAAAGATGTGTATTCTATACATCTTCTATATAAGGCATGAGGTGATGTCATATGCTGTATGGATTATAAAGCCCCTTAAAGTAAATGTGTGATTTGGCTTTGAGTATGAAAATCATCTTATCCTATGGCCTTCACATTCACCAGACTCTCGAACACTTAACGGAGATGTCGGATAAATATGCTGACAGCCTCTATTGGACTTTTTATCATAATCATAACATCCCTCCTGTTCAACTTCTGATTGACAGATGTTGACGCGGAGAAAACACTCCAATCCTGGGCTAATAGGCCCATGTATCAGGGACACCATCCAGTGATCCTGCAATTCTAAATAAAATGTCTTTTTATTGGAAAACTTTAATGCTGTGAAATATTGAGCTATTAAAAAGTAGAAAAATATGATACAATGTTTTAGATGTATCATCCAGGCCTAAAGTGTTAAAAACCTTCCTGGAAAAACTGGAGCTGAATAAGAGCCTTCTCCAGAGTGACGCTAATGTAGAACTGTCTGGATTAATCAGTGCACTTACAGTGTGTTGCAAGTCTGTGTGTCTCGTGATGCATGTGTATATGTGCGACGGCCCATGTGTAAGGCAGTGGAAAGTGGTCGGGGCCAAATTGCTTTATCAGCTTGTGGATGAATTGAACAAAGTCACATCTAGCTTTTGAATGTTACATGGTGGTTCAGGAAAATTGGTTAGGTGAGCAATTTCTTCCAAGATCCTGTTATCCACTCACCATGCACTCAGTGAAGGCTGTTGTGGAAAAATACGTTATGGGCTTGGAAAAAGAGAAGTGCAACTTCCTACAAAGTCACAGCATGGTGGTTTTGAACTTCATCTGTGCTATGATGTAGTTAAAAGAGGATAAGACAATTTAAAATGTAGTGTTGAAGAGAGACACCAGCTGCACAAATTGCTGCAGCAATCCAACTGTGGAACAATATTTTGCTTATAGGTCATCAGTCTAGACACCACAAGACTGGAACTGGGAGTTGTGAGTGGTGCAAATCTGGTAGTCCTTGTTTTATTTTTCCTATAGACACATTACATGATTCACAGCTGCAACATATCCCCAGTTCAATCATCAAATACAGGTTACAAACTGCATTATATAAGTATCTGTTCTTTTTGATTAACTCCAACTCCCAAGCGTGTACTTTTGCAAGAAAAATCCAATCACAAGCTTAAATTTAGACATGGGGCGGCGTTTAGTCAGTCGTAGAGCGGTCACTCTATTACACGAAGGCTCGTTGTGGTTCGAGTCCACTCGGCCCGCCCATTTTCACACTCCTCATCTCTCTCCTACATTTCCTGTCACTTCAGCCATTCTATCAATAAAAAAGCTAAAAAGCCAAAAACAATCCAAAAAAAAAAAAAAAGAAAAAAAATCTGTGACATGCAGCATTAACAGTGCATAAAACTGAAGATATATGCTGGAGAAAAGTGGAAACATAATCTGCAGCTTGATTATCTAATTTGTAACATTGTCTAATTGTGTGAGTACTAGTAGTCATACACAATCTACTCATGCTGTTTATACTGTATAATATCCAACAACTCTTGTACCTCATGTACATAATACAACCTGCTATATAACCAGAGAAATAGATATAGATATACTTTTATTCCATACTTGGTAGTTTTAATGTTTACTCTGCGAGCTCCTTTGTTTTTAGTTGTACTTTTGTCTACATCTGTAAGTTGACCCCCTTCGAGAGCAATGTAAATTCTCAGGTGTGTACACACATACCAGGGCAATAATAGTGATTATGATTCTGATTATTCTCAACTGTTTTGAGAATAGCATTTTGGATTCACTGCTCTTATTTGTCCTCTGACTGGCCTCTTCTACAGGTCAGTCTAAGAGGCCTTGTATTTGAAAATCAGCTGTTAAGAAGTTAAACATAAGAAGACTGGGCTTTATCTCCACCCTCTGTGTAAAATCAAACACATGGACTCAAAACTACACAGAGTTCTGATAAATCTGCTCACATTGTCACTGCAAACTGCATTTCTACTATATGCTATAGGGAATGTAAAGTTTTGCAGGTGTAGCACAGTGACTCTGAATCAATTGAAGAAGCCAAGGTGTTTCACCTTACTCTCTCTACAGTTTTAAGATGCATAAGAACTTTCTGTCACAAAATGGGGCTTCAACTATTAAAGATCGCCTAAATTTATCACCTCATAACACACAAATAAATAATCACAACAACAGTCTAGTTCAGGTGACAAACATTAGCCAAGTACACATTTTTTAGTGTGCTCTTAATTATGGCCCAAAAGTTTGGGTGAACTTATGCTGCATTTGTTTGTGTGTATGTGTGTGTAGGTCTGTGTGTGCGTGTGTGTCTTTGCAAGGTGGGGCAATTTGATAAATGACGCCAAAGTAGAATAGACTGCTGTTCAGATGGTTTCAGCCTTGTAAAGATGTGACAAATGACGGAGCAGAAAGTATTGATTCCACTCTCTCTCTGGTGCAGTGTTTCACTGTGGAGGCTGCACGCACACAGACGCACACACACACACACACACACACACGCACACATATGCACTGCATACATACACACCCAACCGACATGAAAGGCGTGAAGAACATGCACACGATGTAAGATGTACAAAGATAGTGCGCTGCATGAATGTATAGAGCAGCACATGTACACATTGTGCGCTGGTGTGTAATGGAGAACATTGATGTCAAGCAGCAGACTGCAGTGTGAGAACGTATGATGTGTGTGTACGTCTGAAAGAGATTGAATCTATATGTATTTGTAATGTGACATGTAATGTACTGTATATCGATGTGTTTTGTGCACATGACCGTGGGTTTTTAGAGCGCACGCGCGTTTGTGCGCCGTCTCCATGTGTGTTTCCCATTGTTAGTAGTTAGTGTTCGGATGCCAGCAGGAGTCCCTGGTCACAGACATTAAAGTCTCATCTCGCTGTGTTTTAAACCAGCTGTGTTTCTCCACGCTGTCAAGAACACTCAGTCACTCCAGATGATATTGTGTGTGTGTGTGTGTGTGTGTGTGCGTGTATGTCAGAGAGTGTGTCGTGTCGTTTGTCAGGGTACATGGGAGTGTGTGCCGCGTTAGCATGATCACACAAGGGGGCAAAGGTCAAAGACAGCTAACCAGAAGAGGAGAGGAAGGGGGGAGTGGAACCGATCAGATGAGAAGGGAGGAGAGAAAGAAATGGCCAGAGCAGGAAATAGAGCAGGGGAAGGGGAGGACAGCCATATTGCCGATAGATAGATAGATAGATAGATAGATAGATAGATAGATAGATAGATAGATAGATAGATAGATAGATAGATAGATAGATAGATGCAGCAGGAAAATGTGCCTGTGGAGACAGAGTTTAGGGGAAGGGACTCAATGTCCTTCTGTGGTGAGTGGGGTTTCCTGTTACATGAAGGCGCATAATAATTATTCAATCAACAGTGTCTCAGGTTGATTTAAAAACAACCTTCTAGGCCTCCCACGGTTGACAAAATGTCTCTGAGCCTCGTGGACGCCTATGTAGATTGATGGCCCAGTGTATAGACCTTTTTTTTTTTTCCCCCAAAAGCACACAGCAACTGCATGTTTCAAAACCATCAATGACACACAGGAAGATATACTTATGATCTGCCGCTTCCTGCATCATTTGCAAAATCCCAATATTAGCACCTCTCTGCTATCGTTAAAAGTGGCCAGCCTTGCCACCTTTGCCATAATAAATCATTGTCGCCACAGTAAAGACAAGTGTTTGGTTTGGGCTGATGTTGACTTTTGGAGACCTCCTGTAGCTATTTTCAGTGTTAGATTTCACTGGTTTTGTCTCAGTTTAGTGGTCGAGGTGTCATAGTGTCCTAACAGTAAGGGTGGGACAGAGAGTTTGTCCCTTCAAGCTCAGATCAGGCCACCAGGTAGGTAAGTAGGTAGGTAGGAATTCCTTTCTATGCCTAAAGCTATACTTTACTGTATGTAAACACTGTGGAGGCTAACGTGTACACCCTCCAACACAAACACAATCATTACTGTCCATCAGTCAGCAGAGGGGCAAAGTGTCTATAGGGTCAGTGCAGAGGTCAAAGGCATTCAGAGGACCAAACACCACACTCCCCATCCTCCTCCCCTGCAGCACCAGCACCCATCACCCTCGCTCACTCCCAATCAAGCCTTCACACTCACCCCTGTCTTCTTACGATGTGTACGTGTGTATGTGTCACCCAAGCATGTTGAAACACAGCTCATCCCCTGATGCTCCTGAAGCCGAAGGGGGCTTTACCAGACCTTTGACCTGGGGAGAATTGACTCTTCACCAGGCCTGTGAGGTCGCTCACCCTTGACCTCTGAGGTCGGCCAGTCAAAAGCCAGCCAATCACGATTCTCCGCTGGAAGCGAAAGAGGTTGGACTCGCGGGCGTTGGGGGTAGCTGACCATAAAAACATACCATCCCGCTGTGATGGAGCATATGTTGTAGCGTCACCCCATCATGGCAGATCTGGAGGGTTTCTGTCACAGCGGCCTGCTTTGACAAGCTTCAGCTCAGCTCACAGCTGAAAAGTGTGATTAGTGTAAATTGGCATTACACAAAGAGCTTCCACAAAATTACCAAAGAGCTCCATCTGAGTTTACAAATGCAACAAGGCCCCCTGTATGACACTCCCAGGAACATAGATTCATGTTAATGTATGTTCTGTGCCTCTATAGCCTCCTGCTGTCTGGTGAGGCAGTCTCAGGAATGGAGTTTACTGAAAGATGGAGAATCCCATGGTCATGACCGTGTTGGTGTGACCCAATGACTGCTCACTCAGAGCAGGAGGGAGGAGGAGGAGGAGGAGGAGGAGGTGTGTGAGGCCACGGGGAGGTGGACAGGACGAGGGGGATGGCTGTGAAGGATTGTGCATGGCCAGTGATGGGGTGATGGGCTTGGAGGGAGGGGAGAGAGAGAGAGAGAGAGAGAGAGGAAGGAGGGTGATCTTCTGTCCTCGTGACAGGCCAGCTGGTGTTGACCTCTATTCGATCAACCAGATAACCAGCTCTCAGTCAAAGGCATTGTCTTCTTGTCGCAGCCACTGAAACCTAATACAGGCTCAGATTCACCCTGGACTGGACATACCAAATGTTTCATCAATTATTTACCAGAGAGACTTCCTAACTGAGATTAACCTTATTCTCTTTCATGCTGGTTTGACGAGGTTTGTTCAGTTTCTGACTTTCTGTATGGATTGACTGGGAGGTGAGTCAGGGGTCACGTAAGTTAAACATAAAAAAACACCACGATGTTTGAGACCTTCTGTGTATGTTTTTATTATTTTGTTATTTTTATTATGTGTTGTGTGTGTGTGTGTGTGTTTAGGCAAGTGTATGTGTGTAGCTACTCCTGCTGACCTCCAAGGATTCTATGGGCTGCAAGTGTGAGAGCTTTGACACAGAGAGATACATCTGCAGGACCCATTAGCACGCAGTGTGTTTGGGGGGATGTATCTTTCTCATCCTCTCGCTGTGTGTGTGTGTGTGTGTGTGTGTGTGAGTGAGAGAGAGTGTGTGCTGCGCGCTGACAGGGACTAATCATTAGTGGTCTAGTGCTACGGAGATGAGCAGGGGATTGACATGAGCTGCAGTCAATGAATTGGCTCTGCAGCATCACTCAGCCTATAAGTTTTCTCCCCTCTCCCCACTTCCCTCTCTCTCTTCTCTCTCGGCAACACTTTCATCCAACTTCTGCCTTCACAAACATGGGCCTCAAGTAAGGCCCCCTCACTAATCAACGCTTCTTCATTACAGCCGTGTTCGCTAACTAGGCGATTTCATTTCAACTGTTGGCACTCAAAACGCAGAGCCACCTGGGCGGCATTTGCCAGTTTCTCTCTATTACTGTCGGACCACATTCACAAAATGACTAATTATCTCCAAGTCACGTGGTCGTGTATTTAGTTAAAGTGAAGGAATTCTCTATTTAAAGCACACAAACAAAGGTCACTAGCAAGCAGCACAGAATCCAGTAAATGGTTTCCCACACTTGAGTCGACTATTTGGATCAAAACCTGAGATGACTGAAAATGACACATTTTTATTTACCAATTCTTCAAAAATGTGATGTGCTTCTCTACATTTCCAGCCTTCGTCACTTATATTGTAACATAATGGTAAAACCAAGGTTGATGCTTTCCATTTCCCTTTCATTTCCATTTGCGCCATGTTTATTTTAAAGATGGTGTTTTTCCAAGGAGGACTCTAGTAACTACACAGGCAAATGTGCACTGTAGTTTTATGTGTGTTTTGACCAATGACAGTAAAAAGAATGAACACGCCCGAGTGAGGTCCCCGTAGGCTTCCCAAGAGCTTTTTTGCCAAATATGCAACGCTGGCTGCCGCTGCATTGATGTGCTGCTTCTCCTGCCTCCTCGGCTAATCTAAATATTAGGAAAGACGCATCATCACCGGACCTGAGGTGGGCAGAATTACGCCTGGGTGCTCGAATAAGCCATCTGTAATGGCACTTACCTGTCAATCAAGCGGTCACGCTGTTAATTATGTGCAACAGCCTTGATATCATCTGAACGTGGGTGAGCGGAAAATTCACCCATCACAGTTGCCATGGATGGAGAACCGCCATAGAGACCGTCTGAACCAGGCTGTAAAAATGTTTATTTCTGCTGTGAGGTTGGGCATTTTAATACGGGCGCTTATGGAGATTGAATCACCTCTGCAGCCTGTTTGACGTGCTTCCGCATTGGCTTCATTTCCAGGACTACTTGAGGTTGCTGCTGATTTAACTCAGCTTTTAATCCTGACTTGAAAACAAAAGTTCTGTTCCAGACTTGTACTGCATTTTCGCGCTGCCCATAATGAAGACTCCTACCCATCAGTGAGTTGCGCAAACTTAATTAAACTATACCCAAGTTAGCAACATCTGCACTCACTTGTGATTGAAAACCTTTACATTCCTGACATACAGAAACACACTGTACAGTTTCTCACGTTTGAACTGGATTGACAGCTGGACAGCCTACTGAGGAGCAGAACAGACCGATGACTGGAAGCCTCTGGGCAACATCACTGACCTTTAGGTGGAGAAAGCCCTAGTTCTGTAGTGGGGAACCTCACTGCTGTTGCAGTACATCCAACCCAGTGATAAAGGAAACCAAGGTGGCGGGGGGCTCTGAAAGGGCACACAATGTCGATACAGGAGGAGGAGTGGTCTGGTCTCTCACTGTACACAGTGAAGATGAAATACACTTGGGGTCTGTAGGTCTTTATCTTATGCCCGAATCGCTGCCTTGTGTGCATTGTGTGGTGACTGAATGTGATCCGATGTCACGATCAGCAGGTCTGAATGAACTTGACACCAGATGACAGCTGATGCAGATGGCACTTTTCTTTCAGTTGTAGGCCTTCCAAGAGCTCTTTTCAAGATTAAGTACTCAAAATGTTGTGTACTTTATGGTACACGTGAAGGGAACATTTGTGTTAGCACCACGTCTCCCATCCAGTCCACAGTGTAAATTCAATTATTGTCGATTTATCGAATCCCTTGCAAGTGTCACCCATAAACATGTTTGAGACTTCAGTGACACTACGTACCTGTTAGATTGTCTGATTTATTGACGAAACAGTCTCACCATCCGGTGGTGTCTGATCAAAATCTCACATCCTGATACATGTAATTTCACATCCGTGATAATACAAAGCACATTTCCGTAAATTCAATAAGAATTAATTAATCACTAACAAGGAATGTCCAATATCTTAAATATCTTTTCTTATTTTTGGTTGTATGTAATTCATTACTGTATCTTTTGCGCATCACAGTAATTGCTTTGTTGGCTGCATTGTATTGAAGTTTCCTGTAGCTGTGTGGTACTATTGCCTGAGCCACATTTCCTCAGAGTCAATAAAATATCTTAACTTAAACAGTTTATTTGCAGTAATGACCACATGGAAAAGCATACTTTATACAATATTTTGCACTCACAACAGCCTTTATGGATGCACTTGGTAACGAAGCCGCCTTCCAACTTCTGATTCTCAGATGTTGTGCGCGGCCAAAAGCGCTTGTAACGTCTTGAGTCTGGCGCTTGTTTGCAAACTGCATTTGGTGAGGCTCTCATACTCCATATATTTTTCAGACAAAGAATCATCTAAATTATGGAAATGTTGCCAGAGGAATAATGTAAAGCATAGCATATATTTTTTATCATCACAAAATATATATCCGCTCTATCATATGAGATTATTCTTGGCAGATGAAGTCACAGTCGCCAAGGAAATGCATATATTAAATTTCCGTTTCTTCTGAGTAATCTTTCCAGGACTTTGTCTATGTTTCCAGCGCCATCTGTTGTTTTTGTTCTTGTCCATGTTTGTCCTGGATTCGCAGGGTGATTCATTACTCTCTCTCTCTCTGGCACATTCATTAATAAGTGAGTGGTACACACGGATCCTGATAAGACAGCGCCTGCATGCAAATATAAGTGCAAAGTATAAAACAAATTCACTATCCTTTATGTTGAGCAAATGAATCACATGGCTTGACAGTGACTCATTTTGCTCAACGCTTTGTCCCTTATTCATTACCTGAAAGATTTATATGCAGAGTGTATGTAGGCCATTTCAGCAGCTTTTCCACTGGGGTTATGTGCTGCTATAAATCCACACCTCTGCACTGCCATTACAAATCCAGGTGTTAAAATTCATCAGCGCAACGCTATATTTTACTACATTTTAAAGATGACTTCTTTGCTGCACAGTGTACACATAGAAATCCGGGAGTGTTTATATCTATGTATCTAAAAAGTAACTTACCTTTGTGTCTGTGTGATGTTAATACCTTCTGTTCTTGTCATTTGCTCTTTTATAAGGACATTGATTCTGTAGGTCAGGGTTGCTGACCAGTCCCCTTCCCCCCCTCAGAGACTCTTTCATGTTCCCAGCAGCAACCTGACACCTGCCTGACCCCAACCGTCCTCTTCCATAATCCATACATCTCACACACACACACACACACACATAAATGCAGACAATGAAGTCACACAGGCACATGTATAGGCATGTCCCCATCTGCAATCGTCAATATACAAACAAACACCTCGACATGCAGACATTATTATTGACACTTTGTTGGATAATGTGTTCTAAAGCAAATTGATTTGTCTGGTTGTAGTTTTGTATGGGTGTTTGAACACACTCAAAGAAACTCTCTTTACACTTACACTATACTGACGACGAGGCTTTAATAACGGCGCAGGCCATCGCTTTTTTTTTTTTTTTTACAATGTTCACGCCACTGTGGCCTCACCCAGTGCATGCTGGGGGGGTAATTTTTCCAATTCTCTAAAATATCATGTTAGTCCACTGGTGATGATACATTTCTCTGAGGCTAGCACTGATGTTTTCTTAACAGTACAAAGTTTAGTGACTAAATGTTTGATTCTCACAATTTGATGTAAAATAATGTGAAGTCACATTACAGATGTTTTTAGACTTCTTAAAATTGTTTTCTAGTGTTAGCTATTAAATGCTTTTATATTAGTGCTATGTATAACAATATTGGATAATTGTGATATTAAAATGAAATATTGATTGTTGTTTTAATAATACAAATATGAAAATATTTTGAAATAATTCAGCTTCATTCATTCTTTTCTTTCTTTCTCTTTCTCTCTTTGCTTTGTTTCTTTCTCTCTTCTTTCTTTCTCTTTCTTTCTTTCTTTCTTTCTTTCTTTCTTTCTTTCTTTATGTTCCCATGTTGTGGTTTACACACTCCAAAATTTTGGCAGTAATGCACTTTACACAGTTACCAGTATTACAGTTGAATGTAATTCATTTGCACACAATAGAATTTAGAGATGAATACTTACATTATATACTTATACTATTTATTTCTTTTCAGATGTTCTAAATATAAATTATTAATTAAATTAAAAACTATTAAATAATAATTATACATATTATTATTACAGACTTTTTGGCCACTCATAATGTGTCGTGGAAATCTGAAACTGTGAGAGCCCTTTATCTTGTAATCACCTCTTCAATACACCATATTTGTGCTGATTGAAATCGTTTCTTATGCATGTAGAAGGAGAAAACTAGGCAGCACATAAATATTTGTGGTTTTTCGCTGGCAATCATTGGTTTGCTGTTCGTTCTCCTAAAGCTGTACCAGAGCTTTGTTTAAGTTACTGCTAAAAACTAAACATTTTATATTGCTGTTGCTGCTTTGCATTAAAAAGCAACATGGTGGCTTATTGTGGAGCAGATACAGTAAATGCGATGTTTTTTGTCAAAGACTGTTCATTTAAAAAAAAAGAATTACATGATTTATATGTCATTTTGATTGTCATCAATCAGTTACTTTTTAAAAGTGAGTACAGAACAAGTAGAGTCATGATAAGATAAGATGATACACAGTAAGACTTGAAATTTCTCATAAAGCTTGTGGCACCACTCAAGGTAGAAGAAATCCTCTAATGTTGCAGAAGTGAATAACTCCAAAAGGTGCAAATATCTGTGTAGCTTTCTTTATCCCTCTTTGTAAATGATGTAAGGAAGCTCTGGTATGATGTGTCACAGCTACCAAGAGAAAAACACTGGCAAGAGGAGTCCAGGAAGTAAAAGCAAGGGAGAGAGAAAGCTCCACTGGACGTTGTCTCACAGTGCTAATTGTGTCTTTAACTACACTTTCCGGTGGAGGAGCAGGGAGTATTCACGCTGACGGTCTTCCAGCGGGTCCATATATGAAGTACCTTGTTAAGCTAAGGTGGTCGATATAGTCAACGGTGTTTGTGTGTCCTCATTAGCTGCAGATGTCCTCGGGTTGAGAGGGGAGGTAAGGAGGCCCTCATCGATGATGAGGTTGTGCATGTGTGTGCGAGAGTTTGTGTGTGTGAACCATCACATTGATCGATCCCACTCATAATCTCCCATGACCCCCTAGGCAGCATGAATTACACCAGTGGGCAGTGTCTTCTGTGTGTGTGTGTTTGTGTGTGTATGTGTTTCTGAGGCTGAGAGAGTAGGGGGTGGGGTCTCATATAATTACAGCAGATGGAGACAGATCTGAGGGACCTGTACAGGGGAAACAGAGTGAGGCAAGTGGATTAACTCAAGAGAAAGAAGAGGTGGAAGAAGGCAGGAGACTGGAAGGAGGAGTTCCTGCTGTATAGCTGCCTCTTCGCTCTGCTTTTAGAAAAACAACAGAATCTCGTTCTCAGACAGATCCGGTGGAAGCTATGATCCCTTTTTGACTTTTCATCTCTTTAAATCCACTTCTGACACATGAAGCAGAGGTGTAAACAGACGTGGAAGACAGGTGAAGACAGCAAAGTTTATATGTTATACTCATGCAGAGCCTGACAATGCCTCAGCGTAACATACCGTATCTAAAGGTGCCCTGTGGAGGTTTTGACTACAAACTTGCTTATGGAGCGACTTTTGATGAGTGTGTCCCCTTTGTGTGTGTGCCTGTTCTCTGCTAGCTCAAGGCTGCATGTATCGTGCACCAGCATGCAGGTTATGCGATGTACGAACGCTGATTTGCTCACACTATCTCATTGATTTCTGGACAGTTGCGATGTACCAAGAAATGTGGCGTGACACCAGGTGTAATATAGACAGTGCAGTCAGCGTGGTTGCACTGAGGTGCCGATACAGGGGCCCTTCAGCAATGTCAGTGGAGAAATGGGTGGGCAGCGTGGTTGTGTGATTCAGAAATATATTTGTTATACTTTATATGAAAAGTAACGTAAACCCATCTGCATCATCGTTTTCTTTTTGTCAGTAAAATAGTCGGTAGCAATCTATAACAAAACGATATGCCTACAGCTCAGTCCCACCGGGCATGGCTGCGCTACGTTTCAGCTGCGGCCATCTGAGTTGATCGTGGTCGTTCTAGACAATGTTTATATCCCACCAGGTGCCACGGTGTATTTCAGAAGTATCCCAGAAGCATTCTCTGAAGAGAATACACGTCTGGTCTATTTTTTTAATGGACATCATGACCCATCGCATCAAGCAGACTGAGCAAACTGGAAGTCAGACACATAGACAGCGTTAGAAAATTCAGCGCCGTTTTAAAAAAATAAAACACCTCGTGTGAACTTCCTGGTCATAAAACAGACAAAAGGGAGAAATATTCAACTAGGTAGTATATGCGTATCTATGGTAGACTAAAAAATATCATGTTTTCATTTCCAATGAACCTACTCAACTCCAATCAAGCACACATTCCTGGTCGATTACCTGATCAATGTAAATGATGTATTTCCACTGCTCACCTTGCAGCTGTTAAAAATAATGATGGATAAATTGCCGTCTTGGAAAACTCTCACATGGTACGTACACGTAAATTTCAAGCAGACAGCTCGTGATTTTTCACAGCAAGGTTGGAATAATCTCAGAACTGCTAACTCCAAGACAAATAAAAAAAAAAATGTCTACTGACAAAATCTTCCAGCTGAATTCACTGGAGGGTGCATATGCTGAATTTCTTCCTTTCATTTATTCTGTCTTCTCTGCCATTAACGCCTCCAGATGAGAAAAACTGTTCTGCAGTCTTCAGCACGCTGGAAAAAAGAAAAGAAAAGAAAAGAAAAGAAAAGTCATTATTGTGTCGTGATTACAACTCTGTAGCAAAAATTGTGACTGCTGGAAATAAGCAATTCAAATTTCCATTTTAGTCAAACACCTGCATTTGTGTCCCAGAATGATGCACAATCAGAGCTCTAGTTCAGATAAAGGAGTAAACAAATGTACTTTGGCAGAGAAGACTTGAAAGTTTGCTTTATTATGTTTTTTCTTCTGTTCTTTTTTTTTTTTTTTTTTTTTTTTTTTTTTATGAGACAAGAGCAAGATCACATCTTCTCCTTCAGTCCTTCAGCCCTTCCTGTTAATTTTCTTGGAGAGGAAAGAGGTCGGAGTTATATGAAGGTTGTCATACGAGTCGGCTCATACATCAAACAAGATGACCTTAGCCTCGGTGACAGTCAGGACAGGACGGTGTGTTGGTGCGAGTGTGTGTTTGTGTGTATGTCCATGCACATGACGGATATACCCGTGTGCCTGAGAGCCATGTGCACACGTCTGGTTTACAGAATTTACTTGTTTGTTTACTCTGCTGTTTTTTTGTCCTCTCAAACACAACTACACCACACATGCTGCCACTGGTGAACATATAAAACGAGCGAAACCAGGAAGCCGTTGGTGCATTACGGGATATCCTCAGGTATAGGATTACACCAGCTGAAGATTATTATTGATTTGCTCATGGAGCTGCCAACCCTCGCTCAGCTACCTGGAGCAGGGTGACTGACAGGACGGGCTGCGGCCTGCAGCCAACCAGGAGGAACCACTCTGCTGGATGGGCTAAAAGATGGAGGGAGATTGGAGGGAAGGATAACACAGGAGGGTAAATTGATGATTGTTTCAGCAGAGGAGAGAAGAGGAGTGATAGAGAGAGAGAGAGAGAGAGAGAGAGAGAGAGAGGCCAACACAGAAAAGAGAGGGAGATCAATGGGAGATGGAAGAGAAATGACTGAGAAACAGAGAGCAGGGAAAGGGTAGAGATGAGACAGAAAGACTGTTCCCTGGTTCAAGTAGGAGCAGAACAAATGTGTAGAAATTTTACATTTTTAAAACATTTTTCACTTTTGAGTAGAAATAAGAGTTGATCAAGATTAAAAATTACAGTTAAGTTTGGGCATTTTGTCCACATTAGTATAGGATTGTGTATCAGTGCTGGCTAATAATGAAAGGCATTAATGCGGAGTATTTTACCACTACTACTGGTGTACAGCAGCCAGTGTTCATCCAAATAGTTGCAAGTGATTTTAAGATTTGGCAGCAGGCGTTATTCGAGCAGGAATCTCTCTCAGAAACAGCACTGGACCGCAGACTATTTAGCTTCAGGTCAAAAAGACTTTATTACACCCATTATTGCAAAAGAACAGACTGTAAAAAGGATAACTTATTTTTTTTGGGAGGGCACAGCTATTTAAACAAATTGCCGTAGATCCAGTAAAAGTTTAGCCCCAAACACCGCGTGAGGACAATCTTTCTTTACCCACCACTTTTGATTGTCAAATTATGACCGAGCTTGTCTCGTAGCAAAAGCACGGGTGTAACTAAACCTGTCATTTAAATGATGGCTCAGTTCCCTTTAGGTCTGCCATAATTAAGACTATTAATTACACCTGAACATTTCCTGTTTCCTGACATATCAAATGTCTCTGTTTGGCAATGTGCCTAAGTGAGCACAGGTGTAATTGATATCATTAACGATTGTTCCGACACATTCAGGTGGGACACTTAGCTCAGGCCACATCTGCCTGCAACAAGTGACAGGTGCTGTGCAGGATTATAAGTTATATATAAGAATAAGTTCACTTATTTTATCACTCACGGAGTCTCTAAACATAAAGAGAACGGACAACACACAGAAACACAAATTGTAAATATGCAGCTGACTTGAAACTTGAAACATGAACCTGTTTCCAAATGAGCTGCATCTATCCACAACCCTCAGACGCTTTTGGTATTCAAGCAGTCGTGAAAATGCTGGTCCATAAACACTGAGAGAGAGCGTAGATGGAAAGAGAGAGAGAGAGAGAGAGAGAGAGAGAGAGACGCCTCACCCAGACAACTTTAACGTGGTAATGATTGTTGGAAAAGGATACGCCGGTTGCGCCATCTCAGAAAAACAGACGCCCTAATTGGGATTTCATGCATCAAAGTGTCTAGTCCTCTAAAAGACAAACACGAGTTACAGTAGCTGCTCCAAAGTTTTTTATTGTATACATTTGTGCATAATGTGCAGGCAGCATGCATTTATTTCAGCATTCGCTGATGCTCTTTTCTGGAGTGACTTGCAATGAACAGAAATGAAGTAAAAGCAGAGGTATATGATATATTGAAAGGAGTGACGCCTAGTTTCCATCTATAGAGAGCACCCATGTGTGTAAATCTACTGTGTGTGATGCCTTCGGTATCTCTAGAAGTCGTCTTCCCTGCTCAACACTTACACAGAGGCACTTTAATCAACAGGCATCTACTGATGGGCAACAGCACACACACACACACACACACACAGACACGAGCAGACCTACACACACACACACACACACCAACGCTACAAGTTTCTTTTTCACTGTTCTTTTATTCTCGCTTTGCCTTTACTCGCTCACACACACACTCAATCTGTCTGTCTCTTTCTCTGTTTTTTTTTCACACACGCACACACACATATGAAGCACACACACACACACACAATCATTGGCTCAGAGTGCAGACGCAGGCAGAAACAGTCACTCTGATATTATTAGACATTGCACTTTAGAAAGCTGTGATGATTCATGCTTTTATTTGAGAACCATAAACAATAAGCATGATTGCTGCGCTCTGCTGCAGCTTCTCCCTGTTATGGGACAAGTGACGGAGGCCAATAAATGACAGCGCTTGATTTCTACTCGTGACATTACTCTTTGCTGTAAAATTATCCATATTCATCTTTAGAGACACAGCGAAAGGGGCTTTTAATAAAACACTGATAGACAGTATTACACTATCGAGCCACTGTGAACATGAACAAGTCACACATGGGAAATTGGAAACAGGGCGCCGAGAGCGTTTTTGTTACCAAACCGCCTCCTCTCCTCTCAGCATTTTAATTGCGGAGGGCTTCACGCAGAATTCGACCAGGGTTGCGGGAGGTGGGACGGTATTCAGGATTTAAACTCTCCTTTTTTCATTCCTCACACTGTCCCTTTTCACGTGCGCAATCGAATGCGACATCTCGGATGCTTTTTTTATGAGAGACTGTCTGAAAGTCTGTACGATTCATGGCGTCTCTCTGCACTCAGTGACCTCAGGCTTTTTGCCTCGCCTTCCAGTGTGGCCATTCTGAAGAGCTACAACTAAACTGACTCGCCGCACAAAGTCTGCTTTCAAGCATACAACGACCTTAATTCCAACAGGTAAAGGAGACATTTATTTTAATAATTCCATGTATTTGACATTGTAACATTCATTTGTAGACCGTGAAAAACTGTTTATTTTACATAACTGCCTGTCCAATGAGAAATCAGATCTCATCTCGCTGAGCTCAATACAAATAAATTTGATTGCTTTGGGCAGCGCCAGAGTACAATTACAAGTACGCTCCTGAGAATGCTATGTAATTACAGCACTGTGCATCATGCCCGATGAAATTATGTCGCAAAATATATCTACCTAAAGGGCACATACTGGCTATTCATGGTTTACACTGGAAATTGTTGTTGTCAGTATCCAATATTGGACTTCCAGATATGGGCATTTGACAGGTCATGTCCAAGTGTACAAATATCACATCTTCTAGTTGCTGGTACTGCAAACATGCCAACAAGATGAACACACACAAATCACTAAAAAATCCACAGGAACATCTCAGCTGAAGCCTCACTTGCAAAAACTCCATCTTATCATGGCACGTCGCCTCGTTGTCACCGCTTTTTGGGACATTTGGAATTGATCCGAGCTCAAATGGCATTATTGTGTTATTAGCAACACACACATATTGTATTTAGATCCTTTGTATTCAGAAGCAGTCATTACAGCTACAAAGTGTACTTAAGAGTGCTTTCTCCTTCACCACTCTCCAATCTCAAAGCCAGATGGGTGGGAGTGCTGCAGCTTCTTCCATCTCAACAGAGCAACTGGTGGTCCTGACAGAGAGGCCAGTGGGCCGTTTTTGTCACCGGCTCTCAGTAATGCTCTTCTTTTCTCCAGACAACTCGTGTGAAGAGACTCTCAGAGTCTCAGAGGTTTCAAACTTCTTTCAAAGACGGAGGCCACAAGGCTCCCATATATACCTCTCGAGGCCTCTCGGCTCTGGATGCGCTCCTCAATCAACCTCTTCTTCAAAGTTAACAGAGAGTTCCTGGGTTAGTTTTTATTTTATTTTATTATATAACGTTTTTTTTTTTTCTTATTGTATTCTAAAAAAGTTGCATGAAGCTTCCCTGCGTTTAAAAATGCCTCGGCCGCCATGGGCCGTGGAAGTCGCTGTTTCTTCCAGACTTCGACTTTCCTCCTCCAGCACATTATTTACAGGCAGCCGGGTGGCCGTCTGCCACACTCGCGTGTGTCTGTGGGCCACTGCCACGCCCACACACACGGAACGTCACTAGCGCTGAGACATCGCACAACCGGCAGCATGTCCTCGTCCCCTTGTCACGGCAACCCTGGCCCCACCTCTTACCTGTCCCTAGCCCGCCACTTCACTACCACTTCCTCCTCCCCTCTCTGCTGTCTGTGTGTGTGTGTGTGTGTGTGTGCTGTTAGACATCTCCATGTGTGTGTATTGGAGTGTGAGTGCGCACACGCCTCCTCTCTCATCTGAAATATGGCCAGGTCTGTCTCGGTCTGTATATCTTGATTCTTCCCTTCAGCAGAAAACCTTGGTCGCTGCTGATGGAGGAAGCACCACCACAAATAGCTCAGAGACACGGCACTCTAACAGGTCACAGGCAAAATGAAGGAGGCATGCACTCAATGACATTTGTGGACTGCATTCATGCACTGTTGATCCATTACTCGTGGAAGGAGGATGCTGCTGCATCAAGCCAGCAAAGGTTACGTTTGTAACAAGAATGAAAT
Source organism: Protonibea diacanthus (assembly GCA_028641955.1). NCBI lineage: Eukaryota > Metazoa > Chordata > Actinopteri > Sciaenidae > Protonibea > Protonibea diacanthus. The sequence goes on along the minus strand of CM053976.1, from coordinate 13,692,873 downwards.
AAAACAATATAAAATCTAATAACCAGTGTATAGACGTCATGTCTTTGAATGGTTCTTGTCTGTCTGGGATTGTAGTTCAAGCTATGATGGTCATAGTCACCTCTTTTATACTTCATGATGACTATATATTATGAGATAGTAATTCAATTTTTCAAAATTCAGTTAAAAAACAAATCAAAGATAAAATAACCGGATAAAAATGTCTGGTTTTGGTTAATCCAGTGAATAAAATATATTTTATGTATGACAAACCGGGGTATTCTTTTTGAAAACTTTAAATTCAATATTGTAATAAAACATGCAACCTGCATAAGATTTATCACGTACTCAGCCTGTTCTCATTCCCAACAATTTCATTATGGCAGCTCAGCCAGTGGCCCTACCTCTTCAAACTATAATCTGTATAGGCGCCTCCTCAGGTCAAACACAGAGCCACAGACAAGCTGTCATATTTGACGAGTTTAAAATGAGAATTTGTTGTAGTAAGACAACTGGGATAGTACCAAGGACACACTTTTTCTCCTTACGTTAAGTCTGATACTCATTTAGAGTTTGCATAAATATCAGTGTCTCTTTATCTAAAATGTAATGGAACTTACTGGAATCATTTTTATGAAAGTATAGGAACAGTGCATCCTTAACAAGTATGAATCCTATTCCATCAATCCTATCAATCAAATGCCCCCTAAGTTTGTCAATTGATTAATTAATTCATTGATTTGAGAATATTTTTATTAACACCAGCTACATTTGTTACGCAGTCTGTCATCACTTGTTGTTGTGCTTTACTAATAAATGCCCAATTACATTTTTTCATAAAAACAACCAATCACATTTTATCTCGTTTTAAGTTCAACAAAACATGGAGTTGTGAATTGTCTAAGACTAAAACTGATTATTCTAGTTAAATACTCCAAAAAAATCAAAATCAGCACGAGAAAAGAAATGTAACCAATGCTGAACGTGGTATTTAAGTGAACTGCATTTTTCAGCAACAATATAAAACACTCCACAACACTAACCATTTATAACCTCATTCTTCACAGAAATTGCAGATCAGCAAACTCTTCACAGCAGACAAGAATTCATCTCAAAAAAGTGATACATAACTCAAGTTTATAGACTGTGGTGAAAGTGGATTCATGTGTGTTTTTATCCGTTTCAAAAATATCCATGATTGAGTGACCTTTCCAGGCCTTTCAGGGGATTTGAATGTTTTCTCCGTGTACTGCGTGTCCGTGTGTGTTTCCTCCTAGCTCCATTTCGTTGATTAAGCGAAATGAAAATCTACCATTTAAACTACAAACTCTGAACTGCTCAGGAAGCTGTTTCTGATCATCGGTGACCTTCTCCATAGTATATTGCCTATTGCTTCAGCCCATGCTGGGATAGGCAACCGTGTCCTTAAACATTGAGTGATTTTCCAAAATTACATTTAGCCCATATGTCTCAGTATCGTACAAAAAGACCTTTAAAAGAGGCGGGAGATTTTAACGGTGTGATTATAGCGGAAAGTAACATGTGCTGCTTTGACATAAAAGGTCAGGCTGTTACCACGTCTTTATTCTTTTCAAGTGTGGTGTCAAAACTGCAGTGACATGTTAAAAATGGTCTCTATCCTTCTTAAAGGTGTAGCCGTGTTGTATTTTCTTCACTCATGATGCACCATTCTCTCACAAAGCACCGTTGAGGCTGCTGAGCTTGTCAGAGCACTTCGACAGGTCACTGAGTGTTAACATTCAATGAGAGCATTGGGTACAGTAATCTCTAATGTACACAGGCTCACCAGTAACATGGTGATGACTGGAGGAGGATTGTGAGGATTATGTAGAAAATGGACCCACTCAGGTAAAGTCCTCTCCACCCTCGCCTTGTCTGAGTGCGGTCCAATGGCCTTGACGCTGATGAAATCCACTATCAGTTTCCTCAATCAGATCGCAGTCTAACGGGCGATGCCGAAGACCGGAAGGGCTCATGTCTGGAGAAGGCTCCAAACAACAAACTCTGGGAATGAATGAATTATTCCATTTGGAGGAGGAGAGAGGACAGACTGCCATGGGATGTGTTTAATGAATGCAGGCGCTACAATGCTCACCACACACACACACACAGGGGTTGTCAAGATATCAACCAGAGCCTCAGAAACTCCATGCTGCTTCAGGAAACAGGATGCACCAATCAGCCTTGGGCAATTTCCATGTGATTGCATTTATTTGTGTCTGAGAGTTTGACTTATGCTTGTATGCATGTCTTACATGCATGTTCATGCACCTGTGTTTATCAGTACGGGTATGTCGGCACATGTTATTTTCTGAGTCTTGTACATGAGAAATGACTGCACTATTTTCTTTGTGTGCAGTAGAAGATCTGTTCCTTTAGTTATTCCCCTGTTGTTACAACTCAGCAGTGCTAGAGGGAGCTCCCCTCCTCCATCTCCCCTACCCTTTATCCTAACCCCACTCCGCCCTCAGCCTCCAGCAGCCAGCAGGCCACTGCTGTAAGGCCATCCAACCCTTCAGCTGCAGATACTTCTGACTCTGAGGTACCAGAGAGGAACTCACTGGGGGCTTGAGCTGTGGTCAGCCACAGGGTGGGACAAAAGAGCGGGGGCGCCTGAATGGGCAATCTGACCCTGTCACTCAATGTGAGTGGAAACAGGGTTAGGAGAGGCAGACTAAAAGAGGGAAAATGAGAGAGACACTGGGGAGAAGTCAGACAAAGATAAACAGCAAGACAGAGGTCCTCAGGGCTGGAACGGATCCATCAAAAAAAAAAAGAAAAACTAAAGAAAGGAAAAAAGATTCAGGCTAGAATTATTTTGGGTCAGTACAAAAACCTCTCCACTTTTTGCAGATTGTAAGCTATAAAACTCAAGGTTCAAAGTACTGCTGCATTTGAAGCTGAAAAAGCCATTCTCTAATTGTTCTTTAAATGGGGAGAATATTGATCTGGCTCAGCTGGCCCTGTAGTGCTCTGTAGTGTGTGTGTGTGTGTGTGTGTGTGTGTGTGTGTGTGTGAGGCTTTGTCTTTTAGGACCCAGTGTGGTGACGGTGTTACCATGGATGTACGGCCTCTCACCCCACACACACAATAATGGCCAATACTACACACACATACACACACATACACTCCCCCACCCCTACTATCCAAACATACACGCACACACATACATAGATACATACATACATACATACATACATGCACTGCCCCAACTCTATACTGCACACACACACACACACACAGACACACACATTTTTTGCATTCTGGTCAAAAGATGTAGAAATTTCTGAATGCGGTTTTTAAGACGGTCGCGACTCTGACGTGCAGATAAGGATAAAAAAACTGCACCAAGACTACACACAATGCACACACATGTACACACACATACATTACATGGTAAGGCATATGAAAATAGACAATTATGGTGGAAAAAACCCTGCATGGGCCACTAATGTGCGACATAGACTCATTGCTCATCATTTCCTTTCAATTTACCCTCTTTGTCCTATCCACTCCTCACACACTCCTCCTTCCCTCTCTCTCACGCACACACACACACACCATTTTGTGCCAGTAGTCCATGACATCCCCTATATTTTCTACTTTTATATCTGCACTCAGACACACACACACAGCCACTGCCATGTTTTTAACCTCCTAGATACATTTGTACTTAGAAAAATTAACACACCGACACACACACGCATACACCTGTCTTGTGGGAATGAGACATAAGGGGAGAGATCAGGCTTGGTTCACTGCCAGGTAACTGATATAAATACTCCTCATTACAATGGTATAGGGTTTCTTTCTCCTGTGGCAAAACAGCACTCACAGGGGAAATACACATACACACACAGTGGTCGCAACACATAAATGTGCAGTACACATGCAGATAAACACACACAGGGAGATAAAAAAAGAACAGCTGGGACTTTGATGCAGGTGGCCACAACCAGAAACACACATACCAGCACAGTGCACACAGGTAGCCACACTGGGCCCAAATGAACACACGCACACAGACGGATAAATATGGGAGCGCATTGCTCTTTTTCCTAAACGATGATGATGATGATGATGTGATGTTGATAATGATAGATCGTGAGGGTTCTATAGGGTCATGATATAGGAAGTCGCAGTGCTAGCCGACAGCGAGATCAATACGCCCGCAGGGTCAGTTACAATATTTAGGTCACATGACTCCAGGACCAAAATAAATCAGATGAAATATTGTTGGGGTGGATGCCGGGATGAGCCTACGACTGAAACGAGTATGAGGAAGGAGAGGGAAGAAATGAGAGGAGGAAAGAGAGAGAGATGGAGTGTAAAAAAAAAAAAAAATCAGCCAGATAACATCAACAGGCTTTTACACTGCTTCGGTAGTTATTTGTGATTTGGTTGAAATTTGGCTTGGGGGTAAAGCCATCATGTATACATTTATACATATTATGACAAAGCAAGAAAGGATATTTATTATTAAAAGTGACATGATACAATTTCAGCTAGTGCATGCAAATGCATGATTTCTAAATTCTATCTGCAGCAACCACACAGCATACATTTATTATTAATTACAGGAAATAGTAACAATTTTTTTTTTTTTTGGGACAAAATAACAATGTAAACCTGATTTCTGACACCTTGCTTGGAATTAAATGTTTGAACGCTGTGTCACACGCTGGCGTGGAGGTGCATGGCATACATAAAAAATCGCGTAAGATGAACGAATAAATCACCCGAGGTTGATGAAAGTCTCAAAATGCAAGTGAGCGTAATATAAATGTGAAGTAAACTAATTTCCTTCCTATTAGAAACACACTAGAAGCATTTAGCTCAGAAAACACTGAGGCAACACAAATCTGATTACATTTTGAAGGCGCCGGGCCCCCTAGACTGGTCCTCCACCTTAACTTAGATTAGATCATATCTCACTTATTACCTTCCATGAGGAGATTTTGTTGTTTTGCTGAGTACGCCGCCGCTGTCCAAATGGACAGGGCACAACAGCAGAGGAAGACAGAGAGCAACCAAACAGAGCAATTGTATTTCCTCTTTATAATAAAGCTTTAAAACTTTAGCTGATTCAAAACATCCCCTTCTGTCTCGGCAGCAGCAGGACGAAAGGGTGAGGAGAGAGTGATCGATGGGACTCTCGCAGATGCGTCTCTTTTAAGGCAAAGCCGGAGCAGAGAAAGCTGCTGTTTAGGTCAGAACTGTTAAGACTGTTTACAGATCGCCAGCTTCCCATTTGTCTGATCGATTGTCGATTCACTGCCCCCACAGAATTATATCCGTTTCACTTTGCTATGCAGCACCGTGGCTCCAAACAAAAAATGTATTTGCTTATAATAGACTCCTCTGATTCTCCTTTGTGTGTGTGTGTTATTATTGCACGTGCATTCGTACAGCAGGCGTGTTTCTGTTTGTGTATGTGTTTGCGTAATTGATTGGGGATTTGGGGTTCATTCAAGAAGAGCTGACTTGACTCTTCTTGCACAAGAAGCAGCTCCGCCCCCCCCTCTGGCCCTGAGTCTCTCAATCTCACACTGTGTTAAAGGAAATTAGTCACACACTTAACCACGCACACCCTGCCCATTGTTAAGTGACTCCTAAAGTGTGTCAAAGAGGTTTCATGGTTGCCTTAAACAGCTCTCGTCTCCCTCCCAGGCAGCAGCCACGCTCAGGTACTCAACCTTGGCCTGTGACCCTTTAAAAACAAAAGCTCCTGTTAAACCACAAACAGTGAATGGTGACACTGATTTTCATACAAGACTCTTTCACACAAAGCAAAACCTACAAAGTCTGTTTTCACAGGAGCCAAAGCCAAATGTGAGAGTCGCATGATGGATGAATTAATATATTTCACTTGTATTTCATGAGTCAGTTAAATTTAATTACTATATTTCAATTGAAGAACATTTAAAGGAGCATTCCAAATTTCCTCACATCAAGTTCTGTTTATTGATTACAAGGAGTAAATTGTAAATTAGTAAAACACCTGTATGATGTCTTCTGTGGCTGCACAGCTCACTGATGAGTCACCTCAGATTTGGTCACATTACCTGATCGGCACCTGATCAGTACGTCCTGCTCGACATAAATGGACATATACACTAGGTACATAATTTGTCATATATTTGTTTTTTGTTGTTGTTGTTGTTGTTGTTGTGTAGCATTTCAGTGGCTTCTCACAGACTCCATCATACCCAGCTCTAGTCTCGTCTAGCGCTAACTCAGTGCCCAAGTTATGTGATGCCATGGGGGATAAAAAGACAACGTTTTCCTAGGAGAGGAAACGTTCTATTCGTAAATCTGATATATGACAAAATACTATATATATATGTATGTTCCACATGCTTATAGATGTAAATATATTATAGGGTACCAACAGAAAGACTAATTTAAGAACTTGTGGCCAGACTTTGGGAGACATAGGTGTTTGCCATAGACGGTATAAAATTAGCAGGGATGATCTTCTGGGTGTTTAAAAGTGGCTGGCGTCTTAAACCTGCAGTCTTTCTAATGGCCAGCAGGGGACAGCACTGTTGGCTGCAACAAAGGTCCGATTGTATGGAATCTTATGGAGAAATTACCATAATTTCCCCATTGAATTATTACCTCAATCAACAGTTTTTCCATGAGTTTATGGTCTCAAGCTCTAGTTTCCAGTTCCCATCGCTGTTTCATACAGCACGGCCGTCATTTTGTAAATTACGGTTGCAATGAGTGAGAGAGTGAAATGGCTGTGGCTGCCTTGTGATTGGCAAGTCATTCTCAGTCTATCCATGCAACACACAGGGCTTACAAGACTCAGATCAAACTGTAAAACTAGGCAGTGCTGATCGAATATGAATCAATATTATGTTATGATATTACAGATTTCTCGCCCCTAAAAGTCTCTGCAGCTTTGGCATTTTAAATGTTAAATCTCTTGTGAGTTCCCAAACTTTATTCATGTGCAACACTGAATCACTGAAGTACTCTTTAAACAATCAAACAGTATTACGCTTCTATTCTGTTGATGAGGTGTACTTAGGTCAAGATTGCAGTTTATTCCCTGGAAACTCTAGTGTATTTCTAGATAGTGGCGCTATAATACTGAAGGCCAATTGGGGAGACGTGGGTCATGCCTCTCCAAAACCTTTGAAAACAGAGAAGAGTCCGAAGGTTTTCGTTTTTTCATTATCATCATCCTGAATTTTCATGACCACAAATTCCCAAAACTACTAAAGCAACAGATTGACGGTATATGAGCTTCAATGCAAGTGCAGTGTCTACTTGGAAAATGAAAGTTCCTCCAAAAAAAAACATCCTGAAGTGCCCTTTAGTACAAACAAAAGCTGCATAATGTGGATGGGTTATGACGATCGATCAGCTCAAACTAGTTTATTTTAGAAGCATGAAGAGGTAAAACTTTCCGTAATTCACAAAGCAAAGATCAGAGGTAGGTATGGTTTTATCACAATAGGCAATAGAGAGATGAGGGAGACAAAGATCTAACAAAGATGGCAAGACAAAGATGTAAATAAAGATCCCAGACAGGCTCTAACCAGGACCTTGTTCATGGTCACTATATTTTAACCTTTAAGACCATAATTCACGGTGACCAGAATTTCCAACAAATGTTCTTCTTTCCTTTTATTTTCTATCCGAGTAAAAGAAAAAAAATAATAATTAAATTTTCATTCAGAAAATTTGTAGAAAGTACAGACACTTTGTAAGTTAGAGTTTCTTCCTTTGTGTGTGTGTGCGTGCGCGCGCGCACAAGTGTATGATTGTGTGAATTTCTGATAGCCACACACACACACACACACACACACACAGATGATCCCAGTGATTGAAAGTGTCTGCCGATTATTGATTTCCCGCAGAGAAGCGCAAAGTCTTGAGCTAATCCTGGCGTGGCTGAACACGCTTTCTGTAGATAATGATTTGCAATGAGCTAATGACTTGCTGAAATATTTGTAGAGCCTCAATAAGGTTGGGTAATTATCGGGAGGTGGGAGAGGTCATTAGAGGACTGTCTGAGGGACGGCCCTTCGATTAGTAACACCCAAGGCCCTCGAACGTCTCACACACACACACACACAGGTACATGCATGGATAAAAGCACACACACCTACTCACACACACACATGTAGATACACGCACTCATGGTCAAGCACACACACAAAAAGAATGAAGGAAAAAGCATGGCTGTTAGTATTAGGAGTTGGACCATTGATCAGTCAGCTTAAGAGAGTGACTTGCAGAGGGCTCTACTGGCCTTGGATAAATCTGATCTGGGGCCATCTGTGTCTGGTGGGAGCAGCCTCTAGTATGGGACCCTAGAGAGGGGAGTGAGAGAAAAGAAGGAGAGGGGAGGAGAGACAGAAAAGCAAATGAAGGAGAGGATACAGGAGCAGAAAGAAGAGGGGGGAAAGAAAGACAGGAAAGGAGAGGAAGAGACAGTAAGAGAGGAAATATCGTGAGAAGAAAACTGAGGAGACGAGGGGAGCGGAAAAGGAAAAGAAGAAAATATGGCAGATGGGAGGGGACAGAGGGGAGAAAATGAAAGAAAAGAAACAAGAGGAGAGGGGCTAGCTATTTGTTTACAGGTCTAACGAAAGTTGCTGACAAAGGATTGTTAGTTATACATGTGCACAGTCCTGACAGTCCACAGCTGCCTTGCACTTGATAAAGACTCTGTGGAAAGCCACCTAATAGGGCTATCAATGCAAACAGCTTGTAATTGCACAATGACTATTGACAGCTATAAACATCTCAAGAGTTGGCCAGAGCAAGCTAATAGAGATCCGATTCTAAGTTTCCACTTTCCATGCTTAAATTGCAGTCATCTGTTTCCCCAAACACAGTGTTTTTCTCAAATTTAGCCTGTAGACTGTACAACCATCAATGCACTTAGAAAATGAATGACGGAAGGTGTTTTATATTCTAGAAGTTACATACTGTCGCTACTTCTTTTCTTTTTTTTTTTAAGACAAATTGTCTGGCTTTTTGCTCCAAACAAAATATTTTACAAGTACATTCTTCACCAGAGTTATAAACCTGGCAAAAAAAAAAGGCTGAATAACTAAAATGTGACAGTCATATTTAAAATGCATGAGTTTGGTTGGTGGAGCCTGAGAGGTGCTCAGATCTCAGTGTTTCCAAAGATCCTACGCTAACTCCAACCCTGAGCAAGACATTTAAAGGATTACTTTGACATTTTAGGAAGTACACTTATCTGCAGCCTTGCTGAGAGTTAGATGCAAAGACACTTACCACTATCGTGTTCTGTTCGTTCGGTTAGCTTAACATGAAGGTTGGTGACAAGGGGGAAACTGCTAGCCTGGCTCTGTCCAGAAAGTTCACCTGCCAGCACTTCTAAAGTCAGTTAACATGCAATTTCTTGTTTGTTTAATCCATACAAACAATAATTTTGTGGTTTTGTAGGGTTTTGTCTCCTGGGTCAAATCAGCTTTAAGATTTTCTTCAAACTTTGTCTCTGTGTCATTTGATTCTGTAATACTTCCTACTTTTTCCTATTTCAAAATAAATGAATTTCCTGGAAATTCATTTAATTTAATAATTTTGCACTAAAATATCAAGCGCTTTTAGGTTCTTGGAGCCGTGAAGTTTGGTAAGGGGCCCAGACAAAATCACATTCAGCAGATCCAAATGATTAAAAGGCGTACAGGTGTCGTGTTTTTCAACATTGGCTGATGGTTTGGGCGCCCAGGCATTCCCCAAAGTATACATATGGACGTTTCCTATATTTCCCTCTGAGAAATACGGTGTTTGATTGATGCTGTGCCGGATTTCAAGGGCTCTAACACTATGATCTGAGATATGGCAACTATGAGAGAGCCAAGGTTGCAATTGCATTTTGAAATGTGTGATGTTTAGGGGTTAATATTTTAGTTTCTGTTCCTATTGTTTCCACAGGTCTATACATTGGTCGATGATTGGGCATAATCAGCCTCATATCTTGTTTTCTGTATGTTGCAGACGTGGGGGAGACAATATTTGATCTCACTATCTCTGCTGTTTAACTCCTAACAAATTCTGATCTTTGTGAAACTCAGCAACTAGCTTCCCATTCACCTTATTTACACATCAAAGCCAAGTAGATAAGGCATGCACACACACACGCCTGTCTATCACAAACACACACACACACACAAACACCCATCAAGCTATAACCTCACCTGCTGCAGTAAACCACAAGTTGACTAATGACAAACCAGCATGTTCTTTACAAACTCTCCACTTACTGTACCTTCAAAACTTAACCGTAACACACACACACACACACTACACACTCAAACATGCTCACACACACGCACAAACACACACGCCCACGCTCACACACACCATTACTCTTTTCTTTCTCTCTATCTACTACGTTTAATTCCCTTTGGAAAGACAGGTGCAACGTTGATTGGAGCCTGAGCCAGATTTAGCCCCAGCTCTCAGTGTGCGTCCAGCTGTACTCTCCAACCCACTGAGATCGATGTCCAGCCAGCCAGGCAGCCAGCAGGCAGGCAGCCAGGCAAGCAGCCAGTCAACCAGGCTGCACCCATCGGGCAGAGGGGGCCTACGGCTTTCCCCCAGCCCCAGATACAGCTGCGCTCACTGGGCCTCATTAAGTAGACCACAGCAGGGCACCGCACAGTGCCAGTTTTCTCCCAACACTGCGAATTCACTGATGAGATGTTGAGGCAGGCGGGGAGGGGACCTCAGAAAACCTGCTGGACTTCTCCACCCATTTTGCCCTCACAGGGCCCTGCTATATAACCACCTTTTCCTCCACGCACTCCTCCCTTGTTCCTGCATCCTTCTCAACGCCTCCACCCCTATTGAACCCACCCTTCCTCCTCCTCCTCTCCTGCCTTCCTCTCCTCGCTCCATCCATCTTGGAGCTACTTTGATTCAGGTCTCTCTCTTTCCATCCTCCCAGCCCTGCCGTTTCTCACTAAACTACAGTTTCCTATTGATTTATTGATTGCTGTCTGCCTGTGGAGTGTGCTGCAGTCTCTCTCTCTCCTCTGCTCTCCCTGCATGGATTTGTTCTCTCCCTTTCTCTCCCCCTCCTTTCTTCTGCCTCTCTCTCTCTTCACCCTCTCCATCTCCCCATCGGCGGTAGCTCTGAAACATGAATTAGAGAAAGTAGGGAGTCCACTTATCGTGAGAAATTCAGATTCACCTTTCCTGCGCTTGCTTTTCGCCTCCTCGCCTTCGCCCTTATAATTTCTGTTTTTCTCTCTCCATTTTCTGGGGTTTCTTCTGTGTTTCACTGTCAGTCCGCCATGTCCGCTGCATTTTCACTCACACAAATGAGCTGCACGTTGAAACGCTACTAAGAAGCATTTGAAAATTCGTTTGTGTTGTATTCAACCTGAATAAGGAATTTTTTAAATATTTATTTCAGTTGTTTCAATACAGAAATCTATACTGAACACTCCAGCGTGGCTAAATATGCACTTTATGGATTGCTGCAGGTATTCGGAGAATAAATACAATTCAAAACATCCCAGTTTTTACCCACAGAGTCATATTTGTTTGTTCCATGTATATATTTTTTTTTTACAAAGATAGACAAACCAGTGTTGTCTTACTTCATCTTAGTTTAATGTCCAGTACTGCAGTTTCACCAGCGTGTTGTGTTGCATCCCAGAAATGCTGTAACTTCAATTATCCCAGTATTATATGAGCTTGTCTCTCAGGCTGAAGATCACTTGCTCACCAAACTGTCCCCTGAACTGCAGGTTTGCAGGTCACAGAGGAGAGCATCTGATTATCTGACCTCTGGGGTCAACTCGCAGCTCAGTTTGGAACAATAGGATCAGCTGTAATGGGTGGACGGACAGAATGACAGAGAGGAAGGAAGAGGCAGAGAGTGAATACGGGGCCCTCAATCTATTAAATTGACCCCGTAATGCCTCTTGAAGTGTGGAATATTTTAATAATAGAAACGATATGTCTCCATATCTTTAGATACAGTAGATCATAAAGTATAAAAGTACTACGAGATAATATAAAGGCCAGTTTACCAAAAATAAAATATCACATTTACTCTCGAATCATGCGATACTTTGTTTGCAATGTCTTTTCTCCAATAAAGGGGATTGGAATTCCATTTTAGGCTCAAACACTGAAGTTTGAAGTTAAATCCAACAACAATGTACCCGCTTCTTGCTCTGGATCAGGGAAGTTTCAACAGACTATTTTCTATTAAAGAAACCGCTTCTCTCTATTTTGAAGAAACTGATAGCTTGTTGTAGACAAAACCAAACCAAACTTCTCTTGATGCATATTGATAAAAATGTTTTTCAAAAAATACTGCTACTGTACTTGCAATTTATACTTCAGACACAAGACATAAGCTCATAAAGGCAATTAAGTTGGCAGAGTAAACTACAACAATACAGTTAAACCGTTTTAATTTTATTTCACATGGACCAGCTAAAGCATGTCGGTAACATGTCGGTGACGCGTCAGTGAATCAGTGATGTAAATTTCTCATTCTTCATTAGTACTTTCACTTTGGCGCTTTGCTGGTTACACTTCATACTTTTTCAAGTTAAATGTAGGACTGTAGTCTTATTACACCAAGGTCTGAATACGTTTTCCACCTGTGCTGTGGCTGCCAGCGTTGTCTCTGCATTAGCTCCTGCTGCCAAAGAGGATTCACTGGAAAAGATGTTTCTTGTCCAGGAAAGGAATTCTACATAAGGACAAATCCCAAAAGGCAGAGAGTGGGCTGAGGAGGAGGGGAGAGGCTGTAGTTGGTGTACGACAGTAGTTCTCCAGAAAGGATAACAGCGGCTGGCATTGCCTGAGTGGCACGGGCGCTCTTGTATTGATAAATCCATACTCCCTGAGAGCGCCTGTGTGCATAGGGAGCGTGAGATTAGTTTCCTGACTGGAACCTACTTAATTCCACAAAGGAGAAGACACTCCACACCTGAGGCCCTCCCCGGAAGACACAGGGCAGCGACAGGCAGACTGCAGGGGCAGCGCAACATATACACACTCACACATAGACACTTAATACCAAATATAAATGTACAGCTACACACGTAAACATGCACATATGAGCACACACACACACACACACAACACAAGTGCATACACGCACATGCACGGTCCCCCGGGGGGTTAGGTGTCTGCAGGCCAGAGAGTGGCAGCACAAGGACAGACGTCTCCCTGGCTGTCTGGCTGCCGACAGGTCTGATCGATCAATATGCTGACTCTCTCTCTCTCTCTCTCTCTCTCTCTCTCTCTCTCTCTCTCTCTCTCTCTCTCTCTCTCTCTTCCCTCCTGTCTTTTCTCTTTTTCCTCGATCTCCATCTCTCTTTTACTTTCTTTCCTCATTATCTGTTTCATTCCTCCTCCACTTTCCCATCTTTGACCGTTCTTAACCCCCCCCCTTCTCTCTCCTGTCTCCTCTCTACTGACCACATTTTGTGAGTGACCCCTCCATTTCACCTCTACCAAAATCCTACCGACTCAACCCGTCTTTCTACCTCTCATTAACCGTTCATCACTCGCTTTCTCCACTGCTTCATCCACTCGGGGCCTTCTGCCACCTGAGTCAAAGCACCTTGCGCCACAATGCAAATTGATTAGAGGGGATATTATTGACTGTGAGCTCCGTCAGCAGAGCTTTGAAAAGAAACTGAAAATGAATTTAAATGGTCCGGTTCACCACTCTCTCTCTCTCTCTCACTGAAAGACATAAAGCATACACACACACACACACACACACACACACACACACAAAAAGCTCTTTATGCAGCCCTGCTCTTCTCATGTGCTCAGCGGGAATATAACGATGAAAGTGTCTTTAATGTAAGTTTCTGTGATGCATCTTTCTTATTTATGCAAGTAGTCCAATTGAAAGCATCCTCCTCAATGGAGCTTTTAACAGCTTTACAAGTCATTCACCCGAGTGGGGGAAAAAAAAGGTTCATTCAGTGTCCAGAATGAAATTTATAGTAAACATGAATGTGGTATGTTTATTTTTTGTTTAAGCTTTTTATATTATCGTTAAAAGGATTATTATTTCTGTTCTTGTAATCAATAGTAGTAGTGTTGTAAAAAGCGTTTATTGACAATAATTTCATACAAGTCTTATTTCTTCCGTCTCTTGCTCGTTGATATGGGAATAAAACAGGTTTTTGCTTTGCCACGTTAGCATTTCATTTTCAAGCGACACTGAAAGAAAGTCACTGTTAAATCAGTGTCAGATCTAACCAAGAGCACAGTCAGGTGTGTGTGTGTGTGTGTGTGCGTGTGTGTGTGTGTGTGTGTGTGTGTATGTGTCTGTCTGTTTTTTGGGGGGCTATTATGTGTAGTTTGGTGTCTGTGATGTTTTTTTGGGCATGACCTCACCCACCGAGGAGTGCTCACGCGTCGCTAATCTGTTTTAGATGGGATGCCTCACTTTCCCATCATGCGTTTTTTCCTTGTGGCCCCTGGGTAATAAATCTAATGGTCTAAACTTCTACTACATCTCATCGCTGTTTCTCCCAAAAACTATGCGCTTTATGTTCTCTCGAACTTCGTTACGCTGGGCCAGAAAGGAATGATTTCACGGGAAAATGTATATATCGGCTTTGATTTTTGTCTACTTTCTCGCAATATGGGCCCGCTTTAGTGGAATAAAAATTGATTTTTTTAAGCTTTTTTGTGCATTAGCTTTTAAATTTGAAATTGTATTTGCAGAACCTGTTTGTGATCAATGAGAGAAATCAAGATTTATAGCTGTGATGTAATATAGGAGGAACAGCAAGATCTGACTGCCTGTATTACATCCTGTATTTGGACAGTGTTGAGTGCCTGTACTCTATCTATCTATCTATCTATCTATCTATCTATCTATCTATCTATCTATCTATCTATCTATCTATCTCCTTCTTTACCTATTTTTCTCATTTGTTCGCTTAAAAAAAAACTCTTACTCTTACTTCTGACTTTACTTTAGCCTTTTAAGGGCTAAAGAGATAAAAGCAGCGAATCCATTTCCTCTCATCTCCTCATAATTACTCCTCCTCATCATCATCTTCATCACCCGCCTCTTTATTTCTGAGAAAGCCTCTTTAATGACCGGGTTTGATGTCCTGTCTTCAACTTCGTGGAGGGCTTCCTTGAAGACCAGCAAGTGGCCTTTCATAAATACACATACAAATACTGTAAACAGTCACACACATGCGCGCACACACTCACAGACCGTGCTCCAGATTCATTGTGTGTATCCGCCAGCCTTGAAGAATCTTGAGGAGCGTCTTAAAAGCATGAAGGGGGTTCTAAGAGGGACACACAAGCAAGCATATACACTAATGGCCTCACATTAGCCTCCAGTGGCAGGGGAGGCAGACACACACACACACACACACACACACACACACACACACACACACTGGTACACACACTTCACAGGGTCCTTTCTTCTTCTTCAAGGGGAAAGGATTTAAAAACACCTAAAAAATAATCTTTTTTTTCTGTGTTATGTTTGGTCAAAACATTTCAAATTGTGCCCGACCCTGCAAAGCCCTGACAGTGACCCTGCAAATTGTTTGTGTTTAATACTACAACTTGTGCAGCAGCCGGCTGTGATGCTGGATGTAGGATGTAGTAAGGTACTTTTATGTCAAATTCTGTCGAGTGGTTTAATTCACCCCCCACAAAAACGACCCCCACTGTTGACGACTTCTTCAAATACTGATCAGCAAATATGAGGTATTTCGGCCTTCAAACTTATCACAAGCCTTCAGTATCTTGAGTAAGGACGCTTTCAGCTGCTTCTTTTTAGAAAACGGCATTGAGTTTGTTTTTTATAGGAGGAGGTATTTTATTTTTACATATTTATGGAACTATAAGAACGCATCAGTCCAATGGATAAAATGTTTGAGAACATTTGTCTCCAACATAGTCCCAAGATGTTAAACAACAAAACCTGAGCAGATATTTCATGGAATGGCACCAATATTAACTTTAATTATAAATTTATTTGATGCCATGTGGAGGTTGGACCATTGTTATGTATGAGCATATTCAGGAGCATGATCATTGATGATATTTACATCCGAGGGCAGCGGGACAACATTTCTGAATTTGTCACCACCGACATGAGTTTGAGAAGATGCATTCAGTAAGTACAGAACACTGTTATTTTGCATCGCCGTCAACATGTACATGAAGTGTGTTAAATTCCACTTTAACATTGAATCTGCTGTTAAAATCCATGGTTACTGCCAAGCAGTCTTCTTCCTTCTTGTCATTGTTGGCACATTCACATTGCTGCTTTTTTTTTTTTTTTTGGGCATATTACCACCACCTGTAGATCAGTGCAGTAGTGTGAAACCACTGGTGGGACTATTTATCGTGTCACCCTCATGCATGCGCATGCACAAGACGCATGCATGAGAACTACTATTAACTACAACTACTTATTTTAAGTATAATGCCAATAAGGACAAATTACTGTAATTTCTCATTTTTGTATCTGTATTATTATGTTATTAGTTTTGTGTTACATAAAAATGTATGTAAAAATGACAAAAATGACTCAGTCCAGTCAAAGTCCCGAGCAAGATATTGAACCTCCATGGTTGTGACACTGGTGTGTGCATGTGTGCGTGTTTCTCTGTCGAACTATTACTAGTATTGTCACTTTATTGAAGGTCTTGGTCGACACTAAAGGTTTAGTTAGTTTGCAATCAGCAATGAAAACGTGTTACACCACGATTACTTGTGTAATAGAACTAGTTTAATTAACTTGCTGGCTAACCGAATCCTAATGTTATTCATGGCACCATAATGGCTAGATCTGGGCCTCGATCTACATGTAACTTTGTTACTCTCTGGAAATTCTGACCAAAAAGCATTTTAGTGTTTATTTCTGGGACCAAAAGAAAGAACCCCTTTAAAAGTTTTTAAAAATCTCCGTTCTCTGAATTCCATGAAGTCAATTTTTCTGCAAAGTGCTGCACTTCTGACCCTCCTTCACTGTTTTCAATGTATCACAGAGGCTTGGATCACATCAACTTCAGTTTAACGTTAAGACTCATTTTGTCACTGCATCATCATGTTCTTGGCTTTGAACAGAGATATATACTGCAGGTTTACAACAACATGACAAATGCCATCAAATACAAATATCCACAGCTGCAGCAATTCATCGTCAACTATTAAATCAGTTTCCAGCTATTTTTATTATTGATTTATCGTCGTCATTTTTGGAGCAGAAATGTCCAAATTCTCTGATATCAGCTCTGAAATGTGAATATTTTCTGTTTTCTTCAGTCCTCTGTGACAACTAAATATCTAAATATCTTTGGGTTGTGGACAAAACAAGACTTTTGCAGACTTCACCTTGGGCTTTGGGAAAACGCGATCAAAATTTTTGACGTTTTGATCAAACTAATTTGTTCTCTATTCATCGAGAATATGACGTCAGTTGCATCCCTACAAATGCCATTAAGGCCTTATCCTGTAACTCTGGGCTTCTCTCTGAATATTCTGTTCACCTGTTTCTGTCTGAGACTACATTTCACTGGTCTCCACACTCAACACAGGCAGCTACTGTAAATATGTTTTGAATCTACTGGTGATATGGTATAAAAAGAGAATAGAAAACATGTTCTTCTTAACCCCCTCAGGATCGTTACCTTTTCAAGCTGCTGTTATCAAAAATATCCAAGATATTCTGCTGTCCACTTCCTTTGGCGAAAAAAAATCAAATAAACAGATTTACAATGCAACTTTTTTTTTTTTTTTTTTTTCCATTTTTCAGTCTCCTACTGTCTGTGTATGCATGTGTTGACGTGCGTACTTGCATGGCGGCAGCCTGCTAGGCTGAGACTGCTGTTGGTGATGGGGGACATTGATTTTTTTTCTCCCCCCTCTGTTTTCTCTGGGATTTTGACAGAATCATAGCACCATGGAAACAAAGAAACTGCTTTGTGACAGAGGAAAACCTTTCATTTCAGCCGGAGTGAATGGCGGCTTGCCGCTGATAACAGCATGGGTAATCACACGCGCACACACACACACACACACACACACACACACACATTTCGAGGAACGCGCACACACCAAAGCACTGACATATAAGGTTAAAGTATGATTGTTGCACGTGATTGTGAAAATAAACAACTCAAAGGTCCCTCTTTGCTAAGCTGCAGCCCAGACACACAATCACAGTCATTATCAGCCCTACAGGGGCTGATGTTAGGCAAAGAGTTATTTCTTACTCTGAGTCACAAATAAGATGCGTACAACTAGTGTTGTTTTAATATAAAGATCTTAGGTGTCAAAAGAAACGTCCTTTTTGTTGGATAAATTGAAAACATGCAGCACACGTGAAAGCCACCATCCTACACGGCTGCAGTATTTCGTCGGGCCTATTTAACGGTAATATTTGGTAATGAGAACGACTGCAGAAAGTGTCCTTTAGTTGCTCACAATATTTTTGTTGATCTGTTAATCTACTTTATATGTTTGTCCTCCCTCCACATACTTCATATTTGTCATATTTTGTCCATCTAATGTGTCATCCAATCACATAAATAACAAAACAGTTGTTTGTATGTGTTCATCCGGTCATAATTGAAATTATAGACCTGTTCTCTTGCTGTATGACTGATGTAAACAAACTGTGATAATAACCATAACAAACCTTTCATTATTATCTGGTGTTTCGCGCGCTGTTCCTGTCAAATACGCGTCAATCAGATTTGAGAGTTGTAGCAGGCTTAGATTTTTGTTCGGACCCTTTTGTTTCCCGTTGAGACTACGGATCAAGCCTCGGAGAGCTCAATCAGCCATATGCCTGAAATGTAATTGTGCTGATTTGTTAGAGTTCCTTTAGACAATTTTGCAGTATCGTTTCAAGCCAACCGTAATCCAACAAAGCATCTGGAAAAACAACATCCTAATAGATAGCATGCAGTACGAACAGCGAAAGTCCAGAGTCAGATTGCTCTTCATTAAACGATTTGACCCCAAAATATTAGATTTCAGAGATTCTATTGCATTTAGCATCTTTTCTATCATTATTGAGATGACGAGGGATCAAATCGATTCTGTGTCAAATTAACTTGAAGAACACCAGACTGCCAGGCTTTCTTTGTGTGTGTGTGTGTGTGTGTGTGTCCCTGTGTGTGTGTGTCCCTGTGTGTGTGTGTGTGTGTGCATGTTTCCAGATGTGTTTAGGTGCACTTAAATGAAATTAATGTCTATGTGCAGACATGTGTGTCTTGATGTACAGTTTACAGTGATTGCCTGTGTGTGCGTGTAGCACATGTGCACACGTGTGTGTGTGTGTGTGTGTGTGTGTGTGTGTGTGTGTGTGTGTGTGTATGAGTGTGCATGTGCTGCAGCATGCTGAGTTTGTCTCTATTGAGCTGTTGGTGTAATCTGAACAGCTCTACTGAGAGGCTCCTAACCTGAACCTAGAACAGACGGACAGCGGTCAGTGGTCACTGCGAACGGACAGTCAAAGGGACAATCTACTCTAAAAACATAACTTACCCTGCAGAGGTTACAGGAGGTGTAAGCTCATCGCTTAGAAGGTACCTCTACCATCAGGCGGCCTCTTGAGAAAAGCCTTTGAGCCCCCCCCCATTACTCCACCTCAGCGATGATCACGCTGGCTGCTGTAAAGAGTGAATTAGAACAACTGCATTGCATGACTGAACAGTGGCGAGCTGGTGAAACACTTTGGTTGAATAGACGCTCTTGTGGGAGGAATGTGTGATTTGCAACTTTTCACAGGTTGTGAACACTGACGGTGATTTTCAAGCCTTATTAATCCTGAAAACGTGCAGTTTGATATGTACTTGCATGTAGTAGCTCAACAATTCCTTGGTCACATGCACGCAAATCAGTTGTGCATCCGTCCAAGTTTGTCTGGCGACGATGTAGCAAGAGAAAAATCTTACATTCCTCCCAAGTTTGTGCCAGCCAATGGAAAATCTGAATTACATAAGACTGAGTCTTGTAGTAAATGTTTGCCTTTCAGAAAAGACAAGAGTCTGGGCGCCCCAGTAGCTTGATCCTTACAGGAGTGGCACAGGTTCAGTTCCAACCTGCGGCGCTTTGCTGCAAGTCATCCACCTTTTCTTTCCCCACTCTCCTGTCTGACTACAGCTGCTACTATGAGATAAAGGTGTAAAAGCCCAAACAATGTAAGAAAAGACAAGGATCGTGACTGTAATCAGAGCAGTTCAAGAGCAGCAACTATTTTAATTTGAGTGTGTGTGATCTTCAGTGCTTGTTAGGGCCCATGTCCGATGTTTGGTGAATCGGCTCCTATAAGCACACCACATTCGTTCACTTAAACCCACCCAAAACTATGAATTTAAACAGAACTCCAATGTAACTTATATGTTTCCGCAAATTCAGACATCTTGAATCTAATATACGCGCTAAAATCTCCATGCACATGAATTAATATACCTCAATATACCTCAGAATTTGATGGTGAATGGAGGATTCATCCTGAGGGAAGGTCTGGACAGCATTTGGTGTTTTGATGTGTATTCGCTGCATCCCTCTGCCCTGGCCTTTCGAGGATGACTCGTCTCATCTGAAGCCACTCACAGCTAAATGTCCCATCTGGTAACATTTCCACGTTTCTCCGCCTTAAATCAATAGCAATAATTTTCCTAAGACCCTGATGCGCGCACACACACACACACACACACACACAAATACAAGGACACATGCGTGGGTCCGCTTCTCTTTGTTTCAGCTGCCATTTAATTTGATTGCCATTTGTGTGGGTCTCTGTCCTTTGAGCAATTGGCTTTGAATGTGCACTTCAGTTTGAAAACAAAACGACATGTGCGTTCCTTGATGCGCACCCCGTATCCTTCTCATATTCTCATCTCCCGATCGAATTTTTGATTGTTTCCCCACCAATATTGTTGATTTGTGGTTCATTCTTTTAGCGTTTTGGCTTTCCAACAGATCCATACGCCGATGCTGCAGATGCATACAGGAGCTAACACACACATGCACCGGTCTCCATCTTAGCTTGCTCCTGCTGCAGGTTGGGCTCTGTGATGGCCGACACTCTGCTTCGAGATGCATCGCATCGACGCGGCTTCCTTTCGAGCATGCACGTGAACACACAAGAACGAACACGCACGAATGCACACACTCTCTTTTCTCTCTCTTTTTCACACATGCAAACACACTTCGCTGCGCTACATCGTGATTGATTCAGGACCGGTGGAGCTGAGGTAACGGTGAGTGATGCTTCGTTATTAATGTATCCAAATGAGATAATTACTCAGCCCTTCTGCTCCTCCGCTGGCCGGCCAGTTAGTTAAACACGCGTCAGGGATTATGATGTCAGCCAGATTAAATGATCAATTACACGCATGCAGCAGAGTGCACGCACGCTCGCTCTCCCTCTCTCACTGAAGGCACACGCGTAAACACACACACATACAAACACATAGCGGGCTATGAACATGTATTGATATTGTGAGTGAGTGTGTGTGTGTGTGTGTGTGTGTGTGTGTGTGTGTGTGTGTACTGTATGTGTGCGTGTTGGTCAGTGGCCGGTTGGTTGGGGGCCCTGGCTTTTGACCTTGAGCTCAGGGGTCAGGCAGCAGACGGCCAGCCAGCTGGACATTTCCATCTCAAAGACCCCAAGGACCCCTCAGCTCTCTCTTGTGCACACACACACACACACACACACACACACACACTCTACCTCTAAGATCCCCTCCCTCCTTTTACTTGTATCTCATTTTCTCCTGCTGTGGACGGTTGGATGGTTTATGAGTGCGGAGAAGCTGCAGCCATTCATTTCTCCCTAACTGGGGGTCTAATGGAGAGGTCTACACTGGAAACCTGAGCTCTCACTGAGTAATGAGCCGCCCCTTTACTGTCCGATGTGTGCGCGTGAAGCCTTTGTGTGTGTGTGTGTGTGTGCTTTTTCTGTGTACGTGTGTGTGTGTGCATGTGCACTGCCCAGGCAGCTCTGTGCGGCCAGGCTCTGACCCTGTAAATGATGTCTCTCCTCCCCTCATCCACAGTGGCTCTTTACTGCTAATAACCTCTGATCAGATCTTAGATGGCAGAGCCCTCCGTTGGACCTGGACTACCTCCAGCCCAACTGCCTGCTAATACGCTCCAATCAACCGTGGGCTTCTCTATTGGAGGTTGATACGCAGGGATCCGCGGCGGGGACGGGTCACGCCCAGCGCCCCTCCACGTAGTAGCCCTGCCAAAGCCCCGCCGACTATCTCTGAAGGAGCGGAGGAGCTGGGAGGGAGCGGTGTGTATGGGGGAGGGAAAGGGAGCCAGCCACTTCTCCACAGTCTAATGTAGTTAGGGCAGGGCCGATCAGTCATCCCGACCAATACTAACCATGTCGCTGGCTCTCCTCCCATCTTCTCCACACAGGAGCCACAGAGAGCAGCACTGTACATTTACCTGCAATTAGATTTGCCCGAGTATCCTGCTGGGAGTGATGGAGGCCCCTCAGACCCGGAGATGGCAACAACTCTCGCTCTTTGTGCGTGTGTGTGTGTGTGTGTTTCATACATATGTACATGCATACAGTGTACACCATGCTTGTATTAGCTTGTTTTTTTGCCTGTATGCGCATTCCTGTGAGAAGAACAAGTGTTAACATAAACGCTTATGGAGTTTGTGTGTATGTGTGCACTGTATGAGCCCTTGTGTGTGTGTGTTTGTGTGTGTGTGTGTCAGTAACATATTAAGGACTGGTGATGCTTGGTGACAGCCCAGTAGTGTTTGCCTGGCCCTTTGCTAAGGTGGTGGATGGATAATGATTTAACCATTGAAGATTAGTGATCAGACGAATACAATGGAGAGGCTGATAGCTGCCTCTGTCTGTTTGCTCTGTCCCTACTGGGAACAAGGCAGATCACACACACACACACACACACGTTAGTTTAATCCCCTGACGCCGAGCTCAATGCTAAACTCAATGTAAGCATGCACACGACACAGGAGCACCTTAACTAAAGGGAGGGCTCGGCGTATGTGTGTGTGTGTGTGTGTGTGTGCACTTGTACGAGCGACTGTGTGAACCTGCGCTGTGTAAACACGTCTGCAGTTTCGGAGGGAGGCTCTCTCCGCCTCGTCAGAATGCACACACACAGATTCCATTCCCCTCGTCCCTGAACCTCCTCCCCTGCCTCCCTCCCTCCCTCCTCTCCTCTCCTCTCCTCTCCTTTCGTCTCCTCTCCTTCTCCAATTGCTCCTTTCTTCACCTCCAATCTTCCCCCTCTGCTCCCCTACGTTCCTCTGTGATTTACAGCTCCTGGCCCCTCCCCACACGTCGGCAGCACATTAAGAGCATTTAAACTGTGGCCGTTACTAAACAGGGGTCTTTATGGAGCTGGTCCACACATCTAAAGCCCATTACAGCTACATCAAAGCTGGATAACAATGACTAATGAACAATAGATATCATGAGAGACTGTGCCAAATCAGTATTCACTGTTACCAAGAGGGTGTGTGTGTGTGTGTGTGTGTGAGGTAATCATAGCTCCATTCATTTTTTTTTCTCTCATAAAATGTGTGTGCGTATCTGTAGTGTGTGTGTGTGCCGCATGCAGCAGGCCTGTTTCAGTGATTTGATGTGTGTGTTGATGTGTGAATGCAGCGGCACTTAAAAGGCGTGCTTGTGTGGCTTTAACTTGTGCTTTCTATCACCGGGTGTTGCATCCATCTCTACGTATATCCACACAGCACAAGTGTTTACAGTCCTCTCTTGGATTAAAACAGTGTTTTTTACAGACACGTTATAACCTCCAAACTCCAACAGGCACTCTATCTGTTGACCTAAACAGGACCACTCTCATCCCCCTCCCTCCTTTTTTAGGCTTTGAGCCTATACGAGTGCGAAGGCTTTGCCCTGCACTGCAGTGTTGAACGTGGTGGTAGGTGGAAGTGGCGTCCGTAATCCCATAATGGCAGGTACATGATGACAGGGGGAGCCTGTGTAATCCTCTTTTAGATGCAGCTATCATTGTCCTTAGCTCAGCCACTTTCCCTACTAATCCTTCCACCTGAATCACCTGACTTATCCGACATTTCCTCAGAAGCTGCATTTTACGGTGATGACACATGAGCATATTTAGGGTCAGTGCTAATACAGTACCACCCAGAGAGACCAAATAGGCAATGCTGAATGACACATTGGACAGTTGGAGAAGTGGAAATGAATCAAATAAGAGACAGCGCTGCTTTTAGTGTAAACTTGGCCTCCAGTTTCATGCTGAAATATGCTGTCATTTATTTTTTTTAAATCAAGGTTATTAACTGAAACCCCAGTATTTATTATAGGCTTGTGTACAAACAAGCCTCTCTGTCACCACATCACCTTCTCTGTTTTAAATAGTAACACACACGAACATGGTCTTGTCTCCGATTGGTTGAAGTCTTAACATTAAGGTTGATTCTCTGATTCAAATGGATCACTGATTTGTTGATTTGTGATCATTTATTTTCATTTGTCAGTAAAATCGTTAAAAAAAAAAAAAAAAATCCGATAAAAACGTCTGTGCTCTAGAAAATGTAACAGCCATGTTGACTGAGTAATGACAAACTCAAGGAAAATTTCCGCTGGGAATATACAGTTGGCATGAAGACGCTCGCCTGTGTATTTACACGCCACACACACTGTCGCGCCCATGCTAGCAGAGACCCAGTGTGCACAATGGTAAACCAATCACAGCTACACACACCCGCACAGAGAAGAGGACAGTCTCTTGTTGACATAAAATATATAATCCTTCCCCTTTCCTAGATATAGATTTTCAGGCACAAGTAAAGGACAGCAATCCTTGACTTAACCACCGAGCGCCTTGTTAAATCTTCACACACTGTGCGCCGCACACACAACACTTTGAACAGGTGGATACTTATTAAATATGGCACCTCCTATAGTGTAAGTGGCTGAGAGGATCTTAACTGATCAAAAGGGACCCTCCTGTTCAAAGACTTATTAATGTTTAAACAGAGATGTCCACTTCTGAGCATTTCAGTCCAATGGGACACTGTAGTGTAAAATCACAGGAACGTCCTGTATTTGTTTTAGAATTAGCTTTTAATGAAATTTCACTGCTCTTTATGTGTAAACATAACAATTTAAAACAACTGTAAGACACAGATTAAGGTCTTTTTGACAGGTCTGTCAACTAGATATCCAAACCAGCCGGGAGAGCATTGCACCTTATTATTTTATTTTGAAGTTGGCCAACCAAAAAGAGGGATTAGTATGACGTAGATACACATAAATACATCAGTTCTCATCAAATATGGCTGTCACAACCATAAAGACAGTAAAGTAGACCTGTAAGATGTCAAATCTTTAAAATAAAAGCTCATTAAAAAAATCATAAAATGCTTAAAGACCCATTTATATATCTATACAATATATGTACATGCACAAAAGCCTATCTCCTGATATTAACATCTGGCATACTGCACATATATATGTGTGTGTGTATACATGTTATCCAAATTCCCTAAATGAAGTAAGTAAGAATGTAAACATCTATGATTACATAACAACTGGGCAAACTCCATATGTTTATGAAGGCCATATAATGTGTTATCAACAACATGGAACATATTGAGTAATGCCTACATTTTTATGTCCTTTTTCAGTACATAAAAACAAATTGCATTTCCCATTAAAAGCATAAAAATCTTGTAAAGCGCACAAATAAAATGCACTTTCACCCATTTCAGTTGACTTGCTGTTAAATAGGACTAATAGACTAATCATTTATTTTATCTTTCTGTGAGCTGGACGGTCGATCTGTGCAAAACAAAAGCATCCTCCTTTTATTTTTTTTTTTATTTACCTTATAATCCTGTCCGCAGTGTGTGTACCTGCAAGCGCACTGACCACAGAGCCCTCAGGCCAGCGGGTCGCCGACCCTTCACCCCTGACCCCCCCCTCAGCTGGTCAAAATCTAACCCTGGAACAGATGGATAACGGACTCTACGCTTTATCTCCTCCTGACCACGCGCTCCTTCTCCCTCCCTTTTGCCACAGCCTTTCCTTTCACCTCTCGTCGCCCTTCCTCTCTTTTCCTTCATCTTCCCTGTCCCGTTCTTGATTGCTTAAACTCTCAGACCCACTCCTGTCATCACCTATGTGCTCCACTTTCTATGTGTGTTCACCATTACTCCTTTTCCTCCTCCTACACTCCTCCCCTGCACTGCTGCTCTTGTGTGTTTCACTGCATCGCCTATTTTACATTTAGCCTTTTACATTTCCTCTCTCAGTCCATGCAGGTGCTACTTTTTTTTTTTTTTTGCAGTGTGTTTATCAGCACTCCTTCAGGCTAGAGTTTGTGCTTTACTAAAGAGTATTATTGCTGTGAATCAAATCATACGACATACATGGCTATAAAACTGTGGTCACTTCACATCCTTCAGCATTCTACGACTCATTTCGAAACAAGTTGTTTGGTGGGCAAAAATACACACATTTTGTTGTGTAATATTTGATCAAAATTAAGAGCTCTGGTTATATATATATATTTTTTACACCTGCATAGATGCACAACCTCCAGTGATTACAGGCAAATTTAACAGAGTTAAAGATTAAAAACATCAGCTGTGGCTTATAAAACAGTTCAGTGCTACTCATATGATACACCCTGTGAGTGTGTGTGTGTGGGTTTATGCCACTAAAAACTGTGTATAAGATGTTAAGTCTCAGGTCTGAGTCACTATCCACAGCCTCACATTTACATTTTATTTATCCTTCAAAAGAAAATTTTGGTTACATCTTAATAATAGTGCAGTATTTCCTCCCTCTCTCTCTCCCTGTGTGTGTTAATATATGGGATCATTATAAACATTTATGCAGCAAAGGAGCCTCTCGTGCCAAAGGGGCTG
This sequence comes from Protonibea diacanthus, assembly GCA_028641955.1. Taxonomy (NCBI): domain Eukaryota; kingdom Metazoa; phylum Chordata; class Actinopteri; family Sciaenidae; genus Protonibea; species Protonibea diacanthus. The sequence continues at coordinate 13,665,975 of CM053976.1, read as the reverse complement.
ACGCTCAGCGGATCGAACCTTTCGATTGATACTGAAACAATTTGCATACTGATTCTCTTTCAGTGCGCACGGATCCATAACAACACCGGCCAGCTATTCAAATGCGCCTGCATCGAGAAAAGCACGGAGACAAGCAAACGGCACCGGAGCAGGAAAAGAGAGGCTTTTTATTGCGGGATGGATAATTTGCGATTGGAAACGGAGAGACGCGTGGAGCGGCTAAGGATGTTTACCTCGGTCGGGATTTGAGGGGACTGTGGCAGCTGGAAGCCGGAGAGGAGGAGGACGAAGGAGAGAGGGTGGGACGGGGTGAAAAAAAAACGCACAGAGACGCGCGGATGCGAGTGTTTCTTTTTTTTTTTTTTCTTTTTTTTTTTTAAACTCGTTTGTTGGAGAGAGTTTGTATGTGCATTCATGTTCGCGCTCTGTTCTTGTGTGCGCTGCTGTGTGGGAGTGAGCTGAGAGACTGTTAAAGATGCATGACAGAATAGGATCCTGTGGTAAAGACGGGGACTACACCGAGTGTGCGTGTGTGTGTGTGTGCGTTGTTGATGCCTGTGTGTTTGTGTGTGTGTGTGTGTCTGTGTGTTTTATGCGCAGAAGATGGAGAGTTTAGACGCAGACATTTTTTGCACTCTGGCACCCCGTTGAGAAGAAACGTGGACAAAAGAGCGCAGTCCAAGTCTGACGCACAGCATCAGACTTTCTCTGCGCGCAAACTTAAAACACGCAGCGTCGACCACATTTCAAACTGTCATATGCGCGTGATGGCATCAGCTTATGGCCAAACAGGTTGTCTGGAGGAGAGGTTTCTTAATTAAAGATCAGGCCTCATTAAATAAGCAATATAATAAAGCAGTGTCAACCCGCGGTGGGCAATATTATAACGTAATACTGATTGATTTTCTGCATAATGCAGCTCTGTGTATCTGCACAGTCTAGTTGGTGTATTTTAAATGCGGGCTTCCTTTACTTAGAGTCGCTTTTATAAGCTTGAACTACAGCTCTTAATAGTGGATTAATGGTATGTATGATCACGCACACACACACACTTTCAGGCTCAGATTTTAGCAGTTTTTGTAAAATAAAAATTAAAAAAAAACAAAAAAAAAAAACGCATCCTGATCTGAAACAGTAAAGTTTCTGTTGATCGACGGTTTATTTGGATGTTAAGGCTCCGAAAAAAGTGTGATTATGCCGGCAAAACATGTTGTCAAGTGTGTTATCAGAAAGCAGCCCCACCCTCTCGTTGTTATCAGACCGAGAATTATCATTTTATTTGACATCATGCATAAACAGATTAAAATAATCCCTAATTGTCAGGCTGTTTTAATGAGGAAATCTTCACGCACGTTTGTATTTTATGTCAAAAGGCATCTCAGAGAAATTGTTATTTCGCAGCGATATAACCAGCCCAAGTAAATCCTTGTAATTCACAAAATGGCTGATTATTTTTAGAGGTAAAGTCATCTTAAAGTTTGATAAAATTATCTGAGCTGAAACGATCAAATGTAGAGAATTCAGAGCACCAAAAATCAAAGTGTATTTTTTGTTGCACCAATCTCAGCATTGATTTAGAAAAACGCTTTTCAAGCTGATTATTGATGTTCATGAAGCTGTCTCTCAGTCTGTCTCAGTCTGTCCACATTTGGAGCATCACGGCGGGGCTGGTTTGGCTATCGTTGACATGGTTTTGTTGTCATAATTGGAGTCTTACCAAAGTTACAGAGCGTTAATTGGGCGGCATATGGACACCTTAATGTAAAGTGATGCCTTATTAATTTCACATGAGTGCACGAATCAGAGCAAGTGACGCGGAAATAACACAAGGGGAAGAAGAGGCAGTTGATTTACCCCTGAGCAAGGCAGCAGGTCCGGCATCTGCTCTGCTCGGCCATGATGGCATTTGTATTAATTAGAGAGAAAATTTAAAAACAACAACAACAACAACAAAATGAAAAAGTAAATTCCTAAAGCAGTGTGGACAAATAGTTTGATGAATATATCTCACAGGTTTGTTTGCTTCTGTTTGGTCACTTTATTCGAACTTTTTTTTTTTTTTTTTTTTTACACCAGTTCGTCTTAAATGCTCCAATACGAGATTTAAATCTGTAAAAGTTTAAAGTAATCTGTCTTGAATTAATGTAATCTTAACTAACTGTCGTCTGACGTCGAAATGTTTTTTTATTATTATTATTCATGTTTCTTATATTTAATTTGTTTTGCCACCCTCAGAATAAAGTAAAACACCAAAACAAACTACTTAATATTATTTTTAAGGCGTGTGTTAGTAGACTTGTGTGTTTTTCTTTGAGCTATAACTCGCTTTCTAATTTAAATAATCGCCTTATTTAAATAAAAATGTAAGACATATACGCGCCTAAAATACCAGAGACAAACTACACATTAAAAAAAAAAAAAACATATATTTTTATTCTAACAAATCAAAGGCCTGAGTTCCTCCAGGAATTATAATTTTATTCAGTATTGATTGGCGCGGTGTGGTGTGTTTTCAAGGCCTGTGCTTCAAATATGCTGTAAAGGCCAGCCACAAACACTGCAGTGCACTTTTTTTTTTTTTTTTTTTTTAGAAAAGAGCGAACAGAGGAATACATTTCTATCTCACATATTTTCACATTCAACCTATCTGTATTTCCCACTCACATTTAAGGTTTGAGGGGGGGAAAAAATCAGAAAATAGATTTGCAGGGCAACAATATTTATGGAAGTCCAGAATTAAAAGGTGAACCGATAAATGAGTTTATGGCTCCAAAAAGGATCAAACAAAAGCAAATGTGATTTATTTTTCAAAAGGCTAATTCACTTTCCTCGTGCGTCCTTCTATCATACAGGGCTCATGCGCCATAAATGACCATATAGGCCAAACTCAACCAGCCTCATTTATAAAAGTTTAGTTTCACCAGATGCCATTTAGCAAAGGCTTATTCCTAAACGAGCTGTAATTGTCATTTTGAACATCTATAACGCTTGCAACGCTGTGTCACTTTGCAGAGCTGGCGAAATATTGATCCACGGTCCCTCTCTGCGAGGCATTATATTGTTTCTGTTCGGATATGCTGCTGTGGGCTTCACGGGAATGATGCCCCTGATTAATAATCAGCGTGAAACCTTTAAGTAATTGACACATTGACTTCAGGTGTCCATTGGCTGTCCTCTGGCACAGACTTTATTTTCATATCAGGCTGGATTATAGTGAAAAACTAAACAATACAGTGCATGTCCGTGGCTTTGTGAACTATACTTGCTGGCGTGTGCTTCTGTCTGCTTTGTACTAAATGAGTTGAGTTGCGCTTGAAATGTATCCTCTTTCGAGATCTGCTCCTTCCTTATATTCTCTGCAAAGCAAATGTCACCGACTCGTATAAGGCCAGGCCTATCTCATGCACAATGGCCATAGAGAGCCAACACACATAAACACACAGCCCAGGTCGTGTAGACATGGAAGGAGCCTATCGATCCGTATGAGAATGTGTAGATGAGGTTTGCTGCCATGTAAGGCCAAACCTTGGCTTTTCATACTCCTCTTGTCGTTTGTCTCTGAAGCTCTGCAACTAAATAAGAATATATATATAGAGAGAGAGATACAAGTGTGTGAACTTTATAGCCTGTTTATTTCAATCCTAAATTATTGTGTGGAGCTAATGAGCTAATTTAAAATGTGTGTATTCAGTGTTTTTATTTCCCTGTCAGTCTGCCTCCAAAAGTCTATTATGTCCACAGGACTACACGGTTGAACAGCCACACTTCGAGGAATTAGTGTCCTTTTGTCTCGACACACGTCACACACACGCCGTTGACATTGACTTCACATCAGAGACAGTTTAACTTCTTCTCTCTCTCTTTTTTTTTTTTTCTTTTCTTTTATTTAACTCGTTCAACCGAGCGCTGGCTCTATTGTGGGGGACTCCTGACAGATGCGGGGCCCCTAGCAGGTCCAGGACAGGGAAAAGTCTGAAAGGTTAATCTGTCCCCCCGCAGATGTTGGCTTTGGGAGTCTTGAAGCGTCACCTTTGACATGTCCCTCATTCAGCAGGGGGTCCAGCAGGATACTGACCGCTGCAAGCTGTCACCTCGGCCGGGCTGAGGACGCCCTGCGCTACCACTCTATTAGGCTAAACGGCCCCTGACGTGTAAGCAGGGGCCAGCTTTTATCCGGCTGCAGGTTCTGAGGAGTTGAACACTCATGCACCTTCATGCAAAACGCGACCTCTTCACGTGTCAGCATGCCATTTCCTCCCATTTGACTCCATAGAGCTGCTGTGAATGTTCGTGAGTGTGAATTTGTATCTATGTCAACAAAAATAAACATTCTCTCATTTGAATAAATGATTGTTGGAGTTTTCTTTATTTATTTATTTTCTATCATTTTTTACACTTCTCAAACTTAAAAATTAAATGTGCATGTGTCCAACTCCAAATAGGACAAGTGTGTGTGCACACACTCATACACACACACACACACACACACTCATCGTGCTGGGCTTGGTTCGTTAAGCCTAATGGTTGAACAATAGACACATCTGCTCATCTTTTTTTCTATCAAAAGAGAAGGTACTACAGTCTTCCTCGTTTGGTTAAACCGCCACTTATTTGGCATGGGGAGGGGAGGTTAGTTGGAGGTTGGGGGGGGGGGGGGTTGGTGCAGCTGAAGCAGACTGGATCTGTGTGGTGCACATTAACAGCCTACATGTGATCTAACTTTTGTGGCAGCTCTTTAGCGGCTAATTAAATAATCATGCTTTGTTTTAATCCCTGATGTCTCCTCTTTTTTTTTTCCTCTTCTTCTTCTTCTTCTTCTTCTTCTGTGTTTTCATTGGAGGTTTTGAATCCCAGACCTCACAAGTTAAAAATCAACTCCAAATGAACCCGGAAGTTTACTTCATTTGCACCTAATAATTTAAGGAGGACTGAAGGTAAAACCTCATTAAGGCTCTAATGAATTTAGCATTTTCCAAATAACAATTGGCAATCAAACATTAGGCGATGTGTCCGGTCCATTTCCGCGGGTCGATCCCGTGTGGATTTTATTAGAGATCCCTCTATTTGCATTTTTAACATTTCAGTGAAGGCTAAAGGCTGCTGAATATGGTTTGTCGTGGAGAGCAGCTCTTAGCAGGTGGTTTGATACCTCCCTTCCTTAATAAGGTGGCTGACGTAAGAGCAACGGGGCGTGTGTGTTGGAGAGAGAGAGAGAAAGAGAGGGAGAGAGTATGGGAGGAGATGGGTGTTCGCAGTGCGCATGTGTAGACGGCGATCCGCGCTGCGGTGGAAGAGGGGCTTGTGAGACACAGAACTAGAGAGATGGCGCGGCACCCGACCGGAGCGCAAGGACAGCTGGTTGGCGGTGGGGGGGCTTGAACCATAGCGAGAATCAGAAAATTAAAAAAAATAAAAAAATAAAAAAATAATAATAACAAAAAATATTAAGAAAAATCGGGATTCGGGAAAAGGAGTTTCCATTCTGCAAAAAACAGCGTCAGAGGTAGGATAAAAATAATAAAAAAAACAAAAACATATGAATATAAGGACAGACAGAAGGCTGCTGCAAGAAGAAGAAGGAGAAGAAGAAAAAGCAACAAAAGAAAATTGAACTTTCCTGGACGTGTGGACTTCTGGACAGCAGCTAACTGCGGTAGGTCAGATAGATGGTTTGTCCACAGCGCTGCCCGGATCATGAACGCACAGCTGTCGATGGAGAATATTGGCGACCTGCACGGAGTGAGCCATGAGTCCGTGTCCGGTCACGGAGAGCTGCTGAGTGGCCACAGTCCACATTCCCGTCCGAGCCCCCGGGGTCTGAGCCATCGCGCTATGGGCATGGCGACCCTGTTGGACAGCGGAGACTATCACCCCAGCCACCCCGGACACCTGCATCCAGCCATCAGCATGTGTGAAGCCCCTGGCATGAGTGCAAGCAGCACTTACACCACTCTAACCCCCCTGCAGCCCTTACCCCCCATCTCCACCGTGTCCGACAAGTTTCCTCCTCACCATCACCACCACCACCACCATCCCCATCATCCTCACCCTCATCCGCACCAGAGGATCCCCGGAAATGTCAGCGGCAGCTTCACGTTGATGCGAGAGGACCGGAGTCTGGCGCCTATGAACAGTCTGTATCCCGCATATCATCACAAGGATCCCTGCATGGGCCAGAGCCTCTCCCCGTTGTCTGGCTCCGGTCTGGCCAGCATACACACGACCCAGGCAGGCATCCCTCCCTACGCTCATCCCGGTGCAGCCATGCCTGGTGAGAAGATGCTCACCCCCAGCGGGTTTGAGGCTCACCACCCGGCCATGCTCGGCAGACACACGGAGCAGCACATGAGCTCCTCGGCGGGCATGGTACAAATCAACGGTCTCCACCACCACCCTCACGCCCACCTTGGCGCGCAGGGGCACGGCCAGGGGCTGGGGAACAGCCGGGAGCAGGCCTCCGGGCCGGGGCAGCAAGGGGGCGGCGGTGGAGGGGGTGGTGTTTCTGGGGGACAGATGGAGGAGGTGAATACCAAAGAGGTGGCGCAGAGGATCACAACGGAGCTGAAGCGCTACAGCATCCCTCAGGCCATCTTTGCCCAGCGGGTCCTGTGCAGGTCCCAGGGGACCCTGTCCGACCTGCTGAGAAACCCCAAACCCTGGTCCAAGCTCAAGTCCGGTAGAGAGACCTTCCGCCGCATGTGGAAATGGCTGCAGGAGCCTGAGTTCCAACGCATGAGTGCGCTCAGGCTCGCAGGTGAGCGAAGCCTCGGTAAAGCTCCCTTTTTGTTTTCATCCTCTCAATGTGTTGCTGAGAAAAACAGACGCTCTGGCAGCGGGATCATTAGCCCTGAATGCTACATTATAATGAACAGTGGGTTAAATGGGCTGGGAACCAAATCTGGCTTTGTTGTTTTTATTATAAGAGAGAGAGAGAAACAATTTCCAGCACTGACAGTAAGTGCAATTCAAGAATCAGGGTAGCATTCAGGACAAATGTCCCCTCTTGGCTGATTGTTCTTTATCAAAATAACATTTATCACATGTCTCCAATAATTGAACATTTACTGTTAGATGAACCGATCCTGGTTTCTTAGGATTTGTCTTCCAAATGAGTCTCCTGGATGCATCACACAGCGTTTTAAACAACACGTGAAGTCTCTGAAGTTGAAAAGTGCTTCACAAAGCTGGTGCTTCAGGCACCAAGTGAGTGGCCTGATATCAATACGCATCCCTTTTTGGTCTCTACACTGATTTTGGGGTTGTGTGAAACAAGTGCTCATGTCATTTTACCTCAAAATATCGACCGCTGGACTGTGTGCGTAAGCTGATCCTTCTCCCAGAAATCGTTAGGAATGTGTTTATTTTGGTGTAGATGCAACTGATCACCCCTTTTTGGTGTTGCCCTTGGTGTAAACAGAGAGAGAGAGAGAAGTGTATGCGTGTGTGTGCACGTGTTCTTGTAGAGTCTGTGATAAAGTAAATTTAAATGTCAAGTAAAGCTGAAGCCATGCATTATTTAGTGGGTGGAATGAGCTTTGCCTCTCACTTTGGTAAAATTATCGGCCTTCATGTCAGAACAGAGAAGAATCGAGAGCGTGTGTTGATGTTTTGGGTCGTAAACTAACCCTGACTTGACTGAGGTTTCTCTAATTAACTGATAGACCTCTGTATTAATTTGTCCCTGAGGTGGGCCTGTACGCATGAGTCAATTAGGGTGCTCAATGAGGCCCAAACCGCATGTGCGAGTTCACAGCCACTCAGTGGATATATTTTTTTATATAAACGTTCATTGGTTTAATCAATGACCTATAAACGGGCTTTTTTTTTTTCGAAAAGTCCACTTATAGTGAAAAGCGCGTGTATTTTCCTACGTGTAAACGTGCATGTGAGCGCAATTGTTATTATTTTTTTCAGATTTCTGCTGCTCTGTTTGTGTGTGTGTGTGTGTGTGTGTGTGTGTGTGTGTGTTTGGGGGTTGTTGGTTGTTGATGAAGATGAGATTTTATCCCTGACGTTTGTAAATGGGTTTTTAAAAAATATTTCACTTCAGAGAGCTGTATTTGAATTTGATCATCCAGGTTATAATTAAAACAAACATCAGATCAGGTGACTTATTGATTAGCACTGATGCTTGTTTTTTTTATTTTTTTATTTATTTATTTAAAGGGACAGAAATTCATGCTGGTTATACAGGGGGGAATGCATTTCTCAGGCCTGCTTCAGTTGTGTTCAGTAATTTGAGCATTCTACTCTTTATATGAACAAAATCATGAATACAAATTACAAAGTCCGTCGAACACAAACCCAAAATAATAAAATTATAACTTTTTGTTGCAAAAACGACAAAAAAAGGCCGTGAGAGGATAAAAAAATGTACATTTTAAAACTAAATGAATTTGAAGAGAATATAGGCTGAGCGCCATTTTATTGATCCGTTCGTTCCTTGGTGAACTAGATATGTGATCGTGTGCTGAAGTAGATGTGATATATACTTATTGATTTTAGGCTTCTGAAATTAATCTCGGGCCCTTTCTCCCTTTTCCCACGTATTCAATTACACATCTGAATTTGCTTGAATAGAATAGAATAGAATAGAATAGAATAGAATAGAAATGTGTTACTACAGGACTTCAGAAACGATTTTAGACTCAGTAAATGGGTTGTAACTGCAGAGACAGTGGTGTTTTTCTGCTGTTTTTAAGTGCACATCAGCAGCTCACAGTGAATCAGGCTCCATGTTCTCTCTTTGTCGGTATCACGGTGGAATATTTGCAGCATTTTGAGCACAGGGGTCTGATTGTTGTTTTCTCCTGCTCTCTGTGAGATGATGAAACGCAGGACTCTCCTCACACTATGTCACTGTGTGCAGTCTGTTTGAGTGTGTGGAGTTATCTGTGTGTTTGTAATGATTAGCCGGGAGCAGCAGCAGTGTGTGTATGTGTGTGTGATTAGCGTGATAACGAGGCCGTTGTTATGTCCCCCCCCCTCTCTCTCTCTCTTAGTCCTGGGAAAGCTGCTTCTCTGATCGGGCCTCCTGTGCCGGGGCCAGGCTCGCTCTGTGGTGGCTCCTGCTGTCTGAGTGGCCTTCATACCTGCTGATTTATAGCAGCCCTTACACGAGGAGCTCCGGCTCTCTGTTAATATTTACCAGCACTGGAGACACCAGGCTGCTCATGCTCACTATTAGACTCCAGTTTATGGTCATGCGGATATAGGTCGCTGCACTGTACTTTACCACACACCTGAGTGAGGGTGTGCTAGAATGAGGTTAGGCGGTGGGATCAGCTTGATTTAATAATGATATTTATTTTAATCACTCCCTAATGATGCTTACTGTTTACTGGAAAGCAATGACACAGATATCAAAACGAAAGATCAAAAATCTGAAAATAACGTGAAGTAGTGAACACTATTGACTACATGCATATTGCGTATGTAATATAAAATGTTCATTTATAGTGCAGTGAGACGAGAGTGATTTTCTCCATAACTCTGTGTATGAATATCGTTGTTTTATATTTAATTGGTTTTCTTCTTGGTGTTCTGAGGTTTTCTATAATGAAGCGTTTATATTCACTCGGTGCATTTTGAAAAAATAAACAAATAAAAATAAGTTGAGGGATTGCTTTGTGGCTGGAATATACTAACAGTAATTTCCCCGGTGAGTCCATATTGGGCCTTCCTCTAGCAGCCTACGTCTGCCCCCTCCTGGTCTCTGCTCACCGGTGAGCCTCAATTTGGATGGCTGTACTGGAAAGAAGGGAATATATATATATATATATATATATCTAACAAGGAGGTTAGGTGAATTGAGGTTTGATTTGCTGTCAGACGGATTCCCAAGTCCGTCTTTCTAATATTAGACGATGTAGTTCATTTTTCCGGAGCTATAATATATAGAGGGGTACGGTTGTTTTCAGCACCGCGGACAGCGCCCATTGTTCCCCGGCTGACAGGTGTCCTGTCTCGGCTGCTCAACCTGCTGGAGCTCCTGTTCTGGTCCATGGACCAACACGGGACCATGAGTCTCATAGGAATCCCGGACAAAATGCTGAAGTGTATACTTTCCTATGCAACCTAGCAGTTTTGTGGTGCATTAATAATATATATATATATATATATATATATATATATATATATATATATATATATATATATATATATATATATAACAGACTGTAGCAATGTACCCAGGACTATTCCCCCTCAGGGGAAAAAAGTGTACTCTACTCTGCCAATGAAAGAGGCTATGTTTGAAACAAGTGCCTCTGCCTCCAACCTGCAGACATGACACAGTTAAACCTGACAGATCTTCTCAACATTTGTAGTCACCATGATAAATATGGATTTTGCACTTTTCCGTCTATTGAGTGTATATACAATAGTGATATACCTGTTTATCACAGCTAATTAACATACATTAAACAGAGTGGAGGACCTCTTCAAATCAGCTGAAGCAATTTTTGTTTGGGTTGCAGAGATGTGTAAGATGTTAAAGTGTTAAAACTGTGTGTTTCCTGATGTTATTCATAGGTTACAGGTCAAAATAACAATTTAAAATCAATACTGACACAAGTCAAACATTATGTTTAGTGTTGATATTATACTTGATCTCAAAAGGAAAAATGCTTGAATTATCTTGATATAAGCATCTATGAAACACTTCATTTGTTTTGTACCTGCATTTGTGTACTAAAATAGTCTATATTAGAGTTAGTTTTGGTCCAGACAGAGTTGAAAATCAGGTATTAGCTTTAAATAATGATATCAGTGCCAGTCTGCGTTAACCTGCTATGAAGGAGAGCCATTAAAATTCATTGGTCAGTCCATGGATTTATTCAGATCTTTTTAAAAATCCAATATGTGATAGAGAAGATTCTTTTTTTCCTGCCATAATTCTTTATTTTCAAACAGCTCTATCCTGCCCTCTCTCACTTTCGCTTTCTGTTTGTCTCTCTACTGAATTCTCCACAGCATGTAAGCGCAAGGAACAAGACCATGGCAGAAGTGAGCGGGGGAACATGACCAAGAAGCCCCGGCTGGTGTTCACAGATGTGCAGCGGCGGACGCTCCATGCCATCTTCAAGGAGAACAAGCGTCCATCCAAAGAGCTGCAGGTCACCATCGCCCAGCAGCTGGGCCTAGAGTTGGCCACAGTGAGCAACTTCTTTATGAACGCACGTCGCCGGAGCCTAGATAAGTGGGTGGACGACGGCTCCGGTGGTCACTTGGGCAACTCTGGCCCCAACGCCTGCACCAAAGCCTGAAGACGGACTGATTTGACCAACTCATGGACTGACTCAACCTCGGTGGAAAAGCTTTAAAACTTAAGAGAAACAAAGAGAAACTTAAAAAGACCTTGAAGCAACGTTTTGCCCTTAAACCTGTACTATATTGATATTTATAGTATCCAAAGATGAAAAAACAAACCAAAGACTTCTTGTTTGACCTGCTTTGAAATGTTTGTTTCAGCAACACGTTTATGTGTAACATACTGCAAAAAGACTATAGTTTTACCCCCCCCTCCCCCCCTCACACACACTCACTGTCACTGGTCTATAGCTTTACTACACCCCCCACGCCTCCCCACCCAGTATCAATCTATCATTCGCCATCCTTATCTTTAATCTGATTGGTTGGTTTTAATGATGGGTCCCTATATGGAGGTTTAATCAGCCTATTGGCAGTCTGATCTGCAGCTGTCCACACCCTTGAAAAACAGCCAGAATGTGGAGCTCCGGTGGGATTGGCCAATCAACTTTAAAGACAAAAAAAAAAAAAAAAATCCTACAGGAGCGACTGGATTGTTGTGCAACCTTCTTTGGATCGGTGGCGGTGGACTGTCTGTCTCTCCAGCTGTCTGTCTTTCTATCAAGCATTCCAGGCAGACAGGGAAATGCCCATGCGTAGACTGCTAACCCAAAACCAAAATCCCAACCCAAACCCCCCCCCCCCAACCTCAACCCACATGGTAGTGCTTTCTTCCAACATGCTGAAACGTTGAATCATTTAAACAAGAGAAACCAAAGCCTTCTAAATCCTAAAGCCTCTCATGCAGCTTAGAAATAAAACCACTTAAGAACCTGTTATGAAGTAATTTGACCAAAGAGTATATTTTGTAGTTGATAATCTTAAGAGTATTTTTACCTCATTTCCTCCCTTACCTGCTGAGACTGACTGTTAGTTAGGAGCCACAAAGAAGAGAATGTTACTGCTTATGGTCCATACAACATTTTGAGTCATACTTAAATATATGCTCCCTGCAAATGGAAATATTATATGACACAACCCTGAAAATTAACTGTTGACGTTTGCCTTATAGTTGCCTTCTTGAATCAAGCTAAATATTCCAGTTATATCTTTGCAAACAGTCTATGTGAATGTTCCTGTAAATGCTCCTTGTGAAGATTAATCATTACATTACAGATACATCTTTTCCTGTAAGTCTGTTCAGCTAATGCCTACAGATGTGTTCGAATACCAGCAGCTGGCAAACAAAGACTAATCCGTTCAGTAGTAGTGTTTTCTCTGCAAAGGTGAAAACAAAAGATGCTCTAAGTGTGTTCTTGACACTGTGAGGGAGAAAGATGGCCTCTGATGGGATTTTTGTTTTTGAGGACAAACTGTGTCACCACTCTAATAATAAGCATTCAGCGTCGCTCCATCGTCCCCGTGTGCTTCATTTTATCCTCCTCATCAAAGATGTTGGGTGGAGGGGATGATATCAATGATCAAATCACTTTCAGGCGCTTACACAGCAATGTCAGCTCGTCACCTGAATACGAAAGCACCCCACCCTGCCTGTTGCCAATCCCCGGTCCCCCAACCCTCCCCAACCCCTCCGCCCATCCTGCCTCTGCTGTCCTAGTAAGCTATGCATTTCAGCACTAGGAGGAAAGCACTACACAGGGCTGGCCCAGGGCAGCGTATCATTAAATATATTGAGCTGGCCCCTTGCCGTCATCCTCCTCATGGCCAGGGTTAGCAGCTCTACATTCATCAGAACAAGCGCTGAAGGAGAGGCGAGGGAGAGAGAGAGCTGCTTCTTCATCTCTGAAAGAAAAAAAAAACCCCAAAAAAGACGACAAGAAACAAAAATGTGTCAAGACCTGCTGATGTTTTATAGTGTGAACCAAAGATGCTACCTCACTCAAGTTCCATACGTGATTTCTATCACTTTGATGATACCAAAGATAACCAAAGATTTTTTCTCATTGCACGGCCTCTATGAGTGGTGTTAAAAGATGTTGTTTGTCTCCCCTCCCCCCAGATCCTTTCTCTCTCTGCCCCTCTCTTCCTTTCTCCTTTCTCCCCCTCCCCTCCCTGCCCACCTCCCACCTGCAATCAACCCCTGCACCCCTGCTATGCGTGCTCTTGCTTCATCTGTGCTCTGATTACAGCTCCATAGGTAGTCGTGCTGATGTAGCTATAGGCAGATATGCTGATCTAGCCATAGATACACACAAGCGGCCACGCAGGTGCCTGCAGGGTATGGCGAACTCGCTAGCCATGCGATGAGTACCAAAGAATGCTTTTTTTTTTTTTTTTTTTTTTTTTTTAACCACTTTATTGGCAGAAAAGTCAGATGAAAATGTAAACGCTGACATTGTGGCATATAAAAAGTTACGTTTGGTTCATGATTCATTTCAAAATAATCAATGTGAAATCAGCTGGAGTCTCTCTTGTTCTTTTTTTTTTTTTTGCTTGCAGCTTTTGCCCTGCCTCTTAGTGTGTATCTATAGGTTGATAATATTGATCCGCCAAATAGGTCAGGCATCTTTACGTGACAATAGGCAGACAAGCTGACATAGCCATGGGCAGAATTGTTGACTCAACTATAGGCAGACATGTTCCTGAAAGTAGAAGCAGACGTGTTGCAATCTTTCTAAAAACTCCCAGGACGAGTGCCTTGCTTGAACCAAAGTGTTAAACCGCTGTTGACCTCTCACCTTTGACTCTGTGAATACCTCAGCCTGTAGAAGGGCCACTACTGAAGTAACAAGGAAAAGGTTGTTTTGTTTTTGTTTTTGTTTTTGAATCACACCGTGGTGCTTTTGCCAGCGCAACCATGCAATGAAAACATACCAAAGGAATTTCTGTTGTCCACTTCTACAGTTTAAACCAAAGGTCTTTGTTTCTCCTCTCCCCTGCCCCCTTTTACCCCTCCATCCCTCCTCCCCCCTAACCTTCCTTGTCTCTCTGCTGTGTGTAGGAAGGTCCAGCACTCTGGCCGTGCATGTCTTTACCAATGTCTCTGAATACCTCATAGTAATAATTCCTTTGAGTTCTGCATTGAGACGTGTATCTGTGAGTAAGGCAGAACTCCACTCTTGTGGTAACTGTTAATGTTACTTCAAAAAGCTGTATGATTATCTATTTTGAAGTTGTTGTGTGTGTTTTGTTTTTTGTTTTTGTTTTTTTTCGTTCGGTTTTTGGCAGAAGTGCTCTGCTTCAAGTCACGGAGGACAAGTTTCAGGGTTGATGTATGAAACTTAAGGGATGGAGGGAGAAGCGTATTTTTTATCAGACATTGGGTTATGCCAATATTATGATGGTAGACTATTGCTTTTACAGGGTAAAACCAACTGCTGTGATATTGTGTTCATATTTTCCCTTTTCTCTACTTCTGTGTTGTGATTTTAATTTAATTGCATTTTTGTAATGGTTAACCACTGCTTTAATTTATGCATTTGTAGAAACTCTAGATTTGTATATAGTAGGTTTTTGAAAAAAAAAAACAAAGAAAAAAGACAGTTTTATGTTACAGCCTTATTTCCCACGCTTAGATATAACAAAGGAGTAGTTTGTATTCTTCTTCAGCTAAATCCTAGCCGGCATTTCAATGTGTGTTTTAAACACTGCCAGAAACCCAGACAGTTGATTTGCCAATGCAGACAAAGTTATACAGGAGCTACTTTGTTGAACAGCTGGCAAAAAGCAGTGTGTACGTGTGTGTGTGTGTGTGTGTTTTCTATTCTTTTGACTTTTTAAAACAGTTATTTTATGGGTATTACTGCACATCCAAAGATTTTTAAAACAAACCAAAAATTGGAAAAAAAAATATGTATAATGTTGAAAAGCACTGGCATTTGTGAGGTAGACTTGTTGAGTTTTGATTTGCCATTCGCACGGGTATAGAATGTAGAAGGCGTAGGGCTATGTAGACAAGCTTACTCTACCATGTGGGGAATCTCCTGTTCAATGTACAATCTGACGCATTTGAAATGAGGGCTGCAAGTCCCGCTCACTTTGCTGTCTCATACACAGAGTGAGGTGGAGTGTAGGCTGGGCAGCCGGTCTGCCAGGGGCTGTGTCACGGGGCTGTCTGTTTTTATTGCCGTGGCACTGCCGCCTCGCTCCATCTAGTATCTGTTCTTTTGGTACATACTCGTGTAATGACTATGAGCAAAGTCTAATAAAACTGCAAAGAACCTTACCAAGGAATCGGTGTGTGTGTGTGTATGGGGACGATCACCCGGACTGCTCATTTCTCTTCCTAACTTTGGATGAGTGTGTGTGTGTGTGTGTGTGTGTGTGTGTGCGCGCGCAACTCAAATGTCATGTACTGCTGAGTTTGTGTGTGTGCGCTCATGTGCGTGTATTTCTTTACTGTGTGTTGGTCCATTGTTAAAACGTGCACGTTACTTGCTGGTGTGTCTGCATGTGTGCGGCTGATTGGTGCATATCAAAGCAGTAAGTTTGATTCCCTCTGGTTGTCAGAGGCCTTACTGTTAGTGCTGCTTCCTCTCGGTTATGCAGACGGCACGGGTTCCCCAAGGACAGAAGGTCATCACCTAAATGTCCATGACAGATCACATCAGCATGTTATTTGGTCATTATGTCACAGAGTGGTGAACGTTTATCAGCAAAGTACAGATGCTTACGGAGGCCTGTATTAAAGAAGGAATGGATGATGCAGTGTGGATCTGTTTTCTCCCACATTTTATTTTGTCCACAAGGAGTTCCCATATGATGAGTAGCTTGGCTACAAGTCTCATAACAATACTGCAGCGCCTAAGACAATCATCTGGATCTCTTACGCTGGGGAACTAGTTTCTCACCCGCAGAGGGGTGTCCTCCAGCTATTCATATACAAAGATGCTTGAAGGGTTTTGATAAACAAGCATATTTGTTGTCATAGACATTTAGGAATAGATTACAGTAGTAGCTCATCTTGCACTTGCATTTCAAAATGAAATCTCATTGCTCTCGTCAGCCTTGTGCTCTTGTCAACCTTGATCGCTTTCTTTTGACCTTCTCAACTCACAATGCTTCTTCAGTTTTCAGTATGGGTGTCTCTGTGTGTATGTGTGTGTGCGTGTGTGTGTGCGCGAGTGCGTGTGTGTGTGTGTGTGTGTGTGCCAGAGAGGCAATACTGTAGGTGTTACTCTCAGATGTATAACTCCATGTCTCATGACTTGATTTGTCATTGCTGTTTCCCAGGCTTTGCTACTGCTTTCTCAGTGCCGTGCAATATCATCTGTTGTGATTGCTAAGCAAATGAAAAAAAAAAAAAGAAAAGAAAATTGAGAAGCAAGTGATGATGTCATCCAGCTTTTTTCAGTGTTCAAATGTTTCAACATTTCTGTAGTCACAAAAAGTAGAAAATAAACGGTTGGTATTTCCAGCTTCTGAATTCTGACTCTTGTTATTATTATTTTAAATGCCTATGTGTGTTTTTTTTTTTTTTTTGTCTTGCTCAGACAGACAAATTGAATCAATAAAACATCAAATCGGATAAAGAAGCAGAGGACAAGACAAGCAGGCATATGAGTCTGTCTTGGATGAAAACCTGCATGAAAAGTAGCTTCAGAAGATCACTGAATAGTTCATGTCACTGGTTCCCAACCTGGGAGTCCCAACTCTCAGCAGGTGTCATGGAAGGCCTTCTTCTTTAATGGGTGTAGGAAAACTTAAAAAAAAAAAAAACAGTAGGCCTATATCCCAGCATTTCATTAATTTGTGTGAATAAATCTAAATGAATTTGTCATTTTTGAAGTTTGCGAGGGCCTGGCTGTCTGGGAGTCTTCACTCTTTACCTCGTCCTGCATTAGAAAAGCACAGAGTTAAAACAACTTAAGAGCGAAGAACAAAAGGGTTGTATAAAACAGTTCCTAAGAATGTCAAGAAAACTCAGATGTAATATTCACAAGAAATTCATCAAAATCACTTGTTTGACACTAACTTCCTGCAGCTATTGCATTCACTGTTTGGGTAAATGGACCTTTTTCACAGTAGCATTTTGGCATGAAATAGTAGGGTCAACTCAGGTGACTCAGGAGACTTTCCAGTGAGCCAACATGCACCACAGGAGCACCCTGACTCTGTTTGACCTGAAGGGAAACAGAACCTCTGTTTACCCTAATTTACATACAAATGTACAGTTTATCAGCTGCTGTGAACTGTTATTGTAATGCATTGAATGTTACATAGGGGGCTCCATTTTCAAAATGACATGCACTTGTGTTCATGTAAAATTTTAACTTTATCTGGTAAAGATCATGAGCAAAATTCTCACACTGAGGGGTTCATTTTAATAAAATTATGAATTGTTCATTTTATAATACATTTTTTACAATGTATCACAGTCCTCCTGTGTCTGTAATTTAGGGTCTATAGATAGCACCAATGTTGATGGAACCACCCACTCTGACAGAGCACTTCCTTATAGCACAGTGCTGAAGCACGTACATTTAACCACTTCCTTTCCTTTGTAGATCTGATGTTGCCGCCAGATTACATTTCCAACGAGCAGAAAAGCAAAGGTGCTCTGTCTCTTTAAATAATGCAAAAATCACAGTCATAATTCATAAATGAGAAAAGTCGTCAGGTCATAATTTAAGCCTTAATATGAGTTTATCTTCAGTTACAAAGAGAATCACAAATTAATCAAGCTAAGCTGAGATATCCACACTTCAACTGGTCAATAATTTGATTGATTGGATTCAGCAACACAACAATAAAAGAAGTGAGGAAATAGATTTTTCAGTTGCTTTCCTCTGTTTATGGCGTTAAACCCCACAAATCTGTTAGTAATCCATCACCCTGATTAGACCGATTCAAGACCTAGAGCCAAAATATTGCATGTAAACAGGGGACACTAAAATATACTGGTGAGACGGGTTTGTCGTCAGGCAAACACTGAATTCAAATTCTTTATGGTCAAATGCAAAGATAAATACTTTATTTCTCAGTTAAACATTGAGTCAGCGGTAAATCATTGATTCTCATCAAACTGAGACTGCAGATCTCACCTCTACTTGGGCTTATATATGCTTTGACCAAAGCTAGACATATGAAATCCTTTTCCTTTCAAATGTAATGACTCACAACTGTTCATAGTACGTGGAGACATTTAGCCTGGTTAATACTGAATGACAAGAAATATACACAAGACATAAGATAAAAGGTGTTCTGCTCTTGTGAGCAAGAACATGATATGATTTAACTACAACTCTGCAAGGCTCTCTAAGGCTAAACAATGCTTGTAAGCTTGTGCTTTTCAGCAATTTAAATGGGTCAAGGTGCATTGAGTAAAGACACAGCAGTGTGTCAGACAGGATGAAGTGTGACCTCTTATTTATGAATGTATTTGCCTTGAATGAAGACCAAGGAGTCTCAGTGTAGTGACCCAAGGGAACCCCAAACACCTGGCAACGTGTCCGCACTGTTTCACCTCAGGTGCACTCTTATTTGTACAACATTTGTCTTTCTGTCTCTGGAGTGTCAGGCCTTCCCCTGCCCTCGATAGATAGATAGATAGATAGATAGATAGATAGATAGATAGATAGATAGATAGATAGATAGATAGATAGTAGATTTGCTGCATTATTTGTATCCTACCACTAGATGGGGCTCTAACATGTTTTTTTCCAAAGGAATGAACAGGCTGTCTTCCCACACTAATAAAAAGAGCCCCAGTACTTAAAAAGATGTACGCTGTGTACTGTGGATTCAGATATTAAATACAAATGAGCTATCGGCTTCCCCCTCCTCTTTGGTGCATGCTGGGCAGTGACTAGTCAGTAGCATAACTGCAATTAAATCAAGTTTGAGTACTAGTAACACTCAAGGTGGCTAATTGTCCTATCAAGAGGAAGAGAATTACTCTTTTACAAATCAAAACTGATTGTGGACAATATAGCTTAAAAATATATGTAATATCAGTTTTACCATAGCATTCCCCTTTAACTGTGTAGCTGAAAAAAAGTGTTGAAATCTTTGAGCCCTTTCACGACAACAGAACAATGGCACAGTATCTCTAACCCCTGACTGCCATCAACCACCCTGTCACCCTTTACACAGCTGTTTTCTCAAGATAAAATCTTGAGAGGACACCACATGGTTTCTCGTGTCAGGTGGTTTTGTCATGTGGAGGATCACAGACCAGCTAACAGACTGACAACAGTTGGTTTTTCACTTAAAAAGCATAACTTTGATGTAAATCAGTGACAGTAGACTGAGTTGTAAACTTTGCTCCCTTGCCAGATAAATGCCCATGATCACCTGGTTGAAATTTACATTTGTTTTGCGAACTTTATGACCCTACATTCTCTGGGTCACTTGTCTCTAGTATCAGAAACAAAGGACAACTCAGTTGATTTAAAATTCAGTATGTTCACAGCAAATAGTATAGCAGGCACTAATTCTTCTACAAATGTATATTATGTTTACAATATGTCTGGCCCCTGTGACAACAATACCTTATAGCCATTTTAAGCAGTCAATCCAACATGTTGTAATCACTTTCAACTCTGTAGAGTCTGTCTATTTGTAGCAAACAACAATAACACACAAAGTGCAAATGCAGCCGCCTGCCACACAGATTTGTGAAGCAGATTCTAGTGTCCTCATTTTGGCCTTTGCCTTTGTTCCAAGAGGTTTCAGCAGAGAAGAGATTAAAACAAAGAGCTCTCCCTCTGTCCTTTCTCATTTGTACCTCAATAACAATGGGCCACATCCTGCATTTATTAGGATCTAGGATCTTTTTTTTCACTTCCACAAGTTCACCTTTAACCTAGTTTTACTTTTTTAAATATATTTTTTATAACTGTTTTTTATGTGGTGCACTCCTCACTACAATGATTGGATAATAGTAGAAATTTAGATTTTCTTTACCTATATGTCCCCCAAAGATTATGCTCAATTCCTCGATGCCTACTACAAACTGTAAAAAATTCCCCAAACTACTGTATCTCTGATCTCTTTAAACACCTCTGAGTATTATTATGTGATCTCCTTTTGACAGCTAATGTAATATTTTCCATTTATTGAGCCTCAACTGAAACTGTTTGGAGCCCCACCTCCCACTTTGATATTGCTTTTGCCATAACATTATCTTTGACTTGAATATGGGTCTTTCTGGTTGGCTCAATGTTGGGTGGCAGAAGCTCAGTCTCTAGGGACATGGCTTGGGAACAGGAGGGTGACCTGGGCACTGCTGGGGTGTCCTAGGTACTGAACCCCTAACTACTCCCAGGACGCCACTACATGGCTGCCCATCTCTCCACATTCGCATGTCAAGAGCCCTTTGTGTATGTGTGTGTGGTTCCATGTCAGGCCTATAAAGACACAGGGATCGATACAGTATTTATTCTATTCAATATTCACTTCTACTTGCTATGTCTGATATTTGATTTTGTAACTTACACTCTTTATCCCTCTTTATTACACAATCACGATCTTTGGCTTCGTATAAGTCGAGGAAGCCAGGACAAAATGTTCACGACGGAAAAAAACGAACCCTCACGTGCGCACGTGAGCGCGCACCGAATTCCTCTGACCAATCAGCTCACGGGATATTATTCCCCCCCCCTCCCGTTGTTTAGTACCCTCACTCAACCGTCCGCTGTCATTAATGTTAAACGAATGCAGAGAAATAAATTCAGGTTTTATTTTTGAATCCCCAGACATGTCGCGTCCTTTCTTTCCTTCAATTTGTGTGTGTGTGTGTGTGTGTGTGTGTGGTACCACTTCCTAAGTTGGCGGTTGCTATGGCTGCGAGTTCATGCGAGGCTTGCGAGCACGAGAGAGAGCGAGAGAGAGAGAGCGAGAGAGGGGGAAGTGACGACTGGGGCTGTTGTTGGGACACGTGACTGTAGCTGCACTGATCTGTTTTGACAAGCAGTGGGGAGGGAAGTGAGTGAGGAGGGGAGGCAGACTGTAAAGCATCACGACTGGGGAGGACTCACTGTTCCTTTCATCTGCATTTCGTCTGAATAACATTAGTATCGACCTAAGTCGTCTAGCTATAGCTGCCAGCTGGCATGTCAACGGCGAAATAGCGACCGTTGTTCAGTAAACGGTCGCAGGGGGAGGGAAACGTCGCTGTCCGTGCTCCGTGGACTCGGTCGAGCAGAGAGTGGGGGGCTATTTGTTGTTGCTTTGAAAAGTTTTAATGAAGATCGCGAAGGAGAGTCAGCGCAGGTAGCGTTAAGTAGATGGCGACGGCTGGGGAGAGAAAGTGGACCGTGTCCGGTCAACATTTCGTGAGAGGAATGATACGTTAAATATGTCTCCGTCGTAGCGTTAAAATAAATAAATAAATAAATAAATCAAATACCGAGACCGTCCGTAATCGGAGTCGGTGTTGTGGTGGAGCTGAGCTGAGCTGAGCTGTGGCTACCTGCGCTATACGGTGGGGGGTTGGGATGTTTGGGAGGTCGTCGTCACCACTAGTCGCTTAACCAAACAGTCACGATAAAGTTAGTTAGTTGTGTTTGCTGACTAGCTGCTGAGTTAGCAGCACCACATATACACACACAACAGCAGCAGCAGTCGCAGCAGCTCTGGCTGTGAGGAGCCAACGTTACAGGAGGGGAGACACAGAAATGCATCGCGACGTAACTATGGTCCAGGTGGAGGAATTTGAGACAGGCTGTAAGAGTAGTCTGCTTGTTAGTTAGATTACTCAGTAGTCGGATTGGTTACTCGCTAGCGAGCTGATTGACAACTCCTTCACCTAAACTGGCTCCGATCAGCTGTCTTTGTGTTAGTCTGTTGGACAATACAGTGCGACACGATGGAAGCGTACAGTAGCATGCTAACAAAGCACTGCTTTGTTGTTGGGTAGGGGGCAGCTGGCACCAACACCCAGGCTTCACAGCTGATATTATTGCTTAGCTAATACAGCGGGTCTCAGTCAACAGTGTGTTTGGAGGTGGGTGGGTGGAGGGTGTCCAGACACGGTTGTGTTGCTGTCAAGGCTGTGAGTGTCTGTGTGAGAAAGAGATAGAAAAAGAGAAGAACCTGAAGGCAACCTGATGACACTGGACAACATGAAGCCCGAGAGAGGTATGTGGAGCACCTGAAACACACACACACAGATACATATAAACACATGTGAGGTGATCATGGTCATGGTCATCGGTGTTTCCAGCTTGAGTGGACTGACAGTCCACTGGGAGAAGAATCAGGGCAGGGGAATTATGTAACAGCTGGTCACTAGTGAATTAACAAAGCCTGACCTGAGTCAATGAGGACGTGTACAAACAACATTTGCTGCTCCATTTTTGGATGTTATCATGAATGTCAGCTGTTTTCTTTCCCCCCCATTCTTATTTATTTATTTATTTATTTATTTATTTTCACAAGCTGCAAGATCCTCTCATGCCTGATGCTGTTCCCTTTTTCCATTCGCTCGTGTTTTGACAGTCTCTTGCACAGGGCTGCTGCAAAATGTTCTTGACACCCACCCTGTTGTGGAAATAAGGCTCCTGCCGTATGCTCTGCAACCTGTTTACATGTCGCTGTATCTGCAGCGAGAGGTAAAACAGGGACAGAGGGGGGACACCCTTGTTTGTCTCATTGTGATTATGCTAATTTTACGATCACGTTCATTTGTAAAGGGTACCTTCATCTCTGCCTTGACACCATTAACATTAAGAGATGTACATGGTCTTTTATTGTGTTTAAACGAAGCGATTTCACACTGTGATGGCACGCGGTTGTTTGTGGTCCAGGGGTAACTGCTGACCTGATCTGTTGTCAACAACACAATAGCACCATACTTGGAGGCAGTGAAGGGCCACTGTTCTCAGTCATGATGAGATTAACTGCAGTCAATCAGGGGTAGCCTCTGTGTTTGCATAGGTTATGAAACTGCAGTCGGGCTGCTGGCCTGAGTGGGTTCTTCTGTAGAGAACAATGTGCTCATAATGGGACTGCAAGACAAATGGTAAACATGTGCCCTACTTGGGCTTAGATGTTTAACCCTAGCCTTGCCTGTAGGATCCTAAACCTTTATATAGACTCACTGACCCAGACAACTGTGTGTGTGTGACTGGCCAGAGTAAAGGTCACACTGACTTGCACCGGACAGTGTAATTATAGCCTAATAATGCAGCAAAGCATGCTGGGTCATGTGTACGAACAAACGGCAGCATTGCTTTTGTAATACTGGTTGGGATATTGAGATGATTTACAACTAAACACCATAACAGTGCTCATTGCCAAAGCAATGAGAACTGCTGGCCTAAGGCATATTACTACAGCGAGTCTGTTCCTCAGCCTTTCATGGATTGTCACCATGTCACGTTGGCTCACTGTCATGTTCTAATTATGAAAGCTTGTACCAGTAGAAGCTGCTCCACAGAAGTAGCTCCCTGTTTGACTGGCAGGCACTGTGGGGCTATTGTTATTTGGAACACACTGTACTGTTCCTGTGTTGGAGATACCAAATTACTTACTAGCCCAGATGCCTTCCTTCTTTTACCTCCCTCCACTCCCTGCTCTCAGAGAAAGGGACTGCAGTGGTGAGAGAAGCTGTTTACTCAGTAGCCCGGACCACACAAAGGTGGTTCTCAGAGTACAGCGGACAGTTTCGCTGCTCTGATGCTGGACCGAGGCTTCCCCGGAGAGCGCACTTATATTAAGTTCGAAGGGGAGAGAGCTGAACATGTCCAGACATGGTCTCACAGGCTGTGACCTCCCCATCAGGTGGGTGTGAAAAGTCAAGCCATGGCTTTGTGTGGGTGATGAGGTGATAAGTCTGGCTGTACCCTGCAACACATTGGCTCCTATGCCACCATAGCACCTTTAGAGGGGCTTATGGTTCGAATCCACTCGTTCTCAAACTGTGGTACATGTACCACTGGTGGTACGCAAGCTGCCTTGGGTGGTATTGGTGGAATCTCCGAAATATACATTGTTTTGATTACATTTAGAAGCATTTTATATTACCTCGATACTTGTTTTGAATGAAAACAGTTCAATTATGTCTTCACAGTACTTCAAAATAAAGTTTTGCATTTCCTGTAATATTCTGTTGCTTTGTAGTCACGGTCATGCAGGTAGCGTGCATACGTCCATGATAAGTCATGAGCTAAATATGATGATGGCCGATGTGACCAATCCAAATTAAGTGCTGTGTCTTAGTCACTGCTGTCACAACACAATTATGAAAGCATCTAGAACAGGGGTGTCAAACTTTTTTTTTTTTTTTTTAAAGAGGGCCAGCCCTTATATAACGCTTCGTTACGTCAAACTGAAAAACAAAACTGATATCAGTTGGGAAGCCTTTCTCAGCGGATTTGTGTATCACAATTGGTGTCCACAGAAAAAAAACAAGCAGCACGGCGCCTCATCGAAACCGAATTTAGACTTCAGATGAGCTGAATTTCCTTCATGTCCGTGCAAAATCTCTTTGTGGCGTTGTGTGAACCATGCTTTTGTTATAAAAGGAGAAGGGGGGGGGCACTTATGTTCTGCTCAGGGGCCTAACCAGAGTCATTTGACCCCCTTGTTTTTCCTGTGAGTTGAGCTGTGAGTCAGTATGGCGTGTGTGGCAAAGAGTACGCAACAGATTGCTGTTGGCCCTAATAAGCGCTGTACCGTTGAACCATGTGGCTCAACTGACAGCTTTTACACGTCCCATAAAGAGCAGCTATGGAAAATTCAGGACCTGTTTATACCCACTGGGGAAAACGTGGCCTGTCGTATCGGGTTTCAGGCTGTTTCAGTTGAAGTGTGGTTTGAGTTGGGTTTTATTTCTATCCTTAAAGACATGTCTCCACATGTAGAGGGGCAAAAATTTATTGAAAAACCAAATTGGAATGGTTTGTGTCATAAAAACAGGCTCTTTTTGCCCGACTGTGATCCTTTTTCACGACCGAATCCCTAAAGGGACACTAGGAATAAATAAAAACTTTGCATTAGATGCTGCCGTAAAGCCATCTGGTGAAATATATGAGCAAACAGCTAAGAATGGTGACTGACTGCCTCCTCCTTTATGTATCCTCAGCCCTCATCCACTCCTCCTTTCAGACACGCACTGAACAACATACACAGAGATGACCTCAGAGTTAGTCATGTTGGAGAGACTCAGTCAGCTGGCAAGTCTCAGCTGTGTGCTCCTGATCTCTGTTATGTTATGTGGTGTGTTTGTTTGGTGGTGCTTCCTGTTTGGAGCCATTAGTCCTTTAAGGAGGACTTCAATGCAAGTCCACCCACCCCCCACCCGACTTCACTGGCTGCTTTCTCCCGTGCACTCAGCCAGATTACAGCTGCCTTGAGTCGTCCAAGCCGCATGCCAGCCGATCAGAGTGTACACTCTCGCTGACGGGAGACCCAGAGCGACAGTAGGTACAGCACCTGTCTGGCCCTGTGTTGTCTTTGCCTCCTCCTCCTCAGCAGTGACTTACCCCATAGAAGGAAGCTTCAACACATGTCTTTCTGTTTATAAAACCCAAACTCATCCTGTCACCTATCCTGACATATTACGTGTATCACGATTGGAAAATAAGCACACAGAAACAGAAACGTTAAAAACCATAACTTTGAGATTGATTTAAAAGTCTGTCTACGCTCACTCAGTCTCATAGTAGGTGTTTATTTTATCAACAACTTGAGGTCAACATTTGTTTTTAATTCAGCTGCCATTTTGCTGACTGAGCTACACCAAACAAGGGTATTGTGCTCGCCGTCGTACAGTGAGATTCAGAGATTGCCTTTCACAATGAATACCAATACTGGGTAGACATTCAGCTGTGAGTTACTATCCTGCCATCCCTGGAGTAATCAGCCTAAATCAAAGCTGTTGTGACAGGTTTGACTGTAAGTAGCCTAGACTTGCCCTGCCTAGCCACTGCGGGGGATTGGAGGCACCCAGTCCTCCCAGTTAAGCAATGCTCTTACATAATGCTGGAACATTTATGTTACATGAGGACACAAACACAAGTGTACTGTTACCCTATACAGATATACAGTATGGGCTTAAAGTGACTAGTGCGCTGTGTGCACACACAGCAGGCGTGTATATTTAGTACAACTACTCATTAAGGCTCTGTGTTGACAAGCTATATGTTAACAAAAATAAACCATCCAGACATCGTGCTGAACTGGCTGAGGTTGAAAGTAGCAGCATGGGGGTCATATTTCTGCTGCCAGGGTGCCACTGAGCAAGTGATGTCATTTGCTTGTGCGGTCGTCACATCCTCCCGCCCCATGGCTCCTCATAGCCAACCAGCAGCCAGCTCTGCAGGAACAGGAAGAGCCATCTGGGCCTGGTGGTTTTCTCTTGGTAGGGGTGGTGTTGTGGTGGGGACAGTGTCTCTTTTTCCCTTCGTATTTATCTCTGTCTGTCTCTGACATATTGAGTTTGTCTTGAAGTAGCTAAGATGTTAAAAGGCAATGTGTTTCTTTGAGATTAAGGCAGAACACATTAATTAACTGGGTAAGTCAAATATCCAACCATTTCTGTAAATGTACACAAAGTGGCTGAGACTCATTAACTTGTCCTCTATCGGGCAGCCGCTCTTCCACTCTAGGATTAATTATGTGACATAAGTAGATCTATGATCTGTGGGACCAGCATGCCTTGCTGAGAAACCACAAACTAAAGAAAACAAAAGCACTCATGCCTGGCACGGATGTTTAGATTATGCCTTTGTCATGCTTCAACCGTGTGTTATATTGTTGTAACTCAGCAACCATCTTGTTACTGCCAACAGTGTTGACAAAGGTGCATGTTAGTGTGATTATTGTAATTCTGCAGGATGTTTGAGGGAAGACCTTGCACAAGGAAATTCTCTCTGACCTTATAGTGAATCAACTTTCTCCCTCCTCACTCCACTGGTCTTCTTTTACGTATCCTATCTTCCTCAACCCCCCTCTTTCATTTTCTCTCCTGTCCTCTGAGTCACATCACTTCAGCTACTGTAACACCTCTGCACTTAACACCTCCACCACCACTATGTGCTTATAATATCTAGACAAAAAGAATATTGACATAAATAGAGCTAAGTTGACTTACTATCCAAAACGCAAGAAGGAACTATGCACAAGTATGACCTGACAGATTTGTCGGTATCCTTACATTGATTTCTTTTGCGGATGCTGTATATTGCTATGGAAAAGTGATGGCCGATACACACACCAGCACTGCTTTCTGAGCATGCCTACAATCATTTTCCTAAAAAATAAAACAAATATTCTTCAGTCCACGTCATGTCTGAGAAATGTGACTGAGTCACCCCTGATAGGGTTTAACTAACCTTTTTTTATTCTTCTGTGATGCTGTTTAAATATGGTGTTTATTTGCTAAATAAATATTCTAGTTGTAGATCATGAATTATGTGTATACAGTACATTGTGATGCTTCAGTTGCTAAAGAGAAGCTTAAAAAAGTTCAGCACTACTTTGATAAAAGTAAAAATGTTTCTTCATCTTCAGTTAGTCATGATAGATAACGTTTCCCTTCCCTAAACAATAAAGAAATGAAATAAATAAGCTAGTTCTTTGTCAGACTTCACTGATTTGCTACAACAGGTTAATGTTACTCTTGACAGACAGTCTAGATTGACACTGAAGAGGCTGGGATCCTCTTCATCTGTTAAGGTCTGTTACCAGACACCGTACAGTGTTATGTAAGCCACCAGCACTCTAATCAGGTTCATACACCTGACCGACACCCAACACACACACATCTCACCTGTTTCCGTGTTTTCCATACTGTGTGGTGTAGTGCTAAAAGTGCTCGGGTTAGAGGATATGCCTTAAATTTTACATCTGGCCGTCGTAAGCCCAACAACCAACAACTGCAGATGTATTTGAGCAGGTGTGAGTGTGTGTTTGTGTACCCCTGAGTTTAAGCCGGGCATGTTTGCTTTGTTGCAAAAAAAATAAATGAACCCCACAACCCGCACAAATTGTCAAGAAAGGAAGTATTCTTACACAATTTCCTTATTAAACAGAAAAATACAACCGTACTTCTGAATTTCTGCTTCAGCTCGGCTTGTTAGCTCATCGTAAAACACATTCAAACGGCACCAAAGCCATCTTCTTCCCACTGTTCCAACAATCAGCAACAAATCCTTAATCTACAGAGTTCAGTGTGAAAAGATTCTGACTCTACAGCTGTTTTTCCATACTTGGTGCTCTCTGATACTCTGTGGTTGTCACTCATTCTTTGGAGGCAAAATAAAATGACAAAAATCTTGGTCAGGTCTCCCAACCCTAAAAAGTACCATAATAGATTATTTAGAGTCTAAATTTCTGATAACAGTATGGAGAGAGAAAGGGCAAAAAAAAAAGAAAGCTGGTTGAAGAATCTTAAGAAATGTTCATGTGCTTTCATAGTGAGGGTTATCACTAACACTGATTAATCAAGAGACATCTAATATCTTCCAGTTAATTTCCATAAATCTCTAATGTGAGCTATTCCTTTAAAGTAATAGCATCATGGTTGCACATACACACACACACACACACACACACACACACACTCCCACTTTGTTAACGCAGAGTACCTCAGGGGCCCATCGTGGCAGCGTGAAGCACATTGTTTATTAACAACAGTGTGAGGTTAAGTTAATTTGAGACTCATCCCAACTATCCCCTTTCCTTCTCTCCATTGTCTCATCTCGTCGTTTTCAGGCCGACAGCCGGCAGTTCCCCCATCACCCCCAGCACTGCTTCATCCTCACTACAAACCAGTTGACAGTCAGTCTCTCCCGTTTAACTGGGCTAATGTCCTCCTTTTCCCCTTGACTCAGCAGATCTTAAGCGGTCAGGTTTTTGCTTTTCCTGTGCAGTTAATGAACGCTGTCGTTGAATTTGGGCGCGCAGCTTACGAACTTTAAGGTAAAGGTGCTACAGTAAATGAAAAATACAAGCAAGCACAGGGCCGTTGGCCTTTTTCTGGCGGATGAATCATTCGTTACAGCTTAACCAAGAATAACACAAAGTTCTTTTTTTTTCCCCTAGCTGTGTCTGGCCTTGTGCTTCTCTGTCCCGAGCGGTTTGATCCAGTCACTGACCACCTCGATCTGCCTGCGCCACAAGCTGACACACTTTTCACGCTGGCCTCGGAGCTACACTGCTCCGGTTGCTCAATTCGGACTCCCCTTTCATGAAATTGGCATGGGGAGCAGAGGATAGGTCAAAGGCCCGTGCATTCATGTCAGACAGGGTGGCTCCGGTTACACAGAGAGGCTGGATTGTCCTACTGCCCCAGTGTCCTGTAGCTAGCAGCAGTCGGCTTGCTGAAATTGAAACTGGTATAGTAAAGATTAAGTGTCCGATGATGCTGCCTTTAGAGAAGATAAGATTTGGTCGGGGAGACCCCATCCATGCACACAGTTAAGTTTAGTAGCCTACAAATAAGTAAGTGACTAAAAATAGGAGGATAAAATGATCAGCTTTAACATTGTCATCCTCAGACTCGTCACGTTGTTGTCGCCTTCTTGCCAGTGTACCTGATATAATATTGCGCCCTCCCGACATTGTGACGTCTCTGTGAAATCATCCAATCTAAAATGAAAGTTAGTAGCTATAGTGTACATTGTTAAGGTTAAATCAGCTGTACTGAGGCTTTGTAAATCCCACTTTGCTCACCTTGCCCAGTACTCACTCCACTCCATATTACATAACAGGTATTTGTTAGACAATGAGTTTGCAGAGGACCACTCTTGTCTGAATAACAGGCTCCGGGGGCCCGGCTACAGTGTATGCAAGTGAGGTCAGAAAGGGCACTGTAGAGGGTACAACAAGCCTCAGGTCACTGCTTCTGATGATAATCCCTCTGGCGTTTCAGGAAAGATGAGAGGGAGATCAGGAGAGAGAGAGGTGTGATAAAACAAGTAAATGTCACAAGCGCGTGATGTATACTCTACAAATATGCCTACCTCATTGTTTTAGTGTTTCTGAATCCTTATATTAGTATTCAGTGTGTCTTTTTTTTAATCTGAGGAAAGTTTACAGGATATATAATTATTTTTTTCAGCTCCACTCTGCTTGCATTTACTCAGCCTAATGCATTTACACCTGGAAGCTGCCCAGTGCAGCAAGTCTACTTCTTTTAGCTACCGAGCAACTCATCTGAATAATGGGGGGGGGGGGGGGGTTTAAGTACCTTTCTCAAGGACTTCAGTTGCTATGGTCCTTGAAGATGAAGAGAGCACACTGTATTTCATTCCTAACCAAGAACATCCCAGCAGGGTTGGGAATTTAAAATTTACATCTTTGCTGTCAGAAGCTGGCAGAGAGTACGCAGGTGTCTGCAATATCATCTCATTTTGACGGTCCTGTACGGTTAAAGGTGTGCTACTTAACTGAAATCAGCTGGCATAGTGTGCGGTTGCAGTGGCGCAATCCTACAGACTTTTTTTTTTTTTGCACTCCTTCAACCTCGCTTACCTAACTGTGATAGGCGACCATTGTTACCGGTGCTTTCGTTACACAGTAGTGACCTAATACTGCAAAGGAGCTGTGATTTTAAGAGGGATTTGTGTGCATGAACTCAACAAAAGTTTGCTGCAGTAAGCGTGGGTGTAAAGTAGATGACCTACTAATGCTGCGTATTCAGCTATATGAGGAAATATGCCTCCCCCCGCCCCCCCTCCTCAGTAGTCGTGCAAAAAGATGTACAGGAATTTGTCTGCTTATCAAAAAGATGTCAAGAAAAGCAGAGACATAGACATTTCAACAACCAAAGCTTAGTCACTGACAGACATAACATAGCTCTCTGAAATCAGGTCCTAGGTCAGCTGGAGCCTTGAGTTTTTCCACATCAGCTGAGACGAGTTTTGTCTGTCAAGTGGTTACACCTCATGATGAAAAGTTTTTGTCCCCCCCCCCTTCTCCAGAGGCTCACAGCTTGTTTACCATGTGACTTCACTTGTATGCGAGTTGTGCGGCGTCCAAACAACAGCTCTGTTTATGGCTGACAATGATGGGTGTGAGAGAGAGAGAGAGCGAGAGAGAGGGCAAGGTGGTGTGTCAGTCTGGGTCGAGTGTGTGTGTGAATTGTTTGTTGGCAGTGGGAGAATAATAGCCGCTGAGTTCACAAAACAGAAGAAGGGTTCTCCTCAGCCTGAACTGTACTGACGCCTCTCAGCCAATCAGGGCTTGTTGCTAAGTGTGCCGTGAATCTGCCCCTTTGTGTTGCAGAGTGGGAGAGAGGGACACACACACACACACACACACACACACACCTCATAGACTCAAAGTTCGTAAGTTTTGAAGTAACGCTTCAGTTAATCAGGTGGCAGGAAGCTGGAAAAGTTTTGAGACTCAAGAACAACATCAGAAACCTTGACTACAACTAATCTTGTTGGTACTAAGAGGACACAGTCCAAAGTTTGTTTGCTTGCTTTGCTGATAGCTAACTTAATAGTATAATTTAAAAGATCAGCGTCACCCAGCCTGTTATCAGTCATTTAAAACAAATGTGTTTAATCAAACTGAATCTGGATCAGCTCTTAAACTCTTCACAGCGATTCTTGCCGTTCTTTACAGTACTCTGCCAAAAACATACCAGTTTCTTGGCAGGCTTCCCCAGCGCTTCCAGTGTATTTCAATGCTGTAACACAGGGCAGACAAAAACAGGAAAGGTGAGCTGGCAGTGACGCGTGATTCGCGTTTTAAAAACTCACTGGAAACACGGCCGACCCTGTTATGACAATTGAAATTTAGCATTAATCCTCTGCTGCTTTGCCACAGGGAGGGTGAAGAGAGACACAAACACTCAGACACACTTGTGGGAAAAAAAAAATACACACTGACACACACACACACAAGGCGAGTGTGATTACCAGCAGCTTAACAGACACAACAGACGGTCTCAGTGTGAAATACAAGGACATGGTATACTTTCAGGCATGCTTTAACACTAAACAATCATATGCTGTATATACCCAGTGCACGCCATGCACACCCCGGGCCGAGCGCATTAACTGTCTTCAGACTCTTTTCTCGTCAAGCTCACTGTCACGCACAAAGACGCAGATAAGTGCAGCTCATTCCTACACACAGACACTCTTCAATCACCGTGACGGGAATGTTTAACACAAGGTCTCTGTTGCCTTGGTAACACTTGCACTTGCCCCCCCCCCCCCCCCCCTTTCTTCCCTGGTCAACAGTTGTGATCATTGATCACTGTTCAGCAGTGCTCCCAGGTCAGTCAGGTCTGTGCTTTACTCATTTTACACTGGGACGTAAAGGATTGTCTCAGAGACGGTGCCACAGCACCACTGCTCAGTTAATTAATGAATTAAATGAAATCCTTTTGCAGTTTCTGTAACAATATTGAAACATTTAGCACCCCCATAGGTGTGGGTGTGTTATCTGAATTTATCATTGTAGGCAGAATATTTGCTAAACATTCTATCATTAAAATGTGATGTTCAGCTACTTGTCTTTAGCTTGCGACCATCTGCCTGCTAAAAATGTATCAGCTGTACCTAATTAAAATTAATTCACTTTTGGGCATCACTTGCCTGTTACATATTTTTTGACATGGCAACTTCCGTACACGATACGCTTAAAGTCGTAACGCTTTTGCTAAGACAGCTGACTACATAAATAGAGACCAGACTTCTCCTTGGTTTGGTGTCAAAAATGGTGACTGTTTTTTTTTTCTGCCCTTCAAAAAACATTTTGAGGAACAAAAAAATACCAGACGATAGCGATGTTTGGTCATTTGTTTGTTTTAAACAGCTTACGTCAGAGCTGTGTGTGTGTGTGTGTGTGTGTGTGTGTGTGTGTGTTCATTGCAACCCTCTTGCTTTACCCTCTCCTAGCATAAAGGAGAAACTGCGGTTGCCGTGAAACAACAGCCTATCTAGAGCCAGTGTTTAGTTTGTCCATTGTGGGATACTGTAGAAATATGGCAGTTGCGCTGCCATGGCAGACTTCATGGAAGAGCAACTGTAGATATAAACAGCTCATTCTAAGGTAACAAAAACATAATAGTTTTAATTTTCAGGTGATTATAGATCAATGAAAACATTTATGCATCATATTTTCTTTGTTATTTATATATTTTGCAAATGCAGCTTTAAATCTTACACATTGGACTTTCTAGGAAGCTGTAAGCACAGTGTAAGCTTGGGACAAAGTGCTGGATGTTAGCACAAACACACAAAATGTTAAACGAACAGAATTTGCATCGTAATTGATCGTAATTGATAGTTATGTCAATGAATACTCGTTATGGAGTGTATCGCTTACCTGTTACAGGATTCTACATGTACACATTCATATGTACATGAAGCACATGGCTGTACATACTGAGGGTGAGACTGCTCGCTCTGATGTAGTTAGTGGTCTCCATACTTTCAGGATGCACGGCACGTTTGGAACCGCATGAGTTTGGAGCGCGTACTTGAGAAAAACATAAGCAAGCAGTTGTAATCTTTCAGATATATAGGGAAAAGAGATACAGTTTAGTTGGCGTTGCAGACCAGCTGGTCTCCAAATATAGTCGGTCAGACTGCAGAACTGGCCATGGGACAAAAAAGACGGCATTGCAAACAATTCCCAGGGTGTTGAAATGCATTGCCAGGGTTGCTGACACTTCGAATCTGCCACCTGTTTTGCTATCGGCTCATTTGAATGCTTTGAAAATGGATATGTGCTTATATGGTCTCGGTATCACCACACAGTGGACATCAGGCAGCCTTCAAAAGCCAAGCCCAGTGGTGGATTGTAGAGGAGTGCCACATTCTGTCATTTGCAGATAATGTGTGTCGTCTGTGCTATCCTCTCAGAAGAGGGTGGTACTTGCGCATTAAATGGCTAGCTTAGCCTACTAACTATAGTGCGTAGAAACCAAAGGAGCACAGAAATGGCATACGTGTCTGCATTTAGGCAAGTAACTTGTGCCCATTGGAACTTTTCTCACAGTCCTGCAGTTATTTTTAGCACTCCATAGTGTGTGACTTCAGCCATTCACCACATTAGCCCTTTTTGAACATCTGGCAGACACCACCACAAAGTCATCAAATAGTTGATTGTAGAAATCTGCACTTTGAAATCACACACAGAGAGATAAACAGAAAACGGGAGCTACCAAGTTGTGTCTATATTTATCTCACTGGGGGCTGCAGAAAGGAGATTTAGCATGGAGGAACTGTCAGTGTAATCTCACATTCAGTATATTCATCATAGAAGTTGCAGCCATGTGTATATACGAAGATTCCTCACTCAGATTCGAGTGATTTTTGTCTCTGTAATCTTCCTGAGCCTAGTCGAATTAGACGAGTATGATGTTATGTAGCACTAAACGGGGCATCGTCTCCATCATGTTGTATTTCGAGGTGACTGTAAGCATGCATACATCTTCAGTGCTTTTGATTCTTTTCAAGCCCCACACAACAGAATATGACCTTTTTTTTTTCAGTACGAGCACAGCTGAACTAGAGTTAAATTTAGATTTGTTTCTGTTTCTGCTTCCTCTGCCTTTGCACAGTTCAAGGGATTTGACACAGTTTTGTCATTTTGTTGAGCAACTTGGGGAGCAATTAGAAGTCATTTGTTTGATGCTGATGAGATTCCTGCTAATGCAAGTGAAGCAGAACAGTCGAAGGGTTTGTCATAGTATGAATTAAAATTGCGTACATGTAACATACATGGGTTTAGAGCAGTCTAAAAATGCATGTCTATCCAAGTTCATATTTGATTATTGATTATGTAGTTTTCCGCCAATGGGATTTTTTTTTTTCCAATTTTTCCCATGTTGTAAACAGTTGTCGTTGTTGTCGTTAGCCCATCGACCAATCGGACGCTGTGTTTCTGACATTTTTCATTTAAGTGGAATAACATGAAATTGCAGGGATGACAGTAATTTACACAGCCCCGCTTTAGGCATCACACTAACACGATATTGAGGTCATCCAGTTAACGTCACAGCCTTACTAAAAGTGCAGAATTTTTTTTTTTTTACTTTGAGTTGCTTCCCATCGAGGACATCCGGTGCTGTGCCTGATCAGAACGAGCAAGGCTGAACCTTTTACAGTTTGATTCCATTCAGACGTACCTGGATATCATTATGTGTTAAGCTGACACACCCCAGCGAGCTCAGCAGACTGATTGGAAATGCATTTAACATACAGCCTTCTGGCGTGCTTGTTATCTGGAGTCTGCAGGTCCTAAAGTAAAAATTCATGCATCTTTCAAAAAGACAGAAATCTTAAGAGCACCTCGGGTGTCCCTGCTGCATTGTTTGTGCAAGAAGTGTGTCCAGTTACACAAACCTTTGTTCTGTTCTGTTTTATTATTCATTCTTCTTTAGAAAATACGTCAGCCCCACCGGAGCAGTTAGGACCTTTAACGTCTTGCTCAGGAGAACCTCAAAACTAGCTGTGGACAGTTATTTATTTACTACACGTCCAACACTTGAACTGGAAAAAAAGCTGTTACAAGTGTACTACTCTTCTTTAAATTGCTTTTTTTTTTTTTTTGTCACACATTGAAGTTGATTTGAATATTGGATTAAATAAACTCCTCTTCTTGTCTGTCCTAATATTTTCCTGTGTGCCTTGTTAGTCTGATTCTGTAGCAGTCACTTGAAGCACAAAACAAAAATGAACAAATCCCCCACAGCCAAGTCACGATTTGTTCAGTTTTGTAGTACAACAGTTCAAAAGTGGCTTTAGACATTCAAATTATTTTCTGGAATGGATTTGTCCCCAGCGATCTTCCAAATAGTCACATACGGTCACGTATGGCCTTGATATTAAATCTGTTTTTTTTTCTGTTTCTGTCCTGACATTCAGAAAAATTACATCAACTTACATCAACTGAGCTGATGCAAATCCCACCTAATTTGCTTCTTCTCTCTCTCTCTCTCTCTCTCTCTCTCTCTCTCTCTCTCTCTCTCTCTTTTTTTGGGGGGGGGGGTTTCTGCCAAGGTTTTGAACGCTTGCATGAAATCCGACGTGACAGACAGCTAACTGAAAACAGCGTCAATATGACTTCCTGTTTGGCTTTTAAACGAACTGCGCGTGTTTCCTATCTGCCCTTTAGACTACTCGTCTGTCTCTCCCAATATCTGCGTAGGCCTTCTGTCTCTCTCCTTATGACGTATATCTCATCTCTCCCCCGGTCCCTGCCCTGCAGTATATTAGCTCATATTGTCTTTGATAACCAGTAATCCAGCTATAGGTGACCTCATCAGTGTTGTGTTCCCACTGAGACTTTGATCTGTTACTCTTTTCTTTTTTTTTCCTCTCATCTGCCACTGGCTTTTTTCTCCAGTCCACCAGCACAGACGAATCACTAATGAGGAAAGACTACCAAGACTCCAGCGGTGCTCTCTGCTTCACTGAAATGAAACGTGGTCATAAACAAATGGCACATACAGTAAAGAGAGCTGCGCTGGCTGAGCAGAGGAGGATGGGAGTGGTTTTATGCCTTATGGGTACTTACACAGCATTCAAATTAGCTGTGAGTGTATGTGTTTGTGCAGAGCAGGGTAGCCCTTTGGTAATAGAGAGAGGGCTAGCCACGCAGTGACTGTGTGGCCACAGTGCACGTATTAATGGATCAGCTTATCTGACTTATCTCACTTGCAGTCTCTCCGTCCTTTATGTCCATCATCCTGTCTGTCTCTCCGTTAAGACGGACACTCTGCCGCACGCAAAAGTACAAACTGATTCAATCCGTAAGCATCGTAATCTTTTGAACAAGGCACTGACATGTTTGCCTCCCTGGCGGGCCTTAGGTAATGATGAATCACACCAAAGTGTGTGTCAGCGTATACCACAGTGTGTTTACACTGAACATAGTCCTGGCTGCCGAGGCTGAACGCTCCGCTCTTATCCTGGAGGCCTTTTTCCATCCCACATGACTCTATACTGATCTGTTGGCCTGAGGACACGGAGACAGCTGAGAGGTGTGTGTGTGTGTGTGTGTATGCACGCATTACAGGCCGTACCAGCCGATCTGTAGGCGGGGCTCCAGCTGCACTTGGTGGCAGGCGGTCACAGGTCTAATAATAAGAAGGCTGAATCTAAATCCGACCTGTTACATAATTCAAATCACACATTATCAGAGACGGAGGAGAGGTCACACTCGCATGGAAAAGAAAAAAGATCAGCGTTCCATTGTGTGTTATGTATTTGGGTGTGGGTCCATAAAGTGCAACATGTATCCGCCAAGCCTCTTATTGAGACAGTAGTGGGCCTAAACCTGATTATGTTTTCTGTTTGCATTTCTCCAGCAATGCTAGTAGTTGCTATGGTGCTTCTCTAACTGAATGCAAGGGCGCCAGTGGAGTTTACACACAGATCTGAAAGGAAGAGACTAAAATCACATCACGTAGCACGCAAGACAAATAGGAGAAATAGGGCAGACATTTGTTTATTTAAAAAAAAAAAAAAAAAGAAGTATAAATTAATGAGAGACAGATTTTAAGCGATGGAGAGGCAGGAATGAATTGGTCACGGTCCGCTAGAAAAAAGAGGAGGAGGGGGAAGCAAAAGGCAGGATTGAACATCGAGCCCCGCGTTTAAGGTTTACTGATTGGTAAACAACGCAGATTGTTGCAGAAATTCCCAAATGATATTAACCATTTCCACCAAGGGATTTAAAATGTCATATCCTGCATCAAGCTGAAACAAGCTTCTGTTTGTTTCCTCGATGATTTAAACAGATTCGTTTTTGAAGCGGTTAAAAGGGGACAAAAGTCGATGTCAGCTCTGTAAACGTGCTTCTGTGTGTCGAACGCATCTCTCTCTCTTTTCATGTCCATAGGAAGGTTTTCTTCTTCTTCTTCTTCTCAGCCTTTTTTTTGTGTTGTCCTGCATCCTGATCAGATCCTAGCTTCCATTTAAGCTGTGTCTTTTGTGTGTGTGTGTGTGTGTGTGTGTGTGTGTGTGTGTGTGTGTGTGTGTGTGTGTAGGCTTCATAGGAATGTTCTATTCAGGCATGACGCCCTAAAGAATGACAGCTCTCATTCTATGCGTACGCAGGCTGGGCCCCTTAACCAAAGCCTCCATCACTGGTCCTTTTGTCCTGCGCTGCACGTGTGTGCGTGTGTTGCTGCATGTGTCGGTGTATGCTTGTATGTTTTCAGCTGGATTGTCTGTTTGCTGCTGGTGTGTCTGTTGGTGTCCATGTGTGTTTTTGGGCTGTGTTTTCCTGGGTTTGCCTTTCCAAGAAAGCAGTCATCTGACACTTGCTCTGCACACATGCTTAAGGGCAGTGTATACGTTTTTGTGTGTGTGTGTTTGTGTGTGTGCTCAAGGGGGTATGTGTAGCACACCGTTTCCCAGAGGCTGTTTTCTGCTCCTCCCTTAATCACCCCTTTCCTCCTTCCCTTCATCCATCCATGTCTCTTTTACCCTCCTTGCCTCTCTCATGGAGCGTCGCCTTTAGCCCAAATCCCCTGATAGCACTGACAACTGGAACCTTCCCCCATTGTGGATTGGGAATATACCTTAACAACAGCCCAGTACTGTATATTTATCCAGCACATTCAAGCCAGCCGTCGTTGTAAAGGTGATGGACTCTGTGACCTTGAGTCTTGACTTCTGTCATAAATTTTCTCCCTGTGGTCTGTCTCTTGCTCCCTTTTGTTCAAGCCTTTCCCTATCGCAGTCCATAAAGAAAAGGACCCCGCATATAGCCTCCCTCTTCATCTCTTTCACCCTGCGCTTATTCAGCCTACAGCTGGCTAACAGACCCCCACCCACCCCTCCTTTGCACCCTCCCTCCCTCCCTCCCCTCCTCATGTTTTGTGTTGGACTGCGCCTCTCTCCACGTGCAGCAGCAGCTTAAAGGCATGTAGGAGGAGTTCCCTGAGAGCAATGTGCGTGACTGGCTGGCTGGCTGACTGCAATACGTACACGCACACACACACACACACATGCAGCACCAGCTCGTAGCTCACACTTCTGCAGAGCCAGCTGAGAGGGACTCTGATCTAGCCAGCCTGACTCTGGTGGGAGGAGGACAGGCTGTATGTGTATGTATGTGTATGTGTGTGTGTGTGTGTGTGTGTGTGTGTGTGTTTGTACTTCTAGCCTTATGAGGGCCTGATATCCTCGAATATGATTAAAACACACAAATTATCCACACAATTGTGACCTAATATTTGCTCGACTCCAATTTAAAACGAAGCCAGGAGGGAGGGCTCGGGATTGTAGGGCAGGCAGCTTCTGTGCGTCAGTGTTTTTGCTCGTGTGCTGTAAAGGAAGAAAGCTGTGATTCTCAGAGCTGTTGTGTATCAGCTGACCTCCTGTGGGATTCTGGGAGTTTTCTCTGGAGGAGTGCAGGAGAGCTAAGACAGGCTCTTCAACCTCCTGCTAAAAATACCCCTACTTTAGATTTAAGCTTGAATTACAACACAAACAGAGCATGAGTTTGTTAATTTTGTTGTGGCAGGAAACAAAACCAATGAGCCACAGCTACAATTCAGTGGCATCTGACTGTTGACCTAATACATAACAGCCCCCATCATGCCGCTTATAAAAGCTGCTATAAATGTAGTTATTATGAATAATAATGTACAATAAAGTGGCTGAATGTGAGCTATTATTATTTTTTACAGTCACCTGTGTCCTTCTGCTTCTACATAATAGTTAAAGTCTTGTGGTTGGTTCAGGGGAGAAATAGCTTAGGCCTGAATGGTGAAAGGTTGATTCGGCTTTTTGTCCTGCCATATCCTGGGCACCCCGCCAACCCCCACCCAACCCCACCCTGGCAAATTTGGTGTAGCACCAGGTGGTGCAGCATAACTCTATTATTTTTATTCATTACTGGTCTGGTTGAGTTTTGTTTGCAAATGCTTTGTCAGTGAGTGTGAATGACGTCTGTTTCCATACGGCCTATACTTGAGTGTGTGTGTGTGTGTGTGTGTGTGTGTGTGTGTACTGTATAAGAGAGAGAGAGCAGACAGTGTGTGGCTTCACCCCTCAGCTCAGCTGACATGGAAGATCTAAATATATTCATTTGAAGCAGCCAAACTGGAAAAGTTGTGTCATTCAGAGCCTTCCCCCACACCCCTTCCCTAAACAAGTCTTTCCAGCCAAAGTTAAATAGCCACATCCACTTATGTAAAAACCTAAACAAAGACTTCAAGACGTTCACGTGCTCATCGTGTCAGTAAAGGCGGCTCAACACAAGCCGCATTTCTTTCTGCGTCTGTCATAGATAAATGAGCAGTTCACCTGATACACTCCCCCACTTGTTTCCTTGTTTACTGTTTAGATGTGAAGCGAAAGAATATATGCTGACCCCCGTGTGTCTCTCTGCCTTGTCTAGATGCAACGGAGGAGTTTTTCGAGTACGACGCCGAGGAGTTCCTGGTGTTCCTGACCTTGCTCATCACAGAGGGAAGGACACCAGAATATTCTGTGAAAGGCAGAACCGAGGGGCTGCACTGTCCACCGGCCCAGTCGGCCATGCCACCTCTTCACAAGCACGAATGCAGCGACAAACTGCCCCAGGTAGCACACGTGTACACGCAAAGGAGAACTGTGTATTTTTCTCTAATTTTACAAAGACAGCTCGAACACAGCACCCACTGATTCACTGCAGCCTCTGCAGAGAAGAGCAGATAACATTTTAAATGAATATTTCTCCTAAAGATGGAGTATTTGAACATTTCACTAGAGACATATTTGTGCCTAAACCTAACCAAACCTTAACCACAGTGGTGTAATGTCAGAAAACGGTTGTTGAATCTCAACTAATAATGTCTAAAACTGTCTGTAGGTGGACAATCCAAGTAAAGTGTTATTTATACTTTACTTGGATTGTCTTTATATAGCACATATACAGTAAACATCCAAGGTGGAAGGTGATTTTTAATATTGTGAACTGAGATGTGACCTAAATAAAATCACTGAGAGATCCAGCTCTAAGTGAGGCTCCTTTAGGGTCCCATCTGCTTTGCCCCTAGATTTCAAGGTCCTGATGTTGACATTCACTAATGAGCACTAACCCTCCACCTTTTATCTGCGGGTGTGTGTGTCCAGTGTCGGCAGGCAAGGCGAACCCGTTCAGAGGTGATCCTGCTTTGGAGGAACAGCATCCCCATCATGATTGAGGTCATGCTCCTGCCAGACTGTTGCTATGGTGATGAGTGCCCCCCGAGTGACCCCATCAGCGACCCGGTCATCAAACAAGATGCTCTGCTACTGGAGAGATGGACCCTGCAGCCAGTTCCAAGACAGTAAGGCACACGCTTGCGATCTTAACTGTTTAAACATGGTCAATGCTAGAAAAGTGCACGTTTGACAGCGTCTGCAGGAGATGATGTTCACACAAAGGAGACTGTGTTCACCAACTTAAGGTCAGCAGAGGTATATAGTTGTATATTTACACAAATAATCCTTTCACGTACCCTGTGCACTTTGACACGAGGTGAAAGGTCCTTCAATGTATACAGTATATACAGTGCCTGTGGTGTGGGCAGGGGTGCTTAAGTGAGTAGCTTTTAAGTAGCTTATACAGGGTTCACCAGCAGGCCTATTGCACATTAACATGGGTCGTAGCGGTCGTGCTAGTACTATAGCAACAAAATATAATAACTTCTCACAAGGTAAAAGGTTTTAAAATGGGCAGGGGGTCCGAAAGTGTCACACAGTTTGAGATAAATTACTAATCTGAGAGGCAGATGGTTTAATATCACACCTATGGCCAAATGGCTGTATCTGCAGAAAACACATGTAGCGACCTCCCAGGACAGGTTTGAGTGTTTCTGTAATAACATTGTAAATGTGTCAAATTACACCAGAGAGATGACGAAGTTTCATTTTCTACTAGATCCAGAGACGTGCAAAGGCGAAGGCTTAAGAAGTAAAAGTAATAAAAATGCTAAAGAATGAAATGTGAAATGAAATATCTGGCTTGGTACTTCGAGGGTTAATTAGTCTTGCAAATTGTCCCACTTCCCTACTCACATGTGTAGAAACAGAGAACACTGTGTCTGAAAAACACACACACACACACACACACATCCTTGAACTGTTTTCTCATTAACGTGGCATACTGGCACATTTCCACCTTCTTCTTGACTGTGTTTTTAATAGAAGCGGCGACCGCTTCATTGAGGAGAAGACCCTGCTGTTGGCTGTCCGCTCCTACGTCTTCTTCTCCCAGCTCAGCGCTTGGCTCAGCGCCTCCCATGGCATCGTCCCCAGAAACATCCTGTACAGGTCAGACATAACACTCACTGAAGACTTTGACACTGGTGGGCTCAAGGTTTTTCACTGAGGCTGTCGGATACCAGATTATTAAAGCTGCAGGAAGAATTGAGGGAACTTGATAAAGTTACGTCCTTTTCAAAGATATATAGGTATAAATCTTTTGTTTTGTGCTGTTTTTCAAAAATCAAATTAGAGGAAGTAACACTGAATCCCTCGAGGCTCTGACAATTCCTGGATATTTTAAGATGGAACAGTTAACAATGGCGTGTTGATTGAATCTCTCCCTGTCGAACAGGATCAGTGCTGCTGATGAGGAGTTGGTGTGGCAGTTCTCCCAGCCGCCTTCAGAGCACATTTTCCCCGTCCCAAATGTATCCCACAGCGTCGCGCTGCAGGTTCGTGTCCAGTCGCTCCCACGCCAACCCACCTACCCCACTCTGGCCTGCAGCATCCACACTGGCCTGCCTCCACTTTACAGCAAGACCCCAAGCCTCAACCCGAATTTCAACAGCCATGGTGGCTTGCCCACCCACAAAAAGAGCCAGGACCCCAGCAAAGACAACCACCTTCAAAACTCTAACATGTACAGCAAGAGCTCCAACTCCATGTCAGGCCTTCTCCTCAACGGATTGCCCATTCCTAATCTTCCCATCAACAACATCCCCATTAATAGCCTCCCCCACACTGCCGTGCCACCTCCCTACATCAAGAAGAGCCAGGAGCCCAGTGAAGACCATACGTATCAGAATGGAGAGCTTCCGCAGGTCAACATCCCCCAACGTCAGAGCTCTCCGCTGTTCCACAGGTCCTCTCACTCCCCCACGCCACCCCGTGCCCACTCCCCCTCTCCGCTCCCTACAAGTAAAGCAGGGAAGTGGCTGTACTCGGCTCTCAATGGCTCATCTGACCCCACACAAGTAGAGGACTTTGGGTCTGGCACCAACAGCAGTGACAGGTTAAAGGGACCCATCCCTGAGCCACTTAGAGCTTTTAAAAATTTCTCCCTGGCAGAGCCACCCCGCTGTCCCTCCCCGAGGCCCACTGCAACCGAGACAAACCCCCTGATTGGCTCCCTGCTGCAGGAGAGACAGGAAGTTATCGCCCGCATCGCACAGAGGCTCAACTTCTGCGACCCCACAGCACCGCCACTCCCTCCCGGCCTTTTTG
Organism: Protonibea diacanthus; assembly: GCA_028641955.1. Lineage (NCBI taxonomy): Eukaryota > Metazoa > Chordata > Actinopteri > Sciaenidae > Protonibea > Protonibea diacanthus. The sequence goes on along the minus strand of CM053976.1, from coordinate 13,622,437 downwards.
CTTCTGACAACCCTCCCAAAGCCATGTGGGGCAGTAACCATGACGACATAACTGCCAGTAAGACCAAAGAGCCCGAGGTACCACCCTATGAGTCCGTGGGACGTGTGTGGCCCAGCCCCTTCAACACACCCGTGACTGACGCTTCTTTCAGCAAACGGGAGAGCTCCTCCCCTAAACCTGCAGCCTGCAGGAAGCTGAAGATGACTGAGACGAGAGACGCAGAGGAGGAGAGGAACGGAGAGAGGCAGAGAGAGAAAGAGAAGGAGAAAGACAGGGAGAGGGGGAGAGACAGCTCCCTGATCGCCCAGGCAGTACAAGACATTACTAGACTCATCCAGGAGAGACTGTCTGTCCCCTCTCTGTCCCCCAGACACAGCAGGAGTGGCAGCCCTCTGCACCACACACACACAACGACAGTCACACACACGGTTCGCACATACTCGCACACCACACACGTCCCACAGGCCTCATCACACACTGCCACCAACGGCTACGCCAACGGCCACATACCTAGCCACGAACCTCACAGAGGCAGCACGCACACCGCCGCCACACATGCGCCTATTTGCACAGACAAGCCCCATGTCGATCCGGGGACCGAACGCCATTCGCCCCGGGCCCAAAATGGTGCCCACTTTACACTTGAAGAACCTTCATTTAAAGGCCAGACCCACACCCAGGCTGGTCAGCGTTTACGAACTCCCGCACAGGAAAAGCTCAGAGTCAGGACACCCAGCAGCCATGAAACCCCCTCTGCCTCCCCCGTCCTTGAGAATAGCCCAAGGAATGCCCAGATCTTTAGTTGGACTTGCAATGATGCCAGCCCAGCCATGAACTGTAACATAAGCCACAACCATAGCAAGCCTCAGCCTCAGTACCAGTCCCAGATGCAGACGCAGATCTCTGCGTCAGCCCAGGCCTCCTCCACGCAGGATGAGAATCAGGCGCCTTCGGAGTCTGGATGCTTCAGCAGTCCTGACATGACTCCCCCTTCTACTGTCCTGGTAAGGGACTCTTCATTTTTCCCATGTAATTCTGAGTGAGTCCATTTATGATGAATTATTCCAGTTGTCATGTCCAGGCTTAACCGTATCACTAAAAATGAATTGTTAAACATTTTGGGAAATATGCTTATTCGCTTTGTAGCTGAGGAGATCAATACCACACTTCTGTCTGTATATGAAGCTACAGGCAGCAGCTGGTTAGCTTAGCTTGGCACAAAGACTAAAAACTAGGAAACAGCACCTGTCCAGAATTAACAAAATCCTCCTCCGTAATATCTTTAATCTTCAAAAAAGTCTCAGTGTAAAAACAGCAAGTTGTAGTTTCGCAAGAGGTTATGTGTGGGACTACTTTTTGGCAGGGACTTCTGACACCTGGGAAAAAAAGTGTAAATACATTTATCTATTATTATATATTTTATTGTGGATTATATTTTTCTCATTCCATAAGAAGAAGCCTGAGTTGCTTATTAAAGTACCGACAGTTAAGCAGTGATTAGGTAACAACAGGCGTCTCAAACTGGAAGAAGCAGGTGGGGACTGGAGTGATAATCCAGATGACATATCATTTATGACATGCAGATGATGTCAGCGTACTCGCGAGCTGCCTTAACCTCTCTCCATCTCTGTGCTCCAGCGAGCTCACAGCCCCTCCCCTCTGCGTCCCTGCAACAGCTGGAAGAAACAGAATCGTCACTCATTAGACGCCACAGCGACCAAGGCTTTCCACCCCTGTACTGGGCTGCCTCTGCTCTCCAGCCCTGTAAGAGACACACACACGCACACTCACACACACACACACACACACACACACACACATCTGTACGAAAGTCATCATGAGTTTCCACTTTGTACATTTGTTAACACTCATAAGCTCACAGTCACACTCAAACACTTAACTGACTCAGTCGTCGTCGGTGTCCGTGCAGTTGTGTCATAACAACACACTCGCTACCCTTTATTTCAAGCCATCTGAAGCATTACTCACTCAGTATATTGAGTAAGAAGTGAGCCTCTGAGTGTTTGTCATAAAGAGACTTTGAAAGATCTGGCAGGTGTTTTTTATTACTTCCGGGGCTACTGAGTTTGCCGGCCAAGGGTAACACACAGAAACACACACAGAGAGACACACACGCATACAGACACACAGGCGAGTAAAGACACGTGACTCATGTGTGCCTCACCAGCCACACTAAGTAATTTCACTGAGATTACCACACTCTTTGATTATCACAGTTTCCTGTTTTCTGAGCAATCTCTCATACAGCTCATGACACACTGTGCACAAAATAGTTATACATTCATATTCAAATCAGTTAAGCTATTTTACAACATATGAATCGTGTATAATTATGGCAATGGCTTTAAAATGTATTTCTCTTGTAACTGAAGACTCCGCTTGTGCTGTTGAGTTTCTCTCCTGCGACCTTTCAGTCCTAGATGAACAGATATCTTGTTCTTCAAATTCTAACCTATGACCGTTGCCCTGTGTTAACCATGTCCTGTGTGTCTGGCAGGTTCCTCAGAGGAAAAATCAAACAGGCTACTTTGACCTGGACACCTCTCTGGTTGGCTGTAAGGGTTTACCTTGGGCCTCTGGGAAAAGGTACACATTTTCACACCTGGGATCTTTTTTACTGTAGATACCTGACTCTAACTCAGTTTGTCCTCGAGGATAAGATTTGCATACTTTTCCATGTTTACTGACTTATTAAGAGTTAAAGGACAAAGAATTTTTTTGTTTTACAGTTGCCTCCCACATCATCTGTTTATTATAGTACCATCTGGATCAAGTTACTCATACTTTGCATCATCAAACGTGCTTACTTGTTTTTCTCACTTTGTACCATTTCAGCTCTTATTATGTATAAATGCCAGCAAAGCAAAGTCAGGTTTAGATATTTCTTTATAGCTTTTTTTTTATTGTATTTAAAGTTAAATTATTATAATTAAAGTTAGTTTACTGCCGGTGTTAATCAAGCTGTCCAAAGCTTATAAGGGATCTATAATAGAGAGCAGATTACCACAGCTGCCATATTTAAACCCCTAACGCTGACATGACCTTGGATCAGCTGTAGCTTTTCGAGGTATTGTCTGCGTGTTGTGAGATCAGACAATAAAAGCGTTGTTCCTGGCGGTAAGGTTAGGTCAGCCGTTCTGCTGACTATTCCTCTCACGCTGCCACCTGCTGAAGCTCTGCTGTACTGTGACTGCATCTACAATCACACACATTCTGCTCAAAATGGCAGACAGACACAGAGCTTCATGGCACTGCCTACACGCAGCAGATGTGGGTGGTAGCTCAGTGCTGCTTTTGATAAAGCAGATGTTTGAAGAGTTTGGCCTTCGGGGTGGAAAGTTCTGGTCAGTTTGGCTAGTAAAGGCCATCATCAGTCTTATTTCCGATTCCGTGTATTCTCTTTTTTTTTTTTTTATATTATTATAGAAAATTTGCTTGAAAAATATGAGACTGAATTACTTTGTATATGTGACCAGTGTAGATAAGCACCAGTAACAAACATTCCAAGATGGCTGATATCGCCTTTGTTTACTCACAAATAGCGTTCGGTCTTCTGTCTCACCCTCGATCCAGGTCTTTTCATACATACCAGGAATACCTGTCATGTCAGCATCTTAAGATGCTCTTTCACACCCCATACCTTGAAAACAAGTTGCTCAAGTGTGTGTATGTGTGTGTGTTTTTTAACCCTTCAGGGTGTGTCCAAAGAGAGAGGGGTACACAGATGAGTCACAGCAGCTGTTCAGTGCCAGTGCTCCACCTGCCAGTCTCAGTCTGCTGGGAAACTTTGAGGTATAACACACAAGCACACACACACACACACACACACAGAAATATGTTTTTCATCCAGCTTTTTATGAGAATAGCGTACTTCAACTCCTGCCAGTTTCCATCCCTAAATAATGCAGACAAACCCGAATGCTCACAAAGGGAATCAATTTGGCTGCCAGACTTTGTTAAAGTGCAAAATCTGGACTAGCTGTCACGTAGCAGCTCGTACATTTTGACGGCTAACTTTGTGTTTTCCTTTTTTAAACGATGACCTAATCCTTTACCGGATGAAAAATTTAGTTTCTGTCCTGAATTAGTCAAAGGGTAAAAGCTGAATGAAGTCTCCTGTGAGTAAAATTATGGAGGAAAATAAAAGAATTGACCTGTTTTCTCCAGGAGTGTGTGCTGAATTATCGCCTGGAGCCTTTAGGATTAGTGGAAGGTTTCACAGCAGAGGTCGGAGCCAGCGGGTCCTTCTGCCCCAGTCACCTGACCTTACCTGTGGAAGTGTCGTTCTACAGTGTCTCCGATGACAACGCTCCCTCACCATATATGGTAAGATTACTTTTTCCTTCCAGTTAGTCAATCTGTAATTCAGTTTTGTTTTTCCAGTCAGCATGACCGAGCCTTGAACTCAAAGCTGTGTCTGTAATCTGTGTGTATTACCTTTCATATGCGTGTTTGTGACACAGTGGTTGTGTTTTCCCGCAGGGTGTTATAAACCTGGAGTCCCTGGGGAAAAGGGGCTACCGTGTACCTCCATCAGGAACCATTCAAGTGGTGAGGAAACTTTTCTAGTTTTTTTCCCCCCCACAGATGTAGAAATGTTCAAAAAATATTTATTTCTACAAGGAATCATGATACATGATCCACATGGCTGAGAACAAAGAGAGAATTACACCAAGTAACAGAAGGAAAGGGAGACCCCTAGTGGTCATAGAGGTAAATTCATCATGTAACATACAGATTGAAGGGATGTGCACTGCGTGATGTTCATTGTACGTATCTATCAGAGCGTGTAAGGTCCTGTTGTGTCTGTATAGGTCAATGAGTTCAAGTCTTAATCCTCTCATGCGCTCTGGTTATACCATCAGACCTTATTCAACCCCAACAAGACGGTGGTAAAGATGTTTGTTGTGATGTACGATCTACGAGCCATGCCAGCTGGACACCAGACCTTCCTACGCCAGAGGACCTTCTCTGTTCCCGTCCGCCGTGACACAAACAATCAGACCAGCAGGAAGCCACTCGGCCATGGACGCACCTTGCGCTACCTCGTTCATCTGAGGTGAGTTGGCTGTCATTTCGTCTCTAGTGAGCACTAAACCTGGAATATATCCATGAGCGGTGACATTTCTACTCCCTTACGGTGGGGCAGCTGTGGCTCAGGAGATAGAGCGAGTCACCCATGCGTTGAAGTGTCCTTGAGCAAGTCACTGAACCCCGAGTTGCTCCTTAATGGGCGGGTCAGTGCCTTGCATGACAGCTCTGCTGCAATTGGTGTGTGAATGTGAGTGTGTATGGGTGAATAAGGGACTATCCCAAAAAGTTTTGCCCGTTAAGGTAGAAAAGGACTGTATAAATGTCCATTTACCATTATCCATGTCCTCTATCTCCTTTCCTATTTCCAACCAGGTTCCAGAGTTCTAAGTCTGGGAAGATCTACCTCCATAGGGACATCCGTCTGCTGTTTTCCAGGAAGTCCATGGAGGTTGACAGCGGTGCTGCCTACGAGCTCCAGTCCTTCACAGAGTCCCCCATTGACCCACCGTTCTCTCCACGCTGCTGAGGCCCGACTCCCGCCTCCACCACCGAAGCTTCAGTCACACCTCTCGATGCCAGTGATAGACTCTTAACTCAGCCCATGGCCCGGTGGAGAAAGCTCTGAAAGAGAAGTGATTTTAAAGATGGCAGTCAACAAATATCAACTGGCCTGTGCCCAAAATCCTAAGTTTCATCCCCTCTGTCACCCAGAACTGACAAAGGGGGCAGCTAAGATGCTGGGAGACTCGTCAGAAATGAAACCTTGTTCTCTGTCAAGTGCACGACCATGGATCAGAGAGTTTGGGTCAAAGGTTGCAGTCATGGTGTATGTTTCAGTTCCTGTTCTCGTGGTTAAAAAGGCCTTAACAGACACGATTGGTAAATCTTCTTCGTCTATCCCCTCCAGCGTCTGGCAGGAGAGTAAAGACCAGTGATTGTCTACAGAAGCAGTTAGACACTTAAATTATTTCAGCAGAGATGAGGCAACTCTGCTCTGTTCACTCAGATCAAAATGTTAATCAGATCTCTACATAATGAATGTGTTCAATCTTGATTAGTTTCATTATAAGTAAAAAAAAAAATAAGGCCCGTAAAATTTGTTTTAAATCCTTGAATGTTAGATTGATTGACCTAAAAGTGAACTCAGCTTTTGACCCTGTGATTCCTGAGCTCGGAGCAGGTGGCAGACTGTGGCACAACGCCATCCTCTCATCCAAAAAAAGAAAATACCATACGACGGACCACTAAAGAAGTCGAACAAGCAATCAAGCTCGATTCAACTGAAAAGTATCACAGCAGAACATCAGAAGTGCACTGTGGATTTTTTTTCTCATTATAACTGGAAAATGAAACAGAAAATAGTAATATTCTAATACTTTTGTACTGTTACAGAACCACTTTATTGGAAGTGTTGCAATAGGAAGAGTAACCTTAGTTTAGTGTTTACACATTCACTTTCAGTTTACTTAACCATCAGTTTATTTAATATTTAAATTAATATTTCAGTTACTACTTGTGGCGTCTGTCATGCTAAGATGATGTAGTGCAAACTGTATATCATAGTATGTATTTTTGACATTAATATTCAAATCTGAAAAAAATATATCTATATATCTTCTAAAGCAATCTTAAAAGCTGCTCTCTGTGTCTTTGTGTTATTATTTTTTACCCCACGTGTTTTCTCTTTTCCGGCTACATCTGCAGACAGTCACATGGTGCAGGGTGGAGGGTGAGGTTAAAGGAACAAAACACACATATTTCTGTTGCTAATATATCTAAAATGTCACACCTCTGCAAACAATTAAAGTGTGTCCACTGACCTGAAGATCAGAAACAAAAGCAAGTTCAAATGAGGAGTCTGGGTTTTTCATATAATTTCTACACACATGGGGCAGGAATGATGAGTTGGTGTGTGATGTTCAACCACTGGGCCAATAGTCAGTGACTATATTCTGGTGCAAAACACAGCTGTAAATACTGAATCCATTACTGACATTCAGTACACTGTTTGTTTCAAATGTAGAACAACATGCTCCTCGGAGTACACAAACAATACATCTGCATTATGAGAGAATCACAGGAAAACAAATGTAGGCTCAAAAAAAATACTACAAAAAAATCTATTGTTGAAAGAAAATACAAATTTAAATTAAGATTTTTCAACTTTAGAATGACTGACAAATATGACCATCTACAGATGATCTGTCAGTGGTTCTTATATCCATCCATTATCTGTAACTGCTTATCCTCCTCGGGGTCATGGTGGGGCTGAGGCCTATTCCAGCTCCCAATAAGTCACCAGCTCATCACAGGACACATAGAGACAAACAACAATTCACACTCACATTCACACCTACGGTCGATTTAGAGTTACTGATTAACCTGTTAAATTCATGTCTTAAGACTATGGGAAGAAGAAATGGTACTGAACAACTGGAATAATATGAGAAAAACAGAACTCAAATATCTGATATATATGTTGTGTGAATATTTCAAACCAAGACATTTTCAAACCTGTCAGCCCTGCTACTAGTCTTACCAGTTTTGACTTGTAAATACGTTTTATTATCTATAAAATAAGTAAACCTGAACAAGACTAGTGTAAAGCTAGAGGTTATAACAGGGTTGACTTTAGAGAGGAACAAGAATTTTTCATCTACAAGTGATATTTCAATGAAGTGCAACCGTTAGGGGGGTTTATGACCACAATAAAGACAATAGGTGGACAAGTACATCTAGTTTATTAATCAAATGAGAAAAACAATAAATGTAATGTTTTTCTAAAATATTAAGTCTAATATCAGTCATGCAAAACTGCATCCCACAAAAGTGTCCTAATAATATTTGTTGGCATAAACGGTCTCTGTGTAGTGTAACACTGACATGGTGGAGCTTGACGTCAGCAGTTGTCTACCACTTCACACTTGTAAGACTACAGGTTGTAACACCTGGAACAGCTGACAACAGGAGGTGAGCGCAGCTGTCAGGTCTGCATGCAAAACTGCAAATAGGTTGCAGTTATTTTAATATGGCGGCCAATGACCTCTCAGACTCATCTGCACATTTCATCACCACATTTGCACATCTGACCAAGTCACGCTGTAAATATGTTTATTATGTATGTTGTGCACAATTCTGCTGCTTAATTCGCCTGTCATTATGCGGGCATAGCAACCGCATATATAAATATATTAGTATGTGAAGCATGACATGAACTGCACTGTGTTAATCTGTGCAGCTTTCATCATCCTCCACATTTGCGGATTATTTGACTTGAAATCTGGATTTGCGTTACAACACACATGGGTCTAACAGCTGATCGGTTATGTTACGCAATGTAAAATCCGACCCCAGCGCTATGTGCGGGTGCACGGCGGGAGTGCCAACACGTGAGCGCGCATGGTGTCTCCGCATGTGACGTAGTATTTCTTCTGCGGGATTGCGCGCTCGGCAGGACTCGTATGGGTACGGAAAGTCACAGAGCAGGGGATTTGTGGATCACTTGTCCAACTCGTGAGCAATCTCTTGTCTGAGATCACGATAATATAGACATGTCGGGGGAAAACGAAGAAACACAGACGGCCGAGGAGACATCAGTGGACGAGAAGGTAACTGTGCAGCGGATTAGCAGTTTAGCAGCACTAGCACCATTGACTTTGTTAGAGCTAGCTAACGCTACCTTTTTTTTTAGCTTAGCTTCGTCGCCCCGCGCTCGTTATTGTTGACATATCAACCAAAGCTAGCCACTTAGCCCTTATTGTAACACTCAGTGACATCTATCAGGCCTCGTTATGGCTGGTTAGCTGGCCTGTCGTTTCGGTTGCTAACCGAGTGGATGTTTGCGGGCGGTTGGTGTGAATGTCACAGCTAACGTTAGCATCGCGGAGCTAACTGTCATGACATTCACACTGAGTGGAAAAAACAGTTAGCTCAGCAGCTAACGCTAGCAACATACATGTACATATATATGTGTGTGTACTCTGACAGCCTGGTTGAAGTCCAGTTACGGTAACGTTGTCTTAAATTTCAACTTCACGCGTTGCTGGTTGTTAACACAGCTAACCACCGGGACAACAAGCTGACGGTTATTAGCGGTTAATCCCGACCGGTGGTCCAACCCACTCCACCCGGTGTAGGTTCGCTCGACGGTGACTACTTTGTGAGGGAGGGTGGGCTGTCGAGATAATGCCACACCATATTTCCCCTTTTTAGCTCCTGATTAATAAGGACAGCACGTCCAGATACAATGCAGCAGCCGTAATTTGAACCTGTACTTTAACAATAAGCTCTTACATACTGCTGTGCTTTGTTAATGTTGCTAAAATCGGCTAGCCTTTGGTGGATTTTATTCAGATATGTTGGGTTTGTTTACGAAGTGCTATCAGATGACAGATATTTCAGTGGGAAAACCCAGTGGATGTTCTCTCTCTCTCTCTCTCTCTCTCGTTGTGCAGTAATTGTGTGTTTTCTTGAGCAAACTGCCTCTCCCTTAACTTGAGGCCATATGTTTCTGTTTGTTTCCAGGAGATTCAGGACAAGGTGATCAGCCCTGAGAAGGCAGAGGAGGCCAAACTGAAGGCCAGATACCCAAATTTAGGAAACAAGCCCGGGGGCTCTGATCTGCTTCGCAAACGCCTGCAGAAGGGGGTGAGTTAATCTGTTTGTTTGTGAAACATTCAGAGTTTAAATTCTCTGAACCCGCACACCTTTTGCTTAGTAACGCTGTACTTAGTTGACAGTTTAGTAGTTAACTAAACTAATGCAGTTTGACAATATATCAGCTCATCGCCTACTCACTAGACTTTTCCAGAGAATACCATTTATATTGACGAAAGCAGAAGTTGAATCATCCTGAACATTATAAACTTCATGATGGCATGATTTCTTCTAGATTGTGTTAGTTATAGCCATGTGTATTTGGCATTAATTGGCAGCTGTCTCTGTAGGTTGATGATCTATGACATGTGATGTTGAAATGATTAGCTTTTAGTGTGATGAATGACTCATCCAGTAAAATACAAATACAAGTACTTGCTCTTTTCACTGTAGTTAGTAATAACATGCGATAGCACTTGCCGAATAGTAATACTTGATTTATCAATCTGTAATTACGCTAATTAAAACCTAAACTATAAGATATTTTTCTTTAGCCTTAAAAGTGATTTTGTAGAATATTAATTTAAACATAATTTCATATCATCGTAAAGTGATTGCTTTTAGGTTTGGTGAGATTCAGTGAGCAGTTTTGTAACTTGTGTTCAATGTTTGCCAAAAGTTGTGACATTATCTTGCTTAAATTATAAAAACTGAAGCCCTGATACAGATGACAATGATTAGTTTAAGTCCTACATTTATCTTTCCTGCACCTTCATGGTGACCTGTGGATCTTTCTCCTAAGCAAAATATCCAGTGTTTTAATGTTTTAAACATTGCATGTGTCCATAGTGTTGAATGCATTTCCTCTCTTCTAAAACAATTGCAAAGTTCCTTCTTTATGAGTTGTGATGTGCAAAATGAACCAGTTTGTCAGCTGGCCCAATGACTAGTGAATCATTCAGTTTTACCAGCTACTCAATAGTAGGGTTGGGTTGGTTTCTAGTGTACAGGTTTAAACTGGTTTGATTTTGTGCAAACCGACTGAACAAGCTGTTCTGGCAAATTAAAAAAGACACAAAAGCAGCTCTCCCTGATGTCAGCCATTTAGTGGGCACTCACTAAAACACTCTCAGCTCTCACTGCAGCACTTCTAGTTAGCAGAGTATCTATCAATGCCGACCAGACGGTGATGCAGTTAGCAGCGTCTTCACAGTAAATTGCTAAATAGTTTGTGAAATACATTGCTATATAAAGTTAAGAAACATTGATGCCATCATTTCCCTTTTCAGTGTAACTCTAATATTAGCCTTGCCTTTGACAGCTGTCATGTGGCTCATGTTTATCACATCTAGCCAACAAGTACATTCAGTACGAAGCCTTGATTTGATCTGCTTCTGTTAGCCCTGTTAATTCAAACTCAGCACTTTGTGCCCATTTAAAAATTAAAATTTTTAAAAAACATTTGCAGGAAGATGTTGTGGACACTTCCAACTCCATTCTCATTCATGGCTCTCAGTATGTTTCACTCAGGAAGTGACTGAGTCACCTGTGACACCTAGTGGTGAAATTCGGTCCAGTCTTTGGCTTGATATCAAACTGGTTTGAAAATGTATAAATCAGCCTGAGCCTGCTCAACGAATAAATATTTGTTGTTTTTGCTGATACTTCGAGCAAATCTACCAGATACTTGAAAATTTTTACCAGCATTTGGCAGGTTGATGGTGCTAATTTTGTGCCCTAGTTTACATCCCTTATTGTTTGTATGAGCAGATTTATGCTCATGTCTGCATGTTTGTCCCTGTATGCATGCAGGAAACAGACTAAAACAGGATTTTAAAGCAAGTCACACTTTGTGTTCATTTGTTCTTTGTACCACTTAAATAAATTCAATCAGGGGAAGTTAGGAAAAGTAGGCTTAAAATAAATATTGTTATTCTACCAATATCAGCAAACCTGTTTGTTACATAATGAAAATGTCTCTCTCTGCGATGCCATTTAAACAAAACAGAAGTGTTCACTGCATTGGGAGCTTGTATTATACACAGGTACTGTTCATCTTTCATAGTTTTAATAATTGAATCTCTCTCTACAGCAAAAGTACTTTGACTCTGGCGACTACAACATGGCTAAAGCGAAGATAAAGAACAAGCAATTGCCGACAGCTGCACCGGAGAAGACCGAGATCACAGGGGACCACATCCCCACCCCCCAGGACCTGCCACAGAGGAAACCTTCTCTGGTGGCCAGTAAACTGGCAGGCTGATGCACTCAGAGCCTCCTCAGCCCCCTGCAGCAGCACCTCCCAGCCCTAACCCTCTCCACTCAAGTCTCAGAGCTGTAACATTACCTCTCCCCACCCCTCACCGTACCACCTGTCCCCTGATCTTGTCCCCTCCCCACCAGCCTGGACCCCTACCCAACAGGAACCCACTCATATCACCCAGCAAACTGGCTAGCTGGTACCTTCAAATCCTGTTTATTTTATTTTTTTTTTGTTTGCACCCCATCTCAACCTGCCCCTACTACCTCCTTATCTTTGTTTTTGTCCCTCGCTACTCCCCCCAAACTGACTGCCCCTTCTGTCATCGTCCTCCTACATTTCCATGTTCCTTTTTATTTTCTTTTTACTTTCATGTAAGATACGTTGAAAAACAGGACAACCAAGTTTGATGTGTTGAGCGGACTGTGACGCCTCTGCGCGACTGTTGGACGACTGATACCGCTGTGTTTACTGGCTGACGAGAGGGGCGCGCGGCAGGAGCTGTGTCTTGTATGGTTGGAGGGCTTTAGTGTGGTCATCAGGATCCCTCAGTTTGGAAGTGTGTGTATATATATATATTTCCTTTTTGTTTGGCACAGGGGCAGACGTCAGCCTTTTAGAGCGTTTTACATCAGATTTGTATCATTCACTGTATGTCCTTATTCTAAATTATGCTGTCAATATGCTTGAGTGATTGACTGATTAGTAATCCAGAGGCCAAGCTCAGTTTTGTTAACACTTTGATTGTGAACCACGAGGAGGGGAGAAGCTGTACTTAAGGACCAGACAGTGAATGCCAGAGTGCCACATGAAAGTGCATGTGTGACGCAGAGCTCCCAAAGGTGAACATCGCTGAGCTCTGTTTTAATTCATCGAGATGCAAGCTCAGGTGCAGCATACAAGCGCTGGGTGGCATGTAGGTGGTGCATTCATGACATCTTGAAACTGGGAAATGCTTTCAAGAGTGAAAGAGGAGGAGGGGGGGTGGTATTGCTTCCGTTTGAACGGCAACATTGAAAGCTTGTGGTGTGCCATGCATTTCAGCCTCAGATGGTGACACAGTCATTCTCCTCAGGCCAAAGTTTCTAGTTTCAAGTTGTCCTGAATGAATCCTTAATGCTTGCAACGGGTTAGAGGAGTATACAGGACCTGAAAACTAAATTCTTGTCAGTAGGGACCAGCCTTTGCGTCCTCTATGGTTTAAAAAATACTGTACTGGGAGCAGCTCTTCGCACTGGGAACAAATAGTGTTATGAATTGTGTTCAGACTTGGGGGGGGGGGGGGCAAACTTCTATATGCATACGTAGTTTTATCTTTAAAATATCTTTGGCCCTGTAAAGTGCTTTTCCAGGGTTCGTACTGACTGGATGAAGTTTACCCGCAGTGTGGTAAATCTAAGCTAGCACTACATCCGTCTGAGCTGTGCATGTATATGGCTGCCCTGCTGTCACTTTGTGCCATTTTGTTTTGTAAATAAAATAGTTTTGCACAAATGTTTAATTGCTGTGTCGTGTGTGTCTTCTATTAACTTTGATGACATATTGTGTGTTTAGGTGCTTTAAATTGTCTAATCAATCCAGAGGTTAGTTTGTGACCTTCAGTCACGCAGCTTTCAACGGAAGGTTGCTCAAAAATCGGAACATTCAGGTAATCTGCCACTTTTAAACCCTAACCCTAACCCTTAAGATTTAAGACTATCAAAGAGGTTAAGATTCAAGGAACCCACCGCTGAGGGCCTTGCTGAGGCCACACATTACAGTTCAATATTCTTTTATTTATTTGCCGCCTCAGTAGCTCACGTGAGAGAGAGTGCACCCCATGTACCAAGTCCTTCCAACTTGCAGCCCTTTGCTACATGTCACCCCCCTTTCTCTCTCCAATTTCCTGTCTGCCTTCAGCTGAAAAAGCCCAAAGCATTATCTTAGCCATGTAGTTGTAAAAGATGGCTGCACAAACCCATTTATAATCTGTCTTGCATGCCTTTCTTTCCATCGTATTTTTGAACAGTATAAAAATGAGATTGTGGCAAAAGAAATATACTCTCACTTCCCATAAATTTAAATTTGTTGCATTTTAAATCTTCCCCCTGTGTCTACATGGGCAGAACATGCAAGCTTTGAACCAGGAACCTTCTTGCTGTGCTAGCCACTGTACTACCATGCCATCCATGGATAGAAGTATCCAGAGAAAAAAATATATATTTTTTTCAAACACTGACATGCAAAAATAGAACAAAAAATGTAAACTTTTTTTTGATTTTATAAAGTATGACATTATTGGGGTGGTGTTTAGCTCAGTTGGTCGAGCAGCCGCCCCATGTGCAAAGGCTCAGTCTTTGCTGTGGAAGCCCAGAGTTCAAGTCTGACCTGTGGCTCTTTCCCACATGTCATTCCCCATCTCTCTCTCTCTCCACATTCCTGTCACTCTTCAGCTGTCTCTATCCAAATAAAGCTTGAAAAGGCAAAAAATAATCTTAACAGAAGAAAGTATGACGTTATTTTTACATGTAAACATGACCATCTAATTACTTTGGAGAAAATTCCCAACATGACTGCATATGACATAAAAATGTAATGGTTTCCAGACTTAGAATAGATATTTTTTTGATCCCTCAAGGAGAAATTCTTTTTCACTCAAGTTTTTACATATATAGGCGTGAAATACACATACACAAAGGGCTCAAAGACATGCAAATATGCAGAGGTGGTGGAGTGATGGGCAGCCACACAGACCAGCACCTTGGGAGCAGTTTGCGGGGTTAGGTGTGAACTTGCACCTCTCCAGCTACCAGTCCACCCTCCGGTTCTCAAGCCAAATGTCTGACAGACTAAGCTACTGCCATTTTGCAGATACTAACACAGGACACATAGAAACAAACAACCATTCATACTCAAATTCACGCCTACAGCCAATTTGGACCAGTTAACTATTAAATTAAGATTAAGATCATGGGAGGAAGCCAGAGTACCCGGAGGAGGATGGAGGAACCAGGAACTTTCTTGCTGTGAAGTGAGGGTGCTGACCATTGGACCACTGTCCTGCCCAACATGACTGTATATCAAATAAAACATTACATTAAATAGAAATGTAATAGTTTCCAGAGATCTCTGTTTATCTCTCAGAGTGGTAACTCAGACACTTTTATACACATCAGAGCAGTTATTGCACCATATGAGTCCATATGTATATGTTTCTTATGTATATTTTTTAGCGGTAGAACCATATGTTCTTCCTCCTTAGAGTTTGTTTTGTTTTATTCAGGGTCTAAGGACAGAGGATGTCACTCCCTGTACAGATTGTAAAGCCCTCTGAGGCAAACTGTGTTTTGTGACTTTGGGCTATATAAATAAAATTTGATTTGATTTGATACACATTTTTCTATCTATCTATCTATCTATCTATCTATCTATCTATCTATCTATCTATCTATCTATCTATCTATCTTTTGTTGGTGTAATTCCCATCTCAGCCGTAGGGAGGGCGCAGTTTCCCACCCAGCAGCAGCAGCCCTCTGTGTTTGGCTGAATCATTTCATCCATCATACCCAGAATGCAAAGTGAGACGCCGAAACCTCAGCAGCGGCAGCAGCAGCAGGCTCAAGCTTCCCAGGTTATCATGGCGATAAGAGGCACATCTTCTCCCTGAATCTCCCGCAGCAACAAAGGATATTTCCCCGCTACATGGTAACAAACACCGAGTCTCATGCAGCGAGGAGACCTGCCGGAGTTTTAACCCAGATTGGAGAAAGGACATAGCGAGTGACCGTCATGGCAGCGTCGGAGCTGTACACAAAGGTAAAACAAGTGTATGTTTATATGGATAACGTTATAGCTGGGTGTTAGCAGGTCGGCTAAATAAACATCTTGTCCGCCGGGTTTAGCGTTAACATTTCAGGCTTTCCCTCCGGACACTTTGTGTTTCTACACGGATATAAATGTGTCTTTTTAATAGGAAGTCTGGTGCTGGTTTAAAATGAATGAAAATGCGTATAAAAGATGATAAAACATGCAGGTTTGACACTCTGGGGGTTGTTTGGGTGTTTAATGTAAAGGGTGCAGCTGACAGCCGATGCCCCAGAGAGTCGCTTTTTTTCTCACATGTACATCGTTAAAAATCAGCTTTATTTGTGTCGTTATTTTCGTATTTATTGCCCAAAACGAGATATCATCTCCTCCTTTTTTTATTTGACATCACCCCCCCTCACTGGAGGTTAGGGGGCTGCGATGATGCAAAGGCGGTGCCAGCCATCATGGAGGCTCTGCTTTTTCCTTTTTCAAACCATAATATTTGACTTTACCTCAAAGCTTAAATTAAATGTTGGCGTTTTATTTATGTTGTGTCTCAGGCTTTGTTTTTTTGGGGGGGTGAGCCGAGTCCTGCAGGTTGGGGTACCGCTAAGATGCTGCGATGCTGCGCCGCATCCGGACACTTTAGCATCCTTTAGCATCCTTTAGCATCCAGGATGTTTAGACCAGAGGAGGAGGCCCTGAAGCCTCAGTGTAGCTTTTATATCCTGACATGCTCACTGGACTGAAAATGAAACTGCTGCCTGTTACAGGGCCTGTTACACTCACAAGGTCATAAGTGCTGCTGCAGGTGGGGCAATTTCTATGGTTGCAAATGAGGAGAAACCAAGACAAGAAAGTGGTGTGTGTGTGTGTGTGCGTACGTGTGCGTGAGGGAGGGTGAAGGAGATGACTCACCCATCCTCTTATTTTGGAGAGCTGGTGTGTTCCAGCTTGAATACTGTTGATTGTCATACTAAACAGCAGCTTTCAATGGGATTTTCCAGCCTCTGGTGTTCTAAGTGTCTTAGATTAGCGTAGACAGTGACTGTCTTTGAACCAGATGACACAGATTTGAACCCTGTGTCAGCAAATGGACACACTGCTGAGACGTTTGAGTCCCTGCTGGTTACCGGGAAGCTGTTCTGCAGCTGACCCTGACCTCTGATCTTTAACGAGAGAGCTAAGCAAAAAGGCACCAGCATTTGGTGCTGAAACACTTAAACGTTTAGTCGATCAACAGAAAATTGATTGGGAACAACGTGAATATTTGTTGATTTTTTGAGTCGTTGGTTTTGCATTGTTAGTCAGACAAAACATGAATTTTGACAACATTAACCCGGATTTCAGGAACTTGTGAAAGGTCATTTTTAAAACTGTCTGACATGTTATAACCCGAGAGATCAATTGATTACACATGAAGCTTATTGAAGCTGTACACAAAGGTCAAAGAAGTGAATATTTATGTAAGGGAGGCAGGTTATTGTTGTGAAATAAACAAGATGACAAGATGATGCACAATCACCCTGAAGGGGTTTATTTCACAACAATGACCAACTTGTTGTACATTACCTCACTTTTTACAAGAGAAATCAATATTTTGTGTCCAAAGATCGATTTTAAAAATGATTTTACTGATTCAAAAATGATTTTATAGCGTCTGCTGTCGTCCTTTAGAGTCTATAATGAGACCCGTGTCCATAGAGGCAACCGTGTAATGCCGTAACTGACCAATCAGAATAGAGTGTCAAACAAAGCCGTTGTAATGAACGTTTGTAGCTGGGAGCTAGTAAGTCGGCTGTGCTTTTTTAATATTAAATGTCTTAGTTGCACGTTCAGTGTCCTGCAGAATCTCTTCTAATAGTGCTGGTGGCTTTAATGAATGAATGAAAACGACTTTGAAACTAGATAAAACATGCTGGCCTGAAGTGCGGTGTGATTTCAGATTAACGTATCATGAAGAAGAAACGTTAGTTTCATTAGACATGCAAGACAAATGAGGCCTGCTGCCTTCTCTTTAATCAAGCATAATATGTGTTGGTTCTGCTTAAATAAGACCTGGGTGTGAAATTACAACCAGCCTCCGAACCAAATGCAAGTAGATTTTGGCTGAAGCTGCAAAATCTGTTTCCTCTGCCAGCAGGATTTTCGGCGTGTAGCCAGCCATCAGCCTTATTCCATAAGATACCATAAAATGGTTATAATTGCAGTGGGAGAGGGGCAAACTTTGGATGTGTGTGTCAGTGTGGCAGGGGAACACCAAGTTAGCTTTCTGGTTTGAATGGTGCAGTCTGTTTTAGAAGTCAGCCTCTGATGTCAGACCCCTCTCTGTGATTTACTTTTCCAACACAGAGCTGGAAAACACTCTGCCCTTTGTGTGTGAGAGTCGGCCTTATACAAGCTTATTGAGTGAATCCAAGCTGCTTGGTTAACATGCACAAATACACACAAACACGCAGCATCAGATACATTTGGCTGCTGCCTGACCTGACGGCCAGCATAGAGAGAGGTGAGTCAGAGGTGAAGGCCAATCAGACGCAAACATTTATCGGCAAAATAATGAACTTTTTAATTTAATATTTGGGTTAATTCAGTTTGTTCCATCTATTTGGGCCAATGTAATGAATTCAAATCACGATCATCACTTATCAGAAGTGGTGTATGTGAATGAAATAGTGCTGTGTAACTAAAAGCAGAGATGGAAGAGAGGGGGAGGATATTCTCATGGAAATGGAAGTGAGCCGAAGCTCCATTAGATGACTCAGAGACGGATTCAATGCTCAGCCTAGAGTTTCAGAAATACATGGTGGACTTGAAGGAATGCTGAACCACAAACACATACTTTATTTTTAGAGTTACTAGACTCTGCATGGATTCATCTGGTTATAAGAAGACCATCAGAGTTCAACAAGGCTGTGGTTGGCTGTCAAGTCTCAGAAGGAGTTCTGGTGAATGAACTGTGCTCACCAGGTTAAATCACAATAAATTACTATGATTTCATACCCATTATAATGATGGTATTACAATACAGGCAGTTTTCAAGTATGTGATTATATTCCAAGATGATAATTATCTTCATTACGTTGAGATCTTTGGGAAACTGATGCATCTTAAAGTACGATGTATTCACACACTGTGTATTCATTGCAGCATGTGCAGCTTTCAGGTTCACGTCACTCTACAGCCCTTTGTGATGAAACTAATGAAACACACGCATGCTACTGGTGCACACGTGTCTTCATTCATAACTCACAGATGGCCGTTCCACATTTAAAATACTGTTAGCCAAGAAAAGATACACGTCTGCCTCAGCATCACAAGAAAGCCCGTTGCTATGATTGTACAGTCCCACCTCAAACATAAAAGAGCTGCATGTGATGCAGGAATGGGAGACTTCAGGGTAAACCCCGGATGAATCATACGGGTCATAAAACAGCATTGTTGGGGTTGAAGCTGTTAGGCACGTTGTACATATGGCCACATGCCACCCAGTGATGTGAGGGAGCGAGTGTCATCATGAACAGCTGTTGGAAAGGAAAACACCTGATTTTGCATCATTTGCTGGGGTGTTTTCTAAAGCACAGCACGCCGTTGACTGTTTCAGCAGTGTTTTTTGTGATTTAGTGTTCATTTAATTTACACCACTATTTTTAGCTGTGATGGCAGCAGTTGGTCAGTTGGCCCACAGTGAAATATCTCAACAACCGTGTTTGTTTGATTTGCAATGACGTGGTTCAGACGTTCATGGTTTCCAGAGGATGAATCCTACTGACTGGTTTCCCTGTAGCACCACCATGAGGTTCACATGTGTGGTTTGGAGTGAAATATCTCGACAGAGACATTTTGTCATGAAATTTGGCACCGACATTCATGTTCTCCTGAGGATGACTCGTTTAAACTTCTCTGTACTTTAATGATTAAATACCTGAAAAACTAAAGACTTTTCCGTGAGCTTCAGCTACGCTGTATGTTCAGTGTACATTAGCAAATGTTAGCATGCTAAACTAATGGGCAAGCGGCAAACCTCCTCCATTATAGATGGCTTGTTTGAGCACCGAGGTGTCATTCAGCCCGCCTCAGGTCCACTGATGATCCACGCCTTTGCCGATTTTTAGATTAGCCTGGAGGCGAGAGAAGCAGGAGGCCAGAGCCACATATTCCGAGCTTCAAAACGGCTCTTCGGAAACCTCTGATGTGACGGCCATTCTTTATAGTGTCATTGCTAAGGGGTGATGTACATTTAAGCAATAAGCCCAGAGAGGCTGTGCCATTGTTTCGGCCTGAAACCCCCATAGCTGTTCTCAAATCACTGTAAATCACAGCTCTACTTGGTGTATTGCTTTTTATAAAACAGTTAATACATATATCTGGCAAGGTTTCATAAAATAAATGCACAGCAACAATAAATGATTGATAAAATAATAATAATAATAGTAATAATAATCTTCCGCCCAGCGATGCACTTGTGCACAGGGATGTTTGTGTCGCCAAGCAACACACAGACGCAGTGGATGTTTTAAAGTAGTGGTAGTAGTGGTCAATGATGTGAGCACTTCTCTTTGCTGGTACAGGCGTGTTTCACTCTCGTTGAGTTTTAATGATGCTGCGCCAGAGGCAAAGATGTCGCTCTAGTATGTTCTCTCTTTGTAGTTTGGACACCGCAGGACGATTCACATCCATGCCCCGTCACTGACATGATTTCTCCTGCCTCCAGGCAGCATCAGAGTTTTTTTTATAGTGGTGTCAGAGGCTAGTGTAGATTGCAAGCTACATTGTTAACTTGTTTGAGATAAAAGGTCAGTGGATTGGGTGACACCAACGAGAGGTATTTCACCAACGAGGCGACATGACTCAGTGATAAATCCCTGTAGGCTCTATTTGTTTCTTTTCCTGGTATCTTTGTGTGTTTTCTGTACAGTCATTGAATGACAGCTTTGTCTACTTCTGCCCCTGCTTCATTTATTGACTTTAATTTCAGCTTGTCTACTTCCTTTTTTTTTTATCTTCCTCCTCCATCCTGTCCATCTCTTACAGGCACTCATCCGCGCTTAAAAACCAGTAAATGAAAATAAACAACAAATCTGACATTTTGACATCTGACAACAGTGTGTCTGCTGTAATGTCGTCACAGGTGTGTGCTCAGGTTCAAACATGGCTCAGCCAATCATAATCAAGGACCAAACCTATACATTTTATAATTAGCATTATAGCGTTGTAGTTTATATAAATATGTCATGGAGCAGAACAGTCCGTGTGCTGTAGGTGTCAGCTCGTCTATATCTGATAGCGAGTTTTACATTATGTAATGCTAGTGGTTTATTTTTTTTCTCTGCAGCTCTAATTGAGAGCATGTGCATTAGATTACGGCGATAACATGGTTAAAGTAATTGTGTAGTCATGTTGTATATGCTCTGGTATTTAGGCTAGTCATCACAGTCCTGTCCTGACATACACGCCATGGATAGATGCACAGTGGTGCTGCGTGTTTACGGCTAAGAATAGTTGTAATGAATATTATGTTGAGTGTGACGGTGCAGCAATTATATCGTAATGATTCGAGGAACAAACTTTTACCTATCTCAGGGCTTTGCTTCAGTGTCACAATGCAGACACGAGCAAAATTATGTTTAGAAACCAAAACTTGCATTCACTTCTGGATATTAATAAATTGTGCTCCTCTAAAATGAGGAAGACGACGCTTTAAAGGTTTACTGTGTTTTTATGTGTACCTCTGCTGTCGGGGGTTTGCGGGAAAGTCCTGTTTTCTGCTGTCTGGCTCACGACTCATGTGATCGAGAAAGGAAGCCCAGATGTTTGATAGACAGCAGGGACGGCCAGTCATCTGTCACAGGGCGAGGAACTCTGGGGGGAACGTCGGTGAACGCAGCTTGTGTCTGCGGACACAATGGGAAGGTTTCATTCACCAGCGGGTGCTGGAGCTCAGTGGTTGATCAGCTAGTGTCTGGTCTTGTGGTTGGAGGCATCCAGAAAACCATCAGACTCACAGCATGAGCTAGAGACTTGATGAAGATACAAGATGAACCGGGAGCTGGAGTATATGTTTATCGAAGTAAGTTTTCGCTTCTTTTAAGGTTTCGGCTCTCATGCCATCCTTCCATTCATTGATTGAAGTTGACGTGTAGCCTAAAAAACCTCGTGAAATTGTTGAAGATGACAGCCTTTGAATTGAATTTAAAAAGTCTGATCTTCCGGAAGAGAAGCTACTTTGTCTTTTTAGCTATATGCAGTTCTTTGATAATCAATCTGTGAGCTCTGGTCTTGAATTTGTCATATTGAGATGAAATATGTGCATCACAGAGCTCCAGCTCCGGCACACCCTTCTGTAGAAAAACGTTATGTGACTGAAAGCAACAGGGCAGTAATCAATCCAGAATAGCAACAAATCAGATTTTAGCCCGAGCTGAGTTTTAGTGTCCGAACAACAGAAAAATCTTTGTTTCAGATTGTCAAATTTAATCACGGGAAGTACCTCGTCCTAACCTTTATAGATCCAGGGCTGCATGTCTGGCTTCGAGACGACTTGCGACATGAGGAAGCGGTATGTTCTCCTGTTATATGAGAATCCAGCAGCATGTTAATGTCCTGTAGATTTACAGGCCATAAATCATTTTTTACAGGTTAACAGTTTGGTGTAACAGGTTGTCTTTGGCAGTCAGGGAAGAAAAGTTTTGGAAAACCAAGAAAATGGTGTTTCTGAAGAGCTAGTTAGCTTAGCATGGCTTATTTTCCATTTGCTGTTTGTCTTTTCCTCACTGATAAAACTATTCAGTCCTTTCGCCTGCTTTAAACGTGACACAGAGACACAGCTGTGCACTGATTCGTACTCTGACATAACATACAGAAGTGAACTACACAACTTCAGCAGTTAGCACCGACTAAACTAATGCAATTAGGTGTTGGGCAGCGTCACAGCATCTTCGTAAGCGACTCTGATCTGGCCATCGCTGGACATTGGTGCGCTAGTTGTGCCAAGAGTTAAGAAACAGCACTGGGTGTAGTGAGACTAGCAGGGTTTATTTCTAACCCAACTCTCCACCAGCAGCACTGAGGTCTCTGTATCTCAGCGTCATGCTGCGTCTGCCCAGCTGAGCAGAAAAACAGCAGATTCTCACGAGTGGCATCATGTGACGAGGCCTCTGCAGTCTGGGACTCTATTGACAGCTTCCCTGAGAATATGCGAGCTGAAAAACTTCTCACACACCACTGCGGCCGGCTCAGTTGTTCCTGTCAGAACGTACTGCAAAATGTTTTAATCTGTTTCTTAATTCCTCGTCTGTAAAGTTAAAAGAAGGCAATTATTTAACTCGCTCGAGCAGAGGAGTCGTTTTATTTGAGGATACATGATAATGTATCAGCCACAGATGTAATATCTGACTTCTTTGGTTTGAAGTCTCAGTATTGTAGGTGCGACATGGGACAGTCTTTTAGTCTTCAGTCAACAGTGCTTCCTTTCAAAGTCTTGTCAGATGCTGTTCTTCCAGTAAAGCTAGTCTGAGATCATAAACATATCATATGTGATTAAGAAATCTACAATAACAACATCAGATCTGATGCAAAGAGCAACTCGCTCTTGTAAATCTTGCTGAGATGACACAAATCAACTGAGTGACTCTGATGAGCGTTCATTCAGGCCGTGTCCTTGTACGCAGGAGAAAACCCTGGCAGGGTGCAGAGAGAGTCACAGCAGGCCAGGGTGACTCCCCGTCCAAGAGTGAAAGCTCAGAGCTCAGTATTAGCAAGGTGAAGTCTCCCTAATCTGCTGTTGACTTTGTGCAGATTTGTAAACAGTTCTCACGGACGCCCCGCCTTGTCAGTAAAACCCTACAACCCTGACACACACACACACATATACATACAGTACGTGCACACACACATACTCTCCCAATGCCCTTGTTAGAGCAGTCCTATGGTCGCCTTTAAATCATAATATTTCTGTGTTTATGTTGCTTCCTGTCTTCATTGTCAGTTAGGAAACGCGCTCCTGTAATACCGAACATCCTAAATGTCATCCTCGACGGAGACAAGAAGTTTCTGTAAGGAGGTCCCTGAACTCAGCACTCAAGTCTTCCTTTTAATGTCCTTGTAAAGGTGTTGAAATACAGTCAACAGTCAATCATCTTTTGACTTCCATGTTGTTTGATCAGTTTAATCTCACCTCTTTGTGAATGTGAACGCCTACCTGCCTTAATGTGTCCTTTGGATGCTAACACTGCTCCACGTTCAATGTTTCTGACTGTGGTTCAGGACGACAGTGAGGCAGAAGCTTTTGTCACCGTGTCAGCAGCGGTAGCTGCAGTAGTAGTAACCTGTAGTCACACACGAATGTAATGAAACCTCAGTGTAGTTGACTGGAATAAGATTAGCCGTGGTTAAACCCCAAGTTAGCCTAATCATGTCTTGATCCTCTGTCTCAGTTAAACCACGATTAGCATTAGCCCAGCCTTGTTACCTTGAAGAGCGGCCTTTCTTCTGCTGTGAACCGACCTGCTGACGGCCACCAGGAGGGAGAGTGAAAAGTAGCTCATAAAAGAAATCATGTCATTGAATGTGTCAGAAAACTAGTACACTGATGTTGTCCTCCAACATGATTGATACGATGCATGTTTATTGTATTGAACACCTTACTTAACTTGAATAGTATTTTAATATCTGGGAGATATTAGGTATGCTCTTTGGCATTTTGAGTGGGATTATTTTATTATCCTGCATTTAGACAGAAAGTATAATCTCTATTATGTCACTGTTTTCAAACAAAATTTCAGTCCAAATTAAAATGTTGGGAAACATGCATCTTCGTCTTCAGTAACTGATGGTTGATGATCTGCTCATATTAAAGAGGCACTCCATCGATTTTTACACAGTCAATAAACCGAGTCTGTGGAGATTGAAAGATATTTACCAGACATGGAAGGTCTTACAAAAGATATACGTTGCATTATAGGAAATGTAGGCTCCATTGTTTTTTAGAGCTTGACCCATACAACGGCTAAAGGTCAGGATGTCTTGTGCCATCGCTGCTTCACTCTGTCTCTTGTGAACCCCTCAGCCGTATACAAGTCCAGTACTGAAGTGCAGTATTATCTCAAGAAGTGACTTGTCTGGGTCTCCGCTGCCTTTTCCTGAAGTGAAAGAAAAGCAATTAAACGTGTGTTCAGGGCGGGATCACACTGAATACATTGAACACGTCACCATTTCTTACTGACTGGATGCAGATGGAAGCTGAAGACGGTGTTTGTACGTACGCATGCTCACCACCATGTCATAATTCTGATCTGTCAAACAGAAAACAAACCATATTTTCTAGTCTTTTATCTATCTTGCATTCAAAAGCGGCGCTTGTTTATCGCGACCGTCACATCAGTGTGACCACACCCAGAGCCCCGAGCTAAAGAGAAAGACCTGCAAACAACATCTAGTGTTTTCACTGCTGGAGTTCATGCAGCGTATGTGGAGCGAGCTCAATGCAGAGACATTTCAGTCATGTGACTTTTGATGTCACAGATGCTCTGACGTCTTTGCTCATTTTTTTCATCGCCCCTTCTTCGTCTTCGTAACACACCGGCCTGACCACCCTCCATCCCCTCTGTAAGGGGAGAGAGAGAGAGAGAGAGAGAGGCTGCACTCTGACTCATCACATTTTTCTCCTCAGCTTTCAGACGCTCCAGCTTGTGTTTCATTTTGGAGGATTATGTCCTTGAAACATGTGAATGCCTGTCAGTGTTTGTTTGGCTTTCATCCTTCATCTCTCCTCTGTTTTCTGAATCCTGGGGGATTTATTAGTCTATAAATATGACTCATAACCTCTGCAGCGGTGTTCTATTGCTGTCTGTCTGTCTGTCTTTTCGTCCCATACTCAGGTAAACAGACACAACAACAGACGCACACTCCTCTGTATGTGAAGAAAGAGAAATGAAAGAGTGGAGGCTGGTAGCAGATTACAGCGTTAACTAATTCAGGATAATACTGATGTGTGAAACAGATGTGGCGTGTGTGTGTGTGTGTGTGTGTGTTTGAGGATAATTATGTGGATCAGGAAGCGTGCTCAGTAGCGCAGTGATGTCTCTGCGAGGTGCGATGCTGCTCAAAACTTGCTGCTTCTATTTTTAGCCTCTGTCCTCCTCCTCCTCCTCCTCCTCCTTTCCTCTCTCTTTCTCGGTTGCTAGGAGGCTGGCTGATGGGACGGTCTCCTGTGGGGACCAAAAAGGTGAAACGATTAACGAAATGGAGGCATGGGAGTGATGAAGAGAGGCGGGCACAGCGGTTATGTTTGTCTACAGTTGTGGATTTAACCCTTTAGGATAGAGGTTTACCATTTTTGTTTTTGTCTACCTTTAATCTTGTTAGACAACATCCATGGTGTCCGCTTGTTCCGGCTCTTCATTGAACTATATGATGATTTCTCTGAGTGAAATATTCAAGACCTCGTTGCTTCGTGGCTGCATCATTCTGTCAGGTGGAAATATTTCACTCAAGTTTAGTCTGATAAATTTTATATCTTTAACTTTGGGAACACTATTTTGAAAATAAAATACATAATAAAATAAATAATCGCCTTAAATTAACATTGGTTTAAACAAAGACACGCATTAGATAATATTTTTATACACTCTTTGATTGACATATGAACATAATTGGCTCTTCTTCACAGCTAAAGGTGACAGCAGCTTTGACAAATCTGTCAGTTCTGGCAGGAAGATGTTATACTGACAACATCATCACAGAAACAATATAAACATTTCAGCCAACGGGCTGATTATGCCATTAATATGTCAGCGTTAATTAGACGTTAGACGTTACTGTTACTGTTTATTGCACAGGTCATTTATTGGTAGATTTAGTAAGAGATTTTGGTAAGAGACCGGGATGTTTGACCTCACAGATGTTTTAGCTGATGTTTGTGAGCGTTCTTGAGGTTCGTGACCTGTTTTTATGACCGCTCCAGTTATTTGTAAGGGCTTCCCCTTTTTAGCTGCCTTTTGGTCACTGACACACACACACACACACACACACACACACACACACATTGTGTCTGCCTGTGTGTTTCACTTCATGCTCTCCTTTTTCTTTCTTTGACCTCACACGAGCAACACAACTTTCATTACCTCTCCTAGAAAACCACGAGTGCACACTTGAGCCTGACGGACAAATCAACCAAATAGCGACAGATTTATCAGCTGCTGTTTGCGTATCACAGATATATTCATATCAGCGTATGTGCCAAGTGATTATGTACAAAAAAATGCAGGGCAGAAATGCCAAACATATGTTTAAGATATTTAAGTCCAACAGAGCGGGAACAAGTTTACTTTGAATGTCAGTACAAGCTCTTTAATGACTAAGTTTTTAATTCTCAAATATCAATATTAGTTTGTTATATTAATGTATCAGTTTTGGCCTCAATAATCCAGTATTACACGCACACTTACTCTCTGCACACACACCTCTTGCGACCTCTTCCCCACTTTAAATGATTGTCTGTTATTTATCATTTACTTATTCCTTTTATACTTCTTTATTGCATAATAACTTTAAAAAAAAAATTCTGATTTTGTTGTTTCCATCAACTTTGTTCTCTAACTAATAAACACAGACTGCATCGCTTGCTTTTGTAACTGTCACTCAACGCCAAACCTTAACCACACGGCAACGCTATCCAACCACAGTGATCGCACTGTTTGGTGCTCCTGCAGGCGTGAAGACAGAGAAAAGTTGGAGAAAGAAAAAAAAAAAAAATTGGGACCACCTGCAGGTTTGGTGGAGGTGGAGTTTCGAATAAAAGCACTTTTTAATCACAAACTCATGACAGAAGTAAAAAAGACCAAACACTTTCTGTTTCCCGCGTTCTTTCTCTTCTTAACATGAAGAGACAGACAGAGAGAGAGAGAGAGGGAGGGAGAGTGTAAGTGTGTGACCATGATGTCATTACTCAGATGATCGGTAGTGAAGCAGCAGACCAATTTAGCCAGTTTCTCTCCCGCCGTGCCCTCCTACAATGAGGTCTTTCTCTCTCGCCTCTGTGAAATCATCCTCAACGAAGCCAAAAGAAGCCATGAAATCGTTGTCAGGAAGATTCTCATCGCTCATCGTCATGTGCTTCAGTTGCCCAAGTCCTCATCAAGAAAGTGTCATTCATATATATATATACTCCATTTTAGTAGTTCACTGTGTGTGTCCATCATTAGATATAGGATACAAAGTCCGCCTGCGTGTCTGAATAATGCTCTAACAAAAAAAAAGATGAGGATTATATTTTATCTTCTTTCTTATGAGAGTAAGCATTTATTTATATTTTCACACGTATGCCATTGAAATAAATAATAAATGTCAGGTATGGTGAATAAAACACACGCTCCTTTTAATACAAACCCCACCAGACCTAATTTCCTGTCGTCTTTTCCCCTTATGTAATGCCAAATGTACTGAAAAACAACTTCACTGCTGTTTGACCGCTGTCGTCATGGACCACAGGCCTCGTCTTTCAGGGTTTTTAAGGTCACAATGCGGCTCTCACAATCTTCTAATCGCTGCAGAGTCGTCCGGAAAACCATAAGAAGTCAAGTTTACGTGTGTCTACACTTAAGAGCTGGATTCCTCAGCCATGTGACCGCCAGTTCATCACTGTTTTCACCGCACGTCTGTGATCAGCTGATTGCCTCCAGTCACAAGTCTGAAGGAGACCGTTTTATAGTGAACCGTGTGTGTGTGTGTGTGAATTTAAAGTTATGAGCACGACTGCATTCTTCTTCGTCGTTATTATCTTTGGATTCGTTCAACAACAAGTTTGTTCCCTCAACTTTGCTGACCATTACAAACTGTGCGCTCGTGACTGAAGACACAATAGCCCAGTGTTTCCTCTGTTGCCTGTTTTAACTTTTAGGAAAGAAACTTTTACTACTCTTATAAAACAGTTTGAGTTGAACTGAGGTGAAGCAAATTTGACTCGCCAAATAATGTTAAAATATCGACTCCAGCATGCATGAAAAATCAGATGAAGTGTGTTTATCTTACACTTGAAATGCGGTATTTTTTAAAGCTATAATATGTTTCTTATTTTGACCCTGATGCCATCTGCATAAATACTGAACCAGCGTCTAAGAAGGCATTAAAATCTTAAAAAAGTTGTGTTTCGGATGCTGAGCTCTTGACGTAATTTGTGTTCCTGAAGTGCCATGACGTGTCTTCATCTAACCTTTCTCATGTCCCTGTTTCTTCCTTTCTCGTCTCCCAGTGCGCTCGGGTGTGGATCCCCGATGCAGAGGAGGTGTGGAAGTCGGCTGAGCTGACCAAGGACTACAAAAGTGGCGACGCCTCCCTGCAGCTCCTGCTGGAGGATGGAACGGTGAGGATGAAGAGAAGAGGAGTAGTATTGGGATAAATCTGTTTCTCTTTTGTCTCTTCAAAGCGCTGCGTCTCATTAGCGGATATCGGTTTTACCATTAGCTCTCTCCACAAATGAGACCGGCTTGCAACGATGCCCCGAGGAGCATTTTAAATGTATAGCAGTAAATTGAATCCGTCATCGTAGAATACAAACAGCCACAAGCACACAGCAACAACGAGCACTTCTGTTAATGAATGCATGCTGCAGGCAAAAGCATTTCATATATTGCTCCTAATGATTTATTATTTAAGTTATCATATGTAAATGTAGCCTGCCCCGTTAAGATGGTTTCTGTTTTCGGCTCTGGTTGTTTAATGTCTCCAGAACTTGGCAACAGTTTGGCTGGAAAGTTAGATCATGAGCCAAGAAAAAGTGACTTTTGGTGGCAAGTTAAATATCACATACCTTGACTCAGTGGGCTCTACAGGCCCACGGCAGCAACTGTTTTCAACGTAGCTCATACTCTCAAAGACGACCACCAAACCCCAATCAAAAAAAAAAAAGTGTCTGTGCGTTGCATATTAACGAATTTATGCACATTTTAAGCACCCTGTCTGTCATTTGTGGATTAAAAGTTTGAATATTTTCTGTCACTAACACATTGAAATGACTGTGACACCTTGATGGAATCGTGCTCTCCTTTTTATAGTCCAGACAGCTGCCGTTCATGTCACGTTAACGTATCAAAATAACACTTAATTAGTCAGTCTGATTATCTGCAGTAATTCATTCCTGGTGTTAGCTTATCAGACGGAAACATGCTTGTCAAACATGCTCCATAAAGAGACAGAGATCCATTTAATAGGGATGTTTAACAAAAATTGTGCAGATTAAGCATAAAGCTGAACTGTTCACACAAAGGTGAACACAAGATTAAATGCAATACAGTACAGCTTTGAGCGACTGCCGCTTTTGTTCCAGAGTTGTGGCAAATCAGTAGCCCGTCTCATGACATTTCTGAGAACATTTGTATGAAATACTGTATGAGTAATTTCAATGGGAGTGGACATCTGTGATTGATTATTTAAAGGATGGGTTCACTGCCGAGAGTCAGCCAGAGTGAGAAAGCTGCAGCAGCCAAACATGTAAAGGACCGATGGATTTTTATCACAGGACTTTATTTAATGTAACATTTGGGGGGAAACCTTTACACTTTTGGTTTTGAGCAATGAACATAAGGGCATGTTTCTCTCTCATCATTTGGTGAGTATAAACATAGTTTCCACATTACAGTTGTATTTTTACGATGGCCACAGAACGTCGGCACACTCAGCCCAGATATGATCTGAAGACGCAGGTACATATCATGAATAATAAGTTGCAGTCTTTTTTGTATAGATATTTGAATTTCCACTGTGTGGACTGTATCTCTGTTACAACTTTCCTGTTTCATCGTCAGAGCCTTGAGCACAAACTGGACCCCAAGACGAAGAACCTGCCTTACCTGCGAAACCCCGACATCCTGGTGGGTGAAAATGACCTTACAGCGCTCAGCTACCTCCACGAGCCGGCCGTGTTGCACAACCTCAAAGTCCGCTTCGTCGACTCCAAGCTCATCTACACTTACTGCGGTGGGTGGCACTTAAACTGTCCTAGTGAAGACCTACTGCATGGTGGCAGGGCTTTAGTGTGAAGTCTGCCTTTCAACCAACATTCAAGGAACAATGATGTGAAACACCTAAAGATATACTTCTACACACCAACCTCACTTTCTCATTTATACAGAATACATGAATTTATCTTTATGTAGTATTTGTACATACTTCTCATACTTTAACTGTTCCATTTACTTTATTTCTTTATTTTTATTTCTTTATCTTATCTTTTTAAGTCTAGTGCTGTTGCTCTGAATGCTGAGCTGATGTGTTCTTCCTGTACAACACGGTGAAAGAGTTTGTCATATTCTTTTTCACCTTCTCCACACGGCCGCTACGACTCAATGGATCTGTAAAATGAAAACCTTTGAGGTTTCCAATGATCCACCGCAGTAAACAGACAAGTTTGTGATTGATCTGCTGTTGCTGAAAACAAAAGAAATACAATTCATTCAAATCTAATTTTAGCACTTACTATGCCAATGTTTGATGTTTGTTGTTTCAGACTGGACAGTTTTATGGTTTATTAGTTGAGCACTGGCCTTCAATAACTTCTGCTGTATTAATACAATAAGTCAAGCATTGTTTAATGTCTCTGTTCAGCATTTGAAATGCTCTCTGTTGTGTCTATTAACTGTGTTTACACTCCTCCATCATTAGCTGTAAACTCATATTCACCACTATTGTATAGTAAAGCATTGCTTGCAGCAAGTTGTCATTAACAGCGTTAACACACAGTATGTGGTGTGTTTCATTTAGTTTGTTTCTTGTTTTTTCAGACAAATAGTCACTGCTTTGTTCTTGAAACCATCGAATCATATTCATGCAAGATCCCTCCGAGTGTTTTCTGGTCAGTCTGAAAAGGGTGTTACCTGTCTCATACTTTCTCTCTCTGTTTTGTGCTGCAGGAATCGTTCTGGTGGCCATCAACCCATACGAGACGCTGCCGATCTACGGCTCAGACATCATCAATGCCTACAGCGGTCAAAACATGGGCGACATGGACCCGCATATCTTCGCCGTGGCAGAGGAGGCTTACAAACAGATGGCCAGGTTTGTGTGTGTGTGTGTGTGTTACCTGAGTAGCCTTGGTTCTAGTCTTCTTGTTGCTCAACCCTCCCTCTCTCTCTCTCTTCGGGGTTTGTAGGTCAAAGCCGAGCCAGAAATAGGCTCACGGTGGTCTCACCGTCTCTTGTTCTCGCTCTGTTGGTCTCTTCCTCGTGCTTTTGATCAGACACACAGCGCACACGCTGCTTTTCTCTGCAGGAGCCAACCAGTAGATCTCTTCAACCCCCCTCTGGGACACTATCGTAACATGTATACTAACAGTGCTGTATACCAGGTTTAATCAGCACTCCCTCCTTCTCTCACAGAGCGCAGTGACCCTTCAATTTGACCAGTATGTCATACAGTAGCACCACTCCCTGTGTGAAGAATGCAGTGTCGAGCTGCACAATTAATCCTATTCATAATATATGTGTGTTAATATATTTAACACGAGAGAATACAATTTTAATTTAGTAGAGAGAAAAGAAAGAAACGAAACCTTTCTTGTAAATGACTGACAGACGTTACAGCCTGTTAAATCTCAAAAAACTAATATAATAAAAATAAGCAAATGTGACGCTTTACATTTGCCCATTTTTATTATATTAGTTTGTTTGACAGGGACAATACATATAGGCACTATTACAGTCAAAGCAGCCTGTCTCATGACATTTCAAGTTAAATGTTACTACTGCAGAGTATATAGGACTTCTAGCTGCAGCTAATTTGCAGTGTCACCAGCCAAAACCTGGAATCAACTAGCAGAACCCATCAAGCGATGTAATGGGACACACAGACACATAATGAGTCAGTAAATAATCATATTTTGATGATATTATATGATATGTATTAAGAAACATTTAGTACTTTGTCAACAGGGAACGGGTGTTACTTGTCTCGCACGGTGGTGAAGATGACGCACAGCTTTTTTTTTTTTTTTTTTTTTTTTTTTTTTTACATTATTAAACTGAATATCTGACAATAAGATTGAGATGAGTCATTTGAATCCGTAGTCGTGGTTCCTGTAATCCAGTGGGAGTCGGGGTGTGTCGATGTATGTCAAGTTGCAAGTTTGACAGAAAATGTCTCAATACGCTTCACATGCTCACAGCAGCAAAGCTTCCTGACACAGCCAGGAGGAAAACCTCCTTAAAACTGTGTAAGAAACGGAACATGAAAGCACAGCTCAGTGGGATCGGGATGCATTACGAACCATAGGAGGGAAAATGCCAGATGCAAAAGAACAGAGCGAGCTTTCCCGCCACCAGCTGGGAGTTTATCCCAAAGAAAGGTGGTACAGTAGAAAGAGGCAGTGTTGCCTCAGGATTTTATCTCAGTTGTTGGGATAATGAGCGGACCAGGCCTGCTGGGATATTAGAGCATGCAGAGGTACACAGGGGCTTTTAAGGTGTGTTCACACCTGCTCCTCCTGCAGTCAAACATGTTTGTTGAGGGAGGCATCTGACACTTTCTGTCTGCACAAGGCCTTACCCTGGCACTGGTTGCGTCACACTTCGCAGGATCTGTGCGCATTACAGTCAAGCATCACCCTTAATCAAAAACACCTTCTGTCAGCCGGAGCCAATACATTCTGTATCTCTCACACACATGATATGTGTTTTTTTTTCTGTTTTGTTCAGGGATGAGAGGAACCAGTCGATCATTGTGAGCGGAGAGTCCGGAGCAGGAAAGACTGTATCAGCCAAATACGCCATGAGATACTTTGCTACGGTCAGCGGCTCTGCCAGCGAGGCCAACGTAGAGGAGAAAGTGCTGGCTTCTAATCCCATCATGGAGGTGAGGACCGGTCGCTGTCTGTTGATGAAGACGTTTGACCTTTTTATCTTAAAGACTGACGCTCAAAGAGAACCCAGAACATTTCTTGACATATTAAAAGTGGAGGGTGTTTTTAAGCTTTTCGTGAGTCCTCGCTGAATTTGTGAAATGACTTGATGCAACTTTGCACTTAAAGTTACACGTCCAAACAAACGCTCGTGGCTGGGAAAAGCTCAGTTTCATAGCTGTGAATTTGTCTTCAAAATGAAAGTCTTGCATCATTTTTCCGGCCAGGTTGTGTACAGACGTTTGTTTCTTTGGCCTAACCACGCTACAGTGTATTCATTTAATGATACGGACTACATTTTTTGTCCTTCTCCTTTTAGTCCTTTCCTTTCTCCTCCACTGGCATTTACTTACTCCCCCCCTTCGGTTTCTCCACCACACTCTGTCTTTCTGGCCTCAAGCTGCTCTCTGCTGTGAAAACACAGGTCTTATCCTGAACTGTGTGTGTGTGTGTGTGTGTTTTGTATTTCTTCCTGGAGTGTCATAAGGACAGGAGGATTTGGAGAGCTCTCCTGTGCCCATATGCCACAACACCCCCAGCCCTTATCCTCCCCTCCTCCACCTCTTGCCATCCCCCACCCAGTCCGAGCTTTCCAACTGCTCAACCAACATCGCTCTCATCCACCACTTCCACCCTGAGCCAATCACAGACGAGCTGACAGAATGAATAGAAAGCTTTCTTTCGGCGCAGTGATGTCACTTCAGCCTCTAAGCTCGGAGTAGATGGTTGCATCAGCCTTTTCGATATTACAAAACCTGTGTGTGAGGATGTGTGCGCGAGAGAGGCAGAGAGTGTGTGTGTGTGTGTGTGTGTGTGTGTGTGTGTGTGTGTGTGTGTGTGTGTGTGTGTGTGTTTGTGTGTGTTTGGCTGATGCAGGCAGAGATTGGAATACCTGCTCCGCTCAAAGACTCCTTGTCTGCAGTGAAAGACCGTGTGTTTGGCCTTAACTCAGCAAGAACCCTCTGCGCTCACACGTGATTTAACTCTACTCAAGCTGGGTGGTTGCGTGTGCGTTTGTATGTAGCCCCACCCGTCTACTGACAATTCTTAGTAGGGTCATTGATCAGTCCTCTGTATTGAACTAAGACAGCTGACTGCAAGTCCATTAAAACTTACAACTGGTTTGTGTGGACCAATGGCAAATAATCCTGAGCTTATTTCAGATTGTAAGGCGCAGTATGAAAGGTTCTGGTTTGTAATGGTGAGACCAGAACCAGGCTAGCTGTTACCAGACTTTGTGCTGTGCTAAGCTAAGAGAGTGGTGTCAATCTGCAGATCTAACTCTCACGTCTGTGCAGTAAACATGAAGTTAACACCAGAAAGTGAATGAGTGTATTTCCCAGAATGCTCAAGAATCATATCAAGTACTCTGTTACATTTCTGCTTCGATTTTTCTGCTACAAATAACCACCGTAAAAGTGCCCTCTCACACTGCTGTTGTGGTATTCTGGGACAACTGGAGCTACTGTTTGTGCACAAATGATAATGTACTGCTGCACCATCTGCTGTATCTAAATTTACAGGCCACCACAGTATGTTGCATCCATTTTTGCTTTTTGTTTTCCTTCTCACACCCAGGCCATCGGAAACGCAAAGACAACCCGAAATGACAACAGCAGTCGCTTCGGCAAATACATTGAGATCGGTTTCGACAACCGGTTCCGAATCATCGGCGCCAACATGAGGACATATCTGCTGGAGAAATCACGAGTGGTGTTTCAGGTGAGCGCACAAATGCATGAACACACACACACACACACACGAGGTGTTCTGTTGTGGATATTTCATTGACTTGCACTCATTCCTTTACTTACAGTCTGTTACCTCTGACTCAGCCATCACAGATGCACAAAGTTAACCTTTGTACAGATCTGCTTTTTAGAGCTGGACTCTCGAATAGACGCGACGCACAACACATTAAGCTTCAGCTCATGCACTGCAGAAAGCGTTTTTCTGGAGTTTGTCAGTTTTTTCAATGCACAGCCAAAAGTCACAGTGGCATTGTTGCGTCCTTCAGTCATATTAGCTTAATTTCCGATAGCAAATGACGTTCCCGCTGAAGTGTCCTTGTTCCTGATGTGTTTGTTGTTCACGAACACGTACAGTCCTCCAGTTGACCTTACAAGTAAAGAGAATTTAATTTAATATCACCTGTGATTTGTCTTTCCTTGACATTTCTTGTGTTTTCAGCAGTAATGTATTTACACCATGTATTACAACCATTCAGGGGTTTGCTGGCTGGCATCAAAATGATTGTATGTGTTGCCAAAATCTGAGTTATGGCTCATTGTCTATTATACTGCAAAATCCCATCTGAGATCTCATGGATCTGGAAATAGTGAACAGCCTGTTTTCATCTTTAAATTATAGTAGAATTACATTTTTATTATGTGTATTGATGCTTCGATTGAAACCTCAAATTAAAAAGACACTCTCCCACATTAGTAACAGTAAATTACACGATCCAAAGCACTGAAACACGCACGCCACAAACACAGTGGAGCCATGATTCGGTAGTTCATTGGTTTTAAGTGGTCTTACACATGACTCTCGTGTTGCTGCACACATTCACACATGCATGCACACACAAACAGGAAACAGTCTGACTGTGAGTATCAGACATTGTTGGACAACAAGCAGGTGAGAATCAAACTTTCATTCTCTGAATAGTACAAGTGAAGATGCAGTCAACCAAACACACACACACACCAAAGCAGTCTGTTCAGTAGGAGTCGTAAAACTCAGCTAACATTAACTGTCAGTCTGGCCCTGGTGTTCTTTAAAACAGAAGAAGTATGCGGCAATAACTTCCTTCTCCACAAAGAGGAGGAGAAAACAAACTAAACCTCAGTCCAACTGTCACGCTGTCTCGCTACAGCAAGGCGTTCCTTTCCTCTTCCCCCTCTCTCTCCCTCTCCTTGGTGTCAAAGACATTTTTCCTCAAGTAATGATCCTTTCTTATCTTCCTAATCCTGTCGTTTTCTCTCCCCTCTACAGTCCTCACAATGTCTCAGAGAAGCCAGATCAGTGAAAGGAAAAAAAGCTTTTTAAATCACATCATATAACGTTACATTTTCTGGTTTGCATATTTTCTGTTTGTTCTGTCTCGATCAAGTTTACCTACCTCTTATAGAGCTTTATTGTATATTCAACGGGTGTATTTGCTCAGTGGTGGAGCCAGTAGGGCAGAGTCTAGATAAAGAACAAGGATATTTTAAATCTGCATGCACATGTAGGCGTGAGTGCACACACACACACACACACACACACACACACACACACACACACACACTGCTGTCATAGGCAGTGCTGTTGAGGAATGAGGATGTTGGTGTAAAAAAAAAACGTGATCACTCCCCTCCTCTCATTTTTCACATGCTTGTCTCCAGTGTTACCTATTTATAGGTGTGTGAGCGTGTTGTGTGTGAATTCTGTGTTTGGGTGCAGTAATGTAGGACACAGGTAACCGTGTGTTTCCGGCTTTACAACACACTGCCAACATATCACAACCTAGCACTTATCTATCAAGTAGTATCTCCTCATGGGAATACATATACAGGTGGGCCACATCTTGTGTTGTGAGTGTAGGAAATAACATGTAATATCCTCATCTGACTCTGTAATATCTGTTGACATGCCCTTGAGCAAGGCACAGATGCTTCCAGTGGAGCTTCCAGATGTTAAACTGTGGAGCTGTGTAATTGTAAAGCA
This sequence comes from Protonibea diacanthus, assembly GCA_028641955.1. NCBI lineage: Eukaryota > Metazoa > Chordata > Actinopteri > Sciaenidae > Protonibea > Protonibea diacanthus. The sequence goes on along the minus strand of CM053976.1, from coordinate 13,585,142 downwards.
CATATGATGATACACTTAGACGTATTTTCTCTGCGTGAATGAAGCGTGCGATTAGGACTGAATCTGTGCATCCATGCTTCAGGTGTACATGTAGGAATCCCCTCATATCATGTGATCTTTTCTTCCAGGCGGACGAGGAAAGGAATTATCATATCTTCTATCAGCTCTGTGCTTCATCCCATCTGCCCGAGTTCAAGACTCTGAAGCTGAGTAAGTTTCACGCACGCGCGCGTGCATCGACGCACACGAAAACAGTGGCTCCAATCAAATCGCTTCACTTTCTGGCAGCAGAAGGAACAACTCAACACTTGCCATGTTCTTGTGGTTAAAGCGGGCTGCAGCGCCCAGCCACATGTGAAGATTGTCTGACCTCGAGAACTTTAGCGAATACATTAGCGACAGCAAAAACAGCATCGGACGCAGAGTAAGCGATTGTAAGAGCATCGTGTTAGCTGCGGCGGCTCTCCGCAGCAGCAAATCTGAAAACAATGCAGATCCATCACGTCAGTGACCCACTGGCTCAGCCGAGCACACTATAATTAAAGTTTAATTACCCATTTTTCCGATTGATTTACCGAAGGACTGTTTTTAACTGCAGCGTCTGCTGGAGCTGATCCCACACTACACCCCATATATGAAATATATTTCATCTCAACAAAATCAGTTTAGAAGTACTGAACTCACTGAGTGTGTGGTTGAACAGGCTCTCACACAGAGCGCTCCCACTGTGGACCTGCACCTGCTAGTCCTAGTCATGACACACGCACACACTCACGCACACACTGCTGGCACTGTCACTTACAGCCACTCATTTGGCTCTCTCTCTCCTTCTATCACACACACACACACACACACACACACACACACTCACGCACACACAGCTGCTGTCTTTTCCTCTCCTGCTGACTTCCTGGCCTCGGTAAATAGAGTGGTTGTCACAGTCGTGTCAGTGGCTCTCGTTGCTAAGCAACAGGCCATGCCTTAATTCGGCGTAAAACGCGTACAAAGAAGCTGATTGTGGGAAAGTTGAGCTAACATCATTCTTGCACAGAAGTGCTCTTGATTTCACGTCCTTTCTAAGAACGCTGAACCATCTGCAAAATCATGACATGGCGTCTGTCTCGCTTTGAGTGAGTCAGTGTTTTGAAAATCTGATTTCTCTGTACGTGCCGATAAAGAACATTCACACCCACACTTAAGTGAAAGGGGACACTGAATGAACCCTCTGTAAGAATATAGCTTGGTGTATTATTCTCTTTAATCCATGACCACTTATAAAAACCTCTCTCGTCTGTATAGTTGGTTTACTTGCGTTACCAACAACAAACCAGGATTGTTGCTATGGTTACTTGGAAGACTACCCTGGACACGCACTGAGAATGATCCAACTTTTGTGGATCAGTGTCATGGTGATGATTTTAACAGACACCTCCTCTCACCTCAGAATTAATGTCATATAACTGTTCTATGTCTTAAATCGGATGCAGGTTTAGGTCGATGCATCGAGTCGTTGCTCAGCGCAAAACTGCACATGCTGCATGTTTTCTAAATGTATTCACCCTCTCTGTTTGTCCACACAGGCAGCGCAAACGACTTCTTGTACACCAGACAGGGCCGCAGCCCCGTCATCGACGGCGTGGACGACACCAAGGAGCTTTGCACCACTCGCAATGCCTTCACACTGCTCGGTAACACGCAAACCCCTCGCATTATAAGTATATACATGTTCAGATGTAATGTATTTTAAAAGAGCACTCATGTGACTGCTGGAGTGAAGTGTATGATAATCAGAAAATGAACTGAATTTGGGGATATGGATAAACGTTAAGGATGTCTGTGTTGTTCCCTCTGCAGGTATTAATGAGTCCTATCAGATGGGCTTGTTCCAGGTTTTGGCTGCTATTCTTCATCTGGGAAACGTGGAGATTAAAGACAGAGACTCAGACAGCAGCGTCATTCCTGTGAGGATAATATTTATACTGCAGTACTGATTGTCAGCAACACTTGAACATGTTTTTGTTCATTTTGTGGCGGGGGAAAGTTTGACTCTATTTGACTTCAGCTGCCCTCCTATAATTTGATTGACAAACATGACATGATCGAATGGGAGCAATTCAAATGTCTGAAAGTGTCAGCAAACATCCCCAACACGTCGCTCCATGTGACGGGGATATGAAGGGGAAAATGAATCAGAAATATGTCAGGAATATTTCAATACATGTCACTCCTCAATCATACCTATGTACCGATTTAATTTAAGTTGTGCTCTCATGAGAACTGTTGCATTCATGTTCATTCTATTCCTTGCCTCTCTGTCATAAACAAAATTCACAGACAGTTTGATGTGTTTGTGTGATCAAAAGTCTTCGGGAGTTTTGCTTTTAGCATAAATATGATGACCTTCAGTGTTGTAGGTTATCTGAGAGCAATTGTTGAACTCCCACACAGCGACATTATCACTCACTTTCCGTTTCACCATATTCACTGCTAAGATGGAGTGACAGAGCAAATCTTTAGTGGTACACTGACAGCAGTATTTGCATCATTGTTAAATCACTGGTAAAGTTTATGTTAGCCAGTGACAAACAGAAATATGGAAATGAATGTTATGTAGATCCAAAAATATTCTAATTTAATCTTTCTCCCAAAGATGGAATCCACCTTTTCATAGCTGACATCTCGCTGGGTTTCTCCTTTTTAATGATTAAAATCTGCTTCCACCCGTAGCCCAACAATCGGCACCTGACGGCGTTCTGCGACTTGGTAGGCGTGACCTATCAGGACATGTCTCAGTGGCTGTGCCACAGGAAGCTGAAGACGGCCACAGAAACATATATCAAGACTCTCCCCCGCCTGCAGGCCACCAACGCCCGTGACGCTCTGTCCAAACATATCTACGCCAAGCTTTTCAACTGGATTGTGGAGCACGTTAACAAAGCCCTTATCACCAATGTCAAACAGCACTCCTTCATCGGGGTCCTCGACATCTACGGGTACATCTGCGCACTCTACCAATAACTCAGCTTTTAATTCGATAATTGAATTGAGAAAGTTAGCCATGCAGTCGATGTCACACAGCTGTTTGACTCCTCTGTTCTTCCTCTCAAGGTTTGAGACATTTGAGATCAACAGCTTTGAGCAGTTCTGCATCAACTACGCTAATGAGAAACTCCAGCAGCAGTTCAACATGGTGAGCAGCTTGTGTTTCACCTGATGGAGGTCTCATTTCTTTAATTATTTGGCCCACGGATACAGCCTGAACCCCACCTTTTTGTGTATGTGTGTGTGCAGCATGTGTTCAAGCTGGAGCAGGAGGAGTACATGAAAGAGCAGATCCCGTGGACTCTGATCGACTTCTACGACAATCAGCCCTGCATCAACCTCATAGAAGCCAAGATGGGCATCCTGGACCTGTTGGATGAAGAGTGCAAGGTATGATCCACTTGAGTGAGTTCACTGAATAATAATTCAAATAACGTATATTACATGACCTACTCTCGTAAGTTACCATGACTAAACCACATGACAGACAGAACAAGATCTTACTCCTTTGTCACTGTTGTCTTTTGTTTGGTTCAGTCTATAACAAAAATCAGTAGCTCTTCTGATCTTTGGTTTATCTTTTAACAAGTCTCTGCGTTGATTTCTCGTTGACTTCTGAATACTGTTGGTGGAATGAATGTGAACAAGCAGGAGAAGTGAGTCCATGCTGCATGTCTTATCAGAGGCCTGTGGGTTGAAGTTGAACGCCCACGTTCTGCTTTACATTTGTGTTTTTGACAGTGGACCTGTCAGTGCCTCTCACCGCACACCGCACCTGAGTCTACAACACCTACACTTATAGTTCACATCAGAGTTTAACTGCAGGAAGGAAACCCAGCATGAAACGATGACCACAGGCATGAAAGCTTCTCTGTCCGTCTTCTGTCTTTACAGCGAACACAATGAAACAGACTAACCTTTTTTATCCAGTTGTATTCAGTTTTTATTCAGTCTTAAACGCGTCACATAGTTTACAGAGAACTGACAGCAATGCTGGGCTGAGCTTTGGTGTATGAAATAGTTGCAGTAAAGACAGATCACTAACGATGCTGAGTGATCTCTCTCTGTGGCTCTTTCTTTCTGATTTTACGAGCTGTTGACTTTTGAGGTGGTCCACATTGCTAACATTATTGCAATGTAAAGCAAACACAAAGCGGACATTTGGTTTGACTTCTTGGCAAAGAAATATTAGAACACAATAAGTCCTCACACACCGTGTCACCAGAAAAAAAAAAAGGAGATTTAATTCAACACCTTTTAAAATGTTCAGTTTTCTTGTCTCTCAGGTTATTTTATTTTACCTGTGAATTGCTTAAATAAAGGAGGACAATGACTGAATGTTGGGGGGAGGTGGGGACTCTTTGCACTTTTGTGAAAGAGCAAAAAATATTGTGAGGAGAAGACACCTTGTGTCTATTGTTACCAAGTTGTCATTTATGGACAAAACATGTGAGGTTGTGGTTTCATTTAGCTCCCGATAATCACTTGTTGAAGAATAACTTCACACCACTGGAAGTCTCCCACCATGTCCACTGTTAAAGAGTGTATTGATTGAATGAATGTGTACAATAGCTTCACATGAACAACTGACATCGACTACGTAGGAGAGAAGATGGTTTCTGTGACAGTGACTTCATAGCTGATCAACTTCCCTCGTAGATCCTCTGGCCTATCCGTGTTTGAACATGTTCGATCCCTATACATGTATATTATATATATGTATATTAGAGAACAATGTGGATTGTCCTCCTTGCACCATGGGTCACTTTCTCTCTCTCTCATTACTCTTTTATTTGTCTCAGTTTGTTTTTTCTGGTGGTTGTCGCCTTTTGTTTTGTTCTCCGTTTACATACGTGTCGTCTCACTGACAGTTTCCATTGTGTCTTCTCTCTTCCTGTACCAGATGCCTAAAGGTTCAGATGATTCGTGGGCTCAGAAACTCTACAACACGCACCTAAAGACCTGCTCCCTCTTCGAGAAGCCGCGCATGTCCAACCGCGCCTTCATCATCCAACATTTTGCTGACAAGGTGGGTTTGGCCGACGTTACGTTTGCTACATGTCTGCACGGTCAGCTATAAAAGTAATACTGTGGTGACTAGAGGTTTGGAGCGTTCGTGTTTTGTGTCACAAAGTGCCTTTTTAGCTCGAAAGACAACATTTAGGGACAGATTGGCTGCAGTGGCTGCTGCAGTGCTATTTTTAGGTTGGCTGGAGGACGGATGACTTTTTTTTTTTTTTTTATTGTTGTTGTCATTGTTTTCACACAAAAAGTTAAGCAATGAAGTGTCTAAAGTGTGTGTGTGTGTGTGTGTGTGTGTGTGTGTGTGTGTGTGTGTGTGTGCTGGTATAATCCACTTTAGTGTAATAGATTTCGTATGCTGTAATGAGGTGCTGTGTGACGCAGGGTTATTTTTCATGTCTGTTTTTAGATCCTCGCTATAAGGTTACAGATAAATGGGTCAAGGACTAATGCAGGCTTTCACATGAGGGTCCGCTGATATTAAAATGGGATCCTTGGAAATGTTTCAGACCAAACATTTGCAAAGATTAATGTTGATGTATTTAAAGCAACTCGATTTAGAAGTTTGGAGCTCATGTGAAGACTTCACTGGCCACCTCATTTTGACTTATAACTAAAAGATTAAACATTTACCATATAAACGTACACTAAACATCCAAACTAAACGTTTCTATGAGTCAGATTATTAGTAAATGTGCAGGAATGTGGATAGGAAAACAAAAATGAACCGGTTTATTGTAACACAAACTGTGCTGTGCTTGTCGATCAGGTGGAGTACCAGTGCGATGGCTTTCTGGCGAAGAACAAGGACACGGTGAATGAAGAACAGATCAATGTCCTGAAGGCCAGCAAGGTGAGGAGCATGCACACACACATCTGCATTACACTATGTACGATGAGTCAAAAGCAGAAGATTCATGTGCATTTGAACACATCAGTGCACGATTCAAAGTGCTACGAAGCATCCACTGATCAAAGCCAAGAGGCCTGCAGCTCAGCTGATCTGTTGTTTACGGACCATGAGTCCCACCTGACTGCTCGGGGAAGCAGCGCCCTCCTCTGGCCATGTGGAGACAGTGTTGAGACTTGAGGTCAGAGAGGTGTAGGTTTTATGTGCACATAACAAAGCTGAACACACACACTCACACATTAAGTTTGGTTATCATCCAGTTTACCCACAGAAGATACATATGATTGTAGTTCATAAATATTTCACCAGCTTATCCAAATATATATTTAATGACTTGCAGAGAAGCATAACTGAGCCGAAATAAATGAATGATAGCAATACATCCTGTACTTATGCAGCAGCAACTACCTATTTTTTATTCAGTTTTCATCAACAACAGGGCAGCATCTGTGTTTTCTTCTGTCTCTTTCTAGTTGTAGGCAACATTTGTACACACCATAGACTAATTATAACCAGATAAGACAAACAGAAACAACTTAATATTCACTCCAAATATATGAAATTAAATATACATAATCAGACGTTCATACATTCCACACGATTGTTTCATTTGGGAACAGGAAAACCGCCTACACATATGTACATGCTATTAAGCCTGAAATAGTCAGATCACATCAGGTTAACATCACAGTGTGTTAGTCTTAGTTCAGGATCATTGTGTAAAACCTGGTTAGGTCAAAAGGAGCCTGAGCCTTTAAATCCTCACTGCTCTTTTGGCTACACACACACACACACACACACACACACACAGAACCTGTGGTGTGTTTGCCCAGAATGTTCACAGTATAAATGTTCTTTTATAGACTTCAACAAGAGCAGAATTGGGTAAGGGTTCAAATAATGTCTGCTCTAACCTCTAACACAACCACTGAACACACAAACACACACTCGACATATAGTCTGAATGTCACCGTAAAAATCTGTGAGAATCAGACAATTAGGATTAAATGTTAATGAGATTTAGTCTAACTCCGTTCCTCTCTGCCAAGCTTATCCCATTATTCTGAGTGTGTGAGTGTGTGTGTGTGTGTGTGTGTGTGTGTGTGTGTGTGTGAGCTAGTACAGTACATCAAGCAGCACATCTGTAAAATATTAGTGTATAAACATTTGTCAGCTAGCAGTTTTTTCATTGCAACCCCATGTAACAAATTAACATGCAAAACGCAACATGACCAGGTAGAATATCCTCTCTGTGAGGCATGGAGGCAGGTCTGTTGAGACAGATGTTCAGAGTTGGAAGACTTCAGGCCAGCATGGAGAGGATGTAAAGCTTCTGCTGCTGATGGAAAATTCTGTGACATTTTTATAGTTTTGATCATCATCTGGGAACACAACGACATCGCTACCAATGATACAATGTGCAGTCAGATGGATCATACAGGTTGTAAACAAGCTCAGTCAAATTATCTAAACAACTTTAGATATCTGAACCTCACATGAACACGCCTGAAAATGTTCTAATAATCCTCTATTGCACAGAAACCTTTCTGTCTGTGTGCACAGCTACGGCAAGGATAGTGAGTCAAAGTAGCGCCAGGAAGGTGGTCTGTAAATTATTATGAATGTTTACTTATGGCAGAAATAAAATATAATTTTCGTAAAGATGTTTTCATTAGTGTATAACCACCTGAAGATAACCATCGTCTGATTTTGTTACCTTTTTAAAATGAGCCACAAATACCACAGATGTTCCTCCAGAGTGTTTCATGCATATTTTGTGTCCACCATAATTTCCCCTTTCACACTAGAAAGGACTCGGTGAGGTGATGGGGTAGCAATCAGCCACTACAACGCTATATGCTGCTAAATCCCACACACTGCTCCTTTAAAACCAAAACCAAAACAAAACAAAAAACAAAAACTTCCTTTGGAAATAATACAGTGAAATATTTCAGTTCCACAGTACCTGCATCTCTCCAGACTACTCTGGGACCTGCGAGACGCACAGGAGTCTAGCATTTGTGCCGACGTCTAGCTGCAAGTCTAATCAATACAGTGCACTCGCAGAAAAATGCCTGATGCAGAGATTTCCCATGATGCATTGCAACCCAGGGACGTGATCAAAATAGCAGATAAAATTCCACCGTGTGACCGTTTTCCAGCCGCAGATGAACTTGGCTTGGAAATGCATCCCATCATCTTCACCATGTTCCTTCCATCCATTTCAGCCTCATCATCAGTCCGCCTGGTTTTATTTACTTTGGAATCGTAGATGTGTATTATAGTTTTCGATGTGGGTGATACTGATTTTGAACTGGAGCTTTGGGTTCCCTTTAAACTTTCCTTTTAATGTCATTGTGTTTCTTTTGTCACTGTGTCTCCATATGTTGTCCATGTATGTTTGGTTCTGTCCTCATCATGACAACCCTTCCCTGCCAGCAGAAGGTAAACAGAGGCGTTCTTACAACGCTGGTCCGCCTGTAGGTCTTCCTTTCCTCCTTCCCTTTCTCTCTCTCTTTCTTTCTGGCAATGAGTTATTATCACTCTAACAGCACTGAGGAGATTGAAGTCGCGTATGCCTTTTGTTTGCTGCATGGGGAGCACTAAAGGCACTGTGGCAGGAGAGAGGCAGGGGGTTGGACATAAAAACAAGAGACAAAGGAAGGAAGGGTATTTTTATGTTTTCAGAGTGATGCTGACAGCGAGCAGCACGTAAAGCCTTTGTGGCTGTCCTGGCTTAATGACGCTGGCGAGAGAAGCAGCATGGCAACGCTCTGAGCGCAGCAGGAGGACCTGAAGCTGCACACGTAACACAGCATCCTCCTCATATAACCTCAGTGTTATATGGAACAAGACTGATGTGTGTGTGTGCTTTACTAAAGCGTGTACATCCTACATATGATTTAACACCATGGCAAAATATAGGTCATATATGGCCACTTCATATCGTCATATATGATCAAACATCTATTGTTTTTATTGGCTTTTCATAACATTGCAACCATTCTGACTGTGAATGAGTTTAACAAACGCTAATCAACAAATCTAGTAACATCTACTCACTCAAATACTGAAATGATCAAGCAGCTTTTCAGCTATCTGTGTGAAAATCTTGATTAATTAGCTCCCATGTATGTTAAACTGGATTACAAGTACGTTGAATCACATTTGTATAGAAATTAAATTAAATTAATCATCAAGTCAAGTCGATTTATTAAGGCTTGTGGCAAAATAAAGCTGTGATTGTGCTTTGTACGGCTGTATGCAATAGGTAAGAGAAATCCATATGCATGCTGTACGGTAAGAAGAATCAATTTTAAGTCATGAATATGCACTGAAGCTTAATTTACCAGTATATCCAGAGTGAAACGCTTTGTCGTCAACTTATTTCTCAGCAAATCAATAATGCCTGCAGTGTCCAGTGCTGCCATCAGCTGTTCCGTTTGTGACTCAAAGTGTGCTGCTCTTCCCAGTTTGACCTGCTGGTGGAGCTGTTTCAGGACGAGGAGAAAGCCACCAGCCCCACCGGTCAGGTCCAAGGCACCGGAGGCCGGACCCGCCTCAGCATCAAACCCGACAAGAGCCGAGAGAAGAGCAGTAAGGAGCACAAGAAGACTGTCGGCTGCCAGGTTGATATATTTCTCTGATGCTGTTACATGTTTGTATACTGCTCTCAGTCCATGTCTAACAGCACAAAGTGAGGTCAAATCCAGCATGTTCTGATATCTGAACACATCGAAAATATATTCTGTGTCCTGTTTAACCACAAACACACCGAGCGTTTGTTTTTATCACTGCCAGGTGTGAACTGCAGCTACATAAAAATGAGAAAAGAATGAAAACTTTCCAGTAGATTTAGAGAGATATATTGCATTTCTTTTTATTGAATATATATATACTGTATTTGATGCTCATTATCTTAATGACAATTATCCAAATCTGGATTTTACACTCACTCAACTGGCTTGAAACTACAAGAAATGATGATGACCATGAAGATAATGATGTTGACGTCGATGTCTCTTCTTGCAGTTTCGTAACTCTCTACAAATGCTGATGGAGACACTGAATGCAACCACTCCGCACTACGTACGCTGCATCAAACCCAATGACTTCAAACTGGCCTTCACGTGAGTCTTCTTCCTCTCTGTTTATGAACAACTGGAATGTTTTCCAAGCATGATATTATGGTGTGGTTTTATTCTTTTTTTTTTCTGTGCTCAAGAGATATGGATATTCCACCATCTTAGCTCAGGTGTAATTCCTGGTGGCCATATTGACTGTGGTTATTTGTTGTTGGCAGGTTTGATCCCAAACGTGCAGTGCAGCAGCTCAGAGCCTGTGGTGTCCTGGAAACAATCCGCATCTCTGCTGCAGGTTTCCCATCCAGGTAGTGACGCATCCCTGCAGCACTGCCACTGATTCCCATAGATTAATTTGCGTTGTGTGCCTAAAAGTTTTTAAGAAATAGCAAATTTAGCCAGAAGTTTAGAGTCTGCTGCACATACATTGTGTCTGAATACATCCTTACCACAATACAGTCAGCTCAGTGCAGCATTGATGAGATTTGATCTCATGTTTTTATCATTTATCGTCACTCAAGTCGTGCACAAGTGATCGGCTTTCTCCCTCTAGAGGACACTGTGTGGTGAGGCCTCCTCCACTGGATTTTAGCCTCGCTTTGCTTACTAGTGTCCTTAATGCATTTTAGATCGATATTAATGCTGACCAAGTTTAGATTTCTACAGGTTTCATCATCAGTCAGGTGCAATGCATTCACTAATTTGTGGTTTTCTTTTGAGAAAACCAATTAGTAAAGCAAACAGTTTCCGTCTTTGCAGATTTACTTTAGGAAAAAATAAACTTGATTGAACAAACGATCAAACAAACGATCAAATCAGATGTTGAGTTCATGGCAGTCTTCTCACAGTTTTTAATGTGTGTGTCTCAGATGGACGTACCAGGAGTTCTTCAGTCGTTACAGAGTGCTGATGAAGCAAAAGGACGTGTTACCTGACAAGAAGATGACCTGCAGGAACGTTCTGGAGAAACTAGTTCAGGTCAGTCAGATTTTTTTACTTCTCTTTTCTCTTAAAAGTTCAAAATGAAGGATATACCGTAGTATGATTTCCTTTGCCTGTCCACTTTGGTCCATCTAATCACTGTTGTGATCCCTGATCTTGGCTCCTGTCTTCCTTCAGGACCAGGATAAATACCAGTTTGGTAAGACCAAGATCTTCTTCAGGGCTGGCCAGGTTGCCTACCTGGAGAAGTTGAGGGCAGACAAGTTGCGCGCTGCCTGCATCCGCATCCAGAAAACTATTCGCTGCTGGCTGGCACGCAAGAAGTATCTGCGCAAGCGCAGCGCTGCCATCACCATCCAGAGATACACCAGAGGATACCAGGCTCGCTGGTGAGTCACTTGAACCTGATATCAACCTCCTTTCATCCAGTCAGACAGGACAATCACATCAAAGACATTTCATTCCTTTTGACTGATTGTGTTTATTTTATAAGACTTCTGCAGCCAAAGGTCTGAAGTAATACTAAAATTAGAAATGCATATTTGTTAAGACATGTATCTCTTGACTCTCCACAGCCTGGCCAAGTTCATGCGTCGCACTCAGGCGGCCACCATCATCCAGAAGTATCAGAGGATGTACGTGGAGAAGAAACGCTACAGGCAAAAGCAGGCTGCCGCTCTGGCCATGCAGACCATTCTCAGAGCCTACATGGCCCGGCAGAAGTACCAGGCGGTAAGACACACACAGCACAAAGTGCAGTTATTTCCCTATTTTGTCTCACTGATACTTTCTCCTATTAAAAACCTGTAATATGTGTCCACATGTGCTCTTATTTCTGCCTCTCTCCTTACTGTTTCTGTGTCTGTAGCTGCTGCGGGAGCACAAGGCGGTGATCATTCAGAAGCGTGTTCGTGGCTGGTTGGCTCGGTGCTGGTACAAGCGCTGTCTCGTCTCCATCGTCTACCTGCAGTGCTGCATCCGCAGGATGAGGGCCAGGCGCGAGTTGAAGAAGCTGAAGATCGAGGCTCGCTCAGTGGAGCACTTCAAGAAGCTCAACAAAGGCATGGAGAACAAGATCATGCAGCTACAGAGGAGAATCGACGAGCAGGTGAGTTTTTCCCACATTTTTGTTTTAGTGCCCACATGCATTTATTCATTTTTTAACAACCTTCTTCTCCATCCCACGCCTCCAGAGCAAGGAAAATCGGATGGTCAACGAGAAGCTAGTCGGTCTGGAGAGTTCCTACACAGCAGAGACCGAGCGTATGCGCGGCGACCTGAACCGTCTCCGCGGGGTGGAGGAGGAGGCCAAGAACAAAACCAACCAGGTCACCTCGCTGCTGGAGGAGCTGGAGAGGCTGAAGAAAGAGCTGAGTGCCACACAGCAGGAGAAGAAGACCATCGAGGACTGGGCGCAAACCTACAGGGACGAAATGGAGAAAGTAAGACGGGAATCCAGATCCATATCCTCACATTTACCTGTAGCTGTCCTGGTCCTCCGTCTCTCTGTGCACCGTGTACAAGAGCGATACATGACCCTCTCTCCTTCCTTATTGTTGTTTGTAGTTTCAGAGATATTTCCATAGATGTTGGTTGCCCGTTTAAACCATTTTTAGAGAGTAATTTGGACGTTTTGAATTTCACATTTGACTGAATTTAAAAACAAGTGGCTTATTCACGCTCCTTGAACCTCCTCTGTCTTCTCTTAACCACTTAGATTTCCATTTTTAGCGAGACAAAAATCATATTATTAGTTTAGTTCAATAGAAATTGGTCCCAATGAGTGCAATCTCCCATAGTTTCCTGGAAATATACATATCACAAATATATAAACGTGCATATTGGCATCAGAGGAAAACAGTTTTTCCCCAATTTAGGAGGCAGAGCGAACCAGGGGAAACTGGGCACGTGGTGGGCTCAGAGGGCAGTGTTGCCCTGCGGCAGGTGAGCGCAGGAGATAGAGTCGTGTGCTAGCGAGGTAGCCACTGAGCTGTGCGTGTACTCTGTGTTTCTGGCGTGTGTTTTGTCTTCTTTTGTATTTATAACACAGTAAAATTAAACAGTGTTTGATGACAGGCGTGCACAATAAATGGATCACGTGTGTCAGGGTGCATCAACTTTTTTGTCCAATTTAGCAAATGGCTAATGAATGTTCAGCTTTTACCGGCCTCTCAATAGATTATCATTGTTTTTCTTGGCTGGTTAGTGAATTAAACCACTTATGTTTTTATACTTTACTGACGTTTTGCTGGTGGCTGGTGTTAATTTTCTCCCCTGATGTGTGTGTAGATGGTCTCGGAGCTGAAGGATCAGAATGGTTCGCTGAAGAAAGACAAGGACGACTTGAACAGGTTGATTCAGGAACAGAGTCAGCAGATGACAGGTAGGCAAACATCTGCAACACGTCCATCTAATCATCCAGTAATCGTCCCCCGAACCATACAGTGCGTTTCCTTTTTTAACTGCTTCTTCTGTATGTTTCATCCCGTCAGAGAAAATGGCCCGTGCGATTGCACAGGAGACCCAGCAGCTGGAGACAGATCTGAACGAGGAGCGCTCTCGCTACCAGAATCTCCTGACAGAACACCTTCGCCTCGAGGAGAAGTACGACGACCTGAAGGAGGAAATGGTTTCCTCGGTGAGGGACACACGCGCGCACACACACAGGCAGTACTTAAGAGAGGATTTCATAATCAGATGTCATTTTTATGCCACTCAACTTTTTCTGAAAACACATTTGTTTGGTCTATTTTTTAATATTTCACCTCAATAGAAGAAAGCAGATGGTCTGTAACATTAAACACTTAAAGTGTTTTCAGATTAAAAGCCTGAGTATTAAAACTCTCTCTTCTGTAGAACGTTTCCAAGCCTGGCCACAGGAGAACAGATTCCACCCACAGCAGCAACGAATCAGAATACACCTACAACTCAGAGTACGCCGAATTGGAAGAAGGTTCCCGTGCCGCAGAAGTAAGAATATTTACCTTAAGTATAGTCACATTTCAGAGAATGTTCATTTATAGCATTTGATATAAAGACTTATCATGGGGGTTCATGCTCTGTTCTGACACGTCTCCGTCATGCAGGATGTGACACGAGGAATAGATACCTCGCTGACCCTCAAGCTGCAGAAACGTCTCACAGAGCTGGAGCAAGAAAAGCAATCGCTGCGCAACGAGCTGGAAAACAAAGAGGAGCAGTTCCAGCGGGCTAGAGCCAGGGTACTGACACCTACACTGAGCTCTGAAACGTGTCACTTTATTATAAAACACTTAATATTATAGACGTACGGTAATACTTGGATAGCACTTAATGAAAAGACCGTACCATAATAGACATGCATAAGCATGTTACAAACCAGTGTAAGTACAAAAACTAACTTTTCATGACTCTTTTAATATAATAAGAAGCGTTTGATCATTCTGTACATAATTAAAGTCCCTCATTAGTTAATAAATGAGTTATTACATATGAAAAAAAGGTTATTGTTTTTTTTCAGATGTAGTTAGACCAAAAAAATCATTTTTTTTCTTGTCAGACATGTTTTACTGACTTTGATCCAGTCTCAAACAAACCTCTTCATCACCATGTTTTGCTCCTTGTTTCAGGATGACGCAGAGTTTAAAAAGGCTCGTGGTGCGGAGCTGGAGTACGAGTCCCTGAAGGTAAGCACTCAAAGGAGAATAAAGCAGAAGCGTAACAACACTTGCACATGTTCTTCTGAGACGACTGGCTTCAGAAAGCCTCATTTCCCACCTGTTGTTAAGACCGTGGTCCCCTGACACTTCGCTCTTTCACTTCTCAGCGTCAGGAGCTGGAGTCCGAGAACAAGAAGTTGAAACATAACCTGGCGGAGATGAGGCAAAGCCTGCTGGGTGACGCAGCTGCAGGCGCAGGGGCCCCGGGCTCCCCGGCTTACAAAGTACTCCTGGAGCAGCTCAACGCCTCCTGTGAGGAGCTGGACGTCCGCAAGGAGGAGGTGCTGATCCTGCGCTCGCAACTGGTCAGCCAGAAGGAAGCCATGCACCACAAGGTAGAAGAACATTGTGCTTACTGGTTTTCAGCCTACAGTCATCCACATGTGGTCAAACATCTGGGCACTGCGGTCACACGGGTGCTGTTTTTCTTTCATAAAAGGAAGCTGGATATAAGTGAATGCCACGCTGCTTGTTTGTATCCACCTTTTTACATGCGTGTGTTGTGTGTTCACCCATGTTGTTTCTCTGTCTGTTTGTTGCACAATATCGCAAAAAAACATCAAAGTGATCAGAACAAAATCTCTCTGGTCACATTTTGTGATCCTATTCTCAGATTTCTACCATTATTCATTTTTAATATTTCACGAATAACTCAAGAAAAAACCTAAAAACAGTATTATAGCTACAATTTTTAAAATTGACATCCGAACTGAAGTAAATTGTTGATTTTAGGTCCAGATTTTGGGTCATAATTCACCCACATTATTGTTCACACTGTATGTAGCTGTAAACATTTTCACTGTACCCTCAGTGTGTCTAACTCTCCTGTCTCCACCTTCTCTCCTCCATCCATGCTTTCCCACAGGATGAGAAGGTACAGTGAAAAAAAAAAATGCATGAGTGTTTGACACTGCCATGATGTGTCTTGTATGTAAAACCCTCTCGAGTAAGAAATCTGATCAAGCAGAATCAGTTGTAGCTGTTGCCACCATTGTGAGGAGATTTATTTAACATAATCCTCTTATACTTTTAAGGCATAAAACCAGGTATCTTTATCGTGGTTGTTTAGTGGTGGGACTCTCTTATTTTTCGGTGGTAGAAGTAGAAGACTTAAGCGATGTGGTACTCGATTTGAGGACTTGTGTAGGGAGATCAGGTTGAGGCAAACAAACAAAGACTCCTGGGAATGATGTGATCATCAAAATAATGTAATATAGGGGTGGAGGGGCGGCGTTTAGCTCAGTTGGTAGAGCAGCTGCCCCCATGTGCGAAGGCTCAGTCCTTGCTGCGGAAGCCCAGGATTTCAATCCCCGTCCCCGTCCTCTCTCCCCACATTCCTGTCACTCTTCAGCTGTCTCTATCAAATAAAGCTTGAAAAAAAAATTGGGGGGTGGAAAAGCATCCAGCGGTGCAATATTCCTATAAAGTATGGCAACAACTTGCATTGGAAACTTGGAAACTTATAAAACACTTAATCAAAATGGTGACTTAAAATCACATCAGCATTCTTCCTATAAGAGGATTTACATACAGACTCTGCAGGCTGTAGTTAGACTGTCTCATCTGTCTTGTCCTTTGTTTGTTTCACCAAAAGTCACTGAGAGGTCTCCTCAGTGGTTTGACAGCAGCCACTTTACATCCATTCTTGTGAACACTGTAAAACATTCAGATTACTGTCAACCAGGGCTCTAAATTAACTTTGATCACCAGCCAACGTGGCTGGTAAGTTTCTGAAGTTACCAGCCAATCAGAATTTCCGCTAGCCATTTTGCATTTTTCCCATGCAAAAAGACAGACAGAACCACCGAATTCATTTGATCATTTTATTAACTAAAGCTTCAAATGAATCTTACAACGAAGTTGGGAATGTATATCCAATTAAAATAATTACAATAAAATGAAACTTAATACATAGAAAAATTATCATTTACAATCAACATTTCATTAGGCTACTCATTAACCCCTACATACTATTCAGGGTCTAATTTGACCCATTTTTTGTACATAAAATAAAATAAAAACATTAAAACTTTTCTTTTTAGATAGAAATTTGATGATTTATCTTAATGTGACCCTGAATGTACAAAAATATAAATATTTTACAACTTTACAAACATGTTTTAGTGCAGTTAATGCACAAAATTATGTATAGACAGACTAATTATGATGATTGATTATGTATTGTGTATTATGTATATGTATGTATAAGATATGGATCATATGTCATACAATTAATTAGCGGGCGGAAGCCAGAAACAGGAAAAAGCAAAGAGAATCCGGGGGTTTTTCAAAATAAAACACCCCGCGCAAACTGCCGGTCGTAAAAACAGACAAAAGCGAAACTAATTAATTACGTAGTATATTTACACATGTAGAAGCATATTTAGAAGAACATACACCGGGAAATGGCCAAAACTGAGCAAGTAAACAAAGTCTGGCGGGCTAAACGCTTCAGAAACGCTCCACGTTTGAAGTCGCGTGCAGGACGGACCAAATACGCCACGCTCACGCGACGCGCCGCGGACGGTCCGGGTGGATTTTCCCAGGAGAGGAAGCCTGTTTGACCAGTGAGAGCCCGCGCTGTGCGGTGTCCCATTGACTCACGCGTCCCGCGAAATAGATGGTAAAGTACCTCATTTATCACCGGCCAAGGTGGCTAGTGAGTTTTTTGTTGTTGTTTTTTTAAATACACGCCAAATTGAATTTTGACCCGCATTTGGCGGGTGTTAATTTAGAGCCCTGCTGTCAACACATGACAGTAAGAAAATATCATATCAGATGTAGCTGACTGATTTAAATATTCAAGTTAATTTAAATATTTAATGATACAGCTCCAAAATGGCTGACTTCACAGCACTGGGCAGAGGTGGCTTGTGTCTGTGCTGGCTGTAAACATAGGTAATGATTCACTAAAGAAATACCCTGTGTGCTGCATGTTACTGTAGCTCCCGCTGTCACTCTTTCAAAGCTGTCACTGTTCACAACAACCCAAACACTTTGGTCACAAGTCAAGACCTCAGGCCTTGCACTGTAGGCTGAGAGCATCAGCTTACAAATCAGCTGATGCTCTCAACGCTGTCAGGCTCTCTAACAGTACCTCTCGTCTCGTGGCCGCTGGTAGAAAAGGTTACCGCTGTGAAGTGATGCTCCCCGTTGCAGAGGTGTCATTTGATGGCTTGTCAGTGTTGCAGCCCGAGGCGCTGACTGGCTGATGATTGTCAGAGTAAAAGGACACTCATAGCCAGCAGCTGTACTGATGAGACTGCAGAATGAAGCGGCATTTGTGAAACCACTGACTCACTTGTCTTCATTCGTGCACCTACAGTGTATGAAAACAGTGACGGCCGTGATCCGGTTCACGATGCAGCAGCCAGGGCACTCTCTCAATGTGGTGCTGCTCTTTTTCATTCACCTTTCCTTGTCTACTTTTTCCTAGGAGACCATGACCGAGCCGTCTGTCTATGCTGAGGATGTATCCAAACTGAAGGATGCTGATGAACTCAAGCAAGCCTGCATAGGCCTCAAAGACACCAACAGGTACTTTGTTACAGCCGGTACTCCGCCCAGTCTCCAGGTCTTCACATTGAATTCACTCCAAGCCCCGACTCCATCATCTATGTTTTGTCCACATTATGTTACCAAGCTTATTACCGTGACCTGCAAGAAATGTGTGTTTGTGAACACTGCCTTGTCCTGTGCAGATCTCCTAGGTTCATGCGTAAGCCGCTGGAAGTCAGTGATCTCCTGAGTAGGCTGAGGTAACCGAAGAGACGTGGCCTATGCATCATGGAGCAGAGCATGCTTGGCCACGCTGATGCAGTTGAAAACGTTACAAGTGACTGATATTACTGAAGCTGAAACAGCTGATTCTGCGTCGTAGTGCCGATGAAAGCTTGGGTAGCTTTGCGTTTTCTGCCCTAACAGCATGTGGAATAATGTAGCACCTCTACAGCTCCAGTTCAGGTCTTCCTTATGCTCTAACACGCCGCGGTTACCCGTTTTTGAAGTCAAGGAATGTGTGTTTAGCTTTTGGAGTCAAGTTTTAGGATTCACAGGTCTGCATGGGTTTTAATAGTCCAGCATGAACAAGAGCAGAGTCTCTTAAACTGAAGCTGACTCATTAAACTCATTGAAATAATGGGAAAAGGATGTTGACAGTGGCTTCTGTTTTTGGAGATGCTGCAGAACTCAAGAGGGGTGTTTACGAAAATGTGCAGCATGAAAGCATGTCTGAGCTAAACATAGAAACATAGGCTTCAGTTGTAGTTTAACCTTTATTAACACTTAGATTTACAACATGACAGTCTGTTCAGCAGTGATAGGTACGATGCTGTTGTAGGAGGCCTCCCGTCTCAGCTTTATGGAATGAGTTTGGCATAAAACCTGCATGAAGGCTCACTTGTTTCTTTGTTGTTCAAGCAGAGATGCACAGAACAATTTCAAGGGACTGAATTATTTACATATATATCCACAATTTTAGCTCCGTTTTTTCACATTTACATATTTTCAGCTGGCTGCACACGTGCTGCTTCATGATGTCAGAGCAGACACACACTTGGTATTGTACACTTTAGCTAGCTAACGTTTCAGACAGCATTTCTAAGCAGCATTTGATTCCAGTGTAATTAAAATATCAGCGTTATCATATTATTACTCAGAGGAGTTACCCAAAAAGTTGCGCTGTGCATCACTGCCTTTATCCCTCCCATGTTGCTGGTGACCTACTTTTAGTAGTACACAGCAGGCTACATACACACACAATAGACTCAAAACATAAACTACTGATGAAAAACATACAATAACAATAAAACAGTCTGAGACTAGAAATATGTACATTATACACACACACTCTACATTTCCATCTTTAATGATATTCATGTATGGTTCCCTGAGCTTGACAAAATCTTTACACTTATATATATAAAATCCCAAAGTGCCCTTATCTACATCCTTAATGATGGTGCATACGTCCTCCTCCAGCATGTGCAAAAGCCCTTCAGGGTTGAAGAAGTCCAAAGTCCAGAAGATTAAGTCCTATTATGCACACAGATTTTGGCCTTTAAGGGGACTTCGGTTATTAAAGATGTCTGACAGACACTTTAAATGTTGCATTTTTAAGGAAAGACTTTATAATAAAGCTAAATAGATAAAGAGCCACCAAAATGTAGTAGCCAATTGGTTCACCTCAAACTCCAGATAAAACTCCAAATGTACTGAAGTCCATGCACGCACACACAGACACCTCAAATATAATCTTGTTGTCTTTGCACACCTCTCCCCTCATCCAACCATCCCACACTTTTCTTTTTGTCACTGTGTCGTTCACGTTCCTTTGTGTTGTGTGTCGGTCAGATCCGCCGCTCCAGACTTCCATAAGCTGAATGAGGACGGAGAGCTGTGGCTGGTTAATCAGGGCTTAAAGGAAACCATCAGGTGTAACTAAAGTGTGACTTTAGAGCATGACACGTTTGCCTTTTCACAGGAAAGGATGTGTGCTGCTGTTTTTCTTCACTCACACCTTCTCTCTCTCACACTTCAGTTTACTGTCATGTCAGTTTTTATGGGTATTTTGTCTTTATGGGTATTTAGGTGGCCAGTCGGTTAGTTTCAGGCCCCACAGCTCATCAGATGGGCTCTACCGGAGTGGTCGACATTGAATAAGTTTGGTGTTATGTTGTGAGTTAGTGTATCATCTAGTGGTGGCTGTTGCCACAACGCAAGAAGTTTTTATTTTATATCACACATAGATGTTTTTTTCTATCTAACACAGTGCAGCAAGTCTTAATCCTGTTACTAACCTTGTTCCACTGACAGCCTGTTGAATGTTCGAGCTTCGTGTCAGAGCTTGCTTCAAATTAGTCCAAACACAGGGAGAAAAGAAAACCCTAGGAATTGCTCATGAATACTATTTGACCGTCAGTGTGTCATCTTTTAGTTTATTCTTTACCTTTCCAGTGTGTCGTAAATTAACCATGGAGAGAGGAAAGGGAACATTTTTGCTGCATGTAATCTTGTCTTATATAACTGACTGACAGAGTGAAGCAAAACTAGTGTGATGAGATCAGTTTAGGAAGCAGGTCCAACCCCCCTCTGTGGAAAGAAACTGACCCTTTGTCAGCTCTACTTGCTCCGTTGCTGAGACTGACCTCTGACCACAGTTTGGGCTCATTTCACCTTTTCAAGTGTTCAGAGAGTCTGGGCTCTGGGCTGCACAGCATGCTGCTGCCCTGCATCACCACACTGTGGTGAAATCTCTTGTCACTCTCTCTCTCACACACACACACACACAACATAATGCTGATTTCTTTCTCCTCCTTCTTCCTATTTATGTCCCTTCTCTTCCTTTTCCCTCCTCCCTGCATCTCCTATCTACCCCCTCCCTTGTGTCGTTTTTTTTGCACGCTCATCCTCCCTTCTTCGTCTCCCCACCTCCCGATCCACCTCCAGGTTACTGGAGCACCAGCTGCAGACTCAGCGGAGAACTTATGATAACGAGGTGGAGGCTTTGCGCGGCGAGTTGCAAAATGTGAAGGAGGAGAACAACCGTCAGCAGCAGCTCCTGGCACAAAACCTCCAGCTGCCTCCAGAGGCCCGAATCGAAGCCAGTCTACAGCACGAGATCACCCGACTCACCAACGAGAACCTGGTACGCCACAACACACACATACAGAATTAGCGTTGATCACAGTCCTTTTATACAAATGGCAAATAAGAAAAAAATATGTGTTAATGAAGTTTCACTGAAGCTGTTTGGGTTGGTGGTTTCATCCCCGCTACATGGGCCACACATAGAAAAGATGAATCAGCCACTACACCGCTGTACCACACACTCATTTGTGTGGTGTCACCTGACAGGAACTCTTGGCTGAAGACCCCACAGCGTACCGAGAAGCTCGAGTCATCATTTTACGACGGATGGTTGTATGTAGAGAGTGTGTTTGTGTGTGTGCCTGCATGCGTGTTTGCATGTGTTTGAACTAACTGAGGTCGTGTGTTTCGAATGAGGTAGCGCTGAACGTCGCTCTAACTCTCCACAGCAGTGTTTCTTTAACTCACAACGGAGCAGCTCGACACCTTTTTCTCTTTTCTAACAGCCAGCGAAGTCCTGTCACTTCTCCTCTGAAAAAAAAAAAATCAGCAGAACAGCTGTCATGTTGATTTAAAATCCCTCTTCCTGTTTGTTTGTTTCCACGTTTCACAAGACAGAGCTGAGTGAGATTCACAAAAGTGTTGGAGTGTTGCTTCTTACCACTGGATGGCAACAGTGTGAAGCAGTCTGAGAAGTCTTTGCCCTCACTATTTTCCTCTCTTCTTTCTCTTTTTGTCCATCTCTTTCTCTCCCTCTCTCTCTCCATCACTCCAACTCTCGGCCTCTTTCAGGATCTAATGGAACAGCTGGAGAAGCAGGACCGAACCATCCGCAAGCTCAAGAAGCAGCTGAAGGTTTACTCCAAGAGGATCGGAGAGATGGGAGGTATGGGAGAAATCATCAGTCAACAACAAAGGCTTGATGTGTGTTTGAGTCTGTTGACTGACTGTCATGTCTTGCGTGTCTCCCAGCGGGCCAAACCGAAGGCCAGACATCTCCGGGACAGATGGTGGAGGAGCCGATCCATCCTGTCAACATTCCCCGCAGGGAGAAAGATTTCCAAGGAATGCTGGAGTACAAGAAGGAGGATGAGCTCAAACTGGTCAAGAACCTCATCCTAGGTAAGAACTGATAATTAGCAGGTGAAAATGACTGATCATCAAACATTTAATGAGGTTATTTTTAGGAACTTTTAGGCTCTTTCTCAGGTTAAAGTTTCACACACCACTTTTAAAGATAACCTTACAATGCCTAATGTCCGTTCTGAAAGTAAAAAGGTAGAACTGAAAATGAAAAACCCCCACAAAGTCTCAGTAAGTTTTAAAATGAAACATAACACAGGATGATGTTAAAAACGAAAGCTTCATCCACAGTTTCTACAGTCTGAAATCAGCAAACCATCTGTAGAAAGGGAGGCTTTGTCTGACTGTTTGTCTTCAGTCCATCACTGACCTCGTTCCTCCTCTCGTCTGTCCAGAGCTGAAGCCTCGCGGTGTAGCCGTGAATCTGATCCCAGGTCTGCCAGCCTACATCCTGTTCATGTGTCTGAGACACGCAGACTATGTCAACGATGACCAGAAGGTCCGCACTCTGCTCACCTCGACCATCAACAGTATTAAGAAGATCCTGAAGGTTTGTATACTCTGACCCTCTAAATACAACTTCAACTACAACAACTTGAATTGGAAAGGCCCTGACAGTTACAGCATGACTAATATCCAGCTGGTTGACTCACTTTGTTCTACCCCTTCCCGTCAGAAACGAGGAGATGACTTTGAGACCGTTTCCTTCTGGCTGGCAAACACCTGTCGCTTCTTGCACTGTCTGAAACAATACAGCGGAGACGAGGTGAGACCGACACACAAACAAAGAAACACAGGTGTGTATATTTTCCATCCTTTTTAACTTTTTCTAACCCGTCTCTGCCTGTCCGCGCGTCTCTTCAGGCCTTCATGAAGCACAACACATCGAGGCAGAACGAACACTGTCTGTCCAACTTCGACCTGGCAGAGTACAGACAGGTGATCAGTGACTTGGCCATCCAGATCTACCAGCAGCTGATCAAATGCATGGAGAACATCCTCCAACCTATGATAGGTGTGTACGTGTACATGTCTGAGCGCTTGGGTGGTCATACACGCTCATGTTGATGGTGTGCGGACATGTCTTTGCTTATGTGCATGATACAAGTACTAAATAAGTGTGTGTGTGTGTTCCCTGCAGTCTCTGGTATGCTGGAACATGAGACCATCCAGGGTGTGTCCGGGGTGAAGCCCACGGGTCTCCGCAAGCGAACGTCCAGCATCGCTGACGAGGGCACCTACACCCTGGACTCCATCCTGCGGCAGCTCAGCGCCTTCCACTCCACCATGTGCCAGCACGGCACCGACCCCGAACTCATCAAACAGGTGGTGAAGCAGCAGTTCTACATCATCGGAGCCGTCACCCTCAACAACCTGCTGCTGCGCAAGGACATGTGCTCCTGGAGTAAAGGCATGCAGATCAGGTAGGAGATGTCACTGCACAGGGAGGAGCTCCTGATGGATTTAATTTTTTTTTTTTTTTTGTATTAATTTATGATGTGTGTGTGTGCAGGTACAATGTGAGCCAGCTGGAGGAGTGGCTCAGAGACAAAGGTCTGATGACATGCGGAGCCAAGGAGACTCTGGAGCCTCTGATCCAGGCCGCTCAGCTGCTGCAGGTGAAGAAGAAGACTGACGAGGATGCCGAGGCAATCTGCTCCATGTGCCTGGCCCTCACCACTGCTCAGGTACAACAACCTGTCACTTATTACAGCATACTTAACTCAGTCTGCCTAAAAGCTCAAAGAAATAACATTTCTGTGTCGTGTCTCTTTTTAGATTGTGAAAGTCCTGAACCTCTACACTCCAGTCAACGAGTTTGAGGAGAGAGTGTCTGTTGCATTTATACGAACCATACAGGTAATTTACTCCAAATTTAGCAATTCAACACTGTGTACTCGATCTCATACCTCCAATATAAACACAAGGACATGCATTCTTCTGGAAGACAACACTTTCTAAATTATAGCACACATTTAATCTAGTTCTGTAGTTACTCCTTCACGTTAGGAAGGAGAGGGTGAGGCAATCAGCAACTGCACCACGAGATAGCACTAAATCCTACACACTGGTTCTTTAAATCATTATGTCAATCATGTGTAGGACTTTCTTTCTTTTGATGGTGGTCTCAAGCACACTCCCAAACACAGGCACACAAAATTAGTGGCCTGAATGTGACATGTAGACTGCATTATTTTTCAGATTTTAATGCACCATGGAAAGTTTAATAAAAGGAATTTTAAAAAACGCAGAAAGAAACAACATAAATAAAAAAAAAGGGTGTTCACTTACTTTTCTGCAAATTAAACTTAACTGTATATTAACTATTTCCATCTGCTCTCCCCTTCCTCTCCTCAGACTCGCTTGCGAGACCGTTGTGAGAGTCCCCAGTTGTTGATGGACACGAAGATGATCTATCCAGTCACTTTCCCGTTCAGCCCTTCCTCCCTCGCTCTGGAAACCATCCAGATCCCCAGCTCGCTCAACCTGGCGTTCCTCACCCGTGTCTAAACCCATACGCAATCATCACAGGAGAAATAAACACGCAATTTGAGCAATTATGTCCAAAAATGAATTGAAAAAGTCTCAAAAAGCTGCTAATTTGAAACACGGTAACCAGTTCTCGTATGGATGAACCTGGTCTGAACACACAAGACACATGCTGAACTGTCAACATGCATCTGTACAATACTCCCATCCTCCGAACCTACACACGCACGCCTACACTCACGTGCACCTCCTCTCTTATAAAACGCACAAATGCGCCTACAGTCGCCGCCGCTGGTTTAAATCTGGCTGTTCCATCCACCGCTTGTATAAACGCCTGCCTCTTAGAGAAGCCACAGGACCAGATCAATGCCTCCAGTACTCGCTCTTCGCCAACACCTGGGTCTGTCTTAGTTGTCTTGGACCCTGGTCACCCCCAGCCCCCTTCCACTGTGTTTCAACTAGCTGTTAAGATAGTTCTTGTCATCGTCTCGTTCTCCAGTGAGAATGTACATACCGGCACACGAAAGCAGGCCCAAAAGGAGGTCCTGAGACCTCACAAGGAGGAATAACTTGATAAGCTGTAGTCTAGCTTGATATGTCAGGTCTCTGTTTGACAGGTGAAGTGAGTCCCAGCATGAAGCCAGATGAGTGATCGAGTTAGCTCTCTCTCCACCCCATGTTGAGGGATCCTGGACCAGGCTTTTTTCTGTATGTTGTCGTTCTGAACACAGTCAAGCCAAGACAGAACTCATTGTCTGTACTATATTATTTATACATATATAAATATATATAAATATTCATAATATATATCGTGTATTTTATTTATTGCGTTCATCTCCGTCACCGAACCCTCCCCTTTTAAGATTAGACGCGTCCTCTCTGCAGAATACGGGTCCGATATGAAGGACGGGACCATCATTTCCCAAGATGAACAGCTTTGTAGGGACAGTTTTTAGTTTTAGTTTCATTGTACGCTATTTATGTCGATATCAGGTAAATGATGTAGTATAGTTTAAGGGGTGCCGGCACAGGTGATTATTTGTTAGGTCATGTCTTAACTTAGAGATGTCGCTTTGTCATGTTTATCCTGCATTTCAGGCAGATGACGTGTAGCATGGGTTTTAACTGAGGAGAGATTTAGAAGGTGCGAGGTTTGACCTGCTGCAATCTCTACTGTTTACAGCTGTGACCAGAGCTGAGTGTCACAGGAAACACTGGCACAAAGATATCTATTCACACACACACACACACACACACACACAACATGACACTCTTCTTACTGCTGTATCACCGGGGAGGTTCGCGCTCCCAGAGCTCTCTTTGCTCTACTTGTCTTCTCTGGTCACAGCTCTAGTCAGAGCTTTGAAAATGTTTTACTATTATCAATATGGAGTTATTTATTTCAGTATTGTCATGAGTATTAAAGTTATGTATATCGTAAAAGCCATGTATCGCTGAGCAGAAGGTTTCTCTGAAGTTGGTTTTGGAGACTCAAATCTGTCACACCAATGTTTTATTCCCACAATAATACTAACCGCTAACAGCTTTGTGGACCGATTCCTCTCCTTCCCTTGCATGTCTACCCTATGCCTTCCTGTTTTGTGGCCAAGAAAGAACAATATGGGCGTTTGTTACCAAAATCAAGTGAAACTTTTGCGCTTTTACCACGTCTCAACTGCACCGTAGGGTTTAGTTCAGGGTTAGTGACATACAAAGATATTTTTGTCCTTTCTGTTTGGTGCACAGATTGTTTTGGTTCAGATATCCAGACATATTCGATACTCGCTTTCAAAGGCTGAGGGTGACATTGCACCACACCCGTTACTCAGTCAGTAGTATGGCTACAATGTGGTAGAGAAACTGCACAGCATGCACTGCTGCTGTTGCTCTCATCTAACCTGCATGGGCTCGGCTTTACCAGCGTTACCAGTTATCAGAAATAAACCTGCATGCTATTGTTTTGTTTTGTTTTTTTGGTACAGAGAAACCTCGGTGTAGTTGAGAGTCGTTGGATGAGTGTCAGGGAAGCTGCCCACGTTGTTACAAAAAGTCCTCGTCTGTCTGCCTTCACGTCCTCCTTTGCTGCTTCGTGTTTAGCTCTTTTGCTCTGTGACTTCCTGCTGTGCCATTAGTATTAACAGTCAACCAAAATTAGCCTCTTGCCTTCATGTGAACCTTATTTTTGCCTCATGCCCTTACCCTTTCAGAAAGATTTTTTTTAAGGTGCTTACATATATAGGAAATTGTAAATGGTCACCAAAACTGGACTTTGTGATTTAATGTTTTATTAAATCTAAAAATGATTCTTCTCAAGCAGCCAACCAACCGAGGAAACGTATCTCAAAATGTTTGTGCAGTACTGAGAGCCGGGGAAACGTCGGTGAACTAGTACTGACACGATACATGGTACAGAGGTGAAGTATCATATTAGATGCCACAGGCCGCTCTCACTCTGATGGGGACAAGCTACAGGCGAGAAACAAATTGTAAGTGAAGTGAAGCAAAGTTAGTATGTGAAGATGTTTTATGTTGCTCTTGTAAAAGAATTTGATATCCATATGTTCTCATCGGGACCACGTGTTATCAATCTGCCTTTTGTTATATATTTTGGATTAATAGGTAGTTTTAAAAGTTTGTTTGGTTTGTGTAAAGAGTACATATCTGCAGGTTGTGGCAAGAAGGAGGTGACCGAAGGAATTAATTAACCATATGAATGTTTAAAATTGTTAATGAAGTGTATCATGATTTAAGCTGCACATTGTGGACAAAGCCTTATCTGAATGACTGTTTTGTTCTGTCAGTGTGTTTTTCTTTCTTGTCCCGGCTGTAAAATGAATATAAATTGTCAAATGTGATCATTTTTAGTCTGATTAGGTGTCCTTTTGTCCTGCAGTTGGTGTCACAGATGGGTTGCACTGGTTAGCCATCAGTCGAAATGCACTTTTTAGACATTGCTGAGGAAGTCAGATGAATAATAGATGGATGTCAGCCTTCCTTCATTCGATTCCCACCATCTTTTTACTGAACAGTGGCCCGTTAAGCTTCCTCTACCACATTCCCTGTGTGAGCGAGTGCTTCACTTTTCTTAATCAGTGATTTTTTTTTTTTTTTATTATTATCAATTAATGTACAGTAAGCCATGGGTAAGAAGACTTGTGAATCTTGTGGATGCAGCACCAGCCTTCTCAGACTCGGTCAGACTATCCGTGTGGACTGATGTACTGAGAGTGCAGAGTGGGAAGGCTGGCCTAGTTTCAGAGGAGAAAAATAAAAGTACGCGTTCATACATTGGTTGGTATTGTTGAGCAGAGCTGCGGCGTCTTGTTCCCCTGGGCTTCTCTTGGGTTCTCAAACAGGAGAAAATGTCATTCCCTCACTCTGCGTTTTTACCTGAAGGAGAGAGTTGGTTGTATGATATGATGTAGACATTATAAATGACCATTGTTCTCATCAGCACTAGCATTGATTGTGCCATTTTAAAAAATTGTTAAAAACAAAAAGATATCTCATCACCCCAGCTCTTTGTGGTTCTGGTGCAAACATGCTGAAGCCGGTACCAAATGTTTCCTCTCTGACCCATGTGTACATTTGACAAACTGGACTGTTTGTAGTTTCTGGTAGCTGTGCTTAGTGAATGTGTTCACCGTTAAGAAACTAAGAAACTTGGAATAAATTGTCAAATCTGTAAAAGTAAAATAAAAATTCAGCACTGTCATATCGTCTGTGGTATATTGTTTCATTTTTATTTTTTTTTAAACACTGATTCCTTCAGTCATGTAAATAAAGAAACACTCTTATGTAGCAGGAAAATATTACCAAATGTCTGGCCTGAAATAAACCCATTTGCAGTATTGATCTCTACTAGACTTGTTTTATTTTCAGAGTTTAAACTGTAGTAATTTCTGCTGTTTAAGACAGCAAATAATCAGAGCTAGATGTAATAGATTACATTTGGTGCAATTGCACAAATCAAATTACAAGATAAACATTGTACAAAAAGGAGAAAAATATCTTAGACAGCTTCTTCTACAACATGTACAGTAATATTACATCATGCATTGTCAGGATTTAAATCATCAGTGTGTATTGGATTACACTATAAATGTACTTTTCCACACCTTGCAGGGACGTATGAAGTATGGAGGTAAAAGCAGAGCAGAGTCACAGCTTAAACACTAAGAAGCTTACTGTTCCCACTCTGTCCCTAGCCGACAATCCTCTTCACTGGAAAAACTCAACTTAGTTCTTCAGGGACAAATACCTGCTGTACAGAAAGGGGAAAAAGTCTCTTGTGAGGTAAGATTTTATTAAACTGATTTTTAGTGTGTTTTGTGTTAACGTGGGGACAAGTTATGAAATCTGTTCTGTAAATCGAACTAGAAGAGGGCAACGTTTATAATTTGTGAGCCTGGATGCACTTTTACAGAGGTAAATCTGTCCGGTTCCTGCTGAGGTGTTTTCTGCAGGATTTGTACATAGTTGCTTCAGCAGTAGCCATCGTAAGTGACAAGTTCACTCAGCACTGACAATCAAAAGTCTGCAATGACATATTTCTGTATGAACATAAAGGCAATGATGCCAACAGCTAGATTTGTTGGCATTTGTACAAAATGTAACAGAACGAAGTGAAGGAATTGACACATATCAGTATGTTATGACATTTTTGTGTCTTATATGTTGTTTATATTGGAGAAATTACAAGTCACTGCTTCAAATAAAAGTACTGTGAAGTAGTGTGCAAATGTAGATATGTTGCATGAAGCGTCACAATCAGTCATCATGTACGGTGTTGTGTTAGACTGAGTGCTGTTCCCAGAATAGCTGTGCTGCACTCCTCTGCTCTGGAGCTCAGAGAAGGATCAGGCTCGAGTAGATTACCAACTACTTATCGCCGGGCCCACACACACACCAAGTGGTCACAACCCAGTACAGAAATCATAAAACTAAATATCTCTTACCTGTGATCTGTCTGATTGAGTTGAATCTTTTTGTTTGTGTGTGTGTGTTCTCCACAGGGTGTGTTGGTGATCATCTGCAGTCATGTGTGACCAGACGTTCGTGGCGGCCACTTTTGGCCCATGTGAAAGCTGTGGGAATGCCAGTCCTCTTATGAACATCTACATTAAGAGTGACCCCATCAACTACTGCTCCTTCTGTGTGGAGATGGTGCGTGATCTTTTTTCCCCCCTTTTTCTGCAAACTGTGGCATCAGTTTTTCTGGATTATTTAAGTGGACGAAGTGTAGATCTAACAAGATTTGCTATTTTCTGCTATAAGCCCATTATTTTGACTGTACACAATGGGAACTCTGGGAGCCTACAAATAGTACACCGACTGATCAGGAACAACAACTGACTGATGATTGTTTCATTGAAAAAAAGGGATTAAACCTGTATGAATACACTACATTCTGCACACTGTTTCAACCCTGTGGCCCTGAAGCTACAGGCGTGGATACGCCTCTTGTGTTTATCTATGAACATGATGATAACAGCAGACTGTGAAGCTTGAGGCTTAGTTTGGAGCTCACAGTAACACTTAGAGCAACATCTGTTCAGCTGAGGACACACCAGCAGTGTTTGCATTAATGCATCTTAAACACACATATACATACGCACCACGTGCACTGTGTGTATAAGGAGATAACTTCTCCATCCGGAAGTTATTAGGACATTGACGAGAGAGATGCATACGACTGAGCTCCTTCCTTATGTCTGGCTCTTTGTCAACGACTAAATACTTGTACCAACCCTAAAATAATTTTATCGGTGTCTGTCTTCAGCCAGTCGCAGCAGCTGGCCACCCACAAATGAGCTTGGTTTGCAACATTTTTGGAAAGTGTCATGAGATAACTTTTGTTATGATTTGGGGCTATATAGATAAAATTTAACTGCATTGAAATAAGGAACATATTAACACATTTTTTCAAGAAAAGTGCAATAAAGTATATAAAAGTAATAAAGTAAAATAGTAACTGTGATTAAAACTCTTCATCTTGAGCAGAAATGACCCTTAAAACTGCTGATAGAGACAACTCTTTTTACACTACATCCTCCGTCACATTTCCTTTTACAATATATTTAATGTAATCCCTTGGATTTATAATTTGTTACACTGTAAAAAAAAAAATGTCTGTAGATTTTATGGTGAAAAACTGCCAAACCATGGCAGTAAAAGACTGTAAAATATGATAACAGTAAAAGACAGTAAAATATTCTGTATGCAGTAAAAGATTTCATGGCCAAAACCTTTTCTTTTTATGTCAAAATACATAACCATTTATATGGTAAAATATGGAATAAAACACCAACCTTAAAAGTTACAGTACTAACATCCTATTCTATCTATACCATCTTTACAGAAAAAGCCATATTGTATTTATTACGGTAAAATTACGGTAAAATCCTAGCAACCACAGTTGCCAGTTTTTTTACTGTATAAACAACAGGTTTATTTTACAGTGTAGGGAAAATGGAAACTACTGTTTTGGCTATGCTATGCAATGCTATGATGCCATTCAAAACATTAACTTGCAAAAAAACTGATTAATTATTGAACTAAGATTTAACCTAATTATTATAATCATAATCACAATGCCTTTAATGTTTTACTCCATATTAAGGTGGCACTATCAGAACATTAGTCTAATCAAAACCTAATTAGCATGTAAAAATTCCTGCAAAATTCACATAAAAAGCAAAAGGCCATAACTAGATCAGTGTTTGGTTTGTCTGTTCTGGGCTACTGTACAAAAATGGCGGTTCAACATGGCGCACTCCATAAAAGAGGACCTGCTCTAACTGCAGATATAAAGGACTTATTTAAAGACAACAAAATACAACAATTCTTATGTTCAGGTTATTATACACTAATGAACATTGTATTCCATTCCTGCCAGAAAATACTGCCACTGGACCTTTAATTAAATGTTGTCATTCAAAAAAATTAACAGAAAGATTTTGCAGAAAAACCGAGCTAAGAACATTTAACCAAATTATCGTAATAATCACAATGCCTTTATGGTGGCACACTATCACAACATTTCTCTAATCGAAACCTAATCAATAATAGAGTATATTAATTATTAAGAGACGTTTAAAAAAACACAATTAAAATGAAAACAATAAGGACATGTAGCAGTGGGAGATGCATCAGCTGCAGCGAGAAACAGAAATAAAGTGCAACTTTTAAGTTATCAGTGTATCAGAACATTTAAACTCTCCTACAATAAACAAACTGTACAAACATGAGGAAAAAGCTGTATGTGTCGGAGTCTAAACGCAGGAACATGGAGGATGGAGGATGGAGGGAGGAGGGGGCTGAGAGCAGAGCGCGAGCTGAGTCTGACCTGACACGCGCTGCAGCATCACTGTCGCGCTCGAGGACCATCTCCAGCTAAACCATTAAACTCCAACTAAACCGTCCCGTCTACCCTTCCTTCAAACCCCCACCGTTTCTCCCGTGTTTCCCCCTCATCCCGGTGCTCCTTCCTCTTGTCGTTTCTGAGTGTTTTCTTGTCGCCTCTCTAAGATGGCTTGTCAGGGGCTCCAGAGAGGGGAAACCCTGGCGACGCTGAAGAACGAGAGCCAGAGTCTGAAGAAGAGGCTGGACGAGGAGCGGAACAAGCTGAACGACGTGGAGTGTAAGTGTCCGGTGCCCGGGACAACTTAGAAATAACAAAAACAAACAAGTCAGTCACATTTTTACTGAAACACGTCGACGTTTAACTTTAAACTCGACTAGAAAAGAAACTTGCCAGGTGGCAGCGCGTGGACTCGTCTTTTGATTATGAAAGAGAAGTTATACTGAAACTGACGGTTTGTTTTTAACGGTTATCTGAACTTTTTAGCTGTGTTTAATGGTGATTAATGATTAAATTGAGGTGTAGTTATCTTCTGTGAATCAAAACAAGTCAGCTTCAGTCTGTCAGTGGTGCATTGTATCATCAGCTATAAGTACATTAACTCCACTACTGTACTTTATACTGTAATACTGTAATGCTGTAATACTGTACTTTATTACAAATTTGAAGTAGGTATTTACTTTGAGTACAAAGCTGCCAGTAATATTGCAGAATAACAATTTTTATAATATAATATAAATAGTAATAATAATATAATTATATTTATATTATATGTTATATTTATTTTTTTCTGTTTCTGGTATATCTTAGATTTTCAGTATTTTTCTACCTTGTGTTGTGTATTGTGAACAACCGATAAGTTTCCCCCGGTGTGTGATCATTAAATTCTATCTTATCTGTAACTTTTTATTTTATAATATAATTATTATTTGGGGCTTTTATTGGATAGGACAGCTGTAGATAGTCAGGGAAGCAGATAGAGAGAGAGGATGAAACGCAGCAAAGGGCCACAGGCTGGAAATCAAACCTGCGTCACTGCAGTGAGGACAGTAAGTTCTTTTAATGCTGCGCTACCAGACCAGAGTAACATGTCACATAAAAAATGTATAGTGCATATAACATGCACAACCTCCATAAAGCCCAAATTGGACTAGCGAGAAACATTTATTATTTCTTTTTAATTTACTGAATACATATTTAACCGTGACAGGACAAGACAGAATTTCTTTTCCAAATCAGAAAAGACAACAATAACCACAAAAAACATAAAAGTTATGTTAATGTGTCAAAATACTTAAATTACCTATGCACAATGACAACTACCAACCAATTTATTCACCATTGTACTTGTTATTGAGCTTTAAAGTCCGACAGGGAGATTCATTTTGTTGTGTTTTTGAAGGTGAGAGGACCAGAGCACATAAAAGCTTTCTTTCCCACTTCAGTCTGTACACTCAAGCCAAACAACAAGACTGTATCTTGAGTGATAACTGGAGTCAGATACTTGCAATCAAATGCAAATGTATGATGGAAGTTTACCCACAATGGTTTTATAAATGAACAATTGCTAACGACTTAGCCTACTAAAAGGTCAGAGATGGCCAACCAGCCCTTGAGTAAAGTGTACAATGATGAGTGAGGGCTTCATAGTTTGTAAACACGTAGCAGAGACTTTTTCTGATGCTGCTTACATGTTTAAGCATCAGTCATTATAAGTCAACAATATTTATTATAATAAGTTAATACAGACAGACTCCATTCTGCATTTTCAGTGCTTTTGCTGATAAAAATGAATGTACTAAGGTTTTTACTTGCAATACATTGAGTATTCAAGCTTTTAATTAAAGTCTGTGTAAAGGCAATGAAATATGTTGGAAAATAGTTGCTGAAAACGTGTGAAGAGACTTTGAGCGATACATTACTGAAATGTGGAGTTGGAGGTTAAAACAGTTTTCCACCAGTTTTCAGTCCAGGATTTTTTGGGCGGTCCTAAAAGGTGGTTCGATGATGTGTTGAGGCCACCCTGAGCATAATCCCCCCTGCCTCCCTAACCAACAACAGTATAAAAGCCTTCGGCGTGTTAGTATCTGTGCTTCTCTGTATACTAGTTACTTTCTTTTACCTGATTTTGACACCTAATTTCATAAAATATTTGTAATCATTTAAATTTGGCTGTGTGGTTAATAACACTTTCTTTGGTCTCAAACTCAGAGCACATATTTATTCTCACTTTACACAGACTTTAGATAAAGGCTCTCAGTACTTCTTCCACCACTGCTGGCAGTCAGACATCACATAAACCTGAAACTGAAGTTTCCGTGTGTGTGTGTTGACAGTGCACCAGGTTGCTGAGAAGGTTGAGGTGTTGGGTGCTCTCTCCATAAAGACCAAACGTGTGCTGAAGGGTCATGGGAACAAGGTGCTGTGTATGGACTGGTGCAAAGACAAACGTCGTCTCGTCAGCTCCTCTCAGGTACACACATGAACACACATGCGGCATATAAAGAGAAATATTATGTAAATATTGATTCAAATGTACATATTACATGACAATGTATATATCATGTAATGCTGTTTTTTTTTTTGTAGGATGGAAAAGTGATTGTCTGGGATGCATTCACTCTTAATAAGGTGAGTATGTGGTATTTTTGTGTGGATGTAAGAGAACGTGTGGATTTAAATTCATTTAATAATTTAAATCCACACTAACAATAATTATAATAAAATGATTGTCAAAAATCTTACATTGTTTTGAAAGAAGAAGGGACGTCAGAAATGAATTTTTGGACGTGAATTAAGGGCTCAAATTTAAAGTTCATCAAAATTTCATATCATTTGGAGGGGCTCTATTATATTATATATTACTTGGTGGGATTTATTTTTATGATAGGAGCCAAGTTTTATTGCTTTTAGCTGTAACCTTAAAGCTTAGAAACACACATACAACATATTGACTAATTTAATATTGTCACCACCTACTGTTTCTGTCTCTCTATCTGTGTAAGTGGATATTTGTTCAGTTTGATATGTCAAAAGGCACTAAAAACTACAATACCCCTGACACTTAGGAGAGGAAGAGGAGTTAGAAATTAACGTATAGGTAATTCAACAAGTTCTACAAACTCTGGCTTTAAAAAACAGACTGTGATGGGACTTATTATATACATAGTCTTATTTTTTATAAATCAAAAGACTGAGTTTCTTGTCCGCCCAAGAGAGAGAAGAGAAATGCACAGTGCAAACATGTGTTTGATAAAAAATGAATCGGACTGTTACTTCCAAAGGCTCAGTTACCCGATTTAATAGGACCCTCTTCTCTGCTCTGTTATATAAAGCTAAGTCTTGTTGCTCCTGAGCATGCTCTGATGCTCAGATGCTCTCTTCAGCATATTTACTGGTGTTGAGTGGATGGGTGGGTCATCCTCTGCTACCATACTCCTCTGAGAGAGAGGGTGCAACACGATCACATGGGAATATGCATTTAAAGATTATCTATCCATCTGTCCCCTGTAATGACTGTGTGTGTGTGTGTGTGTGTGTGTGTGTGTGTGTGTGTCCGTCTGAGTGCACTTAAATGGCAGCCAGGATTCAGCCTGGTTTGAACTGAACATAATCTCTATTAATACTAACCACATCCAGGTTTAGAGCATATAATTTGTTTATGCTTATTAAAGAGAGTGTATTTTCTTACCAATAAATTACTCAAGTTTTGTGTGTGTGTGTGTGTGTGTGTGTGTGTGTGTGCACACTATCTGTGTGTTACAGGAACATGGGGTGACGCTGCCATGTACATGGGTTATGGCGTGTGCTTATGCTCCCTCAGGCTGTGCTGTGGCATGTGGGTGAGTATACAGAGATTTAATGAACTGCTACTCTTTCCAATAATTGACAACAATTAACAACTTCAAGAGAGGGAAATTATGAAAGAGAAGTTATACTGTACTTATCGTAGAGATATTCTTGTAGCTTTGTTTTATATCTTTGATTTATAGAGACTTGTTTTGTGTATGATTGCTACTTCGATTGGCCATAGATGTGTAGTAACTTTGCATTTATGTTATGTGTATCATCTTTTATTTAATATACTGAATCTGACACATGGAAGGAAGAAGAAAAGTTCCCTTCAGCCTTTTTCACTTAGGCTACATCCACACTTCCACACTAACCTTGCATAATAATTCTATTTTACCAGTCCCCCTCTACTTGTAATAATTTAACTGCTGATGTTTTAATCTCCTTTAAAAGTGGCTTGGATAACAAGTGTTCAGTGTTCCCGCTGTCACTGGACAAAAATGAGAACTTGTCTGCAAAGAAGAAGTCTGTCGCCATGCACACCAACTATTTATCAGGATGCACCTTCACCAACTCTGACATGCAGGTGAGCACTAGTTACACCAAGTGGAAATCAGAGTGTTTCATATATTATCTATGAGAAATTCTTTTTTTTTTTTTCACTTGGACCAAACAAACATGGATTCTCAATATGTTTTGAAAGATGTTTTGATGTCAACAAAATTGACACTGACTCTGGGTTATAGTAAAGTGTGAACCTGAAGGCTTTGGTGTTGCTTGAAGAGGACTTCGTTCACCTGGTGGGGTCTGGGATTAATATATGCTCGATATTCACAGTGTCATGTTTTGACCTGATGCTCTGTACAATTAATTGACTGTTAAACTGTCAACCCTGTGCTAAATCCAATAGAGCCCTCCATTGCCTAGCAAGATTGTCAGAGTTGGGCTCGTCCGGGATTTGAACCCGGGACCTCTCGCACCCGAAGCGAGAATCATACCCCTAGACCAACGAGCCACTTGTCTGTCTTTTATACACAGATTGTCATCATCAAGATGATATCTCAAAGATATGTATATTTAGATGTTATACATTCACTTTGAATACTGTAATTGATGATTATTATTTTATCATGTCATTTTTCTTTTTGCATCTATTGCAGCACAATGAGTCAGCATCAACTAGACTTTTTTGCTGGCTTTGCATGCGACTTCAACACGATAGGAATATAGGAGCGATCTGAAAAACAGAACACAACAGCCAGAGATATTTGGCTTTAATAATTTACTCCACTGGCCTTCAGCAAGACGAGCCCAGTGACAGAGGACAAGGGAGGAAGGGGAGATGGTAGAGCTGAGGAGGGGCCAGAAAAGAGGCAAGAAGGAGGGGGTGATTGTCCTCTATTCTGGGTATATTAATAGACGCTGAGTGGCTTTTATCTAGAAAAGAGTGGAGCACACTGACCTGAGGGCAGGACATTTAACACAGAGACACGCACATGCGTGTGTTATTTCTGTCTTTCTCGCTCACACACACACACACACACACACACACACATATACATACATGTCTCTTACACATCTCTCTCATATCGCACACAAAGACACATGCCATGCCATTAAAATAGACCCCCGAGCACAAAACTGCAGACTACATTGAAGCCTCAGAAAGTGAGTGTTTATTTCCAAGCAGCCTTAATGTCTGCTCACAGGAGACATTAAGGCTGCTTGGAAATAAACACACTTTTCATTTTGTGTTTCGGTGACATACAGTCGTGTGTTTGTGTGTCTGGCGCTGTGAGAGCCACGCAGCTGACTTGTGAGTTATGAGCCGTGAGGTTTTTTCATTAATGACATTTGCATGTGGGATTGGTGGGTAATTTAAGGAACCCCCTGCAAGTATTTAATATATGGCAACATGCAGGTGGTGGTGAGCAAAATCAGACTGGCGCAAAGGCTCTCTGTTAGATCAGTGAGGTTCCCATCTGTGTGCGTCAGTAATTGTGGCTTACTGATAATTGCATTCATGTTGAAACTGGAGCTACCTCTCAGTGCAGGCAGGATGTGGTGTGTTTTTGTGCCTGAGGTCATCCAGCAGGAGCTCTCTAATCCACCAGCCAGCAGGGATCTCTGATGTGTCTCTAAGTGCCCATAATCTGTTTTCATCAGAGGAATCGCTGACATTTTGTGTGTGTGTATGTAGATGTGCGATGCACAGTGAGAGCTGCTGACCTTTGTCTTTTGTTATATGCTTATATGTAACTTCCGAATGTATTTGTGGTAAATGTAGTCATATGATATAACCGTTACAGAAAGCGGATGTTGATGAGGCTGTTCTGTTTCTTTCTAAGTCACTGTTGTGGTCAAAATGATCAGATGTCCATCAGTTGAACTTAAACTTTACCACTGAAATGTCATTTGAATCACGTCTGTCATTTTTGTCTTTATTTTTGGCTGTTTCATTTCTCAGTTTTTAGTGTTAAAATTGAACAATGAAAGTAAAGTCTGTAGTCAGAGTCATGTATAAAGTAGAGAACAACTAACTCCGACACGAGTAACATTTAATATGCATTGTTTCAGAACAGATGCTTTACATGCTCTAGACTCAATCAAATCCTGCTGGGATTTTTTTTATAGCATGAGCAGTACATTTATTTGCAATTACCCTAAAATAATTTGAGATACTTTTTTTAAGTATCACTAATTTATTTATGTTCTTACTTTCTATGACCACCAAAGCATCATATTAAACCTTATTCGGCTTAGTTTCACCCTTTCACTCTGGAGTTTCCAAAATAAAACATAGTTTATCCCTTTTAACTCCCTCTGTGATTGCAGTTCCTCTTGTTTATTTTCTACAGTTTGTAGTGCACAATGACTGCCAGTGTTTCCACAGTTCCCTTAATCAATCACATGAGAGAACAACTTGAACCAAGATGAAGTGAACTTCAAAAATGTTACAAAATATAGAGAACATACATGTCCTGCCATGGACCCAGAATACTTTGTGTAATGATGTGTTCATATTGTTGTTTTATCTTTGTGTGTTTTTTTTATGTAAGTTGAACATGTGTGGTGTGTGGGTGCATTTATCCATGTGTATGTATATATGTGTTTGCGTGTCAGATCCTGACCTCCAGTGGTGACGGCACATGTGCCTTGTGGGATGTGGAGAGCGGACAGCTGCTGCAGAGTTTCCATGGTCACACAGCTGATGTCTTGTCCCTGGACCTCGCCCCGTCTGAGACTGGAAACACTTTTGTCTCTGGGGTGAGAAAGAGAGAGAGAGTTTGTGTGTCTGTGACATCAATATTAATTAATTATTAAATATATCATTTTTTCAATACATATTTTATTTCTCAAATGTGTGTGTGTGTGTGTGTGTGTGTGTGTGTGTGTTATCAGGGCTGTGATAAGAAAGCCAACGTGTGGGACATGCGCTCTGGACAGAACATTCAGTCCTTTGAGAATCACGAGTCTGACATCAACAGTGTGAAGTGAGTCCAGCTCAAAAAAAAAAAAAAAGAGGAAGAGTCACAGTGGTAGTAATATTGTTACTTGTACCTGCTACTACTATTACAAAAGGAGACCTAAAGATCATCAGAATGCGTAATGAATAAAAGCATTTTAGCCACACGTCTGCGCACATGCTCAGCGTCATAAAGAACATCTGAGGCACTTTGCTACCCTTTAATTGTTTTGTCTTTGATGAATGAGGGACTGTCGTACGCTTTCTTTAGATCATGTGTTGAAGAGAATATACATCTAATCTGATCCAAAGTAATTTAAATCTAGCTTTCTAGATTTGTGATTATGATTGCAGTTTTTTAAAAAGTGAAACACATTTGCTGCATGTTCATTTTATTTACCACCAGACTCATTTTTTATTTGTTGTTTCACTAGAGATAGAGAGTAGATTTTTTTTTTTTTTACCTTCTGACTTGTGTGTCCGGTCATGTGTGTTCAGGTACTATCCCAGCGGAGACGCATTTGCATCTGCTTCTGATGACGCCACAGTGAGTCACATTATATGACCTGCTTATCAGTGTGTTCTGATGTGTCCTGTGCTTATCAAATCAATATCCTCAGTGCATGTGGAGGAGGTAAATTGATTTATTGGTCTTACTCTTATATGTCGGGGCAAACTCGGTGAACTCTTTGTTAATACACGTTGGTCTGATATTAGCAAAATTACTCTTGTAATTACAATCTGTGCGTGTGCCGCGTGTGTCTGTGTTGTTGCTTGTTTCATAGTGCCGTTTCTATGATCTGCGAGCTGACCGTGAGGTAGCTGTCTACCAGAAGGACAGCGTCATATTTGGTGCTTCCTCTGTGGACTTCTCTATGAGTGGTAAGAAGCTTATAAAGCACTTTCTTTTGAATATTTCTATCAAAAACTGGTCAACAAAGTGTTAAGTCTTAAGAAAATGCCAAACGTAGTTTTTGAGGTTTAAAAAAAAAAAACCCAAGTTCTAAAGAAATCCATGATTTAAAAAAAAACTGATTCTCTAGCTTTGTCTTTTTTACTTCCTCTTTTTTAAAATTCCCCTCTTTTTCTTTCTGTCCCTCCTCCAGGTCGCTTACTCTTCGCTGGTTACAATGACTATACTATCAATGTGTGGGACGTTCTGAAA
The DNA here is from genome assembly GCA_028641955.1 of Protonibea diacanthus. Lineage (NCBI taxonomy): Eukaryota > Metazoa > Chordata > Actinopteri > Sciaenidae > Protonibea > Protonibea diacanthus. The sequence continues at coordinate 13,544,499 of CM053976.1, read as the reverse complement.
GGATCTCGTGTCTCCATCCTGTATGGTCATGAGAACCGCATCAGCAGGGTCAGAGTTTCACCTGATGGCACTGCACTCTGCTCAGCTTCCTGGGATAACACCTTACGGGTGAGCAGGAGTTTCCCTACACAAAATCACCATCATAACAACTGGGTTTAATAAATGTATTTGGTGAATAACATTATGAATTCTCAATATGAACTGTGATCTTTTTTTGTAAAAAGGCTTGAGATTGTAACTAATTAGTCCAGCCCAGAGCTTAGTTTGGGTTACTACTCTACACTAATATTGTGAAATGCAGGAACCCTCAGTTCACATATACAACAGGCTTATAGTCTCACAAACAATTGCTTTTTTTTTAGATCAAAAGGGTTCTGTACTATATGTTGATGTTCACAACTTGTGCATGAAAATGTGTTGTTATTTCAACCCATCTGATTCTTCACACTTCTCTCATGCAGATCTGGGCCTAGAGTTTTGATCAGAGAAGACAGCGCCAGCATCATGTGACTGCCAAGGCGAGACTGCGAGTCCTTAACACGACTGTGGAGTGTGTTGATACAAACCTTCAGTGCGACAAAATGTCTCCTCAGAATGAGAAAATATCATTGTATCATAACTGTACGGTTTTGAGCATTTGAACAAGTTTGGATTTGTCATCTTTGTTATTGTTAGCTTGATTATTGTTATAGCTAATATAGTGGGAAATAACAGTGAGTGTAAAGAGCAAAGATGACTTGTAGGAATCCGCAGCATGATATTGTCTGCTCTGCCATGTAGATCTTCAAACAATATCAGTGATTATCTTGTAAATTATTTGCATCAGTTCACTGTGACCTGGCACACCTGTCCAAAATCACACTGTAGGTGTGTACACACAGTTATTGTTGTTGTTATTATCACACTGCCATAGATAATTGTCGTGGTTATCCAAAAGAAGTTTAAATGTAGCCACAGATTTTTCTCATTTCAACACTAATAAACCTCAACAGCTTAGTACTTTTGTTTTTAGTGTCTCTTTTGTATTTGTGTCAGGAGTTTGGTAAATGTGCTGATTTGAACTTTTTGCCACACACAGAGGCACAGAGGCTCACCTGGTATCAACCCTAAAGGGTGAAATTTGCATTTCTCCTATCCCACGGATGTAAATAGGCTGAGACCTGATGGATCTGTCACTGTGGGCTTGTGTTTAGCTACAGATGACTAACCAGAGTTTGTTGTCATGAAAGTACACTTGAGCATGAAAGCGTTACTTTTTTTTTTACAGACTTTTTTTTACAGACTAGTGTGTGTGTGCGTGCGTGTGTGTGTGTTTGTGCATGTGTTTTAAAGACGATATTCTCAGTAAGATATCCAAAGAAAAACTGTTATTCTGCTGGGTGTGCTGCTTTTTCAGAACACAACTAAATGGACTCAAGGACAGACAGGACACTCTGGGGGTCTTAAATAACTCTGCATACCAGCAGGGGGCATACTAGGAACTCCAGTGAAATTTAGTGTAGCAGTGTTTGTGTGTTAAAGGAATCACTTAAATAATTTAAGAAGACATTCTGAAAGAAAAGCATATTAGACATATTTAAAATGTCGCCTGTGATCCTTATTCTCAAACCTTAAAGGATCATACCAGTGATTTTGCATGTATTTTTAGTTTTAGATATTTAAGTATATATACAGTATATATTCATGTGCTGCATATATACTGGTTCACCTGAATTGTCTCATCTCAAGTCTATAATATTTATTATCATTTATTTACTAAATAAATATAAAAAAAAACTGGCTACCTTACATCAATATAACACTTAATTGTTGTAATTTCGTATCTTCAAGTGGAGAATATGTCTCTGTGCTTTCATGACTCATGACTCTGTCCGGCTGTTGAAGTGTGCATCCTCAAAACATTATTGATCAGATGAGTTTCTCCATCTTACACGTCTCTGTTTTCTGTAACACTGATCAAAGGTCAGCCGTCTTAATCCACATCATCACTTTACATATCACAACATACCTGACCTGTCTAACCCATGGTGACCCAAAACAAAACTGACCTGCCAGTACTGCACAGGATGTTTTGTCTCCACTATAAAGACCTCAGCGTGATTCTTTTTTTCACTGAGAAAAGAACCTAGAATACACACATCCACATTTAAAGCATAAAAATAATAAAAAAAAATCTATAATTCAAAGAGGGAAACAAACATCCAAAGGGAAGCCACGAAATGAAGTGGCAGCAGAAATAGACAATAAGGAATTGATGCTCTCTCAGAGGACAGACGGGTATTACCAACGGACATGAAAGTACCTAAAAATATCATAAGACGCACCAAATATTCAGCCACAATTTGCTTTGACTGTCATTCATTTGGCTAGAAATACACTTTGTGTGCAGGTTTCACTTCCTCATATGCTGCTCACTCGGGTGGTCTGTGTTTGTAAAATTTCCAAACTGTATCACAGAGTGAGAGTGAGAGCAGTCCAGCTGTTTAATGATGAATGAAAGTAAATCTTAAAATCACAAGTCTCAAACTTTTCACGTCCGAGGTGAAACTTGGCGTTCCCACCAGAAACCAGTGAACTATATTTGGTTCATATCTATGAATGGACCTGGGCATAAATTTGTGCGAAAGCATTGCTGCAATGAAAATCAACAAGTATATTTGGTCTACGGCATCTCAGGTCTCCTGTGAGACACAACTTTGTGTTACCAAATCATATTTCTGTAGAAAGACATCAGTCAATTTAACACTTCAGTGAGTTGTGATGTAATGATAATAGTGTTTTCGAAACTGTGGGGTGGGCCCCACTAATGAGTCATGGAGCCACTGCGGGGGGGGGGGGGGGGGGGGGGATAATATGAAATTAATGTGAAATTATGTGAAAATGTACTAATCACTTGAGCAGGGCCCCAGCAAATGCTACTATATTCATTGATGAGTAACTGCTTCTTTAATAATTAAAATAATTTGGAAAACTATATAATTAAGCTAGCCTATAAAATATGTGAAACAGAAAGTGACACATTGGATAGACCAAATTTATCAAGGAATATATCTCTTTTCATAATCTTGATTAAATTAATGAACTAATTGTCAAATTAACTGTCAAAATAGCTGCAGATTCATATTCTTTTTTATTCTAATATTCTTATTTCCCTAATTCATTTGACACTTTGCTAGACACGTGTTTCAATACAAACTACATAAACAGAATACACAATACAATTCTAATTAGTGTCAGCATTTACTGCACTTTTCCTTTCCAGTGTACACAGTGACGAAAGGCACACAGTGAAGTGGAGCTGAGGTGTCAAGCCCATTGTGCATTGGTACTTTGCGGGTTTTTTTGTGGGCAGCAGTGGTGGAGGCGAGCCATACGATAAATATGCTGCTGAGGGAAATAGCGAGTAGTAATGCAAGGTTCTCCTTCCGCTGCTGTATGCAGAGCGCAGTCTGATATCGCTGGGAGGGTAAGCTTTTGTCTCTTTAACGCTTGTAAAAATGGATTTTAACTGTGCGTACGTGTGTCCCCTTGTACGTATAAACCCCCTGCCTCGGGTGAGTGTTCGTATCACGTCATATAGCGGAGTTTAACGCGCAGATGTGCCGCTCGTAGCTGAGTTATCTCCCCGCAGCCTGTGTAAATGCGCTCCTTTGTGTCCTCCATTGCGCTGGTGACAGATCAGCGGAGGAGAGACTACCGGCTGACTAACTGCAAGTTCACTGGTTTAAACCGCTTAACAAACGGATGTTTAACGTTGCGCAAACTTTCTCGCCGCAGTGTTATGTATATCTTTTTGTTTTGTTGTGTTGTGGGTATTAAGTTAACCGTAGCTACGTGTAGCTTCCAGCATCCTCCGGCTTGTATGAACCGAGGTAACGCTGCCTGAGACAGCCTGTGTCTGCCGTTAGTAACGCCATTGTTGGCGTGCGCTGTTAGCCGTTAGCCGTTAACGGTTAATATAGTCAGCTTGTCGTGTTTTTAAATACACCTGCCTGAAGCGGAAAAGCGTTTTAAAAGTCTGTATATGATTTTTTTTTTTCCAATTATAATATATTATAGCACATCATAGATAATAACGTTACTTGGCTCTAAGCTGATGCTATGAGCTACAGCTTATGGGTAATGTAGTTATTTGCATGATATTCTGCTTGGACGTGAGAGCTGATTGGTCTGAAGTCGAAAGAGTTGATAAGCCAGTTAAATGGCAGCAATTTTAGTGAGCACTCCTGTGTTTTGATCGTTTCTCAACAAACAATCCAAATGAATGCCAACTGTTCTGTATTTGCTGAATATATTAAAGGTTCAGTCTGGAAGATGTCAATTTGTAGTCCAAATGGTCATTCTACTCTGTCTCTCTTGTCCTTCCCTTGGTAGAATATGTCGACGGGCTGTGAAAGAGACCCTGGCTCTGGCAGAGGACTACCTGTCTCTGTGTTGCACAAGCTCATCGCCAGCCCCTCCACCTCCCAGCGAGTCAGCCGCTGCCATGAGGCGCCTGGCCCAGGACATGGAGGCGCAGCACCAGGGTTCGCCCAGCTCTCGCCAGACCTTCCTGAAGCAGTAACTGGACTCCTGCACCAACCTCAGGAAGGTGATGGAGGAGCTGGTGGGAGACGGACACTTGAACTGGGGGAGGGTTATTTCTCTTTTTACTTTCACTGGGGTGCTGGCCAGACAACTGCAGGAGCAGAAGGGCCACAAGGCCAGGGCTGACCCTGGGCAGGGGCAGGGACAGCGACAGGGGTTCGTACATTGCAGAGAACTGGCAGAGACCATAGCTGATTACCTGGGAGAGGAGAAGAAAGACTGGCCAGTTGGAGAATGATGGATGGGTGTCGTGAACACGCCTGCTCCTAAACTGACTCATACAGGAGATAGTACAGTTGATTGAGTCAACAACACACACTGTAGATAAGAGTGTTTTGATTATATCAGGCAGTAACACTCAAACAGACCCCTAAAAAAAAAAAAAAAAAAAAATCCCAGATAGTGCCGTAAAGTGTCAGTATGCTTCTGGCGATGGAAAGCACTTCCAGTCTTGATAGGATCATGTTCATGCTCGCTCAGATCTATGTGCAAACGTGGCTTTAAAACATGGCCAGGGCTAGTTTAGATGCACGTTTTTTTTGACTTTTTGGTTTTGTTTGCAGATGAGACGAGCACTGACGTCTCATGTGGCTGCTGTGATTATGTGAATTGTAGAGTAGCAATAGGCCAGATTCAGAGGAATGTATTGTACAACAAGACAAACCTCAGCAGTGTAAATTCAGGGCCATGATCAAACGTGTCTGGCTTTAGATTATCAGAGTTTCTTTTGTAATGGTCAGACAAAGGCTGCGCTGTCGGGCAGTGTTGAGTGTATACTGTAAATCAAGAGGACAAAGCTAATTTTAAACCTGCTTGGTGTGGCTGATTTTAACTGTAAATACTAGCGATGGCTATGATGGACTCTTCGGTGAGACTAGTCCCAGAAGCCTCACAAAACCGAACCCAACTACAGTTTGAATGCTCTCCTTTGTGAATGGGCCCTCTTCCAAACAATCACGCAACACACACACACACACTCTTGCCCTCCTCTTCCTCCAGCTGGCAGTTGGTTTCCCAACAGACACGCAACCAGCTCAGCCAGATGGACTTGTAGTAACAGTCAAAGCTTTAGGGTGTCGAATTTGGCATTAGCTTATTGAAAGTTAGTGTAGTATGACTGGGGAAAACAAGCAGCTGTAGGAGCAGCAAAGACACCTGGAGACGAGCAGGTGCACTCACTGGTCGACAGCTTCAGCTTGAAAACACGAAGGAGAAATGTATTGCTAATTTAGCAGAAGAAGCAAATAAGTTAATAATTATTAGAATGAAACGCCTGCGCACCCTCTAACTTCAGGTTGACACGCTTACAGTTGCAGACATCAGCAGAGCCTACGAAGTGCAAATATTTTCAACACAGGGCTGTCAGTGACTGTGAATATTTTATAATTGGTGTGAGTCAAGCCACGTTATTTTGAGAAGCTCATACTCACTCTCTTGTTTTTACAGTAAAATGGAGAAAACTGGAGAGTGACAGATAAATAACTAACCTCCTCTGTTGTTTTTTTTCTTTCTTTATAGGGAGGGGGTCAGGCTCCTCTCGCAGCATCAGAGAAGTGAGTCAGGACTCGTCCATGAAGACAGCACTGTTTGCTGCTGCAGGTGTGGGCCTCGCTGGACTCACCTTCCTCCTGGTGCGCTAGCTAGCCTTCTGCACCGTGAACACATCCTCATCCGCGTTCTCCTTTCATTTGGCACGAGTAGACAGCTAAGTTCTAACATCAATGCTGCAAGAAACCAGCTTAAACCGTGAGGTGAATTCAGGGTTCGTAATCTTATGTCATCAACTGAATGTTTGCAACACACCAAACGACGCTGGCATTTTAGTCACTTGCTCCTTAAGATTGTACAAAAAAATCTCAAGGCCTTCAGAAATTTTGAGTAGTAGTCAGTTTGGTATATCTAGACAGGACAATGACTTGTTACAGAGTCATCTTTCTTTTTTTTTTTTTTGAAGTTTGTATTTTCTCAGCTACAGCTAAAAGACTTTTCAGTTTCTCATCGTGTTTTGATTTTAAAATGGTCAGCCGCCTTTTATTCAATGCAGGTTACCTGAGTTGTGTATGTAGTATCGAAAGCCACTTAGTGTACAATGTGTTAAATTAATATATTAGTATTTATATGGAATTAAACTGTAAGCAGTGGCCCTCCTTTTCTTTTTTAACTGATCCACAGCTAATTCAGTTGTTTCATTTTTCTCACGTCTGTCCAACATGTGAAATGTCTTATGGGTCAACAGAGTTCACATTTGAGGAAGACGGTGCTGGCCATATGTTGTAAAGTAATTATACCAACAAACCAAAATAGAGACCAATCTGACTTTAAACATAATGTTATTACATGTAGAACAATTGCTGTACATCCTAATTTCAAAGTCCTCTTTAAACATTATATTTTTACATTTGTTTTGTTCTTTCATTTATTTGTCACAGGTTTTTTTTTAATAAAGAAGCAATCAAGCAGAGTTTGTTCAGATTGAGCAGTCAAGTCATCTTTACTTTCTGTTTGGATTCACTGTGGTGACGTCAGCCTTGTTGATTCTTCTGTTCCTCACATGTTTCCTATAGTCTATGAGTGCGTAGAGGAATATGAATATTAAAACGATTCCCTTTCATACGCATAAGTTGTCATAAATAAGATATGTTCTGTTGTCTGTCCCGTGACCACCGCAGAGCTCACCAATACACAGCAAGGGCAAAAATATCTTAGGCTAATGAAAAATTCCTGAAAGTTGAGTTGTGTTAGGACTGAAACTTTAAAACAAAAATGGCCTCACATTTTCCTACATTTTAATGTAGTTTTATGATAACCACAGATCCTAAGTTTAAATACTGTAGCATTTTGGAAGATGTTCAGACACCAGACCTGCTCACAGTTCCAGATATAATGAACTTTTAAAAGTATATTGTGACAGCAGATGAGGAAATAAAAATAAAAACAACCCAAAACATTGGAGATGACTGCTGAATTTAAAATATGTCTGTAAGAATTATTCTCACACCAAATGTCCTTTTGATGCACATTTATTTGACTAATTAAATAAATAAAATCATAGGTGAATAAATGCAGAAAGAAAGAAAGTGAACAATAAAATAACCATCACAGGATTTTTTCTTTTTTTTTTTTTTTGTCAAATCAAATATTTTACTAATTTGTAATAATTATACAATTTTAAAAGCATTCTATTTATTTAATGTTTCATTTGATTACATTTGGATGTAACCTTAATTTTCTTAATTTTACAAGCCCTACACGTGGCATTTTTTTAGTCTCTTTTTAGTAGTTTAGTTAAGAGAAGATAACACAACGGCCCACTTACTAGCTTCTCTTCAAGTTTTCAGCTACGGATGGTAGTTTATTTCTTGATGTATTTGAATTTGCACAGTTCCAGAAACATATTACATTTTATAGTCATATTTAATTTCCTCCCAAATGTTTGCTGTCGATAATAACAGCATTTTATTGACATGCAGTCAGTGTCAGAGTTTAATAAAACTGTCAACACTAAATAAAAAAAAAGATTTGTTCCACATGATTCTGGCTGTACATTTTATGTCACTAAGTGACACAGAGCTAACTGACACTCATAACATTTAGTTTCCAAGTGGGCACTTTGTTTTGCTGCCACCCAGTAAAAGTGCTGGACTTCTGCTGTGGCTCTGCAAAAAAAAAAAAAAATGTGTTCATCAGTTAAATAGAGAGAAAACTGTCGCAGTCACATCATCTTTCTTTCTTTTCTTTTTACCATCTGCTTACACAACACAATCAGCCCACTATCTAGAATCACATGGCAGATCTGAAGTCAGCTAATATAATAATAATACTCCTGAATCATCACTGAGGTTCATTTACACGCATGGAAAAACGCAACAAATGAACATAAAAATGCAGATGAAGATGGCAAGAGGAAAAGATCTAAGTGAGTTTGAAAGAGGATTCATTGTTGGGGCACAGATTGCAGGAGCTTCGACTGGCTATTTCCCTTTAGAGGAAGGCTACTGCAAATCAATACACGGTTGTTCAGAGCGATCAATTTTATCCGGTGATGAAATGTTTCTATTCTGACTGGAGTGGTCTCTTCCAGGATGACGCTTCCATCCATAGGGCACAAGGCAGCCACTGAATGGTTTGATGACACCTTACTAAGACGCTTTTATGTTGGGTTTACCTGCCTGCACACTGCATTGGCAGATCCTGAAATATGCTTTAAAGTCATTCTTCAGTGTGCTGAATGGATTGAAATATTGAATTATTTATTAGTTTTGCTAAATAAGCTGTGCAAGGAACTGACATTCTGTTCACAGGCCAATTACATGACAAAAATCTGACACTAAGCTACTTTACGCTTGGCAAACTAAGGTAATTTAAGCACTTAAGTTTAAGACCCCATCACCATTACTGTCAATGCATGTTACCAACTAAACTTCTTTCCCAGAGTTTCTGTGCTCTCTTGTCCAGCAGGTTCTCGTGAGATCGGCTGCTGCTGTGGTCTGCTGCTGACGTCCACTATATATAGTACCACTGTCATTATTGCTACCATATCTCCATTACAGTTTATAGTCAGTTAATGATTTACTGCTGCTGTGCATCTGTGTCCCTCTAACTCCTATCACAGGTTCCATCAAGCACTGTAATCATTCTATCATTTATTGTATTTCATTGTCATTCTCTCATTCATTGTAATTGTACAAATATGATGTGTTGATTTGTTCTGTACAATGACATCCATTGCACGCCTGTCCGCCCTGGGAGAGGATCCTCTCTCTCTGTGCTCTTCCTGAGGTTTCTTCCACATTTTTTCCCCTGTTAAAAGGGCTTTTTTGTGGGCAAAGTTTCCTCATCAACTGGGAGGGTCTAAGGACAGAGGGTGTCACTCCCTGTACAGATTGTAAAGCTCCTGAGGCAAACTGTGTTTCAGGCTTTGGGCTAGACAACAAATTTGATTGATTGATTGCCTCCACTACATTTTCTGACAGCTACTAGATCAAGGTATTTCATACAAACATATACTCAGCTAAATGACGCACATATAGTGTGTATAGTTAATATTAGGTTTACTTTGACCTGCTACAGTGTTAAAGTGCTTTTACAGTAATGCCCTGCAAAAGTAAAACAATCATATAAGAAACCTGAAAGGGACACTTTGCCACTTCAAGGTATTGCGCATTTATAATTTGAGTACATGTTTTTGCTAATATTTCTAAACTACAACATATTTTCACTTAATTTTAGAATACAAGATAACCTTCCTACAAACAAGAACACACTGTTTTAACATTGTTGAGATATCTTTAAATGCAGTGAGGAACAGTTTAGCACACTGGCATTGAGTCTGTCACCATCTTCTACTAATGGATCATAAATGAACAGCTCTTAAATAATAATAACAGCAGCTGACAGGACACAGATAAACAACGGCATTTAAACTATTACAAATGAGGTGAGGGGAGGCAAATGAATACAACACACTGCACACAAACACTGTCATGTCAACACAATCACAACATAACACGGTAGTCATTGCTTGACAGACAAGAGAAACCCAAACTGCATGTGATGTGGGCAACTGTGTTTCCTGTTGTCGTGTTTACTCAACAGTGAAACATGAACGACAGGTTAATGTCTTGTTAGTGATCACGATCTGTTTATTTTATGGATTATGGAACAGAGAGATAACATGACAGCAACCTTCCAGACTGATTTAAAACTTAATCTAAAGGGCTTGAAGAGGCAAAGTTTAGAGCCACAATATGTCATATGTGCTTTTCATTGTTTCATTCGATAAGCTGATATCTGTCCCTTTAAAAGCTACGTCTGGTGAGAGTTTCTTTATTGTCAATGAACCCAATGAACCCTAAAGCGACAGCGAATTGACACTATTAACAAGTATTGTGTGTGAGTATCAAGCTAAAGCCAAACGTACCAAAACAATGTTCTCCTGTCACAAACACCATTTACTCCTGTTTGAGTTACAATTGCTAAAAACTACAGTGTACAGCTGTTTTAGCCTTTGAAATCCTGAAACTATACAGTACATCCAGGATCAGTACGACTGGGGTGCGTGAATTTTCAGATGGATTTCATGTCACATCCTCGTTGATCTAATACATTTCTGTGAAATGCATTAGATCATAATTCGATTTATCTGGGGAGAACAGAGAGACAAGTGAGCAGGAACAATTCAGGAAATCTGGCTGATACCTGTTGAGGTGGACGATCATATCAGGCTGTCAGCACAGAGAAATTTGACTACGGCCTTTCCTGCATAACCTTTTTTCCCCAGAACCCCTCAGCACCGTTAAAGGACCAGTGTGTTTTAAGTTGATTTATTGGCAGAATATGTCAGAAATGAAATATAATATCCATAAGAATGTTTTAATTTATGTATAAATATGAAATATTTTTTGTTTTTGTTACGTTGGAGTGAGCCTCTCATATGTACTTTTATACATCTCAGTGGAGATCACCACGTTGGACTGCATTGTTTCTACAGTAGCCCAGAATGGACAAACCTTGGGCCTTTCGTGTTTAAGTGAGTGCCCACCATGGTCTCTCCTACATGCTTAGAAGGGGGATTGAGGTGAGAGGTATTCAGTTGGCTGCAATTTACAACCACACCACTAGATGCTACTAAATCCTACACACTGGACCTTTAAAACAGTAGTGTGAAAATAATCTGAAAAGAGCAGACCATTGATTATGTAGTGATATTTTATTGCAGGTTTATTAACAGGATATTAGCAGGATATTTATCTATATCAACAGTCTAATAATACAGCAAGTTGTTGTAAAAGTTCAAGTACATTTGTCTTTGGTATACTGTTTATTTTAACGACTGAATAGTGACACAGAGATGGCAGCAATGGCAGCACATACACAATAATGCTCAACGGAACACTAGCTAATAGGTTCAGATATATATTTGGAGAAAATATGAAAATATATATGTTATGTGATATATATATATATATATATATATATATATATATATATATTTCATCACATCTTAAAGCTGATGTAAGACTCACTTTGCTTATTTGCTTTCTTTCTGAGAGTTAGACCTTTAAATGACCAGTTAGCTTAGCATAAAGACAGCGTACAGGGGGAAAAAGCCTGCTTCTGTCCAAAGGTAACAAACCTGCCTATGTTATATGTTTGTTTGATACAAAAACCAAAGTGTACCAAGTGTATTTTGGCATCTTACAGGAGTGTTGTGTGCCGGACTATTTCTTGGCGCTACTTAGACCAGTAGCGGAAATTCCAGGAAGTTACTGGTCCCAGCCAAGAAACAGTCTGGCACATAACCTCCTTTCAAACAGTATGTTGACTTACTGACAGGACAGAGCCAGGCTAGGTGTTCATCCCTGTATCCAGTCTTTATGGTTGAAGACAAGAAGAGTGATGTCTATCTTCTCATGTGGGTCGCTCTTGACAAAAAAAGTGAAAAAAAATTTGTGCCCAATCATTTCTTATCTAAACCGAGAAAAGCTGAAATGTACAGTGGTGATGACGTGATGAGATCAATTCTTCAGGCTCCAGTCGGCTGAAAAGCTTCTAGACTTGCATCGTGCACACACCGCATGATTTTTAATGCGTACATTCATGAACAGAAGCGCAGATCAGTGGCTGACTCCTCAGATTTACTCTCATCACCATTGTCCTTGTCTGTATTCACAGTGAAGACAATATATATTGGTCAAAATTTCACGTTTTAATGTTTGGATTATTTTTGATATATGTAAGTGGCTGTGAGGGGATGTAGCCACAGAAAACAGCTGTTATTTTACCCTCCTAATGTTGAGTGCATTTCTGTTTCCACGACTTTGACTTTGAAGGTTTCACCTTTTTTTCCTCAGGGACTTCCTCCTTCACCATCTCCATCACCTGGTCACATGAAATTCAACATCATATTGTAGTTCTGTGTGGGACGCTTTATATGTTTATTTAATTTCATGACTGAAATGAGAACTGAGATGATTGTTTCTTTCCTTATCGAGAAATCAATAATCAGATCTGTGACTAAAGAGACTAATGGTATTTCCCCTTTTTTGTCTTTACAGGAAATTCAGTTGCAAAACAGTAACCATGTGATACCAAAACAGAAACTATATTTTCTAAAAACTAAAGTATGTGGGTGTGAGAGTTCAAGCCACAGCAGTTGACACTGCTGTGAAAAACGCAGCCAGGTATAACATGTCTTACGGAAAGTATTGGATGGCTGCTTCACAGTTTTTGTTCCAAAGAGGTTTCTCTATATAAAGAATTATATTGTGAGATGTAAATGTTATGAGCTGTTCAACTTTTCAGCAATTATCACTTAAAAGGGAAATGTCATTAGCTGTTTTTATATTATTAAAGAACACTAAAAGATAAAACAATCTATTAAAAATAAGATTTTTTTTTAAAAAAATGCCATAATCTATCTACCTTTTCAGGAACAGGAAACGTTCCCGTCTCAAGCTTGGAGTAAATCAGCTGACCATTCATTGTCACCTCAAAGCTGTCTGTGGGGTGAAAAATGAGACAAATGACATCCAAATCAAATCCACATAAAGAAGTTCAAAACAAGTACAATGAACTCCTGCAACGCCAAGCAAACAACAACACAAAGAGGTAGATTTTTATTAGTAATGATTTAATTTTTATTGTTTTCCAGTACTGTAATCTGGGTTAATTTAGGACATTTTCAGAAGCGTTGTTTTATACCTACAAACTGAACTGAGAATCACACGTTTTGTTTGTAATCTGTAAAATTTTGTCACATCTTTAACTCTTTAAAAACAGTTTAAAATCATAAACATACAAAGAATATTGTGTTTATAAACAAGAAAAAAAGATTGCAGATTCCGGTGAACAGAATTACTTTTTACAAAACACGTGTAACGTTAAAAATACACATAGCTTATGTTCATCTCATATACAGTAACTGCTGTATATTGTGCAACTGTACGTAGCATCTGTTGAAAGTGATGCTGATACCATAGAAGCAGAAGACGTAAAGTGACACTGTGATTCGAATACGGAAGACCATTTATGCCAGAAAAACAAATGAAATGAAAAAAAGAAGGGATGAAACGTTAGAAGAGTTTAAAGAAACGGTTTTACCACTTTCACTTTGATAAACTTTTATATTGTTGTGTAGTCCAGATTGAAAATTTAAAAGATGTTAAATTCATTTAGTCCTAATCAGCTCACGCCAGCAGAATTTATGCAAGGCTGCTATAGCATGATTCATTAATTATTTTGTCTCAGGAAGATAATGTGAATATTGCCCACATTGAAAGGGCAGATCTAGCATTGTGTTGACTTGTTAACTCATCATCTTCTTCTTCTTTTTTCTTTTGTTTATTTTCCTGGCAGTAATGGGCCTCCATAGACGAATGTATGAGTGGAGACCCTTACCTTGTCTCCCTTTGACTCCCCTCACATCCACACCAGGAACCTGCCTGAGCAGAGCGGCTAGTTCCTGGTAGCGGTATGCATAACTTCATGTTTTACTGTGACAGAAAACAACAACACAAAGGAAAAACTCATGAATACTCAGGAAGGCTGAACTCAAAGTATGCCTATTGCTGAGAAATCCTGTGGGTGTGGCAGTTTCTACGCAAAGCACTTCTGCATTTGTAATCAACGTGACTATGATGAAATAAAATTTGTTGGTCTACACAAGTTTATTTCTACTTCTTTAATTCTCCAATTGGTCCACTTTCATGGTTTAACTCCACATCTATTGCAGTCTGTACTAACTACAAGAAGTATCAGCAGAAGTCATTAACTTACCAGTATTCAACCATGACAGTCGTCATGGCTTTAGGCTGTAGTTGATGTAGAGCTGTAAACTTTCACTCCGAAGATAAGGTGCATAATGCAGATTCATGGTTAGTGCGCTATTATAAAGGACCAAACCACACCCAGTGGGAGGGTAAACCAGTCTGTCCAGTTGCCCAACATCAGAAATTAATTTCAACTGACCCCCTTACCTACAGTATTCAGTATAATTAGTTTAGAGCTGCTTCCTTGTCAGTCACCTGCTGTAGCTAAGCAGACAAACATGATCCATAAAGAGGGAATTTCACACCAAAATAACTAACTTTGGAAGAATATCGACTTGATTTGATGAACTCAGGATGCTTCAGCTGAACATTATAAGCCATTTTTTTTTACAGACAGATGTAAAACAAAGTGTAATAAAGTAAGAATTATATTATATAAGAATTAAGAATTATATGAGATACAAACAGATAGAAAATGTGAAGCTCTCCTTGAAGGTTAAAGAGGAAGTGACAAATGCAAATTCACACACTGACAGTTCATCTTTCAGATAGCAACACAGGTGCACAGGTGAGCAGAGCACCTGAACAAGGTTTATTGTGTGTGGATTCAAATACGAGCAGCCGCCGTCCAACCAAAGAATCTGAGGCCTCTGTTCAAACAAGCAGACCCACTGTTTCCTTCTGCAGGCAGACATTCAAGAATGTACCTTTCATCTGTCTGCAGGGCTGCATTTCTCTGCGGATGATGGGCTCAGTGCGGTGGCAGCATTTTAGAATTATTTGCATGCACGAACCGATACAACTCATAGTGAAGCTTACAGTGTTTCGTTACAGTGAGAGCTATTACTTTAACTATTGTGCTTAATATTGAGTCTGACAACAGTTTTAAACTGGACTGCAGTATGCTGAAAGGTGTTTCTAATATTTTGACCTTTTTTTTTTTTTTTAACCATATTTAAAGAAACACCTTTAAATATAATGCAGTCCTGTACAACAACAGCACCTCTCTGACAGCGTCAACAAAAACTAAAACATTATTATGAGCTTTGTAAAAGTAGAATTTATGTCAGGGTTGTTGTATTGGATCACAGTTCAAGTGTAACGAATGAAGCGGCCGGTCGGTGTATAATATGCAAATTGATTCACTGGTGTTTCATTTGACCAACAGTCAACAAAAACAAAATAGTTTACTATCGTAAGAAAAAAAAAAAAGTAGCAATCCTCACGTGTGTAAAACAGTCAGTGTTAACATGACCAAAGGACTTTGGTCCAGTCTGTAACATTTAAGAGGAGCTATTGTCAGAAATGGAATATAATAATCATAACTGTGTTTTGATTGGTGTACATGATGTTTTTGTTACCACAGAATGAACATTTAATATCTACAGAGGGAGCGGGTCCTCTTCCACAGAGTCTGCCATGTTGAACCGTCATGTTTTTACAAACCCAGAATCAAACACAGACTCTAGATAGGACCTTTTTGGTTTTTTTTTGTGGATTTTATGTAGTTTCTCCTTCATGTTTGGAACAGGAGGGTGAGGCAAGTGGTCTTCATTTGTTTGACACCTGGAACTTCACCATTAGATGCCATTAAATCCTACAGACCTTAAGTCTAGTTCTGGTGGGAAGAGGGGCATTTGGATTTGAAGTGTGTATTTATGTACATATTTTTTGGGGGGTGTTTAATCGGGTTAATAAATACATGTTTATAGATTATGTATGTAAATATGTGAGAAAACCTGTCAATAGGTATAACCTAATTAGTCATGTGACTAATAAGATGGGTATATACAGTAAGGAGGGCAGGACGTATGTGTTAGTTGTTGAGAGTTGGAGATTATTGGAGACGGTTGTTGTTTAATAAACAGACCACAACACAATCTGGGAAAGTGTTTCTTCTGAATTTGCTTCCTGGCTGCTCAGGCGACTCACATGCTTCATTTTTTGCCCTTCAGTTAACAGCTCTATTTTTTTTTTTTTTTTATCCATGCAGAATATCAAAACTTTGGAATAAAATCTTTCAGATACGAGTAACTAGAACTAACTAGAAGCTGCAGGGAGAATTGATCTTAATGTGAAGATGCATTGAAACACAGTCATTCTTTGAAGACTTGGGTGATGTTGCTAAAGCTTTTTAACATTTTATTTGTTTAAAATGATAACCAGTACAAAATGTATACAGTAATACCCTTACGTTTGTCAGTTCCCCTGAATAAAATATTTTAATCTGTTCAGCTCATGCCGGATAAGTATCTATAAGATACACTAGATTGTAATTTGCTCACACAATAGTTGATGACAAAGATATAGCAAATAGCAATAGTACCTTTATAACAATAAAAACTATCAGCAATATTTTGGTGGACACACTTTCAATACAATAAAATTACATACATTGTTCTGTAAAAGTTGCATTGCAATCTGCCCATATTTTACAAGATTTTCAAATTCATGTAGATCTTTTCATTAGCTAAGAGACAAAAAGTTGTGATACAAGTCTTTATACATGTATAAAAACGATCTGGTGGCAAACTGCAGTGTCACAGCGACTCAATCTCAGCAGGCCGTCCTCTCTGAAGCTGCTGTAACAGATGTACAATGCACTTAGATGTGTTCTTTTTTTTGTTGTTGTTAAAACAAGGCAACTTCTCAAACATCAATAAATAATAAACCCTCTGCAATGATAATGTACCTGTACACTATTTTTTTTTATAGATATACAAGTTTATATACACACACACACACACTTATATATATATATATATATAAACTTGTATAAAATATGTTTAAAACTTTTCCCCCTGGTTTATGTACTAAAGAAATAAAAAGGTTAAGATGGTTGAATTGTGTCCGACACAGCGTTTTTGGCAGGACCAACACAAACATGACACAGCCTGCATGCACGGGTTCCCATGGAAACACAGGTGTGATTCTTCCAGTTGACTGGGTGCACCTCTCTGCTCCTTGGCTTTGACTGATCAGAGTAGTGCCGCCTTGTGTTTGATCGTTCACTCTCTCGTGCTCGCTCTCCCCGGTTTGATCCAATCACAGCATCAGCCTCATTGATTGGCGGGACTCTCTGACGCCGCCCCCCGGGTTTGGAGGGTCTTCTTGTGGGAACGTCACCTTATCTGGCGTGTAGTCGTTCCGCTTCAGATCTGATGAAGAAGAAGCAGCAGATAAGGTCTTAGGCTTGTGATTGTAAACCTCGGGACTCTGTATCACTGCACAAACACACTGAATTAAACTCTTCCAGGGTAAAAATGTGTGCGATTGTTCCTTTGCTTGACCTCTAGAAGGATGTATGTGTAGAGCGAGTTTAACACAGTAAGCGACTAGTGACAAATTTAGACCATCAGGGAAAAGGTGAGAAATACTGTACATCAAAATATTATATTGTAATTCATCCAACGCATGTTTCACAACTCTTTGCCGAGAGCGCTGGGCTCTCTCTCTCCTCCAGCAGTAGGTGTGCTGTGTCTGAGCAGAGTTGTCGTCTTTCTCTGGATTAGCATGCACCTATTGTAAATATGTTAATGGCTGGTTTTATCTGGTATATATTTAAATAGTTGGTTTGATCTTCTCTCTCCCTACCTTTTCATTATTTGGCTTAAAGTGATCTCTCCCTCACTGCATTTAACACAACCACGTTGGCAAAGAGTTAGGGGGAAAAAAAAAAGGGTTGGGAATCTGCTGAAGAGGGAAAGTTTCTCTGCGTTAAACTTCAGATGTATTATAGATTTAGGGCACAGCGATGTAATTTAGTAACTGAACAGCGGATGTGATGTGAAACAGTTCTCACCGGGAAGTTTGAGTTTCCGACAGCAGGAGTTGCAGTGGTGTTTTGCTCTGAAGTTTCTAATGGCATCATCTCCCAGGTTGGCAGGTCCAAATATCATATCGTAAGATCTGCAAGAGTCACACAGATGTTGTTTAATGCAAGACTACTGGAAAAGTAGCTGGTGAAGTGGATATTGAAGTTTAGTCAATGGTGTATTATTGCTCATCCTAAAGATTATTTTCATTGTTAATTAATCGGACAATTATTTTGTCATGGAGTTGTTACAGTAGAAAACATCAAAATAGTGAAAAACATCATGTTTCTTTAAGTCCAAGTTGACTTTGTCAAACTGTTTTATGACTAAGCAACAGACCAAAACCCCCCGAAAAATCCAGCGCATGATGACTTCATGAAAACAAAACACAAAAAAAAGAAATAGAAAAAATAGTTGCTGAGTAATCAAGTAACCTATGTAAGCTAGCCGTGCTTGCAATTTCTTTTTATAAAAAAAACAAAAAAAAACAAAACAAAACAGATTTTGGTCCGTGTTTGTAAAATAGTGTCTTCAACACAACACCAGATAACTTCTTTACTTTCAATACTATTGAATGTATAATTAATAGAGATTGCATTGTTTTAATCTCAAAATAAAAGCATTAAAAAAATAACTGCAAGCACTGTCATGCTCCCTGACTAATCAGTGAATTGTTTCAGCTTTAAATTCTGAGCCACAAAAAGCTCAAAGAATGAATTCAAGAAAGACTCACCCCTTCTCTCCACTTTTAATGACTGATGGATCTGTCAGAATCTCCCCGACGCCTAGAGAGAGACACACACAAACACATCAACTATAAAACGAGTGCAAAGAAGTGCAAAGAAAGTAAATTTAGGTAGGACATTAACTGAATTTGAAACAAACAACAGAAAACTTTTAATGGGTTGAGTGTGGTGAGTTTTTACCCTGCAGGTCGAGCACCAGCAGCTCTCCGCGGGTGTACTCGTAGGTCCAGTGGCTGAAGGCCAGCATGGTTTCCTCCAGGAGATTAGTGGGGATGATCTCATCTCCGTTATTGTTGTTGAACTTCCTGAACTCCCCGGTAATGCACTCTTCTATAGCAAACCACTGTCCGGCAGAGTGACAGTAGAGCAGGAACACCTCCAGAAACCTGAACGCACAGCGGTTATTAGACAAACGTCACTGCATCTACCTATCATGTATAAAGGTAAATGTGATTAATAAGATTTGAAAACATCACGACCAAATTTGTTTATCAAATAATGTCACAGATTTACACAAGTCTTCTTTAGAGTAACTTGTTGGCTCTGTTGAGGCTACGGCTTCAAAGCCAGCTGTCAGTTAGCAGGAAGCTAAAGGAAGGGTTCATGGTGATATAACGGTCTGCTGTACAGCCCGTGTGACATGACTGAGCCAATTCTGTTCTGGTTTTGCTAAACCACAATGAATGAAGCAGAATTTATCACCGGAATTTGTTTATCATCTATAAACATTCACACAAAAAAAAACAAAACAAAACTGTCGGTCTATGCCTGCATGTGTGTTACCTCGGTGAGTAAGGAATAGTCTTTGGCCTGATTTGGTTGAAGGCAAATGTCAGCTTCTGAGCAGCTCGCTGTTGTTGAATTTCCTGAATTTTACACAGACACACAGACACACAGACACACACACACACACACACACACACAAAAATATATATATATATATAATAGACACAAAGTTGAACATACATTCATCTAGATAAAGAGTTCAAACAATAGCATCACATGCTGCACATTATATTTAACAAAATGTAGTGAACCTGACAGCACAGTGAGGCGCACAGTGGGTGTTGTCTGTGCTCCTTACCCTGAGACAAAGGTGCAACACAGTGTCCTCCTTGTAGATGCTCTGCCAGGTTTGGACCACCTCGGGAAGGAAGGATTTGACTATATACAGATGTCCTGGTTTCAGGATGTCGTACTCTGACCAAGTGCAGAGCACCTTGAGGGCCCGTCTGAGTCCTCCGCCCATCTCCTCCTTGCTGAGAAACTCTATTTTGGCACATAGGCCCCGCTGGGCCCAGGAAGACATGCTGTTGTTGATGGTGTTCGGGGAGCTCTCCTCCAGGCGGTAAACAGTCACCGGTTCCCCTGAGCAGCAGGTGAGGGTTACGCACACACACAGAAACACACTTTATATTCTACTGCTGTACAGATGTCGTCCACTGGGAGGCAGACAAACAGACACAGCAGCAGAACATTGATACACTCGCGTGTTTATCAAGAGACATGTTAGCAAATATTGGCCTGCTGACGGGTCCTGCAGACATGCATCAACAAGAAGACTGTAACGGCTTTCAAACATAGCACAGGAGCTCTAATGTTCACCTGTGTCGTAATATTTGCTTGTGTTTTAGTAGTTACTTGATCCATTAACTCTTTGGCGCGAGTCTATTTGGCATACGAGCAACGGTTTTCCACTCCGACCTCAGAGCGTTGCAGATGCACAATGTCAAACGTAAACAAAAAAACATGTCTGACCGTGACAAACCGATGTTTCTTTGGGAAGTGTACACACACAGAGGTGAACTCTCAGCAGTGCAGCCTCGCATCAATACATTATGAATGATATTTTACAGGACATTTATACTTCCATTCATGAGCCTAACAGAAAGACAGTAGTCTACAAATACACCCTATCCTGTCGTCTATTGATTCAAATCTGCAAGAGAAGTGTGTGCCCCGAGTTTACAAGCAGGAGAGATCCGAGATGTGCAGTGCAGCATTAGTCACTGAGTTTGATTTATCACAATTAAAAAGGCAGCAGCTAAACCTAATCATGAGGAATTAAAAAAGTAGGCTAACACCGGATCAAGTTGTCTGGCTAAAAAGGTAAGTAGTGTAGCTTAGCAGAGTTGTAGTAACTAATCTAATCTGAGGCTAATTTATCTCTGTGCCCAGGCAGATTTCAGTTTAATGTAACATCTGTCACAAAGTATATTAATCAGGCTAAAAAGGCACAAAACTGAGATCAGTCACGGTTTGGTGTTGTCTTTAGTTACTCCTCTCTTTCTTTGTATATAAATGAATTTCCTTCATGAGCTGTCTCAAACGTTGTTCAGCAAAAAAAGCTGAATGCTGCAGAAAAGCTACAGACCGTAGCAGTACTGGTACCATTACATGATTCTTTAGATTAAATGATAATAATTAAAATATTGCTTCATGGCATTTTAAGATAATACTGGTGCCATGTTGCTGCCAGTTTCTTACCATAACTACATGATGCACTGGTTGCAAGTTCACAGTATAATCACCTCCTAACACCACCATGATGAAATGACTAGAAAACTGCCTGGATCACATGACTCATGTGCATTTACACTTCGAGACATTCACAGTATCAACAGCATGACGGTCACACAAAACAGTAAACAGTCCGAGCACACCCGCAGAGACAGACAGCAGCTATACTTTGCTCATCAGTAGTTTGACAGTGAGGCAAACAGTTGCAGGTGTGGGAGGGTAAAAACAATGCAGAGACCACATCTCTTATCTGGTGCCACACTTCCTCATTCTCCAACAACCAGTTACTGTTTCGCAGCACCTGACCCGTCTTGTGTGGGAATGCACCGTGATCCAGGCTTACCTCTGGGGGGCACGGGGGTGAAGGGGATACTCTGGGACAGCCTCATCAAGTTGTTGCGCTCCACGGCTGCAGGAGGAGACACAAAGAGGTTAACATGACTGCAGAAGAGGAGTGAACAGAGATGAAACTGCTGCTCTTCATCTCAGTTTCACTTACAGGCAGAACTTTAAATTAAATTTGATATTTCAATAGAGGAAAAAAAAAAAAAAAAATCAATCACGGATTCTGGAAACTAAAATAATGGATGAAAATATGATGATACAACTTAAACTCCATGTCTCACCTGAGTACTGGTAGCTTTCCATGGGCTTGAAAGGTGAGCCAATAGCTGCAGAGGAAAAGAAGAATACTGTCAATCTGTTTGGAAAACGGTGATATATTTAAGGAACATGCCAGCACACAAATAACTTGTTAATATTAATTCAACAAGAACACCCTGAGCTGTTCCTGCACCCACCAGTAGATGTCTCTGTACTACTTCACAACAACAGAAGCATGAAAACAAACTTTTATTTCCTTTAAGTGATTTCTAAAATTAAAGTAAAAACACAAAAACAAAACCACAAAGAGATTTTTTTTCTAAGCTGGATAAAGAATTTATATATTTTTATAAAGAATTTATTCCCTATACAAGTTAAAGTCAGAAGTCTATATGATTTTAAATGTTTTCTTATAAATAATAAAACCACTTTTATCTGAAACACAAGTAAAATCGACCATTTATATCTCTGCAAGTATCATTTTAAATCAGTTTGTTGGTCTTTTTGGGAGTGGGGCTGCAGTTAGAGACCGTTTTCATTATCGATTAATCTGCCGATTACGGTCTTGATTATTTGTTTAATTGCCTAGTTCACTAATTGTGAAGAAATAGTGAAAAACTGCTCATCACAATTTCTCAGAGTCCAAGAGAACACATTCAATCTCAAATCCAGAGACTGTCCAACATGCGAGACGCTGGAACTGGCGACGGTATTTTGGCATTTTTGCGTGTAAGCATTACTTAAATGTTTAATCAATTATCAAAATAGTTGTAGATTCATTTTCTGATGATTAACACACTAATCATTTCGGCTCTCATGGTATTTAAAATCCATGATATATGGCTCTGAGTCAGTGGTGCTGTTTGCTCAGTCAGTCTGGGTTACTCACAGTCCTTTCTGGCTCCAAGGTGGGTGTGCCGTGGCGTGTACAGAGAAACTGCGGCTGTAACCACAGAAGAAGAAAAGCACAGTGAAGCTTTCATCCAGAAACAAGAGCAAAACATACATTAAGTATTGTACACAGAGTTCACATGTGATGTGAAGTCACTTTGTGTGACTTTAACGACGTTAACAACGTTACATGACTTGTAAACACGACAAAAATACTGGAATAATGAGGTATTTATGCAAGAAAAATAGTGATGCCTGTTGTCTCATACATGCAAAAAGAAGAGAAGAGGTCAAATGTCATTTTGGTAGCAGCGTGTGTAAATGCTGCTTGACCAGCAGAGCGAGTCTGATCCAACAGATGAAGGCTCGACAGTGAAACTACATCTTACCATTTAGTGTGTCTTCCCCAGGGGCTCGTCTGACAGAGATAGCAGACAAACATTAGTTTAACAAAACAGATCACATGCCTATCAGAGGAGTTCATGGATCTACACAGGAGCTCACGTAATGACGCATTAATGCAAGGCGGTTTGAATAAGTTTGCATCAATGTGTGCTGACAAACAATCATCAGAAATCAACTTAAATTAGACAAACTGGTCAGACACTTACAAGCTGCTGGCTTGGGCTGATTTGACCTGAACTCTTTCCTGGTGGAGAAACGGGAAGTCATTAAACGATGAAACAATGACAGAAACTGCTGTGAAATAAGTTAACAAGAGTTTACCTATTCAGGATTGTGTGTTTTTTTTTTTTTTTACCCACATAGAGACACTTTCTTACCAGTACTGCAGTCCTGGGGTCCTCGTGGATGAGGATGTCTTCAGCTGACACTCTGCTCCTGTCCTTCTTCGTAAGACCTGCAGAAACACAATAAACAATCACCGACCATAATGTGTTAGAGAGAGTTAGAGACACTGAAGATTTAAGAATAACACCGTGAACGGATGCAGCTGCTGGCAGGTTTTTTGGGCTGCAGCGAATTGAGATGATCACAGAAAATTTAAGGATATCGTTCTCAGCAGATATTTCCTTGGTATCATTTGTGTTGTTTTTGTGAGCTTACTGGAGTCAGGGTGGAGAAAAGCCGGGTTTCTGTCGAACTCTGTGAAGCCAGCGTAGGAGTTGACCGCTCTGATGTGACCGTGACTTTCAGGCTGAGCCTGTGGCCACAAAAACAGACACAGACACAAAGAGGTGGGAGAGGGTAAATATTATTCTGAAACACACACACGTCACGGTTCGCCTGAAATAATAAATAGATCATTACATTCTTATAAATGTCAGAGAAAACAAATAGTGGTGCCACGTCACATAACGGAGACTACATATTCAATGAGTGGATGAGATGAGATTCATCAGGATTCAGCTCAACAGGTGAGTTTTTACAGGGTGGGAAAAGTAAAGCCCAATCAGTCACGAACAAACAGCAGGTTAAAGACCAGTCTCAAGTTTGATCATCATCAGTTTGATACATTTTAGAAAACAGAGTCTGCACTGAGTTGAAGTTTATAACAATGTTTTCTGGGAGAAATGACGTGGTTCATTTGGATGCGTGTTTGGACTCTAACTGACTCATGGTGAACACTGAAAGGGCTCGGGGTGTCACCTTAACAAGGAGGCACAAGTTGTTACATGAACGTCAGAAAATGTCCACGTAGGACCTTTAAAACAAGAGTCTGACTGATCATCAATATGCTAATAAGTGTTCACATAAGGACAAATATTACAGCAATGCGCACACACACACACACACACACACACCTGGGATCTGGTCTGTGTGGCCGGGCTTTGCTGTCTGCTGGAGGTGTAGGTGTCTTTGGGTGTCGAGTGCTGGAGGTCCATACTGTCTTTATGTCCTGAAACAAAGAAGATACTGTCAGCCCACAGCAGGGTAATTTAAATTTCCCTGTCAGTATGTCATGTAATCAAAAAAAAAAATCAGAGCAGAAGTATTTGACAGATTTGTTTAAAATTATTACAGGTTAAACATCTGATCCTCCCCTCACCTCCACCTGCAAAACAAACCTTTTATCAATCATAGATAGGACTCAAAACCTTAACCAGTCAACCAATCACTCATGCTCCAGTCACATCATACATGAAAACCTCAGCACCACCCAGGAACAGAGGATAAACCAGTGAAACAAGCGGTCCAGACAGAGCAGAGAAAGGAAAGGAAAAGGCACCAGTTAAAGGTCTACTGGGACCCTGATCTGGATTTGGACAGGCCCGAGCACCCAGCAATCACAGCCCTCGACTTAAGCTCAAACCTCTCGCTGTGTTCGATTCTCTTGTCGTGTTCCTCTTGTCAGGCGGTACTTCTGACTCACTTTGACCCTCGGAGCAGGACGCTACAGGGGAAGACACTCCAGACATATTCCTTTCCCTGCTCCTTCGTCTGTGGGGTCTCCTGTGTGCCGCAACAGGGGCATGGGCACAACCAGGGAGGTTGCTATTTCTGTGGGTGTCATCCGGTGATGACTCAGCCTCAGCCAGGGGGGCTTCAGGGCTTGCACTCGGTCTACTAACAGAGCCTGACCGGCCCTCGTCGTCGCAGAACGCCTCGTTCACGTACCCCAAACTCACCTCCCTCCCCCCCTCACCTCTTCCTAACCCCTCTGTCTTCTCAGGCTTTGCAGCGCAAGCAGGCAAGCAGACAGGCCGAGCAGAGCCAGAAGTCTTAGAGACTATGACAACAGTGGGATACACACACACACAGTTCTCATCCTCCTCTTTTATCTCCTCATCAACACAAGCTTCACGCTCAGTATCATACTTACCCACAAACGCCCCAAACTCTACAGTGGTGCTGTCTGGCTCATGAGGCTGCTGGTAAAGCCCAGCTAGGGCGAGTTCTGGGTGGCTGGAGCCACTGGGCTGGGAAGGGGTGCTGCTGATGTGGAACTGAGCCCCGGCAGAGGGCACATTGGGCAGGCTGGATGGGGAGTCGGAAAGGCCCGGCTCTTGTGGACGGGTCAGCTTACTCTGGGTGAGAGAGTGCCCTCGGAGTCGCAGCTCCGGAGGGGAAATGGCCACAGCACTTTGGACAAAGGCACTGGGGCCGGCACTGCCTGAGGAGCCAGCCTCTGCAGAAAGGTGCCCGAGCCCGATCACTCCCCTCCTCTCTGGACTCAGTGCTGGATTCAGGCTGGGGTCCAGCCCCAGTCCCACTCCAGGGCTAGGCCCGATTCTTCGGCTACTTTCCGTCCCAGCCCCTACACCAATCCCAAAGAGAGAATCTGCAATGTTGGCTCCTGCCTGGGGAAAAGAGGAGCCAAAGTAGGCCCCCACACTGCGTTTGCCTATCACGGATGATTTGGAGTGGGGGCCAGTGTCTGTTGCCACAGGGGCGATGCTGGGGACCACGTTCTTAGAGAGGCTGAGCTCTCGGGTGATCTGATTGTGGACCTTGCTGGCCTCTGATGCCCTCTGAGCGGTGAGGGTCTTCAGAGTGTCCACAGTCAGAGCTGAGAGGTCCTGCAGGTGTCCGATCTGAGAGTCCAGTGTGTGCAAAGAGCGTTTTATAAAGTTGACCTTGTTCCCAACTTCTCTCAGCTGCAAACACATCGTCTCAACCCTAAAACGACAAACAGTAGCTTCAGTTAGGTCAGCTTATAGAAATGTTAGTATTATCGAACTTTAAACCGTACCATTTGCAGTTTTTGACCTGGAATACTGTTACCAAGCAGGCTTTTTTGTTTTGTTTGTTTTGTGCACAAGGACGAACATTCATGTGGGGGTGACATGACACAGTCCAGCCAATGGTTTAATATTATTCCTATGACTCACAGGAGGACACAGCAATGCACCACAAAGACAGGGAAGTAAAAATATGGTGGATTAAAAAAAAAAAAAACTTTATAAAACTGGCTCTGCACATGTTTTATGAAGAAGGAAATACATTCACCACGGTTCAGATTCAAGGATACACACACTGCATTTTAGTGAGTAACACAAAGTATAAGGACAACAGGGCACCTTTAAGAAGACAATTAACGGGCTCACCTTTCTGAGGTTAGACGTATGCGCTCCTCGCTCCCCGAGTGAAACTGATCATCCTTTTCATGAAAGTATGTCTCCACACACTGCTCCTCAAAATCATGAAGCTTCTTTTGGTCTTCCTCTGTGAGAAACAGCTCTGAAGGAAAGAAAAAAAAAAACAGAGATTTGTTACTGTTGGAAACTTTCCTTAACTCTTCCAGTTAAGCAGAAACACTTTCTACACATAAAACATTTAAATATGTCAGAAAATGACGGCAGTGTGGTCGTACTTGGTCCGTAGGTATTCTCCTTCTTCCTCTTTCTACACATGCAGAAGAGGGAGTAGATATGGCAGAGGAGGATGAACGGGGGTGGGAGGACAGGCTTCTCATGGTAGGCCATAATGAAGTGGTAACGCTGGTACTTCCACACCAGATTAGAAATGGACTTCACTTGCAGATACACATTGCTGGAAAACAGAGAGCGCAGAAATGACGCTGAGGGCGATGCTGATGATGTTGTGGAGAATGAGTACACACAGTATTCTGGGAACACGGCTGGATTCAGTGAAGTATTTGGCACTTACTTGAAGAAGGCGATGAGGAGGTTGACCATTAGTATATACTGTACAAAGAGGTAGACTGCTTGTAGGAGAGGGGTCAGCCACACGCCTGCTGCACACAGGGGCTTTACTGATTGCTCAGTGTTATTGGCACACACTGTGAAGAGAAGGAGCCTTTTAGGATATGCACGCACATACAACCTCCAAATATATTTAAGATATATTTGCTCAACCCATCTGGGTTGTTCAATTTCTAACTAACTGCCTGTCCTGTGTGGGTCCAAACTTGGCTCAATGCTACCTTGAAATGAAATACTAAATAAAATACTAATTATTTTAAACATAAAACCCTTCATATTTTTATTCAATGTATTAACTGGGATGTTTAAACTAAACAAACAGCTCAATTGCACTCTTGGCTACATCTATTGGTAACATAGCCCCTGTACATTAATATATATATATATTACATTATATATAATATATTTGCTGTTATTATCTAAATACAAAAAAATGCTGATTTTTGGTGCTGTGTTGGTATAAAATTGAAATATGACCAAAATTGTTCAGAGGTATAATTTTACACAACATTTTACATTTTTTTAACTTCCCTTTACTAGTGTTACTTTACTACCAACTACTACTACACTACGTAATTGACATCTGACTATTCACTTCCTCTATTTCCACAACAAGGTGATGACAACAGTGATAAAACATGTGAGAAATTTCAAAAAGGTGTGTGAAACCTTGAGATGCCAACTCAGAGAGCACAGCCAGGTGTTTTGTTCCACCTAAGCTTCAAATGCGCCCGACTCAAGTGAGGACCACTTAATCGTTGTCTTTTATCCGGGACCATTTTTAGCAGAGTCGAGGCAGTCAATGCTGCGGTGAAGCAAAACGCCCTGCCCTCCCCAAAGACACCGCCGTTGGCTGCTTCTGCGCGTGAACCGTGTTGTGTGAAAAGAGGATGTGAGGGGGAGCAATGATTAGGCCGTCGTGGGTTTGATTTCCGGTGCTTGTTTTGAGTGACAATTGTTTTGTGGTAAGAAGCTTTAAACAAAACTGTCCTTACCCTCATAATCTCCCCTACCATGCTCATCGTCCTTACCATCGATTTCATAAGCATACACTTCCCCGTACATCATCCAGTACGGCTGGAAGACCACATCTTTGGCCAGCGTCCAGCTGGGCTCCTCGTTAGGGTACAGAATGGCTTTCCTGGGGACGCCATAGCTCAGCAGGACTATGGCCATTATTACCACAATATAAAACATGTTGGCCACCTGAAAAGAAATGTCACACACACTGAATACTGAACATTGATGGTACTCTCAGTATTTGAAACAACAAGGACTACTCTGGGGATCCAAAATCAACACTATTTGATTGACACTTCCCTTTTTATATAAAGGTTTGTTAATTAAAGAAAAATAAAAACAATGTTCTGTTTGATTTGGTCTGGTGTTGCCTGTTTCAAACCGATTATTGATTGTAGCTGTAAATAAATCCTCATAATGTCTGTATTGAAATCCCCAGAGCAGACAGTGATCTTGAAGGGACTACTCAACAGCTATGAAGGTGTAAATGATGGAAACCTGTAAATGTTCTAATTAAATCTACTTTCTCTTAAAGGGAGGAGTTCAGTATTGTGGAAAATACACTTATTTGCTTTCTTGTATCAAACGATGCTACTCTCATATCTGTACACTTAATATGAAGCCACAGCTAGCAGCTGGTTAGCTTAGACTAGCATCAAGACTTGAGGCAGGGGAAAACAGCTAACATGGCTGTGTCTAAGGGTCAAACGCCCACTTAAAGAAACCTTGAAAACCTCAACTTGTTATTTTTGCACTCCTGGGTGGACAAAACAAGTGAAATAAAACTTGTTGCTTGGTAAACAGATTTTTTTTTTTTTTTTAAGCGGACAGAGCCAGGCTAACCATTTCCCCTCCACTTCCAGTCAAAGCTAAACTACTAGCTTCATAATTAGCATAGCTCTGCAAGAATGCAAATTACAAGTATATTTAAAAAAAATATTAAACTTAAAAAAATGAAATCAACCATTTTTTTCACATGATCTTAACATCATTTCGTCACATTTTCTGTTGAAGGTGGAATATCTAAAAGAATATCTAAAATCTTAAAGTGTATATAAATACTAAATGAAAATAATAATAGTAGGACTAGTCTGTTCTAATCTGAAGGGGCTGCTCGGGAAATTACCGTAGGTTACAATACCTGGTAACATCATGTAGATGATTAATGCTGTTTAAATACGAATGTTCAAATTGATGAAATAAAAACATGAATATTAATATGAGCAATTTGTGAATGCACAAAAACAGAGCAACAACTCTCTCACAGTATGTTCAGACTAGAACTTAAAAAGCTACAAAACAAATGAAGCCAACCATTTAAAGGATGACTAATCACTGGGTCAAACAGACCGTCTCACATTACCCCTATACTTAGATCTCCTCACCGGCTCCCTGTTGCGTGTGAGATCGAGTTTAAAATCCTCACTCTTACTTACAGACCACTGCACGGTCAGGCTCCTGCGTATGTGGCTGAACTATTTCACCCACACTCACAGCTCGCTCTCTAAGATCAAAAACACTAATTTTGCCGCTTTAAGACCCGTGGTGATTGAGCTTCTGAGGCTGGAGCACCTAAACTAAGGAATGCTCTGCCCACATCCTCACGGTCTGCCAATTACGTGGATTCTTTAGAGCGGCTAAAGACTTACCATACAAGAGTTTGGGTAACCTGTACGCAGGTCTGTGTTTCATGTATTTTCATCATTTGTTTTATAATAATATGACTTTTATGCTGTATATTGGCCTTGTAAAGCACGTTGTCATGGCCTTATGTATCATACTATGATCATTATTAATTATTATGACTATAAAGCATAATTTCAATTGATTGTATGTCCTGTGTAGTGTAAATCTGTGCGCACCTTCAAAAAAAAAAAGCAAAGATTGAAAAATAATGATGGCTTTTATTCACTGTGTACAGAAACATTCACACCTACTTGCTCTTCATCATGCAAGAACTTACCATCTTAGCGATCATCATGACATACGGTCCAGCTTGCTGGTTGACAGCCAGGATATCCAGGAGTCGCACGTACCAGAAGATGATATTGAGACAATACACTATCCTCCCAGGGATGAAGGCTTCACCTCCACCCAACCTCAGGCCGAAGCCGATAAAGAAAGTCATAATGGCCAGAAAGTCGGACACATTGAAATAGTCACTGAACCACACCTTTATCTTCTGGCTTATTTTGCCTGCTTCAGACATAAACATCTGGAAGAAAAGAAGACAGAGAACACATACAAGCTAAAACGCGGGTATTAAAAGCTTGTCCGTGTGCTGCTGCTATATGAATAATTTTTTTTTAAATATATTATAGAGCATGACAACACACGTCAAACACTTCTGTTCCACATACCTCTCGAATTTTCTCAATGGCAGAGGTGAATATGTAGAGGATGACCACCCACTCTTGAGGAGAAGGCCATTTGGGCATTTTCACCAGGACCACATACGAGTAGAACATCAAGAAGCAGAGGTAGAAGAGCTGACAAAGGGAGACACAAAACAATAAGCACTCCAAAAACATTCAATAAAACGCTTCTTCAAATGTAAAGGAGGCATTTCTTTAAGTACATCTGTCACAAACGTGGGAAATGTAGATATACTGTGCATAAGGTTTGTTGGACGGAGATGATAACTGGCCTGTGTTGACAAAGAACCTCTAAATTCAGGCAGGGGGATTCCTCGCTCTGAAATATTTTGAGACGAGGTCAGTTGAGGCCCTCTGAAGGGGATGAACCTCATCACGGCACTTTGAGTCGTGAGCAAATAGTCGTGACTGCCATTTTGATGGAGGCCTCTGAGGCCTCAGAGCTCAGCTGGCGGTTAGCTGTGTGGACAAGGACCGTGTGAGAGAAAACTTCAGCTTCTCTGTCTCAAGTGAAATTCACAGTTCCCGACTAAGTCTGCTCTCAGACGGGTGGGTGAGGGGGACGGTTACATAAGAAGCGGTGATGGGAATTTTTAACCAACTCCTCATTTAAAGCTGCACACTGAAATAATCTATTGTATGTCATTGGACTGATTACTGATCTCATCAACCCCATGCTAGTTAGTGCAACTTCTACTATTATTTGGTGATATCCTATATAGAGCCGTGTGTCTGTGTTGGAGTACTTCGGCCCCCTGCTGGCCACAAATTAATTATTGCACCTTTAAAATAGGCGTCATACTGGCCACCATCAAAAACTACAACTGCCAACTGCCCTTGCGTCTGCTGAGCATATTTTCTCTGCCTCTTTGTCCTGTTTTAACAAATAACTGCAATGAAATAAGTAACAAATAAAGCCAGTTTATATTAGTTTATTGTCCTATTGCAAGTAGTGTTATTTACTAGGGTTTTTAATGTTTAATAAATCGAGTTGATCTTCACGAGTCAAACAAACTGCAGCTCGTGGGAAAGTTTGAAAACGTTCATGTAGGCAGGTAAGTCACACGTACACACACGCCCAGTTTGTTGGTACAATTTGGATTAGGTCTACGGTTTCAAAAATCACTGACCCTTGAACATGCCAGGTGTGAACTGATGGAAAATCGGCCATTAACTAACAGATGGGTAAGTCATTGCTGAGTGCTGCGCTGATGTGTTAATATCAGGATGGAAGCAGGTACAGCAGATGTAGATAAGCTTGGGCACAGGCTAGCGGTTTCAGTGATGGTATCAGCTCCTCTCAGTCTTGAACAGCCTGTAAAACAGCCCTGTCCATGCGAATAAAACCCTCAATGAGGACTCCCAGGCTCCTGAGAACCAGCCTCAGGCTTGTGTTTATAAATAAACATCAGAGCAGGTGAGAAAAGATGAATGATAATCCTGTGCACGAGTGTGTATTCATGTATTCGCGTTTAAAATAAGCTGGAAACGCTGACCTTTCTTGACAGGTTTCCTTAAATCAGTGTTTAAAAGTTAAGTAAAAAGCTGCTGGTGTACTATGAAGAAAATCATTGGCCTTGTTTGCCTCTCACTTGTGAAAACTTCCAATTAGGTTTTATGGAGCGCAAACAAAGTATTGGCTTTAATTCTGCAAAGAAACATAGAGACATAATAGTGCTCAACTAGCCAAGAATCACACAGCTATGTCACTCTGGGAAAGCCTCTACTAAGGTGCTTAAAAAAGGACCGTGCAACTGAGCCACAGTCCTGAGCAAATACTTTTCACAAATAATTGAGAAGGCTTTAGTGAATGTGTGCTGTAGATTAGGAAATGTCAGCTTGTGTTCCCTGAACTTTCCTGTGGGTAGTGCTGTGGGAATATCGGTCCACCTATTCAGTGCTAAAATCAATAGGGTGAGAGAGTTTTCCATTGTTCGTGTCTTGCCGTCTTGCTATTTTTCGTGTGGGTGTCTGATAAGACAAGGTTGCACCTTGTCCCCTCTCCTATTTGTGGTATTCACTGACTGTCGATCACTGCAGCCAACTGCACCAACCATGTTGGTGTAGAGACCCTTTACCATCAAGTAAAGCTCTCAGATTCTTGTTGATCTTTATTTTAAACGTGACAAATGGCGCGCGTCTAATAGTTTTTGACCAAACTATCCTGGGTACTGAGGACTCAAAAGGAACAAAGCGAGGTAGTGAAGTCCCCTTTTTTTCCTACCACATCTGAACTCTGAGCTCTACTTTTAAACCAGATAGGACAACATACATTTATTTTCGAACTTTATATTAGGACGAAGTGTGGAATTTTTTTGGAGTGTATTGATTCCAGTGCTTCTTTGTTTTGTGAATGAAGCTAAAACACATATTAAAGCAGCAGTCTGGCCTGAATTTGAGCAACGTTCAGCACTGCAACTTTTTTTTCCCCTACAAGACCTAAATTTAGTCCCTTAAAAAGGTTTTTGGTCCTCTGGGAAAGTTCCTGTGATGGAAACGCCCTAGAAGTAATAAAGTCAAAAACACATCTTTATCTCTGCATCTCCGCTGGGTGTAACTCTTTTTTAAGAGCAAAAACAGAAACAATGTGTTAAAGTGACTGCCTCTGGATAACAACATCCTCTCTTTGTAGATGCTGCTACCCAGAATCCCACCGAGATAAACCACCATATAATAGATGGTTGGATGGATGGGTAGATGGATGGGTAGATGACAGCATGCGTGTGTGTTTGCACTCTTCTGTAATCTACATACCGTGTTGGACCAGAACTTGACAATTGGAGCGTGGTAGAAGGCATAAATCTTCCTGGTTAAGGGCAGCTTCCTGGAGCGAATGTGCGTGTCCATGTCATTCTTAACCTCCACGTGGTCGTGGGATCTGGCCTCCTTGAACACATCCTGCAGAGATGTTTAAAAAGGCCCAGATTAGACAGAAGCAGATCACAGTGTGGAGAAAACAACGGAGCAAAGAAGAGAATGTGAGAGAAAGAAAATAAGCAAATAAATGAACAAAGAAAAAACAAACGCATAATGAAGGAATTTTAGGCTAAAAATGCCAAAAAAAGTATTTAAAAAAACTTCTATTCCTTACTCAACAAACATACAACATGATCAGTGCTCATTAACCCATGAACACCGTGTGAACTATGAATGGTTTTGATATTTAGGGCTCTTGCGATAAATTTGGATATGACATTTTCAATCGTTTATTTCATCATAAGACTATCAAACTGCTTTGAAGCGAAGACGATACCATGTTTTCAAAAGAAATTTAAGAAAAAATAGTCCTGGTGAATCTAACCATCTGGATGTCTTCAGCTATGTTCTGGAAGTTGTGTTCACTGTCCTCCATGGTCATCTGGTGGTCATCCTGACTCTGAGGGATGTGAGCCATCTCAGCCTTGGATTTGTACTCCAGCAGTAGGATGGCAGGAGGCACCAACATACTCAGAATCACCTGGAGACAAATACACACTCATGTGGGTGGATGCTTCTATTTTTGTTGAAAAACTTGTTGAATTACAGGCGCTAATGAAATCCCAAGTGTTTTATTGCCTAACCGCATGTACACAGTACACAGCGCTGTCAAGAGTTTTGTGGCTTTTCACTAATTTAACAGTACTGGTGACAAAAACAGAGTAAGCCAGGGTAGGCTCTTCTGTAAAAGTTCCCACACTGATGCAAAAACTTCATATTACTACCCCAAATAATGAAATGACAACATGTTCATTTCATGCAAGTAAAGAATAGTATAGTAATAGTAGTAAGATGAACTGTGCCTATGAATCATCCAACTAAGTGGCATTTTAACACCTCTGAACAGAGTTAGGGATTAGATATGAAAGCAGACTTAGGAACACTGCAGCAAACACAAATATTCAACCATTACTGCATGGTTTAATATTTGTATTTATCTGTACATAAACTGATTCAAGCACTTTTATTCACCCGGCGTTTTGTTACCAAAAATAAAATCTAAATGGAACATGAACCTTGTACCAGGAGTTCTTGCGCATGTTCAGGCGTCCCATCCA
Organism: Protonibea diacanthus; assembly: GCA_028641955.1. Lineage (NCBI taxonomy): Eukaryota > Metazoa > Chordata > Actinopteri > Sciaenidae > Protonibea > Protonibea diacanthus. Next base: position 13,509,513 of record CM053976.1, on the reverse strand, counting down.
CATGTCTGACAGCAGCATCTGGGTGCAGGTATGAGCCACAAAGGGCCGTAGGTGGGAAGACACAGCCAACTTCAAACAGGTGGAGTTGCTCCAGTTCTTCAGCTCGTAGGTGAGCAGCTTCATGGCCATGGTCTCATCCTGCCTGAACGACTGCTCAAGCAGGTCCACCGCTAACGTTCCAAACTCACTGAAACACATCAGCGCGGTCGATTTAGTTTGTACCTTCACTTTTATGTGAGTAACTTTACAGCTATGTGATGTACCAAAGCCACAGAAAGACTTACTTTGAGTACTCCTTGAGCTCCTCTGAGGTGTCGTCCACCACGTCGCTCTTCTTGGCCTCGTAGCCCATCGATCGGCACAGCTTGCAGGCCACCAGTGCCTTTGCCATGTTTTCCTCGCCGTGCTGCCAGAAGAAAAGTGACATTTTCTGTCTCTTCATCAGCACAGCCCACACCAGCAGCTCATTGAAGGGGTAAGGAAACCGCCGTGTCTCTGGATCGTCTATATCCACAATCTCTTCTTTGCTTCTCTTTTTGTTCTGCTCGGTGGTGGACTCAAGCTGGAAGGAGAGGGAGGGAGACATGTATTTTTCCACATATAGCAGTGATTTTTTAAGTCAGTGGAGATTTTCATTTTTAGGCGTGTAGGATGCTTCAGTGTAGAAGAAGCCTTGTTGGTTTTATTGAATCACAGGAGTTTACCTTCGGTTTGTACGGCTGCGCAGTTTTGATGAAGTGATTGTGCCTCGTTTTCTCCTTCTTGTCAGCCTGCATGCTAAAAGACTCGTGATTTTTCCTCAAATGAGAACCAGGACCTGCTGTGTGGCGCCCAGACCTCTGTGGAGCACATTTCCACATTTTCAGACATACATTTAATCACAGTTTATGGCCTAACATTATTGACACAACACATAAAATGTTGTATTTAAAGTTTTATTTTTATTCTACATCCACCCGACGTGCCAGGTTTCAACTCCAGTGCATCGTATCACTTTAAAATTTAAATACAAAAATTCAAAAGTTAAATAAAAAGGTTTCAACACCATGAAGGACATTTTGGACATCACTACAGACACTCCAGGAATTTCCAAAGTTCAAACTCACCCTATTGTTGCCATGGAGATTGTTGTAAATGATTCGGAAGCGTTTCCTGGTGTAGTTGCACCTGTAAGTCCCGCCCATCAGGTACTCAATAACCAGGCCGACATCAATCAAAGTGATCTTATAGTTTGGAGGCAGATGACTCTGCAAGAAGGCGCAGAAACAAAATGGTGAATGAGACTGAATGGACTCACGTTAACAGTTAAAAATGGCATGAAGTGAACAGACTCTACCTGTTTAACATCTCTAACCAGGTGGAGTAAAGTTGGGTTGCTGGTAGGTTGTTTCTAAAGCAGAAGAAGATATAAAAGGCTTCATGACACTCAAACATTTATATATATTTCTTTATTAACAGGCCATCTCTTATATTCATTGACTGGTGCATGTTTTATATTGTTACCGTGTTGTAGAGCTCCTCCAGCCGGCTGATTGTCAGGAAACGGTGCATGCTCACACCGTTTTCTATGAGCAACTTGACAAAATCTACCCTGTCCATCACGAGTGCATCCAGCATTGCTTGCTCCAGAGAGCTCACCTATACACGCAAACAGAGATGCGGTCATTAGACATATTTTTATAGCAAATCATTATTTATAAAACAAACACAATGAGGGAGAAAAAAAAAACACACACAAGAAACATAAATAAATATTATCCATCCTCTCATTCACTCAAACAGGCAGGATTCCCCGAGTTTTAAAACAAACATGAGCACTGAGGGCAGCTTATGAAGACAACTGTAAGTGGGTTCATGTTACAGTCAAGACAAGCACTTCATGGCAGCCTGCCCGAGTTCAGTCCCTGACTCTTCAGACTGCAGATTGCGGTCAGCAGAGATTCTGGGTCATTCTGGGCAAGTCCAAAGGTTTGAAGCTAATGCTGAGCTAAGCAAACATCCCTGGAAGCTGTGGCTCACACACACACACACACACACACACACACAAAAAAAACAGACAAACATTCAGACGTACCAGGAGCTGCTGTCCGTACACAAACACATGATTCTTGGCAATGTCTACGCGGTCCCAGGCCAGAGTCAGGACCAGCTGATCGAAGGCAGACGCGTTTGTGCCTGAAATACATAGGTAAAGCCGTGAGTAAGCACACACACACAAACAGATATGAATTCCCAGCCATGTAAAGCCTTATTAACTGTGTATTTCCTGTTAGCCAGCTAGCAGGATTAGAGGGGGTTAGTAGAGCAGAGCTAGGGCAGTAATACAGTCAATTACACACTAATACAGCAACAGAGCAGATTAGACTACAAAGTAAATCCCTCTTCAGGCTACAGCTCTCTTCCACAGTAATCTGCCGTATTGTCCTCTAGGAGCCATCCGAATGAAACGATCATAATCACTGTGCACAGAATCGATTGTCTGGATGTCAAATAAACATATCAAATCGGACTTTGAGTGGATTAAAAAAATCACTAAACTGATTTCCAAATAACCTGAGCTTGCAGGTGGTTTGTCAGTTTAAAAATCCACACAGTATATTTTCAGCTTTAAATCACAGTTATGGCATTTCCAGTGACTCATTCAAACTTCCCATTTAATGTCCTGCTAAATGAATTGAAGCATAATGGAAGAGAGAACGAGCAGCACTCAATATTCTTCAAGAGGCTTGAGAGCTTTTGTAGTTCAGGGTCCTATTGAGGATGAGTTACTGTTTCACTAAGATGACCGAGCCTTACGCCGACAAATATTTGCCTACATGGGCGGATTGTCTTTTGAGCATCAGAGCTTGTTTCTCCGGACTATCGATCAGCTCACTCAGATTCTTTTCTTTTGTCTAAATAAAGTGGAATGAGGATGAACAACCAGCACTGATGTGCTGCACCCTCCTACGCGTCAGTACAACACCCCTCTCCCTCTTTCAGGTAAACTGTTTGTTCCATACTTGAAAGGAATGAATCCGTGTTCACACGAGTTAAAACAAGCATAAAGCAGGTATTTATCTTCTTTTTCTTCCCTGCGCAGCATAATGACAACAAAGTAAGAAAGGCTCAGGTGAATGTTGAACTTTTTCTCTAACAGACTGTGGAGGTGAAGAAGAATAAGACTGAGCAATGCAGCTCAGGGACTGACTGTGTTGGAATAAAGAGGCCCTGTGAATGTGAGCAACATGATCTCCTAAAGGAACACAAAGAAGAAGGAGACACAGGGGAGGGAGCTCTGTTCTCAAAGCATATCTATATCAGAATGAAAACACTACCAAGTCTTGAAATCTTAATCCCGCAATGCCAACAACTTCAGCATATGAATAGACCGAATCAACTTTATGTGACTTTTACTCTCTTACAGAAGTCGAGGAGTTCAGAGAGAAGTCATCCACTAACCTTGGAGTAAAGCCCTCAGAATGGCAACGTCAATGTCCTGGTGCTCCTCGGAGCTGATGTGAAACACAGTGATCTGTTTTCCAGGAAACAAGATAGCACTTATTAACATGTTCCCACAGACATTCTCCAGATGTTTCAAGAGCTTGTGATATGTGATATATCAATTTGTAAAAACAAACAGCGGGACCATCAGCTGATGTCACTGATGTGTCAGTAAAAGAGCAGAGAAATTCACAGTCGTCTTTGTGGTGGTGCTGAAACTGCAGCTCGAAAATGCTCTGTTGTCTCTTCTGCTGAAGCTTTTGTGTTTGTTTTTAAAGGCACTTTATGAAATGACCTTTGTAAGATCATTTTTCTTCTGCAATCACTGCCACTGAAATGGAAATTTAAAAAAAATGGTACATAAATGATAAAAAGTGCATGAAAGTGATGCGCAGGAATGTACCAGTTCTTTGCTCTTCATGCACTCCATCAGAGTCTGAAACAGATGGATGGCGTCACTCTGGCTGAAGTTGAAGGTTTTCTTGATGGTCGCGATGATGTCAGTCTCCACTCCGTCAGGAAGACGACTGGAGAAGAATTACAGCACAACACGGTCACAGTCACGCTGCTCAAACCCACACGGCTATAAAACACTTAAAGTATAGGTTTGATCGCTGCTCATATCCTGTCTAAATATATATCAACACAGTGAACTCCTGACTGATCACGCTTAATTTTGTCTTGATAAGAACATAAAAAGACTTTAAAATGTCAATATTCTGTCCACGATACAAAACAGAAGTGCTTTGACGAAGATGTTGATATCTGGCATCACTACAGTTTGATCGCAAACAATTTGACGAGTTTAAATTTAAAGTTTGATTAAGATTTTAAAATTTCCAAGTATAATATAGAGCTCTGACCTCAGGAAGATCAGTAACACACTGAGTGACATTTAGGATAAACCGCAGTTTTTTGTGTAGTGACAGTGACTCATTTAGTATTTCACCATTGACATTTAGGCTGAACAGCTGACTCAGCAGCTGATTATCTTAAGGTCATCAGGTCCTGATGCAGAGTATAAAACTAAGCAGAAGAAAATGACATTATTCCTCCTATGATGATTTTAAGTCTTGCTTATATTAATTCATTTTATTACCACGTCCTGATGGAGCAAATCTTCTCCTGCTGCTGCTGCTGCTGCGGCTCCAGCAACTCAGTGTGTGTAAATGTAATTAAGTGTATTTAAAAATGAAACCTTAATCTTATCTTAGCACGACTGCTCTGGATCTGTGCATGTTTCCTGCTGTAACAAATCTCTCATTTTAAATACGAGCAGCACAGAAATAGGTAGAGAAACTGGATCACAGTCAAACAAAATACAGGAATAATACTGGCTAAGGCGGCATTTAAAATATGATAAAGCCTTGTTTCAGGTTTATGAATATATTTATGTTGAGTGTTTGACTGTCTCTCATTCTGCAGCAGAATGAGCAAATCTCATTGGCTGATTAAAACCTGTCAGCAGATTACTTTCAACAGCACGTTCAACTATTTTCAACACTTTTCTAAGAGACTGGGATCGGGGTTGGGTTGACTGCAATCCTTCTGAGACAGAAATAGATGAAAGGCACCAACGAAACTGCCATCAAAGAAATCGGGGGGGGGGGGGAGGAACATCACTGTCACTGAATGATTCATTCATGATTCAAACTGAAGACTATTTTTAAGCCACACTTACTCATATTTAATAAAACTTTTACTTCCTTTATTTCTCTTCTTCCTTTATTTCCCCGTGTTAAATTCATTTCCTCCTTTCTGATTGTTTATCCATGATTTTATTTGTGATTACACTAAAATCGGTATTTGTTTGGCATACCACCACTCTCCACCTCTGCATTTTTTGTGTGTGTGTGTCTCATACCCTCCCTCCTCGGTCTGCTTGTGGACGTAGGCCAGTATGTCGGCAGCACGGCCCGTCCCCTCACACACCACCACTGGGACAGGGGGGCTCTCCTGAAGGTACTCAAGCACAGTCAGGATCACATTGGGACCCCCCTCAAAGATCAGGGCGACAACAGGAACACCCTGACCAATTCCTACAAAGAAAGAAGAGAAACAGCATGCTTAAAGTTTTCAGGCTCCATCATGCCACGATGTGATTCACATTATGGAGCGCCACCCAAGTTTGGTCGAGATGATAATGGCTAGCTCACCGTTATCAGCTAGCTTTCTCCAGGCAAAGACAAACTGACATAACAGCCACACCTTAGAGCTTCCACTGAAGGGTATGTCATGACGACCCATTGTCTAAACCAGGAATTAATGATGTGAGCTGCTCGATAACTGCTTTTGTTTGTTTTATTGGTTGCACTTCCTGAGCTCCAACTTCCTAAAATAAACAGCCATAACCCAAATGATTATACAAGTGAAAGAACTGTAGAAATTAATCTCTAATTAGAAATTAGAGATTTCTTTTAATCTATGTGAAAATATTTACAAAATCTGAGACATTTTAGGTTGTTTTATTACCTTATTAATCTGCTGTATTTAGTTACAAATTATAATAAACACAAAGATTATCTCATACAGTATCTTGTAATAGCTGCTAATTAATTATTTTCCAAGCAACCTCATGTCTGAGATGTCAGAGACAGAGTTTGAGTTATTTTTTTCTTGTCAGAAGGCGGCACTCTGTTAGCTTTGATTTTAGGCACTAGCACAAATTTTAAATCACATCAGGCAACACAGTGTGGAGTTAAATCTTTCAGATGTCCAACTTCAAATCCCCCAACAACAGAACGACAATTAAAGAATAATCCTCTGGATAAAAATAAACTCAGCTGGCCAATGTTTTTTTTATGACGTTATGGATTTCAGTAATTTTATGGGCCAAACGTGGTATTTTGACTAAGAGGAGCTGAGTGCATGAGCAGGGCGATTGGCTTTGCTTTTGGCTTTCGAAGACACAAAAACAATGTCACTGCATTACGTCAGACGAACATCCCCAGACTGCTTTTGCAGATCTAAAGTGATCCCGTATAATCTCTTGTTTCTCAGAAATCTAAGCAAAGTTTCTGGTTTTACTCACGTGCATGTATTCTTTGGAGGTTGATGTGCTTCTCCAGGTCCCGCCGCAGGTTGACCTCAGCGCCGTATTTGCCCACCGTTCCATCGTCCACCAGGAGGAAATGGGAATGCAGATTGTTGAGAACGTTGAGTTTGCTGAGAGGGTTCAGCAGCGTCTGATACGGAGCGATAATCTGCAGTAAAACGGGAGGAGGAGGAAGAAAAATGACTTCTGTACCTTCATAAAACAATCGAAACTGACACCCAAGCACATCAATTATAGATGCGATGTTAAGAGTTGTGTCTTACGTCTCTACCGATGAGATCGTTCCTGTTTTCAATGACTCCCCAGGGTGCGATCCCGATAGTGCAAATTTTCTTTGATGATCTTGAACAGTGCTCTTTGAGAGCATCTCCCACATGCTTGGCCACACCTTTGGGAAAGATGCATTAAACAATCAATAAACTTTCATCACTTCTTGGACAGGAGTATAAAGTTTTTATTGCTCCTTAACTTTTGCCTTAGCTCACTTCAGTGTCTAACTACAATTAAATAATAAAACTGACCCCATTACAAAGTGTGACCAGGAAAAGGTGAACCCACTGACTATGCATGTGAAAAGAAAGAGCAAAGACAACTGAAGCTTCTGTGACCAAAATGCCACACAGTGGGGCAAGTCCGCATCAAGTACATTATTTCTGGGGTTGTTTGTGAACCACAATCCTCAGCTAATGGATCTCATGGATTCAGCAGTAATTTGTGAGCCAGGAGACCATCCCAACTGGCCAGGGTGCCAGAGAGGTATTAAAAGTAATCACTGGTCTGGGTAATTGACCCTGTGAGTAAAGATTTAAACACTATGATCAGACCACACCACCTTAACGCCGTGCTGCGGCTGCAGACACACCTCGGCCACGACACACAGCCAAATGACACGCTTAGAGCCCGGTATTACAACTTCTGCTACATCAGCGCATCATACTGATGGTGGCTGTGTGTTTGTGTACAATGTAAGTGTGAGCGAGTGCTCATTTAGTGAATCTGTAAGAGAGCGGGGGTGGAAGGTAATTAGCTATTTAGCTGCCAAATATTCAAGAACAAGAATACCAATACTTGACTCAGAAAGCAGTTTAACATCGACAGGTTTGCTCTAATTTTCCCATGAGATAACATTTATTCATTGGTTTGTGTGTTTGGTTTTTATTTGGCATCTTCTTGTAAAAAAAAAAACCTGTAAAATCATCTGACTTTAAATAATAAATCTTATGACTCTCCCTGTCAGGAATACACTGGAACCTCTCTTAATTACACATCCTGCAGGGAGGCCCTTGAATATCCACAGGATGACTAAACCGACCACTCGCTGACTTCATACCTGTGTTGACCCCGCCGGTGAGAATCCAGGCCCCGGTGGTGACGGCAGCTTTGATGAGGCCCTTGCCCACCACCTGCTTGATGCGTGGGTGCAGCTCAAAGTTCTGAACTCCTCCATGGACAGAGATGAGGATTTTAGGAAGCTCCATTTGCCATTCCTTCAGCATCAGCCGCAGGATGCTCTCCGGCCGCGAGTCGTAGGACAAACGCACATACTGTCCAATGTTTGCACAGACACAGGAAGAGCATGTTCATGTGAACACGTGAAGCAGAGAAATGCAGTATAACCTCACGTTTTAGAAGCAGAAACCATTCATATTTGGTGCTGGTTGTCAATTTACTTAACAAATGACTGAGTCATCATTTCGGCACTAGGAAACCACCTAAAAGTACCTTCTTTTTCCTGGCAATCCACATCACAGTGATCAAAAGTTACATGCTGTCAGTTTACACGAAAAACATGCCCTCCAACGGTGAAGAATTTGCCCTCCTACCTTGGCTCTGTACGAGTGAGACCCTCCCTGGAAGTTGATGACTCCATAGGCGTCGGAGGGGCTCGCCTCTGTGTGTTTTTCCACCGACCACTCCTCCACCGCGGGCAGCGGGTTTTCACCCAGCTTCACATCCGAGTACTTTGTGGCCAAGCTGGCTGTGAAGCCAACATGCTGCCGGACCAGCCGCCCACAGCAGCACCTTGACAGTGAACATTATAACTCTTAATTGATGGTGCAATGACAAACGTATTCAACCTATCTTAGCAGTAATGTTGCAGAGTTGCGTAACACAGCAGGTAAAACAGAACACTAACAATTGTGAATTTAAATTATGCCTAATTCAAGACATTTATAAATGCTGTAAGGAACATATATTCAAAAAACAGGGTAATAATTATACAAGGCACAAGAACTGAGAATCCATGCCACGCCTAATGAACATTAGCATCTTATATTCTTCAGAAAACACTTTAAAAATACATTTTCCATGTGGACTCATGACAATTGCCAACAAGTGCAATTGTCCAATCACAGCTTAGCAACTGTAACTAGCCATGGCAGGCCTGTTGAGCTTTTCTCCACATGCCGTAACAATGTTCACTGAGCTGTGGTAGCTACTGTATACTCAGTGCTCAGTTTGGAGGGCACTATCTCATTTCATTATCTTTTCTTACCCAAAAAAAGCCAACACTAATCAAACATTGTGTTTATTTGCTCTCTGACGTAAGAAGCTAAATGTTAGCTACCTAACAAAAAAAAAAGTAGTTTACTAGTCTAGTGTGGTTTTATGGGTTAGACATAAAAAAAAACAAATACATAAAAATACAGTTCACAATGTTCATAATAGCAAAACCACTGGGTTGTATTTGCCCACGCTGTGAAAGCGGTCCTAAATGCTACTAGAGCAGAGTTTAAGCTTACAATAGCACACGTGTATGTCTTGTTTGTCCAAGTATGTGAGCAAAGCAGGCAAACGGGGTTGTGTAAGAAACAACAGTCACATGTTACATTTCACCTTGTCATATTTAATAATATTTGTGCTAACTAGCCATACTATGTAATACAGGAAGAATGTCGTCTCTTAATTACATCAGCTGGTATCCATGCCCACCATGCGGCTCTCGCTTCAGTCTGTTATCCCGTTATCATATCAAGTACATATTTTATTTAATTTCACAGGGTTTACATTTTAAAATAACTCAACTGGTACATTGAGGAAAGCTGGAGACGCCACTTTGAACCAACTGAAGGAGCTAATGTTGACTTCACTACAGTAGCTAGCTAGCTACAGCTAGCAACAGATGTTTAGTTCAGCTCATATTGTCGATGATCACTGGCTTGAAATAAGAAGCCTACTTTTGTTTCTGTCTGAAATTTAAAAAGACACATTTTCCTTATTATTACAATATAAACTGCTTATGTACGCAAGAATGTAAAAAAACAAAAAGTACACAAAACCTTTATCCCAAAAACCAACCACAATGACGAAGTTTGACAAAACATGTGATATTGAGATTTACTTTTAACCTCATCAAATATTATTATTACTACAATTAACGACCAACCTAAGCTTCTTTCTTTCTTCACCTCCTTTAACTACCTTGAAGGAGCGCATGCATCCCGATACACAAAGCCTGGAAGTTAATTGTTTCCTGAGAATTGTTGTTCGTTGGAGTTGCATTGTAAAAGAATTTGCCTGCAGGCCTTCTCTGGTGTGAAGTGACTGGTTAGAATGATTTCTCTCAGGCTGATCCTGTCAGGTAACCAAGAACGAGTGAAGCAGAGACCAAACAAAAACTTACCGGACTAGCTGTTGGCAAATCTGGCATCCTGGAAGGCATCTGGAAGGAGTTTCACAGAAACATAATTAATCTTTGATTTATATTTAAATAAATTAGACATTTGCAAAGACACAAAGACATTTTGATGTTCTCATTTCTCTTCGTGTGAAGGAAGTTCTCGGTAGACGAAGGTTATCTGTCAGCTGGGCAGGCAGCCCGGTTAGATTGGCCTTTAACCAAGAGAGTGTTATGAAACCTGTTAAGGTGGATTCTCACTTTGATACACACACATGCAGTCACAGTCACATGCAGGCCTTCGGCCCAATGTTAAATGGGCCCGTGTGCACTAACACCTTTGTGTTATGTTGGAGCTGCGGCACATACTGTAGTTAGTGAAGAAAAGCCAGTAGCAAATAATTGATGTGAAAGAAAACACGGGGAAACGAGTAACCCGGTATCATCGTGTGTTTATGAGAAGAAAGGAAGGAATTCTTGAAAGTGTAACTAAAAACAACATATAAGGAGTTCAAGAGTAAATACATAACCAAGAACTTTACAGACAAAACGTACAGATAACATAGCTTTTATACCAGCTGCTGTACTGTTAATGGAGTTATTTTGTGTATGCTTCTCGTGCACACGACACATGGTGAATAACTGTCCTGCATGCCAAGCCAATAAGAAGCCTTGCATACAGTTTTAACACCGCTTTGTAAGATTCCAGTAAGTCTGCAGAAAAAAAAAAAACTCTTCTACATTTGACATCTGCAGCTCTCCAGGTACACATATATTGATTTTTTTTTCAATTAAAATAACAGCATGCGAGGAAATAAAAGATTTGGAGATGGGATTTGGATTTCACTCATTCTAATAAGTCATCCACATGATGAAATCCAAACTCCTTAAGTGGCAGATTGATGATAAATGAGTACAAAATCCCATCCCTAAGACTCCAAAAAGATATGATACACAGGTTCATCGCTGGTCTTCCCTCTCACTTAACACTGTAATCATAGTGACAGACATAAACATTAAAATTATGTAGAAACAGACTCATTTAGTCTTTGGAGAGTAGTGGTTAGGGTTTAGGCCTACTTTAACACACACCATGCAATTACACCGTTTCCATGGCAGTCTGTCTAAGCACATACCTGTGGGGGTCCTTTGACACTGGAAGTATGTACACACATTCCCTCTTGGTGAAAGTGCTTTCTATCCAGGGTTTCTGGGACTGTGAACAAAGAGAAACATGTCGTGAACAGCAGCGATGATCCTCCTGTTTGTGTTTAAGGCTTTATTATGTTTACATTTAATAATTTCAAGCTGCCGAGCAAATGGTTTCCTGAGGACGTTAAAAAAAAACAAAAAAACACAAGGCTCCTCTGTGCAGTAAATGTAGTCTGTCTGTATGTCTGTGCAACAATTGTAGTTTCACAAAGAAAGAAAGCAACAAGACGTAGGGGTAAATCAAAATTTGCCTGTTTTACTTCTGTCAGAACGATTTTCTCTGAAAACTCTAAACATCCTAAAAGGGAGCTTGTAACTCTTAATCCAGGATTAAGTCTATGAAAATAAAAGGGATTAGAAGGTTTAATGAATAAAAAATAAAAAAGTTATAAAATCAGGACCAAAACAGTTCACAAGGCACATTAGCTACAGTCTGCCAATGTTATAAACTGCAATAAAGCTATCTCATCCCGTGTTGCTGTTCTTTTAAAAACAAGGATTTATGCCAGAGGAATTTTCAATTAATGCCTTGTGCATTATTGTTCCTCCAGTACAGCTCAGAGGGACCCATGAGCGATTAGCACCATTAATCCCTCCCAGCACAAAGAGGGAAACCTGCAAACACCGTCACCTGCTATACACCAAAGCGTTTCAACTATTCCTGAAACTCAAACAATAGTTTTACAACCAACTTGGATGGAAAAAGTTGTGAACCAGGCAGTTACGAGCAAGTCATCGTCAGCCGGAGCAAGCAGCAAATTATCCTCACTAGTCATTGTTTTTATGTAGTTAAATACAGACAGACAGCACAGAAACAGAAGTGACTTAAAGGAATAGTGCTTAGATTTGAAAAACAATGATTTTATCTATCGCAGAAGGCAACAATCTCTGGTGTCCCGTCTGCGGTGCACGTGGTTCTACGCCGCGTACAACAAATGGCGGTTTTATGGAAATATCTAAACAAACAGGTCGTGCCGCCGCTTGACCAGTGACACCGAGCCACGGAGAGTGTACCTGGATGTCCTCCTCTTCATCTCTGTGTTTAAGGGCTTTGTACAGGAACATACCAGGGCTCCTTCATGCATCTCCTGAACAAACCACAGTCACCACAGGCTCCCCTGAGCACCGGATCATCAGCAGCAAATCACTTCTTGCACGCTCCGTCTCTCAGAAGATCTGAACCAAATTTCCACACAGGTCTCAAAGTCTACAACGATGCTGTTACCATACAGATCCGGCCTGAGTTAAAAGCTGAGTGATCAGTGAGAGGCTGCAGACTCTAAACTCCATCCACTGTTAATCTGTAAGAAGCCACTCAGGGGGCAGATGAATGTGTCTGAGACCAACTAGATATTATACTTAGGCTCGGGAGAAAGAGACGAGGGAGGCGGGGGTGTGGGAGAGGATTAGTGGATGGGCAGAGGCCTCAATGATATATACCTAGTTATCTACTGAAGACACACCACTCACTGTGATTCATGCAATGCACACAAAACAACTCTCCCAACAACACAGGCCCCGAACTTCAGGATCAGAAAAATCACAATCAGGTATATTGTCAAGTAGGTGTTCACATACAAAGAGTCTGCCTTGGTGTTTAGGTGCATAACAAGCATCAAGTAGAAAGATTAAAAATCAAGTACTAATAAAAAAGATAAAAATAGTACTACATATAAAAATACTACACTCCAAGTAAACAGTATTAAAAATCTCAAGTCACAACATGGGTTCATGTATTTCAATTGACATCACATTAGATCTCTTAGACACCTGACATGAGCACTCCTCATAGACTCAGCCTTTCCTTTACACAACAGTGCAGAACACTTCTGAGTTGGTCTCAAATTAGGGATGAACAATTCATTTAAATATTATGGAAATCACAATTTAATCAAGCACAACATCCAAATCATAGAAGCTTTAAAAGGTGGGGTAGGAGATGTTTTCTGGAGCATTTTTTACCATATTGCTTGAAAACCTCTTCACGACCCCGTGGCAGCCAGTAAAACAGAAGGTTTGTCAAAAAAACGAAAAGTTTTAGTCCAGTCTAGAGGGTGAAATCATGGGAAAACACTGTCCAATCACGTTGAGCGGGCTGCTCATTACGATTGGATCCTGACACGTCCATCAAACTTCAGTCCGCTTCTCCCTCCCCCTCTGCGAGTTCACCCATTCGTGAACGAATAGAGACCCTTCCATTACTTTGAAGGCGTGGTTTCAAGGGGAGGTCTGAAGAAAAGGCATGGGTGTGTATTTTCAAAATATAGCTTGCTGGAACCGTCTTCCCAACATCTCCTACCACACCTTTAAGTATCCCATTCTCCAGATGTAAGAAAACATTTCACATCAACATGATTCAAATAGTTTTCTGAATGAAAATGGATATTGTGATGTAAATATGATCATTTACTACTCATGAGTCATACCACAATCGCCCTATCTAAAAGTGTCTCAAGGCTCAAGTTTTTAAGCTATAAAGCAGCTGAAATGCCTGAAAGTTTAAATTTATTGTGACCTGGCTGATAATCTGATAAGTATGGTATGGTTTTATAGGTGTGAATTATTATCTTGGCAGAGGGAATTATTATTCCTTTCAATATCGATTTATGTTTGGGCTGAAAGATGAACATGAGCTGAATATTTGGCTGACTGCAGCGTAGAGACAAACCATCAGTTTAGTTATATCCATGTATTTAGGAGATAGAGCAACTGGAAGATTGAGAAATAATCCTTAAATCCATCGAGATTTAAGATCACACTCACGTGAAAGTAGAGCAGAGAGATGTTAGCATACCTTAGCATAGAGACATGGAGACTTTGTCCAAAGGTAACAAAATCTGACCAACCAGTACCTCCTTTCAACCGAGTGAGGCTAACAGTTTCCATCTGTTTCCAGTCTTTATGCTAAGGTAAGCTAACGTCCTCTGGCTCCAGATTCAGATCCAGATAAGTGGCATTAATCTTCTCATCACATCAAGTGTATGATCATTTCCTGTTACACATTACATTAATTTATTGTAAACTATCATTACAGTCAACAACAAAATACGAAGATTTGCATGTAGTGTAAACTGTATAGTACTGGTACGCAGTGTGTAATTACAAAGCAGCTGGTGCCACAGCAGGATAAACAAGTACAGCTTCATCTAATAACATTAATTTGTGGGTTTGAGTCCGACGTGCCAATTAGCCAGTGCAGACAGAAATACTGTTGTCAATGATTTCTTCTTACCTGAATCCAACTCAGAGCTGTATTTATGAGTGTCGAACATTTGCAGAGTGATACCGTTGATGTAATGTAATGTTATTACCATGTGCTTCCTTTTAATTGTATACTGCAGGTCAATGACTCCTCGTTGCCCCCTTGTTCATTGAATTACTGTCCTAATCAGTGTCTGAAATCTAATATACCGTACAGTGATTACAACCTGCTGAACTATTGACAGACGTGAGACACATCCTGCGACTTCAGGGAGGTGTGATGCGCCATGGAAGAATGAAGGCGTTCAACAAAAACACTGATGTCGTCTCCATCCAACGCCATCTAACAGAGTGTTAATGAGGCAGATAAAGCCGGGCTGTAACCCTGCTAACCTGTAACCATGGCACCTGAGAATGTCAGGCAACAAAAGACTTGAACACTTGAGAGCTCCTGCCAAACACACACACAGACATACACTCTCCTACTTCCTCCCTCCCTCCCTCTTCCTCTCTGGCTTCTTTCTCTGCGCTACAGGTTTTATGATTACTCTGTTCCTGTTGGAAATATAACCCACCACCTTTCCATCTCTCTGGTTTCAACTATGAAGGATGCTGTCAGTTTTGTTTATGGGGCAAGCGTGCACTTGTGTGTGTGTGTGTGTGTGTGGTGTGGTCACGTTCATCTGCACCAACACACGTTTGTATAGAGGGACACAAATCTGATCACTTTATCTTCCTGCTGTCTACACACACACACACACACACACACACACACACACACACACACACACACAGTGAACCCAGAAACCTTGCCAACTGAGCTCTTCCTTCCCCCTCCTTTTTCCCAACAATGTAACAAGGCTGGCTGGTCAACCCATCATTCCTCTGGCCCTGCCTGACGTAATACAGGGAGAGATAACATCTGGCTTGGCAAAAGCTATTACCCATTAGAAAGAGTGGAGGATATGGGGTCAGCACTTTAGTGTGAGCAGCAGCCAAAGAGAAGAGCAGTTCTCAGAGAACCATCTCATATTTTGTGGTCTTATTTCCCCCCTCCTCCATTTACTTTGAGAAATCGCTATCAGAGGCTGCTTTATGCCTGTAAAGGGTTTCCCCTTTCCTCCTAAACGAGGACAGAAACGAGGTTTGGGGTCAGAGAGATTTACCAGAAAAATCAAATGAAAAGGAGCCGCAAATTTGTCCAACTGCCTCACTTTTCTCATATAGACTATTTGATTATGATTATAGATTTTTATTACAAAAATTACAGTGGGTCCACTTGTATATATGACTGTAGTTATAAGCATGGATGAAGAACTGGGGCATCCTCCACGGTACAGTGAGCTAAGGCTCCTGTCATGAGTTTTTTTTTTTTTTTTCTTATGACATAACCTTAATTCCTCAACGCTGTTTCTCTCTGCATGAAGCATGAAGTGACATCACAAGGGAAGAGACAGTTATACCCAACACACAGCCGCAAGATAAAAATCTGGATATTGACGTGGATATCATACATTTTGGAAAGATTAGTAAATTTATTGAATCCTTTTTCAAGTAAATAAATTGAACTGTCACCTTGGATTTTTGGAAAGGTGTACCTCTATAGCTTAGTGGGAATCCTTGTCAGGAAAGCTTTTCAAATGACAAAAATAAGACAAATTATCCTTTATTTCAGAAATCAATGCTGTTCTGAAACGTGAGTCAATCTCTGTGTCGTTGCCTGAGAGGATCTCAGATGTGAGAGCCACTGCTATCAGAGTCCCTTTAAGAGCACAAGCTTGACCTGTTTGTCATTTTTTTCTGACATTTTATAGTCCAAACGATGAGTCGAGACCGTAATCGGATGATAACTGAAACATAGTTGAAGCACTACAATCGATTACACAGAGGGACAAAGAGTAGCAACAAACATGCTGGTATCAGAGCTGTTTTCAAGTCATTTGGAGGAGGATCAAGTCAAATCTGAAAGTATTCAAGACCAGTTCAGCCAGGTTTTTTGTCTGCCAGAGCATGCCTGAAGTCAACTTTTCCGAGAGACTTTATCGTGTCTCTGATTTTTTCCTTTCAGTTGTTTTAGTTCTTTGAACGGCTGAGGCCGTGTTTTAACAGACCTCTTATTTGATAAAAAGGCTGTGCTACTAACTCGTGCTCCAAAAAGGAATGAATGAGTGTTCCTGATTTTGCACACTTGTTCTTTGAACACAGGAAGGTTAGAGGAGCTCAGAACAAGACGTTTCAAGATGATCCCATGTGCCTAATCCTGTAAGGCACAAAGGTAAGTTTAATGAAGATGGCATCAGCATTTTTTACAAGTCTAAAATCTTTCCAATACATCTCATCTCACAGCAGGCAAGTCAAAGTCAAATCTGAAGTCTGGACTTTAGTAACAGTGTATGGCTCACATCCAGGTTTCAAGTTTACAGGTAAAGTGCCTGTGTTAATTAGTTATTCCTTAGTTATTCCTTTGAGAGGTTCAAAGCAGGGTAAAAATATGTCTTAATTAAAAGAGGTTAGCCTATATCACACACTAAGAGACATTTAAACACAGACATGCTTATCAATTGGCAATCCCTGCCACATCTTACATTAGTTTGTTCCCAGCTCCAGGCCTATAAAAAAATAGATAAATGGAGGGAACGAGTTCACTTCAGCCTTCAGATAAGATTCCTGGAAGGCTGCTCCAAGAAGTAAAGTCAGTTTATACAGTCATGAGACCAAAGCGTGATGTCTCTCCAACTCTCACACTTGTACCCCGTGGGCATAGCTCTGAAAGACCACACAGCAGAGGCTGATACCATGCTGGCATGCCACCCCGAGTCCTACCTCCAAGCAGCTGTATAACCTAGTAATGTAAGGCATGTGATGGCTATTCTTCTCAACATCTGGTGCTGTGATTCATGTGAGCTGATGAAAGCGCAGGTTAAACCAGTCTTGGGTTATCAGTAGAGACACTGCTCAAATAACAAAGAGGAACACATTAATGACAGCATTAACATGCATTTCTCTCTTTGCATATTTATACACCAAGTCCCTCCAGTGATGCGTGTGGTTAACACCAAGCGCACGCGACTCAGCTCGTCTGTGTTTGACCAGGAACTGCAGCTCTGCACAGCGAGATCGAAGCAGTGGGGGTGGGGGATAACTAACAACTACAGGGGAGCCCTCCATTCATAAAGTCAACAAACTGACACTGCTACCATTTTTTTTTGGGTGAAAACACAGTCCAGGGCCAGTGGAAAAAAAAAAGAAACTAATCTGTCATCTTGAAATGGTCTTGTGTGTGAAAGGCTCAGAGAGGCATGCCACAGTCACTCCACAGGGTGAACACACACACACACACACACACACACACACACACACACACACATTAGTAGTTTTGGAGCACAACAAAGTGATGCAAGGCCATTTTCTACCAGCTCGCAGAGCTCTAAAGCCCGAGCTGATGGGCAGCTCTGCCACCCAGCATTACACAAGAGACCGAGACTTGCAATAATAAAGCTATATTAACGACTGGTGATATCAAACCATGCTGACTGCTCATCACACAACTCAGAGGAGGAGCACAGGAGTGTGCCTCATCCAGGGGTAAGCTGAAGCATGTGACCGGCTTTGGCAGCAGGAAGTAAGACACTGCACTGAGGCAAAAGACAAGCACCGGCAGCGATTACAGGAAGATACCGAGGAGGAGATGTACATTACATTTACATTTACATTCAGTCAATTAGCGGACGCTTTTATCCAGAGTGACCTACAAAAAAGGGAGACAATCAAGTACAGTGCGACTAGGACATGTTGGTGTAGCAATAAGTGCTGTGACAGTACGAGAGGATGATCAATAGCAATCAATAAAGCTGATCTCATCTTATCTTAACATTGTGTGTCTGTCTGTGTTGATGGTGGCAACTTTAGTGCGTATAATCACAACTAGAACGAGGTTAAGTGATATGATGATATAAATTTGTCTTCATCTACCTAATATCTCAAAGCATATGAGGGCACTGTTGGTGATGTTGCAAATTAATGAGCGCAGCAATAACATGATTTTTGCATCAATGCGCCGCGCAGCATTTATTTAACAGATCTTTAATTCATACTATATCACCACATATATCAACATAATGATAGAAAACCACATATACTGTGATAGATTACTGTATCCATGTCACTCGCTCTCAATAAACCATCATCACACTGTTAATATCAGAGAACTGGGTGTATTATGATGTTGTTAATATGACCCAGCTCTCTCTCACTCTCTCTCTCTCTCTCTCTCTCTCTCTCACACACACACACACACACACACAGTGTGGTCAGGTCTGAGTCACAGTTTTGGCTACAAGTCATCCTCTCTTTCCACCCTGAGCTCATCAGCAGTCTCCTACACCATAAAAAAAACAAAAAAAAAAAAAAGAAGAAAAAGGACCAGACAGGAAATTCTTGGGAAAAAAAGGGAGGCCGTGCTTGACACGAAGAGGAAGAGGGAAAATTACAACGTAAAAACACAATGCTGGAAGTTCAGCAATGTCTGCAGCAGCAGCAGCGGCAGGCCTTAAAATATTCAACTCTCACCAAATATCAAACAGACGGGAGCGGGTATCTGTGATAATAAATGCACAATTTCAACATCACCTAACTTTTCCCGGCGCTGGAGGGAATAAAAAGCCCTCAGTTTAAACGGACTTGGCAGCCATTCAAGGTGGCATTGACTTGTTACTGGCAATGACAGTGTGTCTTGTCCGACATCTGAGACAGCTGGCAGAAATGTGTCTTAAACAAGTGCCAGCTGCTCTGAACCGCGCTCGTTTGTATGTTGAAGAGGAGCTCTGTCTTTGCCTTTGCCGTGCCCGCTAACATCAGCCAGCCACCACAGCTGCTTTAGCCAGTTAGCTTAGGTTAAGTGCCATTAGCATTTAGCGCTAGCGAGCTAGCCGTTTAGCTTCAGCTAACGTTACGCCCGTGTGTGGTTTTGGGGGTTTTCTCGCGTGTCACCGTGTACACGTTACGTATCAAGCCCGAGTCAACGTGTTTTAACAGCACGGCCAGACAGTTGGCGAGCATAAAAAAATGCCAACAGAGGATCTGGACTGGGTGCCTGACAGGCAGGGAGGCAGCATGCATCGGGGGGGGGGGACCTGCCACTCAAAGCCCCGATCAGTCACGACGTTTCTCAGCGCCAATTTGACAAGACTATTAAACCCGGAGGAAAGCGGCTGCCTTGTCGCGGAGGGTCACATACCATTCTCTTCACCGTTGAGACTCAGGAAGAGCTGTGTCGTGGCTTTTATCCATCTATCGGCGGTGCTCTCGGTTAGCCTTGGAAGGAAAGCCCGGTTGACGTTGGAGAGATCCGTTTCGGCTGCAGCTCCAACGGAAGGTTGCTTTTTCATAATTGTGCGACTCCAAACTGACGCTGCGTGACGAGCCGGCTGACTCAGCCTGCTCTCTGTCACATGGCCGAGGCGGAGCCAGCGGCCACATGTGCGCTTTGTTTTAGTTCCTAATACACACAAACAGCCAGCAAAAAGGTCAATTGTTATTATTATTATTAACTTCACCCCACATGACTCATTTATTTAGCCTGGCTGGCTAATATAAAGCTGACAGACCCGCCATGAGCTTAAGAACTGCTCTAAAACAACACAGCATGGGTCCACTTACTCACAAGGACGAGAAGTTAACGTCTTTATTAAAGGTTGAATTATATATTCATCGTTTATAGACTATAGCATTTTGTCATTGTCATTTTGGACTCAATTTTGCACTCCTCTGCTGAATGCTGTGACTTTCATTCAGTGTCTACACCTTCATTTAATTGTATATAGATGTTAAATAAAAGGTGTGCGTTAATGTAACATGTAACTACATATTTGCTAACATTTATTGCTTACCAACATTTCTTTTAACATCAACATTTTATTTCAAAGAGTGTACAATAGACAGCACTAATGGGTAAACATAGTAGTACACTGAGCATCCTCATAATCCTCATCCCTTCCCTCGGTCCCCCAAAAATAACAAACAAAGGAGGACATACACACTTTCTTGCATCCATCGGTATACAAGTGGTACAGAAATTACAACAGCTAACAAGATTTTTTTTAACCTGCCAACCAAGGTGTTATTTATAGCTTCTAACCGGTCAATAGAGCATTAGTAAATTATTCATTTACCATCAATAAAGCCACGTACCTTATTAGAAAGTTGTAATTGAGATTGTTTTATTTGGGGGTTCTATAGATACAAAGTCAACTGATTTTAGCAGTCATAAATGAGTCACGCCACATAGATACAAGAAATATATACTGTATATTTCATAGCTGCCAGTTTAGCCATTCTTTCTCCATGTTTATCCTGAAGTATAATAAGTAAAATGATATTCAGAATGATGTATGATGCAGTTGTAACAACACAAAAGCAGGTTCAGAAAATGATGATGAGATTAGTGGTACAACATTTAAACAAACAAGCACAACATGTTCATCATAAACCCCAAAATAGGAACCATATATGTGGAAGTTGTTTTTTTTTTTGTTGTTGTACCATTTGGACTGTTTTCATATTTGGCTCCCCCTCAAGCCATTAAAAGCTTTTTATCATTTGACATTGAACATGACATTAATATATAAAAAATAAAAAAGTAGATCATTTTAAACAGGCTCCTTACCTCAGAGTCTAAGAGGAAAGACATGATCTGATGCCCTTCATTTTTAGTGCACTTAGATTCATCCTTTACTTTTAGAGATGGCATTGTACCAACTCGGTTATATCCTCTTCACACTGTCATCTTCTTTTGTTGCAGCATTAATTTTAAGAGCTTATTGATTAATACTTGGCGCTGTCTGGCCCCTGGCTACCTCAGACAACATAAAATCAGCCCTTAAAGTCCTTTAAGAAAAGTATTTGTTCTCAGATCATACACTTAATAAGAAGTCTTCTATAGAGATATGTGGTTTATCTACAAGAGGATTATGTTCACTGAAGTATCTGTGTGAGTTTCGGCTGGGCAAGAAATACAAGTACAAGAACATTAAATAGAAGTTGTTCATTTTATTATAAGGCAATGAAAGAAACCACATCAAAAAACAGGTTACACAGAAACCACAAAACAGTTATCAAAAATGTATCAATATTGTGGTTACAAGTAATTAAAACCCTGACCCCTGATGAACAACCGTCAAGCTAAATGTTATAAAGTGCGTTCTCATTTTGCTGAATGCAATCATCACCAAAGCAAAGTCATCCCAGTTTTCTCAACATGTATCTAACAGACCTCTCAGGCACTAAACAAGTCTTTCAGTCACTGTTTACCTATACAATATCTATTAGCCTTCTAAAAGTCATCTAACCACCATTCACAGCAGTTACATGAACCCCTGGTATTTTAAGGATCTGTTGATCAATAGCGTGTTCCCTTGCTTTGCAAATGTTATATTAAAAAAAAAAAGAAAAAGGAAAGCATCCAGCAGGTGGGTCCATTTTCAACACTGTAAGTCAGCATTTTTCTCCTTCTACGCAGTTGTCAGTTCTTCCCTCTAAACAAAAAAGGAAACAAAAAGTTAGTAGTCCCTCTATTTTATGTTTTGGTTCACCAAATACCGCCGACAGAAAAAGAAAGACTTGTAATGGATTCTACAAATGCAACAGATAACACATGCCACAGCTCTCACAGGTCAGCTGCAAGCAACAGCGTGCAGAGGGCAACACAAACATGTTGAAGTATGGAGTGAGATGAGTATTCCCCTTTGGTTTGAAAAGGCGGATGAGTGGAGAAAGAGAATGATAAAGAAAACTGCAGAAATAAAGAGATGATGTTAATGCTATTCCAGGGCCATAGCTTAAACACAAGAGCACTTTGGAGTGTGGCTCTTCTAACATATAAGAAGGATTATTTTCAATCAACTAGAGACACCTAGTGGTCAGTTAATGCATTGTACAGCTCAGACCAGGGACCGGACAAAGCTCTTTGTATTTTAAAAAAAGGTTAACATCAGTTGTGTTAAATATCACATTGACCCTGGAAATCTGGAGTTAAAATGTCAAAAGAAAAAAGGGAGCAAAAAGAAGATAAGGCACTGCAGTAAGCAACACTGTAAAATGAAATGAGAGATGCAGTGTAGAGGTCCAAGTTGTAGGGAATCACACCTGGCAGCAAAGGTTCCCTGGATGAGTCCAAGACCTGGTGAAGATGAAGCCAGGTCAGAATTCAAGAATTAAACCTCTTTAAACCTTTTTTTGGTCTCTCACATGCACACTCACAGCATACTCACACATCAATACACATCCAACTTTATGTAGAACCTCTAGGCGACATATATTGGGATGTATTTTTGCACATTTTCAACTACAAACTTTTTTTTTTTTTACATTACTACAGACCATTTTCAAATCACACTACAGATATGAAGTCAATTGCAGAACTTCCAGGCTGCCTTTCATCAAGTTCATGTCAGCTGGATAGGTAAACAGAGACTTTCGTACCATACAAGCAATACTTGTTATCTATGACTGTCAGGAAGATAAGAAACATACATTCGGCTAACTTACTGTTCAAGTTAATCTGATCTACTTAGTTACTTCTGGTGAATTTATGGTCCTTGCTATACTCTGATGCTCCAAGAAGATTTATGAAATGTCTTCTCATTGCTGTATATTCAGTTCTTTAAAGAAAGCACAACATGCTGGATTGGAGTCAGTCGATACAGTACAAGTGGACTCGTAGCAGATTTCTGACGTTTGAGCATGAATTAAGAGCACCGATGTGTTGTGATGCTGTGGTGTTTACTTAGTACTACAGAGCACTGACTGATGTGAAGTGAATGTTAGATTCAAAAAGGGGTTTGAAACATAACTTACAGGCTTACAGTAGTAATTAAAGCCAGAAAATACGCTTTACATCAAAGATTGCGATTGACTGTTTTCCACATTTGCTCAAGATTCCTTGACACTTTAAAAATACCTGACTTGTGCTGGTCCTCTCACCTCATAGGTGGTTCCTGCCCAGAACTGCCTCATCTCTCTCCTGCAACCAGCCACCACAGCGGACGTTATCAGGGTGAAAGGTACCAGGTAGAGAAGGGCAGGCTGGCCCATCCCTGACAGCAGCATCACAGCAAACGTCACTATCATTCCCAGCAGATAGGCTACAGAGAGAGAGAGGGAAAGATTAATACAAACAGAGAGAGAGAGACTAGTTAAACCTGACACATAGAGTCAGAACTTGAAGACAGTGAATGTTGGTAAACTGCTTAAAGGTCTTATGATGCACATGTGTAACTAAATATCTCCACACTGAGGTACGGAGTTTGAAGTGTGTGAGCAGCAAATAGAAGCAAAGATAATATGGACACAGGGAATCTATCATATTTTAAAATATGAAAAGAATGGCAACATACTTACAGGATTAATACAAAAAAAGGAACATTCCTTTTTATATTACAACACATGAATGAAGAAAACATAGTGAGGTACCTATGCAGGAGCTGACGAAGTAGACCTTCTTTCTGCTGTTGACCAAAACATCAAACCTGCTGCAGTAGGCCACCAAGAGACCTGATGAAGTGAGGATGAAGAGGGTGAGATACAGAGATACATTATAAAAGCTTACCATGTCTGCTTTTTAAATGGTAGTCTGCAATCAAAATATTTTACCAAAGACAGTTTAGGTAAACACACTTCAACATCCTCACCTGGAACAATGATATCTCCATAACCCAGAATAGAGAACTGCATCCCGCACAAGTTCTGAGCCCAGGCTGAGAACCGTGGGACACGCATGACCACTGGCAGCTGAGAAAATAAAACATTTTATATGTCAAAGCCAAATACTTTGTTACACTGCTTCAATCTGATTTGTGACTTCATATTCATTTCTCAAAGCTGCAGCAGACATATAGGCGTATATTGCTTTAGAATCTCTCGCTGTGTTTTCTTATTGCCATCTCAGCTACTCCTCAACTTTCTGTCTGGTCTGTGTAGACAGTCAGGAGGTTGATGCACAGATTCAGCTTGTGACGCAACAAATCAGCAGACAGGAAACAATTCAGTCAAGAGAGACAACTCTCAGTTCTTTCTGTGCACATCATGTATTTAGTGTTTCCTCTTTTTCATCTATGGGCTGATTTGTGGTGACAGACTGACCTCCAGTATATAACGCAGAAAACTGCAAATTGTGGACTGCACAGCAGCA
Organism: Protonibea diacanthus; assembly: GCA_028641955.1. Taxonomy (NCBI): domain Eukaryota; kingdom Metazoa; phylum Chordata; class Actinopteri; family Sciaenidae; genus Protonibea; species Protonibea diacanthus. The sequence continues at coordinate 13,484,757 of CM053976.1, read as the reverse complement.
AAGGGAGAGAGATGTAGAATTGGTCTACAATGTTGAATTATTTAACATACTAAAGAATATTTAATATAGCCTCCTAATGTTTTTTCAATGAGGGTGTCAGTCGACAATGAAGAAATGGTGTTCTCAGAATTTTCAGTCTTGTGCTTACTGGCATTTCTTTTGCCACAGAGGTTAAAAATAACTTTTACTTTCTTTCTGAATGTTATTTGACGCTGTAACAACATACAACAAACTGCTGTTTCCACAAAACACTATGCAAACTTTCACACAGTAACACACTTAAAGTAGTTAGCAAAATTTCCCAGAAAAAAAAAACAACTTAAAATCCAGGAAGATCAGCTCTGCTGCAGGAGGGATCATGGGAGAAACACTCCTTCAGTCATCCTGCAGTGGCTTAACATTCCTGAATCATCTGGGCTCTCCGCTAACACCAGAGCAACAACAACAACAAAAAAAAGAGGAACATAAATGCTAAAACTTTTCTATAAACAAATTAAATATGAAACTCCATGAAGGCCAAATCAATTCACAGCATGAAAACACTGTTCATAAACTGACTCTGCGTGAGTAGAACAAACACAAAGTGACTTATCAGCACATACCACCCAACAATCATGTGAGTCAATCATGTGCATTTCTTTCCAGGGCATTACATTTAATTTTTGTGAAAGGGATAGGAAAACATAAGTACCTTGTCTTCGTAAGGACACTTATAACCACAGAAAGACTAAAAAATGTAATTATTATGCACTCTATATCATTTAAGTTTGCCAAATGCATTTTACTCAACACCAGAATAAGAGATTTTTATGATTAACATTTGTATCATGAATTCTTTAACATGTGTTTTATGTTTTATTTTATTTTATTTTTGATGCATATGTGTGTCCATGTGCGTATATCAAACAAAGAAAGGTCCAATATAAAAATTTTGTGTTAATATATATATATTTTTTATCACATTCATCTGAGAGATGCATAAAAGTTGGGATTCTGCTTATGAAAGTCTATCTGAGACCAAACATCTACAACCTCAACCCCTTCCCACACACCTCAAAATGTAGCATTGAAAAAGGCAGTGGATGGGTAACAAGTCAAGCCTTACTTTCTCAGAGGGAGACTGGGGTTCAGCAGGGACCTCCACCATGTTACCTTGCGTCTACGACAAGAGCCCACCCAACCCCAGGGCACAGTTAGTCAATCAAATCAATCTAGCATTCCCTTCAGGGCATCAACAACAAGCAGCGCAGATCAGCAAGGGTGTTAAAAAAGCCAGAGCAAACTTGACAGAGAATTCCACCAAATTTCAGGATAGCTTAAACTCAGATTTAATGCACAAATGTGATAATTCACAGAATGAGTCTCCAGTCTCCTTAGAAACTAAACAATGTACTTAAATGCCTTGAGCTTCATGCATAGAGAAAAAACAGAGAGACTGTCTCATTCCCAATCTTAAAATTCAGAAAAACAATGAAAAGAATGAATCTGGAATTTGATATTTTAACAAATATTCTGGAAGACAATTTGGTGGAATTCCCCTTCAAGGTAAGATGCAACGCAGAGGGACTTACCTTCTCTCCAGTTGCATCTGGGCCCAGCGCCACCTGCACCATGATGCTGACTCCATTCTGTTGACATACAGAGAGATGTAAAGCATTCATATTATGTTACACCATTACTATTTGTAAAACCTCCATGCACCACACTGCAACACGAGAGCTGCAAAAACATCTCCTATTACATGATATTAAGTATCTGTATGTAGCTGTGTTCCCTTGGCAAATAACTTGCCAAAACACTTGAACATAAAAGCAGGAACTGCTGAGGAATGGCAGAAAAACAAACATTGCAGTTAAGTATGTAGAAAAACCCTACCGCTACAACAACTAACACATAAATGTACTCATACCTTTGTGAAGAAAGGTGTGATGAAAACAAAGAAGACGTCGTACACAAGCAGGAGGCTCAGTAGAATCACACAGATCTATGAGATTACAGAGGAAAAAAAAAAAATCAGTTTAATCAGTTTATCATAATTGTATTAATTGCCAATGATAAAGAGGTCTGTCTTGTTGATGCAATACATTTGATCTGGAATAAAGCAACAGTGTGTGTGACATACTAATAAAAATTAATATAAATAAAAATAACAGAACAGTACTCATTATGTCTGAACTAGAGTAAGAAAGATATCCTGAGTGTGTGTGACTCTCAGAGGAGAGGGGCTGTTGAGAGGTACCTTGAAGTTAGATAATGAGATGTTCTTCATGAAGTTTAGGCAGAAAGCAATGCCAAGGAGGTCCTGCAAGATCCAGATCCATCTACAAGGATACAAAACACTTTTGGCATGTGTTTTGGACTTTAATGCGAGCTCTGCTTAAGAAAATAGCTCTAACTTTTTAAGTTTACAGATTAGTTTGCAATCATCAAGAACACTTTTTCTACTTTCACATTCAAAACTCAGACAAAAAAAATGTTTATAACAATAACACAAAGAAGTTATAATAAGGATAAGTTTCAAGTGAAGTAAAGAGCAACCTCGAACTGAGACACCTGAGCTGCAATAACCTTGGCAACATCACACTGAACATCACAAACTATGTGAGCGAGGGTATTAGAGAAGCTTAATATATAACTTAAATAATGCTTCAACTGACTCTGAAGTCTCACAAATTAAATTCATGTCAAATAATACAAATAATGTCTTTCATACCTGGTACCATGGTAACTGGAATAAAAATACTTCAAATCAACTTTCTGGAGTTCAGCTCACAGTTTACTAACTGTGACTGATTTGGTTGTTGTTAAAAGCACCACTACTGCTGTGTGGTTATTTAGCAGATCATTTTGAGCAGTAAGCTTCACTTTCTGCTTCGCTATCAAAACATTTCTCTGTGACAGTGGTGAAGCCATGCCATGAGTGTGAGAGTGAACCGCACAGAAGGATAACAGTTGCGTTTTTTGTGTGCATGGGTCCCCTCACAGTACCTGTCTTCATTCCTGTAGACTCCCCAGACCACAGCAACGCTAATGCACACAGCAGCCAGTACAAGAGACCGCACTGAGAAGTTCCAATTCCGGATGGAGAAGCTAGAAAAAGACACAGACGTGCAAATACAAAGGCTTTCAGTGGTTGAGGCTGGTCTGCCAGACTGGGTGATTCAGAGACAGACAAGCGAAGAGGAGGAAACAACACACACAGCTCTGATTCACATGACCACAGTGTTTGAAAAGACGTAAAACATTCACCTATGCCAAGCTGTTCATCGGGTAACATAAATACACATCTGTTACCTTTATATTTTCCCAATATGGTGAAATATATATGTATGTGTGTATAATCTTTTTTTGAAAGAGTGATGCTCATACCCGATTGTGCCACAACCAATTTTTTCCATCACTGCATCCAGACAGCTGAACAGTGCGGAGGCGGATGCGAGGCAGAATATAGCAATGATGGCATAGACTGGGTGGGAAAAGAAGAAAAACACAGATCACATCAACAAAACACCAGATACTATTAGTAGTATCCAAGAGCTTTTTTTGAGTTGAGAGTTTTTGCCCCACTCACCGAGGATGTTGTAGAAGAAGTACATGAGTACCAGCATCACACACATTAGAGCGACAAAGATAAGCACTTTTAGAGGAGAGTACAGGAATAGCTCTCCGCTGTCTGCTTTGTTCTCTCCTGCTCCTCCCACTGCCACATTATTCAACCGGTCCCTGTCACAAAAACAGATGAGGCACGATTAGCTATACACAATACAATTTATTGCAATCTGATATTCATTCAAACTTAAAATTTACATCTTTAAAAAAAAAAAAAACTAATTGAGGGCACGCCTTCACAGAATAAACAGAATAACAGAATAAACACAAAAATATGAATAAAATTGACCTATAGGTACAAGTGCAAGTCTGTACCCTAGAATTATTTTCAGCAGCAGTGCTGCTGTGTCCATGTCCATGAGGATGCGACAACAACCTGTATTCATGCGAGTGAGAATAATTTCAAATTAAATGACCTTGGAATCCTCATAGAGAGGATAATAAATGTTTGTATTTCTCAATTTACAGCTTTTGACATTTATCTGTAGAAAACATTTAAAAAACAGCCTACATCCAGCCTGTGAGTGTTTGATTTTTCTGGGCTTGTTGCAGAAAAGCTCCAGAGCTCTTCTGTAGTGGAGCTCAGCAGTGAGGTGGCCATTGATGCTCTGCCTGTAACCTGCTCTCAGGTCAGTCTTATAGAAATACAAACAGTAGCCTACTTCTGGAAATAATGAGGGTGAGGCAAGAAATCAATGAATGAATTTTATTAAAATTACCCTATTCAGTGTGGAAAAGTCTCTAGATCTTCCTCTGCTCCTTTCCTCTCACCTCTTACTGTATCTCTCCCTGCTCCTCTCTTCACTCCTCTCTCGTTTCCTTTCCTCGTTCCTCTCCCTATTTCTCTCGACACACACCGGTAGTAATGACATGCATCTAATTAATGTGGCTAACGCTACTTAGCAGCTAAAAAAAAAAAAAGGGCTGTGAACGTTAGCTTGAGAAGCTGTAGCATTTATTAACCGACAAACTACATTTTCTGCAAACTTCCTGCTAATCTTTCATCCAGTACTGTTGCTGCTCCGTTCGCTTTTACTGCTTCACCGTCACTTTCTGTGCCCGCTCACTTGTTGCACAGTAGTGCTGCGCCTACCGCTACTGAATTAATATAGGGGGAAACACTGACACTACAATAAACATGACCTCTGAGATGGTGTTGTTTGTTGATCATTCCAGTGCCATCGAATGTATGTTCAACACATCAGAAAATGATATATTTACTATATAATATAATATTTACACACTGATATAATCAGGTTAATCAGTTACATTCCACTGCATGCTAATAAAACTAAATGTGCTTCTGACATCTGCTCTAATTTGACTGTATTAAAATACATATACAGCCTTGTGTGTACAGCTTCAAAACCTCACCTCTCACACGCCCCGCTCCAGTAACCACCCAAGGCGACTGTGACAATGGCAATCAGTAGCATAACTGCAATGCTTGGATCAATTTTTGAGTGAGGTGGGGCATAAAGCTGCACCTGCATATCTTCACCAAACACCTGAGGACACACAAGACTCAGCATTTAATGAGCAACTTTGTATCCAATTTGACTTTCTTCAACAAATCGACTATGATAAAGCGGGTGGTAGCAAGACAAAATTCAGTCTGACCTTATGTGCTTCCAGGAAGTCCCTGTACCTCATGAGAGCAAGAGGAATGTGGACCTTTGCATACTCAGACTCATTGGCTGATGGAGTGACCTGAAGAGCCGAGTAGAACAAGAGAGATGTTTATAAATGCAGGTGATTAGTCTTTAATATCAGACAAAGACTTGGAAACATTTTTATTTAACCTTTGGCAAATTCGATGCATGGCGTATTGTCAATGAACAAATAAAAAAAAAAAAAAAAAAAATGATAACAGGGGAAACAGAAAATATAGACGAATTTCAATGGAAATCCCCAACTTCCTACCACTAGTATGTTACTTCCTTATTTCTGGATCACATCTGCATGCGAGACTTAGATGTTACAAGATAACAGTTTGTCTGTGGGAGTTAAATTAAAATTAAAAACAAGCTAAGGTCCTGGGGAAAATGTCAATTCACACCCCTCTGTGCTTAATCAACTAACAAAAAACAGACTGATATAAACCACTGTTTACCATTGTTTTGTTGCTGGCAATGAGCAAAGCCGTAACTCCAAGGCTCTGGGCAACCAGAGCTTTCTGGCTGAGCTTACAGTCCCCCATCATCACCACCACTGCTTTGCCCGTTAACACATCTGGACTGAGCCCTGCTTTACTACACAGCAGTGTGGAGGTCAAATTCACCAGTGGATACTGCGACTGAAAAAGAGAAGACAACAAATGGCTTAACAAGTAGTGTAGAAACTCACAACTAAACAAAGAAGTCACACAGTATTAAATCTAAGTTCACCATCATTACTTCTTAACTGTAAATACAAATCCAAAAGTCACAACAGAGCAGTGCCTTAAAACATTAAAAAAAAAAAAAAAACTTACAGCATTATCAAGTCTTTGTGGCAGTGGAGTCCAGGAGTGATTGTGGACAATGCAGTAATCCTTGTCTATATTTCCATTTGAAATGTGCAAGATTGCCTCTTGGCAGTTTATCTGTTGGGAAAAGAAATTATATTCTTTATTCTTTATTATTTTTTTTAATGATATCTTTAACATACTATACTGGCTAAGTGTGAGCAGAAAGCAGCAGATTAATTGTAGTTGGACTGACATACAGCTAATATATGCTGCATCTATGTGGGCACGTGTTTCATGCTTTGTTTGTCAAAAAGCTATTCAAATTACAGCTCCACACCAAGGATATTGTGTGTGACAGTGTGTCAAATCACACCCTCAAATCACTGTTGAAACTGCATGGCCTTAAGCAGGGTTGGATATAAATTTGTTATAGTATTATAGACATATTTTTGAACAAAAAACAAACCTCTACCAAAAGTACTAGTGTAATACTAGTGTACAAGGCATATACGGTAAAAAAAAGAAGGAGAAAGTAAAATATTATTTTATATATTATTTTATGCATTAACTAGATCATATTATATGGACAGACAGTAAACTTCTGCAAACTATAGCTGATAATGTTAGTTAGCAGACTAATCGTGGCTGTTGTCATATCATAAACATAAAAATACAAATGTGACTTCATACACCTATAATTAAATAAACTGGCATTTTTCCTGACACTGTGATCATACCATCAAAATCTATAGTCGTTGCAACTCTAGTAACAAACAGATATTGCTTATTTTTAAAGGTTCTTCTGGTTCACAGATAGTACACAGTTAGGACCTGCCCTACAGTGAAACGCTGTCATTTAAAAAATAAGAGTAGATTGAGGCTATCTCTTAGCTTTCAGCACACTTGTATTTACCCCATGATATACGGCTAATCAAACTATGTCAGCCCAATAAAGTTATCAATATGAAAGTGTTCTGTGACCATAAAATGCTCCAGTAACCCACAAATCTCTCTTCGTGCTTTAAATAAACGTGTGTATACTTCCTTGTTGGTGACGCGTTTAAGGGAAAGTCGGGGAATTCACCCTCGGCTAAAGCTGACGCTTTTCTACAGGTTAGCTGGCTAAATTAGATTTTAACATCCCATGCGTTGGCTGTCGTTTAATATCCGTTTTATAAAGCATTATCTAAATTCACGTCGACCCCATTTTGTGACAGAATGGAAGCACAAAACTCATTTTTCCTACAGTCCGCTGAGGCTAACGTGAGAGCTACAAAGGCTAGCTTGCCTGACAGCAGTCATTTGTCTCGTTGTGTAGCGGACGACACGCTGCCTCCTGCTCACACACCAACACAGTGTACTGACAACATGCTCGTAACATGGTTTAGACGGTGTAAAGTAACATTTTGACGACGGAAAGCTCGGCTATCAGGCTAACGTTCACAGTTCTGCTCAGTTTCAGTTGATTTGTCCGTTAACTTACCTCCGATGCCAAGAAAATGACCGACAAAATGACGATTCTGACAGCTGTGTCCATGTTGGTAACATTCGCTTTGTTACACAGTCTGGTGGCATCAACATTAATTGACTTCTATGCGGCGCAGAGACACTTTTATCTTCCGCTGAGTCGCTCGTATCTTCGTCGCTCTTGTTTAGCTTGTCGACAACTGACAGGTACTTCCTGTATTTACCGTATTTGGCTCGCGATCGTTGATGCGCGTGACACATGACGCGCTGAGCCCACCGGTTTCTGTTTCACCCGCGCGGCGTCTCAACAACAAACATGGCCCACACATCCACTGACAAATAATGATGAAGAATGCAAAAACAATACATTTCAAACAGCAATGCACTGAGAATGTAAAAATAAACATTATTAACACAGCAGACATAATAAACAACCTACAGGTGTTACAAAACATTAAAGGTCCAGTGTATTAGCAGAATCATTCCTATATTTCCGTAAGTGTATGATCACCTGAAAATAAGAATCATTGTGTTGTGCTGCTCAAAAGTTTGTGAATCTCTTGAGCATTTTGGAGTTCTATTGTGTCACCTGATTTCCTTATTTAGTCAAAACCATTACTTTTTATATAAAATAACACATGCAGGTTTATAAATTCAATATACTAATAAATAAAAAAAAAAAAACTCATCAACTCATGCAGGTGCAAAAGTTTGAGAACCCTGAGCTGCGGAACCCTGAAACAAGCAGTTAAGTAGAATCATTTGGGACAAATTGGTGGCTAAATTAACCACTGAAATGGACCAATAACATCAAAGATGTTTAGGACGAAATTGAAGGAGTCCTCTGTGTTAAACCGCCATTTTTCTACAGTAGCCCAGACCAAACTCTGATCTAAATATGGCCTTTTGCTTTTTGTGTGAATTTTCCAACCAAAGTTGTTCTTTGGAGGAGAGGGTGAGGTGTGGGAAATCTGTAACTTCACTGCTAGGTGCCACTAAATCCTACACACTGGACCTTTAAAGCAACAATGTGCAACTTCTCTATCATAAAATCACAAACTTTAAAGGAGCAGTGTGTAGAATTTAGGGGCATCTAGCAGTACAGTATAGTTGTGGATTTCAACGCCCTCCTCTCGCCCTCCTGTCACAAAAGAAAAGGGAGAAATTACAGTGGCCACGAAATGCACAGAAAGTGTGAAACACCCTGTCTTAGTTTAGTTTGTCAGTTTGGGGCTACTATAGAAACAAGGTTGGTTCAACCAAGATGCAACCTCCGTGGCTGGGAAATGAAGACAATGCGGAAGTGCTAAAAATTCCTCCAGTCTGCAGAAGTGAGTCAACCTCCTTAAGCGGTTGTCTTAAAATGCTCAACTTAACAGCAGAAAAAGACATGTTTACAGCCTGGTTCATCCATTCAAAATATATTGAAGCTTAAATCTGTGCAAAATTAACTGTGTGGTCGCTTTGGCTGACAGGTAGGTGCTGTTAGAGATGGCTTATTAGAGCGCAAACAAACAAGAACACATGTATGTCAAAGCAGCAGCAACAGCACAGACAGGAACACTGAACTAATGCATTAAAAATTACTGATGTATGAGACACCTGTCAGCTTTAGTTGCTCAGATTAGTTGGAATGGCCTTTATGTGTCACTGTACATGACACTAGCAGTTACCTTATGTAGCTGGCTGAGTTGAACTCTCTGGGTGTGTCTGACCATGACTTTCTTTTGGCCATTCTAAACTCCCTAAAGCACCTCAATGTGCTCATGTGTGATAGATCCATCCTGTCTTGCCTTAATCAGGGTTGGAAATAAGGTTGTTATAGTATCATTGACATATACTGTAATGGCTGCAAACTTTGGCTGCTGTTAGCTGATGTTAGCTCAGTTTGTTAGCCGGGCTGCCGAGACTGTGACTTCCTGTGGTCCTGTAATCTGTAATCGTATCGAGTTTTGTGAACTAAAAGGCTGAAAGACAGACACAGGGCTTCTTGCTGTTGTACAACCATAACAAATACACATGTACAGCTGTCTGTATTGTATATACCAACTGTTTGCAAGTCATTATTTGAATCATTTGAAATCATCCTGGCTATATCAACCTGAGCCAAACAGTGTCTCGGAACAAAGTAGAAACAGTGACTGAGTGAGTCCGACCAGTTAGACAAGAAGCTGATAAAGAACCTGAGGTGCTGTTGATAGATGTGTCATTTGAAGATCAACAGAGAAGAGCGGGTAATGTATCTGTGTGATGTCAATGCTCTGTGTAGCACACAGTGTTTCTCTCAGAATAAAATGTACTCTATAAATCGAGTTAAATTGGGGTTAACTTCTTTATGTTTTGGACTCACTGCCACTAACGAAGCAACCCTTTCATGAAAGTTCAGATTAGGTAACAAACTGTCTGCCAATTTGAAAATAAAAAGTTCAATTTCAAATTAAAATTAATTATAAATATGTAAGAGTTGTAAGACAAGCCGAGACGTTGACATGTATTGTTCTTAAACCACTTGTATTATTAAATCAGTCCTCAGATTTATATCCTATATAAGACTGAGGTAGGATAACAAAATGAACCTGCCTATTAATAACAAATAAATAAATAAATATAGGAATATAACAGGTTTTAGACAAGTTTTGTACAAAGACCATCAGGATATGACTTTCCACCAATGAAATCCTTCACACTAACATGTAGGCAGAAGGATTTGTTGGCTGACAACACCAATGCATCTACGTTCATTACATCACCAGATGTATTTACACTGACATAATCTAACACTGTCATTGCACACCACCAGCAACATGTGTAAAAGAACAACATCAACATTAAGCATATAGCTCTGTATAAGAAGCAGCAATATCAGTCTCACCTCTCACATGCTCAGACAACTATGAATATGGAAATCAGTAGATTACAATGCTTGGATCAGTCCTCAGGTGTGCTGGGTACACATACATATATAAACATTAAAAAATTTAATGAGCAAATCTCCAATCTGCCTAAGTCTTACCTTCTCTCTGCAAAATGCAAAAGAGTGGGCATAAAAAAAACCTCTGACTTGTTGCACTGTAGAACAAAACAAGCAGCTGCGTTGTGGTAAAAAGATATTAGTACTGTTGATTTCATGTTTAAGGCTGGTGTTTCATTCCATATTTTACTGTATAAATCATTAACATAAATATATTGCCATGTAATTAATATGAAAATAAAGTTTTGACATGAAATATGACTGTGTTTTCACAAAGTTCCTGTACCTCATGAGAGCCAGAGGGATATTGACACAATTATTGGCTGATCATAATACAGTATGTCAGACTTCGGGACAAACCTGCTAACTGTTTAGCCTGTGTGACCTTCGTTTTAAGCATGTCAGCGTTACAGCTGATAGAGAGAACAAATCATGATGACGTGCGCACTATTAGGAGTACAGCATAGTCAGTAAAAACAGCCTGTAGGACTACATTTCTTGTTCATACAATTACAAAATCACCTTTTTATTCCTTTTGGTAACCAACCATATTTGAAATGTTCATCACTGTTGCTATGGAGACTGTATGATCAGTGAACTGCTTAACTGTGGTTTTTATAGGTACAAAGCTCTGAACAAAGCTCTGAAAACCTCCTGTACACTATCTCCCCAGTACCAAATGTCCATAGGAGGAGAGTGCTGTCCCTACTTCACCCGCCAGCTAGTGCTCCAGTAACAAAGGACCAAATGTGGAACTCCATCATGATTTACAGTAAAAAAAAAAAAAAACACAGCCTATATTTACTCTACAGGAAATCTTTATTAGCTATCCAAAGAGAGCCTCATACACATATGGCCATCCTCCAAAGGATAGGCCTACTGCACCTCCAGCAGAGGTGCAGTAGGCCTACATAACATATGTACTTCATATAATGTTAGATAAAATCACTGAAAGATAAACAAGATTGGTCAGGTGTGATGATATGTGTATATTATAGAATATAATTTCTAATCATTTAACGCATCTAAATTTTATTTTTCATGCCCATCTTTCAAATTGCTGCAGGTCATCATGCATCATATAAACGATCAGTGATCAGTGACCTGCTAACAGTCTGTACTGTATCTGCCACCAGCCTGCTTTTCTCATGAAACATCTGGTTAGCATATAGCTGCTATCTGGTGATAATTCACAAAAAAATGACACATGACAACAAATGACACAAACCAGCTAGGACATAACAACAAACCAATGAATACTTTTAAGATATAAAGGAATGTATAGGACAGGATTGTCGAAGCTGATCCAGACAGACTGAACTAGCCATGCTAATCAGTTAGCTAAGCTAACTGATATCCTAAGCTAAATAATGTTACAGCACTGGCAGCAGCTGACTGATCCACCAATCAAACTAAATGTTAAACTAAACTAATGTGGCCTAATTCACCAGCACAAGAATCAACCTACATGTTAGATCCTGCATTCACCTGTCCATGCTCATTTCTTCTCACTCTTACCCATTGACTCAAAGCAGAGATGCCATATTATTTCACATCCAAAGAATCTCAATTTTTTATATTGATTTCTTGTCTCTGTCCTTACAGTGCTTGATACTGCTATTGATGATGGCCTTTAAAGCCTGATCCTATGCTTGGTCCTGAATACAAATGTTTAATATATCCCACTGGAAATCATTGACATCATTTCTAATGTTCATTTCACAAAAATATTTATAGTCTGTGTCTCTCTTCCTAACAAACAAAAACAAACATTTCAGTCTCTGAGTTATTTTCGTTGTGCGCTGGTCGCATGTTGTTATCGGGCCTATATGAATCACTTCATGACATGCTCATGAACATTATTATTTTTCTATCTATATGCTGTGTTTTTCTGTACTCACACATCTTTCACTGTCCCTTTAGCCTTCCTTGAGTAGCGACTCACACATTTAGTGTAACGTGACCGAGGGTGAAGATGTGGTCATGTTTTTATACGCCTAGTGATCTACCCCTACGCTCCTCACTGCCAATTAGTTAATAGCTATCCTGCTCACTCGTCCGAGATGTAATCAGATGCTTGTTGAACCTGATATTTCAAATTCAGACTTACATGACTGACCTTTTCCAATTATAGCTTAAAATAAAAACATTTAGGGGAAAAAAAAAACAATTAGCTCAAGTGCAGATCACTTGGACAATTATTGGCAGTGTTGCAAGGTTTTGTAAGAAGAGATGATATGGCTCAGGATATTTCCCATGGTGGCGTTTAATATGAAGTAATGGACTAAATGTTACCACAGTGACCATGCCAGCGAAAATGTATGTGGATGCATGTGGATTAAGCACTGACATACAGATTGATTTGAATATTATTTGTGTCTTTTTCAGTTTTCCCACATCTTTATATGAATGAGTGAGGATCTGTATTGAGTAACGTGAGCTTGGCAACCATCGCTGCAATGCAGAGAAAGGCTGAGAAGCTAAAACTAACCATATGGTGGTGGATTTTCAAGCATACATGGAGACTTCCTGGCCAACCCCACAGGACAAAACTTAGAGATAAACACAGAAGTGACCTCATCTTTTATGACCCAGACCTGAGTACCCGGCTGCTGCAACTATATAACTTGGAGTTTTTGCTTTAATCGTGCCACTTCAAATCTGCAGTTTACTGAAGCTGTCAAAGCACGCTCTAACTGCACGGTAACTGCACCTTCACTTTAGATAATGACTGTCATGTTGATTGCAATGCATTTTGAGTGTACGCTATTTCAGATTTAAGTAGTCACAACACAAATGTGCCCTTATCTATGCATAGATACTAGGCTGGGATATTATGGAGAAAGTCTGATGTAAATCTGCTGTGTTTTTTATGTCTATTTAGATGCAAATCTATGTTCTACAATGATGGTGCTTACTGTCAGAACACACACACAGACACACAGACACACACACACACACACACACACATGCACACTAATACACACACACTTATCTCCAGCTGAAATCTTTGGGAGCCATGTGGTGTAAATTGATTTATGCTGATTCCTTCAGGGTGCAGCTTCAGCGTGTCTAAAAATAAATACTACAGAAGAAAAATATTATTTATGTTGCAATGATGAACACACCATGTCTCTGTCTAATTGCCTAATTATATTACTGATGAAAACAACAGGTAGTACAAAAAGCTTAATTTTGTACTGACCACTTGGTACAGAGGAATGAATCCCTTAAAACAGCCCATATTATTTGAGTAATTTACATAAAAGAAATTCATAGCAACCACAGCCTGCAGGGATTACAGAACACTGGTAAAAATGAACAAGCAGCACAAACAAACAAATGAAAAAACAAAAATAAATTTAAGGTCCAGTGTGTGAGATTTACAGTATATGGCAAAAATGTAACATAATATGCATAGGTATGTTTTCATTAGTGTACAATCACCTGAAAATAAGAACTGCTATGTTTTTATCAACTTAGAATGAGCCTTTGATATCTAAAGATGCAGATTGCACTGCCATGTTTCTACAGTAGCCTGGAATGAACAAACTTAACACGGACTCTGACTTTTTCGAATGTTTCATGTCCAGCGTAGTTCCTCCCTCATGCTTGGAACAAAAGGGCAAGTGGATGGGGTTGTAACTATACCTCTAGTTGCCACTAAATCCTACACACCGATCACTTACAACAAAGTTCATCTGTGAAAACACAATATAAAACATAAAATAGAACATTTACGTGTGCATCAAAGGAATGACGTGATATTTTAGGAAATATTTCTATTTGATTTCTTGCTGAGAGTTAACTGGTTGAGATGATTGATCGTGTCTATCGAGCAATACATCCAAATATGAAGCTAGAGCTGCTTAGCTTACATTAGCATACATAAAGACTGGAGACAGGGAGGGAAACCACTAATTTAGCTTTGATAACAAAGATAACAAATCCCCAACCACCACCTATGAAGTTCACTAGTTAACACATTACATCTTATTTGTTTAATCTGTTTAAACACTTCTGTTAAAACTAAAGTGTTTAAAAAGACATTTTAATGGTGGGTATGGTTATCGCGACTCTTTTTTTGGACATAGCACCATAAAACATTTAATTTATGAGAATAAAATCTCCTGGAAGATTTAATAATAGTTTTATTTAAGCTGTTTCTGGGAAATTCATCTTTTTCCTTCACTGTGGTGTGATGGAGAGCCTGCAGAGAAAGTGGAAAAGTGGAAATTACTGGTAGTATAAGCAGTGTAGAGAGCGATGTAGTCCATGTAGCGAACATTTTGCCCCTGCTGGTCAAGAATCAATGCTTGCCAGAGCTTTCTCCCATGTCAAATCTCCGCTGTGAGAAAATAGAAGGAATGTTCCTTTTAAGCTAATGGTCAGACATTATTCAGCTGTATGCTCTCAATGTAATGAGAAAGAACAGGAATTTCAAGCTGAGAAGACTATGATGAAGTCTTTAGCTCCAGTTCAGGAAATTACACGCTACTCCAGTCAAGAAGGTTAAGTGTCAGCTTGACTTGCCCATGCGCAGCAGGGAGTTACCCACTGCCCTTGCATGCATGTGTTAGTCTACTGATTGCCTTTTCATTAATTGTAAAAACAGTCTAATCAAGTTGTTTACATGCAACAGCGAAGCCCCTTTTTCCATCCACATTTTGCATAACTGAATGTATTACCATGCTCAGAAAATTATTCTTTTGTCGTTTGCAACAATGACCTATGATACCTTAAGTGTAAAACAGAATAAAATATTGTTAAATGTTTCTTCTTTTAAATGTTAAACCATCACAGTGAACATATTTGGCTTTTTTCAAGTTTTACAAAAACATGCAGTGGATTTGTCAGAAATATCTAAGAGTGGTATCTGAAATGTAAAACTTGTGTGATGTACTTAATATACTTGCGGTACGTAATGTGAAATCCAGCCTAGGAGGTTATAAAAAAAATGCAAATCTTTGGTCTAAAGAAAGTAAGAAAAAACCAGGAAGGAGGAAATCTTAAAAGGATCAGATAGATTTCATCATCTCATCTCTTTAACAGGGTACGTTAAAAACAAGGTGAGGCTTACAAAGAGGGAACAGAGCTTCCTGTGAGTCAACTCAAATAATGTCTCACTGTGGATGAGTTTCAGGGATGTCGAACCATTATTCACTCTGGGAATGCAGACCTCAGAGGAGGCAACCCCTGAAATGGTACTCAGCTTTCATAAGGTTTTCTCAAGCTACCCCTAGGTGAAAATAATAACTTTGTCTACCTATTATGAATTAAGAGGCAGATTACACTGAAATACCCTAATTACCTGGAAGGCATAAAGCCCAAGCATGATGTTTGTTCATCTCACTTTAGCACTGTGTTTCAGCATCATGTTATTGAAGGACACAATGCAAGATTTTCTTTCAGGAAGAGTTTTTCTACACTTAAGTTGTTGCAACATTGAGTTTTATCATGTTGCTTGCAACAAGAAGAAGACACACAGAGTTCAATTAGCTTGAATATAGTTCAGAAAGTTGCAAGGACACATCCATGAGTTTGAAGGTGCCCGGTCTCTGGAAGGTCCACTTTAACCATCTCAATGATTGTGAGGATAGTTGTATAATGTTGCATTGCCTTGCAGCAAGTTGAGCTAGGTTAAACTTTTTTTTTTTTGCTGATGACACCTGTGCTTCTTTTGCAGTAATATGAATGAGCAGGATTTATGTGGACTTCAAATGAACTAATGGCAGCATGATATAGAAAACCATTTGAAACTGGCGATCCATGGGGCAAGGAAGAAATGCTCAGACAAATGAATGGCTTTGATTCAGGAAACAGAACATAAATTCTGTTCCTGTTTATTTGTGTATCAAAATACCATCGAAATGCATCGTACAAAGCAAACGTTCAGCAGCATCATAACTCTTTTGAAATGTGTGCCCACCAGCAGACGTGAAGTGAGAAACAGACAAACCTTGCATTACTTTATAGCTATTTCCTCTTGAGACTCCTCTTGAGAGAAGGACCCAAATGCAGGGAATTAAACAAGTGCTAACTTTACAGTAATGACAGACAAAATGGTGAGAGATAAAACGCAAAGAAACCAGGAGCAGGATAGAAAATAACCAAAGGACACAAAAAACAGACAGCTGGATGTCCAGCAAAAACATTAACAAAAGGCAAATAATCCTCAGGCATAAGAAACAGGGAGAACACAGAGAAACCAAAAACACATAAAGAGACAGACAAGGAAAGAAAGGAAACACAGAAACTAAATAGACAGGACTAATGAGAGACAGGTGAAACAAATCAGGCTAAACCACAAAGTTAAAATTTAAAAGTGCATTTTGGTTGTGTAGACTGTTAATCAGTAGACTGGAGACTGGGAATATAGTTGAGCTATTCTGAAAATACACACCTTTGGAGGTTAAAAACACAACTCAGTGTGAATGGAGTATTGAATTTGTATTGTGGCACAACATCCCTTTAAGGGCTCATCATGAGTGAAGCCGGAAGACTGGGATGACAAATAACAACATGTTTTGGGTCAGCATGTTCCCTTCCTTCCTGGCCATGAGTTGAACACCACATACCTATCTTTTCCAAACCAGGGAAATTAATCCATCTTAATGAATCAAAACAGATGCTGCAACATGTATACAAGGACAACACAAAGACAGAGGACCGTATCCTGCTTTGTCAGTCCCTTTTAGGTAGATTTTAAGTTTGCAAATGTCAGCGTTTCTTGATCTTAAAATGTTAAACAGTTCTTTTCTATGCGTCTATAAGCATTCTATGCATAATTAGCTATTATTAATGACCAGTCAGAAAGGCTCAAATGAATGCCAGCTGGAAATATATACAGCAAGTAGTATATATGTATATATCACACCCTGTTTCTAAGTGCATAATGAAAATGTTAGCATTTCTCGATTAACTAATTAGTTTGTCCTCTCTGCTTGAATAGCTATTTTCATTGCCCGGTGAAGGCTGGTTGGTATGAAAAACATTCAGATCATACTATGTAGAAGCTTGTAGACATCTCCTTTTGAGATTTTTTCAGTTATCATCTATAGACTGTAAATAGAGACATCAATACACACCACTACACTAAACAAGTGTACACAGCTCTACTAGATAAATCCTCATATTTTGTGGTTTAGATTCTGATCATATAACAAATGTGTACAAGAAAGAGGGACAGACATTTATCAAACAACAACAGCAACTGCCACATAATGGACCTTATTATATAATTATGGCCCTCACTCTTTCCCTTTTGTGTCTTTACATGTTTTTAAACTGGAATGTAAAGAAGGAGGAGGAATGTGGTGTGGGAAGTTCAGAGAGTTCTTTAATTAATCCCTGTCACCTCTCCTCTTTGCCGTGACCTGTGTTCAGCCTTCAGTGAGACATTACCTTGGAAACAGAGCCCAGTATTTACTGTAGATTTACTTCCATTTACTTTCTCTGTTGT
Source organism: Protonibea diacanthus (assembly GCA_028641955.1). Lineage (NCBI taxonomy): Eukaryota > Metazoa > Chordata > Actinopteri > Sciaenidae > Protonibea > Protonibea diacanthus. The sequence continues at coordinate 13,466,799 of CM053976.1, read as the reverse complement.
AATTTTATTGGATAATTTAGATGTCTGTCAGAAGGCAAACCTATAATATATAACACTGCCATATTTTTTGTAACTTAAAGGTCAAGTGTGTGAAATATAGGAAGTATAGTTATACCACTATGATAAATATGGACAGTTGTACACGTGTATTTGTTATTATTACATTACTTATGATCAAAAAACTAATAAGTCGACAACTTTGCTAACAGCCAAACATCAAGCAAGTAAACCAAAGCTCTCGCCATTCCCAGATTTACTCTTGTCTGGCGGCCTCTTGTTCAGTCACTTTGTCATTTTCTCTTCTTTGCTTCCTCTGTCAATGTAACCTTCGGTCTTTTAGCCTCTGTCTTTATGACCATAGAGCCTGCTGATCCTGGTTACACTGCCTGCTTGCCCAGCTCTGGTTCTGGCATGACACTAGCTGCTGAAGACTTCCTCTTCCTTGTGGTCCAAAATGCCTGTGGTACAAACACTAACACTTACCCCAGTGCTCTGACCTCACAGTCTGGGCAACATTAGCTAACAGCAGCTATAGTTCCCAGAAGTTTACTTTACTGTCCATCACGAAACTCTGTAAATCATTTAGAGTTAGTGTGAATCAGCCGGAAGACATAAGAAGGAAAACAGAAAACATTTTGTCCATAAAATATGATCAAGTTTCACCAAAATCAGAGACATAGTTGGTAGCGTTTGACAGTACTGCCAAAAAACGTCACATACTCGTTGTGGGTGATCGTACCTGAATGTCAAAGTGCAAGAACAGGTGTATGAAGTCATGAAGTCAGTACAGCAGCACAATGATTTAAATCTGTCATTTTATGGTTACACGATGTTTCTTTAACTATTAAAATATAGCAGTGATGTTAGGCATATTTTGTTATCTTTGGATAGAGCCAGGCTAATGTCAGATTATGTGAAATGTTAAATTATTCCTTTAAATGAAATGAAACACTTCAACTTCTACTCCCACATCTACAATCTACAGCTGGCAGACATGGATGTTCCCGTTGTTTGTTTTTTCATGGTCAAAGAGAATTTTATTTTTCCAGCAATCCAGAGTCTGAGCTCATGAATCATATGTTATGTAATAGTGTAGTTCTTACTGGTGGATCTCATAACACCGGCACACCCCAAACTGTAATGATCTTTTACAAAAAATAAATATGATTGGTGTTATTTGGAGCTCTTGTTGTTGGCATATCTTTTTTTCTAACAGTGAATCCGGAGTTGAGGTCAGACCAAACCCCGGAGGTTTATGCTGCACGGCTCTGATTGGTAATTCATATGGATAAAGGTGGAGCGGCTGGAGGCGCACACAGGACGCACTGGTTGGTAGAAGAGCTGGATATCTGTAGAAGGTGTCAGTGAATCTGCAGGCTTGCAAAACTTCCAGCAGCCTTCAGCTACAAAACAAACGGGCACTTCTATTCAACACGAAGCTCTCGTACTCCTCACACAAGTGCGCAAAAGGCAAGAGTCACAGACCACTCCTCTGCAGATGAACGTAAGTTTATTATTTTTTATTTGAATTACTTATTCGTATTTCTCGCAGATGTGGACTGTTTCATTGACTTAATCAGGGTGGATTTCCAATGAAATCAAAGTCACCAAAACCATCCGCGGTGCAGGCGAAAATGATTCATGAAATGTTCCGACCGTCTGTAGTTATCCGCATATTCTTGATATTTCAGTGTCTGCATGAGTGTGCTTATCCTTTTAAAAGTATTCTGGACTAGATTTTTAACAGAAGAAGATTTAATCTAATTAACAATTAATTTTTAACTCGCATAAAAGAAAAAAGACACAGAAGAAAGACACAGACTGGATGAGTAACATAGTGTGCATGCCTTTTTGTTTAATTGTGCTTAAAATGACCTACTGAATGAGTTTACATGACATGCATATGTCTATATATATTCTACCACAATGTGAATCCTCGTTTATGATCATAGCTCCTCTTTTATTAAATTTAACATATAGCAAATAGTAAACATTCAAGGCGACCTCATCGTAACTGAGTGACACATCACTCACTCATTTTGATGCTGATTTTTCTCCTAGAATATCTGAATGATCTAAAAAAAAAAAAAGGCCTGATGTTTTTGTAACCCTTATAGCCAGGGTAGTGCAGGATTATTCTGATGTCAGGGATGCAGCTCAGTTTTGCTGTGCAGATGTTTGCTCTCTGCAAAGCTACCTGATAACACAGAGGCTGACAACAACTTATTAAATAAACCAGGACACTGAACAAGGACGACTGAAATCCATCTGCACGTGTTTTCTGTTTCAAATCGCAAGTAAAAATAGATATAAAGGCTTGTTTATTTTTCCTTGTTAGAGTTTACTGGAACATAATTTTGTTCCAGTAGGTGAGTGAGTGGAGATTTTATGTATAAAATGGCTGTTGATTGAGAAATTCAGTGTTATTATAACATCATAACCACCTTTATTGATTACATCTATTAATAAATGTGTCTTTCTTGTTCCCATGTTATGATTATTAAACAGCAAATGAAATTTGTTAACAGTATTACAGTACATGCACTCTAGGAAAACATGTTTACAGCACATAATATTAACTAAATGTACTGTATCCATAAGTTCCATGTTCCTCACAGTTAGTTAGCTCCATCTTTCCACCTCATTTAACTGTAAGGGGGATGACTCTTCCATATATCCATACATTTCTCTTTATATATTACTTCCTCTTGATGAGCCATCGTATTATTCATTCATGGGATATTTATATTTCTCTTGTTACACAAATGTGTTTGGATGACCTGCACCCACTTCAGGCCCATGACTCACCCATCTTGTACCTTGTTAATTCCTCCCTCTTTCTTCAGTCCCATTAACCAGCGCTGATCTTCATGGTGGATGAGCAGAATGGTCCTCCTTCTGCGAAGGTCAGAAAATGAACACCACTCTGTGTGACTCTGAAGCAACCATGTATCACCTGATGACAGACCACCAACTGAATGCCAGCTGCAACTACTCCTCGCCCACTTCCAACTGGACAGCAGGTGGCGGCGCCCTGCAGTTGCCCACATTCACCACAGCAGCCAAAGTCAGGGTGATCATCACCTGCATTCTCTGCGGCATATCAGCCTTTTGCAACCTGGCTGTGCTGTGGGCGGCGCACATCGATGGGAAGCGCAAATCCCACGTCAGGGTGCTCATAATCAACCTGACAGTGGCTGATCTGCTGGTGACCTTCATCGTGATGCCTGTGGATGCCGTGTGGAACATCACAGTCCAGTGGCTTGCTGGGGACTTTGCCTGCAGGCTACTGATGTTTCTTAAGCTGCAGGCGATGTACTCCTGCGCCTTTGTCACCGTGGTGATCAGTCTGGATAGGCAGTATGCCATCCTCAACCCTCTGGCCATTAATAAGGCAAGAAAGAGGAACAGAGTCATGCTGACTGTGGCGTGGGGCATGAGTGTTGCGCTGTCAGTCCCTCAGGTAAGGCCAGCTGACCATGTGTGCTAGTGGTCAACACTTATTTTCAATGGATTAAGTTAGAAACAGGTTTTCATTAAACATATCTGGTCCAAGGAGGACATGGACAATTTCTTTACTATAACATAAATCTTAGTTTTGGTTTGAGTTGCTAAATAAAAATTTTATGTTTCTATATGATTTATAATTTATGTCTATAAATAATCATTTCTTCAAAAACTGCCCTTTGTTTGAAAGAAATGTTGATCCCATTAGCCAGGAGAGTCTTGCCAACATGTTTAGTTAACATGAAAATGTACTGGCTATGTGGGAGGTTGTGTAGACGAGGATCAGTGTGAACAGATTTAACTTATTTAAAATTTGAATCCTCATCTCAGCTCATCTAAAACAGCGAGAGGATGACTGTAGCTATAGCTTTGTGGGTCATGAGACATGAGAGTTGCTTTAAGATGTCCACTTCAACAAATAAAAATCATGTAAGTTGGGTGTTTTCTTCTCCAGTTGATGAAGTCTGAACTACTTAAAAGGATTGTTTTGTGAAGTAATGAAGTAATCGCTTAAAGGATTATCACAAAAAAAAACAAAAAAAACAAAAACAAAAAAAAAAAACATGATGTTCTATCAGATGACTGAAAATGTCTTCCTCCTCAGATATTCCTTTTCCACAATGTGACCATCATCCATCCCGAGGACTTCACTCAGTGCACCACACGTGGAAGTTTCGCCACTCACTGGCATGAAACAGCCTACAACATGTTCACTTTTTCCTGCCTGTTCCTGCTGCCGCTGATCATCATGATCACCTGCTACACCAGGATCTTCTGTGAGATCTCCAAACGACTGAATAAGGACAACTGTGAGTTCAAATTGAGTGTGAAGTTCTCCGTTTACGTCAGTGATTTATATAACGTAATTACTGCTCCACAGTTTGAACCTTTTATTAGCAGACAAACAAATTGATAAAAGCCTGTGTTTGGTCTTTGGTTATTTAATGCTTTTTGTTCTTCAACCCACATACAGTAGACCCGTAGAGCTGAGGTGAAAAACATTAAAACATCGGAACATAATGTCAAACAGCAGTGGTTGAATTAGTGCATTAGCGATTAAATGTTTGGTTCACTCACATTAAACACAGAACATATATTTTGTTTTATCTAAGTTTGGAGATGTAGTCCTCTGAGATTCTACTTCCTCCCCAACACAATGGATATGACTCGTTACATCGAATGTATTGATATGGGCAGCATTGGAAAATACATTTTAAAAATTCAGTAATACCTTTATCCACTCCTGGTCAATCCGTACACTGTCTGTTGGTTGTTCTAGACTGAAATATCTCAACAACTATCTGATGGATTCCCGTGAAATTTATGTTCCCCAGAGGATGAATCCTACTGACTGGTGGCTTTTCCTCCAACACCACTACGGCATTTTTGGATTTTATTGATATGTCTTGACAACTAACGGATGAATTTCCATGAAATTTGGTACATATGGCGGTCAGAGGCCAAACTTTAACAACACTAACGATCCCAGATCTCAGATAATATAATTGATTTTTGACTAAATACTTACACAAATAATTCGTTTCAGCCTCAGCTGCATGTTTACTGTGAATTAAATGATAAATGGACTGTACTTATAGAACACTTTTCTAGTCTTCTGATCACTCAAGTCGCTTTTACATATCTCATTCACACATTCATGCACTGACGGCATTGGCTACCAAGGTGCCAACCGCTCATCAGTGTTTTTGGGAAACAATGATAAGCACACACACTGAGTGGACATGCAGACTGGAGGAGACTGGGAACAAATCACTGGTCATCTGATTAGTGAATGACCCACACTAGCTCCTGAGCGCACTGCAAAATTAGCAAATGTAATAGTGGACAAGGTAAATGTTTGATCTGCCAAACATCAGCGTGTTGGCATTGTTGTTGTGAGCATGTCAGCGGCTGATGTTAACATTTTGCTCAAAGCAGTACTGCTGTGGCTGGAGACTGTTTGTTAGCTGTTTAAAGAAAGAAACCTTAAAACCTGGCCCAATAAAACTATCTGCATTATGAGTTCACGTATTAAATAATAGATTTTATTGTATGTTTGCATTCAAGCTTCCTATAATGTATAGAACGTTTTTCTTTCTGTCATCTGTTCTTCTCCCAGTGCCCTCCAATGAAGTACATTTGCGTCGTTCGAAGAATAACATCCCTAGAGCTCGGATGAGAACTCTAAAAATGAGTATCGTGATTGTCTCGTCTTTCATTATCTGCTGGACTCCATACTACCTACTGGGCCTGTGGTACTGGTTCTTCCCTGATGACCTGGAGGGGAAGGTTTCCCACTCCCTGACGCACATCCTGTTCATCTTTGGGCTTGTCAACGCCTGCCTGGATCCAGTCATCTATGGCCTGTTCACCATTCACTTCCGAAAGGGGATCCGGAGGTATTGCAATTCCACCACGGTGTCCGACCTGGATAATAACACGGTTATAACTGGATCTTTCTCTTGCACTGCCAACTCTTTGCCACTGAAACGACATGTGAGCCCCGCTAGCCAGGAGATGTTCATCCTGTGCAGTGATAACTGCAGCAAAGCAGAGTCAGCGTCACAGAGAAGCAGCTTTTTAACAGCAGACATTGGCACAGAGACAGATCCAAATCAGTCCAGCCCCAAGAGCATCATATGAGGATGGGTGGAGGTTCCTTGACAGTTTTTACTACTTTGCATAATGTTGTAATAGTACTGTTGTATTTATTCAGTGTCTCTGATGTGTGGGGTTCTGTATTGTATCTTCACAAATCGTAACATGCTTCTGTGTAAAACACAGTGATGGCTGGTCAGAAAAAATATATAAGATATCCCTGAAGAGAGCAAGCTTCATAAAATAAACACACTGATTACACTACGCCAACACAATGGGCTCGTTACAAAGGAATGTTGCTTTGTAAATTGTAACTTGTGTTGTTTATCTTGAATTAAATGTATTCACTGTCAATTGCAGTGTCTATTGTGAATCAGTTGCTATTGGAAGCGTTGTCGATTTTCAGGTGAAATTACAAAGTCCTGTGGGAAAAGAAGAAAAAAAAAATCACACCTATAAGCATGTAATTTTGTTGCACAGCAATGCCTGGCAATTTCTGTGCAGATCTCTTATGCAAACACTCTTCTGTGTTTGTGGTGATGTGTAGCAGAAGGACCCCTGAGGGGACTACTGCCTATAATCGGCTATGACTCAGAGTCGAAATGGAAAGGCCATTTATAGCCCCTGAATTCTGACAAATTGATATGTGACAAAGAACTTCAAAATTATTCTCCGCTCTATGGAAAGAATATGTTTTTTTTCTTCTGTTGTTTGGAACAATGAATTACTGACACAGGTGGGTTCAGGTGAAGCAGCTGTATCATTTCATCCGGTCCTTCATAATTACAGGAACCTCAAAACGCAGACAAATGGATTGGCATAACATGTAATTTTAGAAGTTATTCTCTCAATAGAAATCTTAGCAACTTCCGCTTCTTCTATGTCTAAATAGAAAAACAGTTTGTGAAATATAGCTGCTGTATTTCATGTGGAAGATTATGTGGGTCACATTCTACTGCAGCTACAAGCCATAAAATTTTAAAACCAAGAGTCATTATCTTAATTGCCAGAATCATTCATCTTTCATTTCATCTTTTTCTGAATGTATTTACGTTTCCTGAATGTGATCAAGTTAAAAACCAACAGGACCGGGAGAATGGTCCTGATTTTAAAGCAACTTACTAAAGAACAATAACATAAGGAAAATAAACAGTATAAAATATCACAGTGGACAGGAACGCATGCCAAGCTTTCTGAAAAGACTCAATGAAGGATGAAACAATGTAGATAGATGTTTCTGCAGCTAGGCAACTGATCCAAAAAAGCTCTCAATGAAATAGATACCACACTGACACAAGAATTCACATTATTGTTCTGCCAACCAATCTAACCTCAAACAGACCAATCCGGTTTAATTATCCAGCTACACAGATGAACAAAGTCTTTGATAGATTACGATCTTCTGACTCCATCTCACCTATTTTCATCTAATTTGCTGTTGCCCCGGTGCTCAATAAATATGGACATTTAGTAGCTGATTATGCTCCATGAATCTGAATTTGTCAGTTTGCCACACATAAAACTACAACACTTAGCTACTGAAGTTGCCCACTAATCTCCATTGCTCTGTTTTTCTTTGTACATTTTGCTGCATTGACTTGAAGCCAATGGGTCAAATAATAATAATAAAAACTAGTAAAAGACTGTTAAGGTGCACAAGAAACTCTTCTTTTGTTACTACTTCAACCAAAACCGGACCTAAACTTCACATGCTAGAGAGTCAAAGGCCTTAAACGAACTAAAATAAGCATGTTTGTGTCTTCTGACATTTAAAACATGACACATGAAACATTGAACCCAAAGGCAACAATGCCAACAAAATGCCAACGTGCCCAATCCTAATCAGTCTGAATACACTCCTCCTTTTAAAATACATGTTAGAGATCACCTACCAGCACAACAGATATAAGAAATGTTGCAACAATGTCATAAATCTTTTGTACAGAAAGACAAATTCAGAATCTGTTGGTCCTAAAATAAATAAACTTTTGCTGTTGGTGTCAATGTATTCATAAAATAAATGGTACATAACTAGACTATTTTGATATTTATTAGGTATCAAAGGGAGGTACAGTGTATAATACACTTTTTAAACAGGGTTGTGTGTTTGCCCGTACACCAGGCAATATAACAGAAATCAATAAAGCAAACTTACAACAGTAAACACCAGTTACTGGATCGTATGCTACCCCAAACATCTGTGGTTTAGAGGAAAAGTATGCCTGTACATTTGTTTAAAAAAAAAAAGAGACACTAATTGCAGTAATTTCACATGAGACACACTACACCTGTGTGCAAATGAGCACTGTGGGTCATGGAGAATAGTGCAGTGAAGTTGGTGTAAATTAGAAGAAGCTTGAAAATGACATAAAGTGAAAAATGTACACAAGCACTATATATCCGATAAACATAAACACTACATACAGTACAGTACCTCTGTAAAAAAATTATTTCTTGCAGTTGTTCAGCTGACTGCAGCTCTTTTGTATTGCTCTGCTCTCTGCTGTACCATCACTGCAGTTTCCTGTAGCTGCTTCCAGGTCTCTGCTCTAGCTTTGTTCCTTTCATCCACAGACAGCGCTCTTCACATACAAACACAAGAAACACATGACAAGACACTACTTTAACTTTCATTCAGTGCTTTGTACACGAATAGGACACAACACATTCAGATTTATAGTGGCATTAATACACCAAGAAAATAACCTTTGCTGAACGGAGACATCACAGGTTTCCTTTAGAGTAGCACAGCTCAGTGTCTGTAATTGTCGTGGAGTGTATGGAAGTGAAAGGTACTGCTTGAAAATGTCAGATTCTACAAAATTGAACATGAAAAGCTGACTCTGGCTTCCTTCTTCAGAAGACGTACTGCAGCTGGTGTCCGGGTCACCTGCTGAGACAGGAAAGCCTTTAGTTGCAGCAGTTTATGTACATTTACATTTAGTCATTTAGCAGACACTTTTATCCAAAGCAACTTACGGAGAAGGGAACAATCAAGGTACAGTGTGATAAGAAGGCATTAGTGCAACAATAAGTGCTATGACAATTCTTAAAAGGGGTAGCTTTCTCATGTCCAGTTGTAGGTTGTGCTAGGAGAGAAGGTAATCTCTGAAGAGCTGGGTCTTCAGGAGCTTTTTAAAGGTAGAGAGGGACGCCCCTGCTCTGGTAGGAACTGGTAGTGCGAAAAAAGTTTGGATTGCCTTGTAACTTCTGCAACTGCTTCCGCAGCTTTTCTTCTTACATACCCATGTTAATATATGAATTTAGCGAATATCATACTCTTTGTCAATATTTTTCTTCTGAAGCTGACAAAAACAAAACAGATATTTGGCTTTGGGTTTACCTTTTATAAAGAGAGTTTGCTGTTTGGTGTTCAGAGCATAAACAGGGTTGCAAGGAGTCGCAATCAGATGAGTTGTAGGAGGAATCAGGAAGCACACAGTGGTTTGGTTGATGACATCCTGGAGGAACATATTTCCATTTCTTTGGACCATAAGTGTCTAGTTGAGAAAGGAAAAATAAGACAGCAGGATCCCAATAGTCAAAGCTTCTAATACTGTAAGTTCTGTAGAAATTCCCTTTATGTAAAAACCTTTAAATTGTTTACTTAAGTGTTTTTTACCAAGCTCTGCAGGAACGGCACTGATGTAATGACAGTTGGGAGGGCCCTGCTGTGTTTCGGCCTATTGGAAATGTAGGAAATAATGTATTGTATAAGGTATAATGTCTGATATACTATGAGTGCTTTTCATCTGGAAAAAGGTTAGATGCATACATTAAGTATTAAAACATATAAAACTCAGGTAACCTTTCAGCGACCTGCTTTGTGCAGGACTGTGTTCCTCGTCCTGTGGTAACTGTATGAATTGCTCCACTTTTACACACCATTAACAGATGGACTTTTGCTGTGGTCAAAGTCTGGAAATCATTAGCAGAAACAGGACTGAAATCCACAAACTGCATCCTGGAGAAGGCACTGTCTGCTGCTGACACTAAAACAACAGACAATGGAGACCCTGAGGGACAGAGAAGAAAATTAGAACATGCACTGCAAACCTCTGAAATGGCTGTTAGCTTGACACAGTGTTGTTGCAGCTTTTCACAAACTGATTCATCCTCATTATCACTAATCAGTGAAGTTCCTTTTAGGGAAATCCTAAATATATCTCCAAACTAACTGAGGCGATAAGCTCCAATTCACTGAATCCTGCTATGCGTACAGTAGTTGTGTGTATGTGTGTGTGTGTGTGTTTTGTTTTCTTTCACTCATTCTTTATTTCATCATGTTCTTACAATAATGACATCCTGTAAATTCTCCTAATGTTCTCTGTACAGGCAAGAATATTATGTTTGTTGATTATTTGATGTGTCTAAGTGTGGCTTTCTCTACACCATTACAATCAATTAACACCTCACCATAAGATTTGCTCACCAGATTGCCTATCCCAGACACACACCACACCATCATCGAGCCCGAGCGCTATGTAACGGGAGCATCTGCTAACAGCAGAGCAGAGGATTTCCTTTGCATGTGGCCACAACATATCTGGCATGGGTTCCACGTCTGCTTCAAAGAAGAGAAAGGTCATGACCCAAAACATATCACGCCTGATGTCCTCTCTAGTGCAAAGAAAAAAGAAGGCAGCACATTTTAAAGATGCGGTTGTGAACATCCAGCAGATTAATATCCCACCTGTTTTTTTCTTTGGTGCTCTTTGCAGCAAATACTGAAGAAGATTATGGCTGCCACTCCACCACACACAGACGACAACAGGCAATCCTGCAGAGAAAAGGTCAGAGATTAAAGATGACATTATTAGGAGCAAAACCTTATGTCATATGAGAGATAAAAGCCATAGGAATTAGTTATTCATTAAAGCACAAAGACCCTGTTTATGACGTATTATTTTAGAAACTGACAAATGTTTTTTAGTGGAATGCCCTTTGGAACTGTATTAGTGAACCAATTTAGATTCTTCTTTATCATAGAAAATTCACATATTCATCACTCAAATTTCAAATACTCCTTGGTTACAAACCTGGCTGAGACTTTGATTTGCTGTCACTAGGAAACTGACCACAAGGTGGAAGAAAATGGTGGGTGCAACATCTGGAAAAAAAATGTGACATGTAATGTATTTGAGACAGGAAGAGGGCTGAGCGTCTGCATTGCCACAATTTTTGGATAAGATGTGAGGATGGAGTCAGTGGGTCAACAACACAGCTGTCACAGCAGATCAGCTGTAAAATATTGATAGTATTTGTGTTAAATTTAACCTCGGGCTTTCATTTGTTTCCTTTGTTTTTCCTGCATCTGTGTCCAAAGATAGTTCCTCCTGTTGATGGGTGCTGCTAATGTCTTCGTCCAGAGCCAAACAGTGTGTTAAAAAGTCCATCATCTGCAAGACCTCAAGTGGACCATCCAATGCCGGCCCTGCAAAACAGCAAAAACAGGGTGAGATATTGACTCAGCTGTATTCTGCATGCTCATGCTTATTCTTTTACTTCTATTTGCAATAACAGCAAACAAACCGCAAACTACACCAACACACACACAGATCAGGGGTCTTGGTCTTTTTTTTCAGGCCAAGAACACTTTAGACTTGGAGCAGGGACCTCATCCTAAATATAGTATTTATTTTCATTGATCATATTTTTTTTTATTGTATTTTCAGACATATATTTCTTTTTAATAAAAAGTTTCAAAATATAACCAAACAATAGATTGGTGACCCGCCTTCAGTAAGTCTGAGGACCCCCTATTGGTCAATGACCCCTCGCCCTTTAAAGAAGCTCTAGATAAAATTAAAATTATACCTGCTGCAATTTTGGGTGGTTTGATTTTAATCAGCAGAGCAACCGGAGACCATTTCACACCCACATCTTCAGATGAGTTTGAGTCCTGATGAAGAGAGAAGGTTTTTCTCAAAATAAGTAAAAAGTTATTTTTATTAAGAACCTGTAATTCAATGACACGAGGAGTTCACTTGCAAAAACAGACAAACAGAATTCTTAAAATAAATAAACCAAGACCAGTTTGATTGATTTGATTTCTCCTGAGCACACAATAAAAAAATACCATCAGTGAAAATAAATTAGATATCTTGTCAAAACAAACTAACTCCTGTTTGATTGATATTCTTTGGACTGCTCCACAAGAAAAAAAAAAAAAAGATTTATGAAAATAAATAAAAAATGAACCCTTCAAAAAATCTGGCAGCATTTAAAATGGTATATGCTCTATTTAAGACTAGTTCCCATAAACCAGCGGACCAAAATGCTTCTCAGGCACGTCAGTAATAACAAAGAAGACATGGGAAATGTATTATTCTAAATATGTGCATGACGATAGGCACTTAAAAAGACCAGATGACTAGCAGATGGACTTTTAACCACATTTCAAGCTCAGTGCTCTTTCTCAGGCAGCATAAGCCTTATTGTGTTCTTTATGCCATTATGTGTATTTATACATTAAGCATTTTTTCAAGTGTCAACAACTCATCTTCATCTCTTTGTCTCCAATTAAAAAAACCCCAAATAAGCTCAGATTCAAATGGTAGTCAGATCAAATGTCACTGTTCAGTAAGACACCTAATGTAAGCCTAATTCACGATCATCTTCAAAGGAACGTACAATACCTGTTTTTGTGATAATGCCAAGTCTAACTCTTTCAGCCATGCTTCTGTGGGGAAGTGATAGATCTCGAGCCAAAGAGCACCATTACCTGACAGGAGGTGTGAAATCCATGATTAAATTAAGCTAAAATTACAAAGCTCAAACAGAAAGTGAAGTCTTTACTTACATCTGATTGATGCAGCTCCATAATCTCCCCCTGCAGATAATTCAAATGTCAAGCAAATGCTCCTTTTGTTGATATTTTCCTGATAATTGAAAAGACGTTATATTATGTTTCCTTTTCCTAAAAGGAATTAGACACCTATAAAACTATATCCTATTAATACGTGCATGACATTTTGCAAAACAGTTACAAAAAGGCAAACACAGCTTGATACGATAGTTCCTTTATCATGAACGCACATAAACACATTTTTGTCCTGTGGTGATTAAGAAATTACACAGACAATACGCACCATGATGTTTATAACACTGAGGAGGTGAATGCCTTCACAGTGATATGCAAAGACTCTGGCAACGCCTGCAGTGAAAGATGATAACAGCTTAGATCAATTCAACACTTTTTGTAAAACTACTATTTAACTTTTATTTCCTCTGATTCTTAGACATCATTGTCTCTGCTCAGTGCAGTAACAGTCCATGACTACGGGATCAGAGACATACTACCCACCCATATCATCAACAGTGGCAAGCAGATATCCCGTCTCAGCCATCCTGGTCATCTGAATAAGTGTAATTTCCAACCTGTCCTCGAGCCACTCTGCAGCACAGATCAGAGAAGATGCATCCCACACAGACAAGCCCTGCGAGTGACCCAAACTGAGGTACCTGCCATCGTCTGAGCACGTTAGACAGTTGGTACTCTCTGGAAGCTGACAGATAAGCTCACAGTTACAAATGAATGCCCACATTTTCTTTTGGAAAGCACTGACCTTTTATTTAATAACCAATTTATTGTCTTTGGAAAAATAGAAAGCATAAGTTGTGTGGCTGTAGAGTCTTTTGGACACATTATTTGGCTACGCAAATAATCTTGACTTGATCTGACATTAAATAATACATAGTTAGTTAGCAGTGTTTTGCCTGGTGGTTTGTCAAGTATTCTCTTTCATGAACTAATTTCTGTACCTGTGCTGCAGCGGACGGTTCCAACGTAGGTATTGTCTTTCTGGATGTCTCTGTATTGTAAGCTGTTTCCATTTCTAAGTCTGGGGTGCTTTTTCTGCTGTACATGGACATCCTGTGACCAAAACAATGCTCAATTTATAGAAAGTATCATTAAAAACGTCTAACCATGCAGACGTACTGTATGCGCAGTGGTGTGAGAAGGACTGAGATCTTAGTTTAAGTTCATGACAATACCCCATCATCAGGTAAAGGTCAACCATTCATAATCATACTCACACAAATGGACAGAAGTAGCTATTATCATCAAGATGCACTGAAAGTATTCAGAACAGAAGTACTCATCATACAGAACTGAGTAGGAAGCTCATTCAAACTACTTTATATATTGTATTTATTGTTCATTCATTGGTAGTTTGTGTTATTTGTGTTTATTTATGTTTGTGTTGTTAGTGCTGCTGCACCACAAAGTGATAACACAGATTACCTTAAACATGTTACATGTCAATGGCTGCTATGAAAAAGGTCCATTGGGGTGGTTTAATCTTTAACGATACATTATATTTGATCAGCTTAAGTGAAGCTGCAAAACTGCACAGAGCCAGTACTAGTTGTACATTAGTAACACTGCACATCTGTGACTATAGCTAACGTTACAGCGTACATATTACATGGTTTGTTAGGTGTCCGGGTCTGAGACAGCAAAACAGCTAAGCTAACAACAACAGGTAGCTTAAGGCACCTAGATGACACTAGCTCCAACATCCACAGTGAACAAGGAGAACGTAAAGGTGAATTCATAGCGGCCTTTGGTTAGCTGTGATATAAATAAATAATCATATAATAATACATTTCCCTGTCCAGCTGTCTTACCTTAGCGTGGACTAAGTGTTTCACGGTTGTCATGGCAACAGCGCCTCCATGGAGACGCAGTCTGTACGCGTGTGAGCACACACACACACACACACACACACACACACACACACACACACACACACACACACACCGTTAAAGTACTGTAAAGGTAAAGGTTTAAAATACAGCCGGACCGGTCAACAACTCCGTGCCAGTAATAATCAATCCTTCATTTGACGGCCACTCTCGAGAGGCAGCACGCTGTTCATTATTCCACCACGCCGTTTAAGTCGCTGCGGTCAGGCTGCTGTCACGGATAATAAACGGCTTTCGATATCCGCTCAAACACCGCCTGCTTAGGGACAATTTGAGGCTTTGTTTCTCAGCTTACAACCCTCAAAAACTCTCCAACTGGCACACTCTCTTTCTCTCCCTTTACGAAAAGCCCCGAGAAGCTCTAAATCTCATTCATTTTTAGTGGATCATCTCCAAAACAGCAAAAGAGACAGGAGACATTTGTCTCTTTATGAAAGGTTTATAACTAATGTTTGTAACTAATGTATTTTATTAGAGTTAATGAGTTCATTTACTGTATAGAACCATTAAAAGCCATTAATAAAAAAAAGCTTTTGGGATGTCAGACTGATAAAATCCCTCTGGCCTTTTCCCTTTATCCTTTTCATAAATAACTTATAACCATTGAGATTGTAGTTTGCTGCAATGTTAAACTGGACTGCATTATATGGAAAGATAAGTGTACCTAATGAAGTGGCTGATTGGTGTATAAGGCATTCATAAATTACTTCATTAAGTCATCATTTACAATATTCTTACTCACCTTTCACTTACAAAGCCTTTATAAATAGTGATTTATTAGAAAGTAGTGCTTCCCATCTTTGTTTACAATGTTTCATAATTGATGTTGTTTTGTGTCTATATCTGTATCTCGAGTTAGACACTTTCATCCGCCTGACAAAAATAATCAATAGCTAATGCATACAGACATCACAGTCCGGTGGATTTGATGATGACTGAACAGCTGGACAATGTGATCAAAGACAAAATGAATGATGATCAGTGAGGAATGCAAATTACCTGCACCGGATTTTCAGAGAGAAAGGCTCGTAACACAATCAAATCTCAAGGCAAAAATCACTTTGATGGTTTTATTCTTTTGAACTTTGCACAACTTGAAAAAAAGAGAAAGTATACATTTGTAAAACGTAGTTCATGGTGCATACTCTCTGACTCCTCTGTGACTAAGACGAGGCTTTTCTTCCCTCCAGCAGGTATGTAGTACACAAAATCGCCTACTGCGTTGTATACACTGGCGCCTTGTAAATAATCAACACCAGTCCAAAAACAAAACACCTCATGAACTTTTTATTGTAGCTTGTGATTAAGACTCGCACAGATAAATAAATTCCTTTAATGATTTTGTAAGAAATAGTCTGTCTTTAAGATCAGTGATTCTTTCATCAAACCTAACAACCCTCAGATAATTATGGTTTCCATCAAACTCAATAACCCACTTATAATTATAGTCTTTAATCAAGCACTCGACACCATTCCATTCCGTCCTGAAACCTTCTCACAATTGCCACCCACTACCTGAAAATGATTGACTACTGTTATTAACAATGGCTCTCTTTTGTGCTTGAAATATCACAAAAAAATCACTGAAGACAATCATCCAATCAAACTGCTCCGTGTCCTCAGAGCAGAGTCAGATGGGATGTCAATAGGAAAATCAGCTGCAGTATAAACCAAAGCGATATTCCTAATGATAAATACCTGACCGTATATCTCTCAATGAAGATTATGAGAAAGAAAGTACCAGAAGGATTACAAAAGCAAGTGATGACTAAGCTATGCCATCATAGCCAATCAAAACTGTGCACTAAACATCTTTTTTTAAAATTACATTATGAAACATTTCCTCCAGAAAGTAATATTCAAAAAGGTGTGAGAAAGCCACAGTTGGCGTTCATTTGAACAGTAAAACGTCTAAGACAGGTTTAAATGTAATAGCTAGCAGTAATATAAGGCAGAAAACAGATGTGTGTGGATGATGACTCCTTGTCGATATTGGCAGTTTGAGGGTTTTGTCCTATAAAAGTGTAATCTTAAGGCTTCTACGTCATTGACTGCGTGATAACATTCAGTACAAAAACTGCAACCACGGTGAACAAGTACAATCTGGAGTGGAAATTTTACTCCTTCTAGCCCCTTGCGTCTTTTTGTTTAAACTTGGTTTGTGCAAAATCTAAATGGGCACTGATTGTTAACTGGAAACTGAAGGATATAAAACCCTGCAGGCTAAGTTTTTAAAATACCCACGTACCACAACTGGTTATGAAGCGTACACTTTTTACCGATATGGCTCCATATTTCCCTGAAGACCAAATATCTAAGACTAATTCTGGATTCATTAAGTGTCCACTACAAAGTCTAGTGTCATCTCCCATTTTGTAAATTCTCAATTGACTCACTTTAACCAACAATGTGAATAGAAAATGTAATGTACCAACTAATGCTTTGTGTACATTAATTTCCGAGGGCCTTTTTGTTCTCATGTCAGCGTTAATATTTAGAGGACTTTGGGGCAGATTTAACACAGTCACTTTCCACAACTCCTGTCAGACAAAATATACAACACTAACCTTTGATCTACTCACAACCTCTCCCACCTTGCTCCCCCAGCTGCTTGGATACAAACACTTTGATATAACAAGACCTGACGCTTCGAGCTGGGGAGACCAACAACACAGAGAGTGGAGGAAGGCGGCTTAAAATAAATACATCAGTAGTTCTAAACAAAAGAAAACAAAAACAAAAAAAAAAAAAGAAAAGAAAGAAAGACACGTTTTTTCCAGTGGGTTAAAATACTTGAAACTAGACGTGGTGCCTTATTAACAATGTCAGTAACAGCTTTAGGGAGGAGAATGGTTTTTCTCCTCACCAAATTATTGCAACAGCCATAAAAGCCAAAGCATTTTGGTCCCTTTACTAGTCATTCAAAAGAAAGGGGTGTGCCAAATAAATACTTTAAAGACAAGTGCATTTCTGAGACAGCATATACGTCGATGTATTGTTACATGTCATTCTTTGTCCTGTGAGTTTTGACGTTTCCCCTTTTTTTCCCTCATTGGATTCAGCTGCTTTCAAAATGTTTTGTTAAAAATCTCATTTCTATGTTTCCATCTTAATGCAGCATCTGCTTTAAAACTCGTCTTGCTTGAAGATAAATGCCTGAAACATTAAGGGAAACTGAACTGGGAATAAGTGGAGTTATCTCACCCCATTTGCATAATAAGACATGAAGGCTAAATCTGAGATCAAATGACTTGAAATATTTGCATTTTTTTTGCAAGGGGCTGCTTCAATCATTTATCACGGATGAGATAACTTTGATGTGAAATTGAAAAGTACACTTTTTTTTTTTTTCACGCTGCATATTGAACTTCATAAAAAGGGAAACTTGCCCGGAGCACGGTTTGACTTTACAAGTGTCAAAAACTAAGTGAATAAGTTAAAGTCACATTTGCTACCTTTTACAAAATGGCATACACTGACACTGGTCTTCACAAGGCTGGCAAAAACTATGAGGGAAACTGTTTTTGCCTTTGCCTTGGACTTTTCACCAAGACATCTCTTTTAAAAAATGAAAACTTTAAAACAAATTTACAAATACCAGAGAGAAATCTGATTTTGATTTATATCATAGGTGGTCACAGCATCTTCCGTGGTCCCAACAGAAGCAGTCCTTGTTCTTCCAAAACCTCTTAGAATCACTCTCAATAAAAAACGCTTATTCTGACACCTATGTTATTGATCCAAAGACAGAGGTCCCATATCATAAAAACTCTGATAAGAAGAGCCGATGCTATGAAGAGGCCTGAGAGACGTCATAGTCTATGATGAGCTGTTTGATGTAGGACAGTTTCTCGTGAAGATATTCGCAGCGTTTCTTCTCTTCCCGGTAGCCTGGAAACTTCTGTGGAGGGAGGGAGAAAGCCTTTGAATAAGAGGATTTCCACACTTCTTCTTACAAAAGGTTATTCTCTTTTCCACAACCAAAAGATAAACAGTTTGCCCTCAGCCAAGAGATGGATAATACATGCAGACGAGAAATATGTGTACTGATGCGTGGTGGAAATAAATGGAGAAAAGTGCAGGATTTTTTGCAAATTTTAATGTTTAATGACAATGTCTACATATCCTTACACGCTAGTCTCCTTTCAGAGGCATTTTAAATACAGCATGCTGCTGACTTTTTAGTAGCTTCCTGCTCTTCTTAGCACTTTTTCTGATCCATTTCTATCACCACAAAATTTAATAATCAAAAGGCCATACAGTCATGGGTTATTGAGTTATATAATCGTTATTAATTTAGTTAATTGCCCTCTTTTATCTCTGGTTACTTTAATTTCCTTTAATCTCTTGCAAGTCCTTCTAGTGCAACTTGAGTTATATTAAAGTCCAGTTACACTCGTGCTGAGAGCGGAGCTGTGTCAGGGTCCAGTTGTACCGTGCACACAACATTTTTAACCTGCAAAGTTTCTGCTTAAATAAAACACGGGTCTCTTAATATGTTAGATGTGACATGGACAACAAAATAATTTAACCAACAAAACATTTGACTTACCTTTCGATACTTGCTGTATTTTTCTAGTATTTGGTCTTCCATTATCTAAAGGATGTAAAACACAAACGATTAAACTCTAAATATTGATTAAGCTGCATAAAACAACACTTTAGCATGCATTGTAATTAAGCAATGTGTGCAATGTATCAGGTCAGACATCAGATTTCTATATATATATATATATATATATATATATTTATACACGTGTGTACCTTATATTCTCTTGTGCCGGGGGACAAGCTTTTGATCTTAGATCCTAGCTGAACAAACATGTGGGTTATGGTGGCGATGCGAGAGTGGAGGTCTTTGTATTCGTCATACTCTGCACAGAAATCCGCCTGGTACCTCTGACGTTGCTCCAAATTCATGATGGCGCCATACGTGCTACAAGGAGAAGCACAGACACACTTGGTGTGTTAATGATGTTCTACAGGCTAACATCACAGGCAGCACAATCTAATTTTATCCTTAGGTCTTCTTTTCATGTACTACCCTCTTTTCGACACAAGATGACAGCATAAGGCTGCATTGTCCTGCTGATGCGATACAGGGTGCCCCCCCTCCCCCCATTCATCACCATGGGATTGGATTGGAATTTTTTTACTATTTCACTATTTCAGTAGAACAAAATATGTTTTTTTTTTTAAACAATGAAAATACATTTAACATATTTTAACAGTCAATATGTTCAACAGAAACCATACCAATTGATACCACATGAAACAACCACAATATGATTTAAAGACACACTCACAGCACATAATCCGGCTTCTCCTCAGAGGCCACAGCATTTGTGATGTCAGGATCTGGAGTAAAAACAGCAGATAAAAGGAGTTCAGTCAGTACATTAATCTACACTTGTCATCGTCTGAATGTTTTTTCCAACGTGTTTTTGTTTTGTATATGTGCTTGCCCGCCTGAGTGCAGACTAGCTAAGAGCTTGTGGGTATCAGGAGACATGTCAGCTTAGAGACCTAAAGCACGGCTCAAGATGTTGTTGAGTCAATCAGCCACATAACACACTGAGGACTCAAGAGAGTGAGCTTAAGGGAGCAAACACAGACATGCTTATGAGATAACACTGTATAAATGCATCAGTGGGCTGTTGGACAATCGGTTGATCGGAGAGACCTCACGTCAGCACAAAGTTTGGGTGGTCAACTTGTTTGGTCAAACTTATTTTGTATGCAACTGATGAGGAGAGACAACAGTGTTTTGGAGATGGGCCCGCTGCCATATAACGGACATAAGAAGAACAAGAAACACTGTGCTATTTTCAGTAGAAGAAACAAGATATAGCTACATTAAAAAGGGCCTTACTGTCAAGTTTGTCTGTTTTCTGCTTGAGATCAGGACTTGTCTCCAACCATTCGCTGCCCTTGTTGTCTTTTAACCTCTCCCGCTCCTTGTCTTTGTGCTTTTTAGATTTCTTCTTCCTGTGCTGGCTGTTGGCGAGCTGCTGGTGAGCACAGTCACCCTGCGGTGGCTGGTGGCTGCTTACTTTGGGTTCTTGTTCTCTGCTCTCTGAAACGGGTGTGTCAGAGGTACTAGACAGTTTGTGCATTAAAGGAAAGCCACTGTGCCCCCCTGGTAAGCCATTTCGGTTACTTGTCTGTTGAAACTCAGTCTTTGTGTGGAAACTAGGGCTGAAGGTAGGAGTTGCAACTTCATGTCCTTTATTGTTCAAGAGTCCGTTTGTTGTGGGCTGCTGTTGCAACCTCTGGTCCACAAGTCTTTGCCTCTTAACAGCTAGCCTTTCCGGTGAGTCAAAAGGCACAGAGCGTTTCTGTGAAATGAAGAAGAAAAAGAGAAAAATCACTCCTTACAACTTTGATCCTACATTATTATTTTATTGGAGAACCACAGAAACAATCAGCAAACTGTCAAACTACGGACAAAATCCTAATTACACTAATTTACATACTATAAACAGAACACACAGCTTAATAAAGTAGCTCCACGTTCAAAACAGATGTTCAAAGTTAAATGAAAAACAATGGGGCTATTTACCACTGCAGGATTCTTCACTGTGCTGTGATGTAGTGTTGCATCCTCTGAAATCTTCGGCATCGACACATTTGCTTGAAGATTCCTGGACTGGTGGCTGACATGCGGCTGCAACTTCCTGTTAAACAGGCGGAAAGATCAAGGCAATTTGCAGATGAGACAAAAAACATTACCACTGAAACTACTTCTTACTGGCGTCACTGCAAATGTATGTGGATTTAGAGGAGGACTAATACAGAATGGGTGCAGTGTGATAAAGCAGACAGAGGGTGTTGATTAGCATCTGCATAAAGATGTGTGTGACTGAGAGAAGAAGATGTGGAGGAGAGAGAAAACGACGACCTGGAGCCTGCCTTGAGTTGGTAGAATAAAGTTTTCAGCAACAAACTGTTATAAAAATTAGGATTATACCGGGGTTCAGATGTTTTAATTAATATAATGTGTGTCTGTCCTGTCTTTTGCATGTCTTGTGCACTTCCCTTATTTGGTCTGTGTTTTGCTGAGGCTGGCAGGGAGAGATAATTATAAATTAATAGTACAAGGACAGGAGAGACAGGTTAGGGAAGTATCATTTGGATAAGGAATGTCATTACTGAGCAGAGAACCAAAAAAGGACGTTATGATATTATCTGTATCAGTGGGGAGTTGTCCGAGACGGCCCATAAAAAAAATGTATGAGAACCAACTGTTAGAGCTCCACAGGGAGCCTTTTTCTCCCCTTTTGTGCGTTGCACTGATAAACCCTCCTTCTTGTTCAAGAATAATAAATTTAACTTAAACTTTGATACCTTGAATCCAGTCTTCCTTATTCAAGGGTCTTTCTTAAAAAAAAAAAAAATCCCAAAGCAACACCAAAAAACATGTTGGACGTATTAAAAAGCGAGGAGCCATTTGTGTGAACAGCCCAGGTCACAGAGTAATAGGCTGTATCGTGAGATTTAATGATCAGTTTGTTCTAACAGCAGAGATGGCTCTTAGTGTGGCGTATGCCTCTGACCCACCTAGCCAGCAGCCTGCTGATCAGCTGCCTCTCCTCCTCGCTGTAGCCTGGCCAGTCCCTCTGCACGTATTTGTAGAAGTCATCCCTCAGCAGGTAGCTGTTGTCTTTGGGATTCACTTTTGCCACCTAAAATATAATACCATACCACATGATATCACTTCAAACGTCTGAATTAATTCACAGCTGAGCACACAGCTTAACTTTTATTTGAATGAAGGTTGACAGCTTCTTGTTTTTTTACCCCCATTGTGGCACAATGATAGATTATTACTTGCCAAATCTGCATGGGCCAGTATACATTTTGAAGGTCCAGGTATTTTCAACAAAAAATATTCAAAATGCTATCAAATCAAAATGTTATTTTGCACTATAATGAATCATTTTCTTGATTTCATGGATGATAAAATCTTTTAAAAATATATTCAGCTTTTATTTTGCCAAGCATCACATTTACTCAAGTTCCAAACTGATAAACTGACCACCGTAATTATAGAAATTATCATTATGAAGTAATAACCAAATCCAACAGTAACGCTGTCAGTCACTGCAGTCCTGGTTGTGCAGAAAGTGGCACATTCATAGTCTTGAAAATTTCTCTTTCTGCAGAGTCTCAGGCTTTAACCTCCCCTCTAATCTCGTCAGACTGCCTTTCTCGGAGGACATCTATCTTTCTGGGGGCCTCCTGACAGAGTGACCCGCCCTACTGCAAACACAATCTCTGCAGAGACAATTACAGCATCGACCTAATTACACACACGCACGCACGGACACAAAAACCTCATGCATGCACACACATCAACAACCACAAGCACGCACACACACACACACACACACACACACACACAGACAGTACAAACATCATTTAGGAATTACTCAAAAATGTATACAGGAAAGTCACATAAAGTAAACGTTTCTAAATTAGATAACCAGTTCAATTAAAGCACAGCTGGCCCCTGTTTTCTTTCAGTACATGATTATAGGTTTGCTAGCTGGAACATTAATCTCTACGTTTCAGCTCCTGGGACACATATGCTTTAAAATCACCTTACTCAACCCTGCCAAAATGCAGCTTTTTCTTAGTTTGATGTTTTAAATGCAGACAGTAGTGTGAAGTATGACTAGTTGCTTCTATTTTAAGCATAAATGTAGTTCTATGCATCGTCCTCGAGAACTTTAAAGCAATGATTTGTTTTTATTTTGGTGTTAAATGCATTTTACAATGTGTTAATTGCTAACTGCACTATTGTACTGTTTGTATATGTCACTGTTGGGTTTTCACACTCACCAGAGAGAAAAGTGTGTATATGTGTGTGTGTGTGTGTGTGTGTGTGTGTGTGTGTGTGTGTGTGTGTGTGTGTGCTCGGACACAAAAGGACACAGTCAAGCAACACAACCGCAGTGTTTACTTAAGATCTGTACAAGAGTGTTTGTTAAGTTAGATAAATGTACAAGAGCTATATGTGCAAACCATTTGTTTTTTGTCATTATGTGTTGAGTGTGCATACACACACACACACACACACACACACACACACACACACACACACACAGACACACACACAGACATTATTTCTGCGTACCTCCTCCAGTATGGCACCCAGCTCGGCCTTGTCCTTGGGGCCAGCTCTTTCTCTTTCCAGCCACAGCAGCAGCTCTGGTTTCCTGTAGGGTTTGAGGGCTAGCAGGTGGATAATGCGCTCCCTCAAGGGCTTCTGGGTCGGCGTGGCCATGCCACCGTTCCTCCGGTTGTTGACTGCAGTAGACTGCTTATGGAAACCGTTGTCTGATGAAGACAGAGGAGCTGGCCTCTTGTGAAACTTGACACATTTACCTGAAGGCACAAAAAAAGATTTAAGTGATCTCTTCTCATACGGTGTATTGTTGTATTTGTTTCCCCACAAAGCTGGTAAAAAAGACACTTTGTGAACATACAAATTGTATAAAATATTTGTTGCTATGTATTTTTACCTATGTTTCAGTGAGTCAAAAGAAATCTAATCTTAGGAATTTACTGACATTTGGAGAGACTTAATCTCAAGGCAAGGAAAATCTGCAACAGGAACTCAGTCAAATGTGTCATGCAAGTGAGTTAAAAAGAGCCAGATTATACAACTCTCAGCACTGCTTTTATCACAGCCCTGCTTTTACCTGCTCAACATGTGTTCGTACTCTCTGCACTGCCTCTCGACAATTATTTGAAACAATTATCATTAAAATATCTTCTGCTGACCTTTACCTCTAGATCACATGTACACGCAGGCCTGGCCTGCAGCTATTTGTCTTTGGATGTAAACAGCCCATTGATCATTGCTTACATCTCTGCTGCAGACAGATGGGGCATGTTAGAGCAGAGAAAGCCATCTCTCTGCGCTAATCCCATTACAGGTTAATCTGTGCTTTGAAGGTCAGAGTGGGGCAGGAGGTACAGGAAAAGAAGGCTTTCCTTTCAACCACAAAAGTAATGTCCTGGCAAGTGATAATAAGTCTATGCGTTATCATTACTCTACTAGGAGCCATTAATCATCATCATAATAATGAAGAGGATTATGTAACAATTATGGTGTGGGACATATGGAGTGTCAGATGCGTGCTGAATAGGTTTTGGCATGCCTTATAATGTGCACTGTGTTCATGAGCACCTCCCGAGGCTGAACGGAGAACGCAGAGTACAGTTATTAGATATTTCCCTACGGGTGTATATGTTGCTAAGTCATCTTCACCTGAAGACCTGATGTTACACAATCCGCACAGTCTAAATTTGGTCTGAACCACCCAGAGTTTCAACCCCCCTGGAGCTGCAGCACTGACACAGGGGTCTAAAATCATGCCAAGGAACAATATTGCATAACCGTGGCAAAGGTTGGCGAAGAGAAAAAAGAAGAAAGAAGAAAAGGAGGTAGCTCAGCGGTTCATGTCTCCTCTCATATGATTAATATTTTGTAAGGTATGCTGGATGATTAAGATCTGAGAATACACACACTCAACTTTGGCCAGCGTTGTTAGAAATTCGTTGGAAAAAAAAAAAAAGTGTCAAAATACAAATGTTGTTGCAGCAACAATTTCATCTGTGATTGTATGATTTCCTGTTCTTTGGCAAAACTCAAGGTTTTGTTTTGCTTTTTTAAATCAAAAGATTATGATACATTTATGAGACATTTCCATACAAGCTTGTGAAGGAAAATTACGTTTTTTTCCTGAAACAAACAAAAACATTAGTTACAGCTACATGAAGCTAATATTTTATCTTTGTAAGGCAAGTTAAAGAGATAAAAGACATCTAAGCTTTTCAGTGAACAGAAAGAACCTGGCTTTGAAACTTTGAATTGGCCTTAAAGAGAGATGCAGCTGACTTTAACCAACACCAAACTTCCATTTGGCCAAAACTCTTTTCAAAGCCAAATGTGACAGGGGACGGAGTAACAAAGCAGCATCCAAAAGCCAAAAATATGGTACAAAATAATAAATATAAGAGATGAGGTCTAGCATTTAATCTTATTTGTATAACCAAAAATTCGGCCTGCACATCTGGTTTCATTACACATCAAAATAGGAAAATATCTGGCCTTCAGCTTAAAGCTGTGAACACAGCCATGTTTTCTCTAGTGAAGCAAATATTCCTATTACTTTTATAGGTGCTATTATATTTCTATTTTTGTTTTTATATGCCATCGTTGTATCCAATTTGTTGATCCGTCTCCAAGCTTAAAGCTGTTCGGCCTCTCCCCTTGAAAATCTGCACATGTATCATCCCCTGATCCTCTGGTTATGCTTCACAGACACCTTGAGTCTATTCTTACTTGGATGTGTGGCTCCAGGTTTGATCTCAATGGCGGAACGGCTCCAGCTGTCCTTCTCCACCTGAGACATCCTTTCACGGGTCATCTGGTAGGAGTCATCGGTGGCACACACTGTGATCTTGTCCTGGATGATGCCTTGACCTTCCAGCTGCTCACGGCCGTCACTGCAAAACAAAAACACAGAGCCATTGGACCGTGGGGCTTTCTGTAGGCTGTACAGTCAACACTGTAAAAGACACAGGCCTATAAGGTAACTTAGAGCAGCATACCAACATTGACTCCATGCAGCATAAAGTGGCTTTGTGGTGGGAGCTGGCTAAGACAGGTCTATGGTTAGTGTATGGTATGTCACAGGCTAGATATAGCTCTGCAGCCCGCTACATGTGAGAAAGCCAGATATCCTGGTTCAAAGCAGGATAGAGCCTGTGGAAAACCACCAGGATTAGCCTGGCTCCAGCCAGCACACTTGAAAAACAAGGATCATTTTGGACAAAAGTAAAAAAAAAAAAAAAAATGAATACATGAACCTGGGCTGCATTAATGCTGTACATAAATCAAGGATTTACTGTGATGCCAAATTCAGCTTTTTCATATTTAAAAAAAGAGAAGAAAGAAGGAGCCATTTCCCTCGATCCCATTTTCATTTTCACAACACAATTACATACGTGGCCAGAGATCATTTCGCCTCTTTATCCTCCAAATATCAAAACAAATGCAGGGGGCAGAGAGCAGGATTTTGCCCTCACGCTGTTACGCTGTTTCTCTTGGCTTCTGCAGCTGACTGGAACCAGAATGAGTTTCAGTTCAGACCACAGTTAGCCATCTGGCAGCAGGAGGCAGCAACAGAGCATAACCTTGAGTTTCCAAGCATATCCGCTCCATAAACAAGGAATCACAGGTCTCAGTAATGAGAGGGTCAGCCCAGAAATATACAGGAAATTACAATTGCCTCATCCTGTGTACAGCAAGCAGTGAGCGGTCTCTGGTGATGCCCACACAGACGTGGGCAAACTGAGAGGTGAAAGACTGATGAACTATGAAGATGACAAAAGTGACTCGAATCGTGTGAGGTCGCATGTGCCACAACCAGCAGATAGATTAAAAAATTGGATCTACAATTGCTATGATTGATTAAGCAGATTAAACTTCACTTAATTAATTTTTTTTTGCAATAAATATTGGCCCAAATCATTTGCCAATTCATGTGAAAGAAAAAAAGATTTCATGATTTTTTTTATTCTTTTCCCTGGACTTGAGACAGAATCTTGAGTCAGGAAAAAAATAGAGAGTTTGGTGTAAATTTGTTAAAAGAAATAAATCAAATAGTACTTGAATTTCTCTTTGCAGCAGGGGTATATCCTGTGCCAAAAGTTTCATACCATACCTTGAAACATATTGATGGATGCAGTCGAAGCTGGCTTGAGGTTGGTCTTTGCTATCGCTGGATAAGTAGAAGGAGAAGACGCGAAGAGCAGAAGGTGACTCTGGTGTGGGAGCTGGGATCTTGATGTACTGTGCAGAAAAACAAAAGAAAAGGTTACATTTTTTAATTAAAATCGTGCATACAAGCATAAGCCGTACGCTTATGATGACTGGCAAATTGTTGCATAAACCCACAAACAACATGCCAAAGTTAAATGCACCCACATATTCATGTGCAGTCACTCGTATGCCAGGTTTTCATATCTGTTCTTAAAATACTTTTGCCTGTATAAATAGGTTATGAGTACAAGAGAATGGTTGATTGTTTCACAGGCCTTGTATCAGCCAGTTGTTTTGACTTGTCAATGTTTTCATTAGGCCTCTTGAGTTCATGCATCTTTTGTTATCTTTCAGAATGTCATCTTATTGTAGGGAAAAGCAATTATCTACTCAGCAAAATTTCAGAGACACACTCTGAGGCCAAATGCATTGGAGCCAAGAACACAGGGCCATCCAACGTCAAGGTCTTTGCAATCCACATAAATCAATAAAGTTTCTTTTTCTTTTTCATAACTGAGCAGCACATCTCAAAGACAAGACCAAAAGAACAGTTCATCCTATCGTAACGCTAAAAGTATTAAAGTGTAATAGCAGTTCCTGGAGGCTGCGTGGAACAAACGGCACACTGACAACTTCTGACATGTTTACAACAACACTTATACATATAACTTGGAATTTGTTTTGCTGGTTTATCCTCTTGGGAGCATGAATGTACTCAAGAAATGTAACCGCTGTTAAGACCGTTGAGATACCTTGAGTACTGAGTTAACATTTGTGCCATCTAATGATGAAGTTTACAAAAACTAAAAAGGATCCATCCTCTGGGGAGCATGAATGTGTGATGTGGATTTCAAGGCAATCAGAGAATAAGATTTAGGGGTGTCTAGGGCGGAACGTTTGGGGAAAGTTTGATCAGATAGTAGCACAAGAGAAAAAGCAAACTTTATTAAGATTGACAGCTTGCTGTGGACTAACGTATTGGACGTCCAAACACACCAACTGACCTACCAGCATTTACCATTCTTTATTGTTCTACTCACTGCTATTTGTACTGCTTGTACCAATACCATTAGAAAGCTACAGGACCACCATATCTCTCATGCTAACATGCCCACATAGGCTTTCTCATGTTAATCCCTGGACATTCAGGCTAGAGTCTGCATGGATGTAAATGGTGAATACAAGTCGTTTAAAAGTTTTAACATAAAAAAAAAAAAAAAATCCCTCTCGTTTGTTCATTAAGGACAAGCACTATCTGATTAGAGTGACAGGCACATGAGTCTTCGTCAGAGCACAGAAAGAAAAGTACATGCATGACCTGATCATTATCACTGGGGAAGATCTTGGAGAGAATGACTGAACATGTGCAGAACTTTGTTTAGGATGAATGAGCTGTGGAGAGATATTCCACTGAAATCGAATTTTAACGGCAGATACGCCTTTAAAGAAGGATTAGGAAACACTAACGGCAATCCAGAACTTGCACGTCTCGTTTCAGAGCATCTCGGTGCAGTGCACTCGCATGTGTAAATACTATGAGTAACACACACACACACACACACACACAGAAAGGATCTAGAGTGAGACTTTGTGCCGCTCTGTAACTTTAAATAAATCTCCTTGGGTAAACAGTGTTTTTAAGAGTCCGCTCCACTGAGGCGTCCATGAGATCTCCTGGCAGACTCAGTGGAGCGCACCAGAGCCAAGGCTGCAACCTCCGGGGCAGACAAATGCACACACGAGACATATAATAACAGATCAGAAGAAATGAGGATCAGAAAAACGTCAGAATCTTCGCTGATTTGACCACTGAAAAAGATGTAATTGCACGTTTCTGAAATAATTCTGAAATACTTCATTTCTTCGCTCGCATCTTCATTTAGCTTTATGGGAAATTTGCATTACGGCAGCACTGAGTTTAGGAGACATGGAAGAGAGAGAAATAGATACAGGACCTCTCTGCATACTCCTCATAAAAATACATTGGTTTACACTTATTTACAAAATTCTTCTTGGATACTCACCCCCCCTATTTAAGTGAGTTATTAAAGCCAATATTGGTGGCCAAGTACAATATGCGGTCTTCTCATATCAGAGTTAAAACCCCTAAATCCAATATATCCCTTGGTCTGTACTCGTTCCAGTCAGCTGCGGCTAATTGTTGGAATTTTTTTTACAGAAGAGTCTAAAACTGGATACATTTATCTCAATCACTTCTAACTTTTAAGTGCACTTATGAAGTTTAAATGATACTTGTAAATGTTTTACTTCTGTCTGAAGTGTCTTCTGGCACATCACTGTAAAGAAAAATTCGTTCTTAATGTCTTGAATGGTAAAATAAAAGTTACATAAAATAAGAAAATAAAGGGAGACACGCTAGTCAGGAGCTACGGACACAGTCATCACAAGTCTTTTTCGCGGCCTCTTAATTGCAGCAGGGAGGGCACCACTTTCACAGCAATCCCATTCTTCACGCTGTAGGTATCTTTTTTGGGCCGAGAAAGCAGCTTTGAGCGATAAGTTATCGCTGGGGGATTTCCTCTGCTTTCTCCTGTTGTGTCCTTCTGCTCCCACATGGCTCTGGTTTTCTTTTTCAAAGCCACTCAGTCAACCATGTCCAGTTTCTGCTCAGATGTTCCTACCTGTATGTGTACTGACAGTGGCATCCACAAAAGCTACAGTGGCTGGGCAGTTTTCACATGGATTTACCGTATACAGTTCAGAGTGTTTGAATATTTTACACTGATATCACAGGATGTTTTTTTCCACCCTAGTCATTTAAACTGCACTGGCACCTGGCTGCTGGATATTATGTTTATATGGACAAGAAGCATGGCAAAACCTTGTCTTGTTATCTATGAAACGGATGCATCACGATGAAAACTTTTGAGAGAAGTGTCAGAAAGTGACAGAGGAAAAGCTGAGTGGTGAAGTGAAGTCAGCATGGCAGTATATATGTATATATGTAGTGCAGGTTACAGTTTGTACATTACAGTTATCCAGTTCCTGGAATAGCATTGCTCTGACGATCAGCTCCACCTACGTTGAGCTTCTTTTGCTTATGGATGGCCGGCATACTATCTGAAACCATAAGCTGGAGTGGTATTATGCCACTGTTGTTTGTTTCAGTTTAAAAAGGCAAAGGTGGTGTAATGTTGGGCTTTTTTTTTTTTTTTTTACAGCGCTATAATATTTCACATGCTTCAATGTTTTCTAAAGCTTTTTTTGTTGGTGTCCCACTGTCGCACAGTGTGCGCAATGATTTCATGGTCAACCAAATTCACAGTTGATTAAAAAGAAAAAAATCCCTGAATGTTTACCTTCACATTGTGAGAAATCAGTAAAAACGGTTTGCCACTTTTTTAAATTCAATTTCTGCTTATGAAGGAAATGTACACTAAACGTGAGGATGAATGTTTCCAACGGCCGAGAACTTCTGAACAAACATTTCAATGAACGCCCACATTCAGCAGGCTGTCCTGTTGCTTCTTTTAAAGTCACTTCAGGTGTATTGACGTAAGCATGCAACAAACCAACACAGACGTTGGCTCTATTCTCTTATCAGCCCGCTGCACATGTCTATACATGCAGCCTTTTCACCAGAAGAATTCATACAAACTATATACAGCTGAGCTCCAATAGCACTGAGAGATAAAGGCCAGCTTGCATGTAACATGTTTGACAGAACTTGTGCTCGTCTAGTCTCGGATTATATAATGTTTGCCTGTGTGTAGCCTTACAACGATACACGTTTATAGCCTCTAAACTTATGCTGGATATTGTTTGTAAGAGACGGAGGTCAGAAAACATGTTGTGAGAGCTCAGCAAACAGATTATTTCTCACCATGAGACGGTTTTGTTAACATTTCTCAAGATGACACATGTACTTAATGACCACTTAGCCACATCCATTAACTAAATAATAATAAAGTTTAAACCCTTGTTATTTCAACAACCGGTGTGGTGATACAAATAAAGATGGTGATATGTATACAAATGTCACAGTGTAACTCCTTTCACATCCTCGTCAGTCTGAGCCATCTTAAACCTACAAACCTGTTCAAGCAATCTCCCTCCTCCTCCTCCTCTGACGACGATTGTGAAACTTTGAATTCATTGTGAAACCAGAGAAACAGCTGGTAGCCAAAGCATCATAAACCTAGACCTTCAAAGTTCAGCTGCAGACTGAGGTTTGAGTTCTACATAAAAGCACATTTTTGATCCATTAAATGTGATTATCGTACTCTATGAGCATCTTTTTTCTGCATTCTGTCCTGTGAAATAAAAACAATATCAACTAATATCGGTGGATAAAATTGGCCTACTAAAAGTCGATAACTGGTCTGGCTCTACTGATGATCAATTAATCCTTTATGGTTGCTCAAATAACTACATGTAATGTGAAACGTGATGCTTGTAGTTAACATCTAAAGTGGGATGGTTAACATACCTATTAAACATCAGCATGTTAGCACTGTGAACTTGTGCCCTGAAGTGCACCCTTACAGAGCTGCTGGTGGTTCAGTGTCAGTCTAATCTGATCTAATCAATGTTTTGTTTTCAGCCAAAAAGGTCTAGACAGCCATAGTACACTAACCAGCACACAGACACACAAACAAAATTGTGCAACATTTACTAACTAAAGAGAGATGGTGGACACTACGACAGCTAAACTTGAATGCAAATCTAACTTGTATTTGTTGGGTGAACTCGAGCACGACCCCAAATGAAAGCTAATGTTGCTTGATGGATACAGGTCACTAAAAGGTTTGTTAATGTTGTGTTCGGGTTTTAGTTATTTATAAAGCATAATGTCAAACATTCACTCATTCCAGCCACTCACATTTGAGAATTCATTGCCTCTTTTTAGTTTTGTTATTTTAAATTGAATATCTCTGGTTTTTGGACTGCTGGTCAGACAAAACAACCTGATATGAAGAGGTCAAATTTCAAATTTCATATTTCACTTCATGTCAATAATAATAATAATAATAATAATAACGTTAGTTTGAGTCATCATTGGTTGCATCTCTAATTCCCATAACAAAACAACACAGCATATCATGAAGGGGAACACGGCTAAGGTCCATTTGGCTGTTGTAGCCTATGGAGATAGTTGAAATTTAAATGTAAGAACTCAACAGACACATTGAGCTATAGGGTACTGGCTTGTTTAAATCTAACCTTGGAGGAGCCACCCGATAGACGACATGTCCTTCTAACTCTTTGCCATTCCCTCTCTCTCTCACAATTTTTTCTGTCAATCTTCAGCAGCTACTATCTAATAAAGGCTTTAAAAGCCTGGAAGGTAATCTGTGAAAAAACAAACAAACAAAAAAAACATAACCTTGAAGTTTACACTATCTGAAAGTTGTTTTTTTTGGCAGCCTTAGTTTTTATCAGTGCTGGAAAAAAAACCTTTTTGGAAAATGCCTGAAAAGCTGCAGAAGAAAAACACTTCTAGGTCAAAATTAAATGATCTTTGATACAAAGCCTGTGCCACTCAGTCGGTGACTAGATCATCAGGGCACGTTTCCTCCAATCTTCCTGCACTGTAACAACAATTAATAATTTATGGACTCGGGTTGAGCTGGGTGCTGTCACAGGATTCCACCTATTGCAAATGCCCAGTCATGCAGTGCACCCAGGAGCCCACACTGGCATTTATCCTGTGATGGTTGCTCGTATGACCTCCATGGGCAGACTTCTAGACCCCCGCTGTGCAAACTACAACAAGCACTCTCGTTCCCAGCCGCTGGAGCTCACACCAAAGCCCTACGCATTCTCCTGAGAGGCACACATGGCAATTCAAAGCCAAAGAGCCACTCCTTACAAAAGGACATGGCACTTAAAGAATTCAACTGACCATGAATAATGAAATATTTATTGTCTTCCTTTCAAGTAAAATATTCAGGCAATCTGTGGGTTGCTTCTGATCTTGAATGAAGCAAAACTTGAGCAACAAAAAAAAGCATAAATAGTTACCAAGGTTGTTGAATAGGCTTGCTAGCAAGGGTCCATGTTTGAAAAATTAATGTAATAAAAATAGCCCTACACTTGGGAGTGACTTATGACCTCATTAATGCTCAGTGACCCCCAGAGGCCAAAAGGCAAAAAGGTGAACCTGAAAGGAGCTTGAATCCAACAAGTGTTTCATTATATAATTTGTTCTATTAACCCAAACGATGGCTCCTGATGCCTGCTAACTTCACATATTCACCGCTGGACAAGCCAGTTTTATCCCTGAACCTGCCTATCACTCTCCACCTTCTTGTTCTGATTAATGCAGCTAAGACAGTCTGGGTTGTTCTGTCTTTTTAATAATTCCTCTTATATCAAGCCTTCTTTATTATTATTTTTTAACTCTGCTATACTGTCAGCCAGCTTGTCTTTTTCCTTTGTCTCCTTGAATCTCTCTTGAAGGCTTTGACTCTTGGCGTATGCCTGTGTGTCCATCTGTTTTCTCCATCCGCGAGCTTCACTTCACAACACTTTTTAGCTTCAATAAAGTCGTTCCCGTTCATCGGACAGACTTCTTTCAAGTGTGAGAATTTCTCTCTTAAGCCTTATTTTATATGCAGATGTTGGTGGCGCGCACGCACACACACACACACACACACACACACACAAACAAAAAATCAAGCAAATCACATCGCAGTAATCAAGGTGTCATTTGTCCCAAACAAACAGGAGTAACCAAGCTTACAGGGGAGACATGTCCATCAATCAAACACAGTCAGTCCTGTGAAGAGACCTAATTAAGTGAGAACACCTGTGAATGTGCACCACTTTAAACAGCATCCACGGAGGCAAACACAAACAGAATCATACTGCCATCAAAAAAGAGCTCCTGTACAGTTGACCGTCATTTCTCTTTATACCGACTGTGAACTAGACCCTCCCTCCAATTCACACACGCATTGACTTAGCACACACATCCATTCCCTTACGCCTCAAACATTTTTGGTCATGATCTCTGGCTATATTCATTGGGTTTAAAAAACAAAACAAAACAAAACAAAAAACTTTTCACCGACCTGCTTACGTAAGAGAAGACAGCAGCAGTAGCAGTTTAAAGTTTAGTGACCCGTCACTCTCAGTTCCTGAGGGTTTTCAGCTGAATGGCACCGAAACCAGAAATACAAGTAAGCACAATGATATCTGTGATTGCGTGTGTTTACACTTAATTCTGCACCCGCATGTTTGCATGTGGGTGTGCATCTGTGTCCTTGTAAATGCATTTAAATTTTGTTAACTCTTTCTCTTGCCAATCTCCCTAACCATCACACAACCATCTGAATGTAATGCAAATTTTAACTGAAGCTCGGTTGGCGTTATTAATGAAGGCGGAGCCTCACTCTGAACTCTTATACATCTATATATCTTCTGACCAGTTTTTAATTCATTGTTTTTCTTTTTTATTATTCTATTATTTGGTTATCATTGTTTTATGGACACACAAGTTTGCTGAGTCAACCTTTGACCTTAGGAAATGACTTTCCTTGGTTTGTTTTCACGACTACTCCACTGATCTGCATCAGATTTGAAACTTTCATCTAATGCTTGCCAAGTAACACCAGAAAACAAACACAAAAAAAAATCAGCAGCTGAAGTTTTGACACAATAAAAGTCATGACTGTCAGTATATGTGGCGACACACACGTCTTAACGGGTCACTCTGAACTGTCATAAATGTCTCGACGCGTCAAAGTCGCAGGACGGGAGAGGCTCATTTCCCTCGCTTTATCAAACTATAAAGTTGATTGAACAAAAACTGTGAGAGACTGCTGTTGGTGCACAGGGCTTATGTTTCCTGCTAGCTTTTGGTTGAATGTGGGGTCTGGGTGTAGATCTCATGCAGGCTATTGTTTCCACATCCTCTGCAGCCTGAGTAATGGCCTTCTGAAAACAGGCTGTCTTTTGTTCTGGCCTCCTCGGCTCCAGAGTGGGATGCCATGGCACTGCTTCCCCTTTCTGGTTGATAGGAGGAGAGGGAGGAGGAGGAGGAGGAGGAGGAGGGAGTGAAACCTGTCGCCACCACCGCTGACTGTTATCAGCAGGAGGCAAGTCACTCTGGGCAGAGTGCTAATGCAAACTCTGTATGTGTGTGTATGTGTGTCTGTATTAATCCAGTGTGAGCAGAGAAAGGCTCAGCTCCAACTCCTCTCACTTACTGCCACTCATAAGGCTGAAGAGATAGGAAAGGCCAAAGTCTAACTATCAGCCAAACATCTCCGCCACAGACTTAGAGACACACACGCACTTAAGTCAGCCAGCCAGCCACCACCCTCGTCCTCACCACACTTCAGTAAACACTACTTCTCATCATCTCATCGCAAACAAAAGAGCCGAATCGTTCCCAGGGCCACAAGTTGACACATGCCATTTAAGACGAGTCCCCTCCACAATGGAGGACAGCGATACAAAACACAATGTGTGTCTGTGTATCTGGCTGAGTGGAAGAACAAGAGACGGTGGGGAGAGGTACATACAAAGACGGAGAGTAGACATTTTGCGTGTTCTTGCATGTGGTTATGATCCTTCAGTCAGTCAGTCAATGGTTGGAGCTGTGAGACGTCTTCTCTAGCGAAGCTCCGCATGCTGGCAGTGGGTGATTAATGTGGTTGCCTTGAGTGGGAGACAGTGCATGTAATCAGGCCCCAGCCTGTAATCACCTTCTTCTCCTTTTCATTTGCAATCACAGAGGGACAGTGCTGCTGCCAGAGCTGTGAGCTCCAGTATTGGTGGAGAGGAGGTTGGGTATTAAGGAGGAGGGAGTATAGGAAGGGTGCTGTGCCACAAGCATCCCCCGAGGATTTCCCCCTCCAATGCCAAGAACGATACGTCTCTGGCAGGTGCCTGAGGGCCAAACTGTCAACTTCAACAAATTGTGGGTCACTGTCTCCGACAAAAGCCCCTCCTTCTACCCCTCCAAGCTAGGTGGGATCTTCTACAGAACATTATGTTTCCACACATGCAGGGCCATACCATGACACACGTGTGTGTGTGTGTGTGTGTGTGTGTGTGTGTGTGTGTGTGTGTGTGTGTGTGTTGGGGGGTGGGGGGTGGGGGTGGAGACAAGCAGCCTTTTATGCCTCATTACCTTATGGTGTGGATTTTCACATGAGGGAATTAGACAGGACACGTTCCTCGGCGAGCCAAGATGTGCTCCATATCTCCAAGCTGCTTAATCGGACAGAGAGCACATTTTTCCGCTGCTGCTGCTGGATCTCAGAGGGCTGCTTGTCTTCATCTCACACACACACATTCGCTAAATAAATATGTAATCTGGTCGGTGCACAAGATTTTCATTCTTGGCTTTTTAGGGGAGGGGGAGTAGCAAGCTATAACCTCCAGTGTTTAAAACATAATTCCCCAACAATCTCCCCTTTGTAGGCACAGAAAACAACACACGTGTGTTGACAGACAGGTGACAAAACATACAGAAGATATACTGAGATGCAGTGAAAGCTCTTTTGCAAAGTGAAAGTATGGTCACATACTTAATTGCCCTACATTTTCCCCCATGTGCGCTTAAGTACCTTTTAATTTTACGTTTCAAGATGATTTATGCAGAAATTTAGAGTGCATTTTCTGAGTGGAGTCATTTAGATAATCGGCCAGTTTACAGTCTACTGGCATGGAAGTAACATCTAGTAAAATCTCCAAGTCTAGACTTGGTTGCGCATGGTTATATAACTAAATTGTTTATGATAGAAGATGTTTACAGTGTTCTCCATTTGAGTCCCCACTCCATTAGGGCCACAGCAGGTAGGTTTCCATCAGGTTGGGCAAAAAGAAACCCTCAGGGCAGGCCACAACACATCTGGACCGACTGTACGCAATTCATTTTGGGTGATCCAAAGAGAGTGACAACACACAGGCTGCATTCCCCCACTCATTGTTATTCAAATCAGAGGAGACAACACACAATCAGAGGGGGACTCTGGGGATCTTAGTAGAGTATAGTCAGCCAAAACACACACACTCACAGACAAAAAAGCCTGCAACCAAACAGACAGATATACATAGAAAAGCAAGTAATAGAAAAGCAAAGGCGGACCAACCAAACAAACACACACACCACACACACAGACACACACACACACAGACCTCAGGGGATCCACTCTGGTCCTGCCAGGATAAAGACTGCTGCACAATGGGCAGAGGGGGCAGGACAGGAAAAAAAGGGAGGTGGGACATGAATAAATCACGCCTTTAGGCCACACAGGACACAGCATAAACACACACACACACATAAAAAAAAAAAAAAAAAAAACAACCACCCACACCCACCCAAAGAGCAAACAAATGCAAATATTTAACACACAAAAACACATGCATATTTGCACCGTAAGCAGTAAATCACTCACACACCACTTCAGCATACAAGGTGTGTTCTCACGCTTTCATTAAACACGCAGAGAGAAAAAGTAGAACTTCAACCTGGGAACGGGAACAAGGAAATTAGCAGGCCAGAGTTCGTGTCATCTGCCTGAAGCTATTACTGCAGCAAAAGTGTGCCAGCGTTACACACACACACACACTCACGCATATGAAAACACACATTCATGAATGTCTGAGTCAGGCAGACATGGAAAGCTAATGCAAACTGAAGTCATGATGCTTCACGCTGTAATCAAGAGCATTACAGCTCCTGTAATTACCTCTAAACATTCATCTGGCTAATAACTTTAGCTCTCAGTGGCACATACAGGGAGGGGTGTGAAAGTCTCTGCAATCCCTTGGCCATCACAATAACAGCAGAGGTCCAAAGATGGACTGTGATGGTGTATTTAACACAGTACTCTGCTACATTAAGTCTTAAATCTACCGTATAATCAATGCAATATAAAATCTGTTTCATTTCCTTCCTTTTATTTTAACAAGTGGCTTTTCCCTCTTTGCACGGGGTACAGTACAAAGCCAGTAAACTGCCTATTCTAAGAAAACTAGATGGATCTATTTACAGTAGTTTCCTCAGATAAAATGTGCCTGAGTCCAACCATGAAGCTACGTTTTATGGCTAACTACTTCACGGCACAAACTCAGTCACACAGCTTAGTGTGTGAGCTGTGAAGCTGTGGATTGGATTTGCAGCTTTTCTTCGAATTTAATACCACACATATTCCTGTTAATGCCTTGTGCCACTGTTGGGAGTTGCAGTTGAGACAAAAACAGAGCCAGATAATAAAAAATCCAGCAGCTGACCACCTGACCCCTAACCTCCAACGCTTGACCCCAGGCAGGAGAAAACGGCTTCTTGTGCCGACTCTGGAGTATCGAGACAGGAAAACAATTTGGAAACTTTACAGAAACTGCTAGTAAAGACAGGCAGGAAGGGAAAAAAATTAATATGACAGCCTTCAATCCCTCAAAGGAAAGAAAAAAAGACGGAGATGAAGCTTTTTTTCTGCTCCAAATGCAACACTATTTCTTTTAAAATGTACCATCAGCTTAAGTAGGAGCAACACACACTCCAACAACGTGCACACTTACAGGTTCCATCCAGTCTGTTAACCACAAGCCCCCTTACAAAACTCACCACCACTCAGCTCATCCTGTCACGGCAGGAAGGGGGTTTTAACTCTTTCCAAGCAGTCCGTGCAATTAGACTGAAAACTAAAGTATTCCCCAAGGACACAGCTGCTCCAGACTTTAGTCATAACACACACGGTTCAGGCTACATTTCTCAGATTATGGTTCAGCTACAAGAGCAGCAAGAGTTTCACTGACGTATTAGTGTCTAAGTGTATTACATACAGTGAGTACACACCCACACATATCTTGCATTAAGTGTATTTATGGTGTGCGAGGCTAATCTCTCCTCATTTGACTTATGATAACTCCTCTCCCCCACTGCTGAGGGTGTGTGTGTGCGCACTTCTCCCTCCCAGCCTCCATCCCTCCCCTCTAGTCCTTTTCCCAGCGCCGCTCGCTGACCTAACAAAGCCTCTCCACAGTCACCAGCCTGACCCAGTAACCTGCATGCCTCCTATCTGCTGGAGACGACCAGCTAAGCTCCCATCTGAGCCGCAGCACGGCTGGGACGTGAGTCAACAGCAATGTGCGATGAACAAAAGCTTCTCTGTAGTTGGAGAAGAAGTTACTTGGCGTACGTTCTTGCTTTAAAAAAGGAAGAAAAAAAAAAACACAGATATCTTTCCTGCTTAATAAAACCACTGTTTTGTCACTGCATAAGTTGGTCCATCCTTTTAAGCAACTGAGCTAAAGCCTTGTGTGTGTTTTTTTTATTTTAAAAAACACACAAGGGCTTTAAATTTGCAACTTCAGCACCTTCTTCTTTTTTTTTTTTTTTTTTATTATTTGATTAGACTCACAGAAAGACTTAGCGTGACTTACCCCTTGGTTTCCATTGAAACAAATCGATGGCTCGCTTGGTAAAGATCCCTGAGGTGAGAGAAAGACAGAAAGAATAAAATAGACATTTATTACACATTTACACATACAACAGAGAGCTCTTTAATCCAAATGAGTCCAGCAAACATGCTGCAGTGTGTTTACATGTTAAGTTAAAGACACATCAGTAATGCTTGTGTGCTGTTAACGGCCCCCACTGCAGCTAATTATGAGACAAACTGGTCTACTTTTCAATTAGATAACTAGGCAGACTGCCACTCAGCTTTACTTTAAAGCACAAGGAAGGTTTCCCAGCAAACAGCTGACGGGCTCGTCTTTCCCGACAATCACAGGGTTCAGCCCTGGTATGCTATGCAGCCATGAAGCCAAGAGATGCAGGAGTAACGCACTTAGAAAGTAACTGTAGACTAGTTTGACCGACTCTCATTTATTTAAATGAGTTATCTATGATACACAAACACACACTATATGTTATTTAAAAAAAAAAATATAATGAGCTACAAAGAATATTTTTAAATAGCAGGACAGTGATTTAACAAAGCGCACCGGTATTTAAAAAATAAAAAGCTCAGGCGACAACTTTGACAATTCATCTCCAGACACACACACACACACACACACACGTACGAGAAGTGGGTACCTTGAGGTTTTGGTAAGCCTCCAGCGCTCTGATAGCCGTGTCCGTGAGCTTGACATGGTACAGCGTCCTGTTGGAGCTGTTTTTGTTATTTTTTCCACAGGAGAGCCCATAGTGGTGCTCCTGGCTGAGCGAAGCCATCGCTGGCTTTTCTCTCTGCCCCGCAATTAAAGCTGCTTTCCTCTCTCAGCTCAACACTCTCCCTGCTACGTCACGGCACAGGCGGAGCCACGCTGACAACAACACCGCGAGCTGAAGCCTGTGAAGAGCACACACTGTGTGTCTCTACATGACGTTTACTCTGATTACTACGAGAGCCTGTGATTCTCTCATGCCTTTATCTTCTTGACATTTGTTTCTTGGTTTGTTCAAAAGATATTTTATTTTATAGGATATACAGCCGGCCACTTGCACATAAATTCTACCTTTAGGAAGCTTATAGTGTTTCACTTTTTGTTGACGCTGTCAGAGAGGTATTATGTTTTCTACTGAGGTTGTAGTTTGAACTGACTCCCGGAGATTCTGTCATTGTCATTTCTGACTCCATTTGCACTACCTATGCTAAATGCTATGACTGTTGTGACTATCATTTGTCTACAGCCCAATTTAATTGTACATGTTTTCTAAAGTCCATATTTGTATATATATATATATATATATATATATATATATATATATATATATATATATATATATATATATTTTATTATTCTGTTTTGGTGTTATTTAAATTAACAACAGGTACACGGGCAACAATGAGACAACCCCCAAAACAGGAATGGTTTTACAGGTAGAGGCCACTGACATTTTTTCCCTCCTCATCTTTTCTGACCAATTTCTCATTAGTACTACTGGTAGCATGGTGCAGTACCTGGACCCTACAGAGGTTGCACAGGTAGTCCAACTCCTCCAGGGTGGGACATCAATATGGGCCGTTGCCAGAAGGTTTGCTGTGTCTCCCAGCACAGTCTCAAGAGCATGGAGGAGATTCCAGGAGACGGTCAGTTAATCTAGGAGACATAGACAGGGTTGTAGACAGTCCTTAACCCATCTGCAGGACCAGTATCTGCTCCTTTGTGCAAGGAGGAACAGGATAAGCAC
This sequence comes from Protonibea diacanthus, assembly GCA_028641955.1. Classification (NCBI taxonomy): domain Eukaryota; kingdom Metazoa; phylum Chordata; class Actinopteri; family Sciaenidae; genus Protonibea; species Protonibea diacanthus. The sequence continues at coordinate 13,425,025 of CM053976.1, read as the reverse complement.
TGCCAGAGCCCTACAAAATGACCAGCAGGAGGCCTTTGGTGTGAATGTCTCTGACCAAACAATTAGAAACAGACTTCATTAGTGTCGCCTGAGGGCCCGACGTCCTGTAGTGGACCCTGTGCTCACTCCCCGGCACCATGAAGCTCAACTGGCATTTGCCACAGAACACCAGAATTGGCAGGTCCTTGCCACTGGCTCCCTGTGATTTCACAGATGAGAGCAGGTTCAACCTGAGCACATGTGATAGACGTGAACGGGTCTGGAGATGCCGTGGAGAACGTTATGCTGCCTGCAACATCATTCAGCATGACCATTTGGTGGTGGGTCAGTGATGGTCTGGGGAGGCATATCCCTGGAAGGACGCACAGACCTCTACAGGTTAGACAACAGCACCCTGACTGTTATTAGGTACCAGAATGAAATCCTTGGAACAATTGTCAGACCCTACGCTGGTGCAGTGGGTCCTGGGTTCCTCCTGGTGCATGACAATGCCCAGCCTCATGTGGTGAGAGCATTCAGGCATGTCCTGGAGGATGAAGGAATTGATACCATTGACTGGCCCCTATGTTCAACTGACCTAAATCCAATAGAACCTATCTATCTATCTAGCTGCTCCCACTAAGGTTTCAATAATAAACACAAGTATAATCATTACCTCTCTGGATCACATTAGATTGATATAAAACAAAATGATCATGTGTAATGTGAGAAGGCTCACTCATTATGACAATACCCACCGATGATTGTCACCCTCTGTGGCGTGTTTTAGCATCTTTCAGCTCATTGTTTTGGTTTTACAGTCATAACTGGTTACTCTACATGCCCAACACCAAACAGCAGACACACACAATTAGTAACAAGCTGGTGGATATAGTGGAGCATTTAGCTGCTAAAAAAAAACAGTATTACTCTTAGTGTAGAGCATGGCAGCAGTAACAGCAATGGTGTCAATTAGTTTACATTATGTAAAAACAGTGATACATCAAAAAAAATGTGGAAAGTCTAGAAGAGCCATGTGATTAAAGTTTTATCCTTATTCAAGTTAGTGAAAGGAAGTTAGTGGCTCAGCCAAAGCATATGCGGAACATCCAAGTAATTAAATGCTGGGAAATCAATTTTTTTGGCTTCATGCACCACTGAGGAGCTTCAAAAAGAATGAATTGAGCCCCGCCTCCATTTTCGGGAAGTCATTCTCAGTGAGTCCGTCCTGGGCAACCCATGACACACATTTCAGATTAAACTGTAAAACTAGGCAGTACTGATCAAATATGTATCAAGATTCGGTTATTGCATTGCTTATTTCTTGCCTCAAATATTTTTATATATAATATATTTTATTGTACCATTTTGCTGTATACGAGAAAGTTTGAGACAATGCAGACAGCCACATTTTCCTCTGTGAAAATGGAGTCAAAACCAGTTTGCAGTACGTCAACCATTTCTGGTTCCAAAAAACAAACAAACAAAAAAACAAGATGGCAACGCTAGCTTTATTTTGTGTGGTTCATACGGAGCCACTTTGTTTCCCATTATGTTGGTTATTAATGACCTAGAAATTAGATGACCACACCTTTATGTGACAATGGGTAAGTCCTACTGACCCATTTTGGGTGAGCCAAATATGTAAAATTAGTCATACGCGTCATTGTTAATAACACTGTGTGTTTTTTCTTTGCTGGACGGGCTGCTTTAGAAAAAAACTGCTTATAGTAGAGTATATCTCAAGGTACCACTGTCACTGGTCAAATGAATCTCCTTGTGCAAAATCTGAAAAATATCCAGATTACAATGCATGTATTTGCAAGCGTGGTGAGAAATGGGTCATCTCATTGTGCAAACATTCAACCATGTCAGGAAAAACCTAACCTAACAAGCTGATCAACATTTTTTAATTTAGCAGTGGATGTTAAATGTGCCAACGATAATACATTTAATAAACACATTTAGTGTTCGTGCATTATTAACAATCATTATTTTTCTAATTAGTTTAACAAGACTAGGCAAGGCTTGTTTTTCCAGTCCGCAAACATTGCCTGTTAGTGACTCTAGTTTATTTTTAGACACAGTGGAAGTTTTTTTTTTTTTTTTTTTTACATAAAATAAACATAAAGAACATTATTTATCACAATGTATTGTTAACAAAAATAATAATTATTGGAAGTTTCTTGGTAGTTTTAAGGGTGTTCAGTTCATCAAATTCTTTTACGCTGTTAGGCCACACCTTGTAAAAACATCACAAAATGCTGGTTTTCAGTTAAAACAAAGACCCTGTTAACACCCAGTAATAACTGTGTTAGAAGTTATAACAGAGTTTTCTAATTGCCCTGTAGTGATCTCCAAATGTCCAAAGGTCAAAGTCAAAGGTTACATTAATTACGTCATTACCAGCCAGGAAGTGCGCTCTGAATGTATATTTGTGTAAACTGCTTCATCACAAGACACTCAACAAGCAATGAATGCATTGTCTGTCTTACTGCACATATTTTACTGTAGTCTTATGGGTTGCAGCCATGTCATAGTATGATCATAGTTATCTAAATAATTCAATCAGATTTAAATTATGTGACTATTTGAATAACTCAAAATTTCATCTTTTGAAATCAAATTTCTACTTCTCTGGTGAATGTCATGAGTTCACTCAAAAAGAAATGAAAACAGGAAACAAGTGATGATCACAATGTGGGTCAGTTCGCAAGTAATCCTTGACAGGTAAGATGCTAATCTTCTGTTAATGGGCTTAAATTATTGACATTTTTGACACTCTGTCCAACTTTCCTTTTTCTTGTTGTTTGAGGCCCAACAGTGATCCAACAGCTGAAGCAGATATACTGAAGCCACTGCTGTGTAAATCTGTCGTGTCTGACTTGTTAAATTTATGTGTCTCTCAGCCACGAAAACATGACTAAGCTGAATGACGGCAGATCTAAGCAACTTAAGTGTTTGCATAACTGAGAGAAAGCACACAAGTGATGGTGGAGGCTGGCAAAGCAGATGAGTCTGACAAGTAAGCCTATTTAGTTAAATTGCTAAGCTACTCCCTGAATGAAAGTACATAACAGGGCGGGGGGAGGGGGCACCCGAGGTCAACAGAGAACAGGTGGTGCTGAATCTTCACGTCCTGCACTTCCATGAATCTGAGATTTAGAAAAACCCCTGAACCTCTCTGATCACCACATAACTCAAAAATCAAACAAACCTTGTATTATAAATAAATATATGAAAATTCAGCTCTGGTGACGACTACATACTGTGTAAAAGTACTTGAAACCAGCAGTGCGGTCCCCCACTCACTGAAGCATGTAGGTTTGAAGCCGCTCTTTCAACAACCAAGCAGTTGGAGATTAACCGATTTCAGCCCCTCCCTCGTCTTTACCTGGCTCGTCTGTCTCATCCACTCATTGTCTGTGGTTTGCCATCTGCTGCATGGGAAACTACTAATGCACACCGACCCCCTGGGAGTGACGTTTAACACCTGAGGTCAATGACTCTGAGGACACCTGCGACTGGTAAAAAGCAGTTTGTTCACACTGTGCTATTGTCCTTCACGTCTCTTATATCTTTAATGCTGAGCGCCTGTGTGTTTAGAAACAACTCAAAGTTGAATAATGCAGATTAAAACACAGCCTCATGGCGATAACATGATGGAAAATACAATATGTCCATACATGAGTACTGAAAGATACCAGATGTTCAATAAAAATGTGGAGAACTCCCAACACATATTGCCTGCATTAGGTTATGTATGTGAATGATGAAACACCTTAAAGAGCATACAAAGTTTCACAACATACAGAGCCATCTTCAATGTAGTCGGTGTACAGCCACCTATTGTTACTCAGAATGTTGAGGCTACTGTTAATGTAGTTGGTTAATTAATTTGGGGCTGTAGTTTTGAACTGAAAACATATTTTTAGTTTTATCACTGAATCTTATCCCAAAGAGAGGAATGAGGTATTGCTCTGAAGGAGTTCCTGTTGAGGTTTAGTCACTTTAGGGGTGTAGTAAGCTGTACGATTGTGCTCTTTGTTGAATCAGTCAAATCATTCTGACTCTAGTCAAAGAGCTGCACTCCATGTTTTGCTTTCAACCTATCTCAGTGTGTCCCGGTCAGATCTGCTGTCTGTCTTTGATACTGCTAGTATGAGTAGTCAGAGACTGAAATTCTCAAATGTTTTCTACCACCTTGAATGTCCAGAATATAAGGCACTCTTTTAAATGAGTACTGCACTTCTACAACACAACATTACTTCTGCTTCTACTTTTACAACATTGTCAGACTCACAGTTGGCAGTTGTTTTTTTTTAAACGATAAACCTTGATGCTGCAGAACCAGAGAAACTGTCTTGAATCAGATGTGTTATACTGGAATCGGCCTTGAGTACTAGTGTCAAGCAAAGATGAAGAGCGGGCTGCAAAGTTCACTTCTTTGTTATTTTCATTCTCAGACTTGTAGTCTTCAACCCAGACCAAGGCTGACTCATGGGACATCACTCGAGGCGATTAATCAGACTTCCCTCCAGAGACACAAAAGCCTTTAACAGCCCTTAACATATATAGTAGACGTCTGCTCCCTGAGACCTGTAAACAGACTTTGATGTATAAAATCAGAGTTCCCTTTTAAAGTTCCACTGTGTAAGGTTTATGGAGCTCTATTTACAGAATATGGCAGAAATGGAAGAGATATGCACAAGAGTGTTAAGTTAAAGTCTAAAGTTTAACTTACTACTGTAACACATCTGCAGCTCTTAATCTTTAGCACGTCTCCTCCATTATGATCGATGTACATTTACTTTCTGTTGCATGTTTGAACTCCAACACAGGTGGCAGACAATTTGTCAAGTCTTTGAAGTTGTTTGGGACACAGTAAATGTAACATGTGTGTGAATATATGATGTAACAAAGTTATATATAATTAGAAGGCCCGCAAAGCCTGATCAGCATTTCCTATTAACAGACATTCAAGAGGATCTCCAACTAAAATAAATATGCAGTTCCCATCAATGTCTGCCAAAATGAAAATGAAAAATCATAATGTGCTAATTAAAACATCAAAGAGTGTACATTTGTATTAGAGAATATGCTGCCATGCATATATTTTACCTAATGTTACATACAGTATATTTTTTTTATGCAGTCACTGATGCATGCAGTATGTATCACTGCACTATGATGCACAATAAAAACATGGATAAACCGTCACAAAGACAGTGCAAAGCTGAGGCTTAAAGAGGGTATGCAATGTGCACAATTGCCCTTACACACACATACACACATGCACACACACACACACGCACACACACACACACACACACACACACACATGCACACACACACACACGCACACACACACACACACACACACACACACACACACTGTTATTTCAGCTGGCACGGATGGTGTATCTGGCAGAGTGAGAAAACACTGAATTTGGGAAAGGTATCGGGTTAGACACACTAACGCCTTTTTATGTGCGGCTAACGCTTCTCCTGGTGTCAAACTCAGCAGCACGTTTATGGTGTTCTTTCACAGGCGGAACATTTTATTTTTATACTTTTTTTTGCAAAGAATTTGAATTTGAAGTACACCAAAAAAAAAAGAGATGCCTGATTGTTCACTTTACAAATATTTGTTGTAGGACCTGTAGCTTACTACATAACCTATTTGTGTTTCTTTTTCAAACACATTTCAGTGTGACAGAATTAATTTAATCTTGAGGGATGTAAAGTCTACTAGTCTCAATTATGTTGATATTAATGAATGAAAGAAATCATGTTTTGTTTAAAATGGAAAGCTGCCTCCTGAGAAGAGGCTCAATAGCAGTCACGGACCATTTCACACACCGCAACATTTTCTCTCTCATGTCAGGATTTGTCGTGGACCTCCAGAGCTTTCTACACAGTGAAGGCAAAAGTGGACAGAGGCGTGTGTCATTTCATGTGTGCCAGTGGAGGAGAGCAGCAGTTAAAATTATCCACCTTTTTTCAATGTTAACATTAGATTTTTTAAAAATACATATCCAGTGTTCCCCCAGGTATTGATTAACTTTGCTGAGTGATGCTCCAAAGTCTTCATGGTAGTCACACTTAGTTTGAGATGTGTGAGTGTTTCCTTTCATTCACACTGAGCAGTAGTGAAGTTGGAGAGTTTTCTTTAACCAAATACTTCAATAATAGTTCTTTTTCTTCTTATGTGATATTTGCTTTCAAAGATGTATAGTTGTCAATACTGTACATTTGAATTATGGAATTAAAGAAGAATTAAACATAATCACAGTGAAGAAACAAATACAGAACATCTCTAAACATGACAATATATATAAGACAGAGGCACAGACTGGAATTACCACATCAAACAAAAAGCACTCTGTTGGTAGGCATTTAACAGGTAAGTAAAACACTTTGTCTGTAAAGGTGGTACTTCATCTAACATAGAAAATGAATCAGGAAATTCTTTTGCATTCTGCAAACATTTTAAACTGATATCTGACACTGTGATATCATAGACAATAGAACAAAAAGTGCATTTCATTTTCGACCCCTCCCTCCCAGATCATACAGCTGACACTTTCAATTTTCCACTGGAATTGAGTGGGAATGTCTGATTTCCACTGCAAGAGACCAGAAATCAACTGTGCACAGACAGACCTCTGTGCTTGGGTCAGGTTAAGGGTGACGTAGTGCTCTGAATATGTTGTATGTAAATTTTGGTTTACACCAAACTTCTATTAACCATTTCTGTTTACAAATAGTGTTTGTTTATTTTGACTAATGTTACAAGACAACTCATTTTTATATCTATATTACAGATCTGCCTTGAGAAACATTTTTGCAAGCTCCCTTTTGCAAGGATCGTTATTTTAAATAAAACTATAAATCTACATTTTGAATTTTCACAGAACAGTTACGAAGAAAACAAGAACATGACTGGACACACATTTGTAAAACTTATGTATATGAGTAAAGTCTGAGAGTAAAAATCAGTCAGGAACGTAACATCACTGCATCAACTCAAGGCTTCTGTGTTTCAGAGGTGAAGGAATTTCAAGGCCGCGTGTTACTTGCAAAGCATGTTGGCATTAGACCAGCCCCAAGATCTCTCTATCTCTCACTGAAAGCTGTTGTTAGCAGTCAGCAGGTTTTCCCGTGCAATCTGTATATCCCACACAACAAAAAGACGAAAAATAAGATAATCGTTGTCTTTAAAGAGTAGTTCAACATTTTGAAAAATATTTATAAATTTCTTTAGAAGAGTTTAATGAGAAAATGTATATTATTCAAATATGAAGCTGGAGCCAGCAACTGTCTAGCCTAGCTTAGCATAAAACAAAAGCATAAAACTAGCCTGGCTCTGTCCAAAGGAAACAAAATCTGCCTATTAACACTTCTAAATCTCACTTATCTCGCTAAGCTAAGCTAACTAGCTGCTTGCTCTAGCTTCATATTTAGCATGCAGAAAGTGGTATCAATCATCTAAACCTGGGCATGAAAGAGAATAAGCTAATTTCCCAAATGTCAAACTAACTCCTTCTTTAAGGAATGTGATGAGTCCTTCATCTTTTGCTCTGTTAAGCATAACAAAATTAGTATCATGTTTTCTTCAAGTTGGCTTCAAGGACAAAGACTGCAGCCATGCAGAAGAGACTCAACGTAAGCTGGGTAAACCTGACTCAAACTGAAAACCTCCTGCAGCACCACGTAAGATAACGCTTAATCAAAACAGTCTTCCTGATGACTGCACAGGCTGTAAAGTAGAGTGGCTGAGCGAGCTCAAACCTCCATGCACCAAAAAGAAAAAAATTGAAATAATAAAATCAAATCTGGACATAGTCTACTGTAACCACAGAGAAGCAGGCCTACTCAGCAAAGTCTGTGGATTATGTTCACATGTGAGATTTGTTTTCACCGTCTTCAAAGTGAAGGTGGGAGCAAACTTTCCCACAAAGAAACACAATCGGAGTTTGGATTCAGCTTTTCATTCCCTCCTGAGTGTGTGTGTGTGTGCTCCTCTGTGTCTGTGCCATCACTCACACACACACACACACACACACACGTATGCACTCGTTTCTAAGCAGACCCAGGTGTTTGGTGTTTTATTGAGATCACAGGCCCTTTACAGCCACCAGTTTAACAGTGACTGTACAGGTGTGACTGATCATTGCACGCATGGAAGGAGACAGCAGTCAAACAAGAGCTGCTCTGTGTCGTCCCAACCAGGAAAACATCCTCATAACATCAGCGCTCTGTGGAGCTTTTTGTGCGTCCATGTAGTCATCGCTTTTAAGTATTCAAAGTTGTTGCCAGCTAACAAGATGCTATTAATTGTTCGGGTTTGAACATTGATCAAGAAAGAGATATTAAATGTCCTTTTTTCAACCTCCCATCCATCCATCTCTCCTGTTTTTGTTTGCTTCCATGCCTTAAAACTGTTTTGCACAAAGGCTCCAGGAGTGAATAACAACCATGCTTTACTTACAACAAAATCTAAGTAGTGGCAGGATGGTTAATGTCTGCGTTTTTACAGCATAATTGGACATTTTTTGATTAAAATATCAGATGGATCTGGCATATCCAGCTCTCACAATAGACAACAATGGATGGCGCCTGCCACTGGGACAGGATTGGGTAATTGGGAGCAGGAGCTGATTTCCCATAACCACAGGGGCACAGTGACAGAGTGATCCAATAAAAGTCAGACACCAGACTACTGAAGCATTTGTATCAAGGGACCAGGAGGAAGCTGTATCTTTGTCAAAACCATGTTTTGGCGGAGCAGGGTAATGTAGTGATGAGTCTTTTACACTCCAATGAATCTAATGCCTTTAAAATCCAAACAGGATTTGACTTAACTTCAAAATGCATCTGCAATATCCTTTTGGGGATTTTATTGGTTCAAATAAACTTGTTCAGTTTGGGATCAGGCGAGATCTGAGTCAAAATTAAGTCTCATTTAAACACATGGCTTCTGGCTGAGAGAACAATCTCATTTTGAATAGCAGACCAACAAAATGAAGCATTTATAACCATGCTAGCAGCCTGTGAGGCTGTACCAAGCGGCAGCCTCTGTGGCTATAAAGTGAAGCCTATGTGGAAGTGCCAAAAACTGCAGTTTGTCAAAGTTATGCAGAATTGAGAGCTTAGATTAGATAGCCGCTTTGATTGACAGATAGGTGCCATTACAGATGGCCTGTTTGAGTACTCAGATGTCATTCAGTCCAAATCAAGTCCGCTGATGATCCCCATCTTTGCCGTTTTTTTTTTTGATTAACCAAAATGCAGAAGAGGCAGGACAGCCAACATAGACATGGCCAGCACTGCAGTTTTTGAGTTTCAAAATTTCTCCTACGTGTGATGTCATGGATATGCTGTCCATTCTTTATACTGTCATTGGCCTTTACTTACGCACAATGATGTTTTTAGTTCAATGCAAATGTCAGCACGCCAACAAGCTCACATGACAGTGCCTGCATGCTAACATGTCACCATCTCAGTTTTGTGCTAATTACTAAATGTTATCATGCTATTGGTAGTTAGCTCAAAACACAACTGAGGATGTTGGGAATATCATTAGTTTTGCAGGTATTAAACCAAAATGGACCACAGACAAATACAGTCCTTTGAACTGATGATGGTGCTAGATGAAAAGTTAGGACATCATCAAAGTCATTAAGATTCATCTTTTGTGTACAAAATTAAAGTGGTGGACCGACCAGCAGATAGGCGTGGAAGCACTGAAGACTGATCTTTTGCAACGATGAAAACCAATGCTACATCCATGTTGTGAGTAATTTTCACTCTGTGTTGATCAGTGCGAATGCAGAGATGAGTGTATTCAGTCATTAGTGTACAACACTTGTTCAACAACTCATATTTTATCACTCCGTAGCCAGGATCTCAACATGTAGCACGGCCTACTGGGTGACACATTTCTGTGTTTTTGAGAACAAGAAAAAACATATCGGTGTGCTCTTGTTGGTGTTTGTATGTGTTGCCGCCACATGATGCCATTCTCTGTGAAGCTTGATTAAAGTCGCTGCCTTGTCAAAAGCTGTAATATGTATCATGACCAGGTAATCACACCTGAAAGTAGAAACATACAAAAGAGTTGTCTTATCTCAGAGATTAATACTATTCACTGTGTGCCTGTTGTTCAGCTGGGTGATTGGAGCAGCCTCTCACCCTAAGCTTTATGTGGGGGGTACAGTCATTCACAGCCCAGTATAGCTCTGTACAGTGTCGATGACTCACTCAGGTCACAGACATCATCTTATTCAGGGCAGCCACAGCTGCAGCACACTTCCAAAAAAGAGTGGCAGAGAGGGAGAGTATGGAAGGACTGATTGTCACTGCTTCTTGATACATTTACATTGTAGAATTCAAATGACGATAGTTAAAATGGCATGAAATAATGAACTCCCACACAGCACAGACTGTGTTAAGTAATCATTATTATCCACATTACACAGGCTTTTATAGCTGAAGAGCCCTGGGAGCAGTAGCAAGACTAAAGGAGCAAGCTGCATCTAATTCCACCCTTCATAATATTTGTCTTCACGTGTCCTCTCAGGGAAAAGGCGCTGTGGATATTTGTTACACCTCAGACCAACAATAATGGGCTTTACTGTAGAGAACCAGTCTGTTATACTCACTCCTCTCTGCTCTGGTCTCAAGGGTCCTGTCTCGAGATGGGTAAGGGGTTCCCATGTGTCCTGCCACTCAGCTAATTGAGGCCTGGTAAAGGCAAGTTGCCATGGAGGAGACTCCCACAAATGGTATGCTACTTTTAGTGTTGCTCTTTTGGGAACACTGTTAAGTTTGTGCTGAACATTTTATTTCTATTTTGTGCATTAAGGAATAGTATATTCTTTACATTAAAGCACTGTGTAACTTTTCTACCATAAAACATTTTAAACCATGTCGACGCTTCACTGGTCATCAGGTGTCTCTGTCATTCCCACTCCTAAAATCTCCTGCAAGAAGTAAGCAACACTTTAATTTGGATTAAAGAAATTGGGATTATATTTTTGGAAGAAAATGTTTTCTGTTTTCTTAATGGTGTCTTCCCACCGGAGGATTAAATCTAGGACTGACTTTTAGTTGGAGGTGAGAGTTTTGTAAAATAAAAGGCTGAAAGAAAGACGCCGAGCTGGGCTTCTTGCTGTTGGACGCCTATGTTGTTGGACTTTGTTGCAAAGTCGCTAGTTTTTAATCATAAGTAATTTAATCAGAAGGAATACCAAGCAGCAAGCTCCGTGGCTGTGAAATGAAACCTATGTGATAGTGCCAAAAACTGCAGTTCCTCAAACGGCACCTTGAACTTTGCAGAACAAGTCAAACTCCATAAGCCCCCCATATTAAAACTTCACAGCAGAAATAAACATGTATGTAGCCTTGTTCAGAAAACGGTTTTGGTCTCTATAGCTAATTTCCCTGTTCATGACAACTTAATTGTGGCTGATTTTTTTAAAAGTCACCTGTTAAAATTATAGTAAGGCTTAAAGTTATGCATAATTAACAGCGTGGCCACTTTGATTAACAGGTAGGTGCCAGCTTGTTTGAACACACAGGCATCATTCAGACCACCTCAGGTCCACCAATGATCCACTTGTTTACTCCTCTCTGATACTGTGGGTTTCAAAAAAACAAATGTTTTTTTTTTTTTTTTATATGTTCTAACAAGTTAAATTTGGTCACATTACGTCCACCTAGTTATTCTTGTATATTATGTACTGAATACTGTGATGGCCATACAAAAAATCTTGTGAGAGACATGAGAGCTCAGTGGAGTCAGTGACATCTCATGCATACAGAATATTTTCAGTGAGTCTACACTGCACGTCCTCTAGATTTCACAGACATGGAGTAATTCTCTGTACTTTACATGCAGAGTGTGGAGCCATCAGTCTGCTCGTCTGTCGCTGAAATTAACCAGTGTGAGTCAGCCAGGAGGCAGCGGTGAGCTCATCCACAGCAGGAGGATGAGCAGACAAAAACAGACATTTAAAAAAAAAAGATGCAAACAAATATGTTTGCAATAATGCAGCTCGATAAATATTTTGACAGTGTTCGCTCTAGTTCTGGTGCATTTATACTGTTTCCAAAATCAATTTAGTGTTAGCCCACTCAGCCTTGTCAAAGGCACTTGGAATGATCCACTGCACCATCCACTGTTATCTACTCATCCCTATATTCTGGACATCATGCATTAGCTGAGAAATGGCCGTTACCTTGACAACCATCCGAAAACACATCATCTGGACAATGTCATGATTTAATTTCATTATCGTAATGAGACCAGTCTTTGACGTAAGATCCATTTTGCTCAGCACACTGACAACGTGGGCAATGAGAATCCATGAAGTGGCATTGTAGATTTGTCTGTAGGCTTTGTTCTTTTTGCTTTAAATGGAGTGAAGTGCAAAGCGACAGTGTCGGGGAATTTTTAGAAACAGCCTGTTGCGTTTACAGCTGATTTAATGCATTCCTTCATTTTGTGATGTTACAGACAGAGAGTACGTGTAGTGTAAAATTTGAAAAATAAAACCATCATTTCCCCTTGGATGATTGCTATTGTTCCGCGCCATGTGCAAGAACATTCAGTTAAGCTGCATTAGAGGACAGGTTGTCTTATTACCCGCACGCTATAGTGTAGCCATGTAAAATCTGAATTAAAGGCAGCAGCTCAAACATCATTTTTTTTTTTTTTTTTTTTTAATCTTTACTCATATTTTTATGATTCTTGCACTGCAGCTCAGTTAGACCGAGCTGACAAATCAGCGCAATACAATATAGTTTGTAGGCGTACTATTTTAAAAGTGATTTTTTTGTGACTCTGAGACGCCCTTTTTCGTGTTTGTTCTCGTGCACCTGACTTAACTCGCAGGAATCCTTAAGTCAAGAAAAATTTCTCTGTGCTTTCAGAAAGTTACATCCATACTCCTGTCAGTGAAACTCAATCCAGCTTAATCTCCACCCCTGCTGGATTGTGCATGGTGTTTCCACGGCACAGGGTCAATCGGTGCAACATCTGCACTCCAGGAGAAATTACTTTGATGCTCACGTACCTTCTTTTGTCCCCAAATAACTTTTGATCAAGTGGACTTCTCCCTCAGGCAAAGACAGTTAGACTTGAGATAAAGGGTGAAACGATGAGTCTACTGAAATGGCCTCTAAATAAGGTGAGATGGAGTGGAAATACTAAAGAATGGGAGAAGGTAAAACAAAAGAGCAAATTAAAACCTCCCTCCTCCACATCTCTTTTAATCTGTGTGAGAAGCAGGTGGACTCTGAGCTTCTTTGCGGTTCTAACTCGCTGACATACATTCAAATAAATATTTCAGTGTTAATAATAGTGATCTTTTAGCCATCTCTTGCCCTCAAACATAAAAGAGTTTTCTAGAAGCCACGTCATGTGATCAAACTGAAATATGAGAAAGTTAAAGGCATTCTTCTGCGTAATCAATAACTCCTTCTCTTCAGGCTACACGCGAGCCTGTCACTGTCTTGTCAGGAATTTCCCTCATTTTGACAGAGAAGCCAACTGGCAGACATTGAACACACTAACCTATTGTAATGTTTGGCTCTACAATGTAAACTGTGTTTATATTGTTGAAAGATTTATGTTCGGTAAAGAGGAGGACAAAGGCAAAGGTGCAGGTGAAATAAATCACATACCCATGAAAGCTGCACGTATACAGTAACACTTTTTTTTTCTGGTCTCAGAAAACTGCAGGTTTGAAAACCTTCACAGTGATTAAACTCAGAGTATGTTGTATATTGATTTTTATTTTGTCATATGGAGAGAAACTTGCTCACGTGTTGATTTCTCCTGCATAGTACTGTGGCTTGGCATCATGCAAACTCTTTCAGGTTACACTACTTAAATCAAAGATTTATAGTGACAACCAAACAATAACTACTCTTTTTGCAGTTGGAAAGTAGACTTGAGACTGAGACTTCAGTCCACTCAAGTTTTGATGACTTGAAACTTGGCTTGCCAGAAAATAAATGACTTGAGACTCAGCTTTAAAGATAAAGTCTCATGGTTTGACAAATTTCTGTGCCCGTTATATCAATAAAATATTAAAAATGCTCCATATTGACATTACAAATGTCTGATGTTACCCGGTATACAAGCTCACACTGGGAATGGTATTGTCATGATTGGATAACAACGGGATTTGATGGATCAGATTGGTATATTTGTCATTCATTGAAAATTTGCCAGTCACTGAAAAATTACTCAGAAACTTACTTGACACTCGGACCAAATGAGTCACGTGTTTGTGAGAAGCCACACTAGCAATGTGGCTCTCTGAAAAGCAGCATAAAACTAAGTTCACCACTTTGGTCCCAACAAGCATCCTCAGGTCACCCATGCAGAGAATATAAATAATACACACATGAAACTATATGGTGAGGATGGTAAACGTCAAACCTTCTAAACATTAGCATGTTTGCGTTGTCATTCTGAGCTGATGTTTGTATTTGGCTCAAGGTGATGTTGTGAACTGGCCTCACAGAGCTGTGTTAAAATGTGTTCATATTCAGCTACATTGTTTTGTAATGCAGAACACACAGATATATTGTGATAACACCACCTACATTACATTACAATTTATATTAACATTTTAAAGGAAATGTTCATGTCAACAAACTCTGAGAACAAAGTTCAGTCAGTTTTGGGATTAAAGTCAAAGTGATTAAAAAAACTTTTCGAATTTTAAGGGGAAAGAAATGATGTAAATAACACATGAAGAAAACAAATACACATTTGAAAAAATCATACTGTATGAGGTGAAAACAACATTCTGAAGGGTTTTCAGTAGAGAACAAAAATACATGCACAGTACTTTTGCAATACACCACGAACAACATAACAATTTCATGGGCTCATGTCAAAATTAGCTCCAACAATCAGGACACGAGGGACATTAAGGCAATGCAGAAGATGGGATCAGCACGTCCCATCAATCATTCATGACAGCAGGCAGGACTGTGGCAGCGTGATGGATGACGGCGGTGAAATGAGACAGAGAAGAATGCACCATACGTCCAGCCTGTCACACTAAGTTTATACTGCCACACATCAGCGCTTCCACCACTCCATGATCAGCGTTAGCAAAGACCGCACCAGACAGCACACTGTAGCCTATTCATGACGGCGGTGCCATCAAATGTTGGAGAAGAAATTAATAGTGGTTGCTCTGTCCTCACATTATATGCATCTCACATCGCCATGATTTTATGAATAATCTATCACCAGTTTGGACTGAATCAAAACAAAACAGCAACACACAAACACAATTACCCTAAATCAGAAAATCCCATTACATTTGACTGCTACATAATAATCCCACAGCACATACTTAATGCACGCACACTTACCGTAGGCCTGACCTGAATAGTTTACTTGCATGTGAAAGGGTGTCTGTCACTAAGTAGTCAGTATGGAAAAGTGCTGGAGGTAATGAGAGGGCAAGGACTTCTACTGTTATTATAAAATCCCCCTGCTAAATTTAGTATGAAATTAATGGAAAACAAAGTTTTCCCTCCCTATCATCTCCATTTGATTAAATTGGAGACAGGACTGGCAACACGAGGAGCTGCTGAGCTGCTGCAGGAGTTACACAAGGACAGCATTAACATTTAGAGGCTTTGTAAAAGCAGAAGCAGTCAACATTGTCAAAATTACCAGGTGGTGATAATTGCACTGGGACACAAAAATAGTTTGCTTTAAGCAGGATGCTGTCACCGAAAGCAGCTGTGGGGAAAACAAGTCAGCGGCAGACATCCTGGGCCGTCCTGTGTCGCCACCAACCCAATAAACTGACCACAGTGTTTGACATGCTGTTCGACACACTGTTAAAGTCTTCATGCTCCAGCACACAAGTGGCACGAAAAAGCCATTGCTCTTCATCCCCTCAATCCTCTGTGGTTTTAATTTCTCTGTCATTATTATTTATTATTATTATATATAGAGAGATTTTTTTTCTGTTATATTCTCAGTCCTAGGATGAAACTCAAACTAAATCTTTGTTTGTTCTCCTTTGTGCGCAGTGCTGAAATCATTTTGAATCCGGTGGAAGACAATTCAGTTTGAAGTGCAAAGAAAGAAGCAACAAAGTCTGTTAGAAAGCATGTACAGTATAGTTCAGCTGTGTACGTACCAGTGGTTCTCTAGCATGGCCTCCTTTAGGAGCCAACAAAAGTTCATGCCCCTGACCCCACATAAGTAATCAAGTGATAAAATGATAGGAGATGCAAAATGAAGTTTAATTTCAGGGAAGTAAAGGACAGCATGATAGCATTATAAATAATTCAACTTTATTTCATATTTTCCACAGACTCCCTGCAGT
The DNA here is from genome assembly GCA_028641955.1 of Protonibea diacanthus. Classification (NCBI taxonomy): domain Eukaryota; kingdom Metazoa; phylum Chordata; class Actinopteri; family Sciaenidae; genus Protonibea; species Protonibea diacanthus. The sequence goes on along the minus strand of CM053976.1, from coordinate 13,408,670 downwards.
GGCTCTATGCCCTCACATATAGAAATGCCCCATGGCTGCTGGTACTAAACTGCATTCCTTAGTTTTCCCAACAGTTTGAGCTGACTGTTCTTTGTCAGGTCAAATTTGTGTAGAATGAAATATTAATTTACAGTGAAAGACAGTGCAGATAAAAGCATTTCTGTTCACTGGCGATGTATTTATAGCATATTCCTGTCAGTGACCACCTGTAGGAAGGCATGTGATCTCCAAGGCTTTGATGAGAAACAGACGACAGGAACCTAAAAGACAAAATAAATAAATAAATAAATTTTTAAAAATTGGGGGGGGGCTCTACTCTTATCAGTCAAAGTGAGTTTTTAGTGAACATTCGTCAAGAAATAATATGCAGAAGGCTGCAGACCAGAACAGCATATAATTAAACTCAAAGAAGACCTTATTTTTCACCCAAATAGACTATTGGCTAGACAATCACAGCAGTAGTTTGACGGCTCATTGTATTCAAACAGTAATTATGTCCTTAAAATACAGTATTCATCTTTCAGCAAGAAACCCAGCCCTGTCTTCATTCTCCTCCCTCACATATATACAATTTCTATTCCAGATGCTATATGCAGGGCAGCTGTTGTCATCTCTACAACCATGAACTTAAGTTTCCAGTTCTTCTTCTTTAAAATATACAGTACAGTAGTGTTTTTGCTTTTTTTTTTTTTTTTTTTTTTGCTTTAAAATATCTTATTTGTCTAAATGCCTAAATCAAGTTTCACTTGAAATAAAACAGATGTACACATTCAGGTTCAGCAGTACGTTGTCTTCTTCTATTCATAGTTTCAGTGTCTGGGTAGAAGTTCACTTTTGAGCAGACATGACTCAGTCATTTAGCCTATTTAACTGCCAGACAGTCAATAAAATCACCCTAGCAAAACAGCAAGGAAAACATTGCGCGGTTCTTATTGAAGGACAGAAATAAAACTTTCAATTACTATTAAGAAGATCACTTTTTGCACTTGAACACAATACTATTATCAGAGGAATCATACTGTGTTATTATATGTCTGTTGTCCACTTAATTCAAGGCTATTTGTATTTCAAAGTTAATAAAAATCAGTTACTCTGTGTACTTTTGTGTGTTAGTTTGTGTAATACACAACATTGGAACAGTGTACTGATCATCAACGTAATTACATGTGATCTATCTATTTAGGTATTTGCTACTTTTATCATCTGACTCTAAATATATACTTTCAAAATGATTAGTAGTCTCTGCATCAAGATGACAGTGTCCTGTAGATTCACTGTATTCTGAGCGCTTTCATTTTTAAAATTACTTTAAAATTACTGCCACCTGCTGGCTCTTTTGTAGTAAGATTTTAAGGAGATTGCTGTGAATTGTGACTGAGGTTGACGTCTCATGGAGTTGAGTTTGTTGAATTTACATGACAAATGTAAGTAAATGCACACAAAGCAGCTGTGTGTCCCATCTTGGCGTTGGCCCAGGATGATGGAAGAGAAGAAGAAAAGTCACTTTAGGACAGTGCCAGGCTCTGTGTTTTTCAATCAAAGTCTCAATCCCTGTAGGCTTAAAAACTAAGTTTGCCAAAACCTCCTCTGTGTGATTGCTGGAGCCCAACATGAAACAAAGTGACAACCCCCACACTAATGATGACAATAGTCATTGCCATGCATAATATTCTTAATAAAATACCTAAGCTTAAAAATTCACTCTTGACCTTGTACACATCTAGAAAGGTTGAACTATTTCTTAAGCTCTCAACTGTATCTTGTGGCCTCCGTCAGAGTTACTTGTCTGTCTTTGAAATGGTTTAAGTTTGGAAGTATGTAAAATGCATTCATTCTGATTACCTATTTCTGAAAAAACAATTGCACGACTCTATTTCCAAAAAAGCTGGTACATTGTGTAAAATGTAAATAGAAACACTATGTGAAAGATTGAAACCCCATGTTTAAATGAAAATAGCACAAAGACAGTGTAAAGTAAATTCTGATGCCAGGAACAAGTTTCAAAAAGTTGGGTCAGGGTCATATTTACTACTCTGTTGTAATCTTGAAAATGAAATATTTTCCCATTCTTGCTTGATGTAGGATTTCAGCTGCTCAACAGTCCAGGGTCGTATTTCACATTTCATAATGCACCCAATACAGTATTCCAATAGGTGACAGGTCTGGACTGTTGGCAAGCCAGTTTAGCACCTGGACTCTTTTACTATGGAGCCATGCTGATGGTACACGTGCAGACTGTGGTTTGGCATTGTCTTGCTGAAATAAGCACAGACGTCCCTCAAAAAGACGTCTACTTGGCAGCATATGTTGCTCCAGGTCATAACCACCATGCCATGTGCACTAAAGCACACCATACCATCACGGATGCCGGCTTTTGAACTGTACACTGATAACAAGTCAGATGATTTGTTTCCTCTTTAGCTTGACTGGTCAGACCACAGGACAGTTTTTCACTTCACCTCAGTCCATCTTAAATGAACTCAGGCCCACAGAAGACGCCCACGACATATGTGGATCTGGTTTCTATAAGGTTTCCTCTTTGAATGGTCGATGAGTTTCATCTGTCATTTGTGGATGCAGTGATGAACTGTGTTTACAGACTGTGTTTTTTGGAAGTGTTCCTCAGCCCACGCAGGGATGTCCACAGCATAATCATGTCTGTTTTTGATGCAGTGCTATCTGAGGACCTACCATCCGTGCAATGATGGTTTTCAGCTTTGTGTGTTCCCTACAGAGACTCTCTCATGTTCTGCACACAATGAAATATCAAGATTCTTTGTTAAGAAATATAATTCTTATAATAATCAATTGTTGCACTATTTGCCAGTGCAATCTTTACCAGAGTGGTGAACCCCTCCCTTGAGTGAAATGTTACACCAGGTGTTTTCTTTTAGCATTTCACAGCTTTTCTTTCATTGACACTATCCCAACTCATTCAAAATGGACATATCATTTTCCAGAAACAAATGTAATGTGCTATTTTATCATCACATTCTGTTACTGTTTACATTTTGCACAATATGCCATTTCTCCAGTGTGGGATCAATAATGTCTATCTTACCTTGTCTTATTAATATTTTAAATTACACACAATTACACTTATACCTGAAACTGTGACTTGCTGCTGCTGCACAAGCTGTCAACACATGCACTTATTAGGTTAATTGGTGACTCTAAATTGCCTGTAGGTGTGAATGTGAGTGTGAATGGTTGTTATGTGCCCTGTGTCCAGGCAGGGTGAAGGCTCCAGCCCCGAGTGCATTAGAGAAGATGAATGGATAGATGGATGGATGGACCTTGTGTATTGTGAGCTGCTGTAATAAGTGAATTTCCCCAGTGTGGAATCAATAAAATCTATCTTATCTTAATACTAATTTGTTTAATTACTTAATCAAAGTTATGTGCACACGGCTTTCCATTTAATGTTTATTTATGCCTTTAATTCACACAACTGATTTGAATGACCTTATCTCCACTAGTCTTTGTCAATGTGACGTAATCATTTTTATCGCTTGTAATGAGCTGATGTTTTGCCTGCCTGGCGCATGCGCGGTGCGGTCCGGAGGGAGACGGAATGTTCTGGTTCTCGCCCTCTCGCACGGAAGTCTCGCGCATAACTGGCAGCCACAGAGGCGCAACCCAAAGCATAAACAGCGACTGGAGCGACGAGAGGGGAGCCGACGGCCCTTTGGCTGAGCAGATTTGGATTTCGGGCGAAGAGAAGCGTCGATTAATAAAATGACCAGTGGGTATCGACATATATTTTGACTGTAAGGCATTCATGTACTTAAATGGATTGCATGTAGTCTGTGGTCGTTGTTTTTTTGCCGCCCCGTTAGCCTTGGCCACCGCCGACCCGGGCTCCGGCTATTTGCTGATTTTTTATTTTTTTTTGTTTAACCCCCCCTACGGATATTCATGACAGTTTTATCGCTTTGGTTTATAAATCACTCACACCACAGGCTGTTTTTTCTTTTAGTAGATTTTAACTCGGTTGACGGCTTTTTTCTGTTGTGTTGCATTGTGTGCATTGTCAACATCGATAGGCTTGTGAGACGTTTTGTTGTCCAGATATTAGTCCAAGCCTGGGCCTACTGCAAAGCCAGAGTTAACAAGGACATAACACGGGTATTTCTTTTGATTCACGCAGCTTGTAGTTAACAAGATGTCATACTCGTTTTATGTAATTGTTTGTACTTCTTAAAACGTGGCTCTGCCTTCGTTGTTTGTCTGTAATTGTCTGACAATGAGACGACGGAAGACGCTTTGCTGCCCTCTGTGCTGTTGTCGGCATGAAGCTGCTCCGGAGCGCCCCTCTGCCACGTCGGCTGCTTCATGTTTTTGCACCACTTTTTTTTTTTTTTTTTTTTTTTTTTTTCTTTCCATTTTTGCCATCAGTCATATTATACGTGGAGTTTTAATGTGTGGTTTGTGGACACGCCTTTACGTTGTTAACGCTCCTTTTGCTTTTTTGTAACATTTGGTCAGTTATTTTAAAGGGTGTAGCTCACATACCTCAGGTGTTGCTCATTAAAGTTACATTTGTTGTGACACATTGTTCTCTCTCTCTCTCTTTCTTTTGTCCGACCTGCAGGAGGAAACCAGCGTGAGCTTGCACGCCAGAAAAATGCCAAAAAGAGCAGCGAGAATTGCAAAGGGAAGAGAGTCGACGATGGGCTGTCTGCTGCTGCTCGCAAGCAGAGGTAGGCAGCAGTCTGCATGAGGTTAAACAAATGGGATGCGTGCAAACTTCAGCCTTTGATTTTTGCAGAGCTGTGTGTTTTATCTGTGGACCATTGCACTACTTGCTGATGAGGCAGATTCTTGCATATTAAAACAAATTATTGAACCTCTGCCTTTTACCGTTATGCAGCATATATCCCCTGATAATACCAGTACTGCAAAAATCAACCTTACAGTACACATTGTTGTTTTTTACTTGAGTCTTTTCTGGGTTTTTTTAACATTTTTTTTTTTACTAATATGACATGTGATTTGAAAGATTATTTACAACTATGCGCGTCGCAGTTGAATCTTCCCTAACAAAGTGTTCTCTTAAATCTTTCTTCCCAAGGGATGCCGAGATAATGCAACAAAAGCAGAAAAAGGCAGATGAAGGAGGAAAAGGAGGCACCAAGTCCAAGTAAAGAATGACGTCGGAGATGAATTCAGCTCAGTGTTTCAATAACATCCCATGTTCAGCATTGTTCCTGATATTTATGAGAAATGGATCTGCCATCTTTGTCTAGACTCAAGAATCTAGGATCCTACATTCTTCCCTATGGCAAATGACATTGCTTGTTGGATTTGTTAATTTACATGGTGAAATTTATGTCTGAGCAAGTTAGTGGTTGTCCCACAATGGTTCTGCATGCAGAGGAGCATCAGTGGTGTAAGCAGCAGGAGAAAGATGAACAATTCTCGACACAAAGCATCCATTATGACAGTTGCGTATTTTTGTACAAAAATGTCCCCTGCTGGTTTTAAATAAAGTGTATCTTTTTAGTTCATGCTTACTTGAGTTTATTCTAGATGTTTGTGTTGGAAGACAGATTGTAATTTCTTCACATGGTCTATATTTCTGTTGAGGCTGACTGGAAAATGTTAACTTTTTGTTAATTACACTTTGGAGCATGTTTTTTTTTTGTCTAAGTGGGATCACATGCTATTTATTGAAAACACAATATGGCAAAGGGGAATGGGGAATCATTAATAAACTGACTAGTATTTGGATACTTTGATTTAGTTTGTGACTCAAAAATTTGGTTAAACTAAGAAATCAGCATTGCAAATTCTGAAATGTAAATACAATTTCCAGGCCCTGATGTGCCAGGGTAAAATGTCCTGGTGCATCAGTAAACATTTGTTGAACAGACAGCTTAGATAATTTTCTGAATTTTAACACAAAAAGTCCACCACTAATATTCATGCTAGTATTACTGAATACTATATTAGGTGGAGCATCATCCGCATTGATCAGTTTGTGGAGATGTATCAACAATCTGACAAAAGACAATTAACTTAATGATGGCTGACATCTTGTCTGTTTTATTCTATCTCAAAGAATCCACATATACAGTGAAAGTAGCCAAAACAAATGAAGAAATGTTAATAATCTTTTGATACAAGTTGCCACAGCATATTCTCTCAGCCATTCTGCGACAGATTGCTATCATCATGACTTTACAGGATGAACTCTGGCTGTAGCTGTGAAGCAGGTACAGTATGCTCTAGGCTCATGGCCTCCTTCTATCAATTGTGTATCAGCCTCTGCAGTGAGTGCATCTTGGAAAAGTACAGTAGGCATTTGCTGGCACAGTACTATATAAACACATTGATGCAAAACTGCACTACACCAAAAGATGCAGTTTCAGGAAAGCAGCGAGCCAGCCTCAAGAGTTAAGCAATCAAAGTTCAGTCTGGTGAGAGAAGACTCTCCACGTACATGCACATAGTCACATTTGAACAGTATTCCCTACATAGCTCTTTATGGAAGCCCAAAAATATAAAACAAAAATGACCTCTTGGTAGATAAAACATGATAAAGTGCCCTATAGGGTGCCCTACCAGTGGAGAAAAGGTGATACTATGCCTTGTCAGATGACCCTAAGGGGAGAAAATGCGATAAAATGCAGTCTAGGGTGCCCTTCAGTTGAAAACAGGTGATACCGTGCCCTGTTGGGTGCCCTTCAGTGGAGAAAACGTGATAGACTTCCCCCTAGGGTGTCCCTTTTATGTTTGTTTTTTTTTTTCTGCTCCTGCCCCTCAGACAGCCTGAGTTGGCTACTGCTTACAGTTAAGGAAAGGATACATCTGTGTTATGTTACACTGGAGTCAGCCAAATTTACTGTAATTAAACCAAGTGTGCGTTGGGCGTTCTGACCACTAGGTGGAGGCAGACACCAGGGTATTTTTTTTTTCAACTGGAGCCTCACTGGTAAATGTTGGGGTGTTACAATGGTAAAGGATACTCTGTTTGGCTGATTTTGCTGCTCTTTCTTAAAAGAACACACACATCATGAGCTAATTCAAGATTTATCCAGTTCATACCACTGAAATGAACACACGCACATACATACGTTACCTGTCCAAGCATTGCTGTTGCAGAACATTTGACTCTCATCCTCCAACATACAGCACAAAGTGCATGTTGCTGATATTTTAAAGTGTTCAAAGAGTCAGTAAGCTACAGCTCAGCCTATTTATAGGCAATAAGCTGTGTGTCTGCTTACTGAAATCCAGTGAGTTTGTGTCCTCAGTTCTCAGATTACAGGGTGTATAATTAAGTCACCAGTTTAGCTTTTTTCCATCTCAGATAGCAGGGGGAAGTAGCTGAGGAGCTGAATAGTGATGAGGAACAAATGCAGAATCAGCACGTTGCTTAAATTCGAGAAAACGCAAACCTTATCCGCTATCATCCACGATACCGTGCTTACAGCTTTGGGTAGATCTCACTTAAATTCAAGCATAAGGCCTAACAGACTGACTGTGGGTTCTGGCAAGTTTTTATTAAAGCAGACCAAGACAGGAGCTCAGTGGCAATGAGATGCAGAATGTAAAGAAAAGACGAGAGTCAGCTCATTTAATTAAATTCATTCTTTATGCCTTCTCTGCTGAACGTGGTGAGATGGGGGAAGGCATTGGGTGGACTGTGTTGTTGTTACAGAACTGTTGCTCCCATTTACAATGTTGACTAGTTCAGTCTCAAATTGGGGAGAAGATGGACACCAGTGTACTGCAAATAGCCTCAAATTACCCACAGCAAAGAGGGTGCAGTCATTTAACCGAAGTACAGTCAAAACCTGTTTATACATTTGCCCTTAGGAAATACAGTTGCAGCTACATACTGTGTGTACAGTATATGTAAGTGAAATATGATAGAGCATGCAGACTGCTAATGCTTACTGATTTAGTTCAGTCACTATCCTACACTACGCTTAAAAAGGCTCAATATCATTTGTATGACGGCTCAGTAAACGTCCACAGCTTAATGTCCCACGGGCACACACGGCTCAGAGCTCAGCAGGGAAGAAAAACTGACTAGATCTCACAGTTCTCTCCAAGATCCACCATTTTATAGCACACAAGATCTGGTCCAGACATGCTACCCTCTAATTACGAGGTCAGTAGCCCACAGTGTAACGGTTTGGTTGCACTCAGGAGCACAGGTGTGAGGCTCTGGATGGCCACTGTTAAACCTACCAAAAACCTACCTTTTGTCATCTGGGCTGAACAGATACTTTCTGAGAGCGTCCAAAACTGCAATTCCCAAGATTATACCCCCTCCAAACTGCTGCTGTAATAAATCCTGGTTGCTCAGTTAGCCAAGGCACATACAATAACATTTATCACATTTTATCCCATTTTATCAAACCAGACTTACCGGCTCACCAGCCATACATGCAACATCATTTTACAGTGACAGGAAGTGTATACAGGATTCACCTTTGAAGAAATATATGATTATCGTTCTCATTATGTTGTTGATAAATGGAGCCACAGGCCTCCGGTTTCATTATGCTGAGGGCAAAATACTTTAATAATGCTTGTTTTCAGAAAAGAATTCATCTTTTAAACAGTGACACTGCTGCGGCTACTTAGATAATGACTGCACAATGAATGATGGATGTTATAAATCATGTAACTGGTTGAAAGCCACAGTGTGTACACACGCCTTATGACAGGAACTGTGTCTTCATAGTTATAATACTATAAATAATGATGGGGCAGAGGTTACATGCATCAGCTATAAACTATTATAAGGCTGTAATTCTGTTAAGGTGCCTCAAACTGCGGCTTTATGGCATGTTTCACCCAGCACTAATAAAATTTGGGATTGTGACTATATTATTCTACATTGACCTTAATAATTTGATAGAACAGTAAGAAAAACACATTTACAATAAAATTCTTCTACTGATGATGTGTGTAGATACTTATCTACTACTACTACTTATCCTGCCTTGCTTCACTCTTTTTTTTAAGATTTTTTTTTGCTTTTTCAAGCTTTATTTGGATAGAGACAGCTGAAGAGTGACAGGAATGTGGGGAGAGAGAGATAGGGAATGACATGCAGGAAAGAGCCACAGGTCGGATTTGAACCCTGGGCTTCCGCAGCAAGGACTGAGCCTTCATACATGGGGCAGCTGCTCTACCAACTGAGCTAAACACCATCTTCTTTTTTTTTTTTAAGATCTTGGATGTCTTAACCCTTGGGCAAATGCTATTTTTTTTTTACTAATGTATGTATTTTTCTGAACTAGAGTCAGCTGAGATCTTGGAAAAAAAAAAGAAAACACAAAAATGTGTTCATGCCTGCACACATGCAAGAGTGTAAGTGTACAGGCATGCAGGAAAATCTGTGCATTGTCAGTATGATGCATGCGTATTTGTTCACATGAAAAGTGTCATTAATCACCACTCTCTGGAGTCAAATGATCGGCCTCTGATCGGCTGAGACATGTCGGCACATTAATTAAAGATGAAAAAATAATCCCAAAACACACTTTACACACAATGCTTATAGCTCATGCAATACTTGGTTAAATGAAAAACTTTTGGGCTTTCGGGGACTTTCATGGAGTTGACTTCTCGTTTAATTTTTTTCTTTTTTATGTTGAAAGAGTCTTACCTCTGGTGTCTTGTGTTACTTCTCACTTGTTTTCTGTGTCACCTGTGTTTTATTAGTTAATTAGTTTTAGTTTTATTGTATTTAGTCCATGTATATCCTCTTTCACTTATCAGGACATCCGTTCCAACATCCTGCTTTGCTCAGTCTTAAGTTTGTTTTTATTTGGACTCTGCCTTTTGTTATTTTGTGCCTGTCCAGTATGTCCTTAAAGTTACCACATGTCTGCATTTGGATATTTAAACTAAATCAGAACAAATGTTGGGGGTGTACATTATACTCTGATGGACTAATGTATTTTTGAGCCTTTTTTACACAATTCAAGCTCTATTTATTGTTAAATTTACAACAGCTATGGGTGACGCTGTCATCTGGATTACTAGTGCTTTAAAGGAGTAGTTCAAAATTTTGGGAAATGTGCCTTTCCTTTTACTAATGTACTTATATTTTCGCCTGCTTGACTGCCTAGAGGACTACAGGAAGTTACTACTTCTGGTAAATAATTAGTCTGACACATAACTCCTGATATAACAGCAAACTGCTGTTTTTAATCTTTGTTACTACTTAATTGTATATAAGATGTTAATTAGTGAGTTTTAGAAGCGCTGGTGTGTGAATTATGCTAATTTTAGACAAACTCACAGACGCTAGCTGTTTTCCTGTTTCCACTCTTTGAGCTAAGCTGCTGATGGCTGTAACATCATATTTATCATACAGCTATGAGACTGGTCTCAATCAGGAATCAGTGAATAAACTAATTTCTAAGCTTGTCTATAGGCATTGTGTACGTGAGACCACGGTGCATGCTGTGAAATCAAATCTTGCCCTGGGACCATCTATCACTGTGACACTACGTTATAGTCAATCCCTTTGATTAGGAGGTGAGTTAAAATCATCATCTATTCAATAATATTAACTATAATGTGAAGACCTAGTTTTGAAGAGAGATGAGATGGTGTGTGACGTGGGCAGTTTGGTCTGGGATGATATCAAAGATCTTCCAGTTCCTTTCATTGACTGTGAAAAGTAAATCTGCTTTTCAATTTCACCATCACCGAAGCGTTTCCCTAAAATATGCAATACAATCACAGCTGAAATGCAAGCTGACTGTAATTGTTTCCAAGGCCGAGGAAAACAAAAGGCACTTTTCAAAGCGCAGTGTTTTGTTAATAATGAATAGCAAATTACCATCTTTGCTCTTCATCAAATGGTCGGTGACAGCAGATGAGCGGCTGGTGTTGAAAGTAAATGGGATCTGTCGCAGAGCATCAAAAGACAGAGAGTACGTTGAGTTTTAGTGGGATTCGGGAAAAGAAAGGACAAACAGACATGGGTTGAAAAATGAGAGAAAAAAAGTGGGAATGGACAGGTTTCTTTGTTTTTATGAATCCTGAGTCATTCTGAAGACAGATGCTGAGATGAGAGTCCTCAGTATGATCACAGTCAGCTCTAACCATGTGACTATCAGAGCAACACATACACACACACACACGGGCAGTCAGTGCGGAATAATTTGTCCATGTTGAAGCTAGTTTTGGGTCTGAGGTCTCAATAAAATACTGACCAGGGCTCAATTTTGACATGTCCATGAACATGAACGAATTCTGATGTGACCACATCAAAGCAGATTCTTTGTCACAGAGAAACTTGGTAAGTATGCTTTGTGTTTCCACAGATCTTGATGCACAGTTTATCACAGTGTATCATTTAAAATTGGATAGATGTAAGCAGGGACATCCGTCATTTCTTTATACAGCAGAACCGATTGATTTTTACGAGACATAATTACATGCCAGAGATATTTTAAGGGCTTACTCGCTTTCATGTTTGTCCACTTATATTTGACATGGTCAACAATACTTGGTTTTGATTAAAGGCCCAACTACAAAGCAGTTATGTATAAGTACATACCTGTAAAATTTAGCCAGCCACTTTTGACTGTCTGTCATACTCCAACAGTCCCTGGACTCTCATTTGGGACATCAGCTCCAGCTCCTCCTTTCTCTTCGTCTGTCTAATTGTGTGCAAATCTCTGTGTCCTGCCCACAAAACGTCTGAGATGGCCTGAGACTTTAAATCCACTGACCTACAGTACAAACCGAATGAGATGAGTGAGATCTAGATCCACTGATCCTCTGTCTTGTCAGTATAATATGGGAGACTGTTGATGTAATCTAAGAAGATAACTGGGCCAAGTTAGGAGCCCTGTGGAACGCGTAAAGAAACACACACCTCCTCAACTTGAGTCCACCATGTTGAACCACTGTGTTTCTACAGTAGCCCAAAACGGACAAACCAAACACTGGCTCTAAAGTGTGTCCTTTATATTTTTTGCAAGTTTCGCAGCCACCATATGTTGTCATACACACATGAGGGGGGAAGGTGAGACGAGGAGTATTCATTTGGTGGCTGTCCAAATGAACACAACCTCCCCTAGATGCCACTAAATGCTACACACTGGACTGTTTCCATAAATCCCTTATCTGTTTGTCAAACTGAAGCTCTTAAATGTAGCTTCTAGATATAACTCTGGGGGACTCTACATTTACAGGTTGCTACCCCGGGAAACAGCATGAGAGCCTATTGTGCTGCATTTGGCCGTATGTGTCAATATCTGTGAACGATGAGTATTAAACCTGGATTTGATATTCTCAGGAACTGCTCCACTGAGAGTCTGGTATTTGTTTATGAGGCCAGATGGTCAAAATTTCCATTTTTTTTACCATTGACTGGATGGTCAGATAGCATCTGTCAGGACACGACAATGACGGATGATATATTTTTCCCTCGCAGTCTGTAATGTGGCCTTAATACAACACAGTAAAATGAGAGTCACTGAAACAGGATGTCTGTTCCCTGTTTGCAGATGTCTTGTGCAAATGATGGCCAGTGAAATGCGGCACACAAATGTCGGAAGATGTGAAGAGTTGTTTTATATTTGCAGCAGCTGTGGTCGCGAACAGATGAGGGAAACTAACTTAATACCTTTAAGGGATCACTGTGTAGGATTTAGTGGCATCTAGCCCCCTAAATCTTACACACTAGGCCTTTTAAAGATGTATTGATGAACAGATTGTGCTTCCAGGTTGTGAGAAAGGGCATGTACAGATCTTATAGAGTGACCACTTTTATGGCCAGGACCTTGATATTCAACTATTTATGATATGGATCTGACCCAAGACTGAGATGAAGTCTGGTTTGATAAGAGGACAGTGATGGCAGAGGATTTTCTCATCAGTTTGTACAGCATTCAAAGTCTAAAGCAGAAAGACACACTGGTAAGAAAAACAAACCAAGTCTTGACCCGTGCTGTACTATAATCAAACAGAGCAACAGTGAGACACACAGATCCCCTTTGTTATCATCTCTCCCTACTGAGTAAACATCACTCAGCACTGGGTGGCAGAGACACAGTGTCCAAGATAAATGTATGTATTGTATCATAAAGCTGACGACGAGGGCTGCCCTCTAAAACTCTGCCTCTGTTTTGTTCACTCTGCCGTTGCTTTTGGTTATTTCCAGCAGAACAATTAGGATTTTAATCAGGAGCATGAGACACACATGGGCCTGGTGTGCTCCTCAGTCATCACATCACAACATCAACACACACCCAAGCCCTACACTTGTGTTTGTTTTTGATCATTTTGTCATAAATAAATTACTTTATTACTTTACTCATGTGCCTCCCATTTTGTTTCTAAAGGCTGGGCTGTGTGTGACAGTGCATAACAGTGTGTGCAGCAAATTGAATATACTGGTATAAGGAACTTAAGCCTTTCTCATAGCCACCACCAGTGTCGCCTCTCTCATCATCTGGAATCAGAGCTCAGAAAAAAAGAAATAAAATTAACTGGCAAATTAAATAATTTAATGTATAAATGTTATAAAAAGAACTTATCAATTAATATTTGTTTTTAAAAAAAGCATATTCTCTTCCAAAAATGATGCTATATATGACCTTCAGTTAGATTTAATCCACATGCGATAATTTATACTTCAGCTTCCACATCTGATGGTGATAAACAATATACATAATTGATAAATGATATACAGATATGGCATTGAAGTCAGACATTTCTACTCTCTTTCTCTCTTAAACATGCCCTCTGTGCAAAAGTCCAGGACTGCACAGGTATCCACAGCATTAAATGGCCTCACACATGCATGTGTCAAAACATGTATTTTATTCATTTATCTTAAAAAATTAAAATAAAGTGCTTTTTATGTACAATATAATAAAAACAACAGTCACAATCTCAATGATACAAAAAATACGGTTCACAATGTTATTTGTACACAACAAATTAAAAAAAAAGAAAGAAAGAAAGAAATCATGCAGGCAAGACCACATTTGTCTAATAGTTATTCAGTCAACTAAGCTTATGGTGTTCAGTATGCTGAGGCAAAGCTGTTGCTGTGTCTCATGGCTGAGCCGATATGGAGGATTTGAAGCTGTGCTTGCATCTTTCTGCAGTACTACATTGTGCAGCACAAATGATTAATTACTCCTGTTGTGCTGTTTCTTTGTAGTGTGACAGTTTAAACAAAATCCTGAAAAGATGTTGCAATGGATTGCCTACTTAAGCCATTTTAGGTAAATAGACCGCTGTAGATGTCCTACAATATGTGATATAGTTGGCTACATTCATGTCCAGTACAGTATGTTGCATTACTGAGGAGCCACTCAAAATGAAGCATCAATCACCATGGTAGCATCTTTTTTTTTTTTTTTTTGATGAACAGCACGTCATTAATAAATATGCATTATGACCTTTTTTTTTTTTTTTTACATTGTTAACTATTAAGATCAAATGATATCATAACAGCTGTAGTATATGAGATTAGGAAGTGTTATTCTTAAATACTGACGTGTTCATAAAGATGTGCACAGTATCACTTTTGACACAAGCAAAGACTACAGAATGGTACAGGATTTTGAGCAGCTCCCAGTCTTATAGCTTGCAGTTAAAGTTAATGTTGGCTTAGGTGAATCTGTAAGTCTACTGTTAACCCGTGTTGTGTCGTGGAGTTAAGTGTGCCCATGGATGGGCTACAATCACGCCATTCACCACACATCTTGTTGGTGAGGATGACTGCTGCGTGGTGTACATCGTGGCACATGGCTAAAGGCAGAGCAACTTCATATCTAGAAGGCATTTTGAAAATACGTTGTGAAGTTAACCACCAAGCATCTCAAAGCAGGAAGGGTATTCAGCCAACAGAGAGACATTTTATAGTTTTAGACAATCTGCCTTAGCTGTGGTAACAAACAATGGTCTGCACCAAGACTTTTAGAGTCTGAGTCATCCTAGTTTGTACATCTGTTGGTCATACTCTGGTTTATTTTGTCAGTCTCGCCTTGCAAGTAAGCAAACAAGATTAAAGGAATAGGTAGACCTTTGGGGAAACAAGCATCTTCTTGCCAAGAGTTAGATGAGAAAATTGATACCACTCATATTTGTATGGTAAATATGAAGCTAGAGCCAGCAGTCGCTTAGCATAAAAACTAGAAATGGGGAAAAAACAAGTCTGCTTCTGTCCAGAGGTAACAAAATCACTTATGATTAACAAAAAACAAAGTGTAAAAATAAGACTTTGGAATCTCCAGGGTATTATTTTACTTTTTTATTACCTTTGGCCAGAGCCAGGCTAGCTGGTTTCCCCATTTCCGCTTAATGCTAAGCTAATGGGCTGCTGGCGGTGACTTCATATTTAGCATACAGACACGAGTGGTGTGTTCTTCTCGTCTAACTCTGAGCAAGAAAGTGAGTAAGCCTATTTCCTACGATGTCAGACAACTGACCCCTTTAATGCAGAATGGCGTGAAAGTTACCAGATAGTTAACAGATACCTCTCCTGCTTTGACATGCCTGATAAAAACCAGACCAGGTGCTGAACCAACAGCATGGTGAGAAATGTGCAGTATTCTGTGCAAGAGTCGAAATGTATGCTGAAGTAGGCAGTAAAGCACTATGAAAACAAAATATCAGCAGTGTTCACTCTCTAGTTTCAAGACTATCTCTACAACACATCTTGCACAAGGTCCCTTAAAAACACACAATATTAAGCACAGACTGTATATACACAACAAAACTGAAGAGAAAAGGAAACACTGTCCACTGTTGCGCAGTATGCTGTGCAATTACTTTGTCGTCTCGTAGCAGTTACATAGCATTTTGTCATGTCCTCAGTGAAATAGCAAAATGTTTATTCTGTTTGATACTGGAATATATACTGTAGGCTTATTTGATCAATACAGTGAACTGGTGATGTAAGACATGTGGTGCCATACTGTCCCTATGGCCGTGTAAATGTGCCTCATTCAGATTTACACAACACTTATCGGCTTCCTACATCTTTGGAAAATTCTGCTTGGTTAAGTCTCAAAAGTCGTCTAAGCGATGTGGGTGCAAGAGGGTTTGCGATGGCTGCACTGGTCCCTGTAAATAACTGATTTCTACAAATCATTTTTCTTTAGCAGCCACATCTTGTGTCTCTCAGTAGTTGCATTTCTTAGAATTCAATCCAATTTTTACTGACATGTGCAAACCTGTGAGTATTCAAGACCCTGATTACTTGTGCTTTCACATTAGCGTCGCCTTGACATCTGACTGAGTGTGATGAATGCCATGTATGTAAGATATGTAACCTGGTGGGGGAGGTTACATTGAACTAATACAGCGTTCTGTGCCACTACATCACTACATAGTGCTGATGCAGTCTGGACAAGAGCCCACTATCCCTTCACTACAGTGACAGTTGTTATTAGTTGTTCCAGGGCTTTTTCCATTTTGAGTGGGTTTATTAGCGATTAAAAAAAAAAAAAAAAATGTATTGTTAGCGCTTGTCAAGCTCAATAGCCTCCAAACTAATTGTATCTGTATGTTTCAGTGTATGCTTAGAAGGCATATAACTCCTTCAAGGGTAGCTGAAGGAAAACTTGAAAATGTTCTCACAACCACAAGACAATTTTTCACATGAAGAAACCTCCACGCATTTTCATTTGGCCCCAGTTCAGATTTTACACGAAATCAATTGTTCTGCCCAAAACAATCTGAAAGGTTCATGGTGAACTAACAGTCTTACCTCACATTTCACATTTGTTTATTATTAGTGCCTCTTTTTAAACCTTTTGTGAACCCAACTCTGGTTCCAACACCATGTGCTCTTTGACAGTGATCAATGCTAACACAACAAATGCATGGGAGTGGTCATAACAGAATGGCACTATTGCATTTAGAGAAGACAATCAAGTTATTTTTGTTGTTTGGCACAGTGCACGTGATGACTCCAGTGCCGCCCTGAACATGATAAGAGGTGTGGACGTCGCCCTTTTTGTCTCAGCTCGCTGTGTTTGTAATGTCCGCTTTGACTGACAACATCGAGTCTCTTTTCCATATTCGCCAGGGAATCTGTGTCAATTTATGAACCCATCACGGTACCTGCAGATCAATACTGGAGAACAGGGCTGTCTCAGGTGAGCAGAGAGCAGTGGGTTGCCTAAATTGTCCATGGTGCAGTGATGTGTGAATGAAACAGACCTTTGAACAACAACATACATTCAGGAGGTAAATGTCAGTATTTAGGCCTAGGAGAATGATTTATGATCATATTTATTGATCATGTTTCTTGCAGTCTTTTTAATTGTTGTTCGTTAAGAGAGCTCCAGGGTTTGGTGTGGTCTTTCATCCTTTTCATCCATCTTACAGTCATGACATTTATTCAGCAAAAGGGAACAAATGTGCTTCTGACTCACGTGTGGATCATCATGAACAGGCAATAAATGTAGATTCTCCCAAACCTGAACTCACCATGTAGCTTTAACTTGCTTGTAATGAATGTAATAACAGAAGTGTAGACTCTGTGACAGCCATCTTCTGCAGAGCATGTGCAAGTTTACATATACTTAAATAGGGCTGGGAAACATATCAGTATCTTTTATTATTATTATTATTATTATTATTATTATTATTATTATTATTATTATTATTATTATTATTATAATATCATGTGATGGAGATCAAAAAGATTTAAATTTAAAGTTGCATACCTAAAGAGATACTGTGATAAATATTGATAACGGAAGAAGATCTTCTGTTTATTTTGTTATTTTCTTCCTCATGTTGCCCAGCCCTACGCTGACAAACATGAGTGGCCATGAGAATGACTCAAACAAAGGCTGTGTTATAACTTTTCTTAGCAGCTGCCACAGTTCATGATCCTGGTTGAAACCGGAGTGTCGTGCTGCTCTTCCTCTTCCTGCCCATAGGCAGCAAACCGGACCAACCTCTGGCTTTCGGAGTGGAAATGGTTAAACAAAATGACCTCCGCACTGATCACAGAACAAAGATGACTAAAATAAAAGATGTGCTGTGATGTAGAAGGATGTCGGGGTCTCCTCTCCTTTGCTTGGTGGCCTGTATCCCTCATGGAGATACAGGGTGCCATCTTTTTAGCGATTACTGTGCTTTCATACGATAGAGTCTTTAATCTCCGAGCCTAGCCTCACTCTGGGCCGAGGGCAGGTCGGGGAGTATTCCACGTGGCTTTCCTTCAGGTTAAGTGGCCGCCTGTCAGAGGACTCGGAGAAGCTCTTGCTGTTGTCTGGCGAGGACTCGTGGGTGGGCGTGCTGCAGATGTAGTTGTCATTTAACGTCTGGTAGCCCTTGTGATCAGAAGTGGATACGGGGATGGTGTTACCGTTTAGGGGTAAGCTCTCTGCAGGTTTTCCCACTATCCTCGGCTTCTTCTGCTGCATGTTAGGACACTCACCCTGCTTCAGCATGGACTTCATATGGTCTCGGTTCCTGTAGATGACGAACAAAGAGAACACCACGAGGGAAAACGCCAGCAGGGCGCACACCACAATCAGTTCGTTCCAGTACGTCTTCGTGTGGACCTGCTCAGAACGAGACTCGCCGGGGAGGATGATGGTCTCCTCTTTCTCAATGTGCGGTGTACGTGAGTGACCAGTCAGAGTGGTGCTTTCCTGGCGGGGTTCCGCCCTCACGCAGTAGTTGGCCAACAGCTGGCGGAAACCCTCCTCCTCTGACCAGCACTCGTAGGTCTCGATCCTGTCAGCATGAGCCACGACCACCAGGTTTCCCTCAGGGGTAGCGTAGAGGAACTGGCTGGCGCTGTCACTGTAACGCCACCTCCTTTGTGCCAGGTTGGAGCGCAGCTTACAGGGCAGCACCCTGAATGTGTTGGCTGGGATTGTAATGAGCTGGCAATGGGAACCACCTATATATATATATATAAAAAAAAAAAAACACAAAGCAAGAACAACATTACTTCAAAAATCTTGTTAGCTTAGTATAAAGACTGGAAACGAGGAGAAACAGCTAGCCTTTCTTAGTCCAGAGGAAAAGCCACTTTTACAGGGGGCAGAAGTGCTGTCAGGCTAAAATATCTTTGGATACTGTATCCTGTCTGTAACTTCATATCTAACAAACACGTAAAAGTGGTACCGATCTTCTCATTTACTGTAATTCTTAGATAAAAAAAGCAAATTTCCCAAAAATATTGAACTATTACATTAAAGGTTTGGTGGATAAGTCATTTCTAAGTACAGTTACAGTAACTATAATCACTGCATATTGTACAATTTTAAATGTTTAAACTATAATTTACACGAATGAGTAATCAACAACATGTGACATCTTCTTCTCTGACACCTCTAAGTGCATGTTGTCTTGGCGTACGTGAGGTCACTGATACTTATACACGCAGAGAACACTCACGAGAAGCCGCTGGTCTGTAAGATCTGGTAGTGGGAAACGTCCTGTTACAAATAGCCGACGTATCGGCTTCCTCCACGTCCTGCTGCCAATGACTGAAACAAAACAACAGGGTTAGAGTCAGCAACTGTAATGAGAGGCACCTTGTATGGAAGCACCCATTTCTCCCTCCAAGCCTTTCATTTAAAACCTGTGAGTATAGCTTCACCTGTATGACGAAGAGAACGCTCCTCTTTTAAAAGCTACTTGCTCAAGCGCATGACTGAGTTTTTGCATGCTTATTTTCAGCGCGTTCACATCCAACACAGCATAAACACACTCCTCTACTGTCTGTTAAGGTGAAATAAGGTGAGGTAACAGGATTTCCAAACCTAGCATCTGTTCCTGTTTTCCACTGTGGTTTACAAACGGGCCGCACGAAATAACCACTCGTACAAAACAGATTTTTGTGGTATTCACCAATTTTCTCATATTAACAATTTTCTTTTTCGTGTGAACGTACACGAGTGGTCCAGATCTGTTGACTAAGTCGTATACCTCTCAACACAGGGTAAAAAAAAAAAAAATTCTGTTCACCACATCATCATACTGTCACCTATATTTTATAGTTTTTATAGGCATATTTTGGTACACAAAATTCAACATTTCAGTAGTCTTGAGCTGTCAGAGTCTCTCATTCTGACAGCTACTTCACCAGACAGTGTAACATCACCCATTATTCCCTAAAATCTTCATGATTATCACATCCCCTTGACCACCATCAGTCATTGACTGTTTTTTTTTGGTGTCGAACTTCACGTTAAATCATCGTGCTAATGATGAAGTTTCATGTGTTAAGAGTTTGGTGAGTTTGACTTGAAACACTAACAGAAGTTTGAAAATGTTTTTGCACGAGGCTCACAAGTGTATGTATATATTTATTACCAAACTGATATTTTATTAGAATGTTTTTTTTAAATGTTATTTTGTTCCAATTTTGGAGTTATGATTTATTGATCGTGGTGGAAAAAAGCTGTAATTTATCTTATTTACATATCAAATCTATTAAGGTTGCACAATAAACAAATATAGCTGTATTGACTGTGAGCTAAAGTACATAAACAGACTAAAAGTTAAGTTTACGAATTTGTGGCCTTGTGTATGTGATCCCTCACCTGTCAGGTGGAGCCATCCTGACGTCCCGACACAGCCGCCCCGTCCAGGCGCAGTAGGGGTCTCTGGACAACACACATTCTCCACAGCTCAGGTAGTTGGAGCAGTTAGCCACAGGAACCTCCACCAGCCCGGAGTTGGACGACACAAACAACAGACCCTGCGGAGGAGAAAGAGCACGTGTGAGTCTGTGTGATACAAATCTCTCATTAAGAAGGTGAGCGCAGGGCAGAAGAGAACTTCTGCTTTTGGTTATGCACTTCAGATTTCAGAAAGGGAAACCATGCTAAAACAATTACTGAAGATAAACAGAAGAATATAACCTAAACAAAGGACTAACTATGGCCAGCTGTTCTCTTACTTGATGCCAGCCAAGTCATTTGATTGAGCTCAAAAACACATGGCAGCAAGTGGCTGCACACCACCGTCTTCATTTTTATTTATTTTTTGCATTTTCAGCACACACTGCACGCATCATTGTGCAGAAATACTATTATCCAGAAATATATTTTCAACATGATTGTGATGTTGATCCTGATGTAAAGCACATCCCTGCGCCACTAAAGCACAGTCTATATTTAGACTGTCTTATCTGCCAGTATATTAGATAGACATCATGTGGATTCTGTCTTTCATATCCCTATTTGGAGCTAAGAATATACTCACTCAGACTTTGAATTACATAATCTTAGATAAGATTTCTGTTTGGCTGCTTTGGCCCAGGGAGAGGCTATTATGTAATAAAGAGAGAAAGGTAATGAAATTTAGCTCTGGGTAAAATGCCAGAGAGGACCATAAACTGGGTTCCAGACGGTGCTATAACTTACAGGAAAACTCAGTGGAATGGCCACTGCAGAAAGAAAATGTCTGTAACCAGTTTGCGCTCCAGTAAATCTAGCCCTTTCCACATTTTTATGACTTGAAAATGAATTTGAGTATGAAATGAGTAAACATAAAATACAAACCGACAGAAAGCAGGATGACAATAATCATTATTGATGTGTATTAGGATGACGGATTTGTGATCTACCCTTTGGGGATCGAGTTCGATGTGTTGCACAGGCTGAGGCTCAGGAAACAGAATCATCTCCTCTATGATGTGCATCTTATCGTTGGCGTTGATGGCCTTGTGGAGCTTTCCATCATCTGGAAGACACAGAGGAGGAAGTGGAAGTGACTTATACTGAAGGCAGGAGACAGTTTGCGAGTGATAGAGGAAACCTGTGTTTTAAAAATCACAAATCAAACACACAAAAGTAAAAAGATTTTTTAGGAAATACCCTCAAAATCTGCTGTACTGTACCTGTTCCAATGAAGAGCACATCGTAGGCTCTCTCCATGCCTTGGATTTTGTGCACGGCGATCTGTGTGTAGCGCACACTGCGTTTCAGCAGCAGGGGAGCGCTGCGGATCACGCTGTCCATCAGGAAATGGTCCTTGACAAAGTTGAGCACTTTATCAGGCATGTGCAAGGACGACTGGATACCCATTTGCCTGGCGTGGTTGGTCACGCACTGCGAGGGAGTAAATTAGAAATAAAAAATGAGTCTCAGAGTCTTCGAGTGGTCCTGGAAACACAAACATGCATTGCAAATGTTTACAGCCCTGGATTAGGGCACAGAGTTTAGGGTATGAATGGGAACAAAGACTTAATACAGTATTTACATACATGCATACAGACCTTGAAATCTTAGGATGGCTGATATAGAAGTTTTAACCTTCTTTCTAAGCTAATATCTACTAGTTTTTAGGCATTTGTTTTCCTCCATGGCCTTATAAATAGTTAGAATGACAGTACTTTTGGATTCTGTCATTGGAGAAAAACATCTGCTTTACATCAAGCTCACTTGTTGAACAGCTCTGTCTACAGGTACAGCTGGATATGCTTTGATAGAGACTATAATATATACTGTTTGAAAGTGTGATAACAAAACAGATATTTAGGATGGTAAAAAAACCAAACTGACTAAACAAGAGATGGATGCTACATGAATAAACAGATGCACAGGCTGAACCAGAAGAAGTTTAATTGTATTTTTGTCACAGGATATTGCCTGCAGCACTCACCGCCCCGGGCCGTGGCTCTGGCACTGGGTGGTTGTAGGTGTACCACTGCTGCGTCTCCCTGTTGACCTCTCGGTAGCGCCCGCTGAAGGCTCTTTCCACCTGTGCCATGCTGAAAGCGCACACCGCTGAGCTGCCTGATGCTCCTTTGTACCTGCGAACACATAAAAAGCTGATATGTTTTCCATGTTTGAACACTCCAAACATATACACCATGTGAAAATGGAGCCATTTAAAGATTTAGTCTCACGCTTGCACCCATTTTCTAACAGCATTTTACCATTGTTTTTTTTTTTACCAAATCCATCCTTTCTGTAGTCCTGTCATTTTATTCAGGAAACTGGAGCAACAACTTCTCACTGGTCTCACTGGAGAACAGTTGTAGAGTGGGCGCTTGAATGATTTCCATATTAAAACTTTTATTTTGTTGATACATTAGACATTGGCGTTGCATGAGCTTGTGTTAGTGTTTGAGCTCATTAAAGCTGCTCTGAATTCAGAGCAGCCAAGGAAGAAACGGCAACTTGCCAAGATTGAGTGGAGATATTAAATAAAAACTGGCTCAAGATGGTGTGTGTGAGCCGCGTGGATTCGAGTATGTGTGTTTGTGCATAAACATTAAATGTAAATAAATAAATTAGATTCAGTTACAGTGTCTGTGTGTCAGATGACCAAACCCCTCCATTCGTCTCTTACCACTGGGAGGTGAAGACGCCGTAGAAGACTGTGCTCTCCCAGCTGTCTCCCATGGGCTTCAGGACAAACATGTCCTGGATGATGTTGAAGGGGAAGCCGTCATCAGGGAGGGAACACAAGAGCTGGGCCTTCAGGAAGGTGGTCCATTTTTTCTGTAGCACCCGCTCACCACCTTTATCACCCTGCAACAGTTCAGGTACGTTTCAGTTTCAGTATGTTACAGAAGATTTAATGTCTCATTTAACCATTATTTATATTGTAGGATGTACAGTTCTTGAAGGCAACACCTTGTTTAGTTTCTAGAGAACAGAACATGTCCAAGACCCTAAATACAATCCTTTTTTTTTTAAAAAAAAAAAAGGTTCAGTGTGTAAGATTTAATGCACTCCATTTACAAATGATGGCAGACATGAAGTACAACATGCATAACTATGTTTTAATTGCAGGTCCTCTTCCACGGTGACCACCATTTTGCACCACCATTGCCAACAATCCATGTATTTAGTAGCCAAGAACAAACTAAACAATTGATGGGAACTTTTCTCTGGCAAGGAGAGGGTGAGGTGACGAGGCTGCAATCAGAAAAATACAAAGCTAAATCCCACAAACTGGTCCTGTAAGTCAGTCCTTAATTTCTCTTACAATTGCAGCCTATTAGAGCAGGCAAGAATAACATTTTTGGAGGCAGAGGGGAAAGATTATTTGGACCAATTTAAACAGGTTTAATATGTTAACTTAATGACCTCTCCAAACA
This sequence comes from Protonibea diacanthus, assembly GCA_028641955.1. Taxonomy (NCBI): domain Eukaryota; kingdom Metazoa; phylum Chordata; class Actinopteri; family Sciaenidae; genus Protonibea; species Protonibea diacanthus. The sequence goes on along the minus strand of CM053976.1, from coordinate 13,384,636 downwards.
TGTTTTAAGTCATTTAATGCTCTGTATCTGACTCATGTTATTATTTGTAGTGTTTTTCTGCAGTTTTCCCACAAGAACATCCTCGATCGTAAAAATAACATCAGGAACAATGAATATGTAAATATTTCGATATTTTAACTGGGGAACTATTATAGGGTCCTTGTGTCAAAGCATCATCAAAGAGGGGTGCTTATGAGGTCAAAAAAAGGAATCTGAAAGTAGTTAGGGGAAAAAAACAATGGACAAATAATCGAAACCAACTAGGATTTTAACGCTCTGATACAATTCCAACCGCTGACAAAATTTCCTGTGGTGCAACATATGTGTGCTGCGTTTATACTGAACTGCAAAAGGCAAAAGGCAAAAGGCAAAAAAAAAAAAAAAGGCTAATAAAAGCTGCCTTCGGCCAAAAATCAGATGCTCTTTGAAGGAGAGGAGATGGTGAAATGGAAAACAAGCGATGCCTTAAATAGTTATTAATTACAGCTTTGAAATCAACATCAGTGGTTCACGCTTCACTTCTCCTCCAAGATGCAGGAAGAGACACTGACTCTCCGTTTAAGCTGTCACGAAAACAACAACAACCAAAAAAAAAAAAAAAAAGTCAGATGCTTGGACACTAAGACCAGCAGTTATCAAAGAGCTTGTAAACACACACCAAAAAAACTCCTCCCGAATACAGCTAGCAAGCTGGAAAACACAGGAGGAGCAGGAGAAGAAGGAGGAGGAGGAGGAGGAGGAGGAAGTGCATGACCAAAACAAGTGGTCTCGCCCAATCTCAAGACAGCTTTCCTGCCTCAGAGCCAAACTATATCGTCAGCAGGGCCTCTAAAAGACCTTAGAACAACTCCTACATAACAGCACCAGAGGTGAATCACCCTTGAGGAGATAATAAAATGCAAAACTATAACTACCTCTGTTACCTCCTCCGTGTGCCGTTATACACAAACAATCATGTTGCTCAATGGTGAGGTGAAGCCTCATGGGACTGATGCTGGCCCTGAGAGCCAATTACTAGGCTGTGGTAGTAGTCCTGTCCACATAATGAGGAGACCACATTCCTGCTCTCTCAGCTGTCCACCGCCGTTGTTGCTGTGCTTCGCTGCGCAGCTTGTACTTTCAATCGCATCAACCGTCTGCACCCCACGGCCCCGCCTCCACCCCCGGATAGCTACATTATACTCTGCTCATACTGTATGTGCACTGCCAACGTGTTTAATCTTCAACTTCACATTTCTGGTTCCTCACGTTTGTCAACCTGAGAAGCGGCTGAGCAAGACGTAAAGAAACGGCTGCCACACAATGTTCATAATCTGCCTGCTTTCCACAGTCCCTCAGTGTGAACACCTGAATAAACAACTAAAAAGAAGGAGTGGAAGAAGGGAGGGGCACAGATAGGAAAGAGGGGGAGAAAAAACAACTCGGAAGCAGGATTACTTGGCAAACCCAAGTAAAACAGTAGTTAGAGCGCCGTGAAACAGCCGAGGAGGCTTTCATTTATCTCATCTTACAAGAGAGATGATGCCAAGATGAACAGACACATCCAAGATATTTCAGATATTAACATAAAACCACATCTAAACATATTTGGCCTTGGCCTGGTACACAGAGGAAAAAGGGAGTACATGCTTTCTGTCAGTCTGCAAAAAGAAAGTAGATACCGAGCCTGTTGACAGGGAGGGGTCTTCATACTTCGCTGTTACCTAACTCTAATCCGAGTTCAGCACTTTCTGCTCACTGAAGAAGGAGTACACAGGGCGTGTGTTCAGATGTGAGAAAAACACACCGTGAATATGGTAATAGTTAAGGAGAATATCCTGCAGAAATTCAGGGCCTGGTTTCCCAAAGATATGTTCGACTGGTCTGTAGTGTTGTCTTAATTTTGCCTCAGAAAATAGTAAAATATAGAAGTTTTCAAACTGTGAGGAGGGCGAGATGGGAGGGACGCGAGGCAAAGACAAGGTGGGAGGTGGACAGGTGCATGCCGGCGTTCTGGAAATGGCAGGGAGGACGTAATTGTGGTTTGGCCTGCTGATTTGGCCCACTCAAATCAGTCAGCAGCAGCGGCACACAGCTCATCGAGGCAATAAAGGCACTTAAAAACACCTTAAAGCCTGACCTGCCGCAGTCTGCGTCAAAACTGTAATCCTTCTCTGAGTTATAACTCGAAAAAAACTTCTGGTGTAATGCGAGTTTCATATATAGATTGAATTATTTTAAGCCTTAAACGTTAAAGCCAACCTACCTACCGCCCCTTCCAGGCTAACCCTGAAATAAAAGCCACGTTTCCATAGCAACAATCGGTGACAACTGCTACAGTAAAATGTCCCTGTTAACGTTGAAGTTTTGAAGAAGACAAATATTTTCTGTTGGAGCGAAGGGAGCCGAGTGGTTTGACACAGTTCCTCGGCCAGCCATGTTTTTTTTTTTTTTTTTTTTTTTTTAAAATCTGAAGTCTTCATGGAAAGAATTCATGGAAAAGTAGTCCTACTTGAGACGACAAGAGCTAGACAGCTTTGTGCAACAGATGTATTTTGACATCTATCTGAAGTCTAGTTAGACTCAAAGCATTTCTTTTAGTACAAACTGGACAGTAGGTTGAATTCCTGTGTCACCTCAAAGCATTTAAGCATGATTTGTTAACGTTGTTAAGCGTTTCACCATTCCACTGCAGAATAAACCACCTGCATCACTACTGTACTGCCACAGAGCAGCATCTGAAAAGATGTCAGTCAGTGGAAAAAAAAAAAAAAAAAAAAAAAGACGGCTGCTGCATTCCAGTGAAATAAAGGCGCTTTACAGAGCAGAGAAAGCCATTCTTCTGTCTCTATTGCGCAGTTCATCTGCAGCAAGTTGCCACAGTCTGGGGGCCTTTCTGTCAATGATTTCCATATATAGAACCCAGGAGGTGCTCCGCCGGCTTCGAGAGGTGTCGCAGCACCAAGTGCCAGCGCCTAGCAGGACTAAGTCATTAAACTGTCACTTAAGATTACATGCTGTCCCCACGATTACTCACATTACTGCCTCCATGAACAAGAGGCATCAGTCAGGGAGGGATGCTGAGTGCATGTGCATCAGGCAGCTTCAAAGCTGTTTAATTGATCCGATGACAGGTGAAAAAGGATAAAGTCTGGCGTTGATTATTCAGGGCGATCGACCAAACCAAACTCACTCGCGGAGGGAGGAGGAAGACGAGGAGCGGGGAATGACGTCAGCTAGTTTAAATGATGTGAGCGAATTCTGCAGTTGCTACAGTTTGCACGCAACAAAAAACAAGCCATATAGTAGAGTGGGGAAAAAAAGCATTTCATATTGCTGCGAAGCACCCTTGAATACTAATAATGCCTGCAAAGCTCAAAGCACTGGTGGAGAAAGGCAAAGAGCTAGAGGGATGGACGAGTGCAGCTGACATTGTGAGGGAGATGGAAGGAGAGGGGGAGATGACATTGCAGAGAAAAGGGAGGGAGGGGCGGTGTGCTGAGGAGGAGAGGATGATTCAGGCAAGGGGAAACCAAATCTGTTGAAAACATGTTTGCATGAGTGGCACATTTCCATTACGTCTACATCAGGCATGACGTACGGTTAAATGTTACCAAACGTGCTTTGACATTGGAGCGTCCCGCCTTGTTTTGAGGTAATTGTATCAAGATTATTGAAGATTATCAACGGACGCTCTGGTATTCTTGCGTGGCCGTCATGTCTTACCTTACACACGCGAGCAATCCTCGACACAATGGTGTTGTCAAAGAAGTCGAATTCTTTCCCCGCCTCACTAAAGAAGAAGTAAATCTTGTCATCGTCGCCCACCGGGTTACCTATTGGCTGACTCTCCTCGATGTAAGCCGACCCGACAAAGACGGGATCTGTCGAAAACAGAAAAACACAAAAGGAAACGTGGTTAGAGAGACGCGTTGCACCTTTATCATCAATGGAACTGTTTTTTTTCAGCCGTTTCATCACTTTTGTGTAAATTTTCGTAAATTTGGAAAGAAGTCAGAGATCACACGGCAGAGCTGTGTTTTGAAGTGCATGTGCGACGAGTGATAGGGCCGGGCTTCCGCGATCTAAGAGCACTTGTCTTCGCTCTTAGTCTGCATGCATTAGCGGCCGTGCCTCGCTAATGATCGCTACTTTTTGGAGCTTATCTGCTCTGTTGGGTACATAATGGGAGATGTGTAGAAGGGGGGAAAAAAACACAGTCTTTGCTGTGATCTGATGGGGTAAATAGAGTTTACCTTGCAGCCATTTTAAAGAGTTTTCTGTCTTCAGAGCAGTTCCCTGACCCAAACTCTTGTAAATGACTGGTTCATTCCCTTGGAAGTTGCTGACAGTACCAGTGTACAATTCACCATCTGGAGGAAAACAAAAGGATTATTAATTAAACATAATAAACTACAAAGAAATGATGTGCTGGGGGCTTTCATAACATGCAGCACATGAAGTCAGTAGTAGTTTGCAGTGAGCATTTAGAGTGAGACATTAGACAAATCATGTCCTCCACCTCAATTATTCACTAATTGCTTGTTAAAGAAGTTGAACACAAATGGCGTCTGTTGGTGTCCGGCTGTTTATCAGGGGGACTGATGCAGACAAACAACATCAGCAGGCACATCATGACTCATTACTGAATCAAAGTGGTAGTTAACATCAAAGTAGCTCCAGAAAACAGACGAGCATGTTTTCAGACTCTCTTCCCAGAAAGTAGCCACTCATAATAATACCTTGTTCTCGTGCACGGCTAAACGTTTGAAGTCGAGAATGAAGGGAGCAGTACATTTTAAATCTGTGTGTTTCTACGTACCAACAATGATGGCAGTGGATTTGTACTCTGGATTAAAGGGGCAGCGACTGCGCCCATCTTCCATCACGACCTCGCCCACTTCGTCTCTCTCCAGTGTGAATGTTGATGTGTTCTGGAAACGAGGGACAGAAAATGTCACTCAGTCACAGTCCAATTAAATTATACTGAGCTAAAGTCATTCCCTCCTCTTCTTCACAACAATACACGAAGTGCTGCTGACTTTTAGGGAGTTTGAACATACAGTAACCCTCTCTGGTGGATAAACCAAGGCTTTAGCACACTGTATGTCAAAGGCTATGAACACAGCTGCTGCAGTTAATTGAGAGTCACCCCTACATACGCCATCCTGCTGCAACACATTCTGGCTGATGTGGATAAATCCCGTCCCTGAAATGGAGCCTTTACTCCTGCTTAGGTGATGTTTGCTAAAAAAAAAAAAAAAAACTACAGTGAGCAACAGAGTCGGAAAATTACTGAGCCTTTAAAATGTTCTGATGAAACATTTGTGGCCCATTTTTTCAAGATTTGTGTAATAAGTGAGGACAAATAGACCTGAGGCTGAGTGAGAGAAACCCAACTATGAAGGGATGGACTCACTGTTTGTTTTGGTCTTCTCAGGGGATTTGTTGACAGTAAGAAAAATATAGAATAACATCAACTTCATCCTTTAAGTTTGCCTGGATCAAACTGTTTTTCAGAAGGTCTGTCTTCAGGCAGTTTGAATGGCTGACACAAAGATCCATGATAGGACTTCAATGATGAAACAGGATTGGTGTCAGACATTGTAAATTGGTTGCAGAAGACACTTTAGATAATTCTAGGTGCCTGTGGCTGGTTATTATACAGCATATACTGCTTGCTCAAGTCCATATGCCAAGCAGAACTACACTAAGTACGTCAGTGAATATTCAGCCTCTGAAAACAGTTGTATAATAGTTGTCTTTTTTGGCTCTGGAGGAGCTTTGTCAAGAGAAAACGTGACATTAGTTGAGTAATCTCAGGGTTGGGCCGTCTGAACAGAAAGCCTGTGTTACAAACTGTGACGTCTTTTGACCGACTGCCCAAAACCAAAAGATACAATAATACAATGAAAACAGAGAAAAGCAGAAGAATTGGCATGTTTGGTTTCTACTTGTATTGTAGCTGAAATGATTGGTCTATGTGTCTCTAAGTGTTGGATCCAATATGAAGTCACTGTCATAGACCGAGCCTTTACATAATTAGATATCACTTTTAGGGATGGATAAAAATCACATTTTTTTAAGTCTATCTGAAAAAACAAAACCGACAGGTTGACACTGAAACAGCAGGAATTTAGTACCACAAAGAAGATTGCACATTTGATTTCTCTTCAGCAAAGGTCAATGCATTTTCTGCACCGAACGAGGACAGTATATACCGTCCACCATCACTTACATTGAAACTGCTTTAAGAGGACTCTCTATGCAGCCCATATAGAGAGGAGAAACAATTACAGTCACAAAGAAAGCATTCAATGAACATACAGCATGTGAATGCTGAGTATTGTATCAAGATAGACGTGCAAAAATGTGCGTAGGCAAATTGCTGTAATTGTAATGACTTCCATTTAACACGGAGAGCCTCCATCTAGAAAATCTTCCTGTGCTTCATCATTATGAGTTGTTGATATACTCTAGCCTTGTTTGAATTCATGTCCATCATTTGATTGTTTAGTGTATCTCCTTGGCCTTACACTGCCCATAAACCCCTCGGAGACTGTTTTGAGAACAGCTATAAAAATAAAGCATTTATTAATGTTAATATTATGCATCTCAGAGAGCGTCTGGTCTGTAGGAATGCTCTGGGTGACATGCACACTCACTGAGAGTTCTGGACTCTGTCAACATGACGAGCGTTCACCCAGACCGACCAGACTCAGAATAGGAATCCCAGTTCAGGGCCTTAAGTCCTGCCAAATCATCTTCAGCATGAGATGTCCTGTGTTTTTCTTTCACTCTGACGTCAAAGGAGGGAGTTTAATGTCCTGCTTTAAGAGCCGTGCTGTCGCAAAGCTCGATTGCTCCACCATCACTGAAATCAATGTCATCCTGCTGCCGGTTACCATCACTCCGGATTTACTCCTCCGCTAGATAAACAGATCTACCACTTCCCTCTTGCTGGAAACCACATGGCTCATGTACCCCCTGTTGATTTGTCTGGCTAAAGTGCCTCAGCAGCATTTGGTTATGCTCAGCTAGCAACAGATCCAATACTGACATGGTGGGTAAAAGAGCTCGATTCCACAGGAACACAAAAGAAATATCTAAAAACTGGAAAGTTGTGCTGGTGAAAAGAGTTGGAAATAAATAAAAATCAAGATTTGAGAGTTTTGAGAAATCATTACTTACTATGTAGGCGCAAATGGGACTGAAGGCGTAGGTACCACACACGTAGAGATGAGTGCTGTTCAGCCGCAGGAGAATTTTGATGTAATTGAAACAATCAGTCTGGATGGGGAACAAATGGAGAAGTGAGTGTGAGGTCTGCGTGCGAGGACAGTCCTCAAAGTCTATGCCTGAAATACTGAAGCTCATGATCACGAGACGCTAATTATGTCAGAAGCTGTTCGAAATAAACTGTTAGAAACATGAAAATGTTCCCATTTCTCAAGCACTGAAGTGAAAAACCTCCCAGCGTCACACAGCAGTTACCTGGTGGGCTCTCTGTAATACACAGACCACAGTTGTACACTGCAGTAAAAAGATTACCAAGGTTTGTCGCCTAGAAATACAACAGTGGGCATGACAACAAGGTACCAGACAGACAGAGAGTGAGAAAGAAGCGGTGCACAAAAGAGCAATTCCCTGGTGAGGCTGCACACTTGATGAATCTATTTGTAACTTGTGGAAAGGTTTGTCAACACAAAACCCAATGCTCATTTTATCTTCTCTGAACACCAGTGAAATGATTCAGAGAGGGGTGCGAGGAAAGAGCATGCAGCCTGTACAAGAAAATCTAAGCTTTTAGATACTGTCATTATGGCGCTATTTTCCTGAGGTACTTTTATTATTTTCGCCGGAGTAGTAAAAAGGCGCCTCTCACCTCCAGGTTCTTCCCTTTGAAGCTGCATTCCTCTCTTTTTCCAGCAGGAGTGCCCCATGTCAGCTAAAGATGAAAAGGAAAGTCTGAATAAGTCAGGTGAAATTCAGGGAACCATGTTGCTTCTCCTCAGGGCTGTTGCTTTAATATCATAATATATATATATAAAAAAAACTTGTGTGTGGTATGGAAATACCACAAAAAAACAAAAATTTGTATTTAACTACAATTATTGTATTCACAAACTCTTAAAACTTTTGCCTCTGGTAATCTATTTGGGCATACTGACGTTCTTCTGCAGCTTGGTCTTGCTGATGTCCGAGAGGCTGAGGGCGAACAGAGCCTCCCTGGCTCCGACGTAGAGCATGTCATCCTCCTGGCTGAGCAGTAAAGAGGTGTAATTGAAGACTCCATCTACAGAGAATCTCTTGGCCGACCTCTCCTTTGCATCTGGATAAAACAGAAAAATAAAAACACACGCATTGGAGATGATGATCGAATAGCAGGACAGAGCAGGAAGGAACAGACTGGTACAGATCATATCCTGATGCTGGAAGTACAAGAACACACATAGATGTGTACACAAGCGCATGAACAGGTACCAAATTACAATGCACACACTGCAGCGTTTTTGCCTTCTGCAGAGAGAAAAACAATTACTGATTTCCATATCACAGCGCTGGGGTTTCAAATTCTTGTTGAGGAGTGTTTAACAGCTTCAAAATCTCATCTCATTATCATCAGAAACAAAAATGTTTTAGTCCACTTTAAGATACAAACTACCTGATGAAATTATTCGTTTTGTGATGCAAAAACATCACAGTCACAGTATGTAGGGATGAGATTGGTTTCTCATATCCAACCATGACCTGTTCATGCTAAAAATAGTAACACTAAAAACAAATTTAATCTGGTTAACAGCATAAAACTAAAACTTCCAAGCTCTTCTCAGATGAAAACCTAAAAAAAATTATTTTGAAGGTGAGGCAGAGGTGAGTTATGGAGTCAGGATGATTCAAGACATCTACAGAAAAGTACAATGATGTGTCGACAGTGTTTCTGCTACTTTAGGATGATCCATCATGCCTAAAATTCAGCATGTGTAACCAAAAGCATCTGAGAGACTGCCCAATGAAGAGACATGAAAACCAATAGCAACAGAGAATTAGCATCCTTGTTCAACAATACACAAAGAGAAAAATGATTAAAATACTTATGTTTACGTAGAAATAAGATGCCATATGCTGACGTTCGGGTTTATGTTGGAAAAGCTACTTGGTTATATGTGGCTGACTATGACAAATCGACATAAAATGACTCCCACTTGTCCGGTAGGAGTAAGCCAAACACAAATGTACAAGCACTCCAGGGAAATCTGGGAATCTCAAGTCAAGGCTTCAGAGGGAGCCACAAATCTCGCAGGAAACAAGAACAAGTGGACGGATCACGTCCAACTCGAGCACAACACGTAGCTGTGAGCTTCAATCAAATCAATTTATGACACAAAGGGGAGAAGCTCTCATCGAGCACCATTTCTGGTCATCCTGAACTGTCTCTGTTTATCTGTGGCAGCCAGCAGCTACTGTAGCTCCATCAGAACATGTCACATGTATGCCAGTGAGCCACGTCCACACTTTCCTGTGCTGGCCAGCTCTCTCTTTGCTCCGCTCTGTACTGGCAACAGGGTAAAAGCCTCTTCTACTCAACACCAATCTAAATCTCCTCCATTCTGCTGCTCGCCAAACCCTCTTCAAATGGATCTCTTCAGCAGTGGGCCATAAGTCAAATGAGTTACTTTTTCCCCCCACATCGCTCCCTCCCCTGCGGCCTCGAATAGTTCTTCTAGATGCGGCACAGATTCAACGTACACATTGCTCCTTTTATAGAATTTCCCTTGGCATCGCAAACAACTCGAGATCCTCCACTGCGGCATCAGCGGCAGCTTTTTTTTCCCGCTTTCCAATGAGAAAATGGAGTTTCAAGAGCTTTGGATTGATTTTTGCAGCCAGTATTTGTAAGAGTCTGACAATCGGTCACTTTTCAGTTTGAGTTATTCCGCGTTAAACTGTATAAATGGCAACAAATGGCCCAGAAACTCACGAAAAGTTATTTATTCAAAACCTCAAAGAGTTGTGATCCTTAAGGAAATGACAGCTGAGCCGGGGACAGTGCGTATCTGTATGGGTGGGTGTTATCACTTGATATGTATCAACAAGACTAACAATCTTCTGGAGGTCATCAAAGACATGGGATATGTGCAATCAAATATTTGTGCATCCCTTGCTTACATACTTCTTAGCATTTGACCATCTTTGTAAATGTTTATCTACTGCCTCCCATTCCAAACATATTAAAACACACTCGATGCGCTCCCTAAGCCAAAACGCTGGGGGTCACGGACTCCATTTACTTATCCAAATAAGATTACTGGCTCGTATCTGGAGCCATCAACACTAATATTTGCTGCAGTTTATAACCGTTTATAGCCTTTTTCCTCGTGTATAACCACCAAACTGAATTCAAATTTAGACAGTAAGAAAAAGACACCAGCAGCACGTTTATCTCCATCACTCCAGGTGGTGCACTGGACCATAATGCAAATGGAGCCAGTAAACAGCAATAAACGTTTACAACCCACGACTTAAACTTTTCAATATGCTTGCAAACAAATGGTTCATCTAACACTCGAAGCACTTTGGCAGATGATCGCTTTTCCCCCCCTTATGGGAGTGAAAGCCAGCTGCATAAGCCACATCTTGTCCAAAATCAAATCTGAGGCCTTTTCCAGATCAACAGCCCTCATTCAGTTTAAATCGTTGTGACATCTGGAGTCAATGAAGAGAGGGGCCTGTCATTAAAATCCAGGGAGGGGGATACAAAATTAAAAAAAAAAAAAAAAATCGAAATAAATAAATAAAATAAGACTTCCTATTGTCATCTTTAGGAAACTTGTATTTTTTCCTGTCCTGAGTGACCCATGTGAGGAAGGAAAACTGGTTTTATTTCAAGGTGAATTAAGTCTGTTAAAAATGTTCTAAATGCTCATAAAGAGCGCTATACTTAGTCCCAGTGGACGCCACCGTCGGCAGACAAAGGAGCGCTGTCTCTCCTCTCAACAGGGGGACGTATCATAGCTTGACTGTCATGGCTCCCCTGAGTTTTGGCCATTCACTGGAACCAAAAACAGCCTTCCCTCGGCATATTAAAACTCTCTGACATAAATCACAGTGACATCCTCTTAGACAGACAATGGAGTAACGAGCAGACGAGAGCACACTCATGAAACTTTTACTCAGAGAGCAGACCGGGGCTACTTAGCAGGAGGGGTGGGGTGGGGGGGTTTGAGGTCGAGGTACTGAGTGGGAGTTGTGGTAACCAGGAAGATGGGATTGAGATGTTGACCTATGAAGAGACATGTAGACGAGCGGAGGAAAATGTTATTTTCAAAGCACTCTGAGATGGATTTTTGATAAGAGCAGAAGGTCAAGCAGTAACATCAGTGCTGTGTCAAGATGTGTTGGTTTAAAACTCAAGGCTTTCGCTCTCTTCCATCTACAGAGTCGCTTCTTTTTAAAAACACTTTTGCACTTTTCGATGCAGCGGCTCGGTTGTGTGTTTTGACATGCTTGCAGCAAAATGCCGGGGATCTGCAGGCCATTTCACAGCCAGTCTCCAGGTCCATTTATCACCCGCCTGTTTAATCAGCTGGCTGTCACCAAGCCGGACCCTCAACCTCTGCTAATGCTCATCACATCGCATCTACCATCAATATGGCTGCTTTATTGTCGGTGCTAACATGCCGAATTAGCTAGTACCTCCAATTCAGCCCAAAACTCAAACTCCTCACGGTTATGAAAAGCTTATAAGCTGCAAGAGAAACTGGCCATTGTTCCAAACCAGAGTGCAACGGCATTGTTCAAATGATGAGGACTGTGGACAGTTGTTGGTCTTTTCTCTACTAGCACATAAAAACCTCTAAGCAATTATGTGTCTCTAAAAGGGTTTGAAGTCTTCACCTGTGTGTGTGTTCAATCCTTTGATTGCTGAAATATTATACAGTATATGTAATATATATAAAATATTTCCTGCCTATAGATGCTTGTATTAATGTAAACTCCTTTACTGATAATGCAAATGTTTCATTATGACTATGGCAGTATGTGCAACATGCAAATCAGTGCTGGTGGGATGACAAGGTTCTTATATAACAGGATGAAGAAAGGGAGAAACAGACGAGCACATAACCCCTGCACAACCACAAAATGTTCTTTTCACACTTAAACTAGAAAGAACATATTCATTTGTGAGCTTTAAAAGATGTTGGCATGTGGTTTTTATGCTCTTGGGACACAGCCAGGCTAGCTGCTCCCCTCTGCTTCCAGACTTTATGCTAAGCTAACTGGCTGATGGCTAAAATATAATAAAATCCCCTCCTAGAGCTTTAACAGAAGCACAAAGACTTTGAAACAAATAAAAGTGGCTGTAGATGACATGATGACATGAAGAATAAAATACACTTTTGATAACTAAGTTGAGAGATCAGAGCTCCAAAATAGCAGGATGACGTCACTTAGGATTTGCATGTCCATGAATCCCCTTCATTCACGTCACAGCTGAGCGTCTGTTCAGTGTGTGCTTACTCACCATTGTGGTAAGTAAGATATCATCAGAGGGTGCCAGCTTGCAGACAGTGTCGCTGAGTAATAAAATACATGCCAGCACTTTGGCAGGCATCATATTTCAGAGAAAATGGAGCAGGATCAACCTATTTTTCTAAGGTTTAATAGTACTCCAAGGGTGGGGCGATTGATTGGCTGCTTGGTAGGCATTCGCCTGCCAAGACACTCCTAAAAGCCCTGACTGTAAACATGGCCCAGATTTACTAAAGCAGCATGAGCCAAGTCACAAGGCAAGGGGGCAACGGGGACAAAGGGGTTCACTTGCAGCTGGGCAGAGAAAACTCAACGGAAAGAAGACTGCAGCAGAGCTGATATTTATCTCACACTGAGCTCTGCTTATCTTACATGTGAGACACAGATTTATCCAAAAAAAAAAAAAAAAAAACTATCTATCTCTGCCCTCTGCTAGCCACACAACAGTGCACAGCTTCAAGGCTCTCTGTTTGACACGATTTGACTGGAATGGACTTGATAGTAGCACTGGAACTCTCGGACAGAAGTCACTTCAAGGTCATCGCAGTGCCGCTCCTCCTGATATTTGGGCAAACTGATATTTTATTGGTCTGTGACTACTGGCAACCAAAACAGCTCTGCTCTGGCTACTGCTATAGTCTGCCAGCTAAGTCAGAAAAGACACACCGTTTGACTGCACAGTTAAGAAGACATGGACCTCTGATGCAGAGGCAGACTGGGTTTGTGGAGCTGGGGACAAACCTTAAAAACAGACTCTGCATATTTTCTTTCCATTTTAACATGATTCGTTTACTGAGTCTTTGGTTACTTGAGTGCATTCCATTATTTTTACAAGGCTGAATTTGCAAATTAATGTACAGTGAGTAAAAGCGCTACAAAACCTGAAACAGACAAAGAGCAGAGGCAGAGAAAATCACACTTCGCTGGACTGTAAATAAAAGCTGACAGTGCTGAATAGGTGTCTCAGAAAGAGTGTGACACCGACAGTATCTGTAAGGACAGGCAGGAAGGCTCACAGATGTGCTGTTTGTCATCACTGGCAACGATGCTGTGGCTTTGCTGCAATTTTGTGTGTATATGGTGTGTATTATGTTCGCATTTGGGTGTGTGTACACATCGTACTGACAGACAGCTGCACCTCACAGATAATAACCAGAGCCTGACAGTGTGTATGTCCAGTGTTTGCTGTGTGTGAGGATTATGGAGTAAAGAGGTGTTAACAGTGCCATATGGTTTCCTGTGCAGGCTCATAATCAGGGCAACAACAGAAAACCATGAAATTTGTGAATGTTTGTGGGAAATATATTGAAAAAGCCCTGAAATACTATAGAAAATGCTCCTTTCACCCTCTGAAGAAAAAAAAAAAAACACACACCATTTCAACATTTCCCTGACACACATACCAAGGATGAGGTCATTGCATAAAAACACTGAATACCTCTAAAAGCAAGAGAACAAGGGACTGACACAGGCATGATGCTCTGCTCTGTAATTATTGGCTCTTAGGTGTCATCCTGATGCATTCTGGACTGGCACGCGTCCAACCAACGCTGAAAGCAGCGAAGCAGTGGAGCACAACGGTCTATCACGACCGAAAGCTGACAAAATCCTGGATTTTAGCTTGGTGAGACAGAGACAGACTGAGACAGAGGGAGAGAGAGCGAGAGAGAGAGAGAGACGCTCTGTGGTATGTGAATGAGTTATTCAGACACAGACACATTGAAACACTGAGAGGGAGACAGATAGTTGGTATAACATCCTCACACATATAATTCAAAACAGACGTGCCTGTGCTTGTCATGTGTGGCATGCCTCTTCAACCTCTCTCCATCATCCTCCTACAGCCTCTCTCTACAGGCAAGAGACTGTAGATGTCACAAGAATCTGACATAGATTTAGACACATTTGCTTTGCGCTCATGTGGAATTTGAGCGTAATAACCAACGTAGTTGGTAAATTTGTGCCAACTACTACCATCAAAAGGTCTGCTTTTTGAACTGGTTCTGTTCAGGAGTAAACAGCAGTCAACAATAAATAAACTTCTTATTAAATGTAACAACCTCATATTTCTTGAGGTGGTGACGCAGCGTAACACTGCAATATATGGTAGTTTTCATGGTCAATGGCTGGATTCAAAATGCATGCAGGCTCACAGGGGATTCGCTGGAAATCGTGATTGCTTGCAACACTGCCAAATCAAAACTATAATAAGTTACTGCCACTGCAAACTCAACATTTCCTGCAGACAGTGGCTTTTATTTTGAAGGAAATGCAATGCATTTGTCACTGAGGATAGCACTGACAGTGTTCATTCATCAAAATCGGGAAAACATTCTCCTGAAGTGAAACTCTCGTAGCTCAGATGTATTTCCAACAAAGTAGCTGCTCAGTGACTTTAAAACTTCAACCCTGAGTGTCAAAATTAATCAGGACTGAAATCAAAGAGTTGTAACTTAAACGAGGTATTGGGCAGCTTCCGACGTTCCACCTTCCACTCCTTCAAATGCTTTCTTTATTTTGATAGGTACTCGTGTCCTCATAGTAAAAAAAGACACAGGCAAGAAAGATTGGCTTGATTAATGACACGATATCCAAAGCTCAGCCAAGTGGACTTGGAAAAAAAAAAATACAGTGTCATTTGTGTTGGCACTGCAAACATCCAAATCCAGCTGGCTTGCACATGTGTGCACATGGTTTCTGCTGCAGCTCGAATCCCATCAAAGCACACTTTGATACGTCGCTTCTGCCATTTTCCGAGCTTGCACACTGGTCGATTTTTAGTGCACCAGTGGAGCTCTGTGCAGCTTACTAAGTGCACTCACTTAGGAATGGCATGTGTTGAAGGTCTTGAAGTGCATCTACCACAGCAATCATTGCAGACATAACCCTCTACACTGTGTGTGTGTGTGTGTGTGTGTGTGTGTGTGTGTGTGTGTGTCTGGAGAGGCCTTCTATAAGAACAGGCTGGAGTCAAAACTGAGTGTCCTGCTCTTCACTCATCCACCACAAAGTAAGTACAATGAAAAGTGGTCAAGCACATTGGTTTACACTCCGCTTTTGTCTCACACACACACACACACACACACACACACACACACACACACACACACCAACACACACACACACACACACACACACACACACACACACACACACACACACACACACACGGTTTTCACTGTCACACGTATTGGTGAGCTCAGGATCCACACCTGCTGCGTTGGCCTCCATATCTTAGCTTATAATTACACTGCCCTGATTTAAAAATGATCCATTTGTCATTCATTTGGATAAAGAAGGCCACTTCCTATCACAAATCTGTGCACCTGCACACACAGAAGACTGTCAGCTGTCAGTTTATAAAATATAAAGGACAGATAGGATTTCTATAAACTGAGACACTTGAACAGAATCTTTCAGCTCAGTCTATAGTATATATTTTTTCAACCATGCCTCACAGGGACACGCACCTCGCTCTCTCTTTTTACATACACCCACAAGTAAGAATAAAAGGCATGTGGAGCATATTAACATCCTGGAACTGAATCAGGAAACTTCTGACTTTTAATGAAAGATACTTGAGACAACTGCTGTTAACTATTTAAATTCTGTCTCCACTCCAATGTAAAAGCTTTCCAGAGCACATGCTTATTTTGGTAATACGTTGTTGTTTTTAGAAAATGTGTGTAGTAGCGATGAACATTTAAAAATATATTTTATTAGTTTCAGAGTTTAGTACTTTGGTAGATATTTATTTATCTGTGGACAGATTTTGTCAACGCAATGGTGTCACAGATTGACTTGCACAACTATACAGGTGTGTAGTTGAGTTCAAAATGAAAGCTGAGTTTGAAGATGGGTGTGGCCCAACCACTGACAGTATAAAGAATGGACGGTGCACGCATGACGTCACCCACAGGTTTCCAAAGAGCCGTTTTGAAGCTTAAAATCTGTGGCTCTGACCACCGCCATGTTGGCAGTCCTGCCTCTGGACCTGGATGATCTGTGGAACCGAAAGCGAGCTGAATGACGAGCTGAGTAACGGCACCTATCTGTCAATCGAAGCGGACATGCTCTTAATTATGCAAACATGTTTATTTCTGCTGTGACATTTTAAAATGGGGGGCTTCGTAGCCAGCCTCAAGTAGCTGTTCGGGGGAACTACACTTTTTGGCACTTCCACATTGACTTAACTTCACAGACACACAAAGGTGGCCGTTTGGGCCCGACCCATGAGCGTTCAGTACACAAAATAATGTAGTAATGACTATAGTATAGAGTACTCCTGGGATCAATTGCAAGATTGTTCATATGACCAACAGCTTGAAATGCATTACTACAAATTAGTATGATAACAAGGTGTGACGATAAGAGCCACCATGTTATAATCTACATGAGCAGAATCCATAGAAACTCTTTCTTCAGCATCACCGTTAATGGGGGCAAAGCCTATTTTGAGCTTGTTACTATATACAGCTTAACAACTATACACACACACAGAGTGCATCACAAGGACAGAGGAGACAGACTATGGATGTATTCAATTATTTTCCGGACTGCTCACTGCCATAGTAACACTATGGGAGGAGCGAAAGATTACATACAGTATGCAGTAAATGGGGTCGAAGTCTCAGACTTTGTTTTTAATCACAGCCAGCTTTGATGTCACTCTTTTAGCATCACTGTGTTTGTTCCATACCTTTCTTAGGCTGAATTTAATGGAAACTATAAAGAATGTCTCTTTGAAGGCAACGTGGACAATGAAGTGTGACAAAAAGCATTTGTTTGTGTATCGTAAAACAAAAAGTTATGCTGTGTGACTTCACTTTACGAGTTGTCCAGAGGGATTTACAGCCAGCAACCATATAAATCCCACATGCTTCATCGCTTAAAAGTAAAATTCAATCCATCATAAATGTTTTTTTTCTGTCACAATAACTGTTAAACTATGAAAATCTCTACTGTTAATAGAGATGAGGCGAAGCACATTTTGTTTTTGGACAAACCTACAATACTTCTCAGCAATCCAAAAAACACCTAATGACTCTCTTTAACCTCACATTCCTCCCTGTCCGTCTTAATTAACAGCTACACCATTATTTCTCGCTGCTTGCCATTTTCTTCAAATCAAATGTTCCTGATCAAAATCTGCAAAGACTGAACTTTTCTGTACATTCCCTCGAGCGTGCAAGCGCTGAAGCCATTAAAACGTCTGAAACAGACGGAGTCGATGTGCTGTAATTATGCTCCATTGTTGTGGCTGTTATGGCGTTATATGCAGGCACTTGTAAGTGCCACCTCTGCTGGAAGCCACAGGCCGCTTTTCTTTTAGGATCAGTGGGCGTGTCCTTGCTGGGTTTTAGGTGGGCATCGGAGCATGTCATGAGTATTTGGCCTGACCCCCCTTCGCTGCCCCTCCTCTGTTTCTGCACTGCAATCTGCGCACTGCCAAGGTCACTGGATTAGCATGCATGAGAGAAAACGCACAATATTCACCGAACATAAACCAAACGTAAACGGGAAAGGACACTGTGTACAATGAGCAGACACAGCGTGCTCGGGAGCTTGGGGTATTTTGATTTGCTTCTCTACTTGAAGGCAGCCTGTGTGAAAGACTGAAAATGTTTCCTTCTGCTCTGAATGTTTCCTTTGTACATACATACAAACCCTGCACTGTATATATAACAAAAACTGACAGTCTATGGATGCCTATTTGTAACAATTAAGAGAGAGAGCGTGAATTAATTAAAAACAAGATTTAAAGTTACCAGCTAAGAAGACACAGTACTGATTGTGATTCTTAATGAATGAACCCTAACCCAACACATATAGTCTAATTTTCCCTTTAATAGGGGAATAATAAAGGGCATTTAACACATATAGGATATCTGAAAGACTAACCCCAAACTTCTCAAGAAAACTTGCACATAAACACCAGATTGGAGGACAAAGTCATTCTCAATACATGCATTATACCAATTAAAACTTAATGAAATTAAAAAAACAAAAGTCTAACATTGGGATTAATGAAGCTGATAATTAAAGGCATACTTGACATTGTGGGAAATGACGCTTTCTTGACGAGTGAATCAGAGTGAAACAGCTAGCCATCCAAAGGTAATAAAGTCTGCCTACCGTTGTGGTTTCCAAATGGTTAAAAGGGGCACCAAACTATGAAGGTGGATCAGTTAGCTTTCTATATATACACACATATATAAAAATATAGATAGATAGATAGATAGATAGATAGATAGATAGATAGATAGATAGATAGATAGATAGATAGATGTTCATGTGATTCAGCTAGACTGAAAAAAGCATCAAGTAGTTGCCAAACGCCCAAACCAGCTCATTAATGTAAACTGTTCTTATTAAGTGCAGAACTTGAAGTTCTTGTTCATGTGCCAAGAGAGGAAAAACAAATCATCTCCTCCGCATCTCTGGAGAAAGACAATAACTTCCTGCCTGAGAAGTTTCTGATAACTAACAGTGATACATGCCGCATGCTTAACCGATGCTTAGTGCTTCAAGTCCCATGATCCTTTGTGCTCTCTCTCTCTGCACAAGAGCCATAATGAAAAACAGACAGGCTCTCCCACTGCAGCGACCACAAAAACCTCCACTCACTACACATGAGAGATTAGCCCGCTCATTAGGAGAGAAGGAAGGAGGCAGGAGGAGAGGGAAGGAGGACAAAAAGAAAAGGACGCTTTTCCATGAAAAAGGCCATAGGTCCTCTCTCGAGAAAACAGCCCGGGTCCCCCTTTTCTTACAGACTACACAAACCAGAATGGAGGTTTGAAGGGGTGACCTGCTTTACATGTTGTGCATCAATGGCGTGGGTTGAATTGAGGCTAGTTTATATACGAAACATTTAGCAATGTTAGCGATGCTGCAGACCCTGTTTATGCGAAGCTCTCCTCTTAGTGAATGGGTTACAATCAGTGTCAGTGACATTTAAATAAGATTTTCTACACTATATTATCAGCTGAAAAGCATGTTGTCTCACACCACTATTTATGCTCTCCAGTTGAAGGAATCTCAATCACTAACTGCTGGTGTCAAAACATAAAAAATTTAATTATGAATGCTGAGTGGAGTAAAGCAAAGAGGGAGGGGGAAAAAAAAGAGAAACATCACTTATTTGCTGGGAACCAGCCTTAGGCCAATTTAATCCATTTACTTCTTTGAGAAACAAGTTAAATGGCTCAAGTATGTGAAAGGTTGTTCTCGGGTATAAACGATGCCAGTTTGAGACGGTGCATGTGAATAACAGCATTACGCCTCGCTGAGTTGGCTGAGGAGTGAAGAAAATAAGCATCAGATTGTTGTTTTCAGAGGGAGGAACTTCAGACTCAGACAGGTAGTGTTTACAGGAGCCAACACACCCCTACATCCACTGTGCTGTTCCTGCTGTATCGGCAAGGACAGGATAGAAATAAATAAAGCAAGCAGCTTTTAAATTTTTTCCAATCAATCTGTTAGCGATGTGGAACCGTCCTTTTTCAACAGCTACAGCAAGTAAACGTTTAGCGACACGCCTCTGAAAAGCAGTCAATTTCCCCTGTGAGCCACATCCAAACAGCAACCTTATTTCTCTTTCTCTTATTTGTCATAAGCTCCCCATAATGCATCAATCAGCTGCCAAAAAGCTGTTAGCTGAACAAATGGTGAATAGCAGCGACATGTTTACACATTATAAAAAGCTCAATCCACTGTTATTATAATGAGGAGTGCTGCAGTGTGGAGTGAAGTAATTACACACAATGATGAAGTCGCGTGCAAAAAAGATGTCCTATTGAGAGACATTAAGTTTATATTTGCGAGATAATGTGTTGCATTTACGCTGGACAATACCAAAAGGTGCATTAGTAGCAAAAAACATGGGTGAAGTGGAAGATATGGAGCCAGACTATGCACAGTGTGTGCTGCACAATACTTATTAGGCCTGAAATTGTTGGACATGAGTAACACTCTGAGGAGTCACATGTCAATGCTATGCACCCATTGTTCTGTCAAGACTCTGGGTGAGAAAAACAAGAGACACACACACGCGTGTGTGCACACACACACAGTTATTTTTGGGCAAACTGACATCTAATCTTAAAGACCCTCAGGGAACAAACTTATAATTGTACGTGTTGTGAGAGGTGATGTTTTGTAGTGCAAGCGTCTTCATGTTAGCACACGTGCATCAGTGCCTGCAGGCACCTGTGGTCTCTGTCATGTCTGTGCCAAGATACAGTACAGCAGTACAGTAAAGGCTGCTTCACTGCACACGTATTACAGTGATAACTGTGGAGTGACGTGGATTTACCGCTTGGAAATCCTTAGTAAACTTTCAAACAATGGATCCTTGATTTTAGACGTGGGTAGACTAAAGGCAGGCTACACCAGTTAGTGACAGCCATAAAAAATTGTGGCTTACCTTTAACGAGAAAGGAGAAAAGCCTTCTTGGATAAGGACTAACCAATGTTCTGGGAGCTGTCTGGGATAATGAGTTTGGCTGGTGTTGTTGGGAGTGAAATTTCCCTGAATTCTTTAGAGCAGGACAGAGCTGCTAACTTACGCTCTGACACAGTAGCTTTCAGGGTTTGCTTCCACACTTTGGGCAAATAGTACGCAGTGGATAACTGTTCATCAATGGGGCTTTTTCTTTAATGTAACATACAACTGCACAAAATAATGTCATACATTAGCCGAGAGCAGGAGCAGACCGCCTGAGCCACCACTCTCTGAGCTCTTCAGAAACCTATGGGTGACTTCGGAGACTACGTCTATTTTACATGTTTTATACAGTATGCTGCTTCAACATATGACTGGGCAGTCACTGTTTGTGGAAGGGGTTTAACGTTCAATCAGTTATTCTTTGTGAAGCTGTGAAACGCTGAAATGTTGCCAAGAATGCTTAAAATAATCAGTACTGAACAAAAGTGCGTCGGGTAATGAACTTACTGTAAGGGAAGCTGATACGCGGTGTGACATCATCCTCAGTGGCCATCAGTGACTGAAGGCAGCCACCTAATAGCAATGCAGCAGCCAGGAGACTGTGGACAGTCGCAGCTAATGTCCACATGGTTGCCCGATCCTCTCACACAGACTCACACACTAATGCACAGTTTGTTTTAAAGATTCCTTGGAATTCATGAAACTCTTCTCTACTCCGCAGAGCTTTATTTTCTCACTCCCATCTTCCTGCAGGCTGAGGGGGAGTGAACGTGTCCTTGACTTGATTCTTGTACTCCCAGTGGTCCTTACACGCGGTTAGCAGACTCTTAGCACGAGGAGGAATCCTGTCTGGATTAAAGGCTGCTTGTTGTCATCTACTCATAGTGCTCTTCGATGGATCAGCACTAAGCTCCAACCAGTGGCCATTTAGCCCAAGTCATTTTGGATCTGTGGAGAGAAGAGAGAGAAGTCGTTTCTTTAAGTCTGATCCAAGAACATGGTTAAAAGAACAGATGAAACACAAACTAGAATCACAGATCCATATCCAACAACTATAAAGGCAAAGGAGTTAATACATTTGGCTGCGGTTCAGTCTGAGGGGGGATGGTGTGGATTTTATTGCAAACAACAAACCAAGAATCAAAGAGCAAAAAGGTGTTAATCAGCTTTGACAGCAAACAATGGCATCACCCAAAAATCACGCGGCTCATTTCTTTCTCCTAAGACTTTAATATTCAACTAGGGTACGCTGACGGCTTCTGCTAAAGCCTTGATGACAAAAACAAATATTTACGTTTCTACTGTTTTCTTTTTCACCACACTGCCAAAGAAAAGCTAAACTGAACAGATTTTTCAGACCACGAGCCAGCTAACATGAACACTCATATCATGCGGTATCTTAAAAGGGTTTTACAGACTTTTAAAATCAAAGTGAATTTGCACAGTGACCCACAAAGTTTCCCTGAGAGATAAAACGCACGTTGGACTTTTTTTTTTTTTAATCCCTAGATTTCATTATACTGTCATCAGCAATCAGTGAGAGATCCCCAAGAAGATAATATAGCAGCTTGGCTCTAATTTTGTGGTTATGGAGAGAAATAAATGAAAGAACAGTGACTCCCAAGACAACTCTGTAATTTGTCAAAGAGGCGCAATGCACACATCTGCTCTCTGACTGCACAGATAAAGGTGTTCATTTTTTACTTAGTAGGGTGTTGGCTTTCTTGGAAATCACTTGAAATATGTACACCTCGCATCACTTTCATCACTCTTTGCTAAACAAAGGATACAAGCTGTATAAGCTTTACGATAAAAACAAATGGAAAAACTGCATCTTAGCAACAGCCAATTTGGACAAAATCAGACGGTGGAGCGAAACGCTTTCCGTTCATCTGAGTGAGGGTAGTTGGATTAGGCTGCGGTGGTGGAGGCTGTGGAGTATGCTGGGCAAAAAGAAAAGTTGAACCAGAATCAATTTTTCTCAAAGAAAAAAATTCAACTCGACGTCACGCCAGACTGGTCAAACGGCACCACAGTCAGTCTGAAATATCACTAAAACCAGGTGCTAACCAGTTCGTGGAGAAAACTATGATGCTCTCCCAGTTCTGTCCTGGCTTGATTTATTTTTGTGTATACAACTTCTATGTCCGTGTGTCTGGCTTGCTGTCCATGCTGCAAAAGAGTGACACCAAGAATCTTCCTTTGGTTCATCTTCGTTTGAATAAATAAATGAAGTTGGTATGGTGAACTTGTTACCAAACCATTACACATCCTTCCAACATGAAGTACATTTATTTGGAGTCACGTCTGTGGCAAATGCAAGTCCAATATTCATTCTCCTTCTAGTTCTGTGTTTGGTCTCCACCAACACTTGGCTCTTAAGCTGCTAAATGTTCCACACTCACCAGCCAGCTGCTGCCTTTATCTGCCAGCTGTTTAGCACTGAGCCTATTGTGGCCATAAATGACACTATGAAAGTGAAGCGAGTAAAGTAGCACTAGAAAACAAAACAGAGCTGAAAGTTATGGTCGAGCTCTGGGTCTAAATTTTATCTGTAGATTTGATACAACAAGTGACCCAATGTTATTATAAAAATATTGGTTATGGCCATATTAACAGCCACGCTAACAGCTCTAAGAGGCTATACTAGGGCTCAGCAGTACTTTAAATTATGCAAATGTTGCCATGCCAACATACGAGCAATGACAATGCTAAAATGGTTATTGTAGCATGCCAAAATTTGCTAGTTGGCACTAAACACAACATGCAGTTGCGTCTGATATGGGCATTAAAATTCATCCAGAGGGGGTGTGAATGTCAAACAACAGGAGTGCAGACTATACTATATTTTTATGATTTACCAATAACCTGTGAAGAGTAAAGACACCTAAGTCAGTGAACACAGGAAAGCCTGTTCCTGATAGCAAATAACTCACTACTCCTTATTGCCTGACAGCGCTGTCTGTCTCCCGTCCCCCTGAGCTCCCACATAGGTGGTGACGTTTAGAAAGTAAACACTGGAGAGCACATGGCATCTCTGGGTGAGAGCTTGCGTCACTGCAGCTACTCCCAGAAGACCTCATTCAAATATTTACGGGAGCTTATAAATCCAGCAACAGTGCAAGACAATCGGAGGTCAAATAGTGCCCTCCGGTTGTCTGCTGAAACAATTCCCTGCTGGGAAACACCGTTTTAAAAAACTTCTGATCACCCTGAACACACTACAACAGACACCAGGATGCACAGAGATTTACAACCCCGTCTCCCCACTACCTGCCGGTGCAAAAGCTGAACACAGACCAGTTGGCTAACAGACCTGCAGATTGGCACCAGGAGATTAGCAGCTTGCTGACTGAATGGCTTGTTGAGTTGATGGCTGCTACCAGACAGATTGTCGTTGACTGGCAAGCTGTTCTTCTTGCATAATGACTGGGTATAAGTGGCATTCTTGTAGGTAAGTGGATGGTCATCAGCCTCACCTTTGCAATGGCAAGACAGATTATACTAACTTCACTGACTAAACCGCCACCCCCCAAATCTCTTGCATCTGTGCCTCGCTGTCACACCCGTCTCTGTCTGTCCCGTGGGTCTCGACCAGTGAAACAATATGTCTGTGTCACTCGTCACTACCAGCCTGCTTTGGTTCCTGCTGCTCCACTGAAGCTAGCTGAGTCACTGGAGGCTGAAACATCCGTTCATGATCCTGTAGCGTCCCCCAACTTGGCTAGTCCTTTTCATGCCTGCTGAGACTGCAACAACAAGCATGGCAGGCCTCTATGTGTCACACACCCCAGGTCTCCATGTTCCCAGGGCATATCCTTATATAACTCCAGAGGTCTTTTAAATTTTAATGACAGGAGAGGGGTGCTGTTAGGAGGGTTTCCTGCCACTTTGATAATTTAGGAAACTTTTCCATGGGGCACTGATGCATAAATAAATCAACACCTTCACGTTGACCTTTTAGTGTCCAAATGCTGTTAAAAAAATACTTTTGTGGTTGTTATGTGCAGTCACTTTGTCTAGAAAAGAGGTGATAAATGGCCTCTATCCAGATAAGCAGTGACACGTAGTGGGTAACGTCACAGAGTGTTAAAGACAGAAAGGTGTGACTGATTTGATTATATCAAAATACATCAGATACAATCTATACAAAAACAGAAGAAGCTGGTGCTAATACCAGGAGTGAAGTAACATGAAGATTTACAAATATTAAATATTTAATATTTATTCCTTGTGGTATCTTGCATTTGAACACCTCTCTCTGGTGCCTCCTCAAAGAAAAAAACAAAAAGTTAGTGAAGTCATTCATAAATGAGTTATGTCAATATGAAGAGGCCCCTGCAGCAGACTAGGAAGCTTTAAGGTATCTGGGGAATCCAAAACACAGCATGACTCATGGGTGCAATGCCTAAAATGTTCATAAAACCAGCACCTGAGGCAGACAAAATGGATGTTCCACGCCCCAAAGGCAGATCCGCTGAAAGACAGAGCAAGGGCATGTAAACTGACGTAATGACACACTCGTCCTGTTTTCTTTTTCATATTTCTGTTGCTTGAATACCGTGTCACAGCACATTCATTTTAGTCAAATCAATCATGAAGTCTCCTAATCCACTCTGAAGAACAACAAAGCATGGATCTAAAGAAAAAGTATCAAATATTAAGCGTTAAATCATATTTGACAGCAAGTACTCAACCAAAGAAATTGATCTTATTAGAAGCAACTATTATAGGACTTATAGGATTAGAGCTCTATTCGACTGGAGCTGTTACAGTGCAGGGAACCCACTATGCTCAGTGCCACAGGACCCATCTGCTCATCTAGGGGAAGGTCTGCTGCTCCTTGTATCTATGAAGGGTGAATCTGGTGCCATATTGCTTAAGGCAACAGATTCATTAACCTTTCAAACCTCCCTCGAGGCTCCCTTTTAATACCTGCATCTGTTGAGAGAGAGAAAGGATGTGACAGACACATTGGACGATACACTCGACCAGGTCACAGCAAGTTCACTGGATAGGGAGCAGCATGAATGCTAACCAGCTAGCTTTGTATAAACGACCGGGCTTTGTGCTCGACAACCAGATCCTCAATAAGTCATCCCCGCAAAGTGACTTGTCTCTCATTTAGTCTTTGGCACAGACTGAGACACTTATGGAGATAATCAGCGGCTGGGCAGGACCCTGTGATGAGAGCGCTATCACAGAGCTCGACATGAGGCTAGATTAGGCAGTCGTCCAACCCATTAACAGTATCATGAGCACATCTAAGTCCAAAGTGAAAGAGAACTATAAAAGCCTTTGCATTTTATTGCGCAGCTGCAATCGAGTTTGAAACGTTAGTGTCTCATGTTTTGCCAGCTTCAAGGGTGACATTGTAAGCAGCTGAATACATATCAGTATCTGCTCCCAACAAATAAAAAAAAAACTACTGTAGAGACTACAGGTTTGATCATTTTCATTGGGTCAAATATTACTTCTTGTCTTGTTTTGTTAAAGCTGATTTCTTTCCCTTCCAGATCTGATCCTAAAAACCAACATGCCCCCTTGGGGTGTAGATTACTATTCAACATGATTTATGGAGCCATTATGTTGGGTAGAAAAGACCTCAGTAGGTGACTGACAAGGCAGAGGCTCCTTGCTGTGTCTGCCATTATAACCCTCACTTATAGCAGTCTGCTCAGCTGAGTGGGCAGTACATGATTGGTTTGAATTCAACCAAGGACATGGTAGGGGGAAGGTAAACCATTTTTACCCAAAAATCAATCGTTGGCTGTTCACTGGCGGAGATGCTTGTTCATTTGTTGCTAAGAAAAAGCTATAAAGCCCCTATCCTTTATTGAAAAGTATAACTTCAATAACATGTTGTGGCTCTCCCGAGAGCTCTTGTACTGAAATTGTGTGGATTCACTGGTATACAATATATTAACATGCTGTGCTGTAATTACAGCATTTGCTAAAAAATGTAACTGATTACTCATTACATACTAATCATTAAAAAAATTACATTATTCATTACTAAACAGCATAATCAGTAGCACATATACATAAAGTCAGGCTGCAAAGGATGCAATGTAATAAAGTAGGTAGGCTCACTGTGCTATACTATACAATCTTTCTTGCTTGATATACTAAAACAGTTTGCTTATTCAAGACAATTTAGTCTGGTAAATAACCAATAAATGGATGACTCTTGGTGGAATCCTTAGTCAGGGGGTGAAAGGTGAAGTACTGTTATTTTCGTAGCGTTTATGGAGCCTTGTGTGAACATGGGGTGCCATATTTCCTCTAATCCAGCCCACCTGGGGATATGACAGAGGGGAGTAAAGAGGAAGGTTTCAGCTGAGCAGACTGCTCCCAGCACCAAAAAAAGCAGACTACTAAATAAATCACAACTGGGTTAAAAATAAACTAACTGTAAAACCTTGAATATGTCTACACTGGTGCCAAAATGGATCTTTGCTTTCTTAGGGATGTATGGCAGCTTATGGGTAATGCGTCTATCAGGGACAAATCTCCAGGATGTCCTCAAAGAAGTTTTTAATATGGACGGCCTTGTCATAACTCATAACAAGCAGCACACAATGCTGCCCTTACAAAACATCTATCCATCTGGATATTGTTTTGTTTTTGCTCCTGTAGAGCAGGAAATTAAATGCTGATTAAATGTAAATATTTTAAAGAGAGATTAAAAAAAAAAACTTCAACACAAGTAAAGTAATCAGCAGGACTTTCATTTTTTTCTTGGTTACAGTTTGGAAGAAGAAAAAGACATATATGATACATCCACTGAGAGCGAGAAAAATATTCTTATATTTTGTCTGCAATATTATTTCTACCCTGCAGGTAACACGATTTTCTGTTGGCTCTGAATCCAGCCGAGGCCTCTGTGTCAGTACACAACAGAAGAGACTTTAACCCGGGATAAAATAAAAACCTTTATGCACGCTCCAACTTTTAGGTCTGTAATATGGGACAGCTGCACACTGAAGATTCAGGATCGTGATGCCTGAAGGCAAACTTTGTGAAAGATACAAATTTGTACAAATACCATGAAAAAACAGATCCTGACTGCTAATCAAGAGCCATTGATTTAACGTATCCCTCTCCATTACCACTATGCAAATGTGTTCCTCTTAATGATAGCAAGCATCTGATAATAGAAGCTGCAAGACGGCACAGCAATCCTGCAATCTACGATGTGTGTTACAGAAAAGATGAAGTATAAATATATTTGTAATAGTAATACTTGTATGGTTGTGTGTGTATTCTGTCTCATATTATTTGTATTTTTCCATTCCTGTTCGTCCTTTTTGTTATCTACTATTATCTCAAACTCATGGGCAACAGTGGGCATTGTTTCCTGGACACATCATCATCTGCCATATCGAGTTTGTTTGACAGTAATATGAAAGTCTCAGAGAAATGAAACCAACAGCGTTTACTAAATTATTGATCACATGTGTGATCCCAGAGTGATAATATGAGAATACTGACTTGTATTATTAATTATTCATAGAATCATCCTTCTATTGATGAGTGGCTGTAATGCATCCTGCTGTGGTATGTCCCTGATGCATCCAAATACACGATGATGACGACTTTCAAACAACAAATGGAAATTGCTGGAGAACAAATTTTACTCAAAGGACATTGTGATGACACTAAAGGCAATTGGGGTCATAAAGCAGTCACTTCCCATGACCCCCGAAATAACTCACTCGCTGAAAATAAATACATATCAAAGCCCCCTTTTAGCATTAAAGACACAAAATATACTTCGTAAACAAGAAAGCATCCACTGATGGCATGTTCTGCTACACAACGTGCTATTTTTAGTGACCGACAATGTGTAGAATTTCTTTATCTGCTTTTGGATGTGTATCAAAACACACAATGAACCTTTGCCCCTTGAGCTAACCATACTAACCATATCACTCAGTACATGTACACTATGAACACAAATAACTTGTGTGCTGCACGTAAACAAACATGAATGGTTCGCAGAACATAACTTTCCCAGTAACACTGTAGATTTAATATGATTTGTTTGACTGAGTCAATGCCAGAAGGCTGCATGACCTCTAGGCTGAGAGGAAACATGGAAAATAATAATAAAAAAGAAATTAGATAAACTTTTGTTTCTGCTGGATTTTCTTGAATTTGTGCCTCAGTGAAAACTATCTACAAATGAGTTCATCAAGGTAGATAGAAATCTAAAGTATTTCTTAATGTGCTCATAGAAATTATTAGGAGTTATTATAAGAGTGCATATTAACACAGTGACTGACTGTTCCACCTCCGACATCTTTTTCACATGATAATTAGGTACTATGCTGGGCATTGAATATGTCCAAATTGGCTTTGCATGACCCTAAGATACCAGACGGGCCTGTGGTTAATTGTTTAACTATAGTATGCGCACCGTTTCCATGATCCCACTGCGTCCATGTCTCTGAGACAGAAGGTATTCATTAAAATGCAGCGACGAACTCAGATTTTTCATCCCCCTTTAGGTTAGCAACGAGATTGTCTTTCAGATATACCAACATGCTATATACACACAGCACTGGAACAAAGAGCATAGAGCACGGTGTGACACCACTTTAAGTGTAAGCTTGAATAGGCTCTGAGGAATATTCAAACTCCTTTTTACATTTGTGCACATACTGCTCGGCTTTGCCACGCAGGAAAGAGCAATTATCATTTCAAACGAGTGAGTGAAGCAGAACTGGCAGAGGAGATAAGTGCTTAAAGGAGAGTTGGGGTCACCTTATTCCCTCTGATACAGAGTTGCCCTTGCATCAAATTATTCAAGCCTGACGAGGGAACAGTGGGAGATCGGTTTCTTGAAAAAAATCTGCAAAGCGTCAATAATGACCTGTGTGTGTCAGTCAGAATGCAGCGCGATAAGAGGCATCAGTCCCACTTGATCACAGCCCAGTTACAGAAACTATGGGAATCTTTGTGCAAGCCACTTACAAGAAAAATCACTTTTACGACATTTTAAAATGATTGCTATTAGACTACAAACTCACTGGGAAACAGATTACACTAATCTCCTTTTGTTTATCATGTGCTTCTGGCTTGGAAAGCTCTCCACACTTTTAACCCGATGAACCATTTAGACTAATAAGTGCTACTGACCAATCAGGAAATCCTCGTCATTAGAACTGAACATTTAGCTTCCAGAGGGAGCATTACGGAAAAAAGTCACAGAGGAATTTCAATTTCCACCAGCACTTAGGGCTCTGCAGCATGACAGACTGCAATTTAATGATTGTCGAAAGACGTCAGGAGAAAAAGAGAGAGAGAGAGAGAGAGAGAGAGAGAGAGAGAGAGAGAGAGAGAGAGAGAGAGAGAGAGAGAGAGAGAGAGAGAAAAGGGCAGTTCATTTATTTCCCTGCCACACTCGTCTCCTTGTGACTTTCTACCTAAGATGTATGAGGAACACTTGTTGCTATCAAATCTGCAAATGGCCACAACGCAGGACAACATCGCATTCATCTGCTGGGCTGATGATGATGTCAGTAAAGTCTGTGAACAAACTTTGTGGCGTGACAAAGGAGAGTGGAAGACATGCAGTCATGTAATCACACAATAGAGGCCATTGTGAGGCCTGGACCACGCTGTGTTGGCATCACAGTTCATCTGCTAATTACACCATCAAATCCAGAAGACTTGGCTATCCATAGTAAGCCATTCATCTCATGACTTAAACATCAAGTTGGGGGGGGACGCGATTAATCCGTGCAGTTAAACCGATGTGAGTACTCATTTCTTTACTCGATTTGACAGGCAGGGCAACAGGATTTAAAAGCGTATCAGATGACGATATTCTGTTTCTGGGCCCCCGCTTCACCTCGTCAGACCTGCACTGCAATCACTTCAGCGTGTTCAGGTAAGAACATCGATGAAGGTAACGACGGGACTTGACCACAAAGCTGTTCACATTACTCATCCCAAGTGGAAACATGACACAGTTTGTCGGAGTCGTTTGTCAGGTTCGCCGCCTCAAGGCTGTTGGTTGTTTACTCTCAGCAAACATGTAGACTTCAAAAAAGGAACAGCTGAAGCACTTCTGCTTTGTTTACTGTCAGGGGCTCAGCCTTTGTCTTTGCGAGCAGGCGCCACCAATAAAGGAAGTAATAAGTCAACAGTGTGGTCTGTCCTGGCAAGAATCCCACTGATAATAGCTGATACATGGACAGACAGGGAATGGTAACATGATTAATTTATACCAGTTTATATATGTGTTTAAAAGACAGGGAAATAATTAGCAGGATATCAGCATCCTAGAATATCAGCCTATTTTTTTTTTTTATAAAGGACTGTATGAAAATTATTTGGGTGGAGAGGGGGGACCTGAATCTTAAGTTTCATTTTGAAAAATGACTTTGCCAGCGCTATTAATATTTGCTTTGGACCTTTCGTTGGAATTAGAAAACTGCAGCAATCCTCCCTCCTCCAATAGGAGGATACTTTGACAGTAAACAGTACATCTCATTTCACTCAATTTAAAAGTGACGCCACATTTAGTTAGCTCAGTTAGCTTGTCTGTGAGTACCAAGTTTGTGTTTACAGCACTTGCACAGGAGTGGTTTTCAGCCGTGGGGTGGAGGCGGAGGCAGATGGGGGTGCCAAAAGGCCAAAGAGGATGGTGGAGGAAGCTAAGAAGAGAACATGAAAGCATGACCAAGCAAGAACCCACCAGAAAAATAGTAAATCTGGGACTGAAGACGCAGAGCTGGGCTTCTTGCTGTTGGACTAGTAAGTAATATTAGCTGGCTGCTTTGTCTTTAGTTGTTGCACTAGCTTGATGTTTAGAAAACTGTCAACTCACTGTATGTGTACAGCTGTCCATATTTATGACAGCGGTGTGTAAGTAAACTCTACTCTCAAACTGGGGGCAGAAATCACCTAGAAATCCAGGGTCGACTGCTCCTCCACTGCTCTTTTCAAAAAAGTCAGACTACACTCCAATCAGCCAAAAGAACAATTACAAACCCTCCCCCTCTTTTGACACCCTTCCCCCTGATAATTTTCTAACAGTCCCTAATATAATTAGTTTTCTCTGTTGAAGCATGCTTTAATCAATACATGCTTGTAGCTTTATATTGCATCACATAAAATGATCCCCAACAAGTGGGAAATTAAAGTGGGAACTGTACACATGGATGGAAGCACTACAGTCTGTACTGACTGTTTGTTAATGTATTAGTAAAAAGCTTTAAGACATAAAACTGCAGTATTTCCTGTAGTAAATGGTTCTCTCGTTTCTTCTAGGCAGCTCTTTTTCTGTAACTGCAAGTGCCGATAACTTTCCCCTCCCGCCACATGTAAGAATACAATTTATCTGTTTTTACAGCAAAATAAGATGGTTCCATTTTGTAATTTCCTGTGTAAATACTGAATCTTAAGACCATCTTGGGGCAAAATACAAACACAATAACTGCATCCATATCACTCCAACTGAAATATAAGATATGGTTATCTGCGGATTCACAAGGAAAAACATTCCAGGCACAGAGAAAGTCTGTTTTCTATTACAAAGTCACAGTTTATCTTTTTCCTCTACATTTCTTTCCAAACAAGAGAATGAAAATGGGAAAGACATGATTTTCTCTCTGGAGAGGAACACGTTACATAATATATTTCCATCTAAAGACATCCACCTTGTGGAAGGCCTCATCAGAGTCTATGCGCTTCTGACCAAGTGGCTGTGAAATGAAACCAACGCACAAGTGCCAAAAACTGCAGTTACTCGAATGGCCACTTGAGGCTGACTTTAAAACGAGTCACGAGCCAGAAGCCTTCATAGCAGAAATAAACATGTTTACAGCCGGGTACAAAAAAAACTGTTTTGCTCTCTGTAGATAATTTCCCCGTTCATGACATAACTGTACTGAGTGTGAACTTTTACATTACTCACCCAGTCGACTTATACGAACATTTAAAGTTAATATCTAAAATTAAGAGAGTGGCCGCATTGACTGACAGGTGTGTGCCATCATAGGTGGCGTGTTTGAGCACCTAGGCTTCATTCAACTTGCCTCAGCTCCACCCACGCTCTACATCTTTGCCCATTTGTGGATTAGTGGAGAGCGGGCGGATGCAGGACTGCCAAAATGACGCCAACAGCCAGAGCCACCACTGAGTTTCACAGCGGCTTTTCAGAAACCTGGATAACGTAATGGAGACTACATCCATGTTTTATAGTCTATGCTTCTATACGAACTTGCTTTTAAAACACGGGCTTGTCACTGCTCTGCTGATATTATTTTCGACAACAGGGTTAGAAATATAAAAATATAGGATTAATCTCAGTTAACAGCTGATATTCTGGTCCTCTCAACCATTAGTTTTCTGTTCAATATCAGGTGTAAAAATGATCGGTCTGCAGAGCATTGCATTAACCTTTCACAGAGGAGACCAAATATAGAATAGAAATGATACAAGTCATGTTTAATCTCAAGTGTAAACACAGCAGAAACCACATTTAATGAATGAAGGTGTACTCCATGTATACTCTGCGTTATGCAAATATGCATTATGTCTATAAGGACTGGTGCCATTCTGTGGTCGAGCAGTGATATGTATGAACTTGCAGCAGCAAACTCAGGTCCTGTATGAACAGTGACAGCCAGGTGTGACAGTAGCCAGCTATGAAGGGATCAAATGCAAGTGGAACACATGTTTTCTCTATCAAAAACACATTTGTTTGTAGAGTACTGCCAGAGTGGGCAAAAAGCGACCAGCAAGAGAATAAAAGTCAAATTAGGGAAATGAATTTCAGGTTCATCTGCGTGCTCCCCCCCGAGGGACATCACCTGCATTCAGAGCCCTTTTTTTGGCCCAACATCTAAACCCCTGGCGGGCCTGGCCACCCTTTCTACAGGACCTGCAGGTTGTCCTGAATATGAATGGCCTTGCAACTGGCAGACAAAGCTATGCACAGACAGTCAGCAAACAGGGCTGCAGCAGGGTTTTATTGAATGCAAATGTGAACCATTAAATCTTATCGCCCATGTGTAAAAGAAGAAGTGTGACTTTTCACAGTTTAGTTTGCAATAATTCTACAGGGATTCTTGTAGATTTCCAAAACTGACGCACCTCCCCTGCCAAATGTTTTAGATGCAGGAAAACCTCACAGCAAACCTACTCTGCAAGGGAGTTTTTTTTTTGTTTGTTTTTATAAACATAGCTATTTTTATTTTGGATGGACAACAAACCCTTTATCATCTGCACTAACTCAACTCAGATGATGAACAGGCAGAGTGGCTGGCTTCGTGCCTGCCCTGTCCTGGATGCATTCTGGCTTCTGCCCAGTAAAATGACCATTTCCCACATATCAGTATTGTATGAGAGGCTGCACAGGGACCCCTGAACACGCAAGTTCCCATCAACTTGTACTGAGCACTTTGAGTCCCTCTGGGTGCTGTTCGGGATATCACTAACCTCCTGTGGGTTAAAAGCAGCACAGTGTCTCCCCTCCCCAGTTCCCACTTCCCTTCCAACTCTTTTACCACAACCTCTCCACATGCTGACCATTCCTCTGAAGTTGTTACAGTGGGTGGAGTGTTGGGTGGAGTCTGCGTGTTTGTTTTGAGTGTTTGAATGTGTGCGTGATTGTGTGGGTGGGGGTCTGTGTGCGCGTATGTGTGTGTGTGTCTGTTTCAGAGAAACAGAGGGAGGATGGAGGCACACAAGATGCTTCAAGAGCAAGAGCTGCGGCTCTGTTGACAGTACGAGAGCCAGAGACTATCGGTGTTATTAGTGTTACTGATACAGTATCACACAGAGCAGAGGAGCGGAGGCCCAAAGAGGAGAGACTGCTCCACCGGTCATTTACAGTCAGATTCCAACAAAACATATCAGCACCATCTAACCACTAAACCAGGCTTAGCCTCACACACACACACATACACACACACGCATCATAGCCTCCAGATTTGGTCCATCAGTTCAGGATAAAGTACAATTTATAAGCATTCATGGTTTGGACTTCCTCATTGAAAACACTCAAAGAGAAAAAAAAAAAAGGATTTATCCAAACTGTGTCAACACATTCAACAAAATGCCAGCAGAGATAAGAGGACTTAAACAAATCAACATCTATTTTCATCTATAAATGAAAAGTTCATAGATGAGAAAACCAGTGAGGTGTCCCTCAGTAAGTGTAAAGTTAGACATCCCAAAAGGTGGAGGTCCACATGGTGTTAGTACGATCGATCAGGGATTAACAGCAGCAGTGTCTTTATGTCTGGTGAAGATAAACAGCAGTGTTGTTGGCTTGTTTGTAGTTTCTTTGGGCTGAATGCCAATAACAGCTGTTTTAGCCACATGTGTGGATAGAAAACAGAGCCCATCAGGCTGCCCCCACCTACATCTAAACCTACACCTTTTTTTTTTTTTTTTTTTTTTTACACCAATGCTGCTAAAGCTGCAGTTTAATTGTGTGCCAAAGATCCTCACCAAACACACCCCTGATGGAAATTAAAGGAAAGCAGCCCGGAGGTAAGCAAGCCCATACATTAAAAGGTACACATTTAAGTCTGGTTTAGTCACGACTATCGTCTGGCAACAAACCACCAATCTAAGCAATTTTTTAGAAAACCTTCATTGACGCTTTAAAGCTCCCATTTTAGAATAAACTCCCTCGGATGAATACTTATAATATACATTTATAGCAAGCTAAATACGTCCACGATATATTATTCCCCCTACAAATAACGCAAATATACGCGTTACGCGTAGAAAAGGTGTTTAACCTGAAAACACCGAGGAGGCACAGAAAGACCTTACCGAGCACAAGCAGCAGCGAGGAGGAGAAGAAGAAAAAAAAACTCGGTCACAGCTCAGGTCTTCACAGTCTATCTGAACAAAAACTGTCGACAAATGAACAGAAAGACCTTTTAAATCCGCAAAATGCGCTTCAGAGCTCGTCTATGTTAAAGTCCGTTAATGTGTCCGTGAAGTGGAGTCCATCCTCCGTGCGTCTGAAGACGAGCCTCCTCTCTTACTACACACACCGAGGGCTGGTCGCTTTCATGCTTGTAAACTTTAGCTCCACCCACAGCACACGCTTGCCTGACCGTCTGTAAAAAAAAGCCTGCAACACACGTTTATCATCAGTCATGTCCTCAATAAATCACTTCGAGTTAACCAAAGCAATAACATGCAGCAGAGGTTCACATTAAATGTCTAGTTTTCTCTTTGTGTAGGAGGTAAAAAGCCTGAAATTTATGAACCATGCAAAACCAGCTCAAAATACAGAAATGTAACAAAACAGCACCTCTGTAGGTAACAAGTTAAACAAGTTATTTGTTGCAAAGAGCTGCAAGTGTGTGCAAAAGATTGGATGACTGAAACTTGTGGGAACTGTGGGAAAACAGTAAACAGTAAGAGAGTCTGTGCAAATCCTAAATCTGTTTGTGTTTAAGGCAGGATAGTTGTTTTACATAAAAGAGTGTGAAAAAACCCCAAATTGCTGTGGGGAACAGAGTTATATGTTATATATGCCACCACAATAAAAGTTAAGCAGCCTTCTAGTGTTCATAAAGTATGCAAAGGTCAGCCAAAAAAATGCAGAAAATGTGATGCATGCATATAATCTGTGCAAATATAGCCTACAGTAAGTTTGACTGACTGATTCACAAGTCTTTGACAGACATCCTGAAGTATGTATCAGATGTGTTTTGCAGTATAAGAGAGGAGACTCAAATCTTACAGCATCTTCTCTCAGATTCTGACAGTGACAGATTTGTTTGTTTGTTTTTTTTTTTTTTTGCAGAGAGAAAGTTTTCCTGCTCTGTTGTCTTGGTATCTCTTCTCAGGGCTACCCTGCAGCTGTCAAACAATGAATGACAACTGAGAGCGTTCACCACAAAGAGAATTACAGGGGATTATGAACAAAGGCAAAGACCTGAACACCAACCAAGCTCAGCCATTCATATAATCGCCTTTTTTTTGCCTCTAGAAAAGAGTAAAGAAGAAACGTGGACTCTTGTCATACTGTAAGAAATGACAGTGAGGCTGCTCCTTTCTGCTCCGCTCAGGACATCCAATCAAAATTATCATTATCTTTTCCTGACAGGGAGGGACACAAATGATGCATAACACAAAACCACTCTCCACATCCGCAGGGGAGAAGATAACATTAATAATTAGTCTCCAGCCCCTCGCTTTCAGTGACGTGCGACAGTGTGAGAGTTTGTCAGATATTCTGACTGTTAACACCAGAAAACGTGATGACAGTAACCAAGCCGGGTACAGAACGCTTGAGGCTGCATCCTGATAGCTCGGTCTGACAGACCCCTGACACTTCTGGAAATGTTGTCACTCTCTGACTGTTTTTCGTGTGACTGTGCCATACGGGCCAGCAACTTTTCTTTGACAATTGGCAGGCAAGTATGTTCTCTGATAGACAGACGCCAAATCTAAGTTGCTCTCCTTTATCTGCCGGGCCCTCAGTAATCCCTGAAATTCAATCAAGGATTACTTCTGAGGAGATTAAAATCATCCAATTTATGCAAAAGTCAGTCTACGCAACAACATGCAATGGATGCTCAGCAGTCTGAATTCCTCTAAAAATATGTGGATATTTTATTTATTGCTTTTCTATTCACTCTGCAGTGACATACTGTATGGTGAAATAATGTAAGACTGCATTAAGCTATGAGTGGCCCGAAAGCGAGACGAAGTTCTCCAAAAAACAAATGGATTAAAAAATTATGAGTGCAAATTAAACTCTATCTCACACTGAAGGATAAAAAAAAATGAATGTGCCAAGCTGTCCTCAGACGCTGGCACTCCCAAACTGAAGATGCAATAACAAGATGCTAAGTAGCTCTGCAGCATTGGGTGAAGCACTTTGATAAGAATTAAGTGGCCTCCTGTTGATGAGCACGCTAGGGTTTATTTGGAGTTATTTACACTTTGAAGAAATTATTTCTGACTTAGAAAGAAAATCATCAATTGAGGGCAGTCCTGAAGGTTGCACAGTTGTTCACCATGTCACCCTTAATCTGCAGCTGAACTCAGATAATATCCTTTTGTCGTGGCACACGAACGCACTGGGGAGCATACAGAAGCCATTCATATTAAGGTCACGGACACCCGTGGAGCTTTTATTGGGGTTAAGTATATGACAGACTCTTTCAGTAATACACAACAACAGATTTGGAGACTAAATGTTTTGTGAATTTACCCACCCGACAAGCTCTAAGTAGTAGCAGCTCACAGCTGAGCCAAGCTTATGTCAATGAGATCAATAACATCTTTTTTTTTCTCTGATAAACAGGCTCAGGTTTAGATGTGGTAAACAGAATGATGACATAACTTCTACGTGAGGTGAGTAGTCTCCGTTAGAGGGGGTGAAGACAGGCGTTGCTGACGCGTTAAAAAGGTCGACTCATCATGACTCCTTCATTACAAGGTGTACACACCCTGACCAGTAAGCTCCACTCCTGCAGGCTGTGATGAAGTTAGAGTCGCCAGGTGCAAGTGCCTCCTACAGACCTAACAGCACTATGACTCATCCCTGTGTCCTCACTTTGTCCCGCTCCGACAGTGCCCAAAAATGTCCTCACATCTCACTCACCCTCTCTACACAGGAGACCTTCTCTCATCACACTGATGATTCATGACTATTCAACTGATGCAGCACTCCGGTCTGAAAGTGTCCCATTTGCTGCTTCTATAAATCATCCTGAGTCGAGTTGTTTTGACAAGCTGGCCATATATCATGGATAGGAATGACTTGCTGTTTTGATACCTTTAAATCAAACTGCAAGTGGTGTTGGCTGTGATCATATTTTTTCCGTACATTTACGGTAACTGACGTAAACTAATGTTTCATGGACCAGATGAGAGTCAAAATAAAGATGCAGGCTAAATATGGTCAGTTTTTGAGTGTGTTGTTGATGGATACTATTCTCCCACAATGCAGTTCATACAGGAAATGGATAAAACAAACTGTAAATTTATTTTACAAAAAAGTTCTTCATAAAAAAAAAACCTTGGAAAACAAACAAAAAAAGTATGAAATATTAGTGGAATTAAATCAAATATTAAAACATTTTTATTGTGAAGTTTAATTTGCAGTCACATTTCTAAATGTACTCTGTTGTAGTAACGGCTAAAACGGTGTATTAGAATGGTTAGTAGCACATGTTGTATTAAAATTAGAATGAAGCATGGATTTAGGATAAAGTTCAGCTAAGGCTGGAGGGAATGTCATTACTTTTGCAGGTATCTGGTCATAAAGTGTTGGACAAATTGAAATTTGGACGCGATGATGGCGCTGGATGAAAAGTCAGAGGATCAACAAAGTTATTAGACTTCATCCCGAGGGGGCCAGTAATGTGTCTACCAAACTTCATGACAATCCATTTAATGACTGCTGAGATATTTCAGTCTGGATCAAAGGGTTGGTCTGGCAGACCAGCAGTGCCATCCCTATAGAGCCTCTGGCATAGCTAAAAAACCACAACAGAAACAAGACAATCTTACTTTGTACCAAATTAATAGTTAACACAGATGCTTTGATCAGTGGATTTTATGTAAAGGCACGATGCTGCTCGAGATAACACCAGACGTAACCGAGAGAATATGTTTTATTCTTTGTAATTTGGGTGAACTGACCCTTTAATAAACCAGCAGTCAGTGTGAGTGAGAAAGAGAGTGAATCACTCTGTCCCTGCGGATGGTAGCTTATGTCCATATCAAAGACAAAAAGAGGTGGCTTTCCTTGTTTTTCCCTCTTCCTTGCATCCATCTCTCTCTCTCTCTCTCTCTCTGATGCACACACACGTCAGAAGTAGGCCTCTGTTTATAGTGACAGGGAAAATAATTAAACACGAGATGCGAATCATTTCATCAACTTTAATTATCGACTCTTACTTTCATTCCTGACATGTTCAATCATCCCAGAGTGAATTTTTAAGGCTTTTTTTTTTGTTTCCCCCACGTAATTAAAGCTTAAAGGTTTTCCAGCTAACTTGTCAATACAGCTCATCATAAAAAATAGTAACAGTTGAAGATTGAATGATTGAAACCAATGAAAAGTCTTGATTTTACCTTCAAGATTCTGCAGTGTTTTATATTTCATGTTGCGAACACATTTCATTTCTATGATCTTTCTTTAAGGTTGCCTGCTTTGGAGCGAAAAAGAATAAATAATCTGAAGATGTGGAAGGAAAGAAGGATGCTAGCAGCACATCTTTTGGATTAACTTCATAGCCTTTCTGCTCCACGGACCAGTAAACAGTAAAGTCACAGAAAGCAATGCTCACAAACAAAGGAAACAAATAGAAAACCAGATAAAGAGAGAGTCTGACATGTGGCAAAGATTAGGAAATGGACCTGAAGCTGTGATGTTACAGGCACATACAGTACTGGAGCTAGCTGAACTGTTTGGAGCCCTTTTGTTTATCTTCCATAATGAGTAAGAACCAATATCTTCTGTCTGTCAGCTTCTCAGGCAAAAGCCTGACATGTGGCGTTACAAATTCTATAGGATGTTATGAGATTAATGCACGTTAACATGGTCTCCTTTTCCCTTGAGAGCTTGAGTGACGGCCGATGCAGTTTAAATGAAGACATCGGTGTGTGTGTGTTTGCTCAGTAGATTTTCTTTGTCTGGCTCTTTCTTCGTGGTTTTGAAGCTGGGAGGCTGTGGATGCCGCAGTAGGAGGGCATAGGTGAAGGTCCTGCACAGCTGCACAGCGGGAGGGGGGAGGGCCGTGGAAGAAAGCCTCCAGGCGCCGGGAATGAATTAATGAGTTTCTGATTTTTTATGAATTTTTCAGTGCAGATAACTTTATTAATCTTGACATTAAATATAGCACAGCGTTAAAAAGGGGATTATTATTAAGAAGAAATCGCCTGTGTGTTTCTAATGGCAGGTTTATCCATTAAGTTTTTTTTTTGTTTGTTTTTTTTTGTGATCCATTCCTGAAATTAAATCAAAACTCGAAGCTGCTCCACTGCCAGTAAAGCTCTGTAGAAGTTTGTGGAAACAAAATGACATTTCCATCAGCTGCTTCAATAGCAAGGCAATATATTAGTCATTCTATTAAGCGGGTATTTAGGCATTACTAGCAAAAGTGCAAGCACGAAGAGACAAACTAGATTTTCAGCTGTTAAGGATCATCCATATTTTTCTTTGCTGTTCTGTGTTTATTTAGTCTCTGTTAAAGCTGAGTCCATTTGCAGAGCTTCTTTTTTAAAGTGGTTACAAATGAGACCAAACACATTTAGATGAGTTGAAAGTTTTTCCTGATAAGGTATCATGCATGACGTTTGATGGAGAACTTTGGTGAAAGAGTACTTTAGTGTTTTCGAGATGGAAGAAACAGAGCAGCTGTCCGGGGTCTGGTTTTTCCATAAGTAAGCCCCACATCGTCACATGTTTTATTCTTAGGAATACTTGTGGTGTCTCTGTTTAGAACCAACGGAAAAAGAAAAAGAAAAAGGACACAACTATCAAATGCTCATAATCTTTGATTTCAAAAATAATACTACTAGCAGGGCTCATGAAATCAGCTCATGATTTATTTTTTTTTTTTTACCTGAAGTGCGTTCAAGTATTCATATTCAGTTCAGTTGATTGGTTTGACGTCAGTAGACCCAGTGAGATACAAAATGAACGGCTTCAGCCAGCATGAAATTGTAGCAGATCTAATGTAGCAAAGTTCACAGGAAGCTTCCAAAGTCAGAATTTGTGACAGATAAAGTGAAGAGATTCCTCACAATCAGAGGATGATCGAGTAACAGAGGAACTGCTTCAGGGAGAATATTAACATTTAGATTTTCTGACAGGTTCACAAAGTGCACTGAGTGTGTGTGTGTGTGTGTGTGTGTGTGTGTGTGTGTGCAATATTAGCTCCTGGTCTTAGTTTTAAAGGTCTTTGGGGCAGTTGGCTCTAATGGGATTCAAACAGTAAGAAATCAATGAACTATCTCAGTGTGACCACACACACTAACCTTTTATGGATCCCAAATAATGCTTCAACAGCCAATGGGAACTGACTTTGCACTGCACTTCCTCATTCTCCCTGTTTGTTTATTAGTTTGTCGTCGGATCTCCATCCTGATTACTTTCCATTTATGCCTACAGAGAGTATGTCAGTGCTGAACAGCCTGAAGAAAGAGCTGTTTCATGTGCTAATCATCGATTAAAAAAATCCACCAACATATTTGCCAACACTGTTCCATTAGGGACTGCGGAGAATTTGAACAAGGCCAGCTGACTTCCAAAATATCTTTGTGGGTTTCTTCCTTTCTATGTGGTTATAGCTGCAATCATTGATAATAATGAGTGAGCTGAAGAGCATAGCAAAGCTAATTTGTTTGTTGCTTAATTGAAGAATGGCATGCAGATTATCTAGCGTGGAAAATATATTGTTTGGTTTGCTGCCAGTGAGCTGGTGATGGATTACACTTCCTTTCAGATTCACTAGATATCTGTTTGAATTATGGATCCCACCAATGTACTAATCAACTAAACAGGACGGAGATAAAATGAGCTAATTTGGGGCATTTCTACTGAGACGAAAAAGCAGTGAATCATGCCTGGCCTTATGTGGTTATTGGAATGGAAAAAAAAAAAAAACATCTGGATGAATAAGTTATGAGAGTGTCCACATGAGAAGTAGACCGACCATTATAAAATATTAACATTTCAACACACTGGATGTAAAAGGTTAGGTTGCAGTGCATTGCTACAAAAATACAATTTGGTCAACCTGAGCTCAGAAAGAAAAATGCACCAGTGACTTTGTTCCTCAGTTCCATTATCATTAAAGTGTCATTTAGCAGTGAAAATCCAAGGCAATAATAGAATTACTTTTCCTATTAGACTCAATGTCATTGAGCCTTACAATGAAAGAGCCCAGTGCACATAATGGGGAAAGGAGACGACAGAGAGAGAGCATTTCAAGTGTCCAAATGTCACAGGCACGAGTTCACATGACGAGCACACACCCTGTTTTGTCAGTGACACAACAGGAACAATATCTACCTACATAATGAGACTGTCAGGGCTTTATTGTAGCCAATATATCCTCCCTGTCCGGGAGGAAGGAGTCAGAGCAAACTAAACCATCACAGGAGCAGCTTTGGTTTACATTCATTTGATTCAGCTTCCAATCAGTCCCTCTGTTATCTCGAAGCAAGATGACTGACTGACCAACAAACAACACCCCGGAGCATATTTAGGCGTCATTATTCAGGCTGCACAAGCTCATATAGAAACAGATTTCTCATCGTACTGAAAGCACACACGTGCACCTCAGCACGGCTTCCAGCACCTTAGTAGGACACAGACACACAATGAGCCAAGAATCTGACTGAATGCAATCTATTGCCATGGCACCCAGTGCCTAGATGACCGGTGTCTGTAGTATCTGAGCAACCTCACACCACTTCATTACTCCAAAGCACAAACTCAGCTGCCAGCCTCTCCTTCCAGGCTGCAGTGACAGCAATGCCTCCCAGTGTTTGCCAGCCACTCTCTGCAGGATAAAAAAAAAAAACCCTTACGTCTTTTCATCCTTTTGTCTTATTGTACACCACAATCGCCTGCTGTCATAAGAGAAACAAGGGACTCACCGTGCTTTCCCGCTACAGCTGAAGACAGGAGCCAGGTGGAGCGAGCAGAGGCTGCAGTGGCGGAGGAATCCCCCTGGTAGTGTATGTGTAAGAGTGTGTGTGAGAGAGCGGGGAGCGTGGAAGTGTTTGAGTGCATGTGTGTGTGAGCGTGTGCATACAAGTGTTGTGTTTGTGTGTGTGTGTGTGCGTGTGTATGTGTGAGTGTGTGTGTGTGTGCAAGGAGTCAGAGCTGAACCAGCAGATGCAGGCGGGAGCCACCAATAGAATGAGGAGAAGGAGAGAGAGAGGAGTGTGTGAGAGACAGCAGAGGAGGGGTCTGATAGCATTACATCATGGACTAGGGAACGGCAGGTTTGCAGGGGGTGGGCTACGGATGGGGGAAGGTGTGTATGTGTGTGTGTGTGTATGTCTGTGTCCCCTTCTGTTTGTGTTTGCGTCTGCATCACTGTACTGTACGTATCTGCAGCAGACCACAGGATGATTAAAGATTGTGTCCGTGCTGCATACAGTGCAGTGTCGTCATGGTGCCTGCACCTGTGTCTGTGTGTGTGCGTGTGTATGGTTGTGTACACATGAGCAGACCATAAACAACAGCTATAATCAAGAAGGTTTTATAATCACGCCACATTTCATAGATCGTGTACGCTAACCTCCCGGTGTCTATAAATACATATTCCCAGAGCTTTCATGTACAGATACCTTCCAGATGCTCGTTTTCTTTTCCTTTCCCCCCCCATCTATTACATGATGGATGTCATACAGGCTAACAGCTTGCTGCAGATGGACATTGAAAAAAAAAAAAAATCTCAATCTCACCCCTTACCACCACAGGACACACAGAGCTACTGGCTGCCTAATGGCTTCCTTGTCAGTTTAAAAAAGCACTGATGGACACCCTGTTAGGAAGTCACTGACATTTCAGGTGAGTGATTCCAAACACTTTCTGCAGGCTTTGACATAGCACATCTCTAAATGGAAGAGAAAAAACACACTCTTCTTTTCTTTTCTTTTTTTTTTTACCCGATAGCAGCAGCAATCACCTGTCTTTGTGCAGCCTGCCATCCCTAAAAAGGAACAGAGGGGGAGAAGGAAGGAGAGAAGGAGGGAGTGAGAAGGAAGGAAGGGCGTTAGTCGGAAAACAATGACAGCTCAGGGTCATCCTTGCTGCACCTCTTGCTC
The DNA here is from genome assembly GCA_028641955.1 of Protonibea diacanthus. Classification (NCBI taxonomy): domain Eukaryota; kingdom Metazoa; phylum Chordata; class Actinopteri; family Sciaenidae; genus Protonibea; species Protonibea diacanthus. Next base: position 13,339,884 of record CM053976.1, on the reverse strand, counting down.
TGTCTGTACCAATCTGGCACCAGACAGGCAGAAAACGAGATAGGAGGGAGGCAGGTGGCAGGTACAAGTCGATAAGGAAGTCTTTCCTCCGAGCTCTGTTCATTAATTTTCATAAGTTATGTCTATGTTTAGCCCCACAGGCTTTGTGTGACTTTACGCATGTTTTTTATGTTGCACTCTCACTCAGGATACAGGTAGACTCCTCATGTATGGCAGTCACACTGCAAAGTGACATTTGCTTGTCTAAATGAGATAGGTGATGCGCTAACTACTCACAGGGCTAGTTGCTGTAGCTGGCGGTAACTGTCAACTTGCTAGTTGGCAGGCAGGCTAGTGGTAGTCAGTGTCAATACCTCCTAAAGCCTCGCATAATCTTCTCTCTGTTTACTTTCCTCTTTATTATTTAGTTCCCAACTGCACAGTTGCATTCAAGAAAAGGTATTTTGAGGAGGAGGCAAAGCACAGCTTGCTAACAGTTTGTTAGCCTAGCACAGTCAGGCTAATGGATTCATAATTTATTCAAAAGTGTTGGAACCCTTTGTAAACCATGTCTCTTTAGTAAAACTGTTTTTACTCCAACAGATTTATTTAAATGGTGCAAATATAAATGAAAATGGACGTAGTATCTGTGACGTCACTCACAGGTTTCTGAAAACCCGTGAAGCTCAGAATGTGGTGGCTCTGACTGTCGCCATCTTCAGTCCTGTCTCCTGAGCCCAGCTGAGTGAATGTAGTTTTTATAGTTTTGTTGATCATACTATCCAGCTGTGATGGCACCCATCTGTCAGTCAAAGCATTTTTTTTGTACCAGGCTGTAAATATGTTTATTTTTGCTGTGAAGTTGGATATCTTAATAAATGGCCGTTTGAGGAACTGCAGTTTTTGGCACTTCCGCTATGGCTTCATTTCACGGCCATTGAGGTTGCGATTTGGGTGCAACACAGCCAGACAATAACCAACAATAGCTTCCTTCATTTTGGACTCTCCAGCTCTCTGTGTCCTCAAAGGTTAACATCGTCAAGATGGCTTGCCGTTAGTCAACGCAGCAAATTTACCTTCAAAGCTCACTAAAGCTGAAGTCTACATGAAACCCTCCTCGAACAAATCACGACAACGCCACTGAAATTAATTGATTTCATTTCGACATTTGGTTGTTTTTAATCCGTGTGTGTGTCAGCCTTTAGAGGTTTCTTAAACAAAGGCATGTTCAGTATGTGTGATACTACAGGAGTGGCAGCAGGGCTTTGTTTGAAATATAACAAGCACAATGATTCAGTAGCGACATGGGTTAATGCAACACACGCAGTTATAATACCTTAAAGTACAGAGAGGGAAATATCAGTGGGGAAACAAACAAAAAAGGTCCCACTGAGTTGAAATGATGGATGATTGTTCTCTATTTACAATATTTCTGGCACATTTGCTGTTATACCAGCTTTTAGAGGTGCTGCCAACCAAGCTTCTCCTGCCAATATCATTTTATGAGATATTGGATATTTTCACACACACCTTCACCTAATGATTCTTGCTGCTGTTTCAAGTTAAGGCACATAAGGCCATAATCAGTAACTGGCTAAAGAACGCAACTCCTTTTATGTCTTTGTCCTGTCATCTCCCACACAGGAATTGCTGACTGGGAATGCTCCATCCGTCTTCTGTGAGGTGGGCTGTCAAAGATCAGAAAAGTGCCTTTTTGTCGGGCGATATGGTGGGAAAGTTAGCCAAAAAATAAATTCACCGCAGTGGTCTATACAGAAGTGATACTGCAGATTTTACAACTGAGCCCAGCTGAACTCGTCTCCTTCTGAAAGTCAACATCTCTTGCATTGGTTACATGTTCAAGAGTATGGCGCTAATTATATATTCGTCACCTCTTCTTTTGTAACCTGTTCTAAATAGGTTTGATCTTTTATTTGTCACAAGCCATTACAAATCCTCATGACTCACTAAATGAAATGTGACAAAGGCTAATGGACCTGTGCCCACATGTGAGTGGATGTGAATCATTTAGGTCACATGTATACTGCCTAGACTGGTGCTTGTTTATTGTAGGAATCTCTGTGAGAGACTCAAAGTGACAGTAATATGTTAGAAATTTGTTAACTCATCCGTTTAATCTAGATAAGATTAAAAGGGTAAAATGATGCAATGCACTGTGAAATCTGTATTTATCGGTGTGTGAGGATTTTGGTGTCAGAATATTAGATCCAATACACAAGATTCATGACTATTCAATGTTTCGTCTCTTAAATTATGTAGCGTCTTAGGTTCCAAGCACTTTAATTGAAAGATAAAACAGTGCCCTAAAGCTGTTTACATTATTTTTAAAGAACGGTCATATCTTAACCATTCTGGCCAGCTTATTATGTGTACGTTCCAGTGAAGCTGTATCGTCCAAGTCTAACAAAAACAGAACAGTGCCCTGTTGGGAGGGGGCCACATCTAAAGTCAACACGGTGGCGGGGTTCCCAGGCTCTGGAAACTAAGCACAATTAAGACTGCTGACATGAGAATGGCAAGCCAAAGTGCAATGGATGGTCAGTCAGTATGGCATGTGCACATATAATGTTACACTGGCTGTATTACGTAGCAAAGATTTGTTGCACGCTGCCACATAACTTAACTTGACGTGAAAAAAAATATGTTTGACGAGGAGTTTACTGCCGTTATTAAATCACAGCATGTGTAGATAGTTCCTGTGTTGATGGGCCCTTTCACAGCGGACAGTATCATAGCAGGAAAAGCAGTGTTGCTAATAGCATTAACAATGGCTCTGTTGTATTCAAGTGTCCCAGTAAACCACAAGAGTGTGACAGTAAGGCAGCATATGCACAGCAGCTGATCATTAATTTCATTATTTACACACCTTTGCTTTTCCAACTGCGACGTGTCAAAACGTCTTCTGGCCTATTATATGTAAGCTAGTGGATGGACACTTCCTGCACACAGTCCTCCTTCTCCAATAAGCTCATAGACATTATGGTCCAAGAGGAGATCATATGGTTCTACAGCTGAGGTAGCTGTAATGTGTCTCTCAGTCAAGCTGGGTACTTATTTATTTAGAGTCTTTCTTCTTTAATGAGGAAACAAAGCCCTGTGGTTGGGCATGAGGAAACACTTTGTAGTTAACAATAAGGCACAGCTGGATCAATAAGAACTGTTATTGGGAAAAGCATTTCCTGCAAACACCTTGTGGGGATGTTTGGCACAAGGAGGACCTCAGACAGAAGCACAGTGATAAGATGGTTTTGATAAACACATAAGTATAACCTGTAACGGTCACGACTGGGGAGGTTTTATTATAGCCAGTGGAAACTGACTGTTTTTCTTTTATTTAAGATACTTTGTAAGGGTTTATAGCATTTCATTTGACATTTGAAAGAGAACAGAGACAGGAATTGTGTTGGGAGAGTAAAGGGGAGGACATGCAACATAGGTATTCCACTGGAAATGAACCAGAGATGTTGCAATTACACGGTACACATCTCCACTAGATCACAAGGATGTCTGAAATGCATCGGTCTTAAACAGCCTGGACAGAACCCGCTGCTGGCGATAACGTAACTACATGTTCAGAAATGGTTTCACAGTCTGAAAGTAGAGATTTCTGTCTGGAATTGCAAGATTTTTCACAACATCAGATCTTGTCTATCAGATTGTGGCTGTTAGTTTCAGATCTACCGTTCGTAGTCAATGAGATTATTTCCAATATGTTTTTTTTTTTCTTCTTTAATGGAAATGTGCCTTTGTTTATATACTGGAAAAAGGCAGAACAACACATTCCTCGATGACACATCCTCACAGGGAACATACAGACATATCAGCATATATATGTATCAGCTGGTTTTAGATAAATAGATTGATCAGGTCAAAGGGTTCAGGTCATCAGTGTAATTTTTGTATTTAACTACGCACAATTTCAGTTAGATTTATTTTTTTCAGTGCACTGCAGACCATGTATGTGGTCCAAGTATCTATTCACCCTTGGTCTAGATACCGGAAAATGCTCTGTCTCCATGAGGTACATTCCCTGATATTGGGCTCTTCAATTTCAGACACTGCCTAACCAGCACTATTTATAGTTTAATTTAGTTTGGTGAAAAAAAAATCTCTTTTTCCCCCTTAGAAGGGAGTGTGGAGTATCTTAATGTACAAAGGTGTCCCCTGGCGACTCCAGTTATCCCTATCAGCTCAGACCCCCTCTTCTTTCACCACCATGCCTGCACTGTTCCCTGTTGCCTTGGCAACCCTATGGCCTAGACCTCTCTCTCTTTCTTACTCTCTCTCTCTCTCTCTCTCTGGATACACAGGGACTCCTGTTCTTGCCCCCAAGCAGCTGAAGAAGGACTCACTAAGGTTGTGCAGAGAAAAAGGTACATGCTTGTCCTTGTCTTCTCTCCCCAATGTGACACTTGCATGACCACAAACAGGAAAATGGCTCCACACAAGCTGAATAACGCCTTTATAAATATATGTGGTCATGGAAACTCCACTGCATATATATTCTGAAAAACCAGAACGTAAAGGTCAAATACGGCTAAGACTCAACACCCTTGAGTTTTAGGTCAAAAACATGCAATCTGTTCCAACTGAGAGGGAGTGCCGAACAGGAAGACAATGATGTGCCGTGTCATTTTGAGAACAGATTATTGTCCATTACGATAAAGTACAGACTTGGTGTCTCTGTTGCTTTCATCCACTGTCCCATCCATTCATCTCAAGCTAGTTTTACAGGGCAAAAAAGGTTACTCTTTAAATAGCTCAGCGTTTTGGGAAATAAGTATATTTGCTTTGTTTCAGAGAGTTAGATGAGCAGATTGATAACGCTCTCATGCCTGTACTTTAAAGAAGAGAGATAGAGACAGGAGACAATAAGCCTATCTTAGCATAAGGACTAGATGCAATGGGAAACAGCTAGCCTGGCTCTCTTCAGTTCAAAAATACAAACACCGAAATGTTTTTGCCCTACATTTATTGCGCAATTGTGACCACAGGAGTGTGTGCGTAGTTGTGAAGTCTGTGTTTATTCAATCCAAGCAGCCAATGCATAAACTGTACAGACAAGCTAGGTAGCAACATTAGCACCAGCTGTGTGCATGTGGAGTGTGTCTTTCCATTTTTCTGAATTTACTGTATGTGCATGAAGCCGAGTCATATTGCTCCAGGATACGAGCAATTTTTTCCAGTGGACTGGATGCACAGCAGATATTTAGACCTGTCAAAGTGGGAAAAACACAGGTGGACTCAATAATAGAAATGGAAATAGTAGGAACGATGACTCAGTCCCATTGAATGTCCCAGTAACAGTGACAGCGGAAGTGGCAAACAGAAATGTAAGTGCTATATCTATTAGTGCTTTTTTTCAGCCGACAAAAGCTGAAAGCAGTGACTTCTCTGAATCTTGTCATCGCAATGAGTTTACCATACAACTAGTGGAGATGCTGCTAATTTAGCAAATGTTCACAGAAATCATCATTATTAAATGGAAATCTGTTGCAGTTCACGTTGCTTTTCACTTCAGTTGTGTATTGTGAACTTCTTTTAGGAACTTTAGCTAATAATATTTACTATGCCTTTTTCTGCTTTCTGTGCTTTGGCACTTGGCAGCTTACGACACAATGACTTTAATAACATCAATCTGATGTCAATTGCTGTGCTCTGTGAAGGTAATCCACCAAACAGATTTTCTAAAAGAACTGGGCTGTAGATTCTGGGAAATGCCCAAACTGTCCAGCTGGTAAAATTGGTTCCTCCTTCAGAAGTGACATTTTAAAAATACAGATCTCACAGATCTTGTGCTGCTTTTGTCTGACACCGTGTTCAAAGAAACCACCCAGCTTTTTTAGCTCTGTACAGTAACACCAATACACACAGCAAAAGAGATGCACGGTTGACAAGTGGAGGGCAGTTGTTGTCGTCACGTCCCATTTAACCAGCGTACAATGCAATATGTAGGCTACAGACCGAGGGGCCTTTTCCCATGCTCTGTTTCGAATGATTTAATGAAGTGTCAAGAGAATAGTTATCACTTTGTCTCCTCAGCTGTAACTCATCAGCTTTAATTGCCCGGTTTTGTCTTGAAGGAACTTTTACTCATTGGTGTTTGTATGTTTTGTCCCCCTTTGGCGGAACAAATTGTTCTGTTCTTAACAAGATCTTCCAGTTTAATAGACTCTCTGGTCAAGGGCCTCTCAGAGCTTAAGGGAACAAAGAATCAGTGAGGCAGGTGCAGACTGAAGTTCATATTGTATACTACCTTTTTCAGGAGCAGTACACAAACAATGAAGGGTTGATCCTGGCGTGTAACTGGTATAAAACATACTCTAATACTCTGGCATTTATAAGCTTACAGACAGACAGCGAGTCAACAGAGATGCTTCTTTTAGTGACTGTGTGTGTGTGCAAGAGAGTGAAAGAGATATGAAGAACGAGAGGAACAGTGTCTCTGCTTTAAACTGTCACTTAACCCTGTTTCACGAGGCAGCTGAGGAAAAGAAAAGGGACAAATATGGAGTTTTCTTGGAGTGATCCCTCACTGTGACCGCCCAGGGTGACAGACAGATAGATCTTCTGGAACAGCTTGTTTTGTTGACACTGGCAATGAAAGAAACAAATCACTTGGGCAACCCAATGAGATAATTACTCAATCATAAAAGCAAACAATGACTGAAGTTAAAGCTTTATGAGAAAGAGATAATCTGTCCCCTCCTGACCTCTTTCATCTGCTTCCATCAGCTTGACAGATCTTTCACAACAACCGAGAACTCCCAAGCTGTTCCAAAACCGAGGTATAACCCAAACCTTATATGGGATTCAGAGGTCTGATCCTTCATCATGTTATCTACTTTATTGCCTTTCCAGAGATGCACTGATGTTGAAATGTAGATTAAATCCAAGATAGGTGTTTTGCAACCCTCATTTTAAATTTCCTGAAAACTTTTTTTTCCCTCCATGACATTAATGACTAAGTAAGCAGCAATCAAAAATCATTTGGAAATTTAGGAAAAAAATAGCATTCTTAGGCATAATTTTTCAGAAACTCAGCTGGTCTACTTCATCCGGTACTGTGTGGGTGTAGTTTGATCTGACTTTACTGATAGTGTTCTGGCACATGAGCAAATAAGCTCACAACCATCATCACATGATTGATTAAAGTGTTGCTAAGTGCATTTCCATCTGAGCCCCGGCCACTTCATACCAAAGAGAAGATCGCAAAAACAAACAAAAATGTGCAAACTGGCTGAAAATTGTCTGTTAATGTAGGTCCCCTTTGCTAATAAGGGCCTTTAAGGGACAAGTCTAGTACTATTCTGCAAGCTTGTTTTTATTGTATCCAGTCTCATAAAAAGACAAAAACAAAACGTAATTGCCCGCCCCACCAAATACTCTCTGTGTATTCAAATCCTGATGTCTTACTCCTCTGTGCCATAGATTCAGTCCTACATACAGTACCTTACCTTAGTGGAAATACTTACTGAAATAATGTCCATTCACTGTTAAAAATAGTACCTAACAAAAACACCTTTACTCCTGTTTGAGTAAAATTTGATGAAAATGTCCAGTTCTTTTATGAAATATATCTAAATATGAAATTATTTATCCATGACTGTTTTTTAGGAGTATTATTTGTTGAGTAGGAACTGGCAATAGGTTTGGGCTGAGAGCCACAGAGCTGAGGAACTTGGAAAATACTGAGAGACTAACACGCTGTTGTTTGGTTTTGATTTTTTTCATATAGATTAGACATATTGATGATAAGAAAAATGGAGAATGACGTCAACAACATCCTTTAACTGAGATGGCGATAGAGTCAGCCAGCAAACCAGTCAGTCGGTCACCTTGATGATCAGTCAACAAAAGAGCCTACTGACCGTATAGTTAGTCAGTCGTCCAATCACAGTTTGATTGCAAAGCAGTCAGCTAGCCAATTAATCAGCTCGGCAGCCAGTCATCCACAAGACTGATGGCATAGTGGGAACATAAGGGAAATGGGAAAAAAGCTGACGAAAGGTTTTCCTTCAATGAGGAATAATGTCATAGATGTGAAGTGCTTTACACAGAGAGGAAGAAATAGGCTGGTTATAAATGACCGAATGACTGAATGACTGAATTAATATATAAATGAGTTCCTGTATAAATTCAGTTGTGTGTTTGGTCAAGTTTGCTGGACAACCTGAAGATACAGATTAGTACATGTTTTAAACAACTCCCCCTGTTATGACCACTAACAGAAGAGATCATACAGTATATCTTCTAGCCAAGTGGAACTGCACCATGAAAACTCATTGTCCCCCCTCTGTGATTGGCTATATATAATCTGTCAGAGTCATGTGCAAATGTCAACTTGGCCACACTGGGCCTAGTTAAATGTTAAGGGCATTAAACACCCAAGAACCAAGAAGACCTGTCAAGCAGTGGCAGACGTCCTTTCACAGCACCATAGGGGAAGTTGATTGTCTTATTGTAACTAATGTGACGTCAAGGGGAGCCCGAGGCGTCCGCCCCTGATGCGTCTCAATAGTGTTTTGTGCAGGGGCCAGTCCAGGACTGAACACACACACATATTCTGCCTCTGTCCCACTAAACAGGAGGCACACACACCAAGAAAAGGGAGAGGAAACCCTTTGAGATGTGACAGGGGGACTATTACTGCTGTGGATAGGTTCCCCATGATGTCAGCCATCTGACGATTCTCATGTTGATGAGGTCAACTTCCTCCTGGCTAAATGGGAACAGATTCTGGCTGCTCTTGGCTGCATGTGCCTTTTCAAACAATCTTTTGACTTTATACCAGTGCTTCTTAAACTGTGGGGCGGGCCCCACTGGTGGAGGATAGAGCCACTGCAGGTGGGGCGTGGATGACGAGGGGAAAATATGTGATATTACGTTGACTAAATGACTTATGCGAGGAAAAAAACAAACAAAGAAGAGTTTTGTAATGATATCCTACTGACTTCAATAATTCCTGCATGGATACTTTTTGTTAGTTGCTTCCCCTACTGTTATAACGAAAATTGAAAGAGTGTTAAAGGAGGAGATAAACTTTGTGCCAGCTGTTTTTCTCAAATATGTCGATATTTAATAGAATAGTTTCATTTTTCATGTATAATCAAAACTTGCAGCAAGAGACAATTTCCTACGAATCTGACATTCTGTTACAATTACTTTTCTTTGTTCAAATAAACTAAAGTAAGGAAATCTGTGTGATGATTTCTTTGCACACACTTCTTGGCAATAAATCTTATACCAGTGGAAAGCCTGATTCCAATGGTTCCAATGGTTTTTGTGTATAGTTTAGATAACATGGGCTATGCAGTATGACTAAATGTGTATTACTTCATCAGTTAGTACTTGTGACTTTCTCACCTACGATTTCCACCAATACATTAACTAATAGAAGATATATAGAAGTATATATATATAGAAGTATATCAGTAGCTTGGAATTAATGCACCACTGAGATCACATAATTCTTCTCAATAACACAGTGATGGACTGCTGGATTATCTGTGCTTGTTTCTTGAGTTACAAATAAAATTCCAACAGAACTGTGGTTTGATACAGCAAATTAAATCTGTCAGGGCAAATTATTTTGGTTTGGCCCTTTCCCCCATTTACTGTCGGAACATCTGTGTGCACGATGAAAGAATGTAATTAAAGTTATATTTGGCAGAGGAGGCTGGATGCTTTAACGAGTAAAGATAACTCTCATTATTTAAGTCATTGCAAAGTTGTGTCAGAATCTTCTTTCTAAGGGAGTGACCTAAACAATCAGAAATCAGAAAACATGCCTATGCCTATGCTATATGCCACACAAAAAAAAGATGCTTCTGGATAATTGTTATTGCTGCTAACCTGCTTACAGACTAAAATTGGCAGTCACACCACAAAGTGGCATTCGCTCATCCATGCAAAAACACATGGCACTGAAAACTTGGTGATGTAGTGACTCTTCACTGGGCTTGTTGGTGAACTGCTGTAGCTAGCGCTCGGTGACAATGGCCTGTCTATTTTCTCTCTACCATTCTGTTTACTCCCCCGTGAAATTTTGTTCACCATTGCACACCATTTCAATCCATAAAAAGATGTTGAAGAGGGAAAAGTAAAGCTCTCTGAGCTGATGATCTTTGTAATAATCAGTCACCATTAGAGAAATCACTTATTTGTAATGGATTACTTTTTAGTACTCACTCACACACCACAGTTTATTAATGGCTAACAGTGACAAGGGTTAATTGAAGAGAAACTTCCCGTTGATGTCCCTCCTCCATTTCCTGTGTAAATACAGCAGACTGTGGGGATCGGATAAAGGAGAAATACGAATTTGGACAAACAGTAAAATGACATGTGTTGTGGGAATGTGAGGCAGTGTTTCATTTTTTTTTTCTTTTTTTTTAATATGGCTCCAGGGACTGAGCACAGCAGTCAGAGCATATTTCTTCCCAGCTGGACGAGAGGATTGTGTCAGTTTTCTAGGAAGCAATTGATTCAGGACCAGCCATGTAGAACAGTAATTCAATTCACATGCACTGTTGATGTTTGTTTGTCTAGTTCCAGTAAAGAAAATCTGATTCGATTGTTGGTTTCATGTTATTGTCAAGGAAACTAGATTCTGTTATAATTGTCTTGACTTACAGTCTTTGAACATTGGATTTTTCCAAACAGAGAAGGAAGGCCATACTGGAAAAGTTGCAATAAACAACCAGGATATTCGTGTCCTGTTTCATATTTCACACTGGAGACATGACGTAACATAACAGTTATTGCGCACATCCATTGTGTAACAGCCAGGCATGTGTTTTTTTGATTTTGGAACATTGCTGTTTGGTTGCAGTAACCAGATAAATCACAATGTTTAGCTCTCTGTTCTTTAACAAGTTGGAGTTTAAACAGCACGCTAACATGTTTTACTGTACTTTTATGAGTAAAGTCTTTTTTTGTCATTGTAGTCTAAAGTCTACACAATCAATACTGCTGTAAAGTTTCAGTCAAAGGGTATTGCTTCATAAATAAATGTAGAAAAATAAAGTGAAATATGAAAATCCCCACCGCATTCTTATCTATTGGCCATCCTGGCAAACCACAACATTCTTCTTCCTTGTTAAAAATCACCTGCGTTACCCACAATGCAGCTTGACAAACTCAGCTCAACTCAGTTGAAGATTTGGGTGTGTTGTGTTAGTAGACGCCAACATGGCCTCGAGCAGCTACAGAAGTCTGGTAAACTCACTTCTTTCTAACTCAACACCCCCGGATATTTTTCTTTTTCAGACTTGTCGTCTTCAGACCTTTGATTTATGGCGATCTGGATACAGCATTGGTGTGGCTTTATTCCTATGGAAGCTGCTCAGTGGTGAAGCCAGAAAGTTTGATTTTGGGGTATAAAATTACATATTTGCTTTTGCATCGTGCAACCAATAGAGCGTGCATACTAGAAGTCTGTGAAGGTTCTCAGTCATCCAGGTCATCTTTCTTCAAGAAGGTTAATGTTGGGGCAACTGGACTTGGTTGTAGATCCGTGAAGACATTTTGTCTCTCATCCAAGAAGCTTCTTCAGTTCTGAGTGACTGGAGGGGAGATGTGACTATACTCCAAGAAGAGATCTGATCCAGACAGTTGGAACTGTAGAAGCTTCTACACCACGGATCTACAACCGGCCCCAACATTAACCTTCTTGAAAAATGTGCACTAGAGGCTTCTGACACATAACTTCCCAGTTAACTTCTCCACAAACTTCAATTGAGATACAAAGATTTAATTATTTTGAAGTCGTTATATGAGGATTGTGAAACAGCCAAAAATGTTTTACAGCTGCTTCTTTCACATCGTATTAATGCAAAAAGCGTTTTGTATCACATGATGTTACCATCGTGGCCGTTACATGATTTGGCCACTATGTCAAACTGTCTTCTTTTTTGAGGCCTTGCTCCGGACTCAAACAATGTTGACAAGTGACATCACTTTAGACGATTTATCAGACTATGTGGACCTCTCTCTGCAGCCATGAAAGACTTTGTCCCGCCTTTGATGTGCACAGTTGGTGGACTTGCCCTTTAAAGCAATTTTAAGTTCAATTTAAAGTGTCTGCTTTGTAAATCAATCACTGAGTTCTGTGCATTGTTTTGAGATGAAATACAATATGCTTGCTGTCAATAGCATTTAAGACTTGGTTGCCCCTCCAAAAAACATCTTTCCAAACACAGACCAGTCTGTTTAAAGCGAGGATTTTGGTTTAAAACTTTTTGAAAACATAATATCTGCCCTAAACCAAAAACCAAGGCCAAACAAACAGAAACACTGTGGCTAAGCCAGTGCTGAGACCTGCTCATCATATTTGCATGAATATGTAACTGTAGACGCTGTGGAGCTGAGTGTTAGCATAAAGCTTTGAGGTCCATAGCCAAAGAGGATAAACAGATTTATTCAGCTTTTCCTCACCTTTGGCTCCAAGAAAACGCTGATCCATGTGTAGGGAAATGCAGTTTTGCTGGTTTGTGAAGCAGCATAATTGTGCCCATCGAGGCGCTTGCCGCTCCCACACCGTCAATAGACAATGCAAGAGAAAAACAGATGCAGCTTTTGCAGTACAATGGGCTCTGACAACATGGAATTACAGCCTCTGCAGCTAAAATGTGGCTTTTTATTCATGTGTCCTTGAAAATGGCAATAAAGGGTGGGACTTATATTGAATAATAGCGCTGATTCTAATACAAAGATGTATGCAGCAAAAAGGAGGCAAAGCTATAGCATCAGGACTGATCTGTCACCCCCAAATCTCCTCCCAATCTATAAAGAAGAAACAAACACACAGAGGAAGAAAATCAGTGGGGAGAGAAATACTGAATGCGAGATGATTCATGTAGAGATGGAGGCATGTGATACATCAGCCTTTGGACTTTCCAAAAACCACGTAGCCTCTGAGGGGCTTATATTATGTTGTGCAGCGCTGTGTGTTCACGCATGTGCGTCTGTGTTGAGCTCACTAAACAGCTGTGAGGCAGGCTGCAGGTGAAAGATGAGTCAAGTCCTAGGGGGAGGAATCAATCATTGATGGACTGACACATCTGAGAAGAAAGGTTAGCGAGAGAGACAGAAGGAGAGCCAGGAGAGAGCAGACAACAAACACACTCTTCCACTGTGGAGCTCTGACCTTGTTGAGAAGTAGGAGAGTCATCGCTGTCCAGCCCGGCCAAGCCCATCCCAGCACAGATGAATCCAGTCAACCCAGAGGGGGAAGAAAGGATATGATGCAACATAAGACAGGCTCTGACAATAAACAGTCATTTTCTAGAAACATGCGTCATATCCTGTAATTTAGCATCATTCTGCCATTAAATTTCTACTTACTGCAAAAAACTTTTCTTTTCTTGGTGCCTTCTGGTGTTTCAGGATAAAGATGCATGATTCAAATTCAGCAGCTTGGTTGGTCTATGATGATATCTATGATTTTATGTTGGTCAGTTCCTCCTTTGTCAGAGGATGGTGTAAAATTCATTCTTGGGGCATTCATTTCGAGTTGTGTTTCTGGCCACCTGAAACATGTAAATCCAACATTCATCCTCCCTGTAGCTCTGTCTTGGTTTAAATAAAATATCTGTCTCTTCAGCTACTAAATTCTCCACTGTGTTTGCCAGCAAGCCATAAGCATTGCCTGGCTGCATTCAAATAGTCTTTTTTGCTTAGGAGGGTTCCTAACTGAGTGAAATGACCTGGAAGCATTTAAGTGGCAGCCATGACAAGAGCTGTTCAAATTCTCTAAATGCTATCTCCTTTAGCATAGGATATACTGGACCATGCTTTACCAAAAGGAAAGGAGATAATGCCATCACAATTCCTTGCAGCAGCGACATTTAAAGCCATGCATGGCTGCAGTTTCACCTCAGCACACTCATATAAATGTAAAAACAGAAGAGTATCTATTTTATACTTGTGAGATGGTCCAAATCTATTAATATAGATTTCTTCTCTTTTAAAACTTTCCAGTTTGGAGTAATCTTGAAGAACAAGCAAATTCAGTTTACAATGAAAAATATCATCGTCATAATAGAAAGTGCTAAATCACTAAAACCTATTGTAGAATGCACAGAAAAGTAACATTTCTCTACTTAATAAAAAGTGCAGTCTCTTAGCACTGTGGTTGTTTTTTGTCAAAGTCCTTGTGAACTGGCCCTTCACATCTTTCCTTGACTTCATGACATGATCAGGGAAAAGTTATGGTAAGTTATGGGTTAGGGAAAATTATATTTTATGAATTACACTGATAGTACAGATGAAAAACAAACAAAAAACTTGCAAGTACAGCTTTAAAAGCATCTGTTTTTTTATTCTTCCATATGTCAACACTACTTTATACACTGGGTGAAAACAAGACATACATATCTGGACTTGATTTATGGCATAATGCACAGTGATTCAAGAATGAAGCACAAGCAAGTGTATTTCAGCTGTAAGAGCAGGTGAACAATCTTGGTACAGTCTGTTTGTAGGCGCTTTCACTCCTCCTAAAGGCCTCTAGGCAAGAAAGAATGAATGAATTAAATTCTGGGTCCACCTGGTACATCACATCAAAAAAGTCTGATTCAGTAGTGTTCTTTGGGAGTCCTGCTGTTATATCCATAGTCTCAACCAGCCTGGACAGTGCATGCAACATATTTTATTTAAAGACGCTGGAAAAAAAACAGTTGAATTGGAGTTTCCTAGACACAAAACGATTCTCTTGTGGCACCATTAAAATCCCATTTCAGCAAAGAGACATTTGAAGCATCTTTGACCTCACAAATCCTGACATGAAAAAAACTGAACAGCACAGTGAAGTGGGCGACTTGAAGTGGCTTAATGCACCTTTGAGAGAGGAGAAGAATAATAACCATCACTGCACATAATACAGATGGGTTGATGTGACGAACAAGGCCACAGAGACATTTTCATTCTCTTTAATGAATACAATTGGTCTTTAAGAGTTGAAGTGACTCACTGCTAACAGGATGTGCTGAAGCATCATCCAAGGCTCATCTTTTGACCCACTAAATACTGAATAACCTTTGACGGATGGGGTTTAATTGATACATAAAAGCATGTGTGAAAGTATCACGCAGGAATGTGTCTTTGTGACATATGAGTCAGTGCCCAGTGTCATGCTTTAATGACTTATAATGGATGGACCTTTAGCTGGTGAGGTCTTCCCTTTTCCTATCCAGTTTAAAGTGCTGTCTCTATGAAACCTTTGTTTGAGATTGACTGAAAGGCTGGAAAATGAAAAGACAGCAAAATAAAAACTTGAATTACCAAAGCTTCCCAAAGGTTCTTGTTTTCCTCTTTTAACAGCAGAACCGACAGGTTGTGCACATTCTTTCAGACACTTGATATCTCCTGAGTATGAAGTACAGCTGTATTCAGTCAGTCCAAAGCACCATCTCATATTTTTAGCCATGTGGTAAATGTGGCCTCTGTGACACCTCACTAGCCTGCTGTAAGTTCTTAGCAGCTTTTCTCTTACTGCTACTTATGAAACAATAAAGAACTGGAAACACACCAGCTCTTCTTTGACAAGACCAATATTTGCTATTACTTATTTGACCTTAACATAACAAAAAAGTTTGAGTAAAGCTTCACCAAAAGAAGGAGGGAAAATCTATTTTACAGTTTAGCCCAAGGGGTAAGTCATGCAGAGAGTTTTAGATTTATTTGCTGAGATTTGTCCACTGCAGAGACATGTGCAGCAACCCAAGCACAATGAGGGAGAAGAGAACTATTTTCTTACAACTGTAAAGGGAAAAAAATGTCCCTTCATGTTGTGAAGTGACGTTTATTGCCTCCACCACACTCCACAACATTATAATGTGAACAAATAAATTTTTATTGTTGGTGTTTCTGGAAATGGCCCATTACTGTGCACAAAAGACTACTGATTGGTCATATATTTAATCAAATCAAGCCTAACACCCCTCAACAGGAAGGCTGCGTGTTCATAACAACCTCAGTGGAGCCTGTGTGTAAGTACCAAAAACTGCAATTCCTCAAACATCCACTTGAGGCTGGCTACAGAACAAGTCAGTCTCCAGAAGCCCCGATTTTAAAATGTCCAAATACACAGCAGAAATAAACATATTTACAGTCCTGTATAAAAACAGTTTTGGCACATTTCAGTTATTCCCTTCAGTTTACATTAAGACCTAAAGTTATGCGTAATTAACAGTGTGGCTGCTTTGACTGACAGGTGGGTGCCGTTACAGATGGGTTGTTGGAGCACCAAGGCATCATTCGGCCCGCCTCAGGTCTACAGGGTTTTAGATTAGCCGGCAGAGGCAGCATTGCCATGATGGCGACAGCCAGAGCCACAGATATTAAGTGTCAAAACAGGTCGTCAGAAACCTATAGGTGACATCACAGATACACTGTCCTTTCTTTATACTGTCAGTGGTTCGTAAGCTGCTAATTTTAAACAATTTAAGTTTAAACTCACAATGTTCACTTCTTCTTTTGAAGGAACCTGGAAGACAGTGGCATCTTCCCATCATAAAAACAATAAAAGTATGTGCTGTAGCACCCTATGTTCGACACGCACTGTTAGCTTTATCTTCCACCTTCAGGTTAACGTTTCATCTCACTTTCAATTTGCAAATACCTCCATCGCTTCTGTTTTGTGCCAAAGATTCATATCTTGTGTCAAAGCCCATGTGAATTCAAAAGAAAGTTTTCAGTAAATCAGATAGATACAGGTGGCTGGATTTCCCCCCGTCAGAGTGTCTACATCAAACGGAGGCAGCACCTGTATTAGCCGCTCACCTCAGGCTACAAAACACACTTTTTCAAGGAAAGAGGGAGAGACCCCTTACAGGTGCATGGCTTACATCCTGCCATCCACAGAATCACAAGGTCTCTATCAAAGCTTTATACAGAAGCTGGATAGACACCAACAACCTTAGTGAAATGTCTTTTTTCCCAGAAGAACAAGATTGCTGGCTCACGTATGAGCTGCTCTCTCTGCTTTTCAGGGAGGT
The DNA here is from genome assembly GCA_028641955.1 of Protonibea diacanthus. NCBI lineage: Eukaryota > Metazoa > Chordata > Actinopteri > Sciaenidae > Protonibea > Protonibea diacanthus. The sequence goes on along the minus strand of CM053976.1, from coordinate 13,322,884 downwards.
GTAAGCTACGCAGTGATCAATAAGCATGTGAAGTCTTTTGGTTTTTGCTGCATTCAGAAAAAAAAGCTACACATATTGCGCCATATTGACTGTAACCGGGCTTTGACTGTAATTGCATCTGGTTGTTTTTCTCAAGTCCTTAAAGGGGAAGTCCAACAATTTTCCAACAAGTCTGGTTTCAGGTCTTTGTGGATGGCTGTGTGATGTATAGAGCATTTTGTGGCTCCAGAGTGAAATCTGAAAAATGTCCACAAGTGATGTAACTCAAGTCAGCATCAGACGGGGCTGTCTGAAAGTCTGAAAATGATGATCTGGATGCATGGAGTTAGAAATAACCATACCATACCACTCTCTGCTCAATGCTACACTGACCAAAAGGTCATCAGTCGAGTTGCACTGTGCACTGTGTTTCAAACTGGCCATTGAAAATCTGCAGCACGTTTGTGTCTTCATTTGCAAACCCAGCCCAACACACACAAAGATGCACAGCCTTTAATGATGAATTAGTGTATGAACATGTTCAGAATCAATGAGCCATTACTCATTAGCAGGAAGGTTTTGAACACAAAGACTGAAGGAGCAGAGATTGAAATTCTCCTCTAAGTATTTTGGTGCCACTTGACCAGGCGTTTTTATTTATTTATTTTGAAGACTAGCCTGTCTGCAGGCTTTTAAAAGAAAACTGGCTGGTTAGTCAAAATGATGCTCTGATTAGAAAACACCTTTGTAAAGATATGTCAGAGGATATGTACGGATACATTCGATGAAATACATAATGAAAGTTTTTTTTAAAAATCTGGATTACTATTTTCTGTAGTAATAATGTCCAGTGCTATGATAGGTATTCCTGTATTGAACTAAGAAGGAATGCTGTGGGCTTGTACCGGTTTTGTACTCGTTTTAAAACAAGTGGAAATGGCCAGCAGAGTCTGAAAGGGAAGAAGTGGTGCAAGAACAATGAAGTATTTGGTGTGCTGGCTTCCATGCTGATTAAAAGTGCAGTTTTCAAGGAAACTTTGACGGGTCATTGCCATTTCCATCACCATGTAATGAGGATATCCTTCACGGACATGAACATATTTCAAACATGTAAAAAAGGAAAAAGCTACATTAGCTACAGTACGGCAGACTGTTGGTCTCTCAGGAAGCAGAGTACAACAACACACTTATAGTGAAAGTTCTAGTGTACTTGTAGAACAGAAATAGTCTTGTGGGTTGTGGGACTAATTGGTCTGTGTTCATTGGACAAATTGCTCCACCAACATGAAGCTACATCAGCTGTGCTTTTTGACAATCCACCAAACCCTCAAAGAGTGATGCATGGTGGGAGACTCATGATGATTTGGTGCAAACACACAATGAAAGTACAAACTTTCATTTAAATGGATGTTAAAGAAGGAAGTATATTAGAATATCAGCTACTCTGCATTACACGACTGAGTGTTTGTCACAGTGTGTGTGGTAAAGCAGAGTCCCAGTTGTCAAGGAACAGTCCCACCGTCTAGTCTGTCATGCATATGTTGTCTAATGTTATTCTGCTTCTTTAAGTTTCCTGCTAACAGTAGTCAGACCACTTGCTGAGTGTGTGTCAATTCTGGCAGCAAAAACTACAAACAGGTGGATACTTTGTCTGGATTAAGAAATGTTAAAATCAGAAAGAATGTGCATGCCATATAGAGACAGTATTTAAATCCTTTAAGCTTCTCCATTTTTCAGTGGACTCAAAAGCTCAGACACACTGTATTTTGCAATACATGAGGATCATTCGATTTATCCCACCTGGTGAATGATGTAACTGCATTTTAAGGTTGGCTGAGAAAATCATAAATCAGGTACTTCATGCACTCAAGTAATCAAATCAAGTACTATTATTCAAGAGAATGTTCAGATATATTTTTGCTCAAGTGCATTGTGCTGGAGTGGGCGTGCAGCGCAGCCTGCAGCCATCAAAGAGGGCTCGCTTTTAACTACATAGATGGTTGCAATGTTACCTAATGTTCTCTGACTTTATATTCAAATCAAGGTAAATGTAGGAAAACCTTCAAGATGGCACACAGGCCACATGCGTTGAGGTTATCACCCAGTTCTCGATGGAGACATCTCTTCCCCGTTCCTTCTTGCCTGCCTGTGGACAGTTTGTCTGCATGCTCTCATACATCTGACACTGCATAGCTCCTGAAATAGGCACAAAAACCTTGTTCAGTGCACTGTGGGGCAGTATGTCATGTAGGAGGAGGATGCCACTGTGTTAATTACTGGTCTCTCATCAGGGGGTGAGAACGACCTCGGCTATATTAAACCCCTCACTGGAGTGGGATTCTTGAGACACTCTGACCCCACTGTGGCATTCACACTGCTGTCATAGTTCACATGCTTTTCCTACAATCCTGTGGCATGTGCATGCAACACCTCAGTGCTGCACAATATTTAATATTTTTGAGAGCAGCGTACATAAAGTTATTGCACAGACTCACATGTTTCAGCTGAATTTAAACCCACATCTGCACCTACGTGCACAGCTGTCCAGAAAGTAGAAAGAATGCTCTGTGTTTTAAGTGCTTCATGACAACACAGGATATTTCTTTGAAAGAGGGTCTTATGCAACCGCCTGTGCATTCTCTGGAGATTTGAGTTGAATTTGAACATGTGAACTTCAGTTGCCCCAACACGCCCTGCCTGTACATCTCTGCAAAGCAGTGAAGGCTTGGAGCAAGCTGTCAGAGGACGAATGAGGTAATACTGTTACACCCCTATAAAAACATGCTGTCAAACAAATGGGAAAACAGAGTACTGCCTTGAATGAATAGCAAACACATGGCAGCACAGCAAAGTTAAGAATCCACTTGTGTGACAAATTGAGCATGCTGGGCCTTTTCATTTTTGTGCCCTCTTAAATTTGTTTAATTAAATATGACATGAATTTAAGTGTTTGATAAGTGCTGTCTAAGAGGTGAGCTGGGTCAAGTTGATATATATTAATTTTAATGCCTAAGTAAGGGACAGAAATGACTGGATGTCTATTTTAATTGAAAGAGTAATTTCTTCATAAATCATTATAAATCAATGATGCTAGCAGCTCACAGAGGCTTTAACTAGGCACGGTGGTGTTTTAGGCTAAATGTTAACGTTGGCATGTTAGGACGCTCAAACTCACAATGTCAACATGCTATGTTAAGAAGGTATAATGCTTACCATGTCATGTTCATCAATGTTAGCATGCTAGCATTTGCCAATTAGCACAAAACACCAACTACAGCTTAGTTTAGCAGGTATTTGGTAAACCACTGACCTGATGACGGCATTAAATCAAAGTAAGTAAGTAAGTCACCAAAGTCAGAGGTATTCATCCTCTGGGGACCAAGAATGTAGAAAATGTCAGAGAAATTCATCCAGTAGATGTTGAGATATTTCCATCTGCACATAGATGGTGGACCAAATGACCAACAGATGGATGTTTCCATTCTTGAGCCATGCTGTTAGCATGGCTAAAAACAAAAACAGAGAGTCTGTAAAACATTAGTGCACCTGGACCCCAGGCTAGATGTGAAGACTCTGATCTGTTATGTAATTAAGAGACAAAGCAGGCTGCTCAGTTATCACCGCCTTCAAGTGGGTTTGTGTAGTTTGATCAGAAAACTTAAATTCCATTTTTATTATATTTCAGGCATGCTGCACAAACCTGCCAACATTCCTGTTATTCTCTGTCACAAAACCCATCTATTCACTGTCAGTAAGCTGTTACACAACTGGCTTGCAGATGACATCACCACTGGCTCTTATTATGTGCCTTTTTAGAAGAAAATTATACTTGATCACAAAACAGGTCTCAGCGAGCTTTGGCCATAACAAGTAGCACATGGCCATTTCTCCTTCTGACGTATATTTCCCTTTAAGAGAATATCTGTTTCAGATTAATCATTGTGCAACGTGCTTCTCATCCTGAGAAACAAACGCAGCCATAACCTCTACACTCATCACACTATTCTTGCTTCAGTCTGGAAATACTATACAGGATGGACCCCAGCTTCTAATGCAGCAATACACTGATAAATGTACTTTGAATAAAAACTAAACTGGATTCATTGGCAAGTCTGACAAGAATCTGCTTTAGTATCTAATTGTGTTTGTGGCTATTTGTGTGTGTGTGTGAGAGAGAGAGCAGAGTAAACAGTGGACCGTCCAAAGTGATGAAGCAGATGGTAATCACAGTCTAGACAGACAGGGCAGAGAGGAGGTAGGCGAGGAAAAGATGGGCCTTGCTGTTAAATCAACCGCCCACAGGAACAACATTTTTAAGCCATTTTCAAAAGACGCCACTGCACAGATTTCTGCAATGCGAAAAGCAGGCAGTCAAATTATCATGGTAACGCATCATGATGAACCAACAGTACCAGACTGGAATATTAATATGTTAGCAGGAAAGAAAGGAGGGCTCTGTATTACCTCACACATTATGTGAACTGCACTGTTTTCTGCTGACAGATGAAAGAAAGACAGAGGCATATGACTATGATAAAAGATGTGAGAAAGCCTCAAATGGCGGGAAGTATGACTTATAACCCAATGATCCTCCCAAACACCCCCACATTGTCTGCTGTATGCTCTGGAGCTGTTTTCTACCTTTGAGAAAACAAGCAGTGTGAGTCTGACAACGTGCGCAGTGTTCTTACACATGACAAATCGATAAAAACTCATCTCATTTCTTTGCTGACACGGTCTTAACGTGAGTTCGAGACCTCTAACCTGCACACATTTAAATTCACAGTGCATTTGTATTGATGGGCCTCTGAATACTGAAGGGCACAGCGGTATCTTTATGTAAAAGAGCATATTCTGTCAATAACACTGGATAATTACAGGCTGCGGGGGGCTGAACACTGTGAAGACCGATAACATGAAATAACAACAGCACGTCTGTGTCCTTTACATTTATACAACACAAACCTTCAGTCATTTTCTGGCTGTTAGGAACAAATTAACTGGATCAATCGACCATCTTTTCCTTTCATATTTGAGTGTTTAAAGGAGGAGAGCCACCACTGAGCATGGTTTCAGTAGAAGTCTAATGCTGTCACAGTGGACCTGCCTTAGTCTTCTTTGATGCTCTATAAGAGGAACACTGTTGTAGTTATTCATTAAGGAATATGGATGATCATGTGAACACTAACAAGATGATGCTCAGTCAGTGGAGTGCTGGTGCCCTCTAGTGTCACAGTTTTACATGTCAGGATATTAAGAATTGCAACGCAGTTTCAAAACTTTTACTCATAATTCATAATTTCTGAATTTATTTAATCAAAACATCATCGGGAACTCAATTATTTTACACATAAAAGGTGTCTTCTGGAATAAATGAAATCATTTTGATTTGATCGAGGGTGGATGTGTTTCTTGATTGATCTTATTCACATCATTCTTTAAATTACTTAATATAAAAACAAACAGAAACACTATATATGGAGATCTGGTACTCCGTGTGTGATCTTGTCAGAGTAAATACTCACAGGTCACAACTTTTCTCTGAGATAGGAATAGTATGATAATTAAATAATGAAAATTAGTCTTTGTCAGTGTTTCACGACAAATGTTTTTGCCTGTCTGCCCCTCTCTCTTTCTCTGTGTGTGTGTTTATTTCCACGTTGTGGGGATAAAAATATGTACCCACAGTCACACTTTCACTCGGATGTTTCACCTTCAGAGTGGTGGATGTGCAGAGTTTGACACGTAATGAATGAATCCAGCTCTCCTTAAATTATTTTTTTTTACTTATATTTGTTTGTTTAACTTGTCTCTAAGCCAATCATGGTCCAATTTAACACAAATGTGATGTGAAAACGTGAATCCTTTGGTTCACACAATGTAGTCTGAGAACGGACTTTTCAGGTAGACCTTAAAATGATTTGCATATTCATGGTTCTGGCTTTTTCACTGAGAGAGGAGAGGGTAGACGTGCTTTTAAGAAGAAGAAGATTAACTTTATTGATCCTTTAATGGGGAAATTATTATTTTTTCACTCAAGCTTTACGCTTATAGGCCCGAAATACAACCACACACACACACACACACACACACACACACAAGGGGCTTATAGACATGCAAATGTGCAGAGATGGTGTAGTGATGGGCAGCCACGTAGTGGCGCCCTGGCTGCAGTCCTGGGCACTGTGGTCCATGCTGGACGTAAACCAGCAACCTAAATAAACACTGTCAGACACAATTATCATTATTCAAAGCATTTCTTCATGTCTTAATAACAGACGGGATCTTAATGGAGTTTGGCAATTATGCCAAATTCAGTCCAGCTGCTCGGGCGCAGACACAGCGCCACCTGGTGGGTTTTTGTTAATAACATACAAAATGTCTTTTAGACACAGTAAAGAAAAAAAAATACTCATAGATTTTTGTTACTTAATATTTACATTAAAATAATCAAATAATAAAATCGGCACACGGGTGAGACACAAACACACTCATTTTTAAATAAGCAAATGAACATCATGTGGCTCGGATATAACAGTCGCTATCAAAGGCTGCAAACCTTGTTATAAAAACACAAGTGTGATTTGATAAAGAGCGCCCAAAGGGCATGTTTGGCGGTTGCTGGTGTATTGCACTAAGTCAGCCACATTCCGCCTTTACTTGTGGCGTTGAGGAGGAGCTCAGTTGTTTATTCATTCACGTCAGCCCCTCTCGCCTTCCCTTCCCTCCTTCCTGCTACAACACAACGGGGACCCACCGTTGTAACTGTTTTTTTCCCCCCATATTAAAATTAACCACAATCACGTCGCCACCATAAACCGATTTTGGAATCAGGTGAGTTGTGATTTTGTGTCTCTTTTCCTTTTTGACGATGATAGAGGAAAAATATGTGTGGAGCGTTGACTTGTCCGGCCCGGCGAGGCGGAGGAGTGTTTCAACCGTAACTTATTAAATTCCTCCTGACCAGGCGAGAAAACGTCTGCGCGGTATGTATGGCGATTTTTTTTTTTTTTTTTTTTTTTTTTTTACTGCCCTGTGCGCTTCGGACTGTCTGTCTCACCGTGCGCCTTTTTCTTGCTTTCTTTTTTTTTTACGCAATACTGGAAACAAATGGTCGATGTAGGTCAGCAACTACAGCCAAAATGTCGTCTTTTCTTTTTTTACTTCCACATTCTCTCATGCCACAAACAGATGGCGTCGAGAGAGAGAGAGAGAGAGAGAGAGAGAGAGAGAGAGAGAAAGAGAGAGAGGGGGGATGGAGAGAATGGGGGAAAGAGACGCATAAAAGGGGGCTACACCGGGCCACATTAGCCCCCATCACTAATCTATATACCCTGCTGCACATACACATAACCCACCTCTTCATGCCACAGACACGGGGGAGGCCAAGATGTCTCGCGTAGGCCTGCCTTGAACAAAGTTTTTTGCTGTTAAGTTGTCGGGCCTTTTTCTTTTAAAGATACAGCGCAAGTTTTTTTTTTTTTTTCTTTTTTTCTTGGGTAGGTTTATTTTGAACAAGCAATTAAAAAAAAAAAGTGTGCATGTCTATGGTCAGCTTTGTGCATGCCGCGTGCAGCTCAAGTCCACATTTTGGTCACAACCCAGTGCAGACAGGGGGGATATTTTTTGACACCGCAAAGCACCGGGAAGATACACTGCAGCACATAACCTGTAGCCCGGACTGCTCGCTCCTGTGTGTGTGTGTGTGTGTGTGTGTGTGTGTGTGTGTGTGTGACCACCACCAAGTTGGCTCACTCTTTCACCTGTCAGAGATCATTGATAGGCCACAGATATCCTCCACTGCACTAACGAGGGCAGTGCATCTCACACTGGCTGTCAGACTGGATGTGAAGGTCTGGGTTATTTTGGACTGCTTCGGTGCTGTCTTATGGATTTAAATGCAAAGTAACAACCAGTAATGTCACTGCTGACCCTGTGCATACCTGCCATGCAGTGTCTAATCATGTAATGTGGATGGTGCACTGCATGCAGCGAGGCAGCTGCATACTGTGCATACCAGTTTGGCAGCCCAGGGGCCTGTGGATGTGCTCTGATGCAGTTCGGTGTCAGTGCACTTCAGTGCCTGGCGGTAATTAAAAAGACATCCTTCCTTTTGTGGTCTGTGGGCCGTCTGATTGATGGTCATTTAGATGTGAACGTTCAAATGACTCAGCACGGTTTGTCGAAGGTGGCAGCGTTGCCATGCAGGTCTCACCATTTTGCATTTTTGAAAGTGACCCATTTCTGCCGTCTATTCGAGCAGAGGTGCGTCCTGAAATGACACTGTGACTTAACTCACTTAATCATCTCGGTGCCCGCGGGGAGCGCAGGGCGTCAACCACCTCTGTCCAACTCATCCTTTTCTAGTGTTACAACCGCCTTTTGTCAGGAGATGCCTAATTCATTGCAGCTCTTTGATGGAGCCGCTCCAGTCTGTTTTTTGGCCTTGAGTGTTGGTGATGCTGGACTGGTCCTTCCCTCCACCTCTGTCTACAGGAATTGTCCTGCAGCTGATGGCTACATGGTTGATAGGAGTGCTTTGCTTCCCTGAATGCAGCTTTGAGCCTCTCTGACTTACACTGTTTGATGATAACATCTCCAGTCTGTTTTTTGCTTGAAGGCATCTCGCCAAATATTCATTTGCTTTGCAAACTTGCTGTCTCTCAGCTGGCTGCTATATTTGCTCTCTTCTGTGTTAACCTTGTGTTAATAGTCAGTCTAATCTGCTCCGCCTTGTGATTTTCATGTTATGTGCTCACTGGTAAATAATACAGACACTGTGCTCTGGTATTTTGGACAGGACTGTTTAGTTTATCATGTTGAAAGATCGCTTGATGATGATAGAATAGTCTTTGACATTATGTATGATGAGCCCATAAATTGACTTAATAATAGTGTGCCGAAAAATTGTCAAGATCAACAAAAAGCACTGGCAAGTTCTCAGCGATTCGAGCTCATACTTTGTCTGCAGAATTTATGCCTCCAACTTTAACTGTACAGTTTTTTTTATTTCTTGGAGAGCTTGACTTGTACAGTGATGAATGAATTTCCCCAAGTTTGGATCAATAATGTGTTATTACACTGCTGCTGCTACTACACAATCTGTATGCTACTCGGGTGATCATAAGCGATTCGTCCGTGGATCATCAGCAGCAGGGTGACTGTTGAATGAGGTCCAGGAACAGACTGAACATCAGGACATTCACAATATTCCTTTAAAAAAAACCCTGAACAAATCATCCTACCAGGTGCTGAAAATTAGACACATCTCTTGTAGATGAAGATAAATGAAAATTAGGCTTTTTTTCCCCTTTTTTTTCTTCTCCCCCTCCTTTCTTTATCAGGATGGGGGAATATAGCTGTGGTAAAAGGTTTAGAATAGCTGATGATGGTGTCAGCACATTGCAGCGCTTGGCTGTGCTGCAGGCAGGGTTTTAAAAAAAGAGGCTGATGTTTCTCGAAGCACAAAGGCCTAATGTGTAGGGCCTGGTGGTTACAGCCATGCTGAACGACCTCCAGAGTGTAATGCCAGTTTGTTTGTATGCACTGTTTGAGTTTAATGTGTAGGCCCATTTAAAACGCCACAATACCCAGTCCTTCTGGGGGGGAGGGAAGGCCCGGCAGCATTGATTTGCTCAAAAATGGCAGAAAGATGTTGCTTTGTGATGTTAAGCGGGCTAACAGTTTCATCTATATGGCTGCATATAGAGTCGAGGCTGACATTTTTGGTTTTAGTGAAATATCTTGACAGCTGTTGGATGGATTGCCACGAAATGTGATCTAGATATTCATGGTTCCCAGAGGATGGATCTAACTGACTGATGTGATCCTCTGGATTTTCCTTAAGTGTCACTGTCAGGTCAGAGTTTTCACATATTCTCTGAAATATCACAACTCCTACCTGATGGATTAACATGAAATGTGGTACAGAGGGATTCATGGTCCCCAGAGGATGAATCCTACGGACACTGGTGATGTCGCCACTTTTCCTCTAGACATTTGTGTTTAAGTGAAATTGATTCCTTTTAATCTTTTTAATTTCTTATAGTTAATCCCATCAGCCTCAGCTATACTTTGTGTTTTGTGCTAATGAGCAAATGTTAGCATGCTAACTAAGATGTTGAACATAGTTAACATTATACCTGCAGCCTCACAGAGCTGTTAGCAGGACTGTTAACTTATTATTTATGCTCATTTTATGTTAGAATCCAGACAACGGGTAAAATAGCTGTGTGTGTTTGCTGCTGATAGTGAAGAATTGAAAAATACAACTATGAAGTTTTAGTCAGTCTAAAGTTTTCCTGGAGTGTATGCAGTGCAGTATGTGATGCTTATTAGGTGCCAGTCGTGTCGGTCAGTTTTTAGTCTTGCTGCTGGTCTGGCTGAACGTTGTCCTTGCCAGCTTTTGCTGTGTGAAGTTGTTACTAGTTGTCTGGTGAGTCAGTTTGTCAGTGCATCCTGCTCCAATCTGCTCTCAAATACTCTTTGTGAAAAAGGTTAGCTGTTCGACTCATTTCGCTGCAGTTTAACTGAACATAATATCGTACAATCTGTTTCTTATTTTACAGCTGAAATTATTTGTAGTTGAAAGCTGGAATATTATGTTCTCATGTATAAACACGACTATCTGCTCCTCATTGTTTTCTCTTCGTGTCCTGATTATTAGCCTCTGTATTGTGTAGTGATAATCTTCTGAGAATAATAATAATGTGTGTAGTGAGCGAACACTTCAGTCACATAGGTAACCATATTCGGTGTTCATACCCTTCAGCCTTCAGGTCTCTGCAAGTCTCTGTTCACTTAGCTAACTACCACTTTCCAGCATAGTGTAGAGCAGTGGCCTAGTTCATGCCCTCTTGAATGTAATTTTAGCTGTGTGTGTGTGTGTGTGTGTGTGTGTGTGTGTGTGTGTGTGTTTGTGTGCATGCAATGTGTATATGTGTACGTGGACGCCTCTCTGTTTTGTCTCTTCTCTTATCGTCTCTGTTTCCCGTTCTCTCATTCCCTCTCTGTCCTTTCACACTGTTCCCGTGTCTCCCTCTGTCAGTCCTGACACTGTGCAGCACTCAGGCCGGTGATGCTGGCATAGTTACCTCAGTACTTTTGCAGTTACTCAGTGTATGTTTCTCTTTGCTGCACCTCTGTGGATGGACGGTGTTATTCTCGAGGGAGTCAGAGACGGTACAGCCATTTTACAGTGCTGGTTTGATTGACACTTTGTGTTGCTCGGCCATTACTGCTGATATCGGGTTTACACGGAGACTGTGAGGACTAGTTGTGCTGCAGAATTGGATCAAGAAGTTGCTAGTTAAATGTCTTTTGCAGATCACAGTGAGCGTGAGAACATAAGGAATGTTCAGAGGTGAAAACTTAAGAACTGAGGATAAAGATTTGTTTATCTTGTGTGTTTAAAAATCTATCAAGAGATATGGCATTATAGATTTATAGTCTCAAATATCAATATCGGCATCTGCCTCGAAAATCCAGTATCTGTTGAGCTGCCTGTAACACAGATAGATCTATGGCTGCCTGTAACAGCTGTTTTCACAGTTTATCAGAATTTATTTTTCGTTTTTGTTCAAAATAATGACACATGCCCACAAGCTATCAAATCCTAAAATAACAAGTAAACAAACATATTCATCACAGCAACCTCTTCACAACTTGCCTCGGCGCATGCAGTCCTCGGTCAGTGCTGCCGGGTTCTGTTTGCAAGATGCAGCGAATCAGCTGCACATGTGATGAAGGAGTCTACAGCGCCACAATGCAAAGCATATGAATCCACATTTAAAGGAGGCATTTAATCCAAAGTGCTGCAAGATGTAAAGCTGCCTAAAATATATGCCGATGGTAGATTTAGTGGCACTATTGTATAGTTATATGGGAGTAAGGCAACGTTTGAACTGCTTGTCAGGTCGTCGAACAGCTTTCAGCGATTATCTTCCCCTGCTGAAGTGTCCTTGAGCAAGACACTGAATCTCAATCTCATCTCTGGGGGCGCTGTTGTGTAGCTGATCTCCAACTGGTGAAGAACAAGTGAAAAGAGAAAATTTCCCTACAGGGATCAATATAGTACCAGAACATTAATCCCGTTGTTTAAACTCTCTAGCTTTATAAAAAGGACATTATATTCCTCATATGCATTGAACTCGATGTGTGAGAGAGAAATTGGATTGGGGTTAGAACAGAGCAATGAAGGAGTTGTAAGGATGGTACTGGAAGAGAAAAGATAAGAAGGAAGTGATGGAAAAGGGAGGGGGGTGGCAGGCGTGTATCCATGGAAACATGAGGAAAGAGTGATGGGAGAGAGAGGAAGAGAAAGAAGTGATGTAGTTTGAAACTGTTAGTTGCAAAGCTCTGGAACAAAATGGTAGGCCCACAGCAGCGTTTAACAGAGAAGCAGAGCCGACGTTTATTGAGATTTAAAATTGGTGTCTTTTCTCATAATTCCACTCACGGTGATTGTGTTTGATAGCTTCATGCCTTTATATTTTATTATGCTATTCTAAGTGAATTTGTAACACAAGGGTGAAACATGGTAGGAATAAAATGTAATCTGGGACTGATGTTTTAATGCTGCCAGGTTCGTTTGGATTGATGACCTCGTAAACATTAAACAAAACCAGGCTCGAGGCCCACATGAGGAAACAAAAAAAGAGGATTTGAACACAGTGGGACACTGTGTGAAAGACATATAGACGTTTTTCACTCATATTTATAGAGAGCAAAGATCAGATGTTACCAGGAACACACACCACGTGTTTTGGGAATTTGGGACTTTATTCCCAGAGGACAGTTCTTTATAAATGTATTATACTGTATACTTGCCTGAAGCTCTCGAAATAGGCTACTTTAAAATGTGCCATTTACACCTGCTGTAAGTTTTGATGACACATTCATAGATGGCAGTTTCATGTGTGTTTCAGATCAAAATTTAAGGCAGCAGTAATTGTTTTTCTTTTTACTGGCCTCCTGTATCAGAAAAAGAAAATCTATGAAAGAGTGGTAGCACTTAACTCTCTCTCCTGTTCTCTGATACTTTCAAACTTTTCTTGTGTCCAGGGGAATTTGGAGAAAAGAGTCAGAGGTTTATGTGTCACTGAACTACAGGTCAATACAGTTCGACCCATGGTCGGTGGTGCTCGACCTCGGTGTTCACCACTTCGATTCTACCGTGTGAAATGCCTATTTCTGTGCCAGAGCTGCTGTCAATGTCTGCTGCATGCATGTTTAGAAGAGAGGGCTTCCTCACTTCACAGTGCTGATTAGTGTGAGATCCAGCATGCTTTTATTTTGTGGTTTGTGTTAAACTTTATCTGTGGGGGTCAAATATTTCATAATACTGATGTCAGTTGTTATTTTAGGATCAAATTGTTAACAGAGATTTAAAGTCCATGCTTTCAAACCATACATTACATACATTTTACAAAGTAGGGTCAGGAGAAAACATTTGCATTTGTTATAATTTATGCAGGTTTCCCCCCTTAGTTTGTTCTTTGTCTGTACAAACCTGTTTTTTATTATCTGAGTTCGGTAATCTATGAATTTTAATTTCAACCCAGAATGATGCGACTGTTTGTGGTGAGCACTAGAGTCCAATATTTACAAGTATTTACTATTACTATAAATAGTGCATGGATATACTGTAGCTACATCTCCGTAGCAGTCACCTCTATCAGTCTGCAACACTGTCACTTTGAACTCAGACAGTTATTTTTTGTGTGTATGTAACAAGTGAACTGGTGTGACCTTTCATGTGTAACTACGAGGGCAAATGGAAGTTCAAAAGACCCGGGAACAGGCGGCTGCAGGTCAGCAGTCTATGTCACATGGAAGTGGTACACCTCATCTGTCAGGATCTACAGCTCAGCATGTTTTTCTACTCTAAACATAAAATTAATAAACATAAAATGTGTTTTGGTTAGTTTCCTTTCCTTTCCTTTTACGGCCCCATTTTGTCCTCTGCTGTTTCCTATAGGTTAGCTTCAAATATTTTTGACCATTCAAAATTGATAGAAGTGGACGTAAGTCACTCGAGAATAGCACTTTATGACACCAAGATGTTAGATTTGGGGACCTCAGTATGTAAAGAGAAATGCATCAACGTTTTAGAATCAGCAAACATGTGTATTGCATGCAAAAGACTGCATAGGTTTTGCACATATCTTAGGGTGAGAGGTCCAGGGACCCCTTTTGAAAATGGCCATGCCAGTCTTTTCAAAATATAGCTCCTTCTTGACAAACTAGCATGGTTGATACCAATGGATAACGTAGGTCTTCTGGTTTCATATAATACCAGTATCTTCAGCTTGACCACTACAGCCACTGTCCTAGGGGAGTTTCAGATTTCAACATCAATTGTGGCTAATTTGTTGTTTGTAGATGCCTGAAAATGAAATTTTAAGAAGAAAAGTAGATCTTAGATGATGTGTTAAAATATGCGAAATGTAAATTGAATTCCACTTTGGCAAACTATCCCAGCCAAAAAAACTGAAGTGGACATAAAATGATTGCAGTTGTATTTTAACAAACGAGTACTCACATCCATATTTGTGTTCAAATGTCAATTGGCAAATGACACATCAATCAATCAGGGTCTGTGCAAAATACATGAAAGCTGTAAAAGGTTGAAATATTCCTGGTTTGTTCAGACGTCTGTCCTGTTTCATGGTCACACTCCGCCCATACATCATCTCTGACTGCCTGTCCATAGCTGGACAACACATGGACCACCGCATAGGAATTAAGGAGAAGAGACTGTGCTGAACCACCTGGAGCACTTCCAATTTTCACACTTAATGCACACCTCAACCATTGCGGTAGAAACTGCATGTCAATTAGGTTTTTTTTTTTTCCATTGACCTGGGTCAGTCCGCTTTAGCTGCACCGCCGTGGTTCTGCTTGCTAACAGGACTGAGCAGGGCCGTAACCCCCCTCGACAGAACCATTTCGTCACAGCCAAACGGATTGGATCAAGAATGTGATGTCATATATAATCGAGGAGAGAGAAATGGAGATGCATGTTACATCAGCCTGAGCAGATCTGATTTTTTTTTTGTTGTCTGAAAGAAAACTGAATATGTGATCAACTGGCCTCCGGAAAGATTGTCACTTGTCACAAGCAGCACTGAATCAATCATCGAGAAAATAAAACTTGAGGTGCTATTAGATTAGGCGACCAGCACTTTGTTAGATGCACACTTTCTTTCGTTTGAAATATTGATCACAACACCCGCTTGACTGAGCTGCAGACTCAGAGCCGATTCAGACCAAATCAGGTGGAGAAGTTGAAACAGTATGAGTTTCTGGAGAAGCCCAACCCGATATCGTGTCACGGTGGCCAAATCTACAATCAGTCCAGTAAAACGGCTTCACAATTGACCTAAAATATTACAGAAACCGGGCACTATTCAGGTAGAATTCAAGGACCAAACCATGATACTCTCCGAGTCGTGTCATGGCTTGGTTTATTTTTGTGTACCCAGTGGTGGTCGAGAGGCTTGGACAGTGAATGAGGGGAGTGAGTGACGGTAGCGAGAAACCTGGTGAATCAGAGATAAATAAAACGTTGTACTCGGGTTGTGTCACAGCAGTTGTGTTCAGCACATATAAACAACCCCACACATCGCCACACAACACTGCGGCTAAACGCAGCAACACCTGATTTGCTCTGAACACCTCAGCATGTTTAACTCTCTAGTTGTAGCTATCCTGATGTGACTGCTGACTCGTTATTTCTTCTATTTACTATTTGCTCTTTGGCTAAGTGCAACTTTCAACAAAAGAGGTGATGTTCGACCAGTCGACCTTTGTTGGCGTTAGTTCTTTGAGGTAAGCTCCGTGTGTAAAGGCCCTTTCACCTTTCAGAGTTGTCACTTTTGAAGGAGGGCAGGCAGTGCCAGGTTTTTGTTGTTTTTGCTTGCTGGCACAAGAACCGAAAATAATAATGGTCGTGCTGTTTCTCGTGCTTTTGCGCCCAAATTAGTAATCCAGACTCCAAATATATACTCCAAAAATATATTTCTAGAGAGGTCTACTTGTCTTCTGTATTCTCCTGCAATTTCTGTGACCCGAGGCGGCCTTAAATGACAAATTATGAAACATTCCTTCTTTTGAGCTATCTTGATTCTTTCCATCCATCCATTTTCCTATGCTTACACAGGGTCAGGTCGTGGTGGCAGCAAGTTAAGCAGAGTGTTTTTGATAAGGATAACTTAAAATTTGTTATTAAACAGTTTGTGCACCAATCCAACTGTTTCTCTACTATTTCTCCAGTTGTTGACCTGAAATGACTTAGTGAATGTAGCTAATAGAGGAAACACTGAATTATTATATGATTACACTGCTGAAGAATGTATTTGATGTGGTCATATGATGTTGATGTTGACTGGTCACATCCGGCCAATACCCGATCCGCTTTAAAGGCAGTATCTACGCTGATACCGATCCGGTGTATGGGATGAGGGTCACAGTTTTGTGTTCCATGATACTGAATGAGACACTTTACGTCACAAAACTAAATGTGCCAGCGCTCTCTATGTCCATCACGTATTCATAAATCTGTTTTATAAATCACAACTCCAGAACTTGCCTAACAATCATCACATTTTTAAGTTTTCCTCAGCATCGACGTAATCCAGTGACAGTTGTGTGTATATCTGTGAGTACGTTGCAAACGGGGGCTGCTAATAGCTCGTTCGGCATAGCTTTAATGGTGCCACTTTGCCAAAATGTAAACAAATATAGGCTATAAAAAACAGGGCTCAAGTTGTAGCCCACAACGTACTTGAGATGAGGGGGTTGTTGGGTTGTGTGTGTGGAGGGGCACATTTGATATTGTCTGGGTGGGGGGGTGGGGGGGTGCTGATGGTGGATTGCAACTGATGTTTCTGGCCAATATTGGCTAGAAACATCAGTTGCATTGTGCCATTGAGCATCTGAAGGCCTTTTAGCGAGGCCTAGCTGTGGACACATCAAAATATAACCTGAATGGAGCTGTTGATGATTGATGATTACAACTGATACTGGTATTTTATAATGTTACTGTGTGTGTGTGTGTGTGTGTTACAGACGGAGGACTTGAGAAAACCAACGATACCTTTTCTCTTTTTCTTCTTTTGCTGCAGCCATGTTTGTGAAACCACAAAATAGAGCGAGATTTTGTGCTCTCTTTCTCCCTCACTCGCTCCCTATTTTTTTTCTCTACCTCTTTCTGTTTTTCTCTCTCCAGCTCTTTTCCCCTCCCCCTCTCTCTGTTCCTCTTTCCTCCCCTCTCCCTCTTTCATTCTCTGTCTCTCTCTCTGTCTCTCTCTCTCTCTCTCTCTTTTTTTTCCTCCTCTCTTGCTCTCGGTTTCCATCACGCTTTACCCCTCCCTCTCTTCTCCCTCTCTCTCTCTCTCTCTCTTTCTCTTTCTCTCTCTCTCTCCCTCTCTCTCTTTCTTTCTCTCTTCCTCTCTCACGTTGCACACTGCCCCTCCCTCCCTCTGTCTCACTCTCACGTTGCTCTCTGCCCCATCTCTCCCTCTCTCCATTTTTTGTGTCTTTTTTCTCTCTCTCCGTGTCTCTCTCTCTCTCTCTCTCTTGCTCTCCCTCTACATCCTCCCCTCCCCCACTGCTGCCTCTCATTTTCTCTCTCTCCTTTCCTCTCTCACTCCACCATTTCACTCACTCACTCACTCCCTCCCTCCCTCCCTCACTTGCTCACTCACTCCCCCTCCCATCCCTGTTCTCTTTATCTCCTCCCCTCCCTCCCCCTTCAATCCCTCTTTCATTCCATGCAATCATCTGTTCTCTCTCTCTCTCTCTTTCTCTCTCTCCCTCTCTCTCTCTGCTTCCTCTATTACGCCCCCATTTTGTCCTCTGCTGTTTCCCTCTCTCTCTCTTTCCTCCATGTTCTCTCTATCCTGTTGTTTATCACACTCCCCCATGACATTTATGATACAAACTTTATTAAAAAAAAACAACAGTTTTCTCTCACAGAAACACGGACACGTTAGGGACAGAAATGGTTACAATTCTACAATAAAAGCCGTATATTGACTAAAAGCTTCTCTACACATCATTACATATTTGTTTCTTATTTAACCCATCCATCCATGGTGCTATTTATCGGCCTCTGTTATTCACATTAACCCAAATTTAACTGCATGTCTCTTCGTAACAATCTGCCCCAAAGCTAGCCATTTACCCCAACATGGTGGTTGCTTCTGTTTGTCTATATTCAACAAGTGGCTAACTTGCTGTGCAACAAAACAACCACAAATGACAGTCATCATCCTCAGGGGAATGTAAACTAGATGAACCAGGTGATTGCTTCACCTCTCACATTCACAGACGAGATGGCCTCAGAAACTGAGCCACTCCTTCCGCACAGCTGGAACCTGCAACCGCTGGTAGTTTGCTGAACTTTTGTTTGCGGCTAAAATGCTTTTGATTTTTTGCTGTTAGGACTCCGTGTGATATGAAATGTTTTCAGCACTGAGAGGATGCGTTATTTGATTTGACAATCTAAAGTTGAAATCGGTTCACTTTTTGTTTCCAATCTTTTAGATGAATTCAGCCACTGTTGCACCGCTTTTGGTTTACAACTGGAACAGTGAAGCATTTCAAAATCACCTTTTCATATACGCGCACCTGTTTATCGGCTGAACATCGGTATCAGCCGATATTTGCCTAGATGTTTGCTGGCAAACAAAGTGGCATTCTTATATGTCAGTGGCCAGTGTTTATCTGTGTAATGATAACTAAATGTTGTGTTTTTTTTTGTTTGTTTGTTTTGTTTTTCCAACGTGGATATTATCTATTTTTGGAGACTGGTACAAATCGCATGCAAATACCTTCTGAATGTGCTCCATGCACAAGCATGGACAGTGAGTCTCACAACTCAGGTGAAAGAAGAAAAAAAAAAAAAACTTGCAATAAGGCAGACATGTCTATTTTCGAGCATTTCTTTAGTTTCCCTGGCACAAAAGTGTGAATATGTTACTGTACATCAGTATCTGCATCAGCCCAGAATTTCCCAATAATTACGTCCCTACTTTTTCACCTAATTCATGATTTTGACTGGCTTCTTCTTCATAGCAGTGATTACAGAGGCTCTTACCAATTTTTGTACTTTGGAACTACTTTGGTCATAACATAACATATAGGGTCAATATCATGATTTCTTTGGTGCCTTGCTTACAAAACATAAAATATTCTGATTCAAATCAGATTAAAACCCAACATTTACATACATTTCGGTCAGTATCAAAACTTGCTGTTTGAGTGGTACTGTCTACAAATTAGGGCTGATTGGTTGATTCATTTTGTATTAATCACACCGTCTTTAAAATGTCTTTTCCCTCAGTCCAAGATGACGTCTTCTAATATCTTGTTGTGTCCAACCAACAATAATTTTCTGTTGATTGACAGATGATTCATCAATAGTTTCAGATGACCTAATAAGTACCCAAATATTGACATGTCGTAAATATGATCTGGCTTTGAGTTAGACGTTACATATGCACCTTTATAGAGTAGGAATATGGAGCCAACATGGCTGCATGCAGAGAATACCATGGACAAAGTCTTTCAGTGTCTCTGTGATGGACAGACTTCACAGGTCAAAGGTGGCCAGCTCTGTTCCACCTCGGTGTGTTTTATTCACATATGTCCAGAACAAGATGAGACCGACAGCAGTTTACACCTGGCATCAGAATATATCTTGGTCAGGTTTCACTTCCTGCTCCCATTTGATTTTATCTGTAGGAAACTGTGGCTGCTGCTGCTGCTGCTGCAAAAAAAAGAACCATAGAGCTAGAGAAGAAGTTTGCCGTGTCTAGTCGGTGCCTTGCATCAGATGCTTTGTAACTCTGTCGAGTTTGTTTTGGCACGCACAAATCTAAATGCGTTTTGGAAGTTTATTGTGCCGCATGCATGTACTGCAAAAAGTAATTAGATCCCAAATTGTGTTTTTGTTTCTCCTGGGTAAAATCTTCATGTTTAAAGTTGTCTTCCTCTGATCAGATCACACACTTTAAATGCTATGATGTGGAGTTTTGGTACAGGTCCCAAGAGAGCTCTTCTAGTTGAGAAATCTTAAGTCACACCTCTTGGCATGTTGTGTAGCTGTGTTGAAGAATGGTCTGTTTAGTTTCTTGTTAATAGAAAAACGTCTCTTGGTGAAGATGAGAACTTTTTTTTGCAACAGTAAAAGCAAAAGTTTAAATAATTGAAGATGAAGGAACTGTCTGTTTTTGATGGGGAGTTCAAAGGTGAACTATGCAAAGGAAACCAATTAAAAGAGCAGTGAGTTGTCCAAGGTTTCCTTACTTTGACTTTTTGTCACATTACAGGCTGTGCATGTTTTAGCCCATTATGTTATAAAATCAATTTTTACTTTATATTTTACAGACTATATATACAGTGGAAACAGCTTTTGTTGTTCTGTGCTTGACTGGGTTGTGAATGACAGGAGGTGGGTTGTAGCATAACCATAGAGGGTGTCAACTATTTGTGGAAAGTTTTATTTTCTAGGTGAATACATGGAAATCAGTGAGGCTGAAAGTTGAGGCGAGACGCTCCCCCACGCATCATGTCTCAGTTCTTGCTGTATTTCTGAATGTGCACAACACACGGAACAGAGAGATTTCATCTAAAAGTGTATGTTTTTCTAACTTTTATGAACCTTCTGATGCTCATCATCCACACTGAGAAATTAGAAGCAGAGATAATTATTGGGATGTGCAAAGATCTGATGTGCGATCTGGGTCAAAATTTAGATTTAAAACTAAATAAATTCGATTTCATTTTCCCCAAAAGTGCACTTTATGTTAATTATATCCAGGGGTTGTTTTAGAAAAAGAAAAATACTGGTTATGCTGGATGGTTTTCACATTAAAACATCTGTTGATTATTTTCTTGATCAATCGATGTTGAAGAGGATGTCAAAACAAATAAAATATGTGAACCAGTTCAGTGTGATGTTTGTAAAGGTCTTATTTTGTCCTAAACCAAAGTTATTTTTTTATTATTCTTTAGTTAACCATGGTAAAACCACAGCAAATATTCAAATGTAAGAAGCAGCATTTGTTGTCTATTAATGTTTTGTCAATAGACTCACTTAATCAATAAATGGTTATTAGGTGGTGGTCATATTTATTCAGTGAGTCAGACCGACGACATGTTTCCTTTATGTTTCAGGTAGTAATCAAATAGGCCTTTGCGACATCCTTAGGATTTACTTAAATCCTAGACTGGAAGTTTTGCTCACCATCTCTTTCTGATTTAGATTTTTTCCAGTCATATCCTCGATTTATTGAAGCGATCTGTTGTGTCTTTTCACTTGATGAACATCAGGTGGTTCTTCTTTATCGTCCCTGCGCTGCACAAAACAACAACAGCATGAAAATGGACAAAGCCAAAAGAACCCAAGATAAACATGCTGCTGTTGTTCACAGAGGTATCCTCTGGTTGCTATGTTGCTATAGTTAGTGCCTGATGGATCTAAAGGAAAGGGTGGTCACTTAAGGTAAAGTGACTATACAACATAGAGAGAACACACCTTCAACATACACTACCTGGGACTCATTATTAATGCACAGCAGCATCTACAATTACTGTCCATTCACTCTTGGCAGCTCCTGTTGACTCACATTGTCTCAGGAAAATCCAGCCGAATGAGCATTTGATTTGAGACCCTCCACACATCTGTTGACCCCAACCAACGACGACATATTGAGGTTAGGTTTTGTGTATGTAACGTCTTTGGGAGGAAGTGTCGCTCAGTCATTTGCTCATTTGCAGTTTGCAGCTTGTGTCATCTCAGTTTCATCATTGGCGCTGTATGCGTGACCTTTTGTGGACTCTCAGGCCACCGTTTGGGCACCGTCTCACAGCTCCACACCTATTTCATTTCTCCTTGCGTCCCTAATTT
This sequence comes from Protonibea diacanthus, assembly GCA_028641955.1. NCBI lineage: Eukaryota > Metazoa > Chordata > Actinopteri > Sciaenidae > Protonibea > Protonibea diacanthus. The sequence goes on along the minus strand of CM053976.1, from coordinate 13,300,989 downwards.
TGCTGGCGGTGCGGCGGTCACGAGATGACGTGAAAAGAGATGAAAGTTCGTTGCACTTGAACCTTGATGTTTCCTGAGGTGTGTCAATCAGCATGCTTTGAGTGTGTGTGTGTGTGATTGAAGCAAGGGGACAGGGACACATTGGCCTGCATCACTGAGAGCAGCACAATACCTTTTATTCTCTCACTCAACTCTCATTTTATGTTTCTTCCCTCCATCCGTCTTCCATTTCTTCTTATTCTTTTACCGCATTCTGCTCCACTCTTCCCATCCCCCTCTGTCTCTCTCTCTCTCTCTCTCTCTCTCTCTTTCTGTCTCTCCCCTCCACCCCTCCCCTCTCTTTTCCTTCTCCTTCAATATTCTTTCCTTCCTCCTCCTCCTCCTCCTCCTCCTCCTCCTCCTCCTCCTCCTCCTCTCCATCTTCTCTCTCCATCTTCTCTCTCCATCTTCTCCCTCCTCTGTTCCATTCGCTCATCCTCTTGTCAGTCACCTTCCATCTCTTTCTCTCCCTCTCTGTCTCTCCTCTTCTTCTCCGTCTCCTATCATATACTTGCATCCAAGTCTGTGCACAAAACAATCTCCCAACACTTTTCTGTACTCATAAAGCTCAGCTGATAAATGGGGAGGGGGGGCGAGATATAAAGGCACACATAGAGACAGAGAAAGAGAGAGATACATGGAGGATACACAGGAAAGGACTCAGCCAGAGATTGAGCTACAGGAATAAACAGATAAAGGAAGAGAGAGAGACAGACAGGGATAGGCAGAAACAAAGACAAAGAATGACAGACGGAGATGGAAGAAAGGAGGGCGAGTGAGGCGGGAGGCAGCCTGGTGGATCCATAATTTCAGACTGATATGATGTTGATTTTATTTTTGTTGTTGGCGTGCGCGTGTCTTGTGACTTTGAGGTGACTTAGTCCATTTATCACCAGATTATCAAGGAGCCTCGTGTGTCAGTGATATATGAGCTGCTCTCTTTGTTTGTTTGTTTTTTTGTGGTCACATGCTCATTTGTCTGAAGAATATTTGTTTGTTTGTTTGTTTGTTTGTTTGTTTGTGTCTGGTCTGTGTTTGTGCTGGTGTGTGACCAGAGTCACTACCGAAACTGTGCTGGAGGAGAATAAGAGGGGGGGTAGAGGCGGGCTGTGCTAAGCCCCGCCTCTCCTCATGCCGCACGTATAAATAGGAGGCGAACGGAGCCTATTCTCACTCAACACTTGCACTGAAGAATGAGATCCTTAAAGCACCTGAAACCTCACAGCAGGAGGAGCGTGGTGAGTTTATTGGCTCTCACTCGTAGCATGTTAAGTGGTAGTTGATCGAGGTGGCGGGCGACGTGGGTGGATCACATTCACACTTGAAAAAGACAGGTAGAAAACCTCCAGTGATGCTTCAGCTCTTTTGTAGATTTCACGGTTTGTTTGTTTGTTTGTTTGTTTTTAAGTTGTCTGTCTGCGGATCTCTGATTCCTCACAAATTTCAGATTCGTCTCTAAATTGACCGGCTCCTCTGTTTTTTCATCTTTCTAGCTTTTCACAACTCTTTTTCACTCGCTCGCCTGTTTCACTTCACAATTTCTTCTTTTATCTTTTCATTCTGTCTGGCTTTCATTTTGTCATTTTCTTTCTCCTTCTGTCTCCTGGTTGCTCACTGCCTCTCCCTCCCTCCCTCCCTCCCTCTGTCTCTACATATCTTTCTTTCTCTTTCTTCCTCTTTGACTGCTGCCTCACACTCACCCTCTCACTCTTTCACTCAGCTCTCCCCTCCCTCTCTAGTGTCTCTCTCTCTCTCTCTCTCTCTCTCTCTCTCTCTCTCTCAGCCTTCCTCCTTTTCCCTCCTGTCTCCCCTCCCCTCCCCCCTTCTCCTTATCTCTCCTTCACTCTCCCTCTACCTTTCATTTTCTCTTTTTTTCCCTCTCCCCCTCCCCTCCATTAGACTCTTGCCTGCTCTAAGCTCTCTCTCTCCTGCCTCCCTCCCTCCCTCCCTCCCTCCCTCCCTCCTTCTCTCTCTCTCTCTCTCACTCTCTGTTTTTCCTTTCCCCCCTCTGTTCTCTCTCTGCTCTCCTGTTTTTGTCTCCTCTCCTGCTTTTCCATTCTTTTTTTTTTTCATTTCTTAATCTTGCTCAGTTTTTTCGTCCTCCTCTTTTTTTTCCCCCCCTCATGCACTTGAATGTGTGTGTTTGTGTGTAGATCAGTAGGCCATCTAATCCTCCACAACACACACACACACACACAGACACAAACCCTACATGGTTAGCACACTGGATTAGGATGATGTCTTGTCTCAGTCACTATATTTAAAGGTTTGCCTTCAGTCTTGATTTAGGTTGACTTCTTGTTGCAGAACCATTGATTTGGGACAAGGGTTGTCTCTGTAGGAGGAAATGTTCTCTTTTTTTATTTTTTATTTTGTGTGTTTCTCTCTCGTAGTGATACAATAAAGACCTCTTCAAAATCAAAATCTGTTTCTCCCTGTCTCCTTCTCCTCCTGTCTCTCTCGACAACCGTGGCAAAGAGACACTCTGATTGGATGATGAGCCTCAGCACCTTTTTGTCCTTATTGGAGCACTTTTTGATGGAGGACACATTCTCATTGGGGGGACAGTATGTTGTAGTTTGGCTGGTGCCAAATTACTGTCATTACTTTTCTGCCTTTATAACAGTTTAGATTGTGGGCCATTCGGTGTGTCCTGTATTGACAAATGTGGGCTGTTTTTGAAGTTTTGTTTTTGCGTCCTTTGTTTGCTTCTCTTAGCCAACGTTGTTCACAAGTTAGAGTTCAGAAATTGGCTGAAACAACAAAACAGACCTTTAGGTAAACTTAAAATGATGACAGGAAAAAAAAATCCATAGTTTCTTTTTTTTTTTTTTTTTTGTAGATTGAGTCGATTTGCTGACTGTATAGTCAGATATATATTTTGTTAATTGCTTCCTTGCCATGCTGATGTCTCGGCTCTCTGTGCTTGTGTCTTTCTCTTCCAGGAGGAGGCGAGCCGGCGCCTGGGTAGATGTGAGCCCAAGGTAATGGCCAGGCTGGTGGACATAGGCACACAGACAGATCCAGTAGTTGTGCTGTCCTTGGCCCAGGCTGCCGTGCTAGGTCTCATCTCCCAGAATGAAGTGTTCGGAGCTACCATTGCACCTAATGGCTTCTACACAGGCGAACCCAAAGAGTCCCCCGCACCACCAGTAGACGGAGTCGACTACGAGTACGCAGACCAGCTTATCGGAGCCAACGGAGATTACCTAGGAGACAACTTGGGAGAAGACGGTCAGATGCAACCCAGCTGCAGTCAGAGGAGGTGGCAGCAGGGCCCCCCTCAGCATCCGGATGGGAAAATGGTCATCCCCGATCGTCACAGTCTTCAAGGCGGTGACGTGTCCTCGTCCCACGTGAAAGGTGAAGGGGTAAACTCTGGAATGTCCTCCTGTGTCCACATGCTTAACAATTTGGCACCCAGAGGTGGTTTGGTACAAGTGGATCCAGCCACCCTCAGAGGCAACAACAAGAACTGTGCGGAGTGTGAACGGGAAGCGTCCAACCAGCAGCAAGCCAACACACACGTTCACCCTCCTCCCCCCCAGGTGGGCCACAGAGGAGGGGAGCAGGGTCACAGAGGACTGCAGGGTCAACGCCCTATGGGGGGCCATGGTCGAGGTGGCAGAGAGGATGAAGAAGATGTAGAACACCAGGGGAACAACATGATGAAGCCCACGCAGCAGGAGGAAGCTATCAGCAGCTACTTCCAAACCAGTGAAGTGGGCAGCTATGATTCGGCGGAAATGGGCATGGGGGGTGAGTACGAAGACAGCAGCCAGAACATGATGTGGACAGATGGGAGTGGAGGAGGGCAGCACCAACAGCCTCCACATCCCCAGCCTCCTCGTCGGCATGGCGGCCGCAGAGTAGACCGGCTAGATATCAACATCCAGATTGATGAATCTTACTGTGTAGATGTGGGAGATGGTCTTAAGCGCTGGAAGTGCCGCATGTGTGATAAATCGTACACCTCCAAGTACAACCTGGTCACACACATCCTGGGCCACAACGGCATCAAACCACACGCTTGTCCACATTGCGGTAAGCTCTTCAAGCAGCCCAGTCATCTTCAAACCCACCTGCTGACCCATCAAGGTACGCGACCCCACAAATGCACCGTCTGCAAGAAGGGCTTCACGCAGACCAGCCACCTGAAGCGACACATGCTCCAACACACTGACGTCAAACCCTACAGCTGCCGCTTCTGCCGCCGCGGCTTCGCCTATCCCAGCGAGCTGCGAGCGCACGAGGTGAAGCACGAGCGCGGACGCTGCCACGTCTGCTCGCAGTGCGGCATGGAGTTCCCCACCTACGCTCACCTCAAACGCCACCAAACCAGCCACCAGGGCCCCCACACCTTCCAGTGCACCGAGTGCAACAAGTCGTTTGCCTACCGTAGCCAGCTCCAGAACCACCTCCTGAAGCACCAGAGTCCGAGGCCTTACACCTGCTCCCAGTGCGGCCTCGAGTTTGTGCAGCTCCACCACCTACGTCAACACTCGCTCACTCATAAGGTACCGCCGCCGGACATTTCCGCTCCCACCCAAACCTCCTGACTGCTCTAGTTACAGACACACGTCAGTATTACCTGTATCCATTAGAATATCAAGGGTTTTGTCACGTAAAAGAAATTGATAGTAAACAGACACACAAAAGAGGCACTAACGGATCACCAAAGGGAGGCTACCACACCTCTGTTGTCCAAAGGCCTCACCTCAGTTCATCGTCTGTCCTTTACTCACTGAGATCTGGGTGAAGTAGACAGGTAAGAGCACTGACCTGGGCAGGCATCCATACTCTGCACAGCTGTACTGCGTCCTTGTGTGTCCTATTTTTGTTGTGACTAAAACTTCCTTTGGCTTGTGTCCTATTCTAATGTGGACTAACTAGCACATACCTAAAGGTTGATAGTTACTTCATCGACATACTTTTTTTTTCTCATCTATTTAATGTCTGGATCAGGACGTATCCTCATTTTTGCAGCTTGCACCTTGAGTACAGTTAATCACCCATTGACTATTCAATAGAACAAGCTTCAGGATGTGTGTCCCGGGGACATCATCAAGAGAGCTGAGCTTCTAGCTTCGAAAGAGGTTTGCTCATGTTAACAAATCAGGACTGATCTGCTGCCAGACAATTCTCCTTTAAGCTGTAAAAAAAAATCCCTTTAAAAAACGGTTTTAATTAGCGGTTTCTTTTACATAGAATGCAGTTTGCTCTGCCCAGATGTTCACCTAATTTATACTACGCTAGTTTCATCTGCTCTTCGACAAAGTGAAGTTAAAAAACAGTCCAACAGCAAAAGGAAATGAGAAGTGGACTATATACGGCCATTCAATGCTGCACATTGCAATACAGAGCATCTTTATACTCCTCATTATTGCCCTCGTCTGAATCAAATGTCTGTAATTGCTCGGTGCCCCCTGCCTGTGATACATGCATGCATGCAATTACTCACACACACAGGTGAAGAAGAGGGAGACACTGAGAGATCACAATTCATTTAATATAACCACATGACTGTCTTTTCCCCAATTCCTCCTCAGTTTGAGGCCTTGCTGATTGGTTGTCGTTCTAAAATAAGGCACATGTGTCATCTTGACATTTCTCTGAAGCTGCATTCTTCATTTCAGCAGAAAAATAGGCGGGTCAGAAGATTTCAGCTACTTTCTAATAGAAATCACACAAATGAAAATGCTGAATTCTGAAAGATTTTTTTTTCTGAATTTGATTACTTTCAGGGGGGACAAAAATAAGCTAAGCTACACTCATCATCGAAATGAGAAAGCAGTCAGTGATCTCAGTGGAGAGGATGTTCTCTTTTGTGGCTTGTATTTGAGCCTGCTGTCTGCTCACTGCTCCCCCTGGTGGACAACAGTGAAACATCCCATTTGTTGAGCAGACAGTGGGTGGACTGATAGTCCACCAGATTTGTCTGCTTGTACAAACACAGTCTCTCTGCACATAGTGAAAATTTGTTCATCTCAATAACCCAGAATCCAGTTATTCAGACCCACCTTTGTGTCCTCTGTCACTGACTGCAGAGTGTATGGTGCAGCAGCACATTCATTTATACAAGCTCAAGGCCTTAGATCCTGTGAATGGTCTGCTGTTGTGACCCGTTTTATGTTCATACATTTCACATGTGGTTGAAAGTATTACAGGAACACAATAAGAATAAGCAAAGGGCTTTTTTTTTGTTTTAATCTCTTTTGGTACCTACAATAGCTGCTGTTGCTTTTCATCAAACAAATGAGCAACCCCTCACTGGCATGGTGTGAATACCTTAAGGTTAAAATACAAATATGACACTGACATCTCAGACAAACTGTTTCTTTGCCTCCATTGCACAGTGCCCTTACATTGTCTTAACACGTTATGATAACATCTCAAAAAGCTGCCCTGTGTATTAGAGTGAAGTTTCAAACCTGCTCTTTGGCCCGCATGTTTGAGAGGAAGGTTAGACATCCCTGATGTTTGGATGAAATTGGAAAAAAAAATTACAGAGGCATAAATGAAGAACCAAATCAAGACAAATGTGCCCTCCACCAACAGTCTCAGGAAGTATAATGTTTCCATGGATTCAGTGAGTTACATGTGGGCTACAACTTGAGGTCCGGTTTCCTAGCCTGTATAGTTTAGATTCTCGCTAAGTGGTACCATTAAAAGTTTGCAGTTTGCAATATAGTCATAGATGTACAGGAAACAATGGACACTGGATTACATTGATTAAAAACAATAAGTTATAAGGAGCGTCTTTTTTTTTCTGTGATTTCCAAGATATAGATGTTAATTTGTGATTTATATTCCTAGAAAGTGTCAAGTCACACCGAATGGGCCAATATGTATATCATGTATGTATGAATGCTTAGATTTGACTTTTGAGTTATGTCATAGAGACTGAGTGGAAATGTTTGATACTAAAGGTTTTTAAAGCATGCACCTCTCCCTTTGGCCGCGCACAGTATTTTGCCTCACTCTCGCCCTCTGTATCCCCTCTTCATCCTTCTCACTCCCCCCTGACAGTTTGAATATCTGTGAATATCTAAGCTGCTTTCTGTTTCACTTTTAATAAACAAAGTGACAAAAGGAAAAAGGTTTCACATGCATTGCTACATTTGAATGAACAAGCCTCTCCTTCTGTTCAAACTCTGCAGGGGATGAAAGGCCACAAGTGTGACGTGTGCTCCCGGGAGTTCACCCTGTCAGCCAACCTGAAGAGGCACATGCTCATCCACAACAGCGTCAGACCCTTCCAGTGTCACGTCTGCTTCAAGAGCTTCATCCAGAAACAGACCCTCAAGACCCACATGATCGTCCACCTGCCTGTGAAGCCATTCAAATGCAAGGTGGGGTACAAAAGTTTGTGAATGTGAAGAGGAGAAATGAGAAAACATGCTGCTTTGAAGCTGGTTACATACTTTGATATCTATGATTTTGCTGCAGTGTTTTCATCCTTAGCTAAGACCTACATGTAGCTACTTAGTTGGCATATATCTGTTCGTCAATCTCAATATTTTTGGATATCTTTTTCCAGGTATGTGGCAAGTCTTTCAACAGAATGTACAACCTGCTGGGTCACATGCATCTCCATGCCGGCAGCAAGCCCTTCAAGTGTCCTTACTGCACCAGTAAGTTCAACCTGAAGGGAAACCTCAGCAGGCACATGAAGGTCAAGCATGGCATGGACGTCTCACCAGAAGGACAAGGTGAGGCCTGCTGCACATATTGTATAATGTAACGTAATATAGAATTTATTCCACACATCTTCTGATCATAAATCAGTTACCGGCCTGCGTTGACACCAGTCCGGCAGCCAATAATCAAAATGCTAAAACACACTCTCACACACAAATACACACAAGTTAAAATTGTATGTTATAAGTTATTAGCTGTTGTTACTAACAAACCTTGAGCACACAAAAACAGGCTTGAACCTATCCTGAATATACCACATTCTTGGACCTGAACATCAATCACAGCCTGCTTCATAATAAGAAAAACACGATGTTGCTATTTACATTCATGCAATAAAACAAAGTCAAACATGACATGCAACCCTAATGGATAATGCTGGCCCGTGAAATTCTTCAGCAAGTAAAAGAAAAAACAGTGATTGTACTTGGTGTAAAGAAGAAGGCAGCTGTGGAAATGGATTTTCTAATGTTTTTTTTTTTTTTTCATATTTTCCAGAAGTTCTTCCAGAAATTGAAAGCCAGGGGGAGTATGAAGGACAGAACTTCAGCTTTACATCGCCAGACAATATGGACAATGGTAGCTCCCAAAACCTCACTAAACTCACCACAGCAAACATGGAGGACATGGAGGAGTATTACAGCTTTGCAAAGGATACAAGCAGCTACACTACACCTTGAATGGTGATGGACCAGAGAACATGTTTGTTTTTGTCTTTCTTTGTTTTTTTGAAAGCAGAAGGAAATTACAAAGTTGTTGTCAAGGCTTTGGGAAACACTGGGGAAGGGGGTTTTCATTTAGTTTTGGCCTCCTTCCAGAAGAGCCAGGACTGCCGGACTCTGATGAGAGGCCGTGAAGGAGATGCACTTCAAAGGAGGCATTTCAGCTCTGTTGCTGATCGCAGAGACACTGAAACTGTTCACGCGGTCTGGAGCTCCTTTTTTTTTTTTTTGGGATTACTGCGCTTACAGACTCAAAAGACTCTCACTGGCGGACAGTCGAATCTGTATGTTGTGTGTATGTATCAGTTATTTGAAGAAGAAAAAAAAAAAAGAAAGAAAAACGTTGCAGTTGCAGAGCCATCAGTTACATTTGATGTGATAGAAATTTGTTTACCATTTTGCCATTTTTGTCATTCACAACCGATGTACGCCGTTATATTTTTGACTGAAAGTGCCAGCTAGATACCTTTGCAACCAAGCTTCCACCATGTCAGCTATTTAATCACTGTATATCGAACTTTTGATACATAGTCACAACATATTCATAGGTTTGAATGCTCTTACTAAACAGATCCTAATTGTAGTTACTTGTTCCTGCCCAGCCCTCAGTTTAAACAGCCCGGTTGTTCAGTTCTTTGGTGCTTATTGGCACAGGACATTGTAGCCTTGTAGGGCACTTACTATCAAAGTTGCGACTGTTCCCACCCCGGCTGATACCAGAAAACAATGTTACCGACATGTTAATTGTACAAACGATTCTTCAACATGCAGTGTGTTTACCCACAGTTTTTCATTTCACATGGTTTAGCTTTACATTAATAATCTATCCCGTGTAGTGAATATACTGCTCTAGTCTTTGAATTATTGAGTGAACAATACGAAAGCACTTTTTCATTGAGACCTGTCATTTTTCTGTGAAGACTGTCTTAACAGTAAGAGTGAACTCATTTGCCTCAAGGAGAAGAGCAGGGGGGGAAATAAGACCATAGGATCTTCCAAACCCCCATAACGGCAATATTATTAAATACAAACTGATATGCTTTGTCAGTAGGTTTTTTTTTTTTTTTTTTTTAAATTGCAGTTTTATTTCACAGTCGCCAGTTCAAATGTGAATTGAAGATGTTTTTGTTGTTTGTAGTTTCAGCACTCTTAAATCCAGGGCTGTTTTCACTTCACTTTCAATTCACTTCATTCAGAAAGATATTTCTCACCTCAGTGGAAAAAAAAGGACTGAAAATGAAAAACACTGAAAATGAAAAACAAATTCAATCTGTAGATTTAAAAAAAAAGAAAAGAAATTGTTTGGAGGTCCTGGTTACTATTTGAATGGTTGAATTGTAAGTGGTCTGACACTAGTCCTGCTATTCATAATTCTGTTTTGGGGAAGACAGTCAGCTCCCCCTGTCCTGCCATGCAGGTCAGTCTTGATATGCACACTAAACCAGAGGAATGGTCTTCTAGTTCTTTTTTGAAATGAGGAATATCAAACTGAGGCCTCATGGAAATTGACCATGAATTATTTAATAAAGGTTCTCTAGTTTAAATGATGGAGACTGGTGTTTTAATCTGTCACTGTTTCAGAGGGTAATCCTCACCGTCTGGTATTTTTAGCCATGCTGGGATGGCAGTGTCATTCTCTCACTTCTATATAACTATCTCATCTTCACTGGAGGATGGACCTGCAAATCTAATGACATTCCTATCAGCCTCAGCTCTACTTCACTTTATTTATTTTATTTTTTTAAAGTGTTCTAAGATGCTAAACTACAGTAATCTAATCTATCGATTACTATGGTAATCATAATAAACATATTTGCTTAACATCAGCATGTTAGCATTTTCATTATGCATGTTAGCATGCTGACATTTAGCTCAAAGCACCACTGTACTTAAGTACAACCTCACAGAGCTGCCAGCCTGGCTCTAGACTTAGTTTTTACTGTGGCTCTAGGGATGGCAGTGTCTGCCGGTCCACCACTTTGGTCCAGACTTAAATATCTCAGCAACTATCAGGTGGATTGCCTAAAAAGAAACATTGCCCTCAGGATGAATTGTAATAACCTTGGCGACAATTTTTCAATACCATGCCATACAAGGAGTACCTGCTCACTGGAACCACAGCCCCCTTTTCATTTTATTAAGCTCAATCTCAACCACATACAGGAAAACCCACAGGAAGAAAAGTAGGGAATATAGCAAAATAACCAGTGACATAATCATTTATCATCATATGAATGGTATCCCTCATTACCATCCTGTGGGTATTTGAGAACTGTATGTTGGTCGGCACCTTTGCAAATAAAATGGGAACTTTAGGTAAAGTTACTCCTCCTATCGCTGTTTTATTGATGTTTGTATCCAGCACCTCTGTCGCACAGTTTTGTGCAGGTGCTGAGAACAACTCTAACTTCTAACTGAAATTCTCATCAGCTTCAACTGCTGTTTGTGTTTTGTGCTAACTGACAAATGTTAGCAGGCTAACATGCTAAACTCAGATGGCGAGCGTGTTAGCGTGCTTGAAAATGACAGTACAACCTCACAGAGTTTCTAACATGTCTGTAGATGATTCCAAATTCCAAAAATGTGAAATAAGATGTACTCCCGCTGCAGAAATCTGCAGACAGAGCAGTAAGTAAAGCAGACTGCATGTCTGACTTATTTACTATCTGTAAAAGGGGGAACTTCCATGATATTAATTGGTGTTCCCATCTGTTCAGCATGTTTTTTAATTCATTCCATGCAGTCAGCTGGTAGGGGTTGGTGTCTTGCCTTAGGACATTTGTCTGTTGTGGGAAGTGAATTGCAACTTCTGGGTTATGCCTGTGGTCTCTCTGAAGCCTCAGTCAACTCAACTAAGAACCCTCCAACTGTAAAATGGTACACTCATGGATTGGTCCTACACTGTTTCACAGATGTTTTGCATTGTGCACAGATTTCCTGGGACGTGATTGATCCGTTTGCTCTGAGATATGACTCTTTTATGGCCGCAGATCATATTAAGTGGGACGTTCATTAGCACTTACCAGTTCCACAGGAATGTTCCTCCAGGAGGAAATTAAAAAAAGGGGGAATATGGTAATCTAAATGCTAATTTCTAGTAATTTTGTGATAAATGCACCTTGTTCATTTTCTTTCACTTTTTAGTGACTGGGAGTGGTAGACAAGCATATTCCCTGGTGAGTGGTAACCTCTGTCCGAACCTTTGAGCCAAATTCTTTAGATTGAGAGTGAACAGCAAGAATAATGTGACATGAACCGTTTCTGTCAGTGTTTGTATGTGTGCAGATTCAGGTTGCCTTCAGTGAGATCACAAGTCCTGATGAGATCATATTCACATACCTCCCAAAGGCATGTTTTGCTTTAGTCTGCTTTGATTGAAACCAGATCATCTAGATGAACAGAGACATTGCTATAAGACTAATTAAGGTAACGTGATCATTAGGTGCAATTTTGCCCAGAATCAGTAGGAGCACTTGTTCTGAAATTAGAACTTGTGGGGAGGGGGGGGGGGCTATCTCAAAGCTTTCATGCTACAGTGCATAGCTGGCTGACTGCAATCATGTTAGCATCTGCTGGTGATATACTGTAATTGCCTCTGTAGTCTCCACAGCAAACGGCTTTGCCAAAACTCCCATCAGGTCTGGCCCCCTGCTGGTGCAAACATTTGTCTGTGAGACTGGAGAGACTGGAGAGTGCATATGATGCCTATTAAATACAAACAGCACTGAATGAATACAATGCTGGACAGAGGTTCATGTGTGCAAGTGCAAGAAAATGAACTTAAAAAAGTGAAATGAAATTGCATGCAGATGGCATTTCAACATTTGGATTTGACGTTTGACTGGAGCCGCTAGTATAACTATAGCACCCTCTGGAGGAGTTGAGGATTTAACACTACTTCAACATAAGTGAGGTCATGTCACCGAGGTTTAGCACTACTTTGCATTCCTTTAACATCTTATTGAATAAGTTTTAGACTCTTCTAGAGGACTCAGTGTTCAGGATCTGAAGAGTATTGCTGCTGAAGTAAAGGATAAAATGACAACAAAGCAGAAAAAGACTCCGTACACTGCTTGTTATTGAGTGATTTCTTTTTAATATTCATGCTGGTGCAAAACATGGTATTATTATACTTGTTTGTACATACAGTTCCCTGAAGACATTTTCTAATTAAATGTGAAAGACTAAAACTGTTATAAGTTAACCTTGGCAGTAATAATAATTATTATTGTGCAAGTACTTAATTGTGCAATACAAAACTGGACCATTGGCAATAAGAAAGGCAGAGATCATGGGCACAGCTATGTGTGAATACAAAAAAGTTTATATAAAGGTTCATACAAACAAGCTAAAATCTATAGACATGGTTCGTCTCTCTACATTGGCAAGAGGGTCTTCCGACTGTTCTTCATTTGCCCAGAGCTTTGTCCAGGTTGGTCTTGATAGCATCCAGGAAGTCCGATGTGTTGACATAATGTTCATTCAGCTTACAGCTGCAAGATCACAGTGCACAGGTTACATTATAAAAATCTGTCCTCATGTACGAACATCATTCAAGTTTCCTAAAAACAGACTTCACACATACGACACAAAGACAAAATCTTAACTCACTTGGACAAGCCATGGATGCAGCCTGCAAGGTCCTTGGTCATCACACCGTTTTCCACTGTTTTCACACAGACTTCTTCTAACATCTGGGAAAACCTTGAAAGAGATGAATCAGAGTGAGAAATTATTGCAATGCTAAATTTCATATGTAACATGAATATCAAATATATAAATAAATATGTATAATATATAATCGGATAACATACCTTATCAAGTCAGGATTTCCGTCCAGTTTGCCTCTGTGCTCGAGTCCTCTGGTCCAAGCAAAGATGCTAGCGATGGGGTTGGTACTGGTCGGTCTTCCCTGCAAAGCAAGAACATGGTTAAGGTTAGTTACTTAAACTGCTCTGCATTCACGTCTACTGATGCTGCAGTTTATAGAGACATCAGTACCATGCATTTCCTGCGAGAAAAAAGGTGTAAAATGGTGAATTTATTCTGTTCAATTCTGATCAGCATAGCCTGAAATTTACCATGTAATGACATGGATCACTGAAACAAAAATGAAAAATTCAAAATCCGTTTTAGCTGTACTGAAAACATCTCATAACAAAAACTGACCTAGGAATGCTAAAACACACCACTGAACTTTGCATTTAATAGCTTGGCTGCAATTCAGTACAATTAGTTTTTTTCAAATTTGTAGTGTAATTTTATTTACTTACTATTATTTTTATTTTATAACAACAAAATATAACATATACAAAATAATCAAATATACAAAATATGAAATAAATAAACTCTCCTTTAACCTCACAGTAAACCCACAGCAGTAAGCAAAGAGAAGCTCAGCCTGGGTTTACTCACACTTGGGATGATCATGTTAACACTGCTAACACTAGCACCATTGAACAAAGACGAGACAATTAAAAAAAATAAAAAAACTTCTATCATTCTATCATAAAGAACTTATTTGTATGAACAGTTTCAGGTTTACATTGGCTTCAAACATTCAGAGAGTGTTTGTAAAATTAGTGCAGAGCTTTATCAAAGTGTTTTGGGAAACAGCCTGAAAAAGCAGATTTGAGTGACAGTTTCACAGCTCCAAATCGTCACAACTTCACCTTAAACACTTTGCCTGAAACTGAATCTAACCACAAAGCTAACACAAAGGCCGAGCCTTGAATGAGTCCACCGAAAAATTGAATGTGGCCAAAATATCTTTGCAAATATTTCCTCAAGCTCAAGGTCTTAAAAAGCAAATTAGTTCCAACAAAGTGCAAAGTGACAGAATGCACACACACACACACACACACACACACACACACACACACACACACACACAGTATTCGTTGCTTGTAAACTAAAACACCCCCAGCAATGTGACCTGGTCCTGGACCTTACCCTCTGATGTTCACGGTAGTGTCTGGTGACGGTGCCGTGGGCAGCCTCGGCCTCAATAGTCTTGCCATCAGGACACACTAGTACTGATGTCATAAGACCAAGAGAGCCAAAACCTGGACACAACACACAGACATCATCATCTGTCATCAGAAGGCAATCCCAAACACAAAACATGAGATGGAGCTCAGATAAAAAATCCACACCACAACAAGTGCTTTGCCATCATCAAATTAAACTGCACTTACCCTGAGCCAGAATGTCTGACTGTACATCTCCATCATAATTCTTGCAGGCCCAAACAAATCCTCCGGAAGACTTCAGGACCTGGGCCACCATGTCGTCAATGAGACGGTGCTCATACCAGATCTTCAGCTTGTCAAACTCTGGCTTGTACTCCCTGAAAGGAACAGAATAATGAAAAAGGTTTATGTCTCCTCAACAGTGACTGTTAAACTCAGTGTCAAGCCTGAATCCTCATCTGTTTTTACTTCTCAAAGATTTCTTCGAAGATGTCTTTGAAGCGTCCGTCGTAGGCCTTCAGGATGGTGTTCTTGGTGCTCATGTACAGAGGCCACTTCTTCTGGATGGCATACTGGAAGCAGCTGTGAGCAAATCCACTGATTGACTTTGCAGAGAAAATAGAAGGTTTCAAAAAAAAAAAACAAAAAAAAAACAAATCACATCACAGCAACAGAGAAGGCAAAACAAATGTTTCTGTCTATAAATATGGCATCGAAACACACTCATTCTTACCTCATCTGTGTTGTACATTCCCATCCCACAGCCCCCTGCGGGAAAGTCATACACCTCCCACTCCTTCTGCTTGCTTCCATCAGTTGGGGAAAACACAATCTTGAACTTGCCAGGCCGGTCAACAACAAAGTCTGTAGCCCTGTACTGTGAGATTAAAAAAAAAAAAAAACCTGGTATGTGAGACTGTTCTTCTGTCAGTTTGGATGCATCTTTGGAAAGAGCATTAGCACTTGTTACCTGATCGGCAAAAGCATGTCTGCCAATTGTTATGGGCTGTGTCCAACCAGGAACAAGACGGGGGATGTTTTTACAAAGGATTGGCTCACGGAAAACTGTACCACCCAAGATGTTCCTGATAGTTCCATTAGGACTCTTCCACATCTTCTTTAGCTTAAACTCTGGAAAATTTATAAATATATCTTATAATCTTTTTCCATTTTAAGATCCAAAGTAAAGCTCCAGCACAGTTAAACACAAACTTACCCTCAACTCTGGCCTCATCTGGGGTGATTGTGGCACACTTGACAGCCACGTTATATTTCTTAGTTGCCAGAGCAGAGTCGATGGTGACCTGGTCATCTGTCTGGTCACGGTAGGGCAGACCCAGGTCAAAGTACTTCAGCTCCACATCGACATTGGATAGGATGAGCTGTACGTGTACAAAATGTTGACATGGTATTTGCATGAAGACAACAGAAACACACAAAACATGTGGTGTTTTGCTGCTATGTTGTGCTCATAAGTAAAGTGTTTCTTTATCACTTAGGTAATTAGAAAGTAATAGTTAGTCTGTCACTGTTTACCTTCTCCTTAATGAACTCCCATATGATGCGAGTCATCTCATCTCCGTCCATCTCCACCACCGGCTGGTCCACCTTGATGCGCTGCGTGGCATCTGAAACATTAACAGTTACATTAACTGTTTATCCATCCCTTCAGGAAGTGAACTAGACTTTCCTCACCTCACTGCATTACTATTAATTATATCATAATTATTGTAATTCTGTAATCACAACTCCATCTGTAAATACAGTATAGTCTGTACATAGTCTATTCATACTTGTATATCATAGCCTGTTTATAGTCTGTATATATTGTACCATAAATATTTAAATAACTGCCGATGCACATCTGGTTAGATGCTATCTGCATTTCGTTACTTTGTTCTTGTGAGATGTGCAATAAGAACAATAAAGTTGAATCTAATCTAATCTAATGTTTACAGTGTTGTTTACAGCTGCAGGGAGGTGATGAAACTGATGTTAGGGAGAAACAAAAGCAGTCTGCACACAGTCAAGGCTGCCACTCAGTACCTTATCTATTTAACATTCATTTCACTGGAGGATAAACAAGCATAGACTAAATACATTGCCTTTTTATACGTATTGGTTCTTGGATAGTCTTTAAACTCCGTGTGGGAAAGCTCATAAACAAGTTAGGATTACTGTATCTCAGCTGTGTCACCTGCCTGATCCATTACAGAACAAGGCAAACCTCATTCTTGCTGAGACAGACAGTAAACCTCTGCAATGCATTGTGACCTTGGGATTATACGGCGGGTTTATTACCAGTCCAGCCCTTTTTGGACTATGGGCTATCATGGACTTTGTGTTCATAACACCTTGAACTGTACATTCATTTTCTGCTAGCTCTCACCTGTGGCATAATACAAACAACAAACTATTCATATTTATACATATTTAATTCAATATTCAATGCATTGCTCTTTTGTTGTTTCTCATAGTTTAGTGCTAGATCTTTAAATCTCTAAAATCTTTTGCAGCAGGTGACTGTCTTCATTTTAAGGATGATTCATTGATGGCAACTCGCCAACCTTCCCTCAAAACAGTCTTTTGTCACCAACTATCACACAGTCATACACTCTCTCCGTGTGTCACACAGGCAGGTGGGCACATTAACGTTGTGAACCTCTCTGGATAAAAGCACTGCGGTGAGTTTTGAGTCATACACGTCGACGTCTCACTTACATTTCCTCCGCTGGAGTCTGTGATGGCAGACGGCGGCCGGTGAGAGCACGGCGGGGTTTTGAGAAAGTGCGGCAGCGGCACTTCTCGACACGGTAGTCAGAGCTTTGAGGTAACCCGCCATGTTTGCTGGAAGTGATTACGTTCACGTACACAGCCACTGGGACTGGACCCTGTGTCCTAATGAATGAACGTCAGGCCGGTATAGCCCGGTAAAACTGGTGACGCCTCCTTCCTATTCTTCTTTTAGTTTCATGGCTGGTTGCAATAACTTGTAAGACACATACTGCCACCTAACGTTACTGTACCCACGTATTTGACTTCACTTCGTCTTTAGGTTAAAGCAACATGAAATAAATTAACACATTCTTCTTTGGGGTCTTGTTTGACAGCTACGTATTCTCTTCCTGTCCATTTGGCTAAAGGTCACCAATTAACAGGGTCACTCGTTGAACCAAACCACCAGGACTATAAGTTTAGAGCACCAGGGGAACGAATGTGTTAGTTGAGAGGGTTTCTTCACCTTCCAGCTTTACTAATGGTTTCATTTCTTTCCTCTACTTTCAACAATGCATGAGCGTATAAATAATAAATATAAATAATAATAATGTAAATGCATTGTAAATCCATTCATATTTAGAGACAGGACTCCTCTTAGATAGGGGTCCTTAACATTCCCCTGCATATAAAGTTACGCATTACATATGAAATTAAAAGTGCTGTGCACTAAATTATAGTTCCACAAACTTTTAACTGATTACCTTTACCCCAAAGACAACCCAGACAAAGCTACTAGGGTTCTGTTTAGTTTGGGAGTTTTTTATCCAGTGTGCAAACAGTCTCTGCTTTTTCTGACTCTGTTTACATGCACCTTGCTAAAACACAGGACTAGATTTGCACAAAATACTTTCTATATTTAACATCCAAACTGTAATGTGTGAAAACAGCAGATATCCACCAAGGCTGTACAATTATTTCAATTTATTGTTTTAATAATAATGTCCACTTATGGAAAAATTACATTTTTATGTAACCTTTGATCTGAATTGACATCCCAGTACACATAGTGCCCAAAAATGCTCAAAATACAAATCATAATTTGGCATCATTAAGAAACTGGATTTGTATTTTGACCATAAACAACTTTCAGCCTAATTTTACTGAAGTCTGTTGACAGTTTTAACAGACGGATAAACAAAGAGGGCTAAAAAATATAACTTTCTTTGTGAAAAAATAAAAGTTATAATACTTGGTCACTTAATCATGTCCACTGTACACTTAATGAAATAAAATTAGACCATAATTCTACCCAAACGTGACAATTCAGTCAATCAGTAACAAAGGGAGGCATGTAAGCAAACTAATTTAAACATTAAACTTTCAGCTTAGTGGGAAAAACATGATTTCTTAAGGCACTTTTTTGAGGCACACAAGGACATGAGGGAGACACAGCTCTTACAACTCACAACAACAAGTTTTGCACATAAATTAAAGCAATAAACATAATACACACTATAAAACAAATTAAACTGACATTCAGAAACAACACAATTTTCTATGTAATTGCTGAGTACCCAGATGAAAATCCACAACAGTGCTACTGTACAGCAATGCATCATTATCATTAACAGATAGACCAAACTAAACCTGCTTTATGTTTTATGTCTATAAAAATATAATAAATAATCAAGTTTTTGCAAGGTTGAAACATGTCAATCTCAATTTTCAATACAAGTATGAGTGTTGCTTCTTATCAGTACAGCTTGTTACAAACAAAACAACACAGTCAAGGAAGAAGGCAGTCACATGATTGTCTGACACTGGCTAAGCAGGAAATATAAGAAAACTTCCTGAACTATCCCTCTGACAAAGGGCTGGCTGAAAATACTACAAGATGCGTACTAATCTCACTTGGGTGTTCACATTGACGAGGTGCTACCTTGACTTTCTGAGGACGCATCAAGACGACTACAAGCTCTAAGTGGTGGCTGCCACAGAGCCTTTCTTCTCAGTGAAGAAGCTCCTGAGCAACATGACTTGACCGATGCCGATGACAAACAGCAGGACGGTTTCTCCAATGGACCAGAAAGTCACCCTCTCGAGGAGATGCTCTGCTTTTGTGCGGTCATGCGCTTCTCTCAGCCTGTACCATGTCTGCGAGTCAGCCACCACCTTCAAGATCTCATGAATGGACACACAAGACGACTCCAGCTGAAAACAGAAATAGCAACGCAGATTAATCAAGAGCACAGCAAAGATCTCTGAATCCCTGCAAACACTGAATTATATTGTCCAAACTGCTCCTATGTAGGATATCACAGTATACACTATTCACAGATAGGGAACTATGAATGTGGGCTGATATGAGGACAAATGATGGTTTATTCTGTGGTCTAAAAACTGCATTACTTCTTCTAAATGGCTGACATTTTTAACTCCAGTTTGTGAAAAACCTAAACAGACTGACAACATTTGTCAGCATTTCCCTTACAGGATGAGGAGCCAGAACAACAGTGGCTCCACCTGGTGGACTTTAAATAAATTGCCACACTTCTGAAACTAAACTAACAATAATGTGACAGCTACAGTTTTGCCTTACTTGCGATCACCTCAGCAGCTGATTAGCTTGCTTCACATACTAAGCACAAGGCTATTAGCATATACTACAGTGTCTCTTTTTCATATCTTGAATATGAAATAATGTTGTTTTTTTTTCTTTTTGTTTCTTTGTTTTCTGACTAGAGCGGCTAAGTGACAGCCACAACCGGGCCCTCTAAGACGATTTTCAATGCAGCAGACAGATTGTAGGTTCCCAAACTTACCTGAGTCAGTGCAGTGGTACCAGTCATGCTCCGCAGAAGAGGTTCCTCATCTCCATGTCTGAAGTCCAGGTACACCGTTTTATGCGTAAAAGTGGAGAACTCATTGCTAAAGCAGACCTTGTAGACGCCCTTCATAGTTGTGGTGTGAGAGAAGCTGTCATACTGCTTCTTCTTCTCATTATACAAGACATTGCTTTGAGGATCGGTGACGAAGCAGTCCACATCATAGTTTCCTCCTGAAATCACCTAAAAGAAGAGAAAGCGTACTTTAAAGACACATATGGATGACAGCACATATACATGCAAAGGTAGCTGTGACATTGTGACATTATAAGTCGTTGCAACATCTGGACTGTGCAATGTTTAACTGACTCAAACTGACTTTGCAGCAAACCAGCTAGGTTGGAAAGTTAAAGTGGATAAGAAAATACTTTAACATACTTAAAAAAAAAATGTAATTGTTATATTAAACTACAGTTAAAATAATTAATGAGGGCGTTACCAAATGCTCTTCTCACCAAAAAACTAATTTTGCATTTTGCACTTTTTATATAAAGAACTAATCCCACGTAAACAAGAGACACAAACCTCTCAAATAACAAACACAGGCTGGAAGAATAACTTGTAAACACTCAGAGTGAAAGTTGAAGCTTTAAGGAGTAACTCACTTGGAAGTCCATGTCAAACTTTACGTCCTTCTCCAGTTCCTCGTAGAAACATTGTTTATCATTGTCAGGGAGCTCAAACGTGAGCTCAGTCCCAAACACCACAAACACATGCAGCAGCAAACAGCTCAGTCCCAGGAGGAGCATGGTGGAAACAGAAAATGAACACAGTATAGGACAGTATAAATAGAAACAGCAGCAGGACAGTGATGGTTTTGCAGCTCTGACGTGGCACGAGCACGAAGAACTTCCGGGTTATGTTTGTTTATTTTTTGGGTTAAAAATTAGCCCATGATTATTAAATGTAAGTTATTACCAAACAAGCCCGAGTATAAACTCTACATGTAAGACAAACCATTCAAAAAGTAGTTTAAGCTACGAAACGACAAATCACTGCGACGTATTTACAACCGAGTAGTCATGATGTTTGGTTTTCAAAATAAATGCTCACTTATTTATTTGGCATTTCCAAGCTTTATTTCTGACAGAGACTAAGCAAGCCACACAGTTTTTACTACAAGAAGCAAATAAAACGTAAACATGTGCATTGACTTTTTTGATGAATAAATTTATGAGTTATGTGTTTTTAAATATTGAATAGCAGCATTGTACTACCGTGTGTGTTTTGCAGGGCGTGTGTAAACTGCATTATCAAACTTGTGTGAGAGACTCTGACATGAACTCACGATATCTTGCGTCCATTGTTGACATAAGGACACAAACATCAACAGAGCGGCTCTGCCACACATTCGTTGCCATGACAACACAGGCTCCACGTTAAACACGGCTCTTATTTTGAAAATCCCAGTCGGTGCAGCGCATACCACACACCTACTCCTGTCCTGCTCAAAGGATCGTATTAACAAAAGACAGTGATACGGAACACTTCTTGTTCAGGTCTTTACAGTCTTTGACGTGTTGTTTTATCTAATTTATAACTTTAATTTTGCCATAATTTCGTTCAAATAGTTATTTAAGTTGGTTGATATCCAAACCAACTGCCTAAAATATGCAAAACTGCGCTGAGGTGATAAAGGACTTTGTGAAGAATCATGCGACCGGTCTCATAGTTTTTGTGACAGGTAAATCACTTGTTTTGTCATAAGGATATTGTGTAAACTGTGTTTTGTACTTTTCCACATTTCCTTAAATGTCAGTACAAGGGCAGTTAACTAACTCTTACTTCTGAGAATGTCATGTCATGTTTCCTGACTTTCCTGACATCCTGACTTCATTGTGGCTGCTGCTTGGTTTTTAAATATCTAAAAATATCAGTACTTGAATCAGCATAGTGTTTTTAGTAAAGTAGTGCTTATTCATATTGCTTGTTCATATTATTATCATAAAATCTCTTAATCAGGGGGTTTAATTCAACATCTTATTCTTCTGTAAGAGAGTAAGTATTAGTTTTAAAAAGGACAACCGTATATATGCATAAGACTGACATGACACCTGTCATGAACATGAAGGACTTTATGAATGTTCATGACTGTTATTCAGATTGTAGGCCTACCACTGTGGCACCACAGTGACAGCATTATAAAAGCATTTTAACATTAGCAGAATAATAACAATTAATGCTATTTTAATGACTAACCCAAGTTAGGCCTGCTGTGACATGTTTATGACAGTTAGTTAGTTCATTGCCATGTTGTCATAACAAAGACATCTCAAACAATTAAAAATAACATAATTGACTTGATGACATTTGGCATTCTTCAAGACTACCTCATGCTCATGACGGTGTCACATCAGTCGTTTCCATGTTTTCTTTCCTATCAGGGGCAGGCGTACTGGCCTTGCGTAGATGGCTGGCTGGGGGAGTGTGTCGAAGCAAGGTCAGGTTGGATGGGAAAACGGTCCTGATCACTGGAGCCAACACTGGCATTGGGAAGGAGACGGCCCTGGATATGGCCAAGCGAGGTTAGACCCACATCGTTTTTTAAACACAGTGACCTTTTTTTTTGCGTTTTTGTTGTCTTATAACACTTTACTATCAAACTGTATAACAGCAGAGTCTACAGACGAATAACCACCTTCCCGCTTTCCCCAAACCACAAATACACACAATATCATGCACACACAACTCTCTGTTGGAATGAGTCATATATTTTCTTATATATAATACTACATTTATTATATTATATGCAACACTATAATATACTTCTTACCCAATGTGAGCTGTTATTGGGATTGTAGCAGGGTTGTACTATATAAAGCTGTTAGGCTATCCTTTTCTCTTTTTTTTTTTTTTTTTACATTGTACACTATGTTATAATCTACTGTTTTTCTATAGTAATACAGACGAAGATCAAGTATCATTACTTAATCATATCATATATTATTCTGGTGTAGCAAATTTTAGCTTTAAACACACAGTATGTGATTTGTGCCTCAAGAAGTCTCTCACATCAAAACAACAATAAAACACGTAGTTTGATGATGACAGGATCATCGTTAAACAACCACATTTGCAGTTCTAGTCATGAAATGTACCAATGCCTTGACTAACATTACAGAGTTCTCTGGGTTTGAACATAGTATAAATATATAACAAAGTCTACAACAAAATAAGTCTTTTTAGACATTTTAATGTGGTAATGTACCTTTAATTGCTCTCTTGTAGTTTCTATTTTTTTTAACTTCTATTCTTCTTTTAGTTTTAGAGACCCCAAATTATATATTTTTTTACTTTCTCTCTTCATCTGTAATTATTTTTGCTGAAACAACTGAATCAAACTCAATACTCAATATTTATCTTATCATCTAAGGACTCGTTTTGGATTTACCTAAAGTGACTGCTACCATGACAACTCAGTACCTCTTCCGCTATTGCTGTATGAACTTTAAAGTCACTGACATGGTTTCTTATATTTGTTTAGGGGCCCGAGTGATCTTAGCCTGCAGAGACATAACAAGAGCCCGCATTGCAGCTGACGAGATCCGGCAGCAGAGTGGAAACGGCAACGTGGTTGTAAAGAAACTGGACCTCTCCTCTCTGCAGTCTGTCAGAGACCTGGCCAAAGACGTCCAGGAGAACGAGGAGCGTTTGGACATACTCATCAACAATGCAGGTAATTCAGGATGGTTATCCCTTACTTATTTATTAGAAAATGCAAACATCATACATACTGTATACAGGGTATATTGAGCACTTTTAAATAACACATCACATCATCTCATCATCAGAAACAATTTGCAGGACAACTGGCTGTGTTTGTTAGACCTATCTTCTCCTAACTTTCATGGCCAAAAGTGACTTAAATTGAGGGTCAGCTGATGGTGATGGACGTTATTTATCATAGTCAGTTTAATTTCATGTATGCATGTTTTTGTTGATTGTTAGGTATCATGATGTGTCCTAAGTGGAAGACTGAGGATGGCTTTGAAATGCAGTTTGGTGTCAACCACCTGGGACATTTTCTTCTCACCAACTGTCTTCTTGACCTGTTGAAGAAGTCAGCCCCAAGTCGCGTCGTCATCGTCTCCAGCCTGGCACACCAGAAGGGTAAAGAGAATCCTTTAGTCTTTCAACACACCTCTTCATTTTCTGTTTAGATCATCCATTGTAAAAAAAAAAAATGTGACAGCTATAAAGATAGGATAAAACCATCATGATTGTTTCTGTGTTTCAAAATGTTATTTCTGCTGAAAGACTACACCAGATTGTTTCTCTTGCAGGCCGTATACACTTTGATGACATCAATCTTGATAAAGACTATCGTCGTGAGAAGAGCTACCGCCAAAGCAAGTTGGCTAATGTGCTCTTTTGCAGAGAACTAGCTGCAAGACTGGAAGGTAATGTCCAAAGTATTATTAATCAAATACAAAGGTAAAGATGACAAGGAATAATCACCTCACATTGCCCCCAGTTTTCAGAAATTAGCATGAAGAATAATATTGTACAAATGTCTTAGTTTTTTTATTTTGTGTTCTCTGAATGTAAATTGATGGATCCTCTCATTAGGCACTGGTGTGACAGTGTACAGTCTTCACCCTGGGGTCATCCGCACCGAGTTAGGCCGCCACTTGTTCCCTACTTTCGCCCTGTGGCAGAGGATCGTAATCTTTCCATTTCTCATGCTGATCAAAAATCCGTGGGAAGGAGCTCAGACTACCATCTACTGCGCTGTGGACGAGAGCTTGGCGAACTCCAGTGGCCTCTACTACAGGCACGTACATCTACTTTAAAACTTACCTCACTGTGAAGATAAATTCTTCACTGAGTGATGTTAATAGTTGTAGAATTCTGTTGTACATCAAATTATATCATGATATACATATTTGTTCATTCTGTTTTATTTCTTCCATCATATAGCGATTGTGCCCCTAAAACGCCGGCACCACAGGCCTTGGATGATGCCGCAGCCAAGAAGCTTTGGGACCTCAGTGCCTCCATGGTCGGTCTGGCTTAAACACACTCACCTCACCTGCTTTAATCACCCACCGCTTCTACTGTCATAGTTACATGGGTGAATAAAGTACGGCAATTCGTTTAATGAGCTAATGTATAAGGGTGTTGCCTTAACAAGGATGATTGTTCAAATAGATTTACTAATGTGTGGAACATTTTTGCACTATTTAAACTCCAGTCAGTTGATTGATTGTACTGATTTTTTTTTACGCATTCTCCAATCATAATTTGTGCTTTATTTTATATCTGCAAGATGCTGCTATATCCTTATCAAATTGAGGCAATAATACTACATTTTAATCTATTATCTTGGGTGATTGGTTATGTTTTAATGAGCAATTGCTTTGTTTTTTTTAATTTAAAGTACTAAAATGCTTATGGGTGAAGTGGGCTCTCATTTTGTAATATGCACTGAAAATTCAAACACACTATTAAAACTTTAAACTGCTGATTTTATTCAAGAAATCTAACAAAAACTGCCAACGTACATTAAAATGACTGTGAAATCAATTCCCTCTCCACCTCACCACGAAAACACAGCCATCAAAACTGGTAAGCAACACTACAAGTTCCTATGAACTACCAGGTAAGGAAGATGAGAGCCTGACTGTGTACACTGTGAAGATGCAGACTGTGCTGAAGTGGTGCTGAAGTGTCATAGAAAGTGACCGTATGTGTCAAGAAAGTGGTGAGAGGATTGTTGCACTTCAGAGAAAAGAGGCTCCTCCACCAGGTGTAGAGAGGGAGTGGACGCCTCGGGGGCAGAGAGCAGTTAGGAAGCAGCCGGTAAATCCAGAAGACTTGTCAGCTTACTGAGTACCCTCCTGTGTTTGTGTGTGTGTATTGTCCTTTACAGCGTGGTTGCTGTTTGTTGTAACATATAACAAGGTCATTTTGGTGTTTGATTGCTTTTATTCTTTGAGATGAGAATTGAACTGTGTGTCTTTGTTAACTCAACTTAAAATGAACAGCACAGAAATATTCAATGGGAATGTAATACTGGCAATAAACACATGATTGAAAGTCAGTTTCCTTTCCTGGCAGTTATTAAATAACAGGCGCAATAACTCACTGATATCGAACTCTTCGATTTATGGAAGATTGCTGGCTGTAAATGAGAAAAACAAATTAAAACGTAGACTTTTAGAGTTGTATCACCACCAGCAGAAACAAATAGAGAATCCATTTTTTTGTTTGTTTTTTTGTCCCCAGTTATCAGCACATACATTTTAAGATGATGATAAAACATGAAAACATGGAAATTTGATGACGCCAATCTGAGCTCTGCTACTTAAAATGGAGAGTATACATATTAATAAAAGGGAATTAGCTGAAGTAGCTCACGCATTTGAAAGAGTTATCCCTAAGCTGTTACACGCTACTTTTTAAAATAGTCATGAGGTCTCCCCTGTGAACCAACAATTTTGCACAACATTAAGATATCACTTCCTTTGAATCATCATACTCCTGTCTTTTTGATGTTGATCCATCCTTTTGTACCAACACGCTTATTCTTGTGCAGAATGTTAAGTATGGGATGCATTCTTCTGTTTGAAACCATTCGCTCAATGAGCTGTAATTAAACTGTGGAAATGCCATGGCTGCATGTTTCTGGGTGTGAGAAACATGTCGGTACACTGGCATGCATCATATTTAAATTACCTATCACCTAGTTTTTGTATTACAGTTGACCTGTTACATCATCCTCAGTGTATAGGTTTAATAGATTATGTCATGCTGTATAATTTGCAGGCTGTCTGAGTTCACTTTTACCCTGCTAGTTTGTGAATCTAATGTGAAGAGAACCACTTTCTGAATGCTAAATTGTTGCTCAAGTGTGTTTCTGCACAAACACTTGCCTTGCCTGTGCCTGTGACAAAGCAAGCTGCATAGTTGCTATCGGTGTTCATATTTCTAAGAAATATGACTTAAAACCAGGTGTGCTCAGAGATGCCTGAAGGCAATCTGCTAACAGAAGTGAAACGGCAAACCTTTCCGCTTTTCAGTCCTCAATGTGTCCAGCACTAAATCATCTAAAGAAAGACTTGAGAGCATTTAATTCTAAAGGAATCGTAAGATAGATTACAAGGAAACCTACATGTTAGTGTTAGGGCATTTACAAAGTTCAGGTACTAAAACATGAAACTTATTTTCTTACATCTTTAAAAAGCAATAGATTACAGATCTAGTCACCCATATAAACAACTATTGTAGCTTAAAAGCTAGCAACGAAAGCAGAAAAACTAACAGCCTTCAGCATGATAAGCAATTATAAATGTAATGACTTCATTACCGCAAAGGCTCTCTGACTCAGATGTGTCCGGTATCTGTAGGTAATGTCATGCACATGCCCTTATCAGTTCTCCGTCCAACGGATACAGAATCTATAGCTGGGCTGGAAAAGTGATAAGGAGATGTGAGCGACCACAGTAGCACAGCTGATAATTCGCTATCATACTATGATGAAGGACCTATTGTCAAGAGTCCTGGGATGTTTCAGAAGTCCCCCACCATGCACTGCCTGCAGCTGCCATCCCTTTCCGGTACGAAGTCCTGGTCTTGAAAGAGTTGTTCTCGAGGTCTTTGCAGATGATATGTGTTGGTTCACTTCCATCATTCGCCCACAAAAGAGATAAACCTGTCATGGATTTTCCTACCATCTCTGCCAGCTGAAAACCGCTCAGATCCTCAAGCAGCGAGGAACTAGTTAAGCTTTAACCCGTCAAAGTGTTTTTCCTGCAGCTGTTGCCCTTCACTGTTTGACTGCTGACAGACTTTTGAGACACACCCCATTGATGAGTTTTATTTCACTTCAGCCCCGCCTGGCTCAGAGGGATTTCTCTGGCTGCCATTGGTTCATATTCAGAACTCGCCATACCTGCCCCCTGGCTCTTGTGGACTGGAGCCAAATAGTTCTTCCAGTTGTCAATCATAGGGAAATCAGCCAGTGGGATGAGAGAGGCCAGGCTTGGCGGGTGTGTTCCCCACAGGTGTGGCTGAGAAGCACATTCCAATATGTACATACCTGTCAGCTCCTCTGGTATTCAGCTGCTCCTAGAAAGACCTCTGTTGACCACTCACTCTCCCCTTTCCTCCTCCTGGGCCCCATGCAGAGGTAGAAGGAAATAACTCCTTTTTCAGCAGCACAGATAAACAATTTTCTATCCATAGCATGTACATCTTCAATTCTTTCTTAAAGTACACCACTTCCTTTAAAGTTATGATGTCCCATTCAGGAGTAAAACCTTAGGATTACAAGATTGTGTCATATCATGTATAAAAAGTATTCCAGACAGCCACAGACTACCACAGTTGTATCTCATCATATACCCTGATATGTGGAGTCAGTTAGTGTACAGGTGCAGGCAGTGACATGTGACCCCCCCAGCAATGAACATCAGATGATCCGCGCCCGTTTTCTCCCTCTGGTGATCATAACGCCTTAATGATAATGTCTGAAGTCTACTTTTGTGTTGTCTGCCCTGCTGGTATGCAGTCTTCTCTCTCTTTCTCTACTCCAGTCATTTTCCTTACGTCTTTCTCTGTCTTTGTCTCTCTCACCTCCTTTGTGGCTCTTCATCTTGAAGTGGATCACTCTATCTCTCCCCCCTCTCTCAATTTCTCTCTCGCAGAGTACAGAAGTGAACAGTGTGTGCCCCAGGCAGGTGTGGGAATGCAGGTTTGCAGAATCCGTGGGCCTAAAACAGAGCAGAGCAACGCAGCCCATGCCGTGATTACCTTTCGACGAGTCTGTGCATGTGTTGAGCTGAATCAGAGCAGCCACAGTGACTAAGCTCCGTGTCGCCAGTCACTTGCTCGTAGTATAGCTGCAGCACTCATCAGACCTTGCTTGTTTTCATTTAAAGAGAATTCAACTCAGAAACAGGCCCGTAACCCAGTACATGTCCTCACTCAGGTCATAAGAATCAGTCTTATAAAAAAATAAGCATCAAAATGCATCAAAATACGGAAATCGTAGCACAATAACAACAATAATAATAATAATGATAATAATAATAATGTCATATATTTTACTTCTGATAACTGTAGTGTAATCCAAAAGATGCAGAATTTTTTATAACAAAGCATCCAAAATGTGAAATACTCATCAATTAATACAGTTAATCAGCACTTACTTAAATAAAAGCATGAATACCATGCTGTGAAAATACTAAACTACCGGTAAAATGCCCATATTCAATACCTTATTTAAGTCTGTAAGTATTGTCAGCAGAATTTGAAATTCTGCAGAAATGGTCCCTTTAATATTCCATACAATGCTTTTGGTAATCATCTTATGTTGCATTTTACTGCAGTAAATGTTTGTGGTTGAGCTAATCTGAACTACTTTATATACTGTTGCAACACATCATTCTATAAGATCCTATGCTTGAAGCATTGCTGTCCTGTGAGAGCCACGTTTCTTTACAAGTCAACTATTCATTCAAGCCGTTGTTTTCAGCTTTATGACAATGCATTTTCCAGCTAATCCAACAGTGGAGGGGGTGTAAAATAGTACAATTATGAGATGCATAAAGTAGTATAAAATTGATATTCTAAATACTGAGGTGAAGTACAAGTACCTCAAAATTTGATTCAGTTTCATTTTACCACTAGTAAGGAGTAGGGGGGAAAAGCAGAGCAACGGCAGTGAACCTAAACTATGTATAATCAATAAGGGAGATTGTTACTGAGAAAAATGAAAAGCTTTCACTCAATAAAATGTGGCACTGTTGACTATGAGAATATAAAACAAGACACACATATACTTTGGGTGATAATAATTCATGCTAATTTTACTTGCGTTAACATTACCCATGGAATTAACACCTACAGATCTAAATGAAACAACCCTGTAATATGTCATGATATGATAGTTTGATACCTCAGCCTTCTCTCTCGTGCTTGTATTTGTAGGAAGAGGAAAAGAGAGTAGATCAGGATCAGGGCTGTCTGTAAGATTTCCAGGGCCTGGGCTGGGAGGAGGATTTTCAGAACGTTGTGAGTGGTGTTCGGGCCCTCAGGCTGTATTCTGTCGCCGGGGATAAAGACATTGTCGAGCGAGCACACAGACAACAGAGAGGTGCTGAGTCAGCTGTCCGCCTGACTTAGCACACGCTGTGCTGCTCCGGACTTTTCCCGGCACGGTTCCCATCAGATCCTCACGAGTCATGACTCCCACGTTTCTATTCAAAGACGCAAATTCAAATATTGTCATTTTATTTGAACGTTGATGACGCACAATCCAAAAAAGCAAAACAATTCAAAAAGTAAGATGGGAGACATTCTCCTTCATACAGAGGCCAATGTATGATTGATGATGATTGATGATGTAAGATTATTGTACACCATAGCATTTTAAATGATATGCTCAAAATGACACAAATTATGCTTTTAAAAATGTGTTTAGTTTAAAATGAATGTGGAGCTATGAAGGTGTCCTACTATAATTAAGAAAGATAACCACTCTGTCTCAGACCTTACACATCTCATATTTAAAGATTGTGCAAAGAAAAACATCAATTTAGTTTGATTTCTGACTGAGTTTTGATGGCTCAAAAGGAAACAAAAGAGATTTTAATGAACTCTTACCAATTACCATGTAAAGTAGTTAAATCTTTGCTCTTTACCTATAGTAGTCATCCATTTGGTGGCATGCAGCTTTAATGTGCAGCCCTCTTCCGCATGGCTTGGCACTCTGCTCGTAATATTTTGTGATGTCTTAGCATACCATCGAGAGAGGAAGGGCTGCAGCCACCTCTGTTTGCATTGTTGTCGATTATTTAGTTGAGCTCCTCTTGTCAGTGTGAATGTCTAGTGCTAACCAAACAAGCGTCGGCCCTTTCTTTATCCAGTTCCGGAGTTTGTGGCAACATCAGACACCGGGGCCACTCATGTGGACCAGAGGAGATCTACTAAAACATCTTCTGTCCCTCACTGGGATTAGAGTGGACACATTCCTGGCTGCTGTGCTCTGTGCTCCCACCACACCGTTCACCAAATCTTATGCAACACTTTCTCAAAATGACAAAATAACTCTCTAATCTGCACAAACCTCCTACATCATAAGTCAAACACATATTCTTTATCTAAATGAACCACTGATTCAGATGAGGCCATCAGAAAACATGACTACATATTTTACCTGTTACACACCGATAAGTTAAATTTAAACATGTTACTGTGATAAATAAGATCACTGTGCTTAGAAAACGTCTATATGCGAAAAACTAACATCAATACAAATGACAGAAGCATGACAGAACACAAAAACTTCAAATGTTTGACTTCATGACTGCACAGTACACCAAACTGGTGCTGGATGAAACCATTTCGTAAATGAGAGACCAATCAAAAGCTTTACCGCAGCACTGCAAACCATACTGTAAATATACTTTCTCATCATATTTCATATCTTCCTCAGTTTCAAGGTTTTGGCTATATGAGGCCCTAAAATGTCATCCACACATAGCACGCGATGTTTGCCCTGGCCAGGCAGCAGGGAAAATACCCCCTAGTGCGTTGAATCCTCCCCTGGATGGATTCCAGTGGAATGTCCCTGCATGCTTCCTCCAGCATTGCAGAAGGTTTTCCTGCTCGTAAGAAGGACTCCTGTCGTGTACTTTCTACCACCAGGCCAGAAAGGCCAGAAAGAGAAAATCTATTCATTTATTTACTTATTTTGATCCGGAGTCCTTAACCTATAGGCCATTTTCAATGACATTTTGAGTTGTAATGTCAGGAAACTCACAGGAATAACATTAATGATAATTCTGGTGTGAGTGTCCATGTCAGAAAACAAGCATGCACAATGGTAGGACCCTGAAACACGTAAATGGTGTGAGGATTTGAATTTAGATGCCACCGGTCTTTAATCTTCATGTACCTCCTGTGAGAAAATGTAGATACATGCTTCAGGGGGTGATAATAACCCAATGCTAAATACATCAGTCACAAACAGATCTGCTGTGAGTGCTGAAATTATTTATGGTCCAAGAGTGCTGTCAGTTCTCAACACCTCTATTGTGAGCTTTTACAACAAACTACCAGGTAAGGACAACTGAATGAATTTGATATAACAGTAGTAAACTTAGTCTCAAGATCTAAATGTGTGTCTTTTAGTGTTAGGATCCTATATTTAATTAGCTTAATTTGGATGTAAACTTGAATTTTGCTATTGTCCTGATAAAGCCTTGTGAAGCAGAAAGCCTGATGTCTCTATAGTGCAGATTTTGAGCAACACATGCTTTTTTAAAGTTCTTAGTTCTTATTTAAAGTCCAAAAATGACATGACTCTAACGTTGCCTTTTGGCTGTATTTAAGTGTCACAGCGTGTTATGTAGATGGCAAAAAATAGAAACAAAGTCAAAATTATACATCTTGCATCTTGTCTCGTATCAATTTAGCTTGGGGAATGCATGACATGTATTTTGACAAATCTATTTTGGATGTGAGATGAGATGAGATCTGTGTGAAGGGTTTTTAAAAAGTGAGAAAGAGTAAGACATCACATGATTTGTTCCATCTCCAAGGGTGCAATGCCTTCTAGTGGTCTAATGTGTTCACTGACACAGCATGCTAAATGGTTTTAAACAAAGAAAATTGTGAACTCACTTGTTAATTATTAGTGTCACCATCTAATGGCCAGTAATGGCTGCCAAAGTGTTAAAGCTTTGAAAAGTCTCCAAGTCAAGTGTTGACTGATAGCTGGGTTTTACAATGCAAGTCATTTGGTCGATGGGTTTTTTTTGTTCTGACAGATTGAGAGCAACAGTTTTTGGACTTTAGAGGCTGTTTCACCTCCATCTCATCCGTGTGCAGTAAAATAAAGATCTTTTACCAGTGTGGAGAATTAAAAGAAATGTATTCACTAATTGTGAAATAATGAAAGGCAGGTAGTTTACGAAACATATGGGACAGATTAGGACTCACAGAGTTGAAATAGCCAATATCCTGATTTAAAAACAGCCTCCAAAGAATATTAAACTAAACTTGTTTAAACTTCTGTCACGCTTGGACTCTCAACAAACTGCAATACTTTAATTAAGGATTTGTTTTGACACGCAGAAACACATCCACGTCCAAACCAACAGATTAAAGTGCATTAACACACTCACACATAGTTAGTGTTGATCTAAATTGTGTATCAGATATTGTTATTTCTATGTGAAGGAAATGCATTTTATCACTACCCGAAACAAGCAGCTATGCCGTTTATTTTAGTCCATGTTCGGATGTTATATAAATTTCTGTTCATGAGAGGTATCAAATAAACTACACTGATGTCACTTTTTAGGCACCGGTGGAGTGGTAGAGTACACACAGAGAGCTTATGTGTTTTCACTGTATATGATCCTTGAGTTTCTTATAATTTACAGAGCAAACCTCAGTCCATTTTGACAGGACAAACAGCGCTCAGTTGCCATGGACACAGATCATGTGGGGTTTCAAATAATGTGTCCTTGAAAACATACTACAGCTTTCTGTTTGTTTGAGTGCATGTGTGTGTGCTTGCCTATTCGGAACATGCAGTACAGTAGTCTGTGTGTGCTCATATGACTCATATAACAGGTGAGAGTAAGCCAGTACAACCAATCTGGATGCTCAGACTGGATGAGCATGTAAAACTAACTAATTCTATATTACTACTAAAACTAATTCAGATAATAGGGGGGGTAATTCCAAGGCAACTAAAAGTATTACGGCTTTGTATGAGAGAAACAAAACAATACAAGCGCCACTTTTGTGCATGGAGAAAACAATCTGTAACTGATAGAGTTTGAAAAGCGAGCTTGTCAACCTCGCTGGGACGTGAACAGAAGCAACACTGTGGAGCTTCCAGTGCTTCTGCTGTTGTTGTGCTGCGCTACACCCCTGCTGTTCACTGAAGGGTGAAATGTGATCATGGAGGGCTGCCAGCACACATCAGGACCTGGCAGATGAAATGGCAAGCCCAGCGAACTGAGATCCAACAAGTCTCTACTGTCACTGTCAGCCTCTGAACACTAGAGGGCAAGCACTGCATTTATTTGTCACTGTCTTGGTGATAGAATAGACACTATGATACGGTGAAAAAAAACTCAAATGATATACAGAAAAATTGAAACTGGGAAATCAACCCTAGTTTTCGTTCATTCATTTTTGTGATAAAGGCATTTTGGTGGAACAAAATCTGTCCTAGTATGAAGAGACACTCACCTATCCCATCATTTCCTAACAACACAAAAAATGTACTAAAAGTTAATTTAGTATAGTTTTAATAAATGTTTGGTGTCTATTTCTGTTCCTAAAGCGATCAATACAGTCCTGTAGAGCAACATACTGATAGGGTTTTAAGCTTCATACAGAGAATTCACTTTAGGTTTTAGGAGATTTACTTAGACTTGGATAACTTGATAAATGCACGAGCCAAGCACAGGGATCATTTGTATACATGTACCTGTATCATACTCAGAGAAAAGGTTTGCCTTATGTAAGTGAGTATCATCTCATCTGAACCTTGGCAGTACTAAAAACATGCACATTAGATATTTACTTAAGTATTTCTTTTTTGAAAGTTCATTTTGTACCCCTGCCATTTGTATCTTCACATGTATGCACCCCAAATATGCCTTTGAACATCTTTATAGTCATCAAGTAACAGAAAAAGAAAATTACAACAACAGAAATATGCAAGTAAATTGAAAGACTCTGAAACAATACAAACATTAAACAAGATAAATAAGTTATGTATTCTCCATAGATGTCATGGCAGGTCATTCAGGCAGTTACCAACTAAAACAGGGGGGGATTTCCTGACACCTGGTGGATAGATGACATCTTTACAGTCACTCGTTCTGTGTGTCAGTGGTCCACTTCTCTGGAGGCACTCCTCAGGTCCCACATCCTGCTGGATATCTGTAAGTAAACTATTCAGCCTCAACATGGCATGTCATATAGTAGGCAGGAACTCCCCATATCGTTCACTGTTTGTATGTTCACACACACACTTTTGCTTTTTCTTGATATGAGGATGGCAGAGATTGCAACCACGCCTGTCACCCACCAGGACAAAAATGAAGAGAAACCATATGTCAAAATATGTTATGAAGAAGCAGAGAGAGTGGCCATGGTTAATTATATATATATTTTTTTTACACTGAACACAGTACAATGTGTGTTTAGCAGGTGTAACATGCACTTCATAAACAGTGACCTCTAGTGGCAGGAAAGACATTTGTACAAGACACAACTGGTGACTTAAGGACAAACCACAGCTGCAAACTACAGCTTGAGGACACAGCAGTAAGTTGTCTTTGTGTGACTTGTTCCGGACAACATCGTCTTAAGCTCTAAACAAAGAGAGCTGATGACAAAACAACACAAGACCGGAGTTATTTTACAGACCCAGTTGTTGTCCACTAGGCGCTAACCAATGGTTATTCTTCTTTTCAGTGAATGATGTGATGTGTGAATGTGAACTGTCTGCAACTCACTGTCATTATCTGCTGCTGAATGCTGAATTTCATTGCGTATTGAAGGAAATGCATTACTATACGTGCAGTGATCTGTAGCATGTTAAATTCAGTTTCACAATAGAAAAATGATCCTGAAGGAGGACAGTGATATGAAAGATTCATTTCAGCACTGCCCCCAGAAATAATCTAATTATAGATCTAAATGAGTTGCCTCATGCATTGTTAAAAAAAACAATTGTAACTGCTCTTAAACATATTATTAATTATACGGGCGAAACAGGTAATGATCATGTTTGCTTAGCAATGTTTTTGTTCAGATATCACCAAACAAACAAACAAACAAACAAAAAAAAACATAAGGGATGGTTTTGTAGATGGATATCTCTTAAAGTAACAAACAAAGAGCTGATGCTGCAAGACCTACGGCTGTGACACAGCAAGAAGAAAGAGAAACCATATGTCAAAATATGAAAACTGCACAGGTCAGACTATCTATTCCTCCAGTTATATGTTGAACCTCAGTATTGTGCCTATCCCAGTTTATCAGCGTGTTCATGCACTGTTGTGCACTGCAGGCGGTGAGTGCCAGTTCTGCTGCAGTTTTGAAACTAAGTGAGGCATACTCTGGTAGGTTTATTAGCCCCCCCCCCCTTCTATCTCTCTCTCTCTCTCTCTCTCTCTCTCCTCAGGGCATGGCAAAGGCAAACCGTGGAGAGACACTGCCACAAATAGACTCTCTAAATATGGAGGGCTTCAGTCAAGAGAAAATGCATGATCGAATTTTGGGCCTCTCCACCAAACACGGCTTCTATAAAAGGAACGAGACAGAAGAGAGGCAGAACAGTCGATGTCACTTTCTGCTGAAATATGTGTGCTTGCACCTGTGTGTGTATCCAGTAAATGTGAAATCATCTGTGTTCATAAGGCTACAGCCTTGCCTTTCTAAGTTTGCTTCAGTGATATTTTTTCTGACAACAAATAACCTGAATATAAGCAACAAATTTATGACACACTTATGATGAAGATCATTTACAAGGCAATAAGGTTAAAGGTTAAATTAATTGCTTGTAGAAGTAAAAGGTTTGGGAAAAATTACCAGACAAAAAGTTTAGATCACAGAAACTGGCGTTAATATTTGTCATAATTCGAAATGTCCCCATAGCAGTATCTACCATCAGCATGTCCTAGGTGTCATTCTGGGGCTCCAACATGCCAGTGGACCTTTGCATGTTCAAAAATAAAATAGGCCTTAAATGTGAAAGTCCCATTACTGATTTATCTGGTTGAAAACTGGAATTCTGCAACAGAACAATTAGGTTTATTGATCAATCACTTCACTGACTGGCAGCCAAATCGACAGATACAGAGCAACATCAACATCATCTGGAGTTGTGTTTCTGTCCACCTGATGAATATAAGTCTAATATTCACTCTCCCTTTGGTTCTTACCAACTGGGAGATATCTGATTCTGAGGCCGTTAAATGCTCCACCGTGTTCACCAGTTGTTTGGTGCTGAGCAGATAGTGTACAGTGGGTTTCTTTCACTGCTTCCTGCGGCTCAAATCAAACTGTAAAGGCTAAAGATTCAGAAAACCAAAGCAATAAGCTGAAAGGCGCTATAAAGCATTTTAGAATTGAGGAGAACAGCGGTGTCAGGTGATAATCAACTTCTTCGACTTCATCCCTACAAAAAACTCCTTTCACATACAAGTAGTCATGCATGTTTGTTTATTTTGTTTGTTTATTATTGGCGATATAGTGCAACACAAAAAGACATTATGACATATAATGGAGAAATATATAAAAGACTATATATAACTCTATATAAAAGAGTTAGAATGATGTATGTAAAGATATGATAAGGGTTAAATGATACGAGTAAATAGGTAACGTGTGTTTAGACATTGAGGTACGGAGTAAGGACCGTTGCTTTATGTGGCAGAGTGAAAGAAAAGGATAAAGTGTTAATGTTATACTGATACTACATATGTGGTTTAATGACAATATTGTTATAATAGTATAGTGCTATAATAACATTGTAATTACAATACAATATAAAATGGCAGTAGCCATTATAATGATCAAACTACAGCAGTGAGGAGTGAGGCCAGGCTGGGCCACTGGAGAGAGGAGAGGAACAGGCCCCCCCACCCTGGCATCCCAGCAGCACAACCGGAAACCCCAGCAGGAGACAGGTGGGGCGGGTCAGCGAAGGACACCACGCACCTGTGATGTATTCTTAATATGATAATATTGATTACAGCTGCTTTAAAGCTCCTAATTTAGCCACAGTTTCACACGAGTATGTTTATATTTCTTTAGCAGTTATGTGTTTCTAAAAAACGTAAGCTGTTGTGACGGGGAAAGTGTTTCATACATGGCCCCTTTAGCAGAAGGCGGCTCATCGACTCAATGACATTTTGACAGGGCATGACAGATGCATTGAACCGGGAGAAGACCCTCTTCCTGTTGGCTCCTCACGTGCTGTAGTACTGCAATGCGCCATACTGCCCTGCAGTTGACCCTGTGCTCTCACTTTGTGTTTCACACACTGTGGAGACTGAGCACAGATTCCAGTGTCTGTCTTTTGTCAACTGGTGAATCAATAACATTGCACCATTAACCAGACTCCACAGTGATAGTCTGTAAAAAGCTTCCACTCAGTCACATATTTCATCTGATCTAAAGTATGATCAACTGAAGATGCTTTCACACTGACTATATTTTAATAATGAACACATGCCTCCATGAGTCAACCTCCTTCATCCCACAGCCAGGACTGTGTGTGTGAGCCTGAGTGTGAGTGTGATGGTGGACGGTGTCTGTAAGTGCAAATGCATGAATATGTGCATGTTCAAGAGCGCACGCGACCTCATGTCATGCCTGTGTCCCTGCAGCCATGTGTCACAGCAGATGTTGCCCGAAGCCTCAGCGGTGTCTTCGGTGATGTGCCGTCCACTGACCTTCAGTCACATTTGAAGATGTGGCGCGCCCGCTTGTCAAGGACGGCACACTTCTCTGGCTGATTATGATGCTTTGCCTTTCATTAATATGCCTCACCTCCAGATATGCTATATGGCATTTGCATGACATTAGCATATATCTTTAGGCCAGCCATTTGATGCTGCAGTGTGAGGAGCTTGTGAGAATGACACCTGTTAGACAGAGAGGCAGATTTCACTCTGGTAAGTTCAAAACAACAAACGTTAACTTCATGATGGCACTAAGGAACTGAGGAAAAGTCGAGGGAACATCAAGTCATTATTATTCATCCCCTGTACAAAACTTTATCCATCCAAAGGTTGTTGAGATATTTCAGTCAAGCCCAAAGTGACCAAAGGACTGACACTTCCACACAAAGAACCAATGCAGTCAAAACATATGAAAAAGCAAATACAACCTTACAGGTGAATCTGTCAGAAAATGTATAACTCAAAACTACTAGTTTGTCTTTTTTCTGTAGCTTGCAGTTTTGCAGTGTTTTGT
The DNA here is from genome assembly GCA_028641955.1 of Protonibea diacanthus. Lineage (NCBI taxonomy): Eukaryota > Metazoa > Chordata > Actinopteri > Sciaenidae > Protonibea > Protonibea diacanthus. The sequence goes on along the minus strand of CM053976.1, from coordinate 13,261,995 downwards.
TTGTTTTTGTTTTGTTTTTTTCAAACAAAGCTGCTGATCTTAACCAAATTTCAATCAAATGAGGCCTGGGTGACAAAAAAGCGCCAGATCCAGAAAACTCTGATGCTCTCTCAAAGATATCCAAAATCTTTGTGTCATTGATTTAAATGTTCTCTCAGTACTGTCAAATAGTAGGATATCTGAAATAATGACTCATTGTATAAACAAAGAAAGAGCACTGAGGGCTCAGCAAACTTCTTCTGTTTAAGAAGTTTTACATCAAAAAAACAAAAATCACCTCCGTCTCAGATTGCTTATCCTCAAACCGCACAACATTACCAATCACATATAAGAACAAGGACTGAATATATCCTCTCAAAACTGACATTTTCTGTCCCTTAATGTTGCATTTTCAGGGTCTGAGTCATCGTTTAGCCACTTTGTATTTGTTGGGGCAACAACAGTAATATGATGTGATATCTGTGGTTGTGTTTGTTCCTGGCTTTAAAGCTCAGGCTTTTGGTCACTTCTGATGCTGCTTGGCCTGAGGATGCTGCAGCCAGGTGGTGACCCTGCATGCAGTACCTGGCATACAGCAGAGTGCGTAGAGCTGCAGCCAAATCCCAGAGTCTGAGGGCTGCCCACACTGGCCAATCTGCCACCAGAGAGAATGAGCAGTGGATACTGTCACTGACACAAATACTCTAGCAGCATTTTAAAAAGCTGTTTTTTAATGTATAATAACGAGTATAGAACAATAACAATACATCCTGCCAATACAGCACCATACACTGAATCCCAACTCTTTCTTTCATTCAGTAATTTAGCTGACTTTCATATATCAATACAGATATAATAATAATAATAATAATACATTTTATTTACAAGTGATTTTCTGAATACTTAAAGACACTTTACATTAAAAACATCAAAGCAGCAAAACAACATAAAACTGTGCACTAAAAACATGTTCGACTAAGCTAAACATTAAAAGTAATATGATGTGTACGACATTTTTTGTTTTTAACACACTGCAAATTGCTATTTCATTGACAAATGTTAGTTGAGTGTCTAGGCTGTTTCTCTAATCCAACAAGTCTTTGCATTATTGCAATGTCCACTGAAGACTGACAGCATCCCTAACGTGACGTGACTTCAGACAACCACTGTAGTTGAAGGAACGCACTCATACCGGGAAACATCAACAAAAAGCACAGCTCGCTTCAACTATTCAGGTACTTCACAGAGAGTTCACAGATCAGACAAAAAAAAAAAAACCCTCATCTGACTAAACATTTAGGAATCAATGTTTATTTTAAATAATTAATAAAAGAAAACAATATTCCTGATACATACAAAAATATATAAAATATGAAATAGATATACAGAATTCGTCACAACACTTGAAGCATTTAGACGATAATATGACTAAAACAACATTAGTCAAGGATTCCAGCAGCAGAAAAAAGCTCTGATAAACCCACTGTACATTATCTGACCAGCACCACCAAGTTAGCAACTAGTGGGTGAAGAAAGTGTGGCATTTAATGGCTAAAACAACATTTTTGTTCAGAGGTTGGTGAAGACAAAAAGAGGACATAAACACAACCTCAAATGAATGATAATTTTCCTGTATTTGCTGACTGTACATCCAACAACCCGTAACATCTTTATCTGGCAATAACATGATAGTAATCTGAGATTCTAAGTGAGACGTGGAGTTTCTTTGACCCCAAGTCGTCAGGAAAGTGCAGCTTTTAATGAAAACACCAGCACCAACATGGAGTTCTTTGTGCCTGTATCCACACTCAGTTGTGATGTTATGGGGTCTTGGGGTACCCATGTAGATCATTGCAGGAAGGTGAGAAGTTAAACCACTGGAGATGAGCAAAAACAAGATTTTCAAGGGGTGTTAAGTTACTCTTTAATGTTCTGTTTAATTATCTCAGCCTTCCATTAACCTCCCCTTTCATCCTAGCTTTGTTGATGAATAACTCTGGTTTATTAACAGCAGCATTTGATACACAGCAACCCAGAAACCTAGAAAGAATGCTTCAAATCCTGTTGCACAATATGTCTAAAAATCACCACCAGCTGTGGGCATCCACCCTCTGAAATCTGCTTTCCGATTGGCCACAGTTTCATAGGTTTGAATCCCCTCCATGACCTTTGTCAAATGTCATCAACGCTCTGTCTTTCTGCGTCACTTTCTATTTTATAACGTCTATAATAGGAAGCCATAAAAATAATCTTTACTATCAGTGCCAGTCAGAGAGGAGAATCACCACCTCATTACCACCCCTGTCTGAGGGGCTGATTATGGGATGGAAGGAGCTCGGCAACAGAGCTGAGCCTGGGGCGTCCTGGTGGCTCAGTCTGCTAATGGCTACATGGGGTTGAATTGCAGCTCATTCCACACTGTTGCATCTCTCTCCCTTCACTTCTCTGCCACTTTTCACTGTACCTGTCACTGAAAAAAAGAAACGGGAAATGAAATACTTATGAAGGTGGATTGTCCTCTCTCTCCTTTTCAATAAAAAAGACCAAAAAGCTTGTTGAATCTAGCAACGAGAGCAGTTGAAACTCACTCAATTATGCCCTGTTACTTCCCTGGATCCTTTTAATGATCCCACACAGACAAAGCACTGTGATCCAACTGTGAAACACCCTGTGATGAAATAGACCATTGTGTGTGTCCTAGCCCCAATATGCTAATCCAGGATTAATTATGGGCCAACCCTAATGAGTATCTCTCTCGCCCTCTTAGATATGTAAATGTACCAGCAGTGGACAGTGTTGAGAGGCTTTTGTTAACTCTGTGCTCTCTGTGTTCTATAAAAGAGGCAGGACAGGACAGAAAGAGACCAGGACAAAGGGTTAGTGACCACATATTATTTCAAAGTATACCACTGCTGGAACAAAACAAGGTCCACACTCATTGGGTCAAGGGAATACAGTTGTAGTGATGCTTGTAAATCAGTGTAAATGTACAGTAAGTGTAACTTCAAAAAATTTCACCTGGGAGGAAAATGTCAACAGACTGTACAAGTTACATAACCTGACCCAGACCCATTGATGTGGATTTTGCTGGACTGTTCTCTATCATTGGCTACCTGTCTCCCTGACAGCATGACTGGTGAATAGCTTTTCAGCCTATTAATTCACAGATAGTATGAATATAAGCAATGCACAGTTAGTCATTGTCTGGAGCTGATGTAGAGATGATAAGTTAAGTAAAGGTGCAACAACAATCCAAAGATAATCCATTACAAGTAAATGTTCTACATTCAGAGTTCACTGAATGGACTTAAAGTATCCAAAGAATTATTTAAAAAATCTCATTCTATGGGCAGTGTCACTCCAAAGGGTCACAAGATCAATCTGGGTCATGAGATGATTAATGGGAGAGGCAAATAGACTGTACTTATGTAGCATGTCACATTCACACACTGATTGCAGAGGCTGCATGCCAGGTAAAAACTGCTCATCAGAAAGCAGCAAATCATATTCCCACTCACCATTGAGGTTCAGTATCTTAACCAAGGACACTTTGACATGCAGACGGGAGGAGCTGGAATAAAACAAGCGATCTTATGATTAGTAGACAACCCGCTCTACCTCCTCTTTGAGCCTGAAACAGTTGTTTAAATGAAAGCATGTGAGAGGTTTAGAGAAGAAATCTTTTTGACTGATCTAACAACCCAAAAACATCTGAAAGGTAACAAGTGAGAAATTGTTTTTGTAAGGGCTCACAAGTCAGTAAACACTACCACTTTAATCTGTCCTAATGCACTGTATTGTATTTTTGTATTTTTTAAAGTTAAAAATAAAATTGGAATAAAAAGTAAGTAGGCAGGTGCCCGCACCTTTAGTTTCACACCTGGAATTGCTCAATATCAGTCTTCAGTCTATTGTACGCTGTTTATGATCTCACTACTACAAGTTGTCTGTCACGTGTGGACTGTGTGTGTGATCTATTTTAACTGTGCATAGTTGACACCATATTAGGAACTCCTGTAATGCAATCTAAAGCAACAACACTTACATATTGATGCCTCTCTGACACAACAACAAATATTAAACATGCTGTATCCTCACAAAACTACAGGATTTATTGAATCAGGTACAGAATGAATATAAAATACATCTAACTAAATATATGTCTGTTTGGATTATATGTTGAATTATGTGTCTGAGGGAATTAGATAAAGTTCATTCTTGGAGACTTTCTTGATCCAAGTGTTACATAAGTACAAGAAACAGTCTGGAGAGGTGAAACGCGGATAAAAGACTATCTGAAATGAATAAATACTGAATAAAAATTCACATATTGGGAATATGGTTGAAATGCTGAGAAAGAAAACTCCTCTCAGAGGAGAGTGGTGGTGTTTGTGATGTGAGGGGAGGTCTTCAGGGCCTGAAAAGCCTTATCTTCACGAGGATTCTCCACATTGAATAAGCTCTTTCCTCTCCTCCTCCTCCTCCTCCTCCTCCTCCTCCTCTGTGCTGCTCCTCGGAGTTTCTGTCCAAGGTGCTGAAATCTGCTGCTCCGGGGACAGGTCACGTGACTGCGCTCCCTCCCTCTGTGAGAGCAGGATGCTGTGCGAGTGTGTGCGAGCGCGGGCTTGTGTGCGCGTGTGTAAGCTCTGCACGGGGACACCTCAGTCCTCATGATGAGCGGCTCGGGCTCATGAGGAAGGCTTTTCTAAGACGGCGTCTGGGTTTGCTGTAGTATTCTCGCAGTGTGGGATTTGTGCAGTTGATTGCGTAACTTTAACTCTTTCCTCGCATCCATTTCTTCTTCTTCTTTTTCTTTTTTCTTCTTCTTCTTCTTCTTCTTCTTCTTTTTTTTTTTTTTTTCTTCTTCTTCTTCTACTCTGTGTTTTCCCCCCTCTTTTCTTACGCCGTTGCAGACATTAGTGTGGCAACTGTGGATGGGCACACAGGAGTGGGCTGCTGCCCACCAAGTCTGACTGTGTTTCGGAGGTGCTGAGAAGAAGAACATGTAAGAATCCGCAGGCATTCCCGCAGATTCCTCTCGGATTCACAGCCAAAATGCAGAAAGGAATGAGACTCAATGATGGCCACATCACCTATCTGGCTCTTTTGGCGAAGAAGGACGGGACGAGGCGAGGTTGCCTGAGTAAGAAAAGCTCAGACAACACAAAATGGCATTCAAAGTGGTTCGCTCTGTTGCAGAATATGCTGTTTTATTTCGAAAACGACTCCAGCTCACGCCCCTCCGGGCTGTACCTGTTGGAGGGATGTGTTTGTGACAGGGCACCGTCACCGAAACCATCTATGTCAGCGAAGGAATGCTTAGAGAAGCAGGTAAGATATCGATCACACGGGGAGCTCCCATAAGTCTGACTGACTGACACTGTCAAGGTAATCCGTCTCAGAGAACGGACGCACTCATTAATGTTTCTCCTGATGGGAGAAACTTGCTTTTATCTGTGTGCTTCTCTTAAAGCAACATTCACCACAGAAGCTCTTTGCAGCAGAAATGCGTATAAACGCTTTGCTGTTTATTTTGTATCCCTATTTATCACGCAAACAATGTCCCGGAGATGTTCACTTGACGTCCACTGTTACGTAATGGCGTCATTCTAACTGATTGATTGTTTGTCTCGATTCAGCTCTAAAATAGCCTCGAAGCTTGCCTCAGAGGCAACTCATCAAATGCACGAAATGCAAAAATACACACTGGCTTAAAGTCGTCAGGATAAATGCAGTTCTCTGTGTAAACTTGTGTAAACTGTGCAAACACGGGGGACTAGTTTATCTCCTTCCACTTCTTTCCTTCCCACCATCATAATATTTGTTGCAGCACATTTATTTTCTGGTACCTCTCAAAGCTTCAGAGATTGCGGCTCGTATGTAGGGAGTAAACTTAAACAGCATCCAAACTTTGCAGGTTGCCATCTTGCGGAGGAGAGCTGCCCCCTTCCCTGTCGTTTTGACGTATTGATTTAATTTCTTGTCTTGATATTAATAGCATCCTACCTTGGCAACTGCGTCTCCCCGATTCATAGCGGCTTGGTTCATTTGATAGCTCTCTCATTATCATGGGGTTGTTAACGACAGACATGAATGAAAACCAAATATGTCCAGGCATGCTTTTGTCTTTCAGCACATCCCCCCATCATTCGTTTTAATTCCCCAGGCATTTAGTGCCATGGATTAACATGTGTGAGGTCTAAACAGTTTTCACTTTTTTTGTTGTTGTTTTTTCTCCATGCCAGTGTTACACAGTCAGAAATAATCTCAGCGAAAGCATACTTGCCTCAAAGCGAGACAGTTTGGAGGGGTTAGGGAAGGCTTCTGCTGGAATAAACCTTGTGGCATAAAAAAAGCGCTTAAGAGCCAGAGAAGTGGTCAAGCTGCTGTGAGCTATGACTGCAGTCACCTTCTGAAATCTGCTCTGCCAGCTGCAGTCTCTTCTGCTTTTCCCTGCAGCAGAGCTCATGAAGTCAAAAGTCAGAGTGATGGGTTATTCTTGTTATCGCAGTCGTTGTTTAAGAGGCAAACAGGTGGTCAGTTTTTCTGCCACTAATTCCATTAAGTTCAATTTGGCAGTTGCACCACTGGATAAGAGCTATTTTACTGAAGTATCCTTCATCTTTTTAACCTTCTGCATGAAGATTTTCACGATAGATCTCGGAAAACTTGCACACACAGGCCTTGCAAACATGTTACACTTTTACAATATACCAACAAAACTGATGCAACAAATGAAAGGCAACATTTAATTTGGCAAAGTAGAGTGTTCACCAGGATGAACAGGACTAACTCCATTCAAAGATTAAGGTACAGCTTAAAGAAAAACTACCTTGCCCTGCAGTTCTGCAGTCTGTACAAATTAAACTTTTTTTTACCATCCTCTACATGATGAAAAGGTATCTTCCTGCAGGTTGTCTGGTTATAAGTTAGTTTACGATCATAAATTCATTACGAGTGGCTGGGTCCTGCAGTTACTGTACGTGGCTGTTTCCATCAGCTGTACCTGGTATCGCTGTCCATGGTGCTGAACGCTGCTGTCGCGTCATGTTCTTCAAACACTTGCCCTCTGCTCGCTGTTGGCAGAGCTGTCAGGATTAGTATCAGTATCACACATAGGATGCTGTACAGATGTGCCAGCAGAATTTAGACATTTCAGAATCAGTAAATACCTGTTTATTTTATGTTTTTACTTTATTTTCCTTGATTTTCCTTTATAGGAATTCCTCAGCAGGAAAAAAACGTTTTCCTGCCAAGCGATATCTTGCAGTAATGTAAACTTTGTCTCCGCTGAAAGTAGCAAAAGAGACTTTTCTTCTTTTTTTTTTTTCACCAAGTAGTTTTAGTTGCCTAAAATTAACCAGATCAGATATAGCTCATATTAGTTGTTTGCGTTGGCATTACAGATAGCTCTCATGACTCAAACTTAGCTCACTGTAAAGCCTAATTCCTTAAAAACCATGTCAGTACAAAAGGCAGGCTCTGTTCTGGGGATGAAATATGGACTGAGTGACATCTACAATGACAGCTGTTCATGCAGGCTGCTCTGGTAAATTTATTTCAACAATGAATTAAATTAATTTGAATGCCTTCAATTAGCACAACATAGTCTTCTGTTCTGCACGTGTCCCTTTACATAATATATGTCACGAACAAATTCTCTCAGTTTTGTGTTATTTGTGTAGGGGTGTGAAATTTTGTTGCATTAAATGTGCACACACATATATATATAATTTGGATGTGTATAACATGCTTTTCATGTGTGAGACCTGGTAACTTGTGCAATCATGCCAGCGTTGTACATGTCTACATGTGTTCACATCCGTACATCTTGTGGGATTCCTGTGCATTGTTTGAAGTCTATATTTGCCTCACTGTGTCTTCCTGTATACGCCGATGTTGATCTATAAAAGGTGAAATGAGCACAGAAAGACTAATCAATGCTTCAGGTGTCTGAGGGCATACAGATTTTCTTTTCACTTTCCCCACTGTGGAAAAACAAAAAAAAAACGACACTCGAGTCAATAAGCAGACTGCAGAGGTCATCTGAGGCAACGCTACTGTAGATTTCTGACATGAAACCTGTTATATATACAGATTACAACAGATTCCAGCTTTCTGTCGAGCATGTTAGCGGCGGTTCGTGCATGTACTGTATGTCTGTGTATGAGTGTGTGTGTGTCAGAGCTGCAGGAGGAATGGCCGGGGCGAGTGCTGGATCTTATCTGTGTGTGACAGGGAGAGGGACAATGCAGCGAATAGATGCCAAGCCAACTGCCACCTTGCAGGGCTACAGCGCTTTTTATAGCCCTCACTCCTCAAAAAGGCAAAAGATCTTTCTCTCCCTCCCTCTCCGTCTGTCCCTCCGTTCTCATTGTATTCTGTGGAGTGTTCTACTTTTTAAATGTTCTTATTCCCCATTTAGAAGGCGAGCTACGTTTAAGCCCACAGTTACTATGGCAACCCCTATTTGCATCTGAAAAAGTGCATTTGAAGGGGCCAACGAAATGCGCAACAACATGCCTCGGCATTGTACTTCACTTAGCAAGTACAGCAAATATGGGCATATGAGGAATGTGAGATGGGTCGTCTTAGAGGGTGGTGGTGGTGGAGGAGGGGGTGGAGTGGAAATACTTTTTACTGCAAAACAAAAACAAAAAAAACAACAACATTATTTTAGGAGCTCAATTTCTTATAAATGTGCAGTTCATGAATGTATTAACATGATGGTTACATAGTAAACAGTTTGTATATGAATGGCTTGTATTGGCTAAATATATATATATATATCCATGCATCAGCAGTGATCTATTACTGTATATGTTTGGCCCCTTTGGAGTATCAATATAAGAAATATATTTCCGATTGTTTTGAAGTGTGCAGAGTGTGTGTTAATACATTTTTTTTTTAAAATGAGTTCTGTTTGAGTTAAACTAGTCACACTTTCCTGCAGGTGGTTCAAATTATGCAGTGACCAAACACTACCGTTATGTATTTAACCTCTGTGTTTTGTTGTTATTGGCTTGTCTTCCCCATTGTCTGCACGTGCAATAACACAAATATATATTTCTAATATTTTTAAAATCATGTTTAATTCAATAATCTTTTCTTTAGTAGATTAGTAGACAAACTTAGTGACATGGTTTCCCTTTGCTTCAAACTGGATTTGCACATTTAATGACAAAATACCTAAATTACGATGAATCATTATCACCCCAAATAAGGAGAGAGATGTCATGTTTTATATGTTATTTGGGTTATTCATGTACAGTGCATTACTCTCGTCAGGCATTGCTTATTTATTAGAATTAGACCTACACCTCTAATGAACACACCAATAACAGAAATCCAAATTTCTGAGGTCGTTAGGAGGGCAGTTTGAAAGAAGTACTGTTAGCACTAATCATACATGTAGAGTGCTAAAAAATACATTGCATGTAACTGTCTAAACAGAGTCTAAACAGAAGTAAGGCGTCATCTTCCGCAGCAGACTGAAACATGTCATTGGTTTATTATAAGTGATTCTCCTAAAATGTGAAAAAGTCAAATATCAAGGTGATAAAAAAAAAGGTTAAGTAGGTTTTTTGAGTTGTTAAAGAGGACATGGGGTCTCCATGACTCCAAACAGAACACTGAGGTAGGTATATAAAGAATATATAGTACACAATAGGAAAAAAGTAAAAATAAACACTCTTTTACAGGGTTGTTAAAGTAAATTGAAAATTTATTTCTATTTGAAAAAGGGTCAAAAAGGTTTTTGGACATAAAATTGCTCTGAAGTTCAGTGATTGGAAGCCATCTTTATCATCGTTGTTACATAAGTCGCTGTGTTTAATCTTTGCTCTTTTCTCTTCAATATAACTGAAATTCAACAGTTTTCGTTCAGAGACTTTAAACAAGGATTTACTACGGGCTACGTTGTCTCACTTACCGAGAGATGATGTCTCTGTGGCAAAAAATATAGTGACATGGAGCTAAATATAGCAGCCTAAAAGGCTTGACACACCAGCTCACAGGAAGCGGGAGATGGGAAGCACATTATTGACAAAGGACCATTCTGCTGCTCATCAGGAAATATGGAACATTACTCCCCTTCACAAATGATTTGCTCTTGGCATTTGGGAGGGATAAAAATCCAATATATTGGATTTGTGGTGGTCTATTTACAATGCATCAGTGTTATATAATTTGATGTGTTTCTACCACAAACAGACTGTCTGTACTATTATTGCAATGACCACCACTTTGTTGATTTGGGGATTTTTATCTGATAAGCCTATTAGAAAACAATTCCACATGCATTTGCCATAATTGCCATAACTGAGCCTCTAAGGCTGTAGTGTCACTGGAGATAATTGGTGAGGGAGTAAAGAGGGGTGAGGACCCAGAGGTGTTTTGTGTCACTAAAACACAGCCAAATCACCAAAGCAAAACAAAACTAAACAAAACATGGCGTCAGTCGAGAGGCTTCCACCAGTTCAGAGGTGAGTTGCCAGGTTACAGACTGAATGCACAGAGGCTTTAAAATGAATCTCTCAAGACTCTTCCCTCCCTCCCTCCCTCCCTCCCTCATACTCACACACGGACATGCATGTGTGCATACGTACAACTTCAGTACCCACAAAATGTAGCTTTAAGGAAATAGCCGGTTAATGATGACAAATCGCGCAAGGTTTTCCTGCAGGAAGGACACATTGAATATATTCTGTGTATACATGTCAAACAAATATTTGACTCTTTCTCTGATGTCGTTTTCCAGTATTACTTCACTGTCACGTTCAATCATGACAACCAGAAGGCTTTGGAGCTGCGCACAGAGGACGTCAAGGACTGTGATGAGTGGGTGGCTGCCATCACACAGGCCAGGTACCTCTCACACATGACCTCTCACCTACATATATTCATTCAGCTGAGGATGTTCTGAGGAGGAGAAGACTATGTTCAGAATATTTGTGTGTAGTACTCTGTGATGTAGCATCAATCATTTTAAACAATCAGAATTTTTGGAGCAGACTGAAAAAAAACATGGATTAATTAATTTAGATTCATGATGGTGCCCAGTAGTTTTGCATTAATTCAAAGGAATGGCATACAAAGGTAAAGACCATACTTGGATACAGCCAGTCAAAAGGTTGCATTGGCCGCAGCATGCCACATAATACAAGAGCCACAGACACTGAAGAACAGGCATTAACAGACATCAGCTTTCCCGCTAAAGTCTCCTTCTTACCCAACTTTCAAACATGAGCACACGTCTCTTCCTGCACCTTAGCATGTTGAACGGGCATCCGCACAAAAACTCAGTGAGGAAAAGTGCACCGCTAGTGTCAGTTTGCAGGATAGATAGCTAATTAGCTTCTCAGCTGCAGAACCGTAAACATCACATAAATGTATCTGCAAATGTCACTTGGGTTCAAATAGATGCTGGTGTGGTCCTTCAGTACTCTCTACTAACAACAAGCTGTCATGACATGTCCCATGACATGCAGACTAGATCGTTTTGAAAATAATAATAAAAAAAAGGCTATTTCTACGTTGAAAAAACATCAGTATGCTAACATAGTCACAACAACAATGTTAACATGCTGACGTTTAGGTGCATTGTTAACCGTGGTAACAATCTTAGTTTAAAATGTTAGCATGCTAAGTACAATTTGACCTTAATTAAAAAGACGGTATTATTTATTTTATTTATTTTTATGTATTTATATATTTAAATTGGTGGTTTGATGGACCCTGCTTCACATTTCTGTTAGCTTCAAAAGTCTGATTAAGTCTGAGATAATGTGCAGAATACAGCCCACAAAACTGCTGACTAGGATGCTTAAGACCCATGAGAGAATCACATTATTAATTTCATAATCTGGTATCTCTGTCGTCTCTGATATAGTCTTCCAGGATTGAGATTTGTACTCAACTCTTACTCACCATTTTTCTCTTTTTCTCTCAGTTATCACTATAATTTCCACTTCCTCTCACTACTTGAATATCATTAGATGCACAATGAGGAGGTCAGTGTATTTGGGGTCAAGGTTGAATTTAATTGAACTTTTGCCACACAACCTGATGTAGAATCAACGCAGTGTGCATCGTTCCGGCTTGCGCGGCTTCCTGAGAGAGTGCAGCTGCTCTCTCCTTTTGAAATAATGGCCTTGCTCTGTTTAATGTCGAACTTGCCCTTTTGGTGTGAAAGCCCTGTGAGACAGAGTACTGGCTCTTTTAAGATTTCCTCGACTGGATTATTGCATGGATGCCTGTTGTTATTACACTATAGAAAACCTCCATATAAAATAAAATGTATTAGGTTTGATGCATGAAGTCCTGTGATGTATAATGAGTGAAATGCCCCTTTAAATATTCAGAGACACAAGAGGGTCACGAAAGCCAAGCAATACAATCACTCTAAATGTCAGCAGTGTGCATTTGTATGGCGAAAGGTCAATTGATTGGACTCATTGAAGATTACATTGATTAGTGCTCAGTCAAGGCAGCAGCACTTACTGTACCCGAGTAAGTTGGCCTGTACGCATGTAATACACAGCAGGGCAATGAAAAAATGTATTTACATACCATTACATTTTTTTTAAAGGTTTCTGATGTGTGGGTGCCATAAATAATACATTGATTTATCAGGTGTGTGTGCATACATGTCTGTGTCTATGTGAGCTCATGCTGCTAGTTCCCTGACATGTTGTGTCTCTTTTCTCGTCTCTCTGTGTGTTTCACAGAGGATGGGGACACAGGTGTCGGTGCCGGTTACAAACAGGCTTGGTAGTGAAAACATACAAACGTGCTGACATTTGGTGCTTTAGCTAGACCACAGAATATTTGGTTAAAACAGATAAGTAATGTTATTTTGTCTTTATTGGTCTCTTTGGTTTGGCCTTATTGGTTTGCCTGAAGTAATGTAAAGTAGACCTGGTGTGTTATGTGGAGTGAGCACTGCGCCAGACATCATTTAAAAATAGCCTTTTAAATGCTACATTGCTTGTCAGCAACCAGTCGTATGGTAACTTAGGAGGCAATTTGGCCTTGTATGTTCTGATTAATTTGGCATGCAGTTAACACACTAGTCATAATATAAAAACTGAACTCCTGGCATTTTTATCCGGGTATTCTTCATCACTGTTTTGGCAGAAGGTAATAAAAGAAGTGACAGGCTAACCACATTTAAAGTGAAGTCTTTTCTTTGTAAATAAGTGTATGCTGTTGATTTAATTTATGCCAATTTGAAAAGTTATATATGTGGATTTCGAAAAAACTAACTGATAAATATTCTTAGGCTAGCATACATTGGTAATTAAGCAAAGAAACTTTAAAGTGTAACCTACAGTTTGAGAAAAGAATATGGTCAGACTTTTTCACTTAAATACTTAAAACAGCCTGCCCTAAACCAAAGAGGACAAATATGGCTTTGAAATAACAAATATACATGAGTTTGTTCATAAAGAAAAAGTGGGTCACTGAGAAATAAAATAAAATATGGGAAAACGTGTGACCATTTAACTGTTCAAATGTCCAAATGTTCTGTAATATTCTGATTGACATACATAAATCTAACCATAATTATATACCTACAACATCAACTCAGCTTTACAATATTAACACTACAATTTGTCAAAAAAATGCAAACTGTATATTGGTATCTGCTTTAGGGACAAGTGGTGGAGTGACAGCTAGGCTAAAAACAAAGATAGCTAGATTTTATTTTGTGTACTGTGTTGCAACTTAAATGTTCTGAATAAATAACAAAATGTTGTAATTAAATAACAATGTTACTGTTACTGTTTCCCTATTGGGTTTATTTCGTTAGGCGACTAGGGCGCTTGGTTGCAATGCAACAGCCTTTCCCAAAACTGGGACAATACTGTATGAAAAGACTTATACGCTTATAGAACACTTTATTAAAAACTTTGCAAATCCACTAGTTGAATCTGTTGCATTGTGGTGGCACTGCAGTAGGTGCTTCACCTCTGTTGTTTGTTTGAGCTCTGTATTCAAGTTTACTATTTATGTATTTCAGCACATTCCTAGTCTGTTATGTTGAATCAGATTAAACCAAATCCCTTTGTTGAACTGTGTAATGTACAGAATTGTTGCTCATGCAGAAGCAACCTCTACATATGGTTTGCTAAGCCTGCAAGTATTTGAAGAATTGAAAGTGCCTGTGCTCTGTGTGTGGACGTAGCGTCTGTGGTTCAAGCACATGCTGATCAGAGGTCTGCTTTTGCTTTGATAAATCTATGGAGAGCCCATGAAACATGCGTTAATGAGGTCCTTACAATGTGTGTGTGCGTGTGTGCGTGTCTGTATAGTTACAGAAACCTGGCTACAGAGCATGAGACCCTCATGCAGAAGTATCTCCATCTACTCCAAATAGTGGAGACGGAGAAAACGGTTGCCAAGCAACTTCGACAACAGATAGAGGATGGGGAAATCGAGATAGAGCGACTAAAATCAGAGGTAACTTGCCTTGTAATTTCATGTCAGTAATACCTGTGTATGTGCGAGTGTTTTGCGTTACTGTATGGCACGCAGTGGAGAGGGAGACAAAAGATGGAAGTGAAAGCAGTCGAGTATGAAGACAGAAAGAGAGGCTAGGACAAAGGTCATGACCCAGATTACAAATGTGAGTTCATGGCGAGCATGTTAGCTTGCAGCGCCCCAGGGATATCATCTGCAATACTGTTGAGTATTTTTTATCCTAATTATTCAGTCTACACTAGATCAAATGCATCTCTCTTTAATGTGCTAATGGCTAGCTCCAATTCACTTGAATGTTTTCAATATGCATGAATCAGCATCTATTGTACGTGCAACTGCAACCTGCACCAGAAAATGGTAATCAACTGTTTCACTTTTCATAGCTAAAACGCATCGTAGTAATGGACTTTGAGTTGTTTTGTTTCATTTCTATCCTTTATGGGGTAGCTTTTATTAAAAGCTGCTCTGTTCTTATTCATACACTGTGTCATTCTAATGGGAGTAAATGAAACAGGTTTGAATAACATGAAATAGAAAAGTTTTTTAAGCAGCTGGTACAGTTTGTTCACTAAAATATATTCTCTGAAATCAGCTAATGGACCATAACCAAACAGTAATCAAATAATGAAAGGTAATGAAGGTACTCATCTTAGCCTATTCAGCTAATCCGATGTTTGATATGTGTTGTATTTCAGATTGCTGGACTGCTCAAAGACAATGAGAAGATCCAGTCAAATCCAGAGGTACCCCCCAGTGAAGATGACACAGAGATCAAGAAGATCAAAAAGGTGAGATCTGACTGCTTTGGCGCAGTTTCAACGGAGAAAGTGTCCAGTTGTTTTATCAGGTAAAACGTCATTGAAAAAAAAAGATAAGAAAAAAAAATGCAGTAAGATCGATATGTTCCAGTAGGGATACGTATGGTTTCTGCCGACCTGTTGACACTCAAGGGCATCATCCCAGCGGCCTTTTGTGTTGTTGTTTCTCCTTCTCGCCCTCACAATTGATGAAACTGGCATACAGATCCAAAGATTTTGTATATTTGTCAGACATCATACAACATATGATGTACATACAATTTAAATCCAACCTGGCAACAGCCTGAAAAAAAAAAAAAAACTCCTGTACTTTGAAACCTAAATGTTGGCAGATATGTTTCTGAAACAGATTTTTATATATTATATCATCTCTGGGCACCTGCAGGTTTTATTTTTAACTTTCATTTATTCAGGGAAGTTCGCATTTGCAGCAAGAGGTGCCTCATCCACTATAACCACGGACTGTTTCAGCTGTACCGAGGCAGGTTCCTTCTTAATAAAGCTGGAGACTTTGGAATGTTTTGGAACTCCAGTTACTTTAAAGCTCCAAATTATGAAGCGAATTATTATCTGATTCAGCTCTAGTTATTCTAGTGTCTTTCAGCACAGTGTTTTGGTCCACAACTTTGCTGTTTTGGTTCACTCAACACTCTCATCAGCAGTTGATTACAGCCAATAGCAGGTTGTTCTTTTCATGCAACCATTAACATTAGCAACTAGCTACGGGTACATTTAGCAACTAAACAGGGAGAGGGCTGGTGAAGACCAAAACAGAGCTTATAGGATTATGAATGAAAATGTATATCCGTCAAGTCAGGAGATTGCAGTCAAACTCCAAATAAATACTAATGTCTGCAGGATGTGTAACCAGACTTACAGTTTGCTCGCACATTCAGGCAACTTTAACTTTAAAAATGTGTCAGTGTTTTTATTATAGTGACCTAAAGTGATCAAAAAATCTATCAATGTAAGTTTTTTTGTACAAACAATAGGAACTCTTTAGCTGCTCACACTGTGATGGCCCAAACCAGAGCTAACTTTAGCTTGTCTTAGCAGTGACGGACATTAGCTTCAAGATACAAATCTGAGTCTGATTGAGCACTTTTGCACATTCCTCTTCACTTTGCAAAGTTGGAAATGTTTACATTTACTAACAGGAAGTATTACCTTAGAAATGCACGTACAAACAGTCCTAGAAAGCTTAACCTTTGTGTACTAAACTTTGTCATTACAGGTCCAGAGTTTCCTGCGAGGTTGGATTTGCCGCAGGAAGTGGAAAACCATCATCCAGGACTACATCCGGTCACCCCATGCCGAAAGCATGAGGAAGAGGAACCAGGTGGTGTTCAGCATGCTGGAGGCCGAGGCCGAATACGTTCAGCAACTTCACATCCTGGTCAACAACTTCCTGCGACCACTCCGCATGGCTGCCAGCTCCAAGAAGCCGCCCATCACGCATGACGATGTCAGCAGCATCTTCCTTAACAGGTGGCTGGTGGTGAGACTGGTTGTGATAGTGGTGTGACTCAGCACGGCGGGAGCTGCCAACACTTGTGAACAAGAGAGGGAGAAACAATAGTTTATGACCACCATTTTGCTTATTTGTTTTATCAGTGAGACCATCATGTTCCTCCATCAGATCTTCTACCAAGGCTTGAAGGCCAGGATAGCCAGCTGGCCAACACTGGTGCTGGGTAAGCGACACAGAGACAACCCCACAAGTCAATTTAAGCGTTTACAAAAGTTTTACAACTGACTCTAAAAAATAGCCTGTTCTTAGCTCATGCTCATCACTTGTTATCTTCCTTGGATAATCTATTTTACAATTGATACGCAGAAAATATACTTTATAAATGAAATAAACAAAACATTTTGTATTCATGAAGATGTCTGCTTCTCTTCACAGCTGACCTGTTTGACATCTTGCTGCCTATGCTGAACATCTACCAGGAGTTTGTCAGGAACCACCAGTACAGCCTGCAGATCCTGGCCCACTGCAAACAGAACCGAGACTTCGACAAGCTGCTGAAGCAGTACGAGGCCAAGCCTGACTGTGAGGAGAGGACGCTGGAGACCTTTCTTACTTATCCCATGTTTCAGGTAAGATTCAGTGTTACGATGTGGATGACTGCAGTTCAGACACAGCTTTTTAAATCTACCTTCCTTCCTTTCATTTTTTTTTTCAGTTTTTTTTTAGTTTATTCCAAAATGTGGATTTGACAGGAGGAGTCAAAGTCATAGGGAAAGCATTTTATTAATTTCCAAGATGATGTTTATGCTTTTCAGACAAACCCTGGATAGTCCTAATGACCAACTAATTACTAGTCCAATGCCATTAGAGTCGAGATACTTAACAGAGTTTTCTAAGCAACTTTAATTCTTTTGACCTTTTAAAGTTTGAACAAGTGCTTCAAACATCTGCTTCTCTCTCAGATCCCTCGTTACATCCTGACATTGCATGAGTTGCTGGCTCACACCCCCCATGAGCATGTGGAGCGAAACAGTTTGGACTACGCCAAGTCAAAACTGGAGGAACTTTCCAGGTAGATCAGTCAATCAAGCAATGGAAAATATGTTTTATGTTGTATTACAGTATTTGCTACATCTCGAAGAGACTCTGTGTTTTATTGGATCTAAAACTGTGTCGTATTTAAAGAAAAGTTTTGCTTGTTTTTAATCATTTTAGCCCTGTTCGCTGAATGGTGGAGTACCTGATTTCATGAGTATTTGTTGTTCTTTCAGAATCATGCATGATGAGGTCAGTGAGACGGAGAACATAAGGAAGAACCTAGCTATCGAGCGGATGATTGTGGAGGGTTGTGAAGTGCTGCTGGACACCAGTCAGACATTTGTTAGGCAAGGTAAGTTTGTTTCATGGTCAAAAAACACCAACATTGAAAATTAGAAATACAAAAGATGGTATGGTTTGTTTGCTAACGGTATAGTCTGCAAACAATAAAGGTTATTATTGTGGGACATAAACACCTCACTCTTTAAAGCCACATAGGAGGAACTTTAACATAGGGTTAATGGCTCAGCAGCCTTGTATTTATAATTTATGTCTTTCACATTTTAACTGTTTGTGGCTTTTATAGTGTTAATATTGTGTCTGACAGCTGAGTTAACAAAGGTCGCCACTGCTAAAAGCTGTTGACTCTTTCTGATTGTAGCCTCTCACAATCGTATTACTGAAAAAGTAATCACATTACTGATCAGCATTAGTAAGTACCTAAGTACTGTCCAACACTGCATGCAACATAACTTGCAAACTTCAACGAAAATATTTGATATGACCTCTAATCAATCTCCTCTTTTGGAAGTCATTGAAAACATCTGGAGTGATATGAACATCATTGTAGCAGGAGTGAACTTATAGTGTGACTTGCAAAGTCAAAACACAAATATCACACTGTGTACTTAGGGGATGGTGAGACAGGCAAGGGTCAAAACCAGGAAAGCAGTCCAACACAAAGAAAAACAAAGTCAAAGTCCAAACTCTGGGAAAAACAATTTAGGGAAAAAGCTGGAAGCTGACACGTGGACAAAGACAAACTGGCACTGAGCACACGGAGACTAAACAGACTGGTTAAGTGAGGAGAAGTAGAAACAGATGAACCTAATCAGGCAGACAATCAAAACTGGCTGGAGAAACAGACAAAGACAGAAAGTTACAAAACACACACAAAGGACTCTTTCAACATAAAACAAGAAATAATTCAACTAAAACACAAAACCATGATGACAAATGCACAAAGGTGTGCACTGTAATCAAGATGGAGACTATAATCATGACCATCTGCTACATCATGCTACACAAAATGTTCAAAACAATAAACCCTATTGTCACCTGTCATACTGATAAAGGGAGAATTGTATTATAGTCAAATATCATTCTTCAACATACATTAAACACCATCACCATCACCATCACCATATTAATGACGCACACATGCCTGTTATATGTGTGTTATATATTTTACTGTAACTGAAAACTACAAACAACAGAGGTTTGAATCTTTACACATGATAATACAAAGGTGTGGACTTGAGACAGCGTCGGGGCTCTCGAAGGTGAGAAACTAAGATCAAGGTCAAAGTCAGTTGAAATATGTGAAAACTTTTATGCAAACTGCATGTGTATTATAATGTGTGTATGTGTGTGTGTGACACTCCACAGGCTCTCTGATCCAAGTGCCGATGAGCGAGAAAGGGAAGATCACGAGAGGGCGATTGGGCTCTCTGTCTCTCAAGAAAGAAGGCGAGAGACAATGTTTCCTCTTCTCCAAACATCTTATTATCTGTACCCGCGGCTCTGGGGGAAAACTTCACATCACTAAGGTACAGTATGATTGTACTCAAGAGGACCCGATACTAAAAAAGTACAACCCAATAAATTGTGGTAAACTTCTGCTTTAAATTATACTGTACTATAAAACAGACCAACCTTCCCAAAACTGGTAACTAGAGGTCCACGAGCCATTGTGGACAACCATTCACATGTTTAATACTAACGGATCTTCAATATTTATACATTTTTAATAATATACAGTTTGTTTTAATAATGTACTGTTTATTAGCTGGTAACAATTTTCATGTGACCTTTCAACCCTGTCACAGAATGGAGTGGTCTCTCTCATAGACTGCACACTGATGGAGGAGCCAGAGGGGACAGATGATGAGTGTAAGTTACAGCACATACTGTAGTATATTCAAATGTTTTCTTAATATGAATGTGTAGAAAAGTGTATGCAATGTATGTAGTAGTTGAAATCTAACATTTTTGACATATTAATTGCCCTGAAATTCATGATTTTACTTTTTTTGGTAGAAGCCTTTGTATAAACAAACAGGTACTCGTTCATGCAGAGTGTTTCATTAATATTATCCTGACTCCTGGTAGTTGCATCATTCCCTCCTACAGTTAGGTTGGTGGTAGCAAAAAGGAAATAGTTACAATGATTCAGGTAAAACTGCATCAATAAAACTGCAACCAAATATCTTCAATACTTTTTTCTGATGAGTTTCTGATGGGTGCAAACACTAACAAATGTCCATAATAATCCTGTTTACTATCCAGAGAGCTGTACACTTGTGTTACACTTTCTTCGAGAAAGATTTTTTCTTATTGCTTCTTGACACGCCACCATTAAATTTGACCAAAACAATCGCCATCATCATTGTTTGATTGGTTGAGTGATGTTGGTTGTACATGATTTAATCAGGTAACCACAGTGGATCATTGTGTATAACAGTCTTGTGTTTTCATGCCACACTTTCCAAATTAGAGGCTGCAGATGGAAAACACATATCTGCTGCTGCCTTTTGATCAATGTCGGGATTTATTTTTCAGAAGAAGGCTTTCATACAGGCTTTATTTTGCAACAGATACTGGTAAAAAAAAAAAAAAAATCATCTTTAGCTCAGTGTGGAGAGCTTTACTGATCATGACACTTGTATTTTTAATGCTGAGCTCAATACTGGCTGGGCGATGTTCAGAATGTGTCTCAGTATTGGCAAGACCATGTGAAAAAATCACAAACTCCTCGATGATCTTCAGTGCCAGGCAAGATTCTCATGAGATGGGATTTTTCAGACATTTTGATTTGATGGTAATTAATTTGATGGTGGTTTCTGAATGTATTAACGAATATAAATTACATGTATCATTATACAAATATAATCTAAATTGAAATTTTGCCCTCTTGACTTACATACAGTCATGAACAGAAAAAAACATTTACTCTTCTTTAACTCTAGTTATTTCTTTATAGTGGTGTTTGGGTATATTTTATTTTTCCCTGTTACAGTAAAATTGTTGAATCTGTGTCTTACAGCCAAAGGGGAGCGGAGTGGCCAGGACACAGAGCACCTGGACTTTAAATTGATGGTGGAGCCAAAAGACAGCCAGCCCTACACTGTCATCTTGGTGGCTTCATCCCGACAGGAGAAGTCAGCATGGACAAGCGACATCAGTCAGGTATGTCATGTAAATGAGGGAGAGTTTAGGGAGAGTACAGGCTGCAGCAATAAACAGCAATGACTAAAACCTAAGGTCAGTTAGTACAGAAGTGGAAGTTCCGTACGGTGTAAATACATTTTAGCACTTAATCATAATCATTAGAAAGACCAAAACAGGAAAACACTGCAGATTATTCTTGCTTACAGACTACCTTCTTTCTGCTTGCTTTGCAGTGCATTGACAACATCCGCTGCAATGGCCTGATGATGAACGCCTTCGAGGAAAACAGTAAAGTCACCGTGCCACAGATGATTAAGTGAGAGTCAGACACCACACAGGAATTCACATGCATTCACATTGCATGAATACATGACAAGCCTGTTTGTTCACACGTTTGTAACTATATACTTATTAGGACCCTCAATAACATAACATATCATAAGTCTAGCCCTTACTTAAACCTAACAGACAGACAGACGTTAAAGGTTTAAATTGGTCCTCGATAGAATAACAAGAGCACACACAACCAAACAGTGTTGTAGCTAAAGAAATAACCGGTGCACGTATACTCAGCCACCACTAGAAAATCGTGGCTCCTTGAATGCAAGTTAACAGCAAGTCAACAAAAACAATACATGTCTACAATCCTATGCATGCTCCCGAACGAATCAGCGGGTCCTTTACATCCTAGGGTTTCTAGAGTTTCCTGTTGAGGCCAGTCAGGTGGACTAGAGTCTGCATTTTGCAGTTTTTAGTAAGACTATGTAGGCTGTGCACCTTATTCTGCATGCCACGCTAACATAGTACTTTGCAGAACATTAGAGTTTATGTATTTCACATTTTTATTCTTCGTTAAAATGTTTTAAATAATTTGCATGGGTGTGTATTTTTTTTCCAGCGGGGGATACTATCCTACCCACAGCAATGTTAATGCTCTACGCACTGACTCACACATGACCAATTAAGTACACTAAATGGAGGGCTGCATAAGTACAAGCAGCTAAATCCCTGTGAGTAACATTCCTAACCTCATTTAAACTTCACCACAGGTCGGACACCAGCTTGTACTGTGATGATGTCGACATTCGCTTCAGCAAGATGATGAACTCCTGCAAGGTGCTGCAGATCCGCTATGCCAGCGTGGAGCGTTTGTTGGAGAGGCTGACTGACTTGCGCTTCCTCTCCATTGACTTCTTGAACACGTTCCTCCACTCTTACCGCGTCTTCACCAGCGCTGATGTAGTCCTGGACAAGCTCATCACCATCTACAAGAAGCCCATCAGTGCCATCCCTGCACGGTAAGTGATCCCCAAAGTGTGTCTAAGAGGTTTAGTTAGAGATTTTATGAGCTCACTGATATGAAATGTCCATGAACACACTAACCAATATAATTTATCGATATCAGTATTGGATGATTCCATTGGTTTGTGGACAAACATTTTGAAGTCTCAGGTTTTGAATTAGTTGGGCTACACTTGGTTATGTTAAAATATGTTTCAGAAAACATTTGAGGCGAGGACGCAGCACTGAGTTTTGTGAGCTTCTGTTTGCAGGTAATACAGCTTAACAATACATTAAAACACGTTTCTGAGGAGATAACATGCAAGGTAGTAACATAATCTTGATTCATGTCTGTTTGACAAACAACTTGTCAGTCACAAGGTAGCCACATATAGCATCCCCTGCTTTATCGTCTATTTTACTAAACTGGACCTTTATTTACGAAATGAACATCATGCTGAATGGATGAAGATTTGAAACTGGCAATGTAAACCCTAAACGCATGCGGATGTGAAAATGTTTACTGAGGTAACAAATCAGGTGTGAAGTAGGGTCATTTTTACATAAGGCTTACATATACTGTAGTGCAAATGAAATTTATTGCAGCCACCTGCTGGCCATTAGTAGGAATGCAGGTTTAAAACACAAACCACGCTTCAATGCTAACATGCTAAACTAAGTAAGTAAAGTGAAGTAATAGTTCACATAAGATTTATTAAACATCAGCATGTTAGCATTGTCACCATGTTAGTATGCGGACATTAGCTCAAAGCACCACTGTGTCTATTCACAGCCTTGTTAGCTTGGCTGTTGACTCTTAGTTTTGTTACAGTAAACAGGGACAACTAGCTGAGTTCCAAGGACAAATTAAAGGGAATCAAAATCCAGATGCATCACTCAAAAAACTGCATAATTACCTGAATGTGAAGGCATGGAAGACCAATTTATTTGTATAGCATCTTTCAACAACAAGGCAAATCAATGTGCATCATCAGCCAATCATAGGAAAAATACATCAACCAGCATGAGCAGCAGATAAAACAGAGGACCTGCGCCTGGCCCACCTCTGTAGCAGTGTTTGCAACTGTGATGAAGTTACTTCAGAGTTACTGTAGTCCTTCCTCCTGAAGTGTTTCTATAATTTTATCTGTCCCTGCGTATTCTCTGTCAGAGTTTAAGTGGACACGTTTAAACAGCAGAGCTAAAATGGTTTGTTACATTAAGCTTCTCCAAGCACCTCACTGCGAGGCCAATCCCTGTAGCTTGTGACAGCCGAAAAAAAGAGAGCAAAGTTTGAAATTTCCACATATTCTCTCCTGAGGATGCAGCAACAGTGCTGTAATGGTGCAGTGAAAAGGTGGGACTTCCCCGGTGTCTGGATTTGTTTTTGTGCTCACGTGGACTGTCTCTAAGCAGCCCATCATGCTATCATAGCCAGTCCAGGTGAGAAGGGACTAGAGGAGAGGCAGTGTGGGGTCACAGTAGCACATCCACTCCTCTGTCTTCTGTCCACCATCACAGTTAATTGGGTCCTGCGTCCGCCCACCTCTCCCTAACCCCTCCTCTTCTTTCTCATCCCTCTCTTCACCCTTTTCCATTCTCTCACTTTTATTTTTCTTTCCACAAGTCTGACCATTCCTCTCTTCGCTGCGCTGTCACCATGGCAACCCTTCACTCTGCTGCAGGACCCCACCCTCTCCCTCTCTCCTCGTCTTCTCCCTCTGTCTCTCTCTCCCTTTCTCCCATCATCTGCAGCGACTCTATGGTATTAAATATTGATGGTGGTGTTTTGCACCCAGACCATGCTCTCCTCCTCTCCGTTCTTTCTTTTTATTATCTTATTATCTCCCCGTCTTTCCTCTTTCCCAGCTTCACTTGTGTCCTCTCTTGACTCCCCACTTTTTTCTTTCTCATTTTCTTTTTGACTACTTCCTTCTCCATCCTCCCAACCTGCCTCTTCCCTCCCACATACCCATCTTTGCTCCTCTCATCTCTTCTACTGTTTTGCAAATTTAGGTGAGGAGACACAACATGGCTGCAGCTAACACCACACAGAGCTGGAGGCTTCCCA
Source organism: Protonibea diacanthus (assembly GCA_028641955.1). Taxonomy (NCBI): domain Eukaryota; kingdom Metazoa; phylum Chordata; class Actinopteri; family Sciaenidae; genus Protonibea; species Protonibea diacanthus. Next base: position 13,237,403 of record CM053976.1, on the reverse strand, counting down.
TTCGCCCACTCCCAGCCAGCAGCCTTCGCTGTGGTGGAATCCATATCCACTATGTTGCTCCTCTCTCACCCCCTCCCTCTCAGTCTCACTGTTTTTGCCCCTGCTTTTCTCTCTCTCTCTCTCTCTCTCTCTCTCTCTCACTCTCTCTTTTTTCACTGCACCTCTGTCTCTTTCTCCCACTTTCTCTCTCCATCTCTATCGGACTCCCCGTTTCTCTATGTTTCTCTCTCCCCATGTCTCTGTGGGCCTCCCCTGGGCTGGTTGCTGTTGGCAGCACCCGTGCCTCCCACACTGTCACTTGACATGCTATTTATAGGCCTTCAGAGGGGGTGGCTCTCAGTGCAAGGAGGATGCTGTCTTAAACAATGTAGCTTAAATAAAAGAGGCAGGAGCTCCCAAAGAGCCCTGTGGTTAATGTGTTCCCTCTGTGCTTCTTCTGTGTACAGACACCAAGTGCGCCGTGCAACCCCATTATCACCATTTCTCCCCTTTCCACTCTCTTCTATTCAGGTCACTAGAAATAATAGCTCCAAATCCAGAAAGTGTTGTTTTTTGGTAGTGATGAAGAGTAAGATGCTCTTCATCACTCAGTGTTTCTCACCTGTCCCTCCTTTTCCTCCTCCCTTCAATTCTCTCCTTCCCTGCAGTTCTTTGGAGCTTTTCTTTGCCAGCAGCCAGAACAACAAACTCCTCTACGGCGAGCCACCCACGTCGCCACGTGCCAGCCGCAAGTTCTCCTCCCCTCCTCCCCTCTCCATCACCAAGACGTCCTCACCCAACCGCCGTCGCAAGCTTTCGCTTAACATCCCCATCATCACAGGGGGCAAAGCCCTGGACCTGGCTGCCCTCAGCTGTTCTCCCAATGGCTATGCAAGTATGCACACCACCATGTCACCCTTCAGTAAGACCACCCTCGACATCAACAAGCTCTACGTGTCCAGCACCATGGCCAGCAAAATCGCTGATGATGGAGAGGCCAAAAATGAAGGCAAGGCTGAGGAGTCTGTCCTTAACAAGCAAGGTCAGAATCACTGTCCGAGGGATTTTGTTCAGTTTTAATGAGGTTCACGTGTACTGTGGTAGTATTTTCCACTGTGCTCATATCTTGAAGGCATCCTCTGCTTATACTAGAACAACTTTTGAGGTTGTACAGTGGCACTGATGTTTCATGTATAAGAGCACTCTTCTTGTTCTTGCTCTTCTTCTTGCTCTTGATTATGAAACTTTTTTTTTTTTTTGGTCCAGATCTGTCTGTGAGAGAGGAGTGCGATGAAGACCCAAGTCAGAGTGACGAGACTGAAGCAGAAATGTCTCCTCCCAAGTCACCATCAACACCCAAGAATGTCAAGTCAAAGAACTCTGGTACAGTATGACTCTGTCTCGCTCTCATTATGTTGGGTCCCCATTGTTGTTCTGTTGAAGTTGTTCTATATCTGAGACCCTTTTAGAACATCTTGTGATCTACTTTTGAATCCCAACCCACCAGTTAAAAAACAAATGAGTTGGCAAGAATGTTAAGTAACTTGGCAAGAATGTAAGAGCTGGCAAACTACATTAGCATAGTGCTTAGTGTCATACAGCACTTGCCAGCAGAGTGTCTTGGCGAATGTGAATATGACAAAATAAAATCAATAATAATAGATCATGTCAATAACAAAAACCAGTGGTAACATGAAACACATTTAACGGGCCTGCATTTCTTATGTTATCCTCTCTATGAACCCTTGAATTAATCGTTCCAACTGGCAGATTACATGCCTTAACATCATCAGAAAAACAGATAAGATGAAATGAGCAGTTACATTGAAACTAAATCAAATTAAAAAGAGCAATTGTCCAGTGGAAATGCATCAAAACGACCTATAGCAGGAGGATGTCTCTGTTTCTGTTTAAGAGTCAGCAGTGGCTACAGAAGCAGTAGTCTGGCAATATCTAATTAACCCTAATTAACAGGTGTATCTCATATGTTTAATTCATACAAAAAACAAAGTATTAAAATACATTTTTATGGGGGCTATGCTGGACTTATTTTTGGCCAGGCTCTGTAACTACCTCAAATGTTGTCATTACTGAAAGGTTGCCAGGCCACCAGTGCTGTGCACAGCTAAGAAAAGATCCGGCACATAACCGACCATAAAACCACAACCGCATTGTTTCTGGTCTATGTGCTAAGCTAAACTAACCATTTCTGGCTGTAGCTTCATATTTACTGTATACAGATGAGGGAGGTACTGTCATTATTGCTTGATCTTTACAAAGCACCTTCAATACTTTTGCTTAATCTTAAAAGATGCCAACAAATCAATTATATCAAGATATCAGTGATCAGATCCATTTTTACCATCCCGCAGCGTCAGATTATGCAAGTGCAAAGAGGCAGAGATGAAGAAAGTAATTCTTAGAGCTAAGTAAACCCTGCTACAGTAGACTGCATAGCAAACTTTTTTTCAGAAAATGACAAGCATAACTATAGCCAAATAAGGTCTTGATAAAAACCACCCACAGCCTCCTGGCCCTCCCCGTACTGCACAGAGAGGGAGCATCCACCCCGTAGGTAGTCAGGCACAATTCATCCCCAGTGTGTTCTCTTCCCACGGTGCTGGATACAAGGGAAGCCAGTGCCTTGTGTGAGTAGGTGGAAGGAAACCTTGTACCTTAGCAACGATGTACATGTTCTTCTACACCGCCCCCGGCTGAACAGAGGAAGGCAGGGAGAAAGGAGGGAGGCAGAGAGGCAGACACAGTGGAGTGTACACCGTCACTGCACGAGCTGCAGGACACACTGTGTTGGATCTGTTTTAGTTCTCTGTTGCCCTCCACTGGTCAACAACTTAACTGATGATACACTAACTGTATAGTCTGTCCACTGCACTTCACAGAAGGAATCAAATCACCAATAATCAACTAACCTATGAGCCACCTTCGATTTCCCTTTCAGCCTAAATTTGTCAGAAGCTTGGAAATGATGCACGTCATAAATATATAAATATCACAGGCAAGTACTTTAATCTTTAAATATCTGTGTTTTGCTTCCCTCCCCGTAGAGTTTTCCCTGTTTTCCTTTAACAATGGCATGGTGGTGTCATCTTGCCGGGAACTGGACAATAACCGCAGTGCCCTTTCTGCCGCTTCGGCCTTCGCCATTGCCACTGCCGGCGCCAACGAAGGCACTCCAACCAAGGAGAAGTACCGACGTATGTCGCTCGCCAGCACAGGTCAGTCACATCATGAGAGGCTTATAGTTGTGGTCATCAACAGAGTGTTCCTCTCATTTAGATGAATTAAAAGTAATCTACTGTAATCTGATTACTGTAGCTAAAATATCAATGTTTTTAGATAACAGATAAGTTTGTTAAAACATAATTAATTCCTGCAGTTATGTTTTGGTTGGATTATTAATCCACACTTCTGGGAAAAGATTGGTAAAATCAAGTCATCATTGGTCCAAAGCATAAGCATGTAGTACCACATGACCACTAGGGGGCCTTAAAACAAATTTCCAGACATGCAGTCCTCTGGTCATCATTTAAACATTCATGTCAGTGATATAAACTCTCATTTTTATTCATAAATAAACACTGTTTCTGTATGTAAAAGCAAAATAACAAAACATAAAGGAAACACTTTATGTGTTATATCCAAGGATAAGCACATATAGCTATATTGCTATATAGCTGAGTGCCATGTAGTGTCAGAACTCACTATAATAGGACTATAATTTCATGAAATCTGCTTCCAGGTTTTCCTACAGACCAGAGAAATGGGGATAAAGAATTTGTTATCAGGAGAGCTGCCACAAACAGAGTCCTGAATGTGCTGCGTCACTGGGTCTCCAAACACTCGCAGGTATAGTTCACCTTTTCTTTCTATCTTTTTCTTTGTTTCTTTCCATCCCTCTCTGCCTTTGCAGAAGAAAAAAAAACAACACTTCTGTAATGACTGTGCTGTTGTTCCTCAGGACTTTGAGCTGAACACAGAGCTGAAGATGCGAGTAATTGGCTTCCTCGAGGAGGTGATGCATGACCCAGAGCTCCTGACACAGGAAAGAAAGGCAGCTGCCAACATTATTAGGTTGGTTTTCTGTTATCACCGCTGGATCGTACATGCAGTCATATATGACACATCTGTTTGTCAGCACCCTGAAGAAAAAACAAAGCAAAACATATTTCCGATACCGACAATCAGTCACAGTATTATAAAACTGGACAACTTGAGATACAGTACATTAACTCAGGTCCTGGCCTAAATCTAAGCCCTGGTGGACCCCATAATGTACCCGGACACTGGTAGTGGAGCTAGAGAAAGTAGCATTTTGTGAAAGGTTTTACATTGGAACAACATGTAAAAAACTAGACTGAACCCCAGTATGGTGTGTGTGTGATCTAACCAACCTGTAGTGATGCTTCTGAAAAGTATCAGCCTGTGAAGCTGAAGCCAAAAGTGCCTGTAACCCAAGAAAAAGAGAAAGGAATACTCTCTGTTCTGGGTCAAGTTGGGTACTTTCAGACAAGTGAAATACATTTATGTCTATTGAGGTCATGGTAATTGTGGACAAAACTGTAAAATAATGGCACTTTTCTCTTTTTGCATGTAGGACTCTCACTCAGGAGGATCCTGGAGACAACCAGGTCACCCTGGAAGAGATCACACAAATGGTGAGAGGGAGATTACAAAAGCCTTTTTCAGTATATATATATATATATATATATATATATATATATATAAAAAACAAACACTTCTTGAAATTACTGAGTGTCCTGTAGAAATGATGTGTGCTTTAGTTGTGAAAATGCTTTTCACCGAGTGTCTCTGTGTGTGTTTTTGTGTCTGTTTATCAGGCAATGGAGGACTGTAAGACCGAGCCATTTGAGAACCACTCTGCCCTGGAGATAGCTGAGCAACTCACACTGCTGGACCACCTGGTCTTCAAGGTCATCCCATATGAGTGAGTACACACACATACATGTGTACAAACACACAAACCCAGGAACTGAATTTTTTTCATTGTTGATCATTTGAAAAACATTATTTTCTTTCTACAGGGAATTTTTTGGTCAAGGCTGGATGAAGAACGACAAGAACGAGAGAACTCCGTACATTATGAAAACAACAAAACATTTCAATGATGTATGTCTTCACTTCAGTATTGAGAATGCAAAGATAAATGTGCAGATAGATAGATAGATAGATAGATAGATAGATAGATAGATAGATAGATTAGCTATTATTGTCACTATTTATTTTCCTCTTCTTTTGTCAGATCAGCAACAGGATCGCCACAGAGATCCTCCACTGGGATGACGTCAACATGCGAGTGGCAGTGATTGAGAAATGGGTGGCAGTGGCTGACATCTGCCGCTGCCTCCACAACTACAACGCCATGCTGGAGATCACGTCCTCCCTCAATCGCAGCTCTATCTTTCGCCTCAAGAAGACCTGGCTGAAAGTCTCCAAGCAGGTATTTTTTCTGACATGTTCTTTTAGCTGTGAAGTTAACCAGTATTTCAGAGGTGGAGGAATTCTCGGGTTTCGGTTTTGTTTCCAGGTAATCACAAAATTTCCGCTGAGGTACCTGTAAACTAAACATACTGTAAGGTACAGCGACTTCCTAGAGCCTTGCTGTTACCAGCAACTAGCCTCCAGGAAGTCACTGCACTCCGCCAAGATGTAAATTGTTATGTAACTTCCTAAAAAAAGTTTCATTTTTACACTTTTTACACGGGTGCTGCACAAGTTAACCAAATGAGATATAACTTAAGTAAGCATCGCAGGTGCTGGCAAATTTAGTCTGACTTTAGTCTGACGTTTCCCATTTTTATGCTAAACTAAGCTAATTGCCCCCTAGCTTTATTTTAAAATAAGAAAGCTTAACTTAGAAAAGGAGATAAAATGAAACAAAGACAACATGCTCTTAGAGAAGCTGATAATAGAAATTTTGCACAACATTGTACACAGTTTTTTAAAACTTTAATAAACAGTGGCAGCAACAGTTTTGCTTTGATCCATTTTCCAGACAAAGACTGTGATCGACAAGTTGCAGAAACTTGTGTCATCAGAGGGACGATTCAAAAACCTGAGAGAAGCTCTGAAGAAGTAAGTGTCTAAAGCTTTTCTCTTCATTGTGCTCACACATTGTGGTGATTTTTTCCCTTTTATGTTTTTGTACCTGACCCACCTTTTGCCCTCAGCTGTGACCCCCCCTGTGTTCCCTACCTGGGAATGTACCTGACTGACCTGGCCTTCATCGAGGAGGGGACACCCAACTACACTGAGGACAACCTGGTCAACTTCTCCAAGATGAGAATGGTAAAGAACACCGTTCAACAACCGTTCAATTACAAACAATCTGCTTTATTGTTTCTAGTTTGAACATACAATATTTTGGTTTGTCCTTACCCTGCAGTGTTAAATTTTTATACGATTTTATTTACTTTGTCTTCAGATATCTCACATTATCAGAGAGATACGACAGTTTCAGCAAACAGCTTACAAGATTGATTATCAACCAAAGGTGAGGCTATTATTTACCTGGTGGTATTTTATTCTGCATTTTATACTTTTATACTTTGATTACTTCTTTGGAAGTATTGCATGACTAGTATTGCCATATAATTTCAGTTTTCTTACAGGGTATAAGCTGTAATGTTTAGTAAAAGATATTATCCCTTATCCCTTATCATTTTTACAATTTAAACATTAAAAGACTCCCACTCCCACTTGGAGTATTGAATTTCTGCTAAACCTGAACAAAGTAGCTGCAAGCAGCAAGTAAAATTAAAATCTACTAGCCACACGCTGCTGGGAATTATGTGCATCTTTAATTACTAGTCACTGATTGCCTATGGAAAACAATATTGCTCAGTGGAAATTATTTTTATTATATTATTAATTTAATAACAGCATCCAGTTTTCATTTTTCTAGTTTCGTTAAAGAGATCTATCTATTTGGGACACTCATTTTAAGTTGTTAAGTCTGATTTTGGGTACCAAATCAATAAGAAAGTGTGAATAAAAGCTGGTTTCCTGTCAAAATGGACAGAACTCATTGAATTGACCACGGGTCAAATGTGAAATTTATATTTTCACAAGGAGCAGGTATAAATGCTGTTATTCAACATCTGTTCTGCCCATTTCAACAAATGTTTTGCAAAAAAAAAACTGCTTTGTCTGTGTTCATTATTGATTCAGGTTGCAAAGTACTTGCTGGACAGCAGTAGAGCACTGGATGAGGAGAGCCTGTATGAAGCGTCTCTGAGAATCGAGCCCAAAACTTCATCATGAAGAGGATCTCTCTCTCTCTCTCGCTCTCTCTCTCTCAACCCTCATATGAAGTGTACAGGAACAATATATCATAATGTACATATACTATTATTTGTATTAGACACAGTAGGCTGTGCCCTTCTAGTATGTGCTCCCCAATGGACTCGTTGTGTATAATCGTTATTAGAGACTGAGTAGAAGCCCAGAGAGGTTTTATTTATATAGTTACAGAGTATTTATATGTTATTTATCGTCTTAAATATCAATTTATGATAAAGTTATTTTCAACCACAGAATAAACAGATGAGAGAATATACAGATGTGATATTTAGTTATATCCTAATGGGAATGTGCAGCATACAAAGGCTCTCATTCATGAGAGACGGTGGTCACATTTGACACATGATGATCAACTCCCACTTTTCTGCTCAGTCAAAGAGAGAACTGCACGAAACTGCAGTTTGCAGACATTTCTTCAACCTTTTTGTCCTCAATTGTAAATCTTAAAAGTTAATCTGCTAATCCACTAGCTGCATGATCATTCATTTTAAAGTAATCCTTAAGATTTCATTCCTGGTAGATTTGAATCCAGCATGGGAGTGGCGGACTCCCTGAAACACATGGAATAGCTATATGCAGAAAAAACGTTGACCATAAAAATTATGGTATAAAAATTGAGTTTGTTTTCACGAAAATCTTAAGGATTCAAATTTAGGTTTTGAAATTATTTAAAATTGAAAAAAAAAAAAAAAAAAAGTGGAAAAGTGGGACTGGCTAACATGCTAACATTGAATCATGTGCTCTGATGTTTTATGTAGCCACTAAATGACAAATATTAGAGATTTGGATGAGCTGGAGTCAAACTGATGCAAGATTACTTGCTGATTTCTGATGGAGCTGGGACACATGTTTTCAGTCTGGAGAGATTGGTTTTTATGCTTTGCTTATTATCACCTAACTCCCCTGGTGGGCAACATGATGTATATACAGTATAAGCACTGGGCAGTGTATGTAGCAGATGTAACCAATATTGAGCCACTTCAGGAAGTTAAATTCCCAGCTTCTACACTCAGACACTAAGAGCATAATTTTTATGGTTAATCCTCTTTGGCCAGTGCATTATGGTTTTGCCTTAATCATAAAATGGATTATATACCACGAAAGTATGTAAACTATTTTGTTCTACGATTTGCCAATGAAGCAGAAATATTTGCTGTGTACAATATCGTGTACAGGCAGTCTGATGCATTTCCTAACGTGCAATGTGTTCAAAACATATCCCTCAAAATGTGTTATCCTTATGATCGTTCAACTCTGTAATAACTTTTTCTGTGTATGATACTTTAAAACAAATGTTGAAAACAACTTATAAGTGTAACACATTCTGTATCCTGTATATTCCAATGTGTTAGCAGGAACTATACAGTAGTAATATTGTGCTTATCCTTGGAATATTTATAGGTATTTTTTACGGGCTTTGTATAGAAAAACAACTTAAAGCTTAAGTGGCAGGCATGTACCACTTTCACGTGTTCAAATCAAATCTATATCTAGAACAGTATGTGTGCTGTATTGAAACCCCACCCTTGCACATGAATCTTTACCTTCTAACAGGCACATCAGATGTTTGCAGTGAGCAATACCCAGTGGTATGAGAATTATCTTTCAGTCTATTTCAACAGCTTGAGTAGTATTTCCAGTTTTGTATAAAAGTGTATTCTTTCCTGATTACCTCTTGTTAATAAATCTATTCTTTCTCAGGGGGAGAAGTGTCTCCAAGGTTGCCACATTGTGTTTCACACTGTACACTCAGCTGGCTGCTATTAGCCAATAAACTTTGTGGTTGTGGCTTTTATCAAAGGAGAGAGAAAGGAAAGGGGGTGTGAACTATTTTGTAAAAGAGAGCTGAGTCATGTGACGCTCACACAGCTCGTTGTGAGTCCAGAGGGGGAAGTATGGCTCCTTATGCCGTCTGGTACATCGTCACCTTTTGTAGTTTAGTTCATTCAACGCCGCTAATTTCACTGGAAGGTAAGTGAGCACTCCTAATGAAGTTTAAGGGTTTGGTTCGCTCAGTTTTGATCAGCTGCGTCATATCAGTCGCTGCTGGACACTAACTCGTCCATACGGATTCGGTTCAGCAGCAGGTGTGCAGCTTCAGCATTCACAGTAGACGAAACATTAATGATAATAGTGGCACATAGTAACATTAATAGTTGTGGAAGAAGCAGCAGCTTCATTTAGTCGTGAAGTGAAAGTCGCAGAGTCATTTCATGAAACCGCTACGATTTGGACATTTTCAGGATTTTTACCCAAATAAATGACTTTTGTGAACCACGCTCATTAACGACATATTTAACCACCATAAAAAACATATTGCCCCACCTCAGACATCAAATCCCCATTATTATTATTGTTATTATTATTATTGACACTATAACACTATGGACACTAATGGAAGTGTCTGAAATTATTATAGAACGTATTTGTAATTAAATCAATAATTGCAAATAATTGCAAATTGTGTGACAGGGACTTCATAATTCTAATGAATTATTGTTAACTTATTCATTTAACAATAATGTTCTAATAATTGACATTTCAGACAGACTTAACAACATTAAATCACCTTTTCATAGTGTTTGTTTAATACTCAAATTTAATGTAATAAACATAGTTTATTATGTATCAATTTAAGACAGAGGGAATTTAACTAGTTTTATTAAACAAGGAAATACAACAGTCAGCATAGCATACATCAAAACATTGCAAACAGACTGAATAGGTCATCAAAATCAAAGTGGAAATGTCAAATGTTGACATCGGTAATAAAAACTCTACACTACAGTGGCAATGTTAATTGCTGATATTATTAATTAAATTATAGATTATCTAAAATTCAATTCTGACTAATCAAAGCCGCCTTGGAATTGTAATTAGTCTGTAGTACAACCGCTATTTTCTGCTGGGCCCTCTTGATGGTGGTGTCTATGTTGGACTCCCACTTCAGGCCGATGACTGTTGTATCATCTGCAAACTTCAGGAGTTCAACAGACAGGTTTCTGAGGTGCAGTCATTTGTGTTGAAGGAGAAGAGCAGTGGGGAGAGCACACACCCCTGTGGTGCACCAGTACTGATTGTCTGGGTGCTGGATGTGATGTTCGTCAGCATCACCTGCTGCCTCCTGTCAATTGGGAAGCTTGCAGTCCACTGACAAGTGGAGGCTGGCACAGTAAGCTGGGTGAGTTCAGCCTGAAGGATGCCTGGGATGATGGAGCTGAATGCTTAAAATAGATTTTGGTCACCCAATAGATTAAACACACTTAACAAGGTCAGAGGGGCTCAAATCGGTTTCATGGAATGATTCAGCAATACTGCAATATAAAAAGACCACATTATGTTTGGCATTAAAAATGTCACATGCTTGAGTAACAGTACCTCTTAGCAAAATGTACTAAAGTATTAAAAATTAATCATAGTGATAGTGAAAATGGCACCTAGCTGTAGGTGCTGTATTATTATGTTATACCGTCTGTAAAATCACTGTAAAGTCACTACAGCTGTCAAATAAATGTAATAAATTTAAAGTTTAGAGTAGAAGTTGCTCTAAAGCCAAACATGAGTACCTCAAATTTGTGCTTGTGTATAGTACTTGAGTAAAAGTACTTTGTTACATTACATAAATGGCTCTAAGACTAAATTTGAAATGTTGATTAATGTCATTATTCATTCTGTGTCCTATCAGAGGAATATCAGTTCAAAGAGTGGATGTCACAGGTATGTACACAAAATTAAAGTTACTGAAAATTGATACCTCGCCTACTGATGAATTATTTTATTTTGAATGTTACAGCAGAAAGTGGTTTAAATCTCAGTTCTTTCCTCTGTATGTGATGTTACACTTCTCTTTTGGACGTACAGCACAACAAAGTATATGACACTGAGGAGTTTTACCACCGGCTCCACACATTCACTGAGAATAAGAGGACAGTTGATCATCATAATGCTGGGAATCACTCCTTCACAAGTACTGTGCTCCTGCCTCATGCCATCAGCATTCTTTAAACATTTCTAAACTATCCATTTTATAAGGTTATAAAGGCATGTTCTCACAAAGTTTTTCATTTTCTAATCCAGTGGGCCTAAATCAGTTTTCAGACATGACATTTGAGGAATTCAGGAAATTGTTTCTTTTGACGGAGCCTCAGGTTTGTTATGTCTTATAATACAACACACTTTTTGCAGGTATAGGGCTTCATGTGCTTTTTTAAAAAATACAATCTTATGATTCTGGTCTCTTGTAGAACTGCTCAGCCACTAAAGGAGGTCATGTCAGCAGTGCTGGTCCTTACCCTGAGTTTGTAGACTGGAGGACGAAAGGACATTTTGTGACTCCCGTAAAGAACCAGGTATCATATTATGGACCTGCGGTGCCACCGCAATGTAGAGGATGACAAAACCACCTTTCCTTTTAATATGTGTTAATGACTGTTGCAACGCTTCTCAAAAGTCTCAAAGGTTGTCCCTCAGCAATTTAGCAAGTTAGTACTGATTTGGCTAACTTTTGTAAATATGTAGTCTCAACCATAATGAATGTTTTCACTAACAACTGACCCTTATGTGTAAAATCAGTATCACTTTAATATAAGTGAATTATTTGCAGTTTGATTGTTAATTTTTGGCATCTTTAGGGTCACTGTGGCAGTTGCTGGACCTTCTCTACCACTGGCTGTTTGGAGTCTGTGAATGCTATCGCTACCAGGAAGCTAATACCTCTGGTGAGATCTATCTATAATTTAGTATTGCTCAACCCATAATATATAACAGAGACTTTACAACTCATCTGTGTGGAGAATTTTGAAATTATTATTTATAAATTATTATTATCCACTTTCTCACAAGAATGACTGAGAAGATGTTCTTGCAGAAGAAATCTCTATTTTTACTGTGTGGTTCTTTGCATAGTTGGAATAAGTAGTATGAACTGTACTGTCATCACTGTGTATAAATGCATGATGCAGTTTGTTTTGTGTTTCAGTCTGAGCAGCAGCTGATAGACTGTGCCAGAGACTTCAACAATCATGGATGCCTGGGGTGAGTGACATGAATTAGTTATCATAAGACATTATAAGCTATAGGAATAAGAATACTTGTGTTTAAGGCTTCATCAAAGTAAACACCTCCGGCTGTCTTTCAGTGGGCTCCCCAGCCAGGCATTTGAATACATCAAATACAACAAGGGCATTATGACAGAGGAGGACTATCCCTATAAAGGCCATGTATGACTTTTCTTCAGTAATGTTAATGTAGTAATGATTATAATGATTTTGATGTTAAATTAATTCTCAGTGTATGACTTTCTCTCCTTGCTGTTTTAGGACGACTCTTGCCATTTTGAGCCTGAACTTGCAGCTGCTTTTGTCCTGGATGTTGTTAACATAACAAGTGTGAGTGAACATGTTATTGTAAAGTTACATCATGCAAGAAAGTAATAAATTGCAAAAAATTGCAAGTCACATGTTTGTTGGGTAACTAGAAAAGAGGAAGAGACTAGAAGCAGCTATTTTTGGTATTAGCAAATTGGTTTCCTTGTAATCGTGTAACACTGTGCCACTATGGTGAACAAACATACTGGTTTGCTAATACTGTATGTTACCTCATAACTCCATTTTGCTGTTTTATTCCTGCTTGTTGGTTCATTCACAGTATGATGAAAAGGCCATGGTTGATGCTGTGGCCAGGCTCAACCCTGTGTCCTTTGCGTTTGAGGTCACATCTGAATTTATGCACTACAAAGAAGGTATTTACACCAGGTGAGCAACTACGAACACTTTTGTATTCATTGTTGTCCACAAATAACATATAGTTAGAAATATTTAGAGAACCTGTGGCCATCACACTTATTTTGCTATATGGAAACATTTCTAATCCAACATTTTTTTCTAGAAATCCACCCACAGAAGAAATTATTTTGTCTTGGAAGAGGATTGTGAAGCTAACAAGGCTACTCAATTAAGTCTGCAGTGACCAAAATCTTAGTGGCTGTTTGATGTGACAAAAAAAAATCTGTTGGCACTTATATCGGATCAGATTTCAGACTTTTGACTCTTCTTCTGTAAAGACAAGAATGGTTGCAGTATTAGCACATCTTGTTGCTTTTTTAACAGGTTTGCACAAGTTTGCTTCAACAGTGGTGTCAGGCCAGTGTAGAGACCAGAATAAAAGTACTCTTGCTACCAAACCTTTCATCAAACAGCATACTGCCTGCTGGCTTGGAGAATGTCCATCCCTAATAAGGAGCTATTCATAGGATGACTACTGTGATGGCCTGATGGCTCATTTGTTATGGTGCTTACAGTTATGAGTGCTTGTGCTTCACTTCACTCAACTTTCTGTCCTCTCTATTATTAACCGAGACTACGACATTTTAGCTGTAATGTTTTGGAACTGGAGACAAATGAACCAGTTTTTAAAATGTTTAGATTTTGATCATTTAGTTCAGCTTCTGTTTGTCTGTTTCATAATCCTGAACTGTCCTAAAAATATCCAGAGAAACAGCCACACACCACATCTTTGCATAGACAGGAGAAAATATGTTGAAGCAGGGTAGCAGCCCACTCAGCTTACAAAAGATATGCACGCTATTGATCTAAAAGCATCTGTGTGTGTCTGTTTAGCACCCAGTGCAAGAACACAGCAGACAAGGTGAATCATGCAGTCCTGGCTGTGGGTTACGGCGCTGAAGAAAACAACACACCATATTGGATTGTGAAGAACTCTTGGGGCCCAGCCTGGGGTATTGACGGGTAAATATAGTCTGGTGCATTGTGTCTATGTTCACTGTCATGACTTGTTGCAATTTTCAGAGATCATCAACACTTTTCTTTTTTATTCCATCAGATATTTTTGGATTGAGCGAGGGAAAAACATGTGCGGACTGGCTGCATGCTCTTCTTACCCTCTACCTTTAGTTTGAGGAGTAACATGGAAACAGAGCAGAGGACTGATTAAAAGCACCTAACATCAATGGAGTCAGTGTGATGGGGAGTTTGTGCTCTTGTGTTCCCTGAAGTGTCTTATATAGCCCCCCAAGTTTTGACCTAAACCAAGGGCACCAAATACCTCTTCTCGAAGTTTAGTTTCTCAACAATATGTATAGTATCATCTCAATACTTAAACTGAAATAAACTGAAACCAAAAGAAAAAAAGAAATGTGTAAAGCACTGTAATTTGCAAATTTTGATGCACTGTAAAAGGCTACTGCTGAATCCATGAACACGTTCAACTATTTTATTTCAGAAAAAGTTAGTTTTTTATATTCACATTATATTATTATTTTAAAGAAAAAATAGTTTCACATGATTACAATCATACATGTTACAAGCTCAGAGCTACCCAGTAACCACATTCCTGTACATTAGCTGATATGGCACATCACTGGATCATGTGAATACACAGATACATCTAAAGAGTTCACCACTTGATGATTCTTTCAGATTTTGAGAGTTTAAAACATGGAATAAATGCTAACAACAACTGTGTTTACTATATGTATTTTGTAGAAAATGTGTTTGAATTTATTACAAACACATCAACATTAAGTCTGGAGGCTTCTGCTTGTTATAAGGTTGGATGTTATTTTCATTTATTATATGTGTTTCTTCTCTTTTGTAATGTGGGTGTTGTGAAGTGTTTAAGACAAGTGATGGCTCCTCAAAGAAAAATGTATTTAATCGTATATACCTGTACAGAAGCTTGGGCTGTGCCGTACATTTTTAGTGCCAACACTGGGGTAAAACAACAGAAGCAACCACCTCTCCAACACTGATATCATCATCTGACATGCCTGGTGTTATACCGTGCAATGTGGGCCAATGAGATTATGTTATGACAAATCAGCCATGGGTCATCGATTTGAGTGGCCTCCTCGTGGCTTCATAGAGACACAATCAAGAGCATGACAAGCCTCTGGAAGACGGGGACAGGCTGTTTCTCTGACCTGCTCAGATTTAACAAACTCTGGAGAAGATATCCATGCACAAAAGGCCAACCAGTGAGTTATGTCAGATTTGAAATAGTTATTTGTTTCCATTTTTATATGTTTTACAAATTGAAATTTTATATGTTTTACAAAACTCTTTTCCTCTAATGCTTTTGGACAGTTCATCAGATTATTGCTGACATCTTTCTCTACTGAGAAGACTTATAAGCATTTAAAACTGTTTACCATTAAAAGGGGCTGGCAATCTGTCTTAGTCTGTTGTTTAAATATTACTTTTGGGACTGCTTTTCGTGCAGAATGATCAATATTATCAAATTCAATTCAGCTTCCATTCATCTGCCAGTAGGTGGCAACATTATCACTGGCTCTCTGGAAGTTGAACCGGGAACAAGAGCTAAGACGTCAATCAAATTCTAAGGCATTCATTGGTTGTCGGTCCGCAGAGGCCCTCCTTTTATGTATGACGACATGAAAGATGGACCAATGACCTGCTAAGACTCTGTTTCACAACCCAGAGGGGCGGAGCTAGTTACAAAACATTTCTGTCATGTGGCGCGAATTGTTCTTTCTCAATCATCGTCTGAGTTAGCAGCCGTGAAGTGTTTATCATCAGGAGTCTATCACTCTCAACAGATAGTTCATACGCGTCGTCATAAGGGCATTCAAATGGCGACACGACGAGCAAAACGCGAAGCTGTTGCGAAGCTTCAAGTTTTGGTGAGTTGTTGAAGTTTTTTTTGTTTTTTGTTTTTTTTTTAACCTGGTTTCGTTTTCCTAACACTCTATGTGTTAGCGAGTTAGCTGCAAAAAAACATTAACGTTATCTAGGTTTGATATATAAACTAACTTTAGACTGTAACCTAAAGTAACCTAAAACACCAACACGCATTATTGCAGGATTAAATGCTTAAAAGTGTTGAGAGTTTTGCATCTGTGGGAAAGTTTAATGGCGTGCCAATGGTGTTGTAGGTGTCTTTACAATTTATTCAGCTAGTTGATACGTGTGCATATATATTGTATACTATAATAATGTACATCTTGCAGGAAGTTACTCCTGTGGACCTCGAGGGAGCAGTCCGACGGTCATCACGAAGCACTCTGGCACCTAAACGCCTCAAGTATTCACCTGAACGCAACACGGAGGATGAAACACCAAGAAAGAAAAGAGTAAGAGGCTCATCAGAAACACAGAAATAACAGTTTTACATGTTATAATATATGCTTGTTTTGTTGACAGAGAACCAAAACACGCAATGACAAAAACAGCCAAAACAACAGAAAGGACATGAAGGAGGAGGACTCTGATGTTGAAAACAGTGATGTGGAGCGTACATCTGTGAGTATGAAAACACCTGCACCATTCATCCTGGACATTGTGCTTTCATTCACTATGTGTCCGTGACTGCTAAAATGAGGGTATCAAATAAACACCAATATTCTCTACTTCTGTGTAGCAGATGAAGTGAAGTTATTGAAAGTTTCTCCGTGCTGTGTCTTTTGTGTGACCCAGGCTGGTAATGGAGGACTTTCTGCGTATGAACTGGAGCGTCTGGAGAACATCAGACAGAACCAAGCGTTCTTGTCCTCTATCAACTTATACCAGGTACGTAGACGGATGCAGTAGCCACATGGGTTGACCTTTCTTTCATAAATCCACAATCGACACTTGGTTTCAGGACTGTACATTATTTACAGACATTGTGAATGTCTCACTGACTTAAATTTATTCTCATAGCAGTTTTCAATGAAGTCTTAATAGTCTGAAGCCAATTTATTTAACTGGACATACTGTAATTAATCCAGACAAGCCTGGAACAAGAGAAAAAAATCATTTATTTAGTCATTTACTGATTTATGAAACAAACCAAGCCCCCAAACCCTAATCTGTACAGTATGTGATCGTATCAGATCACATTGCTTATGTACTTTGTTATGCTGTTTAAAATGTGTTGCAGGCATCAACTCCAGAGTGTATACTCACAAGGTTTATCAGTTGTCTTTGTACTGTGTTAAATTGAATATAGGTCATATTTGACACAGCATCAAGACTTTTTTAAAATAAGGGTCGTAGATTCTATTTGTATGTGCATAAAATGAAAATGTGTGTCTGAATTATTATTGGCCATCTTGTGAATAATTCCTCTTGTGGCCTCTGAACAGATGGGATGGATATTAATTATTGTTTTCCTTGTCAAAAGGCAACTGAGGAGTTGAAGCAGTTGACACGACCGAAGCCATCGCAGAGAGGTCTCATGAGGTACGGTTGGCTGACAAACCGTTACAACTGAGCTCTTAATTCAGCATAAGCTGTAGTGAAGTGTAGAAGAGTACATTGCACGTACATCATTGTTTGTTTGATAGTTTTCATTAAGTTAAAAAAAAAATCATTCTGTTTCTCTTTTCAAATGTGAAGATTTGCTTTTTCATATTTCGTACCACTGAAAGTGGGTTACATTGTTGTTGTTGTTGTTGTTGTTTTTATGGTTTCCTGACAATTTAATAAGTGACAGATCCGTGTCTTCTTGATGTCACTGTAATGATGAGTCTCTGATGTGGTAGGTCACAGGCTGCTGTAAAAGAAGTGCTGCCGGCTCGCAAATCCCTTCGTCTCCAAAACAAAGAGGCAGAGATCTTAACACTTCCCCCTGAACCCAGAGGGACGTTGATCTACAAACAGGTAGCTGCATACAAATAACTTAATAATGCACGCGACACGACTCGACAACACTGCTGTTTGTCTCTTTATTTCTTGCTTTTACTCACTTTAGTTATTTTACTTGCTCTAAAGGCTGAGCCATCCAAGAAGCCTGCTGGCCCTCTGCCCATGGATCCAATCAACATGGAAGAGGGAAGCAAGCTGCCTTCACAACTTCTAGAGCTCTGCTCCAGGGTAGGATTTGCCTTCCATATTCCATGTCCTCCTTTGTAGTTTTTTTTTATTTGATTTTCCCCAAAAACGAATTAAATGCAGTACTGTTCAGCTGTTGGCTGTTGTGCCACAGCACAAAGCAGAATAGTATTAAAGCTAAAGATATTTGTGAGAGTGGTGATAATTGTTTATTTATGCTGCTTCTGAATCAGTTTGTAAATCTTGAAATTGCTTTTATTTCCACAGGATTCAAAAGAAGAAAGAAAGATGGAGACAAATCTGGAAAGGTAAGATTTTATCACTCCTATAAAACATGTGTCAGAAGACGTATTGCCATTTGTGCATTCATTGTAATCAAAATCTACGCTGGTGTCTTTACTCAGGTACCGCTCATCCCTTAAGAATATGAAGATAACTGAAGACAGAGTGGCTAAAGTGGTGAAGGACCGGATCTTCTCTGCTGCCTTCCACCCCTGCACCAGCAGCCTGTTGATGGCCGCAGGAGACAAGTGGGGGAAGGTTGGACTCTGGAAGTTGGTGTGTTTCCTTTGCTTTGTTCTTATGATGATGTTGTAAATTGGTATCTGACCACAAGAGGGCAGAAATTTGGCTCCAAAACTAGCTTGTAGCAAGCTACAGGGAAAGGGCAACAAATTTAAAAAGTTTTAAATTTAGAAGTCACTGTTTCATATCATGAAATCTGTTTTTTTTTTTTTTTTTTCTTGCCTGTGTGTATTCTTTCAGGGCGGTGATTGGGCCGATGATGGCGTGCTGCTCTTTGAGCCCCACACTCGTCCAGTGGGCTGCATGGCATTCTCCAGGGCTCATCCCACCCACCTGCTGAGCCTCAGCTATGATGGATCTCTACGCTGCATGGATGTAGAAAAGGCCGTCTTTGATGATGTAAGATAACTTTTGCTCCATTAAATGCACTTTTTAAAATTAAAACTATTGAAATGCATTTTAAAATTCAGTTAATGGAAGTTAAACTGCCCAAATGCTGCCCGTTAAAAATTTCAAAGCATCTCGCTTCACCAGTTGACGTCAGTTTGTTTATTGTTGTAGGTGTATGACATTGACGATGGCCTGAAAACGTTTGACTTCATGTCACGTGATTGTTCGACACTGGTGGTTGGGAACTTTTATGGAGAAGTTGCCATCATTGACAGGCGCACACCAGGGTAACGTATTATTGTTGACGAGTGGTAGTTTTAGTCTTTTTTTTTTCCATGAAGAATAACTGAATGGGTGAATAATTTCAACAGTTAATTAATGATTAATATTTTATTGACATGCTACACTGGTATTTATTTTCTCTGCAGTAACTCGCACGAGTCCCTCCACTCAATGGACCCAAAGACTCTACGTTGCGTTAGCGTCCATCCTTTACAGAGGCAGTACTTTGCTGTGGCTGAAAGCAAGTATGTCTGATGATTGATTTTGTAAAAAACTTTGGAAAGATCTGTTTGTTCTAAATGAATTGAATTCATTCATGCTGACACCTTTTTACCGGGACTATAATTTACCTATGCAATAAGCCCTCCAGAAAATGTTTTGATCTTGTCTGCAGGGTAGTGAGTATTTATGACAGCAGATGCCTGAAGAAGACCAAAAGCCAGACAGTCTCCCAGCTGCTTGGCCACTCTTTAAGCATATCGAGCGCCTATTTCTCCCCTTGCACAGGGAACAGAGTTCTCACCACCTGTATGGACAACCGCTTAAGGTGAAGCCAGCATAGCGCTTTTAATTACTGTTATATTTACTGTTGTTTTTCAGTCTCAGCTCAATAGACGTCCTCTCTCTTTTGACAGGATATATGACACATCTGCAATGACTTCTACATCTCCCTTGCTGACATCCATCAGGTATATCCGCTTGTTTCACCTACTTTGTGTTTCCTGTTCTTCTGTCACTTTTCTGTGCTTTGAGACCTGAATGTATGAGCATCTTGTCTTAATCTTTTTCGTTATTTAGCCATGACATGCACACCGGCCGCTGGCTGACAAAACTGTCTGCGGTGTGGGACCCCAAACAGGAAGATTGCTTTGTGGTGGGGAGCATGGCAAGGCCCCGGAAGGTGAACGTCTTTCATGAAAGCGGCCAGTCACAGCACTCCTTCATGGACACAGAGAACCTTAACACAGTGCTGTCCGTCACAGCTTTCCACCCCACAAGGAATGCCTTAGTGGGCGGGAATGCGTCAGGGCGCCTGCATGTCTTCTCCGACTGAGATAAAGACCAGTTTCCTTTAGCAGGATTGAATTAACAAGTAAGGAAACAGTTTTATCACAGTCGATGTGTACAACTTGTACAGTGTAGATGGAAATCTCACCGCTGGAAACCAGTTATTACCGTCATCTCTTGCTTGTTTTCCCCTCTCTGTAGACTTTCATACTGTATTGTCATAATTCTCACACTCTAATGAAGTAACATACCTGTAATGAAATGAAACATCAACTTTACACTCGTTAAGTCACTAGTAATGTTCATAGAGATGTTACAGTATGAACATTCATACACTGCGAGGTAACACAGCATCCTTAACAAAGTATCTGAATTTTCTTCCCCAGTATTCACAACAAATAGACATTTATTGCTACATTGGGTAGTTGCAGTGCAGACAAATCTCTTCAAATTGATTTACACTCTGTGGCCACTTCATTAGGTGTAGCTTTTTGCTACAGACTTGTAATGTGTATCCAGTTTTGGTCTCCCTCTCATGAGGCTGTACCCACTGAAGCCTTCGTTTCCTGTTCCTAGCAGACAGGAGGGGAACCTGGTGCCATCGTAAATGAAGCTAAAAAAGACGTAATAAAAATGAGTGTGCCATTAAGTGTAACTCAATTACACACATGTAAAACACAACCCTTTTGTGTGTAAATAGGACTGCCTCAGCTCTGCACATAAGGACACTGCTCTCTTCTCCAAAAGTTCCTAAATGCTCAAACTCTTTCAAGTTGTGTGGGGACTGAAAGTGAGCAGCAGTGGTCTGCCACAAACTCTTGGCTGAATAGACGCCTGGACTCCAGGCGGACGCTCTGTTGTTCTGAGGTGACTTCTCCTTAGATTTGGCTTCATGCTTGCGTTTGCTGTCTTGCTGGAAAATACATGTTAAGTCACAGTTCTCTTGAGAACGGCAGCACATTTTGCCCAGGGATTTATTTGTGTTTTGCTGCATTCATTTTACCATCTTCCACTACAAGCTGTCAAGGTTCGCTGCAGAGAAGCATCCACACAGCATAATGCTGCCACTGCTGACCTTCATGGTGGAGATGATGTGTTTCTCCTCGTGTTGTGCTTGGTGTTCACCAAACACAGCATTTATAATGACGGGCAAGAAATCTTAGTTTTGCTCCAAACACTTTCTGGTCTGTTTTTTTTTTTTTTTTGCAGATTGACAGCTGTGTCACTTTTTCCTCTTATTAAAAATTGACCTTGCTCCTCTCTAGTGTCTATTCATGGCCTTGCCAATTATCTTGACATCTCCTAATTGGAACTTTTCAATAACCTTGACTCAGGTTTGTCATATTTAGTGTTGACTGTCTGAGTGTGGTTTATGCCATGATGTTGACAAACCAGTTGTTGGACCTTCATGCGATCTCACAATAGATTTATCACTAAAAAGTGCAATTTATTGATCAGTTACTTTGTTTTATACTTAATTCAGGTTAGTATGTAGAGACGTATCCATGTTCATCCTAAAGAGTTGACTTTATTTCTGTTAATCTAAGAAAAATCCTAAGTACATGCAGTGTGTTTATAACAAAGTGAAAACATTGTGCAGGCAATGACTGAATGTGGCCGTTACTTTAAGTTAAGTTTCATGTTTATGTTGTTGACTCGGCTGTATACTTTCCTGTTCTCATGTTTGTAATTTGTTATACTCCAAATGTCTTATTGAACCCGACTAATTTCTAAAGTGGGTTTCCTCCTTTGTATTGTTTGTTTGCGGTGCAGAGAGTTTGAAACAGTTTGGGCTGTGAAGTACCTGTGCCTGTTTATTTCATTTATTTTTATCGTTATTATTTGTGGCAACTGAAGTAAACAGAATAAATATAGACTTTTTTTATACCAACATTTGAGTGTGTTACACCTTGAGATGGCAGCATTGCGACATACAGGCTGATTGAACTTGTAGCCGGACTAGCTGCCGGATGTCAAGAATAGATTATATTTATTCATAAATAGATTACACCAGTCTTCAGTCAGTGATTGGAAAGAAGCAGTCTTGTTTGGAGGTAATAAATGCAGAACACATGCTTACAGAGACATTTCCATGGTACAGGAAGGAAGCTTACAGTAAGACCTCACCTAAGGCCTTATTCCTGTTTACATTATTAAGTAAAATGAGTACAAGAGTGTCAATGCTGTCACCCCTCTTTATCACTGCCAGTTCAAGTGATCTGAAACAGATTTTAGCAATACAAAAAAGAAAAGAATATAGTGAACTGCATTGCAAAAAAAATATTCAGGTAGTTAAATATGCTACTTCTGCTGTTTTAAAATTGACTAAAAATACAAACTGCTCCACCTTCTTTGTGGTAAAACCTGTTCAAAGTCAAGTGAAAATGGATCAGCTGTCAGATGTGTTCGGTTCATTTACATGTACGGTCACAAAAAAACTTACTGTTTCTATGAATTGAGTCAAGGAAGAGCAGTCTAGGACGAGGCAACAATCAAACAAGATTTACATGAAAATGTTTTGACAACAGATCATTTTGTAAAAGTATCTTTGACACTGTGGGGCAATCAGGAGAAGTGGGCACCATTCCCTTCACACATGCATGTACAGACTGTTTTCCATCTGAGGGGATTCATACTGCATGTCTAGCAGACAAAGACAAACGTTAGTTTGCAGTTTATGGTTATTTATACTCATTACATTATCTGTAATATTTATTGCTCAAATTATGTTAAGCACACATGAACATAAAATGAGACTTTTAAGTACAAATTATTGGAAGTAAAAAGTACATTTTCTGTCACGACTTTTTTTTTTGTTCCATACACAATCACCTTTCACCTAACACAGTCAAAAACCACCGAGCACCATCTGAGTTAAAGCAAGTACATCAGTAATTTATCGAAACTGAAACCCAACCACAAAATATAATGAGGGTTTCTGACTTTGAAAATATCAATACTGTACAAAAATAAAATAACATTTAAAGCCTAGGTAATTATTACTAAAGGGATTCTCAAAGTACTGTTTTCATGTTAACTTTCAACCTTTTTCTTTTGTTTTATTAGCAAAGATGAATACTGATAGAGTAACTGCCTATAGGCACCTACATATCCTTAACCCCTCAGCTAACCACTCCTCAAAACCATTCCTCTTGTTGCATAAATACATACATTCAATCTTTTTTAGGTATAATGTTGTATAGCTGCTGATCAGCCTATAATTATCAACAACACAGCATATACACTTCCTATTTGACTACTTGTAGGCTTGTTAAGAGGACCAATAGCTAACTGTGGTTTTAAATGACGCTGTTAATAGCTGTGGGCTGTAAAGACGCGCTGCAGGCTAAACTGTGAATTAATATGTACGTAATAAGGCTGGAGAAGGACAGCAGACTATCAAGAGTTTCCACCTGTTGACGCAGACTGACTGAAACATCAGACAACAGAGGTTTCTTTGGTAGGTGCGATGATGAAGATTGCAGTAGGACGTAAACATGACTTATCTTAGGTGCTCTTGTTAGCAGGACGCTGAAAACTATATATATATATCCACTGTAAAAAATAATGCTTCAAGTCCATTAAAAGTCGCTGTGAGGAAATCTCCATGTGTTGACGAGACATCAGTTTGTACAAAAGTGGAAATGTGCTTTAAATAAATTCAGCCTTTACAGATGAATGCAGGACTTTGAACACAGCAGGGCTTAACAAAGTGATATGAACTTCACTCAACACGGGCATTGAACTAAAAACAAGCTCTCTTAAACATACACTGTTGGAAAATAGCGCTAATTTTTGCACTTTACAAAGGTAAAACAAGGTCAAATGTCCCTTAACAGAAAGAATCATGGTTTTTCATATTAACAGTATTGCACATCAAGTGAAAGAGCTAACCAAACAATTTACTATATCACTACAGGGCTAGCTCATATAGTCCTGTCGCCTTTACACCTACTGTAAAAGTAACTATGGCACAGTGACTCCTTACACACAGAAACTGATTGTAGCTAGTAGCATTGCGTGGCTGCTATGTTATAAAATCAGTAAAACCACCACCTCCATTACCTGCTTATAGCCTTACAATTTATCCTTAATTCCTAATCATCTGACGATAAAACTTTATTGGTGCTCTAGTGGCTGGACAGAAATGGTAATGTGAGCACACGACCACACTTATTACAGAAAATAATCAAACAGGGCAGCACCAACATCACTCCAATGTCAAATAGTTACTGCAACCAACTCTTAACATTTGTTTAAATTCAGTATACCAGATGTTGGGTTGTATATCACATCAGGACAATTTGATTCAAGTAAAACTATAGTATTTGGAAATATTATTTGACAAAGGGCTGATCTATGTTCAATAAGTGCTGCTTGGTTTTCCATTTCACACTTTCTCTAACCCACAGATACTGGTCCAACTCAGAACAGCAGTTTTAAATCCCATAGCAGCAACCATAGTAACATGTTGAATTATGAAACTTTAAGATGAGCTAGAGTGATACCCCCACGTCCTCGTCTCTTCAGACTTACACTCCTACCTACTCACACTCTCAGGTCACACAGCACACACCCCAACAGATCAGGTCATTCCGTGTAACAATAATGTGGCAACATATAAATGAATACAAAAATAAAGGCAACTGTTATCTGTGGTTGAACAAGTGAAGCCTGTCAGACTTGCTTGACCCTTTCAGTGTTTAAATTAAACCCCGTTTCTGTGACTTGTGTAAAAATAAAATGCCTTGAAATGACCTGAATTTCCAAAGTAAAATGTAATCCTTGCACTGATGGGCAAACATAATAAATAAGGCTCTTCAGGGGACAGTCCGTGGCTTGTGACAGGAACTCCTTCCTGGGAGAAGCGGAGCTGATATTGGGAATAGGGTTGCCATCCTTTTACTTTTCTCTCTCCTGACCTGTAGGCTATGTGTCCCATCTCCATCAATGGAGGCCTGTGTTGTGTCATTCAGTCATCATTCACTTAGCCTCACTTGCTGATGAGGAAACCTCCCATCCATCGTAACTTACAGGCGAACCAGCGCCGCAGAGGGCAGAAGTATTCAAAGTGAAACTGCTGGAATTCAGGCGTCTTGCGAATGTCTCTCAGGAAGGCAATGTCAAGGTCTGATTCTGTCAGCATGATGAGAAGCAGCAGCAGGGCGAACAGCAGTCCGATGGTGACCAGGAACAAACGTAACACACTCAGGATGAACTTGTTCAGCTCCTCTACGTCGCTCTGTGGCGACGGCCTGCTCCTGACCATACGCAGTGCTCTCCTGCCAGAAGCGAAATCTGCCGCCTGCCCCTCCTTCGACGCACCTGCCTCTGACTCCTTCTCCTCATCGATGCTGCAGGGAGCACCGTTGAGGTGACGAGCCAAAGGCATCTCCATCCCGTGCTCGGCCACAGGCGTAGGCAGCACGCTATCTGAGGGGCTGTAGGCCTCGTCAGAGATGACTGCTGACGTGCTTGCCTCGCTGCCGTCCACCATCTGGCCCCGAGAGGACATGAAGGAGTCGCCATGGGAGACCGAGCGCACAGGCGTGGAGTGGGCGCTGTCTCGAAGGGACTCCAGACCTGACAACACACAGCAGAGGAAGGCACTTCATAAGGGAGATATATTTAATAACTGGGAGACATTGACATTTAAATAGAGATTCGTGACATGACTTTCTTTAGACCTTATAAGACTCATGAGAAATGTTTTGTCTTAAAGCTTCTTTCTCTATGCAAACTATTCTGTGAGCTACAAAATAAATAACATATGAGAAAAAGAGTATTTAAAGAAAACTCTACAATAAACACGATACAGACTCTGAACTTAACACCAATTTATCATTTTTTGTGAGGCAGCCAAGCTGGGAATAAATCTGTTCATATTCTCTCCACCCTCACACATGCAGTTGGAAACCATACAGTACCAGACAGTACTGTATCTACAGCAATGCACTGTTTGTGTTATGACTGTGACAAATACAGGATGTAAAGTAATATTTGATGAAAAGACCTCCAAAAACACACGCGTGTGTGTGTGTTAGTGTTTGTTGCTCTTTCCTATTAGGTTAGTAAAAAATAGAAAAGAGCTCCACTTTGAATTGATTCACTCTGACAACGTCAGAGACAAATCACATTTAACTTATGAGACCCAGTCATGCCATTTAAATAAAATCTACATTATTCTAAAGCACAGTCAAAATTGAATAAAAAAAAATCAATGCTTTTACATTTTTGGTGACATCAACCACGTTAGACATAAAGTGAAATACTGCAGATAAGTGCAATTTGACAGATAATTAAAATGTCACAGATGAAAACATTCCCTTTGTATTTTTTTCTGTATCATTGCTTGAGCGAATTTACCACAGCACTTATACTAATTAGTTTCCTTCTATGCACATCAGACTTCATCACAGATGGCCTCAGTATTTTCCATTGTTATCTGTTCTGTAAGCTCATGAGAAGTGAAGAAAGGGAAGCTTATTATTGTGTCCACAAGTGCTAATGTGTGACTGCAGAACCTGTCCATGTTTTTAAACACTTTGAAGAGAAGGTTTAAGGGAAAATTATGTTCTGCCTCTTTTTTTAAGTACACTGTTGAACACTGTGCAAAAATTAAGTATTCTGATGCGGCCTGTAGGAAAGTTGATTTTAGGTTGTTGTTTAATGGTCAGCTTGTCACGGGTCCTGTGCTCTCGTCATGTAATCTATGTCAAAAAGAAATACTTCCAATGGCAACTCTGAACCTTAAAGTAAACATGAAACATGAGAACAACTTCCTCTAAGAACCATTACTCAGCTCACCCTTGCCCCTAATGCTTCTGGAAGCGAGGAACTGGACTGCATTACACTTCAACAACACAGTATTAGACAAGACAAGACAATTAACTTCTCTTTGGCATAAGAGAACATGTAGCCCACCCTGCCTCAGTGCTCAAACACCGTCCCTTAAGAGAAAGTTGTGCAACCTGATTTTTTTCAGAGATGCTCTGTTCGAATGCAGCACACACAACACTTCATAAGTCCTGCGTAACAAAACCAGCCCCTGTTTTTACCTGCACGGCTGGCTGGTGGCCTGTAGCCATGAAGTTGGGATGGGACAGCTAGCCTGGAAGGAGTCTGTCCCGACCCAGGACCAGAGCCTGAGGTGGAAGAACCCTCAGGGAGCGTGGGGAAGAGTGGTAGGACCCCCAGAGCCCTGCCCAGGAGTCTGGGTCCCAGAGACAGCACACGCACCCTCACATCTCTGTAGCAGTAGTTAACCATGCGCAAGTGAACATTCACCTTGGTCTTGATCCGGATCAGACACTTCACCATGGTTCAAGGAGAGCAAAATTACACCTGTCTATCCTTAACTGGGTTCCTACACACTTTTGCTGCTCTCTTTTTCTTTATCTCCGCCTTCCTCGAAACTGCCTCTCCTCTCTTCTATCTTCCTGCTGTGTGCCTTTTGTCTCCGACTGCGGCTGGCTAGCTAAGCAGCCATCCGTCCCCACATGCTGGCAGGCAGGCTGACAGCGGTAGATAAATAAAAAGACAGACAGAGAGTGAAAGACAAGGCTCGGGAATGTGGTCCACTTGTGCCACAGTTCACCATGTCCCTCCCTGCTGTCAGCTGTGACACACATGGCATGGCCCCTGACAGCAGGAGCTATTTTCAGGCTGAGATATTATTACCAGTGGAAATACCAGCTCAGACAGAGCAACAGGACAAAACACAGGGGGTTTGTTTCGGTGGTGCAACAGTGGGGTGCAATGTCAGAGCCTGCTTTTCATGTCATTGATAAGAGGGGGGCTAGTTTGACAAAAGACCTTTTTTGTTGGGAAGAGACTATGTTGTAAGTTTATTTAGTTTTAGCCTGGCTGGTCAACTGAGAGCAAACTTACTCACAGTGGCAGCATCGGTAAAAGGTTAATAGCCTGTTGGAGGAAAGAGGGGACAGTAAGTGCCCTTTATAAACTGACAGGATGACTTTCTCATGTCAAAATAATGCCTGCAGCCACTGGCTGATGGCTTTTGCCTGCGTGTGTGTATTTGTTTCAGAGCGTGCACATATAAGGGAGAAGGAGTGGGATATCGCACGAAGTGAAGTGAGAATGAGTGA
Organism: Protonibea diacanthus; assembly: GCA_028641955.1. Classification (NCBI taxonomy): domain Eukaryota; kingdom Metazoa; phylum Chordata; class Actinopteri; family Sciaenidae; genus Protonibea; species Protonibea diacanthus. The sequence goes on along the minus strand of CM053976.1, from coordinate 13,208,980 downwards.
CACTCACAAATGGAGGTGATTGTACACACGGAGGAAAGGCTATTTGGTCTCAACAGGATGTGTGTGTGTATGTGTGAGAGTGTTAAAAAGGTGTGTAAACCAGAGAAGATCACGTCAGATGGACTAACAAAGTGATTCCCAACCTGTGGCATGCCAGGGGGTATACTCGACTCGACTCGACTCGACTCGAAGTGCTAGGGAATACATGGGAAGATTGTGGAGTAGCTCAACAACTTTGGAGAAATTAAAATTAAGATTATTTTTTTTTAAAGCTGTAACAGTTAGAAAGGGATTGTCAAGTGTCCAGAGGGTCACTGGTTAGATTTCTGGTTTTCCCAGTCCATAGGAAGCACCTCATAGCGCCCAAGGACACTTCAGAGTGCATTAAGACTAGACTGCAAGTGGTCAGAGAAGTCTAAACACTTTGCTAAAAGCATGAATAAATGTTTGAAATTGTTAGTTAAAAGTAAGGAATGGAAATACTTAAGGACCAGTATGTAAAATTTAGTGCCACCTAGCGGTATAGTTGCAAGTCCATCACCTCACCCCATAGTGCCAAAGGCCCTATCTTGAGCCAATGTTTAGTTTGTCTGTTTTGGGCCATTGTACTGACTCTTCTAACATAACAAAAACATAACGATTCTTACTTTTAGGTGATTATACACTCATGAAAGCATAGTTATAAAATATAATTGACTATTATTATATTATTTCTGTAAATAGAGTCCCATAAATCTTACACACTGGACCTTTAAAGTTGTGTTTTTAATTAACAATCTAAATTAATGGATAAAACATTTTAAATAACTAAGTTAAACATGATGGATGAATGTTCCAAATGTCAATTCTGCTGCTTGTGCTTATGCAAACTTGTCCAAACCAAACATTTTTTTTTTTAAATAAAATATTGACTTTCATTGTGTATTATATAAAATTCAGTTATATTCAGTTATATGATTACATTTGTAATATGGTGCCTAATGTTAGATAAAGGGGCACTTCAGTTCATCTGACAGGGCTGCGGTGGCACAAATGTCTCAGATCAAATGGACTTAAGAGACATGAAGGCTCACTGAACATCTGTTCCACGCTGAGGAAGGTGGCCTCTCGCTCACTCATCCAGCCCAGAAAGCCTGTGGACTCAAATGCTTTTATTTTACAATATTTCTCTCTTCTGATGAGTGTGTGTTTTACCCTCCATGATAGAGATGTGCACAGCTCTCCGCCGGGTCCTGGGCACACTGGTCAAACGAGGGCCATGGGTGATGGATGGACAGCTCCTACTTGGCACCATGCCAGCCCTGGACAAAGACACATACACCCACATGCTGACATGACATACATAAAATGCAAGAATCATTGTTAATCCAGATTTCAGATCATTTTAGACCGTACATTTTATCAGTAATTCTGACCTGTGTATCTCAGGCGGGTCTCTCTTAATTTTGGCACTTTGTTCCATTACCTCTTTTGCAACCTTTCCACTGAGGAAACATAACAGAAGAAAATCTGTTAGCATTTGATTAGCACTAAAGCAAGAACTGCAAGACCATAGAACATACTGTATGTACAATATATAAAATTATTTATGAAAGTGCAAGTTGTTCACCAAATACCTGTATCTAAAGCGACTACCCTTGAAGAAGAGATTACTACTGGACACAGTGCGGACTTGACTCGACTTCTCCAACCTGTGAGTAAAAAGAAGAGGAAAGATCAGAAACAGAAATGTCACAATGAACCTTTCTGCAAGTTCGTGTTTCAGGTCTTGTGACTCACTTGTAGAAGGCCTGATTCTCGACTCCACACTTCCACAGATGCTTACAGGCCTCAGGTGTAGGTGCAAAGTATGTCAATATGATTTTCTTATCCTGTAAGAACAGCAATCCATACAAAGATTATATGGTTTTCATTCTCATCATGTGAAGAGAGCATTTGCTGTGGGATATGCTGAGCTCTTGGCTACAGGATGTTATAACTAATCAGTCAAAGCAACCCCTCAAGATTAGCTCCTCAGGACCTGTAGAACATACAGTATATTACCTAACTCTCAGACTGCGGCTGTATTTTGCTCTCCTGTCGGCTAAAACTCACAGCCAACACACATTTTTGTCCAATAATTTCCCATTTACTTCACTGTTTAAGATAGATTACACTGGCTCCCCGGTAGCGGCGTCTCCATGCATAAAACAAGGCCACACTCATTTAACTTCCTGAGCTGCACTGACTAGCAAAGGCAGCGTTTTAATAATGCATACACATACCTCTTTCTGATTTGCATATATATGGAATGTCTTTGCTTCAAACTTGAGTTTGGTTACCTCCTCCCTGAATGTGAGACACATAGACAGACAGGACAAAGAACAGACACATGGACAGAGAGGAAGATGATGACAAAAGGAAACAGAAGAGGACGAAATGATAAAACAAACAAACAAAAAAATAGAAATAAAGAAGAACAAATAACAGAACAGACCAGAGATGCAGGAAAAAACACCGAAGGGAGAGACAGAAATGGATAAAGGTGGTAAAATATTAAATTGTGGCTGGAGGCAAATTCATAAGGCAAACAGAGTTTCATTTCTGTGTTGAAAAGTCTAGATGCATTGATTCCAGAAAATGACAGGAATAAGCTGCAAGAGATTAAACAGCACATTTCTACAACTACAAACAACTCAGACTCTATAAAAAGGAAACTTCTGAGTGTGCAGCTTTACAGCTGGTTGCCTCAACTGTCTTGAAAAGGTTACTAATATCCTCTTGTACGGATCACTGGTTACTTTTTGATTCTTTTCGACTCCTTTGCCTCAAATTTCACCACATTTGAGATAAATAAACACATTCTTCGTACTGCATGTAGTTATCCACATGATCATAATTCAAAAGGCAATTAATGTATGCAGTGATCTCTCTTTCTTTAGTGAAAGATGTCTACATGTTCATTTGCACTTAGTTTCATCTGTCTCATGATTTTTTTTTTTTTGTACATTTTAAATTGCACACAACATTATATCTTTTATTATTTTCCCACAAACTTATATTCTTAAATACCTCATCATATGTATTGTATTATTATGTTTGATTCCTGTAGGACTAATAATCTGAATTTAATCTAAAATGTTTAGAGTAATTTTAGGTTTTTATTTTTCCTTTGTTGGCACCTTAAACTACATGTTCTGAAGAACTTCTGTCATTTAGAAATCACGTGCTATGTCGACATAAAAACTGGAAGAATCTGGACTTGAACATGCAGCAGCTTGTTGAATTTGCTGGCACTTTATTTTGTGCAAACTGTTAAGGAAGAATGTACATTCATAAAAGTTTTCTTTGTCTCATTGCTGGTTGAAATATTTCTTTCTGCCTGCTTAGTACCTTCCATATGGAGCTCTTGGACTTGTCTTTTTCTATACACAAATAGCTACAACACCTGGCTCACTAATGTGGCCATGGACATGCAGACATGTTGTGACCTTTAATCTAAATATGGTAATTATCAAGCATCACGCACAGTTTGAACTATTCATCTGTACTCACCATTTGAGAAAATGGACCCTCCTGTTTCCTTGCAGCACAGTGAATCCAAAGGGAGTGAAAGCCAAAAATGCTGGGTTGCCAGACACATCCTGACAGACATACAGACCCATGTTTTTCTTATTGTAGATCAGTAATCATTCAGTCATTGTAATCAGAGTTTTTAATCATAATGAGATTATGTTTTCTTCATCTTTCTTCATCTTCATCATTTTCTTCAGAAATCTCCTAGATTGATAAAGGATGCTTCAAGACTATGGTATAACGAGTTCGTATTTATGGTTTCCTTTACAGTTAATCCCATATTTAATCCCAAAACAGAAATAATAACTAATTCAGCATAAAGCATAAGCATAAAACCATAAAGCTTATAATTGCAGAATAATTCACCTTGCATGGATGAGGGTCCACACCGTATGTCTCCAGCATCTGAGCCTTTTGGAGGAAGTTTAGCTCTGAGGTTTCAGGGCTCTGACCTCTGTGAGAAAAAAACAAAAGAACAATAATAAATGGCTTCTGGCATGTTAAAATATGTACTCAGTTTTTAGGCAGAGATCAGAATTTTGAAGCTGAAACTTTAACATTGCAAAACTACTATCTACTGTCTACAGTAAAGTATTTACAGTATTACAAATACAGCCCATATATCATGTCTTTGTCAGTAAGATGCAAAGTAATCCACAGAGATTTCTTTAGGAATAACTGAGTGAAGTGAATAATGAGTAGACCTTGAAAAGTTTCAAAATATCTTGCCAAAGAAGCCAGGGACCATCCACTTACTCTGCATCAGCACTCATTTAGGGAACCTAAAAATAAAAAAAAACCTCACGATGCATTATTATTATCGCTAAAACTTGCTGTGTTAGGATTACTGTCTTCATCCAGAACTCCAGTAGTGTTTCGCTGCCAGAATAAAATATAGTCAAATACGGTCAATGTGTCAAAAGATTTAAGTTAAAGCTGACTCATTTTTCAGAGACCTGATCCTATTTGTCCCAGGTCAAAGACCAAAGCAGTAACTAATCCAAAAGACATAAAGGATTACAAGTTGGCCTACTCTTTTATAAATCCTTATTGAGACTGGTGTATGAGTAGAATTAGTCTTAGCCAAATAGGCTGTAGCTCTTCAACTCCACTCTCTTTCTTTTATTTCTATATTATCCCTTCGTCAGTCCTGGCAAATTACTCTCTGTCAAACACGTGTGCCTATGACCCACTCCTCCAGTTTTGAATTCTACCAGAAATTGTCCCTAAAATGATTTCAAATACTTTTTCCTGTGCTGACACACAACAACAGGGAGATAAATCTGTTTGTATGGCTGTCCAACAAGAAGGTGGAAATGAGCAATAGAGGGCAGTGTAGGATCAAATCTATAACCAGTGCCTGTATCCACTTGGGTTGTATATACACACCCTGTGTGTGTGTGTGTCTGTGTGTGTGGTGTGTGAGCACAGGTAGAGAACTTCATAGCTAGATTGATGGCCAAACTGAAGAACTCAAGGTTGGAGGTGACCTTGACCTGCACCGTCTGGCACCCTTTCCACTTAAGTGGTTGAAGACGTTGATTTGCAGAGAAAGCAAATTGAACATGACTGACACCCACACATCTATATCAGTCATCAGACATAAAACAAACACAGCACTTAGCACTTGAAAATGGAAAATGAAAATGAAATAATTGGAGAGACTTCCAAAGCTGGATGGCTCTCGCCGACACCGCCAATCTTAGGGACCAAGAGGAGCTTATTATACAGTACCACTCACACATCAGCACCTCTTCAAAAGATGGACTATAGGAGGGACAAAGTGTTTCACACTGTGGAGAAGAATGAATGGAGACTGTGAGATCCAAACCTCAGAGCTGTCCAGCGTACCGGTCATCACTGGCTGTGGTGTGTGGCTAGATGTGGGAGCAAAATAACATCCAAGACCCCTACCACCACGACAACTGGCGTTTTACTGCCAACAGATGGAACAAGCAGCATCCCAGCAGCCCCAGTTCTCCCAAAGGGCCAAAGTGCTCAAAAAGAGCACAAACTTAAGAAGGATCCAAAAACAAAATGTATGAACAAGTACAGTAGTAATAATAGTAATAGTAGTAAGTTGTGTGAACTGTTCCCAAACTCTTTGCACTGTCAGCGCCACCAAGAACAAACCCAAATTCGCCAGACCATTAATGGCTGCCCGAAAATTTGCTTCTGGCCATTGCTTGCCCGAGGCAGGGCCTCCCAAAACTAGTGAATTGTAGAGAGCACCCTGCTGGCCAAATACTGTAATCTGAAGGAGGCTGCCTGGTGCGTTCAATGACCAGGCATGTGTAACAGCGTAGCAGTCAGTTGTAATTTCAGTGATTTGTTTCCTAGAGGTAGGTAGGCAAGTCTTTTCAAAAGCAAAGTCTCTTCAACAACACTGTATCAACCAACTTACCAGAAGTGTGTACTCAGCACATTTAGTAGCTATGAAATTTCAAACCTATAGCTCTGCAAATCTTATCAGATTATTTACTTGCAGATGTGTTCTGTTCTGAATGTGAGATGTCCCCTTTTGGTTGGAAAAATATCTGCCCAACCAGTGTTGGTAACTTTGCATCTCAGTATACAGTATGCTCCTCCTCCTGCTTCACTGCGAGAGTTATCATGTCCTCAAGTGTTTCTGCACAGTTGCCACATGGAGAAATAAATCCATCACAGCAGTCGTTCATTTCAGTTTCTGCATGAGTTACCTATGAATTTAAGGTGCACTATAGGAGTTCACTGTGTAGGACCAACAGTGAGAGGTCTCTTTGTGACACCTGCACTGTGGCTGCTACAGGGCTACATAGATATACAGGAACATTGCACAGGTTTCACCTTACATCAGCTCAGTCTTGTGGATCTCAGCAATCCGCCGCTCCAACTTCTCTGAGTGCTTGGGAAAAAACTGGAACTTGGAGCTGTAGCCCTCTGGGTGTTTCCCGGGGTCATAGTCACCGATTTCAGCTGGAAAATGGGAAAGGAAAGGAAATGTTTGATGATGACTTTTTAATCCGCTCATGTAATTTCAAATGTAATTAATCCAACCAATCATCATAGATGTCATTAGCTGCGGGTACCGGTAGTAGTACATACAATGCAAGCTGACCATTAAATAATCCGTGATGTATACCTGAAATGTTGGGTGGGCAGATAAAGGTTGACTAAAAAATAGCTGCAATCACAAAACTCATATTTTCATATCAAACTTTTTTTTTAAATATAAAAAAATATTTCTGCAACATCTTAAAGTCAAATTAATTAAATTTACAGTACCAAGGGCATTTTGCCACTTCACTCTTTGTATGTGGTTTTCCTGATCAATAGAGTTAGAGCTGTGGTGCATGGTGGTCAAAGACACCAAAAAGAAAAGATATCCCACGGTAAAAAATTGCTCAATGTACAAGCCAAAGATCAAGAAGTCAAGGTTTTGAATTCACCTGTGAACAAAAAAGACTCCCACAAGAAAGTCAATAAATGTGCATACTGAATAGTCCAGGACGGATCAGCAGCACTCAGATCTCACACTGACAAAGATCCCCAGACCTTAAGACTAAAATACTAGCTGACGGTGATTTATTGGACTGTTGGAACTTTTATTGTTACACTGTATCAGTTAAATGCCGAGGCACTGCAGCCTTATATTTTATACTTTCTATTTACAGGCCAGACAATTTGAAAAGCATTGCATGAGAGCATCGGAAATGTGTAAGCCTGTATGTCTGTACCATCAAAAACACCTGCCAGTGTTCTCTGAATTGATATAGCCATCTTTAGCAGTCTTTAGTTTTATAACCACTGGCAGATGGTGGAGAAACTCTGGAGAGTTTGGCTACTTTCTGTCTGGGTAATCTGGTAATGGTCAGACAGCCATTGCTGGTGAAAAATACATTTTAGACAGCCAAAAACATCCAAGTTTATATGTGTAACAGGCATTATGTGTTAACATTTTCTGACTTGTTGTCAGTCTCAAAGAGTGCTTATTTTAAGCCAGAGACACCTGGTGAAGAAATGCTTTACAAAAAGGGAAGGCTCAGATAGCCACTCATTTATAATACTACATACTCTACACTATAACTATATTATATTACCTGTAAAAGATATATATGTCTACAGTTAGCTGGTGCTGCTTTTAACAAAAATATTCACAATCTTACCATGTGAACACACAGATGAATAAATAGATAGAACCATGCGCTGAAAGATGTAACAAGCCAGCCAGTATCCAATGTGAACCAATGTCCTTCAATATATTCATGCACTGTCTCGTGGTGTTTAGAGCCACACGGAGACAACCGAGAACATTTACATTCAGGTATTGGAACAGGCAGGCAGGATAGCTGGTTGGCACGGTGTGTGACAGAGAAACTGTTTCTCAATGCGTATCACCTCTCTGCATGTTGATGAGCCAAAGGAGCCTGTGAGATGGGCATCCGGCATCTTCCAAAACAATCAAGTTTTTACAAAACATATCAACTTTTTCACTGAATCCCTTTTTAAGTAATAACTGTATATAAATAGCTTCATATGGTGCTCAGGGTTATTAAAATCACCAATCATTAAAATCGACCACAAACACCACAAATAGAAATAAGAGCAATATTTCAACCACTGAATAAGCTCTGCCTTCGTATTTGCACACACCCACACATTAAAGTACATTTATGGCAGAACGTGAGCATATGGACGAACATGTTCATGGTTTGTAAACAAGCCAGGGTCATATGGAAATCATAAAGAGCCTACAGAGGGTCACAAACATTCATATGTGGTAGGCACGCCTCTGTCAGAGGAAACATTTATTTACAGCTGTAATGTGGGGTGATGATTCTGACATGAGTGGAAACATTTAAATAAAATTAAAGGTACAGTAGTCTGGTTGAAGGCGTTGAAGCATTTTTAAAGCATTAAATGATGACTCTCTATTTTGTCATACCTTGTAATATATAGGCAGCCAACAGAGCAGCGTCTGATGTCTTGCACAGGAGGCGACCATGGTAAAGATCCCTCTTAACCTGCAGGAAGACGAGATATCTGTGGAATGGAACACAGAGAAACTGATTTGGGTCATTATTTAGATAGGGTCACTACCGACATTCCCCCTCTTGGTGTCCCTTGAGGCTGACGGTGTGCTCAAGAGCTTGTTAGAAAAAAGTAATGGTGTAAGTAATGGTGTAATGTGTCGACCAACTGGTAATGTGGTCAACACATTACCAGTTAGATAATGTGTAGAGCTGCATTCCCTCTAATGACAAGCAGGAGGCAGGTCCATTAGCTCCTAAAATAAGTTGGATTTTGTTGAATCTTATGAAAGAATGACCCCACTTCTCACTTTATTACCTCAATAAACAGTTTTTCAAGCGTTTATGATCTCAGTCTCTAGGGTTTTGTAAATTATGGTCCCACTTAGAGCAAAACAAATATATCAAGTTTATGTTATTGTATAGTGTACCATTTAGCTGTAATGTAGCCATATTTCTGAACTGAGTCAAAACCGAGCATAGCCCAACTTGCAGTATATCACCCACCACTTCCGTGCTCTTCTCCAAATATTGTCACTTCTGGTTCCAAAAAACAAAATGGCAACAGACTTCATGCCAAACTGGAGGCTTCGAAATGGTTGTCCACAAACCAATAGGTGACATCATGGTAGATTTATTCTTGCCCTAGAGCTGTGCCGCTAGCATGGCTAAAAATATAATCACAAACTCATGAGGACATCTCATGAGGCAGTGTTCGCTAATCTGCTTTAGATGCTATGTCTGGTTATTACAGATAAACTACACCACATGGTAGCTCCACACGGTGAAATGTAAAAGAAATGCAGCTAGAAACTCAATTACTCTAGAGCTCCATTTATAATTAATCCGTAATTACAGCTGAAAAAAAGATGAATGAACACATGATTGGCAACACAGAGTTTTCTACTGGAACATTAGACACGGGACATGTAGCGTACCCTCGAGACAGAGCTGGAGCTAAAGCATAATCATTTTGAGAATTGACACTGATTTAAAATATGACTTCTGTGTTGCAATGAAGACCATTTGGAGCAACTCAATCTTCTGGTGTTGTCCACATCCACATCCAGAGATTACTCATATGTCAATTTTCCCACCCAGCATTCATTTAAAATGCTTCGGCTTCCCTCCAAGCACCAAAGCAATAAATAGTATAGGAGTTCAAAGCATTGCTATGAAAATGGCAGGGTTGTATACTGAGACTTTTTACATTACAGACTGCTCATATTATCGTCTGATGATATCACCTGATGTCTGTTATGTAAATTAATGAATTACACACATACACAAGTTCTATGTAAATGTTGATAAATCCATTGTTCTTTAAACAGTCTCACTGTGCAGCTGGTAGCAATTCATGAAGCTGCGAAGGGCCACTTCAGTAGGCTTGTCTAAATCCTGCTGCCTAAAACGATATATAAAGAACATGAAAAGCTAAAAGAAACATAAATCTATGCAAAATGTTGTTACCTGTCATTGTTTTTGCTTATCTACTATGTATTTGTGTGTCTGTGCGAGCCTCCAGTCAGAACAGATGGCGGAGGATGGAGGAGCTCTCCCTTGCTGGCGCTCTGCTGTATCAAGAAGAGCTGGATTGCCAATAAGAGATTTCACTGCGTGGCAGCCAGTCGAGGGATGTGATTTAAAGGGATCTGTGCGCTCGGTAGCTCTCTGGCTTGCATCTCACAGCAGTTTGTTCAGCTGTCAGGGATGCCACACACAGTACAGTCGTGGCGAGGAGCTTTATGATACTGCAGCTTATAAAAGAGAGAAAATACTCAAATCAGGCTAACTGTGGAGCTCTGGATACTGTTACGAAATTATACCTGTGGTTTGTCTTTTGTACCTTCATCAATACTTGCCTTTTAAATACTTCAGATGAAGTTCACATTACATACGAAATGGTCTTTGTCACTTTCTCTACTAAGGAAGGCAGGCTGAAAACACATTTTCACTCTTAACTTTATCATGAAAAACCATAAAAATAAATACAAAAAAAAAAAAGATTTAATTTCCCAGTTTTTACTCAACAATGTACCTGTTCAGACAGCATGTAAATATTCTTTAAAACTGAGTGGCAGTACTTTTCTTCATTTTTCATTTATCTAAAAGCTGGCTGGAAGGACATGAGATCATAACAGTAAAATCTGAGAATATTTCTGATTTGATTTTATGAGACAAGGAAGTTAATAGAAAGGCAGAAGATAGAGACATCCCCGGTGGTTCAATAAAATCACTGCTGCGGAGAAGGATTTTTATACTTTTTAGGTTTCCTCCATGTCAGCATTTTTTTTTTTTTTTTTTTGTGGTTATGACTTCCAAAAATAAATGTGTGATGTAATGGTCCCCGGCTGAGTCTGAGAATATTGTTAACAGGGCATCTGTGTTGTATTCTGTATTGAAATGAACATCACTTTTTCCACATTATTTTTAATACCACCAGTGAGTGGACAAATAAAACACCAGGAAGCTGTGATGAATAAACAGAGCTGCAATAACAAAAGAAAAAACAGTATCAGAAGGATTTCTTAGGATGTTGTAGTTCATAAAAAATATTTGAATGTTGTTACATGTTTGATTTAGAAAAGCGTGTGCTCACTCAGCCCATTAGAGAATACCTGAGTCCATTTCACCAAATGTGCACAATACTGTGTTTTTTAATAATTTAATAATTTAGACATTTTTCACTAATAAAAATAAATATGAACCTTGTGGCCCACGCACGAGGATATGAGAGCCCTTTACGGCTTCAACATGCATCTGAAATTTGTGAACTGTGGCGCTGTCACTAATTGTGATATAAAATCATTGCACTTCTCTATTCTTTAGCCTTTTGGCAGTCTTATGTCTTATTCTTTCTATGTTACATCTGTGTAAACTGACATCATGTGTATGCCCTCTTCTGGTAAATTATACTGCTGCATGGCATGCTGATGACACACATGGTTCAATAAAGTCGTATTTACTGTAGGTGTATGTTGACAGGTCTTTGGGAGTACTACTACTACTACAAAATGTGAAAAAAGCTGTACAAAGACTCTTGTGTCTCCAGAACGAGCTGTGTGAAGTCTGATATATTGCCTCAGGCGATGTCAATTGTCAAGTTTGAAAATAATAAAAAAAAAAAAAATCTGGCTTTGTGGAGTTAGAGGGAAGTGACCTTACCTGACCTCGGTTTCTCTTCATCTCTGCTTGAGGCTAGCGGCTCAATGCTACATTAGCTGCTGCACTAGCATAACACACCTCAATTTGCGACTGAACTGTTGGTGGTCAAGTAGCATTGTGAGTGATGGATGGATTGCCCAGTTTTGAGAAGGAATAAGTGGAATATATAAGATATCTCTTATTCTACTGCATCGATTCAGATCCCCCTTTTTCAAAACCTGTCCATCATGAGTCATTGACAATATTATAGGAGAGCAAAGCTAAACCAGTGGAGTGGATCTAACTGCCATTTATACATTATTATTGATATTAGTGGTTTGATTGTGTAAACGTGTCACAGTTTTCACTTTTGACCTCATCAGTGGGAGAGACAAGGAATCATGAGACACAAAGATTGTCACACTAAAGTTTTACCTTCGTCCATACGTCACTGCCCACCAAGCTATCTTGAAATCTTACCTGGTGATTTCCTCTTTTAGGGCAGCAGGGTCCGGTGGGTAAAACTTGACACGCAAACACATGGTGAATGGAGGCTGGGCTGGGGAAGAAAGACAAACCTTAAAAATACACTATGAGGTTTTTCTAATGAGGTTGGCATCTGTCTTTCTTTGTCTGTTTTTGCATGATATATTTGTTGTTGTTGTATGTTCAAATTTGGACACTGGAGTTAAATGAATTGAAAATACTTACATTTCATTTGTTTGGCAATTGACTTTGTAAACTCCAACCAATGCTGAAAGGGAGAGAAAGACAATAAAAGATCTGCACTTTGGACACCCAGTGTTTTCCTGCTAAACTGTTAGTCTGGTGTCTGCTCAGAAGCAGAGCATGACTTGTAATCTATAGCTGGAAGGCACAGCAGAATTACCCCCATCTCATTGCCTTCTGTTTATTTAGACCCCCTCTAACACAGTCGCCGTGCAGAGAGGATGAAAGGAAGCTGAAGATAATCAGGAGAGTGCTGTTTTCTGTCAGTGGTAAACATCACGAGGTGAAACTGGCTCTAATCAGCGAGATGACGGCATGCTGACAATAATGGGGTATCGTGCTCACAATACAGTAACTGGAAATCACAATGAAGCGGTTCGTTTTTAATTAAAAACTTTTTTTTTTAAACACCTGCACTCACATTTTTTGTTACAATGTCTCTCATCAGTCTCTCAGTGAAATGCAGAGAGAGAAGAAAGTGTATCACATTTGCAAGCCTTGAAAGAATCCCATTGACAGTTCAAAAGTGCACGGTTAACAAACCCTCTGTCCAAGACCTGCAAATTCACCAAGGACTGTGTTAATTTCCGGGGCTGATATTCATATCAGTCAAAGGAGTTGGGGTTTTGCCACCTTGCATAATTGACCTGTAGGCCTTCCTTCCTGTCCTGAATATTTATGTGGAGGAAAACTCATTAGACCAGAACTGGCATTTATACCAAACAACATGTTAAACGAATTGGTTAATGCCTGTGAGACTTAATTGATAATTTTGCTTTACCTGGTGATCTACAGACTCTGAAAGACGGTGTACAGAAGACTGACTACCACGATGTGCAAAACAGCCACAGACCTTTCTTCTTTATTATCATTTTTCGTACTTTTGGCAACATTTGCTCTATGAAGTTGGGTGCAGAAATGATAAGCTAACTCAATGATGGAAATTATGTTCACTGTGTTAAATTGTGCTAAATTAGTTTTTAATGCAACTGACCAAATTTGTACTCACAAGTGATGAAAAAGAACTACTTCGGAATGTAAGTGGAAAAAAACTCTCAAAGACGGAGAGAAGGTGAAGAGAGCAAATCATGAATGTCTGTGAAGTTGGGATTATTATTAAAGATGAATACTTACCCTCTGTTTGTCTGGGTCAACATATCTAATGCCAAAGTAGTCTTTCTCCAGCAGGTTGAGATGGTGGCAGATGAGGTCGAACAGGTACTGTCCCTTGGCATCCCGCTGAAAGAGAAATGGTATGAGAAGATTCATATATTGTGCATGCCATTCAGGGACATTAAAGAGGGGAGGAAAGACAAAAAAAAACAGCTCAGCTCTTCATCTTCTTCATCATAATTTGCATATTCATCGACACCCAGCTCACTCACACCTATGTAAGTCTATACTCTGTCCGGGCAGAGCAGCAAAGAATATTGTACATTATAAAATGAAGAAGACATTTTAAACATATTGATAGTGTCACATTAAAATGATTTTTTCCCCTTCTCATCAGGAAGTCCATTTTTACAGCCTCTGAGAAGTCCAAACGGCCACCAGAAAGAGTTTTAATATTTCACTACCCTCAAGGGAGATATATGAGGGCTATCAAATATTCATATCAAGGCAGCAGCCACCTGTGAAAGCTTTGAGAAATTTCTGCTGCCGAAGAAGCGAGCTGAGACAAGGTGTACGCAAAAGAAGAGACTGAAAAGGAGAGGAGGCGTTTGTCATGCTATGCAGTATAAAATTACCCTTTCAAATCTATGAATCATTGAAGGAAGAACCTGGAAATACAATCTTTATATTTTTAATTAGGTTGACTAGAAGAATATAAGCAAAGTTGTTGATCAGGTGTGAGGTGAGTAGGAGAGGAAACAAGCCTGCTGTCCTGGCAGTGGCAGTTAAACTCATGGTGAGCAAGGCCCTGGCATAAAGCTGCATCTGCCCCAGAAGACTCATTTCAAAACCCAGTGAAGTCTTTATTTAGATTTAATTGCAACAATAAGATGCATGGCAACAAGGCTGCGACTGAATGCATAACAAACACGAGCCAGTAATTGGAGCCATAGTTACGACTTGATCAGGAAATTCCAGTAAATATCATAAACATATTATTACGTGTTATTTCACCACAGGTAAAGATGGTTAAGATAAGATCCATATTGGATTTTTGGTTACATAGCTTAGCACAAAGACTTTAAACAACTAGCCTGACTGTGTCGCAAGGTCACAAAATTCAACACCACTAAAACTCTACAATTAACATAATCTTGTTTGTTTAATCTGTAAGTCTATATTTCTTGGAGCCAAGGTAGCCATTTCCCCCTCTTTTCAATCTTTTAGCCACAAAGTTACCATCTGTACCCTTATATTTACCGGCAAGAAGTGAGAGTATCATTCTTCTCATGTACTGTAACTCATTGAATGTTGAATTTTTACCTAAAATATAATGATATTACATATCAAGGGTCTGGAAATACTCAAATACCAAATGGTAGGGCTGTTATCCTGCACAAGCTGTAAATGTGAGGACAAAATTCAAAGTCAGATTCTGGCCCTCTGCTTCAAAGCCAGACATGCAAACATCACATTTTTAGTGGAGACATTCCCAATATTTTATACACACTTCTTATAAACTAAACATACGTGTCTAAATGCTAACATTAATGAAGTCAAAACAAAGGAAATCTGTGCATGCCTGCATTGTGAGTGCACAGAGCAGTACATCCAGTGTGAGTTTAACAGATTTCTCCAACTGTACCATGTGTCCTGTACATATAGGGTATAGTTTCTAGGAAAGGACATATAAGATATCCTACAATGCCCTTTAGAAGAGACACTGCATTCACATAAGTGACACAAAACTGCACCGTCAGAGAAAGCCAAAGGCAGATATATGAGAACGGAAGGGGGAAAAGAGAAGAGAAAGACAAAACCAAATAAAGAGAGAGAGAAAAGGGAGGAAGGAGAGAGTGAGAGAACAAGCAAGGCCAGTTGACACTGATGAATCTGCTCCAATACAGAATGCCACAGCGCAGCAATTAAAAAGAGAGGACAGAAGAATAGTTGCAGTGAAGGATTGTTCCATGTATGATCCACTTTCAGATACAAACTCTGGTGAGACGCATTATTTAAGACAATGTGAGAATGTCCGTGAAGAAGCCTGTTCACACGTCTGTTTCACTCAGTATCAGATTAAATGGCAGAACAAACGCCCCTGAGGCAGCATGTGGTTTAACATTGTCAGGGCATACTGATATTAGAGTTATTGTCACGATCTGACGGGTTGTCACCAATGTGCATAAACAACAATTGATCAAGTGAATAATTAAGAAAAAATTGCCCTGTCTATCCTCGGCCAGGCTGAGCGAGTTCACCTTATAAGAACTTGTATCCAATATCGCTTACAGTTGTCTTAAAGCTGATTTAAAGATAGAAAAAACAAAGATTTTAGCTATTCTAGCAGCACGGCTTGAGGGAAGGCCATGTTAGTTGGTCTGTTGATTGATGAAGTGCCATGACGCAGAGATGATGACTTGAGTTTGTGACCTGGACGCATGCACAGTGACTTGAGACTCATCCTCAAGACTTCAGACTCAGCTCGAACTCGAGATTTGGGACTCGTGGACAATCTTTATTTTATATTTTTGGTGCATTAACATTAAGAAAATGTCTGATGAGCTGAATGTTATTACCCGTTAGTACAATGCATACGCAGCCACAGCTGAATCAACAACACGATGGTGAGCACAGCTGCAGCTGCTGTGCCTTTTGTCATAACCTTTAGATATAATAACTTCACACAAGGCCACGTCTGCGGTATCAAAATAAAGCATGCTGGATAGACCAAATCAAACTATTAGGCACCTGAAAATGCACCTGGATATTGAGTCACCTGGATGGTTAGCAAACACGTTTAGCTCAGCATCTGCTATCTAGTATAATCCAAAGCTAGTAGGAAGCTAACTTCCTACTAACTACCTGACTATAAAAATTGATTAATATTGTTGGCAATATTTTTCTGTTACCCTGAATAACATTACAACCCTCTATGTTCATTTACAAGCCCTTGACATAGCCTGTTCAAAGTAGAGACCATAAACCAAACAAATAATCAGTGCTGATAATGTAATGCTAAATGCTAAAGACAAGTGATGACAGTACAGTAACCTACATGCTATGAATTCATTAGATGTAGAAAAATGACTGGCATGCAGCAGATGATAGAACCATAACTTGAGACATTACTGTATGACCACAAACTTGAATTGACTTGGATTTGTACAAGATTAATTGAGACTTGACCTGGACTTTTGAGCATATTTGCCTTGAAAATGTGTCAAATTGAAAACACATGGGCACTCAGTAGTAGATGCATCAGTTCCTATCTAGTTTACAACTACAGTAATGCATAGTTGGTACCTTAAATAAGCCAGTCAGTTTTAGATGAATGGCGCTGTTGGCTTGTGTTTATTTGCCGCAATCAACAGCAAATGTACATTAACTGTGCATGGCTAGCAACAGACACTGACCATGTGCAGGTGAGAGTGTTCAGCTCGGCCTCTGCCTCCCTCCAGTCTGTCCTTTTTCCTCTAATCTGTCTGCTTTTAAGCAGATTCATTAAGGATATACACAAATGTTTTGCTTGAGTAGCCTAATGTCTTTGTGTAAATTTGTGCCACGCCAGCAAATTCGTGCTTAATTGTGTCTTTCCATTGGCTTTGTATTCAATCGCGAAAAATTCACTTTGTGTACTGTCTGAATGCAGTACTGTTTCAGTCCTGTTGACATCACACATATTCTGTATCTGCTTGCCAGCTCTAGATATTTAGCTACAATATATCACATATACTGAATGAGACATTAAAAGACGTGACTGAAATGAAAACTAAATCCTTGAAGATTAAAAAAATGCTTGTCTGCAGTTTGTAAGGATGAACCTGCCAAAGGATCTGAAGAGATATATTACACACTAGTGAAGCATCAAGGAGATATGTGCATAAGTTAAGTCAGCAGATGCAATTCATTAATGATGAACGTCAGTGTTTTTGTATTAAAATCTTTAACTCACACCAAAGCACGACCCGACCTAAACCTATCATGTCCTCTCGTGTCAAGCTATGCACTTGCCAGACCTTTTTCCAGGATGCACTGGGCTGACCCTCCATCTCCTCTGTCAGTGTGTCTGTATGTCACTGTCACTGCACACACCCTGACTCACCAAGACAGGCCTGCTGACTAGCCCAGCAACAAAAATAGAAACACACACATCCATGTGCAGTCTCACACATGCACGCAAGGAGCCTCAGTCCTTCTTCCTCTATTATAAATGTCTTTGGTACACCTGTGAAACCTCTAGATCCACAACATTTTCAGAGGCTGTACCTCCCACTCCCTCCATCTGCTGTGCACTGTAGTATAAACTACAGCCATGCCCAAAAAAGCCTTCACAATTAATCATGTTGTTACTGCCTGTTTCCTTCTATCCATGTACAAGTGTGTTTGTGTACCTAAATGTGTGTCTTTCTCTATTTCCATGTGTATGTGTGTGTGTGTGTGTGTGTGTGTGTGTGTGTGTGTGTGAAGTTACTGATGATCCATATCCAAGATGGTAGTTATGAAACAACAACAGAGAGGCAGTGCTATTTATCTCAGTCCAACATTTTAGTAAATAAATGAGAAGGAATAAAAACCATTCATGATTAATTCTTAACTCGTTGGTAAAAATGTTCCCACTGAAACAAACAAACTGGAGTGCTTTTTATAGCATCAGTGCAATGTAAGCAGACACATTTTCTACAATGGATTTATCAGATGTTACAACAGATCTTAAATGGCGCGACTTAATAAAGAGCCTCTGATCTCCAGACTTCTATTGTGCATTACAATGAGTGCAGGTAATCCTATTGTTCCTGGTAATTTACCTGACTCTCTGAATCGCAATGATGATGAGATCGAAGCACGCTAACTTTGTTCCACGCTCTTTGTCTGGCTCAACTCAACAGCCATAGAATAAAGCAGCAGAGTCTCTCATGCCCCTAGGCAGCTGACCAAACACTTGTAATGTATATCTGGTGTTGTGTTGCATACTGATGAGACACATTGAACTTCAGTGAGCTGACCCGAGCTCCACTGGGACACAAAGGCAAGCTCTGAGGCAGAAACATTATTGATCTGAAGTTAAGTGTTCTTCAACATCCTTATGAGATTTAAACCTAGAGCCAAACTGCAATACTCTGGTGGTTACAGAGAGGAAATACTATATATTGGCAGTTAAAGCACAGTTTTATTGTTTTTGAGCATATAAACTGCAGATATGGTTTGTGGTCATGTGATTTCAGTGTGGGAATTGCTTCTTTCACAGTTTTCACTTCCCTAGCTTTTATTGCAGTGTGGGGAATAATTAGATTCATGCTATTTTCAGATTAAAACCCTTTTATTGCCAAAACATCAGGAAATAAGGAAATAAAATAACTTGTTATGGAGATAAACGGCTCCACACTAACCTAATACAATAGGCTTTGCAGTGGGACTGAGTTATGCTTCATACGGATCTTACACTGACCACAGACTGCAGTGTGAATACATTATTTTATGACGCACCCACTGTGTAAAGTACTCGTGGTATGCAAGCAAATATGTAAAATGTAATCTCCAATGAGTATTCAATCTGTCATACAGCACTTTGGGATCTTGCAGCTCAAGTTTTCATGTGACAGCTGAGCACTGCATTGAGATCGTAGTAACTGGGCTTCTAAAACAGATTTATTGAGCTGAGTTTTAATCATTTTAGAGTAAACAAAGCATGGCTTAAACACTGCCTGCTGTCATCTCATCACGTCATGTTGCATGAAACTGGAAAACTATTAATGAGATTAATGTCAGCCTGTTTTTCTATGTGTTTATTTGAAATTAGTCAGTACTGACATACAGTCTCTAACAGACTTCAGTTGAAAAAAAAAAAGCAGCTCAATAGACATGGAAATCTGTTTATTCCTGCATTAAATATCCCAACTTTGTTTTCATGATTCTCTTCAAGTCAAATATCTGGATGAGGTCTCTCTTCTGAAATATATATTTTTCCATCCCATGTAAGATTAGTTAGGGTTGTGAAACTTGCCCCACCACATATTTAAAAAGTGAAATCCAACTACTAATCCTCTAATCCAACACAGTGGACCAAACTTCCCAGAATAATTAAACCCATTAATTGGCCTGCATCACCAGTTTCCACGTCCATGTCAACCAATCAAATCATGTTAAACATATGCCATATGGCCCAGTCCTACTTTAACATCAACATCATTTAGAAGAATTGATCAATACACCTGGTCAAATGTGGTATAAATATAAACTTAACAAATACAAATGCGATGTGATGATGTGTGATGTTATGGCACAGTGTATGCTGGGACCTTTGACAAAAATAAAGGAGCTGGAGTCATGATTATTTTGTCAGCTTCCATCAAGTTCATGGGGAAGTCATTAAGGTTTGGTATTTGATTTGCCTGGCCTTCTGTGGTCTGGAGAAAGGGCTGGCCTGGAGGCCTTGTTTTTTATTTGTTGTGTTTGTGTGCTTGTCCAGGTGTGTATGAAATTTAGCTGACTTGAATGTGTTTACAGACTTACAGCAGATGACAGACCAAAGTAGCTGAGAAGACAAAGACTTCTGGATACAACTGATATTAAGGAGTAAGATAAAATGCTAAAATCTAAGCTGCAGGTGTAGAGGTCACAGATCCGAAATAAAACTTGGGCACGGAAGACATTTGAAGGCGTCACAAATGAGGACTTTCAGTCGGGCCTCAAAGATGCTGGCTCTGACAAATTGTCATATGACTCAGGAAGAGGAGGCATGGCTTTGTCCAGACTGTACTGGCAGATGGGGCTTGTGGTGGAGGAAAGAAGGCTGTCACAGATAGTCAGAAATCAAATTCAGGAGATACATGCCATTGTTTGTGGACCAGTGGATCAGCTCTTTACTCTTGTATGGACACTAGAGGGTCTGTTTGAGGAGGAGCTCTGGGAAAATAATCCATTGAGGACGAGACAAACACATTATCAGCAGTAAGTCAAAGGCATCATCAACGGCTGTTGTGCCCAGGTTATATCTCGTCACCAAATTTGTTTGTGAGCTTGAGGACAGAATCTTAAGGTGCAGCTGAGTGTCTAGGTTGGTGATCCTAGCGCTGCTTTGTTTTCAGCAGAGTACAAAACAAACTCAATGAGTGTGTCAAGTGCCCATCACAGTCCCTCAAGTATGTAAAGGTTCTGATCAAGAGGTGAGACGTAAGTAAGGGTGAGACCAATGAGCATGTTGGTCCAGCTGTGTGTGCCAAGTTCTAGGTGAGCCAGTCAATTTACATGCCAACTCTCACCTATTGTCATGGGCTTTTAGTGGTGACTGAAATAATAAAGTTTTGGATACAAGCAGTTGTGGATGATCTTCTTCTATACTGAAGGTTGTCTTGAACTCACCTTTAAGGACAGGACGCAGAGACTGTAAATCAGAAATGAGAGATGAGGTTGAGGTGGTTTGAGCTTCTGATCAGGATGTCTCTCAGATGCATCCTTATGAAGGTAATATGTGTAAGTCCAAACACAGGACATGATGGAGAGGTTATATGTCTTGTTTGGCGTCTTGAATGCCTTAAAGTCCTACAGAAGAAGTTCATCTGCCACTGGGGCTCAGTTAAGCAATAGAAAACAGATGGTTGCATCAATGGATTTTTGATAATTAGTCAGATTGGAGAAAGCCGGATAGCAGTAGACACTGAAATAGTTCTTGTGGCAGTAGTTGCAAAGACAACTGCCAGTACTAACAGCTGTTGTTAGGCTTGTTGCCTGTGGTAATAGTGGTAGTGGTATCATTAACAGTTGAAATTTGTGTGCCCTTCCACGTGCCCGTGTTCATGTATGTAATATGTTCCTTATGAGAAATGTGATATGTTAATGTTAAGATTAATAACAGTTTAGGGGCATGTGCAATGGGCAGCTGTGATTTTATCCACAGTGACTCATGGGTAAATGAGATTAGTGCAGGCTTGTCAGTGGAAGAGGAACGTATTAAACAAGCAGAGGCCCGTAAGTGCTTTATAGAAGCACACGCAAGGTTTCATCACAGCGATAATAAAAGTGATAAATGGAGAGATGGAAATAACCCAGACTGAGGCCAAATGATCACTGCGGTCCTTAGTGGAGCATGAGCAGCAGCACGCCGCTCCGTCGGTCTGGCCAGGCCTTGCGTCAGATTAATTATTGAGAGGGGTTCCATATCAGCTTGGGAAACACCACATCAATAAATGATGGTGCCACGTTAAGCTAAGGGATGGAAATTGCAACAACTGAGGGAATGGTACCCAAAGGTTACTGCTCCTAGGGTAGCGTCTGGTAACATTGGTGCTAGACAATGTTTTGCTTTAGTTTTGCATTTACATACAGCTCTGAGCTCCTGGGTAGTAGGTGATTAAGTCGGAGAGTGACTTAAGCAACGCCTTCTTTAAGGCTCAACTGCAGTGTTGATAGTTAGCATACTTCAGTGCCCCACTGTATGATCTTTATGCTGATTTTCACCGTTCTTCAAGTTGCTGCCTCCAAGGTCATGAGCAGCAAAGACAAAATGGCTTACTATATGCTCATGATATGTTAATGTGTACTCTCTGTGCCAGCAGGCACAGAAGTGAATGGCGCTGTGGTGGATGCCAGTCAGCAGCTGAATGAAGGTTTACACTGAACATGCTTTCCCTGACAATCAGAATCATTTTGGCTCACCTCAAAGTAATGCACAGCACTTACAGTACCAGCAACTTTGTAATGTAATAGTGTCATCAGTAGTGGCATATATTTAAATATGTACTGTAGGCTAAAGCATTTTTAAGTGATTCATTCTCTCAGTATTTCCATAGTATAGCTAAAGCAAACACATTAGCAGACTATACAGCCCAGTGCTCTTTAATAAGGTGGAGCTGTTTTCTCTTAAAGGACAGTTTGTATTTCAGACAGTCAAATTATCAGTGAACTGTAATGTTTTCAATCCATGAAAGGCAAAGGCTTGAATCACAAAGCTAGTGGAAGGGGGAGTGATTAGTAATCCTTTGCAATGCAAGTAGTAGTGCCTCAGATGTAATGCTGGCATATTTCAAGCTGGAAACTCACCTGGCTCTAGCCAAAGGTAACAAATACGGTCACAGGAACCTCTAACGATCACTAATTTACACACTATATCTTGTTTGTTTCGCCCATACAAACATGCATCTCACCACCCTGTGTCCTCAAATCTAAGACCCAAAAGCACTGTGTAGTTTTGATGTCAGCACCCAGATCAACAAGAACATACACAAAGCTGTTACTCCCCCAAGTAAAACCAGTTCAGTACAACTCATCTAAAAACATAAGGACACACACCAGTACAAGATGCTGACTGTGGCAAAAAAAAAAAAAAAAGTAATCCTATGGAGATGATTCATACCACTGCTTATAGATTACACTGAGTCCTCTCTGTGACATCCCTGACACAACTGTATAAGACTGGACCTTTTTTCCTGCACAGCATTTACTTTAAATTTGGCTGTACGCTGATGATTCATTGTTGCCGCACAGCACAGTGTCACTCTAAAGTTAAATTGCTCAGGGTATTTGTACCCGGCTTTAACCTCAACATCATTTAAGAAACAACACTGTGTGTATGAAATAATATTGGAGAGTGTCTGTTTTATGTGTCTGAGTTTCCACACCGCTTAAACATTTTATTTTACTTTTAAATGAGGTATTTTGAATCTTCTTGGGCAAAACCTGCATATAAACATTTTAATAAAACATTTTCTTTATACTTGCAGTCACATTGGTGAATGAGTCACCCAATGTTACTGCAAGTTATTGCTATCACATTTCGTAACCGATTCCAGCTCTGACAATCAAAGTTATGCTCAAAGCTTGCAGGTAATAGTTTCTTTAATGAATAGTTTGAAATTTTAAGAATGTGTGAGAATGTGCTTGAAATTTACTTTCTTTCCAAGAGTTAGATGAGAGGATTGACATAAATGTTCATGTCTGTGTGAGAGTATGGAGCTAGAGCCAGGAGGTGACTGACTTAGCTTAGCTTAGCGTAAAGACGCAGTGGTAAACAGCTAACCTGGTTCTCTCCAAAGCTCAAAAATATGCATAAAAGTCCCACAAAAGTCCCTCTCATGAATCAATGCGCTAATTAAATTACTTGTTTAAACAACATAACAAGATAAATGCAAAATTTACAAGTTGTGCTTTTACAAGGAGCTATATCCTGCAGGGCCAAGGCTCCAGTAAGTCATTGCCCCTTAGTGAGGAATACCTGCAGCACATTTTTCTTTGTGTTCAGATTAAAACAAACAAACCACACTGTGTTTATCCTTTATTGTCAGACTCATTGTCTGTGCTTATGTTTACAAATGTGCTTGACTAGTGCATGGCTATAAAACATCCATCCACATATGCAGATAAACCAAAACTCTACCCTTTCCAGGTTATACAACAATAATGATACTGAAAAATAACCCAAGCAGAGATAAACATAAACACATAAAATAAACATTTTCATGTTTATGTGTTTGGTTTGTACCAAAACACACAATCATACACCAGCAGTTACAGTGTACACTGGTATCTGTCTGCCATGGATGTCATTTCTGCTAAAATTGTACACAATTTGTCATCCTTAAAAACAAAAATGCACTTAAAAAAACAATTCCTTAAACAAAGAGCCTCTTAATTTTTAATGCATTACCAGCCTGTGAGACATCAACCTGCTTTCACTGGGTTTGACATTACTTGAATCCATATTCAGTGTAATACACCTCTATCATAGCCTTTTTATGTTCACTTACATGCCCCTAAAAACCCTTTAGCTGCAAGACAGAAAGGCAGCGATCCTCTTAAAAAGATGTTCACTGTCAGCAAGCTTCCATCTTACTGCCGTTGGACTCAGCGATGCTGGCACTGAGTTCCCAATCAGTGCTCGGTTGTGTAAATCCTTTCTCGTTGAGATAGAGGATCATGCTCCCAGGGGCGTCATTGCAGACATGCGACAATGGAGAAGTGGCCCTGAGAGCAGGAAACCCATAAGAGTTATAGGGGCAAACCATACTCCGAGTGCTCATCACTGCTTAAACCGCACTGGTAAGGAAAGACGAGAAGAGAGGGACACTGGACAGAGGGCATTAAAATGCCATGTGGAAAAAGAGGGTGACCCGAGTTGATTGAGACAAGACAACAGTCACAAAGTGTCTCATTGCCCCAGTTGAGCAGTCTTTCAGGCTTTTCTCCTGGAAAAGGGCAGTGATGTGCATGACATAGAAAGTAGCCAAACCACTGAGCACCTGTTCTGTCTGTCCTTCCTTTAACCCTCCAGCTCAAGGGACAGAGCGGTGCACTTATTATACAGTAAGTCCTTGCAGAGTCTTAGAGCTCCAGGTATTACTCTGGCATTTTTCAGTCCGGATCCTATTTTCTACATTTCTTCAACCTGAATTTTCGAATTTCTTTTTTTTTTTTTTCATCTCACCACATCAGAGGTCTTTTTTATATCAGGATATAACCTAAAATGCTTTGTGTGCTTCTGTCCTTGATTTTTCGACTACTTATTGGCCCTGTAGCTGTGTGCAAACAAAACATGAGTGTGTCTCTTCCAACTTTAAACACTAATAATGACAAATCCACTAAAGTTTGCCAATAGGCAGAAATATACTATAGCATGTTCAGTTCAGCTGTATGTGTAGTAGGTGCTGGATGCTTCACATGTGTTCTTTATGTTAGATGTGGTGTTGCAGTTTTGCACTGTGGCATTGTTCATATACTGTATCTGTTGACAGTACATCGAAACCCTGCGACAACACACCAATAAAAATCCAAAGAATTAGTGAGGTGCAGACATCAAGAGCGAGCAGCTAAAAGCAGTCAGAAGACAGCAAGTGGCTTTCAACGCTGCACCCATGAAAGATAAAAAAAAAACTGGTATGTGATAAAAAAAATAAAAAAATAAAGAAAAAATAAAGAAAAGGGAGAAAGAACAGTTTCAAAGTCAAGTGGCCTGAATGCAGCTAACTGCTCGCTCCCTGTAGGGAAAGGTAAGAGTTGGTGTCGTGTCTTGCATTTAAACAAGCTCTGCAGCAATGTACAGTATGCCCCGTCAACATTTTCACTGTACAGGCTAATAGTTTAACCAGAGTCACTCAAAAAAAGGCAAGGCAGGCTCTATTTGTATAGATCCTTACAACAACAAAGCCTTTCAACAAGCTCAAAGGCATTCATAAAAGAAACACAAATCAACAAAAAGACACATTGAAATAGGATTTGTGGGAGTAACATAAAATAGAAGATGAAAATAAGCTAAAATAGAATAAAACAGGAGTTTAGAAATTACAGTGCAGTTACAGTTCAGTGCATGAATGGATATGGACGTGGATATGAATCAATAGTCCTAAATGATATTTAATAATGTAGAGCATAAAAACTGAAAAGTGCTCCATGTTTAGTTAGTTAATTTAGTGTGGATGTTTAAAACGTGTTCTGACCCATTTGAAAACATTCAGTGCTTCATAGACTACTAGTAATGTTCTGAAATACTTTGTTAAACTGAACTGGACCGATGTGATCCACGACTCTCAGTGAGGACTCTCAGCAGCAGCGTTCTGAAAAAAAGCTTGATTAATTACATGGATCACGCACTTGCTTTTGACATATGCATCGACAGCTGTATTTGACGGTGCTGTTTTTCTCCAAAAACCTGACTGACATTATGATGTTAACAGATACACCAAGGACAGAACATACAGAATCAATAAAACTGACACAAAATGTTTTCTGGTTTTTCCTCTGATATCGCCTGGCTGCTCCGCCTCAACTCTTTGTGATTTACAGTTTCCTGGTGGACAGAAAGCTTTACATCTTGCTAAAGTAAGTTACCTGCTAAGCTAGTTCAGGCCATGCCGCCCAGGCTGGAAGGTCAGAGCTCCGAGGAAGTTTTGGTGTTTTACACCGCTGTAAAAGGAGCTTTGGACTGCCGGGAAGAGGACGATGGAGGAAGCTAAGAAGAGAAAGAGAGTGACCGGGTGATAGGCTGCAAGATAAGAGTAAATCTGGGCTTATAGTCACGGGCGAGAGCTTCGTGAAATAAAAGGCTGAAAGACAGACACCGAGCTCGGCTTCTTTCTGTTGGACTAGTAAGTAATATTAGCTGGCTGCTACACCTTGTGTTGTTGCTTGATGTTTGGATGTGTTCAGAAAGTTGTCGACTCGATAGTTTTTGATCCTAAGTGATCTAATCATTACAAATACACATTTACGACACCGGTGTATAAGTTAATTGCTCTCTAAAACTGGGAGGGAGAGAAGCAGATCAATAACAATGCATAACGTTGCTTTAAATGTTAGTTCTTAAATACAGGTGCAATGTATGAATATAAATTTGGATTACATTTGTCAGTGTGAGAGCATCACAGACAGAGAAGACCTCACTCTGCTGTATCAAATGTGGTATAATTTCATGTTACATTTCAACAGTGATGTCATTTTCAGTTCCAAAAAGCCGACTCTGGCCTCAAGATATTACTGACGTGTAATTTTTCTCACATTAAATTATTACCGTCATTCTGATCGGAGCCTTTTAAGAAATGAGGGGACACTAAATTGGATCCACTAAACTGTGCCAAAAATCTGGAACATTGCTGCTGATCACAGGAGACTTTCTGCAAATAGAAATGTAATGTTCTCCACACTTTAATTTATTAGTCTGGGCTTTTCTTCATGAGACCTTACTTTAGTCTCGGAGCTTATTTAGACGTATTACTGCAATTACAAAACTAATTCAGCAATTCCTGTTTGCTGTAGATCCAAGGCAAGCATACAGATGTTTGACCAAACTTACTTTGGTAATATGGTAGGATAATAAATTAGCAATACCATATTTTATAACTGTATCAACTGTGTTACTTTGGATGTAATTTAAACATCACTGCAAACACACTTCATACCTGGACCATCTGGCGTCTGTCAGGGTCTAAAATGGTGGTAGTAAACTCACAGACGTCTCTCAGACAGGCTCCAATCGAAAGCTCATTACAGCAGAGCATGCTAAGGGCTCGTACTCAAATACAAATTAGGTAAACAAAAAATAACCCTTCAATCATCTTTAGTTCAGCTATGCTGACAGCATGATATTGTCTTGCGTGCATAATGATGGTAAATAGGAGCCTCTGATTATGACAAATATGAGACAAGAAGGGC
The DNA here is from genome assembly GCA_028641955.1 of Protonibea diacanthus. Lineage (NCBI taxonomy): Eukaryota > Metazoa > Chordata > Actinopteri > Sciaenidae > Protonibea > Protonibea diacanthus. Next base: position 13,181,291 of record CM053976.1, on the reverse strand, counting down.
TCACAGCTCAACAAACTAATGTGAACTTTGCAGCCGCTGTACGTGCATATGTCATTTGTTATGGTTCATGTATCATCCTCATATCTGTTAAAACAATGTCATTATTAATAAGTACTGTCATCATATAGTGGTCTTCCCAAAGGAGGGCTGGACTAAGTTGCTGGGAAAAAGGGACAGCTGGGTTACTCTGCTTCACTTCTTTTTAGACTTTTTAGATTTTGGCAAACATTAGACAGGACGGATGATGAATCTGTGAAATAACAGTACAAAATCTTCAGGGAAAAAACTTCAAACAGGATCTACAGTGCCTGTCAAAATATGTATTTTGAAATCTTTGGATTGATTTGGATTGTTTAAGATGTAGACCTAGTGTTCAATCCAGAGGACTTTCCCCAAAATGTTTGGTCCACTATAAACAATCAAGTGTTTTAATTTGAATAACAACTGCAACATTAATCTGCTGTAGGTTAAAAAAAAAAAAAAAAAAAAAAAAAGACTCCACAGCCCTGCAGTGTTGCCAACTTGGCGAGTTTCTCTCTAGGTTTAGCAGCTTTTCAGACTAAAAAAATGACTTGATGTCTAAAAAGTCATTAGTGACAAATTCAGCGGCTTATTTAGACCATTAGTGAAAAGGCAATAATATTGTAATTAATTCCAATGCATGCTGCATGGCATAGCGTTTTGGCCATGAATTTGATGGGATATTAATTGAAGGACAATCATCGCACTTTGTGACCGCCAAACTGAGGTGTATGTCTGTCTGGCTGCTTGATGCTATTCTACACAACACCAACACCAACAACTTGGCTGGCCCAAGAACAGGAAGGAGGGCACCAGAGGAAACTACAGAAAGCAGTGCAGTGCAGAAACCTTCTGATCTTTATCAAAATAAACCTTCAAACAAGGTCCAAATCAGTTTTAACTAAATCAAGTACACAAACTTGACCCAGACCAGACCAGGAAGATAAGTGAGAAATGTTTTACTGTGAAGTATAACAACTTTCAGCTCAGCATGTCAAGCTGTCCTCCTAGAAATCATTTGCCACGAAGAACTAGAGCAGGGGTCGCAAACCTTTTTGGCTGAGAGAGCCGTGAAAGCCACATATTTTTAAATGTATTTCCGTGAGAGCCATATAATAATGAGAATAATAAGTCTCTGAAATTATTCTACATACATTGATATACTGAATATAACATTAATACATATATATATAGTTTTACATATAACAACTTAACATTAATGCGACTTCTGGTGCTGCATGGTCCCGATCGTGCACCAATCCCCATAGCAACCACTGTGTTTCGGATGTAGACCCGCATGCGCACTCACGTACTGCTGCGTGAACTCTCCGGTCATTAGCTCATGAGCAGTTTCTTTTCCGAGCTGTTCTGTATCGTTAAAATCGAACAAAATAACATGAAACACAACCGCTTACTGTCCTACTGATTTTAATTGGGACATTTTGCAATGAACGTAAAGACATTAAACGTGTGGTACACGTTTCGAAGGCTGGTTGCAGAGGGGACCACCAGGCTCTCTCCGAGGGGAGGGAAGATGAGAGAGGGAGATGCCCGGCCAAGGCTCTGTCCAGTATGGACTAAAACACAGCATGGACAGTTCAGAAACTATTCGGAATGAGTTAAAAGGAATTCTTAAACAGACAAAGTAGTTTAGACTACATACTGTATGTTGCTAGCGGATCATTTTCTGACCCAGAGTGTGGCCGTGACGGGTTCTGAATGATGGCTTTATAGCAGGCATCTTCCTGGTACTGCGTACCCCCACTGAATGTTTTAGTGGTACGCAGTACCAGACCGTACCGTAATCTTATTTCATCATTTATAATGAATTTATACTTATATTTTAAACCCCAATACCTTTTCACATATTATACTTTAAGTGTACTTTGTGGCCTAAAAAACATTTTGAGCAATATCCCTTAAGACACTTTACAATGCATGCTTACAAAAACAGTGACACGATGAATAACATCAGTCACAGTTCTTTAAAATATTTAATGATAAGTGACATCAAGCAAAAACTGCAGCTCGCTCTCTCAGATGATAGGAGCGTTAAGGTTGTCTGAATTCAAATGTCTACTTGACTTGCATCAGCTGGTGCATACTGCCTGTGACATTTGTTATGTAACTATGTTGTAAAACATAAATCTCCATGTTTCAAAAGCCGAATTACAGTTGAATATAAAAGTGTTTTTTTCTTTTTCCAAAACAGAAATGCATTGCACCCAGTTACTCATTCTTTGAGGTATGCTTGTCACACATCACACTATAGGTGAATACAGACGAAAAAAATCAAACCTTAACAAGCCTATGAATACTATACTACAAAAACAGAACCATTCCTTACGATCCTTCCCTCTCTAATGCAGTGATGCCTTCTATATTTTCTCTATATTCATGCAATGTGGCAGAAATAAGTGATTTAAGTAGGAGGCTAACTGGAGTAAATGCCCAGAGGTCACTTTACTCAACAACTACTTAGCTTCCTAGGCTCTATAATGGCAGTCCATTTAAGAGATTAACTGCTAATAAGTAGATGTTATTACTTGGCTGAGCAACCGTTTGACTGGCCTGTGAAAAGGTAAGCGATAGGATTCACTGCATGATGTTGTGGTTGAATTTGTAGGCAGACAATTTGAACCATTTGGAAGGCGTTCAGAGAACATACTAAACATTAAACGCGGTTTGTATAACAGAAAGAATAAGGACCAAAAAAGATGATTGCAAGACACAGCTTTAGATTGTGTAAAAAACACATATTTCTCCTGGCTGCGTGCTGTAAGAGGAGCCTTAGGGCAGGACTGTAACAAAAGGCTTAGAGCTCTGATACCACAGACAGTAGTTCGCTCTGTAAAAAGTGCTAACAGCTGATACTGTTGCCCTGACCGAGCAGACAGCAGGTCAAACGTGTTACTGATCATGATCCATGATAGAAGGAGGCGCCCTGCATCTGCTGCGCTTGCATCCAGACAAGGATTCAGAAGGACACTTTGTTGTTTTAGAGCTCACACACACCAGGCACTTAGGCTTAGCTATTTTACAACCACACAAGGACATACATGCAGACACAGACTCACAAACAAGCATGCATGCACAGGGTTTATCATTATCTTCTTTCATCAAAGTACCAGATGGTGCGCACGCACACACACACACACACACACACACACACACACACACACACACACACACACAGACGTCTTCTCAGACAATAGAGGAGCAATGTATCCTCCACACAAAAGGTTTTTCATTATCGTTCCTCATGCTCCTCAGAATGCACCATGAGCACACTTGGTGCGTTGGATGAATTGGTTTATTTCCTTTGGGGACAATGTGACCGTCAGTATGCTGTCATAACAGTCAGGATGCTGCCAGAATGGTTTTGTGAATGGAAAACTGAGCCAGAGCAGCAGTAAAACAGCTTCTCCCTTGTACCGATCTGTTGATAAAGGGAGCTGGATATACTGGTGAGGTGATCAGGGAAACCCGAGAAAAACTAAAGTAGCTGTGCTTCTTTTTACAGCACAGAAAGAAAGGAGCACTGCTGACGTTAACACCCAGGATCCTATACCTGAAATAAAGCACAATAAGCTTACAGAATGAGAGTATTCCGCTTTTTCAGGCAGTTTTGGCACCAGCTGAAGACATGCTGAGCCGTCTGAGCTATTTCCCCTACAGTCATTGTCAGCGTTGTGGGTGGATGTGATGAGAAAAAGGCCAAAACCCTCAACACCAACTAAGAGGATGGTGCAAAATGTCAGGAAAAGTCTTGAACCTATCCCTCTTACTACAAACAAACTATGTGAATCACATTGGCTGCTAAGAAGAAAGTGTTTTTATGTGTGTGTGTGTGTGTGTGTGTGTGTGTGTGTGTGAGTGAGTGTGTATGTTGCCTCAAAAGCATGCATGCATTTCATAGATGCTCAGACCTCTACATTCACTCGGTCAGAGATCATGTGATTCACAGGAAATGCAGCCAAAGGCCATGTGGAAAAACAAACCCTATTTCTAAGCAACCTAAACAGTTTACTTTCAAACTTGTTCTCTTTGTTAATTTGTTAACAATGATCATCTTGTGTTAAACTTAATCCTTAGACAATGACTTCACATGTCAACTACTGTCCACTGTGGAGCAAAATTATATTAACTTTTCATTTCAGCCTATAAGGATCCTATAAGGATAATCATTCTGAGTCACAGGGATTATTTCTCTTGGTTATAAACTCATTTTAAACCAATCAAAGTGCCTGCTGAGAATAATTATTTTCTTAGGCGTGTAATTGTCCACACATTTAAGTTAACATATTAGAATTTACCCACAGAGAAAATAGCCACCTTGCTTGCAAACCATCTATATTTAAACACCTTTATTTATACTAGAAAATCCAGAAACAGATGGCATATTTGTGAGCGGTAGTTTTACACAGTAAAATAACAATGTTCTTAATTACAGATCAGAAGATAGTCTTTGTACGGGACACTATGCATTTGTATATAAAGGCTTTTATTCCTAGAAAATCATTCATCAACTGTGCAGCCATGCTCTACAAACACTACTACACCACTGTATTTTACACCGTTTTAACCTGCAGGCATGTACAGCCCTCTGCTGTATTCGTCTCATCCATATAACCTCGGCACATGAGCAGTTATTAACCGCCCACACGGGACCTTTAACACTGCATATGCACAAATGTGAAAACACAGCTTGGAAGTGTATTGTGCAATATGAAATTCAGAACATCATTGAGGTGCTGAAATAAGACTGTTAGCGGTTCACAGTAAGAATAGCAAGCTCATAGTAAATAATAATAAAAAAAGAAACCTCTGCTTCTACAGCCTCTATCATACACTATAAACATGTTAGCATTATTTTATTTTATGCAGTATTTGAAGAAAATGTAAAAGGTTACTGGTTAAAAGACTAGTGTGTATGATTTATCTATTAGTGTAGTTGGTGATTGCAGCCCCTTCACCTCACCCTAAACTAAGGCAAACAAAAAACATAACAGTTCTTATTTTCAGGTGATGTACACTGATGTCATGCGTATTATATTCAATTTCTGCAATATTCTATGTATAATGGAGCTCCCTAAAGCTGCTTTTGTGCATATTTTGCAACAACAATCCACCCATTAACCATTACCATGATAGTTCTCCTTAAGAACACTGATAGCAAACCGTAAGTAATCCACGCAGAGCTGTGGGATTTGACTTTATCAGATATAACTAAATGGCCCAATGGTTTGCATGTACTGCAAATATTAGTATCAGACTCTGTCCCTTGACATTTTTCTCAACCTGATGTCAAAGACCTGATTTTCAGCAAAATATCAACATCTCACCTTGAGCCAGCTTCTTTGCATGGTACTCTCACCTTGTTGCACTTTCCCTCCCACCTTCTATGCAGGCTCAACAAAGATACTACAAATACATATCACGGTGACAAAAATGCCAACGGTTGCCATGATGCTTGAGGCACGAAGATTAATGCCATTTTAATTGCATGACTAAATAGATAGGAACTGGCACATATATAGCAATGCTGAAGGCAGATGAGCTAAGAAGGGATTTAAATTCTGAAAACAGCATGATTATCAGATCTGATTTAGACAGATCTGTTTTAATACAAACACAAATGAAAAATTGACAGCTGACAGTGGCGGAAGTTGACAGTGATTTTGTGTGAAAGAAAAAATGTCTTCCTGATTGAATTACTACTGAGCTGGGAAAAAGAAAAGGAGATTTTGGGAAACTTAGTTTTTAAAGTAGCTCTCTGATAAAGTTGCCCAAAGTCAGCTGTTACAGTTACAGATAATGGATGGATGGATGGATGGATGGATGGATGGATGGATGGATGGATGGATGGATGGATGGATAGTTTCAAAGCAGAAACCTGGTAGTGACAAAAAGGACATGAGATCTTAAACAAGAAAGCTCCTGTGTCCAAGCAGGAAAGGCTCCACAACCTGTAAAGTCTGCTCTGCCTGCTAAAGGGCAGCACTCTGAAGCACTTGGAAGCACTTTCATATTATTATATGTGAATTATTAACATATCAAAATGTAATTTCTTTGAATATCGAGGTCAGTGTCTGAGTCCTAATGTGTTCTAACTAAGACTGGAGAGAAAAAAAAGCATTTTACTTGCTTAAGAAGAAATTGATTTATGTGTTTCTTACTAAATCAAATCACTAAGATGCAGCCAGCTGTCTTTTGTCCAACACCTCACAAATGTTAGCAGATGCAACATCGACATTTGCTGACTTGAATTGACTGCCAACCAAATTAATTTCCCAGATTTGCACCAGTGCACTAAGATGACTTCAGCACTCTCTCATTGCCTTTCTTTACCATTGTCATCCTCCAGCTCTGTCACATTACATCGTCAGAATCAGATATCTGATGACAAGAGTTACTGCAAACCAAGTCAAATAACTAGATGAAAGTCTGGTCACATCACGTCAATATATCCAGCCTACTGGATTCCATTAGTGGAAGAGCTTTTGAGGTGGACTCAACATGTCTGCTTTGCAAAAGTAGAAAAATCAACACAAGTTTAGAATTTCACTGAACTTTTAAACTAAAGAAGTGGATCCCTTAATGCGTTATATCCGAAAAACAATTCATATGCTATTTTGTGATTACATCTAGATGAAAAGTTATGGAGTGATGGAATGAGCTGTTATGGAAAATGGATGGATGGATGGAATGGATCTCAAAAAAGTTTTATCTATTAATGCAGGAGGAGAACATGGACATGTGCATGCAAAGTACCAGATTGCTTTAAAAAATGCATGAAAAACTCCATCAATGTTTTAGGCTGTGTTACCAAATGTCTCCCATAGACCACACACATGGTATTCAGAATCTGGCCAGCTACTCATTTGAGATATTATGCTAATGTACAGCTCCAACAATAGACAATAAAATACGTCAAATTCTATAATAATCAAAAAGATTACACATTTGGGATAACTATTAAGACTAACATTAACATATATTAACATATTAAGACAAGTCTGTTGAAAGGTTAAATTATTGAAGATATTTTGCCGGATAAAATTGAGTTTATAACCACAGAACATTCAAACATGGTTTTCAGCTAAGACGACTCACATTTTGATGCCAATTAAGATGCCGGCAATGTTTTTGCGCTATGGTGTGAATAAAGAGTAAATCGTTTGTTGCTGCTGCTGTTGTTTTATAATGAATCCCAAAAATGTTTAATTTGTTAAAGTTTTGTATTGAGCGGTGTGTTGTTGTGACATACTGCTCATACTGTTTGCAACAGCAGAACCATTGTCCCTCTCCCATCTTCCTTGACCAAAAACTACTGACCTACTCACCAATTTCACTTAATCATACCTGCCTTCTGTATACTGTCATGGAGAGCACACTGGGAAACACACCACTAGAGAACCAGGAAAACAACAACTTTAAACACACTGTTTGCTGGCAGCGTACACAGTCACAGTGGCCCGCAAATACCAAGAGGGACCTAAACGAAGCCAGAAAATGGGTTTTGCTGAGTCATTAAAATGCAACTCAGTTGCAACACAGCAAATGTGCCAGGCAGAAATAAACACATACTGTATATATTCAGCAGTGTTCAGCTGACTCACGGCAATGCACAGAGAAATTAAGAAAAGCCAGCAAATTACACCTGTCAGTCACACCAAGTACTGAATGTATTTCAGCTTTACACTGAAAACATCATGCCATTAAGTCCAAATGATTTAAAATTGCATGTTTTTGTCTGCTACAGGTACTGTACACATCTGGTCTGTAAATCCTGTGTGTAAGAAACAGTTGCAAAATGTAATTTGTAAATAACATGAAGACCACAGGGTAGTCTCGTAGCACGCAGGGAGAGTTATTATCTAAAATCACAAACTGATTCATTCATTAAGAGCCCACATTCTCCAGTTTTTACCCTCCTCATTTAATCATTCTCCTCTGTTGCTCTGCGGGTGTATTTCGAGGGTCTCTGGTCGAGGCAGTAAAAGTCCTAATTTTTCCCAAAGTCACTGTAATGTGAGCTCTACAGCTCGGATCAGCAAGCCCCCAATTATATCATCACTATAAAAAGATTAAGGAAATATCTTGATCTTTCTATCTTGATACCCTGATCAGAAGTCAAATTTACAACCTTGTGTGCATAAAAACTTGGAGGTAGCTACGACTCACAAGGAGCTTTTTGGCAAGAAACATATGATCAATCTTAAAATTCAGTGACATGTGAACACAGTTTTCACCAAAATGTTGCATAATGTGTTATTTTCATATTTTAAGAAATATAAGAAATCAAAGAACAAAAAAAGTTGTCTGAAGGTAACCGACTCCGGAAGTTTCATCATGACATTTATTAGCTACATTTTTTTTTTTTTTTACCATAAAAAGTTTGTAAAATGTATGTAAAATGTTTCACAATAATTATCTTTAATAGCTGTTTTCTTAAAATGATTTTTCCTCATACACTGCGCCAGAAACCACCACTTCAGTAGCACTTAAGTACACCAAACCTTCCACTTTTATTCCTATCTGTATTCTGAAGGTTTTTACAGAGAAGTTTGTTCATATATTATTCATAGCTTCTACTCTCATAGACTCCAATATGTCAAAAGAATGAAACAAATTTTGAGCCTCGCTTTATCCGGTGTTCAGATTTCTGTTCTGAAAATGTGTGCAAATTAGCATATTTATACATAATGCCTCATTCGCATATTTAAACATAACATTTGAGAAAACGCCTGAAAACTGACAGTAAAGCAATCAACTGAGGGAGTTTCATTTTGATTCATTTTTGCCCCATTCATCCTGCCGTGTCTCCTCAGTTTGGTTCAGTTGTGAGTGAATTATGCAACATGGCGACTAATACATGGGATCTTTGTTGGTCTTGCAATCAAAATGTAACAAAGAGTGATGGGAAAATGCATTGAAGTTCATTCCACCACATTTTGACACAAATATATGCATAAGCTGGATGCATACAATCATTTCAGCTGATAAGTAACTTGTGTGCTGAAGTGAACTGACAATACGTCTGCCTAGATTATCTATGACTTGGATCCAGTTTGCAATAACCACTAGGTATAGTGGAAATGAACTTGAAATATCACCCAGAATGTCCTGGATTTTTCTTTCATCACCATTCAAAAGGTCCAGTGCGTAAGATTTAGGGGGCTCTGTTTACAGAATAAATGTGAGTGTGAATGGTTGTTTGTCTCTATGTGCCCTGTGATGAACGGTCGACTTGTCCAGGGTGTACCCCACCTCTCGCCTAAAGTCAGCTGGGATAGGCTCCAGCCCCACCGTGACCCTGATGAGGATAAGCAGTTACAGATAATGGATCGATATTTACAGAATATGACAGATATAGATTAGAATATGCACAACTATGTTTTTATTTCTGTATAATCACCTTAAAATAGAAGAATTGTCAAGTTTTTATACGTTAGAAGGAGCCTTTTATGTCTATAGGTGCTGCTAGTTGTCTGCCATGTTTCTAGAGAATAGACAAACTAAACACTGGCTCAGGCCTTTTGCTTTTTTCTTTTTTTTTTTTTGCATGTTTCAGGACCACCATAGTTTCTCTTCCATGCTAGAAAGGAGAGGGTGAGATGCCAGATGCCACTACACACTCCTACACACTGGCCTTTAAGGTAAAAGTTTACAAAAAAAGATTCAAACTAGGCTGGCAAGAGGTCAGAGATGGACTGCAACACATTTATTTTACCCCAGTCACTATGCTGCTCTCTGGGGCTCTTCTGTTCCAGGGTGCAAGGATAATAAGGATAAAACTGCTCTCATTTAATGACCGTGGAGCTGGACAGCCTTCTGGGACAGACACACACAAACACACACACACACACACACATACACATACTCAGGGAGAGAGAGACCCAGTACACAAAGGTTGACTGCATGCATGCACTGACACAAAGTCAAACACATGCAAAGGCAGATAATACAAATCAGCACACCCATCAAGATGAATCAATGAGAAAGTCCTGCAATTAACGGAAGATAATAAGTAAGCCCTCTGTTTCCCGACAGTTACTGCAATGTTTTTAAGTTTCATTTTTACAGTAATAAAGAAAAATTTTATCAGCATGTTTTTTTTTTTATAAAACGTGCTGATAAAATTTTCACAGGCGAGCTGGCACCTTCTCAATTAACATCAGGAGGAAACAGCAGTCTGTGACGGGAACAACGCTGCTGCAGCATTCAAAATGCAGACACACAGCGGAGGAGACAATTAGCTGCAGAGCTGCAGAGATTCACTGAACCCCTGAGAGGACAACCAGGAGTCGTTCTTATTCCTGTCACACAGCCCTCAGCTCAACAACACACTCCCCACACATAAAAGCTCGAGTCGTGATTCAGACTGTTTACGCACGGGCCAAAACATATTGTCCGACAAGACAGACAGGTCAAGGTGTGAGTGCTTTCACAGAGTAGCAGCAGCAGCAAAAGACATTTTCTGTCTTTTTGAAGATTTATGCTACTTGTCATCTTGCTGTTTAGCTGCTAACCTTGTAAAGTTTTTTATTTTCTATTTAAGTAACACAGACTGACAATTTATAAGACTGAAGATAAGTCTGAAGTCTAAAGAGTAGCTTGAGTCTGACGATAGCGGCAGGTACGACGGGGGTAGACATTTTATTTGGGATAGCATTTAAAGACACAATCTCACACAGGGCCAAGCTGGCTCATTTCACAGGGCACTGCCCCCTACCCCAATGTGGGTTAAGCCTCCTCTTAGGGCACATGCCCAGTTAAACCCAGCAGCCATGCCAGCTTCCTCTTGTAGGGCATTGTAAGCAGTACTAATACGGGTAAACAGCACAGCCCAAGCAACCCTAGCCAACACAAGGTTCAACAAAACAGAGGAGAGAGCAGCTCACTCCTCTCAGTATTTCTGCCTTCACTGAGGCAGGTGGAAAAATGAGGAGGAATAAAGAGCAGACCAAATATACAGTTTGAAAGGGATTTAAAAGAGATTGGAGGAGGTCGGAAGGATTTTCTTCAGTATTGCAAACACATTTCAGTGTGGTTTTAGAGGCAGTATGACTTTGACCATGATCACATACCATCAATGCTTTATCACAATCTCAACCTCGTTTGGCCTGTAGAGCCTTAAAATGAAGCAGAGTCATTTTTGGTTGTTTCATCTGAAGGATTTTTTGAACATGAAGAGGTAAAAGTATGAAGTTCAGTTGTTGGATATAAAAACGTACTATTGGCTGGCTCTTTAGCAGGGGTCCCTGATGATCCTCGTTGCTAAGGATACTTTTCAACTCTGTAACCACAATATCCTATAGCAGCTAATTATACATTCACTTTAACTCAGTGCAGGTGTCTTCTCTGTGCTGTTTCTTTAAAACTACTATAATCAATACTTTTAAATTCACAGTGGATCAACATATACATTATCATCCAACTATTTTTTAGTGTCTTTTAACAGTTTTCCACGACACAACTTTACAGTCTGGTCCATCTTTTCATTCTCGTCACACACAATGTCCAGCCCCAAACAGCAGACAGACAAAGTTAGTGGCTAGCTTGTAACTGGAGGGGAGCACTTAGCCACTAAAGAGCTCTCTCTGAGGAGTTGGCGCAGGCCAAAAATTACAGTTGATGTTGGAGTTATATTTGCCAGGTGGACAGAAACACGACTCCAAATGAATGCTAATGTTGCTTTGTATCTGCTAGATGTGTAAGTATGTTTGCTGACAAGTTATGATGATGTTTATTAGATTTCTGCCCTATATTTTCATTGTTGTCTTCCACGCTTATCTCTTATGTCATTGTGAAAGGTTAACATCTACAGAGATTGAAGGGAAATGTTGCAGGTGAGCTCATGTACTGTACTTGGTTAAGGAGGAAGAGTGAAAATCCCATTGAGACGACACTTCATTTAGGACAGATACTTCCAGTACAAGTCCTTCAATTAAAAGCTCCAGTACCTCTGACAATTGCATCACTCTCACTGTGCACAAAGGAAGAGAGCAAAGGAGCCTTAAATGGCAGCTGACTGCTGAGGTCTATGTGATCACGTGTTGCAAGGGCTCAAACATAATAAGCTTCCATTAGGGAGGATGACGCACACATGAAGAAGGCTGCTTTAAGCCAGATGTCCATAGCATCAATATCTCCATAGGCATTAATGTTTCATCTGAAGGAGAACAGTTAATGTATGCAGGACCGAGCTGTCCAGCACATCCTGCAAACTGTGAGGTCTTTAAAGCAGAGCTGCAGTGTTTCTCAGTCAATAGACAGGCTTGATAAACATTCATCATTGCCCCACTGCCTCACTATTGAACAAAATGTCAAATGAACAAATGATGCAATGCTAAGAGTGAAGCAACCCACCAGACTGAGAGCAAGTCTGAAAACATATATATAAATATATTTATTAAAGGAAAATGGGGTTTGGGGGTCCTGGTATCATTATTTGACTCTATTACTCTGTGAAGAACAGGGCAATTATTGATTGTTTGAGTTAGTAAATGACTTTTAGTTGTATTCTAAATGCCTTTAGCCTGGCCGGCTGTGGAGGGGAAAGCCAGCATGACATACAAATCATCCTTATACAGAGAAAACATATTAACTAGAGACTTTGTAAAGCACAGAGCCTTTGAATTTACACAAGCAAAATATCAATCCAGCCTTACTTCTTGGTGAGAATATGAATTAACACTAGTCTCCAAAATAAACTGTTAACAGAGTGCCAAAGAAGCAACTTTTAAGCAACTTTGCAGCCACATTACAGTATTGCAATGAATCCATGATATATGTGTATATGTACATTTGTATTAATCAATTAATACATTAATCAATATCTGGAGAATACTGTGTAGAGAGATTCAAATGAGTAAATCAAACTGAAACCTTAAAACAGAGGGACAAAATTAGCATAAAAAAAAAAGGATCCCAAAGGAAATTACTCTCTTTGGATGAGAATGATGTCACTGATTAATTGCATACAAAACAACGATCCGCAAGCCAGAATTCACGATAAGCACTTTTCACTGTGGTCTATCCCCACAAGAGCAAATTAACAATCCATTCAACTATCCAGGTAAGACTGAAGGAAACTGCCTGGGGTCAGGCATTTCTGCAAAGTCAGAAGTCACTGACTAATTAATGAGTGACGACAGCTGAGCCATACATATACAGTACAGAGGAAAAGTTCAGGGAAAATGTAAATAATCTACAAGGCAAAGGCTTAAACACAGCAGCTTATCAGAAACATATCAGAAACACGTTTAGCCACATCGCTTACAGATATCTGTTGATGTTTCAGCAGGGAGCCTTATTGGAAATATAAATTGCAATAAAGTCATACAACTGAAGTGCCTTTCTGTTCACTGTGATGTCACACATTCAGACTAGGGAACAGAAAAGATGTTTTTATAGGCCTCTATCTTTTTGATACATTTCCATCAAAACATGCTTTTCTATAAAAGATGTCATCCAGTCAAATGTTTCTCAGTCAGATGTGATGCATGTCAGTTGAAATTACACAGCAAACAATGAAATATTTGCAATTACAAGCAGAAGAATTATCACTTTCTCGACTTTCTTTGCTCTCTATTACATGATTTCACAGTGAATCGCTGACCTTCCCTAACTGACCCAAAATAGGCACTCCAGCGTAAATATTAATTAATACAATGTATATTAATTTAAGAAAAATAACTAAATAATTTATGGAGTCATTCTGGATTCTGACATCACTGCTCATTTATCCACTCTGAGATGAATGTCTTTGTAAACTGATATCAAATGGCCGACATTTCATTAATTGAATAGTAGCCACCTTATTCCATATTTAACACCCCTTTTATTTCCCTTCTAGCTGTGAGGAGGAGGGAACAGTTTGGTCTTTTTTCAGGGGGAAATGAGATGTGTGATGGTTGGATGTCATGGTATATGCACATTTTTCAACATACTACTGCTGACAGAATATAGAAGGGATCTAGTTATCATTAAAGTCAACTATTACCAATTGCTTCATTACTAAAATAAATCAAGCTGATGCTTTCCTTTAGGACATAATAGTTGTTTTCATAGAAGAACAAATTCCACTCCAGATTTAATGTTTTCAGTTTGTAAAACCCCTTTTACAATCCAAAAACAGTGTGTTTAAGTAGGTCAGTATGTTTCTGTGACACAGTGGTTGAATCCTTTCCCTTTCCTCCAGTGATGGTTGCTTGAATTTTTAGTGGCAACCACTTTACCATGGCACTCAGCTATAAAAACATGCTCCGAATGTTTTTCACTTGCAAGGATCTACAGCAGTCGAGCAGTGCTATACTGGATTAACTGAGTACCATGGCTTGATTATGACTCATTACACCAGAGGACTAGTATAGTGGGCTCCTTAGGACATAAACCATTAAAGAACAAAACACAAACATTAGACAAATGGACTCCAAATCAAGAAATGATACAAAGCTAAAACTGTGCAAGGAGGAGAGGAACATATTTGACTGCTTAATATACTTGAAGGATGTAGTGAGGCATCTTAATCCATCCACCTGCTGTTTTGACACCAGCCAAGTTTTTTTCAGTTGTGTGGAAATGGCTCACTCCTATCAGGAGGACTATATATTTTTTTCAAATTATGTTTATTTCAATCTGGCTTCAGACAGTACTGAGACTGCACTGAGAAAGGTGTTAAATGACATTTGCCTGAATTCTAATTTAAGTAAACCAGTTCTGATGCTTCTTGATCTTCATGAAGGTCCATAATACAGACAGACAGACAGAAAAATGAGGGGGGATTATTTAGCATAGTCCTTCAGATCATATCTTGAAGGCAGGGACTTTGTTGTTGCCATTGTTAATCATAAATCAGAGCAAATCACCATGGCATGTGACATGCGGAGTCCCCCTGGGTTCAATTCTTGGGGCACTATAATTCAACCTGTACATACTGATTTCTCAATGAACTTCTTGTTGCCATGTGATTGACTGGTGACCTGTCCAGGTTGTAACGAGTCTCTTGTCCAATGTCAGCAGGGCATATAGCAAATGGATGGATGGAAACGAGCTCCAGTCCCCTGGCTCAGGATAGCTGCCAGCAACCCTAATTCTTTGTCTGAGACTGTGCCCATCTTGACCCAAATGATATAGCACCATTTGGTTCACATTTGGATATATACAAATAAACTTGGCTTGACTTGACTAATAATTTGGCAGGTTTAGCATTTCTTCAATAAAAGTGTAAAGGTTGTAGTGAAGTTCAAGATAGCATACCAGTTTGGAGAGTAATCTCTGTATATCTTCCCTCTAGTGGCACATACTGTGGGATCAAAGTCAAGCAGAAGTTTATGTTATTTAGTCACCCTGACTGTGATCCTACTGATGGGTGCTGATAGGGGTGATCTCGTCTTCAAGACCAGGGAAAACTTTGAGTTTAAGAGATGGAAATTCTGCTCAACAAGAAACAGCTCTGTCATTTTTTTGTGTGTAATTATTTCATCCTTCCTACCCTTCTTGCTTTTTTCTTCATCCCACCTTCAGTCCCAGCTGTTTCTCTCACTCCATGAATATCTGCCTGAGCCTCACCTCTCATTCTGCTGCATTATCCTCCACCTTCTGACAATTTATGAATTTTTAATCCATACCACCCATGACTGTTCTGCAGATATATGTGCTGACATCATAATTCTTATTTTAGCATTCCTCTAAAATGTACCTGAATTACATAAGAACCGGATGAGTAAAGGAAATAGAATAATGTGTAACATCCATGAACATAATGAACTGATAACTTAATATTTTAACTTAGTGTAGCTATGCCTCTACGTGCTTCTACTTTATATCCAGTCAAATTACAGTCACATTAACTAGACTACACTACAGCCACAGTCAGCCAGGTGAATCTCACCTTGAGCTCTCCATCACTTCTCTTTACTCCCCTCCATCCTCTCTCTTTCCTTCTTTTCTCCTGTCAGCACTCACCTGACTCATCTGTCCTCCACTCTCTCCTCTTAGTGAGACACCAGGGCCTACAGCACACTGTGAACACATAAATGTTCAGTGGCTCTGACCACAGTCAGAGCGGAAAGGGTTCAGTCAGGCGGCAAGGTCACGCTGACCTCCGCTGAAGCAGGAAGTACACAAGGCCTTCTGGGATACACTGTCCTGTCTGCTGCACTAATGGCAACTTGATGAATGATGTAGCTGAGGGACACAGTGGATTTTTCAACTGTCTTGCACTTGAAACAACCTGGCTGTCAGAGACGGGTCAAGAAAAGAAAGTTCTGTTAAAGCAACACAAATGGGCTCTTGGACCTTTTTGTAGCAATCACAACCTCGCGCTCTGCATGTGCACATCACAGCTGGCTGTAGGTAAGATGCATTCATATGGCCATCTATCACAGGCATCCACAGGGAGCCAGCCCAGTCAAAATTGGGCTAACAGAGACTGTTAACCCCATTTAAACAGTGCCAAATGTTTTAAGAACTAACCTTCCCCTAGGCGAAAACCAAACTGGGGTAAAGAAGGCTACAAGTGGAGAAGACAGGTACACAGCCTGACACAGAGCAAGGACATCCCAATTTATGGTCATCTGGTATAGTATAGGTCCTTTTATTTATTTATTTTTTTTACATTTAGTGTTTTCATATCCTTCCTTTCCTCTCATTATATGTTTTACCTCCACCAAGGAGGTTATGTTTTTGGTGCCATTTGTGTGTATGATTTATGGGAAAACCACTGGTTCAATTTTCATGGAACTTGGTGAAAGGGTGTGGAACTGAAATCAACTGGACTCAAAAGGAATGCATCAGCCCGCCATTATTAAATTGGTGTGCCATACAACAAAACATAACAGCCAGCTCAAACATGAATGTACGAACAAAAGTCCATGGTGGTGATGTGCACTCTCAAAGTGCTCTTCAAGATGTCTTAAAAAAAAACAAAAAACATTTTCGTCAGACCAGCAGTCCAAAATTCAAATACATTCACTTTCCTATAATGTAAAACAAAGAAAATCAGCCAATTGTCAGATTTGAGAAGCTGGAGCCGTCTAATGTTTCACATTTCTGCTCTGATTAACACTGATAAAAATGCACAAATCTCTTTTGAAATCTTACTGCAGCATAATGGCTCAAACACACAAGTACAGGACGCTTAAGGGAGGTGGCACTGCTGCTTTTAAACACACATATTCTTCATATCCTAAATTGAAATATCTACCTCCTATCAAAACCTTGACACATTTTAACATATACGGTCATGCTCTACTAACCCAGAGCAGTGAGGGTTTTGGCATGTGCAGCAGTGTGTGCGCATGTGTGTGTGTGAGATGAGTGTGTGAAGTCACTGTTGGGCTGCCGCAGAGCTTGGCCAAACACCAGCTTGACGACAGCAGCTGGAGAGTAGTGATGTAATAATCTTGTTGCCATGGAGACCCGTGCTTCCCCGGCATCTCCAAAAAACCAAGGGCGGTGGAAAGTCACTGGGCTGGTTGGCTGGGACATTGTACTGCTATGACAAGATGACACACAGACAACAGTCTGGGGACATCTGAACTGACTTCAGTGTGTGTGACGTTAATAGCAGCTTGTTGCACAAAACTCGATTTTTAAAAAGAATACAATACACATTGCCCTGCTAGTCTTACATATCGAGATGACAAGCACTTTCAAAAACACAGTTGGCACAAGAAAGAGGAGGATTGTCATGTATGAGAGTTAGCCCTTCAAGCTAAATCACCCTGTCCTTGTCAGCTGTTGTCATGCTGTCAAAACAGCTGTGTCGGGGTTGCCCAAATCCTCAGTAAGTACACCTTCCAAACAAACAGCTGCATTCGGTTAGGGTGGAGTCGTCAGGAACATATAAAACCTTCATTTCAAATGAGTGTCTGCTGTCTTTCATCACGTTAGTCCTGTAGAGCAAATGTAAATGGATTGAAGTTTTCACAGTGAACCCATAACAGCAGCCTGTCTATTATGTGCTCCTCTGAGTCAGTTTTCACCTCTAATTGAGGCAGAGAACCTCTTCATTCTTTTGATATAGATAATTTGAGATCCAGATGAGGCTCCGGAAAGAGACAGAGAAATAAAGGATTGAAATATTGGCTGTGACAAAGAAGGCAACGGGAAATGATGAAAGGGGTAGAAAAGCCTGCATCTCATCGTCAGAGAGTTAAAGCTTAGGGATTGTTTCAAAACATGGTAATGAAGTGGCGCCCTTGCCTTGACGTCTGAGGCCCAGAAACCAAGCACAGGAATCTAATTAGATGTCTGTTAGAAAGGCTGTAAGTAGTCAAACCATTTCAGATGATAAAACTGCTTTGAGAGTTAAGATTTTAAAAATATATTGTGAAGATAAAACCACATATACATGTACATTCACATTCACACAACCTGAAACAGCTAAGCAGAATTCTGACAAAAATTAATAAGTACTGTGGTGCATCAAGTCAACAGGTCAGCGAAGCATATTGAGCATATAATGGGACCAAGTGAATTTGAACTGCTGCCCTAGATTCAGGAGCCTTTTGGGTGTTCTTTCACTTGATTCGTCACCTGAAGAGCCAACCTCCTCGGCCATAATTTGCTGGAGTTCTTGCCTGGACTGTGGGACATACAGTAGGATTCTCGGTATTTTCACTCTCGACAATCAGTTTCTCGTCATCCATTTTGACACACCAAAATAGTAGAAGATTAATAACATAAAGGTGTCTTTAAGAATGTTTATGACTGCTGTCTAAATTGTCATGCAGAGTTGACAGCAGCTATGAACAATCATAAAGATTCCTTCTTTCTTTCCCTGTTTATGACAGGTATCATATCATGGTTATGATAGTTTCATGACTGTGTCATTTCAGCCTTTTAAATACTGTGACCAGAAGTGTTATGGATATGAACACAGCACTGATGTGGCAATCTGACAATTTAAGCTAAATAAATAACTGTCACTATTTATTCACAATTCAAATTTTCATTTGTGGTACAATAAAAAAGATTCAAAGTGGTTTACCTTGTGGTCCAACAGAGAGTGTTCATAAAGTGTTCACTATCAGCCTGGCCTATTAAATATCCTATTAACCAAGGTAAGAAAAAATCTGAGAAGCACATGCAGTCGGATATGCATCCCACTGGCTTTATTTAGAGCTATGATAGCAAAGTCGGATCATTGTGGGTAAATTCAGCAGCACTGTGTTTTGTTCTCAACTGTAACAGTGAAGCATTTTGAAATTTCTATCACTCTGATTTGTGCCACTTCACATCTCTATTGATTATGTACCTTCCTAATTAATGAGAAGCAGATGCATTTGGATTGGTCTGAGGCCACCCCTGACCAAGGCTTGCATTTCAGTACCAGCCGTCCGTCAAATGTGATCTAACGAAACCTACACAGGGGGTAATGTTAATAATGAATATTTTAATATTAAGGATGTATTTTTGTTAAAATTAACACATATGTGTATAAAAAAGGAGCACTTAAGGTTTGAAAACAAGTTTTTAAGCATGGGACAAGGGGATACAAGAAAACCCATATACAGCTGACTGAATAGACTAACTTGAAGATTTTTGGGAAGTAGACGAAATAATATCCACACGAAAGATCCTCTCAGTCAACTTCAACCTCAACCAGTCAACTTTACCCTCAAAAGGCTATAACACCTATAAAAGAAGCTAACATAGCTGCTTAAAAGAAAGCTGACCATCATCAGAGCTGCAGTGATTGATGAAAAATATGTTTGAAATAGATTTATTGCCTTGATGCTAATGACAGAAGGCTTTGGCCTGATTGTGAGGTTTGATTGTGGACATGTGTTTTTTATTTTTCAGTGATTGTGTACGTCCTCACGTGTGTATGAGTGTTTTTGTATACCTGAGAAAAAACACAAGACGAAGTCTAAGATCAGTCTGTCCATCCATGTCCCTCTCCCCAAAAACGCATTCCAGCTCTTCCTGGGAGATCCTGATGTGTTTCCAGGCCAGGTGGGCTAGATTGTCCCTCCAGCAAGTTCTGAGTCTGCCCCAGGGTCTCCTACCAGTCGGACTGCCTGAAATACCTCTAAAGGAAGGTGCCCAGGAGGCATCCTAATCAGATGCCTGAACCACGTCAGCTGGCTCCTTTCGATGCAAAGGAGCAACGGCTCTACACCAAGCTCCCTCTAAATGCCTGAGCTCCTATGGCTGAGCCTAGCCACCCTACAGAGGGAACTAATTTCAGCTCCTCTATTCCATGTAATTTAAAAATAAATGAAATAGACATCATTATAACTCTGTTTTGATGCATGAACACAAACCTTTGCATTTCGAAAGAGAGCGTAGTCCATTAACATCCAAAATAGCAATTTAATTTTAACATAGAACAGTATGTTCTACAAAATGTCAGAAGCTATATGTAGTATATGCCGATATCTAAGTGTATATCAGGCCCTGGGAGATCAATCCCTTTCTGTGAGTCATTCTCATGCTGGCCACCTCTCTTAGAGCCATGAAGAAAGACAGAAAGAAGAAAGAGCTCCCACAGGTCAGACAGACCTGTGCTGCCTCTTCCTTCCTCTCGTTTTAAGAAACACACACACACACACACAGACACACACAATCACCGAAAGGCAGTGCTGATCAGCCCTGCACAGAGACGTCATGAGATTACAAAGTAGTCTGTTAGCCAGTCTGCTCACTGATCCCACTGCTTACCATGCCAGAGGAGACTAATCTCAGCAAAGAGACAAAGAGAATATTAAGGAGATGATGAAAGGCAGATGAGAGAAAGAGAGAGATGTAGTATAGGGGAAAAGGCTAATTGTGTGTTTGTGTGTACATGTAAAGAGTGTGTGAAGGAATAAAAAGTGAGGGCTCTCTGGCTGGAACTTGACTGAAGTGTGCACTGCTCTGCGTATGGAAGTGAGCCGATGACGACTACAGTTACCCACAGTTAAGAGAGGGGATGAGCGAGAGTGAGTTAGAGTGCTTAATATTCCACGCACAGTTCTGCACCGCTATAGCAAGAGTTTAAAAATAGACGGCAGCAGACTTGCGGGCTGAGGAGCTGAGCTAAAAAGAGTGTGCAGTCGCGTACAAAGAGGGGGCTCCAGACTGGTCTGGATGATTTGAAGGGTAGGAAGATGGATGGCTTTGCTCTTGGGAAAAGTAATTATTGACTGTATCCCCCTTGTTCAACATAAAGCATTAGAAAAATATAGTTAAACAAGCACTCATCTGCTCTGAGTCACCATCAGTGTCTACTATTTATGTTGGTGGTAAGAGCACAAAAAAAAAGCACTGCATAATACTTAAAGGAAAATAAAGGCATTTGAGATTTGAACGGGTTATAGCTTTGGGTGCTCCTGAATAACCTTGTGCCTCTGTAACTGCAGTTGCAAAATCTAATTTATTTCATTCAAGCCTTCAGAAACATGGAGAGGTTATCTTAGTTAAGAAAAAAGTGCAACCGTATTTGTGTTTTTGACCGTAGTAGGGTGAGAAGATCAAGTCTCGTCTGTCAAGTCTCATCTTTATGATAAATCTGAAGCTAAAGACAGAAGCCGGTGTACTCATACTGGAAACGAGAAGAAAAAGCTCTGTTAGAAAGCAACTAATTAGTTACCAGGCACATAACCCTCCATAAAACCACAACTTGTAGTTTTTGACACTTCAGTTTTACAGATTAAGGTGCGCAGATTGAATTTTCATTCATCTTGGACATTTTGTGAATTCGGAATATACATTTTAACAGGCCTTACTGCCAAGTCAGAACAGAGACTTTTACACTTACACTATATGAAAGTCAGATATGTCCGGTGACAATTCATTCAAGTTCATTCAAATAAGATGGCTGCATTCTCAACAACATTAACAAGAAGAGAGAGAGAGGCGGTGTGAATTACCACTATGATGATACTACTATTAAATCATACCATAAAGTAATGAATTATGTAAAGACGGTAAGGAAGGGAATTATGAAGCAGATGTTTGGAAAATCTGATGCAAAGAATCTGTCTGTTCTGCAGAAAAGTTCAGTTTTTTGTCACAGCAGAATCAGTCAGGATTGGATGGAGTTTTATAACAAGGTTCAGGAACAAAGACTGCGCCTTGAACTCATCCTATTTTAGCATTTCAAGTACTTAAGCCCACCTTTTCCATTCACTCCCTCTTTGAATCAGTTTTCACATCCTTCCCCCACAAGACTTGTTTGTTTTTTTGTCTCCATCTCCTTTTCCTCTTTTCTCTTTCACTTAATACAGGAACCACTGTTCTCTAATCCATAGAGCGACAAAGAGATGGCTCCCTCACTCATAGTCTCAACGCCACGAGCTGACACTGGTCCATCTCCAAACTCTTTCATTTATTTACAACTCTGATTTCTCCTCTCATTCCTTTCCCCTTCATCTACCTACTCTTCATAGAACTGCCCTCATCCCTCCTACAGTACATCGTCTTGGTTCACCTTTATCCACAATATGTAATAAACCTGTCTAAATCTAAATCCATATTGTGTGGTCTTTGTCTGTGAAAATAAATCTTTAGACAGCATTTATGTGGGAAACCAGTCCATGGAAATGCTCAGACTGTTGACAGGCGACCAAAATCAATCAATGAGACTTTATTTTGCATCGAACTTTTCACACAAATAAAATGTAATATATAGCGCGTCATACAATAACCCCCATCGCGTTATAAACAAAAACACAGTACAAACTGGCCTGCCTGAAGATTGTGTATTGTAGTCAGGTTGTCGATCACTCACACCATCAATCAGTTGTCGTGACTGCATGTCAAAGTGATCGACAACAAATATGGCAGAAATTTGACCAGATACTAAAATTAGTTGGAGGCATCAAATTCAGGGCTAAAATCAGGCTTAATCTCTACAGTGCCAGTCTAGCTTTAAACAAATGTCAATTTGTGGTAGTAGAGTTTGTTATCGCCTGTCAATACAGTCATATTGAACGTACAGTACACGTACGTACATTTCTCAACCAACTATCACGAAGAAAGCAAATAAATATATTTCCCAGACTGTCAAACTATTTTTTAACACCTTATTCTAACTGTAAACAGATTGAATTCATATTTGGCAGTGCGTAGATGCACATCAACTGTAGAGCACACTGGCACAGACTGTGCCACATCTAGGCCAGTAACTTTCTGAAGATATATACAGAGGCGTGATCCATAAAAAGGAGAAAAAATTGAAGCAGTATGCAGCATATTGTATCACAAGGGGACTGAGACCATTTTATCAATATAAAGTGAATTTGAGAGCAAAGGATCTAGCAAACTGCCTCACAACTTTCCTCATGAGCCAATCTATATTTAAGTATAAAATAATAAAATGAAGTGTTTCATGCTGCAGAAATATCTACTGCTCTTGCTAAATTCATTTGCTTCTTTATAAAACACATGGGACCAAGCAAGGAGATTGAAGAAAGCTGCAGATGAACAGTGTCTCTCTTCAGGAAGCCCTGTGAAAATTTGATGAAATTTATATCAGTGCAAACTGCAGCCGGAGTTGTTTTAGCAGTTAAACTCGTGAATGAAGGTCTAACTGCAGTCATCTAAAAGACTGCAGAGGTTTGAAGGTTAGACAATACTTTAGCTCAGAATAGGCTACCAAAAAATCTGACATGTCCTGCAGAAAATTTGCAAAGTGAAAGGTTGTTGTCACTCTAGATTATGGAGCTGTATCGCACCATTCAAGTTTTTGAAAGGAGAACCAGACTGAGTTCTGTGGTGATGAAGACAACAAAATGGTGTGTGTTTTTTTTTTCTCCACCAGTGGAAGGACCTTACAATAGCAACATCTGTCTGTCCACACATCAATGAAGCACTTTGGTCCACAGCAAGATGTTGATTTTTATTGTTGTTTTTGACCTGGTGGCAAAATGTCGATGTCGCTTGACGACTTTTAATCAAACAGTGGCATACTTTAAGGCTGCACTTTCACTAGCTTGTAGGTTGATTTGCAGTGGGAAAAAGTGGGAGTGTGCAGGACTATGGGTCACGTTGCCTAATTATTGACAAGGAATACTAAGCAGCAAAGGTTTGTTTCTAAGAGAAATGGTGTACCATCTCCACCTCATCATGTTTGTGTCTTTCAAGATAAAATGAAAGACATGACTGTGTATGGAAATTGACCTAAATTCATACAAGGGATTAAGTCCAACCAAATATCAGCATTTTAGCTGCAATGAAAACAGAAAGAGAATAAACTGCTGAATATAAGTTTAGAAATATGGAATGTGTGTGCGTGCGTGTGTGCGTGTGTGCGAGCACTGAACTTGCTGACTGGCTACTGCACAGAGCAGCGACTTATGTTGGTGTGTGTGTGTGTGTGTGTGTGTGTGTGTGTGTGTGTGTGTGTGTGGTGGTGGTATGGGAGGGGGTCGGGCTATCACAAATTCTTAATGTTTTGCTTACTGTAACCGTTGTGAATTGATACAATGAACTGTGGAGTTTCGTGTTTTTATTTGGCTGCAGTAAGAAGCTGAAACAGAAATATTTGGAGCATATGAAAATCAGTCTATTATAGAACATCATCTGGAAGAGACCCATTATTAAATTCAAATGTTTTACTTGTAAATCAGAAGCCAAAAATTGAAGATTCAGAAGTGAAGTTTGTGTTTGCACTAATCTGCTGATTCATGCTTCCCTTTGTATTTCTTACCTTGAAGCTCTCGATCATTAGTTGCACTGTTAAAAGGACTCTCGGGACAGTGGGACCGAACAATGGATGTGATTTTACACTTCTTTCACACCTGCTGTGTTGAATTTCTTAACCAATTAACAGTTTTGGCCATGACTCATCAAAAGCAAAAACACAAAGCGATGTCTTATGATGTTTGTGGCTGTTTTATATGATGTGACATATAAAACAGGACATACGCTCAATTAATTTGGTTCATGTAGTAAAGATTCATGCAGTTCAATGGAACAATTACTACATTTCGATTCTACCTTTACGAAGGTTATAATGTTCAGTTTTTGTTAAAAAAAAAAATTAAAACATTTTAGTGATATGTAGTCTACCCTCCTCGATATAAAAGAGTCCTTAACCTCTCCGTAAGATGTAATACAATTCAACAGCACCACACCGACAGCAACCCAGTGAATTCAATTCAGGTGTCTCATATTCTAAGCATGTGTAATGTAAACATACCACAATAATATGTCTAGCATGTTCACTCCTGAACTTCAAATGAAACTAAATACTTCATCTGCTGATCATCGAGCATTATGTTACTGGCATAGTATGACTTCCTCGGCTTCCATCGCTGAGGATTCTGGTTCGATAAAAGCGCTGATATTTCAGATATTGTAGGCACCAAATTATACTGTAGTACAAATGCTGTGTGGCCTCCACCTTTACTCTTAAACTGGCTCTGTGAAGGCAGCATGAAGAGTGCAGTTTGATCCCACATTACGGCGCAGACAGCCGCACGATCCCAAGAGACGTCAAACAAGACAACTACAAACACACACACACACCACAAACCGCAAACTCGCAGCCTCGATTAACCAAACAGACAGAGGCACTCTGCATTAGTATCTGGTGAGCGTACTACATAAAAGATAACACGCCAAACAGCGAGTTTCAACTGTGTCAGACATCACTGAAAATGCTCAGGCGTACGGTTTCTGTGTTTGCACCGCTCACGTCACAATGCAACAAACAAAATAATACAAAATCATGACACTGCAGAATCACAATACTAATGAAGTGTGTTTTCATTTCGTCTCTCTGCTGCAGAGTAATCAGCAGGCATAGCACAGTATGTCACCCTTGTGAGAGTTTCTGGAGTCGTTAGGGTAATCTTTATGGTGTAATGTCTCCATTTCCTCTTGTCCAATGTAAACCTTCCCTCCTATAGCACCTGCAAAGCACACACACACACACACACATTCACACGCATGCACAAGCAGAGGATAGTGTTGTCTGTAATGTGCCGAGCCAGCAGGCAGCCCTGCAGGACGTCAGCATCCGAGTGTAATTAAAGCTTTTTGCCTTTTCTTTACAAAGCACCCAACTCATACCCCAGCAGACACACGACACCGGCAGCATTTTTTTTTTTTTTTTTTTTGGGTGCCATCTTTTATTCATGCATGAATTCACACAAATATTACACAGAAGAAAATTAGATATGGAAGTGACCTCTTTCTTTAACGCTGACGCACACACAAATACCGCCACGCAGCACACATCCAATCGCATCCGCACACCAACAATTAAGGGCGCATCAGTGAAAACATCATTAGTATGGTGATTAAATAGCAATAGTTGGAGCCAGAAGGAATAATGAATAACACATGAGGCCCACGTCGGAGCAAAAATCACAACAGAATGATTTCAAAGTTTAGTGCGGCCGACATCGGTCTACACAGAATCACTGCTGTGCCTGAACTCGTCCTCTCTGGTGACATCCTCAACGCTATGGTAAGCCTCTGCCTTTCCCAAATAAGCCTTGTCTCCCCTTTCAAGTTTGACATAAAAGAAGAGAGAAAAGAGAGAGAAGAGGAAGAGGAGCAGTTCTCCCGTGTGAACAAGAAACTGCTCTTATTTCTGCAAAGGCTCTAAGATTTCCCTGCTGTAAAGACAGCACGAGGGTGAGAATGTCAACCAGTGTTGAGAAGTTAATACACATTTATTCGGCTAATCTTCAGAGCCTCGCTGCAGCTCTCTGAAGGCATGGTGTGCCTCTAAACACCAATACCAATGCTGAAGCTTGGCCAAAAGTTGTGGTGATGTGACAAAATATTACCGATAGAAGCCTGTAAAAAGAGGCTAGTAAGACAGACACTGACAGAGAGAATTACAAAACTAAGGAACATCCATTTTCAGACCCTTTTCCTTTTGAGCTCCAACAGTCCCATGGTAGTCGTACTACATAATCCCCGAGCTGTAACTGCTCCCATACATGCAGTGGGGTGATTTAGCTTGGCTGGTTACAGCCTGGCTGCTGCTCAGTTCTCCACATTAAACCACAATCTCCTCGATGTCTCCCAAATATGACAGCAAAATTACTTAATTATGTTTTCGGCTACAAAATTAAATGAAGCCACACAGGGGACTTATATTCACACTATGCACAGCAGAAAACCTGTAATACTGATCTTTACTATTTTAATTAAACTGATGAAGCACAGGTTGACTCGATGTGCTCTTGACCTACTCTACTGCGATCACTTCTTCATTTTTTATTCTTCACTTATGTGTTTGTTTGGACCTGAACACCCGGTGTGTCAGAGGGCTGCAGAAAGACTCATCTTCACTGGCTCCACACAGTGAACAGTTGTCTCCACTCCCTTTTCACATTTTTATTTCTAAGAGCATCAGAGGCTAACTGCAAAGACACGCCGTCTCACTGAGAGACATTATTTATCACTGCTAAAAAAAGAAGGCAGAGAGTAAATATATTGTACATTACTTGTTGGCTTCCATTTATTTCTGAACTATCAGGTTTGAGAAAGAAATAAGGTTGTTCTGGTAAAAGCAATGTCATACAATAAGTACAAATGCTAGACATTAGAAGAAGACAAAAGCTAGGTAGACACACGTGATCTTGTGCGTTGTGTTACTCGCACTACACAACAATAACCTGTTACTTTTATGTTCACTCTGTATGCATCAAGCGTGTGACATATTACTGTCAACGGCGCTTCCGCTGAACCTAAACATTGAACCTCCATCAGATACGTGGATATGGTCAGATACGCATGTGCAGTTAAAAATTCCAATGAAGTTTACTCCGACAAGATGGCTGCATCATGCATCATCAAGGTTTGCAAGAAGAGAAACACGGTGCTACTTTGTGCAGTTCTATCATAACTGTAAAGTAGGAAGGGAAAAAAAGAATACTAAGCTGCAGATGTCTGGAAGATGCAGACTATAGTCTGTTTGTTTTGCAGTGAGGTTCAGTTTTACATCACTGCAGTCTCAAGAGTACAGTTTTAGCCACAACATGTTAAAACAAATCATCCCACAGCGTCATTTTGGGAATTCAGACCGTGATGAAACTGATTACAGTGCAGACTGCATCAGACAGTAGACCATATTTTTGGACATGCCTGAAATCCATCCCATTGTCCAAGAGCCAGATCATCCTGGTGATCTGGTGTTGTGATCCCCCTCAAACTGCATGTCAAAACTGATCCTATAGACATTCTGATTCTGAAGTTTTTTTTTCTAAAGAAAGTAATTCAGGATTAAAATCCTGAATCTGTGCAGTGAATACTTAACTATGGCCACGCTAGCAGCATTGTGAGGCTGCACACTTTACACATCAAAGTATATTTACAGGTCTTGCATATACAAAAAGACAGAAAAAAAAAAAGTTGTATAAAGCCATGAGTGGCTCCAGAGGGAGCTGCACAAAGTCTGTTAAACTGCCTCGGGTGATGTCACTTTAGGGCTGAAGACTACAAGTCTGAAAACAATCTGGGGTGAGGAGTTAGAAAGATGTGAGGTTACCAGACCTCTGCAGCCCACTCCTCGACACTGCTCTCTGATCATCTCAGCTCGAGGCTGCTACTAGCACATGAACCTCTGGTGGAGATGTCCGTGTTTATGTTGCATTGTTACTATTGTATTACTTTTCTTTAAGGCGCAGTTGTGCATCAACATACACGCTCAAAATGCTAACATACCGATATTTAACAGATATAATAGTTACCATCTTATTTTAGAGTGTTAGCAATCTAACATTTGCTAATTAGTCCCAAACCTAATGAAGGTCAGTCTTCATAATCTAATACAAACACAAAGTATAGCTGAGGCTGATGGGAATGTCATTACTTTCTGCTCATAAACTAAACCATAACACACTTCAATTTTGATGTAATAATTTTAAAGGGATCACCAAAATTATTATACATTTCTCAAAGGAGACATGTATGTCTGTACCAAATTTTATGACAATCCATCTAATAGCTGTTGAGACATTTCACTCAAAAGCCACCTCGTGGTGGCACCAGAGGAAAAGTCAGGGGACCATCAATGTTGGCTACACCATCTGGGAAACATGAATGTCTGTACAGCTGACCAACATTGCCATCCTTTGAGCCATGTCACTAGCATAGCTGTATACGGTATATTTACAAAGCACTGATTCAGTTGCATACTTAAAGCCTTTCAAGTGGCTTACATCGGCTGTAATGCTTATAGCCTTCAGTGAAATGCCTCTCACATCCTGCTGTGTCACATATAGCATGTCTTTGCAGTGTCGTCTACCAGTGTCAGGTTCATTCGGGGCAAGCTCATTAATCTGCTCAGCTGCAGTGCTACTGGCTGAGAGAGGAGAGACAAAGACAGAGAGAAGAAGAGGAGAAATGAAAGTGAAAATGAACAAAGGGGGGATTTTATGGAATTGAAGGGTCAGCAGGAGCAAGAGCATAAAAAAAAAGAAAAGTATAAAAGAGACACTGAATGTGACAGAACGAGAGACGCAGAGAAGAAAACAGATGATTAAAAAAGCAGAGGATGCACAATAAGCTTTTCTGCGCTATAAAACGCGTCTCCTTCTGATGCAGCTCTACAGCAAATCCAGTGACATCACTATGAAGCAGCCAAATGCATTAAGTGTACTGGCAGGTTCTCC
The DNA here is from genome assembly GCA_028641955.1 of Protonibea diacanthus. NCBI lineage: Eukaryota > Metazoa > Chordata > Actinopteri > Sciaenidae > Protonibea > Protonibea diacanthus. The sequence continues at coordinate 13,151,694 of CM053976.1, read as the reverse complement.
CATCACTGCACCACTACAGAGTGACCTCATCAAACACCTCCAGAAACATGTGCATCGGAGATAACCAGCATTCTATATCCACTCTTGTCACAAACACGTTTGGAAAGCCAACAACTCAGCAGCCACACTCTGGCAGGATTTCTGAATGAAGGCTTGGGACAAAACATGGACAAGTGCCTCTGAGGCTAAATAAAACCCATTCACAGTGTAAATCCCACTGCAGATGAAGATGTTCACATTCAAATCATACTTAAACATATTTTATTCACCAAAGAATTTTCCCTAGCAAAGTCATCTTTAAAGTGTTTTGACCATTATTGCGATATGTGCAGCAGCAATGTACTGTATCTTGTAGTAAATTTAATGTCACAATCAAGACTGAACAGAATTTTATATTCGGTACATGTAAAACTATCATGCTGAAATAGAGATAAAAATGGATTGCTGTTAAGTGATATTTCATCATCTTTTGGCTCCTTTAGATGTGAAACACACAATAAACGGCTGGATTCAGGAGTATCATCTATCAAACTCTTTGCTTTTGCATAGTAAATGAATATTGTTATGGAAATCTCATGTCTTTAAATGTTGATAAAACTGTCTGTCAATACAGACAAAGAAAATCCAGTGTGTAATCATCTGTGGAATAGTCAGTAGTTAGTATGATAAAGCTGCACTAATTTAACCTTAATTGGAACTGAAACTAATGCTCACTGATTGCTTATTAGCATGAAGTGGCCAATACACTATACTATCTTTGTTTTTCTATGAGTCTATTGCATGATGTTTGAGAGCAAAGGGTTTGGATTTAATCATTTGGTTTCAGTCTTATAACAACCAATCTGTACCGCACTGTAATGGTAGTATCCGTCAGTGAGTGTCAGCAGTGATGTTAAGGCCATGACATCACTTAAGTCATAGATATTACTGTCATAGCCAACAGCCCAATGTCCTAATCTGAAAGCACACCAAAGCCTTGAGGGCTTATCTCACCATTTCTCCACATTATGGATTAACATGTTATTTAACAGGGTGCCTTCACATCAGGAAGACATGTCTCTGGCAGGTTTCTGCAGGGCGGCACATAGCTGGCAGCAAGGCTGATAAGCAGGAGCTCTGTCTAAAGCACATCCTACTTTTATTCTATATTAAGCCTTTACAGGTTTGAAAAAAATCTACTTAGGGGACCAGCATTCCCAGTCTGTGGATTATTATGGGCGAAAAGCTCTCAAGTGCTTGAGCCACAAGCTGAGTATTTGGATGTCAGGTGAAATTCATATTAATTTATCCACTAACTATATGCTATATACTGTATGCTAAAGCTTTATAAAGGAAAGCTGACTGAGCACTCTCCTTTTTTAGCACCACTATTCATACATTTCAGAGTGCTATGTGTGGCACCTTTAGCTGTGGTGTGAGAGACGGGCTAACAGTTTCAATAATTAACTTATTTTTTTAGATGTCTAAAAATACATACAGACAGAACACCTTAGAATATTTCCTATTTAGCTCATTTCGCTCCTTTCTCAATCCACACAGATTTTTGTTATCAGCTGCCGAGCAGATCCACTGGAGCTGAGACTGAGAGCCCTGATCAAAGACATTTTGACAGCAGTTTCTGACTGAAGTGAGAGCATGCATGCGTCTCCCAGAGTATCCAAGATTCATGTGTGCAGAATGCACAGCCCAATTCACAGCTTGGTTGGTTGTGCATTGACTGCACCAGGCCTCAACATGTTGGCTGTTTCCCAGCGCTGTCATATTGAGTAACCTAATGATTACTTCTTTGTTTGACTGATTACTGCAGCCAACTGCTTCCCAAACTATAGTACAAGTACCACTTGTAGTATGTGACCTCCCTGTAGATTTTAAGCATCACCTGTCAGGGTTTACATTTTGTATACCATTATTATGATGGCTCAAAAATACTGGAATTAATATTAAATATTAGAGTATTATAAATATAGAGTACCCATTTTACCATCAACTTAATTTAATTTATTATTTGTAACATATGATCATAAATCATCTTAGCTCTCAACAGCAGTCAATAATAGTCTTATTAAGGATAAACCTGCTTATGTATGCATGTATTGCTTATGTATTTTAACATCTATCATAATGGTGGTCCTTGTTTTTGAGGTGGTATGTGGTGTAAAAAGATTGAGAAACACTGCTGTATTTAATAAAATACCATTATACTCTGACCAACACATGCACCACATCATGAACCCAAACATTTTTCTCATTCATTGGCATGGCAGTATGGATGGCAATGTAAATTGGTCAGTCCATCACTGTGGTCCAGACAAAAATGTTTCATCAACCAGTGGAAGTATTGCCACAGCATTTTGTACATGATTCGTGGTTCCCAGAGGATGCATCCTTAGTTTGTTGATCCTCTGAATTCACACATTTGTGTTTTAGAGTGAAGTGTCATGAAGTTAATTGGATGACACGTTTCAGTCATTTCAAAATTGCTGCTTGACTGCTCCCACGAGTGAAAGGACGAGTAGTATTCTCAGCTCCAGAACACTGAATGTTGGACACGCCCCCACAGTCCTGGAGCTTAGAATACTGCTCATTTTTACCTGATTTTGACACCTGATTTCTGAACTTGATATTTTTAATCATTCAAATTTAGATGGGTGGTTCATAACACTTTCTTCTTTGGTCTGACAAACTCAGAGTACATATTTATTCTTACTTTAATGTTCCTTACTTTCCTTACTTACTTTATGTTCTTACTTTTTTCTATTTGTTGTATGACCAAATACATCCAAAACTAATCCCCACCCACCCAATTATAGTATGTTTTGTGCTAATAAGTAACATGGTAAACATGATGCGTAGTAATCATCATCATGTTAGTACAGGGAGCGTTTTAGCATGTTTATGTTAAGCTAAAGCTTAGACACCACTGCGTCTCAAAGACAGCCCATCCAGTTAACAGTACACCCCTACAACATTGTCAGACTCACAATGGACAGATTTTTTAATGCTGTATCCAAATATTAGCATGCTGACAGGCATAGTAACATAGTGATCACTGTAAACATTATACCTGCTGAACATGAGCATGTTAGCACACTGATGTTTGAATCAGCATTTGGTTCAAAGCATCACTGTGACTAAAAACAGCCTCTCAGAGTCTCTAGCATGACTGTACTTTTACCATTCATTTTTAACTGTGTGCAACAGCAAAGTCGTATTTGGGCACACAGACTGTGTGGCCGTCTCGAAGTGTACTAGCTATTTTGGTTCATGTAGGTGCAGCAATGCAAAGTGTAAAAACTGGCTGGGCTGGCTGCAGTGGATATAGATCGAAGGGTATGGCGATTAATAAATCCACTCTCAGCCAGTCACATCACTGGTCTCTGGCCAATCAGGAAAGTAATGAATAAATAACATGTTGCACGTGTTTACGAAAACATCAATCTAACACTACTTCAGTTTTAATTCCACTGTATCCCATGTCATTAATAGTCACATATTGCAAAATGTGATACAACAGCATCAGCACCATTGCCACTTTTACTAAAAAAAAAAAAAGTTAGAAAGGAGGTTATATCACACAGGACTGATGAGCCACTGTAATTTGACATCTTCAGCACAAACCGAATACTGAGTTATAACTGACCCATCAAATGTATGTGTATTTATTCTGTAGCAGCTCGGTGTCATTTGCATGTAATTTAATCAAGGTAAACACAGTGGACGGCCACATGTAATGGCACTGCGCCCTTACAAATACTATAAGAACGACTCATATTCATTTATAGATAAATGCATTCATTTACGGACATTCCCACTTTAAACTTTTTTGACAGATTTCAAAGCATCTACTGGTGGAAGGTGATTAATTGAAATTGTTTATTTACATGTTAAGCATCATTACACTACTGGTGAGTTTTTTCTCACTTCATAAAATAACCAAAATGGCAGCGGAGTGATGCTGGGCCAGAAAACAAACATGGCTCTGAGATATCTATTCTCAGTCTAAGACCCCAACAAGAAGTCACTTTGTGCTGCCTCATTTGAATGATTCTCCAACCTGTATGTTCCTTCCCTCTCACCTGTGCACCGTGTACTGTGTGTTTGGCACTGAAATATCACTCCAAGAGGCGAAATTCATTTCAAAGTCAGGAAAAGGTTGGAGCATTGTTTAGGTTCTTCATATGCCTTCAAACAGGGCTCTTGTTTCTTCATAAATGCCTTGAATGATGGATTATCATAATTAACATTTAATTTAATTCATTCTGGCGACAAGTAATCACAGTAGCTGGCATAAAGTGTACTATCAAAATCATTTCAGCCAAAGGACGGTACAATAGATTGATGTTTGCTACGTTAATGTAAAATGCTCTGGAACTTTTTGGGTAAAAATAAATAAATAATAAATAAACAAATAAAAGGTGTTTGCATATTAGAGTTTGCCTGAGTTCCGGTTTGGATGTATGTGAAATAATGCAGCCTATGATCCAATTTAGAGGTCAGATGTTGCAAAATGTAACCATTATCATTATTTTAGTGAGGAGGTGAAAGCAGAAGAAAAGCAGCCCCTCGCATGTATGAAATCAAAATTTGTTACAACCTCCTTTCCAATTTTAGCAGTGCAGAACAAGAAGAAAACAATATGAGATATGCAGGGAAACCACTCAGGAGACAAGTGCAATCTATTTGAATAATGCATTTACAACGCAAAACAAGAGAGGCTCCTTCCAAGTTCTGCATTTGGCTTCAAAAGATCGGCCCTAATTTCATTAGAGGACTATACAGGATCTGAGTCGGTGCCAGGTGACTGAACCACTTACTCACAGTGATGAGGTACATCCTTCTGGATCAATGCTGGATCAGTTTATTCCATCATTCATCTTGCTTTCCATCTCTGATATGCAGTACATATTTTGGTTCATGGTAGCAATATTAATCTAGAGCAAATGGCTCACAGCATCCACCTTGAAAAAATACCTGGTTGCTGTGATGCTTGCTCAGATGGTGAGCTGTATACAGTATGTTATGTTATCTATTTTTTCACTCTGAAGGTTACATGTTAGACTGATCTACATCGCATACTGCAGGTTATGAATGTTGATTTGATCACATAGCTTGCAGGTTCCTATAATAAACTGTGTGGGTCATTATTTATTGAGACACCGCTGGTTAACAGTGCTACACTGTGGCTGTTTAACTTCACTCCATGACTGAAACATTCAAAGCAGTCCAGGGTGTAATAGACAGCCAAACAAAACATACAGTTCTATGTACAGTTCATACGTATCTAAATTATTCCTGAATTATCATGACATGTTAAAATGTGTCATGGGTACATTTGAACTAGATGCACACTGTAAATAGTTCCTAGAATAAAAACTACACACTAATAATCTCTAAACTCTCATTCACTCTTTAGCCTGCTCTCCTCAAACTAATCCATCAGTCATGGAGTCACCAGCACCAGAACACTCATGTATATTGTATAGTATGTATTCATGTATAGTAAGATTGGTTTGAGTATAAAGATGTGGTATGTTGGATTAACTGTATAGTCTATACTGTTCATCGTAGCGAAGGAACATTTCACCCTGCCCAAAAGATTTTGGACAACAGTGGTACTCTGTGGCACAGAGGAATACGATATCTCAGGCTTTAGCTACAAAGATAACACTTTATAGCAGGATCAATTAATTGTTGGATATTTGATGATATTTTATCAGCCTCATCCACTGACTGTGCTGACTTATTCTGGAACCCAGGGGCAGGCGATATGCATGGACGATATTCTGTGATTTATTACAGTATTGATATATTTGTCACATAGTGCATTTATTCAAAATTCAATTCAGAAACTCCTTATCCTGCTTGTTGATCAGGCAGCTGTGGCTCAGCAGGTGGAGCTGTCCACATGTCCAAGTGTCCTTGAGCAAGAACACCATATTGTTTTCTCTGGCTACAAAACCTACAGGGACACTGCAGACACTTCTGACTTCAGCTTATATCAGCCTTGTGTTATGCAGGAAAGAATCGCCTGCTTCAAGCAAATTGATTTGGAAAATTCACCCTTTTACCTGGAGGAAGTAGCCAAAATATAATTTTCCATGTGGCAGCTTTTTTCGATTATTGCCAGGCCATGTGGCCAAGCACGACTCTCCACTGCACTGTAGCTGGTGTCTTTAAAATCCTGGCTTTAATAGTTTCTTCAAGGATAGGTGGACATTTTCTCTGATGACCACCATCAACATCACGTGGCTAAACATAATACCATTCGCAATCCTGTCTCTCCTGAGCCTGTTTTTCTTACTGCCTGGAGTCTCCAATTGCCTGTCTAGGGCTCCCCAAAGCCTCTATGGTGCCTTGGAGTGCTCTTCTCAGCACATTCCACCTTTTTTTTCCCCACAGCAGCCCACCATCTCCACAGCACAATCACATGCTAGCCCTCTGCTTGCTTCCCCACCAATTAACCCTCCACTGAATTCTCAGCTGGAAGAAATAATGCTGTGTATCAGTCTTAGATTGAGGCTTTATGAGACTGTATTGTGACCTGTGAATATCCTGAAGGGCTGAATGGTGTTGAAAGAAAAAGAGAAATCAATGAACATGAGTCTCCCCATGCTTCAAGGGCCATGATGTAATCAGCAACTATGTGAATAGTGAAAGAAGGGGGACAGGCACACAGCAGGGGTGAGGTAAATACTGTAGGTTGTGGTAGTGGAATCTGATGAGGCCGGTACAGTAGGTGAAAAGGGAGTGGCCTTGCTTGCTTCATCTTTTCCTGGCTGCTTTTCTGTTCCACTCTACACTGCCTTCACACTGAGATTGTTTTCCACTTTTGAAGGTCACATGTACCATCATTCCACTATGATGTGATTTCAGTATAACAGCAGCAGTTCAAGGTAACGGCTAATTGAGCTAAATGGAGAGCGTGACCATTGTTGAGCCCCACGAGGGGCCTTTATTCTGGGCCACATCTCCAAGGTGTGCAGGAAAGGACAGCAGCCATCCGCTCCCATTTTCAGGAAGCCAACAATGCTGTCATGCTCCAGCAAGGTCACAGTAATGTCCTTTATGCAGATGAAAAATGACACGTTCACCTGTGCTTATTTAGCTTTACAGACGCTTTGTGTATAACATAATTAAAATCACTCCCTAAATGTCATGTTCACACATTCTAATGCCAGCAAATGAATGGTGATGTGGTAAACAACGGACGATTGATTAAGCTGATGATCTTATTTATGTTTCCATTTAGACCAGTTGTGCTTCATCAAGAGTCCCATTATTTCCCATGGTGGAAATAATGAAATATGCCAATAGAGAACTAATCCCTCTCAATAGATGCTCCACTAGAAATGAAGCATTCTGTCCCTGCTGTGTGCTTTCAATTGCCAAAAGAGTGGGATCAGCATAGCTTGACAGCCAGACACTTTGAATCATGACTGGGTGAAGGAGCTGCTCAGAAGTCAAGGGGGAACAAGTGCATCCTGTACTTTGGTGAATGTAATTCATCAAAAAAAACACTAGGTACAACATGTCTTCCGCTAAACAGTCAGAAGGCAAAAAAGTACATTGTGTGCTTGTAAAATTACCATAAAAACCGAAAGTCAATTTGGGCAAAAGTTCGATCTTTTTCTCTCCACATGGATTTGATGCAAAGCTAAACTCAGCGCCCGAAACCACAACCATTTGACACATGATTACATGCATGAAATCTCATGAAAAACAATCATAGCCCTCCTACTTGTTGCCGATATTTTTATTCAGTTTATTCACACGGGACGAGGGGAAAGCCTGTAGACCGAAAATCACCATTTCATCTGTCCCCCGAGCACTGCCACTTTAGGCTGTCAGACGATGAAAGGCTTGCTTTGCCTTTGTCGTCAGATCCTAGAAAAGAACAGGTGGTTGATGGTCTTTGTGTGCTGTCATCTCTAATTCAGCAGCGATGGAATCCCTTCGAGTAACAAGCATCAAACGCAGCTCAAGCGACTCAGAGGACCCGGTTAGATGAAGCGCAAGGCAGACTTCTCAGTTATGCAGCAGCACTAAAGACGTTACAGGGCGGCACACACTTGATTAACAAAGGATGTAACAGACTCATTAATCAGTTGCTCTTACTCTGCTCTGTCACTTCTAAACATGCAGTGTATTTACTGACTCTCGCCCATGTCTTGCCTTCATTCATGTCAATACAACAATTGATTTTTGAGACAACTCAAAGTGCAAGAAATAATGCATCACACAAGTCTGTTAGGGACTCACTGACCTACTGACTAATCCAATGTGCAGAATCTAACGGTATTACCAGATGAAATGGAAGGCCGGTGACCACGTCATAGAAGACAACACCGAGCTACACGAAGTAACCAGAAAAACAGAAACACCTTTACAATGCAACACAATAAGTTCTACTTTAGTCCTTCTTATACAAACAATGGCCTCAGACGTGACCATAAAGTAGAATCAATGCTGCTGTATTAAAAACAAATAAAACTCATAACAGCTGAAACCAACAAAGACCACAACACGTGAGAATGAGGGAAGTAAGACTTGGTAGACCACAGCATTACTCAGCACTGCTCCCGTAGTGATGGAAGAAGCTGATGCAGACTGTGTTGGCAACTAATTTCTACTAAACTGATAAGAAACAAGATCCATCGGGCAGAGGAAACCCCTGATCATATATAGATTGGTGGGCCCAAAAAGGTTCATGCTGCAAGTGGGTTGCATTGTCATAAAACTCTGTTTTTTTTTTATTATTATATTTTACTTGATCACCAAAACTGGAGATGAGAGATTCCATCCCAGATATTGTATCTCATTAAAATAGATTCTGTTCTTCCTGGTCCAAAGAGCAACGCAAAGTGATACTCCACGTTCAAACCCAGGGTCAGTCTGAAGGGCAAACTGACAACCGAGGGTATGACACCGACTTTGTTCCGACAATTTAAGACATCCACCTTCTATTTAGACTAAATAGAATCAAAACACTAAAACCTCTCCTGGTTGCAGACCTCTTGTGCCTCCAGTCTGTCTCCTGATAAACCAGAAATCCACTCTGAGCCTTCCACTGAAATCGTTCAAGATCAGATTATCCAGATTTGCTTCATAATGCATTCAAATCAATGCATGCATCAAGCTGCTGATATGACATCAGCTTATCAAGAGAAATTGTTTTGTTTTGCTACGCAATGCACATCACATGCAGTCATGGTCTCCACAAAGGTGACGTCTGCTGCCCATTGATGACAGACGTCTGGCTATGAACGCAAAGCAACAGTCAAACATTTTGGTGGATCTGAATGACACCTTCTCCAATCAGAAGGTTTCTTTCTGTCAGCAGCAGAATGAAGGAGATATGTGCCAAGGGGGGGAAAGTCATTTTACCTCATCCCCAACCCCGTGACGTGTCGATATCACGTCCTCCACAACAAGGTGACTTGAAATGTTGGTCCCCACTGACCTGAATCGTGCAGGTGTACTCCGAATCGTCCAGCAGCCTCACAGTGCAGTTGCATTCCCTGTCCAGACTCCTGATGCTGCTGCTCATCAGTCGGCTCAGCATCTTCTCGATCGTCTGTGTACGGGACCAGGGAGAAGGGCGCACTGCACATACATACAAGTTTGATCTTCTGTCACGTTAACGACGTCCCTGTCCTGTGGTCCAACACCTGGTCAGCGGCAGCGACTGTGCGGAGCGGCGGCGTTGGTGCATCGTTTTCTTTATCAGAGTGTGTGTGTATGTGTGTGTGTGTACGAGAGAGAGAGAGAGAGGGAGAGAGAGGGAGAGAGAGAGAGAGCTCAGATTGGTGGCACACGGTGCGTTTCTTCAGTCAGTGAGGAGTGGAGATAGTGCTGCTGCTGCTGCTCTCTCTCTCTCTGGTCCGGTTAGACTGTCACCCCTCACCACACCTTCTCCCCCCGGTCTCCTCGCCGTTGCCATGCCGCTCTAAATGCTGCTGGGCGGGCGGAGGCTGGTGAATGGCGAGTCAGTCAGCCAACGGAGGGAGCAATGAGTGAGACGCTGCCTTCACAGAGTTAATGACTGGAGCCGAAATTCCGATAGGCTGGTGTTGTCGTCGTGACTAAAGCCACATGGTTGGGAATAATAACACGAGGAGGAGGAGGAGGAGGAGGAGGGAGGGAGGGGGCTGTAGTTGTTTCACAAGTCAAACAAAGAGCAGGCGCTGTGTGCTGCTGCTGCTGCTGCTGCAGAAGTTAATGAATGAATTAACTCAAGCCATCACAAGGCGCACGGGCTACAATTAGAGACACACTGAATGTGCGCAACAAAACGACTCTCGGCTGTTTTTCCGTTTAACTTTCAGCTCCACATCATGAAGATGCATCGCCTCACTATTCTTAAAAACAGCTTCATGCGCTCAGTGACAGTGATCTCAGTGGTCAAGCTTGAGCCACCTTTTTCTCCACATTGTCACTTTGCTGGCTTCACTCGCGATATTTCCGACAGAAAGTGAAGGCAGCGCCCCCCCCCCCCTCACATTATAAACCTTCACGGAGGTTGATCTGTCCATTCTCCTCCACTCACAGCATGTAAGCCATGTGGAGCCATGTTTCTGATGTTGTCTGTCTAGAAGAGACACTTGGAGTCCAAAAGTCACACTTTTTTTTTCCGAATGAATGAATGAATGAATAAATCACACAGAGGACCAGCATGCATCTCTTCCAGCTCTTATTTGCCCAGCTGAATGCACTGATGGATTTAAAGGTTACAGTTGCATGCGTGTGCAGCTCATGTCGACGGTCGCAGTCACAAATACCCCCAACATCCTTCTCGATTAATCGGGAGAGGAAGCTGCTTGTTAAGCCAGGCTATTCGTTTATACTCTCTCAGTTTCTTTGACTTTGTCTCCCCCTAGCGGCGCTTTTATGGTACGGACAATGAGTTGTTGTAAAAAAAAGAGTTATTATTTCTCTTTTATTGTTTTGACCGCAGTGACATCTTGAATTTATCTCCTGCGTCTAAAATCAGGTTTTGCACGTCGACCCGTCTAAATGCAGACTTAGGGCCAGGTGTGAGTCTTTTAATGTGACAAGTCTTTCCAGGAAGAAAGCGGATATTTATCTACAAGTAATATAACGCTATGTCCGGGGTTTATTTCACTGTTACAATATGAGCAAAGCTAAAATAACACACCGTCAAAAGGGAGCTCATCTGCCGTGACATTGTCCCACAATGCCGTGACCCGGATTCGAACCGGGGTTGCTGCGGCCACAACGCAGAGTACTAACCACTATACGATCACGGCGAGCTACGATGAGCTGCTGGGTTCAGCTGTGTCACAGAGCGGGGTGTTGAATAGGACGCGGGTTCAGTGTGTCTGTTGGGTGACTGTTTCTTCGTCTTCAGAGGGAATAATCATCTCGTTCCGGTTTGATACAGCAAACATAAGGACACAGCGTGCAGATTTTCATTCATTTATCTGCTCGCCACCGTTTTATAACACATTTAACGGAGGTGACTTACGGCTCGTTAAACTCGCAGACATGCTGAAGGCTGCTCTGACTGGACAGCGGAGGTGGAGGGACGCCGTGCTCTCTCACATAACCGTCATTAACGTCGTTTTTGTGACATTTTATAGATTTGATCGTTAACCTCTACTTTCGTTTTCGCTGTGGCGCCATCTGGTGGCCAAAGTCACGCACTGCTGGAGCTGCGCGTGGCTTCACCAGCTCTGTTCTGATTGGCTGATGGTGCTGCAGACGTAGCACGGCGTCCTCCGGTGCTTTTGTAACACAGTCAGCGTGCAGGTTACCAAACACTTCGGGTTTTCTTTGTAAACACAGCGCCGACCAAGTGGAGCTTTAACTCTATTAAGGCACAATCAAGGTAAAGTTTCGCCACACGGCTTTTGCAGGATTTGTGTTTCACTTTAAACGTGCAACTCACTGACGCTGAGACTTTTTGTTATGTTGACAAATCCGCACATAGTTTCTTCCTCTTGAGGGTCTGTCGAATAGGGACATGGACTCATCGACTTGAGAACTTCCTAACATCTTTCTTTCACTTAGTTTTGTGAAATATGATGGCTTTTAAAAAATGTTTTCTTTAGGCCGCATGTTGGCATAAAGATATTCTAAAGATGTCTGTGGTCGATGTGTTCACAGGTTCCCTGGCATGGCTCATACTTGTATTCACTGGTTCCGCAAGGGACTCAGGCTGCATGATAACCCAGCACTGATGGCTGCTCTGAGGGACTGTAAGGAGCTGTATCCAGTGTTCATCCTGGACCCTTACCTCTATAATAACACCTGTATGGGGATCAACCGCTGGAGGTTCCTCATTGGATCCCTGAAAGACCTGGACTGCAGCCTCAGGAAACTCAACTCCAGGTAGACACTGAGAGGATGATGTGAATAAAGTTAACAACGGTAGAAAACAACTGTGATTGCCATTACAAGACAGTTGTAAGGTTGTAGTGCTGCTGTCATATACCTGTTTTGTTGGATTCCTTCAGGCTCTTTGTTTTGAGAGGGAAGCCAGAGGATGTGTTTCCCAAGCTGTTCAACAAGTGGAAAGTAACAAAGCTGACCTATGAGTACGACACCGAGCCCTACAGTCTGAGCCGCGACCAAACAGTGACTGCACTGGCCAAAGAACATGGAGTCGAAGTCGTCTACAAAGTCTCACACACTATTTATGATACAGACAGGTATTACTCATGCCGAACATCATCAGGGTTTTATTTTATTCAAACCCTGTACAATTCTTACTAGTGAAATATTTTAATTCAGGTTTTTATGAAGATTGCTGCGTCATACTGTCTGTCATGTCTTCACAGGATAATCGAGGAAAACAATGGGAAGGCTCCCCTTACTTTTAACCGTATGCAGGCATTAGTGAAGACTCTTGGTCCCCCTAAGAGACCGATCCCTGCTCCCACTATGGAAAATATGAAAGGTTACAACACTGGACCATGCCAGCCTATCTTCATTTAAACCATAAATCAGTTAGTTTAAAAGCTTTAAGTGTAAATCTGAAGCATTAATTAATAAAATAAAATATATCTCTTCCTTGAAAAGATGTGAAGACCCCTTGTTCAGAAAACCATGAGAAGAATTATGGGATCCCCACAATGGAGGAGGTTGGCCAGGACACTGCAGCCCTTGGAGAGGAGAAGTTCCCAGGAGGAGAACAGGAAGCTCTGAGGAGACTAGATGAACATATGAAAAGAACGGTAATTCATCTTCATAACTAACAGGTTTTAACCATCGACCAGGTTTTTTGACAAAACCTACTACCGAGACGTGTAAAAATAGGATCATTTAGATATTTTTAAAGGACATCAGACCAATAATGAAGCAAAGAATATTTTATTGAATCTTCTGCTCTGATAGAGATACATACTGTATATGCTCAGTGTGATTTACATCTGTTTCCTTACTTACAGGGATGGGTGTGTAACTTTGAGAAGCCGCAGACTTCTCCAAACTCTTTGAGCCCCAGCACCACAGTTCTCAGTCCATATGTCACTTTTGGCTGCCTGTCTGCACGCACCTTCTGGTGGAGGCTGACAGACGTCTATCAGGGGGTAAGTGTCTGGAGGTAGTGTTTTATATTACGAATGAGGCTGCTACATGAATATTCTATGATAGTATTGTAACTTAAACTTCCTCTATGTTTAGCTTGACTTTGACTGTTGTGTATATGTGTGGCATTTGCAGAAGAAGCACTCAGCTCCCCCAGTTTCCCTGCATGGACAGCTTCTGTGGAGAGAGTTCTACTACACAGCTAGTGTGGGGATCCCTAACTTTAGTAAGATGGAGGGCAACCCTGTATGTACCCAGGTGGATTGGGACACAAACGCTGAATATCTGGCTGCATGGAGAGAGGTACTGAGTCCTACTAAGTCTTTTAAATGGAAATGAAAGAGAATAAGATAAGTTAATGCTGTTGGAAGAAGAGTGTTAACTCAGTAGCATCGCTGTTAATTAGAGATGATATAATTCCCTGGGTTAATAAATATTTCCTATCATCCTGGATGTTATGTATTTCCCTTAAGGCTCGGACTGGTTTTCCCTTCATTGATGCCATCATGACTCAGCTGAGGCAGGAGGGCTGGATCCACCACCTGGCCAGACATGCTGTTGCTTGTTTTCTCACCAGGGGGGACTTGTGGATCAGCTGGGAAGAAGGGCAGAAGGTGTGCGAATAAGTTTGCCTTTATTGCTACCGTACATTAAGCTAAGTGTGATGTTGTCTTTTCCAAGGAGAAAGCACAAAAACCCATCCATGCCAATATTATATGCCTTCACAGGGTATCTACAAAATAAAGCCTTACTACGTTAAAGTCTGGATGAAATGATTTCCATCATTTGCAGGATTTTATCGTTATCAAAGAGTTTTTTTCTGGTATTAAATCAGGTTTTCCTTCTAGCTTTTTTTGTATTAACGTGAGGTCAGCATTAGTTGAGTCTCGAGAGTACAAATGTGATAATGAAACAATCTGTGGGTATGGCGTTTACCAGAGCTCTGTAGTCCACTTCTCGTCTCTGCTTGATGCTAGCGTCTCCAGGCCAATACTGTCTGAAAACAAATCCAATTGAGCTGTCGACATACTTGAGTTGTAAGTTACACTGACAGTGTTACAGGAGTGTAATGCTGGAGTAGTACTTAAACACTTTGTTCACTGCCTCTGTAGGTGTTTGAGGAGCTTTTATTGGATGGCGACTGGGCTCTGAATGCTGGAAACTGGCAGTGGCTCTCAGCAAGTGCCTTCTTCCACCAGTTCTTCAGGGTCTACTCTCCTGTCGCATTTGGCAAGAAGACAGACAAAAATGGAGAGTACATCAAGTAAGATCATAATCCAGACAGATGAGCTCAAGTTATTACAAGTGTGACATGTATTTTATGAAATAACTTTTCCTCTTTTTCCTCTGCTCTACTTTGTAGAAAGTACCTTCCACTTCTGAAGAAATTTCCAGCCCAGTATATCTATGAGCCTTGGAAAGCTCCACGCAGTATTCAGCAGGCAGCAGGATGCATTGTGGGTAAAGACTACCCACATCCCATTGTACAGCATGAAGTGATCAGCAAAAAGAACATCCAGAGGATGAAGTTAGCCTATGCCAAGAGATCCACAGATGCTGCAGAATCACCTAGCAAAAAGCAAGGTATTTCAAGAAACATGTACTTTCATGAGAGGGTGATGTGACACGAGTCCTATTTACAGAAAATCCAACATCTTCAATATTTCTTTTTGTTTTCTCCTAGGTGTGAAACGCAAGTCAACATCTGTCATCGACATGATGAAGAAAAAAGATAGAAAAAAGTAGTGTTTGAACACATGAATACAAGCGAAAGAGTTTTCTGTGATTGTTTATTAAAACATACTGTGAAGCTGAGGGTCTGTCTGGACTGGAAGCCAAAGTAGTCAGTCAGACACTCTTGTCTATGTGTGGAGGCAGTGAATATCTTCTATTTTATTCGTATCTTTTTTTATTTCAAGTACTGTTTTTATTTTTACTTTGTCTTTTGTATGTATTTTAATGTTTAACAGTGAGTCTAAATTAGGTTAGGTCAGAAGTATACTTTGAGAATGTTTCTTGCACAGAGATAAAGTTAAAAATGTATAACTCTTCCTGGTTTCATCTTTGTTTGGAGGCTTCAGTTTATATAGAGACGAGCTGTGACTGTTTCAGAAGTTGCCTTTATTATAGTTTTCATTTAATTGTTTTTTTTTTTTGTGTGTGTGTGTGTGTGTGTGTGTGTGTGTGTGTGTGTGTGTGTGTGTGTGTGTGTGTGTGTGTGTGTGTGTGTGTTTTGTTGTTGTTCTCCAGTGGTTTTATCCAATTCAATTCAAATTTGTAAAAAAATAAAAAATAAAAAATAATAATACAACAGTGGCATTATAGAGCACTGACTCACCACAACCACTAGATGTCACTATAGTTCCACCTGCAGATTCCATCTATCACAGTGGGGTTCATTTATGCTTGATAACATGTCTTTATCATATAGACAGTCTTAGCTGAGGATACACTAGAAATGTGTTAAGGACTTGAATCAATAAATCAAGAAGTTCAGTTTTTCAATATTTCTAAATATTTCTATATATATATAAAACATGGCTCATCACAGATCGTTTTATACTTTAACTTTGTGCAGCAAAGAAACAAAAGAATGGTCACAAGTGGTTAAAGTGTAATGAAATCAAAACTGCTAATATTTTGTATTATACTTTGTATTATACTTCTTGTATTATACTACGTCAAATGTCCTAATTTTAATATCCCACACAAAAATCATATTTCATTTTATCTCCTGTAGTAATTTCCAACTGATACCTATTTGTCTTGTAGTTTTTCAGCATCATCAAGCCTAAAATGTTTAATTCAAAACAGAAACAGGCAGAATTTATTCCAATAATCATAATGGCTATCAGCTCTACCAGGATACTGCAATATTAACTAAGGTCCATTAGTCAATATAGGACAACATACTGTATGTATTCAGGCTGTGTATGTGATTGGCTGAAGGCGCTGTGAGCACTGCAGTGCTACGTAAAGTCATGAACTGTGTGTGTGTGTGTGTGTGTGTGTGAAAGAGAGACAGAGTGTGTGTGTGGGGCACACAGCTGTCCTTGGAGGTCAAGTCTTCTCCTGTTTCTGGTTCCTTGGAGCTGACACTGGTGTGAATATTCAGAAGATGATGTCACAACCTCAGCAGCGGGCCAGACGCCTGTACAAAGCCAAGCTCAGTTTCCACAGAGACCTGTCAAACATCAAAACAATCTGCTGTCCAACTGTGCATGCGTATGGGAGGCTGTTTGGGGGTACACTTGGCACCCGAGCCAATAAACTCTCACGCAGAGTCTTACAGATCTGGCTGAACTGAAATCACTTAGTTGATTACAGATTTATTTGATATTTTGTTATGAGAAACAGCAGTGTATACCAGTTCTGTGATTTAGGTCCTATAAACACATAAATTTGGCCCCGATCACTAAAAAAAATCGATTAATCTGTGATTAAGTAATTTAGTAGTAACTGGCTCTGCCCCTGTTCTTCACTGGCGTGCCCCTCTCATCTTGTCCAGTGTCGACACCTCACCACTCAAACCATCTTGGATCTGGATGCTCATATCCCAGCTGAATTAGGACAGTGTGTTCCCCCTGCAGCTGGCGTTTCATGTAGCTTTAATAGTTGTGATTTATCTTGGGAGTTGGTTTGCTCCACAGGCAGCAACAGTTAAATCCCACTTTAGCCCTTTATTTTTACAAATCTATGGCCAGTACAACAATAATAATAGGGCAAAGATCATTAGAAGCATAATTTGTATGAAATGTTTTTTGTTGGCTGACCATGAAAATAATATTAATGCACTCAACCACTTGATTAGTCGACAGAACCAAACAAGAGGAAGCAGTGAATATTGGCCAGTAGACGCTCATTTGAAAAAGCTCCATCGCAGCCTACGTTAAGGAAAAGTTACAAACAGCACCTGCTCATGACAAAAATGCTGCAGTTGTTTAATTGCAAAGAAAAACTACATTACGTCGTCATTCATTTTGGCTGATATTGTGTCTGAGTCAAAGCCATAATTGTTTGTTGGAGGTTGAAAACAGGTGATCTCTGATGCTGAAAAGAGTGAAAAGATTGGTGATTTTTAATTTTTGCCCAGACTTCACAATCTTCTGGAAAAAGAGAGAGGGACAAGAGGAAGTATTGAGTGAAAGGTTCATGACCACATGCTGAAATATCACCGTTTGATGTCTATGGAGCTTGAATAAATGCCACAGAGAGCCCAAAGAGCTGACAGTTGTCCAACCTGCTTACCTTTTGGTCCCCATGTCCACCAGCATACACGAGGCTTGTCCATTACCACTCTGGTTCTAATGACTGATTATGACAATTTACATTTGCCTATTTCTGAGCGTCTATTTCTCATCAGTGCACAATTACGTTTGCAAAACGCAAATAATGGTATCAACAAAGTCAGAGGTAGTCATCTCAGTGAGCATCCACTGCCCCTCTATAAATCTGCCAGTCTAAGCCACAACAGGATTTTCAGGAGCGCTATACATAGCAAAGCATGAGGCAATGGGCATGCAATGAAATCATGCCCCCATGGACACCATTCGAATTCAGATTTGCCAAAGGATTGCTAAATGCTGAGGTGATTATTTGTTTTGGGTAAGGTGGCAAGAATATGATGTGGGTGACAAAACATCAGTGAAAAGCTACACATAAATATTGAAGAAGAATATCTGAAGAATATTGGGGTGTTGGTTAGCTCAGTCGGTAGAGCATCCGCCCCATGTACGAAGGCTCAGTCCTTGCTGCAGCGGCCCAGCGTTCGACTCCGAACTGCGGCCCTTTGCTGCATGTCATTCGCCAACTCTCTCTCCCCACATTCCTGTCACTCTTCAGCTGTCTCTGTTGAATAAAAGCTTTAAAAAAAAAGGCTGTTTTTTTAACATTTTAGTGGTGTAATATGTGAAACCCATGTCAATTCTCATGTGCCATGATTTCCACATGTTCCACATCCACTAGTTGCAACATGTGGTTACTGCTTTCCTACATGTGATCACAAGAGTCCACATGTGACATTTGTGTGTTTTTTCCTGTATGGGACTTCATATATGTAGTTCAGAATTAGGAAATCCCCTTCCCACCAGGAGATACACAGTCAAATAAAGTCACATGACAGTCTCCACACCCTGTTGTGCGTTGATCTGTCTGTACACAGCCTGTCCAGAATATCCAGACCATGCTGAGGCAACTGTGTTTTCCAGCCCCTTCACAGAGAACTGGCAACCAGTCACACATAAGACTCTCCGCATATGTCTGTCACTGTGTGTGTGTGTGTGTGTGTGTGTTGGGTGTGTTGTGTAGGAATCTGTTCTAAAATGCCATACTGTGTGTCCATTTTCGGGGTCATTAAAAGTCCCTCTTTGTTTAGTTTTTAGTATTTCCATGTCATTATTGTTGTGATTTTCTCTCTTATGTTGAAACGGAATTCTTCAGTTAATCTTGGTCATCACGTTGAGTCAGTATATCACCTCCTTGGCAAGAAAACTGGAAAGTGTGGGAGTTACAGAACACCATGATTGATGGATGGAACGAAATGAATTTAAATAGCTGATCAGAAGGCACATAGCCATGTGTAATATAAGGAGCACATGTGGTAACATGAGAGAAAATTTGGATTGATACCTTTGAACTTGATTTGATACCTCTGAACACTCAGGAAGCTGTAATTCATCGTAGTGCTCGTGCCAGTTGCTATCAGTTCAAAGAGACTTTTTTTTTGCCAGGCAAAAAAGAAGTTGGTGAAACTAAAACGTTCTTAGAGGTAATGCTGATACTTCATCATTTTTACTTAATTCTGATTTGTTTGATGAGAAGCAAAAATGTGAACAGGGTACCAAACATTTGTATGAATCGTGTTTAAAAAAAAAACACATCTCGTAAAGGACAAAAAAGATGCTAAAAAACTGCTAATCACTGACTGTGTGTGTGTGTGTGTGTGTGTGTGTGTGTGTGTGTGTCTAAGTGTGTAAGGCTGTGTCTATGTGCATGCTTGTGTTAAGATAAGAGCTCTTTGGCAGTCATTGGGATCTGCCTATATAAGGCTGTTCTATTCCTACTGCTTTTCCTCTGGGGATCCAATGCAATTGTCACTCAGTGGACAATGCATGCCAGAGCGCTTGGTAGGTTTCACCATCTTACGTTATATCATATTATAAACATTTTATCTTTCTCAAAACAGGACCAAACATAAAAAAAAAATGTGGCATTTTGTTTTTTGTTTTTTTGTAAGGTTTTGCTACTAACTCTGTGTCAGCGAGTGCGTTGGTAGACAGAGGTCATTGTAATTCCACTGTGTTATCTCTGGAAAGTAACCTCGTGTGCCTGGATGACTGAAAGAATGTACTGCTCATATTAATGGACTTAAAACTGAAGGCGTCATTCTCCTGATTGACAGGCTCATATGATTCTTTACTACAGTCTGTACACGGAGCTAAAAGCTAACTACTGACCACACAAGTGCTCGCTCTGTTCTCTGAGCACATGTGATCGTTGATAACAGACTAGAAAAATACCTTCACCCTGTTTTTTAAATCCTCTCTTCCTATTTGGGAAACTCCCAAACTTGGGACGACCTTGTATTTGATGTGGAATCACTGTGGATTTTACAAAAGGATTTCTCTTGTGTCTGTACGGACCTTTTACTACATGGCTTTTAATTTTGTTGGTGCTGGTTTATTGTTTTTATAATATGGTCCAAAAGAAAGTTTTGGAAAGTGTGATGTGCTCTTGTGCCTATTTGCAGGCTAACTATAAATAGTCCAGCAGCTTACGCATGCTCATGTTTGATGGGAAATTGCAGTGCCTTAAGTCAGTCAGTGCTGTGGGGTATCTGTCAAAGGAGGGAAAGAAACCTGTGAATGGTGAGTTAACTGTGTAAAATGAACTGCTGAATGTAAATAACGAATAGGACAGGGTGTAAAAGCGGTTTAGTTTTACAGAGCATCTCCTGCTGTTTGTTTTTAATCTCAATATTATTTTTCTTATGTCAAAATTTAACAAGTTTATCTGTGGCCAGGTTATCGGAGTTTAATGTTTTCACTCTTTGTTTTCTTTTTAGCTCTCATTAATCTCTCTGGAAAGATTTAAAAAAAAAAAAAAAAAGTGACAACACAAACTTTTTTTTTCCTGGCGATTTTTTTTCCCCTGAGTATTCCTCTGTCTGGTGGAAATGGGTTCACGGAGGACAACACACCCCTCTCTTGGCAATGGCAGATCCAACAGTGCGGATGATACCAATGGGAGTAACCGGCCTAGTGGCTGCAGTTACATCTCTAATGTGAGGCCAGAAAACAGGTACAGAACCAACACTAACACGGCGTGCTGTGCTACCTCTCGAAACACCTCTGTACCATGTTAGTCCAACATGTACCCTATAAATCAATACTCAAAGATTTTCCTAACATGTGGTGTACGTGTGTAGCATGTTATTTCTTTGTTTGTTGCCATGGTCACCAGAGTTTAAATAAACTGCTGATTAAGAACAGCATCTCAGTTATGCAGCTTGGGCCCCATTTCACATCAAGCAATATACTAAGAACAGCTCTTCTGCATGGAAAGATTTGTTCATGTAACAAGGGGTGTTGACCTTTAGGACCAACTTTTTAATGACACCTCAGTTCATACGAATAGACTATGAAGAGTCTTTTGATATTTTTTCTCTCATAGCCTCTGGCTCAGGGCAGCCTTTACAGCAGCTTGACCAAAGCAACTATGGATGATACAGACATTGTTTAATACTGCCCTGATGTCCTTTTTTTTTTTTTTTCCTCACGATGCTGTACCCTTCATTATTTGAAGGATGGTATGCAGCATTATTGGATTTTAGGGATATAAAGAAAACTAGACTTTTAATTCTTTCTCACCTTTTGCTGGCCCTTAACAAGGCATTCACTTTTGTGTGATTCATGTGTGTTATAACAGCAAGATTACATGCAAAGATAATTCTGTGGCAATAGATGTGGGTAGCTTCCAGCAAAAGCCTGAGAAAAAGCATTTTGAAAAAGTATGTTTTTCTGAAATGACGAAGAGAAAATGCTGCTAAATATAATACAATTTCCTGCAAAACAGAAATATTTTACCATAGCTAAATTAAAGTGGGAAGTCAACATGTAATGCCAATAGCAGTACTGCATGTTGTCAGCCATACTGTATGCACACACAAGTGTGACTGACTTTAGTGTTAGTGTCTTGTTTAGTTTGCTTAATCATGAGTAACATGCAGTGAAGTGTAACAGTATCCTTAAACTATGCACTGAACCAACACTGAAATGGATGTCAACACCAGACATGGATCAGCGGCACATAATATATACAAGCATCATGCTGATGAAGCTTGTACAATATGCATGCAAGTTCACATCAATTTATATTATTTTGTGATATGTGTGTGATGCTTCTTCCGCTTTTCCACATGCCATAATGGTTCAATATACTTGAACCATTATATCCATAATGATTTCATTTTTATAATTATAATGTGGACTAATTAGACCTCTCTAAAGACAAATAACTAGTCATACTGAACTGTAGAAGTCAAATATCACATGGTTCTTTAATGGTCTGATAAATTAAGAAAAATAAGATTTTAAGATCTTGTCTATTATCTTGTCTAATTATCTATTAATCTATATTAACTGATATTATTTATTAATGTGACTGAAGACGTTGATTCAAACTTGGCTCTGATGAACAAATCAGCACACGTTTAGAGAAATCAAATCACAAACAGCATGGTGGTGATTTAAATCCCGGGGATATGTAACATAACATGTTTGTTTTTTTTTTCTTTCTTTCAATCATAAAAAACCTTCAAAGCTCTGACAACGGCAATCAGTTTACACTACACTAGCTGTTATGAGACATTTAGAGTTTTAATCAGAGATTGTCTCTAAGCTGCTTAGCTTCTAGCATTGGCACTTCAATGTGAAGAATCTCATCTAGAGGTAATGGGGCATGGAAGTGAAGGTCTTGAGAAAAATAACAGTGTTCAGTCTGAAGACTCATCAGTTGGATTACAATTATATTTTAAAGTAAAACAGTTTCACAAACTTTTGACTAAAGGCTGCACTTTTTGATTCAAACAACTGTATAAATCATTTCAACCCAATCATTTTTCTCTCGAGCCTGCTCATATACAGTGCACTAAACAACGATGTATGGAAAATGTTAAACTTACAAACAGCTCCTTTTTCATTGCACAGGAGCACACTCTGCAGTATGATGGCACAGTTAACTGAGGAAACGCAGCCCTCCTTCGAAACAACCCTCAAGTCTAAAGCTGTGTCCGAGAATTGCAATGTGAAGTTCTCTTGTGTGGTTACAGGTAAACACACTGCTTCACAAGTTACATTGTGTAGTAACACTTTACAAGGCAATAATAGAGTATAAATGATAAAGAATCTGAGTAGCATTCTTTGAAGAATGTAACAACAGGAAGTGAATGAACAAATTGGTTTCATGTTTCATTCATCTTGAGCATTTGAAATATATTTATTTGCAATTTAGCCTACAAGGAAAATGTAATTTTCATAAGTTACACTGTGGTGAAGCAATGTTAAACTGAACTGTTGCCTTTTTTTACTTACTATAGATATTGTTTGCCCTTTGTTTTCTTTTCTTTTCTTTTTCAGGACACCCTGCTCCTCAAGTTATTTGGTATAAAGATGATGTGCAGTTAGACAGATACTGTGGACTGCCTAAATATGAAATATTCCGCAATGGACAAAACCATTCTTTGCACATTTACAAGTATGTATGCTTGTAAACACTGATATGACATCAGACTACCGTTGTTCTACCAAGATCAATGTTGTATTTTTCCATAAAGAAATTTAAATTACTACACAGTTGAGGGCACTCAACAAAACCATAGTGTATTATTCTAATATTTCCACTATGAAGTAGCCTAAAATACCAAGAGAGTGCCTCAACATTCTCACCAACATTAAGTAAACCTATTAGTGAAGAGCTTACTCCCTGAACAGAGTTTTTCCAACACAGTGTTTTCCTCTTGTCAGCAATGTTGACAAGTTTTTATCAAGAATCAATTTGCCTGATATAATTTTAATTATTAGACATATCAAGACAACTTAAATTGGCTTTTCTCTGCAGTTGCACTGTGGAGGATGCAGCTATGTACCAAGCGTCAGCCACCAACATTAAAGGTATTGTGTCCTGTTCTGGGGTTCTGGAGGTTGGTGAAATGAACGAGTTCAAGATCCACCAGCGCTACTTTGCCAAAATCAAACAAAAGGCTGAAAGCAGACGCAGGGAAGCAGAAGGTAAAGAAAACCAGGAGCCGCTACGAACCATCAGTCCAGACCGCACACAGAGAAAACGTCGCTCAACGATGGAGGCCTTTCTCAGCACCCCAAGCTCCATGGAGGAAGAGAGCAGTGAGGAGAGCAATCAGGTTGTTGCTTCAGAAACTGAGGCAAGATTACAGGAAGCAACCGTGGAAGAGGTGAAAGAAAAGCTAGTCCCCATCACTAATGGAGCAGTGTCTGCTGTAATTAAAGGACAGGCCATCAGTGAGAACGGTAACAAGAGTGAGATACATATATATGATTCTGCCCAGAAGATTTTTACTGCACACCAACCCAAAACTCCCTTTGTCAAGAAGAAGATTAAAATATCTAACAGTGCGAAAGTTGCAAAATCAGATGCACCTGCACTGCCGGCGTCTGAGCAGAGAAGAGCAAAAGATGAGACCTCTGCCTCTTCAGCTCCGGCCTGCAAGGAGCCTGTACAGTCTGTGAGGAATTCAGAAGAGGTTATGGAAGTAGAAAACACTGTTAGTTCACCAGTTGTGGATTCAGACTCCAGAAATGTAACAGAACAACATCAAAGATCAGACACAGAGGAAGTATCACTTGTTGAAATGCCTTCAAAGGTTGAAAAGGATGCAACTGTGGCTTCACAGAAAGAGCAGATCACTGCCTTGGTACTTCCTGCTCCTCTTACATCTGCAAACCATACTGTGTCGGGAACTGAATGTAAAGAGGTTGCAAAGACTGAGGAGGCAGATGGACACAAGGATACAAAAGAAAATTTGGAAAGTCAGAACCAAAGTCCTCACACTACCTCAACACTACAAGACACGCTACTACAATCAAGTGCTACAGCAGTACCCCAACAAACCCTCCGCATAGCAAAGGAGGACATTTCTAAAACAGAAGATGTTACAGTCATGGATGTAGACGAGAAGTCAAATATCTCTACCGGTGCATCAATAGCACACAGAGACGTTGATTCAGTGAATGTACTGTGTGAGAGCAGGACTGTTTTACCTCAGCGTCCGTGTGAACAGGCTGGAGATCAGTTGCCCGAGAAGGAAACAAGCCCTTGCCAACAAGCTGTGTCTGTGTCTCAGCCAGCACTGCTGAGTGAGGTGAGTGAGCCTTTTCGCATGAGCTCATAAATGCTTTGTGCTGCCAACAGAGGCCTCATCAGTAACACAAGCAACCTGGAGCTATTTATGGCTTTTACAAGTATGCCCCGCTGTGTGACAAAAATTAAATGACGCACATGTTGACAGGCGCAGCAGGTATATTAATGCAGTGCATTTGATATTGTAAGTGCAAAGGCCTGAGAGAATTTTTTAATTATAATTAGATTTTGGCACTCTTTAGTACTATTACATGGATTAAGCTGATTTCCTTTCCAGTAATAATTCCACATTTTGGGAAGTACATGTCAGAGGAGAGGATTGATTGAATGATCTCATCTAACTGCCAGAAAGTGAATAAGCAGATTTCCCAGAACGTCCAAGTTATTCTTTTAAAAGTGAAAATGAATAAAGGCTTTTGTAATGGTGACCTGATTGATAATGTTCAATAAATAAGTATGTATAACTAATTTAGATACATTATATTCTGTCATAACATAAATAATTTATTGAAGAATTTATTGCCTTGTTTTCTAACTAGACACTTGTTTTTCTATTTGGAGAATGAATCTTGTCCGCTTATGCAACTCGACTGCGACTCCAGCTGCATGGCTGGACGATGATGGCAGTGAGCTGGTGCGCAGACACTGTACAGCTGAAGTACCTCTTAAAATGATTCACATTCCTTTGTGGCCACACTTAAACATAAAAAAGCCACCTTACATGTGAATAGGCCTCACAATGTCAAAAGGAATGTATTTTATAATGACGGTGACTGTATATTGTATCATTCTAATAGTTATTTACTTTGAAATCAGTTTTTCTGTCACTTTTTGAAAGAACATAGAGGCAGAATATAGACAAAGATAATGACACTTGAGCTATATTATGGCCTATCTCATCCATGATAGAATGACGCTATTAATTTAAAGGCCCACGGTGTAGGACTTAGCGGCATCTAAATTGCTACCTGGTATGAAGGAGAATATGTTATGGTTGCAGAATGCATGAAAAATGTGTGAGGCCATATATAGGGACAGTATTTAAACTGTACTGTAGAAACAAGGTGGTTCAACATGGTGGACCCTGAGGAAGAAGACCAAGGATAGATATAAAAGATTTGCCCTAATGACATATTATGTAAATAGAGCCCTTTAAATCTTACACACTGAGCCTTTAAGAAATAAGAAATATTAAGATTTGTTTTCAAGCCTCTTTCTAATCTACTAACATAAATGCAAACAACAATATGGCAGATGTTTAAAGATGATCAAGCGAGGTGGTTACAATCACTACCTCCACCACTAGATGTCACTAAATCCTACATATGGGTCTCTTAACTTTGCTCTTGCCATCTTTGCTCTGATGTCTTTCCATTACGCTCTGTTTATTGCTGATTACCAGTTGCTGTTTTTAAAATTGTTTATCCATGTGCAGCATAGCCATGGATAAAGGAATAAGTATTTACAGCATGGAAACCTCTGCTTGTATTATGTCCTTAGGTTACACAGGCTCATACAAAGATGAACAGGAATGATGCACCTGTCGGACTAGAGCGTCCACTCAACCAGTGTACAATGGACGCACAACCACCACAAAAGACGACATCAGAGAGAGAGACTATGACAGATGACATCAAGACCCCTTCTTTGAATCGTGTTCTTCAAGCAGCCATTGACAAAATGACACAGGACACGTGGGATCATTCCAGCGGATCAAATGAAAGCCATGCGGTCCTTTTTACAGACCTACAGAAGTCACCTATCCAAAGCCCTGATGGTGGTGAGAACACCCAAGGGTGTAACGTTTCGCCCACCACCCAGCAAAGCCAAGTTGATACAGCTATAAAAACTGTTGAAGGGACAGAAATACAAGTTGATGAGAAGATAGAGGGTGAGGAGGTAGATGAGTTATTAGTGCAGTCTGACAGTATCACCCCAAGTGAGAAAATAGTTGAGATAGAGATTGAAAGTGCTACCCTACATATGATTCCCAACAATGAAATTGATAAGACCAAAGATGCAGGAGACAAAGACAGAGATGTTATCATCAAGGAGTATAATGAGCCTATATCAAAAATGGGAGAGGAAACTCATTCAGAATTACACAATTTGAAATCAGATTTATCTGAGCCTGCTTTTCCACTCCAAACAAAAACTCCAGAAAACACAAATGTATCCCAACTCCAAATTAAAGACTTCCAGGAAATTCAAAAACCTGTAACAAAAGTCATATCTGTAGCTGAACTTTTGAGATCACAAATAAAGGCTCTTGAGTCCACGCTAGCAAATTCATTGACCACCATACCGATCCATGCTGACTTTTTACAACAGCCAACTGCAACTTCTACTGAAACATGTAAGGAGATAAAAGACGATGACAGCAAATGTAAAACGGAAGTGAAGAAGTTAATGCCTGACAGGAAAACTGAGACGAGTATTGACGATGCTCCCCCCAAAAATATAAAGGAAACCCTTATGGAGGTTTATCGCCAGCTAAATAAAACTGATCAGGAACAAAGTCAGACTCCAGGTGTAACTTCACCACCTGTTGAGGCTTTACAGAAACCTCTTGTAATCCCACCTATCCCTGTTGTAGACACTGGCACCACTATAGAAACTGCAGGACGTGTTGGCAGTGCCGAAAAATATAAGGGAGTTATAGACATTTGCCAGGAAGCAGATGTATCAACTCTGGTTTCAAGCCTATCTGGAACTGTCAGTCAAGACGCTGGGACTCCACTTACAGTAACACCTATAGAGACCAGTGGTCAAGAGTCAAATATTGCTCTTTTGGAGCATGCCAAAGATAAACCCGTTGAAGGTAAAGACATCACATTTATACAAAAATTAAGTTCAGAAATTAAACTCAACAGCAAAACTGAAAGGGGGATCACTGAAGCACTTTTAGATCAATACAAAATGGAAGAACACAACACAAAAAACAATTCTTTGCTCAGTGTACAAAAGTTTCCCACTAAAAATATAGTTGACACCGATACCCAAGAGAATAATCTTCAACATATTCAGAAGGACAGCTCTATGGTTGAGGAATTTTCAAGGACGGACTCTTTAACCAGTCCAACTCCTGAGGCTAGTCCATTGTTAAAGAGAAGAAACTGTGCTTCTCCCATTCCTTCTGCTACTGCACAAGAGCTGGCGTCTGGGGCCCGACGCAAAATCCTACTACCCAAGGCCAAATCTGAAGAGACCACAGAGGCCACATCACCAGTCAATAACCAAACACAGAAAAAGGAAGTTTCTATACAGAGTAGCAAGCTTAACCCAAGTCTTGTGAACCTCTCCACATCCCCAAGCCTGTCACGACGGTCACCTCTTCTGCAGCTCCCTGGTGAGCAAACACCTCTTTTAGAAAAGAGTTCTCCACTATTGAACAGAAAGAAGATGACACCTGAGATTCAAGCACCAAGCCAGCAGTCCACTGAGGAGATCCACACGCCCAAAACTGAGGGGAAACCTACTGATAAGGGCAAGCACGACCCATTCAAAGGTAAAATGACCTTTATGTCGTAATAGTATTTTTAAATGTTGCTTTAATAGAAATTGCCAGAAATTCTCATCATAACTGGCATATAATTTTTTTTTCAACTTTGGTCATATCAAAAAAGACACTGTGGCAGACAGCAATGCTGTTATGGTCGTCACATAGAATATAAGAATATAACCAGAACCAAAGAAAACCAAAAGTGTTTCTTGACACACTTACAGTTGTTTCTATGTTTTTGCTGTTTGTAAAGCCAGTGGTGTGTAAGCTGAATTTAGCACACTGAATGTGCAAAATCAAAATGGAGGATTTCTGACCAAAGAGAAGAACTGCTTTTCACTCACCACAAGGTGCACAGGCTGATGAACTGTCAGTCTTTTTTTATACATCCTCATTCACTGTCTCCTAGCACACAGTTGTGGGTTGTTGTAGGTTCCACTCCACCATATAATGTGTAGTGCATTAGTGCTGAAAAACACTATTTACACTGTTTACACTGTTGTCCCATTTATACATTTATCTAATCCAGTTATACACTGCATGACACTGATATCTGCTTGATAATTAGAACACAGCAGAGTGTGTATCTTCACTATGTCATTTATGTTGGGTCTCTTTCCTGACAGCTCCTCAGGTTATTCGGAAGATCAGGGCTGAAACTTTTGCAGATGCCTCAGGACACTTGAAACTGTGGTGCCAGTTCTTCAACGTTCTCAGTGACTCTACAATTAAATGGTACAGAAATGAAGAGGGGATCACTCAGATCAAAAGAAAGTAAGTTTATAGAATAACTCTAAAATGAACCTGCAGATTCACAAGACATTAGATATTTATAAAGCTGTTTACACATATATTACTTCCTATAAAATATTGCTGTTTTTTTTAGCAAGAAAAATGCCATTTACTCCATGTAGTGATCACTTACTGTATATACTGTAAGACTGAATTTTACTCATGTTCCTGCAAACTTGAACAAACACTAATTGTTCATTGTTCAACTTATTATTTTCACTTAACACACATATACCGTACTGAAGCATTCAAAATCATTTGATTTGTTTGTTCCTCAGTGCAGGGGATGAAACTCAAGTCAATCTTGCCATTGTTCAAGCATCATGCAAAGACTCTGGAGTTTATGGATGTACAATCACTAATGAATATGGGACGGACTCAACAGACTATCTTCTCAGTGCAGATAGTATGTACTCGTTTACCTTACATTTGGCATAAAATAAATATTTTTCCTGCATGTTTGGGCCACAACAAGTCTCATGTGCTCTCTCACTGTGTTGCAGTCTTGACTGGAATGTCCTTACGTGAGGACCTTGGCGGTAAGATGAGATTTTACATGTTTAGATCACACTTTTTCCAGCGTCAGATGCTGGCCCAAATGCTTTTTCTGACTGCCATTCTTACATTCTTCTGTATGCAGTTGGAGAAGAAATCGAAATGACACCCCTGATATTCAGCAAGGGTGTGGGCGATTCTGGCATCTGGGGTAACAAATTCTTTGGCCGTATAATGATGCAGGAATCTCAGATTGGTGATGGCTGCTCACATAAAGTTTGGAGGGCAAAAGTCATTTATGGGCTGGAGCCTGTGTTTGAGTCTGGAAACACATGTATCATAAAAGCACATAACCCCATCGCCTACGGAGGCAAAGGAGAAAGCGGCCTCATAGACAGGAACCTGGACATTACCAAGCAGGTATGTGAGAAAGGTTTGATATTGTAATGTATTTGTATCTTCTTAAATTCATTCAATATACTGACAAATTCAGGATTAAAGAGAATCAGTCAGGTGCCACCCACATAAGATTACTGAGGCACTAATCAAATAGAGATTGAATAAATATATACGGCTGTAGGTTGATTTTATCTTTACTGGCTATTCTCCAATGTTCTGGATACAGGAGTGTAAAATTCAGAACTTGGCTCGTGAATACTGCAAAATCTTCTCAGCAGAGGCAAGAGTGATTGAACACTTTGGTCCTTCTCTTGAGTGAGTACAATCACTTTACTCTTCACCAAAAGTTAACACCCTCTTGAGTACTATTGAACTGTGGTACATGGACCATTTAACCTTACTAAAGGTCATTCACATCATGACAATCTTTGTTACACAGGGTGATTCCAGTTTACTTGATGTACCGACCTGCAAACACTGTCCCTTATGCCACAGTGGAGGCTGATCTTACGGGAGTCTATCAGAAGTACTCTGTTCTGGATCCTACAGGCAGAATAGATATGAGGACTGGCTCTGAGGTGGAGCAGAAGTGCTGTGCTCTGCAGCACTGGATCTTTCAGTGGACCAATGGCAATCTGCTACTCACTCGATTGGAGGGTAGGCTGATCTTTGAATACAACAGGGCAAAGTGATATTTTTGTTTTTCCTTTACCAAACTTGTGTGCCAAGCTGCCTAAATTTTTACCTTTTCAATCCTTGTCTTAAGTTAAAAGAAGAATGTGTACTGAACACATCATCAGGTCCATTACACACAGTTTGTTATATAGTTTAAAGTATGTTGTGCCCAAGGTACTGAGTTTGCATTTAAATGTTTTCGTGCTGGAGTGAATGCGGTGACAATCCACATTTCATTTCATCAGTTACATTCGAATAAATAAAGTAATTGCGTGGTGTTATTTTGCAGGTGTTGACACTAAGATCACCAATGTTGGAATTTCAGTCAAATTGACGGGGTTAGTATATTTGTATTGTGTTGTTTTTGCAAATTATACTGTGAAAACCAAATTTTACAGGTAATTTACATTTATACCAATCATAACTATAACCATTTGTTTTGTTTTGTGTTGCTGCAGGCATCAAGGTCTGTCTGTTGAAGGGAATCCCAAAGTTTTTGAGCAGTTTGTCTCCCAGCACCAGTGTAACTACTTCTGTGGTCTGCTCAGCCTGAGGTCACTAAAGGCAATGGACTCTTTATTGACACCAATGAAGCCCAAGAGCTCCAGGAGCCCGTTACTTCAGCGCAAAATGGCTGCCGGCTCCTCCAGCCCTCAGACTGGCAGGAAAGCTGCTAGCAGCCCCAGAATTCCCAGGAAGACTGAGCAAGATGGAAGAAAGACCCCGACTAAACAAAAAGCTGCTGATGCTCCCAAAGTTGTGAAGATGGAATAAAGTAATTTTAACTCGACAAGACATGAATGATCACAAATTTTCTCAATGGAACAGTGTAATGATCAAATTCCATTGATTTTCCAAAGTCCTAATACAGATAAGACTTCACTGTTGGGTATACCTATCAGCAAAACAGAGCAAAAGAAAGAATATCTCTGTTTTTAAGAGAGGTATAAAACCCATCAAATAATATGACTCAGCTATTTAAGTAACAGCCACCATTCCTTGACATTATCACTTATTGTGGATTGACACCCTCACATGTTGTGGTGATTAGATATTGTATCGTACATTCAGTAAACTACAGTGTAGTAGTAGCTTTCCTGGGTTTGTATTCTATCAATCCATGTACCATTGTAGGTCACAGATTGTGAATCCCAATCTCAGGTCAGTGTATTTTTACTAAATGAATGTGCAAGATAAAACATTTTGAACTGAAGTGGCATTATTTGTAGTCTATGTGTATTTTTCAGTGTAAAAGCACAAATGTGTATTTTTTGTAGTCACCCTTGGGAGAATGTAGGGGAGTTATTATGTCAAGTAAAACCATGACATATACATTCATCCCCCATGGTCAGACAACACGTTTTTAAGGCTGGGAGTAAACAACCTTGCTTTTGTTGTTGTTGTTTTTGTTTTTGTTTTTTTAGGAATGTCTCAAGCAACTGTAGCTTCACGTGACACTGTTGTACAGTGGCTAATGGTGCTGTGCTTTTATATTGTAACCTGTCATGTTTACTTGCTATTCTACATTGCACTGCATTTTTAGAAACTGCACCTTTGAATGCAAGTGGCTGTAAAATAAAAGATAGGATATGACCTTGTACATTTGGAGACACATTATGAAAGTTTTTTTTTTTTTTTTTTTTATCTCTGAGTGTCATTTTTAATAGAAATGAGCATATTATGGAGTAGGCTGAATCACTGTAATGAAAGCCATCCCACTCAGTCTTTCTGACATCAGCAGTCACTCATTATCATATATATCGTCTAGAAAGATAAGTAAGCCGGTGTTATCTTAGTGACTCCTATTATCTGAGAGGACTCTGTCATTATACTGGCCTGCACCCACTATTTATATCCTACGTTTCTATGAAATGGCTTGCTATATTTGGTTGATTGACAATATTAGTTTAGCAACTAATTTGCAACAAATTTGTCCTTTAGTTCTCAAGCTACAGCCAAGTAATATCCTATACTGTATCGGTCCTGTATCATCTAAATGCAGCCTAAGAGTTCAACTCTGCTACCTTGGAACAAGGACCTCCAGAAGCAAGTTCACATTCAGTCATGCTAGCAGCTGTGTCTTCCAACAGTGTTGAAGTCAAGGCCACCTACACTAAAAGTCACGGCTTTAATCAGAGTATATTGAGTGGCTCAGGAGGAAGAGCAGGTCGTCCACTAATCAGATGATCAGTGGCTCAATTCCCCGCTTGGTCCAGTCTGCACAATACTGATGCGAATGAAAGCCTCAAGGAGGAGCTACAGTTACGGTCAGACCAAGCAATAGCATGACTAAAAATGATGCTGCATGTTCACACACAGAGCCAGAATTGTTTATTTTCATATACTTTGGAGTCAGAACTAAATATGGAAAATTCACTACAGGATTCATCACTTTAAGGTTTAATGTTTTATGAATATCTACCATGAGACATTGTGGCTAGTGTAAAGAAAAAAAAGACTGCTCCTGTTAGCCATTGCATGCATAGCACTACCACTCAGGGGCAAATCACATTCTGTCACAGATATTAGAGAATGAAGTGTTGCTCGCAACCAATATGTGTTTACAGGGTGAAAGGCTAACTTCATCATGATAATCATTTGTGATTCCCAGTCATTAGTGAGTCATCTTTTATGTAAGCAGGGAGCTCACGCACAAGTGTGAACAGTAGCAGGAAGCTAAATGTATGCTTAACAAAAAAAAAAGGTTAACTTCGTGTCACTTCTGATGTTGTTCAGTAGCATGAGACGTCAGATGCTGTCAACAGAAGGGAGAGATGACAGACTTCAGTGGGATGCTTCTGTGACATAGTCCATATTTCTCACACGCTACCATTTTGTTATAATCTGTGACACATGTGTGGCAGCAGGAAAGACATCAAAGGACTACCGGTACAATCAAATCCCTTTTGCTTTAGGTTGTGGTTTTACAGCTGCCCAGTAAGTGTACCTAAAGAACTAAAGACATCTGTGAAAAACTACCTATTACATTATAGCCTATCATCTGACAATACATACCTATTTGTAACTAAATGCAATAATATAGGCCTATGCATGATATTCCCTTGTAAAGTGAGTAATAAGGCTGCTGAACCTTTACTCTTTTCAGAAGACATGGGCTTATGTTTGGACAGCCATATGGGAGGCCTCCTAAATGATTCACAGCGGTAACGGACTGGATGTAGTGTAAGTGACGTGTGATAACAACATGGAGAAGATTGGCCCTATATGAAATAAGACACTCCTGCCATCTACTGTTAGTTCAATCACTATACCATTGATGAAAATGAAAAAGTTTACTTTCACTATCAAATGGTGTCTGTTTTTATTTAAACAAACTTTTTTGTAGCTACTGAGATAAATGTTTTAGTCATCTGGGTAAGTACTAACCTGCTAAACACATTTCTCACTGTCACAACTGTCAATGCTGAATATTTCTGCTATTGGAGGGTTGCTTGAACCAAATATTTAGCCACTGACTTTGGCAAGCACAGCAGTAAACGAAGGGGTACAATAAAGTACTATAATACAATAAAGCTTGTTGTTTCATTCCAAAAAGTGACTCATAGCAAGAATATATGAAATTACTGATCTCATTTCTCACCATGTTCACTTCGTATGATAAGATTTCTTGACGTTGTCGGTATCTTTGTCAATTTGAAAAAATCACATTTGTCTGAGAAGAATAAGATCAGGCAATGAGACATACCTGAATCCACATGAGTTTCTTGCGAGGCATTACAAAAAGAATTATGAGTGAAGTGCAGAAATTACAGAGAAAAAATGCATTGGCACAGCTCTTCCTGCTGCGCTGTGTAGCCCTGACGGAATGCTATAAAGGGCACTGAATCACTCGCGGTAATCTCAGCATTAATACCCATGATAAAACACAGCAAATGAGAGAATTGTTAGTCCCGAACTGTAGAAATTTTGTGTGTACATTTAGGCCTTAAGTAATTGCCATTTGATGTAATAGGACATAATGTTGAGTTAATGTGAAGACCTCACACTCAGAGCCTGGGTCTTAAGCATATTAAACACATTTGCAGCATTCAGTCTCAGATTCAGGATCATTATGTGGCAACATGTAAAAATACGCTCCACACAGAAGATCTTATTTGCATTTTGCAGATTCTTATTTTTCATTTTGATATAACAGCAGCAACAGATAGCAGAGAATTGGTCTACAAAATCTATACCAGGAGATAGAATAATTATTAATAATAAATAATAATAAAAATATCTTTGCAGACATTATTTGTACAACATCAGACACACAATGAGAATGTACAGTGAGTAAGAGCTCATTAAATAAAATGGAAAAACCTGGTAAGTGTGGCATCTAAGATCTGCCCTCTCACAAAGCTGCCTGTGATTCTGACCTCACATTGTTGTTCCTGACTGAACTCAATTACCATTGGCGGGCCAGGATAGTTGTGACCATTTAGGCAGATTATATGAAAAGGATCACACGTCCCTAAATGCCACAGACTAGTTGGCATTTGAAAAAAGTTTTATCTCCGGTGCACCAAAAGTCGCAGGCTGCCATTGGTCTCGGTGCCATCGCTAAGTTGACTGTCAGTGCTGAGTTAATCTGCCATATCACAGGAAGCTTTTGCTGACTATGAAATAATGGCATTCTGATGCATATCTAACATTATTTCCTCTCATGGGGGAACTTAAAGGCTACATCTGAATAAAAGGGACAGCCAAGTAGCAAAGTAGCAGTAGCTATACATAGTGTGATACATCCATTGGATAATTGTTATGCAATTCTGTGTGTATACTGGATTTGATACAACACTGTCCAACAGGGCTGTGCAACCTCTTTTTTTTTTAAATACTGCAAATGAATGATGATGAGGAAGATACTAGAAGAAATTATAACAGTAATGAATAAATAAAACAAAAATCTACACCAGTATGAGTTGCCTAAAGCTCACCACAGTCACCCGGTCTTGTGACACCTGGGAGTCAAGAGGTATCTTTAATAACAACAACAAAAAACCTCCTCTGCTATTGTGGATTTATATTCAAGAGGCCTTGGGGACAACCTCTGAACAGCTTTGGTGAATGACCTAATTATGGTTTTCACAATACTCCTCAGTACTCATGGTGGGATTAGGAGAACAGTTGGTACCACCTCACAGCTACTGCCCTTCTTTGCTTAGACGAGGCTGCAGTAAAACAAATTCAGGATATACAGCAACCAGAACATCCTCTGTATGAAGCATGATAAATATATCGCCAAGAGGTTAATAGTTCACAGCAATCTAATGGAGTGTAAAGTGATTATAAACCAACTGTGAAATTCATTGCATACAGCATTCACACTCTGCTTTGTTGATTTACATTTAGATTCAGCACGGCAATATCCGACATATTGAGTTACATATTGCTCCTTGAGGTAAAGAAAGAAAAACAAAAACATGGAATCAAAATCAATTTGAGATTAGAAGCTACACAAAGGATGCATAAACATTAATGAATAACTTTGCAGTGTGTGGGAATTTGACAGTTGCTGTTATCAAAGTGCATTTGGATTTCCATGTGTGTGGCACATACGGCTTGTGTAACTACTACAAAGTTAGATATTTTTTAAACTGAAAACTGTAAAGGATTTGAGGTAACTTATGTCCTTGTTTGGTTGTTTTTAAAGATTGGATCATCTACATTTTACAAATCTAAGTCAAGGAACAAAATTCTGCTTTTCAGGATAATTTTTTTTAACATGTTTGTGAATAATTCTGTGTTACATACCAATGACATGGAGATGTATCTTAAAACTTGATTGCTGAAAAATATAAAACATTTATTTTATTTGGGGCATAGCTGTAAATTTCCAAAACACGATGTTAGTATGACATAGTCCCTGTCATTACTGGTGTACTGTGCGTGTGTCCCTGCGAACATGTCCTCGGGAAAAAAAACAAACATCAGTCCCATTGCAAACATTGCATAAGGGGAATACGTAATTCAGGAAAACACACAATCTCAGAACGTATTGTGAAATTAAAATGAACATTTGAACATAAGAGGAAAAAAACACAATGGAGTATGAGTCATATAAATGCTAACCTGACTTTTTAATGACGGCTCAAATGTGTGTAACATATGTGTTATTAATAATCTCTATAGACTGAGTCAACAAGCAAAACTGGTTGGTGGATTTTCACGTGTGTGGTCACTAATTATGTTATCGCTTACTCAGTTAGACTCACTTCCTCCAGGAAATTAGATGTGGCCCATGATAAAAGACAGTTAAATAATTAGCGTCAATGAAAGCTTCTCACTTGTCAACTGAGGGGTTTTTTGTGAGTTTGATTATTAAATTTTGATTAAAGAGTCCACCCAGGTGTTAATAAATGTTATAGTGGAAGGTAAACTCACCTTAAAGCACGTGTGCTCCTTTCTTTGCAGAATAGAGTTTACCCACCATTTAAAGCAGCCATTAATATGTCATAAACTATAAACTGAAGGTGACATCTATTATTGGTGTTTGGTTTGTGATACCCACTGTCACATGTCCCTCACCTCACAATCATAAAAGGAAAGACTACTAATAGTTTTGTTTATCAATGCAATTGTTGCTCTGTATTTGTTGGAAATAGACATAGGTTTGCACAAATTCTCACACTACTTCTCATAATTAGTTTTGCAACATGCATCAAAAGCACAACATTAACTGATATTATACAGGCTTTAAAGGACCAGTGTGGGATTTAGTATCACCTCGCAGAGACTTTTCTTATTGCAACCAATTGAACACTGCTTGCTTCACCCTCCCCTTCCAAGGGTAAGAAATATGGCAGTGCAACAGGACCGACTCCCTCTGTAGCTGTAAAGGTCTCACTTTGATTTAATGAAAACACACTTAGAAATATTGTATTCAGTGCCAATAGACCCTGTTTAATCTTACACATTGGACTTTTAAAGTGGGTCCTGTTTCATCTCCTAATCCTGGAACCCTGTCTTGAAGACTGTTTCTGCCAAAATCTAGTTTTAAGAATTTTATTATTTCGCTCTAGTGCTTATATATTGACTGTTCCTAAATTAGTTATTTAACCACGTGGTCCACCTTTTTCCTTAAGCTGTTTGGCTCAATGGCTTAAATGACCAACAGACAAACCATTGACAATACAAAGTATTGACAGCGCATGAGAAATGTTGCCCATAGAGTTCTGAAGAGCTGTTTTAATCTGAAAATATGCTTGTGGCCATCTCCATGTTGGTCGTACTAGGTCTTCTGCCTTCTGGCTAATCTAAAACTTGGCATAGACGTGGATCATTGGCGGACAGGAGGCAGGCCACGTGACACCTAGGTTCTCCAACAAGCCATCTGTAATGGCACCTACCTGTCAATCAAAGCAAAGTGGGCATGCTGTTAATTATGTGTAACTTTAAACCTTAATATAATTTGAATAGGTGAAAATTCAGACTCAGTACAGTTGTCATGAATGGGAAAATTAGCGAGAGACCAAAGCACTCCTGCATTGCCTTCATTTTTTTGGAAACCTTTGCCATTGTTTATAAATGAACAAAGCTAAAAAGTCTGCAGATGAGTTAACACAAAGGAAAGGTACTCTACTGTACCTATCTGGGTGTTGATTAAAACAGATGCAAAAATCTTTAACAGGCAGGGCTTCAATCTACAAAACACATTTACAACATAAATAACAGCATATACACCAAAATATACACAATAAATTAGAATCAGAATCACTTTACTGAGTGAGTGTACACACACGAGGAATTGACTCCAGTTCACTGTGCTCTCAATTGTACATTCAGGTATAGACATACAGTTTAACAAGGAACATGACGGGTAGGCGCAGACTACCTACATAAAACATAAGAAACATAAAACATAAACATAAAAAAACTATATACATATTTAAAAGATATGTGTGTGTGTGTGTATATCTATAGACACTGTAGACTGGACAAAGTACTGGTGATGGAGGATGAAGGATGGTGCAATAGTGCAGGTGATGGAATAAATATGGTTCCAGCAACCGGGTTGTGTTATGTACATGAGGTAGTTGGATATGACATTTTAGACAAATTAGGCTACTAAAAAACGATTCTTTAAATTAATTACCACATTATTGTCCTCATTTTAATGTAACCTTGTCGTGAATAAGCTCTGTGCTGCTCTTGAACCACGTTTCACTCGGTTTGGTGGCGGTGGAAAGCCCCTCCGCTCTCTCGTATCCTGAAGTGACACCTCAACACAGCGCGCACAAGCGGGAGGGACATCCGGTTGAGCGCACCCGGAAGTTCCGGATGCAAGTTTCACTGCTTGACTGTGCATCCATATGCTCGTTACTTTAAACATTTTAATGTGATTCGAGTGCTTTTTTTTCTACCCAGTAGTATTTGCAACAATGTTATCTTTAGACTTTCTTGACGATGTTCGTCGCATGAATAAGCGGCAGGTAGGTACCCGAGCTTTAGTTCACTCTCATGTTACCGCTTCTTTGTAAACCGCAAAGCTAACGCTGACTAGCCGTCGACCGCTGTTTGAACGCTGCAGCCGGTCGCTCACTTGTTAGCAACATTTCAAATGTTTCATGCACATGTTTGTTTTGAAATGCTCTCTTTATAGTGCAGCGTGAAAGACGCGTAGAAACCTTGTTTTAAACATTCATCCTGACTTCAGTGTAGCTAGCTATTTCCCTATTTTTGCCACACCATCGTCATGTACTGTTACCTCAAATCTAACGCCACGTAAATCAACGCTGAGTTTAGTTTGATCTCAAACATAAGGTGTAAAAATCTCAGTGGTGGGCTGAGTGCTGAAAATCTGTACTCAACTAAAAGTGTGATTACTCCCATAAAAAATGACTAAAGTGAATATTACTATTTGAGAAAGTAAAAGTACACGCATACCTGGGTAATAAGTCATTCAAAGTACAAGTTACTCTACATTTTAATGCTTTAATGGTGTGTTTATTAATGCATTTATGAAAGTGGCATTGCGGTAGGTTAAATGTTTTGTAAATCACACTCATTTAAAAGTCCAACATGCTGCAGATCTCACCATGATAACATTAAAATATTACACATGAAAATAAACACAGCCACTGTTAGACAACTGCATGTTCGCCTCAGTATGTGCAGCTTACTTTAATGTGCTAGAAGAGGTTTGCAAATCAGCACAGCAAGCACGTCATCATGTGACTTCACTATTGTATTGGTATAGATAGATACTTAATTGTTCCAAAGCACCCAGTAGCAGCATGAGGCATAGTAA
Organism: Protonibea diacanthus; assembly: GCA_028641955.1. Taxonomy (NCBI): domain Eukaryota; kingdom Metazoa; phylum Chordata; class Actinopteri; family Sciaenidae; genus Protonibea; species Protonibea diacanthus. The sequence continues at coordinate 13,111,636 of CM053976.1, read as the reverse complement.
ACACACAATAAGCATGCATAAAAATGAACCTATACTACAGTAACCATATGTTCAAGTTCACCTATGAGCGAAGTCTGCTTTTAAGTGAAACCTGTGCAAAGAAGTTAAATATGTGTATAGACATGTGACATGTGCAAAGAAGAAATTAAACATGTGCAGAGAGATGAAACGTGTTAAGGTGTGCTAAGGTCTTTACAAATAGAAAACTATGTAAAAGTGAAAATAGAATAAAAGAAATAAAAAATAGACCTACGATAGAGATAAAAACGATATAAATGAGGCTGTAGACACTAAATGAAAGTCACAGTATTTAGCAGAGGTGGTGCAAATTGAGTCCAAAGTGACAATAACAGAGTACCCACTACCCAGTGCAGCAGAGAATAAGATTCACTTGTGACTTGGGACTGATGTTGTTGCTGGAAGCTGCCTTTTGTTCTGGGTTTGGCTCTGTTGTCATCAGCATCAGTGATGCAGCGATTAGTCAAGTCAGCTTTATTGTCAACACTGCCATGTACAGGATATACAGAGGACTGAAATTCTGTTTCCCTCATATACCCGGTGCAAAACGAAGCAGTAAACATTCAATATAAAACATATACAAGTGTAAAGAAATATAAAAAATATAGAAAATATAAAAAGATATAAACATATAATAAACATCAATGTTTGCTTAAAAAATAATTAATCATCTTTTTTTGCTTTGCAGCTCTATTACCAGGTGCTAAACTTTGGTATGATTGTTTCCTCCGCGCTGATGATCTGGAAGGGACTGATGGTTGTCACTGGCAGTGAGAGTCCAATTGTTGTTGTTCTCAGGTAAGTTAGTCATATGCATTGAGATTTTGATCCTTGCTCTGCCTTAATTTGGCATTTAGTGATCTGAATTAAACTGCGTTATCACAACAATGTCACCGTTTGCGAAGACAAATTTGACTGTGTGACTGATTCCATTTGCTTGCGTTGCATATTATTACATTTTCTGTTTATTAATTTTGATGATGTGTCTACCATTCTCTTCAGTGGCAGTATGGAGCCAGCTTTCCACAGAGGAGACCTGCTGTTTCTGACCAACCGGGTAGAGGATCCCATCAGAGTCGGAGAGATTGTCGTCTTCAGGATAGAAGGCAGAGAGATCCCAATAGTACACAGAGTACTAAAGATCCACGAAAAGTATGAATAGACATTTTATTAGCATTGTTTATGATAAAGTTTTACTTTCAGTATCATTAATTACCATGCCTGTTTATCAAACCAGAGAATGCCATTAATAGTGTTGAACTGTAGTTAAATGCTATCTAAAATGATCAGAGAGGTGTCTTATGTATCCCCATCTAGACACAGATGCACTGGAAAGAGGGACTTGTTGTACACTGTGGTCTAAAATCACACTCACACTTTGTCCACAGGGAAAATGGAGACATTAAGTTCTTGACTAAAGGGGACAACAATGCAGTGGATGACAGAGGACTGTACAAGCAGGGCCAACACTGGCTGGAGAAAAAAGACGTGGTGGGACGAGCTAGGGGGTAAGTACTTTTTTTTTGGAATAGTACAGATATCTTAACATATCTTAACATATTAAGACAGATAACATCACATACTCTGCTGTATGGTAGAGGCCATGAGTGTTAGACTGTATGGCGGTCCATCCTTTTAACAGGCAGGGTTGTAAAAAATCTGTCCCAGTCTAATATTATCTGTGATTTCATTTACATTTTAATGATAATGAGTCATTTAATTTTGAAAAACAATTTGTTCACAATAACATTTAATGTAGAAGATTTATAGATTGTGCTGTTATAAAGACATGAAGAGAAAAGATGAACAGAGACACCAATTGTGCAGTCACTATTCATGTCAAGCAGATGAATGATTTTTACCTCTTTGCTGTCACTTACCTCTCCCGTAACATCAGCTGCTGCTGGCTGATAAACGCTCAGATCAGATCTTATCGTTATCAGATTTACGTCCTTGTCATCTGTTCTCCAACACATCAAACCCTGTTTTTCAGCTTTTTTTTTTTTTATCAAACACATCACAATTGTTGGACTTTCTAAAGAAACTTCAGACACTGTGCTGCCGTGACATTTAGGCTATGTAGCAATATAGGCTACCAACATGATGGCTAAAGCCAGCTAGACAATGAGGTCAAAGACAAGACTCCTAGACAACAGCGTATTACTGCTACAGGTCGCCTACATATGTTTGTAGATATTGTTGCGTGTGAATTACTTAACTTTATGGTTGCAGAGATCGCCCTCCATGTTAATCTGTCAAAATGATGGCTCAATGATGGAAAATATTTCAAGCAACATTGTGTAGAAGTTGGTATTAATGGTTGACAACTTTGAAAACAACCTCAAGCAAGAGCAACAACACAAGACATATCAGGCAGCTAGTTCAACAGCAAGAAACCGAGCTGGGCGTATGTCTTTAACGCTCAAACCCCACCGGGCCCGTCCACGGTGCGTTGCATGAGCGTCACGTGCAGGATGGACCAATCGTGGCGTGTACACAGCACTCCAGAGATGTGTGCAGTGGGATTTAGGAGTAGGCCTTTTATTTCACGAAACTCTTTCCAACGACTAAAAGTCAGCCCAGATTTATTCATATCCCGCAGCTTCTTGCTTGGTCTGTCGCTCCTTTTCTTTTCTTAGCCTCCTACATCAACATACTCTTGGGTCTCTAAGTCTGTGCTATGTCTGCAGAGGCTGCAGAGCCCAGTTACATTGCCCACTCGCCCAGCTCCAGTTATGGCATGACACTAGCTCTGCTCCCCGTCAGCACCCAAGCCTGAAAACCTTCTCTTTTCAGTGGTCCAAAACGCCTATGGGTACAAACACTAACACTCCCCTCGGTGCTCCAAGCTCACAGCCCAGGCAGCCTGGCTAATAAGTTAACTGACCTAACATTAGCTAACAGCATGTACAGTTCGCAGCAGTTCATTTTACTGTCCATCACGGCATCAGTAGGAAAACCAAAGAACATTTTCTGCCTAAAATATTATCCAGTTTCACATAAATCAGTGAAATTGGTGGTAGTGTGTGATTTAGTGTTGTAAAGCGTGTCATACTTCTTCAAAATTACATAGTACAGAAACAGGCATACAGGGCGCAGAGTAGGCATGGCAGAGGCTCCATTCACCCGATTACAAGTCAGTGTAGCATTAAAATGATTTAAAATCTGTTATTTTATAGTAGGAATGTTACACAATATTACTTTAAAGTATCATAACCTCACAAGTGGAAATTAAATTAAATTCAATAGTCTTTATTGGAAAGACAAAACAATATGTGTCTCCAAGGCTTTTCTGCAGATGGTGGACACAATAAACTTAACACTTGTATGATTTAATGGGATGGGATGGGATTGAGTACAAGGCCCAGTTTGTCTTTGGTTGGAAACATATGAAGGCCACATTAAAACAGCAGCACAGTCACATCTTTGCTGTTTAAGATCTGGGGATTAGGGTTGTTCTGTTATCTTCACTAGTTAATTTATAACTGAACAAGAGAAGAGTTTACATCAGTGAATTCATCGTCCTCATCTGTGCTTTTCCAGATATACATGAGGGATAGTGAAGGGAGGCCTATCCAACATAATGTGGTCAGACAAAAACTGCTCTCAAAAAAACACCTTTACTGTACAAAATTCTCTGCATGATGCCAAATTACAGCAAAACTGGACAAAAGATAGCCGTCAGTTGAAAATAAGGGCTTCCTACTTGCCCCCTCTCTTTCACAAACAAAACCGATAACAAGCGTTTCCCCCTGGTGACACACACTTAGACACAGGCACAGACACACACACACACGTCTTAATGTTCACACAATTTCTCTCGACTGTCCCTCAATATTAAATATTAAAACTGTAAACCACTCAATTACAAAAGGTTTGCTCAGGTTAGAACATCCTGAATTCATTTAGAAGTCAGTATAGATCCCTCCTTGAGCTTGAGTGTTGAAGCAAGTCCTGCTTTGTACTACCTAGTTGTGAAAATCGGTCAGTAAGCAAATGGTTTCCGTACGCACAAAAATTTCCCATTTTCCCAATTTTTGGCACATTTCCATTAAAAAAAATGAAGGAAATCTGCAGGTTTTGCTTGTACCTTCCACTAAAGTTGTCATGATATTAAAATTTTAAACTTGGATACAACACTAGCATTAAAAACGATACTTGATACCTTATTTGACTTCACAGCCACAGTAAAACACATTATTCTTATGCTGAAACATCTATCACGTCGATGACAGTATTGCAAAATTCAGAACTGGCAGAACTTGACACCAGTGACAGTGTTTCAAAACTGAGTTAGTTGTAGACCTTGTGTGTACCATAGAGTACATGTTATCAGTTACAAACTGACATAATGCATCTAAGAAATTTCTTGACTTTACACATTTTTACCATCTCCAGGTTTGTGCCATACATCGGAATTGTCACCATTCTCATGAACGATTACCCCAAGTTCAAAGTAAGTTGATCAAGCCCTTCGCACTACAAGATTTACTTAGTTTTTAATCCTCAAAATGTTCAGCATGACTGTCTGACTTCTTAAATCTCCTGTTTTTTTTTTTCTTTTGCAGTATGCCGTTCTCTTCATGCTGGGTCTCTTTGTGTTGGTCCATCGGGAGTGAGGTCCCCAAACTTCAGGACTCAAGAATGATAAACTATGTCCAGGAAACCTCAGTCATGCCTTTCAAAACAGAATTAAGTTAGACTTTGTCAAACCCAACTGGCTCTTTTGTACCATTTGTTTGAACATTTTGTAGAAATGTGGATAGGGTGTTTACATTTGAAAAATCCAAGCTTTAAAATATTTTTGTGAGGGAACTAGGCCAGGTTTAGTTTGAAATCGATCTTTATTTGTAATGCTCAGAATGTGAAACAGCATTCGTCGAGATAAATTCAGTCTTGTTTTTTTTTTTTTTTTCCTGTTAATTCATTGTCTTTGAAAAAGATGTGTGAAGTATTTTATGACAACTGAATAGGAATGATATTAAATATGAAATCTGGTTACCATCCACTATGGATTATTTCAATTCTTTGTCTTATTTTCTTCTGGCTCCTGCTCGACATTAACAGGCAAGTAAATGATGTCTACCCGGCAGTGGTGGAATTAAATACACTTTTCTTATCTGACAGAGCTGTTCTGATCTGAAAATGTATAAGACATCTCAAGTGAACTGATTATTGTGTCTACATCTGTTTTATTGGTATACAGAAACAAATCAATTTACAGGAATGGCAGTACTTGGTTTAGCGAGTGATGAACAGTATCTCCTCGAAATCTCTTTGAAAGACCTTTTTGCACCCTTTTGTTACATTAAATTGACCTTTAAAGCATTATTACTAATGTTGAGTAATTCTTCTATAGAGAAGTGGTGAATTAAGCTAAATGCAATCACATTTATAAACCATTCAAATATTTGAAGACATCAACCTTGGTCAGATTTCAGGTGAATTTGCTGTGCCTGAAATATAACTTGTTTCTCATATTTTCCTGCAAATTATATGGTGTGGCTTGTTTGATAAGTTTCATATAAAGGTCAGTGGAATGGGACACGGGCACGGCCTCTTTCTCTGTGGGCTGAGCTCTTGATTAGTGCTTTGAGCATTAACCTTGTTGCTGTTCGCTTTACTTACACAATGTGAGCACACATAAGTGTTCCTTCAATCAAGGTGGACTCAGCAGGGGTTATCCAACACCGGCATGTAATCATACAGCAGTATGGATCAACATATAATCTTAATATGGACCCACTTGAAACTCTATTGAGGTACTTTGTCTTAAATTGAACGCATTTGGCTGCTGTCATCATTAGACTCCAAAGACCTTGACCGTTTGATCTGCGATCCAATGCAGTTTGTCACAAAAACAATGAGCTTATATGATCACGATTAAAGGTGAAATGACATGAGGATTAGCAAAGTAAACATCAGACTTAAATCAGTCTCTTTTAAAACTTAACTGGATTTTAGGTGAACCTATAGTTTTTGTATTGGTACAACAGCAGTTGCAGAAGGTGCTTCTACAATCAATTTATCATTTTGATGATGCCCTTGGGGAACAAAGGAACCAAGTATTGTGTTATAATTGTAGCCCTTGATTTATGAATCAGTTGCTTTAAGCCTGAGATGCAAATATCCATCACGAACGAAATTGCAGTGTTGCTTAAAACCATGGCTGTCTCCACTAATCTAATCTGTGAACTGGGTGAGAGTGATGCTGTGATGGTCAGACGATCTTCTAATTAGACTGACATTCAGCTGTACAGAACGCCTGAAATGACAAATATGTGTGCGTGAATGCCAAAGGTTATGAAAAGAGCAAGATGCAAGATGCAGCTCCTCCACTAACTTGCAACTTTAGCACCCTGAAGTGACAAAGAGGCCGTCTGTCTTATCAGCTCTAAATTAGCAGAGAGAACCAGCAGGTTCTCCTGTCCTCAGAGGACTGATGGTGATCACAGCAGCATGCTGCAACTGGCCAAATGTCATGTTGCTCATTGTAAAGGGGCTGAGCCTGGCCAAGAGAGCGGGAGGGGGTGAAGGGACCTTCTTACCTTAGAAGGAAGCATTAGCTATCTGCCATTTTGTGGACCTGATCACACAATTTACACTAACAGTGGACAACCTCCAATAAATTATTTCAGTGTCCAGTTTATGGAGCTCCTATTAATGGTGGCAATAATAAGGATAATGTTGTATGTTGTGGTATATAATATCTGACATAAACTGTAAGAACATTACGAGTGTATTACAGGGATTTGTTTCTCAAAGGAATATAAATACCCTGATGTTTGTGCACAGTATTTCCATCCGTATCATGTATCCACCTTCCCAAAACCTCTAAAAACCATTTCAACTTTTAACCGGAAGAAATAAAATCAACCCGAAATCAAGCAGCCCCCACTGAACATTGATATATTGCTGCTCATCAGGTTGGATGGCTGACAAACATCCGCCCTGAAGTAAAGATGAATGGCGCTGTGCGTAAAAGACGCACAGCCAGAGGCGCGGCACAGTGAGACCTCGTCAATGACTGAGTGCATTTCGATTTACGCAGCTCGATGAGTAAAAAGTACACGCAACATAAACAGAGCCCACCCAGCACAGGAAAGCCTATAAAAGCAGGGTGCGTATGCGCAATCTATGACCAACAGGAGACACTTGGAAATTTGCGCCCTGGAGGACAGCTCGCCACTCCGCGTTGAGATGAAAGGGTTTTCACTGAATAATGTTTGCCAGTGTGGCTTATTTACTTATCTTGTCTTCTTTTCTTTCATGTCTTTTACCGCTGCAGTCAGTTTCGACCTGACTGAGCTTAGGAATAAAGTTGCAAAAATTAAGGTGAACCCAAGAGGCAATCTTTGGGCTACAGGTAAGAATCATCTTCTGATCTAATGACTATGGACCAATCGGTCATGTTTGGATTGGATAGAATATAAATAATCTGATGTATCACTTTTGTTTATTAGACTATTATATTTTCTACATGTAATGCAATATTTATTATATAGATATGATGGCAATTTCTGCTTCTAACTATGATACATTTGCCGTGTGCGTAAAATATTTTTCTTTCCTTCAGGTCTCACTAAATTTAAGTCCATATAAACGAGCGTTTTCTCTAATTTGGCAGGACATTTCATGGGTAAGAAGAGCGTGATGGATACCTTCCTGCTGCCTCCAGCTGAAGGGCAGGGCACTGATGCGCTGGAAGTCACAGTGCCTGCGGAACAGAGCTCTCTCGGGGAGCTTCTCCCAGAGTTCCTGCGAGTGGCGTTACAAGCGCAGATGGATACACAAGAGAGCCACTCGAAAAATCAGGTGAGCACCCTCACTGTCCAAACGTTTCTTCTTTTCTTTTCTGTTCTTTTCTTTTATTTTATTTTATTTTATTTTATTTTATTTTATTTTATTTTTTACGCTCCAAAGATCCTCAAACAACTGACATGCTGTTATGGACTCTCTGTTTCAGGAGGCGGACTTGTTGATGAAGATTTTAGAAAGCTACATCCGAAGCAGAAAGTGAAGGGATGGAAGTCTGGCACGCATTAAGATAGATCAGGTCATCTGGTCTCATGGGTTATATAATAAATAAATTATACACAGTCTATAGTCTCCTGCTCATCATGATTGTAATTAACTGTAACTGTCATACTTACTATACAGCTCATGTTTCATTTTCAATACAAGTAAAGTTGTTTCAGTTTGTTTTGATGATGATATTTCACGTTGTTTTGTCGTCTGAAGTTATTTATATTAAATAAAATAATTATTTGCATTGCTGTGACTTTGGCAGATAAATTAAATCACGGTTTGATTTCCTGAAATTCTCAGATTCGCTGTCAAGAAACATTCATTCCAATGAATCTCTTACTCATTGCTACATCACAGGGCTTCAGCTATAAATAATATGTGTAATATGGAGAATGCAAAAGTCTTAATTAATCTCATTTAGACAGTCCCTCATGGTAGAATACTGACTTATTATGTCATTGGTGTAAAACATATCTTCTACACCACCTGTGGAGAGAGAGAGAGAGAGAGAGAGAGAGAGAGAGAGAAAGAGAGGAGAGTTTCTGTAAGCTATGTGTTGGTCCAGGCTTCACAGTATGAAAACTTTCATATCGAGTAGAGGGATCTGGTACATGTGACCTTCACAGTCTTTATTTATAGGTTCAACACTAACAGATGATTGTTCAGCATGAGTAAGATTTTTTTTCGCCTTTATGCTAAGGGCATTTTCCAAAATAACACTTATGTAGGCAGCTTATATAAATCAGATTTTCAGTTTTCTGAATATTTCGACATGAAATCAATTTTATCTTCTGTACGTTTCGTGTCCTTTGCAAAAAAGGGATGGTCTGCACTCTCAATCAATAGGCTAGTGGTGAAGTGAGATGGCCCATTCTTTGCCTTGGGCTAAGCTTGTGTAGGTAATGGTTAGGCTATTTCAGTATCTCTCCCACAATGCCTTGTCTGTTGTTTTATGTCATTTTCAAGGTGAGGAATATTCCCAAAGTAGTGAGTGGTGGCAGGAAACACAGACTATAATTCACTATTCATGTGAGATATGTGAGAGTTGTTCGGTGTAGATCTAGTTAACTCCACAATTTTGGCCCAATAAGTGACTGAGAAAAAATATTATACTCTATAGATTAAAGAGAACACACACAAAATAATGAACACGCATAGTTGCCAGGTTATTAGGTACACCAAGCTATAACTAATGTAGTTTAATAGCAACAGTCCTGCAATAAATCTTCCCCGCATGAAGGTTGTCATGTTCAGTTTTTGTTGATTCAACTTTATGGTTATTGTGGAGGCTGTAGGTTGTGATGTTGTTGAACTGTATTGTGTTATACAGAGGTAATTAATAATTACCTCATACTCTACCCTTATTTATCCAAATGTCATCACAACCACACACAATTGGTTAATGTGTTCATTCTAATATACAAATTTTTAGTATATGCTCCCAATAAATTTACAACTTATAGAGAAAGTCTAAATACTGTAGGTCTTTGTTCAGAGTTGTTTTCTTAAATCACAATCTAAGGCTCTTTCAGTGGAGGACACTCCTCCATAAACACACAGTTGTATTATTTTGCCAAACAATAGCCCTGAGATCCTGGAACTTTCAGGTGCAAGACATTGTCCCCAAGTAGGTTAGTAGGCTTGAAAATTGGGTGCAATTTGAAAAATAAGCCTGCTCAATTATGGAAAATTTAACCCCCGGAAAGAGGCATTCAAACTTGAGCTCAAAACTTTGAGGAGGACAGTGACTAACTTAGAAAATGTATTCTTCAGTGTCCCATTTGGTTAAAATGTTCCCTTTGGTTCAAAGTACAAACTGTGCCCTGGTCTTTGCAATAAAAACACATTTTAAGAGCTAAAATTCAGGACATGAATTGTATAGTAATGAGTCAGTTATTATTTTTTCCTGATAGCATAGATACACAAGATGTGACAGTCTGTATTTAAATGCTGAGAGAAATTTTATCTAAGAAGACAGACACTGTGTCTTTTATTAATTAATTTGAAATGTCAGGCAACTGCACAGTGCAGCTCCATGTGTTGATACAATAATTGTGTGTGTGTGCGTGTGTGTGCGTGAATGGGTGAATATAACTGTCCTCTAATAAAACTGCAGATCCAAACATGTTGTAGAGTGTTAACTGCTGAGGAAGGCAGTGTCTCCACACAATTTGAGCGTGCTGATCTCCCGTGACATCTGCCTCTTCACTCCTGGGGTAATGAGAGATTCAATTTAGCATGCACTCTCTGTTTACTTTGAATGTTTGCTCATGTACTGTAAATGCTTCATTCCCCTGTAAACTCAGATTTAGTTATCCTTTGTTCTCTCGACCTACACAAATGAAATGCTTTGCATCTCTAAATTCACAGAAGACTCAAGGCTTGCCAAGTGGAGGACCATTACAAATTTTAATTGCAGGAAAATAAAATGTTATTCCTGCACAGATATGATTTTATTGATTTCTTTTTTTTTTCCTTGACTGGAGTGAATCCATGCTATAATTTATTTCCACAAGTAAATCTATATCAATTACACCAGAGAGGAAGAAGCCAAGTCCCTTGAGTCCTTGAGTTAAGACTTTAATCTTTGTGGCAATTGATTTGTGGATTTCACAAAAGTTAACTTTAAGTAGATTCCCTTAATGTAGTATATCATTATACACTGGATTGTATCCAACAGTCACCAAAGCTTCAAGTCATACAGCCAATTGGTATTTCTAGACACTCTGCTGTAACTTGTATAGTAGCTAGTGGAGGTGGGTAAGACTATGAAAGAATTTAAATGAAAAAAATACACAGAACCGTATGAAAAAAGGTATTATATTATATTATATTCAGCGTGAAGAATGAGACAGAATAAAAAGTGGGGTTAAATAAAAGCAATGACCAGACACCACAGACAGTCAGCTTATAGATTTCCTCATCTTGAGTAGGTTGAATGGGATTTATAATATTGATAGTTTTATTTTCTCACATCAGAGAGACTGATATTGGCCATCTGAATTTTTTTTTATAGCTGTAATGTCATCCAAATCATCGCCTGTTATCATAAACTGCTGCTGTGTGAAAATTTACTTCAGTCATGGATCAGTAATCTCTGGTTGCTCATGTTTGGGAATAAAATAAAATAAAATAAAAAAAAAACAGCAACATGATTTACATCATGATTACAAGATCGTGATGTACAACATGATTACATGGTGTATAGCAGTTGTTTCCATGAGAGTCTCTCTTGTCTTTCACTAATTAAAATTTTGATTGTAAACGTGTTTCACATGTCATGTGAGGGCATTTTAATTTGACGGTAGGCACATCACTCTGTTTACTCTGAATTTGCATTTGTACAAGAGTGATTGATGATAATTTAACTTTTTTGTCACTATATTGAACTGGATATTTGATTTTGATTAAAAATATGTTGAGATGTTCATCTGACATGTAAAAACAGAAAAATGTATAAATTCAACCAAGCTTTTGCTTTTTCCATAAGTAAGGTAATACTCAGTAAAAACAGTAACTCACCAACCATTAATCAAACTGCCATAATTTTTTATATTGCGTGTGGTGCAGAAATCTGTGATTTTTTATAGGCTGTGTACAAACTTTAACCCAGTGGGGTCAGAACAAAGGTCCTATTAATTACTTTTGCAATCATGGGTGATTGCTCAGACCCCCAGAGGATTAACACAGCCAATAACAAAGTGAAATGTAATGAGTTGTAAGCATGACCCAAAGTCATAGTCATATATTTAAACCTTTGGGACTCTTGATATTCTATCTTTGCGTACCTCTGCTTGTTTCTTTGTTTATTATAGTTCTGTTTTAATAATGACTCAATTTAAAGTCAACAGGTAGCCTTAATGCATAATTCACTGTTTGGATGTATGTCGTGCCAACAGTTGTAGCCTGAGCTTCCACCTCAATTTGTAAGTGCTCACTCTTATTCAGTTTGAACAACAAAAGCTGGCAGAGACAAATGTGGCAAGCTTTAACTCAATAAAAGCAAGGCTTTAAGGCACTAATTTGTTCAACTGAGTAATCAATCCTGCCTTTGCAGGAGATAAACAGGTCTTATAAGTCTAAAGAAACAAAGTGGGGGCATATCACATATCTTTTACATTCATTTATTTTTGCCAAGGGACTGTGTGGGTGTGGCGCATATATTATTATATAATTCACAGCTGAGATTTATCAGATAAGAAATGTAAGAAGTCATCACACAGATTGCCACATGACTGTGTGTGTGGGGGGGGGTTCTTAGTTCTTACACTTGATACATCAATCCTCTCCCACATTTTATGCCACTGTAAAACAAGCAATACTACACTGCCATCCTCTGGCATAAAAACCCACACTACACATGAACACATCTCAGTGCTGATACTGCCTACTAGTTTTTGTTTTTTTTTCAATAGACTTACATTAAGTGCTGCCATAACTGCAGAAAAATTATGCAACCCTGAAACAAACCAACAAATCACTAAACCAGCATCAGCACATCTGTGTGCTTGTACTGAAGAGATCGTAGCTGAGCTATTAAAGACCTTTTGCTGTATTGCCACGAAGACAGCACCAAACAAGTTCATCTTTTTCCTGCTTAACTGATAGAACAGTACGATAGTCACAGCACTGGTTTTACTTAATTAACATTGCTTATGACACATTGCACCCCACTGTTTTAATTTATATTAACTCTGTGGTGTATAAGTAAAGCCTACCGAATAATTAATTGCACTCTGCATCATTGCACTATTGACTACAAATGTTAGTTTGTTTATACATGTACATGTACATATATAGAGGACCCACTTGTCACTTTACTTTACTCTAAATAAGCATTTGTAAAATAATCAGTCAAGACATCTGCACCTAATATATTAGTATATATATAAACACTGTTGCAGGGCTCTGTCTTCAAATGTCCTCCATCACACTGTTTGTTTTGAATGGCGACGTCATCGGACCACGTGACCCCCTTCTCATTGGTCGAGCGCAGAATAATCTGCACAGTGGGGCAGCTCCACCGAAGCCATTTTATTATTATTATTAACAGCAAAGGTGCAGGTGCATCAATATATATATTTTTATAGTTACACTTTAAATTGCAGAGCTCACGACACCATGGGGCAGTGCGGAATTACGTCATCCAAAACCGTCTTGGTTTTCCTCAATCTCATATTTTGGGTAAGAAAACGGTGATTGTTTGAACAATGTGCAGCATCCCAGTGAGGCCAGGGATAGAGAGCGAGCTAGCAAACTGCGCCAGAGATGCGCTGCAGAGATGCGGTTCGTCTACAGACGAGCTGCTGTTTTTTTTTTTTTTTTTTGTTTGTTTGTTTTTTGAGTCGAGATACTCAAAGACTGTCTTTTGTGTTCACAATGCGAGCTGCTAATTGGAGAAACTATAATGTGACTGGAGCTAGCTTCAGTGTGTCGCTAGCTGCCGCCCACAAGTTGTAGCTACAGTATGACGTTATGCAGCAGCTGCCAGGTACTGAAGCAGCTGCTGAGTTAAGCTGCAGTGCTGTCTGAGCTAGACGCTATCATGAAATATACAGACTAGCAGAGCTGGATGAAGATAAACAGAAATGGTGAACGGTGCTCTAAACGTTTTATCCTAAAGAAGACAAGGTCTTGAAAAATTGAGATAACACGTGATCCACTACACAATGCACCAGTCCTTAAAATGCGTCTTTTGCTTCAGTATATGATATTTGGAATAGTTTCCCAAAAATATATATGTTTTTTACCAAGTTGCTTTATTGCTGTGACCTGTAGATAATACTGTATTGCCAAAGCAGGCTGTGCAAGGTTGTTCAATACAAGTATAATAACTCTGAATGTGAGGAGTGCAAAATCCTACAATACACACAGTATCATACCAACTATATGCACATACAACATACACTGTAATACTATCTGGATTACGATACTGCATAGTATATTATAATGAAGGATAATTGATCACAAACTCTTCAGCAACATATGTCATATAGAATATATCTATATTTCAGTTCTTTAAAGGTAGATTTATTCTTAATTATTAAGATTAATTATTGAGATCCTATTTGCACTTTGGCTTTTTTTTTTTACTCTTTTCTTTTTGTCCAATTTCTTTTAATTATTGTTTTGTTCTCTGCTGCTGTTGTTTTGTTATGTCATCATTTATGGGCGTGATGCACGTATTATTTGCCTGTATTAACTATAAAAGCAACAACTACTGATTAACAAATAAAGAAACTGATTCTGGATTATGAGATGTGGTTTAAAAATTCCAATCAACATGTGAGACTCATAGAAGAAAATAGAAAAGAGAAGATGAAAGGCCTCTTTTTGTCAGTGTCTCGCTGACTCCTGTTTCTCCATTTCTCTCTCCAGGCTGCAGCTGGAATTTTATGCTACATTGGAGCCTATGTGTTCATCACATACGACGACTATGACCACTTCTTTGAAGACGTGTACACTCTGATTCCTGCTGTAATAATAATTGCCGTCGGGACTCTTCTTTTCATCATCGGCCTGATTGGCTGCTGTGCAACAATACGTGAAAGCTCCTGTGGTTTGGCAACTGTGAGTGTGGACTATTTTGACTTGCACCTTTTGAAAATCAATGAATCAAGTGCAAAAGAACATGCAAGATTTCTATTACATACTCTGTGGGGCACAAGGAAGACGACACACAGGGAAAATGTTACTTTAATGGCAATTGGCTGCGTCAAGCAGTTATTTTATTTCTAACTCACCTGCAAGTTCTCTGAACAATTTGTCTTTGTTGTCATTTCAGTTTGCTGCCATTCTTCTCCTGGTATTTGTAACAGAGTGCGTGGTGGTCGTGCTGGGCTACATTTACAGGGCAAAGGTAAACACTGTCTCAATGTCCTAATTCTGTTTTAAGTAAAGTTGAAAGTGGGTCTAAGTTTGAAGGATTTGGGTCAGATTTGAAAGAGATGATAATCCGTTTATCTTGTGCAATATAATATAATACGAATTTATGGTTAGATTATCCTAATTCTCATATGTTAAGTATACGTTGGGTGATATTCTATTCTATAAAACACAAGCTTGCAGCTTGTTTAGCTGCTCTCGTGTGTTATAAATCCCTTTGGATAAGAGTGTTGCCTCAGGGCCTGTGCTGTAAATTAGTTTTTATAACAGAGTAAAAAACTGTCCCTAGGAGATATTAAACAAGGCTGTCACTGAACAGGAACAGTAACAGCTGCTGTGTATTTGTTTCAGGTAGAAGATGAAGTGAATCACTCCATCCAGAAGGTTTACAACGAATACAATGGCACCAACACTGATGCTCCCAGCCGCGCTATTGACTATGTGCAGAGGCAGGTGAGAAGAAAAGTCTGTTGTTTTTTCGATTTTCAGTTTCAAATTGAACTCTTTCCCTCACTGTTCTTCACTACTCTTCTGTTAGCTTCATTGCTGCGGCATTCATAACTACTCTGACTGGAGGAACACGCGCTGGTTTAAGGAATCCAAGAACAACAGTGTCCCAGTCAGCTGCTGTCAGCCCAACATCAGCAACTGTACCGGCACCCTTACTCGACCAGCAGATCTTTACCAAGAGGTATGACCAGGACGCTTAAGTGTTGGGGCATACTTACTAAAACACCAGAACGAAATTTAAGTTGTGGATTTTTTGTGTGGCACAAAAAAGACATAAAATGTAAAAAGTTCTTTGATATTAAGAAATGTTGTTATACCTGTAAAACTCTTTTAATATCATTTATTTTGTATCTCAGGGTTGTGAGGCTCTTGTCGTGAAGAAGTTAAAGGAGATCATGATGTATGTCATATGGGCTGCTCTCACTTTTGCATCTATACAGGTAAGGCTGACACAGAGTGTCAACAGGGGAAAAAAATAGATCTAGTGGGATCTAGCAGTGAGGTTGTAGATTGCAACCAACTACATACCTCTCACCTTATCCTCTTGTTCCAAGCATGTAGGAGAAACAATGGTTGCATGGCTGCGGAACTTGCAAAAATTCCAGTATTTGGTTTGCCCAGTCTAGGCTACTGTAAAAAGACGTGGTGGGTTCAGTGGAAGAGGACCCGCTAGGTCTGTAGATAGCTCATTCTAAGGTAACAAAAATACAATGACTCTTATTTTTCAAGCGATTATACATTAATGAAAACATACACATCATATTATGTTCCATTTCTGCCACATTATGCCAATACATCCCCCTTAATCTTACACACCGGACCTTTAAAGCTGCAGTAATCTCTGTCAGCACAAAGTGAGCTGACAGCAGCTCTGACCTAATTGCGTCAAAGGATTTCTACTGTGTTGAACAGCTCAGCATGGTCACTGCTGACCAGAAAACCCCTGCTTCCAAAAGCAGTGACAAAGACAGCATGGCCAATCACTTAATGTTAGACTCAAACATACTAATTATAACACACCATGCATCCTGTATGTGTGAAAAGATGACGCTTCTTGGTTTAACATCAGACTTGATGATATCACATAGTGGCATGGTGGCAAAAGGAAATTAACACACAAGATCGGGATGCTTGATTAGAGTTAGAAGAACTGATTATTCCTGGCTTTTTAATTACACTCATGTTACTTTCCCGCTGAGTTTACCAAGGGGCATAATAAATAACATCTCTTTTTTTTCTGCTGTCTGCCTGCAGATGCTGGGCATGCTCTGTGCCTGTGTGGTGCTGTGCAGGAGGAGTCATGACCCAGCCTACGAGCTGCTGGTCACAACTAACAGTTACGCATGAAGGACGCAGCCAGCCAAACAAAGCACTCAGAAAATGAAAAGGAGCGTCACCGGACATGTCCACAGTAGATTTCAGCTGTAGTTATATAAGCTCAAGCACACCTTGCACAATTCATCATAAAGTAGCGAACACTGGTGATGTGGTTTGGGTGGGCGGGGGCTTCAAGGGGATACCAGTTATTTATTGACATGCTTTGTGAGTTATTGTTACTTTAAATGTTCATTTTTTTCTTACAAATACTTAAATATTTACAGAGGCCAAAGTTGTATATGGCTAATTGACATTATTGATGTTGATGCTGACTTTTTTTAAATTGTGGCTTCTTTAAAATTTGCGCTCATCCCTGAGGATGATGGGAAGTAATTTGGAGCATATGTGTGAAAATGTGTTTGGGAGTGTTAGAATGTATTTCCTTGTGTGCTTGTTTGCACTACAACTGGAGCTCTGGAGATATTTCATGGTTGTTTAAATGGAAAAGCTATGCTAAAAAGGATATGTACATTATTCCTAAGAACTTGATTTGACCAGACTTTGTGAAAATGAAAAAGACAGAACAGATTCAGTGTTTTTATCCAAGTCTTAACATTTTAGTTTGTGGAGCAGCTCCGTGTTTTGTCTGTCAAAGCCATGTTTGGTAGAAAGGGTTCTTCATATTCACAAGTATTCAGGTTGTGAATAATGTACATTCTGTTTTGGTGTGGATGTTTTCTCAATCAGGCTTCAATAGTGAGGCATTGCCAATATATAAATTGTGAATTAACCTTTTAGTCTCCAGTGCTATTAGTACGAGTATTATCAGTGTTACCTGAAGACCTGTGTAGATTCAGTTTGTTACAGTCAGAAAATCTCTCCCGTTTAGTTTGTTAGCTATAATCCTGCTATAAAAAAATTCTGACATTATTTTCTACATTTTTGTGAAATTGTGCACCGTTTTAATATTTTGGAGCTGTTAAGTTGACCCCTAGATATTTAGCTAGTGCCACAGGAAACAAAAAAGTCAAACAAACATTGTGTATTGACTGGAGAACAGAGAGGAGACAAATAAACTCATTTCAACTTGACTGTTTATTTTCATCCATATTGTTGTATATGAAAGTAAATATGTTACCAGTTATACATACAGACATGACCACTTGATATTTCACCAATCACACGAAACATAATATGTTTAAACAAATACCTGTTCTGTCAGCTGACAAATGTGAAAATAGTTTTCTCGGTTACATTAATTATATTTTTGTACTTGCAATAGTAACATATAATTATGTATAGAACATGTAACCCTCAATTTTACCCATCTCACAAATACACACACAAAACTACGACAAAGAAATGATACAAAGAACCTGAGAGACAAAACCAAACTGGGCGCTAGTTGAACATGCTATTATTCCAAGTCAACTGTTGAATCATCATTATACACTGTTGCACCAATGATTTAGACTCATAGTGTATAATGTCTAAAAATACTAAACAGTAATAGTTTGGGGTAATTTCTGACACTATGACCTCTTGTAGAGATGGATCATCACACGCTCAAAGAGGATGGAAGCACACTGATTGATTTTCAGCCTTTAATTGTGCAAACAGACTAAGTTTCAGCACTACTGTATGCTCATCAGAGTCGGAATGGACAAAGACATGAGGAAAACACATATTGTCAACCTAGAGCAGGTGTACAATTGTCATTGGATAACAACAGGATTTCAGATCTATTGGATATTGAATCAAGGAAGGTGTCATGTTCAATATTCAAAGTCAAAATGTTTCTGTTTGCACAATTAAAGGCTGCAATTAAATTATTGTGCTCCAGTTTCTATTTTTTTCCTCTTGGAAGTTTGCAGTCCGTATTGCTGGAAGTTTCAATCATACACCCTTAACTTTATTTAATGGTAACTGATGGATCACATCAAATACAATGCTTGAGTCAACTGATACAGCTATGGTTCCTTATCAATTGGAGATAAATTAATTTATCAGTTATTTCTTTATGATGATATATGATGATCAGAGTTTGGATCCAGCACCAGTTGGTTTATCATTCATGAGACTGTACTGGGTGTACATTATTGGAAAGCATGAGGAGTTCGAATGTGAAAATCCCAGCTGTACAACACCTGAGGTAGCAGGGTTACAATGTAATGTCTGTCTAATTAAGGCTTAATAAATAATAAACGGATCAATTCATTAGTCTTTCTGGAAAGCTTTTACTGTATAAATAAACAAAGGGTCTCGCTTTCTATAACTTTTGTAAATTGCTCAGAGAACGTAAAAAACAAAACAAAAAAACACTCACCTAGAAAGCCTGAGAAAGTTATCTGTGTGTGTAGGTGTTAATGTGTGCTGTGAATGTGCGGGCGAAGTGTCATGTGCAAGGTTAACACAGCATGGATACTTAATTCTATTTCTAAGCATATGCACATGCACATGTTTTGGTGTGTGATTATGCATGTGTCATTTGTATGTATGTGTTTGTTGTTGTTGTTGTGTTCTGTGTGTGTGTGTGTGAGTGTGTTCAGATTTTGCCCAGATAGTTTCCTGGTACCATTCCACTCAGCCCCATCCTCTCCACTATCCACCAACCATCTTCTCCTCTCTCTAAAACTCGGACCAGCTCTCCTCTACTGACAGACAGTTCGTCCTCTTCCTGACCAGTCAACATGAACAAAGATGATAAATGTTAGTTACAGATCACAGAGGATGACAAAATACAATATTTTTGTTTTCACTGAAAACTCCCTGAAAACCTACATTATCTCTTTGACATACTGTACAATCACTAGATAATGTGTTTATAATGATCACCTGTGCAGAGTATTCATAATGTACAATGTAGAATTCTCCATCAGGTGGTTCTGTGGCCAGTGACGCTGCGTACTGGAGGCCTTGTAGAGGTGCATATCCTCCATCTGAAATCTCAGCTGAAGCCGTAGGGAAATGTAAAATGTTGACTTTTATATTTATTTATTTTATAATTCAAAAATGGAAAGTGATGATTCATTACTGCATTTCTTTATTGTTACAAAACAAAGAATTGAATATAAGGTATGGAGTCTTGCAAGTATATATATATATATATATATATATATATATATATATATATATATATAATATATATATGTAGAGAGAGAGAGAGAGAGAGAGAGAGAGAGAGAGAGAGAGAGAGAGATAACAAGTTAGTGCAGAACTTACACTCATCAACAGATGCCAGTGTTGATCGTGAGCTTTGAGGACTGTCCACACTGATGCTCACAGGACTTACAGGGAAGGGATCAGAACGCCTGAGTGAGTGATCCAGGTCAGGAGAGAGATTTAGGATGTACACAGAAATGCTCTGACCAACAGACAAATAGGTCTAAATACCAGCTGCTTGTGATTCTTTCAAATATGTATTTTGTCGTGGTCAAAAACAAGAAGAGGAAGAACCAGGAGGAGAGGGTGTTTTCTTACTACCACAGCAATCTGAAAGTATTCACACACACACCCTGACAGTTTTCACAGTAACAATACTGTCTCCTCCTAATTCCTCCCCCAGCGGTGAATTGTTTCAGACCTCTTCAACATGTTGTCTACTCCTCCCACAAAATGAGCTTGCCCATTGCTGTTCCCGGACGTCGTCGTCTGGTTGCAGCTCTCAAACAATATGGGCTCTGTGAGGGGAAAGGGGAAGCTGAAATATGAGAAGTGAGATCAAGTGTTGTTTTCTATCTGTGTGTGTGTGTAGATTGAAACAGAAAGATTAGAAGTGCTCTAAAGTTAGCTGTTTTCTAATGGCGCTTTTTCCTCACTTACACAAGTTTGTAATTTTCTCTGAAAACTTCATTAAAAACTTTCACATCATGTCAAATGCATGGCCTACCATGGCAGCTCACCTGGAGGCTTCAATCCTGTGCTCTTCATCCCTATGAAATAGTTGTTGTCTGTCGTGATGTCACACTTTTCCAGTTGCTTTCTCACCTCCTCGTAAGACTTTTTAGATTTTAAAACAAAAGGCATTTGAAGTCAAACCTTTGCACTGTTCCTGTGTAACTCAAAAGGTCAGCTGTGCAAACATTTCTCTGGTAAGGGACTTTCACTTCAAGTGCAGCTATCCATGCAAACAATAAATGAAGAACAAAATTAGCTTGTAAGAAAAGTGGCTAAATCTTAGACCAAATATGTAACAATGTTTCAAGAGTCAAGAGTCTAGATACGGTGGTGCTGTGCTTTGAGCTAAATGCTAACTTCAGCAAAGACAATATAAACACATTGATGTTTAGTGTACACACTGTACCATGTTTACACTTTTACTAATTAGCACATCCTCTTGGGACCACAAAGCTCTGTATACAGTTTAAATGCAATTCATTCAGTAGTTATTGTGGTTGTTGAGCTATTTCAGTCAGGACCAAAGTGGCACAGCAACTGAGTGGTTAGTGCCACTGGCAACCTCCATGGCTGTGTGAAGTAAAGCCTGTGTGCAAGTGCCAAAAAAACGCAGTTCCTCAAATGGCCACTTGAGGCTGGCTGCAGAACAAGTCAATATCCATAAGCCCTCATAATAAAATGCTCAACTTCACAGCAGAAATACGTAAACATGTTTACAGAAAACAGTTTTGGTCTCTATAGCTAGTTTCCCTGTTCTTGACAACTGTACTGAGGGTGAATTTCTATGTAACTCAACTGTTCAAGTTATATTAACACTCAAACATACATATAATTAACAGTGTGGGGACTTTAAGTGGCAGGTAGACGCTGTTAGAGGTGGCTTATTTGAGCAACCAAGCTTTATTCAGTCCACCCCATGTCGACCAACGATCCACATCTCTGCCCATTTTTAGGTAAGCCAGGAGGCAGCAGTGTGGCAGGACTGCCAAGATGGCCACTGTCCAGAGCCACCTCACGCTGAGCTTCACAATGGCGCCTCAGAAACCTATCTGTGACGTCACGGATACGACGACCATGTTTTATACAGTCTATGGGGACAAATTAACTTTTTGTCTCCCCGCTTTCAGGTGTTATGGTAATGAAGTGGTAACGTCTAAGCCAGGTATTACGGTCGTAGAACATTGCCGATAATGTCAGGCCAAAGTCGGTCACAAGTCGGTGAACGCACCTCGGAGGAAGGTGCTTGCAGCTAACCAGCTAGTTAGTTAGCTGTTTCTTTTTTAATTCGGACAGAAGAGGAGTGAGACCGTCTTTCAACAACAACCGGCGGGTTGTGCTGCTTTGAAAACGTCAAATGGTGAGTTTGAATATATTTTCAATAATGGGGTCTATTTGTAAGTCTGACTTTGTGTGTCCTCGCTTACTATTTCATCCTCCCTCACTGTGGTCATGGCCGCCTAAGCAGCACATCTGATCTGCTGCTGATGGTGTGTTGACTCATTAAGCTGTTGTGGTCTGAGTAGGCTAATGTGCCGTTTATGGACAGCTGTGCAGTGTTGTTTGGGTGATGTGTGTGTGAAGT
This sequence comes from Protonibea diacanthus, assembly GCA_028641955.1. Classification (NCBI taxonomy): domain Eukaryota; kingdom Metazoa; phylum Chordata; class Actinopteri; family Sciaenidae; genus Protonibea; species Protonibea diacanthus. The sequence continues at coordinate 13,089,399 of CM053976.1, read as the reverse complement.
TTGTCTTGGTCCACCCTGGTCATACACTGATCTCATCAGCTGATCTCAACTCCACCTGTTGTGCTCTGTGAGTGAGCTCTATGTGTGTGAAATAGTAGGGATTGTCCACATCTGTTGCTTTAGATGTGATTTTGTGTGTGGAAAAAAAGGAGTCAGTGCATGCATTTAACCCATGGTATCCTAAAATGTGCCATTGTGCCAAATGTGCCAGCACTTAGGACTGGTTGCTATTCCATTGTGTATGTATTGTGACATTTCAGCCCCACCGCTGTGTAGATTAAGCACTGTAGTTTAACCAACACAAAACAACATCCAAATAACCAAATTGCAACATTACTACATTTCTGAATTGAAAATTGCATCTACATTTTGAACCTGTGCCTGAGTGAAGACCAAACACTCAGATGGGACATTGGGGTGAAGCTGCATTTGTCTCCATTTAAAACCATAAAAATATCAATAATAAATAAAGTAAGCTCACCTCATCATCTTTGACACACTGCATGGAGAAATGATTGCAATGGTCCCAGAGAGCATACCTGAGCATGCTGATGCGATCTCCCTCCAGCTGCTGGAACACCTGACAAACACATACACACCACTTGTTTCTTTTGTACCACAAATATCTGCAGAGACTCCACTCTTTTCTTTTACTTTACACTGACTGTATCATCTGAATGCTGCTAATTATAATGAACCTTGAAAAAGCTATGAGCAGAAATAGACTTGTATGATGAAACATGATTGCAGGTTTGATATCTCATTTTTAGCATTCACTCTGCAGGATAAAATGCATTTCCCCACTGGTCAGCAGTACTAGCAAGGTAGGAGAAGTATACTTTGTACAGATTGAGGGGATGTGGTGCGTCTGTGGTTGGAAAACTTTGTTCTGGGTTATGGCTATGTGGGAGGGCAATGCAGGTAGACTAGAGGAATATAGTCCACAGTACCTCACATGTACTTTTGTGTGTTTCTTCCCAGTCCTGGCGAACTTCGTCTAGCTGAATAATGTTGGTAAAGTACAGCCTCTCTGTGAGAAATTAATGTCATTAAAGATGCCTATAGTTAGAGATGAAACATGGAAATAATAGTGTACAGTATGTTTTTGAATAAAGTATTGTTCCCAAATAGATAATCGGTGCTAGCTGTTCTGAGAAATTTTACAAGTCCAGTAAAATGCAAATGTATGTTGGTTAAAAATAGAAATTATTGAGGTAAAACATGCTTCTAGGTCAGACCTGCTTCATTGGCTGCCTGTCTGCATTGCTTAGCCTTCTGACGAACCTGTGAAATAAATATTACACAGGAAGCAACAAGCATGAGCTGTAAGACATCTGATCACGAGCTGTAAGACATCTGATCACAAGCTGCTGAGAATTTGTCTCATTAAACCGACACCATAAAAAGAAATAAAACATGTTGGGACATTTTGGGAAAGTTACTTTAGCACATTTCCTGACACCAGTTTAATCCATGTCATTCGGGGAATTGACTGAATGTGCTCGAGTTCCTCCTTTGCTAGATGTTGCGTAATTGCATTACTCTGCACAATTGCAGAAAGTGTTATGTTGCCTTCCAATTAACTGGGAAGTTGTAGTTAATGAACAGAACGAATGAAGTGATAGCCATTTTTGTAGTGAGGTTGTGTGCAAAGACAAAAGTCTAAACGAAACATGCCCTTGAAATCACAAATTGGCGTTGCTTTTATAGTAAGGTAGGTCATTTAGGTATTGCACCTTGTCTGGATTTTTCTTCTCAGCCCCCTGCTCTGCCTCGTTTGCCTCTTTGCATCGCAGCTCGTAGTTTTTCTTAGACTGCGAGAAACAGAAACAGAAACCACAGAAGCTATATAGTTCCACCAAGGACAGGAAGATGTGGACTGATTTCTATTTTTAGCTTACCACTTATGGCCTTATAAGGTTTATCATCAAACCAGTTTCTTTTCAATGAGTGACTACTGAAATAAATATCAGTCATAACTGTTCCCTACCTCCATGGTCTTCTTGTACAAGGAAACCTTTTTCTTCTGAACCTTCTCCATGATGCTTTGAAACTATAAAGGGACACAGAAAAGACAACATGCACAGCTTTTATGTGGAATTTTCATGTACCGTAAATTCCTTTGTCACCCACAGTATGTTGCTAACGTGCTGTAGAAAAGTGATCTAAATGAAAATTCTGAAATAAGTTGTTCAGCTTCCTGTAGATCTAGCCTTTACTTATAATACTGCAGTGTACTGGTCCATGCATTACTTAGCTTTGTAAATACTTTACCTGCAACAGGATTTAAGCTACCACAGGATTGAGTCAACATTTCTCAACAAAAACTCAACATTGTAATCTTCACAAATAGGACTTAACAGCTGTGCACATGTGCGATATGCAAACAGATAAAGAAGAATACTTTCTATGTGCCTTAATCTAGAGTAAGTGATCAAACTTAATTTCTATATTTGTGTACAATAAGTGAGTTGTTAAGCAACACAAATTGCGCAGTACCTTCTTCCTCTGCTCTTTCTGCCGTTCTCTGAATGTCTCGATTTTTTTCACCTCCTCTTTCAATGTATCTGAGAGTTGGATGTGAAAGTTCCCGATGTTCTCAATTTCTGGATCCAAAAACGACAACAGCTACAATGAATTAGTATAATTTAAAGAGAAATAGAAGCAGTATTTTGTACTTTGTTTGGATCAGTCCAAGGCACCGAATAGCTGGATGGACTCACGTGTTTTTAATTGGTCTAAGGATGCTCTCAAGGTGCTGGAAAAACAACGGACATTTAAGATTAGAGACGATTCAGTGGTCACGTTATGCAGTTTTTTTTGTACAACACACGCGTGCAGATCATCTTGATCTTGATGAAACTTTTACTCTGCATCATGTGTTCCTTCCCATTCCTTTTTAAGAACACACTGTCTGACTAAGTAGCTACAAAAAAAAAAAAAAAAAAAGAAATGCTGTTGAAACTAAACAGTGTAAAGTAGTATCAAGGTCACCTCACTGGTATTTGCTGAATGGCCGTAAATGATTAAAACAGAAAACTGGCAATAGATAAGACCTCTTTAACACAGAGAGAGGGGGACAGAGGGGGTTGCCGCAAAGAAACTGGTAGTGTGGTAGACACGCACACACACACTCAAGCACACACACAGTCTCTTTTTTTTTTCTCTGCCTCTGATACATGCACAAATGTGTGTTTCCTCTGAAAAGAATATGACTCACAGGTGGCTGACTGATATTTATTCTGTGTCACAGGGCAGTTTCATCCAACATTAAATAGGTTTTAACCTCATTACAATGTCTTTCAACAAAATGTGACTAGAGTTCCAAACTAGTGAGTTTATATGTTTTGATGTTATACTTGTAAGTGTACAACATGTGTGTCCAGTACACAATATTGACCACAAAGCCATCAGACCACTCATGCCACTTTACCTGATCTCTGTGAGTCCTCCAGCTTTGTGAGCAATAGTCACCAGTTCCTTCCCGTACTTCTCCTCTGCTAGTGCCCTGTGAAGTACGAACACTTTTTTAAAAAATCCTGAACCTCAACATTTAACAACAAGTCACTTAAGAACAGGAAATCAGGAACACTTCCTGTTCCTGATTTCTTTTGTTAGATTTGGTTACATCTTGACGTTTACCTTAAATGAGTCTAAAGATACTCCATTACAAGTAAATGTCCAGAATTCAAAATGGTAAGTAAAAGCACAGAAGTATTATAAGAAAAGTAGAGTAGAAAGTGCAATAATAACTCTGAAATGTAGTGGAGTAGAAGTATAATGTAGTATAAAACAGTCAAGTAAAGTACAAGTAGGTCAAAATTGTACTTAGTTACAATACGTAGTTGCAGTCCTTGACAGTCAGTGTTAGTCATCGTGCTGAATATTTCTCCTACGCAGATAGATGTCATTAAGCAGGCTGTACTAAAACTTAATTTGGAAAATCTATAGTGGTGTGACTAGCTGAACATTGACTGATTACAGTCATATTACCTCTAGATATTCAATCATTTTTAGTATGTTCATTTAAAGATGTTCTAATTAAGCTTTGTATTGTTAAGGGGTGCAGTGAAAATAACAAAAACTCCAGTATCCTGAATCATCAGTGCAGAATAATGAGACCTATTTTCGATTTCATCTGCTGAAATGCAAACTGATGCTACCTCATCTTTAAAAGCTCTTCCACATCTTTGCACATTTGCCTTCCATCTCGTAACCTTTGGATCACTGCGTCATACCCGGCATGACAAGTGAATTCAGTCCCCTGCATTGAGAAGACATAGAAGCAACCTTAGAAAGACTGTAACGAGCAGCATTGCTCAAGAATTATTGCAACATGTCAATGAGTTAATCCTGGACTCACTATGTGGCAAAAATGCAGAACTAACGCTTAGCAAAAATACATTCGAGATTGCAGCATACACATACTTAGTACTTCATCAAACTGCCTCTCCTCAGTAGAGTTTGTCAAATAAGGCAATGCAAAAAGTGGTAGTTCAACTCGTAGCACAGAATAGGAGCAGTTTGTGGTATTCATGAACTCATGAACAGTACTTTCTTGGTTAAGTGATTGCTAGAACTTAACTCAACAGAGATACTATTATATTTTTGTTTTTCATATCAAATTTTGTAATTGTGCGGATAAAATACTCGTTCGAGTGTTGTTTTAAATTTACATTATGTGATATCAGTGTAGCAGTTCAGTTAGTGTGGCAGATGCCCGGTGATGACAGTTTGTTGGATTGTTTTGCAGGTACTTTAAATTAGCTTTATAATAAACAAATGAGTTTGTACTTTAGTTGCCATGTGAATTCATAAAAACATAACATAAAACGTACAACATAAAAACAGCGAACAGAATTGCATGACAGTAAAGACACCGCTGCACTTTCAGTTTTCAACAAGCACAGCTTCAAAGCACAACACCACAAGAAACTTACCCAGAAAGCATCTTTAAACATCAAAGGTGCCATCTCAGTCGTTACTTCCTTGAACTGAACGCACTTGCTTTCCTCGGTATTATACCTTCTCTTACAGGACTCAATCACTTAAATAAAGTTATTGAAGGTCACTTGGCCGAATAAACCGTGTCTGAAATCACGAGTGGCCCGAATATCAGTGAGTCAGTTTGAATGAGGAAGAGGTCCTGTCCCATGATGTCACTGACCACAGTCAACTCAGCCCATGTGTGAAACTGTCTTGTCTTTCACTATCATTTGGTGGACTGTATGTCTTGCTTAACTAGTGTAAGAATTTGCCCGACACATCAGTGAATAGCGTATAGTGGTGTCTGTGCAGATGATGTAGTCTGCATGCATGTGGTTTGGTCATTTACACTGACCACTTTCAGATCACAACTGGTGTGAATGATACTGCAACCCACAGTAAAAGGATTACCTGTCTCTAGCTAGAACCTCATTGACGTTATTATTAATACCTGATCGATATTTAAACATCTTCAAATAATACAATTCTCAGTAAAGCACTTGTTTGAGTTTGTTTGGCTGATTGTTTCTTTAGTTTTTTCTTCTTTTTAGTCATCCACTTTTGGTTTTTACTGGACCTGAAAGTGAGTTACATAAGGATATATAATATTGCCATAATATCTTTTATATCTGCACACAAACATTTTAACCAACTTTTGTTTTGTACGTTCCTGTAATGGCCACAAGGGGGAGCCACAGACCTTTCTAAAACCTCTCAAACAAACCCTATACTTAAGTATTACACAGGATCAAACTCTCATGGCATTGAGTCAGTAGCTCTTAAATCTCCAGGGGGTGTGGACATAAAATCCAAAAATCTCTCAATCCAGTTGAGATGAATACAAATCTGTGCCTCGGGCATCCGTCCGGGAAGACACGTGAACGAGCACATAGAAGCTTATTATTGATTTTCAAAGTGAGGAGAAGGACAGACTGCGGTGTCTCTCACCAGACGCTCAATGAGATGTGTGAAAATCTTTGGCTCTCTCACAAAGCTGTGGGATCATCCTGTCACACACCTAACGGCATGTTAAAGGGACAGTACAAATCAATACAGCCAACTGAGAATAATGGAGCTTTTGCTATTTTTATTTATTGTACATTTATGTGCTTTTTAAAAAAAAAAAAAAAAAAAAAAAATCATGAGGCACCTTGAGCTGCAATTCTGCATACTCTTCCCCGGTCAGACAATTGTTTGATTCATTGTTTGAATCAGTTACGTTGCTGCCCTGTGGAAATCATGAATCTTCCACACATAAATAAAAACAGGTCTGTTTTGAACTTTGTGATGCAGTGCGTTTTTTGGATAACTCGATGGGTTTTTAAAAGGTTTATTTAGCTTAAGAGGTATGATCATTTTATCCGTGTGTGTCATGTTTCAGATTCTTCTGTCACAGGCAACGATTTAATGGTTCAAAAAGGAATATTTCAGATTGATGAACAATTTTAAATAGCTCAGTTTGCGTATAGATGCATCTACCACATAGGTTCACAGTTTACAGAAAATATGTTTGGCCCTCTTCTTTCTCATTTTGCTTCTTGATCAAAAGCCTTGGATCACAGCCAACCATCCTTCAGGGGAGGCCATCTTTGGGTTCAAGTGGGTGTAAGAATTCAGAGTTTTTACGTCGAGATGACGGAGTCTGTGGTGCTTGGCCTTCGATGTGACCCCGTTTGAAGCCTCTAATGGAGGGACAAGCTCTGGGAATCAGCTGTGCTGCCAGGTCTGTGCTCACACACCAGGGTTGCAGCACACACACACACTTAAGTTTCCTGCCCCTCTCTCACTCGTTTTCTCTCTCTCCCTCACACTCCCCGGAGTGGCAGTTATTGAACTGTGACAAACGAGCCGTGTCAGACCAGCCCCCCTACCTGGGGGATTGGCTAAATGACCTTTCCATTACCCAACCACTGCTGTATTCCCCCTACACAGATAGAGTTACACACACAGCCACAAAGCCCATTTACCAGGACCAGTGTCACCGTCGCTGCCATTAGCCACTACATCTTTCTGTGCTTTCTGACATATTTCTGTGTATTTTATTTTGTTTTTATTTTTTATTTTAAACCCGCGTTTCACTTCAGCTGCAATTCATACATACAGCATTTCTATTTACTTTCTGTGTATATATTGCACTGAGAAGTGGGGGGTCTGAACCATGTGTGCGTGCTGAGTGATAAACATATGATGCCAGATGCAGCCTGTGCCTCGTTCCTAGGGTTGGTGCACTTGTGTGTGTGTGTGTGTGTGAGAGAGTGAGAGAAAACCTCTGGCCTGCAGAGTGTGTGACTTAACTGGTTTTCACACATTCTCAAACCTCCATTCTTGCTAATCCCCTGTTGACCATTGGCACCGGCCCTGAATCTCGCCAGATACTTTAGGGAGGGGGGGGTGATAGGAGTGGAGTAGAAAGGTTAAAAGTGGGTGAGCAGTGGAAAGAGAGAGAGAGAGAGAAAAGGGGGGGGGGGTGACAGGAAAAGAGGATGCTGAAGGAGAGATGAGTAAAAGTCAAAGAAAAGAGAGGCTCTGAACTGAGCATAGCCAGTAGTTGACTGCTGCTGCCTCTTGGATAGGAATGCAATGAAGTGAGTCCTTGGCTGCATTAGTGGGAACCTGTTAGGAAGCTGACAGATGGGGAGCTAATGATGTGTAGGCACAAGGGCAGGGCCTGTAGTTGCTAGTGAGACGATCTGTAGTGGCTGTCATAATACAGCCCAAACAGCTGAGGGAGGCGGAGGAGAAGGAGAAGAAGGAGGAGGAGGAGGAGGAGGAGAGGAAAGACCAGAATCACACCAACCCCAGAGAGTAAGCTGGGGACCTTTCTCATGTTTGATCTACGTCTGGCTTTGAATGAAACATTTATTAGCTGTCTTAATCCTCAGTATTACCGCTGAGAACTCCGGCCTTAATCAATTTGATCCTCATGTGTCCGTTATTCCCTGATGTGATTCTCTGGACACTGGGATGAAGGCAGTATGGACACACACACACACACACACACACACACACACACACGTCTAGTATGCATGTTTGTGAGGATTTTACTTATAAATATTTAATAAGCACTGATGTCACATGATGCAATCATGGCCATGTTTCTGTTTTTATGATGATTTTAAAATGGATGCCAGCATGTGTGTGCATGTAAATTAGTTAAAAACAACAACAACAAAAAAACAATATGTGGGTAAAGGATTGTGTGTGAGGTCTTGCATGCATGTGTGTGTGTGTGTGTGTGTGTGTGTGTGTGTGTGTGTGTGTACATTTGAGCTGATGTGTACTGATGATGACCCCTGTAAAAGGGATGCGTGCCACAGGCAATTCCCCTTCCTCCTGCTCCTCTCTCCTTCCCTCGGCCCCTTCAGCAGACTGGATTTTGGTGTTACACTAATTTGCCCAGCGGCCCCTCTCTCCACAGGGATGCATCCTGTCCTCCTCACCTGGCCTCATGTCCTCCCCTTGCTCTCTTTCCTTACACCTCCTGGCCATCTCTTCCTCTCAGTTTTTTTCACTTCCATGTCATCATGCTCCTCTTCTTTCTCACTCCCACTCTAACCTTTACATGTTTCCAGTCCTGATGGTCTACCGTGACCTGGCTTTTTACCACCCCATGCGGCTTGTTGTTGTGCACGTGTATTTGTATACATACCTCTATGCGCTTCACTTGTGTGTCCACGTGTATGTCGTAGAGCCAGAAAAGGAACGACTGCTAATTTGCTAAGTGGTTTCATCTATCTGACAGACGACAGAGATCCTGCTTGGCTTCAGTCCTCTGATCCAGGCCACGAGGGGAGTCAAAGTCTGCCCAGATGCAGACCCACACACGCGGCCACTCAGTCTGGACTACCTCCCTTCTTTTGTTGTTTCTGTTCAAAGGGTACACATGGATTTTTTTTAAAGCGTGTCTGTGTGTGTGGGCATGCATGTGGAGGTGTGTGCAGGTTTAGTTTATGTTTGCTCAGTGAAAGATAATGGATTGCGTGTGTGTGTGTATGTGTGTGTGTGTTTGTCAGGTTTAAAGGGCTATAAAGTGGAAAGTGACCTCTGATTTGACATACTGATAAAAGGTATCAGGTTTGTTTTCTTTGATTTGTGTATATGTTCCACCTTAAGGTGTCAGTCACTATCTCAGCCACTATTTCTCTCTGCATATGAGATGATTTAGGAGTTTTCCAATAAACCACACAGGAAATAATTATCTTTGGCAAATTAAAATTATTCTTTAATTATCTGAAAATAATTGTTTATAATTGATGTCAAAATGTTACTGGTTTTACTGATCTCTTCTAAAATTGGATTGGTCTGCCTCCAGGCTGCATCTCAGAACAATGTTAGACATTTGCTTTGGATGTATTTTTACGGGTTACTTTAACATTCAGCAAGAGGCTTCTGGACTTTGAATAATGTGCCTAAGGACATTAGGATGCATAAATATGTCTCTGTATTAATGACTTGATTGAGTTTTAAAGGGGTACTCTGGCAATTTAGTATTGAACTCCATTAAGCTGAGGGAATAACAAGAGATTAAAGAAAGAGTGGTCAAAATCAAAGCAGCAGAGGCTGAGATATCCTAACTTTTAGTTATTTAAACGGTGTAATTCAGCTTGATGGTGTCTTTCATTAGATCTCCCTGTCTCCTAAATGCCTACTTCTTTCAAATCCTTCTCCTCCAGTTTGTAATTAAAGTCTCAAGCCCCCAGGCGAGATAACTCTGATGACATCATCAGGGTTACTTTTTCCAAACTTTGGAAAGCTCTCTCCAGAGCCACAGAAAACAGTCTTCATGGGTGGACAGTACTCCTCCTGATGATTAAACTTTACGCAGGATGGCTCTTGAATTAGAGTATAGACTTGAATAAACCTGTTTTATTTTTCTGATTTGAAATCTTTGTATAGTCCTTTGTCGGAATTTTTATTATGACTTTTTTGAAGGCACCCTCTGCTGCACACCAAAATCATGCATGTTGTGAAATCTTGAACCCTGAGGACAGTGCACATATACAACAGCAGGTGGGGCTGTCGAGTTTCTAAATTTGTTGCTTGAGTTTCGTGCCTCATTCACATTCCTTTTGTTTTCTGTTCAGTCTCACAGCGCGCGGTGAGGCCTTCTGAGAGAATTATCACTAGCCGCTCGTCCACCACATACGGCAAAGCCTGATAACCCCGACTCAGAACTGTTCACAGACCGAGTTGTCAAAAAGCTGTGAAAAACAGCAAAGGATACAGCTCTCAGATAAATTCCGATTATTGCAGCTTTTTCTAACCTTTATCTGAACGACCATGCAAACCAGATGTCAGCGAACCTCTGCATCACTCTTTAATTCACGCCTAGAAACTGGCAAAAGTACTGCAACATTTTTTTAATAAAGAATGTTTCTCATTTATTTCACACACCCAGATCTACTTAGGGGGTTTGAGATTGTTACTCTTGAATTTCCTTCTGCACTGCTTTCAACAGCGTCTTGCAAAATTCAGCACACACCGCATGGTGAACTGTAGAAACTCTTTTAAACATCTTTCATACCTTCCTTCAGACTTTCAGCCATTTCTCTGAATGTGTGTGCTTTGTGCATTTCAGTCAGTTTGTCTGTATATGATGGTTAGAGAATGTCCCAAAGAGCACAGAGGTCACAACTACCACACCTGGTTATTTTTAGACTTTAGCAGGCAAACTGTCAAGTGCATGCACTTAATCACTTTCTGTAAGGTACATAAACGGCAGCTTATTTCTTACATCAGCTGATGCATGGGGGAAAAAAAAGTGAGAACTAAATTAAAGTTCAGCTCACAAACTTCATTCTAGCAATGGGCTGATGGTGCAAGAGTCGTTTTGGTGGCGCATACAGATGTAGGACCTCTATAACGGCTACATCAGCAGCTTTATGTGACAGCTTGTCTTTGTTGTTGTGTGCAGCGCAAGGTTGGTTGTTGGTGATCCATCAGACATTTTATTGGCATGGTAAAACTGAGGACAGCACAGGTTGCATTTTACAGTATTACAGGAAGGAAAGACGGAGGAAGTTGCCTCACAGTTATTTAGCCGATATATTCTTTACCCCCATCACAGGCTTGTTGCCTTCCTTTTATCCGGTTTGTTAAGCTAGCAAAATATATGAAAGCTGATGAATAATGAATGCCGTGTGTATGACTCCACTGATATTGGAGGTATACTTACAAATATAGTGCTACATAAACTTAGAGATGCCCTCTGTAGTCACAATCAACTAAAGTATGTGATTATGTGTAACTATCCGTATCTTATTTAACATAACATTTCAAAACAAGCAGTTGTTTTGTTGAAATGTGCATCTCAGTGTGTCTTTAATGGTCTTGGTATGACAAACCATCAATCATTTCCAACCAGTAAAACCACTATAAACCTTTCCATTGTCTCCTGACAATCACTGACAATCAGTGGTGTATTTTTGGAGTTCACAACAGCAACAACAATTCAGCAAATAGGGAGGAAGGAGCAAATATTATCATGTATTATTGTCGATACATTATTGTTGTGCTCTACCAAAAACTTCTTAATTACAGCTCACACACGTGGCCGAGGAGGCCTTTTTGTCAGCATGTATTTATACAGTATGTCTGCGATTTGACTCCACAAATAAGCCATAGACGCTGTTTTTTATTGGTTCCTTTGATATAGTACTAATTTAAACAACAACATTACGATGTCATTCACATGTATGTTAATACATACTGTATATAATCTATTCTTGTTTTGCAATATGTGGCAATATCTGTGCCTTATGGTTATACTAAAAAAAAAAGAAAAATGGTTCTTGTCCAGCCTTTTTTTATTTCCCCTCAAACTCAGTGTGGGTCTGTTATTTAACACATAGTGTACATGCTCTTAGAGCAGTAAGAAGAAATAAAATCTTCACTAAGTTTAAAAAAAAAAAAAACCCACTACACTATGAATTTCTGTCAGTGTGCGTATGGCTCCATCCAGGCGTGCTTGTTTATGGAGGCAGGCAGGCCCAGGTATAGCAGTTACAGTGGTGTTGTGCGATGCGGTGGTGTGCATGATTATCGACCAGCGTGTCATGCAGGATAAGGCCCAGTGTGCCTCTGTTGACTGCTTTGCGGTCAGCACTGCAGGGAGCAGATTGTGGTTAGCCTACAGACAGCCAAGGCTGTGTAAGAAGATCAGCTGTGTGAGTGTGTGTGTGCGCACGTGTGTGTAGAGTGTCTTCTGCTACCGTTGTGCCCTTTCCGTGGTGTCTTCACGCTTTTGTGTCTCTGTCTGCACATCATCTGTGGATTAGATAATACCTCCCTACCTGCTGCCTTTATTTTTCTTTCTTCTCATAATTCTACTATTGTTCTCTCCCCAACATTTACGCACACACAAACATACACACACACACACACACACACACCTTCAAGACATACACACACTCACACTTGATTTAACCGTTGAGCATTTGGGAAATGCCTTAGGCTTCGAACGAGCCACCAGCACTAATGGCCCTACTGCGTGAGACTCTCTGTCTGCCACAGCACATACTTTAATATGCAAAAAAATGTTTTCAACCAATCACCTTACTGCTTGACTGAATGGGTCCTTGCAGACATGAAATATAATATATCATCATATAATAGGTGATTCATCTTGATCTCCCTCTTATCTACTTATTATCTTATTTATTTTGCCAAATCTTCCTTCCATGATCCTGTCACACACACACACACACACACACTAAGACACACTCATCCTCTCACCGCAGTGACCACAGATGCGTGCAGGAGTTGGTCCCGTGGCTGAAGCTAATGGATGGGTCTCATAAATGGCGGGAGCTTTGCACGGGGGAGGCAGAGATGCAGTTTTTGCCATGCTCTGATTCTTTCCCATCCTGACGATAGCAACCACACCAGAGAACTTCATCAATTCTTCATGCAGCCCAGCGCTAAACACAAACAATATCTGACGGAGGTTTGCCACAGGCATGCTCCGAGCACCCTAAACCTCCGCTCTCTCTGTCCCCTCTCAGCATGTTTTGCAAGCTTGAGCAGTTTCGATACAGCCGTGGCGGAACGGGGACATCTCATTCAACATCAAGTCGATTGTTTGATGTGATGTATTTAACCTTGGCTGTGCCTGATTCTTGTCACGACACAGTGGAAATATTGATTGTGGTTTTGTTAGTGTTATTACACTTTTGCAGGATTTTTTTTTTTCCAACATACATGAAACTAGACGCTCAGACATTTTGTGACATCCAAATAAGAGTAAGCTACCTCTGTGTGTACTCGTTTCTGAATTCAGACACTGAACCAAAAGATGGTATGAACTTAATCTTAACTTCATTTACATAAATCCAGGCCAAATGACAAAAGTATGGGATTAGACAAGCACTTTGCATGCACACACTCGACTGCAGGTCTGTAGATAACAGCAATAGTGATACAGTTTGCAAAGCACGAGCTGGTTCATCCACTATTCTGAATAAATCATCAGAATTTGAAGGGTGACATTACGTTTATTTACTTGATGATACAAAATAACGGATCGTGAGCGTTTAGCTTTGAGCCTTGAGTGTCCTCTGTGTTTTAGAAACATCAGCAAAAATGTCAGCGTGAGCTCCGTTGTGCTTCTGACTGTATATCTCCCACTGACATCCAGATCATGATTAATGAATTTGTTTGAACAACACTAAGACCCCTTTAACCGAGAGCATAAATACCTAATTTGTTTTTATCAAACATTGTCTCCTACCTCGCCTTTATTTATGTCACTTCATATATCATAGGCCTGGAGGCGCCTCTGACTGTCTCACTAATGAACGCTATTTGCGTAATTTGTTGCCAAACACATCGGGGCGCAGCGAAACTCATCGATATTCCTGCTCAGATTAGGAGAACTTTGGCCCGCTCCTGCGCTCTGATGGGGTAGATTACTTTATGAAGGATATGGTTCTTACTTATCCAAATAACAAACAGCGTCATGCCAGCATTTGTCTCATGGTGAAAGATAGTAACAGTATTGATTTTAACTCTCCTGTGGTGATTTCACTCATCTGTCTCTGCTGTTGATGGCTGATGATGAGGAGTGCGGTGAGATCAGATGCGTTGCTCATTCATTTTCTCGGATGAAGTGGCCATTTTTTATTTTTTTTGACTCCAGGGCTCTTAGTCACTCAGGCAGCGCTCTGTTTTAGCAGCATTCTCTGGGACGTTATTATTCTGGAAATCTGAATCTGAATAGTTTTCCCACTGGACAGTGTTAGGGAACTGTGTTTAACTCAACAACAGCAGAGAGTAGAACTATTGCCAGCATTAGCAAACTATTTACGGCGGCTTCCTTTTAACGCACTGGCCAAAATGACCGTTAAAGAAGGTTGCCTGAATAGAAAATCCCGCGCTGTCTTTCTTAGTGTGGTACTTCATTCATTACCTGATGAGTGCTCACCGGCACAGCCCTCTTCTCACTGTTAACCAGCATCCATAATAAGAAGCGGTGGTAGTGCGGACATCTTTCACTAGTCCACTTGTCATTAACTAAAAGCATTGTGGAGCTTTACTCCCAATTACCACTCCTCTCACTGCCCACATAAATCACACATTGTCGTCTTTCATGAGCTGCACTCTTGTCTGATTTTTCTCTCTCTCCTCCCAGCCCGCTGTTGCCCACTCACCCACCGCAGTTTCTTTCTTTGACCCACAGGGAGTTTTTTGACCAGCTCTGTGGATGTCCATGTATCGCCATTATGAGAAGAAGAGGTAACTTTACCTCCCAACCTGTCCCCCTTTCTATTGAGTGCAAACGGTGGTTTGATTGCCGGAGGTTTAGGCCAGAGCAACAATAGGGACCTCATCGTTTAAGATGTTATGATCTTTTAATGGTCTTCCATTACTGTATCGTTATCCTGAAAGCCAGCAGTCACTGCTCCCGCTTTGATATCGCTTTCATTAAAAGCAGGCCAGGATCATTTGTAGTGGCGTTTAAGTCATTTGTTGAGGGTGTGTGAATATGTTTGTGAATGTGTGTGTGTGTGTGTGTGTGTGTCTGTGTGTTTATAAAGGAGACTAGCTGAGGTGCAGTGTATTTTTATCTGGATCATCGATCTGTTTCAACCTCCTCTCCTCTGCTCCTGGGTGTAGAAGCCTTGACCTTCAGTGTGGGAGGTATCAATGAGCCATGTGACCTCCGCTCTGGGCCACTGCTGCTACACCATTCTCTCACACTCAATAATACACACATAGAGTCACACACACCTGCTTGCACGTGCAGAAATGTACTTATGCAGTGTATAGCAGGTAGCAAAAATTGAAAAGGAAAATGCAGGAAAGTCTAAATGAAAGGTGTAAAGTTCCCTCTCCACTTCAACTGTCAGACCACGCTGTCTGGACAGTTGCTGCACATGCAGAAGAGTCTCTGTCCTTTTCACACATGCACACATGGACACACGCACACACACACACACATGCACACACAGAGGGGGTCAGGGCCTCGAAACACAAGATTTCTGTTGTCTTTGTTTGTCGTCAGCACCTTCTCAGGCGGTTGAGGTTTCGCCTTCTCCGGAATCAGCCGAGCGCTGCAAGGGGGTCCGTCTGTGCGTGTTTGTGTATCAGAGTGTGAGTGTGTGTGTAAGGTATTGTGTGTCTAAATGTGTGCAAGTGGGCTGTCTCTGTGTTTTCTGTGTGTGTTTTCTGTGTGTGTGTGTGTGTGTGTGTGTGTGTGTGTGTGTGTGTGTGTGCGCGCGCGTTGAGGAGGAGGTGGAGGGCTCAGTAGCTGTAGGGCCCTGTATTGATGTCCGCTGCCTCCACCCCCCCCTGAGGCCCAGCTCTGTGGGATAGTGTGTCAGTAGGACAAAGGCATGGCGCCATCCGTCCTGCTCTACGGGCCAGTAACTAGAATTAATTACAAACCAATCGAATCCGCTGCAGCCAATTGGTAAACTAATTGGTAATTTCAGCTGCCCATCTAGTCATGGATGGGCATCTAGCTGTGGCCACTGGTGCTGGCGTGCTAGGTGGGAGCCCCTCAGACGGACTTTTGTTCATTGTAGCTGTGCCCAAACACAGTACACCCTGTGGCTTTAGGCTAGTAAAGCCAAGAGCTGGGTTGTCACAGGTTTGCTGAAGTCACTGAAGATCCGAGTGGTTCCCAGTGTTGAGTTCACTTTTCTTACATTAGAAGGCAACCAAAACAATTTTGATTTTATGTTTTACTTATTAGAAATTGTAACAAAATATATTGCAAGTGAATATAAAGTTTAATCACTGTTCTTAACAGGCAGTCAGGCCATGTAGATTGTTTAGGTTTTATTTCCCCAGGTTTGAGATACCCAGGCATCGAACATTTTGCTACCACCTCAATGAAGGGTAATGTAGTGTGGGAGTGTAATTTATGTTGCTTAGCAAGACAAGAGTTTATTCTTCATTGCAATGGTTGTACTTAGGCGCAGCATGCTTTGAACGAAATGCTAGCATCAACATGCCGATGCTTAGAAGGTATACCGTTTACTATCTTCACACTTACTTTAACATGCTCATCTGCCAATTAGCACAAAACACAAAGTACAGCTCATTATTATTAAGTACTCAATAAATTTGACCTAATGATGCGCTAGATGAAAAGTTAATTAGTTAGTGAAGGCGATCACCAAAATTATTACAGTTGAATGAATGTGTAAATTCTATAGCAGCTCCGATCTTTGTCAAGTCATTTCACTAAATCAAAAATGTGAACCTCATGGTAGTGCTGGAGAAAAAGTCAGATCAACAAAGTTAGTTCTTCATCCAAATATGTGCGCACAAAATGCCAAGGCAATCAGTCCATTAGTTGAGTATTACACTTTGGACAGATGGACTAACTAACTGACATTATGTTGCATTAGCTAACAATGTGGCATTTAGGAAATTAAGTGGCAACATCTACTTTCAAAGATAGCCATTACTCTGAATATAACACAATGTCAGCATTTTCCATGGAGACTGCTTCTTTGGTAGAACATCCAGTAGTTCTAATGAATAGTGCACACATCTAGGTTTTTTGTTAAGATACGCTGCAGTTGAATTTGTTTGTATGTAATTTTTGCAATTCTTTGAATATCATGAACAAAATTTGATTCGCCTTGATTGCATTGGAACGCAACAGTAAAATCAAAACCCCTGAATGTAAAATGACTTTGAGACAGTGTCATGAAGAGTAAAGTCTGGAGGATATTTGAAATCAACTAGTTCGTACAGCATCTTGTCCAGACACTTTTGAGAGGAAAAGCTTTTCCAAGTGGTCACAGTTGAATGGTGGGACCCAATGCCTGTCATCGAAAAGATTGGTGTGACGCATGCAGTGGTAGTATCAATGACGATGGTCTCTCCTGAAAGCCATTCATGGTATTGTACAAACAAAATGTGACACAAGTGGTCGTGTAAAAAAAAAAAATGAAAAAAGAGAGAGATGTAACCGTGCTTACTTTCTCGCCTCTGCACACCTATCTAAGGTAGAAGTAGGTGTGAAATTCAGATTGTTGAGTTACAAAAATAGCAAGATGTAATTTCGACTTTGGAAAGGTGTGTTCAGACACTGTTCAATTGACCAACAAGAACTTCAGTCAAAACATTTAAGTGAGAAAATATGTTTTTGTAAATTGGGTGAAGTAACCCTTTAAAAGTGTACAAGACCCTTCAGAGTCGCATCGTATTTAAACAGAGAACACTGGTCAGGACATGCTCCACTGGCCCTTGTCTGCCCCTGTTGCTTGTTGCTTGTGTTGTAGAAGTGGTGGATGTGAGGTTCAGGTTACGACCCGCTCCGACGTGGGACACAATAGAGCCACTGCCCCCACTATTTCCCTCCAGACATTCCCCACAAATGGCCCCATTAGCCGGGACCGATGCCCCTATTCTTCCAGCCCATTCAAGGATACTCTCTTCCTTTCAGCATTTCTATAGCCTCAGTAATAGGTAAGTCCGGTGCTATGGAATCGTGGGAGATAAAGGTAGTAAGCACAAGCAGTCATTTCTTCAGAGACCTTTTGCCAGCTTGTGGGTTCATCCCACTGATGCTGTTTATCACTCCGGTGTCATCCCTGCTTTTGATTGGCTGAGAAAAGTCCTCAAAAAGGACAGTTGTCTGTGTTTCAGCGAGCCGTCAACATGTCTGGCTCTTGCCGTTTGGGAGGAAGTGCATGAGGGAGGATGAAAGGCATGTCAAGGTGCCAGGTTTCTGGAGGAACATCAATCTCCCAATTAGGCCTGAAATAACCTGGCCTGACCTGACACTTCCTGTCTGCCTGAGCAGAAAGAGAGAGGAGTGGGAGGACAGGAAGGGAGAGAGAAAGTGTGGGAGACTGAAAATGATACCAAATGAGAATTAGACATTAGGCACAGGACCTGCAAGAGAAATGGGACAAGTGAGCATGTGTCATAAGGGAGTGTATAAATGTGCAGTCAGCGCTCATGCAGAATGTCTCAGGTTTGACTGTCATTTGTTGCTTACTTAGTGAAATTGTTAACCTTAGTTGTAACATCTAAGTATCAGTAGCTCAGTTATGTTATTAAGGTCAGAGGATGCTTCCAGTTTGTTGCAAATAAATGCTGAGTTGTAAGGCATTTTTTAGTTTAAATGATACAGGCTTTAAAAAAAATCTCCAGGTTAGCCAAAAACTGTCTGGAAGAGAAAATGAATGCTTCAGTTATCACCCAAAATGTCTGTTTAAACGATGGCAATTTGCAGACCAACTTCATGCTTCAACTTGAACTCTACAGTGACAACATTGATTGTTATTTGTAAAGCGCTCAACACCCTAAACACTCAGCTAAGCTGCATCATCAGGACAGTGTGGGTCTGATTTTTATCAGATTTGATGGATTGAAGATTTCAACTTCACAAATGAGCCCCAAGCACTAAAACTGTTGTAATATTGGCAGAAAATAGTGTATTCTTGTAGGACTTCATTACTCTTAGCCAGAATGTTATTGAGAAATGGCCTTAATGTGTTGCTGTGACGTTACCTATCAATGGTAGCATATTTTCTTCTAATAGTTCGACTGCAGTTTTGTGAAAGATTGAAAATGCTCACGTCAGCCTCCTCATCTGAAAGTCCTTCAGTTACTGCAAAAAAGGCACAAAACTTTTCATGTCATTCGTCACGTCTCATCTTATGTAGTGTATCTAGTTCAACGACAGTGTTACAGTGTTTCAGGGTAACTCCCACGCTCTAATATAGGCACCAGTCATCATGTTAAACCTAGAAAACACACACACCGCTGTAACTCGCATCATAAACATTGCTGGTCAATGGGCTAAGCAGTATTTCAAAGTAATCCACCAGTTTATTGGCTTAAACAGAATGACCAGTACATCCATAAATTGATTAAAGCATAAAAGTGCAGGCTTTTACGTATGTACCCCCTTCCCCGATTTGTGCTTTTAGCACAGACTGTACATTGATTGGCTTACTAGTGCTTTGCATGGGTGCTGGCCTTTTTGTTTCCCATAAGGGTAATAACTCAGTTCACTTAATGTAGAAATGTATTTTACATGAGCTGTTTTTTAGTACTACAAAGATTCCCAGTGGGCAGAGGTAGTAATAGGCAGTTCACTCATCATCATATCAGTAACTAGTGTCGCCTCTCAGGAAAGCTTTCTATGGATGAATTCTTAACTGTCCTTCAAGGAGAAAAGCCACCTTTGATCAAAATATATGTTTTTCATTACTTTGATCTTGGGGTATCTATCTCAGACTCTTTCCCACAGTTGGAAACAAGATCGCCCAAACCAGCCAGATCATGAACCCTTTGTTGATTTACAGTGCTCAGCAACTCAAAAGAGTGACCTGACCTATAGTAAATTTTGTAAAATTAGTGTCCACTGAAATGTCAGCGACGTAAGCGGGTTTTACTGAGATCACAGGTTACCGTTTCTGGTTTCTGGAGAGTTGTGTTCACAAATCAAAAGCTTCTATCCCCTGCATAACACATGGATTTTGTTTTAGGGTGGATTTTCTTGAGCTCAGAGTAGCAGTGAGATCAAGAGTTTCCACCTATTAAGTTAACGCTGCTGATCTGTGCAGGATAAACAGGAATTGCAAACCAGATTAGAGGCACATTCCCTTCTCAGATGCCCAGTCTGCACTGTTAGGATCTCCCAGTTAGGCCAGTGGAGCAAGATGGATGATCAATGGCTTCTCTGAAAATCATTTGTTTAATCTGATTTGTAGGGATTTTCTCTCCTTCAGCAACGGAAACGGTGCACGGCTGGGAGAGAAAAACTGTGGTGAGAGTCTGCTGAAACATTGGTTCAATATGGACATTATTCTGAAACCTGACACCACAGGAAATAGATATTGATCATGATGACCATTTACTCACTCTGTGGCTGCGTGGGGGGCAAAGTGAGACCTACCAAGAAGATTCTTAGTTGGACAGAGATAGCACTCCTGCCATCGGCTGTGTTGCAGACACCAGTGTTGTGTTTTTCTTCCAGGGATAAGTCTGATGATATTCTGTACATTTATAATTTTCAATTAACCTCATAAAAAGAATAAAATGTATTGATTCTACTAACAAGTGTTGTCCGTGTGTCTAAAGCCTGTCCCATAGACCTTAATTGTTGTCCAAAAACAATTAAGAACACATAAGGAGCCACTGTTACCAAATGCTTCATTCTCATGAAATAGAGCGCTTTTTTATCTGGAGTTGACCCCACAAATAAATACTTACTTGAGTATGAAAATAGTTCCCAACAAATACACTATTTACAGCTGTTTACAGTAAGGTTTACAGTACTCAGCCGATTTGGGAAAAAATTGAGTATCTTTTATAAATAAATAAATATATGTGACCCGTTTCTAAATTACATCTTTAATTTACATCTTCGGTAATGAATAGGCTCTCATACTTTCAAATCATTGTGCGCCTGTCATGATTTAGTATGTGACAGTACACAGTGGAGACCCTTTGTGCCATGTACCAGGCCAAGCACATATTTTTCTACCACCAGCAAGAGATGTAGCCATATTCTCTTCTTCTCTCAGCTATCTACGTATCTCCTCTCTTCTTGTTTTTACATTATTTATATCCCAGAAATCTCTTTGCCCAGACACTAAAGCCTGGGCTTTCAACTTCTGTTAGTGTCTGCATTTTTTTTTATCAGGCTCCTGAGTCTACCTGTGATGTTGAAAAATTAATTAAAGGGACCAAATGCACCAACTAGTCATGCATGTAAAAAGGACAGGCTAATGTCCTTTCAGAACAGTCCAGTTAACCAAGATGCCATGAACGGCCAAACTCGCTTCTTGGGTAATATTTCATAAGGGTTCTGCTCTCAAAGGCCCTCATACACCTGTCCCCCTCCCTGTACTACGGATGCTTCATTCACTCTGTGGGGTTTCCTCCAGTTTCTGCAGTTTCTTCACACCACTGGACAGATAACCTATAGGATTGCTAAGGACATATGCAGCTTTTAGTGTGACAAGATCTGGAGATGACTGGATACAGAGCTTGAGTGAAAGATAAGACTACAAGGTTATAATCTTGAGATGCAATTGTCATTATATTACATTATGCCACAAAAACATTGAGGCTTTGGCTTTAATCTCCCCTGACAAACACACACAATCACACACACTGATGTCATTCTGCAGTTCTTAGTCAATGTATTATTCATGGGAAAATGTATATATGTTTTTTTTTCTTCCACCAGTCTCATCCAGGGAATTCCATCAGCATTGATCTGGACAGCAGACGAACAGGATGTACAGGATGAGGAAGGCAGGGAATTCAAGAGGATTTGTCTCGGTTAATACTGTTAAAATTTTAGATATGTAGACTTGATGGGGTTGATGTGTGAGGAGGGACAGACCATACGAGTGTACATTTGTGTGTGTGAGAGAGGGGGATAGTATGATATCAACAGAAGAAATCAATACAGTATGAGAAAGGAGAAAAAGTGTGTTTGTCCTGTTTGGGTTGTTCATTAGGCTCATGTCTCCTGGTGAAAGCTGAGAGTATCACACAGTGTGTGTTGTACAGAATGTGTGGTCTGAAAGATGGTATGGGACCTGAGAACAAATCTGGATTGGGGTTTCCCAGGACATTTAAATGTAGAAATGATCTTTAGCTCCATTGTAGAATAATGTATTTGTAATGTATTTGAGCCTATCAAAATCATAATGCTAGGATATTGATCTTTAACAGGTGTAATGTTCACCATCTTATTCGAGCATGTTAGCATGCAAAAACAAAGTACTGAGGCGGATGTGAATGTAGTTAGTATTACAGGTTTTTAATCAGAAACCTAAGTAACGGACAAAATCAAGTTTTGACCTGATGATGGTGTTTAGTGAAAGGTTAGGGGATCAAAGTTATGACAGTTTATCTTCCAGGGACCATGAACGTTTGTACCAAACAACAGCAGTCCATTCAAAATTTGTTTGTTGAGATATATTAATGACAAAATAATTTCAAGCTCATGGTGACAGCAAGACTTAACTTCTGGGGGCTACAAATAACTGAAATAATGAGACTGTTGAAAAATTATATAATTGATATTCTACCCCGATTCCATGAAATCAAATATATATATATATAGATTGTGTTCACAGGCAACATTTTAAGTTTAATAAATTTCTGCGTGTGGTTACATTTAGGCAACAAATGTTCATTCAAATGGTTAAAATTAGGAAAAGATTGTCTCCGTATGTTATATAATACACACCTCCTGTCGCATGCTTCAAGTCACTTTTGACTTTTTCAGTATTTAATTTATTCTTAATTAAGACTACCACCATTTTTCTCTGACCTTAAGCGTGTGCCTAAACATAACCACGGGAAAGTTCAATCAGGCTCAACTTGCTAAGAGCAGATTATTTAGGGAAAACAAATAAAATATGTTATCAATGAACATTTTAAAGATCAATATCAGTATCAGTATAATTAACATTTAATCGTTAAGCTGAGGGTAATCCAAGTCATCTTTGAGCAGAAAGCAACACACATACCACTTTTCTGGCCTTCCCTGTGAAGCAGGTTAAGGTTTTCAGTCCCAAGGACCTTTAATGTCGACTTTTTAGTGAGTGAATGCAGAGCTGATAAGTGTGGGCAGGAACTGACTTTCTTCGTAGTTGTCGTAATATTAAGTGTTCTTTTAAATTAAATTATTTCGCTGGCTGTGAATCTAATAGACTCTGTCTTCTGATATTGAAAAAGTTAAAGATTATTTTCCAGTTCCCTCACAACCATTACGGCTAAACTGCTTTTTTTTCCGTCTTGCAACTTGACTTGAGCTTTTTCTGGTGCTCATTATACCCCTGGCCTTTGAAATAAAGAATTACTGCCACTGAAAAACAGGAAGAAAAAGCACTTTAACAGTGTCATGTTTTGATGAGGTCCAATTTAAATTTTCTCAACCTGCTTATATAATCACTTTCAAAACAGTCCCTATTGCCAGACACAGCAGTGAAACTTAAGACACTCTGTAATAGCTTTAGTCCCTAACTGTTGGCTGTGGCTAATTACAGAGCGTAAATGATAACATCTCTTAAACTGTATAGTAAATGGAGTCTTACAGTGTCATGAAACATATATAAGCAAACACCCAAGCTGCTACACAACAGACCCCTTAACACTGGCCGGCTGAGATATTTTAGACTGAGCGGGATGAGAGATGAGGGTTGAGGTAGTGGAGTGTGGGGGTTGAGCCGACTCCCACAGGAGACAGTGACGCCTAAACAAATTCGATAACCTAACCTTGTTACCCCCAAGTCGCATGGCACAGCCTCCATAATACCCCCTCCATTCAAAACAATAGCTTAAGTAGACAGGCAGGACAGGTCGTGCATAATATACACACTGATGTGCACACATGTTCACACACTGAAAAGCCACAAGTGCACACACACGCACATGCGCATGCAGTATAATGAATGAGTGGTTGTGAATGGACGGCTGTGTGCACTTAGCACCGAGTGCAGCCAGCCTCGGCCATAGAATGATGAATTGACAGCAGCTTGTAGAGGAGGCTGACAGGCCCTGGAGGAGAGGAGAGGAGAGGAGAGGAGAGGAGATGGTTGCGGGGAACGATTTAGAAGAGAGAAGAGAGGGAGGACTCCGTGGGGAAGGTGATGAAGCATGCAGCTCAGGTTTCCTGTCTCTGATGTAAGGCCAGCCTGGATCGATGGCTCCGTTGGGGCCCGGCCAGCACACTCCTGCTCCTGCCCGCTCTCTACAACTCTCACTCTCACCCTCCCTTTGTTTCAATCCTTATCTCTTTTTCTTTTTCTCTCTCACTGTTGTCATCTGTCATTCTCTCCACTGTTCTCTTTATCACACCCTCAGTGTCTCTGGTCTCAGGCACAACAAAGGCCACTCAGCCCAATGGCAACTACGTTGTCATGTTAGTTATAAAGCACCTTTTCTCGCCTTATTCACTCAGGTACAATGCCACATCGTCCTCACTGCAACACATTTTTTTTTCTCTTAATTTAATACTTTGAAATGAAGTCTTCAGCATCTAACATCCAGGGCAGGAAAATTAGGTCACCTGCTTAGTATAGGAGAGTGAATTAGAGGAAGGACGAGGGAAGAGACCGCTGAATTGAAATGAAAAAGTCAATATAGATGATTGAGTGCAGTATTGGTTTGTGTTTTTCACCTCATTATCTTTGATGTGGCTAGTCAGTGAAACTATTGTAGGGCTCCTGAATCCGATCATTGAAATAATATCTGTGACGATTTACTGTAATAAATTAAGATTGCATTGGCCTACTCTAAGCATTACAGTAGTCTATTATTTACTACTGGTAAAAAAAAAAAAAAAAAGCTCATTAGCTGTCCATTTAAACAATATTAATGTTCAAGCCTTTTTTGCAACAACTGTTAGGCTGAATTGAAATTCTGGTGGAAGTATGTGACATCCCGTCGTACCAAGTCATTTTAATTGTCATTTCGTTTGTATACTAAGATACAAATTTTAAAGCTTTTACAAGCAAATACACAATGGCTCATATCTAACCAGGTGGTATGGGCATGGGAGCATTAGGATGATCATTGTTTAACTGAAAAAGCTGTGAGGGGTTACAGTGCAGTACAGTTATTTGCTAGCAATAGCTGGGCAAGTTAAAATACAAAGTTCCACCTCAAATAACATCCGTAAAATATTTTTCTGTGACATTAATCATCAGTTTCAACGTTCTTTCTCTGTGTAGATTTTTTTATTGATCCCTAACATCACTGTATTAATTAGCAACAATCAGTAGAAGTTGTTGGTATGACTTTTGGGACAAGTATGTTGAGAACACCCACTCTGCTTTGTTTATCTGGGAGTCTCTGATGTAACACAAGCAGTATTATGGCAGACAGAGCAGAATCTACAGGGTTAAAATATAACAAGCAACACTTGGGCTGCGTATGACTGGCTGCCATTTGTATTGAGACAAATGGCTTTTTAATAGCCTTCAGGGATTGATACTAATCTAAGGAAGCTGGTCTGGCTCTTTCTCTCAGTGTGGGCTAGGACACCAGATTGGGTGGCAGGCAGCCCACCGATGTAGGACTTCAAAATGCCACCCAAACTGTTATAAGAATAAGTACAAAAAAGGAGAAAAGGATGTTTTCTCTCCAGTGGATATAATATATATTGTAAAAATGTTCAACAGGTGTCAAAAAACAAAGTCTTTTTTTTGGAAAAACTACAGATCCAGGGTATGTTTTTCTTTTGTTTTTGAGTTCACGCAGACTGATTTCATACAGTTATGCAATTTGGCACTGTATGTTTTGGAAGTTAGTATAGAAGAAATTAACAGGTGTCAGAAGGTTGTTGAAATATTGGATTTAAGTCAAACAAAAGTTGTGAGAATGACTAAATGTTACTTTTTTTTTTTCAAATTTTTTTCAATTTTTTTTTCAATTTCCCTAGTGATCCTATATTATAGATATTCCCAATATAAATGTATTACGCTATTTAAATGCTGTAAATTTAATAAAGCATGTAATTAGAGTTGTGCATGCATACAGCTGGAGGTTCAACTACTGAAAAACATAACAAAAGATTTGATTTTAGTGCAGATTTTCTCTTGAGAGCGACAACAGTCATGGTGCTGAAGGAGCCCTGTCTCTCCATGTTCTCATTAAGTCCTGTTGTGGCCCGTTAGCAGACATGAGACTGGGGGGAGCTATTGTTAGGTGGCTGGAGTCTGGGGTTGTCATGGAAAAACTCTAGTCTCATCTGTCAACAGGAGGATAAGTATTTCAAAACTAAACACATGCTGCTCAGACAGCCAGCCTCCACCTTGAACATGCTCGTCTAAAATGTTGCTTAAAAAGGTTGCAAATTTAAATTTGTAAATGATGAAACATAAAGGCCTTAATATTAGCTTGGTGTAAATGGGTATTATTTCACTGTATTATTTATTATTTTCACAAGTTTCTTTGCATATAAACAAATGAGAAATGTAAACAACGTCATGTAAAATGTCCTCACTTATCTTTATTTATTGCTCTTAAATGAGTCTTCAATTTGTGGTTTGTGATACATTTCAGGCTAATGAGCTGTAACGATGGTAAATTAGTGGCCTGTAAATGGATACGATACCAGAAAATGCATTGCCTGACTGAAGGGCTGTAGCCAGAAAGTGTGTGAGCATAGTGGTCTTGGCTGAGGATAAAAATAAAAACAATATAAATCATTCAAATGTAAACCTCATTATAAACACAGATATGATAGGAAACCATTGTTTTAATTTAAAGTCCAGAAATATGACATGGATCTTATAGATATGAGATATATAGATTACAGTTTTATGTAACTTATTAGTAGTTAATTTAAAAGTCGAGTTATAGAGAGGATTAATTAATGCTTTTTGGAATTAGATTACATTAGCCATACTTAACATTAACATTCTCAATACCTTGAAAATGGCAATGAAAATGCAATTTGTTGTATGACTCAAGCTTAGTCCACCTTCAGACTAGTCTAACTTCTTCTTCTAGACCATACCTACTATATTTCGCCAAATACAGAGGTCCTGTTGTAATGATTTGAGGGGAGAAGGTGTTTGGCTGTGTTGGCATTTATAAATGAAATATGGCTCATCCTGACCCATTCACAAAAGAGCAGCTCAGATCTATTTGAAGAGCAGAAGAGAAAGAGATTGATGACATGCTTGGCAGCAACAAACCTTTTTCTATTTAACAGTTATTATGTGGTAGGACGTGTCACAGAGAGCCTCAGCATCATATTTAAATGTCACTAAAAGTCACTAAATTTGAGTAAAATACAAACTTCATTTGTCCCATCTGAATGCAGCACACGGATCATTGTGGGTAATTAAATAACAAGAGGTCCCCTGGTGATACTAGTCCTGTATAAATAGCGCTGTGTTCTGTATAAAATGTAGTACATGGCCCTCTAAATTTTAAGTACATTTTCAAAAAGAATAGAGCTCATGTGAGGATTAAAACACTTTGTATTGTTGCTAAAATTCAAAATAGTTTGTGAGGAATCTACTTGGATCCTCAGTTTTGGTGATATGAGGTAGAGATATGAGGTTTCATCCAGCAGCAGAGACGACATGAGTCTTGGCAGACTGCAGCACAATGAGATGGCCTATCTCTTACCATTTGTGTGCATGGAGGGCTTCTCGTCATGGCCTGATCTAAACCTATCTGACATCTAACATAACCATAGCCGACACGTCGGTGCTGATAGCACATGAGAGAGCAGTCAGAACTCATCTAGCAGAGAGATCCACTCCCTTGTGCTTGTGGTCAGCCTTCATTTCCTCACAAATACACAACAGCAGCACAGTGAGGTGCCTCCGCTGGTTAGTACTGGCCCCATAAATATTTTACCTCAAAAAGCCAAGATGCCAAGAAGCTTTAGATGAGACTCCAGCAAATAATTCATACCATCTGCTGTCAAACACGTCCTGGATCTCCGAGTACAGAGTGTTTTGGTATCTGCAAGGAAAGGTACTGGAAGGACAGGAATAGAGAGATATATTGTGTAGTGTGTGTTGGTCTGTGTGTGCTGCCTGATGCTCTTACATGCGGTTATGCTGTAGATACAAACCCAAGGCTGGAGGCGATTTACCAAAGCCAAGGAGCTGTGTGAAGGAACTTAAATAGACAAAAACATGAGTGTGGACTTTTCACCTTAGGCAACAGGTTTCTTGGCAATCTGTTGACAGACCCATGGCAGCGCAGTCCTCAGAGAGAGATCATGCCAAAAATTTAACAGTGTAGGGGTCTATAGAGTGGAAAAGCAGTTGATGGGAGGAGAGAGAAGGGTGACGACTATATTGGCATCAGCAGCGGCTGAGCATCGGCCATGGTTAGAGGTGTGAAAACAGTTAAGTGGAGGCCATCCAGAAGCCATTTGACTAGTGTAAAAATTGGCTGCAGAAACTAACACAGCACTCATTCACAGTGAATTGGCCAAGGTGGCTGGTGGGCTTGGACACATAGCGAACCAATATCTGCCTTTCTGTCACCTTCTCTCCTTTCATCCCTCCTGCTTTCTTTATCTCACGTTCAATCTCTTTCTTGCTATACCTCCCAAGCCCCTTTCCCACATGCACACTAAATCAATTTTCAGGAACAGGAGTGAGATTTCCAGAAACTGTGTGCCACTGCTTCAGTGAGGAGTGTTAAGACAGAGAACCCCCTAATAAAGCACACACTACAAGGCTACAACGCTCATATATGTGACGGCATAATATCCGAGCATCCACAATCGACGTTTGAACAGTTTGGGTTCCAAGGATACAGTATGTTGTCAGAAAATCACACCTTTCGGACAAAATGTTCTGCCCAAGGAGCTAGACAGTGAGAGTGTGGCTTGCGATACACTGCTGTGTTGGCGGTTAGTAAAAGAAATACTGTATGCAAAAGCCAGTACACTATTAAAGAGGACATTTAAGACAGTAGGATTGTTCTTCACTCGTGTTTCTTTTTTTTCCATTCCTCTGTTTAAAGATTTATCACCTTGTACTTCAGGTTATATAACGTCTCAAAGAAAGCACAAAATATCCCAAAGAAAATCTTTCAGCCTAAGCTGTGATACACCTCTCCAATTGTCTTGGAGGCCATCCTGGACCAACCTTTGCAGACTGTTGGCTGATGTGGGAGGGTGGTCAGCTGATTAGGCGTACCTGGGCTCTTTGGGTTAGGGTTAAGCTATAAAAGATGGCCAGCGTGTTCGCTCTGCTTCTCTCTTCCTGTGGCTTACATCCACCCTGCATCATGGTCTTTGCACCTTCATCACCTCCATGGCACATTAACCACAAACCCACGCACTGCTGATATTACAGATCTACACACCACTCGTTCATGTATGTTCACTTTCGGTTTAATAAATTTCATTTGTTTTAGGTAAATCTCTTCCGTGGACTGTCTCCTTGTCACATTCCCAGAGCCAGTTTGTCGTAGAGTCAGTGTGAGTAACGTGTCAAACAAAAAAAAAAAAAAAATGATGACATTGTTAGAAATAATAAACATTGGAGTTTATTTCATAAGTGACCCCTGGGCAATTGGCATGAAATCAAAACTAACAATGAGCTTTTATTTACATTTTGGAATGCAGTGTGCAATAAAATGTTGATGTTCCCATTTCTGCCAAAGCATTCGTAATGTAAACTCATGATGTTAAGTTTTTGAAGTGGTTTCTGAGTGATGAAATATCACTTAAAAAGTGCAAGACCTGAAATTTAGCACAGTTACCAGACACATACAGTCCTTGGTGGTTGCATCATGAACCTGCCTTCATCATATTTTCAGTAGGGTATTCATGTTTAGTGAGCTTGGGCTGAGATATTCACACTTGTGGTGGCTTCAGTGAAGCATGCAGGTGTGTTAAAGGCTGTTTGTACAGTGCTGCCATGTATGGGAGTGAGTGTCTGACGGGTCAGCAGGGAGCTCCGGCAGGTCTCAGCCCATTACGTCTGACTGATCTCTGTCTCATCTCACTGCCTCACTGACTGAGGGGATATTGATGTGCGTGCTTTGTCCACAGGGGGCCTTCTCATAGGCATTGCATGCATGCATGCACATACGTGTTTGGAGTATTAACATGTGAGGACCTGAAGTTGGTTTCTTTCTTTCACTACATCATAATCCATCAAGACAAATATGATGGTGATTTAAATCCATCTTTTTACCAAGAATGTAAATTTAATTTGCACGAGGTCTACAAATAAAACTCACACGTACATGTACGTATAAATATTCTGACTGCCATACAACATACTCTCTCAGACATAATCTCTCAGACATTCTATGGCTTTTGCATAGAAATGCAGAAATGGAGCGGTGTAGAGCATTGGCCCTGCTCCACAAAAATATCCAGGATGTCAACGTGTCCTAGCCAGCCAGTGCAACCATTTATACACACACACACACACACACACACACACACACACACACAGGTCTCAGTGAGGCTCGGGGTGGTGGCTCTGCCAGGCAGAAACATCCCGGTCGCTAATGTGTTCCAGCCAGCCAACCAGTCAGGAGACAGTGACCAGTGGAGCAGATAATCACATCATCTGAGTGAGACCTGCAGAGCCCAACGATGCCTCTAATGCTGCTGGTGCTGATGATGAAGATGATACTGATGGCACTTTCTACCCTCTGACCAACAAAAGATGGTGTATGTGTGTGTATGATGTTCATACACAAGTGTGTGTGTGTGTGTGTGTGTGTGTGTGTGTGTTATATAGGTTATAAGCGTCAGTATATATGTGGGAGGCAAAGTGCCATTATAGTAGCTGAATGGCTAACTGCCTATATGTTTACTGGGTTGTGTATTTAATGCAAAGTGCGTGTGTGTGTGCACATGCATTGCATAAGCACAAGCGTTAAAATAAATGTGTTTGTGTTTGCAATGAAAAGACACACCTGCATGTGTGTGTGTGTGTGTGTTCCACACAGTTCCACATGTATATGCCTTCGTGTTTGTCAGACCATTGCTTTATTAGGAAAAGTTTTTTTCTCATAATAAAAATGTCTTTATTGAGCTGAGTAATCATTTTACTGAGCCGGAGTGATGATCTAAGCATCACTTACCAGAGATGGATGTTTGGCTGTTTGTTTGTCTGATGAAAATCAATGGGTTTCCTGATGGTGGATCAGTGACGGCAGGTACTGTCTATTGTGATTCATGGAAACACTCAGAGCCTTACTGAGAAAAAAAAAGTCTTGTTAAGGTTGAACACTCAAATTTCTGTGCTAAAATTAGCCATAATTGAGCAGTGGGATAGGATAACAGTTTTAAAGAAAAAGAAAGTGTACTTTATAAATCCCTCTTGGGGAAATTCAGAGAAGTTACTACTAAAATCTAATCCTTTATTTTCTCCTAAAATTGCCATGAGCTTCCTGTAATCATTAATTAGTGAGGAAAAAAAACATAAATGCAATTGGCCTGTATTTTATACTTTTATGACTTTGGTGCATTTAAATCCAATATACTTTTTTTTTAAAATTGTCAGTGGCATGGCCCTGAAAATAATACAACTAAACAGAGTGCAGCCCTCATTAATGTTATTAATTACAGCTGTGCGGTGCAATGACACAGTCAGATTTGTTCCCTGCTGAAGGAGCCAAATAAACCTACGCTATCATTTCTCTTTACCATTTTTTATTCTTAAACTTAACCAGACCTTATCAATAGTTTTATCACATCACAAAACACATTTAGTCTTGAAGGTTAGCATTGAAGGTTTTGGAAGGAACAGTCAAATGGTGTCCGCCTGTCAATCGGGATGTCAGATAAGTGAATACTTTTTTTTGTGTTGTCCTTGAGGACATGCACAAACAATGTGTTCTGTCATTTAATTATGATATGATAGAGGAGACGCTCTAGTATCTATAGAATACTATAGAAAAATGATCTAAGTGTGTGATGTGTGATTAATGTCTCTGCAACAGGCCTTTTTATACAAAGGACATGTTTGGGTGTAATAGCAGGAAAAAAAAAGGTGTAAATAATAAAATGAATGATGGCTAAATCCCATTTAGCTGCTTCAGTTTCAGGGTCCTGGTATAGTGGATGCCGGCTCACTGTCATGACTTCATCATTGTTAATGTTATTACAATGACAACTCAAAATGTCTGCCGTGAAAAGAGCTATTTTAGACTCGTTTTATGTTCTGGGGGAATAAGCCAAGACAGAATAATTTCTCCTGATAAGTACTGACATGCACCAAACAAGAAAATATAATCAAACAGTTTTGTTCTTAAATTATGCTTTGCGACAGAATTGTTTAATCAAAGATAAAGAATTTAGTCATGTTATTTTTTGGCACATGTGGGGACACAGGGATTGGTCTCTCTTCTATTTTTATGGCGGAGAACATATTTAAATGAGTATTTAACTACGTTCACTGAACGTGAAATGACCCATGTGATGAATTAAGTTTTTATGTTTATGCTTATAGAGGAGAGACAGCGAGCCACAAATCAAAACCGGCACAACAGTTTATCTGCAATGGAATAAAATGGAATGGGTGAGACAATGAATGTCACCCGGCATCTTGTTGATTAAAACGATCCTGCAGACAGAGAATAGCGATGGGGAGACAAAGACGGACATAAAGTGCAAGGAGGAGAGAGCGAGAGTGTATAGTAAAAACCAAGAGCAACAAAATCCTGACAGTGAAATATCGTTACAAGAGACGGGACGTATAGAAAGGATAAACAGAGAGAAGCGAGGAAAGTGCAATGGAGAGCCCAGAGGATCAAATCTTGTTAACACTGTGGCATGACCTTGGCCAGCAGCTGACACCAGCGATCATCTTTAGGTCACAGTCACTAAGCCACTCTGTTTAATTGACATTAGCCATGGCTGCACAGCCGGGCTTTAGAGAGGAGTCGCACCATTCATACTTTCCTCATGACGATGCAAGCCTCAATTTGGACCAGTTTTCCAAAAATACTGGCATGTAGAGGTGGTGTTAAAATCAATTATTAGGAATGTCCAGCATTTGTGTTTGTGTGAACAAGAAATCTAATCATCTTGTGCTAGATGTACTGATCACTGGCTGTGTTCATATTGCTACATTATTTGTATTTTGGCTCAGACACATTGGCCAGTGATAGATGATATTGTCTTTTCTGCCTCTATTTAGAAAATCCTCATTTTTGTTTTGTTTGTCACAGGTTATTTGTCATGGAGGATAAAATTTAAAAAAAAAAAAAAAAAATGGAGGAGCCACCATCAGACTTACTTACTTTTCTTATGTCTCAGGAAATTCATTACAAAATAATGATTTAAAAAACAAAAAAAAAAAATCTGATGGTAAAGTCAAATCTTCAAATACCATGAAAGAAATCTGTAGTTGCTTAGTGCATTCGTAGTGTAAAATACTATTTTACTGTAACTGTTTCCATATGTATACAAGTTTCCATTCAGTATACATTCAGACAAACACTAGTATAGCATACAGTATGTGATCTCACAGGACTTTTCACAAAAACCGCTGTCAGAACAGTGCATTATCTCGTGATTAATAGTAAACACATGTCATCAGTTATCGTCATTGCAGCAGGAAATGACATCACAACAAGCCTGGCTGACTTCTGAAGGGTACTCAGATTCCCACGTCTGGGACCGTTCGTCATTTACGACTTCGTCAGACGGTTACGCTCTGTAATGTTTCACTATAAGAATAACAAAACAGTGTGTCAGAAGAGCCCGGTGTGAAGAAGCTGGATGGTCGGGGAAGGAGTTTGTTATTGACGACCTCTGTATGAGTCAGGATGCCCTGCACTCCTGACCCCATCGGTGTCTCAGATCAGAGTCTGTGGTTACAATGCCTGGAAGCAAAACTTCTTTGATGACCGCAAATTTATGGGGACGCTTTACTTATCGCACCTATGAGGGTAGGCAGCCAAGGAGAGAGAATGAGGAGGATTGCACAATTTATACCTCGTCATGATCTTGAGAGTGCTTCTTTACATTCAAAGGGGGAAGGATCAGATCTGCAAAGCAATGAATCGTGTATTTATTTAGGTCTAAAGGGAGAGTTACAGTTGGTTGTACAAATTAGGAAAAAAATGGCAGTCACTAGTTGTATTACAAAGTTACTGCATGTAAACTATTTCTTTAATATAACGTTAAACATTTCAGTGGTTTGTTAAATAAAATCTCTACTAGACAGGCAAAAACAGACTTTTTAAAATTTACCATACATATTTTTTTTTTTTTATTTCTTCTCTTATAAATTTTCTCTCTTATAAATAAATGATGTTTTTACCAAAATAATGTTTATATTAGTTGTATATATTTAATATATAATTGTATTCATTCATAGTTAAGTAGTAGTCATTTCTCAGGTCACAATTTGACAAGCAATCTATTTCAAAGTCTCATCGCATCAGAAGGCATGAAATTGATGAGATGAGATATCGCATGATCATGATTTTCTTTTGGTGTTCATCCAGACTCGCAGCAACTCACCGAGACTGAATACGCTTAATTTACAAACCGGACAAGCTTCCAGCCTTGCAGAGGAAACTAGTCTATTCATTCACTTTCCCATTCCACAATAAGCAGATCTCTGCTTAATAAACATGCTGAGGTTGTCTGACAACTGTTGGTGGTATATGCCTAACCCTTGACCTTGCAGTCGTTCCTCAGTGGAGCCCACTCTGCTGCCTAATCTCTAATGCCTTCCAAGCTCCACTCTAATTCATTACTTCCCCTTCCACTGCCCTGCCGGGGTCACATAAATGACACGCACAGCACTGGACCCTATTATGACCGAGGCCTGTGTTTGATCTTTGGTGCATCCCTCTGATGTCTGGTTGTTTGTGCGATGAGAGAGTGCATTAAGCGTTGGAAGCCTGAACTGACACAGAATCAAAGTGAAGGTAAATTAAGAGCTGTAATTAAAAACTTTCATTCGTGACAGACTGGTTAACTCCTCTTGGCTGCAGCAGAAGGTGAAGAGTCCCGGCGAAGTGATAAAGGAACGAGAACAATAGCCTCAGCAGAGATGTGTGAGTGAGTTATGGTGTCACTGGGAGGACCTCAGTCTATTAAGGAGCAGCAGGGAGTGTGATAGAGGTCTAAGGAGAGTGAACTTGAATAAAGATGACACACTAGCACAGTTCAGTTGTAGAAGGAAAATATTGTTTTGCATAATAAATATCTGCTAATAACCAACTATAAAACTGACCCTTGCTTTCCTACATTCACATGCTGAGCAGAGTTATTTTGAGATATATTTCCCTGCCTCTCACTTGTTGAAGAAGGTGATGCTATCTGAGGTAAGATGAGGTGCAGTTGTTAGCAGCGAGGTCAGTCAGTTATGTCTCATTCATTGGTATTTAAAATGATTTGCAAATATGGCCTCCACATACATAGTCATTAAACACAGGTGTCGAATTACCGCCACGGCCTGTATATTGTAGATATAGCATATTGTCTTTTTTATATTCATTGGTGAGCACAGACATGACATAATAAGCAATGAGATCAGAAAGTAATTTGACAATTAATTTTGTGATGAACGACCTCATGCGTCTGATACTCGCTGTGCCGGGCGTTAATGTTATTCATATGATTACGCTGGTAAGCGGAGCCCCTTCTCTTGTCCTGGTGTCTGCTTTTTGAAATACAATACACAGAAAGTAGCACTCAGACGCAATCATTTTTTTTCCCTACGCTTAATTTTTTAGCATAGAATAAAACAGGAGATGGCTAAAATGTTTTTTTTTTTTTTATATATTCACATTTCTTGGAACTACTAACTGATGCGTGAGAAGTCAACATTTATTTTCTTAGTTTTTTTTTTTTGTTGTTGTTAATGCGCAACAAATGTTTGGCTGCAGATCTTTTAATCCTCATTATGCTCATCTTCTCTGCAGTGTCAGCTCGCACAGTATTGAAGTAAAAGGATTGTCATTTGTTTGGTCTGTGAAGCCGACCAAGAGCTTCAAGGATCAAACTTAAGCACATAAATTGCAGCACCTCTACCTGTATATTGACCTTGAAGGTTCACCACGGGAATATGCGTATAAGGAGGAAATAAACTCACAGCCTCAGACAGTTCCTTCTGATGCTTTCAAATGTAGAGCATTATATAAAGATATAGTATATCACAAAGTGTATAATAAAACCTTTCACAACCTTTTAGCGGCAGCACCAAAGTTCTGTTTCAATTTGATGTTATATTTCTAATAGATGTTTGACTTCATGTTTCAGGTTGAATAAAAGTCAAGATATGAAACACATTTATAATAGTCCTTCCAAAGTCAAACAGCTCTGCAATAAAGGTATTGGTAATGCAATGAGCTCAGGTTAATGATAGCAGGTCCCATAATATCATATAAAGTTTCATAGTTTCAATAAAGTTGTCCAGCATTAGTGTCTATTGGCCGCCTCGGTATGCCCCCTTTTTGGGAAATCGCATCCTCCGTCACATCCGATTGATGTAGCTGTTGCTTACTCTGTTCGCACACACAATTTGTTATGTGGTATTTCATTCAGGCGGTTGCCAGGAGCCCTCGCTGTACCTTCCATAACTCTTACACCCGTGAAAGATTTTTAATTAAAATGAAGACAGCTGGCTGAACTGTGGAGATGTCACAAATAGTTTTCGCTCCCAAAGAAGCCCATCAAGGTCTCCAGACGTCAGATTGCAGGCAATTCCAGCTTTTTTGAAGAACTTGTTAATCACGTCTCCTTCTTAATTCAATTATCAACAGCTGCAGATTGATGCATCCAGAGATAGCGAGATAGGGAGAAACAGAGAATTCAATCGCTTTCCATCGTCTTATGGCTTGTCATCTGTCCCCTTTCTGTATTATATATTGATATGCTGGTGACCCCGTGCATTTTCTGTATTGGATTTTTTTATTACTCACCTTTGAGCCTGTGCTGAAGAATAACCACTGACCCCTCAATGTGAACACAGGGGACCTGAGTGTGTGCGCGCATTTGTGCCTGTATGAGTCCATACATAATACATATATAGTTTTGCATGTGCGACATGAGGTTTGTCTTGTCAAGATGGGGTATGTGTTGTGGGTCGGAGGGTCAGAGGGGTACTGGGGGTTGGTTTGATGTAGTTGGGGGGGTGGGAGAGGTTGGCTCCCAGGGCTGAGTGCGGGAGCTGGAGAGTTGGAAGGTCATGTTCATAAATTGTTACCAGTGTGCTGGGGCTTAATTGAATAGGTTGGAGAAGGAACGGGACCCCTGATCTGTGGCCCCACACCCCTCCGTCATGACCCTTGGGTCTTCACTCATTCAACTGTGTGTCTGTCTCTCTGTTTGTCACAGTAAATATTGTTTCAAATATATGAATTACTCATACCTGGAGTGTTCAGCTAAAGTGTTTTCATTGTTCTTGGTTAAAGACATCATGAAGTGGCCTCAGTGGTTCAAACTGTATTATGTCCTTGCTGGCCTGTGACCAATTTTGAATAGACAGGAAACTAACATGAAGCAAAGAGACCATTTATTTTCTCAAACAAATTAGAATCTGGATAAAGCCTGACCTGAAATACGAACGGCTGTTTCAGTGTTGGGGGAAAATATTACATATTCAATCTGCCGACCATAAACCACAAGGTCCCTGCACTGGTTTGCATCCAGATAGCTGGGGAACTTTGTTGCGTGTCATTTCTCATTTTTCTCTCTCTCCCCTCGTTTTCTGTCATTTCTGGATTTAGCACTGGATTTATAAAATGAAGGCATAAAATGCTTAAAAAAAGGAATTCTATAAAACTAAAGACTAACGAGCTGTGCTAAACAAATAAACATGACGCCAAACCATACCACCAACCACCGTAATATGTGGGAGCATTTTGGATGGAGGCTGTTTCTCTTTTCAAAACACTGAACTGTCCACAGGCTTGTATGGTTTATATATATATATATATATATATATATATATATATATATATATATATATATATATATATATATACAATGAGCATTATATCTATTCTATCTTATCCATCTATTCTATTCTATTCCTAATAAACTCAAAATCATAATTTGGTTTAATTTTCCTGTCAGTCAACTAATTGATTGATTGACTAATTATTGCAGTCTCTTCAAATTAATTCAATCACATAAATTTTGATTCTCTGGACCTAGATTTCTTCTGTATTCTTAATGTATCCATTCTTCCCTCACGTGCAAAGTATCTCTATGACTCGATCACCCATACTGTGGTCTCACTGATAATCATCTCACTCCATCAATCTTTCAGCTGCACATGAGATAACCCCACTCTGTGTTGACAAACAACGGCTCATTTATAAAGTAGAGTCCACCTTCCCATCCCCTATGGACACTGAAATCTCTCCCACCAAACAAAGCAATCTTAAGCATGAATAGAGGTGTGCTGTGAAACTCTATCTAACGTGTCTTTACATTCTACACAGGTGACACATAGTCGTGGTCTTTTGATGAGGTGCGGTGAGCCAGTGGGCCTCGGTAAAAGAAGGTAGATCTGTCATTTCACACTGGGAGAAATCCATCCAGGAGACATTGTCCTAAATAATAGGCAGAGATGGTTAAACATATCATTTGACACGCTGGGCGTTATGACACGGACAGTTTTACTGCTGCCATAGGAGGAATGAAGGAAGGAAACTCCTTCTCATGTTACTCCAAGCAGGGAGAGAGAAAGATGCTGTCGTCCGTCTGTATCTTTGCCTTTATCTCTGTCCCACACCAGGTATCTTGAGTTACTATGGTGATGAGAAGATAGACTTTAAAGGAATAGTTTAGCGTTTGAGAAATAAACTCATTTGCTTTCTTCTGCGAGTTAGATTAGAAGATCGATGAGATCCCACTTTGTACGTAAATATGTCCACGTAAGCAGCTTAACAAGACTGAAAACATGGGATGAAAACATGCCAAAAGATAATCAAAATTAGTCAACCTGCACACAATTAAAGCTCATCACTTAACACATTTATTTTCTTGAATTGTTTAATCTGCACATGAAAAATGACTTCAGATAGCTGCTCTGGCACCATACCATATGCTGCTACCATAACTGTTGGCTGAAGCTTCTCATATACTGTACTAATCAATCTTCTTGTTAACTCTTGAGAATTCACGGTATTTCCCAAAATGTCGACTGATACGTTAATGGGGTTATGCGCACATGTTTAAAAGTGAAAGCAAAAATATTTTCAATGAAATTTGGGAGCATTGATGAAGAAACATGGGCCTAAAAGCCGTGATATTGATTCTTCTTTTCTGATAACTTGAGGTAGGCTAACACCTGTTTGACAGCACCTCAAAACATATCAATTAACTGTGACAATCAGTCTTCCATATGTTCCGCGAGGTTTTCACCTTTTCAACCATATCAACTCCCTGCTCCTTGTCAATATGTCAACCATCTGTTTCAAGACAATAGACTCTGCAGGGAGGGGAGCTCTGCACTGTTTTATGATTCTGGTGTGACCCCCTTTCCTCTGACACTTTCGTGTGCCGTTTCTTTACCCGATGTGTCCTGAGGTCCCAGGACAGCAGTTATGGAGGCGACTGCTCAACTCCTGGTCTGCTGGCTGCCTCTTCTTTAAGGTGTAACAGAAACAATCCCATTAAGTGGTGGTCGCCTTTCACACAGATTACTGAGCATCATCACTCCTGCTGGAGGGCAGGGACAGGTAGCTACCACTGGAACACACACATGCTCACACCAGCGTGCAGGCGGCGATCAATCATGCGCTGCGCCATTTACGCACTTATTGTAACAATCTAATAATGTTATAAAGTTTACCAGTGTCTTGGAAGTTACTATGATGGGCTAAAATGGCAATGGCATGACTCTAATTTATATAAACAAATGTGTTGAAAAGTCAGTGATCATCATAAGACTCAATAACGAAAAACATAACATGATGAAAAATATAACTGACAAATGAAATCACACATTTTATATGTCAAAGCGAATGTGTTGTTGACAGAATCTTCTCGGCTACCTGCAGAAGTACAAATGATTATGTGTCATATCGTACACACACAAATACATCATACAGATTTTACATAGTAGGACCTTATTGACAGATTGTCCCCACACCTCACCCAAGAGGATCTATATGTCACACAATGACATTGACACCTGCTAACCTGAATACAAGGCCTAAACTTGACAACCTTACACTCAGACCAGCTTTTGATGTCTCCATGTCATCTTTGTGTCTCTTCTATGATGTCAGTCATTTGTTTGCTCTACCTGGTTTCTTTCTACGAGCTCGTGTCTTTCAGCGCGCCACGGACTCTCCATACAGCTCGGCTCGTCAGGTTGGTGTTGTGTTCTGGTCTCCGCGGGGCTTCGGGGGGCCCAAGCGATGCCGCCTCACGTTCACCCCGGGTGAAAGGTGAGAACTCTGAGAACAGAGCGTTCTGGTCTGCTAGAGGAGACCTGCCTGCTCTGTTCTGCATGCTTGAGTTTGGGCAAGGGGTGACAGGGGGGTGTGGAGGGGGTGGGGGTGGGGGGTGACAGGGGGAGATAGGTGAGAAGGAGAGGGAAATGAGAGAAAAAGATTAGTGCAACTGAGGACAAATGACTGACATTCACTGCTATAGACAGGGAGCAAAACACAGAGAGACTTCAAAGACACCTTCAAAGTTTACATGTGTGTTCTTAGATTGCTGGCTTGCTAACTTTAGCAGCTGGTGAGCCTACATTCAGAAATAGCCTGGATTTTGTTCAGAGTTGGCCGATTTCCTGTGAGGGCAGGACTACTGGAGCGTTGTTGAGCGAACAGATTATTCAGTTCTCTGGGCTGAACCTTTGGTCACGAAAGGGAGCTGAAATTTTAAAATTTTACTTATGGAAATTAAAATTGATAAAACATTAATAAAACTGATTTGCCTGGTCATTACCATTTGGCCTTGCTTTTTGTACAGAATGCACTTTTAAAATCAATGTGGTGGGCTTTTCTGTTCTTGTGTTCGGATCCATTATGTTTGATATGAAGAAGCCAGAAGTCATATTTCACCTCAGTGAGAAATATTAGCAATAGACATTCACCTCTTGGCGTAGGTCAAGTTTGTCTGTCACTGCAGAAGGCAGAAGTCAAGTAGAGCTCAACAACATCTAACAACTGAATGCTTTTCAGTTTTGTTGCTTGCAATCCGTCACTCACTTTCATTTTTATTGCTCCTCTATGTTGTTTATTAAAATTGAAACGGCACCTAGAGCCATAAGTATTATTGTTACTAATAAAAATAACAGTCCCAAAATATGTCAGTGAATTTCAGTGAAGACTTATAGACAACTTGCTACTCTTGTTTTATGGAAAAAAAACACAGAAACCTCATACGTAATGACTCTGAAGTAATACAGCTAGAGTGGCT
This sequence comes from Protonibea diacanthus, assembly GCA_028641955.1. NCBI lineage: Eukaryota > Metazoa > Chordata > Actinopteri > Sciaenidae > Protonibea > Protonibea diacanthus. The sequence continues at coordinate 13,048,124 of CM053976.1, read as the reverse complement.
GATCTGAAGAGTAACTTACTGTAAATTACTTTACACTCCCATTGTAAATTCAAATGCAGTGAGACAGGTCAAATTTCACTGATATATCATTCTGTAGGCATGCTGTTTGCCTGTTATTTGACACTTGTCCTTTCTGTCTGTCATGTAATGATGGAGGATTGGGCAGTTATTTCCAAAGTGGGGGCTGTGTAAAGAATAAAGGATACCAAGAAATAAATAAAAAATAAAAAGTTGCAGCCATGCTTCATGGCTGTCTTCAAAACAAAACAGATGCGCTTTAATTTATGGCCACTTTCTGTGATTGGAGAAGAAAGCTTAGAATCGATCTGGGGCCTCTCTCTTTCACCTGTTAAGAGCTTTCCTCGTAATTGGCTGCCGCCATCACGACTACTGCCAAAACTGCGGCCTTCTCTGTTGCACAATAGTATGTTAAAGTATGTGTAAACTGCATCTATTTTTCTTCTACTCTGGCTATTGATTTTTAAATGAAGTATCAAAGAAAATCAATAGTAATCAACAAATAGAAGGCAACACGCTGTAGTGTCAGATCCTGGGGCACAGCTTAATCAATTTAGATGCCTGTCACAACATGGGGACGAAGGGGAGACATAAAAAAAAAAAAGTTGAGAACCCAGTTTGAATGGATAGTGAGTTGTGGGATGAGCCGTTTGTCATTAGAGAAGAAGCGAGATAAGAAGATAGGGTTGTCAAGCTACACAAACCGATCCACCCCCCTCGTCCTTTTCCTCCTTGCTCTTCCTTGTCTCCTCTGGCCTGTGACAGAGCGCTCACCCATAGTTTGGGGCGATTCATGTAAAAACATTACAGTATCCCTCAGGCCGGGGATCAGGTTACACCACAACGAGCCCTTTGCAAAAGATCCTGTCCAAAATGCTTAATGAATCTCCAAGTGAACTGTGGAACAGGTAGTCTACCTGCCACTCACTGTCAACACCAAGCCATCTGTCAACATTACGTCTCCTTTCTCGCTGCATACCTGAATGTTGAGCCAATGTTGGGCCCATGACGGCTGGTTGCACAGACCCACAGTGAAAGAAGTCAGTAACCGAACCCTAAATGAGTGATTCATATTTTTTAATAGGTGAGGGCAGTCATAGGGGCCGAACAATGGACCAGTATCTATTTGAGATGTTTCCCCAAACTTTTTTTCATTGATCCGGATGGCTGTCTTTGCCAGAGTACCTTTTCAGTGTGTAAATGGATTTGACTACAGTGTTTTTATTACAGTCACCTCATTGTCAGTAAAACAGATGACCATAATACATCAATGACAAGTCTGGTTGGGGCATCTGGTGACCTAGTAGTTAAAAAGCATACTGTATCACTGCAACACCATCCAGCTGCTGCATGCTGCATGCTGCATGCTGCATGCTGCATTCACATGGATTCAGGGAGACGGTTAGTGGATGAGAGCGGGGTGGTAAAATTAGGTGAGGCCAGCAGAGAACACCATCAACGCTGTCCAAAATTAAAATATATGAATCTTTTGCTGTACTCCATGACCATGAATTTACAACCAGGTGTCACGTAGCTCGCTCACACAGAGAACCATTTGCGCATACAATAGTAGACACACAATGATAGTCCTGATGCAGCAAGTGTAATATATTTTACTACATTATTACAGTTTTTCATTTTTCTTCTCAAACGAGAACATGTGTTTCGTCTGCTTGAATCCATGTGAATGCAGCATTAGAGACCTTCGCTGAGTGCCACTTTCTTTCTCCATATTTCTTGCCTGAATCTCTACTGTGACCATTAAATAAAGGCAAAATGCCAAAAAGTAATCTTTTAAAAAAATGACAAGTCTGTTTCATGTTTTATGTCTGTTTTGCAAGAAACTGTAAAACTGTGGTTAGAGTTTGAAATTGGGCAGTGTTAGAGTGACATACGCAAGTAGAATTTGGGACTAAACCCAATTCTGTAGTCAGTTTATAAATGTCTTCTTTCTGTCCTTAGTTGTCTGATAATCAATATTGTAACTGGTTTGGTGGTAGGCATTCAATGCGACAACAATTTTACTGTTCACCATATTTACTGGCTGAAACCAAGAATCAATCATACAGCCTCTGGACAATGTTATACTGAGGGTGTGACCATTAACCTCTCCTTATGTCTGGTCAAATGTCACTCAACTTCAGGCAAATCTGTTCACTTCCATTCATTCAGCAAAGGGCGGGAAGCTGTTGCAGGCCTCCCTTCAGGCTACACTTTCTAAGTAAATCTAAAACTGTAGCCAAGTTTATGTTTGTGCCCTTACAGGTCTGTAGTGGACTACCCCAGTCCCCCCTCCTCTCCTCCACAATCCTCCCCACCCACCAACCACTCCGCCACCAGGAGCAGACTGCTGTGCCAGGCCTCCCTCCAGGCCACAGTGCTGAGAAAGTGACAACATAAGGTCCATTCTGTTCCCTGTCACTCACAGCCCCAGGCCCGCTGGTAAATGGAAAAGGCTTTTAGAGGCTGTAAATGGGGAGTGGAAGGAGAGAGGGAGGTGGGTCACAGTGGACATTTCAGCGTGTCTGTGTTTTTGTGTATGTGTGCATGCATATAACGAGTGTGTGTTTGTGTGTGAACATGTTCGTGTGTGCGCTGTGTGTAAATGTAGTTTGTGCATGTGAAAAAGCTTGGCACCACAGCGGGGATTTGGGGGAGACAAGTCTGCTGCATAGGTGAGGCTGGATTAGCCTTTTAAATAGAGCATGGCGTATAACCTGTGAAACACTGTGACTGTGTCCACATGCCATATTGTTACTACGCACTGTTCCTCAGAGGGACCTGCCTCATGTCTTATTTTTATCACTAACTCTGGGACTGGCTTTGTTTGCAGCACATAAGAGTCTCCACTCTTCAGCCTCAGTTTATGTCTACAATACATCTACATTGTTAAAACAAATTACATTACACGGGACATGGTGTTTTTATCATCATCCATGGTAATAAATGGCCTGTTTTGTCATCTGGAGTCTCTGTAGTGGCTGAGTTACATTTTACATGCAGGCCCATGTGATAGCCCTGCACATCCACAAACCATGTAACTTAAACATTCTTCATGGCATGATTGGGTTACTATATATATTGTGAGAAATATAATGCAGTGAATGTGTGCACTCACAATGCCTCTTAGGCAGATATATGTCTGCGCCTGGTAAGCAACACTAAACACCAAATTCCTCTGTGATCTCTTTTTATGACAAGGGTTGTCTGCATCAATCCCCACAGAGGGGTGAATGTAGGGACAGGTTTGATTAATTGATTATTAGGGCAGCTTTGAAGCTTGTGTTTTCCCCCTCTTTGCTGCAGCTGATCACTAATATTTATAACCTATCAGCCCATTAACTGGGATCGGTCTAGGTGTAATATATTGCTTTGCGATTGGTCCTCATTTAACCCTGAGGATTGTAAAGCTGTCGTGAAGAAACAGCGTAATATTCACCTTCATGAGGGGCCAAACTACAGTTTACGCTGGTCAATGAAAGACTAAAACTTTGGTTCACAATTTCGTATTTTTTTAAATCCCCTCTGGAACAAAATGTTGATCATAGCTGAAGCAAATAAAAGTCACTCCTTCCAAGCTAAAAAAAATTAAAATAAAATCCAACACACAGCACACAGATAAGTAATTTAATATTGTCTGATGAATTTTGGTTGGCATACTGTCAACATTAAGCAGCTTACATCCAACTGGAATCAATGTCTTTGGCCTGATTTTCCAGTTTGACATAAACATTAGTTTGAATTTATGACAGACTATTGATATTTATCTTAGATGGGGCTTAACGGACTTTCCTCCTCCTCCTCTAAAAGTAATAAAAAAGGGGGAAAAAAGAAGAAGAAGAAGAAGAAGAAAGTGGATACAGAGGATCATGTATTTGAATTACTGTGTTTGTCCTGATGCAGCAAATGTGTGTGTGTGTGTGAGAGAGAGATAGGCATGGATAATTCAAAATAAATGATATTTTCTTGCTGCGTGACAGGGATCACACTTAAATATAGGCTACTGTAATTACTACTGAGGGAGGAAAAAGAAATGGCTCCCTGGCCGGCTAATTTGATTAGAGTTCATCTGCAGAATACAAAATGCACAAATACACAGTAATACTGCACAGAAAAAAAGAACACACAGTCCCCCAACATAGATTTAGAATATTACTGGTTTCAATGCACATAGATACATATAATGAGTTCACACACATTATATTAGGCATAATTTAAAAGTGACACACATTGGCCGCTACTGGCTTTTATCTATCACTGCAGAAATAATTCATATGGTGCATCCATATGTGCAGTCTGCCTTGTTTGGAGCATTGGGATAGTTTTATAAATACGTTTTCATGTCATCAAATAGTCAAGTGTAGAATGAGGCCAAATACATCTTGTCACTGCAGCCTTTTACATTTCAGAGAAGTCCTGAGGCTAAACCTTGTTTAGTCCTCTTCCTAGACAAATTGAGCAAATAAAACCAGTTTTACAGCTTCTAAGGCATTAGTAGTCTTCCCAGAAGTCAATTTGTTTTTATCAAAAAAACCAAAATGTGTTATTTCTCACATTCTTTGTTTCTCAGTTCTTCTTTCTTCTGTTTAAAAGTTGCGTGGTCCTGGTTTCATAACCCTTGCCCCTCGTGTAATCCCGTATAATTCACAAAAACAAGAAAAAAATGTTAGAAAACAAGTGAGAAAAACAGTTCTCTCCCTCCTTAATTCCTTAACACTACATTGGAAATACAGGTTTCCCCTGTCACAGGAGTGATGGATTGACTGTGGTGTGTCGCTGCGCTGTCAGTGGTGAGTGTGATGATAGTCAGCTGAAGGCTCTCACCTGTCGCTGCTGAGGCGAAGTGAGGGGACGACTGGCGCCGGCCCAGTCTAAACAGGAGTCGTCTCTCGCTGTCTGAACAGGTCTGCCTCGCACTGAGCATGTCACGGGAGTCATGGGAGGGAGAGGGAAAGACATGAGAGAAGAAGAAATTCACACACAAGCACAGGAAACACCCTTCACACACATATCTGTCATGCCGCATGCACACACTCCCGTTTGTTAATTGGAGCCTATTAATATCACGTCATTCTTGTCACATGGAGTACAGTGACTTTACAAAATATTATTGAAATGAGTTTACACAGAACAAGCAGGGTAAGGATGTGTGTTATCATGTGCATTTGTGGTCACGTGTTTATGTCACATGTGTTGGCGCTACACCGCACAGCTTGTGTATTATGTAGACACATAAAGATTTGAACTGACTGACCACTGATGTTCTGTCTGATTTCATTTTGAATTTTCAAACACACTTTCTAAAACACACTCGGTGGTGCGGTGGGCTGGATCTGTAGCAGGACACTCCAAGGCAAGACTCTGATGTGTGTGTGTGTGTGTGTGTGTGTGTGTGTGTGTGTGTGTGTGTGTGTGTGTGAACAGGATATGTGTGTGAGAGTGATGGCGGAGATGAACCATCTGTTTGGCTGAATGTGGGTGTGCTTGATATCCCCTCTGTCTTGGCGTTGCTGCCCTGCAGATGTTTTGGTTGTTTTTAGCGCTGCTTTGTTTTTGATTTCCACTCGTCTGTTTAGAACTGGAGGGATTACAGGCCGTCCACTCTGGGACATTTGAAGAAGTGTTAGTCAAGTCTCCGTGTTGTGTCCTTTCTATAAAACTGCCCGTGCCATTCCACTTATATTGGTACCATTCAAACATAGAAGAAGCCTGGGTGTCCTCTTTATTTTTGTTATATCTTTGAACACAGGCTGGAACATAGTGAGCTGTACTAATATTGTTTAACTTTTAGTTCAACGTACCGGTGAGATCAGCACTGCACCAGACTTACAGCTTTTCTATGGTATGGGTTAAAATTCATGATTTATTTTCAGCCGCTTATATAGTTTACTTTCCTGGCTTGGTTGTGGTTATATTGGCTGTTTTCTTGTCAAATGATATAATAAACAAAATATGTGTGTGGTTTATACAGCAGATGTAAAATGCATGCACGATACTACATTGATGTCTTTGGGAATTATTTCTGTTTACTTGAAAGGTCAAGATCCACAGTCAGTTATGGAACAAGAATGTCTCGCAGAAGGACGCTCAAGCATTTGCTTTCACAGCTTTTACTATTTGTAGTTCCCACTTTTAAAAAGGGGTCTCCTCTTACCATTTAAATACAGTGTGAAGCCCTCTGTAATATGTATTTCTGCTTTGCACAAAGTGTGAAGTTTGTGTAGTCTGCAAAATGTAATTTATCATGAGAAAAGAATGCATATACGTCAAAAGTCAGATTCTTCCTGTTCTGTAAACTCTGTTGCGGTAAGGATGACTCTTATTTGAGATCTCAGATTACACAATTTAGGGATTTTAAGGTTGCATCATGGTAAAATTCCAACCACTGACTACTCATTAATTCTTTTCAAGCTGTTTGAAATAATTACGCACAAGAAATGTCAGAATAAATGCAAGGAACATAACCCCTGGATGGGCCTGGCATGAATATAACTGTTACTAAGAAGACAAAATCAGTTTATCCAAGTCTAATATGTATAATAAACTTCGTTTGTGGAAAACTCGTGTTGTGATTAGTCGCAGGAGCCTCCCAAAGAACATTTCTTTTGTTTCTCTGACTTCAACCATCTGTTTTTTGCCGTCTGTCATTAAAGGAAATGAGTCATGCCGAATGCGAGAATCTCCTGGAATCTGTTGGATCCAGTTTATCTTCCTCTTGCCTACAAACCCTCTTTAGCTCGGTGTTAGTGGGAGATCACTGGATGCTCTTATCTGTTGGTGCCCAGGCAGGGTTATCAGCTCTGGCCTACCTCAGGCATAAGGACCTTAGACCTCACACAGCCTGAAGGAAAGAGGGAACGTAGAAGTTTAGTTTGTTATTGACGTCATATTCCTCTTAGAGACCTCTTTTTTCTGTAATAAATACAACTTGAAAAACATAAATACAATTATTACTTAGATTTTAATGTTAGCAGTTTTCATAATCATCTTGCATCACTTTTATCTGCTATATATTGGTGTGAGCCATGTTTGTTTTGGTTGAAATTCCCCCTATAATATCTCAACTGGGTACAACTTTGCAAGTACAAATTAGTGAATTGTTATTCTTGTCAGAGAGGGGTAATAAGCCCACACTTGCCCCATGTGTTTTGAGTTGGCCTGAGTGGTGAGTGGGGTGGGTAGTGTTGACTCTCTGGTGAAAAGTGGCCTTGATCCATCTCTGCATGGTCACTTCCAGGTCAGGCTGTAGGCATAGTCGGAGAGGGGCGTGGAGGGGGAACGCAGGATATCAGAGACAGGCCAAATAAACAAACCTGTCAGCCGTAGCATGGCCCTCTGACCTCCCCTGTCCCATCTGTTTTCTTATCTACTCCACTGCTAATACTGAGAACAAGTGACACCTCTCTCTGGCAAGCACTCACTGTTTTCCTTCCACTTAGCCACAGCAGAGTTGCACAAGATATGCACATGGTGAGGAAGACGATATCTTAAGACTTGTAGAGGCAGAGCTCTAGCTGGCAGGAGAGAAGCTTCTCATTATCTGGATGATAAACATATTATTTAACACTCACAAATATAAATATATACATGGCCGCGAGGTGTTTTATTTATTTTTTTATTTTTTTAAGTTCGGCGAAACAGAATCCCTCGTTTGAGACAGGACTCATTCTCGATACAAAGAATTTTATTTCCTGTATTTATTATAGTAACCCCACCAGCTGGAGAGGACATAAAAATATGAGAAATTTATTTTTGAACCAGTGGGTGGGTGATGAGCAGCCAATGGCATGTAAACTTTGTTACTTCTGTCAGTGTGTTACTCCTGTTCCACCCCGTTGCGTTCAGTCAGTAAGGTCAGACAAGATACATTACACAAGTTGTTATTGTGTTTATAACCAAAGACATACACTGTTGTCCTTTCCCCTCCCTCTCTTCCAGCTGTTACTCTAGTCTCCAAGAAAGCAGTACACCCTTCATCCATACAAGGGGGCGGAGTGAATAGGTGGTTGATGGTGCCAATCATTGGTGAGGGCGGAGGAGCTGAAGCCCGTTAATGAATCTCCCCGGGGACTAGAAATTGCTGGGCTGGAGTGAAGAGGAGGAGCTGCAACAGGGGAGGAGGTACTAGAGGCAGAGTTTAGGTCTGTGTCTGTGTGCATGCAGAGGGGGTGGTGGTGGTGGAGCAGGAGTGGGGTTGTGTGTGGTGGGTGGGTGGGTGGGTGGAGGGGACAAGCTGTCACACTGCAGGAAAGTCTGCTCCAGTAAGTCACATCTGCCAGCGTGCACAAGGGCCATGCCTGAGGGCTGCAGGGTTAAAGGGCAACACGTCCCCCTGCAGAGCGCTCAGATCACATATCCACTCCAGTCAATAAACTGGCTGCTGTCACTGTTACAGGCACTGACAATACTGTTCCTTTTTCTATAGACTCAACTGTGCAACTACATCACATTGATTTACAGTATATTGGGCTCTCTTTTATGTTTTATCCTTGTCGTTGAAAGATTACTTTTTTTTTTTTAGATAGATCTGCGCCGCAGATAAACTCAGTAAGTAAGTTGAATTTTCTCCTGCTTTTATAAAAACACTGTTTTACTCAGAACTACACTTTTGAGCCAGCAATCTGTAAATCTGTAAAAGAGCCCGCCGGTTTTGTTATAACTGGAATTTAAAGTGAAATAAAATCAAAACACATACTAAGCAGTGACAGACGTGGCAGGCTGACAACTTCACCACGTGTCAGGAGACGCAAGCTTTAGTTACTTGTGTTCATCTTGGCTGATCGAAGCCTCGTTTGTTTACCTCAGAGCTACCACAGGCTCATGGCTCCTAAGCAGTGTGGAGGCCCAGTGAACAGCACTTTCTGTTCTAATCCTGACACAGCAAATAAGTGTGTAAGTGTATAAATGTTAATCTGGTGTCAGAGTTGCAATTTTCCTTGGAATGGTTCGAGTTTGGTGTAGCAGGAGCGGAGTTGATTTCCTGTCAAAGCTGGCTCTGGGACTCCTGACCATCATGTAAAGAAATACAACCTCCCGCTCTGCTAACTAACTTCTGACAAATCAGCAAAAAGCCGTCCTTTCTTTTTTCTTAGACCTAAACACCCCTTCTCGCATCCTGGAGCCACCCTAACTAAAAGTTTGTTTTCTCTGGATTATCTGATCTTGTACCCTATTTCTACTCGAAAGCACTGGGAGCAGAGAATGCAGCCAGCACCCCTCCTTTTCCAACCCCACCCCACTGTTGCGCCTGTGCTGTCTAACCCACCCATCTACTAGTTTGGCAAAGCCCCTGACCTTCCAGTGCAGCTCCCTCGGTGACCGGTAATGGTTTATTTTGTGTCAAAGTGCATTTTGGTTCCACTCTGCTAAAATTTTCAGGACAAATTCAGCAGTTGTTCAACTCGAACCAGCCATGAGCTCACATGTTTACAATGCAGGGCTGCCATTGTTTGTCACACCTTTCAAATAAAAGGTAGCCAAGATGGACAGTGTTTACAGGATGCTGGGAGCTGTCAGGGGCTGCGGCTGGCAGCTCTGTCCACTGGGATGGTGTTTGGAGGCTAATTTGATGGTTTGCTTGAGCCCTCCCCCGCCTCCCTATTGCAGCTGAATGGTGCCTGTCAGGAAGCTTCATGGTCACCTCATGGCTCGTACTTTATAGTGTTTTTTTTTTTTTTTTTTTTTGTCTCAGACACTGCTACCGCTTCTTTGAATGACGAAGATGTGAATAAACTAAACTTGCAAGCAGTTGTTCAATGACTTTTGCCGTATTTGTGTTGTCATAACTTTGTCATTATGTGTTGGCAAATTTAGTTGTTTTTGGATTGTTGGTTTATGTAAAAAAAAAAAAGAAAAAAAAAGTGAATTGCAGGTTAGCAATTAACAATCTGCTCAAGGTCCTGATAAGGCAAGAAGGTCCTCATGTAGGATGCGTATCAGAAAGTTTGAGTCTTTCAAGAAAGAGCTTCTGAATTCAGAACTATCAAAATTGATCATAGGCACATTTCACCAGTGGACCAACACAATACACATTCCCCAATGTTTTTGTGTATTTTGCAATGGGGCCATTGTTGCCTGAACCTAATCATTAAAGTAGGTAAAGAAAGAATGCTAATCTTTTAGGGTGTTGAATGTCAGCCGGGTCTCTCATAAGACAAGCAAACTCTCTATGTTTTAGCCAGACTTCCCTCAAACCTCAGCTCCACACCCCATTGAGATCATATCATCACACTGACAAAAAATTATAGAAGAGGCTCTTCAGATGCAAAAAGAAGTTTTTGTCCGTTTGCATTTTCTTTTTTCACCTGACTCTGTTCCTTTGTCCTTTGAGTATTTATGTTCTGATGTTGTGCTAGTATGTTTACCATGTTCTCACTCAAGCTAACATTTACTTTTTTAAGCAATGTACACAAGTACAGCTAAGGTTAATGGGAATGTTATTAGTTGTGCAGGTATATGGTTGATATTTAGTGTCATGCAGCTAATCACACATACACTAACATAACAATCCTATATACTGATTATATTTACTGTTCACAAACCCATTAACCTTTCCACCGCATTGAACAGTTTGAGTAAATATTTTAATGTAGCTGTGGGCTGTGGGTACATTTATAATTCAGATATTCAGAACTAAACAGCGGGACTTTGGTGCAGCTGAATGGAACACCTAAGGGCATTTATCACAGCTTGACTAAGCATTTGTTTAGTTATGTTGAAATGCGTGTGACGGTGTGTCAGTTTCCATCACATTGTGCGTTTCTGTGTCAAATGTGCTGTAACAGTAGCAGACCCGACCGTCCTACACCACTCCCTCCGCTATCTGATCGAGTCCCTCCCCAGTTGTTCTCCATCTGTTGCCTGAGATCTTACAGGACGAGCATCTTCAGTTCTCCCATTTCTCCTGTTGTCTTCTTCCCCCTGTTCTATCTCCCTTTTCCCCTTCTTCACTATACGTCTTCATCCTCATCTTCCTTTACCCTCCTCTTCTTCCGCCTCCCTCAATGTCAACTAATTGGGGGGGGGGCAGTACAAAGGCTTCGTCTGGCCCACCCACTGACCCCTTTACACCCTTTTTGAGCCATCATTTCTAGCCATTAGCCTTGTCTTAGTCTTTTGATTAGGGCCAAGAACGCCTAGACACAAAGGGCTAATCATGGGATACAACTGGCTGGGCTGTGTCACTCATCTTTGGGATAGTCCCCTTCCCGTCCCACCCTGCCCACCTCTTTTGTTTGTCTTTGGTCTGCTGCTCAAGAACTGAGCCTCTAATCTTGTCACTGGTCAGCGACGCAAACAGTCTGTCTCAGACGGTCTCTGTCTCTCTGCTTAGCCTGTCATTAAAAGAGATATCGTCTTTCTGATGCTATTAGGTTATATGTCTTCAGTTGTTTTGCCTCCGTCTGTTTTGTTAACATACTAAGACCATTCAGGGGGTTCAGTGATACAGTGCTTAAAAGTGTCTAATTCTTTGTCTCATACACATGATTTAAATCTACCTGCATTGTCAGTACCTTCAGTAAATCACAAGGAATCAAATCCCAATGGCAGCCGGGATGATTGTTGATCACCAGCCAACAGCCAACACTTTTTTAAAACAATATTACTTTCTGCAGTGCATGTGCATGGAGACTACGGTGTTGTTAACTAGGAAATATTGTGGTGATGACAAAGTTAAAACATGGTTATGGTATGATTAAGGCTATAACTATAACACTGTCAGCGAATGGCTGCCATTAAAAAACGAGAAGATTAATTGCAAGTTTGTGAAGAGTAAACTCTGGTCTCTAGCATGAAAGGCTGAAACGCTGACCCCCTACTTCAGATTTTCCATCTTGCTACACACTGAACACTGGCATTGGATGAAATAGTGAAACACACAAGCATCTGATGTGGAATGTAATTCCTTTGGATACTGACATATGCATTATATCCGAGAACACAAACGAAATCTGATATGTTAAAAGATCAGTGTGTAGGATTTAGTGGCAGCGGAGTGGTTGTGGATTGCAACCTCCTCCACTCAGCCACCCATTCCAAGCCTTGTTGCGAGAAGTTGGTGCCAGTGTTTGGTTTGTCCATATCTGTGCTACTGTAGAGTCACAGTGGCGCAACATGGCATGGCATGACAATTACATAGGTTGTGTAACAAATGAAGAAGAAGCGCAGCTGGCAGAATATGGCAGAAATGGAATATAATCATCTGAAATAAAAACCATTATATTTTTGTTACCTTAGAATGAGCCTCTCTACAGACAAACTAAACCCTGGTCTTGATAGGACCTGTCGCGTTTTCTGCACATTTCACAGGGACCATAGTTTGTCCATTATGCTAGGTAAGCGAGGGCGAGGTAAGGCAGTTGCAATCTGCAGCTAGACCGCTAGATGCCACTAAATCCTACACACTGGTCCTTTAATGTTTTTCCCTGCTGCAAGTTCACTATTGCTGTGATTTGTGCCTCAAAGCAAAATCCTACAGTTTACAGGTAGAATTTACTTTCAGAGCAGATTTACTTTGTGATGCTATCGACTGGTCAGTTGGATAGACTGTATTTCGGCACAATGGGGACTTCTCTGTCTTGTGCTGTCCTGTAGTTCAGTAAACAATTGTTCTCAAACACAAAGAAACATGTCTTGTCGTGAAATCACAGGAACACTGTTCAATCAGTAGTCAATTGCACGGGTGGATTCCTGCCAAATGAAACCCAAGTATTTTGCCGCATGCCAACATGCCATTCTTTTGGCTACTACTGCGTGATGAAACCTCTGGGCGGTTGAAGTGATGGACAGAAAGCTGCTTAGATGCAATTGAGGGGAAACTTTCCCATGTTTCCATCTGAAATGTGTTGAGACTCGCAAGACGTTGGAACAAAGCACCCTCACTGCAAGTCTGTCATACTGTCTTCTTGAAGTTGGCTGTGCAGAATTATAATGTAGCTACATCTTTGAACTCTCAGATCTGTTTCTTCACCATCACCAAGTCCAGGTGTTGTGAAGCATCACTGGCACAGACACAAGGAGAAATCTGAGACTTTTAGCCTTTGATATCGTATCCAAATGTGCACTGTAAACGTCTCGTCATTTATCAGATTAATTATTTCTATCAGGCTGCCGGATAGAAGAAAGATTTTTTTTTATCAGTTCATCAGATTACTCTACAGTCATTCTTTCATTTGGGTTGATAAACTATATTTCATGCTTTGATAACTCATGTCAAGGCAGTTATTTTTGTTCATCGTTGATCTACTTTTTTGATCATACGTTAATCTTATAAATTTCAGGTCATTCATCATTCAGAAACATAATCATTAAATATATTCATTTACGTCCTTCCAGCTAAAGCTTCTGAGTCTCATTACCACCCTTGCAAAACCATTTGTGAGACCTAACAGAGCCTTCAGGCTGCATGTCCTGGAAGCAGGTAAGTATGTCAGCAATGCAAACAGATCAGGCTTACTGCTGCCCGCAGTAAAAGGTCCTGCACAAAGCAACTACCTCTAAAACCATTAAAGTGGGTGGCGTTGAACTCACACATTACACATCCAGCAGTTTTGGCAGCTAGTCTGTTAATTCCAGGGGTTACGTAGGTCATCTCACAAGGCTGCAGCAGGCTTGCAGGATTAATGCCAGCCACCTTGTTTTTCTTCTTCTTCTTCTTCTTTTGTTGCTTTAATGATTTATTGTTTTAGCGTGGCAAGGATTTATAAAAAAAAATTAAAAATATATACTAAATATACACAGGAGCTGGATCTTTTCCAGAGTGAGATGATGTTGTATGTTGAATAAAAATTTTAGAGCATTTTTAGAAGAATAAGTGACAAATCGCTGAACAAACATGACCTATGTTTATAGAGAGAAAGGGCAGTGGATGAAGGTGCTGTGAAAATGTTCCATCTCCTGTTTCCATTGTCCAAAGAGCATTTGTTAATTAAGCTCACTGCTCAACAATAAGGTTTTTTTATTGCCTATCAGCAAAGAACTGTACGGCCAACACTTAATTAAATCTGGTAAAGTTTCATCATTTCTTCATTATGCTGTTTTTAACCAACCTCTGTGGTCATAAACATTACCCAACATCACTGTGATTTATCTGTGGGAACAGTTTACCTTCATTATGACCGCATGCCCAAAACAAATAGCTAACGATTAAACCATCTGCATTGCTTTTTTTTTTTTTTTAATCAATCATCCCTTAACTCAGACAATTACTTATTACCACAATCTATTGACAATCTGAAGAAGGGGGTTGCAGGGAAATACCATATCATAATTTAATAATAAAAAATAAAGTAAGATGGCAATGTAGGAGCAGGAGGGCTACAACTCTGTTCATGGAGAATTTCATGAAGGAGCAGCCTTTATTTATAAGGCTTATCAAATAGATTATATAACATAACTCTCTGCAGACACAGAAGTACATAATTTATGGCTTTGCATATTTTATTTATTCTTCTCCTTCTATTAACATGTACAAAAATAATTCCATGGATATATCCTTGTCACAAAGGTGTTTGAATGATGTCCTTCTGCTGATGGTCTCCTCCTCCTCCTCCTTCTCCTCCTGGACGGCCTGGATTAGAGCAGACCTCCCTGCTGCCGCTCACACACAGACCTGCTTCTTCTCAGTTTCTCAATCTCACTTCTCACCCCTGTATATGTGTGTGTGTGTGCGCGCACATATGCAGTGTTTAGTATGAGCAAGTGTGTGTTGGCATGTTATATGTTTTTGTGTTGTCCCTGCACATTTTGTGTGTGAATGTGTGTAGGTGGGGGGGGGTGAGGCACATGCGCTGGCTTTTGAGATTTAGCAGGAATGTTTTGGGGATCACTCTGTTTCAAATTTCACTTCAGTTTTAGCAGTAGCAGCGGAGTGAGGGAGGGAGCAAGCACAGGGAGGAGAATGTGGGTAGATCAGGGCATTGGGTGGTGGTAGTGGTGGTGGTGGTGGTGGTGGGGTGTTCAGGGTAAATCTTTCCTCTGTGAGAATAATTTGATCCCCCAGCTTGGCTGGCTGTTCTTGACTGTGTCTTGTTCTGTCCGTCACTGAACAATGCAGATGGAGTAACGTTTCAGGTCGGTGGGGAACACTGATTCTCCAGACAGGTAGTTACCTCCTCCCCATACCCCCCATTTATTTCTCCCTCATACACACACACACACACAGACCAGCTTCATCTCTTTTTCTCACATGCTTGCTCTCACCCCTGTCTGGTCCCTCTCTTCCCCTTTTCTCCCCCTGGTTCTTGTGTTCTCATTGTATTACTCTTTCTCTCTCTCACCCGCTCCGTCTCCTGTTGATTCAGTAGACAGGTAGCTCACTCTGACCCCACCACCTCCACCTCCACCTCCACCTCCACCACCGTCCCCTCTTTTTACACAGCCCCATGTGCATTCCTTTGACTCAGTATTAAGCAGCCTGACCCCCCTTAAACACACCATTCATTACACACTGTTCGCTCTGTGCCTTTGTTTAATGCTCTGACCTTTGTCAGACCTTTTCACAAGACGAATCTTCATTGAACAGTGCATGGTTGTTTTAATTGATTCCCCAAAGGCCATGTGGCATGTTTTTACCATAATCTTTTCACTAAACCTTAAGACCTTAAAGATCTTAATTTAAAACAAGGCCAATACTCCTCAGCTCAGATGCTTTTTATTCTAAAAACTGGTGTGGCATGGTGTTTAGATTCAAACAACTGGATAAACATGACATAACTAAATGTTATTACATAAATCACTAACAGTTGTTGTTAATATTCACTCTATACTGAATATACTCACTTTATTGGATGTGCTTGACTTGAGTAGTACGGTAAGCTGTCAAACATAAGGAACATATCATGACATTGCTCTTTATGCAAGGTCCTCTTGCCCTTGCATCCTCATGTGTCAGTTCATATCATTGTAACTTCTCACTATGTAGGTTACATACCAAATGAAGTGAATCCTGTCACAACTTTTCAAAAAAAAAAAAAAGCATGACGTGACATCAACATAACTTTTCTGAGCTTCGTAAAAACTCTTTTCCTTTCATGTCATGCATTAGAAATCAAATTAGAGTCTCAAATGAATTGAGTCTTTCAAGTTTACAGCAACAAATACATTTCCCCATTTTCCAATCTCCTATTTTTTCTCCCCTCAAATGTACAGAAAGTCCATTAGTACCATTTATCATTAACCTCCCTGTGTGTAAGTTGTGGGTCCGCGTGGCTGTGTTAGTTTTTCTCCCTGCGAAAACACAATCATTTCCCAGCGCTAAGAGCCCTTAATGGACTGGAATGGGCACTCTGAGGCTCATTAGCATTAGCCAGCTTCCTACTCTCCGTTAATGGAGAAATGCTCTTTATATTTATAATGCTTTTACAGAGAGGGACGATCAATATCATAATCTACATGATTGTAGAATATGAAGTAAGGTTTTCTTTGTGGGCATTAGGGAGAAAGTATTGGTTTGAGTTGCAAAACAAGAAAACACTTTGATAAGGGTGTGGTAGCTGTCCAGAGCGGATATATGAATCCTGGTGCAATAGGTAGAGTGGTAAAGAGAAAAATCATATTAATGACTCGGAAAGTTTGTTTCATTGAATCTTGAAACTGTTGATCCCTCCTCGCCTTTTCTAATTTATGTTCGTCTAGAGCAGAAACTGATGTTCACCCAAAACTATTCAACAACAGCGCTTAAACAAGATCAAATAAATGAATGCAGGTAGCTTGTTGCACAGCTCTCAGTTTAAAAAATGCTTCTACTACTATTACTTATTGGGGGTTTGTCCTGCAAGTCTTCTTCACATTTCTATGAGCAATGTGAAGAGAGAGTGTATAAGATAAGCAAGTGGGCGAAAGGGGCTTCCCCAGCACCTCTGCTTCCTGTGTATGTGTGTGTGTTGTGCTCTGGTGCGGTGTGTGAGGGTGAGAGATTTCTCCTCTTATGCTATCGCTGGTGTTGAGAAGTGAGAGTCAGGGAGGATTGTGACACAAGTGAGGAATCCCATAGTGCCTGCAGCTCATATGGGCTTAGCGCACACACACATATACATAAGAACTGCAGGAAAACGTCATGTATTTTAACCAGTATAGATGATAATTTCCCCCGTATTGAACAAGGGACAAGTGTAAGAAATTACACACACACACACACACATACAGGCACTCAGAAACACCAGGAAGCTGTAAAAATCTACAACCACCATGGTGGTCCACTGGGATCTGTCTCCTTCAGGGCTTGGCTTTCCAGTAATGGACCACAGGAAGGACACAAAAGCCACATCGTTCATTCGTCATTATTTTAAGAAGATCTTTCTTTCTTCCATGTATCCTCACTACATGATGTTCTCTCTGTCTTCCTCTTTTATTTGAGTTACCTTCACCGAATCTTTTTGGTTCATTTTATGTTTTTACTTCCTAGCTGTTTATTCTGTCTCAGATTGTGTTTATGTTTCTGTCCGTTTCAGTCTCCCTCCATGTCTTTTTCATCCACCCTCTATTTTTCAACCCCTCCCCTCCCCATCAAGCCCCCCTTTTCTACAAAATGCACCACTCAAGACTGATGTCTAGATTACTTGTTCTCCATCACCCAAGGTCAGACTCATGTGTATCATATATGATACATATGGATCAACCCATTCTGTCCTGTCTGTCTCGTGTCTTAACCTCATGTTGGTGTGAGCCGTGCTGATGCCAGGGCAGACATGAACTTCAGCAAGTTTACCTCCGGACCATATTGATCAGCATCGCTTAAGTAAGTCAAGTCATTAACCAAAAGGACTACGGTAGCAAAAAGAGATACCTGGAGGAGAAAAATTGCCTTTTAAGAGATGTCTGAGGTTTGTTAATCTGGTTATTCTCTGGAAGGATGCAGTCATGACGTTTGTGGACACATAATTGTCTGTTCACAAAGTGCATTTATTGTGGTTATGAATGACAGTTATTTCTTCTGTTTTTTTGTTTGAGCCTTATCTCTTGGTAAATTACCATCAGTTTTAATGAGGAACTCTGCAAACACCTATTTCTCTCTGAACCTTGAGTGATGACTGTGGTCCTCCGAGGGACAAGCAGCTGCTTTCATCCACATAAATAACCATCTCCTGAACATGCAACTAGAATGTGCATGTAATATGCATGGACAGTCTCCAAGACATTGACCCTAAACAACCCTAATAAATAAGACTTACACACATTAGTGGCATTCGCCATCTCTCTGGATACCCCACATTCATACTCCCATTGTCTTGCACACACACACATACACACAAGTGTCTCTTCCTCACTGTCCATAACGCTCAAATGGATAATGATTGATTTTTATTTTGGTAATGTTGCTTCCTCGCAGGTTTCCTTGAACTGACCCAGCAGATTGGACTTTTAAGTATGGCTGTAATTCATATGGTGGAGGAGAGAGATAATAAGTAGATGCTATATTTATACACTATATGTACATATATTTAAAGGAGCAGTGTGTAGGACTTTGTGGCATCTAGCGGTGTAGTTTGTGTGGATTGTGAACCTCTTGTTTTAACCTCTTCTTCCAAGCGTGAAACATGCAGAAAACACAAAAGGCCATATCTAGAGTCAGTATTTAGTTTGTCCGTTCTGGGCTACTGTAGAAACATAGCAGTTTAGCATGACTGACTCTGATGATGATTAATAATGAAAAAAAATAAATAAATAGAGTCCCCTAAATCGTGAACACTGGACCTTTAACTTCAGTAAAGTAATGCCACTACTGCAGATCGTCCATCAAACTGCTGGTGATGTATCACTACCAGAAAATCTTGCATATAAAAGATATAAATATACATTTAATATTTTTTTTTTTACAGAACAGTTGTTTTAAATTGATAATTGCATATATCTTAATAATTTGGGTTCATTCTCTTCCATGTTCTGTTGTGTTTTAAAGTCTTATTGTGTGTTCAGTGGTGATTATTCATGCAGAGGTTAAAACACACGCTGGAGCACAGTTTATACAGCTCAAGTATCCTCTCTTTACAATAATCCTCTCTCTCTCTCTCTCTCTCTCTCTCTCTCTCTCTCTCTCTCTCTCTCTCTCTCTCTCTCTCTCTCTCTCTCTCACCCAGGGTCTCACAGTAGGCATGCTCTTTCCTCTCAATAATTTTCACACTCCTAATCAAATAACAAATTAAAAAGGAAATGCATGCATGGCTTTGGATTAGCAAGACTCAGTAAATAAACACACCTTTGTAATACTTAATGTGATTCAGATTTTCTGACTCTACATACATTATTGTGTACATTCTACACATTGTGCAGATTCATGCTCCACTACTCCAGTAGGTGCTGCTAGAGAGCAGTAGAGTTGACGTTGGCGTGTGTGAGTCTGTCCCCACAATCTGGGCTCGCCACCAACCTCCTGTCAGCATACAAGACCACGACTCACCACGTCTCCAGGGAGACGCTGATAGAAAAAGCCACAGCAACACTAAGTGCCAATTCACACCTGGGACAGTATTTGCAAAATACAGTTTAACCGGCTTTTATTAGTACATACATGTGGTGTTTGTGGTGAATCAAGACAATTTCACACAGTCAGGAATGAATGAGAACATAAGTGCTTCTGTGTGTTTATCCAAAAATTAATTTAATATTTACTTATTTACCACTGAATCAACCACTGTCAGTGAGGTACAGCTATTACAATTTAGTGAAAGAGGCTGTGACATTACAGCCAAACTAGTTTACTAACTGGTTAAACTGGTCTCTTTGTCAGGTTGAGATGCAAATCACCTTCAATAATTAACCGCACAAAGCCACCGTAGTGCTGCTCACTCTCATAAAGGGCTATAGATATAACTCGGAGGGGGAAAAAAATCCAATAAATCAAAAATGCAAGCTTAATTTTATGACCACTGTGCCTTTTTACATGATTCAGTTAACAGTGACAGTGCGGGTAAACTAGTTCTGACATGGGACCAAAACTGTCCTTTTTCAATTGACTCGAATGTCATTTATGTTTTGGATTTAAACTTCATTTGACTTTACATCTGTAATATAAAAAAGTCTGGAAATAGCATCTCCTATGACCTAAGTCATTCTGCCAGACTGTGTTTTTGTCATCCGTTCGACCCCATTTTTTTCCTATTTTTACACTAAAACATCTGTTTTACTTTTAAGGCACCACAATCGTGTTTAGCTGTCATGCAAAAAAGAAAAAAAAATGTGTGTGATGTTAATGAGAACCACTGCAGAGCACTTCTCTGATCTCCTGATCCACCTTTTTTCCCCCCTGATAACGCAGGGGGGTCCCAGTTTGAACTCTAGGTGCACACCCTTGATTTAGCTAATCCCTAATGATCCCTTTGCCACATGTGATATTTCCATTGTCTTTTTTTTTAACTTAAATTGCAATGCATGAATTGATTTAACCATTTAAAGCCCAATATGAGTTTTTGACATTCACTGGAGGCACTGAAATGTCAGAGGATGTTTTAAGACATCCTGTGACTGAACAAATGCCAAATGAGTATCTTTAGTGGAGTAAGGGCATTGTCTAAAGTAAAAATTGTAATTTGTAACTCCTCTAATCCTCTTTTCTCCCACCCAGATAAACCATCTGCTCTGGAATTTAGACTGGACTTCATACAGAGTTAAGAAAGCTCAACCAAGTAGACAAATTCCCAGCATCTGAACCTTTAAACCCTTTACAGTACAATGCAAAAAAAATATATATAGATATATTTGACAATTTTAGATCACTATGAGCTCATATTGCAACATATCAGCAATGATATTACAGATGCTTTTCACTGTAAAACTGTTTTATCACACTAATTCTGAATGTGTTAAGTCTTAATAACTTTGTCCAACATAAGGACTTGCCTCTGCACCAATCTTTGTATCAGGGTTGCATACAGTAAATATTAACCCTATGTTATCCCTTGCCAGAATGCCACTGGGCCAACAGCCACTGACAAGGTTAAGCTGTTTAGAGTAGGTGAGGAGATTACACAGCTTATTATCCACATCTCTCTCTCTCTCTCTCTCTCTCTCTCTCTCTCTCTCTCTCTCTCTCCCATACACCCCCTCCCCCAGGATGGCTGCATGGGGCGCTCAGAGGTAATACCATGTCTACAACAAGATAAGGCTTTCTTATGGACAGATTAACAATATGCCCATTGTTTGTTGCCCCGTGCTGCCTTGACAGGCAGACACAGGCAGCACAGGCATTAAAGCCAGAGTCTGGTTGTCCGGCGTGAAACTCTATCAGAAAGAAAGAAATGTTGAGAAAGAGATGGGGCTCAGGGATGAGGTGCAGAAGCAAGGAGGAAAAGATGAAGGTTCAGGGGAAGCGAAAGAGAAGAGGCAACGAGAGAAGGGCACAGACAAACAGAGAGGAAAAAGGCCAAATGGAGAGAAGAGAAAGAGGAGAGAAAGGAATTCAGCAACTTCAGATAGTCTAGCACTACTGGGTCAAGCGCAGCATATTTCCCCAGTAACAAGAGACTGGGGAAGGCATGTCAGCAGCCAAATTGGCATATAAACCCACTGACAAGGATTGTCAGCAGAGAGGGGAGAGAGACTCTTTCTGGCCTACTCTCATGCCAGGGTTAATCACTAGCAATTACAGAGAGGAGGAGCAATCAAAAGGCCGTGGTGGCGCGGCACTGGAGTGTGTGGGCTGCGGTAGAGGTGTCATAAGCCACTGCAGCTCAAACCAACCATTTCTCAAATGCTGGGGCTCTCAAATGCTGGGACTCTGGTTCTTTATGTATTATGGAGACACAGTGAAGTTATGTCAGTGTGTATGTGAGTGTAAGGGGTGGTGGATTACACATGAGAAGGGGATTCAGGGTGATGAGGCTTTAAACTGGAGAGGGGTCCCAAAAAGACCCTGGGTCCTAAAGCACCTGGTGTCAGATCATGTCAGGGCAGGGCCAAGAATTCCAAGTTTGTGCTGTGAATGTGAGCAAGTGATGGTGAAAAGGTACAGATGGATCCTCTAAACATTTCTGTTTTGTTTTGTTTTTTTCCAATGTGAAGATTGGATTTGTGTGCTCTGAATGTCATAAAATAAGTTTTTGTTTTTAAAAATGTATTTAGGATTTCTTGACTGCTAGAAAACTTCTGCACGTATTTCTTCATATGTGGACTATTCTGATAAAATGCTGTACATTAGTTAGTTCTCAGCAGGCCAACTTCAGTGTAAAAATATGTATTTCTTTATCCTATAGTTAGTTTGTGTTATAGACCAAATAGACCAAGATAAAAAAAAAAAAAAGCAACATGAGGTTTGAATGGATGGATAATGACTAATGACTAATCTTTGAGAGACCTTTTACAGCTTTTATGTGTATAAGTGATATGTGTGATATTTAAATTTGCAGCTGATGAATATGCATGAAGTAATTTATTGTGCGTGCAGTGTCACCACGCGTCCAACCACAATGGCGCAGACCTCTTCTGCTCTCATCGCCAGACTGTTTGTATTCATATGGTGACAGTTGACAGCTGTTTTCCTTAATAAGATTAGGCTAAAGAAATTAGTTGTACTCTTTAATCTGCCATTTAACAGGGGGGCCACCTGGGGTCTGCCTTATCCCATCCACTCTGAATGGCTAATCACAAAGGGTTTGATTCACACAGGGATGAGCACAGTACCTGCACCTCCACAAGCCAATAAATGTATGATTCCCTAGTCAAAAGAAACTGTGCTTTGTGTAAGAGCCTCAGTGGTCATTTGTAGTTAGCCAAAGTGTCTCACATCATCCCCTCTCATGACTCCAACGATGTCCTCAAATAACCATAATAACATGTACACAGTTGACCGTGATATTGAATTTTCACAGATAGTTTGGCTTTAAATATTGCTTTCAGCATCACAGTTCTCATTTTCACTATAAGCACAGACTCCAGACAGTATTAACAGCACTTTCTGATTGATTTTGACAAATTTCTCCTGATAGGCGCAACCTGTTTTTAGTCAAATAGCAGGTGACAAATCAGGCTCCACATCAGTCATATTTTTGCACATACACAGTTATATTAACTAAATCTAAATGGATCTTGCTACTTTGATCTTGTAATTTGATATTGTTATCTCACATGTTCAGTGATAAAATAGATTAAATATATTCTGTAAAAAAAAACAAAACAGGTTAAACATTAGTATCTGTCTTATCTATACTCTACATTTTATATAGTTGCATCTGTTCTTAGAAATCTTAATGCATACATTGCCAGGGCGAGAGGGTGCTGTCACCCTCATTTGCTCTCAGCAGAAGTCTCTGCGTGTTAGTTAATGTGGTTTCCCACGAGTGGGAGCTGTGGTGGGCTGGTTGGGAATCAGCTTTGGCACAGCTGCACAAACGGGCCTTTTACTGGGCAAATCAATCAGGCAGCCCCGGGCTTGGGCCAATGCCCAGAAAGCACAGTTTGGAGAGAGTCTCACCTTACCCCTGTGCACTGGCTGAAAGGAACCAGTATTATCACTGTACAGCACTCACCCTGTCACCTCTTCTTTCTTTTCCTCTGCCTCCTCCCCATTGCTCTTTCTCCTCCTGTCATCTCTGCCCTGTTCTCCACCTCTAGCATCATAGTTCCTCTCCTCTCCTCCTAGTTATATTCTCCCTCCTCCTCCTCCTCCTCCTCCTCCTCCTCCTCCTCCTCCTCCTCCTTCTCCTCTCATGCTCTGCTACTTCTTACGCGCACTCCAACTTAACAGATTGCCATCAAGAGGCTGTGATCTGAGGAGAAATGTCATATCGTCTCCTGCTATTGGCTGTGCGCCCCTCAAATCCGTTGTGACAGTTTCCTATTACATTGTTTACCTGCCTGAAGGCGGATGCCGCCATACTTTAACCATATTCAAATCTGCTCGATCTGGAGGAACCACAAGTCCATGCGCAGCTTCTTAAAGCTGGTACGTCGTGCGGTTCATAATGTCTACTGTTATTCCAGTGAGGATTGGTCTGAAAATGAGGACCAGATGGAGAAAGTTATCATGGATGTTGAGATGTTTATGACAAGGAATAAACAGGGCCTTGCTTTAAAATATCACAAGTCGCTCCCTTCAAATTCCATTTCTGGTTGAAATGACGTTCATTTTTTTTGTTATGAGTGAAACTAGAGCCGTGAACAGTTACATATGTTACAGTTAGCACTCAGGCAAAATAACCTGTTTCTTCAATTCCTCTAGTAATTCTTAAAGCTTTTTAAACCTTTTACATGTCATGATAACTGCCTTCAATCGATGATGTCCAGGAAAATACGTTCATTACATCTAAAAAACGTAGGTGCACTTTATAGCAGTTTCAAATGTTATGTGCATAAAGCCTTCTGTACATGCGGCTTGCACTTTTGATGTTGCATAAAGAGAAAGGTTACAGAAAATGTATGCTGGTTTGCAGGTCATTGCAGAAAAAGCTACATCTCTGCATGAGCTCTCGGTGTCGCACCACTGTCTGGCCGGTCATGGGACCTCCCCGTTATCCTGCTTCTTATCTCTTTGGACAGGTCATCAGGTCAGAAAGATTAGACTGTCAGTAACATGGCAAAGTTTGGCAAGTGAGAGAAACAAGTTTCTTATAGCTGTCTGCTGTACACTTCCTCGCCCACCATGGTTCCTTCTTGCTCTGCAAATGTATGTTTTTAACTTTTAACTGCTCCTCTGATCATCACAGGATTTCATTACAAGAACTGCCAGGCATACTGTCAGCATTATAAGCATCAACACATCAAATATTCATTTAATACTTTGAGAAGTTTTGCACTTTTTTGTCTTTTAAAACACTTTTAAACCTACTGGTAGCTGCCACTTCAGGTGAAGCCATTTCATTGTAAGTGATGGGGGATGAGGTTCCTACAGTCTAAGTTGAATTAATTAAGTTGGTATCTTCAGATTTTAGTCTTTTTTAGGGGGAGCCTTTAGTATTGGCTTCAAATTAATTTTGTGCACTATGAAGACTGTGGCATTTGTCCCTTGTCACCTTACACTTAAATTGCTTTAAGAAGGATTCTCTTTGCAGCCAGGATAGATTGAATAATTGCATCTAAATACTGCCAGTACTGCTTTCAATGTGCTTATGGATATGTGAGGATTGTAAAAAAAAAAAATGCTATAAAAAATTTTTTTTTAAATTTTTTTAAAAAAATGTGAACCTTTTTTTTATTCAAGGTTTAAGTGCATGAAAGAAAAAGCACTGCCATCTTTAAGTCTGTAGATGTCTAATTATAAAAGCTCATTTTGTTCTCTTAAATATTTACTGAATTCTTTTCTCTTTAAGTCACTGTGTATTAAACATACAGGTGAAGAAACCCCCTCCATGGCTGCTGGTGACCTGCAGGCACAGTGAAATCTCCAGAGCCTGGCAATTAGTTAATTGAAAAGTTATGTACTTGGCATGAATAATTAAATGCAGGGTCTCTGGAATTAGTACTGCATAACAGAGGCACAAATGAATCCTCCACAGTCGTATGAGCAGGAGACAGAGGCACTAATGTTTGGCTAAAGACACGTTTTCTAGATAATTTCATTAATCGCTTTGTGCTTTGTACAATTTCGTTCAAATTGTAGCAGATAAAAGTTGTAATATTACTAAGTTTGTCTGTGCCTTTTCAAGCTAAAAAAGTTGCACATATTAGTACCAGAAAAGAGCCTTCACCTCCACCTTTCCACAGATGTCAGTGATAACTGTAGTTACTGAAATTCTGTTTTCTATGATAACTTAATTTGTTGCGCATTGGCATAATGTATTTTTAAAACTTATCTTGTGATCGAAAGACAGCAGTGATGTTGAATTTGTCACATTTTCATGTAAACGGAACCGTGCAGACTAAACAATGTAGACTTGTCAGAATAATTCACAAGCATACGCCACATATGGTTCATATTAGGAAAACCTAAATCAGCCTTTGACCGTTTCACTTGTAGTCTGTGCAGCCACTGACTCTAAAAACCTCACAGCAAGTGTATCCAAATTCCACAAAACTGTAAAATATACACTTGGATGTTGACAGAACACTAGTTTGGCATTTAGTATACAGAAAAAACATTGTACTGTATCATCTTATACTAACAGAAAATAACAGCTGTCAGTCAGCCAATAATTTCGACCATATTGCAAATTTAAATCTAGAAAATAACAAGTGGACGCAGAACTTCTCGTCTAAACTGTTGCACCACGATCCTACATTTAGTTTGTTTAGTTTTTTGAGGAGCTCTACCACTTCTTTATTGTGAGGCAATAGCATTAATCAAAATCACACACAAAAACCAAGCAAATTTATGCGTCTGAAAATTGAAATTTGTGTTGCTTTCACCCCACTTGACCAAAGTGGTTACAAACCACTTAAAGCAATTCACAAATATATTGCAAAATAAACCTCCTAAGTCCATTGACTTTTGCTTTATTCCCCATTTAACTCTTCAACAGTCGCACTTGTATTGTCTCATTCCTCCATGTGTCTGTCTCTTCCTTCACACTCTCTCCATCTAACAGACATACTTAGACCGCAGCCTACAATGCTGTCCAGCTGAGACACTCAAGGGTTAATTCTGAGACCTGGTGGTTTCTCATTGTCAAGCTTTCCTAGTTAGCCCCGGTGTTTAGCCGTGGTTATCTGAACAGGGCTAACATGACCTGCAGGGCTCCTTTACACCCTGTTGCAAACACTTCCGAGACTTCTCACTTGCCTGCTTTTGGCACCCGACCAGAAAGCATCTGTCATGCTGACTTCTAGTGACCAACATTAGCCCAGAGCTGATGAATAATATAGAGCCATGTGCTATCATTCATGGTACATTGCTACGGGTTTCTGTGTGAGGCTAATCATCTCTGAGAAGGTACAAAATGCTTTAGAAATTTTATTTCATTAGAATTTAAACATACTAACGCCTGGTTCAAAAATAGATTGCTTGATTGTTGCTGACATTTACAGTGTGTGTAACCATAAGCAGTTTTGTCAGCACAATTTGAATATGAAGCTTTGCTAGATTCAGCTGTAAAATATTAAACACCTTAATGCAGATATGAATAAATACACCCGTCTTATTTTTCCCTCCAAGCGTTCTGTGTCTTTCAGCAGGCCTCCTTCACTCTGGTGACAGATGAATCAGCCCTGTGCAGGGATCTCCCCGCTCTGACGAAACTGATCACTTACCATACGGGCAAAAGCCAAACATTAGTACTGCCGCTTCTCTGTTAGGTAGCATGGCGAAGTGCTGAGCTGGCACTGTGCCCGTTTAAAACTGGACGGCTCTGGAATTACAGCAGAGCGAGGATTCCATGACTGAGCTGTATTTACAGAGGACATTTAGATGTTGATAGTCTATGCTTACAAGTGGATCCATCATTTATATGAATAACTCGCTGATAGATAGTGTTTAATATTTATGAACGGCTTTTAATTGAGCCCACTTTTCACTGGGTGCTGGCAGGGGCAGAGACTTCTGGTGGTGCCCTGTGGTGGAAATGATCTTGGCCAGTCACTAAGACGCTATTAGGTAACACAAAGATATAGCTATTGTCCCTCTTAAAATGATACAATTAAGTAATTGTCCTCTTGGAAGAACATTTTCGTTCATTAAAATTTATTCAAAGTTCAAATTATTCTCGATTCAATGGAGCGAGCAGAGGCCACACATCGATCATCTGAGAGGATAGAAAGGGAAATTTTTCAGATCCGTTCTAATGCACAATAAACAAAATGCAGCTACTCTGCAAGGGTGCGTTCAGAGCAGATGTGACCGATCGCTCGCTACGTAACGTCGTGAGTCATCAGAGAGAGTGTTGAACACTGTTTTCTTCTCAGCTTCCTGCCAGTAAACATTTCAGCATGTTTTCATTTAAATAATGTCACTGAATCTGTCAGTTTGGGATTTACTATTCATCGTTTGTCCAGGTATTACATTTTTATTCACTTTTACTTTGTGTTTTTGACAAGTAAATTTCAGTGTTTAGTTTCACATTTAAGATGTAAGTGAGACACAAAACAACATGTTCTGCAAGGATTAAAAAAAAAATCTTTGACAAAATAAATGTTTTAACAAAGTAAAAAATCTGTTTGAAAAACGCAGCAGATCAACATTTTTATGTCAGTAGGATGTGGAAAGATTTTTTAATTTTTTTATTTCACATTTACAGTATAATAAACATCATAGGTAAAATGATCAGTGATCATTTCCATGCACTTATATACAAAGACACCAGACAGGAGAAAGCTGTACAAATAATAACCAAACTGCAAACTGTATTTTGGAATAATCTGCCTCTTTAAACCCATGTCTGGTTGTCTGTACCGCAAAGTGCTCTTGGACCTGTAGTCCTTAAGGTCTAGTATGACTGCAGGTAAATGCACACTATTCTGCTGAGCCAAAGACTGACAAATTGACAATAGATGCCTTAGTGAAGCCATTTAGGGGGAGAATGTCATAACAACAAGCTTAAGACCAAGTGACATGTGACACACCGAGTAGGGAGATTGTGAGCAGTTTGAAATTGTAATTACTGGTATATGTAAAGTCTCCACTGACTGACAGCTCCAACAAAGACGTGAAAGAGGAGTGGGATTGCCTTGGAGTAGGGGAAAGCTTGAGAAAGGCTGTTTTAAATGCTATTAGCGGCGTTGATCGAATGCTGCTCGGCCTCCAGAGCTGACTGGAAGAATTCTGACACACTGGGAGGTCTGGTGATTGACAGCCCTCTCTGCAGGACATCCCTTTAAGAGAAGTGGGCTGTAGTCCCTCTAGGGTAGACATACCTGAGTCACTCAGACAAGGTGAGACGGGTCCCTGCACCGGCTCCTCCCAGGGCTCTGTAAGCTCGACTACCGAGGTAGACCCGGCGACAGAGTAATAGGCCAATTACCAGTGATTTGTACTGCTGTGGGCGGAGAGGGAATGTTCTCTGGACCTGTCACTGCCAGACAAATTTGTGATATCACAATAATGCATTGTCATGATGGACTCTCCCTTAATGCGTAGTGTATTGAATTTCAGCTCAGCTATTGTGGGGAGAACCCTTTTTTTTTTATTTATATTCACTGTTCACCTGTGTTCCTTGCTGTTATGTTTAGCAAGTGCATCTTTAAAGTGTGTCAAAGTATGTAAATATACATAGCAAATACATGATGAATCTTTCCCAAGGCTACTCTCTTTTTTTTTTCCAAGCGTCTTTCTACCACAGCTTGCTGGCATTACTTCAAACCCAATCAGTTTTGGACAGAGCTCCCTCCACTTCCTCTCGCACTATCAAGTTCTCCTCTGTCTCTCTCCCCGCCTTCAGTCAAACGCTCGCTGTCACTTGGTGAATTTCTTATTTTCATTGGTGCAATGAAAGGCATAAGCTGGCACTTTTTCTTTCACGTGCCGTTGACGTTGGTCAGGCAGCTTTTATCAGCGTTGCGTAGGATGTGAATGAGTCTGCTGCGGCGGAGAGGTAATGATAGTAATCTAGGAGGCAAACAGATGGAAGACAGCCTGTCCTCTCAATCACTCAACATGAACTCACTTTCAGAAGCAGATATGAGCGCTCCCGCGATGAACAGAAATCCTATAGATTTACAGAAGGCCTATATATTTACATGTTCTAAGGGTGTCATAACTCTTTTTTAAGTAGCCCGCTAATCTGTGACATTTTCTATTACTGTTTGTTCAACCCATGCCATCACGAAAGCTTTTCATCTGGTGTGGGGGTCTTTTAGGGAAGCTGAAATCCTTTCCATGAGAGGAAGTAGAAATACTATGATGGCTTAGGTCATGTGAAGGTTCTGCATTCATTTTTTTTTTTTTACTAAACCCCCCCCCCCCCCCCAAAAAAAAAACAGTAATGTCAGCCTATCCTTAGGGAATAGTTTGATAGTTTGGGAAATTCACTCACTTGCTTTCTTGCAGAGAGTTAGATTTAAAGTTTGATACAAGTCTCATGTCTGTACAATAAATATTAAGCAAGAGATGATTAGTTTAGCTTAGGAAAGAGTGAGCAAACAGCCAGTCAGGGTGTACCCTGCCAAGAAATAGTGACATGAGTGCTATAACCTCTCATCTAACTCTCCACAAGTAAGTGAGTGAACCAATAAATAACAAAGGTACTAACACACAGTTCATATTCCTCAAGAGAAAAAAATGCTTTTAAAGCAACATTACATTACTGCGAATTATAGCTGCTTCTGTTAGCTAATGTTAGCTCAGTTTATTAGCCAGGCTGCCCACATTGTCAGCTGAGAGTACCAGTTTACATTAGTACCACAGGAGTTTTGGAAGACCAGAAGAGGTTGTTCATCATCATCATCATGGATGGGGCAGGGGGATAATGCAGATGGGCAGTGACACTGAAATGGGCACCAGAACCAGAGCTGGGTGAGCAGGCTATATAGCGTGATCAAGTGAGAGGCTGCTAAACAGGACTAAATCTGGGACTAATTTTTAGTCGTTGGTGAGAGACTTGTGAAATAAAAGGCTAAAAGACAGACAACAAGCTGGGCTTCTTACTGTTGGACTAGCACCACTAGCTGGCTGCTATGTCTGGTGTTGTTGCACTGGCTTCATGTTTGGCTGTGTTATTAAAGTATCTGGTTTTAATCATAAGTAATATAATCATAACAAATGCCTGTGTATGGCCGTTCATATTTACAACAGTGGTAGTGTACTCTGACACCAGGGACGCTAAACGGGAAAAATATCAGTTTCTGCAAATGTCAAAATAAAGTCATAAAGTGGCATTGAGTAGTAGTAGAGAAATACAAAGCAAAGACATGACAGTTGTACAAAGTGTACAAAAAAATAATAGCACAGATATTAAGAGACTGAATATTTATATGCCATTTCTATGTAATATATCGTTTAGTAAATCACTGTATATCGCTGATAAATCAACACAACACGATCTGTATCAGCAGCTTGACATATCTATGTGACTGATTCCTGTCTGTGTCAGTGTCAGCGCTCAGTGTATTGCAGCCAGACCCCATGTCAACCCCAGCTGCTGTGCTCTAATGACAGCCAGCTGTTTGATCGGCTATGTGCCTGTCACTGAATATGTGTGAGAAACCTGCTGTTTGTTCCCTCCCTCATTTCACAGTCCCACCATAACCGCAGTTTGCACAGTAGCCAGTAAATGTAACCTATAGTCGTGGATAATATGAGAGAGTTTTAATGTCTGGGAATGCTTTAAGGGGAGGAGAGGAGAGGAGAGGAGAGGAGAGGAGAGGAGAGGCTGCACTTTGTTGTACATTTACTCAAGATTTAGTCTTCTTGCCCCGGTGTGTATCTATCCTTAAAACGTTACCTTTTACACAGAGGCACTCTTGTCTTTAGTGCTGTCTCAGATGAGTACATCAAGAAGTAACCCATGGCCTCTTGGAGACCTAATGGTGTCTCTGTAGTGCCATTTGACAGTCCTGACCCTCCGGTGTCCAAGAGATGCATTGATTTTAGTAGGAGGAGGTGGAAATGAACCTTCCTCCTTCCTCCCTTGGTTTTCAGAGGACAGGAGAGCCATGGAGCGGCGTTGGCTGATGTACAATAGCCGTCCTCCATGCTCAGGTGTCTCAGTGCAGCATTAAGTGTGACCAGGCAACCCCACGCACAATCAGGCCCTTACACTGTGGAGGTATTGGCATACAGGTCTCCATCCTGTGCTTAGCATGCCACTGAGTAAGAGATACCTGCTCATGGTATTTATAGGAGGAAGTGTGGCTCACTCATTTAGTGAGGAAAGTGGTGCAAATTTGTAATGAAAATGTTTGCTGACTCATTATGGATCCTGAAAGGGGTTTAAGTTGCAGCACTCTGAGAGATCAGACAGATTTGCGTTTGTTTGTGTACCTGCTGTGAACAACTTTAACATTTATTAGGTTGAACTGGGGATTGGAGGCTAATTACATAAATACTTTATTAGTGATAATTGCGTTAAATCAAATCATCACATTTCCAGCCTGCTTTCCTTCCTTTCATCTGGGAACAAGGATTTCCTTTCAGTATGTGGACTCTGACAGCTTGACCTCAGATATTTAACATCCCAAATCTTTTTTTCTTGCTTGGCTGACAGGTTGCCAGTCATTTTTGCACACTGTAGAGTCTATCTATCTGTAGAGTATCTTTCTCACAAAGAGACTTACTTCCAGTCTAATTAACTTGAGTTTACAGAACCTATGATCTCTGCACAGATCTGCTGCTGGCAAGCTAATATTGGGGAATTTGGTACATTATTAATTGTAAAACCTTCTGATTGAGATTGTATTGATTGTACTGCTGTATGGTGTCAGCATGTACTAATGCTAGACTTTGAGGTGAGCAAACTATATCTCACAGCTCTGCAGGGAAAGGATAAAGTCAGAGGTGCCACATGCCCGGTCAGGTAAAGAGTTAGTTGTAGAGACACATTGAAAATATGAGGTTGGATTAACACACACTATATAATTTTAATAATTGAGGTAAAATAATGATTTGACAGCTAGCAGTGCAAGGTCAATTATTCTCTTTCAATACCATGATTTTAAAAAAGGATTTTTGGAATACACAAGTCTTGAAAAAAAATCAAGCACATAGAAGTGGATGAATTAAAGTTGACCGAATCTATATTAGACAATTTTCTCATCAGTACTAATTATAAAAAACACTATCATCACATTTTGAAAACATTTGATTAACATTAGTGTTGACACTGCAGTGTCATTTAACAGATACAGATACCACACACATTAAACAGTGCAAGCACATAGTATTCTTATCAACATGCATTTCAAGGATTCAGGCAGCTCACAAACCACAATGGCCCCATCTCCTTGAGGTCCAACCTGTGTGCAAGTGATCGAGAAAAGCTTTCTTATTGTACTTCCAAACTGTCATCAGGAAAAGATGTTTCCTCTACGAGAATAAACGGGTGTGACCTTTGACCCCTGCTAATCCATCATGGGGACAGACAAGGCAGGGCCGAGAGATAGCGCTGTTAGTGCAAAACCTAAGCTAAGTCAACCTGCTGCTTTCATGTATTAACTCAAGTATTGTTTTTTTTTCCAAGCAAGGTGAGTTTGAAGAGTCTTTTATGTGCTTTGGGTACTTGAGGAGAAGTCTTCTGAAAATAGCGAGAAACAAGCCCTGTCATGCAAAGATGCCTTTTTGAAGATAATAGTAGAAATCCACAAGATAGGCACTAAACAGAAACAAACAAACAGAGGGAACATGAGCTGGGAAAAGCTCATAGATCATTGTTTTAGTGTGATTATATCTGTGGTGAGTTACTGTGATTTCCTCCCTGCAGTAAGTTGGATCTATGCTTTTTTATAAAAACAGACTCTTTAGTACGAAGCTGAAACTGTGAACCAGTTAAAGACGGGGCAGCACAGTCGACGTTCAAGTGAACATCTGCACCAGGTTGAAGTTAATATAAACAAGTCTTCTGACTAACGCTGACTACTGAAATTGTCACGACGACAAAGTTAAACATGTCAGTTGAGTTAGCACAGTTTGTTCAACACTAAATCAGGTGGACTGACTCATGGTGAACTACTAAACATTGTGTTGTCTGGATAAGAACATTTATGACGTATCAGGGTTGCAACATAGTTAAATGACTGGTAATAATTTATCTTATTCACCAGTAGGTCACTTTATGAGAGAACTGTTCTTAAAGCAGTTTATATCTGCAAAAATACAAAGCAGAGTTAACTCTAAGAAAGTATTTCTTATTATTTTATTATAACTTTATTTCATACACTTAAAAGATAAAAGGTCCATGGGGTATTAAATTTAGTTTTTTACAACTACACTCTGTGTTTCAAAGTGCATTGATAAAATGAACGTTGAGGTCATTGCAAACAAGTATATCCATAACGTTGAGTGAAAAATGTAAAGCTTAAAATCAACTAATATAAACACAGATAAAAAAAAACATGTTTTCTCTGTGACCGCTTTACTATAGAAAAGGGCGCAAAGGATTTAAACCATTCAACTTAAAGTCCCCCTCCACTCAAAAATGGTGTTTTGCTTTTTGTTCCTTCACTTGGATGTTTGACCTTCACTGTGCAGAGTGATGTATGTGGAGAGTTTGACACTAAAAGGCTGTTTTCATATTCATCTGCTGAAGGGTGGAAAGCTCTTCTGTGCTTGCTTTGAAAGTGGATGTATGTACAGTACAAACATGATTTTGTAACATTGCAATTAGTTTGGAAGCCGGTCGTGAAGCAGTGTGAAACTTGCACATATCTGATGTGGGAACTTAAAGACTCCAGTGCACATACACTGAAAATTGACCAGAGTAGGATGCAGTTTTGAAATTTTGAAATGATTGCATATGCATAAATTTGTTTGTTTTTGAGACAGAGTAGATGTCATTTTAAGAATTTATAACAGGGTAATTGTGAAAAACATACATGCAAGAAACTATCTAACTAACTAACACGCAAAATTGGAACACTGAGTATTTTTTCATGCAGTATGAGCATGTTTATATTGCATTTAAGTTTCACACAAAGGTTGTATAAACATGCATATCGTGTCCGGCGAAGAGGATGCACAATGTAAACAATGACCTTTCTCCTGTATGCACATTTACTGTAGATGTATTAGCAAAAGATAATAGACAGGCTATCACTGCTGTGTATTGTGTCATGTGTCAGGTTTACATGTTTCTACATCCTCACTTAAACTTACTCCCACTTTAATCTACAGTGCTCCTGACCTACTGCTGTTCTGTCACCTTGACATGTTTAACAAATACTGTCTGGCAGGGACAGGATACACCAGAGGTGTTGCTGTCAGTCGTCACAGAAGGTGATGGATTACATGTGATTCACGCTTTCTTATCGATATCTTCAAACACCGCTGCACTCCTTCTCCACTCCAACAAACCCATCATACACACAGATGGACATTCGGGGGCAAGTGATGTTGTTTTTAAATACAAAGTATTGTAAATTTTTGAAATTGTGTTTTCCTTTCGTTTATCCACTGCGTCCTTTTTAACTAAGAGGCCAGATAGACTGTCAGAGGGGAAGGGGACCGCCTCAGAGGTCTCCCTCTTCAATCACTCGGCACAAAAGCAACAAAACACGCCTCTGTAAATATTTCAGTGGCTTCAGCACCTCATCCAGGGTCCTGCTGCTCGCTGTCTGCTGGTCCTCAAGAGTGACTCATTGTGTGTCCCATGGCAGACTGTTTTGTGCGGTGCTGCTGGACATGGCTGTTCTGTTGTAGGGAAGCAGTGGTGCCTGCATGCATGCAGTAGCAGAGGAGAGGATTAGGGTTGATGTTTCTCTGTGTCTAACTGGCTGCCAGGCATGCTCTGCCGCCTTGGCACAGCACATACAATTTACATCATTTAGTACTGCTTACTGTGGAGTGAAAATCTAGTCCAGATTATTCATTAAGTTTGGGAAAGCGCTGTATTTCTAACCACTAACTGCTGTATCTTGAACCAAGGAAGAAGATTTGAGTGTTTGTTTGAGACGCTACATTTAATTAACTTTATTTAGTCAGTTATACAAAACAAAATTGTGACCACTGGTTTCTCTCAGTCAGTTTCTTTAGTATATTAACGGCTCAGTGGTTTGCAGTCTTTTGAGGAAAGTTGTTCACAGTCCAAGATCATTGCCATATTAAATGTGAATCCTGTTTTAGGGTGGATTTGCCCTTGATATGAGCCGTGTCCCTTGGTGCTTCCCTGAGCAAGTCTTCAGGGAGCGCTTTCCAATAAGAGTAATGTCCCCCCTGTGCATGGCCACCATTCAACAATTTACGGGCAGATTACAGATTCTAATAAAATTTTTGCAGCCTTAATTAAAGAATCTGCTCCCCATTTTATGATAGTTCAGTTCCCCTCCACCACTTCTATCCAATTTAATTATTCTGATGTACATAATTAGCATGAGCTGGCCATTGTTCGCCTCATTTGCATATTATATTGGATAATTGAATGAGAGTGGCTGATGATTAAATTAGGGTGAATGACAGATGATTCAGCTCGCAGTGTGGAAAAGTTAACAGAATGAGCAGACTGGGAATACAACATGGGCCTTTTGAATATTTATATGTTCCACCGTGGTCACCCCCAGCAGACGCACTCTTGCTAATTTAAAAAATGTGCAGCAGGGCAGTGGCTAAACTTGGGTGCTAGCAAGTCGCAGGATGCTGTTTTTTTTTTCACCTCTGGCTGCTCCATAGTGGTTACTACTGTGCACAAAGAGGAATGAGAGCGATTTCAAGCATGTGAAAAATACTTTTTGAATGTTTTAAATGTGTTCTTCCATCATCGAGGCAACACATTTACAGATTGATAAGACAAATGAGACTAGTGTGGGGAAATTCATTTCCAGGCACTTCCAGTGTAAACACAGACTCCTGGTGCCTGCCTGCCCGCCACATTATGGACGGGCTCGACTTCACTGATGATGGCTGTCCTGGCATGTGAAACGTAGTTTAAACCCATTTGAAAATGACAAATCTGGAAACAGAATGCAAACATATAGACTACTGTGCAACATTATGCTTAAATGTTCTATAGTAAAAATTATGCTGTCCAAAAATCAAATCAAAAAGCCATTAATTATAAAGATTTCTTCATAGGATTCTTTATTTCTGCATATCAGTTGAACCTTTCTTTGTCTTGTTGATTGCTTTATTGTGACAAAATGTTATTAGCAGCTCAAATCCTCTTGTTGCAGCACCCTGGATTCATCCCTATCCCTGGAATTTTTCCATGCGGGGTTCGGGCAGGATAAATGTTTAGAGGGAATATTTGGAACAGCTTTAGCCTTTCACATGCTAATGTAAGCACTGTCGGCACAAGAAAGCTGGCCTGACCCAGGGGCCACACGGTGACACAGTCTGCTGATTCAGTGCCGGCAGCCCTGGCTTTGTTTATGTGTGTGCACGAGAAATAATGCACGTCATAAAAAGGAGAACTTTGAAGGGGAACCACTACCTCGGATGATAAATGCCCCCTGCTCTTCGGATATAAATAACTCTTCCCAATAGTACAAAAGCAATCTCAGGAGTGACTTATTCACCGTCATTTCTACAATAACACTGGGCCATGTTTCCACCCCTGTTGTTCCTCACATATTGAATCATCTTCTGGGAATTTGCTCAAGCACTGATTTAGACACTAACTGTATCACTTTTTAATTGGGATGTTTAAGTAAAATATGTCACTTATTACTGAGTATATCAAATAAAATCAAAGCAAAGTTGTTGACAAGTGCAACAAATACATGATATATTAAAGTCTCCTGCAGGAATCTGTGCTGGAACATAGAGCTGGCTAACATAGAGTGGGCATGCTTCATTGGTTTACTTCAAGGATTGTCTGTTTTCAAACATAATTTGCAACACGTGAAACTTGTGTTTGTCTTTGTCTCCCACATACCTTGTAAAATCTCCTCTGTTCTCTGTGTTATAGTACACATCAGTACACAGAGTGTCGTCTCATTGTCTGCCCAGGAGTCATTTCAGCAAGCAGAGGAATTTACACAGTCTCGGGATCTGTCAGTAGGTGGTATAGGAAACTGTAAAGATAAGTCCCTACAGCAGCTTAAGTCTAGCTTCCTTTTCACAAGAGCCTTCGGCATCTCTCAGATCTCCCAGATACCGCCATGCCCTCGCTCTTATCGGAAACCTGACCATGCCCACTTCCAGTTTGCTTGGAGAGAAAGATGGAGATCTAGTGTGTGTGTGTGTGTGTGTGTTTGCGTTTGCATTGGGGGAAATCTTGAAGGACTGATATTTGTCAAGGTGTCCGTTTCTTAACACAAGTCAGATCTCAGCATAAAAGATGCTCAAGGTGTCTAGACGAAGAACTGAAGCCTTTCAATAATGTGTCACTTCCTTCCTTTGTTTTTTTTTTTTGTTTGTTTGGTTTTTTTTTTTTTTTTGAGTTATTCTGTGCAGAAACGTCATTGTTTTCCAGTAAAAAACACAAAACTCTAAGGAAACTCTCCTTCTTAAGGTGAATAAATAACTTAAAAGCCTGCTGGATCTGAAAGATGCATTGCTATAGATCTGAAAATGAAGAAGCTTTTCTTATCTCATGAAAGTCTGATATTTTGGCGATACGTGGTTATCACAGGACAGTGACAATTTGTTAAACAAACAAGCAAAACAAAAAGTCAGGGCATTTCCAACGTCCAACGGATTTATATTCTACGCACCATGAATATCTTAAGAAGATTTCATTTAGATCCATCCAGTTCTTTAGATATTTTAGGCACAAAATAGTGGACTGACCTCGTCATCCCTAGAGACATGCTGTTAGCATGGCTAAAACCAAACCAATAAACCAATGTAGAAATAAGATGGCAGAGCTAACATAGCTACAGGGGAAACAGAAAACGTCCATTTGTTTTATCGAGTGGCTCTTCAGTGCCTCTACTATCCCTGAAATCTCTTTTGCAAAAAAAGTTGCAAGGAGTAGTTTAATGCGTGCTGACAGGCTGAGAGCAGCCAAGACATTATCGTCCTGTTTCTTGGAGCAACATAGAGGCTGCCACGGCTCCAGATCCAACCCCGTGGCCCTGCCCAGCTATCTGCTTTTGCTTTATGTCTTTTCCTGCAGCGAGCACTTGACGAAGGACAATTTGTTTGGATGTTTAATGCTGCGGCACTGGCTGGTGGAGGATTATATGAGATGGTCCAGTGATTTGTGGTGGCTGGTAGTGGGTTGGAGTAAGTATGTGTGTTGGTGTGCGTGAGGGGGAGTGTGTGTGTGCATACATACAGTGAGAATGTGTGTCATTGTGTCTTTGAATGTTTGTGTGTGTGTGTGTGTGTGTGTGTGTTCGGTTCCAGGTCCTCGCTCTAACACAGACATCAGTTGTCTTCCACCCCGCTTCCTCAGAACTCTCACATTTATGACAATAGTGCCTCCACCCCTCATAGGAAGAACTTTGTGATATGTTTGTCCTATTTTTTACCCTACAACATTTACTGGCTGCTGAAAGATTGATAATCTTAAAACTTCATTGTTTCAAGATTTATGAAACCCTTCACTTGTCGACTCTTCTTTATATGTTTTGGCAGCCGGGAGAATCACTGACTTACCCTGTGAAGCTTCACACTCTGAAAACTCGGCCAAATGCTACTGTGAGCTTTCCCAGATCTTACACTGACAGACTTTACAGACACACAAGCAAACGGGTGCACAAAGAGCGATGGAGGCATGTTGACTTTAATATGCCAGGGAAACTATTTCATATTTCACTGAAAGCAGTGTGCTAATGTGGTTTTCTGTTTCTTTTCTGTCATTATTTATCATCTATCTCAAATTTAAATCCAGGCCTAACATTTTCTTCTTGTACATAAAAGATCCTTTTATGTTGGATGTGCCATCCACACGACCCAAGATTCTTTTTGCTTCATCCCGTGACATTACCCAATAACCTCTGTTACAAAATCTTGTGTTTATTCTTTTTCAGTATCAGTGTCGCTTTTAAATGTTGTCCAGTTCTTGGGAAGATGAACCCTGGTGTACTTTTATCCTCAAGAGAGCAAAGAGATCACCAGTTACATCTCAACTGTTGTCCAAAACATCTTGCGACAGCCTTTCATTTGATCCATTCGAGGCCCCTTTGAACGCTGCTGTAGAACCCGGTCCTGAAGGGCTTCACCCTCAGATGATAAAAAAGTGAATTATTGGTTTGTTTATCATGCTCTTAAAACCTAAAGTGCATTATTAAACAGAGAGCACATTAAAAGGGGGGTATTGTTAAAAGTGTTTTAAAAATCTTGTAAATCCCGGTAATTTATGTCACTGTGTTTGAGGAGGCTCACCCTGGCCTTCTGGTTTTAATTTGGTGTAGGCTCTGCTCTCTGGGGTCTGTACCTGTGATGCTGCTGTTTTTTCCCAGACACAATCTGACCGACGTGACCCCCTTAGTTGGGTAGCAGTAGCCTCAAATTATAGAAGAAGTCGAAAAAGAATTAACACATTTGGATCAAGGAGGTAGAAAAGTGCTTGTACATCTTCCTGTAGCAGCTGAGGATGATCTACCTTTATGCAAGGCACTAAAATTTCTAAGAGCTATTTTTCCTTTTTTTTTAAAAAAGTTTTGAACTATGAGGTCTTCATCAAGCAAACATCTATGTGAACAAGAAGCGGCACCATCTAGAATGAGGAGGTCACATGATACAAAACAACGATCAATATCCACTGAAGTCTAAAGCCACAATAGCAGCTTTATAAGGCTGTACACACTTTGAGCTAATTGCTAATGTTGGCATGCTAACATGCTGGTGTTAAGCAGGTGAAATGTCGAAATGTACAATTTCAGTCAAACTTATGGTGGAGCTGTAGGTGTGGGAATCGCCAACATCATTAGGATTCATCCTCTGAGCACTGTGGATGTCTGTGTGGGAATCGCCAACATCATTAGGATTCATCCTCTGAGCACTGTGGATGTCTGTACCAAATGTCATAGCAATCCATCCAACAGAGATATTTCAGGTCCAAGTGATGGACTGACCGACAGACCAACATCCCTAGAGCCACACTTCAGTCTACATGAAACATCATCAAAGTTATGAAGATATATCACCTGGATCTATGGATATCTGTGCCAACTGTTGTGCCAGTCCATCCAGATGATGGCGACATGAGTGGAAAATATTAACCTGCTGATAGCACTACAGGAAAAGTCAGGGGATCACCAAAGTCAGTAGGATTCATCCTCTGGGGACTTTGAATGTCTGTGCAAATTTTCATGGCCATTCATAGTTGTTAAGTCTAATCCAACCAACCATGCACATAAAAACATAAATATCCAGAAGAATGCACTGGAGCATATAGAATAGTAATACACATTCAACATTTTTGAACACATATTTTTAAGTATGGGTGTTATTTTGTGTCATTACAGCTGGGGCGGTCATTTTTTTTTTTTTATATATATAACCTATTTTAGTTCACAAGGACATTTGTCTAACATAGATTTTCTGTATCAGTAAAGTTAGTCATGAGTCATAGTCTATG
Source organism: Protonibea diacanthus (assembly GCA_028641955.1). Lineage (NCBI taxonomy): Eukaryota > Metazoa > Chordata > Actinopteri > Sciaenidae > Protonibea > Protonibea diacanthus. The sequence goes on along the minus strand of CM053976.1, from coordinate 13,007,193 downwards.
TTTACATTTAACCTCATTTCTGTTTAACCATCATAGCCCATAGTTCTGCAGGAAACCACAGAAATGACTTCAAAACATTCAACAGTGAAGAGTCACACCAGATTATTGTGAGGCTTCAACAGTGTCCAGGCCTTGTCTGGGTGCTGCCTGGGACCAAAAACCTGCTCCAGCCTCTGGGGACTCCCTGGCAGAGGCAACAATGGGTCAGAGCCCCTTCTTTGTGCAGTTGCCCTCCTTAATCAAACTAGCCAGAGGAGTGATTGGATTTTAATTCTGCTGGGCCCACCGTAATAGTGTGATGGACGGGGACTGGTGAATTGGAGCAAGATGTCAGCCCTGAGAGGCCTCCATTAATGATATTGCTTCATTTCTTAAAGTGGCAGGAACGCCTCGGGATGAGGGGATCGCTGCAGTTGGCAAGCACAGCCCTCCCTTCCCCTCTTTACCCTTTTTCTCTCTCTTTTTTTTTATTTCACTTCGTTATCTCTCACTGAATCAGGACCATTTCTGTCACTCATTGTGTGTCCCTTCTTGTTGTTGGACCATTTTTTTGAACTGGTCACAGTGTGTGTGTGTGGATCTGACTGCTGCTGTGGCACGGCACACCAGCGACGTGTAATTATTGTCTTGTCAGATACGATTTGGGTTGTTTTTTTTTTTTTAACCAAAATTTCCAGTTAACCTGAACATTAACAGTGTATGCTGCACAAAAACATATACAGAAATAACACTATGTGTACTGTATGATAACCTACTTACTGTATATGGCCCATAAAAAATGAAAGCTTATCAATATAAAGTGGAAGTAATTTCCCCCGATCGTGTGACTAGGGAACTCTTTTGACTCACAGTGTTTTCATCTGACAGGAACAGTATATCAATGGCATTTACATTTCAGTTTCTGCTCTGTACACTATAATTAAAGTTTGTCTCTGTTCCATCCTAACTCATGAGTCAGAAGGTTAATTGAACTTTAGCACTAAATCTAAAACACAAAGAGTTCCTGAAAACATTCTTGAACTCCTGAACTGACACTGATATGACCCTGATGAACGCCAGAGTGTCTCCCTGAAACCTTTTGATGCCGTTCCTCATCTTAAGTGACTCACACTCGCTGCCTCATTGTTTGCTTCCAGTGACACGTGTTTGTCTTCCTTGTTGGGCTAATGACAGTTTGGTCCTGTCAAATGGTGGCGGGGCGGCAAGTACAGGTGAACCCTCATTGTGTTTTATAGCGAGTCATTGTCGAGTGGGGCGGCTCCAACCTTCCTCTCCACTCTCTAATGGGCGTTGGTGTGTTGTTTTTGCTGTAGATTTATGCGTGGGTGGGGCGCTGTGATTTACGGAGCTCTGACACTGTCTCAGCAGCGGGACCAGTGAGGCTGATTGTGGTTCTCTGTGTGTGTTCCAGGTAAGCTTGAGGTCTGCTCACCATCCCTGTACACACATGAGCAACATGCACAAAACCATGAGAAAGCACAGATACTGTAATACACACACACACACACACACACACACAATGGTGTAATAGAGGAGGCAAGCTGCTACTGTTGCAATTTCCTCTCTTTAAGTTCACCTGAAGTACAGGAGGCTAAGAGGGCATGTTTTTGAACATTAAAAGATGCACAGCTACGAAACTCTTCTTCTTTTTGTTTAAATCTAGACAAAACAGTGGCTATAAAAATATAAACAATGATGGTCAAAATATGTCAACACAGCACTTAAAGAGAAAATCTTATTAAAAAAAAAAAAAATCAATATTTGTTTTTTGTTGTTTTTTTTAAATGCAGCTTTCTAAAATACCCCCTCCCCTTTTAGCCCCAGTGCTTTTAAAAGTTTAAAGGATAATATGTGGATATTTACTCATTGTGTCAGTTTCCCATAAAAGCAGCATTCAGGATCGATAGTACACAACTGTAGTACAGCACATAGATGTTGATGCTGCCCTTTCATTATCGGCGTAACCTCAGAGTAGAGAAGATTAAATTCTTGTCACCAGATGTTAAATTGGCCATTACCCATCCAAGATGAATTGGTCCTTAAATTTCCCTTTAAAAACACCTGACAAGAGGTGGAGAAAACACAGTGCAAACACCGTACACAATTATAATGATGTTGACACGGGGGTTAAAGCTCTGTTTGGTTGTGTTATATGAGATGAAGAAGAATAAAGAGATCTTTGTTGTCTTATTTTGACACATCCTGTTCTGTAGTGAGCCGTTCATGTTTGTGATTTATCACTTCCTTTCATAGGTGGAGGACCAGCGTGCAGGGACATGCTAAGCCCTACAGATAGCATTATTTGTCATTTCAATCTCATGTAGTATGATTTAACACACGTTATTGAGAACCCTCTTTCAAGTCACTGTTGTGTTTCCACTCAAGTGCGACACACTCTGTCTCTCACACACCCTCCCCTTTCTGTCTTTTTCTTGCAGAAAAAAAAAAAAAAAAAAAGAAAATCTCCCAGTTCAGACTCTGCATTAAGTCAGCCTGTCAGAATGCTTCCCTGGAGAGTTTTGGACCTGAAGTTCGCCCCAGCAATTCCTTTGCTGGTGGCCTCCACTGGAGGAGCAAGGTCACAGTGGACCCGAGTGTCGAAACTTTCACAGAGCCTCTACAGAAATCCCACACACTTATTTTTACACAATGTTTGTCGGTAATCCTGATCCAATAGTGTCTGGGTAGATTTTTTTGAATGCAACAAAAGAGAGTTCAGAATGTGTTGCATGCAAATTGTCACAAAGACAATAAACCCGTTGAAAGCATTTTTGTATACGTTTCAATTCCTGTGAATGAAAATGTACAAATCCTTTGTTTCTGTGGACATCCTTCATGATGGCCCTAAAATATCCAATTTGTAAAGATTAAAATATGAAAATCATCATTTGTTATCTGTAGTATGGGCACATGAATCATCTATGTGAGAGGAAATGAATCATCAAGTGCTGCTGGGAATTTAAAAAATGAATCACTGGCAAACAAACAACATCAATAATAATAATAATAATAATAATAATAATAATAATAATAATAATAATATGCTTTTAATAATTTAAGGTAAATGTGTAAATTGATTGTTGTAAATTGATACCTGCCAATAGCAACAAAGGTTGTGCCTCTGTATATGTTGGCTTATTTATGCAAGCTTCCTATCAAGATTAAAATTCCTTATTTAAGCCTAAAAGATTTCATTTTCTCCTTCTTCCTGAATGACTGACACTCCCAGATGTCATACTTTCACCACTATTTCCTCAAAGCCTGATTAATCCAAAACATCACAGAACATTCAGGCACAAAGGAAAAAAAAAATAGAAGTTTTGTTTTATTTCATGATTTCCTGAAGGTAATGTTCTGATTAATAGACAGAAAACCAACAACTCAGTTGTTAAACTGAATTGTGGTAATTGGCTTTGGCATGACTAGTCCATCAATTCCTTATTGTTTAGTGAACAATAGTGAACATGTTAAACTGCCAGCGTGGTGTCAAACCTCTGGAGGCAGCCTTTAAAACACATTTACAATTTACCAAAAACTAAGAAGTGTTTCTAATATTTAGTCTGCCCTCATTTACAACAAAGAAAACATTAAAAACACTCCTCAGCATAGTGCAATGCCTGAAAAGTCGCCTTTCTGAAACAGCTTCAATAAAACCTGAACATTATAACCTCTGGGAGCATTTATTGCAGGACTGTTGACTTAGACTGCATTCATTTTAGCTAGGTGTACCTAATGAACTGCAACTGAGTGTATATACCCGCAGTGTCATCATAACACTATCTGCAGCTGCCACCTCCTTTTCCAGTGTAGTATATTTTATTTTAAATGGTGAAAATGGGCCCCTTCGATAAAATAACAATATTAAAGTTCAAGTTCTTTTGCTGTTAAATTAAGTTCTAGCATGAATACAGGGCTAATGTAGCAGTGTTAAAAACTAGGAAACCATTTAAACATTGGAAAGCAGAATGCAGCTCAAAGTGTCAAAGTCTATCCTTTGAGTTTTATTTTTATTTTTTCTTCTCTCTCCACAAACAAAGAAACAAACAAAAGTCTACCTGGATTAAAGAATATATTAATGATCCATGTGTCTGTCAGTCAGTCACCTTTTGGTGACTCGTGGTCGTGGGAGGCGCTGCAGTCCTCCAGAGCACGCCGGGTGATCTAATTCCACCAATTAGAGAATTACATCACACCTTTAAATGGACTCGTCCTCTTAATCATTGATGACACGGTGTCCTTCCGTATGACAGTTGCGTTGTGGCAACTTGACACAGTTTGGAGTTAATTCTCAGTGATGCGAGGGAGGCTAAATTGTGTCTTTTATAAATGTGAGAAATAAATGATTTCATATTTCCTGCAGGGAGTCTCTGCGTGCGGGGCAGCATGTTGAGGCCCAAACAAACATGCGCAGTTAGAATCAGGTCATTTAGGCCACTAACGAATTAAAAAGGATGATCCAGTGAGTGGCGCAGATACTGTATCCGGATCTCCGGACAGAGGGATCACCGGTGTTTATTTTGGTTCTTGTTTAACACTGAGGGGGAAACGCCCATCGACAGACCTGATACAAGATCAAGCGGCCTTCAGGTGCTCAAGCGTCACTTTATGACTGCCAGAGGACCTGATCTCTGATCTGTGTGAGCAACACAGACTAACAGATAATAAACTCCAGCTTCACTTAAAAAAAAAAAAAAAAAAAAAACTCCTTTTTGTTTTTGTATTCAATTGTTTTTATTTTTCCTGTTCAATTTATTTTATTTTATTTCTTTTTCAGGCATTTTTTGACATCGTTCTGAATTTTAGGAGCCTTTCCTGCCATTTTTTTTCTTTCCCCATAAGCTCTTCTGATATATTTGATCTCTCAAGCTTAAAAATCCCCCCTTTTTAAATTTTAAACGTTTTTTTTTTTTTTTTTTGTAATCTTGCTTAATATTGTCTCACGGGCTGAGTTGAATTGTTTTAGTTTATTTTAATATAGTGCTCTATCTCGTGTGAGCCTCCAGGCGATGAGTTAGGCACAGTATCCATGCACTGCAAACATATATGACCCCCACAATGATTTTCTGCTCGAAGAAGAGTTAATAGGCCTGCATTCTTGTCTGTAAACGCCATTGTTATTCTCCACTTATCTCTGTTATCTTAATCTGCTCGCATTGTTTACTTATCTTATTTGAAATAGCTCAATTACAAATCTGTTATCTGCTTTTTGTCATTCAAACTTCCGATTAAGACGCCGTCAAAGTGCGAGAAACGAAATCTATCTATCTATATATATATATTTTTTTTTTTTTTAAGAAATGTTGAATTCAAGTGAAAAACGCTTAAATATCTAAACATGTTCTTCCATCATTTGCTGTCCAGTTTTGATAAAACAGAATCATGTGGGGAAATCAAAGCACCAGGACATTTCTGTTTGTTTCCAAATGCTTCAAAATTGAAATGGGCTATAAAGACTCGTTTTCTTGACATTAAAGCTTTCCCTTTTCTGTTTTTTTAATCTAAACAAAGACAATCAAAGACAAGTGAAATGATCTCACCTGACTGGCAGGTTTTACACTCCTGGAATAATAAACAACATTTCAGAGCAGGTTTTATGACTATATAACGTGAAGTCTAATAGAGTGGGCACACACATTACGTATGTATATCTGAAATAAAAACAGAATTATCCACAGACTGAGAACATGCATGGCAGCTTTGTTTTGTCCTGCACACGGTGTAAAGGAGGTCGGCTCATTTAGCCTGAGCTGTCATCCCGGCTGACCCGTGCGCAATAACGCAATTCACTAAAGGAAAATAAACCGAGGAGGAGAAGTGACCCTTTACGAGCTGCTCTCTGCTCCCCTCTCACATACGAGGGGCTTTGGGGAGGGTGTGTGTGTATGTGTGTGTGTGTGGAGGAGGGGGTGTTTAGTTAGTTTGTTGTGGCTTCAGTCAGTGTATCGCTTGCAGGTGATGCCAGGACTAGATAAGAGGTCGCCGATCTCTCCGCGCTGTCTAGACCAGTTTGTGACTCAACCAGAGTAACTGGACTGAGCACAATTTACAGCAGATTTTTGCCCCCAAGATAGTAAATGACCACTGGCCGATTCCTGCTACATAACCGAAGGGGGAAAAAGCTCAGATGGAGGCCAATGATAAAATAACAAGAGCCTCCGAGCTTCAATTCAGGCTAACTTGATATAGGTTGAACAGGACAAACAGCATTTTCAGAGCAACTGGAATTTACTTGTTCTATGTTGTGAACGCTTTGAGTGTATTCCTCAAATCGGCCCTAGAAGCTTTGTATTTGTTTCATGTGCCCAAAATCAGAAATTACTCGCTGAATAACAATCTGACGCCTGTGACGACAGCGAATTTGACTTTGTCACCAAAACTGCACCGGAAAAGAAAAATGAACTAGGTCTGTGCAATCACTTCCAGTGACAGAGTTACTAATAGAGGTGCATTTTCCAATAAATTAAATAATTACGATATTGGCTTGCAAATGTAAAAATCAACAGTATTTTTAAAAAAAAAAAAAAAAAAAGCTGCGCCTGTACAAAGATTGGTCATCAAGACACGTTATGTATTCAGCTTTTTATTTTTTTATCAGTTAATAATCCCTTTACGAATCGCTTTCCTAACAATAAATAATATAACAATAATTTACTTTTTGTTCGAGAAGCTCAAACAACCTGTATCCTGCCCTTAAGATAAAGTATTTTACAACACGAATAATTTGCAGATTATCATGCTCTGACCTTTAAGACAAAGAGTCAACTGGACTCGACAACGCAATAAATGTATCAAAAAATTCTCATGTTGAAGAAAACAAGACACAACATGTTCACAATGAAGTCGTAGACTGTCCATCTGTTTCGACGTGGAAACGTTTCCAATTTGTTTTTTCGAGGGAAGGTTTGTTGTAGTATATCCAGCAGGAGGTCTTCTGTACATCTTCTTTCTCCGTATCAAGTCATGCAACAATTGTTCTGCTTAGTTTTTGTCAATGAAAGCTCCAAAAAAGAGAAAGGGAAAAAAAAACTCGGAGTCAATCGGTGCTTTCTTCCTTCAATCCTCTACATGTCTGGAAATGAAAATAAAAAAAAAAAAAAAAAAAACACTCTCCTTTCTGTAGTTTGAGCGATGTGATGAGCTGGTCACATGCAAGAAGGGGGGGGGGGGGGGGGGGGGGGGGAACCGGGGTCATGCTGCCATTGTCCTTGCGTGGGTGGGGTGGGGTGGCGGTGTGGTGGGAGAGGGCCGACAGGTCTGAGTGGGCCCGTTTCACGTCTCACCGGGCTGGAGTACCATACTGTTGGGGGTGTCCGGTAGCGAGAGGACAAAGAGAAGTCGTCGCTGCCCGAGGTTCAGAGAGCCCGATTCAGAGAGAAAGACACCTGAACAGACAGAAGCGATGTGTCAGAACATGACAGAAATAGTGGGCTTTTATTTTGAAAACTTGGATTTGTAAAGCATTTATAATTCAACAGGGTCGATGACATGGAACATGATGTGGCGATGCAGGTGGGCCTGTAGAGATATAGATAGTAGATAGATAGATAGATAGATAGATAGATAGATAGATAGATAGATAGATAGATAGATAGATAGATAGATAGATTTGTGATGTGTGTGTGTGTGTGTGTGTATCTAACTCAGTCTGTCCTGAACACACACACACCAGTTGTTGGAAGGCTGGCTGGTCCAGGTCGCTCTGCAGGGCGAACTCACTCAGAGCTTTCCATGGAGGCTGGTAGGTCTGAACCTCCACTGGGTTTCCCTGCACGGTGCTCTCATGTCGGATAGGACTACCAGCCACAAGAGGCGTTCCTGTGAGACCCTGCAGGTTCTGACAAAATAATAAAAAGACGTGTTTAAAAAAAAAAACATAAACATAGAGCATCATTGGTCTGTGTCCCGCAGGACAGAATCTGCCATCAACATGTCCTCATGACCCATATAAATATGTTTTTCTCAGTTAAAGAGGACATTTTCACGTGCCAAATGCTACTTTTGGGATAATAAATATTTTTTTCCTCTCGGGGTGGAGCAAAGATTGCACCCTGGCCTCAGAGGAAGAGATGTTTCAGAGATGTAGATTGAGCCTATTTTCAGAGGATGTTTTTTTTATCGTGCAGGTCAAGCAACTGTAGCCAAAGCAGATGATTCATTATTCATTGACCTAAAGTTTGAATACAGAATAACACTGCAGCCAACCGGAACGAGTGGAAAGGCTTCTGGGGTATTGTAGTGTAAGCCAGTAGAAACTGAAGTTTAAAAAGTTTTCAATTATAGGCTAGTAGTGATTCACATCAGTGGTAGGAAAACAAGGGAGTGACCTATGAGTGACAACCACAAGGCAAACAAACACTAATATAAACAGAGAATCACTGAAAGCATAATTAAGCAACAGAGTTATGTTCATATGGCTTGCACCTGTTGGCTGCTTTTTACCACACTCTGAACTCAATAAAGATTTACGCCTCAAGCAGAAATAAAACTCACATTTATCTCGGTCATGATATTAAAGAATAAGCAAATACGCACAGAACAAGTAGATAATCGTTGATAGTAATCAAGTGGTCAAACTTACGAAGATGCTTACAGTCTTATCACTGTGTTGCTGCTGCTGTAGCTGCTTCATGAGGATGGACTTCTTCTTGTCTTTGCAGCGTTTGTTCTGGAACCAGACCCGGATCACCCTGGGGCTCAGGCCGGTCATCTCCACCAGCTGCTCCTTCATCAGAGCGTCCGGCCTCGGGTTGGCGTTGTAGCAGGTCCGCAACGTGTGGAGCTGTTTCTCGTTCAGCACCGTCCTGACCCGCGTCGTCTTCTCCGACTGCTTGTGAACGTGGTTCCGATGCGGGGCCTGCCGCACCGTCACCGGGTCTGCTGAATCCGGAGAAAGAAAAACAGTATATTAAATGTTCATACTGTTGGAGCCCATTAAATCGTACCGTGCACCGTTTTTCTGCGTTTTTATATCTCTTGGATCGCGTTGTTTTGCACAGGAAAGGCTGATAATATATTCCAGTCTGACAGGATTTTTATGAGACAACAGTTTAAATCAAAAGCTCTTGCAAAGTGGAAAAAAGCTGCAACTATTTTGGGGGAACTTCATTTTGTTTCCTTTGTCTTCAGAGGACAAACAATGATTTTAAATTCACATCTTGTACTGACAGAAGAACGAAATTCCGTCACACACAGAGGCGAAAGGTTTGCGTAAATTTCGATTTAATGAACTCCTGATTGGATGTTTATTTGTCTGCCTTTTGCAATTTAAACCGCACACGCTTTGCATTGTTGTCTGTAACGGGAGGTAATCGTTTTCACCAAATCTAGCACTAAACTCAATTACACTTAAAAAAAAAAATAACCACAGCTGAAATATGAAATCCTGCTGGTGTCACCGCTGCAGGCCTGTGTGTGACTGCACCGAGCTGTGTGACTTCTTTTGAATTGAGCGCGTTAAGCAGGAAGTTGGTGAACATTATTCACACATTTGCTTTGTTCTCTTTCTGTTGGCAGGAGCCCTCAGGATGACAGCTCTGCACACACACACACACACACACACACACACACACACACACACACACAGTCGCTACTCAAATACCAGATTATTCAGATAATGGCAACGGAGCAGGTTAGAGCTAATGAGATCAATTATAAAGTTAGCCTAAAGAAACAACACACACACACACACACACACACACACACACACACACACATCGAGGCTAACAGCCACACAATAAATAACCCTAATGTAAAAGAAGGACAAAAAATACTTGACAATCTTATATTAATTTTTCATTTTGTTTTTATAACCTGAAGCAATTGTCTAAACAAACTTTTAACGTGTTTAATTTGTTGTAAAATGTTTGATTTTCTTTCACACATTTTTTTTTTTTTTAACGGCAGGCCTTTTACTTCACTTTCACCTTTATTTCTGCCGATTTTATGATGTTCTGGTCATATAATAAATCCATCCACTGGTTCAAGTAAAAAATGAAAATAAAAAAAATAAACACAACTAAAAGAATAAGAATAAAAATGATCGAAATTAATAACCGGACCTGTCAGGTGGAGCGGTCTGTTGGAGTGAATGTGTCCGGGGCTGATGGGGCTTCCTGCGGAGTTTCTTTCCAGCAGCAGGCTGTGGTCCGCCCGGCACAGCAGCTCGTCTTCCCGCAGGGAGAACTCGTCTCCCGGCAGCAGCTGCCTGCTGCACACCGAGCACCGAAAACACTCGATGTGGTACACGTTATCCCGGGCTCTCATCACCAAATCGCTGCTGCTGAATCCCAGGTTGCATTTTGCGCATTTTATTCCAAATAGCCTGGACAATTGAAAAAAAAAGGGGGTCAAAGAATTAAAAGTCTGGGAAGAAAATGTAGGCTAAAAAATGACAACTTGAAAAACTTTCGGCTGATAACTCAGAGCTGTAGCCTCTCTAATTCTGAATGCAAGTGTGATGTGTATTTTCTTTCTTTTTTTGTAAACCTGCGCAGTTAATTCTGCTTTTTGCGCACTTTTCTTTTAAGTCTAAATTATGCCCGGCCTCATTTTAACACAGTTTCCTATTGCATTTAACTACGTCCAGCGTTACATTTAAAAATGATAAAACATGATTCAGTCTGTACGGTGAACATTTTCAAACTCCTACCTTACATAATCTCTTTTGCAATAGGTTTTGCCGTCCCGGACGAAACAAGTGCAGGTCTCATCCAGGTACTGGCTGCACTCTGCACACTTCAGGCAGGCTGCATGCCACTCCAGGTCGGGAGAGACTCTCAGAATGTACTGGTCATGGATCTGACTTCCACATCCTACACACATCGCGAATCCTGGCTTCTCTGCAAAGAAGTCCACAGCGTTGTAACACACAGCCAAATAAAGAAACTATCACAAACAACTACAGCAAGTATTCATTTACTATTATTATTATTTTAAAGTCCAGCCTGTGCGCCTCAGTTTTTGCAGTGAACTCCTCTTTTTTTTGCAGACTGGACAAGTCTTAATGTTATGTAACAGATGAAGACTTTTGCCAGTACTGATAAAGAAAAACGCTGAAATATTTAATCTCTAAAAAGCGTCTCTAAAATGCAAACTCCAAAAAAATAAAACTACACAGTGCTGAATTATTAAGAAAATAACTTGATCAATCGGTGCTCCGCTGAATGTATCATAGCTCCATAATGTCACTGCGACGAAAGCAAAATCTGCCGGTTAAAACTGCTGCAGCAGTTTAATTTACTTACTTTTGGAATGATCCCCCATATCACCCAAGAAAGAAGAGCTGAAAATAATATCCACCATACAGGAAGGATAGAGGGGATTGTGGTAGATGCAGAAAAGATGTGAGGAGATGACTGGCCCTTCGGCTGCCTCCCTGATAACGTGTGTCTCTCCGGACTTAGGGGAGGGGAGGGGAGGGGGGGCGGCCGAGGAGGCTGCAGGGTCCCATACGCTGCTGCTCTGACGTCATGACGTCAACACCGGACTTCTCCAATCACGCCACTGGACCTCTCTACCCAACCTGTAAAAATATATTTATGTATGACAGCAGCTTAAGAATGCATTTGTGTCTTCAGAGGTTCAAAAATAAGTTTTAACTGTAATATCGTAGAAACATTTTGATCCAGTTTCTATGATATTTTATGATGGTGGTCATCATGATAATTATCATCATCCTCCCTGGGATGTGAATAAAACAAATATGGCAAAGCTTCTGCATCTAAAAATATTTAAAATGAAAAAATCCATATTCGTTTACTTCAACAAGATTACATGTCAAATTTCTTGGACAGACAATGAAGCAGGAACTGAGTTTATAAGAACTCTATTATTATGGTATAATTGGATCCATATTATAAATGGTAACATGTTATTAAACAGTGCTGCGCAGGTTTACAAAGGCAAGAGAGAACATTTCGTCTTGGATTTCCATGTCGCTTCAAATGAATATAAGTTTATTTTGATTTCTTTATTTAATCTTGGTCAGACGAAGTCATCATGATCATGATGACAAAGTTATATGTCTTCAGTACCTAAGAGTCGCACTGTTAGTCTGTCACTTAGGGCCAAAAGCAGATGCAGAACATTTATGAAAAACATGTAAAGCAAACGGAGAACTCGTTGCAATAATTTATGGTTAATGTTAGGGCTAACCCAATTTTTCGGACATAAATCCATCTGGATCTGGGGACAGTTGATAAGTCTCCTCTGGTCCGTCCGGTTGCTCATCTACTCGAGAACAAGGCCATCTATTGGAGGAAAACCAGAACTGCATTTATCAGAGAAGGGGAGAGGTTTGTTCTTAGAAACACGGAGCATACATCAGATTGGACTTTAATTCAATCTATGAATCTATCAGTCTATCTGTGGGCTACATGAGCACGAAAACTAAAGTAAATAAATATGATTCTCCACAGGTCCGCATTAGATAAAGGCTACCACAAAAGACGTATGATCTGGATAACAGTTACAAATCTAGTTCAGTTCTATCAAATTTAAGCCTAAATGGAAATCTGTGTTCCATATTACAAAAAAAATAATGCATAAGATCAAATATTGTTTTTTAAACACACACGCGCGTGCAATGCAAGCTGTTGCACAACGCGAATGTTTGCGGTGACTGTTCAAACACTGTTTCCTCCCGTGTCTTTTCCTCCTTCTTCCTGTAGTGTTAAACCAACCAAACAAATCTCCATCTGCATTTTTTTTTCCTCAGCCCTTTCAGTCACTGCTGCAGGAGCATTATTAGGGTTTTTCTGCAGTTGCCAGTTTTGATATTGCTCCTCATTCCCACTCTTGCCACTGCAGGCTAAAACAATATACTCTCAACTCGGTATGAGGCAGGTAGTATTCGTTTCAATGACTCTTATTTTGAAAGCCACGGGGCAGACACGCTCATCCTGTTTAAAATAGTGGTTTGATTGGTGCGGGGCTGCTCCTGACTCTTGATAACTTTAAACTCATGACCTGGCGAACATGTACACACGAAGAGGAGGAGTCTGGGTAAGATTGTGAGGAAATACGTGAATGTTACTCAGTCATGGTTGTGTCTGTTAATGTGTGTTCATAATGCTGCGAGAAGAAGGCGATGTTTGAAGACAGCGTGTCTGTTACTGGAGGGTCAAATCAGGATCTGCTGTGGGGGTTTATTCCTCAGCGCTGTCTTACAGGTGAGTTAACTATATTGTAAAAAGCCAGTTGTGGTTTTGAGTAAAATTGGTGTGCAAATTGTGAATGCATCAAACAAAAACATTATATTTGTGGGAGGTATGTGATTGATTTGTCAAATTCCAGAAAAGCAGATGTCAGCAGTTCACTAGCCTACACATTAGTTAGGTAGAGGTTTTAAATAAAAACTCAATGAATTAACTTCTCAGTGAAGTCTATATTTGCAGTCTCACATTAAGGGTGTGTGTGTTTTTGTAACATAAACCAGCTGTCTTCATGTTGTTGTACATGTATGTTTGAAGACAGAGTCACCATGTGCAGTTTACTGTTCCTGCCTGCTGTCACAGTTAATAGACACTCGATTAACCTATAAAGGAAACACGGTTAATGACTTCGATGCAGGCTGTTGGCTGTCATGCCAAACTGCTCAAGCACAGTGACGTCACAGCATTTTTACTCCTCATCTTGTTTGATGTACTTGTATATATCTAAAACTTTCTCTGCAGGCGGATTCCTCCGGAGCATCCTGGTTGCTGGATGTTGCAGAGCACAAAAACAAACTGACCGTGTTACACTAAAAGCCATCACTGCTGTCTGCGATGTTGGGAGGAATATTGTGCTGGGTAGCTGGTGCTGTAAAGGTGCTTTAACAGGAACTAAAACTAAAAGCAGAAATGCAAAGTATATCTAGAGCTGTCTGGCTAAACTAGTCCATGCTTATTCAGCGCCACTGGTGATTTACTGGTGACATATCGGCTAACTTTACATCCTCTATCTCCTGTGCCTTTTTCTTTTTTCTAAAGGCATCAGAAATAGCTCACAGAGACACTGTTTCATGTGGAGCGCAATCCATCATTGGAAAAAGCAAGGCAACCTGCCGTTGCAAACCCTTCATGAGTGCACAAACAAAAACTGATACACAAGCTATAATTAGACATCAGCTGACATGAAGGTAGTCAGTTCAGTTGCGATGCACGGACTTGCGTCACTTCACTGTAAAATGCCACAAAGTGTCCCCCCCCCCCCCCCCTTTTGGGAAAGTAGAAGGTACTAAGGGCACGGTATGGTTCACATCAGATAGTTTGCACACACTGTCTGTCTGCCTCTCTGCTGCTTTTGGTCCACACCAAATGAACTAAACTAAATGAATTAAACTTTTGTTATACACTTTGCAGGAGCCTCTAACATGTGTCTGTGCCTGTCATTAGAAAAAAAAAAAGGTAATCTCTTTTTTTCACTGTCAGGACTGAAAAATATTGCAATCACAGTGTCAAAATTTCTGAAAGTCTGAATGTTGTCGAGGTTAGCTTTTGACAGCTTCATCAGACACCGTCAGACGTCTTGTTATCATGAGTATAAAATCACATATTAACATTTTAAAATGCAGCTCCAAATATTGTAAAGTTTGTTATATATAAGGGAGTTTACAAAAGACACTTGTAGAAAGTTTTTAGCTATTTAAACTCACCAAACTCAAATTTAGTAAACCCAGACTCACTGTTAGTCAAACTGTTTGGGCATGCATAAAAAAATTAGAAGCTGTATTATGCATATTGGATTTTGCAACTTCAACGATTATGTCTCAGTGTTCTAATGCATCTCAAAGTTTTTTTCTTTTTAATAAGTGACCTCACTCTGTAATCTGTGATTGTTCAATAGAACCGTCAGCTCGTAGATCTAATGGTATTTCAATTGAATTAGGATGCATTAAACTAAATCTTAGGTATTTTATTACAGCTGATATTGATCTTTATTTCTAGGCTAGCCTTCACTCTGTTCAGTATTAGAACAAGGTGCAGCATGTGGTTAATTCAATGTGACTGACTCACTCGGATCAGTCACTTTAAATTGTATAGGTATGGTGTTTTTTTTTTTCTTTTAGGGTCGTATCATATTCAAGCCCCTTATTTTGTCATATTAAACGTGGCTTGAATGTCGTAGAAATTCATTGCAGATATTTTTAAAACCAGGCTGAGCATTCCCACTTTTATGCTTTCTTACGTAACCCCTTCACCCTGCCCTTAGAGGGCTCGCTCTAGCCATTACTTAAACTTTTATAGACTCAGTCACTGTCACTCAAGAGCTTTGTAAGCTTTAACGTATTGTGGTTCCCTTTACAGAACATCCTCCCCAGTGTGTCTGCTAAGCCCGATGTGGCTACCATTTCAGACTTTACGGAGGTCAAATCCCAAGAAGCTTTTGTCACAGCCGTGTATGCTGATAAGCCTCTTGTTGTCATAAATGCAGTGAGCGGTGTAAACAATGAAGATGTAAATACGACTAAGGGGAGGCACACCAACCACATGGAAGACTCATCATGATAATAGAGTATAGATATATCTTGATTAATGCTATAGAAACATGCATTAAGTGTGGTACATTTAATCATTCGCTAAAACCTTTGGCAAAGTTTTGGTCATGATGCTGTGGTTTATATTGTATGCAGCATTTTCTCCACAGAAGAAGAAGATAATGAATGTAGAGTAAATTATTATGTGCACACTGTTTGGCTGATGCTGCAGGTCAAGGGTTAAGTTTTAAGTCTTTCATGCGTATACTGTATATTCACTGCAGAGTAATATGAAATATCACAAGCAGCATTATTGTTTGTGACCTGTTAATGACTGCCAGATCAAGCCCAGACATCCTAGCTGTCACTCCACCATAAAAGCCTCCCAGAAGAATCTCTAATCACAATTTGATGGGGCCCATTAACCTCATGAAATATATATGTGTGACTGAAATCATCCACTTAAACTTTGGCAAGAGCGAAATGTTCTTCTTTGGAATTCAGAGAGGGGGGCTTTCCTGGGCTGCAATACCAAACTTTTCATTGTCTCTTGAATGTTTTAGAGTTCTATGGCACTTTGCCTTTATTGTCAGACCTATAAGTAATTCATGCCAATTCCTTTGAACTCCCCAGGCTTGATTCTGTTGAAGTTGTGCCAATCTGTTTATGTCTGTTGGAGCATCTTCATCCCCCCCCCCCCCCCCCCACATAATAAAACAAAGCAAAAAGAACTGAACTCATGTCGTAATGCTAAATGGACATTTTCACAAATACATGCCTGTTAATTAAGTGGCTCTTGCTGTGCTCTTTGTACACAGTGAGCACAATGAAAAGGTTTTCACTGTGAGGGGGGGCTTCATTGGAGATTGTGCTGCTGTTGAACGGGGTAATAAACTCTTTACGCAACTATTGTTTTTCAAGTAATTCTTAGGTGAAAACATAGTCTCTCTTTTGGTCATATATCCAAATATTTTGGTAAACATTTCAAACCCAGATAATTTAAATCCTCTAGTTGAGGTCAATTGACACTCTACAGCGCACTGTATGCTGTATATTTTTTGATTTATTTACGTCTTCTCCTTGGAAGCTTTACCAGTGGAACCTGACACACCAAAAGGATGGAAGCTAAACTGGTGGTGGTGTATCGAAATACAATAAAACAAATACAGTTTCAAAAGCTGGATCTGCTACATATGGTTTGTAAAATGTGGGAATCCTAAGGAACTTAATATTTCTTTTCAAGTTTGAGCCAGCTACCCTTGTTTGTTGTTGTTCTCATATCTTTCATATCATAGCTTTAAAACATTTTAGAGGTCAAGTTTGGAACTCAGATGCAGAAATTGATGTCCTTTTATGGCCTGTCAGGGTATATTGATGTTGAAAATGTGCAGTTTGGTTTATACCCGTACCTAAAGCAGCAACAGCATGAGTATATGCATTATAAGTGCATGAGGTCTCAGTGGGAACTGGAACTCAGATCTCTGTTCTGCTGACCTTTAATGACTTTATGTTTATTCAGGATGAATAAGCATGAGCTGGCTGATAAAGTGAATGCTGCAAATATTTTGTGTGATTAAGAGAGAAAGAGAGAGACAGTTTTATTACATCACCATCTCAAGTGAAATGTAATGAGAGCTTCAAGATGCTGGCTTCCTCAATGACACGCAGGTCAGCCAGACCTGAAAGATTTTTGCTCCTGTGAGTCATTAATCACGCACATGCTATGTTTGTTTGTCTCTCACCAAAGGATCCATAAATATTGTATTTTGATTTAAAGGTGGGATGGGAAGGTGGGAGATTTTTTCTGCAGCATTTTTTACCATATTGCTTGAAAACCTCTTCACGACCCCGTGGCAGCCAGTAAAATAGAAGGTTTGTCAAAAAAAAAAAATGAAATGTTTTAGTTCAGTCTAGACGGCAAAATCATGGGAAAACACCGTCCAATCACGTTGATGAGGCTGCTCATTACGATTGGATCCTGACACGTCCATCAAACTTCAGTCCGCTTCTCCCTCCCCCTCTGCGAGTTCACCCATTCGTCAACGAATAGAGGCCCTTCCATTACTTTGAAGGCGTGGTTTCGAGGGGAGGTCTGAAGAAAAGGCATGGGTGTGTATTTTCAAAATATAGCTTGCTGGAACCGTTTTCCCAACATCTCCTACCACACCTTGAAGAGACTGAAAAACTTGAAAACACAATTTCGATTTCTTTCTTGACAATAATATGTTTGATGATTTATTCCAACCGTTGTATGCATACACTTACTGTGTGTTTGTAGGTTTCATCCATCCAATCTGAGTACAGTTAAATAACAATGCATGTATAAAATATACTGTATCACAACCCATATATATTGGTTCTAATATTCCCTACAGCAATGTGCAGTTTAATACTGTTTTATTTGAATACATTTAAACAAACAATCCAATGTGTAAGTGTGTAGTTAGCAACAATTTAACCACTTGAAATGTGGTTTATGGCTGGTTTTAAGGTCTGAATGATTTACAACAACCAGTAGTGAGTTTAAGTGCTTTGAGTCCACTCTTATGTCCAGAGTCAGCAGAAGGTGAAATTAAGATAAGCACACGAGTTATAAGATATTAAAAATGTGTAAATAGATATCTCTTCAAATTATTTTATAATGACCTTTAAGACAATAAAGGGCCAAGTACAGTTTTGCTTTTAAGACATAATTACAGTATAATTAGTAGTATATTTCAGTATATATTGTTTTTTTTTAAATAGCACAACAGTGATGGTATGTCTGCATGCACAGTTATTTATGACAGGCCTCAGCCAGAGAAAAAATATCACACCCTCATGCAAAAGCGAGGCCATTCTGAGGGGGGAACCATGTTGCAGATTTATAATTCATAATTCTTCAGAGTTAATGCAGTATTCACATGATAATTAGTATTAATTTTTGATTGGCGCCCCAGGGCAGTTCTGCATTGTTGGGCTGAAGAACCTGTGCCATTATTACCTTATTAGTGTAACTGTCAGCCTCCTGTTTTATTTTACAAATGCGCATCTTGTATTTTCTTATCGGCTACTCTCATCAGCACAGAGCGGCAGTCTGGTTGCTTATCAGCAGCTGTGTCACTTAAATGAGGAAAGAAGCATCTCTGTTTGGACCAGTCAAAACAATGCTATCACCTACTGTGTGACGCCTGTGCCTGAAACAGCTGGTCTGTCAGGAATTGTGTTCATTGAAACCAAACAGAGAAAGAACTGACAAAATAAAAATCCATAATCCAGTTTTATCACCACGTTTTAGTCTGAATAGATTCGTAGTTGCATTTGCAATTTACTATACTTTTTGCTAGGATTGTTTCCAATTGAGCAAAACATCAGGAACACCTTGCAATATAATTAGATTATTAAGAGTGCATCCATTATTAGGATTTAATACAATACTGTTTTATCTACCTTCACATTCTTGTCATTTTAACGTGTAAACAAAAATCCTATATAATACTAATTTATTCAAAACTTTATTCTTATCTTTATTTAGAAGTTTTTTTTAATTAAATGATTAATCAGAAACTGTTGTATGATAATTTACTTATCATTTGAGTGCATTTCAACCATTCTCTGCTACCAGGGTCTCAAACATGTTTGCTGATTTTCCTTGTCTGATTTTCCTTGTCTCATTCTAAATATATTTGAATTTGTACATGTTACATTTGTCGCCTTGAAATTGTGATTCACAATTTTCTGACATTTTCTCACCAAACAATTTGATTAACTGGGAAAATGATCAGCATATTAATCAAAAATGGAAATAACAGCTTTAAGTATTTAATGCATTCTAACCATTAGTGCTACTGGGTTGTTTAATGTGATGTGCACAACAGTCCAGGCTTTAGTCATTTGCCATGTGCTCTGCAGTGTTCTGTTACTGACCAGCTGATTAATTCAGTTGTGTCAAGTCTGTGTGTTTTGTAAAGCACTCATGTTCTCACACCTGAGTGAAGCTTTGCTGTGTGAAGGAAGACGTTTCAGCATCACTTTGGGGTATTTTATTAACAGGACAGCAGGTGCACGACTCCCTGACCTGCTCCCTCCACCAGCTGTGTGTAAGTGTGTGTGTGTGTGTGTGTGTGTGTGTGTGTGTGTGTGTGTGTGTGTGTGTGTGTGTGCGTGGAGACCAAACGGCAGACAATCGGAGCTCTGGGAACACTGACCAAGCTTGGCAAATTGACGGGTGACTCTGGTGAACCAAAAGATGCCTGCTGCAGCCTCAGTCAGCTACTTTCCAGAGGAAACTTTGAAAAGCTGTTTATATGCAGCTGGATACTGAAGGCAAAGGGGCGTGCTTTTTTTTTTTCTCTCTCTCTCTCTCTCTCAAGTGAAAAAAAGGCCCTCTAGATTGACAGCACCTTTCATACTGTATTATCCGGCCTGGCTTTTAACTCCAGGAGAACTGTGTTCACAAATTGATGCTCTGCTCCTTTGGGGCTGTAGCTGAAACATTAAATTGTACTGAAATATTCATATGTGAGTGCATTTAGCTGAGAGCAATTGATGTGCGACTCCCCAGACGCCAGATGGAAATGTTGCAGGGCCCCAGCACGCGCTGGCAGACACCCTGAGCTCTGGCCAGGACAGTGATTGTGATTTAGACCTGGCTACTGAGTCAGGCTAAGCTGAAGGTTACTAGATTCAGGACGGCTGATATCACGGTGGCCAGAGAATATCTAGTGTGCAAACGAGGTCGCAACCTAAAGGCATGTAATCTACACACTAGTACAGAAATCACTAATAAGTGATTTTGAGCCACTTTTGCTATGAAACATTTACGGATGGAATCAACAAGGATTAGATTTTCACTCATTTTGGATGGATGCATTACACACACACACACACACACACACACACACACACACACAGATATATTGATAATTAGTGAGTAAACTGATGCAGTTAGTATTGCTAATGGATTAATTCTGTTTTATTAATATTCATATTTCAACCTGAGCTCTACACTGCAGGTGTTGCAGTACATTGTGTTTTATAGACTACCTACACTGTATTTTGTATATTCCTTCTTAAATATTCATGCAGTGTATTTTAATATAAATATAGCATAGGCTTTTCACAAGCTCAAGAATATTTATTTAATTTAAAAAGTTTGTGTTTGGAGCAATAAATAGATCGCCATGGCATTCAGAGATTGAGGAAAACATTTAAAATATTTAGAATAAAGATTAGTTTGTTGGTGTGTAAATCTCTTCCATCGTCTTATATGTATGCATTTGTTGCAGAAGCAAGACTATATACATATGTTTGTAGCTTCAGTAGGATTTAGAAAATCTGTGGCAGCTATTCCCCTGAAGATTTGGGCTTTTTACTCCAAAATGTTTGTTAATTTACCCTTCATGTAGCAAGTCATGCATAACTACATACTTACACATTGGATTGCTGAATTAATTTTGATGTTCTGTAGATAATTTGATTCAGTTCTTTGGAGCACAGAGTGATGTAGTGTCCCATCTCCCAGAGGACCATCACAGTAAACCTCATGTTTATCACATGACTAACTAGGGTATGTCTTCTTCTGATTGCTTTTAACATATGCAGGAGTAGTATTGGTATTTTTTTTTTTTTTCCTTTTTGTAAAAAATGCAGATCGAGCAAAAGAATTTAACATTATTCATATCAGAGTCCAGAATTTGTGTCCGGTTTTATTTCTGTTCACAGTTTGTTCGTGTTCCTTTTTATTAGCAAATCAAACATTTGATTTACACTCACTAAAAACTGATTTAATAATTAAAATATCTCAAGAGGACTGAAGTGATTGAGCTTGGTCACTCAGTGGGTCTTGTTTCCAGTTCTCTTCTTGTTTTTGTGTGTGTTGTTGACCCACTTTTGTTCCAAGTAGCATAGCAAGCATCTGAGGGGAGCGTACTAGAAGAAAACTGTATTTTTATGTAAATGGAAAAAAAAAAAAAAACCTTCTGTAGCCATGACAACAGTCTCCTGAGTGGATTTCTTCCACCAAGTGGACCTCTGGATCCTGTGCACTTAAGAAATATGTTTCAAAAAGAAAACCTGAGAAGCTTTTTAAAGAATGATGTATAATTTATTTGTATTTTTCTCCTGCTTCAGAGCCTCTTGAAGGAGGGTCCTGTTTGAGACGTGTTCCGAATCTGTCAGACCACAGCAGTAATGCTGTCATACTCCCCACATATATGTGTTCTTGATCAGATTGACCCTTTTTAACATATACCCAGCTGTTCTGTGACAAAGGCAAACATTTAAAATCTCTTCTGCACACTTAAAAATAGACAACATTCTTAAAAAAAAACATCGGGGTGTCACTACTACGCCTAAGCATATTTCAGTAGTTCAGTGTTCATTAGTTTTTGGTTTGATATCTACACTAGAGTTTTGTCAGACAATTGTTGCCAATAACAAAGACCCAGAATGGCTGACTAGTGGCTGAGAGTTTATATGTCGACAAGGAGGATTAAATTATAAATTGATTGCAGCTAAATCTTTCAGTATATTTCAGTAGCAGTCAGTTAACAAGGTTGGCATTGCGTGCTTAGCGCTGTTGAGTTGCACTTGGATCACATACAAACCAACTGAAATTTACTGTTAGAGCTTGACGGCTAACAAAAGGGGATTAAGTGACGTTAAAACTGTAAAAACTGTTTTTTCATTGGGGCAGCAGAAACAAGCCATTTTATTACCTGTCTATTTACAGTTCCACAAGTGTGAAATACTCTAGGGGTGGGTGGTACTTCAAAAATAGAAATATATCTACGTATCAACTCGAGTCAACTTAAGAAGATCAAGGCAAGGAAGGCCCCGGGCCCGGACGGTATCAGCCCAATATCGCTCAAGGAAACTTGTTCACTCTGAGCCTGAGCCTGGAGAAAGTCCCAGCCCTGTGGAAGACCTCCTGTGTGGTCCCGATACCAAGGATGCTGCACCCCAAGGAGCCTAACCACTTCAGGCCTGTTGCCTTGACTTCTCACCTGATGAAGATTATGGAGAGGATCATCCTGCAACACCTGTGACCACTGGTGGGCACACAGCTGGACCCTCCGCAGTTTGCTTACCAGCCTGGGACAACGCAGTAATCTTCCTGCTGCACAGATCTCTGCTACACCTGGAGGACAGCGGGAGCACTGTGATGTTGTCATGTTTTTTTGACTTTTAACGCTGTCCAGCCTTTACTGCTCAGAGTGAAGATGGAAAGTGTGGGAGTGGACCAACACCTGGCTGCATGGACAACAGACTACCTCACCAACAGACCACAGTATGTGAGGCTCCATCACTGTGTGTCTGACGTGGTGCTCTGCAGCACAGGTGCCCCTCAGGGTACGGTGCTCTCCCCCTTCCTTTCACCCTCTACACCTCTGACTTCGCCCACAACACCACCTACTGCAACATCCAGAAGTTCTCCGATGACACAGCCGTCGTTGTTGTTTATTGTGTAGGTTATAAGATACCTCTGTCTGTTTGTTGTGTTTTGCCCTTTCTAGTTTAATTCTGTAGTGTATATTACACTCTGCTGCTGTAATAAGTGAATTTCCCAGTTGTGAGATGAATAAAGTATAATCTAATCTAATCTAATATCAGTCACACATATGCGATTTTTCAACCCCCCAGGCATTAGTGATGTACAGGTAGCAGTGGGCCATAAGGTGACATAGCTAGCACATTTAAGACATTGCTCAGAATAAAAAGTCGTAGTTTGCTAAAAATTAAGAGCTTTAAGTTTTTAAGCTCATTTTACATTGGCTCACTGGATTTTGTAAGTATGAGTATAATATATACCTGTAACCTGTTAGGTATATTGTCTTAAAACAACCACCTGAGAGTTGGTAGATGCAAGTCTTATCTCAGTGGCCCAAGAGGTAAGATTTACAGTTCATCTCAGAGGTCTTTGTGGTGCCCACAAAAGCCATGCATGCCACAGTCGGCTTGTAGCTTTGGGATTGCACCTGGTTACTGTTGATCCCAAATGCCTTTAAGCCTCAAAAGGGCATTAATGTATCACTGGTCCATGTTCCCTCTGTTAATGAGAATGAAAACAATGATCATTTAATGTTAATGGAGTTAAAGTGACTCCCTCTGTGCCATTATTAAAACGTTTTAATTATTAAGTGTCTAATGGTGACTGTTAATTCACTTAGCTTCCTGTGAGTATGACAGGAACTGCACGTCTTGGTTCGTCGGAGACGTCCCAAAAGCAATTTACTTCTTAGGATGTCTCCTAAAGGTCTGCTCAGTGTCCCTGCCTGTCAAAAATTGAACACTTAACTCAGGCTGTCCTAGTGTGATACATATTGACAAACTGGGTTCATATGAATCATTTAATCGTCGTCTGAATCATCGTCTCACCTTTCATATGGCCTTTAGTCATAAAGGAAAGACATGTTTTGTATACAGTTATAGGCAAAATTTATTTCCGACATATCTTTATCACATACAAATAATTTAGCTTCATCAAAGAGCAGTGCTGCTCATGGTGGTGCTGTAAGTTGAACCATATTAGTTAGTTCTTCTTTTACACGGCTGGTTGAGCTGGAAGGGGTTCGGATTAGATGCACAGCACCTCTACTTGAGACATTAATACCAAGGCAGCCGTGACATATAGAGGCCGAGCCGGTGTTTGGCACCCACATTCAACAGGATTCCTTTGTGTGTCGGGAGCCAAGCAGATCATTACTTATTTACTTGTTCCATGGCATGTGATAGGCATTGTTGTTTTTGTAAACTAGATTGATGTGATGGACCTAGTAATAGCTAGAAGGTTGTAGATCCAGGTTATCAACTTACATGTTGGCTGTTAAAAACACACAGTTGGCTGCTGAATACAATAAAGAACATGTTTAATATTATAAATTTAATGTTGAGGATCAGGAGGATTTGAACAGCACTGTTACATCATCAACATGGTATTTATTTGCCGTTGTTTCACAATTTTCCTGACAAACTGTGGTAATATGGAAAACCTGAAACAGCAAACACCTCTGTATTGTTTGAAATAGCTTTATTACGTATAGTCTTCAACATAATGTAGTCTTGTAGGCTGTTCCAGAGATGACAATATTTGATTAAGAATATTTAATTGGTCATTAGTTTAACGCATATTTAAATTTTATTTAATTTAAATATTAAACAATAAGTAAGTAAACCACACAAAACATTCTGCTTTGCATTTATTTGAATTATTCTATTGTATTCAAAATAGACACCTTGTTGTTGAGATGTAATACATCTATGATATTTTAATTCATAATAATGTTCAAAAGTGTTAGGGATCACACCGTGTTACTATTGATCTCACATTGTTTTAAGTCTCAAAAGTATCACTGGTTCATGTTCAAATCAACTTTAAACTGATTTTTGTACAATATATTATAGAAGAACATTGCAGCCAAGTCTTCTAATGTATCTGTAAATAATACAGTATACAGGCTCTTCAAATAAGAGGGCCCAGTGTTGGCTGTTGGCCATCAGCATTTACTTGCATGATGTGATAAGGGAAACTATGATGGACACTGGACTATTGTGATTTGAAAACATATCCCAAGAGTTGCCTGGAGTAGTTCAGAGACTATAGTTCGTATGTGTCATATTTTATCTTAATATGAGATGAATGCAACAACAAAAGAGCCAGGGAATTTAAATTTAAATATGCAAATGGAGACATTTTCAAATTGTGTACATAATAACTCTTTGTCCTATGTGTTAAACCTGTGTCATACATACTCGCAATCATTTTCTTGGAGTTAAGATGCATTTTATGGGCTGCACCATCCCTAAACGTTATAGTCTGATGACATTTTCCAGTTACGTCCATAGTCTGAGGGTCATTTGAGGGTCAACACAGCATCAAGGCTTCAAATCATCAAGTCAGTTACCCAGAGAGGTTGGGCTACAGACAGAATTCTTGTAAAGTGATAATATTCTTCAGTGTACCACAAGAGTATTTGTAATAGTCCCCCATATGTACTCTGCCACTTACAGATTAATTAAATAAGGCTGTAACAAACAATACTCTACACAGTTACGCAAATGAACTACCCAGTTCACCAAACTTGAAACACTTGTGTTGATAGCTTAATTGCAGCCGTAATAGTAATTAACAATTAAAACATTCTCTGGATACTTGTAAACATTTGTCAAGCAACAAAATGGTCCAGCAGTTTATCTTCTGAATTAATGATACAAAGACAGTAATTAGGGGGGTTGACTCCTCTCATGACACACTTACAATGACTTGACCAATTAGCATTATCATTGTGACAGGTCTTCCAATGTTAATAGCCTTAAATAATTTAGATTTTTCATAATCATATGCACGTTACACTAATGAAAGAATGCTGTACAGTGCAGTGTGTAACAAGGAGCCTGTGACAGCAACATATCTGATCAGAGGCCACGTGGTATATCTATGTGATCACATGTTTTAAAGCATGTGTGACTGTCACTCGGAGTCCTTAACAAGAGTCAGTAAACCGAAAGCCGTTAAGGAAATACTAACTTTTATTTCTGCTATTTTCATTCAAATGACAACACCTGCATTTGGCAATAACTTCCTCCATATCAAGTTTACAAAAATGTCTGTAAACATTAAAGTGCAAAGAATTTGCTTGCCATTTAGGGCACATATCTTTTAAAGGTTCATGCTACAAGCACTCCAATCTAGTTTCATGTGAAGAATCCAGTCAAATTAAGCTACCTTTTCATTTCATTCACACAAATATACCCTACTAATGTTTTTGTCAGCAAGTAAAACAAAAATGCTATTCAATAAATTTTGATGATGGTTAATGGTTTGAAATCAAACAAATAGGTGACAGAAAGGCAAAGGTAAAAAAAAGAAAAAAAAAATGGCCATTTGTACAGTTAAGCCAGTCTTATGTATCCTGTGGCTGTTTGAACAAAGAACAGCATGACTGATGTTTTAAAATTGATCATACAAATAAAAGGAAACAAAACAACAAGAAATGAATTAGAAAAAACTCCTTTTTACTGCTTGAGATCCCAAGAACAGAGAACAGTGTCTTGGTTTTCAACACTGTTCAGAATTCAGAAAGGTTTTGTTCAGTATAGGCTTGAATGGCCCCTTGCTGGTTTTAATTCATGTAAAGTTCAGTGCATTTAGGACCTATTCGAAGTAAGAATTCCTGATGAAGAATGTGTCCGAGAACACGCCCCCTTACTGGGATGTTATAGTCTTTGTTGTGCTATATCTGGCCATTTGTGATTTCAAAAATCCATCTAGGAGGAACAGGGCAGGTTGGACAATATAGCAAAGGGCCTAAAAGTTCTCATTGTCATTTCTACTATTGACTTCTGAACACGTCAAGTTAAGGAGCATCAGTGTTAGCTGGAAGCTAAGGCTCAAGCTTGTTTGGCTAAGATTGGATTTACACAGCGACAGAAATATCCCGTTTATAAATCTTATGTGGCCCCTTTCAAGAGATTTGACCTGCCACAAGCATTCTGATAAGTGCCAAACAAGGTGGCAGTAAAAAGAGAAAAGACTTCTGTTTCTGTGTAAATGTAGCTTATGTATCAGACATGTGCCCCAGAGGTGTATCGGCTGGTCCCAGGAGCCGGTACTTTTCCTCCAGGGATGGCTCAGTGGTGCTGCCCTGCAGGTGAATCAGTGGCTTGGTCTGCAACAGCACGCAACCCCTTCCCCGGCCTCGCCTCTCCTCTTGGTTCCTGCGGTTGAAGATATTTATTCTGTTGTCCAGCTCAGGGCTGGCCTTTTCTGAGCCAGTAGGGCTGGGAAGCTTAAGATTAACAGGGTCCACTGACAGGCCCTTTTGAGCAAGGCAGGAGTCCTCGGAGAGTGAGCATAGTAGCTCCTGCACCACCATGCTGGGGTCCTGGCCTGAGAAGGAAGGGGGGCAGCAGCGATGGGCGCTGTAGCTCAGACTGAGATCGTGAACTGTGCTGCTGCTGCAGTCTGTCATAGATGAAACTGGGGTGTGGCTACTCAGGCTGTGGGGGCGGGCTGTTAAGCTGCCACTAGAACGTGATATGCTGGTCGAGGCATCACTTACGGCGCTACCCACCCGCTCCATAGCAAGCAACGGGTTTGACTGGATGGGATTTGGATTGGTGGGGAGGTGAATGTCAATGGCTGCAGTGGTGATGATGCGGGCACCTAAGCCAGAAGCTCCAGCATCTTGAAAGACATAAGAGAAAGTCAGATACCACAGAGAAAACAAATTAGCCCCTTACTTCACACAATCCAAAATAATATACTTTCTGTTAGTGATATAGACAGAACTACTGTCTGTGGTAAGATCTGTATATCTATAGATCTACAGATTTCTGACATCTGGCTAAATGTGACAGTAGATTTGGAGGTTTCAGTGACATTATACAAAGGCCATTAAGTACAGAATCAAGATTGTTGTCTTGCAAAAGCTAGGCCAAATAGGCTAAGTTTTTAGTCTACATTTAAATATATACATAAAATTACATTTCCAGCTCTCCTCATATTGTATGTAAAGCTGTATGGCTATGCACTGCATCACTTAACGTTTTATTTGCAGCCAAATCTATAACCAAACCTATTGAGTTTTGTTCTCTGATTTAACAGCCTTATAACTTTTAAAAGGAGCAGCTGCTTTACTTAATTTCATTTATATGTACACAGAATGGTGTATAATAAAGTCAATGTTCGTAGTCACTTACCACTGCTTGCTTCACTGTAGTATTGGCTGATATAGTTGTTCATGTCATCACGTACAACTGGATCTGAGTTAAAAATACGTAAATAAAAAGGAGATGCATGAATAAAGGAATTGATAATATTGCTTTAGCAAAGTTGGAAATAAGAACTCCTAAATGTGATGCTAAAGTCTGTGATTTTGTTTAGTTTAATGTGTTTTCTCTTGTCTGCCCTGTACACAGTGGACAATAATTTGTAAATATATAGCAGGAAGTGACCTGTCAATTAGAGTTTACTATATTGTGACTGATTTATACTACCAGTACCGTACTGTGTGGCAGTGACTGACTGTAATTGGATTTCACACCTATTTGTCTGTAAGTACTTTGGTCCATTTCAGTGTTAACATCGCAAACTAGTCCAAATGGAAAATATCTCTTATGTTTACAACATAATATTGACAGAGATGATTTCTGCCCCAGGCCACAGGTGCTTTAATGGCAAGTGGTCAGGATCACGCACTGCTACGCTGTGCATTAGCTGCACCCTAGTGCACTAGAAATAAACTGGGACAGGGTGGGGTTGGTTACAGGGTTGAAAGAAATGGGGGGAAATGAGCAGGAGGGCAAGAGAGAGGGAGAGAGAGAGAGAGAGAGAGGGATCTCTTTGTTCAGGCACAGATCTCTCCAGTCTGGCAGGCCTCAGTGTGCGTGGTGACTGGCCGTGATCTGCTATGCTCTTCTGTTCGCTTGATTGGCCTTAAGCTCACTGTCCGCTGGCTGAGTGCGAACCCAGAGTACCCTGAGTGCTAGCCCCAGTCCCCCGGGACATGCTGCAGACTCTGATGGGTAATTTCATTTATTTTTCAGTCTAAAATATTAATCCCCCTGAGCTACCCCTGGAGAGGAAGCATTGCACTCACTAAAACAAGACTGAAGACAATCACTCCGCAATTAATAACACATGAGTCTTAAGAAAAAAGAATGGGCTGGCCAGCATACATAAAAGACTCTCTTCTGTCTGTGACAGTCAAGTTACCGGGCTGTCATCTGTCTGTGGAAAAAGAGAGCTGACATCCTGAGGTCCTTTAAGTTCAAATCTAAACTATAATTGTGGTGGCTGAAATACAGCAGTGTCAGTTCTACAACTCAGGTAAAGTGGTATGAGAAGACCCCACAAAGATTAGCAAGCAATTTAGCTAATAATAATACAGATAAACTTGGTGAACAGGACATTACTATTTAGATTACTAATAAACAGACTTTGATTAGTAGTATTAATAGTTTCACAGTTTAGGAGATTTATGTATGTACCATATATTTGCAACACGGCTCAAGGATGATAGAAGTTTGCCATCAAATTTTCCTTTCAAGTCCCTCTTTGGAGGAATTGTAATAACATTGCTGATCCACTGACTTTTCATCTGCTACCATGACCGAGTCAAAATTTCAGTTTGTCCAGTGCTTTGGTGCTAAGTAGCAAACGTTGGCATGCCAAGATGCTAAATTGAGATAATGAACATGGCAAACATTAAACCTGCTTAACATGAGCATGTTAGCACTGTCATTGTGAGAATGTAGAAATCTGAAGTTAGCATGTAGCTCAAGGTTTACAGAGCCAGTAACCTGTTTGTAGACTCTTAGTTCAATATCTTAGAACATGTTGCAAGGGCTTTATTTGACATTTTTATACAGTATGGTACTTTGAAATGTTGGTCTAACCAAGCATGCATATCTTTCTTTGCAATACCTCCATTGTATTATTACAGTACAATTGCAGTACTGTGTGAGCTGTCACTACAAACTCCACTGGCTCATTGATTAAGGCTGACTGTCACTGATTGTTCTTAAATTCTACATGGTTTGGTACTTTAAGGTGGCAAAACCCTCAATCCCCTGGGGCATTCATTCTTACAAAGACCAAGTTCTTAACAGTTTGATGGCACTCTGCAGGTGAGTGTGAGAGAAGTCCATTGAGATTGTGTGCGCAATATGCAGCAATACAAATAAACTTGACTTGATTTGAGTTGTCCTGACTTGACTTGACGTGAGCCCTGTGGCCTCAGTGTGCATCCCAGTGACCATGTTTCTGTAAAAAGCCCCATTTGTTTCTGAGCGCCAGATTTCCCACTATGCCCTTGGGGTAATATTGTGGCCACTGTGGAGCCTCTTGGTGCCCTATTGTGGTTTGCAGGTGAAGGGGAACAGATGTTGACAGGAGCCCACTCTCTCCTAACAAGGCCCAATGCACAGAGCACTCTGTACCTGAAATAGCCCAAGTGGTCTGGGCTGGCTAGCCTGGCCTTGCCACAAGGGGGGATAGTAAGAGAGATAGTTGGGGCATGACAGAAGCCCATGCAAGCTGACGTTGTGTCAGAGAACATGCTTGTTTTCTCCAGGATTCACCAGATCCTAAAAGCTTTTTTGCCCTCATATTGATCCCAGAGCGCCTGCGGTCAGATGGGTGTTGTGTGTGAGCATGGAGGGGCTAAGAGACTGGCCTCGAAGATGCTCCAGGGCTCCTGCTCCAAATTAACTGAACACTGCTCTGGCATCCAGTTCACCTGATGTTACACCGTTAGAGACTTTTTGTTCCACATAATTATGGACATACTTTATGCTGCACCTCTCTCCCGGTTTGTCATGCTGCTTTCTCAAGCAAATGCTACACCTGGCATGGTGTGTATTTTTAATGTCATGGGGTTTGCCAGATGCATCTGTTTTTAGATTGTGAAGTAGTGTTTTACTATTAATTATACATTGTGCCAAATTTTGTATTTGTATAAATACTTCAATGTTTAGCTGTATGTATGCTTTATGTCCAGCAACCAACTCATATGATATCAGCGGTTTCACCAGTTCTTAGAAATTGTGCTTTAGAAACCATACTGTACCTGCAGTGGCATGAGGCTCCCTGGGGTTTTTCTGGCCACCCTCATCGTCAGACTCCCCAGGAGTCAAGCCTTCTACAACCTGAAAACTCCTGCCCTGTTTGCTCCATACATGGTGGATCTGCATGGCTGCTTCACGTTCTGCCGCAAGGTCCAGATCCTGCTGGGCCAGATGGGCCCTCAGCTGCCTGATCTCAAACTGAAGATGGTGGGTGTGTATGTGTAGAAAAAGAGAGTAAAGCAGAAGGTTGGGAGTGTGAAGGAACAGAGAGATTACAAAACTGATATCAAAGGGCAAGAGCGAATAAGAGATTAAGAAAAAAGAGATGTGAAAGGCAGGAAAGGAAAGACAGGGAGAGCAAGAGGAGAGGGAAACGGAACGAAGAGGCAGGAAAAGAGAGAACATGGAAGGACAGAGTCACACCATCCCAGATATACAGTTTCAGCGTACACAAACAAAGCTCCTATAAATTGTTTGAATCATCTGGACTGGAATCAATGTTGAGAGTTTCTCCAGACCTGACAGATCATATTGAAAAACAAACAGATTAATTACTTGTGAGCTGTTTTCAGCGTTACTATCTAATTGTAAAACTGCGCGCTTCACTGATGTACAGCTGTTATGTCTCTCAGAATTCATTTTAAGATTTTTGGCCTTGAGGATCTTGTCCATTGACAAAAAACGATTGCATTAGTAAATTCAAGTGTATACAAAATGAAGAAAAAGAAAAAACAACAACAAAACATTGTATTAGACACTGCATGCATGGTATGTGTATTAACTGTGTATTAAATGTGCAAACTGAAACCTGTATTCTTAATATCTCTTCACTAAATTAGGTCATACATGAATTCATAGGATAAGGTATCATCTAAAGTATACATTAGAACAGTAACTGGAAAACAACTGCCTTCATTTATGAAGAGGAATTTCATTAACAATATTTTTTTGGAAGGATCTGATCATATTCATTGTGTCAGGTCTGAACTCAGTCAATTAAGGGTTAAGTCTTTATCAATATTTATTGTAGTCTGCATTTTCTTGTATGAGATCATCAGTCTGCATGTTTGCTCTGAGGGATCATGATGAAACGTGTGGAAAGACTGGACTTGACTGTAAGGTATTGCTGCCCTCCTCTGGTGGTAGATGAACTGACAGTTTCTTACATGACCAAGTGTGATGTGGATTTGTGTGGCCTTAATCAGACCAGCAGTGTACAGTATTAAACCCTTTACCATGACACATCTACAGACTGTTTTGTTTTTGTTTTTTAACTGAATCGTTATACGACTATAAATTAACTAAAAATTGTCTACAAAGTAGTGAGTGAGAAACTTCTACAATTGAATTGAATTAGAACATTTTATCCAATAGAAGCCAACAGTAATTATGTGTAATTATGTCCAAGATGACTTTCAAGTTGTATTCTACTCACTTTCTGTGTCTCAAGTATTATAAACCCATTCCCTGGATTAAAGTGTAGCTTTAAAAGTTTTCATATTAGCAGAACTGGAGCTGTGGAAGGTTTGTTGTGTGTGGTGCTTAATATTTTCCCCTCATTCTGTTCATCTTACAAGCTAATTTTGTGGACGTGTACTGGGGAAGAAGTGATTGTCGTACTCACAGCCTGTTCCTGGCAGATCTGAGTGAGACGCTCCAGCTGCTCCTCTCTCACAGCCTTGGTCTTCTCACACTGCTGGATCTCCAATTCCATCTCAACTTTGACTTGTAGCACGTAAGCTAACGAGGAAAAGTATGGAGAAGGAGAGTTGGAGAACACAAACGTCGCAAACTATATAATCAAATGAATGAAAATGACTGCCAGGTCTGTTAGGAGACATCAAGACTTACTGAAATGTTTCTAAAGGTAGTTGGTTAAAGTGCTTATGGTCAAATACATAGAGCAGATTAGGTCAAATGTCCTTTACTCCATGTCTGTCATCACACATGCAAACCTCATTAAATACTGATTGCTAGTAACCCTATACCTGTATGAAATAGATTTAGCAGAGTGCTGAAAATGCTCCACAGGGATCATGGTTCATGCTGACTAGAAGGTGTCAGAAAGTTTTAGTATATTTTCAGCTCAGACACTGACACTGAATATCGGTGGTATGATTGGGGTACACTGGGGTTCAAAACATATTTCAGAGGGTAATAATCTAAAAATTGCTGAAAAACAAAATTACTAAGTGAGTAAGTAAGTAAGTACTACTGAAAACTATGAACTACTCCATGCTGCATTCAAATGACACTCAAATGCTACATCGTGCACCAAAATGGAAATCTTTCTAGTTGTTGTTCGTGTGGTCAGCTGAGCTTCTTTTTATGCAGTGATGTACAAGAAGTGTGTCTGACCTGACCTTCAGTGTTGTACTGAAGTGCTGCCAGCGTACTTAGGAGCAGCTTTGAATTAGTCGCTTTCTTCCTGCACTCCCTCTCATTGATTTCATCAACTCTCATCATAACTCACAATGTATTTTATTTATTTATTTTAGATAAAACTGCAGCTGATTAGTAGTTTATTCAATTATTAAATGTTTCCAGGCAAATTAATGGAAGTGTAAGGCGACAAACTATCGGATGTGCGTGCAGCAATGCTGGAAGTGATGCAGATTGCGTCTTGATCAATCGGTAACTTCGCCTCTTGCAATCTGACTGCAGATTTTATTTATACATGACACACTTCCTGGAGTCAGATGAGAAGGTGTATACCTAAAAAAAAGGATAGTGAGTGGAAATTTGGATACCTGTTGTCATCACAGGTGGCAGATAATCAGTCCCTCGCACCTCTCTGTGATCACATTTGTAAGTCAGCCACATGATATCACACATACTGTGTACACTGATGGGGAATGTTGCTATGGGCAACATAAAGAGGTGAAACATCATCAGTAATTATACTCGTCTTATTCCAATATTTCCGCTGTGATTGTGGATCTAAACTATTATGAGATTAAAGTGCCGACTTTGTCAAAACACAGGGGAGAATGAAAGCCTTTCTCATACTGAGGGGGGCAGAGCAAAGCAAGCAGCCATCACCACATGCTCCTTGTACCTATTTATAGTCATGTTGGCACTGGTGCGCGCGCGCGCACACACACACACACACACACACACACACACACACACACGCACGCACGCACACACACAGCAAAAGTGAGAACGTTTTTTCAAACAGGCATGAAACGCTCAGTCACAGGATCATGTGCAATAACAATACATTTGTGCTTCTGCATATTGTATCTGTGTCAAATGTGCGTGTGTGCACGCGCGTTTGCTACAGCATTACTGACAGCTCCTGGTAGCACATGCATAACAGTGTAATTCACACTTGCAACTGATCCCACAAGGCCTTGCTCCACTCTCTCCTCTCACCTGGAGTCAAGTGTTTTATTGTTACACATTATACATCAACCAACAAAATCCCGTCTCCATGCATTTTAAACTGATGTAGGACTTTGTAAATTGCCACAGAAACGTTTCTTATCACCATTTATTCGATCATCATTTACTAATAATACAGTGACTTTGGGGTGAGTATTGGTTTCTTGTCAGCATATTTAATTGCAGAAAATGAAAAGCACTGGAACAGAAATTGTGGATTCTGAAGCCAATGCAGAGGATGGAAAGGAAGAGATTCAACATTGCAGCAACATTTTTTTTTCAGCTACCTTCTACATGCTTGAGAGCTTGATCATTCCCATCTTATCACACCACTAATAAATTCCATTTAGGTTTTCTGGTTCTTACAAATTCCACCGCAGTTCATTCTTTTGTATTTCCACTCCTGTCGGACTGACACAAACGTTGCCGCCATTGTACGTCAAGATAATTCTGCAAGAGACTCAATCCCTCTCCTATGATAACCGAGCCGTTCCCTCAGCTGTACATTTATTGGTTTGAGTGTGATTCCCCCCCCCCTCCCTCTGAGGTGTGTTGCGGCCTGCCTAGCGAGGAGACTCAATCACTCACAAATATCAAACCCAACAGGTCGAGGTGTGCGGCAGGAAAATCTCAAATTCATTCCCCGGAGACCAACACCACAGCTGCATGTTAAGACGCAGGAAATATGCCCCCGCTGAACGTGTTTCACCAGAATAAATCAATGACGTTGAAAGCTATATTATATTGATTCCTAGTATTATTAATCATGTCATTATGATGTGTCCCTTTTAGTTCAATATATTTGATCCTTTCAAACAATGTACTCATGTATGATTAAGAGTCTGGACTGAAGCCACACAGACAGAAATTTACATTAAGGACCTTCATGTATGTGTAAGAAGAATACAATTCTAAAATAAATAAAGACTGATAAGATCGATACTGTACGTAAGGCTACATCATTATTCTATTGTGTTTTTATTGTATTCAAATATACCGGACTGCTATGGTGATCTAATTTCCCTTCAGGGATTAATAAAGTCATCTCTCTATCTGTCTATCAATCTATCCAGTACATAGGGCGCACCCTCTACCAGGTGAACTACCAGGGCACCCCAGCAGGTGGTTATCTTAGCACAAAGACTGAAGCACGAACCTCTTCTTTCATTGTATGATTTAAGCAAGATGCAACATGTTCATTAGTGAGCTTTAGAGGTGCTGGTAGTTGGATTTTGTAACTTTCTGACAGAGCTAAACTGCCTCTTTCACCCTGTTTCCAGTGTTTTGTACTGTATTGCTTTATGGAGAGATATTCCAACCCTTTCCTCGTCCACTGTCTCACTGGAGCTGATCGTGTATGCAGTCAGAGGCCCGTGGTGAGGGTGACCTCCGAACAGATATCGAACCAGTCCGCATTAGCATAGAGGAGAACAACCACTATATTCATTATGGCCTCTCTGAATCTACTTAACCAGGCCCTTACAATCAATACAAGTTAGAGTAGCAGAGTGGCAGCAATTTACCATGAGGGATGATCAATAGCTATATTGCTCTGAATAGTAAATAATTTGTATAATCATGGAGAGAATGGGGTCATTTAGTTCTTTCAAGGCAAGCTGATCTTTATGCATCTGTGAAGTCCTTTTGAGTTAAGAAAAATTAGGTATTTCCTTGAGCTGCTCCACAAGAAGGTCTTGCATAAAGGCTACATAAAAACCTTTATGTTTTTTTGCCTGCCTCACCATCAATGATCCTCTTGACCCTCCAGATACGTAGGGTGATGATGAGGCTGATGGCATCCCAGGGGCTGCTGGGCCCGTTGGCCACTGTGGAGGCCACCATGGGGGCCAGGGACAGCACGATGACAGCACCATCAAACACCTGAAGGGGTCATACAAACACACACTTTTAAAAATAAAATACGTGCAAATGTTGTTGTGTCACATGGACCTTGACCTGTCCTGCAGCCATGACTTTGAAGGCTACTGTACATGTGAAGTTTATTCATGATTGCACATGCTTAAAAGGAATAGTGGGAAATGTTGTATTCACATTCGCTCTCTCGCAGAAAGTTACTTGAGAAAAACTGATATCAATCTAATATCTCTATGGTGAATATGAAACTAGTGCTGTGTGGTTTGTTACTCTCATACAGAGCCAAAAGTCTTTATGCTAAGCTAAGCTAACCAGCTGTGCCAGTGTAGCTTCAGATTTACCATACATACGCGTGCGGTATTGATCTTCTAATCTAAATCTGAGCAAAAAAGCGAAATGTATTTCCCAAACTTTGTCTACAAATTTGAAGGGTAAACTCTGGGTGAAAAAAGGAAAATTTACACTAGATATAGTGAAAATATTATTTAACACTATTAAAAAGTAGTCATCAAGATCTTCCAATAAACACCTAGTACCAGTACTAACCTCAACTTTGTTTTCTATGTAGTCCCAGATCCCGAGCACTACAATTCTGAAGACAGTCTAAGATAGACAGAGAGGGATAAATGAAAGCATTAAAATAGATGGGTGAGGGAGTGTGCTGATACATATAAAAAGCTCTTGAAATATTCTTAGTCGTTTGGAGTTGTCATCACATCCAACAACTTTTGTCAAGATGTGTGAACACAGACTAAAATAAAAAGAGGCCAGTGCGACACAGTTTTCTTCCTCAAATACCCTTTTTTTTTTCTTCAGATAGAATAATAAGAATGCTAAAATATGTGCAGACGAACCCCTTAAAATATCCCAAATTAAAAAGTTAGTTAGTTTAATTTCTGCTGAGGCTACACATGAGTAAAAACATTGATTTGACAACAGTCTCTTCAAAGCAGTTATAGCTAGCTCTTTGATTAAGTAGATCAGTTCCCTGATCTTTGGCCTACAAAAGGAAAACACAACACTTGTTATGTGAGCACCTATCAAATTCTACAGTGTGCTCTCTCTAAATGCAGTTGGTTGTGTGGGACTCTTTGTTGAGCAGGGCCATTGATTTACACTCCAATTAGCATGGGGTGTCATGTAGGAATGGTCCTGCTAATCCATCATCTGGAGTACATGTTGGACAGCGTGCCTGGTGTCAAGTGAGAAGTGCAGGGACTCCGCCCACATGTTACAATCCTGTTTTCTGATTGGTGCAGAGGGACCAAGCTTGTGATATGCTACATCTATCTAACACCATTCCCAGATGACTCTTCTTCTGTGATGTCAGTAGGCAAGGTGTTTGGATGGATCGTATCACTGTAACCCCATCCCCACTGCTCATTAAGCTCAGCTTTAATTATTGCTCCTGCTGGCTCACTGGTAATTAATGTTTGGTTTAGGGCATTGGGGCTGAGGCTGTCAGGGTAATTGGTTTGCACTGGAGTGGAGGCCTGTGGGCCCAATTCTCCCCTCTCCATTTTGTTTTTCACTATTCCACAGTGATGATAAGACCTTCTTTTATCAAGCAATGGCTCAAATTTTATTCAGACTAATTACAATTGTGGGGCATATGATAGACATTTTACCGGCCATCCAGCCTCAAGGTAGCATTTCTGAAGCTAAAGCTAAATCCTGAGCAGCCACAAACTCTAGTTTCCTCAGGCCTTTACCTGATTTGCGTAGCTATAGATAGCACATAATCTACAGTTAAAGAAAGTTTAGTTTGGTTTAATTTAATTATGAATTAAAAGAAATGCAACGTGTCAGGGTTTTTGTACCCATGAAGTCCTCCTGTGACGTATAAGCCTCATACCACTTCCATGAGTGGGGAAAGGGGAAAATGGAAATATATGAAGAAAAATGGTGGTAAGAAAAAAAAGTTCTATGGATAAAAAATATCCATCTCTTACCTCTGAAAAGAAGAGTGACAGGATGATAAGGCTGATCCAGTGGATAATGCTGGCAAATTGGAAAGCATTGGAAACTGTTGAGAGGAGAAACGGGACAAATGTTGACCAAGACGGGCACAAGAGACACAATAAAAGAAAACAAGAGTCTATGAGAAAAAGCTTGCAAATTACTTCATGCTGGTCTCTTGTAAAGCATATGTCATTCAGTAAAATATATTATATATAATATATATCTTCTTTTGTGTATGAATTCATTTTGAACTTTTACCCATATCCGTCTCCATCAGTATTTTTAGATTTTCTATATCCGTTCCACAGCACCAACCTGTATCTACCCACTACTAATCTCTATGTGCACTCTCTCACTCACTCATTGCCCACTCCTCTATTTGTCTTGTAGGACTGGCAGCAGACAAAGCACTAGATTACAACAGATCTAAAGTGACTAGAGCCCTGCAGTCCCCGCAGCAAGACTCAGGTATCATCAGAGCTGGATGCTGGCCAGTAATCGATGGGGACGTGTGCCTGCTGCCATTGACAAGAAACTTGGTTCATTATCACCTTTCTCCATCACTCTCCATCACAACCCTTTACCATCCAGCACCAGCAGCTCATCTGTGACTGGCAAGACTGCACACACAGCGGTGATGGAAAGAGTGGACACTAAACAGATACACACGAGCATTTAAAAAATAAATTACACAACGGTTACAATTATCTCAGCTATGACATTTTTGTATGGTCATACATACTGTACATAATAATGAATGAGTAATGAATGAAGGACAAAATTCAAAATCTCAGTCAAAAAGATCATTCGAGTGTTTAATTGTTAATCTATCTATTTACTATTTAGATATTTTTTCTCACAGTATTTAGTACATTAATTCATATACAGTCATGTTCAATTTATGGTCTCTTATCCACCATTATTTACACACACAAAGCCAGTGGTGGAAGAAGTACTCAGATGCTTTATTTAAGTAAAATCACTGATAGAACATGCAATGTAAAATATTCAATATTATTCAAATATTCAATAACAACTAAAAGTCCTGCATTTCCACTCAAGCAAAAACACACATTTTGCAGAAAAATTGCCCCTATGACTGATTTACTACTATATATTACTAGATTGATAGATTTATTACTAGATTGTTAACGCTGATACCAATACAAGGATGTGCAAGAAGCACTTTACAGTTACAGCTGTCAATGTGGAGAAAAAAAACAAAATAGTTTTAACTATTTGAACAACCAGACAAATTTAGAGGGGAAATATCTGGTGGAGACA
The DNA here is from genome assembly GCA_028641955.1 of Protonibea diacanthus. NCBI lineage: Eukaryota > Metazoa > Chordata > Actinopteri > Sciaenidae > Protonibea > Protonibea diacanthus. The sequence continues at coordinate 12,967,679 of CM053976.1, read as the reverse complement.
TTTAATGTTTATTTAACAATATGTTGTGTTTTATAAGTTTAATACATATTTAGTTTTTCAAACAAAATCATTTTCTGACTTTAATTTATGAAAGTGTGAAAATGCATTATGTACTTTCCAGGGTTGGGACAAGGGGATGTAGCAAACTGCACACATAGACCAACACAACTGAGATTTGAAACCAGGACCTTCTTACTGTGATTGTGCTCTTCCTCATAGCTCATTATTGTACTGTTAACCATGACAAGGTTAAACCTTGCATCTTTATCATGAACGTGCCAGTGAAGATATAGAGTAAATGACACAAGTAATAAGAACAATCATGATAATGACACACATTTTTAATTAATGAAAATAAATTCTCTTAATCCGGTACTGTCTGCAGGTAGGTCACAGTGCAGCACCAGTGGAGTTAGTAAAGATGGACGGATGCTCAAGGACACAACAGTGTTTAACTCCCCACTGCTCCAGTGGAGCTGCGCGTGTGTGTTGCACCGGATGCCTCCCAGGTGTTTTATGAACGTCACACAGAGTATTGTTAGAGAGGGATAAGCATACTCAGCAAACCTCCCCCTTGATTTAAAAAAAAAAAAAAAAAGGTTAAAATAGGAGAAATAAACAAATAAGCAGGCGTGCACAGTGCTTACATTGTAAGAGTTTGGTGTCTATGAGCAGCTCCAACGACAGGAAGAGCACCACCAGGATGACACACGCCACCAGGATACAGTTGAATCCAGCGCTGAGCAGACAGACCTGCCACAGGGCCACTCGGCGGCCGCAGCAGGGCTTCAACCAGTTGGACCTGACGAGAGTAAGCAAAAAAAGAGGTAGGTTCTTTTTATATAAAGTAGTTTTGTATAAGTAAGGGATATTCCATTGCATAATAAACAAAAGAGAGATGCAAAAGAATAATGTAAACCTTAGTTTTAGTAAGAAAATAATTCATCTTTGACAGCCTCAAATAAAATGATTTGAGTCATTGAATTGTCTTTAAAACAGACATACTGAGATGTGACGCTTAGAATTAATTATATTGAAAACTGACACTGACTAATGGATGAACCTATGCTTGTATTGATTCCCAGTCTGAGTGCAATGCTGAACAATATTTCAGAGGTTTGATCTTTGATATTTGAACTCCCTGATATGGCCAACAGAGGGCAGTAGTTTACACGATGTCTGTTTAATCCAAGCAAAGTTTGGTGGTGATGGCCACAGCAAAGGGAAAGGAAGTGTGGTCAGAGACAGCATTGACAGAGAAAGGGACAGTGAAGCTCTGTGAACCAGTGACTTGACCATCAGCCGTGGGTGTGACTGGAATATTGATGGAGTCCTTTTTACATGGTGATGAAGGGAGTCACTGTAGAGGATGCTGCTTAGAAGGAAGGATTTCAGCTAAATAAGCGGCCTGAGACACAAGTGAGATATAAAATAAATGAAATGACTGATCATTGTCTGATGGAAAATAAAACCTTCAACTTAAAGATGTTCCAGAGGAAATACTGTAGATGTTTAACATTTTTAAGACAAATGAAAAAAAAAAAGCTTTATTTTGCCAGGTACTCTAAGATTCCAGCATTTAGGCCACTGAAGTGTTTGGCAAGTTTGCCCAATGCTATTTTGAATAAGTGGCTAGTCTTGCAGACCGGCTACTACAAGGGCTGACAGTAGGAGATGAGAAAAAACAATGCCTCTCACCAGCTCTCCAGCTGGAGTGGAAAGTTGGCTCTGTCCACTACCTTTCCCTTCTCCCCATGCTCTGGCATGGAGGAGACAGACATTGGCAGAGCATTTCTCTCCTCTGATCATGTCTTCATTCCTTGGCATGGTGCTAATATGAGCTGCAACGGTGGCAAAATGGCTCAATTTTCACTGTGGCTTGAAAACTGATTATGCTGCATTCATTACAGGAGAATTTGGATATTTTATCTGTTTTAATACCGGTTATAGCCTATTAAACCACATCACAAAAAGCTGGAAGAAGATTTGTTCTTTCCTTGAAATGAGCTTCATATGAGCTGCATTTGAATGAGGTGCAACTTAATATTATTATTAACTCCAAGAGTTCAGAAATGAAAGGAACTGAGTCATAATAAAAGTCCTACTTTTATCTTCATGTTTGCTATGTGACTAGCTTTATACAATTGAGACCTCAAATGACAGATTGTATGGTATTTGATGAAACAGATCAATTTCGGGGCGGCGTTAAGCTCAGTCGATAGAGCAGCCGCCCCATATGTGAAGTCTCGCTGCGGGGGGGGGGTCTCAGGTTTGAATTCTGACCTGTGCAGCCCTTTCCCGTATGTCATTCCCCATCTCTCTCCACACATTTCCTGTCACTCTTCAGCTGTCTCTATACAATAAAGAAAAAATAAAGAAAAAATAATATTTAAAAAATCTGACCCTCTCAAAAAAAAAAAAAGTTTGGACATGCCTGTTCTACAGTTTCTTCTGCAGCATAAATCAAGAAGCATCCCTGAAAAGACAAAATCAACAATCAATTTATAATGCTAACAATGTAGCATAGTGTAGTGTGCTGTCTGGGAGAAATCAATAAAGACATAAAAGTGCCATACTGTTGCACAGGATGACAGATTATTCCATTACAAGGCCAAAAAATTATATATATATATATATATATATAAAGACCAATTTCTTTCTATAGCAGAATGTAAACAATCTCTTCTGTACTTAGGGTGATATGGAGAGGGGAGGAGGGTTTCTTGGCTGGTTCCACTATAAGCACATGATTGTAAAAGACCCAGAGCATTTATTGTGGTTTATTCAATACTGTTGCAAAACTATCCCCTCGGGGAGAGGGTTTTTTTTTTTTTTTTTTTTTTTTTTTTTACGTGTCACCTCCTCATCTCTGATTAATTTGTGCTCAGTCAGTGGAAGAGGCCACACATGTGACTTTTTGTCTGTGCGTGTGTGTGTCTTTCAAGGAGAACTGAATCACACAACCTCCACGACAGGTCAGCAGTCAAAGTTGTGAAAATCTACCTTGTAAATAATGAACACAATAAAATGAAAACATGACTTTTTAGCTTATTTCTCTTCCTTATACTCTGTTTACTCTGCTATAACCTGTTTTAGGAATTTGTCTGACCCAAATAAAAGACAATTTCTGGAGACATCACTGAAAAATACACTGCAGAAGAGCAAAATTATCACATTTTTCTAAAATTCTCATTATGCCCCCCCCAACCAACCAACCAACCCCCCAAGAGTAACACATTTATGTAGCAATAAATGAAATGTTCTCTGCAGCTGTTGAGTTGATCACCCGCCCATTGGTTTTTCAGAGGAACGTATTCCTTCAAAGGCTGGCATGGGCAGAGCCACAAGCCTGTAAACAATGCACAGCTAATCTAATAAAGGCGTAATCATGCTGATAGCAATCATCTTCTTGGCTTCGGGTGGGGTGGCACAAATGTGCACACTCCAGATGGTGTAGAATCTGCTCCTCCAGAGTCTTGGCGAGACTCTGTGGATGCCAGGTATCATGTCGTCCTGAAAAACAGTCTATATGCCAACCTACTGTATATACTGTATATAAAATCGCTGTGTTGATACATAGATAATAATACTGATTCATGTGATATCCTATGTAGGTCTGGTACAAAATAGAAAAGTGACAAACACATCAAACACATCTTGGACATTTAAGAGTAAAAATTATTATATTACCATATATTTTGAATATGTTGCATGAATTTACACCATCATCTGACATGGTGAACAGAATTATCTTCAGAAAACTGAAAAATATTCTTGAGCTAAAAATGTAACTTTATCTTGATTTCACTGAAGTAACGTGGGTGTGTAGCTCTACAGAGTAAACTCTGGATGCTCCACCTCACAACTTCATCATCTGTGACATATGAGCAAGGATAAACTGACCACTGGTCACAACTAAAATCCTTATAACTCACTGTCTAGTCATATATCATCAATATGCATTTCAACAATCTGCAGTAATTCATTTCTCACACATGCCAGCCATACCCCACAGCTTATGTTCCCAAAGTTAAAGGTACTCGAAAATCAAGCAAACACAATCTGCTACATTATGTCCTTGACTTTTGCCCAAGGTTCACGCCTCCCACCCACATTTCTGTATGCCACAAAAAACAGCTGACGAGATGTGAGGCAGTTGTGAAAAATTGAGAATGAGAAATTGATGAAATAATAATTGTAGGAGACTATATATCATCAGTTATGCATTACTTTCCATTGGAATATTCACTAACTGCCACTGCCGGACCTGCTCCATGGGACCAGGTCACCTTGACAGTAGCTGAAGGTGAGAGAGTTACAGGTTCACGCCATCTACCCACATTTTACATAAGACTCTGGGGATTTATACCAGCCAACCTTCAGAAATAAACTTCTCTAACCTTTATGGAGTTCTGACTACTATGTGTACTACACACCATCCACTAGAGTCCAATTTAACAAAAAACTTTTTTTTATAATTTCTGATTGTATGATGGTAATAAATGAAATATTCAGTTGAGAGAATGTATATTCTAAAATGTCTCTGCAACAATCATATTCCCTTGTTGAATCATGTTAGTGCAGTGACACTGTAAGCACCACCTCTATTTCCAGAGGTTATGGTTTAGCAAACTTCCACCATATGATTAGATAGTCCATCAAAGAACATCTTCTATCAAATGATTTCATGCTTCATTCAACTGCTGCGGGGAAGTTAAAATAAGGAAAAAATTACCAGAACAATAAAACTCTATGAGTGGGAGTAGTAAAAGGAAGTGGTAAAAGTGACTCGATCTTCTCACAAACTTTATAAGAGTACCATGTCTTCAGGCTTTATTGGCTCCAAGAGTCAAGGCATAGTGCAGCTAATCACAATCAATATTACTGAATACAATACTTGATGAAAGTTCACCTTTGGGGTAACTTTACCATTTCCCTGCATATCCCCCAAAACAGGGCAATAGCCAGGAATTTTAGGTAAACTATGATGCTGAGTCAAAGTTCCTTCACTGCATCCCTTAACTCCCACCTAAATGCTTTGGAGATTAACAGTAGGACAAAATAAACTATATATAGTCATCTTTGTAGATCCTTGTAACCCTTTGTAACATCCTTGCCAGAAGGTGGATCCCACTCTCAGGCCTGAATGCTAAGCACAATATGAGTGCTAGTCTTTTGTGTAGAGGGTGTGTTTCACTACTGAGTGGACCCTGATCAAATAAACATCCAGTAAAGAAGGATAATCTCACCACTCTTTAAAGTCCACACAGACTATAAGAAGGCATTCACAAGTTTGTCTGTGTAAAAAGGAAAAAAATTACAATTCCCTTTGAACACAACATCTAGCGTCACTTCTTCATTTATACATCTAAAGGAAGAATCCTGGCCAAGATCAAATTCACCATATGACAGTGTTAAAATGAGCCAACAAGGCAATACATTCGGAAGTTACAAACTGCCAGTATTGATAACATGTATTGTCTTTTTACAGGCTAACTGCACAGTACAAGCCAATGCATCACACACACACACACACAGATGAACACAAGATGTGAGTTCACAGGCAGTGCAGAGATGGAGCTTTGATATGTTAGACAAATAGGCTGAATTCAGTGAATGCGTGTGCCCTTACTTCATGCCATGCCAAAACTAGCCCAGCCCAGAGGGGACGCAATCCAACGCTGCTGGTGACACATGCAGTATATTAATGAGTCTTATTAAAGCAACAGAACAGTAGCAAATGTTGTTTCTCTGACCCACTCAGGCCTGACGGCCTGACAGAACCACCTGGCCCAAGTCACTAGTAGACATGCACATACAGTGGACAAGGTCACCTCTCAAACTGCTTGTTTTCAAACTCACTTTGGCTTCGTGGATTTTCACATCGATATTTTTCACACTCCTAATATTGATTTACAAAATTACAGCCAAAATGCAATTTAATTTTAGTCAAATTTCAAGAATCTTTGGACACAAACACTGTGTACACTTCTTCATTTGCTCTTTCTTTGCATATCTTTATCTCTCCTGCTTCCATTCCCTCTCCACTCCTCCTCTCTCTACATCCTCTCTGCTGGCAGTGTGTTGAGCAGGTTGATATAGCTGTCACTGTTTCCCACTGTCGGTGAGACTGAGTGGAGCTAGACAGGGAAATAGAGGAGGGAGATTAAATCAGGGAAAGTAATCGATACCAGCATGTCGACTGAGCCACCAAACACTGGGACTGTCAGACTCACAGCACGTGATGGTCTCATCAGATAAAGGACTGCACTGCACATTCATTCATCCTTCCTCCAATCCACCACAAAAGTGAATAAACCCTTTTACTCAAATAGTGTACGTAAGTTCAATTTAAAAATGGGAAATATCATGCTTTTCAGTTTTTCAAGATTGCATGTTATCAACAACTTTAAGTAAAATTTAAGAAATGGGCATATTAAAATAAATATTCTTATTTAGCTTTGGGAGGGGTCATGTTGGTAATTTGATGCCTGTAGTATAGAATTGAGTATTTATTGAATATAGTTTAGAGAATATTATAGATCCAAGTTTAAACTGACAGGGAGGCGGGACTGAGAGAAAAAGGCACTATTACAAATCCATCTGCTACATCAGCACCACAGACAGCAGCATGTATTCATCAATACACAGTACAGTCAGACTACTGATATTTCAGGGTCATGATCTGGGCCATAAATTCTAACTTTCACAAACCTCACTCAGATAAAGGATCAGGGAGTCAGCAGAATACAGTCAAGTCAACAATCCCTGCACTCATATGCCTCTGGGGATGCAGAGGGGGAATGGCAGGTTAACCAGGTTTTTGCTGTCTGGGTCCCTCAGTTGTACAATTCCCCACCCAGGGACCTCACACAGAAAAAGGTGTGTTCTTTAGATCTCATCTTGAGACTCACTTTTATTCTGTCTTTTTCTGACTGATGGCATTTGATGTAATTATTTAAATTATTTGATCTTCCTTTTTAATGTTAGTTCTTGATTATATGTTTTTATTGTAAAGTGCTTTGTAAATAAAAAATACATTTAAAAAAATGTAAGTTAATATTATTTTTCTTAACAAGGGAGGCACATTTTGGTCATTTTGGACAAGCTGCCTACTTATTATGTCTTAATTCTACTTCACACAGAAAAGCTACTACACAGAGAAAAGCCTCAGGTCTTGTATTCGTAATTAATTCCTCAATCTGTAGTGCACAGTAAAAAAAAAAAAAAAAAAAGGTCATCTAAAGTTAATATTATAGCATTTGTAAAGGTTATATCACTGCTGCATATTGTGTAAGTAATAGAGACAACTGTGACAACTGTCGTAGAGCATTTCCAAAAGTTTGAAAAGGACTTTCCATTGGCTCAGCAGCCAAAATATGTTAAATATCTGTCCAGAAAAAGCAAAAATTCCATTCCTTACAAACTAACATTCAGTGGAGTGTAATGAATGGGAACCTGTTTTAATTAAAACATTTTTACAATGAGTTTTTTTTTTTTTCTGACTGAATTCTATTATTGGATGTTGTCACTTTGGATGCGTTGAAACTGGTGATGACAACTATGTCTGGGATGAGAGGTGCGATTGTGAATGGAGAAAGTTCAGTGAGATCATCTCAACACTTTTTTATGTTGTACTGCTGTGCAAGAAATGCGATTCCAGTGAATTAAACTAATTTACACCCATGAGAGTCTAAAGCCGCACCAGCAGTTCTGTGAGACTGTGCTGGGGCACAGTAGTTCTTTGATGGCAACATGATGTTCAGCATGCTAGCATGATAATTTAAGCTAATTAGCGCAGCAATATTGTTAGTTTTGTAGGTCCACTAAAAGCAGTAGTCTTTATCCTCTGGACCATTAACGATTGCAGAAGATTTTATGGCAATCAGCTCAGTAAGTGCTGAGCTAGCTTACTTTCAGTCTGATGAACCGGACGACAGATCGGATTGCATTAACACATTTAAAGCTGCATTGTGCAATATCTGACCACTAGAGGTCAGAAAGTGACTCACAAGCAAACAACAATGGCATAGTAACTCAATCCTAAAAGCATCATTAAGTAAACACAGTAAACACACCTTGTTTGTTTATTTGTGTCATTGCCAAACCAGAACCACCACCAGAACAGCCAGTGGGTTCAAGGCACAAGGTCTAATTGTCAATGTATATACAGCCAAATAACGTGTCAAGAACCATACATTGCTTGTGGAATTTGTTTTTAACAAGACCAGGAAGAAAAAGGACAGGTGCTATACAACCATCTTTCAAGCAAAATCAAAGCCTGCTGATGGCAAATTCGCTCTCACCTTACAGGCAGCATCCTACCCTACCCTAGAAACAAATGTGTCTCTAACAGGCTCCACATTTCAACAACCAGTGCACGCACACACACACGCTCACACACATACACAATGCTTCATGCTAAAGCAAGCGTAGAAAAGGGAGAGTACCAACTAAGCATAAAATACATGCTGAGTTTCCCTGATGCTGTCAGATTGCAGGTAATTAATTTTACATTTGAAAGGTTCCCCATTACCAATGCCTGTGCACCATTGATCACAACACATCAGCAGGGAAGAAGCAAGCCTCACAACTCCTGCAGCACAAAAACAGAACCAAAGCAATAAATGACTGACTCTGGTGTCACAATATAAATCTCAGAGGTGCTGACTTCTGCTCTGAGCTTTGTTTTTATACTTGACAATGGCTAAAATGAAACACGACAAGTGAATTATTACTAAACACTGCTTACCGTCTTACACCAACAATATTGCAAGTGTATTATTTATTAATTCATTATTTAACTGGTGTTTATATGTCACAGTTACATAACAACTTCTCAGTTTCACTCCAAGTCAACATCTAATACTATACTACCTACAGTAGTAGTGCAGCTGGTTCAGTAAAGATGATAACACTTCAAATGTTGGAATATGTAAAGTGATCTTTAGTTTTGCTATTGTCAATCTGTGTAAAACATAGCTTACAAGGCTAACAGGTACTCCAAACATTAAACCGGAAAACATCCAAAGCACATTTTCAACACAGATAGTCTCTTTATGAGAAAAGCTGAACTCTGATTGGCCAATTCTGATAGCTGGTATGTTTAGACCTACATAGAGAGTATATAGAGAGAGTGATACCTCACATCGTTCTTATTTTGTGCTCTTTATCACTGGAGCGCAGTGAAGTGCTAAGCTTATTAAAGGCATCACTTTTAGTGCTACATATACAACAGGAAATATATGGTGTAGATTATATTTCACCTGCAGTTAGAGGCTTAAGTTTGCTGCGAGCTGTTTCTCATGCACACAGCACAATGAACAAGGGCAACTGGTGTTCAGCTTTCCCTCGCCGTCCTGTGGGAGTGCTGGGAAAAGACTCATCTGTATGTTACAAGGGGACAGGAAGGTCAGAGTGTGCATGTGTGTCTGTGAGTGTATGGGTATTCTGTGTGTATGTACCATATGTGTGCATTCGTACGTGTGCAGCCAATGAGAGAAAGCCTAGATCAGTACACTGTTACTATAGACTCAGAGTGAGTTATAGATCCGCGCTAATGTGAGAGAAGTGAGAGGATCAGACAGAGAAGCCATTGTGGGGCCCATTTAAGATGTAGCAAACACAACAAAACAGAATTTTGACTCCATTGACAAGAAAGACTAATGAGACTGTGCATGGTGCTTTCAAGACAAGGCTCAGTGAACAGAGCTAAATTAACATTGGCTTTAGTTTTCTTAGATGATGCTTGGTCATTGACTTCCTCTAGCGCTACTGAGATCAATTACCTGTCAGGGATTTGCTATGCTGTCACTAATAGTACTGTACATTACAGTACACATTATTTAACACAGTAAAGAGCATCTATAAAAGCTGAAAAGCTCATTGTGTAGCTGATCTCAACATGCGCCATGTGTGATCGGAGAAAGCGAACATGCAGCACAATCTTCTGTGTATCCTGCTGAATTGAAGATTTAATCTATCAAAGTGTGCGAGTTCCTCAGTTTCAGAGACATGTTGTACTTTTTCCATCTTCAAGCCTTACTCGATCATACCAAAACTTTCAACCTAGAGGTAGTACTTTTAAACCTATGTAGTGTTACTATTTGTGTCTGGGGGTACCATGGGGGCTTATAATTAACCCTGTTCTCACAAAGATAAATTATCTTTTAATACTTTTAATACACTGGCACCATCAAGCTGGACTCGACTACTAGATTTTTGCTGTCAACACTCTGCACCTCCTCTCTGAAGGTGATTTAGGGGCTGAGTGTGAGGGTTGGGGTGAACTGAGCTACACACGGTGCTGTGCAGGTATTTCTATTATCAATACTGAAACTGTCCTTCTTGTGGATGGCAGAGATAGGAAGATGTATAAAAGTTGGCGCAGATAATGTCAGGGCAGGAAAAATAGAAAACACATGATCTGTATAAATATGTAAAAATGCATATACATTCGACTTGTGTCATTTTTCTATTCAATTGCACCATTGTTTGTGGATTTGGACATTAAAGCTACTAGATATTTGTCTGAAAATTGGAGACGTAGGGTTGGAAGATAAATTCAATCATTTGAACATGTTACTAAATTATGAAATAATGGCACTATTTCAACATTTTTCAGAATTTGGGGAATCTCTGATGTCCATTTGTCCCCAAGACGGAGAGAAAACATCGACTTGACAAATGATGCCCATTTAGCATTTACACTACATGGGCCAGCAGCCATCCCTGTGGCAGAGGAATTAAGAAGTCGGAGAGATAACAGGGAGGCCGGTCACTCTCTGGACGCTGTCTCAGACAACTTCCTGTGCTCTTTAATTAAATCAGGCCAAATTGGCTGGACCAGCTGAGAGCCTTCAGAGAATGCGTTATTTCAAAAAGAAAGACTTCAACGTTTGACTTTTATTTCCCTTCTCTAAAAAAGTAGCAGCATGTAAAAGTAAAAATGATGGACCAGCAGTTAATGGTTGCACAAGTCTGCTCTGGTAATGCTTATTGAGAAAGATACAGTGTAACGTCTATATGCTACTAGTTGTTCCTAAATATCCCTTTATTAATGTGGCAAAACAAACTTTATTTGCAAGGACCATGTACAGAAACACTGACTCCATACAAAGAGAAGAGAAACACCAGCCTTACACAGGCCTATTAATTTCCTTCTGCGGTCCCTTGGCAGGTAGACACAAACATTAATACAAAAATACAAATACAGCGACCTCACATCTTCAAATTCTGTGCCAACTTGAAGCACCTTGGGACAACTACAGACAAACCTTGATTTCCTGGCCCTTCCATGTTGTCTTACAATAGATATTTCAAATGTCCAGGTTACAGTTTACCGCACCCAGCACCAGAGATGGTTGTAATCATATTCAAAGGTCCATGTTTATTTTCCATTTTTAACCACATTAAAATCTGCAAACGGGCCAGTAGTTATTTCCAAAATGGAACATTTGGACCCTTGGCCTAAAGCTGGTGGGTGGCAGAGAGAAGGAGCACTTGTTTTTTCCTCTTTCCCCCCACCTTGCTCACTACAGATTTAGATGAACCATCTGGTGTTGGTATCTAACCCTGGACTCCATGCACATTTGGAACAGCCATATCAGCAACATATGCTTCTGTCTAAGCGTCTGGCAACCACACACCCATCACCGGGATGGGAGGTGACATCATTCCACTGATCAGGTGTGCACTTGTAATGGCAGTGGGTGTTGGGGTGGTCTGGCGAGCCAGTCTGGCAACTTGAATCTTAAGATCTTTCTATATTGCATGCTTTTATCCAGATGTTATCCCTTGTTCTCAGACAGTAATAAACCCAGGTAATTCCCCTTCTTCCTTATCACATTATCAGCACTGTACTCTCCACTCTGACCTTTATTTTTATATATCTTTTTATGTTTGTATTGTTCCACAGACATTGGCAGCAGGATGTCGTGCTGTAATGTGATTGTTATTATAATAATGTTATTATGATCAGCTTAACCTTAGAGGTTAGTTTCAGGGCTACCTTTTATTCAATGTTCTGTTTATTTCGGTTGCTCTTGTTACACAGGATTTTGTCTATTTCCAAACTGTGTAGTCGAATGTGTTTGTCCACAACAATTTCTAACTTACTTTCTAACTTCTAACTCTAATATAAACTTTCAAAACTCAAAATATGCCGTCTAATCAGATGCTATTAAAAGATTAATTTTTCCGATTGGCCACGTTGTCACCAGGGACTATGTAATTGCCAGTTTAAACCATCAATGCGAGCCACAGATGAGGCCGGGCCCTTCAAATCTCCCTCGCTGGCATTCTTTGTTACACCCGGCATATTTTTTTCCACCGGCAGCAGCCTACACAAATACAAGCTGAAATGCACCAAAAGAACCCTTCAACCTAAAAAAAAAAAAAAAAAAAAAAAAAAAAAACTGAGCAAACAAACAAAAGCAGCTTGATGACTAGGAGGAGAGTGGGCGGCCATGAAAGTGCTGAACACAAGCCCACGCCACCTTGGTCCTCCCAGCATTTTTCCTAGACAGGAAGATGGATGGGCCCAACTCTATTAATAACTACACTCCACTTACCATGACGCCAAAACTGCTAACACTGCAACTGCCCCCTGATGCTAGCTAGAACAACCACCTCCTACAATGTCGCCCACGTCTCTCCTGATAGGAACACTGCGTTAGGCAACAATACAGTAAACGGGTGCTGGAAATCTCCAACCTGTCCACCTTTCATCACCCTCTCTACAGGACTATGAACTGAAAGGATCCTGAAGTCTTGTGAAGGTGCCTCCGATAGTTTTGGTTAGCGTGTGATGTGCTGACAAGGGTGTAGGGCATGATTTACAATGATGAGAAAACATAGAGTGCTTGTTTCAGTGTATTGGTATTCAGTATGCGAAGACACACTTTGTGCGAAATCGAGGGCAGAAAAAGATGGAAAAATATGACACACTGAGGGAGGAGAAGGAGAAGCGAGAATAAAGAGAGAAAATCAGAAGAAATATAGAAATATGTAGAAAGGTGGTGAAAGAGAGAGAAAGGAGAGCTGATCTAAATGTGCAGAAGCATCAATGAAGGAACACCATTGTTCCTAATGAGATGTGACAGCTCAGTATACACTGGAATACGAAGTGAACCATGATTACAGAGGATTAGATTAACAACCACTATGTAGTGCAGTGAGAAAGGTTTTCAGGCCTGGCCTTGTTCCCTGTCTCTCTCGGTGTATAAATACTCTGTGCTGTGTTTCTGTTCATGCATGCACAAATGTGTGTGTTTGTGTGTGTGTGAGAGAGACACAGAGAGAGCAAGGGAGAGGAGGGTTTGTGTGTGTGAGTACTTGTGAGTACATGTGAAGTGAGGGCAACGAACTATACAAGAGATAGCAGTAAGGTCAGCTCCACCTTCACAATGCTACGGGCTATGATATGCAAACATGGCTGACAGTAGGTGCTTCATCACACAGTGGCAGCTTGACACAGGAGCCTTTTCTCTTGATTAATCCCCCTCCGCTTGCTTCCCACTATGAAACGTGCTGTGACCTTACAGTACAGGCAAATCATATTTGCACAAAGCTCTGTTCATTTAGCATCTAATCTGTAAAGTCGTGAAGGAAAATATAGTAAGTCACAGCATGTAAATATGTGTTCGTTTTTTTCTTCCTGCGGATTTTCTCTGAGTCTCGTTGTCGTCAACAAAACCAATTAGTTCAATAACTTTAAAATATACCACAAGTTGGTACATTAAATTTGAGGTAAACAGAAAATGTGTTAAGTTAGCATAGTTTTTATTTGCATTTCCTTTCTGGAATGAGTAGATGAGAAAAAGTTTTGCTGACGGGGGAACATTCCCAAACTACCGGTGAAAATAACTTCCGCCCCTCACCCAATGAGCCATTGCCATGTTGATAAAACACCTCTACCGTGGTTGTGACATTCTCACTTTCAGGAGCACACACGCGTTTTGTCAAACATCTCCACAGAGCATACCTAAACATTCCCCATGCACAGCTTTCTTCATGACACTCCTTCACTGTCTCAGAAAGCCAATGAGCCAGCTAATGCAGGCCGGGAGTAGAGGGGTGTGTGGTGAGCGGTGGGGCAATCCACTTTACCAGGTAGAGTCAGTGGAGCAGTCAATAGATTCCTCTCCCACATACGGTTTGATTTTGATGGCTGTGGATTGCTGTCCCACTGCCACGATCTTGCCTTCCCTCAACTTCACTTCATCATTCCAAGCGCCCATAAAAAAGGTTCATTTCCTCTGGCCCATTTCCCTAAAGGTGAGTTTAGCAATCAGTCTCTCTGCTAGATGCACTCTAGCATTTCCTATCTACATTCTAACAGCAAATACAGATACAGGCTTGATGGCGCTTATATACTGTTACCACCCAACATAATCAGCGCTAGCTGATGTCAAAGAGCTGACTTTGGAGCCCACCCACTGCCGCAGGAGACCATCATAAAACATGATGATGGTGCACAGGCGTGTTGCTCGTGAATGTCATCAAAGAAGGCTAATGGCCGCTGTCTGTTTGAAAGGTAGATCGATACGGTAATGAGGAGATGGAGGCACAGACGTAATCACCAAAAGCCCAGCGGTGCTGAAATCCACAGAATAAAATAGAATTTGGCTCCTGAGGGGCACCAGGCGGACTGACACGTTCAGTGAGACGCTCTCTTGCTGCATCTCACCGATTCTAATGACGTGGCCTTAATGTCAGAGAAGGTTCTCTGTTTTTCGCCTTCACTGCTTGTTCTCACTACTTCACCTGTTTTCTTTACTCTGTCTAAAACTCTCACAGGTTGGCAAAAAAAAAAAAAAAACACCTGATGTCATGCAAGACCCATAAACAGCAGGGGTTCTTGATATTTCACCTCTTTCATCACAAAGCAAGAGGCATCTGAACATCCTAATGAAACCTCCCAATATAAGACAAGACACACGGCCTGGTAATAGTGATTAATCTGAGAAATTAGTGTAGCGGTTAAGGTATAGTGGAGATGTAACATACACATTACTGGAGCTCATGCCTGGTGGATTTAAATGGAATTTCATTAAAGCTAAAAGAAAGAATGATGACTATTACAACTCCCACTGGCAGCATTTTTATAGACAGACACTTCGCATTAATGACTTGAATATGAAATAGTGACCCCATCGCACTAAGCGCAGTTTGAGTAAATTGAGCTCAGTGGTGAAATAACTTTCACCGCAGTGACGGGTAAATCTGTTGTTAGAGCTCCTTACAGCACAGGTTCTTACAGTTTTTCAGCCCCGGGACCAAAGGGAGAACTTTAGTCCCTTGCCTAAGCTCGTTTGAACATATTGGTAGTCTCGTTTTATGATTACTCAACATTAGCTGGACTGTGACCCAGTTATTGTCCAGCTCTTAGCTTGAGCAGCCTTACAGGTACTTCACAGGTTGAGCTACAAAAGAAAATGCTGCATGCATAATTCATCACTGTTCACCAACAATACCAGCCTAAAACAGCAAGGACAATCAAAGCAAACACCTAAACATTACGCATAGCGACAAAAATACGTGATATCACTGACCCTGATATGATATAGGACACATGAGGAGTGTACTGGTTGTGATACAAGCGCAGTGTGAGTGTCGGCAGCACCTTCTGTTGACGGTGCGTCTGTGAAATCCATCTGTTTCCAGCTATGACTGGCTGACTGAAGGGAACCAATGGAGTGAGACCTGATTTGGTGTCAAACGGAGTACTTGGATGAGGCAGCGTATATGGATTTGGAGTGTGTGTGGTTGTAAACCTACGTGTGTGCGTGTATCGGGTCCTGAACTACAGCTTATGGTGTTTATGTGCATCCTGGTGAGAGCTTGAGCAAAGAGCCAGGTTTGAGTCACAGTTGCTGGACAGAACAGAAAGACTGGACAGTGAGCAGGTTGAACAGTGAAAAAAAAAAATCTGTTAATGTTGTGACTAATCAAAAGGGCAGCTGTGATGTGACCTCATATCCATATGCCATTTTACACAATCATGTTAAAGCAGAAAAACAAGGGCCGCGACCAGCAGGTCAGAAGTAACATGGATCTTTTGTATTTATTGAGTTGACTTTATAATTCATCTTTTATTTATTTGCTTTATACTAATCTTGAACTTGAAGTTTACAGGATACACCTCAGTTGCTTGTCATGCCACCAAACATAATTTACAGTATTCCCCGGCAAGGATAAAATAGGTCTTAAATGACTTTAAACTGTAGCCAGCTGTATCAGTGACATCAAACAACTGGAAGCTTGTTGCAGTACAACCTATATCAGCCTGCTATTGGTCACTTAATAAAATAACTGAATGTGTACATATTGTTAGACAGCACAGAAAGACTTGAAGAGTGTGATATTATCGGCTTTTGGCTCATGCGTTGCAAAATGTCACTTACAATAAAGGCCCCTGTTGTCAGCAGGCAGAGGGAGGAGAGTGGATATTTAGTCTGAAATGATGAATTGATCTCAGTTAACTTATGGACGCTGGACAACCCCGAGGTTGTCACTTAATGATAAATGGACGTAATGTTGAGCAACAGGGACAGCAAGTCAAGGACTTGGGGAAGGAGACTTAATACATGATGGATGATAATCATGCACACTATGTGACATAAATGCAGGCGTGATGGGGAAGGTGTGTGTGTGTGTGTATGTGTAAAAGGTTTGCGGATAACAGCTTTGGGTTCTTGTGCCATTATACAGTAGCCACAATCGTCTCCTTAAAAAGGGTAAATATGGTTCATGCCAGGAATATGTTGACCTCCCTTTAAATAGGTACTGTAGACATGTGCAGTACATAAAACCAGTTCAGTTCATGCAGGTCTGAGTCTGCAAAACGTCACAAAATGGTTCTACAAACGGTTCACTAAATGGTAGTAAATTACTAAATATTTGCGACAAAGAATGCTTTTAAAAATATTTTAGTTTGCATGGAGTGCAGTCATCAGCAAAATGAAAATAGAACTCACAAGAGACAGATTAAAATAGGAATCATCAAAGTCAAAGCACCAGGGGATGTCCTGACTTTGCGCCATAAATACTAGATTCTACATTTCCCATAATGCAACCTGTTATGGTTTTGTTAGTACCCCCTGCTTGAGAAATGTCTTTCAAACTCCACATCCAAAGTTTGTAACACAGAGTTTCTGTTTAGTGTCCAAGCCCAAGCCAAGATCACCCTTATGATGTCCTCAGGGTGATTTTTTTCTGACTTCAGAACCAGAGATGACAAAACTTTTCACAGGCTAAAACCTACTCTGGAAGTAAGCTAGAAATGTGTGAAATTTTGAGCACCTACAATACATATTTTCAGTATCTGGCACAAATTTTAACACTTTAATTTGAGTTGAACTTTAAAAAGAAATCCTAATATTAATGCATTTTAATTCAGCCTTGTTATAACTGGTATAACTGGTCATACTCAGTGATGTGACAGCATATCTACTACATATTTGGTCTCACTAAACCTGTGTGGTTCACTATCCATACATGATGCATGTCCCTCTTGATCCCGTCTCTCTGAGCTTCTTAACTACAACTCATCAAATCTTTCAATGTCTTGGGACCACATTGAAAAAAAATGTTTTTACTTTAACATGTTATCCATCTGATTTTTTTTTTTTTATTTTTATGTCTGCAATCCATAAATACACCATATTACATCACATCACACTGCGTACAGTGGGAAAATCAGTGAATTTTGCATAAGCTTTGCATAAATTTGGTCTTCAATACACACCATCAGGAGAATTTGAAAGATGGACACCTCCTTAGTAGAGCTGTACGTTTAAACTGGTAAGAATGAATGGCTTACCACTGCTGTCACTGGTGTTTAAGTCTGATGTTTTGGCCAATGTAATCACCTCAGGGCAAACATGACAAGCTCTGAATACTAATTTGTGTCACTAATGTGAGTTACTTTGAATCATTCTTCACGTTATGTATGTAGGTACTTACTCTTTATCAACAATCCTTGACATTAGTATATACAGATTTTTTCACAACATCTACACACAAACTTAAATGCATCTCATAACTAGTTTTTGAATCAGATGATGCTTCAGTTATTATGTATTTTAACTTAATTTGCATTTCACCTTGTCTAAGGTCTTTGAAGATACATGCCAGACTGCAGGTGTAAAAGTAATGTCATAATGTCACTTCAATACGAAGTGAATACATAATAATAATACATCAGTCTTAGACTTGTGATGGGAATAGCTTTATGTTTAGCAAATGTCATGTTTAGATAGTTTTAATACACTAGAAAATGGTCAATTTAATGTGAGGAGATCATTAAAGTGAGATTTCTTTACCGATAAAAACACAGTCATGGACAACTTTACCCGCAATGTGTAAAAAGGGGAAAATCTTCACCCTGGAATAAGCTCGTATCAAGAGTCAAGAACAAAATGGCCTGATTGTTAAATTAGGAATCAGAGTAACTGGATTAATTCTGCAGCAAATCAAACATGGACAAACAAGCCACACTTGATGATAAATACTCCATGGTAGGCAGTGAGTAACGTTCGGTTCGGCCTTTTAAGAAGAGTGATATGTTTGGCTGTTTTTAAGTTCCTCTAACAAATCAGTGCTCAGAAGATGCAGGAATCTATTGGCTCAACACTGACTGTGAGTGTGTGTTTGTGCAACTTCCAAATGAATTCAGAAAAGTCACCTACAGTACATAAAAATACCACCAGTCTGTCACTCACACCTCCCCGCTGCCAACCTGTTCCCAGAAGCAAATCGCTGTCACTCTGAGGCTGCTTAAACCCAAGAGATGATCACGTGTCTGTCACTCACACTTATAGAGACAAACCATACAAATGTATGTATCACATAGAACAATGTTCGCAGCAGACACTAGTTTCACTCACCCGTCCCTGTTTTCATCTTCGTCTGCGTTGGAGAGGAGCTGTGAGCCAGCCAGCGAGAGGTCCAATGCTGCAAGGGGCAGATCTCTGTAGCCAAAACTCACCAGCTGGACTGGTGGAGCCAAGCACTGGTTCTCATCGTCCACTGGCTGGGAGATGATCTCCAAGTCTGACAGACCTGCCTGCTCCACTTCCCTAGTTATATGCCAACACCAGCAACAGACAGACAAAACACACACACGCACAAAGAGGAGAGTGGATAGAGAAAGGCATATATTACTTTAAAATAACAACAAGAGATGTCTGAGATATCACATTAATGATAATTAATAATACATGTTTTCAGAAAGAAAGACTACTACTGCTATCCTTTATTTTTAACATTTTAGGTAAATATTTAAACAGTTAAACTATCAAATCCACTGAGGACGTTTATCGGTTATCATAGTAGCAGATAGAGCAGAAAAAAAGGACAGAAGGGGTTTTGTTGAAAAAAGTACATATGTATGAGCACAAAAGCAGTGCAGATAAAAAAAGACTAATTATTCATCCCAGCAACTTCACTAAGAACACATTCTTATTTACAGTGACAGCCTCAGGGACTAAACGCCGGGTCAGAGAGGGTTACGCATAAACACCCACTCAAACACCAGGGAACTACTAAGCACTCATACAATACTACATTTCTAAGTGCCGGGGAAGCTGCAGGTACAGTGTCTTGCTCAAAGACAGTGATTACTGGGTGAGTGTTGCTGCGACTGTTGACATTTCTCAAGCAGCGTGGAAATTTGAGCCAATGATAAACAAGCTTGATTCACAAAAAATAAAACACCAACAGTACAGATAGAAAGGAAAAAACTTGTACTGATGAGAGGAGAAAGAGGAGTGGCAAGAAACAAACTGAGGATAGTTTAGGACTGAGAGTTGGATACCTGATATGTATTCTTTCTACAGTTTACATTGGAGACAACATTGTAATGATAAAAGCTTATTGAACCTGTACATCTGTAAAGGTGTCTTTATGTTACACTGCAGATCGCTGGCACTGCCAGATTCTCTCTAATTGTTGATGATTAAACAAAAAGTTCAGTAATGTTAAAAACATTCAAAAAATGAACTGACATTATCTGCAGAACATTAAGATGGAACTATAATGTTATGTCAAAGACATCTATGTATTGTGTTGCAGAGATGTCTACTGAAATTGCCATTCTAAATTATTAGCTTTGGCCCATACTTCCTAGTAATACCATTTATGCCTCGAGAGGCAATAGTGAGTTACTGTAGCATTCACTGTGTCCTCGGTCCAACATGAGAACCAAGAAGAAGAGAACTAAGCAGAGCGGAGGGACAGTGCTGCTGCTAGCCAAGAGAAGCCAGGGTACCCGGTCTCAACAGCCTGGGGGATCTCTAGGAAGAGATGGTGGGGCCAGAACTTTTTAGTTTTTATTTGCATCTTACTCAAATGGTAACCGTGGCTGGTAAATGAAGCCAATGCAGAAGTGCAAAAAACTGCAATTCTTCGAGCGACCACTTGAGCCTTTGACTGGGAGGTGGGAGGCATAACAGATGGCTTTTTTCGAGTACCCAGGCATCATTCAGCCAACCACAGGTCTGCCAATGATCCACGTCTTTGCCGATTTTTAGATGATTGAGAAATGGAAAAGGCAGGACTATGGCAGTGGCCATAGCTACAGATCTTGGGCTTCAAAACAGCTCTCTAGAAACCTATGGGTGGCGTCATGCATACACTGTCCATTTATATGGAGGGACAGAGCTGCTGCTAGCCAAGAGACAGCTGCTGCTGAAGCCAGGGTTCACAGTCTCAGCAGCCCAGAGGAGCTCTAGGAAGAGTTGGCAAGGGCAGAGACAGAGCTTCTTGAAGAACAAACATTAAGAGTCACGCCAGAGTCTGCTCTTGTCTGGAGCTGTTTACCACTGGGTGGAAGGAGAGCTTTTTTGTGTGTGTGTGTGTTTTTTTGCTATAAAATTATTAAGTGGGTTCAACGTTTCATAGTTATTCACACAAATAAACACAAATGATTCTGCAGTAACATTTTAACCATTTGGCATTAGGCCTACCGTTATGAGACTGAGAGTTAGTTGACGATTTTTGAGGATACTGCAAAGTAATGTATATACTGTAAAGACAGCAATGTTTGATTAGGCCTTTTCAAAAGAGAGATATGTTTAGCTTTAGAGTTAAAAATAAAATAAATAAAAAAACGTTGCAAATCACAGTTAAGATATGGTCCATGGTAAATACTGTATAATTTTGACAAAAGTAACTCATAAAATGTTTGATTACTTTTGGTTACCCTAGATTGATCTATTATATACCTACTGATGTTTCTGCAGTAGCCTAGAGCAGACACTGACTTCAGGTAGAGCCTTTCTGGTTTTTCATGCGTTTTGTGGCCACCATAGTTTCTACTTCATAAACTGGAGGGTGAGTGGAGGGGGTTGCGTTCTTCATTTATACCATTCGATTCCTATGTCCTACACACTGGTCCTTTAATTCATGGAATTTGACAGGTTGGATATTAACCATGCCCACCTTCCTCTGTGTTCATATCAGTAAACCTCCGCCCTACATCCCTATCCACCCAGAGTCTTTAACTGTTAATACCTAAACACATCAAAGCTGCTCAGTTGTAGGCCAGCAGCATGTAACCCAGCATGCCCACAAGCCCCAGTTGTGTAAAAGCTGGGCCATCTCAATAGAGCGTGGAGGTGGAAACAAATGCTGAGTGCAGCTGCAGACTGACTGTGTGTGCCCTGTGGTGTGTATTTTTAGACCAGAGCAGATGCTGGTGTATCATGTCTGCTGTGACGTCATCGCCTCTCTCTTTGTCAGCTGAGTGGATCCCCACTCTCTGTTAGACGTCAAAGATAGCCAGGAAAAAGGTGAGCGGGGACCCTAGAGGCTTAGAGTGTTAGAAAAGGGGGATGGATATCAGGGGTTATACAAGAAGGACAGGGTTGGGTAATAAAGACGAAAGGAGCTATGAACAATAAATAAAAGAGAAAATCGATTTTTAAAACATCGACCAGAGAAGTGAAGCCAGAAGGAGACATAAGGAAAAGAGACAAGGGGGATAAATGTTCAGGAGGCGGACTGAAAGTGAGAAGTGGAGGTAATACATAAAAATAAGCGAGTGACGAAAAACAAATATAAGTAGAGAGAGAAAGGTAGAGGAGAAAAGAAGGTTGACCACAGACAGGGCAAATTTAAAAAGAAAGAGGATACGTAGAGGTGATAGAACAAACCCATATGATACGGTTAAACAGACAAAATAATAAACTGTTGTGTGTTAGATTATCACATGATTTTGCGGGTTATTCTCTATTTTACTTTAAGGCTTAGACACTCACAAAACACACTGAAAACCGAAGTGATTGTAGTAATGGCTGTGTGTAGAAAGAATACAAAGGGCATTTCCCAGCAGACATTTGCTCTATACTGATACATTTTCTCCAAAGATACTCTTTGAGTTTCTGAGTTATTCACTTTATCTCCTTCTTCCTCCTGCAGTCATCCTCAAACTGCTGTGACAGACAGCACTGAGTGACCTAAAACATTCAGAATAGAGACACGTATCCTGACAGACAGGCATACCTTTAGGAAAGGACAGACAGGTAAACAGGCAGGACAAGGCACATAGATATGCAGGCAGATAATAGATAACCCCCCAACACACATACCTTGACTCTAAACCATGACACAGCCACAGTTTATTAAAATATACTTTGATAATGTCAATGCTGAAGGACCTTTGATGCAATCTGGAGTGACCTGAGCTGTTGGAGGGCATCCTATTCTCTCAGTGTGATTGTAGGATCTGTGTGTGTTTTTGTGTGTGCTTGGCAGGGAATTGTGAGTCACGAGTTATGGGAATCATGACGATGTCAAAAAAAAAAAAAAAAAAAAAAAAAAAACACGAAGGCTGAACTGATCTAAATGCTAAATCTATGTCCTTAACACCGGGAAGTAAGAATGTAATCAGCCAAATGCAAATTGAAGGACATAAAATATCAATAAAACATAAAAACATGACATTTCCTGCACTTGTAAGACACCAAGATATATTTATGGTTCACTTAGCACCTAAGTGAA
This sequence comes from Protonibea diacanthus, assembly GCA_028641955.1. Taxonomy (NCBI): domain Eukaryota; kingdom Metazoa; phylum Chordata; class Actinopteri; family Sciaenidae; genus Protonibea; species Protonibea diacanthus. Next base: position 12,944,675 of record CM053976.1, on the reverse strand, counting down.
CCATAAATATATCTTGAATATTAATATCCAAACTAGGAAACATGCCATTAAAAGACCCATGCTAAGATTTTTAGGGACAGAATCGTTACGTTGTAGTCAGACATGTTTGACCACCGTGTGAAATTTACTCAAACACTTTATCATCATTAACCTCGTTGATTGTCCTTGCCAATTTTGCGGGTCAAAGTCAAACAAGAACAACTGCAGTATGTGTGTCCTGTATGAGTGAACAAGCCAAGATCAATACACAATTGGAAGCAATTATGCCCTACCTCTTTTTTCATTGAAATGAATGGGAAGTGGGGTTTGATCTAGCCACATCTTCACTCAGCTTATGCATTAAAGCTACTACCAGAAGAACATGACCCCCGTGTCCTTTAAAAAGGAACGGTACTTATTTTACACATCTCTTAACAGTCTTGGGGAGTACTTCTGAAAAAGTTGTATAAAGCCTTCTGTGGCTCCAGAGGGGACTGCAAAGGTCTTGACAAATGTCCTCAACCGATGGCAGTTGGGTCAGCGTCAGTCCAGGTTAAAGACTGCAAGGTTAAAATGAAAACGAGTTTGACAAAAGTGAGCTCACCAGAAGTATATGGCCCAGCTCTGTATACACTGCACTGGATGCATTTTGGCAAATGCAATATGCCTCTTTTGTTCTCCATATCATCTATTGCAACCAAAGCCCACACAAACGTAACTGATCAATACTTACTTGGACAACAAACGGCCTCTGGTGCAAAAATATTTGTCCCCTACCTACAGATTCTGCATTCAGTTTACAGAGATTAGTAACAACACCCCTGACAAAACTGTCTGTGATGATTACGTTGCGTTGCGCTCTTTTAATAATGAGTTTTACATCATTTATATAAAGCTTTTATTGAACTGGATTTTTCAAAGATCAACTTCACAAGAATCTGTTACACAGCAAATCAATAGTTAAAAATTATTACATCTGGATTTCTGATGTCAGTCCAAACAATATGATTATTGGGTTGAGCCTAAATGAAATTGAGGCCTAAAGACATCACACAAAACCAGCAGTGAAGGTGTCACAAAAAAAAAAGACACTGACATATATTGTAAATGTACACTGAACGCTAAAACAGAGCAGCCTCGACCCATTAAACCCAACAACTGAAGAAATGTAAACTTTGTGAGCTGAACGCCAACAGAGCATGAACAAAGAAAAAAAAGATACCAGCCGTAGTTAAACACCACACCACATCCACTGAACATAACGACCAAATGAATGAGTCACAATCATTTTGAGCAGGTGTATACTCAGACACTGTTTCAGGTGAGTAACCATGTGCCCGTTGGCGATCTTTAGACTCTCTATCCCATGGAAATTCTGCAAGACTCCTGTACAAAAAGGCCAGACATGTCTATTTATTTTGAATCTCTATGTTTCTTCTATGTAACAGGAAAGGCCATTCAACTACACCTCTCCACAGTTTGCTGCACTTAATGCTGGCAATCAGCTCTACAACCAGTAAGCCACAGCTGAATATGACAGCCAACTTGTTCTCCCAGGCTCTTTAAGAAACAGGTAGACATATTTGAAGCAAGTTCAACACAAAGGTCAACTTCAATACATAATCCAAAATAACTGCAGAATGGATGATTCTTTATACTAATTTATAATGATGTAAGTGAAGGGTGAAAGCTTTTTTAAGAAGTAGAAGTGGTAGCAGTTCCCAGGAGCAGTGTATCATAACTCTGCATGTATAGCATACAATAACGGCGCTTTTTGTTTTGCATTAATAAAAAAACCTTTTGCTTTCAGGAACAAGTGTTATTGTAGTCTAGTCTCAAGAGCTGCTGCCCTCATTTGTTGGGATTATTTCCCTCGGCAAGAGGGCCTTGCACTCCTTTCAAGATACATACTCTGTATAGTCAAAAAGATAGTCATCGGAGACTGTAATGCTGTTGACTCATGTACACTGCAATATGTATTATTATGAGTGAAGAAAATGGATATTAAAGTAAAAAATAAAATGTCTCTTTTTTCTGTAGACAGCAATCTTTTCTGACGGATTTAAGTAATGTTTGGGTTTAGTACATACACACATGCAAATAAAATCAAATAAATTACTGAACGGAAACATGGCAGGACAGAAGATAATATGTATAAGAGGATAAAAACCATGTCTAAAAAAGACAATGATTTAATGATAATTTGAAAGATGACCCACAGTTAACTTATATCCTCAAATCTTGTTCCAAAGACCCCAAGACAGCAAAAGCCTGGTTCCTATAGTCTAGTCTTGAGGTGAGCCAGCAGGGCCTTGAGGATGCTGGCGTGTACCCAAGCTCATAAAAGTGAGAATATCTGTGAAGTAGGAAGTGGCTGTTTTAAGATCGGGTTTAAAAGTGATCAATCGATGCAACAATTTGACACTTTACTCCTTTACGGTCCCTGAAAACCAATTTCCTCAATCACTAACTTACTATGAGCAATGTGGCCCTACATCAACAAATCACACCCACACAGTCAAGATGAATCAGATTAGCTGAGATTTTGGCTGTTAACCTCTTAATAAAGAAGATCCAATAAGGTTTTTTTTTCCAAACTTAAAAGGATCAATGAGAAGGATATGTTGGCATCTTGTGCCGTAGTTGTGGTTTACAACCCCCTCCACTTGTCCTTCCCTTCCAAGCATGAAGGAAAAAGTATGATGAAACGTGAAAGGCCTAATCTAGAACGTGGAAGAAGACCAGGGGCATCTGTCAATATAAAAAGCAAATTCTAATTAATAAACTAATAAAAAAGTTAATAAAAACTCAACAAATATTTATGGTTATATATAAATATATAGAAATTGAATCAGACTGAATAGGATTTGTAATTTTCCTGGCGCTTTAAATGGCAAATCTCAAAGATTTAAAAACACTATTCAGCAGAAGCAACATTAAGGTGCATTGTGTCATCATGTGCCCCACTATACAGTATACACTATACTGTATATATGTACTGTATGTGCTCTATTGTTGTATTGTAGAACTTGTCAATGTGTCTCTCTGACAAATACCTCTACACTTATTTTATTTGGCAAAGAATTAATTCCTGCTCTGAGACTGTAGATATTCAGTATTATGCCAGTGGGTTGGCCCGCTAGATGTTGTTTTCTCCACACTTCTCCTACACACAACACCTCATCCATACCACCTCTCATCTACAGCACAGCAGCAGGTTTGGCTCTCTTCCCAAACAATCAGGACTGTACACATAACTACTCATGACAGACACAAGCTGTCCAGACCCCACCGGCTCACGGCTTACAATAATGTACCTGGTGTGCTGCCCGGCTACCAGTTGAGATATCAAGAAAGGCTGCAGACTCATCCCATGGATTGGTTCAATGTTCAGTAATGTTCACATGTGAAACAATAGGGTTAGTCGTGCATTTTAGATATGTGTGATATTTCAGTGAATGTCTGTTTTGCTACTCTGTTCCAGAGACTGCGAGGTAATTATATATATACACATTTTATACAGCTTGTGTTTATATCAGCTTGATCATATAACAGAGTACAGTTTTTTTTACCTTACAATGATGCTGTTCAGTAGATACGAGATGAATTAATATTGTTATAATACACTTATATAATATAATAACAATAACAATAACAATAACACAATGTCAATAAAAGAAAATGAAACACAACCCTGTTTCTATCCAAGTACAAATATAAATGCAACATCTTTGCTGATTTAAATAAGAATACTGACCTTTCTGTGTACTCCCAATGTTCTTATCTAACAAAAAGTGGCAATTGCAAAATTCTCAGAAACATTATTTCATGGAAAGACTAAAAAAGACTGCAACTGCTGAAAAGTACCCAGAGGAAAGAAGTGATATTCAGGGGAGCAGGATTCCCTGGGGGTGGCAGATAAAATGACATAGCGGACTGTAGAGTTGTGGGCCAGGTACGAAAGGTCATTATGTGACAAAAGTTGCTCAAGGGACTGCACTGACCAAAACAGAAGTTCATGTAAGTGACTGAGAGCCAGTGGCGCTGAAGAATGTTCTTCCTCTGACAACTGGAAGTGTCTCGCTCATGACCCTCGTGGCCCCCAGTGCAATAAAACAGACTTATGAGAACCACTGGAGAAAAGAAAAGGAATAATTTGGCTTTGTTTGCAGAAAATGTTAGCCTCCTAATGCTAACACTAACCTAAGATGGAGAACATGGTAAGCATATGAAACATAAGAATGGTATGGTTATGTGTGCATAATAGCATGCACACATAACCATACCTACCATTCTTAGCATTGTAGAGTTGTACCTGGCCCACAACTCTACATTGTTAGCATTTAGCTCAAAGCACTGCTACATTAGTACAGCTAGTGTGGCTGTAGACTCTTAGTCTTGCTTAAATATCTTGAATTTAAAAAGTAAAATAAAAAATAAAAGTGAAATAGTCTCAATAAAATCTATAGAGGCTCGGGGCACCCTGGATGTTGGTTATCAAATGCCAAATCAAAGGTATAAATGTCCCAAAAACATAATTTTAAAAGGAAATCTATGGAATCCAAACTACAGATGAATAAAATCCTGACAATAACTGCATGGACCTTCTGATTTCTTTAGATTATGTTTGACTTCAAAGTGCTTTAAAGTGAACTCAGTAGGTTAATATCCTGTTTAAACTTTTATTAGACACAGTTCATGAATCAGAAATTCCACAGACAGTCTGAATTATAAAACTAAGATCTACTATCCTCTGAATAAAACCACATATTGGTACAGTGTTTGGATCTGGTATGTGTACATATATATCAGGTAATATATAGTCTTGTATTGTTGAAAATGTTGCTGTGTAATGGAAACGTGGAAATGTGAAATAAAAATCTGACATTATCTGCTTTCATGTTTTGACATATAGTGTAAATATAGACATCTATCAGGAGAACGGAACATAAAAACTCTGAGCCATTATTTCCACACATTACATTAAACATTGGTGCTATGCTGCTTATCACCTCCCCTTGAAAAGCCCAATGGCAGCTTTGAAAATACACTTTCTTGGGGAGTAAAGAAAATGTATTTCCATCCAGCCACATTTTATCCTGAACTACACTCCACCCTGTAGACTACAAGATCAACACACACACACACGTTAGATTAGGCTGTCTGAGCACAACGCCGGAGGATCTAAAACACACCCAAAACTTGGCCAGAATGTGAAGACACAAAGCAGATGTTCCCTGCTCCCGCCAGCTGCTGTGGAGAACTTTGGAGAAGCTGGACATCATTGTGTATTAGTGTTACAGACTCATTGCATGAACTGTCTGTGGAACAGTCAACACTGCAAACTATTCTACAACTTCTAACTTATAGTCAGACCCTGTGACTGAATCTATGGAATAAGTGTGTCTCGGTGACAACAGCGTATAGATATTTCACACTAAAAAATGTCTTTTTCTTGATGCTAAGAAAGCAAAGACAGTGAGTAATGTTTACCTTTGCTGCTGACTCACACACAACGTAATATGGATTTCACATCAAAAGATGAAGGTGAGGCAAAAGATAGAATGTCAGATTTTACCTGCGGGATTTTATCGGCATCCAGGTTAAACTACGCTGAAACAGTGATAACAGCAGAAAAACACACTTCACCTCACCTTTCATGCCACTTGCATTTTGGTCAATATATACATCTCAGTCACTTCACCCACCCACCGATCTTTTTCAAGCCAATAATTTGGCAAATGTGCTGTTTAGCACAGTGTTCACAGTGTTATAGGACAAAACACCTGTCACCTCTACACAATTCACAAATTGCTTTGGGTAATTTCTTAGAACGCCCAATTCAACTTTCCAGAGAAACTTTCGGAATTTCACGCCAGCAGATATTAATGAAGTCTGCCAGGCACATTAGCTCATTAATAATATTACAGATTAAACTATGATGAATTGGTGGACTGCACAATGGACTGTTCTGGCCCTGGTGTGACCAGTCTCTTATCTGACCTTTACAGATACAAGCTGCAGAAGACACAGGAGACACAGAGACCCTCGTGGGGCAGGACTAAGACAGCAGATGTACATAAGCCTTCTTTATAATGGAGAGGTCAGTGGACCTTTTTGCACTGTGTCAGTTTCTAATAATAGATTATTTTAATTTCTATAGACACTTATGGGAATATGAGTCTTGAAAGACTTAAGACAGTTTTCTGTAGACTTGTGAAATTGACTTTACTGACTAGCTTGTTTTTTTTCCTGCACTGTATTTTTGCATATAGGGCAAGCATATTCTGTGTGTGTGCATTTAAAGCGTTGACTGTTGCATCTTGAGCATTATGCAGAATTCATAGCTACATAACAGTGACTGTTTAATTCAGTAAAGAGTTAGTGAATAATTATAGTTATAATGGCATTTCTAGGAACAATTTACTAGATGGAGACTTTTTGCACAGATAAGAAAATGACAATGTCAGGATGATATATGGAGGAAGGTGTAATGTTCTATGCAGGTGTTCAAAAAGTCGGTTGATGTTGTTTGTTTTACTGGAAAACTCCCTCCACAGAACTTACGGTCATGCAACTGTTTCCACAGACTTAGTAGCACTTTCTATAAAAAGTAAACTGAACTTGGTGCGTAAAATCATTGGAGTGCCCCTTTAATTTGACATACTGACTGTGCAGCTCGAAAGCACTTAGACTAAATATTTCAAAATCCATTGCTGCCTTTTTAAAAACACAATCATGGAGATCTCTCAAAGTATATTTGTTATTATCCATAGCTAACAAACTGCGTACATTATGTCAGTGTACTGATGAAAAGAGCCAATTAGGCAGAATATCGGGTCGCTCATAGAGAAGCATTTTTCCCAACAGGCAGAAAGACACCATGTGCTTGTCAACCCTCACCCTCTGAACAAACGAGGCAAAGCCGTCCAACCCCTTTACCCGCTCACTGGAGTTGAATAAACAACAGAGTAAACATCGACATGGCGAGAAAAATGAACAGTCCCGACCAGCACAGAAGGCCCTTCAGAATCCTAAAGCAGAAATCCTCTACAGTTTACTGTATGCAGACTCTTAAGATAAGATGTGTGGACATGAACGCATTTTCACTGAAACTTGAGTCAAGTTGCAAATCTCTTATCATTAGGAGACAAAACATATCATTGGTCAGGCAATAAAAAGCAGTGGCAGAAAGAAACTACATACATTTACTAAAGTCGTGCACTTAAGTACTTCATCTGAACTTTATCTGTACTTTATCTGCTAGTTACTTTTCAGATTTAGATTTTAGGTGAAAAAACATACTATAAGTTTATAAAATACAAAGATTAAAACAGTGGCTTCCGGCCCAGAACTGTTATAGACGAACAGATGGGGCCCTGTTCTAGGAGGTAAAATTATCCAATATTTTATGAATAATAAATACAAATTTGTGTAGCACAACTTTGCTTTTTCTTCTGTTGAATCCCTTTTAATCATCTCAGATTTATATTGTAATCACTGGAAGGGTATCTGATTCCTAGGTTGGGAAGTAGTTAAAATCAGCTCCCCCCCATGCAGTAAAATGCTGCTTACATACTGATGCATCAGTATAAATGTAATTATATCATAAACTTTTATTGTCAACACTTTAAGTTCCTTTTTTGCCAATAATCATTCTGTACTGTTACTTAAACAGGATTTTGAATGAAGTACTTTCAATGGATTATTTTTACATTGTTATGCTACTTAAATAAAGATATTTCTCCCACCACTAAAATTAAGAGACTTGAACACTGATTTATTATCTACTTATATTACATTTGCTTAATTTAATATGACAGACTCCATATATAGAGAACAAGAACTAATATGTATGAAATAAAGCTTAAATGATCATGCTCATGAATTCAGTGCTACACTTCACCAAGGTGAGGAGAGATGGTTTAAAAAACGCTTGGATGAAAAATCAAAAGATGAATTAAAAGCAATGTTTTTCTCTCCTTTGAGATTATTTAGTTATTATTTATACTCTATCATCACAACATCAGCCTTCAAGAGTGAAACCTTTTTTTTTTTATCTGGTGAGCTGCGCAAAGCGACTGTGAGCTACAGTCATCTGTTTTAGGATGCGTTCCACCTTAACTACAGCATGATATGACATTGCTACTAAGACCCGCTGAGCTGAGCTCTGTATGGGACCACAAGCAGAATTGGTTCTCCTTATAAAAGCACAAATGGAGCGATGATTTAGGGCTATTCATCTAGGTCAAGAGAATAAATGCAGCTAGTTAAGATGAGACAAATTAGAGAGTCATGCTACGCCAGCAGAATCATGAGTTAACAGAGAATAATGATTTTCACTGTTCTCCCTTACCTCTTACTTTATCTTCACACACACTCCCAAACATACACACAGGCTGCAGCACGTTCCCTTGGCAATGCATCAGCTGTTCTCACTACACACTTGGAGAGCACAGATTAAAAATGGAAACCTGGGAGAAAAACTGGAGGTGGAGGGTGTTAATTTGGTCGTGGATAATAGTAATCAATATACTGCATGTTCTTCCACTGAAGGGATTAACATAGTGACCTGTGTTCAGGGCTGCAGAATGGACGCTCTGTCAGCATTGTGCAGGTGTGTTTCTGCATCTCAGTGTGCGTCTGTGCTTTGCATTCAGAGTGACGCGGGTCAGAGACACCTCAACGGTAGCAGTGTCTGAGTGAATAAAGGTCATTATTGTAGAAATGGAGGCACAGAAACCTGGGAAACAGTGAAAGAGGAAAACAGAAAATAGCATGCTGGGACAAAAAAAAAAAAGTGTAATGTGAAAGGAAGAGGCAGGAATCCAAAAGAATGTCTATAGCTGTGAAACTGCATATACATGCCCATATATTACACTTTGATGCTTTTATGCCAAATGCTGGAACAGTTGTTTTTATGTTGGTTGGTAGATTAGGTGAGTGAAAAAGAAAGATCAGCAATGGACGGTACTTACTCAGCATTTGCCATGATGCTTGGTGATGAAGAGAGAGATGGTGGTGGTGCTTGTCACAAGGTTTACACTCAGTTCTGGCTGTTTTAGTGCTGCAGTTCACCTTTTCCTTCTGATAGATGCTGTTTTCATGTTGAACCTGGAATAAACATGGTGATTAATGCAAATGAAGAAAAGTCAGATCCAGTAATAATAACGTGGGTAGCTGGAGATCTGTTAGTTTTAGGCATGGCATCTGCAGCATTTTAATTGTAACACCACAACTCTGATATTAGGGACGTTCAAAATAGGATCAGGCAAGTGAAGCTCCTTCTCGAAGGCATCCTGTGATTTGTGTCTTGTACCTGGTGATGGAAAAGGCGTGTTAAACTCACTGCTTTCATCACACGCTTGACGAGCCATGGGGAACCTGTGCGAGGGCTTTGGGTATGGTGGTAAATATCAAACTAACAGTGCAGCTTTATGAGTTATAAATGTTTTTTTTTTGTAAAGTTGAATTCAATGAAAATCTCAGACATCACCAACAACAGACCACAGAGCTTGTTACTCTAAACAGACACCAAAAGACTGCTGTAACCTCACTAACTTTTGTAAATATGAACTTTTAATCAGAACTCTAAAGCATGATCTCTCCACTTACAGCTCCGCTTCAACAGTCTACAAACAGAGTTAGGTGCATGTCAGACTTTTCACTTCCTGCACTCAGATTGCAAAGAGGGTAAACTAAGTGAGAGTTGTGTGCAGCTCTACTGAGAGCTCCTCGCTGCACACATAAATGAATTATTTATTCGGAGCAAAGGACCTACCTGTGTGAGATTTACATTGTTGACGGGTAATCGTGTCTCCCGCTGCCCCCTTGCTGATAGTAATGTCTCCCTCGGTGGTGATGAGAGTAAGTGAAGCAGCAGCAGGCTTGCAGTGTGTGTAGGCTGCAGCTATCCTTAGCACTTTTGCATTGGACGAGCACCACCACCACCACCACCACCACCGGTGCTGCTGCTGCTCCCACTTCTTGTGCTGCTCGGATTTCAGTGCAAAACCAAAAGAGGGGCTGGAGCTCAAATGTGAGAAGCATCGTCACTCGGCAAGCTCATATTTGCTTTTTTTTTTTTTAAGTGTTATTCAGATCAAATAACGACCCCTTAAAGTGCCATCTCCTCCTCCCCCTCCTCCCCCTCCTCCCGGTTGAGGGTTTTGCGTGTGCTGCTCCAGATCCAGATCCAGGTTCCGCTCCTCAGCCGAGGGTTTCCCCGGCGAGCGCAGCGGGGAACCCTGCGAAAAGGAGCTGTCCAGGTGCTGAAGCGAGCCGGACGAAGCCCTCGGCTCTGTTCGGAACCCGCTTCCACAGCAGCGGCGGCGGCGGCAGCAGCGGCGGTGGCAGCAGCAGCAGCAGCAGCCGGGCGACACAGTACACAATTTCATCCAAACGCCATCAAAACATTGACGTTTTCGTGCCGGAGACTGACTGTAGCCAGTGAATCGTGTGACATTTACATCGCTCCGGTCACGACATAGCAGTCTTAAAATGTTGGCCGTGTGTGTGTGTGTGTGTGTGTGTGTGTGTGTGTATGTGTCAGAGCGCGAGAGAAAGAGAGAGTCCGCGTGTAGATTTTCTCAATTCCCCCGATTGAGGCCAATTTGAGAGCGGATTATCGCCACAGATGATTTTATTAGCGTTACGCCTGGTAGGTCGTCCCTCTCCGTGTCATGAGCGGAGTTTTTGTTTTTTTTCCATGGTTTCCCAAAATAAAGATACTATGGGAATATAAATTGCCTTTACAGCAATTGGCTTAACCGTTTGTCATTCATCGGGATTAGCCAGTCGATGGTTAAAGCGCACATCAATCAATCTCAAGCGTCTCTTCCTTTATTCAAACACGCCTGGACGTGGGCTGCTGAGGATATTATAGGCTGAGGCTCTGATTTCAGGGAGGGTGTGCGCAAATAACGAAAAGTAGGGATGTGAGATAGCTGTAGTAGGCCTGTGGTTACAACTAAGGGAGGATGCGTAACGCCCAGTGGGCTCAGGGGCCGGGTGCTGGAGTTGTCCTAGGAGTGGGGTTAATAAACGTAAAAGCACATATTGGATGTTTGTTATTTATTGAGGGAAATAGCAGAAGAGACATGATTTGGCACATGTAGAAAAGTGCATGAACAAGAAAACAACTTCATAAACGCTGACTTAAAAATAGGCTACACTTAATAATGGCAGATGAGTGTTATGATACAAAAAGGAGTCAAATATTGGAATTTTCTTGAAAACATCCATTCTTGCAACGATCATTGTTGCAGCACGTGTAGAAAAAGCTGAACTTATCAACATTATCAACATATCACAGCATCTAATGACCAACAAATGTACAGTATATATACTGAAAATTGCAGCTTCATGTCATTGGGATATTCTTCTTCATGAGGAAAAAGCTGACAGTCAATGACAAGGCCAACAAGAAGCATTAATGGATTCTGACAGAGAGCAATATTCTGTTATTTCTTATATTCAGTCGTTTTTTTTTTTGTTTTTTTTAACAAGCAACTAGGTAGTTAGTCTCAGACTATACTATCAGCATTTCAAGCACATTTAGCATTCATTAGTTTTGCAAAGGATATCATATCATCATCATCTCCAAAAAGTTCCTACAAGTACAGTATCTTCTAAAACCACTCTTCTCCAAAAGGTAGATCACTGCAGAACAACTGAGAGCAGTTGACTAACGCCAACAATAACAAGTCTTCTGTTTTAGGATGAATCTTTCTTTTAAGCAGCAGAAGCTCAGGAGATGAAGTAACTTTTACGCCTAACTATTAACAGTTAGAAACATGGAGGGAGATATGACATGACGTGGACCAAAAAAAAAAAAAAAAAAAAAAAAAGAGGCACTGTAAGGTTCGGACTGATTCTTCCGTGCCTAACTGAACCATGGTACATGGAGTATTCACTTGTAGGCTAACAGGGGTTTATTATTTTTTTCCTCGGGAAGACGAACGTGTAAAAAATCATTAAATGTAAAAACCTCCATGACAAAGAAGAGCATTCAAATCAAGCTCACCTTGATTTTGTGGAAGCTCGCTCCTCTTACATGAATTAAAAAGTGCCTGCGCTGTATCAAAAACTATAACAATAGTTTGCGGGGAACACAAGTTTATATAATTTACTCACCTGCAAAGCAAACAGACCGTGATGCTGATGTCAGAGGGTAAGATATGCCTTGACAGTGTGCGAAATTTGGGGAAAATATAAACATATACTTTACAAGAGTGCTATCACATTTGCACGTAAAAAGAGATGATCGGTTTGTCCTTTTGTATTGGAACGTTGTGAAACAGCATTAGCTTTAATGACGCTGTGTTTACACACACGGTCTCCAAGGGACACAATTTCCCAAATGATGCCATTAAATTGATGGCTCACGGGATCATTATCCTGTTGTACGAGCGATGTTCTGAGTTGTAATATAAGTTAACACTGTACAGAATGTTTCTCGCTCCTGACCGCTGTTGCAAACAGGAGCATGATGGGTCGTCTTGTTTGTCCATTGTCACCGAGGGTGAGTCAGTCGGTCGTTCAGTCAGCCAAGATGGACCAGGGTCATGACTGTAGTGTACTCATGCTGCAGACTGTCCGTGTCAGTGTCGCACAGCGTGTAGTCATCTTTGATGATTCGGTCACAGCCAATCTCACCGTTTCCGAACAGGCCGAAGAGCGGGGTGTTGGGGAACACCTTGTGAAAGGCGTCGGCCTCTACATTGGTCTGGTTGTTGTAGTAGTTCTGGCCTCTCCCCACGCAGGCGAACATGAACCCTAGGGTGTTCCTCTCAGGAATTTTGGCTGCCTTTAGCCGCCGGATTGTGGCTTCAGCCTCTTTTGGGTTACTGATGTCTTGGTCCAAGAGCACAGATGCCCCCTGCACTTTAGGGCCACTCAGGGCCAGGCCCACCACACCGTATGCACCCTGGCTACAACTATAGGGTGAGAAATGACAGGAGAGTGTGAATATTGCAAAGAGTGGGCAGTAAAAATGCCACAGTATAACTCTGGAAATGTTAAAATCAAAATGTCAGTGTCATGATTACTATGCTTGAAGAAGCCTCAAAATGTTTGAACTTCAGGAACTCACTAATTTTCTTCCCAAGATTGCTTGATTTAAGAAAAGGACATTAACTCACCAGTGTCTGGAGGGAGAGAAGACACTTTCTATGAGTCCTCCAGCAATGAGAGCTTTGCTCTTGGCCAGCGGCTCCAGTATCTGGCTGAGGAAGCGCGCTCCTCCAGATTTATATGCCTCATAAACAAATATCAGTACCACACGCAGGTCTGGGTTTTCAACTAGTCCTAGGAAGAAAGTACAACAAACAGGGATTTATATTTCTTTGTTCAGATTATTGAATAATTGCTGTGAGCTGACACTCACCTGCTTCTTTCAGGGCTGTTGGGGAGATGGACTTCTTGCAAAAATGAAAGGGCTTGATGTGGACACCTTCCATGCTGGGGAACATGACTGCAAAGCCAGCCTCTCCCTCCTGGTACTCCTGAGGAGGGCTGGAGCAGGAGCCACCGGGAGTCACTGTACAGAGCATGAACAAGCATGAAGCACCGTAGAGCAGTCATGGGTCATGGAGGCCCATGAGTCTGAGTTTCATTAAAGCCAAAAACTAAGCAGTGAATAACTTACTCCTCTATGACCGTGTACTCAGCACTGGAATCAACAGTTATAGTGTTTACTTGGAAAGAAATGTACTACAGATGCACATGAATAACTCAAAGTTTAATTATTTAAGGTAACCAAACTTCTCCAGATTTTTCCAGATGTATGGGAGCCTACTAGGGATGTTCCTGACAACTCACTCCACCATCAGTTAAATGAAAACTCAAATTTAGACTAGTCGACTATTCTAAAAGAAAGAAAACAAACAAAACAGTCAAAATTGAGCAAAATTTTAAAGACAGACAAACACACACACATACGACCAGGCTTCATAAGATACTCTGTTAAGCTACTTACTCTGGTATATCTTGTTACACACATTTGACACATTTAAAGGTCAGTAAAGGCTGAAATGGGAAAGATATGAAGAATATCTTCCTGCTGGACAATGCCGTGAATGTATATGAAGAACATGAAGACTGTGTTCATGTTATTAGGTGAACTGAGAGATCATTTTCATGCCTGCTTGATTGTTGTGAGATAGCAATTTTTTTTTTTTTTTTTTTTTAAACACATCTGGCTGGATTGACCCTCAATGCTACCACTACTATGCTTGATGCTTGCTGTTTTAAAATGCAGGCATAGCATGTGTCATCAGCTCAGTTTCCAGAAGAGGTGAGGATGACTGATGTCGGTTTACTGCTCGATGCCATAGACATTTTTTTATTTTGGCTAGAACTGAGAAAACCTGAGAACCAGATGTGAGAAGAGACCAGAAAGGTGCTCCCGAGTGTGACACCGGTCAATGAAGACGTCATTTTGTCACGTCAAAGTCAGAAAAGCACAGGCCTAATTAATAAAATGAATGATGGCTGAATTCCATTTAGCTGCTTCAGTTTCAGTGTTCTGAGACTGTGCACCCTGGCTCACTGTCACAACTTAACGTCATTAATTTTTAGTAAAAACCTGTACTTTTCCTATAATAGTCAAAAGTCTGCTGTGAAAAAGACCTACAGACTCTTTTACAGCTTTAATTTCTCCTCAATCAACAATGATTCTCACTTCAAAATGTTTGAGTTTGTACAGGCAGTCAGCATCTAGTGGCCAACAGAGAAACTGCAGCTCACTATTGGCGTCACCACTCAACTGTGACAGTTCCCACTGGGCTGGGAATCTTTTTTTTTTTTGTTGTTGTTAATTCAGGACAGCATATGCTAACCACAGGAGAAAGTTTAGCAAGAGGACAATGCCCTCTTCCTCAACACTGACTGAAAGACACTTAATATGTTTTATGTTGAGACCAGAATATACATCATAAAACTCAAGAACATCAACACACCAGGCACAATTTCACTACCCTAAAATTTACAGGATTATAAAACTGGCAGTCTCATTCACTGCTTCTACACCATGTACATTTCACAGTTTAATTTTTTGCTGAGCCAAACTCCTGGTGTGCAACTGGATTTGTACATCACAGAAACGCTGCACATTAGCATCTAATTTATTCATGAAGACTTATGCAGAAAGGCTATATCTAGGTGTATCACAAGTCATCTTTTTTAATACTGTGCAGCCCCACTACATGCATAAATGATTAGTTGTAATCTAGGCTATATGGCAGACTTTTTTTATTACAAGTAATCTATAGATCCAACCTTATCCAATCAAAGATTTCATTCATTTGAATTAGATGTGCGTGGTGACCCTGGGGTGACCGTCGGCTGCAATATCACAAAATGACTGTTATCGCAAACAGCTGAGGCTGCCATTAAACCTGATAGACGACCGGAGCCTGATAAGCCATCATCTTGCAGAGAGAAAACGTGGCTGATGGAGAGTCACTTCTCCGAGGGGTTGTGATTATATGGAGAAATGAGGAGCACAGCACCAGGCAGACTGGGCAATCTATCAGAGGGATAGCCAGTGGTGCTTTCCAACTAGGCAGCAGCAGTGGGGATTAATGCACAGTCCTCTCTGCTGAAAGGTGAACTATTCCTCTTAGACATACCCAAGACTTCTGGTTAACATTCATTTAGAGCATTCAAACAGATGAGCTTCATAGCACTGAAGCTCATTTAAGAAGCATTTTATATTAATGCTGAATTAAATGATTCCCTGTGTGTGGCTACAAATGGTTTTGTTGGGAGTGAGGTGGGGATTTTATTGTCTTGTGAGAGAGGCAGAAAAGAGAAACACTTACAGACTATGCCTGGTGAAGCGATGCCCATGATGTCACAGCCTTTGGGGAAGAGCAGGTTCAGTTCTTCAACTGTGTCTGGACTGTGGCGACTCTTTTTTACTTCAGAATAGTTGAAAAAAAAAATGTGTTGAGAAAGGTCAGGTTTTTATATCCTTATCATTTAGTAATACATTAAGCACAGTGTAATATAATATCAGTATAATATTTTTATTGGCTGGCAGATGTCTGTTAATTGGCAGGCAAGGTATATTAAATTGCAGTCAACCATTCATGGTTATGCAACACACTATGTTACAAATTAACTCTCATTAGTGAAATAAACTTCACTATGATAACAGTAAACAAACTCTTAATGGCAAGTTCAACACATCTTGCTTGTGTTTAAGTAAATAAATGGTCATGATGTGAAGGCCAGGATACTGTCAAATGGGATATTTGTGCTACAAGTGCAAGTCAAGAAAATGACAGCCTCTGATGTTCAAACAGCTGTGGCAAAGAGGAACAAAAGTCACAAGCTGAAAGTGACCAACAGGGAACTGATATACACAACGAGCCAACACCTACTAATAACATAGTAGTCAACATAATGACTCAACTCTGTAGCAGTGTAAATAAGGCCAGTTTCACAAACATATCTTATTTTAAATCTGACGTTATTGGCTCATTGCATATGTATCAGTGTATATCAGGGGTGTCCAAATTTTTTTTTTTAAAGATGGCCACCTTTGACAATGTGAAGATGCCCAGGGGCCAATAAAAACATTTTAAAAATGAAAAACAATAAAAGTTACATACAGATGCACTCATTGTCACAATTATTTTTTTATTTTTATTTTTTAAATGGCAATATATTAATGGCATTAATAGTAATTTGAAATTATTAGACTGCCAGCGAAGTTAACTGTTTTAGTGCAAAGTTATTTTGGACAACAAATTTTACATTTGGACTGTAAAATATCCTGCCTCCATTTTTTGTGTTTGATAAGCACTTTTAAGAGATCAGTGCAAAGATTTGTGTTTTTTACATAAAGAATTTTGGCTGATATTGAATCTTTTACTTGTTAATATCCGTAATGGCCCAAAAAATCCTGTATTGGTTGGGCTCTAAAATGTAAATTTTGGGGGGGGAATGGGTCGCCCAATGATATTAGATATTTTTTATTAGTTCCTGTTTATGACCCATGGTTGATAAGTAGCTAGCTACTAACAGATATTTCCACAGTTCTGATTCTATCCACTCGTCACATATTTTCTGTACAGTATGTCTAAAATACACACAATACAAGGTTCTTGATGCTTCCCAAATTAATCTTAGGGAAGTGTGGGCTTACTATTACATAATTATGATGCTGTTATGATGCAACTAAATCAGAATTTGACATGTTAAAAAGGACATCAGAGGCAGCGATATTAATTTGACAAAAGTCCAGCAGAGTAAGTGTTAACATATTTTAGTGCTCAACAAAATAATTTCAAGAAGATGGTGTTGTGAAATTATACATATTACATATATAGTGAATAGTGATTTGTGTTACACCACTTGCTGCATATAGGATATATCTCTCCAGGAACACAACTCAAGCATTAGGCATTTGCATTAGGCTGAGGTGCACTTATCAGACATATAATGAAATCCAACAGTACTTTGCACAATGAATAAATACCAACCTTTATTCTGTCTGTAGCAATAAGCTTGTCCATTGAAGGCCTCACAGTCTACCATTGCCAGAACTGTTTTGGGCAGGAGAAACACTTTCTGAAAATAAATCAGAAACAAAGTGCATGCGCAAACATTTATTTCTCTTTTTGGACACAAAAACACAAAAAGCGCATCAAGATTTTTTTTCTTTAAAATACATTAGTTTTCTAGTTTTGAGTATGTTAAGAGGATCTCTCAAAATACTACACAGCAACCTTGTGCTACACATTTTACTCTCCAAAACAGCTTCCTGTTGCTGTTTACTTCATGTGGGTGTAATGCCTTACCTCCACCTCCTCAGCCAGGATGCTGCAGAGAGCATGGACCTCTGTGTTAGACGGTCCAGAGGCTGACACCCAGGCCAGCTGCTGCTGTGTCCTCAGCACTCTGCGGGCACAGTTCCTCCACAGTCTGCACACACTGAGGAGAAACACAAACACACACACACACACACACACACACTGAGGAGGAGAACCGCAAAAACACACACACACTTTACCTGCTAGAAACTTGACGAGAGTTAGCTAGCTATTAGCTAAGCCAGTGCTTCAGACAAAGACCTTGAAAGCAGCTGCCAGTTTCAGTGACTCATAGCAGTTATTGTAGCTGTTTCATTAACTTTCTAAATGTTCTGGGAAATTGTTTCACTTCCACTCGACAGCTACTGACGCTAGCTAACTTCACTGTTTAGCATATAAGCATTTCCCGTTACCTTGCGATCCGGAGAAGCGACTTGGTCGGTACGAACGTCAAAATTCGCTCAACCACTTCGGCGACATTGCTGAGCACGTATGCAGCCTTGCTGTCTTGTAAATAAACGGGGAAGTCTTCATTTTCACTCATGTTTTACTCTCTCAGATCGAAGCTTTTCCCACCTGCACGGCTACCCAGCTGCGAACTTTCACCTCTGCTCTTCCACCGCCGCCTGCCGAGGCACCTGGAGGAGACACACTGCCCCCCGGCGGCGAGGAGGAGCTATGGCAAGCTTCCCTCACCGACATTGACAGGTGTTTGACTCGATGTGTCGATCCAAGACACTTAATACATGAACTTGTCGAAATCAATTGCTTTTGAATATCTGTTTTGACTGGTAATTATACAATTAAGAAGTGAATATTTATATTTCACATTTTGGACTGCTACAACGAGTCATTTCTGCCATCACACTTCATTATGTACAGGGAGAGGAGACTTATTCTGTCTCTTATTCTGTCAGCTGATTGAATGGAGGACACCAATACATAACTAATACATGACTCTTTCTCTGAATAAGATTGCACAGTGCACAGTTTTGCACAAAGAGTTTTCTTTTGTATATTTTGACCTGGTTCTTCCTTTCTTAGACTTGTAACTGCAGCTGCAAGACAAAAAAAATAATTTTCCATTTGGGATCAATAGTTATCCATTTCTATATCCAATTTTAATAATGAACTGCAAAAAGAAAAAAGAAAAAAAAGAAAAAAAAAAAAAAACAAGCTTATTGCTCAAGTTTACCAAATATTTAACGCAACACAGTGGCCGCAAAGAAGAGGACCCAAAAGGCTCATTCTAAGGTGACAAAAAAACAAACATTTCACTAATGCAAACATAGTTATTCATATCATGTAAATAGGGTCTGCTAAATCTTGGACATTGGACCTTTAACCTGAGTGATAGATTATTTCATGTGAGGAGATAACAGTAATTAAAGTCAACGTTTCTCTTGGTAGTCCACATTTTCCTACATCTAAAGAAACATTTGGAATAAAGCCAGACTTGGAGTTATTTATACTTGATTTTTACCATTTATTCATGATCTTTACATATCTGAGATAAAATGGGAGAAACAAACAAATACGTTCCTCAAAATGAAAAGAAAAGTGAGTACAGTGTGCAAACATTTCTTTCATTTTGCTGAACACAAACGGTGCATTCAAGTAACAGTGCTAAGAATACCTTCCTTGCCAAACTGGAACATCACTGACACTGAATAAATGTTTAGAATACAGAAGAAACAAAGACACACAAGCAACTTTACAAAAAGTACACATGATAAAAGTCCCTTTTATATAACCTTGGCTTAACATATGGCTTTGTTTACAATGAATGTGCACTGTATTTTTACCCACAAAAGTGCAAAGTCTCCCAACATATACATGTAAACCTATTAAAGATGTACAGTGGATTTTAACTGACCTTTGATTACAGCGTGAAAACGGAAACAGTGTCGTTTAACTGTAGCTCAAAGAAGCCGTTTGTGCTACTTTGTGTAGAGCTCGTATCTTCAGGATGACAAGGTCAGTGATCACATAAACACCGAGGCCCAGCATTATCTGTAGCAGCTGTATATGGGAGCCAGCCATATTCAGAGCAGATGAGGCAATGTGGGGCAGAGGAACAGAGCTGGGTCAAATGTTAACCATCTCCATTAGAGTCTGATCCAGCATCTGCTTTACGCTCAGGCCTTCTTCTTTAGCACGTGTGAGTTTATCTGTTAATATAGCATTGCATCGGTTAAAAATCACGGAAAACAAAAAAAAACAGCGCAAAGCTGCACAGAGTATAAACAGACAAAGCCCAGGATAACAAACGGTGTTAGACATGTGCTGGATATTGTTACAAACCTTACACGTGTGAAACATTTCACCTCTCAGTCTATATTTTTTGATAGCAGAAGTTAGACTTCATTAAGTACATACTCAAGTCACTCTAAATATTATACTCAAGCTTTAGACAGGGCTGTGTTCTACACTGTGAGAGCTGGCTTCAGGACAAAAGAATGGCTCATCGTCCAGTCTGTGGTTTGATGATGGATTTTAATGACGCTCGAGAGAGTATAGTCTATGACCAAGCGCCCTCTTCAAACAGTTTCAGGTCAATGAAAAGAAATGTGGATGATTTTAACCCTAAACTAGAGGCTGTATACCTCAGAAATTATCTCTGTTATCCGGTGTTCATGACCAAATTGTGAGATCAGAGACAGTCGGTCAAGTTTACCCTGATTTGCTCTGGAATGTCAGAGTTCAGAACCCCATCGCCAAAAATAAAATATGCCATTAATACAATGAACATAACTGAACAAACTGAAATACTATAGATAGAAATAAATAAAGAATCTAACTTCCCAACCACTCAAATCTGCATTAAAATCAAAACAATGTGCAGTTTTGTTCTCGGCACAACTGAACACACTGCTTCTTGTTGGTTTAAAATTTATACTTCAATATTTTTGTTGCCCAACTTTCTGGTTCGCTGTTATATCATTAAAGAGGGGGTTTCGGGGAATGTCGTAGGAATTCTGGACCCCTCGCAGCATTTCATGAGCCTTCACCAGGAGTCGGCCACTAGCATCATCACCAGCCTTCACCCCGAGGAGCAACAGCACCATCCGGATTTCAACTAGACTGATGTGCTACAACCCCGTCGATAACTGAGGATAATATCAAAACCACCAGAGGTTGTGTGACCTCCCACCTGAAACTGCAGTTTGAGCATGCATAATGTGGAAATCATACATTTGTATCCTGTTTGTTGAAAGCATTACTTGTTTGAAGTTTGTGTCATAGACACAGTTGTCAATACTCTTTAGATCACAGCATTAGACAATATACCCGGACATCTGAGTTTCAGAATAGTGAAAGCGTACGAGTTGCCCGTTCCAGTTTAAGCCTCGTTTAAAGCTACTCTCAGTTCATTGGTCAGAAGACGGTTTTTCTCAAGCTGCTTGTATAGATGGTCTTGGCAGTCAGAAAGCAGGTAAGAGAAAAAGGGAAAGAGACAGTTAGGCAGGTTAGTACAAACAGGCAGAGAGTTAGTGCTGCTTTAAAGCGAATTACAAAGTGGCAGCTTGTAATCAAGCTGTTAAACTACCAGCCTCGTGCTAAAGCAATAACTCATTTCCAAAAGGGCTCACAACTTGTCACTAACTTGGTGTCCTGGTTACCGACAGCAACATCAGTTACTCATTAGCCCCCTTGTTGCTTTAACACTTACTGTTTGTTTTTCTCTGGAGATACTGAGGATAGCCTGGAAGATACCTACACGTAAGTGACCAATGCATAATGCAGATTCAAGGATACTAGAAACTGTTACTGTTAAGAGGTATACTAGTGTCCTGATATAACTTCCCCCTCTTAAAAGACGAGGATGTAAACAGAAGATGAATAAGATGCTTCAGTCAGTACTTCAGTTTTAAACATTACAGAAACAGTGAATCTTTCTGCTCCAAACTCTCTAACTGTCTATCCAAGCATGACTGCTGGTATTTTACCCTATTCACCTTATTCAAATGGTAAACCGAGAGGACAGTCGTCACACTTCATGTTAACACTCATTTGTTATGGGTAAATAGAATTAATGAACACCCCGATAGTGCCATTATACCAAATAACAGTCCTCTCTAACAGAAAAGGGAACAGTTCATGTGAGGAGCTTCAGAGTTTATTCAAAAGCTACTCAACAAAATAAATTAAAACACAGAAGACAAATTAAAAAAAAAAAAAAAGATGCGACAAATGGAAATGAAGAAACATGGCAGAAGAAATGGGGAAGGGGCTGGCATAGATGGAAGAATGTTTATTTTACAGAAAGAAATGCGGCTCAAAATGTCTGTATGAGAGATGAACAGATGGATGGCGGCAGCGACGGCCCAGTGTGCACAAGTAGAGAAATACAGAGACAGAGGAGACAGAAAGTTGGGCTGCGCTGCACAGGAGAGAGATGATGACCAGCTCAACCAGCTTCTGGGGTGAAGGGTGTAAAGACTTAGCTGTGGGGGGGGAAAAAAAGGAGAAGAACAAAAAGTGTTTGAGGGAGATATAAAATGAGTACAAAAAGGAGGAACTGAAGATAAATAACATGCAGAACCAAAAAGAGGAAAAAGGGATGCAGAACTGAGGCAGAAATGAAAGAAAATAGGAGTGAAGCTCATGAAGAAATGTGACTGTGTGCAAGAAAGTCATGAAGGGAACTTAACACTGGTGCTAAATGCTGTTAGTAGTTAACCTTGTCAACAGCTTTGGGAAATCTAGGGAAAAAAACTAGTCAAAAGTACATCCAAAACACCTTTAGTACACACAAATCAACGTTAGACAAGCAGTGAAGGAGGAATCCAATATCTAATATCAAATCTATAGTTTATAAAAATCACTGCACTCAAACATGCCACAAGAGGGAGCTACTGTTAGTTGGCAACAGTGGATCTAAGGCACTATGCAGAAAGAAGCGTGTGGTGAATTACATGGAAGTCATGTCGTTGAGGGCGTGGTCCAGCTCCTCGCTGATGGCCTTGTACTTCAGTTTCTGGGCATACAGCTCATCTATTGTGTGGTAATATGTGGAGGTGGCAGTGAAGGGTTTGAAATAAAAACAAAAAAAAAAAAGAAGACAACAGAAGAATAATAGCGTCAGAGAACAGAAGTCAAAAAAGGAAAAACACAAATAGAGAAACTGAAAAAAAAAGAAAGAACAGGACAGAAATAGGAAGTGCACATGGAACAGCTGCTGATGTTGTGTCAGATTCCTGAGGAGTCACAGAGAAACTGCCTCACATGTTCCATGACCCTGAGAGGACTGCTTGGGACCAAGCTGTACCTTGGACTGTCACTACATCAGAATGCCAAATAGCAACGTGGTGAGAAATGTTGCTGTCAACATGAATAATATCTCACGGCCTCTGTGGATCACTGCTTTGTGTCCCATTGCTCAGAAGACAACTGACAACGCAAACTATTTAACACCCTGCTGACCAGATAAATAATCTGACGGCACCAAACTTTACAAAAAAAAAAAAAAAAAAAAAAAAAAAACCTGGCACCTGACTCTACAATAATCCATGAGGTCTATGAATGCTGTTGTGTGTTGACACGTCATCTTGACACTTGTCCATCACGACTTCATTTTAACAAACACACCCCTGAAAACAACTTTTTCAAATTGTATAAAAATCAAGTGGAAAAGATTCGTACCTTCCAGGTCGTCGATGGTCTTCTCAAGCTTGGCGACTGATCTCTCAGCGAACTCAGCACGAGTCTCAGCCTGAGTGGAGGAAGTCGAACATTAGGAATTCATACCAAGAGGTTTACATTAATAACCGCAGCCCTACAGGACATTTTAAAGCACTTAGGTGCTGTAATAAAAATATATGTACTCAGCATTAATTCCAGTAACTAACGAGTCATGAGCTAACTTTAGTTAACCCACCTCCTTCAGCTTGTCTGTAAGAACCTTGATCTCCTCCTCATATTTGTCCTCCTTCTGTGAGTACTGTGGTTGCACACAAAGGCCAAAGTTAGGAAAATATAAAATAATATACACAATAGTTTTAAACAAATTTCATGTGTTTATGCAGTAGATTGTTATAAATCTTCTTCAGACAGGCTTACTTTCTCTGCCTGAGCCTCCAGAGACTTCAGGTTGTTCGTCACGGTCTTCAGCTCCTCGTCGAGCTCAGAGCATTTGCTTTTGGTTTATGGGTTTGGTTGAAGCAGCAGGGAGACACCACAGACAAAAGAAAAACAATTACAACAGAATTCATCTAAAAACGTTATTTTGAGATGTGACCGGGAGAAACAGGTGGAGGGGACGGGAGTAGGAATGAGAGGGAAGTTGTTACCTCTCAGACAGCTCAGCGCGCTCTTCTGTACGCTCCAAGTCACTCTCAATGATCACCAGTTTACGGGCCACCTGAAGTCACAAACAACAAAGTTTAGCCCCACGCCAGTTAGTTCAAAAACAGATAATTACATTCCTTCATTTAACTAGTGTCATTCTAATAATAAATTAAGACTGATAGGCATCTGTCAAAAAGTGATCACTGACGTCAGCTGCTTCATTAAAGTCGAGGAATGCAGAAAATGCTAAGCTCAAAGTTCAGAGTGATGTGAACAGCTGAGAAACTCGCCTCCTCGTATTTGCGGTCAGCCTCCTCTGCAATGTGTTTGGCCTCCTTCAGTTGGATCTCCTGCAGCTCCATCTTCTCCTCGTCCTTCATTGCCCTGTTCTCAATGACCTTCATTCCTCTGTGGGAAAGTAAACAGTATGACAGGGAAGTGGTGAGTCTTGTTTTGATATTTACCTCCTGCAGGATTGATTAAGAGATCAGTAGTTTGTCTTATAAATGGGCCCAGGAAATCCCATTCTTATGTGGCTTAAAGGTGAAGTTTACCCATCAGGTTGGTGACGGTCAGAAAATCAAAGACTACATAGACTTTTGCACACACTGGATTATTATCTGGACTACATGTCTGGATACTTAACATGCACACTGGACACCCAAATTGTGTTGGGCAACACTGCGTGACACGACGAACGGTCATGCATGAATAAGCATAAAGTAGAGCATGATTCACAGTGAGGAGTGTGACTGTATTAGCCACACATGTCATACTAACAAACATCATTTAAGTTTCCAGCAAAAATGCTGCAGGTGTGCTGCGTTGCACATGTATATATATTGCATTTATAATAAAAAAAAAAAAAATTCTGGATATCAGCAATGGTGCAAGTGCAACACTGGCTAATTAATGCTACTATGCAAAACACCATTTTGCTATGTTTCAATTTAGTGGATACCTCTGAACATCAGTGCAATATGACTTCCAGCCACCAGCAGCAGTACTGAGAGACGTTCAACAGCATGCAACATGTTCCGTCTCTAGCTTTTTGTATACTGTAGTTTGGCAGAATCCACATTTCAGTGCTAGAGTCACAAATCCTAGAGTCTAAAAAGGCAGCAGTGCCAGTATGATCACTGTGCTCCAGAGTTTGCAGCAGCACAGCACCCAATACTTCACAGCGCTGTGACTGTGTGTAGATTTCCTTCTGTTTGACTATGAAAATCTAAACATGCTGTCCAAATCCTTTCACGTCAAGTACTATGTTTCCCCAAGACAAATAATTAAGTGAAATGCGAGTTTCTCGCTAAATAGAGTGCACCTGTTATTTTGCTTTATGTCACATATGAGTGGCTTGCGACGGCGTCTCTTTTCCAGGTGCAAGGTACCCACCTCTCACTCTCGTCAGCGGCCTTCTCTGCCTCCTCCAGCTTGGTCAGAGCGGTGGCCAGACGCTCCTGAGCACGGTCCAACTCCTCCTCGACCAGCTGGATACGTCTGTTCAGGGAAGCTACATCGCCCTCAGCCTGGGAGAGCACAATCATTTAGAGTCAAATCAGGTGCATTTGTATAGCCTAAAAGCCATGTAGTACGCTTCAGTACTCTGGGCTTTGCAGGGTTACATCCTACGCTCTCCTGGGAGAGTTTGGGCTGGGTCAGGAACACGCCCAGAGGAGGGATGCAGGCTCTGATATGCACATTTTACACACAGGTTGAGGTGTTGGTGACTATTTTAACACAAATTTTAAACCCATATCCTGCAAGCAGTACATTTAAAATAAAAAGAGGTAATCTACCCATCATTCCTTCCCTCTTTCTAGTCAAACCTGCTGTGTCCGGTCACAGTGATTCATTTCATCTTGTCCCATAAACAAATTAGCTACAAACATGGCTACAAGTCAGTATTTTTCGATGGGTGCTGCTGGAGTTTTGCACAGGGGAGGACCTGTGGTGCTGCAGCAACGCTAGTCTACTTGTTACAGGGAGGTTTGTTTATTGTGGACGCGCCGGGTGGAGTCCTTTCATCCACCCATCGTTTACTCACATCCTGCAGATGGGCTAATATCAAACATGTCTACCTGTCTGTATCCGAGCACAAACCGACGCTGTCTGGGGCCTAGCAGACACGCTTTTTGACCAGATTTACCCCTAATACCGTCGACAGTCTGGGGGATTAATTGCCTTAAATAATTAGCAGTGGCTTACTGCTTCCCTCGCACTCCTCTCCTGGTTTAGTTCCCGCTGTAGTAACGCTGCCCGGTCCTCCGCCGCATCGGCCTGCTCCTGCAACGACTTGATTTTCTTCTTCACAGCTTCCAGAGAGCTCCCACCGGCCATTTTTATGCTGTTTTTTTTTTTGTTTGTTTGTTTTTTGTATTGTTTCAGCTAAGCTCGTTTTTACCCCTCAGCTTTGTGCGGGCTGCCTCCACGCAGACACACACACGCACACTCGGAGACGCGGCGCGTTTGATCCCTGCCCCCCACCGGCCTTAATCAACCGCTGATGAGGATTGGGACGTGCCACCAACCCCGGAAGTACCTGATTTTACTCGCAAATGATAACATTTATAACATGAATTAAAAACGATATTTGAATTGTGCTGCTTTCTAGTGTGTTTTCAAATTCGTTTCACGTTATTTCTTATGCCTTTTGTCAATAAAACAACTATCTTATTCATGAACTGTTTTGAGCGCATCCCCTACTGGTAAATTGAGCTAACCCTATCAAAATCACAGCCTCAGACACTGGACACTGATCCAGCCAGCATGAGCTACGACAACACAAGTGACAATTGCCTATACATTAAACAGTTTAAGTGTACCTAAAGAACACATTATCATTATTATTATTACTATTAGTATTAGTATTATGCATTTCTCAGCTGTTTCTGTCCTGCTGTGTGTGTACTTGATCGCACACACTTGTTTTCCTGCTACAAGTTGGAGTCATTACATTTCATGCTGCTTATCATTCGGGTATCTTCTGCATTTGTTTAATTTATTGTTTGCAATTTTATCATCTCTTGATTATTTCATGTGATTCAATAATGCACGCTTGCATTTAATTCGTGTATGTTGTAAAAAAATGGTTTATACTGGAGTAGGTGCTCAAAATGTATGGTGATTAGTTTTTGGGCTACTTTACTAATATGTGGTATCTATCTGCTTTTTTTTAGTTTTCTGAAGTCATCTTATCTAATATTGTTGTTGTGTTTGGTGACGTCATTGTTCCTGTCTTGGACGTAATCAGTCAGGTGTAATTGGGGTACCATTAAACCCAATGAACTGGTAATTTCATCAGCGTTTGGCATAACTGCCAAGATGAAACCAGAACAACCACAAATCTGTCAAGGATTTAAAGGCCAAAATTTGCTTGTAAAATGCCAGATGAAACCCTACACCGGCCCTCAGATTTGTCCAAATGGCTGTGGAATGCACTGTCAAGCCAGTGAGCTGTGACCTTACCATATAGAGCAAGTACAAGAGCTAAATTTAACTATCCATATTTAATTCTTATACGGCCCACACACCTCATAAAATTAATCATTGTATAATAATTATTAGAGTAAATTTGCATGGGGTTGGTAATCTTAGTTTCCTGAGAGGACCCAAAGAGGTCATTCAAGGTCACTCCATTAGGCACTCCACTAGTCAGAGGTGCTGTCAGCCCAAACTCACATCTGTGGCCTTCTTCTCAGCAAGCTCCAGTTTCTCCTGGGCATCCTTCAGAGCTTCAGAGTACTTGTCCAACTCATCCTCAGTTGCCTTCAGCTTCTTCTGCAGTGCCACCAGGTCATCTTCAAGCTTGTGCACAGAGAAACACAGAGGTTTACTAACAAGAAGATATCATTACTCTGACACTCATCAAGCATGTTACACCTCATAATGTCTGTAAATGATCTCTGAGGTGTGAAAATAAGAGTGTTTGCACCAAGTAATAAACTTTTAATCAGCCGTTTAGTAATACAGTTATTCTTGACTATTTTTTTTTCATTATTAGACATGGTTGCTAAATCATAAGGGATCCAATAGCAAATGTAAAATGTTCCTAATTGTTTCCAACTTCATGCAGCTTAAATATGAAGTAAAATAACAAAGAGAAAAAATATTATGATTTTTGAAACTTAATTTAATCCTATGAAGACACACATTAATCCTCAGTAACAGCACAGTGGATAGGCAGCGTCAGGCGCATCGTGCCTTTGCGTAAAAGCACCGGAGCGAGTTTCACACTGGATGCCAACCTGTTTGCTCCTGTCCTCTGCTGCCTTCTTGTCTGACTCGGCCTGCTCAGCTCTGTCCAAGGCGTTCTCCTTGTCGAGCTTGAGCATCTGCATCTTCTTCTTGATGGCATCCATGGCTGTTTAGTGGGGTGTCCACGCAAAGCAAAAACAAATAGAAACTGATGATTGAAAGGATCGGAGCGTCTGAACCACACTGAACACCAAGCTGGAGTGCGAGCTCGTCTGGGTTGTAGTGAGTCAAATATGTAGTTTAGCTGGGAAGTTAAAGGACACCCAATACTTTTTTGGAAACAACTACAGCTGCTTTCCAACGTGGGGCCTGTCTTTTTATTGGACGTCTGCAGTGATTCGCTCCTCCAAGACATTTGACCACTTGTATGTCTATACATGGGGTATGTACGTCAGGAAGGCACTCCCACCTCACACCAAGACGTCCACTCATATTCCTAACACCCTCCGAGAGACGTGCAGGAAGTATTGTGTAGTAGCTCTTCTGAGGGGGATTATTCGGGAATAACATGCTGATGATAATGACCTAATTATCACCCACGAAGATAACCCAGAAACCACACGTGAGGAAAGGCAGATGAAGGATGATTTGATCATTGTCTTACAATTACACTACTCACAAAAAGTTAGGGATATCCGGCTGCTGGTGGTATACCCACCACTTTGTTTCAATAAATTGTTTGAGATGACGAAATTACCATTGCATGCTTCTAGTTAAATGCCCTACTTTCATGATATAATATCACTGTAGCATGAACTTTTTCCATGTTCCATAAATTTTACCCAAAAGTTGAATATCCCTAACTTTTTGTGAGTAGTGTATTTTATACTTATTATATGAAATAAAATATATTAGACACTGTTTAATGAACCACAACACAGATATTGGGACCATAATCAATTATAATACCGCTCCATGCATTAGAGCTATTCATACAAAACAAATATATCTGATTGGATAAGCCCCTGTGAAAGCTCTTCTCTTTCTCTCTGTGGGGTGTCATATTAGCCGGTATGACTTGTTTGTCTTCCAGGGATCATTCCAGCAGCTCCCTCACAGCATAGTTTAACATCCGAGCAGGAATCAGATAGCCTTTGCTGTCTCTCGAGGTGTATCATCAACCTTGTTCAGCTCACAGCTAATACATGCCTGAGAGTTAGATCTCAAATGGGCTACAGTGGATACAGTGGCGTGCGCAGTGGAAGATACAGAAGCTTTGACATTTCAACAGCCCCCTCTCAAAGCCCCTCTGTGATAGTTTCATGGGGCCGCTGGCATGGCCGCAGCTGTCACACACAACCTGTAGGCAGGACTGGTTGAGTAATAATAGTTTACTGTCGAGCACAGTAATTAATTTTTGTACATGTTAGAGAAATTGGACCTTGAGAAATCTTTCTAAATATAAGTTAATGGGTGAAACTAAGATGTATTGTAATAAA
Organism: Protonibea diacanthus; assembly: GCA_028641955.1. Lineage (NCBI taxonomy): Eukaryota > Metazoa > Chordata > Actinopteri > Sciaenidae > Protonibea > Protonibea diacanthus. The sequence goes on along the minus strand of CM053976.1, from coordinate 12,914,887 downwards.
GGTTAGATATGCTACACACACACACACACACACACACACACACACACATTATGTAATACTATATGAAGAGCACTGTCTTCTTATTCATAAAGCATAACAACCCACACTGACAGTATTTTGTCATTGTCTAAGGAGTCTTCAGACTTTAGCATCCTCCCTTTCTTCCCCTGTCTCTATCCTGCTTGTGTTTTGTTGAGTGCATATTTTTGGGCTCTTACTGTTTGAAGAGCACCTGCTTGACTCTGTCCGTGGCCCCCGTAGCCACTCCCACCCTTACTGAGCCTGACTTTGAGAAAAGGGGCACTAGCTTTTGTTAAAGTCAGATTGTTCTCTGTCTGGCTCCTTTGTGATGGGAATTGAGTGGAAAAAATCTAAAATAAAAACAAGAGGCTTATAAGTCACACTGAAAACTCCTCACAGTTTCTACATTGTCTAAGTCTTGATTAATCAAAAATAGCATAATCTGGACTAATAACGATGGTGTAAATGCTTCTTTGTGGACAGCTCAAGAAGAAAACACTAAAAATCTGTCTGAAAGTTAAGATTTTTTTTTTTTTTTTACAAAGTCTACCTTTTGCATTAAATCATTTGTCCCTTTTCTACTTTTCTTCTATCTCTTTGGTGGTCTGCCCTGATATCCTTTCTGTGGAGCTTTTATTTTTAAGGCGGTCAGCTGTCACTGTGTTGTCATCCAACCATGTGTTTTGTGGCCGTTAAGCAGCCAGCTAGGCATGCCAGTCATATACAGAGATCAGAGGGGCTCACGGTGCAATCCATGTCACCCTGGCACCCTGGACAGATAAAGAGGTGAATGTTGCCACGTTGTACCCGTCCAACAATTAATGATTTAGTCAGATTGAGGGTTAGGGTTTTGATTCATGATTCTGCAAATCACATTAAAATACTTTGCCCTAGAGCTCACTGCAGACAGTGTCAATATTTTATAATGTTATAAAATATGATTTTTATTCTCTTCCCTGGGCGATTGTATATGGACAACATGTTTACAGTGTTTCTGCCTGCAGCAAAGACAAAGTGGTCATCTTTACAATGCTTTGGAGCCTTTTATCACATTGTTTTGTTCACACTGATGTTAGGGAACTTGCCAATCAACCACAGCCTAAAGTCTAAATGTAGCCCAATTGACCATTACCAGAGTGAATGTGGCAAAACAGGTCATACTTCTCAAATAATAGCTGCTAAATCAGGTCTCACTGTTCCATATCCTAGGCATTATATCTTGAGTAGCACTCAGAGAAAATCAATGCTATATTTCTCAACGAAGCATCTGTCTTTGAATTGCTCTGTTCACCTTGGAAAAAGTGTCAGCATTCAGTCAAATTTATTCTGATGGTGTGATAATTGAAACAACCCTCAGTGTTTCCAGAATTCCCATCATGCAGTAAAGGACGTGGCCCTCTAACAATGATGTTATGGCCTTTTATAGAGCCACATGTGAAGTTTAAAGACCCAATGAAATTTGATGTCATTATGTGATCATCGTCCGCTGATGGCCACGCAAGTATTACTGATTTATTGTTGGAAAGAACTCGTAAATCTAAACACAGTCTTTGTTTCTGTGATGCAGCATAGCACAGCATAGTGTCTGATTTCTTCTGTAGCTGAGTGAATATTATAATTCATATTATCTTATATTTTAAATGGAATACAACAGTTAGCAGGTCAAATTATAAAAGTACTTTGTTCTGCAGTGTTAGACCACAAATGAAAGCCCAGGTCAGTTTGAACAGTTCATTACAGATGTTTTAAGGCTGCTGGGTGAGCAGTTTCCAGACAAAATGGGAGTATGGTGATGATTTCATTGTTAATGTCTAGATTGGAATTTCTCATCTCCTCCTCAATAATTAATAGCATTGAGGAGGCGTAATGTTGGTGTTTCACCACCACCTCCGCCCGAGTCAAACCTTATCTCTTGTTGTGATTCAACCTAATCAAGATCATCCTAACGGTTCAGACGTGCAGAGCTCCTGTGTGAGGTCATGAATAGGTCAAAAATATCAATGTGGTGAGTGTGTCTAGCCACACAATGCTTGTTGGAGTATGTCATTAATGTGTGATTTTCCATCAGTGGAGTAACACAGCCAACAATCTGATGTGACGCTGATCTTTTTATTGAAAAGAAAATGTGAAAAATGAATCACTGGCACAGTGTCTGAGAAAAAAGAATCAAGAATCTGGCGCCTACAAGTCAGGACAGGTAATTTTATACTGAATACAACTGTCATGAGTGGATGAAGCCTCTAACTGTGCTATGCAGCTTGCTGCAGTCATCAGTAACCGTACACGCTTTCTGACGTTTATTATAATTAGATTTAGGGCATAAAATTAATGGATGAGCTGTCTTCTATCAGCTGCTTGTCCACATTAAATTCAATGCCATCGTCCTTTTAGCCAGGGTTCTTGCAGTCTCCCCAGTAGCAAGGCCTCTTATTACAAGTCAGATGCAATAGGAACTGGAAAAGAGTCAATGAGATTTTGATTCCTGTCACTTGGAAAAGGGTACACAGTTATAGCTTAAAAGACAAACTTATAGCCAAATAAATAAAAAAAAACAGGGATTCCAGGTTTAAACACAGTTCTGGGAGCAGCTGTGACACTGTAATTGACATTGCCGCCTCAAATTTTAGTGCCGGACAAATATAGCACAGGTCTCAGTTCATAGCGTGGACTCAATATAGCTTCAGGTTTAGTGCTGACTCAGAAATACCACCTTGTCCTGACACTAAACCGACACAGACACTTAAAAAGATCTTATTCACTTGCCAGAGCTCTTCTCTCTCTCCGTTTGTCACTGGGACTGAAAAACCTGTAGTGGTGTTAAGCATCCTGTCAGTACTGCTGCTGAGACATTGTGAGAGGATGTAACAGACAAGACATAGAGACCTAAATGATATTTACAAACTGCCAGGAATAAAATTCTGGTGAATAACTTATTCTCTATAGATCTGGGTATTGAACCTCAGTACAACAAAAATGTGTCACATCGAGGACTGAAAACTGAAGTGTAGAAAGTTGGGATTGAATATTTTGTCCAATTCTGTTTGGACAGAGGTTTGGACATATAATGTATGGACATATAATGTAAAAACATGTATACTATAAATAAAGTATTTAAAAAAGAAAATGATATTCATATTGACACCCAACCCCAGTTCTTTGTTTTCTATTCACCCAAATTTACACAGATACAGAGGACATGACCTCAGCGGTATCTATGACCCTCATGTGTTAGACATTTGAGCATGTGAGGAGTGAGATTCAGGTTGTGTAATCCAAATAGCTTTAATGTCAAATCATGTATGCACGTTATTCTTAAAAATAAAAGGTGTATTCAGCTAACTACTGGGGGTGCAAAGAAAGGTGAGAAGTTTCCTTGACAGCAAATAGATCATTTATCATTTATTTTTCCAGAACAGGCAGAATTATTTCTTTTATAATGGAGGACAAAGGGATGCATTTGTAACCTAGTAAGTGAGAATGTGATGGCATACTGTAAAATGCACACAAGCTTCGGTCTTTGTTTCACAAAAGGAAATTTGAGACACAAAGTTACATTGAAATGCTTTATTTTCAGTGAATACAAAAAATAGTTTTATCGAGGCCAGATAAATATCTTTTATATCGTATGCTATCACTTTTCTTTATTGTACTAACTTCATAATTTTTATTTCTGTTAGGTGGGGGGGGGGGACATACAGAACACTTCAATTTACTCCACATCATTGAAATGCTTCACGACATCTTAATGGTGACAGATATATCGAAATGTTCTTATCACATTTATCTTTTGTAGAGCCTTAAAAGCACAAGAAAAACAGAGCCCATTCATAAAATCTCAGTGACTTCATAACATACAATAAAGCAGTTGACAGACCCAAATCACCAGTCTGTCATAGTTCAGAAGCACTGTGGTACATGCCCATGGAATGCAGTACAAAAATGTGTTCTTATATATATATATATATATATATATATATATATATATATATATATATATATATATATATATATATATATATATATATATATATGTACATTTTAAACAGAACACATTTTTTTGACTGGTGGACAGTTCCTCTGTCATCCCCGAAAAGGCCTTACATGTGGCAGAAAGAGTAAAGGAGAAGGATAGAGGGGATGCAGTTGGTTCAGCACTCAAGAGGAACGGTGCGCTAACAAGTGGGACAACGAATGTTAGAAAACCCATCGACATGAACAGACATTCTCAAAATCACCTTGCTTGTCCAGTACCTTCTATTGACCGATGAGGTGAAAGCTGTCACTCAAGCAGACCAGACACAGTATGGGCTACGGACTAAGGCACTAATAATAACACTACAGATTTGACTGATGATCAGTGGACCCCACCCGCCCTCCACCCCTCCCTCCCTCCCTCCCTCCCTCCCACGCTTACACACAAAATACAATGCCAGGAAACACCTCTGAATTCAGACCAACTGTTTAAAAAAAAAAAAAAAAACTGAAAAGTGATGGTCTGTCTTTAGCTATAGTGTCTGTCCGTGGAGGTCAGAATCACTCAGTGCATCCTTAAATGTTTCACTCTGTTGCTGTATAAACAAACAGATGCATCTGAAGCATAAAGCCATGCATTTTTTCACAGCAGGACCTAATCTTACAATATACTGTAGTTTAATATTGAAACACAGCCCGTATAGTAAGACAAGGGAACCAAACACACTACAATCAAACTCGGTAAACAAAAAGGTTCCTCTATTGCAGCAAGTAGTATATTCAGTAAAGTCGCACAGAGCACCCTTAAATTCAGACACCAATGAACAAAACAGGAGATCAACTGCAGTGATTAGCATCGCAGTCACTTCACTTTTCACTCATTTCAAAGTTGTTTTTAGATTTTGAATTTGGCTGCTTTCTGAATTTACGCATTTGGAGGTGAACTGACTCAAATCAAATCGCTGGCAGTGATTTGAGTATTGCTGGAAAAAAAAACAAAAAACAGCTGAAATCGACAGTGGAAATAAATCAGCAGGGAGTAGTAACCGTCAGACAAAGCACAGAAGCGGCACTGCATGGCATTTAATCGATTCAACAGGTCTGAGGTATTTACAGGTATTATTAATTTGCATGATGTTGTAGCCAATCAACCTGCACGGTTACTCTAACCACATTGTGCAATATCATCTCCTGTATTATTACTTGAAGTTTGCATGGTGGAAGGGCAACCAATGCTGCCCTCTAAAGCACCATCCATGTTATTGCATGGTTAACATGAAATTGTGTTTATACTGTGTGTCTACCTGAAATGATAAGGAATAAAATAAAAGGTGTTTGAAAGATTGCCACAGGCTCAGCTAGTGGTGGTAAAGACTATTTCTGCCCCCTCTGCTAAAAAGAGTGAGTAATAAATATTCCCTCTACGGTAATGTGTCAATCTGTGTAGAAATGGATGGTAACTTAATGTTAAACATTCTACTTGAGTCTTGGCGGCTGCACATGATGACACCTATATTCAAGGGCTTAGACAAACATGTAGAATTCGTTGCATGTTGAAAAGACATTTTGCATGTTGAGCCCGTCAGTATCAGTATTAAAAGTCTGACAAAAAGCGCTGTCTACTTTAAAAAGGAACATTCCCAAAAAACAACTGTCCATTATTGAAATTTACAGTGTGGTCCATGAAACAACTACCGTCCTTCATATCAGGATTAATGACCACTGAATTAGAGACACCCCACATGATTTAAACAGATATTAAAGGTGCCAATTTGAAGCATAAAGACCGACATTCGTACAAATATCAGAGTACCGAGCTGAATTCTTTTTGCGGTGCTGCAGTTAAACGGCTATAACACATGAGTGGCAATACAATCAATTCTTCATCTTAAAAGTGTGTGAATTAGAGCTGCAATTTTGGAAAACAAACAAAAAAAAGAAAAAAAAAGAAACTGTAGCTTGTGGGCAAACGTGAGAGCGTATGAGCTGTATGGTTTGTCCCAAGCATGTCACATTCTGGTTCAGATTACATCGGTCAAAATAGTTATGCTATACATGAGGACAAAAAGCAGTCCTTCAATCGCTTCACCACATTCTCTATGTTGTTTTCAGAAAGTAGTCAGTTCCACACAGTAGTATTTATAACTTGCTAGTAGTTGATTTTTAAAGATATTTCCATATCATGTGTGCTCAGTCAACCGTGTTCACTGCAGACTTGGGCGTTACTGGTTTCCTAAATCAGTCTCAATGTATCCGTCGCTGTGGGCCACATACCTTGTTCACTTGTGCCATTAAAAAAGGATACAGATTCACACACAACTACAGATGTGCTCTTCACACTGCTTCAGGTGTATGCAGCAGTGATGGGAAAGTTTGAATAACTAGTTGCTGTCCTCTCGTAGTTCGCTTGGTAGGAACTTGTACTGCTGCTGTCTGATCTGAGCCAGTTTCTTCCTGGCTTCTTCCAGCTCTCTCTCCTTTCTCAGCATCTCCTCCTGAGCTGCAATGATCTGAACAGACCAAAAAAATATAGATTTTAATCCATTAAAGCATATAACATTTTGTCTTTATTTCTGGCCTGAAATATATTTAGAGGTACTGTAGGAGCTTAAAAAGACACATCAATTTTATGTATCACTTTTCATTGCCAATTTGTCAACAGGTTGTAATGTAACTTAAAAAATGAACCATGACTTTCTTAGTTACCTGTAACAGCCTCTTTCCCTCCGCTTGCCTACAGTATCAACAGTGTGCAATACTAGCTAATGTCAGCTTAGAAATGGAGTGTGCTAACAGTAATGAACAGCATTGCTTATATTACTGCGAAGAATCTGAAATATATTGGGATGTAGTGATTTTAGCTGGCTAACAATTGCTTTCTGTAAAACACGGACCTCAATGGCTTCAGCGTTTCTTTGTGTAGATCTACCTGCTTGAGTGTGTTTGCATGTGCATGCAATTGTACTGTGCTTCAGTTACCACATTTTCTGAAGCTACAAATACAGTATTTGCATTGGTTAAGGCAGAAAAATAATATTTTTTCTAATATTAAGAACGTGAACCAAGAGGAGGTTAGCCAACAAGGCTGAATTGTACTTCTCCAATGTTACACCTGTTAATACACCAGCATTAACGGATCCCATTTAGGCAACAGAAGCTTGTTATAACATTAAAAGCTGCTCAACCTTCTTACCTGAGCTATTCCACCAACAAACTTTGTCTTGACCACTACGTTGTGGTCATCTGCTTTGTCAAACGCTGCCTTCTGAGCTGCCCGCACCAAGTTGTCTGACGCCTTCTTTACTGCATTCCCAGCAATCTAACAGAGGAAGAGATCAGTTAAAAGCAGCATAAAAAAAAAAAGATTATTCAAATAAATCTGAAAGTGTGTCTGTACCTGTAGTCTCCTCATGGCCTCAGAGTCCTGGTCAGCCTTGACTTTACAGGCCACCAGCAGCTGGGCAGTGGAGGCTGCCACCTGCTTGGCTGAAGAAATAAGCTTCTCCTCACTTGCGTGGCCTTGCACTGAGGCGTTGGCTGCCTCACACAGGTTGCTGGTTGCTGCTGCCACCATGCGTGCCTGGAAGAGAAAAGCAGAGAAAGACAATCAGGTAATTTTGTTGGCAAAATTGTGCCTCAGATGGTAAAACAGCATTACAAAAAAAAAAAAAAAATCACCCTCTACTACACACTTACAGCAGAGATAAGCCCCTGTGACCACTGTCCATCGTCCACAGCATTGGCAGGGATGAGTCCCACTTTGCCCTGAGCCACCAGCTCTCTCTGGGCAGCTGAGGCTGATTTGACTAAAGCGCTAGTGGCTGCAGCGATGGACTTGGCCGCTTCCAGGATCTGCTCCTCGAAGTTCAGAGTCTCATCCGCCTGCTGAGGGGGAAGAAACCAATCAGTCAGGATGACATCCTACACAAGGCTAAATGTACACTAGACTTAACAAGTTAAGTGGGACTTTGTTTGGATGGAAGAAGTAACATCTAATTAATCATTTTGCCAACAATACTGACGCACTTGGTGAGTAAGAGAAACAAAAGATGAATTCCAAAAGCTTCACACAGCCAGATAACAAAGCATCTTTTTAAACTGCAACAGCTGATAAGGAGCACACATCCAGTCATGCTCAACTTTGCCTGTTTAAAACAAACACATTCACACCACAAGTCTGTAGACAGAGCGGGACACTGTAGGAATATGTTTGATATATAGTTGGGACTGAATAACAACCTAATATATCAAACATATCAGACAGAGCCCTGCAGAGAAGGCCTCCGGTGGTGGGGGCAGGCAGGGAGGGGAGGTGTTAACTGGGAGCCAGAGGACATATACTGGACAGGCTTTAGCTAGAGCTACTACAGATAGATGGATGATCAGAGGAGGAGGGGGAGGGGGAATCATGGCAGATGTGTTGTATGAAAGAAGGCAATACGGCTGAAGAGAATATAAAGACAAGGAGGAGGGTTTCAGTGAGTTTTTAAGTCAACAATGAGGAAAGTCTCAACTGAAGAGATAAAACTCAAAAACTTTGATTTGATGGCCATGGAACTGGGTAAAACGTGTGATTGTCATGTCAAGGTTAGAGCCCCTGACTGAGTCATAATCTTAGAATCAAAAGGAAATGTGATGGGAATATGTAAACAGAGAGGAGACGGCACAAGACACAGAGCACTTCTTCTGTGAATGTCAAACAAACAAACAAAATGTGTAATTTTGTTACAGGGGTTTCTAAAATAGTGTGAAAACTCCCGACATTAACACTGAAACATGAATACAGACTACAAAAAAACAACAAAGACAGACACAGGACATTGTGAAAGGTAAAAAAAGTGTCATGCTTCAAGGCATTGCTATAAAAGAAGTGTCTAATACACAGTGGTCTATACAGTGTACTGTACAGTCCAAAGACGTCTGATCAAAATAAAATGGTTAAATCTAAAAGGCAGTAAAACTCACCACAGTTACAAAGATGGACATAATGATTTGTATATTATCTGGGAATTCTGATACAAAAAATGGTGTAAGGTAATAACAGACAGTCCACCAAAGACATGGAACGTAACTAAGCAAATTTACCCAAGTACTGTCATTTTGAGGTCTGTCTCTATTTTAAGTTACTTTATCCTCATACTACATTACATTTCAGAGTATATTATACTTTCTGCTCCACTTATTATATGACAGCTGTAGTCAATAGTTGCTTTTCAAAGTAAGATGAAGAAGAAGTTGTTTATAAAATACAATACAAAAAGAACTGTCTGGTTGGGGCTCTTGTCACGTGCTTCACATGTGGGTTTCATTTAAATCCAAAGATCCAAGAGGTCAAATTATCCAATATTTCACCAAAAGCAAAGATTAGAAAAATGTTCAAAAAATGACTACAATCCCTGAGCCCCGCTATTTACACACTGATACATTCAGATTCATCTAATAATGAAATATATGAATTTGTGCATTGTTGTATTGGTACTTTTACTTAGGTAAAAAAAAAAAATGTACATACTCCCACAACTGGAAACTTTTTATACTTATATTTTGCTAATAACACATCTGTACATGTCATTTTGTAAAGTGTCGAATGTGGGATTGCAAAGACTACATTGTGGTATACACCTTTTTCACAGCAGCCATTTTGAGATGAAATAGTAGGGTCAACTCAGGTGTTTCCAATGGTACTAATTAAGGTTCTGTTCTATTTATTATAGCAGAGACTTTCCAGCGAGCCATCGTGCATCACAGCAGCACCCTGACTCTGTTTGACCTGAATGGAATGGAACCCTAATTAGAATCACTGGTAACACTTGTGCTTACCCTACTATTTCATCTCAAAATGGCTGCTGTGAAAACAGTCTATAACTACTTTTACTGAAGGATCTCAATACCTCATCGTACTATTAATATTCCTACTCTACATTCATATAAACTAAATGTAATTAAAACTTTGAGTCATACCTTCCTGTGAAATGGTGCAAAACCACCTTCCTTTCTACTGCTCTGCAGCTCTTTTAAGAACACCACCATAGTGAAATCGCCTCTCCATACTCTAACAAAGACCCGCTGAGTTCAGTCATGCAGTCACCCACCTTGGGCTTGGCTCGGGGTTTGAGCTGCTCCAGCTTCTTAGCTGCCGCTTCGATGGACGCCGCTGCTCCGAGCAGCTCCGTTTCTGCGATCACCGTTGGATCCTCGGGGTCCACCCACTCTGAACCTGAAGCGCGCATGCACACACACAACTAAGATTTAAAATTTGAAAACATGATTTAAAAAAAAAATAATAATAATACTTCAAAAGCAGTGTGTCAAAAGGTCATGCCCCACAACAATAACACTGTGATCACACAAAGAAAAAAAGAAAAGAAAAAAAATAAAAATCACTGCATCCCATGCATAGCTGATGGAGGCCACAAACTGCCATTCACTGCAATGAAGATGGAGTGATTAATTTAGAGTGAGATGGCACATTTAACGAAGCGTGATGGATGGAGCTGGCTATGCACTTGAAAAGCCTGCGAGCAGCTGAATTTCAAAATGAGATTAAATTAATCAATTGTTAGCGCTGAGGAGAGAACGCGTTGAACAGCTCACAACTGGTGAAATAAGTCACGGTACAGAAAACAATGCTAACTTACCTCCATCTGTTGCAAGAGAAGGGGGACAGCGATATTAGCAAAAGTTTGTTTGAAGGACTTTTTCTGTTGTTATTTGGTAAATTAAAAATGTATTCTGTTACAGATGCAGTAGCCTCCTAACTGGGGATTATAAATAATGACAGATTTTGTTGGAAGCTTCATTAGTAAATCAAGAGAAGTTATCACTTACTGATGTAGAGATTTGAGGTTCATCACATGTAACACTGTAAGAAAGTGTGAGGTTTGTGTGTGAGTGATTACCTTTCATGGCCTCAGCAGTCTGGATAAGCTCTGTGACGGCTCCTGCCACCCGTTTGGAGCACGCTGCTAGCTGCTGCTTCTGCTCTGCTGTTGGCTTCTGCAGGACCTACACACACAAACATGCGCACACACATTGAACAAACACAGTTATGCTTGATGAAAAAATTGAGACAACATTCATATGGCTGTATCCTCTCTCAATAAAGAAAAAAACCCTAAGTCTTAAACCCACTTTTGACTCCTTAACTTTACAAATTCACCATTTAAACTTTCCTAAAAGATTAACCTTATTTTGAAGATATAAAATATATAACACCAGTTTCATGTAATGTATATAAAATAAATCATTAGCTAAATCTAGAATGATTCCACTTTATGTAACAATAAAAACATGGCATCTTGGGTTTGAATATTTCTCTTGGAGCCTCATACAGCTGCAAACAGATGTTGAAACAATCAGATAAAAAATATACAATTTATCTGACAACTTTCGTACATGGTGTACTGGTAAATTTTTTTCTGAATTAGAAAAAAATGTAGAGAGAAATTTAAATAGAGAATAAGAAGTTAATGGTCAAAATAAGTTGTATTTCTGATGTACTTCAGAATACTAGAGCATAATTTACACATCTAAAATTATTAATGTGAAGGCAAAGAACAATAAAAATCTCTCTCTCTCTCTCTCTCTCTCTCTCTCTCTCTCTCTCTCTCTCTCTCTCTCTCTCTCAAGATACTTACTGACCCAGTGTTGAACCTACCAATAGTACTTGTTCCAGCAGGTCAATGTATCCAGTTGTACACTCTGCTCCAAACATCAGTGCTCTGTTCTTCACCTCCTCACTGACCTCTGGATTATAGGCCGCTTGCTGAAAGAACAACAGAAATATTACATTTTCCTTTATAAGTTCCATATATGTATATATAAAAAACATTTTCTTTTAATAAAAAGGTACAAAAAAGAACCTTGCAGGTGGTGAGCATGTCTGAAATAGCCTTGCGGCTGAGGTTGGCTGTATGGATGATGTCCTCCTGCCGGGCAGAGTTCCCTGCAGCCACTGCTTTGGCAGTTGCCATGGTGATGCCCTTAGTCATGCGAATGAACTCCTCAGGTGTTGTCGTCTTATTGGGAGCGTCCTTGGATTGAAACAGCTGGGGACGACAAGGTGGACGCGTGTCATTTGACAGCTAGCGTTCAAATGTGATTGTAGTGCTCGCTGTGTTCATGTTTTCATGATCAGCCAAAATATTTTTCTCGAATCATCAAAGACATAATTAATTGTCAGTCATAAGTAATCCTTGGTGACACTGCATTACTGTTGTCCAACATCCATCCATGCTTGTGCCCTCCACCCGTCCTCACCGACATTTCCTGTTTGATACACTCGATTGTGGCCTCCAGAGCTCTGGTGCCCCGGGTGGCTTCATCCTCTACAGCCTTGACTGTCTTCAGCAGGGAGGTGACGTTGGTCACCATCACCTGTCAGAAAAACAGAAGAACACATTTCAAGGTTCATTCATATTAACATTTCTCAGTAATGGAGATGCAGCACTAAAGCATGTTATGACCAATCGACTAAATTATGTGCATCACAGCAGTAACAATAAGTGTACGACACATGTCTTACACCAACTTCATAATTTTCTATTTATATTTCACACATGTTCATGTTTAACACACTTCTATTTATTTTTTGTATTTATGTATTTTGTATACAAGCCCTTAGTGTCTTCTTCTAAGGTTCTCAGGTGTACTGCATCCAACGCAAAGACAGAGGGCGCTCAGCACCCAGGCAAAAAAAAAAAAAGCCCACAGCTTTTTCATACTTGAAGCTGAAACGTTACAGATGGATCACAAGATTTTTTTTCACCTTAGCTCCTAAAACTGCATGTGAGGCATGTTGTTATCACCTGAAATATGCACTGAGCTGCCGCAGACTGTGAAACTGACATATAAAAAAGAAAAAAAAAAAAAACACTTCAGCTGATAATGAGCAGTCAACAGCGTCATTGGTGGATCGAGAACTGCGGTTTTGAAAATGTGTTGAAGCTAAAGATTCAGTTGATTTATATTGTATATCACAGTTTTACTGGCTATTTACATTCCGGGTTAGACACAGTCTTCAGTTTAAGTCAGATTTCATCATGACAGGGGAGGTGCTGTAGCTGAATAACAGTGAGGAGGAGGAGGAGGTCTGCTTTGCATACATATAGTATGTGGTATAGTGTAAATATTTTCATCAACATAGAAACCTTTAAATTACATCACATAGTTTAAGGTCCTGCAGACCCCCTCACCTTGGCAGCGCTCTTCAGTTGGTACATAGATGGATCATCCGCTGCCTTTCCTGCGGCACACTTGGTGGCACTAATGAGCTCAGCCAGTGCCTTGGCTACATCTTTGACAGCATTTATCAGAACCACCTAGAGAAAAGGACACACAGATAGACACCAATTTATCACAACTCAGCCTGGGAACGAGCCAAACTCTGAAAGGTTATTGCCATTCATGGCTCATTCTTCCATATTTCTGTTAAAAGGCACAGTGAATATAGGACGAGCAGATAAATGAGGGAAGAAAAGTTCACCTGTGTCTCAGGGTCATCAGAGCCAATACTGGCAGCTCCTAGTTTGACCACATCTGTGAGCTGTGTAATGGTTTTGGCAGAAGACTGGGCGGCCTGAGACAACTTGTCTTGACCAGAAGCTGCACCAGACACAAGCATCTTTGTGTCCTCGACTAGAGCTTTGGCCGTCTTCAAAATGTTTTCCCTGAATAAGAAGAGGAGGCAGAAACAAAAGAAGAAGACAAAGAAGTTGGACATTATTTAAGTGATCTCGATGTCTTACTCCGTCATCAAAATTTTTTGCACACTGACTCAATCTCTTTTCATATCAAATGCCTTTGTACATCAAAGCTGGTGCCAACACATGGAGGATCATCAAGCCAGTTCTCTAAAATTGACGAGAAATTGTAGGAAGCTGGTGCAAAGTTTCTCAAGGGATCTGTGTGAAACAAGTTGAGCTAAAAGGTGATACCACACCCTTTGATCCTGCCCAGCAGGGCTTCTCTTTATTTTTGCTTTCATGATTCTTCATTCTGGGTTAATCATTTCTGGTTATGGGCGCATGTAATGTGCTAAGTCTTGTCTTGGATCATTAGATATCTCTTTGAACTCCAATCATTCAAAAATAACTAGGCCAAACAGATTTACACAAGTTAACACATAGATCATGAACATTTTTACTAGAAATTTGCACAACAATGTGTGATTTCTTCGAATATAACTTCCAATGTCTCGAAATTTTTTGCTGGTTTTTTCTTGTTTTTAGCACCATGGGAATTTTGCATGCGAGTGGAGTCTTTAGTCTCAGAGCAAAAGCAGCAAGAGAGGTGACACTTCCTCCGTCTTTCAAACCCTGAGGGTAATTTGTAGTTTTCTAACTTAAGAGGTTTCCTGCCCCCAGTTCACACAGCTAATATGTCATTCTGTCAGTTTCAGATGAAAGATAACCGGGGGGGGCTGGTTTTAGACTCCAGTCACATCTTGTACATGTAGACTTAGCGATGTCTCACACATTATTAAGTATGTGTACACAGACAGAATCGGGCACGTTTCCAGCTCTAACCTGTGGTCGGCGAAGGACTCGTCATTCTCTGCATTGAGTGTGCCGGCGGAAGCGAACATGATGGTGGTGTCCAGATCTGCGATGATGCCGGACACTGCACTAGCTGCTGTGATGCAGGCCTGAGTGCCCTTGTTGCCTGCCTGGAGGGCTGAGAGCACCAAGGACACCTGAGGACACACACGTGCAGGCATTACACCCTATAATCATACAGGTGAGGATGTGCAGGTATCTCAACCTTAGGCAGAAAGGCTAGCTGTTTGAAGAGCAGATGGATTCATGGATTTTATTTGTGTCACACACTCAGGAACACAACCAACTTACTTCTATGTAGTGTTACTCTAAACTAGTCAAAACAGAGCAGAAAAACACAACAGACTGCAACAGATCAGGACGAACCCTTCCATTTCCCATTGTTTGTGATATACATCTCCTTGGTACGTGATAAATAATGCATTCGATCGAGCAGACCAAACACTAGTCCCAAGAGGATTTAAAAATCTGCTGTGATGGCAAAATACCATGTTGGCGCAGACCAGCGCACAACATCACTCACTCATCGAAATGAGTCCATGTCAAAGTGGTTTAAACTCCATTTGTTTTCCTCACAGATGCCTGAGTGGCAGTAGAAAATGATTGTTTCCAGACTCTTGACACTTAAACACTAGCAGTGGAAAGTTAAGACGTTCAGCAAGAGAATAAAAAAAAAAAAAATCAAAAAAATCAAATGATCATTATTGGGGAGTATTTTTTACAGCAATTTGCTGTAGATAATGTCTCATAATAAAATCAAAACTACTATCTCTGGATGAATGTGTTTGCTTTTACAGGCAAACATCTGCCCAATGTTGCTCGACTGCTTGGAAATGATCTGCGCATTACTTAACCATGAATTATTAAAAATACTCAGCACAGTAATGATTTTTTGCCAAGGACTACAAGTAAAACAGTCAAACTGAGTAGCCCAAGGATGCCTTAAGCAAATGGTTTTATCCAAATCGCTTTCATTCAGGAGGCTCATGATAAAATAAATTATGGCACTAACCTGCTTACATGTATGTTGTTGATACCATGACAGGAAGATCCCTTGTTAAACCACACAGCTAGAAAATAATGTTTTACTCTAAATGACAGCACTGTACAGAGTTAGTTAGGCGTGGATCATACGGAGACAAACAGGAAAACCTCCAGCCCTGAGTGACCTGGTATGAACACTTGGGTTAATCTATGAGCAACTTCATCAGTAGAGGTGTGGAACAGCAGATGACAAAACAATATTTGTGACGAATGTATCGGGTAATTAAATAAGACATGAGCATACTGTGTCTCTTTAAAATTAAAAAGACTAACAAAATCATATAACCCAGATCTTTTAGTGACAGCATAATACCTTCTCTGTGACTGCACGGGCACAATCAATGAGCTCTCGTTTGGTGAAGCCGTCAGAGGGAGTGATCTGCAGAGCTCCAGCCTTCTGGACGAGGAAGATGCAGCCATGTCCGAGCTCCTGCACCCGAGTCTTGATCTGGAAACCGATCTGGATAACAGAAAACACAGTGCAATGCAGATTTACTAAGTCATAATTCTTTGCCAACATGTCTTGTAAGAAACAAAAGAAAATATTTATGCAGAAAATGTGTCTCAGCCCCCCCCCCCCCCTCCTCCCTCTCCCATGTACTAATTGTGTACAGTTTTTACATGCACGCATGTCAAAAAGATAAATGTGCCACAGTGGTGTAGCAGAGCTGTACAATTGGGTGACGCAGGTCATCCTCACCTCTTCTGGCTCAGCTGTGTGAGCAGCCAGTCGTCCCTGAACGGCCAGCTGGCTGTAGTCCACGGTCACCTGGGAGGCCAGAGCTCCCAGCTCGTCTGGAGATGTCACCGATTTAGTCATCTAGGGGATAAACACACACACGCAGTCTGGGCTTAGTTTGATTTATATGACAGTTCTATAAACATTTAATATTTAAAGATTTTCCATCTAATGAACAGTAAAGTATTATACAAGTCACAGTCACATTTCAAAAATAGTCTCACAATGTAAACAATTATTTTGAAGGCTTACCATTTCCTGAGCAGTGACAGCAATGGCCTTAGAGTATTTCACCATACTGGTCTGATAATCCACAAATGAGCCCTCAGGTTCAGGTGGTGTACCTTCATCCAGCTGAGGAAAGACAGACAGACACGCACACACACACACACACAGTTAACAGCACTGCAATTTTCATTTTAGCCATGATTGGTTTGTCCTTCACAAAAAGGTACAAACATCTCCAAACATGAAGACAATCAATCATTCAGCTACAGGGATGTGTTAAATCTAATCTACCCTTCAATTATAATAACTCTGTCAGGTGTGCAGGCATCAGTTCATCTGCAAACCAACAGTAATGTAATTTTATATTCAAATAAACGCTCAGAATGAATGATAAACACTCAATGTAAATTATCCCCAAACCCACTCTGCAATTACAACTTTACAAGAGCATCCACTGCAAAAACAGTCGATCACCAGCTCGCAGCGCATACATTATGTCTCTAACATTTCTGATCAATTACAACACACAAGTGTTGCGGCAAAGCTGCAGAGAAGAGAGAGATGATGTCATGTGGTGATAGCATGCTGGTGCTGGAATGAATCTACAAATTCACAAGTACATGGTGTTCACCGAGTGAAATAACACCTTAGAATCTGCAGTCTTGACTAAGTGACTAAAGGTTCAGCAGAAAAGCCTTCGAATCACCTCTGCTGAAACCAGGGCAGAGAGCGACCATGATGTCAGTGGATTATCTAAGAGGATTATCTCCTTTTAATCAACTACCGACGTGAACACGCTGAGTGACACATGGACAAAACACACACACACACACACACACACACACACACACACACACACACATTCACCATGAAGTCCCATACTGAACCCCTTTCACTAATTATTCATGACAAAAGTTGATGCAGAGATGGTGGTCGCTCTGGTGACCTACACCTGAGGCACTTTTTCCCTACTTGCAATGAGTCGCACTCAGGAAGGTGAGGAGAGATGTAATTAGTGGATGCTATTCTGTCTGTACTTGAGATAAAAGGCTTTTTTCCCCCCTTGCTTTCACACCTTGTGTGTTTGCCAATAGATTGACTGTTAATTGGAAAGATGGTCTGAAGTCCTAGCACCTAGAATGACTGTGTTGACAGTCAATTTTCCTCTGCCTTAGTGGCTTGAGATTTGTATTAATATGCTAATCTGTGGCTTTTTATGGTGCCTTGGAGACATTGAGGTTGTAACCAAGATGTTGCACAAAGGAAAGGGAAATCAGAGGTAAAAAAAAAAAAAAAAGGGAACTCTTAATTAGAAAATGATGGACATTTGTAAATCCTGGAAAGAATATTAAGACCATTTGCTGTCCTCCCAGTTTCCCTGTTCTCTCTCTCAGCGCATAACCAATTTATTTTACTTGTTTTCCCAACAGTATTTTTGCTCTTTCCATTGAGCCGCTTGCCAAAACCTTTCCCCCACAGAATTTTGCCAGCTCATTATGATTAAGCTGAAATGGGAATATCGTTACATAGTCTCAGGCGACCACAACTTTGTCCTCACTTCATTGTAGTAATCAGCAAATCAGTAAAGTTAATGCAGCAAAAAGTGGAAAACTGAGGTCTTTTCCTGGAACTTGAGAGGCGCTTGACAGCTAGCATCTCTCTGGGGTCACACAGGGTGGACCAAGTCTTGGACCACTGGAAATTTGTTGCTTGCAGATGGAAAGTTACATTCTTACTGGGGAGGAAACAGTGCTTGGGGAGCACTTTATATATTTGGGCAGATTTCTCTGTGCTGTTTTTTTTTTTTAACTTCTCCATGGCCAGAGATACTGCAAGAAAGTGGAGATAATTGTGGGGACTTTTTTGGCTCAACACCTTACGATAAAAATGGATGATCATGCTACCAGATGTGTAGCTATATTGTCTTGTAACACAAATGAAGACAGCAAAGGCAGTAAACAGATCATTTGAAATTGAGAATAGCTGCTCCTCTGCAGCTAGAGAAAACCTTTGAGGGCATCAGGTAGCGATTACTCCTTGACATCTTGAAATCTTACAGGAGTACACACCAGAAGTAGGCTCAGAATACACTGTCAGGACCTCTTCTGGCCTGGGAACCCACTGGGATCATGAGATAAACCTTGAGATACAGTTAGGGAGAAAGATGTATAGGCTTTCCTGCTTAGTTTTTTTGCTACTGGACTACTGGAGGAGGGAGCTGATGGAGGAGGGCTGCCCTTGAGTCTTATTACCAGAACCATAGTGTGAATTGACCAATCACAATCGTGGCATGGAAAGCTAATATCCTTGTTCCGGTGTGTTCTAATCACCAGTATTTGCCCAGCAGCACTCACCTTGGCCATGGCCTCCGCAATGGACTCCACCATTCCTCCCACCATTCCCACTTCACTTGCAGCCTCATTCAGTGTCACCATGATATCATCAACCGCCTCTTTCATGAGCTGGGCTGCCTCTGCTATGGCGTCGTGGGTATGGGACGCCTGTGTGACATCAAGACACAAATGCACATTAAATCAGACCATCCCGATAATCAGAGGCGGAGCAGCAACAGATAAAAAAAAAAAAAAAAGCATGAAGTGAAATGATCGTACCTTTGGATTTCCGCCACCCTCCTTGGCAGCATAAAGCATCTGCAGCGTGGACTCAGCCAGGGTCTTAGTTTGGTCCAGGAAAGTCATCTGCTGCTGGTGGTCCTTCAGCTTGGATGCCACACCCACAGAGGCCGCAATCAGCGGTTCAAAGTAACCAGCCAGCTGCGTTACCTGAGGCGAAGGGTGAAGGGTTTTAATGAGTTCTGTGAATTTCTTAATAATAGCAAATGCTACATTTTGAAAAGGAGAAGAGAGAGATATTGCTGTAATAGTCCTTTTGTCCAGATGGCTCACTCCTAAACAGTGGAAATGTGTTATACAGCTGCCCATTAAAAAAGTACTTCTTTGCTCGCACAGTTGCAGTATTTAAGTAAAGTAATTAACTCCCTGCCCTATATACCTTGTGTCCTAGTTGGGAAGCTTCGCCTCTGGCAGCGGTGGAAACGGGGTCAATTAAGTGGCCAATTTCCTGCACAGTGGACGTCAGCTGCTCTTGTAGCGCCTGAAGAGAGGAAATAAAAAGAAATTAGTTTTTGTCTCACATTTTATGGGAGACCGAGGAACATTCAAATAAGTCAGCTGGAACCTGCTAAAAAGCACCAGGCAGGGACCTGATGAGGGAAATCTTTGCCCCGAGCTACTCATCCCACTACTGATATGTGAGCGTCAACTCTTCATAATTCAACGAAACAGGTGGAAGAGTGAGAAACTGTTCTGTGAGCAGTTCTGCATCAAATTATACCAATGTCATGTATCAGGCATAAGGACCCAGTGTGATCCAAAGTGGACTGCCACTAAAAAGCCCAACAAAATACTGGTTTGCCATGCAGAAACCTTTCTTACATGACATCAAATCCCTATTTCTGTCTAATGAGCTAATTTTGACCTAGAAAGCACAGAAACCTAATTAAAACCACCAATAATAGATTAATAATTGATCATAGAGACACAAAAAGCCACACAAGGACTAGGAAAAGAAAAAAGAAAAACACCAATTTGACTACAAAACTGAGAGGAAATGAAAGGAAACAGCGAGTCAGAGAAATAACAAGAAAACACAAGAATACAAGAAAAATCAAATGAAAACAGAAATATACCGGTGCTTGTCTTTGGAAAATGTTGAGTCATTTTCTGATGGTTGCTTACCTCCAGTGAGATGTCATCCCTGCTGGGTAAGTTCTGGCTGACTGCTGCCAGAGAGGCCTGCTCAATGTCCCGGATACATTTGTTGATGTTATCAATTGAAGAGTCGCACTCCCGCTGGCCTGGGGCCTTATCCCTATGAATAAAAGGGACCGGGGGAAAAAAAAAAAAGGGCAGGGGCCGAGGGTAATAAAATGGTTGGAAATAAAACGAGAGTAAAGTTGAAGGATGATGTATAGAAGGAAAAATAGGACAGAGAAGGCGATGAAGGCAGGAAAAAGAGAGACATAATAGAAGACAGGAGGAGAGAAAAGAAGCGCAGATGTTAACATAAGGGACACTTATTAAAAACACAGACGGCTTCTAGGATGTCTCTTTTCTACTGGTTCCGTCGTCTCATTGCTGCTCAGATCACATCTGCTGAAATGTGGCCTGTAGGGTCTCATCACTACACAGAGAGATCAAGCTGGGCAACCAAATTAGCGCTGAAGCCTCTGAGTGGTCTGGGGCACCAGCCACACGGGCAGAATAAGTTTAGTTAAACATTCATTTCCATGCATGGCGGCACACTGAAAGTGAAACTGAAATAAAACCTCATCTTTGCGCGTAATGAGACTAACAAAGTTATGAGCTTGGCTTTTGCAGGATGGAATTCATTCCTTTTTGTGTTTTTTGGCACCACAGTCCATCACTGAATGCTATTAAAGGCCCGGGCCAAACTCACAGCCCTCAATTTGCAGTCTAAAGAGGAAGGCCGCGATAAGGGCATCAGAAACGAACGAGATGCTAAGCTGGCTGCAAGCGAATGCTAACATGCAAATGTTCTGAGCCGAGCGGGAGCATTGAAATTCAGTGTGTTTGACGCAGAGAATTAATTCCTCATGGGCATCAGTTTTGTTCTGATCAAGGTCAGGTACAAAAGGTGTGAAAGAGGAGATTAAAAATTTAAGCTGCGGCGGAATAAGAACAAGCATTTGTCATGCCACGGTACAGCGTTTCGGCATCCTTTCTCAAGGACGCTGCATTCGTCTCACAGGTGTTTTATGGAGCAATGTATTCAGACAACTGCAAGTAAAAGCTCCATTACAGTCAAAACTAAATACTGAATTTTAACCATAGTTTTAACCTTGTAAATGTTCACCTCATATAATCCCCTTTAGTGTATCCAGAAATAACGACTTTGCTGCCATGAGCTGCCAGGAAGTACAGTGGTGTAAACATGGAGCGAAGGATTAAAATGAGGATGTTTTGGCAACTTCCCAGAGTTTCCACTAGTTGCTTGGCAACTTCATGGTGACAGCAAGACTCCAGGAAGTCAGTTTTACCAGCCAAGAAATAGTCAGTTAAATAAACTTGCACAAAACCAATACATTACTTTTAAACACAGATAAAACAAGCATGATGACGGTGCTTGGTGAATATTGTTACCTTAGAACACAGCCAGGCTAGCCATTTCATAACCCCCGCGCCTCAGTTATGCTAAGCTAATATACCTGACTATTCCTTTAAACTTTGACCTTTAAATAACTGTGTCACCCATGACTTTATTTATGTTGTAACGAATTTTCGACTCACTAACCGGATGGCTGTGATGAGGCTCTTGATGGAGTCGGACACGGTGCGTGAGTGCCCAGCAAGAACAGACCAGGTGGGCGGGTCTTTGGGGTTGATAACCAATGAGCGTGCAGTCTTGAGCAGGTGGGTGGAGCTGTCTAGCATGGAGCGTGCTGAGTGGAGGATGGGCTCCTGTGCCGCAGAGCCCTACAGAAACATAAATTTATCTTAAATGAAAATGTAGAAATGTATTCATCACAATGTCCTACAAAAAATGCACGTAATAACTGTACATGAATTCTACAAACACCAATGTTCACACCGTAGGCCGTACCTCGTTGCTGATTTGAGCTGGGATGCTGGCAAACTCTGGGTTGGAAGCGAATGTTGTTAGGTTTTCCACAGCCTCGATTAGTGGAGCTGTGGCAACTCGACACCTGTTTCTGTTCTCCTCTGAGAAATCACCATCTAAAGCCTAGAAAGGGAGGGAGATGGAACAGGAGATCTGATTGAATAAGAGTACCTGAGTAAAGAACAAATCCCTGAATGAAGTTTGATATGTTTCAGAATGATCCATCAGCCACAAAGGACATCACTGTTAAAGCTAAATCCATATCTATACTACAACTGGCAAAGAAATACTACCTTGATGGTTTTGACCAAGTTGGCGGTGCTGTTGGCCACCTCCTTGGCAGACTGGACAAAGTGCCTCTTGGCAACTGGGTTGGTTGTCTTGGAGGAAGCCAGACGGCAGGCGTTGCAAAGTGCCGAGGTGTGCTTGGCAACAATGGTGGCTGCAGAGAGCACCTGCCACAAAATAAACAAACAGTTCAATTAGAAACTTTTTGATCTCAAACTGTCTATAAGTAGATGACAATGTAATTTAAAGTTATCAACTACTCAGCCCAGAGTCAGTGAGGTCTGTGCCACTCTGTACTAAAAGGTATTCACTATTATACTAGCATGCATATCCCCTTAAAATCCAAACTGTCAAGCTGAAAACTGTGGGGGGCATATAAATATGCAGTTTGTCTTGAACAATGAATGTGTTTGAAGACAATAAAAGTGATAATGAGGTAAATATTGGACTTTCGGGCCTGTGGTGAAGGCGTCTAGTTACACAGTTGGAAACTTCTGCATCAGGTGTTAAAAATACATTTACTGTCCCATTAAAGAGATGGAATAGCTTTGTCAACTTTAATAGTACTTCTGTATCCTTCCTCTTCCTGAGGATTCTTCCACCTTTTTTTCCCCGTTAAAAGGGTTTTTTTGTGGGCAAGTTTTTCCTCACTCGAACCGAGGCTCTAAGGACAGAGGGTGTCACTCCCTGTACAGATTGTAAAGCCCTCTGAGGCAAATGTATTTTGTGACTTTGGCCTATACAAATAAAATTTGATTTGATTTGATTTGATTTGATTCTCAGTTTTCTTTTTGGTTTAAGTAATGACCAACTTTCCTTTTAGTTTGCCTCATTTAAACGTGCAACGCGCTCAAAGATCTTTCTCTAGGGAAGGATTCAGAAGTAACTTGATAAGACGGACATGATTGGAAATCTGCATGCACTCAATAAAACAATCAATACACACAGCTTTAGAATTATTAAGGTTTATGCCTCAACCATGCAACATTGATTTAAAACATCTCTGAAGAGAAGCTAAAGATACCATCTGATCATGCTGCCAACAAGTACACCTGTTACAATGTAGATCAGACTGACAGGTTTGCTATACAGAGAATATTAAGTGCATGTACCTGGGATGGACTACTGTCTGGGTCTACAAGATTCTGACAAGCCATTTGAATGGCCTGGTTGGCTTTGGCAAACTGGATAGGATCCACCAACCCCTGGTGCCCTGCTTGACTGTTGGGATCAGACACACCAACCAGGTAGGAGGCCTGTGGAGAGAAAAAAAAAAAAAGCAGCATCAGCAACAAAAAGACTATGTGATCAATTTAATACCGTCCATACTGAGAGCTTCTCTTCACATTCTGTACCTGTCCTGCAGCTTCAGTGAGGCCACACAGGGCCTTTGAGGCTGATCCGACACAGTCTCCAAATGCAGACACATCTCCAGTCTTGCAGTTTTGAGAAATACCTGCCATAGACTCTCCCAGGACCTGGACAGAACAAAGAAGCAGTGCAAGAAAAGAAGAGAAGAGAGGGGGATGCTTAGAATGCTAAGCTCAGTGTGTGCAGAGTGGTTGTGTGTTTGATCACTAGAGCTGATTTGAAGGCCTACCTTGGAGTTCTCCATCACACTCTCGATGCAGTCGAAGTAGGAGAGGTCACTGACTGGCTCGTTGGGATTGTCCAGCATTCCTCTGACAGCCTGGGAGATGAGTGAGCAGTGTGAGTCAGCATTTCCAAAATTATTTACAATCAATAAAACCTCCCTGGTTAAACAGATTCCCATACTTTCAAGGACCCCGGGTAACATGAAAATGTTGTTTCTTTTGGGACTACACAGATAGCCCATGGTGAATAAAATATGACTTTTGATTTTTCCTGTTTGATAGGTTCTGTTTACCTCCAGCTCTCTCAGGGCGTTGTCACACTCCTTCTGGCCGGGAGCCTGCTGTGTACACAGCGTGATCAGCTGGTTAATGCTGTCAGTCACGGCTCTGAAAGAGGGAAACGAACAGGAAATAATATGCCGTCGTAATAATAATAATAATAATAATAATAATAATAATAATAATAATAATAAGTGTTGAAGTGTTTTGTGAGCATTTGACGTGTGTAAGCACATTTGCTAGAGGTTTTTTTATGTGTTAATAAAGTCTGTACATCCTTGCATACATCAGACAGCATCTTAATGACAGGAAGGGGCCTTGCACATCTATAAAAATATTATGTGCAATACTACAGTATGGATAAAAGCATTAAAAACCCCACAATGTATAGGTGTGCATGTGGCTAGTTACGGTACCTCGCAGCAGCAGCAAGCAGGTTCTTGGCGTTTGCTGCCGCAGGGTCTACAGACAGACTCTTAGCTGCCAGCAGCAACTTGCTAGAAGCCATGGAGATGTTCTTCAGGTTACCAATCACCTGCACTTGGTCATCCTTTTTCTAAAATCATCACATTGTAACATCAACAAACACATCACACACACACACGACTCTGACAGACTTCCAACGTTCTTGTGAAACTGATATAACGAGACTGACCTGAGTGTGGCCGGCCATCTCTATACCAGCATCCAGGAACTCATCAAAGTCTTCACTGAATTTGCCGGAGGCTACTGCCAGCTGGCTGCTGGAGCCTCTAGAGGCATGGACCACCTCGCCCGCTGATTGGTTCAGGTCTGCTGCTGTTTGGTTCAGCTCGCTCTGGGCCTCCTGAAAGGACTTGGAGGCTGGAGGGATCTGAACGGAGGACAAAAAGGAGGAGGATAAAAACTCAACTGAAAAAAGGTTATGAACACAGTGCTGGCTGCTAGCGAGAGAGAGAGAGAGAAAGAGAGACAGAGAGGGAGAGAGAGAAAAATGAACTTAACTTCTGATAAAACAATTAAAAAACTTCCACATCTAGAAATTTCGCTTTCAACTTGTAGGCGACATTAACTTAAGACATTCCTCAAGGATCTTTTTGCTGTGGGAGTATTTATAGAAAAACACATGATGCTAATTTTGCTGGCAGAGAGCTGGTGACTCACAGACCAAACTCACAGTTTCAATCAGCAGCTTCTTGCTAGCCTCCCCAATGCTTTTGAGAGCCATGTCCACATCCTTCTGGCCGGGCAGACAGTTGACGCAGTTGTTCAGAGAATGAGACACAGCCTTGGCCACCTGGAACACACAGCACGTTCACAGTTTGGGTTAGAACAACCATGCTGAGCTAGAAATCTGAATTTAAAATGAACAAGAGGCAATCTTACAAATGTTTTTTTGTGTGTATATATATATATAAGAAGAAGAAACATGAAGCAGATGTAGACGTTTCATCAGCTGCATGTTTGATTTCTTACAAAGTAACATCTTTAAAAAAAATTGAATTACTAATATGTAAATCACATAGGATGGGCAATGTTTAGCTTCATTAAACTTTCTGTTTTAGTCAAAAATTCAGACACATGCAAGAGTTCCAACTTTAAATGCTGTGTTTGATGTGTAATGTAATAAAAGTGTAAGTACGCACACTGTATGTGGTAAGCAGAAAATGACTGAATGCTTCCTTAAATGAACTACTGGAGGGTAGAGATGATGAGGTAACTGAACAGATCAATTACAAGTGAATCAGTGCTTGTAGACAAAAGTCTCATAGACTCCCAAGTAGTGACAATATTTCTGTTTTGACAACCTGCAGAATTCTGCAGAACTGTCTCTGCATTGACATTTGACAGCATCAACTGTGTGACAGAAAGACGACCTGAGCCCATCCAGCCTGCAGCACCAACCGTCACCCGTAGTGTTAAAAAGGACAGACATGCAGAATAGATTCCACACCCCGGAGCGATCCTGAACTGTCTCACCTGCGCCAGCCTCTGCTGACTCTCGGCATCTCCGGGGGAAATCAGTGCCTGCTTGGCCTCATGAATGAGAAGCGCAGAGCCCTCCATAACGTCACGAGCTGAGTCCAACATGGCAGCTGCAGCCTTGGGATCCGTGGTGGAGGCAGCGACGCCGCGGGCTGCCTGGGCCAGCGTTTTCAAGGCCTGAGCAGTCTCTCTGGCTGCTATTCCTACACACAGGATGCGAGGCAAGAGTGTATATAAACGTGACAGACAGCAACTAAAATCAGGGAATTATCTCAGACTGCAGAATTGGGACTGCAGAATTTCCTCCTCAGGTTCTATGGTGAACCAAGGACATGGTCAAAGGTAATTAGAATTCTTTAGAAAACACCATTACAACTGAAGAGATACAAAACAGTCAAAGTTGTAATCTTTTTAATGCCTTTTATTGCCTTACTCTCCTGCATCACACAAAGCAGCCTTTTTAGAGCTCTATGTCAGATCAGGGCAAATATCAACCGACTTTTGATGCTGTATATTGGGTAATTGGAATATTCAATCAGACCTCAAGTATCTCAAATATTTTAGTCATGTGAAGATGAGAAAGGAGCTCTGTGTGCCGTATGCACTGCATAGCAAAAGAGGCTGCCAACTGCGAAAAGAGTTTGTGTCAATGGCCGTACATTTAGCCTGTTAAAGCATAACATGAAGGCTCTTCTATTAAAAAGGGCATCAGTGCTCATGGTGGCTGCTGGGATCGTGCAGGGTCACAGTAAACGGTGCCAAGATAGGTTTATTTGAAAACAGACAGGCAGGTATTATGGTGGTATGAGAGGAAAGGTTGTGCAGCTTCTATAAAGATGTCAACAGTACCAACCTGTGTAGTGTTCATTTCCTTGGGCAGCACATGTGAGCAGCTGAGCCATGGAGGATCCCACTGACTTAGAGGTGCTGCCCAGATCCTGAGCACACTTCTCCAACTAAAGCAGAGGGAAAGGCGAAACAAATAAAACAGCAGCTTTATATGCAAACCCATTAGACTCTGCTCCAGGTGTGAGTTGCTGGTAGTTAATATAATTTGAATAGCTCGACTGAGCTCAATATAGCTGTCATTTTTTATGTTGGGTTCGGATGAATCCTAAGTCTCCCGAGTCTCTTACTGATTCTCCGGGTAGTGGTTTCAGTTGGGCATTAACAGCAGCCAGCCTGGCATCTTGCAATTCACTTCTCAGGGTCTGGATGGCAGTGAGCGCGGAGTCGATCTCCATGGGACCACAGGCTTCATGAGCCTAGAAAAATCAAGGAAGTCTCCTGTCACTCAGTGTTACACAATGGTTATTACTCATGTTTTGCACTCGTAAGTAGGCATAAACTGCAAATCCTGTACTTGAGGAAAGTGCACCAAACTATTGTCACAGGTCAACTGATGTGACCTGAACTGTGTAATTTAAAAGCTTCTAGGACAGCAGTTTACACTTCAGTGCTTCTGATGTGGACTAAGCAGTAAATAACAACTCACTCAACAATATGCACTGATATTCTGATTTTAACTATGAAGATCATCATACATCGTTTTTTTCTGGAAGAGTACTAGGTTTGCTGTTGCTTGTAGTTTGCATATAAAGTACAGTGACTTCCTGTGAATGCCTGTGTGTGTCTCTGCTCTACCTTCTGTGCAGACGTCCTCAGCTCAGCCAGGCAGGTGGCCAGGTTCTTGGCACACTGACCCAGTTGCATGGCTGCAGCCTGATCTGTCACCGTGGGAACAGATGACTTAGCTGAGGTCACCATCTTACTTCCAGGCTGCAGAGTGGAAAAGAAAAAAAAGGGTCTGAAATTATCAATAAATCTATAAATGTATAAAAATTATATTTTCCTTCAGAGCATTAAGGAACGAGAGGCTGAGAAAACTAAATTGTTGCTCTGGGCAACAACAAGAAACAAAGGTTAAATTACGTGGCAGTATTTGTGGAAACCCCACAGCCCTGCATCAGCTCTAAAAGTGCCACTGAGGCATTCAACACATAATCCCATCACACCACTGCTGCTTTAACTGCCTGCTTACACCAAAAAGAGGTTACAGGCCTATTTTTAAAGGGATCCCCACATGGCGGAAACACTATTTATACTTTGTTCAGCCTGGTTCCCAATGTAGGACTGAAGTTACTCAATCTGACATAAAGTTTTAACAATCCAGCAAAGATAAGGCCACTGTGTGTGTGTGTGTGTGTGTGTGTGTGTGTTTGTACACTGCACCTGTAGGAAGTTCTGGCTAGCGATGATGAGTGCTAGTTGCGCGCTGAGGTCCTCTGGTTTGGCCTGACTGCCACGCACCCCTTGGACAAGTTGTGGGATGTGGTCTGCTACTGCCTACACACACACACACACACACAAAAAAAAACACATACACATGGCATATATACAAGCTTAAATCCAGCCCCAGTATAAAATCTCTCTACAAGAGTATTTTTAAATCATCAAACAAACAATCTGAACAGTCACAATACAATGACAGCTGATATGAATGACACAAAGTGCTCAATAAGGATGTAAAAGAAAATACTGTGGCACAAATAGTCTAAATAATATTGTTATAATTGTTGTTGAACAAACCAACCAACCAAAAAAAAAAACAAAAAAAAAACAAATAAACATCAAAAAGGTATCGTACGGTCTCACCTTACAGCTCTGCACCAGCTGTTGGTGAGCAGCAGTGTTCTTGTTGGAGGCAGCAGCATTTTGAGCAGCTGCGATGGTCTGTGTGGCCGCAGCCGCAGCCTGCTTAGCGGCATTCTGAGGAATATTCAAACATCCACATGTAAAATATGGTTACGTAGTAGCTCTCTGTCTGTCTCGAGTGGCAATAACAAACACTTCTCAGTGTCACATCTCTGCTTTTGAGTCTGGACGTTAAAAGATTCCTCTGTCGAGTTTGTGGTATCAGAGACTCAAAATGACAGCCTTGATATTTTTCTACATCTGTTTGCGTTTTCCTTACATTTGCAGAATTTCTCTCTATAAAGGCGATAAGTATAAAGTGTCTGTGTACTGCGACAATTTATCAAGCAATAATACAGTATCGTGCAATGCATTTGATTAAAATAATTAAAATAGTGTGGTCACGTTGTTCAGACAAAATAAATTATTGCACATAAAATAATAAAAAGGACAAGAGACAAGGCAACTTTGAAGCGTGTAATAAATGCTGTAAAAATCATTAACCATGTTAATGAGCTGAGCTGTCCATATTCAGGATAGATTACTATTTTTCATATTTCAGGACCATCTAAAAAGAATAACAAACTTAAATCTGTCTAAAAACCCTGAAATTTCCAGGTGAAAGACATGCTCTTGAAATCAACATCCAACACTCGCTGATCTTCACTGCCTCCACAGTAGCATCCTAATATTTGGTACTTCAGAGATGGTAACATTAAGAATTGGTCTTGGTGTTAATGGCACGTTTTACTGTAAATTTTTTCAAGTTTAGGAACCAGCTTCCTGAAGTAGCATTTGAAAATATGGCGTCACTGACCTCCAGTCTGTTAATCAGTTTCTTCTTGATAGCATTCTGAGCAGCAGCGTTGGTGGCCACACGCAGCCCCTCTGCGGCCTCCCTCAGTCTTTGCTGCTGGTCCTCATTTTCTGGGTATGCTGCCGCACCCTGACAACACACACACACACACAAATCAGCAAATATAGTACACAGCAGGTGAGCAGGAGGGGAACAGCAGGTACGAATGTGGGAATATTACAAAGAGAGTAACGGCTGAACACTCTGTGTAGTCCTTAAAAAATAATTTTTCAAATATTTTCTTTCTTTAAAAAAAAAAAATTATCATTCCTGAATGACATGTCTGCACTCATCACACACACCCACTAAGATGGGCAGCAGACACATCCACACAACTGCCATCTGCAGCGCATACAAGTAATGTTATCCGATCAGTGCACACGGACCTTTAAAACATGACGCAGACCTGCTGTAGACGCTGCACCCAAACTGAGCCGCAACTCCTCTTCACTCAAACAATCAACAATGGTGGGAATTGTTGGGTCTGTAAATAATATTATGAAGAGAACTGCTCTGTATGAGCTGCATAAATAAACGCTAAATAAATAAAATTGACTTTTGTTGATGTCAATGAGACATGCTGATTATTCATATCAGCAAGCAGCTCTTGTTTTCCTCCCTGTTTATGAATCCAGCAGTACATGTTAACTGGGTTCTGTGGAGACCAATCTCACTTAGCACCTCCGTGTCTCCTGCTGCTGGAGAGAAAGCTAAGCCTGCTGCCATTAGGTTAATTAACTGGGAATTCGGTGGCTTGACGTGCAGCTGCACAGAGAGGTGGGTGCTGCTGGAAACGCATGTCATTCAGGTAATGTTCAACCCCACAGATGCTGCTGGCAGAAGTCACCACACAGACAGATATCACTATGAACAGAGCACAAACGGGGAGGAAACACCACTTTAACCGTTTGACTTTGCATTAATCACAATAACATTATGGTGGTGACCAGCTTTGAATTTTCAGCTGTCGTCTGCCTGCTGGCAACTGCTGACATCATTTAAATTTAACCAGCCAATTTGCATAATTATTAAAAAAGTGCTGATTTCCAGTGCTGACTAGCTTTCAAAAAAGCGTGGTCTGTTTTACAGCGATACAATACAAGCATAATAATAAGTAGTCTGGCTAAAAGCAAATCATTATCGAACATGGGCTTAAAAAAAAAAAATAAATAAATAAGTTGGCTGTGAAACACACAGTCCAAAAACGAAACTGCACAAGCTCAAATCAATCAGTTACCAAGGTGACGGCTGGCTGAGGCCTCAGCCTCCATTGACACAGATAAATATACAGCTGTGACAGCGACAAGTCTGGCATTGAACTCGACCATCAAACCAGCTGGAGGGCATCATTTCATTTTCATTGTGAGAGTGGAGAGTTATTAATATCAGTGTGTGATTCTGCAGACAGATAATGAGGCTGATGTAGAGCGATAGCAGATAAATAATTTGGATAGAGGGAGCTGGGATCAGAGTGAGTGACAAAGCTGCTCCTCAGCCGTGTGGGAAGAAAAAGTCTGATGTCCTCTTAATTATGAAACGCTGGAAACTGGAGGGTGAATTTAAACACTGTATGGATTATAACATTTCAGCGTTTAACCCTAATCATTTTGTACTTATTCGCTCATTCATTCTGTACTCAGATGTCTTAATTGGACCATTCCTGGCCATTGACTGTTTACAAGGGGAAATAAATAGCTATTAAAGCAAAGTATTAGACTCCACATAAATAAATACATTAAATAGGACCGTGGCGTTCAAATTAATTAAAACTATCCACTACCATTTACACTGGATGCCAGCAAAGCAGTGTTTCTTTTATTCAGTCATCTTACTAAAAATATAATGCAAGAACCCAGAATTACATCTATTGTTATGTATATTTAAGATTAAAGAGAGATGAAATGATTCCTGACATGCTAATATTAATTCTATTACAATTACGGTATACAAACAAAACTAAAACTTCAAGAGCGTCAGGGTGACATTAAAGCCAGGCTGGAAGCAGTATTGCACATATGTGTTGACCCATTCACATGGACGGCACTCCAGGTTTTGGTTTGAAAGAGGTATCAGAGACACATCCTTCAGCTGCTCCATAGAGAGCAAATAACTGAATAATTCCCAGATAATTAAAGCACAGAAGGTGTTTAAAATCTAATTAGAAAGGAATAGCACAAACAAAAATTCTATTAACCCACAAAGTGAATAAAACGTCAGTGGACTGACTCAACAATTAACCCACTGATTGATGTGTCGATGATGATTTCCACCTCAAGAAGAAAGTTTGCCGCGTTTGCAGATGTTGAGAGACACACATTGCTTTCAAAATAAATATCTGTCCACGCTCTACATTTCTACAAATGTCAGTTTTTAATCAATAAAATATCATTTTACAAACAAGACTAAGCAGAATCATTTCCCAAACTGTCATACTTGGTTTCTTCTTTTTTTATCCACACACACACGCACACACACACACACACTGTCTTTTGGGGTGTCTGGCTCAGCTTTTTTTCCCCCTCTGCTGTTACTGAAAAGGTCACTCAGTATGTACAAGATGTCTTAAGAAATGCCACTACTGTGATTAAAACAAAAAAAACTTTCCAAGATTGTTTTGGGGTCACCGATATGAATTATGCATGGACTAAAGGTCATTTACGCCACCCGCTCGGTTCACTAAACTTACTGCTTTTGGCTGACAAATGCTGAGATATAAATGCAATAAATGACAAGAAAATAAACAGAATAAATATTATACACTGCGTGTCTCACACGGCGCTCACCTTCGCTGCCTCCACCATCCTTGCGGTGGCGTCGGCCAGCAGTTTAGCGGCTGCCAACAACTTCTTAGAATTGTCGACGTCCACCTCAGCCTCGGCGTCCGACCTCATGGCATTCACCAAGTCCGAGGTGGCCTGAGCCAACACCCGAGCCTGACGGACCATCTCTCCTGAGATGAGACACAGGTCATTAGAGTGTGATAAAAGAGGAGAGGGGTGGTGTGGGGGTGAAGGGAAGGAGAAAAAAAAGGAAAACAGGAGAGAAGTGGACTAATACAAGTTTAAAAATGAAATAAAATCCATCTTCATTTCTTTCTTGCAATAACAGTCAAACTTGGCCTGCCGAGTGTTTTCTGTTAGAAATAATGATGCAATGCTGCAGCCTTCGTGGAGCAGATAAATATTTCAACAATCTGCATTGATTTTTAATTTGATACCATTTCATTTTGTCATGAGTAAGAGAAATTCAAAGTCCAGTTGTTAAAATGACTGATGGTAAGTTGACTCATATTGTGACTGTTTGACGTGCAACGTTAGCATCCGAAAAAACAGCAGCTCAGTGCAGCTGGATTTCTTCTTCAAGTTATATTTGCCTCCCTGATCAGATGTGGATAATGTCATAACTCCTGTCAGTGACTTGTTGGATGAAACTATTCCACCAGCCCTGGTGTTTTTGACTCCCTCTGAAAATATTCTCTTTACTGACCTAATGAGGTGAGACAAAAGGGATAAGAAAGGGATTTTTGTAATATTCTCTTCGTCGAAGATCTGGTGAACCAAAAAAAAAAAAAAAGCTATTCAGCAGTGAGCCTCTATAATTCATGCGAATGTATCAGCTCATCTGCCAACACTGCACTACAGAGGGATTCACGCTTTTGTTTTTCTCATCACGGTTTTATAATTGTACCTGAAAGTCAGGTTCAACATAATCTGACACATTTCACACCGGCGTCATGTGTTCATGCCCTCAGCAGAGCAAACACGAGTTCGACTTGTCTGTCGAGCCAATCAGTCTGGCTAAGCTGCCCACTGTGCCGGGACATTCTCTGTGCATCTCTTTCTATCCATCTGTCTTTCTCTGCTGTCAGACTTGTTAACATCACTGTCAGCTTTTTTCTCTGTGGGTTCACCAGGGCTGACAGCGGCCCAGTCAAACCCACCATCATGCCAGTCTCTCTGGGGAGATGATAGGATGAAGCACAACACACAGTAAGACAGCTAATCGGAAACTTGAGAGCTGTGGAAAGCAAGTTTTAAAGCTAAGATGCGACATCGTTTATGTGCTTTTCATCACAGTTTTAAAACAAGATATTGACTAGGGCAGGTCACATTTGGACACATTTAAGCCTGAATTTCAAAGCTTGAATAGAGACAAAATGGTGTCTTGTAGATTCAGATTCACTAATATGACCAAATCAAATTCAAAGGCGGAGATTATCATAATTTTACGAATTAAGAGAGTTGAGAGTATTTTTGTAGAAGAGTGTACAGTGTACATGCTAGAGGCTCTGTGAGGATGCATTTAGGAATGGCGGTGCTTTGCGTAAAAGCTAACAGCAGGTTAACATGCTCACAATGACAATGCTAAAAAGCTGAGGTTTAACGCTAGGTATAATGTTTACAATGTCCACCGATTTAGTTTAGCATACTAGCATGCTGGCATTTGCCAACTAGCACGTAGAACAAAGCTTCGTCTTGGGTATTTGAGCATAAGCCAGGTGTTTGCCCAGTATTAGGCAAATTAAAACTTTGAGCACATTAATAATGAATCCTGAGGGGGACACATTTCATGGAAATGCATCCAACAGTTGCTAAGACACTAACTAAAGATGTCACCAAAGTCAGTACGATTCATACTCTGGGGACCACGAACGTCAAGAATGTAAAATTTATGGCAATCCAATAATTGTAAAGACATTTCAGTCTGGACCAAAGTAAAGGACGGCCCAATCAAAGACAGACATTTCCAATCCCAAAAGCTGTGCAGTTAGCATGGCTGATAAAAAAAAAAAAAAACCTAAACCCTGGACACACCTGCATCTCCCATCGAGCTGAAGATACTCTCAGTGACTGTCATAATGGTGTCTGTGGCCTGGTCGTAGCGCCCGATAGGCTCTCCCCTCGAGGTGTACTGACGAACATGTTGCAGGAGATCTCCCAGAGCCTGACTCACCACGCTGGCTGCTGCACTCACCTTTAATACAGGAGATAAACATCATCAGCATTAGTGCTGTGTTTCTTAAGCTGCATTATTCCCTGCTTCTTATTCTATCAGGCTGGAGAGAACCACACTGGACTCATTGCGTTTTAATCCGGGTGTTAGTGCATGAAGAGTCGGCTTGAGAAAAAGTATTCTAGTCAACTTATTTCTTGCCAATTAGTGTCAGACTTGTGAGATACATTGTTAATTTCTGAGACAAAACAAAAAAGTTGCACATAACAATAGACTTCAGTGTGACGTTCATTTAATCAAGCGGACCTGTTTGAGAAGCTCGCCATCTTCTGTTGCCGAGAGGCAGGCCTGAACACAGCTTTCCACTGAGCGATCCACCAGCTTTCCAGCTTCAATTAACTGCTCCTGGCACACCGGTGAACTGATGGTGGGACTCACAACCTAAGAACAAGACAACAAATGAAGTGGAAATTAATGGTGACAGAGGAACAAAGGATCTAAAATAAAATCTCCAACCTGAAGAGAAGAAAATAGCCTCCATTTGTGAAGAAGTTACAAAAATGTGAAAGCTTTTTGTTCAGTTTAAAGTCATAAAATGTTTTCTCTGAAGTGAAAATTGGATTTATTCAATATTGCCCGAAGTAATCTCCATCTAATTTCCCTCAAACAAAAAACGGTAAAAATATTTTACATTAAACGCGCTGTTAACGCTCTTAAAAAAACAAAACAAAAAAACACAACATTTCACAGAGAACAGAGGAAACCGAAAAAAGAAGAGGGGAAAAAATTAAAAAGGGATTCAGCAGATGGTTCTCATCATGCCGCCACGCAGAGAGGTGAGGATTTGTTTAGTAAATGCAACCATTCAGACTGGGAGCCAGGAGGGCATTTAAACTAATTAGAGGCATGTGGGTTGTGCAATTAAAGATGTGCAAATATGATGAGGGCACTGGGTATTTAGACCTGATATGTTCACTCTCCAAAAGTACTTATTTTCTAGCTGCAGATAAATTGGAGGTTATTCAAATATTTGAAGGGGAAAAAAAAACAAAACACTGAACAGTCTACTTATGAGACAACAAATGGAATTATGGTCACGTACTCAGCCAAACAGCTTTAACAATAGCCTCCCAAGTGATATCCTTACACCACTACAAGAGTAATATTCAAATCAGAGAGAGATCTAACATAATGAATGGAACAACATTTACACCACCAGTGCATCATTTGCAAGCATTTACATAATATCCACTGAATTTACTTTTTGGAAATTGAGTGCATATTATACAAACATTGATATGATGAGTCATTTAGAACAATGAGTTTCAGATTTCATGCATGGTAGCAGTGCTAAATGTTCAGCGCTCTTTGGCGGCTTCATTCGAGTGTGTTTTTGTACCTTGGCACATGCTACAAGCTGGGAAGTAGACAGGGCGCACTGGGTGGCAGCAGCTATGACCCGGTTCTGAAGCACGGTGTCCTCTGCAACCTGGGCCACGTTTTTGGCCTTCAGCACCAACATGGCCGCAGCGTTGGCCACTGCTTTTGCCAGATTCATCAGGATGTCCTACAACAGCAACAACAGGTGGCAAAGATGGAAACACACACCTGATCAGCAACATTATAGACCGGCACAGTCTTCTAACATTTGTATCTCTCATCAACAGACGAAAAACACTGTGGCATTGACATTTGTACAGAGTGGACAAAGGTTAAACTTTTATTCAGTACAGCTCTGTGTTAGAGGTTCATGTCTGTAGTGCGTGTGTAATGGCACTAAAAGAGCCATAAACAGTGTTTTTTTTAGATTTGTAAATGATCTCATTAAAAGAGCAGCATCAATATTCTAATCTAGTAAACACACATTTACATCAGAACATCTGTACAATTCATTATCACTAAATTACTGTAAAACACTGAGGTAGTGTGTTTTGTAATATGCAGGCTGAAGAAAAGTGCTGAATTGATTATGATGACCTCCACAAACACTGTTTTCCAATAAAAATCATGATTTAACCAAGTACGAGCTACATGAAAGAAAAACACAAGCTCAACAAGCTAGAACAGCATTCAACAGAAACAAGAACATCTAGCTAAAACTGTGAAAATATTCCCTCTATATTACTCATGGGTTTATGATTAACCGAGCGGCAGCTCATCACGACAGAGATTTCTCTGAACAGCACACAGAGCGGGGTGTTGATGATAAATGGACGGGGTGGAACGTTACCTGGAACCTCTCATCGGTCTCGCTCTCTCCAATCTGGCGCAGCAGATCTCCACTGGCCTGACCGATGCTGCCTGCTGCTGTTAGCACAGTCTGTCTGGGCTGCAAGACACACACACACAGAGAAAAGCATTAGGGATGTGAAACTGTATTTAGATACATCTTGCTTCATCTTGCTTCATCTGGCTTCTATTTAACCTGTGCTGTATCTAAAACAACATTAGTGCCATTTGAGTGAGTCGTTTAAACACAAAAACAATATTAAATGTAAATAATATTAGGTCTAAAAATAAATACTGCTACAATAACAAAAAGTTAATTCTAAAAAAAAACAAAAACAGCCCGGATCTCTTTGTCTAACTCGCCTACGGGCTACAAGATAGCTTTCCAACAACTTGCATGCATAATGCACAAGTGTATAAAGCTCAGGGCTGTCCCATAGCTAGATAGGTCGGTGCATTATGCAGATTACCAGCCAGCAACTGTGCAGTACATTAACTTCTGAATGATACTTCCACAACAACAAACTCCTAATAGACCTCAGTGAGAACATTACAGTCTTGCAACCAAAGTAGATTATTAGTGAGAGTGAACAAAGTGTCGTTTGCAGTGTTTTTAAGTAAGTTCTTTTTCCATAAAAAGTTTTACGACGCCCGACATTCAGCCTAGCATCAGTCTAAGGTGTTTATTCAGACCCACCAGGACAATTTAGTTAGCTGAAGCTGGACAGCAGCAGATGATGTTAATATAATAAGGTGTCATTTGGAGAACGAGGAGGCGCACTGTATTATTAAGAGATGATACACTGTCTCAAAGGAGAGTGCCTCTGTGGAAAATAATTCGCTTTTTAGGATGTCAATTTGGATGGGGAAAAAAAAAACACTGTGAAAACAAACATACACACAAAGTCTGGCTTTTCAAGTAAAACAATGTTTGCTACTCCAGACTCAGGTTTCATTTTCACACATTATTCTCCATTTTCTGTCTTCTTTTTATGTTCTTTCAACAAACTACTCTCTCTATCCATGCAACTATCCTCCTTCCCCATTTGGTTTGGGCCCAGCATAGCATGCTATGTTTGCTCTCCTTTCACATTTCTACACCAATATCTTCCATTTTGGCCTTCAGGTTTACATCTGCCACCTTTGACATGTCAGATATACAATAGATAGACAGAGGGAAGGGAAGGAAGGCTGGTATCAGAAGCAAAAGGAAGAGAAATAGATGACAATGTAAGACGTATAGATACAATACTAGTATGTCCAGGTACTGCCAGTGCTTTGACAAGACATGGTGTCATTATCTCAGGGTTTGAGGTTCCTTTACTCACCTCTCCAGAAGCCGGCTCCACAGCCTTCAGCAGGTCAGACACGGCACCTGCTAGTGTCCGGGCGGCCTTCATCAGGTCATTACCTCCGCCAACGTCGTCCTCCATCAGTGCAGCCAACAGCTTCACACCCTTTGACATTTCTGTCAAGTTGGAGGAGATGGTGGTGATGGCGCAGCCCACAGCAGTGTAGTCTGTGTCGGTTGGATCGCCTGAGTATGGAGAGAAAAGGACAGAGTTATAAAACAGTGAATAAAACAAAGTTTATCAAAATCTAACTCTCTCAATGAAGATTCACTGATTTGTGTAGATGATCTAAACATTCAAGTTATATATATTTGCCTTTAACTGAATGAAGACTGCATAAACACAGCACTGGGAAATAAGCAGGAAAAAGTGCAGAGATCGATCAGCATGGCACAGAGCCAATATTCAGCAAGCCAAGGCAGGATATAAGGAAACTATTAGACTTTATACAGGATCTATAATGACGCTAACAAACACCAGACTGATGGAAGGGTTCTGCTTTAAAGTCACTAATTGGCCAGATAATTTTAACTCTGAAGAAAATAGCACTCCTAAAATGTACTTGTAAAACCGTGGGCATGTCTTCACACTCTCACTGGTTTCATTAAGATTCCTAAAGGGCTCATAATAAATCCCACAAAGGCTACGCAACAATACATAATGTAGCCTTTGCTTCACTATCAACATTAGTTATGTTATTGCCAATGAACTGCGGTAAATCCAAGCACACAAACGGAGCACATTCTGCTGAGTCATGCCAGTGCCACTGACCGGCTGTGAGGTTGACAACAGAGGCGGTTCCTGCAGTGATGGCGTCGACCTGGGAGTGGATCTCGTGTTTTGACTCATCCATCTTGTTCTGGATCCAAACCTTGGATGCCTAGTTAAACAGAGGTAGACCACACCAAAAAAAAAATCATTACTTTACATGCATGAAATGCACCTAAAAAATTCATTCTGCAGACAGCAATTATTTATCACTGTATACAGGAGAGAGTGAGAGATGAATTTTGATTTGTATTTATTAAAAGCACAGTGATAGTGATATATCACCATAACATAAGTGTGTGAGGTGCGAATGTTAGGGCATTATATTAACTGTAGACACATGTACGTGCACTATACAGTACCATGTCTTGTCCCAGTGGTGGCAGGTTGTCGACCTCCCCCAAGTCAATCTGGGCTTTCTGCACAGCTTGCATACTGGTGTTGATGGTTCCCATCAGAGCCTGCTGCGCTGAACTCTACACATACAGGAAGACAAATAGGTTCATTTCTCATTGAATGCAGCCTGGATTGATTTTTTTAAAGAAACCTCGCTGCAGATGACTGTGTGGGAACAGATGAGAGGAAGGAAAAAAGGTGACAGAGTGGAGGATGATGATGCATCTGTGCACCCAACTCTTGTGTGAGTAGCATACACAATTAAAAGGACTACACAAGTGAATAAAATACTATATATATATACACAAATATATATTTAGACAGATTTACATCGACCTTAATCAAATAACTTCAATAATTTCTTCATCTAAGCAGTCAACCTGTCTCTTAGATCCCATCCCAACCAGTCTGCTCAAGGATGTTTTACCTCTAGTTAGCCCTTCTTTATTGGATATGATTAATCTGTCTTTATTATCAGGATATGTACCACAGTCCTTTAAAGTAGCTGTAATTAAACCTCCTCCTAAAAAGCCTGCTCTAGATCCAGAGATTTTAGCCAATTACAGACCGATCAAACCTTCCCTTTCTCTCTAAAATACTTCAGAAAGCTATAGCTAATCAGCTGTGTGACTTTTTCCATAAGAACAGTTTATTTGAGGATTTTCAGTCAGGATTTAGAGTACATCATAGCACAGAGACCACATTAGTCAAAGTTACAAATGACCTCCTAATGGCATCAGATAAAGGACTCATCTCTGTACTTGTCCTGTTAGATCTTAGTGCCGCATTTGACACCACTGACCATCAAATTCTTTTACAGAGACTGGAACATCAAATTGGCGTCAAAGGAACCGCCCTAAGCTGGTTTAAGTCGTATTTCATAGATCTATCTCAGTTTGTTCACGTCAATGATGAATCCTCCATGCACACCAAAGTTTGTCATGGAGTCCCACAAGGTTCTGTACTAGGACCACTTTCAGTGGTCAGTTTATATATGCTTCCTTTAGGGAACATTATTAGGAATCACTCCATTAATTTTCATTGTTATGCTGACGACACCATCTTTACCATATATTTATCTATCAAGCCTGATGAAACCAATCAGTTAACTAAACTCCAAGCATGCCTTAAGGATATAAAAAGTTGGATGACCTACAATTTTCTGATGTTAAATTCAGGCAAAACTGAAGTTCTTGTAATTGGAAACTCTCTTTCTAGAGACTTAGCTACTTTAGACGGGATCACCCAGGCCTCCAGCTCCACCATAAGGATTTTGGAGTTTTTGATCAGGATTTGTCCTTTGATGACCACATAAAACAAATTTCAAGGATTCGATTCGAGCATTCTTCCACTTATGTAAAATCAGCAAAAAAAAAGACGCATTGTATCTCAAGCGGATGCAGAAAAACTAGTCCACATATTTGTTACTTCTAGGCTGGACTATTGTAACTCATTGTTATCAGGCTGCTCCAATAAGTCCCTTAGGACTTGCAGCTATGGAATCAAGATCAGAGATCACATCTCTCCCATTTTGGCTTCTTTGCATTGGCTACCTGTTAAATCTAGAACAGATTAAGATTATCCTCCTTACATACAAAGCTCTTCATGGTCAGGCACCATCATATCTAAAAGAGCTCATAGTACCTTACTACCCCTCTAGAACACTGCACTCTCAGAATGCTGGGTTCCTTGTGGTTCCTATAGTTTCCAGAAGTAGATCGGGAGCCAAAGCGTTTGTGAATTTGGACTATACAAATAAAATTTAATTTGATTTGATGTGAATAAAATATAAATAAGTGTCATACTGAGAGACATTTTACTTTTCTTACCAGTGGTGGCATGTGCCCACGGTGCATCTGACCCATTGTGATCTGCTGTTGAGCAGATGGCATGGTGCCCATGCTGAGCGACTCTGTGCCAATGGAGCCAGAGCGGATCACCCCTGGCAGCGCAACTGAGCCATGCTCCACCCGGCCCACGCGGTTAAACTGCTGCTGAAGGATGGTGGACCTGCAGAGACACAAATAGGCAGTTAATACAGCTTTTATAAATGTTCAAAGACCAGAAGATGTCCTGTCTATAGTTAAAGTAGAATGGTGCACACAGCATTTTAGCAACTTTCAGAGTAAATCTGGCAAGTTACATTGTTTAACAGTACTTTAAATTCACATTGTCATTTTAGTTTTCAACTCAAGAAGAGAAAATCTCAGCTAATGTGTGTTTGCATGATAAAGCCTGAGTGATCTACTTAAATGATGCAACTGCAGTGACTAGTGCAGAGAATGAGGGTTTTGCCTGCTAATTCTGTTCATATATGCCCACGGTGGCCAAATTGATTAATCATTATCCTCTCAGACACTCAAATTACTTCAGAATCACAGCAGAAGTATGCCAAACACAGTGGAGCACGATGAAAATGCCTCATCAAATGTAGAGAGAAGTCCAGAACAAGTTGTCAGTGTAGAAAATAAAACAGTTGGATGTAAACACAAGATTTTAAAGAAGAAACATTTCCTCATTTTTATTGTGAAAACATAATAATACACAATAATCAAAAGAGAGCGAGAACTAGTTGAGCATGGTGTGAATTCATCATTATTCTGTAACAGCTGCACATGTCCAACAACAAGTACTAAACTATTCTAACCCACAAAGCAACAATGTGGTGCACATTTGGTCAAATCTGGGTTTAGACATGTAAAATATTATTATGCCACAGGAATGCATAAAATGAGTTTTCAAAACCACAAAAACAGCTAAAAACCTTAAGTTAACCTTAGCTAGTTAGTTAGTTAAAGTTAGCTGGTGATATGGCTACAGCTAGCCTGAGCTCAATGTATCTTCTCTTTGTGACCCATTTCCTGTCAATGAAAATACATTTGGACGACGTTGACACCATGTTAACACTTCAGTTGTGCTATCCCATCAAAATGAGGGAGTAGTTAAATCAAACCACGACAGAAACAACAGCTAAACTAGCCCTGCAGAGAGATTACTAGCCTGAGCAGCTGAGCAGCTTTAACTACCATCATCAAGGTTTTCCTAAATTGTTTTGTCCAAAGGCAGACGCTAAAATAATCAGCTTGAACAGGTATTCAATTTACAGTTTCTAAGTTTATGTTTAGCTAACCTGCCTCGAGTTACTGCACTCTGCCTTTGACATCTTGAAAACAGACATGGTCTTTTTTTAACGTCTCTTCAGGTCCGGTGTGTAGGGCTTAATGGCATCTAGTAATAAGGTTATAGACCAAAACCAAACTGAATACGACTCGCGTCACCATCCCCTTCTCCGTATGTAGAAGAAATTACAGTGACTTCAGTGGTTTGTCCTTTCTGGGCTACTGTAGAAAGATGGTGGACTCCGTGTAAGAGGACCTGCCTTCTCTGCAGATATAAAAGACTCATTCTAAGGTAACAAAAACACAATACTTATTTTCAGGTGATTATACACTAATGAAAATATGCTTATGAATATTACATTTACCATTTCTGCAATAGATCGTCCTAAATGTTGCACACTGGACCATTAACGTCCCAGACCACATTGCCACCAAAATAACAACTCCCTTTGCGTTGCCTTATTTGGGCAAAAAAACAAAAAAAGAGAAAGATCACTAAAAAGAAAACAAAAAGTCTGCAAGCGAGAGTATTTATGAGAGAGATTTAACACCAGGCAGCATGATTGTGCTCACTGGTGACAGTGGGCCACTAACACAAAGAAGGCTGACACTGCAGAGTCTTCCCACTGTGTACTTCTGGAAGACAAAGCTCTGTTTTGTTTTTCCTCAGATGAGGCCTTCCAGAGTTTGGCTTGCTGTGTGTTTGCAGAATTAAAAGACTTTTGCCTTCGGCCGTGCGTACAAGCCCAGATAAAACAAAAAGCGGGGGAAATAATTTAACAATTGCAGCAAACACTCTCCCAGTTGGTAATATCAATTGAGGCTAGACAGGAAAAAGGGCTTCAGTTACACACCGAGAGCCCACTGTGGATAAATGAGGTAATACGCATCTAATCAGGAAATGTTCAGATAGAGCCTTTGCTTGTCCAGTGCTGAAAAATTTCCTCACATGATTATCTCTCAGGATAACGTGTAGCTAAGGGGGTGCGTGTTCATGTGGTGAAATGAAGTCCTGGAAGATGGATAAGAGAGCTGTGGACAAGGGCAGTGGTGAGAAGGAAATTGAAAGAAGGACCTTGTCTGATATTGTGTTTTGCTAGAATAATAAGCAATAACTTTGTGTTTTGTCCAGTATAAACTGTGCTATGATGTTGGCTTTTGCCCATGAGCACACAATGAAAACTAGTCTAAGGATTAATCTATAGTACAAGTTTGTTTTGCAGCAACTTTATTTCATGTATTTCCTCGCTTTTGCAAAGCTTCTTTTATGTAACAGTATATTGTTTAATATAGCAATTTTGAAGCTGCTAATAGAAAGATAAAAGCTGTCTCAGTGAAAAAAAGCCCTGCTTGTCATCCACAGCCATGCTAGCAGCTCTTTGATGCTGTACTGGAAATTTGAAATAAAATACTAGCCATAGCATGCCAACATGCATACAAAGACAACATTAAAATGCTGATCCAGCATGCTAAAACATTAAACCAAGATGGTAAACATTCATCTTAGCATGCAGCCTGCTAACATTTGCTAAGCACTAAACAAAGTATGGTTAGAGGTTGACATGTGTCATTCATTTTGCAGGTCATGAACCAAAATATTATTATAAATTGGTTAATTGCAACTTGTTCTGTTATTTCAAGGAGAATACAAATGTTACAAAATTTCATGGCAATTCATCCACGAGTTGTCGAGTTCATCAATAGAGCTATCCATGGACCCATGGTGCTTGCATGTGGCTGAAAAAGACACACCTGCTATTGGTTATAAGTTATTAATTTACATACTTTTTGGGGGATACGGATTCCTCAAGCATGGTCGACTCCTCATCACCTTCTAATCCAAAGCGGTCCTTGCTTTGCTTCTGCAGGGGAGAGAGAAAAAAAAAAACACCACTTACTCATTTCAAAAGCAGCCAACAGTGATTTTAGAGAAGCCAAATGTCAGATTTAGTGTCACATAAGAAGAAAACCTGGGCCAAAATTCATCAAGTGACTCAGAGTAGGACATTCTTGGATTGGCACATATTTTTAGGCCTTGGATACACCAGATGAAGGTCATTTAAACTTAAATGTCATAGGAAATAAAGCAAATAAGAAAAGTTTTCACTTTTGTTTTTGTTCCTAACTCTGCTGATTGACACACGCCTTTAATGCCTTAAAAAGGCATTAGGCTGAGCAGTTCTATATTTATATTAATAGATTAATATATTCTATATTTTGATGCAGTGATTCATGCAGGTAAAAACTGCATAATAATACTT
This sequence comes from Protonibea diacanthus, assembly GCA_028641955.1. NCBI lineage: Eukaryota > Metazoa > Chordata > Actinopteri > Sciaenidae > Protonibea > Protonibea diacanthus. The sequence continues at coordinate 12,869,911 of CM053976.1, read as the reverse complement.
ATTCCACTTTTGATCTTAAATCACTTGAGTTCATGCCCTAAACAGCTTGCTGATGTCTTACAGTGTCCCCACTTGAGCCCAGCTGTCCTGTACTTCTTTTTATTTAACTGCAGCTGTATGAAACAGTGGCCTGAGTACATCAAGCATCAACAGCTCTGAGACTTTATCTGCCACATAAGGATATCGATTCATTATGATTCATCTGCGCCCCCAGAGATTGATGTCTCACCTTTTTGAGGATGATGTCGATGTAACCAGCGATGAGCTGAGAGATCTGTTCCCCTTCAGTGGTCTGCACTGAGTAGTAGCTCTCCTGGTACTCCCCAAAGTCCTACACACAAATACACACATACACACACCCCATTTTAAACATTTTTATATTTTGGACAGTAAGGAAAGTAACCGCTGCAGAGCTTGTGCTGTATACAGGCTGAGGATTTGCAGGGAGGATTAATGTAAATGCATCGAGCCAGCTAGTTTCAGATGAGTACTACACATTGTGTAGGGTGACATGAAAATGCTGCAACATCCAGAGAGTCAGATTAACCCAAGAGGCATCTCAGAAGAGATTTTAAGTAGGAAATGGAGTAAAAAACAATACTCAGGAGCATTTTTTCTAGTAAAAAGCAAAGAATTAGACATAAAGGCACACCGTCCTTTACTCATTCAACCTGTGAACCACAAATCAAACCTGAATCCATTACAATCCCCAGTGTCACAAAAAACACACACCCTAAACTACAAAGCACTCTATTAAATTAACACACTCTCTCTGTCTTGTTAATTCAACAGAGACAGCACCTCTACCAGATCTGCAAGATTAAATCCATGTTGCTCATTGACTCTGGGTGCTGACACAAAGCAGAGATATTGACAGGGTAGACAAAAGAGTCTGTTCAATAACTGAAGTGCACAAGGGAATGAAAGGACAGGCAGACTGAGCACTACGTGATTGTTTTACAGCCGCTGCGGGGGACAGTTGGGTTCACTGTGAGCCTGTCGTTCTTATTTACTACTCGGGCTGTAATGTTCAGCGTGGACAGAATGAATGAAAGATAAAAAGGAGCCGGAAGCTAGCAGGAACAAAACCCTGTGAGAATATCTTCAGAACTGGTGCTTCTGTTATAAATCCTGGGATACGATGATTTTCGTCACTTGTGTCTTACCAGGGTGAAGCTCTTGGGTGATGCTGCCCATCTCTTCACAGTGGTAAGCGGCCACTCCTGAACCACATCTTTGGTCCTCTCGTCCACCCTCATCACAGATTCTTTGGTGATCCCGAGGAGCCGCGGGACCAGCTTGTTCTTACTTTTCATCTTTTCCTACAAAAATGAGCAAAAAAAACAACAACTTTTTAATACTTCCAAACTGGACAAAACCCCTGCCATTGAGCACCAAATCACCATCACCATATTTTTTAGAACAATTACATCACATGCAACCATTGTTGGGTGAAAATTACCACTGACGATGGCTGAGGATATAAACCAACTGCCAACACCGAAGAGTCATCAACTTAAAATCTTGAGCTCTGAGTTCATTTGGTCTTATCATTACTGGACTTTTGTCTACAATTTTCAGTCCCTGAGGTTTTATATAACAGCAGTCTGAGATTTGTAACGGTTGACTTTGAAAGCTTGAAAACAAAGTACTGTGTACATCTGTACAAAAGTGAGATGCCATGTCAGGTGGAAGAGACAGCTGAAGATTAGATTTTTCTGAATTTGGCCATTTAACCCATTAAACATTTCACTCTATTTAGATAAGGTCAACTTTACTTAATCTTTTCAAAATCTCAAATCAAGCTCTATGCCAGTTATACCTGGACCTGCAATGCTTCCACCACATTTTTGCTGAAGCAGTGCAAACACACATGCAGGTTTCACTAATAGCATTAGCGATTCCTCTGACGGTCATCAATAGGTTTCTAGGAGCACTGCTACTGATATTATACTAGTACTGGTGTGATTAGCACTCATAAGAATGCCTGCAGTCGTGGTAGGCTCATCATTACCCACCGCAATGCGACAAATACTTTCAGTTTGACTGCTGGAGACCACGCAGTGCTCCCTTAAATTGGAACTCTGTATGTTTTAATGTCAGTCTGTTTATCTGCATCATAAAGCATCTCTTCTTTCCATTGCATCTTTGTGTTTACAGGACACTTTACGCTCATTGGACCACATTGAAACTAGAAACAACAAAACGCAAACCTCATAATGCAAACGTGAACAGAACTATTTTAAACGTCAACTTTATTCTCCCTACATTCATTTCATATCCCGCTGCCTGCTGAAGAGATTACATTCAGAGAAAAAGTACAGATTAACAGTTCAAGCAACAAAATTTTAATTCACTGGCATATCCACTTGAAGCTCTTATTTTGCTGTCATGCTGATCTGCCAAGATGGTTATTCATCTGTCTAACTAGTAGAAAAACACAAAACTCTTCCCAGTTTGTAATTAAAGCGTTATGTCTTAATTATGTCTTCATCTGCCTGTCGAAAGACTCTTCTTAAAGCCTCTAATATCCTCTCAAGTCGGCCTCCAAGCCCACAGAGCTGGCATGGACAGAGAAAGTGTTTCTTCAGGAGCTGCAGTTGGTGAGCAGATGAACGGACAGCGATGGGCTGTGACGTGAGGGCAAAGAGGTGAGCTGTGTAAAAGTCCTCAAGGGTCTGTAAACTCTCTGGGGCCTCCAAGGGGGTTATGGGTTAGGCACTATAGGCTGCATTTTTTTTTCCCTCTATGGTTTATTTTTAAGATGTTTCTGCTCCACCAGGTTACACTCAAGGATGACGGAGACGACAAAGGAGAGCAGATAAGATGTCAAACTGATCAAGTAGAACACAGGCCGTGGGCCAGGAGGAGGGATGTGATTTAAGATTAGAGTGTTTTGTGCTTAAAAGGGAGTAAAAAGTGAAAAAAGGTACAGTGTGGTCTTGCTGGGTTGTGGAATGTGTGAGCTGCTGCAAATGACAATTTGATGAGGTGAGCTCCAGCATAATGGAGAGTTTTTTGGTGTTTTTTTTAATACCTCATCTATGCCCTTATCCTCTGGTGCTGAAAGCCACTGATGAAAAGCCAGGAACTGCCTGGCAGAGAGTCAGTAACGGCACGTGACTTTTCCAAGCAATGAACAGAAATGATCTCATCTTCTACAAGGGGTCAGTAATAAAGTCAGAAAAATGACAACTGGAAAGAAATGTATTGATGCAGACGGGGAGGTTCCCCATAACTTTATGCTGGATGTCCTCTTGGCAACAAATGATGCGAGGGGAGGAAAAGAAAGGTTTATCTGTCACTCTTGTCATAGCAGCTATACTGGTGCTACTGTTGGAAATCAGTAAATTGCTCCTTTCAGCAGGCATCTGCTGACAGTTGGACTTATTTGGGGAGTTATTTGGGGGGTGGGGGGTGGGGGTTGACACCATGATGCCTCCCAGTCTTCCACATTCACTCCACTTCCTCGCCTACTCGCTCTGAAATAATCTATAATGCCACACTCTGCTGCACAGACACATTCGGTTTCCTTCCAGCAACACGCTGAACTTCCAGACGAGATGTTGCAGGTGTGTATTTGTATGTGCATGTTAGTGACCAAGTGAAAAAGGAGGGGTTTTTTTTGTTGGTGTTGTGGTTGACAAATGCAGCCACCACAGTTTCGACTTGGGCAGCTGTGGCTTGGGAGGTAGAGCAGGTCATACGGCGGTTCGATCCGCGGCTCTTCCAGTCTGAATGTTGAAAAGTCCGTGAGCAGAGTTGGCACCTTGAACGGCAGCAATTTCCATCAGTGTATGTAAGCGTGGATGAGAGTAGCCAGAAGACTATAAAGGCGCTATATAAGTCCATTTGACATTCACAATATAAATGAGAGGGTGAGCTGAGGTGGTTGCAATCAGCATCTACACCAATAGATGCCACTAATTCCTACACAACGTTCCTTTTTTCCCCCTTGTATTAATGTCACACAAAATCTGTTTATAAGTGATTTTTGCTAACTTTAACAGCAGATTTTGTTTTTACTAACCCTAATACCATGTTCCATTTGTGTGTTTTGGGTAGAGACATTTCCCCCACTCGGTTTGTGTGCTTTGAAGGTTCAGGTGGACACAGACAATTTCCATATTTCTGTTAGATTCTGCCTCCAACCTCTTTATCCAGTTAACACCAAGCCCAGAGAACAAATTTCACACACACAGACACACATACAGAGGAGATAAAAGGCTCAGACTACATTTCAACTATTTCCAAAATCTGCTTGCCTCTTTTTAAATAATTCAATTCAAAAAGAACTTGAGGCTAGATTTTTTTCAGATGAGCTTTTCATTGAATAAAATGGTGCATTGTTACTGTATGATTTACTTACCTTCACCAGGAAGAAGGACACGCCGTATGTCCGCAAAGAACGAGCCAGTTTGACGTATTTCACTTTTGCTTCAATCTCCGTCATTTCTCCGCAGTTTTTGTGCTCCTGCAGGTTGGATTAATTGGATTACTGAACAGCTGGTGCAAAATTGTCAAACAATCAATATGTGCATTTTTTTTTTTTAAAAAAAGGACACATGTGACCACACCTGGAATATTTTCTTCTCAGCCCCTCTCTGCTTTATGTACTCTTTGGGTAGAAACTCCTTCAGGCTAGAATAGAAGTGAAACACAGAAGAAGCTGAAATTCATACAAAAAGCATGAACTCATGTTTTCTGCTACAGCCTTCAAACTCAAAAGTGCAATCAATTTTATAAACTTCCAATGCTGGATTCATGATAGGAACACAAAGGTTTCCATTGCCACTTTTCTGAAAGGGGGAATTCTTTTATTTGTAGTCAACTATCTTAGAGACCTACACCTAACATTTGGCAAAGAATCTGGAGAAACAAAGGAGCCAAATCATTCAATATGGACCAGAACTGTTCATGCTGTACCACTGAGAAATCCCCTTGGAGGATAGATGCTTACTCTAAGAATCCAGGTTTGTGTTTATGCTCTATGTGAGGTCCAAACTGGATCTGGGCTTGAATGCCTCCAAACTCGCATGCCTTGTCAAAAGATACGGGATGAGAACCGTTTAGGATGTCATCTCGAGCCTGAAAGACAAAGAAAACCTTTCATTAATTGGGATGTGCTGTCAACCCCGGTAAACATATCCGATTTAGCTCGAGGCACAAAAACTGCACCAGAGTGCATTTTGGCAGACTGGCAGCTTCATAGTGAAGGGTCAGACCTGCACATAAAGCAGGTTGAGCTGGACCGGGTCTCGGGAGTCCACGTTCTGGTCAGAGTAAAAGAACTTGCGTCTGAGTAGAAGGGTCTCGTTCTCGTCGACTCCCTGCTCTCTGAACGTTCTGCTGTGGTCCAGCCAGTTCACTGACAACACAAAGCACAGCCATAGGGGCCAGATTATATAATATATCAGTATCACAGGTAGCTGTTAAAATTGGTTATTGAAAGTTTAATGCCATTTTAAAAAGGACGTTGCACTTTTGTTAGGAAGGAGAAATCAATGACCCGTCAGAGCAGGCCAACAGGTGTTTAGAATAAACCCCTTTGCAAACCAAATGACCACCACCAACTACACCATCAGGTCAAATACAATTCGAACTGGACTCACGGTCGTCGTCTGTGTGTAGTTTGGCTTTCAGCTTCTCCATTTTCCTCTCATCTCGCAGCAGCGTCCTGTCTTTCTTCAACGTGCCCATCCCGTCCTCTTTCTTCTCCTCCACCGTCTCCTGGATCAGAGAGTACTCCTCATAGTTTGTGATGCCTGGAAACAAAACATCAGGTTGGATACATGTTTAATTTAACAGATGATTTTAAAGGATTATATCCTTTCTTCTTAAAGTTTGCATGTTTGTAAAAGCTAATTTCCAAAGCTATTAAAATGAATTCCTGAACAGACAGGACAAGGATGTTTTAACACTGAATTTGGGTTATGCTTATAAACAGGCCAAGTGACAGTTTAAATGTGTGCATCACACCTTATAAAACCATCGAAAAATGGTACCAATAGAAACTATGTACCTATTCTACTGCATATAGTCACAAGCAGCTCCCCCACTGTTTTGGAGTCGTCCACCATGATGGTTTTAACGGCTCCATCCAACATTTTGATTTTCTGGGGCCTCTGCTTCTTCTTGTATTCAAGGATATCCTGCTCAAAGACAAAAGGTAGCAAGAAGAGAACAGAAAAAAAGTGTCAGAAAGAGGAGAGAGGAATGCAGGGAATTAAAGATAAGAGAGCAAGAGACGGAGGCAGAGAGGCTGAATGTACCCGCTGAGAAAATGATCAAATGCATCCAGGTTGCGTGGCGAGAGAGAGAGCGAGAGAGAGAGCGAGAGAGAGAGCGAGAGAGAGAGCGAGAGAGCGAGAGAGCGAGAGAGAGAGAGAGAGAGAGAGAGAGAGAGAGAGAGAGAGAGAGAGAGGGGAGAATACAGGCCAGAAAACCTTATTTAACGGCTGCCTATCACAGCCCGCTGCTCCCTTCCAATCACAACAATGAGGAGAGATTTGGTTCAGAATAATTGGTCACAGTCATGCCTTCTACCTGGGGTTGCCTTTGGTGGATTTGAAGAAGAGAAACCATTTAGAGCTGCAAAACCAAACTCACAGATGTACTGAGAGGAAGCGCACTACACGACAAACCAGGGTTGACCGGGCCTTTGGCAGGGGGAGTCAGAGTCTGGCAAAGGATCTACAGCTGGCTGCAGCACTTCTTTAAAAAGAGACTCTCTTTAAAGCTTCCTTTGCTTCAATCTTGATGTACAATTTTATCCTGAATTTATCCCTTTATTTTCTTGTTTAGATTTACTGTATTTGTACTCCCGTGTAAGATTTGACCATAAATGTTATCATCTTTCTTTGCTGTTGTTTTTAAAACTGCTTTCCTTCAATTTCAGTATGTCTTGAAACCGATTATACTTTCTCCAGCATGAAGCACTTTGTTGCTGAGCTTAAACTAAAATAATTACATTGAACTGTTGGCTATCAGCACATCTACAAACAAGCATAGAGTTTGGAGGTTATTAAAACAACAACTATATAAATGATCTGGATAGAAACGCAAGCATATGTGTGTGCGTGTGCACTGAGCTCCAATATGTGCTGTTGATGGGTCTGTCCGGGTCAATGTTATTCACACATTTCTCTCTAGGGTTGTAGTCACACATGGCGCGCGTGTGTGTGTTTTCATATTACCGTTCAAGTGCTCAGTTTAACCTTTGTCACACACAGCTCAGGGTAAACATGCACTCCATGGAAACAGTCTTTCCATGTTTGTTCCAGTGTGTGTGTTTGTGTGTCTATGTGTGCTGGGTTAAGTTATGATATATTTACCCCATTGCGGAGCATGTAGTAGTCCAGTGTCCTTCCAGACTCCAGCCAGATGCCTTTTCTGGGATCTTCATCAGACAGAAACAGACCGTAGTCTGAAGCTGGAGCAGTGAACAGAAATATCAGCATTTTAGAGACGTCGTGATGGAAGTTCGGAGTCGGGGATCCGAACATGACACATGTAGGGCAAAAACTGAGCCAAACTGGTCACATTAACAATTTAAGACTCTACAATAGGATAAAAGACAAAACCATCATGTAATCTGATCCCAACGTTAGTTTATGAGACAATATTTTATATTACACAAGACAAAAGACAAAAATTACTCTTCCTAAATCTTTATTGTAACGTTCTGTTGTTTCATCTCTTGAACCCCATGTTAAGAGGATTTATACTAGATTTTTGGGCCAAAACATCCAGCCCACAAATACTCTAATTGAAGTACTTATCTGCCAAATCAGATTGAACTTGGACAAGCTAGAAACATGATGTAATCAATTGTAAAAAGTTATGTGAATAACACAAAATGCACTTTAATTTATTACCATTGAAAACTCCTGACTAATCATTGCACTCACACTGCATTCCTCCAGCAGATGCGTGGAAATACCAAAACACACATCCAACCTTCAAAATGGATCTCTCCAGATGTACTGATGTCGCTCTGCCTGCATCCCTGTTTCTTTTCATCTTTGCACCACATCTATTGTGCTTCCTGTGAAATTATTATTATTTTAAAATCGTTCTCACCCTGTCCAGTCTGAGCCTCGGGGACCCTCTCTCTGATTATCCTACAGGCATCATACACAGCTGTGGAGGGCTCAAACTGCATCGTCTTCACAACGTTGCACTGGCGAACGCAGATCTTCAGTGACAGCACCACCATCTTGGCAGGCGGTGTGTGGGGGGGCTGCAGCTACACCTGCACACAACAAGGACAGGGGGGGGGTGACACACAGAACAGAAGAGGAGAGGTTGAGTTTACTGCACGACACGAGTCCAGGAGGTCCAAAACTTGCACAGTGATTAAACTCATTGACTGTGAGGAATAACTGTTCTGCTGTTACCGAGACTTCACACACAGTCTAATATACATTTCTCTGGCAAATAGAACAATTGTGATTTTTTAATTTAAATATACTGTTACTTTAATCCACTGTGGCATCACCGACGTGCACGATAAAACAGGTAACAACTTCTTTACACGTTATGCATCTGTGCTTTCCCTTGCACTGTCACAAATAGTGAAATTGCAAGAATGTGAAGAAAGCGCTAATTTGTGCACAGCAAAGCCATTGTTATGCTTCATAAAACAAAAGAGCCAACAACAAATTTATCACTTTTTGAAAACGGCCCATCTGGTCCCTGCTGGGAAGAAGGAAAAGGCATGGAAATATTCTGAGTAAGGGACTTAAAAAAGGTAAAATAAAGCAAGAAATCCACAACAACCTGAACCAGAGAGGCAATTCCCCACAATCCTTTTTTCATATCAGATGAAACAAACCACTTTTTGAACACTGCACTTCTAAAATCACTTTCTTTGCCAGGGACAAAAACATCAACAAGAGTCTGAATACACATCATCATATTCACACATACAGAGGCAGCAAAGCAATTTCCAGCTTGTTATCTTCACAAGAAATAGTCGGTTTGGGTCCCATACTGTTAAACTAACAGCATATCTTCTTACCACATATAAAAGTTAACCACAAAAAAAAACATCCTGAACAACACACTGTGGAAAACAACAATCTGTTCATGGTTATGTAACGTCTATGTCTCACTAAAATCCAAATTTCTCCAAAATTGTGTATTATATTCTACAATCTGTAATTAAAAGTGAACAAAGACAATTATCTTCTCAATCCACAGCTTGTCTCAGATTTACAGTGTTTTATAGGGAGTTACAGCTCATTGTTAAGCAGTCTGGCCAGCAACTTTACTTTGTGGTTCATTCTCAAAGGTTGTAGCGTCGTGTTCAACAACAGCAGACAGCTGTTCTTCATGCAAAAAGCACTGTAAACTACCTATGCAGCACCAAACAGCAGACGGACACAGTAAGCAACTAGCTGGTGGAGCATTTTGCAGCTGAAGAGACATATTTTCTTTCAGAGCTGGTGGAGACCAAAAACAGAGCTAAAACAGTGTGAATACGGAAATTACATTCATCAGATAGCCTTCAATTCAACTTCAAGTGGATGATAATGTTGCTCCATAACCTGATGTGTAAATATGCAAATGCTTGCTTACAAGTTTCCATATATCAATAAAAGAAAACGTGATAATATGTCAATGTTGTTTCGCAACTTGTTTCTGCTGCCCCCAGGTGGCCAATAAAACAGCTAATAAATTGCTATTGCTGTTTAAAATACAAAGAAAAATTCAAGACCGCCGTGATTCACAGAGATAAATTGCAGGAAGAGGAAGGACAAGAGAGCTGTGACCGATCTAAACAGAGCACCTCCTGTCTGGGGCCAATGGGAACCACAGGGCTCCTCTGTGCCTGAGGGGTCAAAGGTGAGAGGTCACTCTGGGCCATGGCTGAAGTGCGCAGGCGGCCCCTTGTTTGCGCCGCTAGCCTCTGACCCTGACTCAGACGTTCAGAATCTGGTTCCTATGTGAGATGTGTTCACATACAGGAGTGAAGGTGTTTGTCTGACTCACAATGCAGACACCAGTCTGCAGTGCTGTGAACCTAACTGTGGCAATAAAACAAGTAGACATTATTTAAAATGTAAAATAGGCCAACAGAGCTTAGCATTGATCTTTACTACACTTATTTAAATATAATATTAACAAACCAAGCAATGTTTCAGGCAGCCGTTGAAAGATGCCTCTGAAGTACATCATTGAGATGTTCAGATTACTTTTTTGGGCTTAATAATTGCCATCATTGGTGCACTGCATTTTATTACAGCCTGTAAATTTCTCAGTTATTGCTTTGGGCTCCATCTCAATCAGTCAGGCACTTTTCCACAAACCTCCTGTTGATAGGGTTTGGATCAAAGCCAAACACTTTCTTATAATCACTCATGCAGTCAGAGTCTGACTGAACTTTAAGGACAAACATCCTGAAACAGGTATTAAACATTATTCTAGCAACTCCACGCTGTTCGACCCAACCTGTCAGAGTGAAAAGGTCTCTCGAGGGAAGGATCATGGATGGACAAAACTCACAGTGAAGCCCTTATTAGAGATAATTCAGTGAATAAAGGCAACAAAAGTGACTTTGCAGAAACACTTAAAGGGGTGTGGGGGATTATAAGTATATGAACTCATTTTTGGAATAGTGCAAATCCTTTATCTTATAAATCCACAAAGCATCACCATCTGGTTCAGAGTCACGGTCATGGGTTTTTTTTCTCCCTCCGCCTCGTTTCTGTTCTGATTAGATCACAGACTGGAGCCTTGGTGGTCTGGTTTTTACCTTTGGGTGGTATTTATTCGCCTCCACAAGCAAACTGCAGAGCCACAAAAATAATGCGATATTCCTCTTTTAGCTTGTAATCTCTGCATCATCAGCCTCTACGAGCCCGAAGAATGATCAGACAAAAAAAACAGGAAGAAGTAAAGAGATAAGAGGAAGCGATGAGGAAGGAGCATGATAAACTAATAATATGAAGAAATTATATCAGTGGAACCACCAGCAGCCTCAGCACAGCTACAGAGTGTAAACTATAGAGAAAGCTATTTATGGCTGTATAACTAACACACAGAAATCACTTATGGATTTTAACATTATGCCACATCATGGTTCAACATTTTTGATGCGACTAACTCTGCTGCAATCCAGCATACCCTGAGGCGCCTTTTTCATTTCACTGCAATTGTTTCGTAATGTGATACCAGCAGGTCTATAGCACCAAACTTTAATGAAGATTTAACTTGTGATTTTTTCATTCATTTCATCCTAAAAGAAAGTGTGTCATCAGCTAACAATGTAATTTTCTGTGTGTATATGAGCATGTGTAAGAGTTAATTAGTTTCAACCATGTAGTGGAATAATAATTTGACCAAGTTGCTATTCTTGGCAGTCCACCGCTCAAGTCAAATTCACCATTTTGCAAATAAGAATCAGCTCACACAAAATCCTTTTCTGTCTAAGCAGTAATATGAAAATTGGTCATGCTGGGGCCTGATGTGAATCATCTGTGGCTTTAATTTCCTTCACTGCACACAAACAACACAACATTAAAATGAGAAATGTCTTGTTTCATAAACAAACACGCTTTCTTCAACTTGTTTAACATCAAACTTTTCATGTGATTAAACACAAATAATGCAAAACAGAACAAATTATGAACTTGATTGTCAGCATGTCGCTCAGACAGAGCCGAGTTGAAAAAGAAAATGAGGATAAATCTCTCCTTCATCCTGCATCAAGACAAAGCAGAGTCTCCGTCAAAGCTGGATTACCACCAAACCATCCTATTATACATTCTCCCTTCCCTGCGATGAGAAAGGATTTGCTGAGATCAAATGTGGTTGTAAAGCCCCCAAAACAGTACAACCAATTCATTAGGCTGCTACCAAATCCAGTGTGGGAATAAGTCCCCAGCGAACAAACCCACCTTAGTAACCATGTATGGACCTAATGCAATTTTTAACTCTCTCTATTTAGAAAAAAGTAGTCCTCATGTTTTGTGTTTTAAAAAAGTGCATATATGTATCTAAACTACTTTTGAAGAGTAGTACAAGCTTAAAAAGCATCATTTTCTAGAACAGATAAGGGACAGTTAAACTGCAAGACTTCTACAATCTACAATTGCATCACTATTTTGACCAATCTATAAACAATTATCTACTAGATATGAATGATCCAGTGTCTTAGATGTGAGAGATTGGTTAAAAAAGTTATTCAATCCAGAAAAAATGACAGGTATACCATGTTTTTCATCTTTGTTTAGCCTGTCAGCATACTCGAATTTGAGTATTGGACAAATTACTTAAATTTAGTCTGATAAGGAAAGGGAAAGTCACCAAAGTTAATAAAATTCCCCAGGGGGAGAATATGAATGGTCTATGGCAAATTTTATGGCAATCCATCCAATAGCCTTGTTGTTTAAAGTCTCAACCAAAGTGGTGCCATTTTTAGCCATGCCAATAGAAATTATGTTTGAAGAGCATTTGTCAAAGCTTAATCATGGGGAAAATGTTGAATGGAGAAATGCCTTTAATCCAATAATTCAATATAAGAAAATTGGGTACATTATCCAATCCTGGATTGGCATTTTATGGGCTTAACAGCCTATTCAGGTCAGTTAAGACCAATAAATATAAATAAGTTACAGATTCAGAAGCACAAGAAGTTTTAGCAGAACAATTTCACAATCACTGCCTGCAAGGAACAAATGAAGAGACTAGAAATGCTACATGAGAGGCTGATGACTGTTGCAACTTCCACTTGAGGAGATACAGAACAGCAGCTTTTTCAGTGACGACTACAGCGGCGTAGTCTCACCTTCAGCAACCTGCTACATCACTCGTCTTCATACCTCTCCATGCTGGTAAATCCACCTGCATGCAGGCCCATCTGTTTGCCTGCATGCTTTATTTACCTGCCTGCTGGATCTGACTCGTCCACCTGCTGCACCGGGGTGCCGTCACTTTGCATCTGTCTACTTTATTTGCCTTCCCGCCAGCTTTGCTCCTCACTATCAGTGCTAACTAACAAACAAGAGAGGAGCGGCGACGCCCTCCACGACACCAAGAACCGTTTGAGCAGAGAAGAAGGACCCGCTGGCCGCACACACACTGAACTTACTGAACCGGCAAAGCATGGAAAATAAACACACAAAGACAGATCCATAATCATTAATACTGTACACTCCCACACTGTAATGCATAAGTACAAAGCAGCCCTCCCCCTCCTGACTTTAAACCCAACTGCACCAGTTACACCTACACTCCTTTGATCTACTGCAGGCTCACATAACAAATAATATTCAACAGAACCACTCGGCTATAAGCAACATTTTTCTTGGGGTTCACGCATCAAGAAGCTCATTCAGGGCCAATTAATAGTGGACTGGATCTTTATTGAATTATTAATATCATTCATATTCGAGGACACGTCTTAGATAAAAAAAAAAATAGACCTGATGCGAAGGTCGGACAGATGGAAACATTGTATAAATCAATACATTTTCCCAGCAGTGAGTGAGACAGCGTGCAGCAGTTCTTTCAAGGAATATGCTGTTTCACAGGGTGACTAGCCCTCACTCAATGTGTGTATAGATGTATCACAATTGATACTTTGGTCACACAATGACAACTGAGCCCTCTCCATGACAACCAAGGAAACTCCACACTGATGAGTTGCGATTGAAAGCTTGTGAAAAACCAACCACGCAAGACTCTGTATTCTGAAATGTTTAGAGATGAACCGTGAAGTTGACATTTGTGGTTCAGTGTGATCTGGATTTCCGTGAAATATTGTACAGAAATTCATGGGCCCTTTAGGACGCACCTGAACAACTTTAGAGGTCCTCTGACTTTTCCTCTCGCACCACCATGAAGTCGATATTGAAATATCTCAGCAACACAATTGGATGGTCTGCATTGAAATTTGGTAACCACAGTCATGGTCCTCAGAGGATGAGCTGTTCTGATCCCTTGCAATTTCTGTTTCTCCAATTTTCTTCTTGGGTTAGTGACCAAATACCTGCAAATATAATACTAACTTGCTAAACATCAAAATGCTAGGTCTGTCATGTGACCATGGTGACATTAGAGTTTAGCTCAAAGGGCTGGTGCGCCCAAGTAGGGCCATAAAAAAGCCAGTATCAACTATTTTAATGTCACACATATTTCAGCTGTAGTTCAGTAAATGGAAAACCAGCACTACGTTTCACTACAGTTGAGAAAAAGCATAGCTGGCACTGAGAGTCTTCAGCATTCAAGTAGCTGAGCCCTGAAGGTGCTTTTAGCCTTGTATCATATTAACCCTGCACAAAAAAGGACACACTGAAGATGTACATCTACCTGCTGCCAAAGACATTGTGGTGATGAGGCCACTTGGAAAGTTGATACTATACCTGTACTCCTCAACAACAGAGTGGCCTCGAGCCAAAGTAAAGGAACCCCGGATGTGTCATTTTGGAGGAGGTCAGACACTGCAAATCTATTCGAAGGAATTGATTTCGCAGAAGCGATGACACCATTTTCAATGATAGTGTGAGAGCGTGACTGGGTCTTAACTGAGCGGGTTATCTGGGCTGAGGCTGTAGCCCTGACCTACTGGAGCTGGGAAATGCTCATCCATGAGAACAAATGTTTTCAGATGTCAAACAATGTGTGCTGCAGTGGTCCAGTTTGTGTCGCACATTGTAGTGTTTGAGTCAGTGTCTCGAAAACATGGCCTATGACACAGATACAGTAAATACTGCCATCACACGAGAAGAGGATAGAGGACACAGCACACAGAGAACACTAAAGAGTGAGAAGAAAACAGGTTACACTTTGCTACCGTTTCGATTTCATTTGGAGAAAAACGGACGGCCTAAAAGTCAGACAAAGGCTCACGAGATAAAAGGAAAATGAGACAGAGCACTGGAACATGTAGCTATTGTTCAATATATCAATGAGGCAGAGCAGTGCCTGCTGGGAATGCCTAGGCCCTATTACAGTAACATGGCCTCTAATCCAATAATAGAACAGCCAACAAGTGAAACAGGCCAATCCCAGAGGAGTTCTGGACCAGAGAACATATTAAATATTTGGCCAGAGCATGTCGGTAGCCTAGTTTCAACACCAGGGCCAAACTGGGCTAACACAGGCATGGTAATTAGTCCATCTGTTTTCTTTGGTTTACCTCTGAGTAGCATTTCTCTGTTTTAAGTGTACGGTAAACTGAAATGAAATAGCAGTTTTTGTCTGCTACAACTATATCTGCTCAACAATGTTCAAGTTCTCCTGTTTTTGCCCCCCCACCCCTCCAGTTTTGCAAGAATTCAATGGAGTGATGTTAAGTATCCCTCTCGTAGATGGAGACAATATTATAATATAATATAGCCAATCAATTCTTTCACTAAGCAGCTGTCAAACAGACACCGACCCCACTCAACATCCAGCCACCTGAGATGAAGAAGGGCATTTTTGATGTTCCCCCAGAGACCTATTATAATAATAAAACAACTATTAACAACTATTAACAATAAAAGACACCGACACAGAAAAAAGAGACAGGTAACAAACAGGAACATTATCCACCTCCTCCTTTTCCTTCCCTCACACATAACAGGGAAAAAAAGACAATTGGTGGTGTACTCATCTTCCTAGGTTTCTGTGGTCACATGGAAATTTCTGAAAACAAAAACTGAAATGAAATTGTTTTATTTTATTTTATTTAGTGATTTGCAGTTAAAAGCACACTGTGCCTGACCTAATGTAATGCCACTTGGCTCTGCACTGGAAAACAGCACATGTACAGCACAATACAACCTTATCATATGACAGTGGCTTTCACTCAGGCACCACACATGGCCTCAGGAGATGCAGTGAGGATGAGGGCTGCTGGAAATTCAATCGTGTTGCTTTCAACGTGAAGCTGACAGCAGAAAAAAAAAAAAAAAAACACAACACTTTTCAAATATTTCAAATACTATAAAAACACATTCACACATGATGAACACACACCAAATGAAAAAGTTTAAATTAGACACATCTGCTGACAAACACGGAGGAAAAAAAAGCAAATGTAAATGTACATGTTTTGCTCCGGAGCACACTGTGACACAAGCTTTATAAATATTCCTGACTAACGAGTACATGGTGGGGGACTGATTTGCTCCCGGAGCATGTTGCATATTATGATCTATTTTATATGCACTGCTACTGAATAATAATTAGGCCATGTAATGCACGGTCTAGTTGAGTTATTATTACAGAAATCTGTGTGATAGGACTTGACTGCACCAAATTCAATTAATTTAAATGGAATCATCACAATTAGTGGACTTGCTCATGTGAGCTAAAGAAATCAGTTAGATCACCACTAAAACATTTTCTGTACACATCAGTGTTGTTTATCCATATTATGCATTTGTTTTGCTCTTCCTCTCTGCTATGGAACTTTAAATTTCCCGGGGTGGAATGAATAAAGTTCATCTTATTTTATCAACTTGAGCTTGCTAGTGTAAGCTAATGTAAAAAACCAAGCTCCGTGGCTACGAAGTGGAGCCAAGTACCAAAAACGTTCACGTGAGGCTGCCTACAGAATGAGTCAATCTCTATAAGTATGTATATGTATATATATATATATATTAAAATGTCCAACTCCACAGCACAAATCAACGCGTTTACAGCCTGATACAAAAAATGGTTTTGTTCATTTATATAACTCACCTCTCGGCGCTTAAACTTATGAACCATTAAGAGCATGGCTGCTTTGACTGATGTTTGTTTGAACAACCAGGTTTCATTCTGCCCACCTCAGCTCCCCCCATGCTCCAGATCTTTGCCCATTTTTGGATTGGTGTGGAGACATGACTGCTGAGACAGCCACCACACTTTGAGCTTCACAGAGGCTCTTAAGAAACTAACAGGAGAGACTACGTCCATGTTTTATACAGTCTATGATTATATAGCTGGGTAGAGGTAATAAGCCCAGTTATTGTAGCATAGTATCATAAATAAATAGTTTGTTCTTATATATCTAAATGGTTTGGATGTAGTAGTTTGCTAATGACCGGCTCTGCAGCTTTAGAAGTACAGCTAGGTTACTGCTGTGAGTACAGTAGTAAACTGGGCATGCTAACATTTGCAGCTTACATTCTTTAACATTTCTGCTTAAAAGAGACCCTCCAAACACTTTAAATACTCACTGCTGTTCTTACTAGAGGCCAATGCATAGCTGACAGATTGCTGACCTGTTTTATTGCCACTCATCTCCATTTAATCAGTGTCTTAACTGCACAGGCCCTCTCCAACATATACATTAGAGCTCTAATCCATGATGAATCAGTCTCAAAAAGACTTCCAAAAAGGTGAACTTTTCTGTTGAATAAACTCAGCTGCAACTAAACCGGATTTTTATCGCTGCTGTCGTCATTTCTATGATAACAGTGTAAACAAGACATTCGAGACTTTCTCTCTGCCTACACATTACGCAGAAAGGAAGCTGATCTAAAGCACACAGTCTTAAGTTCAGAGTGAGGTCATCGTCATCATCCAGCAGGCTGAATGGGGCGGTCGTGGCCAAGAAAAGAAAAGGTTAAAAGAGTACACTTGTGACTCTGGAGGCACAGATCTAATGAGTGCATAGTCAACCAGTGACACCCTGCTTTTGCTGAGTCCTTTCACAGTTTCATTTATTTGTTTCCTTTAAGTTGTTTCTGCGTGTAAATGAAGCCAAGCTGATGTTGTAAGTTTTCACTAAAGAGTATTGTAAGATCACTAAAGAGTATTTCACACTTTCAGCCTTCTTCATCCTGCAAGAAAATTCAAGTCTGACTCCACAATTCACAGCTTTTTTTTTTTTGGCACAGGGCCATAGTAAGGAGTAGAATACAAATTTCCAGTGCCTAATGACAATAGAAACTACCCCTTTTATTTACTGTATGTCAGTTGCTTCAAAATTGTGGAGACAAATTAAATTAAATTAAACTTACATGCCAGATGGAATAAACATTTACAGAAAAAAAAACAAAAAAACTAGAAACTGTCAGAACTGTTTTGTGCCTCAGTGAGGAGCAAACATACGTATACACAAAGACAAGAGGATACACATCCCTTCACAGCACTACTTAGAAAAAAGAAGCTACATGTGTGAAGTAAAGCCTGTTAGCATAATTATCCACCTGGTTGGTGGTGAGGTCAGGTGACAGACTGCATACCTCCTGAGTGACAGAAACTAAACATCTGTCGTCTGCCTGCATGTGCACGTTTGTATGCATGTCTGTCTGTGTGTGTGTGTGTGTGTGTGTGTGTGTGTGTGTGTGTGTGTGTGTGTGTGTGTGTGTGTGTGTGTGTGTGTGTGTGTGTGTGTGTGTGTGTGAGAGAGAGAGAGCTTGGCAAATGGTTCAGGCAGGCAGGTGATGCATCTCTGTCGGCAGCAGCGCTGACGTAGGTGTCAAGTTTCATGCAGAGGAGAGGCAAAGAGTCGCACAATACTCTCATAATACAGCACTGAGTCACACAAAATGTTTTTGTTGTTTTTTTTTTTGTGGCCATAAAAGGGAAAAAAAGTAAAAATGTTCTTCCTCCTTCATCCTCCTTCCTGCCTCCTTCATTTTTGTAACACGTTCCAAGAGAGAGTGATGGACTCCGGATCAATTCAGCCTCTCAACCAGAAGAGGGGAATCAATTTGAAATGTGAAACCAAACCACAGTCACCGTTCCATCCTTTGGCACATACCAAAATATCAACTTCGATGGGCACTCAAAAACAAGGAGGGCTGTGTGAGCCTATGCGTTTAAGAGCCGCCACCACTCAGTTTATCTTGTATTATGACCCTCAGAGATTCATTTATCGCCACTTGAGGATGTGTTTGAATACTGGTTGCCATGGTTACGGAGGCTGGTTGTGGCCTGACTAGTATCTGATCTGTTTTATAAAAAGGCATGGAAATGAGAAAACACTATTAGTTTAACTGGTATTTGCTGCTATACTCCTGCATGTGTGAAAGCTGTCTGCTAGCTAGCCAATATGTTATGTTTATTCAGCATCTTTAAATGAAACTTAAAAATATATTTTATTCCTGTGTTTACCAGAGACGTCTGTTCACGTACGGTTAGAAATGAAGCTGTACTCAGACCATAATGAGACATTAAAAGTTCTACTAAATCATAGACTAATGGAATTCCTTTGTTTGGATTTGAAAGCAGAGTGAACCAGCTTTGATTGCACATTTAACAGACTCACACTTGGCGGTGGTGAAGTTTTATCAGTGTATTAGAGAGAGGCCTACATACTTTCACAGGTAGATAAAACTTGAGTGGTGTTAATCATCCTGCTTTGACAAACCAGTAAGTCTGACTGCCTGGAGCCTCACTGGTGAGAAGTGAGGATGATATCACTTGTACATTTTTATGCAGGGATTTTCCCCCAAAACTGTGATTAACAATAAACACCTTAATCCATTTTCCTTGTTCCAAACTGACTGCCACTTGTGCCCATGGCGAAGAATCAACCCCTCCATATCCCCGAAAAAACATACACAGGTATCTACAGAGTGACACATACTTTCCAACTGCAAACCTGCAATCAGCTCGAGGAAGTTAATCATCCACACACAACTGCTTCCTGTCACAACAGCGCAGCCAGTGAGCATAAACACCACCATGATAAAAACGACTGGTAAAGAGCCAAGTCGAGTCACATTTCATAAAAGACCTCAAAGTACCTTCACTCCACGTGAGGCTGATATAACACTTAATGCATTCAATGTTTACTCTTTCTCAAATACAAAACAAATCTTAAAAGAGCTGCATCATCCAAAAGCGGCGCTATACCACGGTGTCACGTGTTCTGCTTAAGTGCTGATAATGTGGAATGTGTAAACTATTAAACTAATAACTTGTGCTGTCATCAATCCATGTCAAGTCAGTATCTCTTTACTGCTTTTGGAGCTGCAAGATGCTGACATGGGTGCACTTTGCAGCAGAAATGCATTATAGATTAACTGTGAGCATTTGCGTCCAAGTCCAGGAGAAGAGATACAGACAATAGAAGCGACCTGAAAGCTCTTTCTTTCTCGTGCCAGCATCAGTTTGTCTCCTTGCACTCACTGATTTCTGAGCACTTCTGACCAACATCCATCAGTGACACAGAAATGCAAGAGTCACCAAACCAGACAGAGACCACCCTGCCAGTTAGACCCTAAACATAAATGTGTATTTATGTCAGCGCTTCCCAGCATTGCAGGGTCCGGAGAGACAGGCAGAGGTGAACCATCTCTGTGAGATGTCCATGTATGTCCATATTGATCCACATGTTGGTGTCTCTTGTCTCTTGTCAATTTGGATTTTTCTGTTTAGAGCCGAGTTACAACAACTTTCCCCCATGAAAAGTGGGTTAATGTCGTAATCTATTATAGGCAGAGTAAAATAAAACTTTGAACTCAATAAGTGAAAACATGTGCATGTTAAGTACATTCACTCAAGTGACGCAACTGAGCAGAAGTTTGAGGTGCTTTATTTTACTTTGACACTTTACAATCGAAATCTCTGATATGGGACGTTCTGCACACGGAGTACTTTTATTTTTGATACTTTAAAGTGAGACTGTGTAGCCTGTGAGAGAGAACACAACACATTCTTCCTGTCTAAACTAAAAAGCTGAATTCATAAGGAAACACACTCTTTGCTCAATTTAGCTGCATTTGTTTGGTTTGACCGTGATGGTAAGGTGACTAATTTTACCAAACGTTAGGTAAATATTTGCTGTATAAAAACATCCCTGAGGCAGTTTGCCGACTCTTCTCCACTTGTGCTACTGCTACAATAGCTTTGTATTTTAGCTACATGTTCATATATGTAGTGGGTCTACATTGTTGCACCAGTATTTTTGCTTATTTAAACAATACTGCACTGTTTTTGTGTCTTATGTGTGGTGAATCAAAAAAGGCAGAGGCAGAAATGAACTGTTTGAGGTCAGGACATTTTGGTCATCTGTACGCTGGTCACATAGACACACGGGCAAATCATAAAGAGATGGGGAATCAATAACATCTACCATGTACTAAAGGTCCACATAATCTCTGAGCTTTGGTGTGCTTTTAGCAGTTATTGAGGGGATTGTTTTTCTTCTGGGACTTGCGGGTGTAGTTAAAGGCCAGGGATAATTCTGGCTGTCAGACAAAGATTTAGTCTGATCCGTTTCCTCAATAATAATAATTCCACTGCCTTCTGTAGTCTGACAAGATCTCCAATTTGAATGCTGCATGGGTGAATCATATTTGTTTAAAAAAAAAAAAAAAATGTCTGTCTGAGTATCAGATGGAGATCATTTTAGAGCACTTTTAGTAGTGAGATCAATGCCATTAGTGAGTCAGTGCTGCTACATTAAATTATTCACATTGCTGCAGATATAATGACAAAGAGACACGATAATATGACTGCTGGTCAAAAGGAAAGGACTACGGTCTGATCAATATCAGGCCTATTACTAAGAATCACATACACGATGACCCAAATCCTATTTCAGAGGCTGAAGATGAAATAAAGATCAACCTTCAATGATTAGCTCATGCAACGTTTTTAATTTTGTTGGGGAGAAATTGGACGCATCAAACTGCATCACAAAATTTCACCTGCCAATTGTAAAAAAAATATCAGGGCCAGACTTCATCTTGTTTCAGGGGAGACCCATGATAGCCAGATCTGAATGCCAAGGAGGCCAGTGGGTTTCTGGACACCGAGGCTTGTACTATTTGGCACTGATGCTGTTGGGATTGCGCAACCCCGCCCAACGCCGCGTCCGCTGCCTGGAAAAACAGGTGATTCACTGTGACGGGGGCAGCCAGCTGCTGTGGCAATGGCCTCGGGTCCCCCACCCCCACCAGTAGCCACGGTCACTGCTTACCAGTAAAATGCCAGTCAGTGGAAGGAATGCAGTGATGGCATGGAAGAGTCAGTGTAAGATGTGGTCAAGAGCAAATCATATTCCGGGGCTGTGAAAGAGGCACTCAGACCACTTCCAATAAAAATTTATGACGGTGGGTTGACAAATGAATGATTAGTCACATCGCAGCCCCGAGGTTCACTTCTCCTGGCAGGTCCAACAAGTCACTGAATAATCAGTGTGCATATTTTAACGGATACCTGATTCAAAATCTATTTCGTAAGCCTGAAAAATGGCTGTAAAAGTTTGCACATCTCACCAACACAAAAGGCTGCAGACAGCTTGGATTAATGGAGGTTACCATGGATAAAACCTGGGTGCTGCACAATTACTGTAGCTAAAATGGGTGTTAAATGCTTATTATTATGCACACGCACACAATAGTAGCCACTTTAGCAGTATCAAACATGAGCCATGACTCACGAGTTCACCTCTAGATATAACACTCCTTCCCTCAAGCTCTGAGGGAAGAGCTTTCTAAGGAAATATAAGAAATGTGTAATCAAGAAATGTGTAACAGTGTCAAGCAAGTAGGTTTGTGCCAAAACTCTGTCTGCTCTGCAGTTTCACTCTGCTTAGTGTGACATCACCTCTGTGTTTACCATAAGTACAGCGGACAAACTAACCACATCCTCCAAATCTATAAACAGAGTCAGCACAGACAGCTGAGTAACAGACCCAGTTGTCATTGGTTCTGATTAATGGACCTTTATTAAACAGCAGGTAACTGTGCTGCCACATGATGCTGCTGTGTTGACTCAATATTTCCACAACATCTGGTCATAATCAGATGTGACTGCTGCCTTTACAGTCACCAAACGTAAAAAGTAAAGTGTGTGTCAACCACGGCTGCAACCTATTTCATGTATTGGTACAGAAGCAGTGGATATTGTTCAGAAAACAAATGTTACAATAAACTTTTTATATAATATATTCCTTATGAGTAGAGGGTTCAAGCCACAGTTCAACACAAGTATTTTTACAGCCTGGTTTTATGTGGTCTTAAATGTCAACCGTGGCAACAGTTAAGACAACATAGTGCAAAATATTCATAATGAAAATGTGCAATGATCTGTTACACTGATCATAATTAAACCCAATTGCAGCCTTCTGAGTTTGAATACGGGTGCAGTCCCGGTCTGCAGAGACTCACTGCAGAGTCGATCCTGTGTGGGGCCCACTGGCTGAGCTCCAGTAGAATACACTGTGTGTGGAATGTCCAAACATGAGATCGGTCAGGATGGGAATGGACCTCTTTCGCCATCTTCAGCGCAGACATTTCTCATTTTAGAACAAACATGGCCAAGTTGTTTAGCTGCACTTAAAAAAAGGTCCTCACAATGAATTGATCAAGTTGGCAAGAAAGTGGCTGAAAGTACATCACCACCCGGTCGTGGCCAAGAAAGGGGAAAAAAAAAAAAAAAAAACATTCCAGAAGAACCGCTCAAGGCTACGCCGTGTGAAAAACTTAGCATGTTTAAAATGTAATAATAATGAAATAATATATACAAAGTAATGACACTCACCATAATTAGAGAAACAAAGACGTGCCAGTTTCATTTAAATTCTTTATTCCACTTGGCCGAAGAAATAAACCTAAAATTATGTCTGCGACAACAGATTATTGTTAATAAATAACAAAATTAGGTTTGCAGCTGCCCAATCGATAGCACAGCCCTTAGTCATTTATAAATGTCAAAAAAAACAAAAACAACGAAATATGAGGTTGTACATGAACGTGTTACGGGAAATTAATTTCCCTCTATAATGGGTGAGGTGTATAAAGCTGATATGTTGGCTCGGTCAGACCGATTCCTTGCTCATCTATCGACACCAAGTCCAAATAAAAAGTAAAGCAGACAGTTAAAAATGTGCTCCTAAGGCATGTTATGGATTATTCATTGATGAGCAAAAGTAATGGAATAATAAAAGGAAAGGTGGCAGATGCCTTGAGAGGAATTCAAAATGATCCACGATGACTTCAACTATGAATAACGGATAGTTTTGCAGACAGGAAAAATGCACTTTAACAAAATATGTTTTACCTGAGAAGACTTAGGCCAAAAATGACAGCTATGTAGACATCAAGACAACAACAGAAACTGTCTGATATTGTGAATTATTCCTCCAGTCAATTTTCCCACCACAATTTCATAAGCACGGCCCATTCTTGACCACATCAGCTGTGAGCAAACATCCCAGATTTGTCAACAGGCTGGACAGCAGACAACTGGCAGAGACTGAAAGGATGCTAGTTGGGTATAGCCATGACAGATACAGCAAAGCTAAGTACTGCATGTACAAGACAGACTTATTGCAGCCCGTCACCCCTTTACACAGTACTGTCTGAAATACATAGGTATAAATGAGAAAAGCTTAACATGAGTGATGCTGGTTTTTACCCTTATGTTATATAAACACGGTTTACTCTGCAGGACGCCGTTTTGATTTCTGCTCTGTGCCTTTCAGACCTCCTGCAGCAATGCTATAAGGCTGTCAAAGAAAAAATGATTCCATCGAAGGCCAAAAACACTGTTTAACCTGTAGTCTTATTATATTGTAGCTCTGGACTCGATGCACACAAGATTAAGTTCAGATCTGGCTGTTTACTGAAGCATGGCATAAGACAAATCAACATTAGAGCTCATTAATCTTTGGAAAACTCAAATGCACAGCAACTGTAACCTCATTTGTGGAGTGGAGCATGGTTACAGAGAGAGGCTGGGCACCAGATGCTGCCAGTTACTGTAATTACCCTCTGAACGCAGCTCATCGAGTCAGCTTGAAAATGTGTATCATTGTATACTGTCACGGGGAGCTGCACATGTGCATGCACACATTTTGTATATTACAAAGTCTATTGATTCTCATTAATTATCTAAAAGCAATTAGCAACTTCGGTCGATGCAGCGCAACCGATGAGAGGCTTTAAACCAGGTACAGTGTGTGTGGCTTACACACACACACACACACACACTCCGCTTTAATCGGTAAACAAACAGAGAGGAAATAGATGGTTTAATTTCAACAGCTTTCAACCAAGACTGAGGGGATGTTTGAAGATTAATTACACAGGTGAAGGGCTTATGAGGGAGGTCCAACACCCTGCTTCCACTGTGTTTGTATGATTGTGTAAGTGAAGAGAGTGAGTCATAAAAGACAAAAAAGGAAACAGACTAAACATCAAATACAGAAACAACTGGATCTGCTGTTGCAATTAAGAGCAGCAGAGAGAAGTAAAGAGCCTGCAGGACAAAAACTATCATGACTAAAGCTCCCAGCAGCTAGACACTACTCTCCTTATCCTGACCAGTCTTGCCAAGACAAACATGTAGTGCATGGCAGAGCAGTCACGTGGAATTGTACACCAACACTGACATTGACGCAAGGTAGCACGTCTCCAGTGCAGTATTATAGCATGTTACCAGCCATGCTTAACATATGCTGATTTCTACAGTGTGTGTGATACAATATGACATCACTACAAGAACAGGTGTTGGCAAATGAGACAATTTAATTGGCTCCTACCTCCACATCGTACTATTCAAAGTGCAATGTTTCCGTTACAATAATTCAAAAGTGTGATTTTACAGTTCAGTTTAATGAGAAGCAGAACGTCTCTTTCTTTCACACGGTACTGCACACCACCTGTATACATACAGTCATACATACAAACAAACATGTTGCAGCATCCAAACCTGCTGAAACTAACTGTTGGATAGACCAGAAAACATCTATGAACAGTCCAAAAAGAGAATTCCCAAGCCATTCTGTCACCACATGCTTTCATGTTATTATGAGCTTCTTACCTTATTGCTGAGGGAAATGCTGCCTTGGATGTCCGCTGACGTTTACAGCTGAAAAGAAAATAGACCTGTATGAGACAAATGCACAACATACATATCGGATTATACATAAAACATGCAATATTTCCTCTAACGTAAGAAATGGATCCCACATAGGAGTGATCTTACTACATGGACCGCTCCAGGCACAAAATTCTCATATTTTTATTAGATATTTGTAATGGGCTATGCCATATGTGGCTGCGCATGAGGATGAGATGCACTCAAGGCAAAACAAAATGAAGATATGCAAAACTGATAACAACCTTACTGTCAAGAATAAGGAGACGTTTACAGCTGGTTAAGCTGGATGAATGTGAATCCAAAAAGCATCAAACATAGAAAGGATATTGCAGTTTGGTTGCCTTCCCGATGCAAATAAGGTTTTTCTAAGCAGAAAATACTGCATTATTAAATAGTGATAGATCAATAGCGACATATCATAATACGATCGCATTGTTAGATAAGTCATTCAAAGTATAAAATATGTATGTGTACTGAAAGGTCAGTCAACCTCCCACTTCATAGCAGGAGGTTCCTAAACAGTTCTAACTTGCTATAGGTGGATGAACTTGAATCAAGTGACCTACTTAGTGGTACCAGAGGTAAATATTTACTCGGTAGAAAGATATTTGTACAGCAGTGTTGTCACGGCCGCTTAGAGCATTTTTTTACTTAATCGTATTGACTACATTTAGCTCAATCAAACTCAGTCCTCGGCTGATTGTGACCCATTGTACTCCAGGTATTGCAGCTTTCAAAAACACCCTACTGTGCTTTAGAATACTTAAAACTGCAGCCACCGCACTATGTGAGGAAACATGAACAAATACACAGCCGTCGACACGTTTACTAAATGATATCCAACTGACAGCGCTCATTGAGGAGTCATAAGAGCAGAGCCATTTGGGGGTTTAAGACCTGTCATTTCTGGATATTTTGTGTCAGACCTTGAAAGTGCTGCTGCTGGCTGATTCATATTATTAGAGATAATAGAAATAACTGCTTCTTCCTCAGATTCATTGGTAATATGAGCTCTCCTTGGCCACAACTTTGAGGACAACGTGCTCGCAAACCTGGAGCAAACTTTAAAGTCAATGTAAAGGCAATTCTGAGATTTCTTTCAAAATACATTAAATATGTTGGAAAATAGTTGCTGAAAACATGTGAAAAGACTTGGAGCGATATATTACTGAATTTAGAAGTCTGCGCGGGACAGAATTTTCAGTCCCGCTCCCGCCTGCACCTGCCATATTTTGTCCCGCTCCCGCCCGCAAATCCCGCAAGATCACGAAAGTTCTTTTCATTGGCTTGGGAAATTAAACACGCTGAGCTTAGCTGAGCTCTCCACGGACTAGATTAGATTAGATTAGACCACATCCGCAAATTTAGGCATCTTAAAATGTTTTTATTAATGCCAAATAAAATATCCAGCACAAACTATATATGATAGACATAAATTAATCATTTATACATTTTATTTTATACACGTTTTTAGTTTGCGGGACTGCAGCTTATCACCTCTCTCGCCCCCTCCCGCTCGCGCCCACAATGAGCCTTCAAAATTTGTCCCACACGTGCCACACTGCTTTGTGTTGGGTCCCGTGTCCCGTGTTATCATGAACATTAAAATAACACAGTGCAATGTTTTCTGGATGTTGACACTTCCCAAAACTTAACCAAGCAGTGACGAGCTGATAACTTTTAGTCTGTTCTTTCGTTGAACCGCTAGCTGTGGCTAGTTTTACTAACGAGCAGCTAGCTGTTTGTCTGTAAATGACACGAGGTGATCAGCTAGCTTGTGTATGTAGAGAAAGACCCGACACTCCTGTTGGCCTTTTTTTTTTTTTTTAAACATCAAAATTATGTAGTGTGGAGTTTCTCTCTCGTACTTTAGCTGGTGGTAAAGAGAAGCAACATTAATTAGCTACAGCTGGCTACATTTGCAACAGATAGTGTAGTCATTACAGCAGTCAGAGTTGACGGTCGCCAGACAATCTTCTCACATCTTCAGCTTGTTAAAGACATTGTTAATGTGTGTTAAAGCGATTGAAAACCACAGCTCTTGTACGCTTTAAAATGATCATTTTAAATCCAGCTGGTAGCAGGATTATAAAAGGCTGTCTCCTAAATCTCATTCCAGCGTGTTATCTTCTACTTCTAGTAGAAAGTACGCTCGTTCTAGTGCACGATGAAAACAAAAAATGACAGGTATAACACGACGGTGACATGTAGTCTGGGAGCATCTGCAGTCAGTTTGGAACAGTATTTTACTGCACTTTAACTTTCCAAATGTTCTGGGCTAGAATAATCCATAACAGGACAACTAGAATATTTCACAACAGGCAGTGGTGGTTATTACACCTGTCCAATCTGCCCAGTATAATGCCCACAGCCAGTGTTAATGACATGGGCTGCTGCCGTTCCACTGACAGGCTGGAGACTGATGGGGGACAAGTGAGAGACACTGTCAAGGTGGAACATCGACGGGAAAAGCAACATACTGCAGGATCTCACTATCGTGCAGGTCCTCTCTCCCTCGGGAGGTTTTACACGCACTGCAGTCACACCAGCACTCACAATACACTCAAGACTGTGCTATAAGAATTGAGCCGTATACACAGGTAAAGTGATTTGTTTTCACACGCACAAGTTTGTTTTTTTTCACAGGAAAACAGGACTGTGGCATCTTAATCCATTAATGAATCCATCCAAGGGTAAAGAAATCCAAACAACCTAATGTCAAGAGGGTCAAAGCCAAACAACTGCATTCTGATGAAAGCAAACATTGGCTGGTGCCACTAACCTGCAGCCTATCTGGCTTCTGATTACCTGCTTACTCATCAGACTCCCTCAGAGCTCAGCTTGAGCTCAGGCAGCTAGCAGCAACAACCTGTCCCATGAGTGTCATTGACTTGCTGACATTGGCAGGGAGCAGGAAAAGGTTTTAGGTTTCTTACTGGGAGGTAAGTGATTCACACCATGACTAGCTTTTCAAATTCCACCGAGGAAGTGAAAAATTATGATGATAGGTTCTTTTAGAATATAAACACTAAATAAAAATGAGGAAAAAAGGAAAAAAGGTTGAGGAACGTGGCGCTTGTCGCAGTTATGCAGAATCAAATTCTATTTCCACACTATATATATATATATATATATATTTTTTTTTTTAATTTAGTTCATGAAGAAATGGACTCAAAACTATTTGCAATCTAAATTTCGTGTTATTTTTGTCAGTATTATTAAAGAAATTCAAAGCTTAACAATATAATAAAAAAAACTGTCCTGGACCTATTTAGCATCGCATTCCTTTAATATTATCTGACTCAAGGACGACAATTTTGAAAAAAATCCATGCATTCCTCATTCCTAGTCAAAACATGGTGCCTATATTACTCACAATGCAACTCGACTGCCAACAGTTTGGGTGTGTGTCTATTTGCGACTAATGTTGCCTCGAGCCGCTAGCCTCAAGCTTTTTTTCATTTTCCAGCTCTAACCAGCGATGACTCAAATGACATCACATGAGGCAATTTATCAACTTCATGCAGCTCCCCGCTCAGCTCTCTGGCACCACCAAAGTATTTTTTTTCACATATGTGGTAACATCAAGACCTGTTTACAGACTTTGATGTGTAAAATCTGTGAAGACAACGGGAACTGACATTTCAAAACTCGCAAAGTGATAAGATGTTTGATCCAGTGTTACTTTTAAATGATACTGTTCTAACGTCAAACGTTACTTAAAACTGTATCCTACAGTGTTTATACTCCTTAATAATAAGTGGTTTTCAGTTGCCAAGTAACAGGGTCTCATTAAACCCACATCAAAACATGACACTTTCAAACATCAGACATGAAACTTTCTTGCAGATGAAATGACTACACAACAGGAAAGGGATCTCTGGAAAGAGCTGAATATAATGTGACAATGGAGAAAAGCTGAGACTTTTGCCTCCAGGAAAATAAACGTGAACACCCAAATTAAACAAAACATACTTGAAGGGAGAGAAACCTTATCTCACAGCATTAGAGACATTTGCATTCCTGTTATTCTCTTCTCTGAGCCTGAGGGAGATTGCTTTGAGCAAAACTCAACATGCTCTTTTAGGAAATACCACAAAGGGGACACGAGACATCGAAGACTCCAGACTCCAGTGCAAAGTACTATTTCATTTTGATTAACTCTCATCAAATCTGTCATGACTGAATGAAAATGACAGGAAATAAGGCTGGTGAAGAATTGAATGAGTAGGGAAACTCTTCAGGTCTCCTGGGGTTTCCGGAGGTGGAGCACAGAGCACATTGCCGCTAGAAATTTTAAGAAGCACAATATGCCACTGGAGACTTCATTGTTCCGTCCGTCCTGCAGTTTCATTAATCACACACTGCAGAGGAGGACCAGAGTGGGGACAGGTCAGACAATATGGTGCCTGGGAAACACCTTGCTCCAGGCCCAAAAATGAGGCTTTAATAAAGCTACCCACTATGCCTTCAACATTTTGTATTATCAACACAGCTGGATTATACTCAGGTCAAAGTGGCAACTTATTTACAAAAAACTGTGTATGGTTATGTGCAAGGGAGGGACTGTGTGTGTGTGTGTGTGTGTGTTGCATCTTGGTACATTAAGCAAAAACATTAATTTGAATTCCCTATATTAACCTGATTTATTGCACACAGTTGTTGCCACTGAGTGGCTCCTTTAAAACGAATGGGGGCTGGGTGCTAAGTTCCTTGCTGTAGGCCACCTCGAAGAACAATGGCAGCTGTTCACTTAGGGGAAAGCATTACTCATTACAATCTGCATTAACCCCCCAAAACACTTTAGCACAAACTTTTATATACAAACTTGTTTTTCATAAAGAAATAGTTCGATATTTAAGGAAATACGAAGGGTTAGGTGAGAGGATCAAAACCACTCTCAACCCAAAAGTACATTAGTTTAGCTCAAAAAATGCTAGTCTGGTTCTGTTCAAGGATTTTAAAAAATATATCCAATACAATAAATGTCTACATTTTGTATGAAATAAACAAGAGAGACTTTTTTTTACCTTTAGAGAGAGCCAGGCTAGCCGTTTCCCACTGTTTCTAGTCTTCATACTGACTGGCTCCATATTTAATGCAGGCGCATGAGTGGTATCCAACAGCTTATCTAACTTTTGGCAAGAAAACACGTATGGGTTTCCCAAAATGTCAAACTATCCCTCCACTGACCTACGGCCAGCCAAGCGAATCACAACTCATCCTAACTAGTTATCTTGACTGCCATAAAATTTCAAACCGGTGCACATTTGGTGAAATCCTGCATCTTGTGAACAAAGAACCTTAAAAGACATTCTCTTCTCAAGTGCATGAACGCTTACATTAAACACTCCTTGATTTAGTAGTAATTTAGTAGTGTCACGGCTGCCACAGTGCAGTCATTCTGCTGGAACATAACTGTCACTGCAACCACGTCCTTGGGGCATTAAACTATAGCACCGAGGACAATCTCATCGTTTCATTCCCCCAACATCAGCAAACCTCTCCTCCATCAACGAAACCAAACACTGAAGCCTTAAAAACCTCCTAAAATTCAAAGACAGAGTGGCCCTTTCTGTTCCATAAACATCTCCTCTAAACCACAGAAAGGACTGAAAAATTTAGACAAACGTGGTGAAATTTGAGGAGTAAAACCAAGAGGAAAAAGAAATCTGCTGATGATGCTGCTGCTTCCTAGTTGTCTAGGGTCCTAAATCATGGCAAACATCACAACTCAGCCTTGCAGCACAGACTAAAGCCCACTCTCTAATTGTCTGGTGTCTTCTGCCAGTCTCATGGATAAGTAGCAGATCCCGATATGTAATTAGCTAAATGGGTCCATGGGATTGGGGCTTAATAAAGGCAAGTGGGGGGGTTGCTTGTGCAGTAGGGGACTCATTACCCACTACCCTCTCATTGAAAGCCACCTGTCTAGAACTGCACTCATCATATAGCTACAGCTTATTAGCCTGTTGACGAATTAAACTCACAAAAAGGTAGAGATAGAAAACACATCCATAATAACGGACCTAATAATACTCATCTGTGCATAACACCTGGAGAAAATGAACAATATAGAGCTACAACAGAAGTAAGCAACCTTTTATATTTCCTACCACCTGAAGCAGGTAATGTAACCTTTCAGTACAAATATCAGCGACAGTTTCACTAATGTCGCAGAGAGAAAGAGCTTTACAGTTAATGACACCAGTTTGCAGCAGAACGCAGCAGGGCGCCACTTCCAATGACAATAATTCCTCCATCTTTATAAACACAAACCATCTGCTCTTGCTGTGTTTGTGTGCGTATGAGTTAGCGATATATTTTCAACAGCAATTCTAGACTGCAGGGAACTGAGCCATTTGAATCAAGGACCAGGAGTTTCTACCCAAAAGATAGTCAAATTCAAAGACAAGGCACTGGTGATGTTTTCCTGCTATTTCCTGCAGTGTGAAGGACGATCAATACCTAATGACTGCTGTCTAAAAAGGAATGATGAATCCTTTTTATCGTTTTACTGCTCATGCAGATAGTTTTGTTTTTATCCTTTGGAGCTTTGAGATGTCTGCTACTGCTCATATACAATAGAGATCGATGGTATTTTGTTTGAAGTGTTCAAAACTGAAAATTGTCATGGGCATATACTCTGGATTATCCACAGATCTGACCAACTTTAGTACACAGAAGAAATAGTTCCTCTGTAAAACGTCTGTGGATACTGAATGTCTGCAATCCAGCGACAGTATCTGCCTAATTTTGAATCCCCAATAAAATACCACAAATACATTTGCTGTATAACTTGTACCATACAGGCAGTGATATAATAAATGACAGCATATAATGAATGAGAGCAGGAGCCGCTGAATAAAGTGATCCAAAACAAATATTCATTTTTAGGCTACTCATTATTTCACAACTTCCTGAAGCCCAAGTTGGTATCGTCAAATAGCTTGTTTTGTCTGACCAACAGTTGAAAACTCAAAGATCATTTTATTTACACATAAAAAAAGAGGAATAAATCCTCACATCTGAGGAGCTGAAAAAAGGAAACATCTGCCACTTGTGCTTGAAAAATGATTCAAACCATCAGTCGATTATTATAGGGAGGACGGATATTATGAGTGCTGATTGTTTGTTGTTGACTGACTCATCCATTAACTCATAAAATTAAATTCTCCATGTGCCAACAGCAGCCTACACGTCACACCCACATACAGTACAACAAAAAGTGTATGGATCTTCTATGAATGAAGATTTAATGTGACTCACAAAGAAATAACTAACTACAGTAAATATTCCCTGAGCCTCACCTCTTTGGGGTTGGGATTCTCTTTCATTAGTTTCTTTTTTTCCTCTACTTGGGGGGGGGGGGGTTAGGACATCTGGAGAACAGCTGTTGCTTTGCATCACATGTGAGCGCGCACACACACACACACACACACACACAGTTGTTACGCAGCCTACCCATTCAGAGGTTAAGGGGTCAGGAGCCCTGTGTCCAGACCCACCATTTAATCCGGTCTACGTATAGACAATCTCTGGAAATCAAACACCACACAGCCACATTTACACACAAAAATAGGCACGGACACACACACACACACATACACACTCAGGCAGACAGAGCCCTTCTCGTCTCTCTTCTATACAAGGCAACTATTCGACCCTCTCTTGGGAGGGTGCAGATTTTCAATGATTAGTCCTGCCCTTGCAGAGAAGAGGAGGCGCGGGGAAGGGGGGGGGGGCACAGCCACTAATTCAATTACACAGACCCTCGTCCCTGTTCAGGCCAACTCCCAGTTCCATGAATGGAATCAAACCCATCCAGCCAAGACGGAGGGGTGGGATTGAAGATGCAACAATGTGTTTACATTTGTGGTTTACATTCGGTTTACACTTGTTTTTTTTTAGCTGGTGAGAGAGGGCCTCAGTGTGAGTGTACATGGGACTGTGTGTGTGTGTGTGTGAGTGAGCGTCCTAATGCTCTTTGGCTGAACACTGTAAACTAATGTGAGACAAGATGAAGTGAGAGTTTCATGGGCATATAAAAAAAAAAGAAATATATTTATTTATTTATAATATATTTTTTCCGGTGCAACACATTTCCATACCGCGAGGTATAGACATAAACCCTGAGCTTTAAAATTCAGACACACGAGGCAACAGAGAACGAGGTGCAAGGCAGAGTGCAAAAGGCGACACAAAATTAGAAACAGAGGGGTCTGTCTGAGCTTTATAGCCTTAAAACAAATGATTACTTTATGAAGTCTACATTATGCACTAATAGTTCAAGGACATTGCATTTCCAACATTGCTCTCCTCTGTAGCACTTAATAAAATGATGGAAAGTGTGCAACAGATACCATCCTCTGAGCAGCCACCGTAAAAATAACATCAGAGAATGGCAAAAGCACATCCCTGAATGATAATTAAGAAAAAGCCTTCAAAGAAGTGCTATAATTATCGAGGAAAATGAAACATAGTAATCATAAAAGCAATCTGTTAACTGTTGATAGAGTTTATAACGTCAGCATGCCCTATTCTGGATAAATTAGCTGGATTCTGAGGCAGCCAGTAATTTTGCTCTCCATTACAGCCAGCATTTTCAATCCTAAATGTTTTTCTTGTTCTGCATTATCACCCATTTCCTTTTTGTTACTCATTAACGAGCCCTCACCCCGGTGATAAATGCTGCCCTGGAGAATTCCCTTAAAATGACCCCAAAAAGGAAGGACAAGTCAGAAAGATCTTTCCTCTTTCATCATCATAAGTGCTGATCAGAGCAATCGTCACAGAAAACAGAAAGAGCTGAGGTAAGAGAGGTTAAACTGCAACTGTCAGAGACAAATCGCATCCACAGACCCCCGGAAGAAAAATACAAAACACAAGCTGTCACACACAAAAAAATTAAACAGCAGTTAAATACTCTACGTCTATACTGAGCAAGATTTCCAGGGAAGCCTACTGAGGCTGGGATGTCATCCAATGTGGGGGTCACGTTGGAGACACCGTCTGCCAAGCAGTCATAGCATGGCAGAGCAGTCTTGAACCAAATCCCACTTTCGTGTTCAATGGTAGAGAATGATGGATACTGTGCTCTGGTTGCACCACCTGGTCACTTTGCATGAATCCCAACACCAGCTGGAGCGGAGATCTTAATGTGGATGTGAAATCACACTGCATTGTAACTAGGAGTAGGCTTCAATGGTCCAATCAGGACATTAATGTGAACAGGTGGGGTACAATGGTGCAAGTCATTGTCAAGTAAAGCTAAACTGTGAACTGGGTTCATGTGCGATGGTGATAATGTTTACAGAGGAACACAAGTGCAACACAGAGGTCTGGATATACTCTATTACTGCTGATGAAATGGCATCAGAGCTAATGAGAATGCTGCATACATTACTTTATCAAAAACTGACTTGATTAGAGGGAACTATTCTGTGCATAATGTGTTGCCGCTCATGCTGGTTGACACGACTGGGCCGCTGATGTCCTCACTCTCAAACTCATTCCCACATGGGAAAAAAAAAAAAAAAAAGAAAAACTCAGGCAGCCACAGAAGTGAAGACAATTTTCAAGATACAATACTGTAAATTATCCAAGTCTAGTGTAAAAAAAAAAAAAAAAAAAAAGAAAGAAAGAAAAAAAAAAGCAGTGTGTCTCTCTCTCTGGCAGATTAGGACCTGCCGGCCCTCTTCATGAGCTGAAGACCTAATCTTCTTTTGCACCTCTCAGCCTTAAAGATATAGCAGCCCTCTAATCAGCTCACAGGGTGGACGGGCTACAGTAGCAGACTGTAGCTCCAGCTTTGCCCAATTCAGTCAACAGCTACATGGATTGACATACATTTTAATTAGGATAAGCACTACTCTGCCCATTCCTTATCTTTTCCATTAGCAGCTTTTGCAGTTAAGGTTTTCTAAATGGATGAGCGACTTTTGAGGCGCGACACTTCCCTAAAGCCCCTTTTGTCCACCGCAATTCCAGGGCAAGTTGATGCGATAACAATTCCAGGCAGGTAAGTCAACAGACAGGCAAGAGAACCAATTAAAAGGAAGGCTGGTGGGCTGGGTAGAGGCTCTAAGACACTAAAGAAGAAGAAAAACATGACACAGGGAGGTAAACTGCCTCACAGGACTGAGGCTGCCTATTGAGGGTGAACAATCCAGCTACTCCAAGCCCGTTTCTTCACTGCTGTCTGGAAAGTGAAAGCCTGGCCCCCTTGCTTGTCAGTTCTATTGTTAGTAGCAGGCAGGAGCCGCTCCCAATTCACCTCATACACATTAAATACTCTGCATTGTTTGGAGAGTCAGATGGCAATGGCAGGCACACACGCTTAAAAATGTGCATGCAAACACACACACACACAGACTTTCTTTTAAAAAGATCCCAGCTGAAGACCAAGTGCTGGGAGATAAGTTGAAATATGCCACGGTTGCAGCTAATTTAAATGGTAAATTACTTGACTTTGCATTTAAAGAAATAGTGTTAAAAAAAAAAAAAGAGCAGATCCTCAGAGAGGGAGCACACAGTGGAGGCACCATAGTGTCTATTCAAGGCAGATACTCTGCCGATCAAAACGCCTAATTAATGTTTTCACGTGAACGTACAACAGGTTCTTCCATAGTTGTCCGTCAAACTATATTTCTGCGGAAGAATATATTTATATATATTCTGTGATATATATTCTGTGACCTCCTGCATTTTAGCTTATATCCTAAAGCATGGATGCAAACCTTGTGGCTCAAATCCGACCTGTGTATCACGTAACCAAACACACTTTCTATTTACAAACAAGCTACAAACAAGTTATCTATGTCAAAACAAGTTGTCATAACTGCAAAACGCTCATTAAGTCATTAACTTAATAGTCTAATAATATAATGCACCTGAGTGTAATTGAGATAAACAGATGGCACAAAATGTAGCTCAGAGCATTCCCAGCATTTACCATGTGTGAACTATCCGCTTAAAAAAAAAAAAAAAGGGTGGATTTATCGTCTTATGGCATTGTAGTAAATCTCAATCTCAGGCCAATTATTTGTCATGATGTGTCCTTGCAGGCAAGTGACAGTGACACTAAACGCCAGCTAAATGAAACTCAGGTGACGTTTAGCAGTCATCACAAATCATGCATGATGAGGAGTCCATTTTTTAGATACCCAGACGAACGCAATGAAAAAATGTCAAAATGTCACGCAGGCAGTGTGAATATTCTGTCCATCAATACACCGCCCTTCATCCGTTTACCAGATGTGCGTGCTGATTTACAGCCCAGCGAGACAACCTGTGTCATTTCATCCCCGCGACTGGGTTGCAGCCGAGGTGTTGACACGCTTGCTAGTCGCGGGGGTTGAGGGGAGAACAGGCGGGGGTGGTGAAATAGAGATGGGGGGGTGGTGAGAGAAGCTAAGAGAGGGATGGATTCGGGTGGCAGAAAAAGAAAAAAGCGAGTGAGATAAAGAGGGAACGCATGGTGGTGGTGGTGCTGCTGCTGCTGCTGGATGAGCTGAGGTTTGGGGGTGGAGGAGGAGGTGGGGGATGGCTGCTACTGTTTCCTGCTAGGTCAGCAGACTGGGGCTGATTCCAGGACGGCTTATCTTTCAGCAGGAATACCACAACCACACCAAAGGCAGGGACAGGAGGGAAGGAGGAGACGTAGCACTGTGAATTCAGCGCTACAAAATTCTGGGATTACTGCAGTTAAGATAACTATGTCCCCACTAAAGAATTATTTCTAAAAGGGAGGACTTGTGCTGCCCATAAATATAAAACGTATTTTTAGAGTGCTGTGCTCTATGTTTAAGCCACATATACACTTTCCCAACATGATACTTTTAAAAAGGAAGTCTGACATTTTGGAAAATTGTCTTTCTTGTCACTGCCTACATTAGAGTATCGCTACTAGTCACATGTATACCGACCAACCTTAAGAACTCAAAAACAGGGAAGCCCTGCATACTGGTGACTTTTAAAGAATCATAATAACAAAATAATAATAATGAATTTGCTTGAATCTTCGGTTATTATTCAGCCTTTTTTTTTCTCTCCATTCCCTGTATGTCTGTGCAAAAACAGATTTTACAAATTGCACTTCCCTCCCCTTTAAAGAAACCTGCATTATGGAAGAAATGGGAATTATTCTTTCCAGGACGTCTGACATTTGTATGTGGCATTTCTTTTTCTTAGCAGTCTCCCATTTCTTTCTCCATCTCTTACTCACTGAGGAGGACAAGGCATGAGAGGGTAAAAGCAGCTCTCTACCAAATGTTGTTTCCTGGCATGCATGTGACTTGGTATAGCTGATAGATAGTGAAATGAGTCACTGTGACACTCCAAAAATGACTCCACTGTTTTACAGCTACTTCTTTGTGTCGTTACACATCCTGCAGTTATGGAGCAACAGTAGCGCTCATTTAGAGTTGGCTTTGTGTCCACCTGATGTATGTAAGTCCAGTTTCAGATAGTGATCCATCATGCATATACAGAAAATATAGATTATTGTTGGTTTAAAAGTGAGATATTAGCTTGTATCAATCTTCTCATGTAACTCATAACAAGAAAGCAAATAAACACATTTTCTCAGTATTTTCCATTACTGATATCTTGGGTCCACCTGTGACTATCCAGTAAAAGACAGCAAGTGCCACCTCTCTATCCATGCCCATAAAAACCTAAAAACCAGTGTGAGTCGGGTTCTTGTAAGCACAGTCCACTATAAAAACAGGCCTGTAGGGTTCAGCAGGAAAGTTATGGAATGTGTGGCAGTCCGAAGCACACGGGGATGCCAGGTTACTCAGGAGCTTTCACCTGCTTCCACAGCTGCATGAAAGTAAAATGTCTGGCACTGCAGTTAACAAAACTCCAAATCAGGGAACAAGGTGCACTTGTCAGGGGAAAACAGATCAAAAACAGAAATCCCATTTCCCGTCTGCCACTTGTAATTGCCATTTAAACCCACCACCCCAGCAACTCATGGTGCCAATTCAAAATGTGCACCGAGTCTGCATGAACATTCCTGTAAGAGCAGCCAGCAATAAATTTCCCACCTGATGTTTGCCTACCAGCCTTGCAACCACAGATATAATCTTGTAGCTCATTGAGAGGATGCCTGACTCTAACAGTATAAGTAACAATCAGGGATCTCGGTCTTCAAAGAGAGACAGACATCATTCAATCGCTTTGTTGAGGAGGTAAAGAGGTGGGTGGGTTGCCCCCCTCCCCAAGTAATTTCCCTGAGGGTGTGCTCTGCAATGGGGAGATAAGTAACCCGACTGAGGACAAGGCTGGCATTCTACCCCGAGTCCAAAAGACAAAACGCTTGAGTCCATTTAAAGAGAGGAATCTGACAATGCAGCATTTGTCTCGATGCCAGCCCGAGAACAAGTTCCCCATAGACATGTCGATATGAAACACTGTGCACACCAACTTTAGGCTGAGAAGATTACTACAAACAATCTTATTTTAAATTGGCAAAGCAGAAAATGCTGATATTGGATTATCTCAATTAAATGCAAACTGGGAATGGGAGTGATTATGGAACTGTTTGCTGACAGCCGGCTCGGAAAAGCAGCATACAGTGCTTAGGAAGCGTCAAATCCTGTGCTTTTCATTACAGCAGAGAAAACACTAACAAGTTGAAGGTAAGGCCTTGTTCAACAGCACGCACTTCATGCTGAGTGCCTTAAATGAACGATCAACTGTGCAAACTGGGCAGCCGTGCTGATTACACAAAGCTGACGACCGAATCGGAGCATTGCAGCTTATGACTTACGGCTTCCACCACCCAAACAACAACTGCAAGCCCAATAAACCTTAACCTTGTTAAAGAGTTAATATAATGTGTTTTCCACAGACAGGTGGTCTCATTTAAGCTTTTAAAAGAGGAGACAGATTTAGCCCTGTGGTAAAAAAAAAAAAAAAAAAAGAGCTATTTTAATTTAAAAATTGATCTCCTCACCACTAAACATGTTTAACGAAATGTCTCCAGAGACACAGGAGCTCTTCACATTTAATTCTTCACGAATGCAGGTTATAAAAATCCGACACACACACACACACACACACACACATACGGGTAGATCCCTTGAATACCCTTGAACAGTCATCAACAGTACACTCATCAGCAACCATCTTAACTGGAGTGGCGGTATCATCAGCCCACTTTCTTATTCATGTGATATGAGAAAAACATTTCATCCACACTGTTAAATGTTTCCTGTTCCTGTTTGTAGGTTTCATTAGTTTAAATACAACAGTCAGGCTAGCAGAGGACCTGCAGCCTGCAGCAGGTGGACGGCCTCTTTCCTATGTATCCTTGTGGTTAGCTGCATTAGTGCACACTGCCCATAGCACGCCGCCCAAATAAAAGGCTATTTTCAGCCACTTGATTAACACTGAGCTTTCTACTTGTAATGTAAGCCAGCTGTCACACTAATAACGCTGCCTTAAAAAAAAAAAAAAGAGCAGTGTTTAACTTTACAGCACACTCTGTTTGAGTAGTGTTTCGTCTTCTTCTTTCTGTCCCCGTTTTCTACTCTGCGAGGCCTGGCAGCAGTCCCATGCACTCTCCCTTCACTAATAAACAAAGAATGGTTTCCCTTATATAGTTCTATTCAAACTGCACAACCTCAACAAGAAACATCAGAGGCTCGCAGGGAGGTGGGGAGTTGCAAGTAAGCCTGTTCCAGACAGAAAGGTTTCGGCCAAGGGCAAGGAGCACTGACAGTATGATTGTGTAACAGTCATACATTAGCAGCCACTTAAAGAGCTATTTCTGGTGCCGTCCATCGGCACAATCGCGCAGTGTCAGGTTGGCTGGATATGTTTTAGAGGTCTGCAAGGGGACACACGTCCAATACAAAACTATTTGAACAAAGTGAAGTGTCAGTGTTTTCTTGAGCTGGGTCAAAAAAAAAAAATTAAGAGAAAACTCTCCAAATAGCATCAAACGAGGGACGAGGAGTGTGTGATAAAACTATTTCACCTGCTTGTGGTCAGATGTCAACATGTGCAATCACGGGAGCCCTATTTCTTAACTTGCACTTTGCACTCTGATTCACTGCAAGCCAGCATCTGTCAAATCTGTGAAGCGAACACTTACATCCAGCCGGACTGTCTTGTCAGAGAACAATGTACTTTACACTTGAATTTTACAGCTAATAACCTTCAATGATCAGGCGAAATAATGGCCTGTCAAACAAATTCGGTTACAGAGAATCACGGTCTTACAAGTGTTGGTTTTGCCTGGCTGATTATAAGAACTCAATTGGCTTAACCTGTGTGCATGGACTCTGTGAAGCTGTGGCATAATCATGTATACGATACTGCATATGAAGATCTGTTGAGGCAGCCTGTAAAAAACGGTTGTATCTATAACTAACTAACTAACTAACTCACTTGCGAGCAGGTCCGGCCA
The DNA here is from genome assembly GCA_028641955.1 of Protonibea diacanthus. Taxonomy (NCBI): domain Eukaryota; kingdom Metazoa; phylum Chordata; class Actinopteri; family Sciaenidae; genus Protonibea; species Protonibea diacanthus. Next base: position 12,828,726 of record CM053976.1, on the reverse strand, counting down.
GGCTATCGCTAGGCAGCCTCTATTTCTGCTCTTTACTGTTGTGTTTACCTCCCCCTGGCATTTTGTTTGATAGTGCACCATTTCATTCAATAAAAAGTTACTGCAGAGAGAAAATAAAGCTCACATTTTAGCTTCAGAAATGGGACAATATGTTCAAAAGATGTATTTGTACCACTGACCGGTTAAACAAAAGTGTCCAACATGGCTACAAAGCTACCGCTGATTTATATCAACTAATACCCATGGTCAAATAACATAAAAGATTTAAGCTATCATTTTGGGCTGTGGCAGCTCATTTATTTAGATATGACATTTCGTGGTGTAAATGATTAGCAAAAAAAAACACAAATCTATTCATTGGAAAGTGACTGAAGGCCAGCAACATTCGGGATCAAAAGTGATCCTGCTACCATTCCGGGATCATTTCAGCCCCACTTGCCAACAGGGTGGCCTTAATACAGAGGGGTTATTCCCCATGCAAGTCAGTCACCAAACATTTGTAGCAAGAATTTATCCTCATGAGAAAACCAAGAATAGATGCCCCGGGCTGCAGGAGGGCTGCAGAGGAGTGAAGGGGTGGGATACATTTCCAGCACTCCCAGAATGTTCACTCACCCCTGCTCAACAAAGCTCCAAGCTGCTCCGCAGTCACTTCCTGGGGAATTCCGACACAGGATTATTTTCACAAACCACAACATCATAGGGACAAAAATAATTTGATGAGTGATACAAATGTTGAACTTTGTCAACAAAAAACAAACACGTTGAGTAATGAGAACCCCCATTTGTTCTCGACTTCAGGAATAGATACAGTTACAGCCAGCTGCTGAGGGATCTTCAAAGCAGCAGAGGAAACTTAGTTGCAGTCCTGCTTGATTTCATCTTTAAAATACAAGGACTGGGATAAAGTTTTTACTGGCAGAACCATCAAAGCTGCATGCGCTCATCCCATTTTTTAAATTTTGGTTGCAGATTCAATTGATATTCGGTCTTGTTTAAAAGCCAAGCCTGATTTTTCTTCCTGTATACTGTGATCAATATCTACAGTACAGATGAAGGTTCAGGGTGCAAACATGGATAAAAAGCTGCAGTTGCCCTTACTGCAAATAATAATATATATTATAGTTTTCTGATTCATCTGTAGTACTTGGAGTGACGCATGCAAGCACATTTTAGAGAACCTACCAAAAATAACCACAACAAGCAGCGTTTGGCATCAGGCGGTGCACTGAGTGAATCGAAAATAAAGCACTTTGCTCAGGAGCACTTGTTGCGGTGGAGAGGGTGTTACATGGTTCACTTTCTAGCTGCAAACTCTGACTCTGTCTGGAAAAGCAAACCAGTAATCTCCATTTAATAGCCATGCTTCTGTTACCTTTAAGCAACTACTGCATTTCCTTTACTTTGGCAAGATCAAATAGCCCCCAAAGCAGAAGGAAGAAGTCGGGAGATGGAAAATTAATTTTACTGCCCAAAGCAACAGAAGAAGAAATCCAAGTGAAATGTGAAAATTATAGTGTGTCATACAGTAGCATGGTTCACAAGGGTGATTGGCCACACGTGGTCACGTACAAAACAGCCAAGCTACACTCTGTTCGCAGTGCGTTGTGCTTATGTACTGGGAGCAGCAGACATGATTAGGTTACATTTCTGCCCTGGTGACTAAGAGGCATGAGCCTCGAGGTGGCAACCATGGCAGCATGGATTTCTGCCAGAGACGCACTCCAGTAATAGCTGAGGACCTCGGCTGCAACCTGAAACGCATGTCAGGGTAGATTCACTTTCAGCCAAGGGGGTCGAGATGACGTTCCGCTTTGGCCAAAACACCTGAAATTACAAGTCAACCTGGATTACCTCTTGTAGACGTTTGTGCAGCTACAAAGATCTTCATGTCCTGGCTGATTTCTCTATTCACTTATAATAATATTAAGCAGTTTCATCATTTACAGATATATAATGTATCAAATAGTGAACAAAATCCAAACCAAAAGGAGAATTTTAGCATACTGGGGAAGAAAGTGGCCAGATTGATTATATACAATTATGTAAATGACCAAAAACTGTGAAAGAAGGCAATTTTGAAATGTTCTCGACTCGAAAAAACGCAAACTTTAGCTTATGTTTACACATTTAGAGCCAAAAAGCTGTGAAAGATCCTGTGTCAAGGAGTTCTGGGAAGCTAATAAAAAGGACTCTTAAATTCAGAAATAGCTGGTATTCATTTCAAAGTTCCAAACTTAAACAGGATGACTTCACCTCGTTTCACCATAGGGATCTTTCAGACTTCATGTCATATTTAACCTGGTATCATCTTCTGGAGCTTGACAACCTAATAGATACATAGCGTGGTACTGACAGGTCTTGAAACATATAAGCATGTGTGTGTTTTACGGAAAGGCTAAAGGAGAGAGGGCTGACTGTTCGCGGCAAGTCTTCCACATGATAATGTTTGAAAGTGTTGATCAAAGACATTTTTAGCACAAACAGATAATCGCTGCATTGAAAACTGAACGTCTGATCTTTCAGGTGTGAAGCAGTCCTACACATCAGTGTGGTGAAATAGTGAATTCTCAGCTTGGATGTAAACAAACAAACAAACCCCAAATAGGCCTAACAGGTTACTTTGTTCCCACAGCTACATCCAAGCTACATAATACTACGCCAAATCAATCCATTACAATATATAAACATTTGTGGCACATTGAACATTGTCACGAATGTGCTGTTCTACTGGGGTAACCATTCAAATGAGCAACTCTATTCAAAATGCCTACTAAGTAGTAGGCAGCAGGAGTTTTCATCCCCCGTCACTATGACAACCATAGTGGCAACTGCAGCTCCAGACTGCTCAGCATGACCAAATTTCTGTATTTTTAAATCCAGACTTGGGGTCCACTGACTTACATCACAGCACACGGAGAACGACATATGCAGACTGCTGCAGGGTACCAGTTGCTCAGACAGACTGCTCCTCCTGAAACATACTCCACGTTCCATACACTCCAATTATAGAGAAGAAATTTAGATGATTATTAAAAAACACAAACGCAAACATTTCCTATCCTTGAGCCGTGCCGAGTGTTTAAAACCAATCAATTAGCAAAAGGCCACAGAAATAGTTTTTCATGTTACTGGCAGGCAACCCACTGTACTGGCTCATATTCGTGATGCAATGCACATTGGATGGTGGACTGAGTGGGAGGCAGGCAAACCAGAACTCAGTGGGAGGTGGGAAAAAACAGACAGTAGACGGGATGTGCCAAAAAGGCAGCCTCTGCTGCATCCATCCAACAATGACCAACGTTACTACTTAAGAAAGTCAGAAAGTTTGGTTGAAAGCTTCACTGCTGATGGGCTTGATGGACAAAATATCACCAGAAATGGATATGAACTTTTCAAACCTGTACGTTAATCTCTACACTGTCTTTTTTTCCAGTTGACCTTTGGCTCAACTCTGTGATTCTTCAATGTTTAGTCAGCCTATCCTGTTGCCAGTTTTCAAATATGAGGTTGTATCTACGGCAAAAAGGAGCACTGGAAGTGATTCAATGTGCTTTCTGTCTGATACTGAACTGAGTTAAGTAGTGTACATTTGGAAGTGCCAGACACAGGGCCCCTCTTTCTAACAGGAAGCCCTGCTTGGAATCTTGTGATTTGACTCTTATGTTTAAGGTTACGCATGCCTTGGCTTGGTCACAACGAAGTGTGAAATTCTGTGATATTGTTAACTTGAACTAGACCAGACATTCCTCCGCCTCCATTCAAACCTTTTTTCACTCTGCTCTCTCACTGCAGAGCACCACACATTAAACACATCATCATCATCAGAGCGCTCGTTAAAAATGCATCTTACCTACAATTTTGTAAGACAATTAACCATCCAAACTGCAGGGAGTTTGAAATACTGCCACTTAAGTGTAGTATGAAACTTTAAAGTTGTCATTCCTAGTTGATTTGACAACCATGGTTACCATAGTAACGTCAAGTGCAGTTTAATCCTACACCAAACACTCGCTGAGCAGCTAGTTTTTAACAGGAAAGCTGTCTGTTTACAGTACAACCTACTCACACTGTGGCTATAGGCATAAGTAGGCAATCTGAATCCAGGGTGGGAATGGCGGACTCCGTCACTAACAATGGAAACTGTTATACAGAAAAGGCATTAACAGAATGTAATGCAGACATACATGAATCAAAAATGGGGTTTGATTTCATACAAAGTGCATGTGTGCATCCAAGAACTAGCAATTGTTGCCAGACGCCATGAGAGTCATCATTTTCACTCCATCACTGAGGTCATTGTGGGGGGAAAAGGCAAATGACATCAGTATCACAGAAGAACCCATCCCACATACTGGGAATACTGAAGTCAAACAAAAGAAGGAAAAATTCCAACACTTAGTGTCACAATGTATTAAAATTATACAAAAAATATACCATCAAACGCGCATGGCATATGTTACTTGATCACTAAGTAGGCAAGTTTCCTCATTCAGGAGGACACATCATGTATACACAAGGTTTGGACCAGGGGATGTACACCTTGCTTCTAAATATGAACGCTGTTATCCTTGCTAAACCTGTGCACTACATCCCACAATACTTTAATTTTATCTTCAGCTCCAGTTCAAGAGACGCTCCAGTGGTAATGATTGCAATCAAGCGCGCATTCAGCCTTTTAAAATGCACTCATGTACAATACCTTGCAAAACATGCAGTCTAATGCATTCACGTGCTGTTCTAATGATGGCGTTTAATTGTTTAATCACATCTAACCATTATCAGTTAGCTAAACAAACAAAACAATGGCAATTTGCTAATTTTGGCAAAGCAAAAGCTGATGCCTAGTTACCAACTTGGCAAACATTTCCAAACATTTGTCTAAGGCTCGTGAGATCCATAAAAGGAAAAATAAATAAATAAATAAGTAAGGAATGAGTTCCAGATGACCAACTGGGAGCCTCACTGGGAAACAGACACAGATTCCTCACTCAGTTATTGCTGCGTTAATGGCAGATTATATTTATTCTAGAACAACCGTGGAATAAGTGTCAAGGGACGCAGCTTATCAGAATTTTTGTGAATAATCTGAAGCAAATGTAGTTTAACCAGGCTTTCTCTGATCAGCTCAAATTCTGCCCAACCTTCCACCTGCATGAAAAAAGGCCTCTTGTCATCACAGCGTTTTTTTACACAAAAAAAAGGCAAACAGATCGCAGCCTTAGTGTTTCCTTTCTCCTACAACAGCCTGTTCATCTCCTGGAGGAAATAACTTGTTAACATGAGTTGTACTTTGCCGACTGTCCCTCACAACTTGACCGTGACAATTATGACACTTGCTGTAAGCTCAGCAAAACTACCAGACTCGAGCAACAGTTTGTTGCTCGAGCTCCCGTTGTCCAGTCCATTAAAATGGTGCCCCATGTGATTAAAGTGTCATTATGGGTTGCTCATTACTTCCCCTCTGTGGTTGCCGGTGACAGCAAAGACGTGTTTCCATGCAGAACAAAAGGGACCGATCAATAAATGAGCCATGTGCTGCTGAGGAGCAACCCCTCCACTACCGGATGAGACTGGCCTTGATGGTCTTTACAAACCAGAAGCACATGGTCATCGAATGTTAGTCCCCCCCCAAGGCTATGAACAACTTAAGATGTTACACAATGAACTGTTGCTTGATGTTAGATATTTCAGTACCAGAAACACTATGGACAACAGATTATGCCATTTAAAGAGAGCCATTACAGGTAAAATGCTTTTAGCTTTCATTATATGCAGACTTAGACGCCATTTCCTGAAGATTGACACTGCTTCTCCTTTCCTGACGCTGATTTCAGCACTAAATAACTGAACAGCTACAGAGTAAAGAGCGTATTTGTTGATTGCTTTGAGAAGATTGGTTTCAAACTACTAATAGCATAATGGATGCATAAACACGAAAAAAGGTCAGTACAGTTGCTAACATAATGAAAAAGCTTTTGATTACTGCTTTAATGGAAGGAGGAAAGCCAGATAGAGTTTGGTCAGTTTAATAAATGATCAGTGCCATGGCTGGTGGCAGAGGAGCATACTAAGCAGCCGCAGCAGCTGATGGTAACAGTTAAGCGGCTCGGGAAAAATGTCATTTTCAAAAAGATGAAACAGAAGCATAACTGGTCAGCGCAGAAGAAGAAGAAGAACAGGGGTACGGGCTCATTAGACGAGAGCTGCCATTTTGAAGGGACAGATTTTAAGACGGGGCAACTTGAGGAGGTGGGATGACATTCTCGTGCTGCAGCTGCAAAAAAAATTCTCACACCTTTATTAACTGCGGACTTTTTTTTTTTTTTTTTAGAGATGGAGGGAGTTATATTTAATAACCACCAGCCATTCCCCACATGAAATGCTGTCCTAAATGCCAAATGGATCTGAACACATAGAGTGATGTTAGACATACCTAGAGGATGTGTAACAAACCACTTGGAGGGGGGTGGGGGGGTAGCATTCGTTCCAGAAGCATTACACACACATTGGAGCCTGCAGCCTATAAGGTCATGTGTCTTTCTCTGACAAGCCGGGGTCTAGGCTGCCAGAGGGGGAGTCGGGAAGGGTGTGTGTGTGTGTGTGTGTGTGTGTGTGTGAGATTTACTTTTGCCCATTAAACTGCCAGAGCATCCCACTTCCACATCAAACACGTCTCCCTTTGCCAGTGCCACCATCTCATTTGACCCTGTCACATCTGCCATCCCAACCAGCTCTCAGTCTACAATGCATTGATCCACTCACTGCAACACCAGTGTGGAGGGTATCGATCCTTGTGGCACGCAGACACACACACACACACACACACACACACACACACACACACACACACACACACACATTCAACTCAACTGCCAAACAGGGGAGGGGAGGTGGGGACACACACACACAGACACACACACACTTGAATATATCCTGTGATCTCCAACAACAGATTCAGCATGTGGTTGGTATTAACGGCAGAGCCCGTGTCTATGAAGGGGTGTGGCAGCAGAGAGGATCCAGGCAGCCATCCTCACAATTCAGACAATGAGGGAAGGATGAGTGCTGCAGAGGAGCCACACGTTATTCTGCATGTCGCACTTGACATTTCCCCCCCCCCCCCCCTTGGCTTCTTCTTCCCATGCTGCTCTCATGATCCTACCCCCTACGACCGTGATGAGCACTGCTGCAGGCGGCCAAACACATGCACCTAACCGTGGACAAAAATGCTGGATGAGGTTGGAAATAACGCCCACGGCTGCATAAGGAAAAAAAAAAAAAAAACGAGCAAAGCAATATGATGTTTGGCGTTGTGGTGAAGCTGTGAGTGGATTTTGATTTCAGGAGCTGTTTTTTTTTTGTTTTTTTTTGCACATAGCACACGGACACTTTGCACAGGTGGCCGCCCTTTAATGTGTGCGTTTCATGCGTGGCTTTCTTATTATTACGGGAGGGGGGGAAAAAAAGTTGGAAACAATTGCCTGTGGCATTAGTGGCAGCTTGACTGAGGTGGTAACTTAACATGGCGGAGACCCTGGCCGGCCCGGTGCAATGTAATCACCGTGAACTCTGCATGCCTCTTTGACTCTGCACCTCAAAACCAAACCTCCGTTGTCCACATGCAGAATCCTGCACAGCTTTACACCCCTCCAAAGAAAAGCTCACCCTGCATGCGACCCCTGCAGCAGGACTGTGGTCTGTAAAGCCCCCCCCCCCCCCCAAGAAAAACCCACAACCGATGCCACTAGAGTGGACTACAATTAAAGACTCCACAAGTTTCGTTGATTCAAATGAGCATCGCTCACCTTCTGCGACCGCAACTTATAGCAGCGATCCATACATTGGCAACGCAGTCACGCGAAGGGAGGCACATCCACACTCACGCAGGGCTCCTTCAATCTCTCCCGCACACACAGACGCGGCGGCGTGCGGTTTTATATGATAACGCTTTTTGGTCGGAGAGAAGGTCAGACAAGATCGCTACGTCTGTTGCGGGAGAGATGTGCAGCAGAATAAAAGGCGATTGCGGGGCTGTGAACCTACCTTCAGATCCTCTACTGGGGCATTGTAAGCGAGTCAGCCCTGAGAAGATGCACATAAGCCGACAGTCCCGCTCCGCAGCAGTAAAATATCCTCCGCGTTGAGGGGAAATTTCCAAGTGGCCGGACAGAGTGTATGAGCAGCGGCAGCGGCACGGTGTGTAACCGAGGAGAGGAGGGGGGGGGGATAATCCCACTGTGGGGCGAAGAGGAAATGCGTCATTATTAATGGACTAAATGCTTTGTAGTCTATCCGCGCTCCTTTGTAGTCCACAGGCACTACACACTGAGGTGGCTCAAGTTATCTTTAAAAATGTTTCATTGTATGTTGAAATGTGATTTTGAGAGCACTCAGCTCACTTTGGTATGTTTTCCTCTAGTTGTGGGGCTTTATTATTATTATCATAATTATCATTATTATTATTATTGTTGTCAGTAAACTATTATGTTAAGCCTGGTTAATATATAAATGCACTTGAAGTATTGGATTCAAGCCCTCTCCAATACAGAAAGAAAGAAAGGAGAGTCCCCCTGTTAAAGACATCCAAACATCACCACCTGCTCAAATATTTGACAGGAAGTTCAGAGATGCTCTTTGTTTGTTTTACTGTAGGCTGGCTGGTGAGGAGTAAGGCACCTCCAAACAGCCATTTTTAAGCTTCTTCCTCGCATTATTCACCAAACCAGGAGCACATTTTCCAAGAGCAACTCCAGCTATTTAGTATCGATCTTCCATAGTGGTGGGGAATCCATTCAGCCTGACTACTAATTTTCTTTCAAACTTTGCTGTAAGTTTATCTACTGACTTCAGTGGAAACACACGTGTGTAAGTTGCATATTAGACTATGACTAGCTTCAAAAACTAGTTGTGATGTCACAAAGTCCTACTTGTATGTAAATGCCATAAACTCCGCTAGAAACGGAGAATGCCTTCAAGTGTCAAACTCCACACAAACATCAGTATGCACAGGACCTCAAACATCTAAGTCAATGAACAATAAGAAAAATAGATTTTTGTGTGAAACCACATATCCTGATTTTTAGTCACCAGTATGGGTTGAGCTCCAAAAATCCTGGATACTACTCAAACTTTATGCCCCTTACACGGGATTATTGTTGTAAATTTGTAGCTCCTGATCACACGCTTTCACAGCTTGTGGAGTACTGCTTGTAATAAGTGAACTGACCATCATGTGTGAAACTGGTGGAGTGGCCCTTTAAGGTCTAAGCCCTATGGTCTAAAATTATTTTAGCTGTAAAATACTACCAGGAAGTGGGACATTTGATAGAGTTTATTATTATCTAATTTTTGCGGAGGTCAGTTGAGTTGAAGTGGGACAAAAATATAAACTGGGGGATTGGAGACATTTGCTCCACATGCTATAAGTGGACACTGGCTCCCTGTTGTCAGGGTACAGTTGGGTGAAATGTGAACCTAAGAGGGGGCAAAGCTTAAAGATGTTGACCCGAGCTGGGGCATGACAATCACAGCTAAATTCCAGACATTCTGATGGAAGCCCCTTGTTACTGTCAGAGCTGTTAACATGTTTGCCCGTCTGTCTCACACTGAGGTCTGTCTGCCTCTATAATCTCTATACTTCCACAAACACTGCAGCATAAATCACCAGGTGTGTAACAAGACAAAAAAAAGAGCTCATACTGTTTCCAGGCAGAAATGTCTACTTGGAAGTTTGTCATCATCTGTCCATTATTCTCAAAAAGTTCTTTAAAACACCCACTGAACCAGATTTCATAACAGCGGGGTCAGAAGAAAAGTTATTACCTTTGAAATAAGATCCCAAAGATTTTCTTCACTCTGGCAGATTTTCATGTTGACACGTTTGCGGTTTCCTTTCAACAAGCACCCGCAGGCGTGGAAGAGGGGGAAGAAATCCTTTCAAGTACAGCAGGACCTACCACATCAACAGTAGAGATGTCAGGGCTTGGCCTGGGTTCAACTTACTGTAGTTTGATGAAGTGTTTCTGTACAGCAAACATAAAAGGTACTGGAACCCACAAGCACCTTTCAGGAAGTAGCAGATGGGCCTGTGACTGTCCTCAATATGTTAGCATATGTTGAGTTAATTGTATTGAGCACAAAACTCTGTACACGTTTTGACTAATCAACTGTGTAGGTAATGTACCTAAGTAGAAATCAAATGCTACCACCTTGTGACTAAACACATGTAGTACATGTACTACAGAAAAAAAAACAACCTTGTGGTTAAAGATAAAAACAGATCTCTAAGAGTAAATTATGATTTGTCCACTTGACAGTTTCAGTCAATGTGAGATATATAAATACATTAAATAATCTAAAAAGTTTTAAACTTCAAAAAGTTTTTTTCTTTTTCTCTATTCAGAGTTTCCAGTTTCTAGGTAGTGTCATGAGCCAATGATGGAGACACCGACCTATTTTAATACCATATCTGGAAGTGTATTTGTTTAGGTGTGGTTCAACAGGTCTAAAGTAATGTCTCATTCAATGACAAGCTAACCAGTTTCTGAGACTTATGTTACACTCACCAACCAGGTCAACCTCTGTTCTCAGTATAACGGATTAGAGGCTGATGCTGCCATTTTTCCAAGTTTTTTGCATCCAAACGAAGCCACAAAACAGCCAACACACTTTTGAAAATAGATTTACGCCAAAGGCAATCATACTTCTGCTAAAAAAGAAAATGCCTGTTATATTGTTCAAAGATCTTGCATTTCCAATTTGCTAAATTAAATAGATAAGATAAATAAAACAAGACAAGAAGAATATAGAATTACATTTTACTGTGAAATTGAAGCATTTTTAATACAAATACTGCATCAGCTGACAGTACTGCAATATTAGAAGTATATTACATCTAAAGTACAAACATCTGTAATGTGCACATACAAACATTTTTTACATCAGGACATACAGGTTAACAACTTTTTTTTTTCTTTTTTTTTTAAATCATGGCAAAAGTGGATTCAAGCATACACTGGACAATTTCCACAGTCTTGAGTGAGGTTAATTGTTGTAGAATTTCCATCCCTGTCAACCAAAACTGAGGAAATATGTCACAGTACACAGAGGAAAAACAGTATTTTGAATAGTTGCTTACCATTTCTGACAATATTTTGTAGATTTAGAGTCTATTAATACAACACTACACAGATGGGAAGCTCTTCCACTTGCAAGCATACAAAAAAAAAAAACCCACATCTACCCCTCTGCTTCTACTACTTTGGGTTTTGGCTCACGTATATCAGACTCCATCCCTGGCAGACTAGTTCTTCTACGTGCAGCGGTTTCAATCTTCTGCACCAGCTCCACATCCCACGGATGAGTAACAAAACTGAGCACCTCCCCATCCACCACCCCTCCTGCCCTCCCCACTCTCCCTGCTCTGTGGATGTAGTCTGTATGGGTTTCTGGAAAATCGTAGTTGACAACCAAGCGCACTCGGGACGTGTCCAGGCCACGTGACGCAATGTCTGTGCATATCAACACGTCCACCGTTCCCTTCTGGAAGGAGCGGAAGATTCCTGCACGCACAACAGCGGGCATCTCCCCTTGCAGACGTACGTGCTGCACCCCCATCTCCTCCAGCGAGTACCCAAGCCAGTTGACGGTGGCAGACTTGTTGCAGAACACCACAGCAGCACCCCCCCCTTTGTCCTTTTGGAGCAGCTTCAGGGCTTGATGGAGCTCCAGGATCTTGTCAGTACCATTCACCTTCAGGAACGTCTGCTTGACATGTGGCATGAGGAAGTGCAGCATCTTGCTCTTGACGACCACCATACTGCCGAGGTCTGTCACCTTGCTGAGCACTTCCCCAACACCACCCGGAAATGTGGCCCCCACCACCAACAGCTGGGCTTTGTGCCCCGGGCCTCGTATTTCCTTGGGATTACTAGCGATGCTTGTGTGGAGCAGGATGTCCTCCAGCATATCAGAAAAGCTGGGGTCAAACATGGTGTCGGCCTCGTCTACCACAAAGAAGCTCAACTCACTCAAGTCCAGGTAGCGTCTCCGAAGGGCCTTCACCAAAGCACCCGGCGTAGCCACCAAAATATCCGGCTGATCCCTCTTAAAGACCATTTTGATGTGTCCTACACCTCGGCCACCACCCACAGTCTTTGTAAGCAAACCAAATGGAGCACACAGAGTCCTGGATACAGCTGCCACTTGCTCAGCCAACTCTCTGGAAGGCACAAGAACCACAGTGCGAATCTTGTGCTCTGCCTCGTCATACATCTCCGATTCCTTATCAGCCTGCAGTCTGTGAACAACAGGCAGGAGGTAACTCAGTGTTTTCCCACTGCCCGTCTCTGCAGCACAGACAATGTTCTGACCTTTCATGACCTTAGGGATGGTCTGCAGCTGTACAGTGGTGGGATGGATAATGTTTATCTTATCCAAAGCTTCCACCAGCTCCTTGCAGATGCGGAGGTCACTGAACGATGCTTTCTGCTCAACAGCCTGCTCGTTTTCAGTTACAAAGGGTGCAACAGCCTTGATGTTGTTGATGGTGAAATAGTCGCCGAATGATTTGTTGTGTTTCCATCCTTTAGAAGAGAGACTAGGCTGCTCGAACTTCCCCAGTATGTATCCCACAGACTGGTTCAGGTTGGGGTTCTTGCTCTGGATCAGGAGCCTGCCAGCTTTGATGGTGTTGATCTTGAATTTACCTCGAGTCTCCTTCACGTTGTCGACGCGCTTCTGCATGTAGCGAGGGATCCGAATAACTGCGCTCTCGCCCGGCGTGGCTGGTGTTTGACAAAAGCGAGTCTGACCCACAGAGCCACGAAGTCCACAACAGGCCGATACTTTAACAAAGTCAGGACGGAGAGTCCGACTGGAGGAGAGAGCCCTGAACGCAGCCAAACAGCCGACCTTCACAGAGTGCATGGTGGTATTTAATTAGCAGGTTAGCAGCTAACAGTCAGCTAACACGATTAAAAAACGCGAATGAACGAAGAACCCAAGTTTAGGTCACCGGAGAGGCTTCAAAAGTCACCTTACGTCTGTTAGCATCACGTTAGCATCATGTTTTACTTGACAGCTGTATCGCCATGCTTTCTTGGCGAATGTTGATGACATCAAGTGGGCGGGTAGTGATGACGTACATAGAAATACAATTTCTAGAGTTGCAACGTTTTTGTTTTTGTTTTTTTTTAATTTATTTTATTTCATTTTATTTTTTTAGTCTCAAACACAAATATGATAACGTAAACATGAATGTAAAAGAAAAATATTTAACACATATAAACAAACACATAAACAATACTTGTGAAAAGTAAAACTCCAGGAGAATTAATACATTAATTAAATATTTTAAATGCTGCAAACAAATTGTTTTGAACACTTTTTTTTTAACTAACTAATTATCTAAAGATTTCATTATTTTAATGTAATGTTCTAAAAAAAAAAAAAAAAGGAAAGCAAACAACAAGAAAACAAACATCTATCTATATACCATTTGGCTGATTGGGTTAACAGGGTATAATTTCCATGTATAAATATATTTGGAATTAATATAATAGAATATAAATATGTAGTGCTGAACAGCGAGCATCCCCCAGACAAATGTCTAACCTGATCAGTGTGTTTCTTTTGAAGTCTTGTACATAGTATGTCTGTTCTAACAGGAAATCAATCAGCTGATCACTGTCCTAATGAATCAGCACTGCCTGAGGTACATCAGTGTCAGAAAATGTAATAGATTAGAGGAAGGGTGAGAAAGAGCACTGTCATTGACAGTGACTGTCAATAACTGTCCACATGACTCTGAGATCTGGTCAATCGCACAGACCAAGACCAATGCACTGTAAATACACTTATATTAATCTGAGAATCTTTTTTGCCTTATTATTGTTATTGAACGTAGTCATCTTCATAGTATGTAGTATACACTTGTGAATTACAGCTTAAAGGCAAAAGACAGACATGATATTTGCCTGTCCAGGGGTCCTTTAGGGGGGTAATCCATTTTGCTGCTTTGCCACCCGTGGTGTTAACTAATAAGAGACTATTTTAACCAGACATGCATCCAGAGAGAGTCTAAAAGAGCACACAAGATTCTACTGTTTGACCCTGTGTCTCTCCAGTTGCCTGCTATGAATGTTTTCATTCATTTATTTTGGTTCACATATTTTATCTTACCATCATATTCTTCCCTGCAAAGGGCAATTTCATTCATAAAAAAATGCAGTGCTGCTGTCACATCTAGCATTGATCATACATCGGCCACCCTTCCCATGTGCTGAATGAATTAGCACACTGATTGATTTACTGTAGCTTCAGAACATCAAAAACAGCAACAGAATCTCTGTCACGTGTTGGACAAACCAATGCTGTGGCAGCTGGCGTCTCGATGAACTGGGGTCTTATATTACTGTCTCCTAATAAAGGATGTTAGAAGTGGTTTTATCTGCATATTTACATTAAAATAATTTAAATTCCCACTGCACACAGTATTTTATGTCCAGATTGCCAACTTGTGATTGTCCGAATGAGTCATCAGACTGAATCAATAGTCAGTTTCACAGACTGAACAAAAGGGGGCAGCATAAATCAACGAGGTTTTCAAGTCACCTGAAATCCTAATCAGACCTGTGATGCTAAGTTTTTTGTTTTTTTTTGCCTACAAGTCTACAATATATTCTTCCACATGTTTTCAAAAGAAATAAAACTTTTGTTTGTACAGTATCAACTATTCTGCAGAGTATTTTCACTGTTCAACTCAGCTGCATGATCAACATACTGTAGTCTATGTCAACCACAGACACCCACAGTTAAGACATAAAACAACGAATGACAGAAATTACACATATTTCTTTTTCTACTTGTGAAATGTTGCAGAATGTCAAAGTTTGTTTTTCTACAAAGGCGATTGCCTAAGTGTACGATTTTAATTTCTTATCAGCTGACATTCTGATGTGCATGCAATTTGATATTTGTTGACATTTAGTGAACATCGTGCTTGTTGCCAAGGTGCTGCATTGCATTTCTGCAGTATGTGCAAACCCTAATCCTTGAAAGAGTGACACCTCTCAAACAGGACCAGTGTGGGGGCAGATGCTGTTTTTTTTTTTTTTTTCCTTCATAAGTTGCTTTACAAGAACAAAATATCACAAACCACATCTACAGCCTCCCACACAATTTGTTTTCTTTATCTTCTCCCTTCAAAGGTCATCTGTGAAGATAAGAGACGGAGGTAACCTGAATTAGACTCGGGTGGGTCTGGAGATTGCTGCACAGGAGAAAGTTCAGTCAAGTCATGTGACTGCTACATTACAATATGACGATCACTAACAATTTAATAGAATAGAATAGAATAGAATATACTTATGACAAAAATGAATTTAGAGTCACTGAATTAAGAATTGTCTAGCTCAGTTAAATTTTATGTGTTGCTTTTTATTTTAACCCATGCGGAAAATATGTAATTCCATGGTTTAATAGTTATAACTGAGAAAGAGAAAACTTTAATATGCTTTTATATTATATATTATATATATTTTTTAATATGTAATTTTTAAGGAACATTCTTGATTCAGTATTTTACTTTCATAATGCATGTTGATTGACTCAAATATGTTCCCTTGGATCACAGCCGGGACATGAGGACGATATTCCAGTAAATTTGCTTTACTCTTCCATTCAAGTTCATTTCATAAAAGACTTGTTTATGAACATTAAAATACTCAACTCTTTCAAGAGTGGCACTGAATATAGACTGGGATTGGTTAGTACTTAGGTTGGGACTTAATTTATGCAATAATTATGTGTGACTAACTCATAGTAGTCCTTAAAAATAGCTACTTGTAGTAATGCTACCTATTTATTACTTATTTAAATCAAGTAACTATACATCTGTTACAGTGGAACATTTTTGTCCTTGTTATACCAATGTTTGGTTTTTTTCCAAGCGTTTGAGTGAAGTAGAATAATTTAGTTTTTTGTTGAATCGCTTTTAATACATAACTGGGAGCAGCTTAAAATAACAGGATATCATTGAACTGTGTTAAGTTTAGAGAGAAACTGAAAATATAACAGCTTTGTTGTACATTCAGAACTCTAATCACACCAATCCTCACAGCACTGACAAGAACAAACGTCTGTTGGGAGAGAACTGCTTCAGAAGATGGTATATATGTAAGAAGGGTTAAATCTTGTGCTTTTGGAAATAAAGACCACAGGAAATGTGATATTGATGCTTTCAGATGTATTTGTGAGCTGAGCGCCTGTCTATACGCCCACATGCATCTTGCATAGGTATATGTAGTGTGGCTGTGTCAGAAAAATAACAGGCTGTTGTCTGCTGCACATGCAATTTGTGCTGACAGACTGATTTACATCAAAATGTGCTCTTGCAGAAGTTAATTACAGCAATAGAACACTAAAATAATAAAATATAATACGTGTTCTTTTGAGTTTTTTAGTAAAATATTTCATTTTATTTCTTCACAAATACTATATATGTACTCATTTGTTTCTTTTATGGCAAGGTGATCATAAAAACCCCAAACTTTTTTTTTTCATTAATCTATGATAGGTGGAATGAAATGTAATGGCCATAATAAAAACTTCTTTTTTTATACATTTTATAACACTGCTTATCAGTGCTGCAAAAGCCTTTGGTAAAACATTAAAAGCCTACTTGATAGAGGCGGATGATCTTGATCAGCCGCAAGTATGTGTGTGTGTGTGTGTGTGTGTGTGTGTGTGTGTGTGTGTGTGTGTGTGTGCACATCACAGGTATGGGCCATCACAACAAAAATTTGAATAAGACCACCTGCTGCCAATTGCTTACCCAATTAACCTGAGGAGCATGACGGTTTGGATAGAGACACAAGAGGTTAAAGAAAGTGGAACAGTCCATGTACAGAAGGATTTACTTTAATTTATTCCAACCACAGACTTGCTCTTATCTTTGGTAAGAAAGACTAAGACTTGAATATACAGTGTGAGTACTGATTATGCACAAGAAGCAAAGCACCCATTTTAAATGCAAATGTAAGGAGATTTCAAAGAGATATAGATTTACTATAGACATTTTCAACTGGTTGTGTCCCAATACAGTGTGTTCATCTTCTTAGCCATTATTGCACCTCTGGTTAACACTTCAGGGGAGTGTCCTAATAGCTAAATAGTCCCACCAAGTGGGAAACACTGTGCAAAATCAACATTTCATTCAATAAATTTAGAGAACATTTTAAAATAAGTCCAATAGAATCAGGGATGAAGTGGAAAATAACAACAGGTTTTTCTGGGAACACAAGCAGCGTGTTTTTCAACATGACTTGGCTTAAGGTGCTATTTACCCACCACCACCTAAATGATTCAAACAGCTATGATCGTGATCAGGATATCTATTCTTCCCTACCTACAATATAGCCCCATTCACAAGTCTAAATTGGCTGATTAGAAATTAATGGGCCTCTGTGCTGACGGGCTCAAGGGATCTAAAGGTAAAAAGTGCATCATGTCATTATACTTACCAATCCCGTCTTGGATTGGAACCACATGAATATGTAAGATGTGAAGGCCATGGCCAATTTGATGTGATCTAAGGATGGGTGGTTGTAAGGGGCAATTAAATAGAGCAAAGTGGTTGTAGGACCTAGTTGTTGCAAGGGCAAAATGTTTGTTATGTGCAAAACAACTGAACAGCATGATAACAATTTATCAAATTAAATATTTAGGATTTTTGTATGTATTATTTTACTTTACAGTCACTCTGGTGACAGAACATAAAAACAATATACTTTAAACTCATAACTTTGGTAAGTTTTTTATAAACTGTTTATTAACTCCTTAGCCGAGGAGCTTTGAGTATGTGTGTGCGTGTGTGTGTGCGTGCGCGCCCTGTGTTGTGTTGTGTCTGTTGACGTCACCACTGGACTGCCTTGTCACGCGGGGTTAGTAAAAGTTGGGATAGGAGCTCCGGAGGGAGAGAGAGAGAGAGAGAGAGAGAGAGAGAGAGAGAGAGAGAGACAGGAGGAGAGATACAGAGAAAGAAGGAACAGGGTAATTAAACGGACATTTTATCGGCATTATAGCGAACATTAAAACACTGGCAGATAAAACACTTCTTTGTTCTTGACTAGGAATAGTCAGAGTGAAATAGTGACAGAGGGGGGCAGGCGACTTTCTCTGAAGTTGAAGCCAGAAATTCGCCGGAGGAAGAGGAGCCACCGACCCGTATTTTGGATTTGTCAAACGAAAGCGGGGTGGGAAAAGCGCGACTACTTCGTGTACATGGCCAAATGGTTTAAATGAACTAAAAAGTTGAAGTTCGGCGTCGTGGCAAGTCGGTAAATGTTGTGACATTTTCAGGAGAGCATAAATTGCTCCAGCGGTCGACGGTCGAGTGGCGGGGTAAAAACCCGAGCTGTCAAACCCGATGACTACTGCAAACTGCCCCGGGAATGAGGAGCTGGACTTCAGACTGATCTTCGGGGAGGACGGGCAGCAGCAGCCGTTAGGCCCCGCAGGTCAGTGTGTTTCCTCGGTTTCACACTGTACATGTAACGTTACTGGTAGTAAACTCACGGCACGGTGCGCTGTTAACATTTAAGTTACACACTTAGCTACTGTTGGCTTAATTTAGCCCGACAGCTTTCGACCTCCGTGCCGCTGCACGCTGCGTGTGAAAGAGGAACCGAACCTAACACGTGTTTTCCTTGAGAAATTGAGATAAATTAAAATATCACAGGTCCTTTCCATCGAGCTAATGTCCACAACACACCAGCTGTCATTAGCTCCACGTGCTAGCGGGTTAGCACAAGTGCTGTTATGGCCATATGCTTGTATTCAAACTGCAGATAGCACATAAAACTTGTGAGTATCTCCTACAGTTTTTTTTTTTTTTTTTTTTTTTTTTTTTTTGTACTTTCTGCTGCAGGTAGTTTGTCAACTGTTAACGCGGGCGCCGTGTAACTTTAGCGGGACTGCAGCAGCAGACACAGTGTGGTTGATAATCAAGTATGGCTGAGAGAGAGGGGGGGAGAGAGAGAGAGATAGAGAGAGAGAGACTAGTTTGAATGTTACAGAGGCACATTTCTGCAAAGAAGCACATGCTAAATGTTGTCAAAACTTTTATTGTTAACAACGGCAGATGCTGGTGTAACCTGTCAACTGTTATCTCACTGTAAACTTCGCTGTAGATGTGTGTACTTTGGTGTAATAAAATATATTACTTCAATTAAACAGTAAGATTTAAGTTAATAGCCAGAGTTATGCACAGCCACAAAAAGTTTGTGTGCAGTTAATCACAGGCTGAGAGCTTTATCTAATTACAGCTTGCAGATCCAGCAATTAATGCATTCAGATTTGACTTGATTGTACTAATAAATGTGCAAATAAGGCTTTTTAGAATTTAGTTTTTAGTGCGATTGTTACCGTAGTGAAAGCAAACACTAGCTCAGCACCTTTTAAAAAGTGGATTTGAAGCGGTGAGAGCATGCATGATGGGGAGGCAGTCTTTATCGTACCTTGACAAATGTCCCGTAAGGCACACGTTAGATGCATCAAGCTGGGAGTAAAAGGTGTGGAAATAAGCTCTAGTTAGTTAAAGCAAACTCCATTCAAATCTTTGTCACTAGTTTAACAGGTAGTTGTCAAAAAACTTAACAGAATCAAACTACATTGACTCTTCAGGTGTCAGAAATCAATTTTTGACACCTGACACCTTTTAAACTATGGGTTGTCTACTGTGGCTCCTTAATGAAAGGTTTGTTTCAAGCGCTTGATATCACAAAGGGACAGAAACAAAATAGGGATAGGTAACTGTAAAGGTGCCTCTTCACTTAACATAGTAGTGATGGACTTAACGTCTTAAAATTCAGTCTTCGGTCATGTGCTTTTTACCTCTAAGTTAAACAAAAAGGTTCAAACAGTAGAGTGTACATTGTTGCAGTTGCAGTGTCAAACAATATTACAATACAAAGAACTTGAAAATAGTCTTTGTCCTGGTGGATCGGTGATCTCATGTGTATGCCATGCTAAGTGAGATGTCTTGGGTTTGACTCTAGACAAGGATCTTTGCCGCATGACACTGCCCTCTCCTCCAGGCTAAACTATTCTACTTAGGTGAGAATGACTAACAAACTAGAACTAATGTCACAGTAGAGAAGAAGAGAATAAAACAGATTATGCAGTTCCTGGGTTTATTCGTTAATTATTAATTATAGATTATTCCAATTGTGTCAGTATAACAATAGAATCAAAGTTAGCCATCAGTAGAAGCTTAACTGTGAAGAAATACATATGAATGACGTCTTACTAACATACTAAACGAAAACTAGAGTGTAAAACTTTGTGTGCAAGCAACACAGACCATGTGGCAGATCTGTTATCACACACCGACAAACCAATTTTAATCTGCAAGGCTTCTGAAGATGGCAGGTATTTCACACTAAACTACAATGAATGTGTCTAAAATGATAGAGAAGTGTGTCATTTGTGACACTGCAAATTCTTCCAGTTGATGCAATGTTGTAGACCTAAAAACGGTTGAGATAGATGGATTGTGTATTATGGATTAAGCCAAATGATGGAACAAGCAGGTACACCATAAATACGTCATGTTAAATGTTAACGTGAACCTGTTTTTAATTTAATTAAGATAACAAAAGGAAAATAAACTTGTGTTTTCTGTTTGCAGAAAATAAACTGCCATGCTGCTTTTAGCTTCTGGCAGAAAAGGACATTACCTGTATTATCAGTCACATCCTGTTAAAATAACTTTAAATTATTGCTTGAAAGAATGGGCATTATATTGGCCAGTTAATGGATGACAAATGCTTGAAGGTATGTTACAGGTATCAGGACTGAAATCAACATTAGTATTATTACTTATTGCTACTACTCTTACATGATATGTGGATAAATTAACTTGTTTCACAGGTGAATGGTTGAGTTTGTCAGTTATGATTGACAGGATCAGATTTTATCCTATTTACTTGTTGAAACTTGAAGCAACACAATGAGAGTCAGTTGCATGTTTGCTGTGTTAACTAGAGGTAATTAGTGCGCATTCCTCTGACATGTATTAATGAAATAGGTGTGCAGATGCCTGCGGCTAGACTAGGCTAGGTGGTGTTCTAGTGAAATGACAAACATTGGAAGTGGCCGTGGATCATTTAACTTGTTGCATTTGGTGGTGTTTATTCAGTTAACATTTGTTAATATCGTCGTGACAGGTTGACTGTATTTAAACCCACACATGTTTTAATGAATGACATTTGCATTGGCCTTCTTTGTATCCACTTTAAGTTCAGTTTCTTCATTTGTTTCTATCTTTGGGCCTAGACCACTGGAACTTGTGAATTCTCCGGATGTGTCCTTTTCATGGAGCACTGGCAAAGTAATGACTCCATGAAGGTTTGGCTTATGCAATCTTAAATCAATTTTTCCTTCGATTTAAAAAAAGAAGTTTGATTTGGAGATGGAACGAGGGGAAAAACTGTGGCTGGAATAAGCATAGGAATAAAAGCACCACTGTGCAAGTGGTTTTAATCTGGTCCGGACTGTATGACTTGGCCCAAAAGGGGGGCACCTGTCCAAATTAATAACTGGAGTGTAATACGGAATCACACAGCCAGAGTAACAGGGAGTTGCACTCTCCTGAGTTTGTCTCCTTCTCTGAAGGCAAAGATCAAGTCAGGGCTTGTTATTGTTCTTCTAACAACCTGGAACCTCTACTGTGAATATCTGACTGGTTTTTACTTTGCAGAGCTTCTTATTGTTGAATGTTGCTTGAACTGGGCTGTAATTGATACCATGTTAACATCTATTAAAGCAATTCGACAGTTTTTTAATCAAAGTGTTGTCCAAAAAATAAAAATAAAACAACAGTGGCATGTTTTCTACATCAATTCTAGCAGCTGCACCAAAAGTTACAGTATGTTCCGATAATTAACTTTCTAAAAGTTTGCTGTATGGAACTGGTTGCTCATGGTTATGACAAATCTCCTCTACATCTTTGCTTCAATAAAGGTGACTACTGAATGCTGGCTTCCTGTACACTCAGCTGTCAGTTCCCCTGCTGTCTTTCAGCGTTTCTGCTCGCATACGTGAACATGATTAAAAATCTGCATAATAGTGTGGTACAGTATAAAGCCCCGCCTCTCAGACTCTCAGTCTTTTTGTTTTGCTCTTCTTTGTCTGTTTGTTGGGTGTCTATCTCTTAATTCTCTTGCTCTGTCTCTGGCTGTTTTCTTGTTGCTCAGGAAACAGTCACCTCTTGTGATGTGAGGTGAAATATTCCACTGTTCTATTCAGAGGCATTGGGCACGCATACTGTAAGGGTTTTCCCCTGATTATGTACAGTTCCAGCTGAATAGAAGACTCTGTGAATCAGCTTAAAAAGAAAGTAAGATAGGTCATTCAAAATTCATTGAAATAAATCTGGGAAAAGACAAAGAGTAGCTTTAAGATCAAGGACAAACACCTTTATTCATTGACAAACTGGGCAGATTGAGTAAAAGTGAACATTAAAAGCTTCTTCTAGAAATACTTTTTCTTAATAAGGGATTACCTAATGAATTATTCATTTAGGCTGACTCTCACCACATCTCAAAATACATTGATTTGGTGTAGTCATCAACCAAACAGTTCACTTGGCTAACACTGCTGAAGCCAAAACTTGAATGAACAAAACGGTTGCCAAAGATTTCAGGTTTTTCAGCTCAGATAAAATTGGATACATAAGGCTTTAGGCTGTGTATGCAGCAGCTACTGAAGTATTGTGGGTTGGCAGTTGAGCTGACTCATAAATTGGTAAGCCAAAATTATTGGCCAATTTTAGATAGATGGTTGCTCCCTATTTGTTGGCCAAAACGAAAGAAAAGAAAATACAGAATAAACGTAAGACACTTTGGTACAGTGCTGCCAGATTTGTGCTTTTCAATCATAAAATGTTCCGCTTATATCGTCTCACTATTTTTTCATAATCAAAAAGCAAAAGGAAACAAATTCTAATAAAAATAAAAGTATTCAAGGGTGTTGATTAGTTCGTAGTTTTGCATTGAAACCTTAAAATAAAAAGATTAATAAAGCACTATGCATTTTGTGTTTATTTGCTGCACGCCTGCTCTGTAAATAAGGGAATAGCAAATATGTTATTAATCTTATTATTATTGGTCGTATTGTTACATCATTATTATTGTTATTTTACTAACTCTCTCACACACGATCTATCTTCTGCTGCGTTTGAGTATATGCAATGATCGCATGCATGATTTACATAAGTACAAATGAGTCTTAAGGACACTGATAATCATTGAAATGAGCCCAACTATTGACATAAAAACAGCCAGTCTTTATAGGAGTCTATTGTGTTTTTTCTCTTGAAAGACGTTTACATCCAGTTCAATGGCAGCAGGTTTTAATGATGATTTTAAATGAACAAAATATGTAGGTTTGGGTGACTAGACTATGCAACGTGTTGTTGCGTGCATACAGGAGCAGAACAACATATAGTACAGTATTTTTAGCGTAGAAGCGTAGATAATACTGAAAGCTTCATTTTACATTGATGACAATCTATTAGCAAGTTAGACAGACAAACCATGACATTTTACCTATTCACACACCCCCATATCATGCACTGAGCTAAAAGTTAACTTATCATGCATTTATAAAGTAGTGGGGGGTGGTCATGATGATGACTAATAAGATTTGAAGTGTAAAAATGTATCAGACTTAGTCCTCTTTGAAGGCTGAAAAATCTCCAGAGCACTGTCACCACCTCCCACCAACAAAAAGTTGTATGCTACACCTGTGTCTGTTAACTTTGGGTAATGCTGGTCAATTTTCAACGGAAATTTTTCAAAGCACAGTAATCAAACACTGTTTATGATAATTAAAATTTTAAATTTTAATACTAACTATTTGGAATTTTATGTATTTATTCACTCTTTTAACCCTAGTTTATTATAGGGGTGTCATGATATCAATTCTAAATTGTAAGTTGATCGAATATGAGATTTCAGTTTTGATCGTTGAAATCAAAAGCAAGATCAGCAATAGCGAGAGCTTACGTGTAGCCTGCAGCTGTACTGTTCTTAACACCATGACTAGTTAGTTTCCACCGGTACGCACACAACTGTGCTGTAAAAAATGCGGAAGGAGGAGTGTTGTTTAGCTCAGTTGGCAGAGCAACCGCCTCATGTACAAAGGCTAAGTCCTTGCCGCGGCGGCCCAGGGTTCGAATCCGACCTGTGGCTCTTTCCCGCATGTCATTCCCCATCTCTCTCTCTCCCCACGTTCCTGTCACTTTTCAGCTGTCTCTGCCAAAAAGGCCAAAAAAATATCTTAAAAAAGTGGAAGGACACTGTACACTAGTAATGTTCCATGAACAGAGATTTTTTATTTCTCTTCTTTGACAGTGAACACAACAAAGCCAGTAACTATTGTGCTTATCTAGCTATGTTACGGCTGACTGAGTGACTTAATTACCCCTTATAGCATGCACGTTTCTGTGACCATGACATCATGCTGGCACCAGGAGACTCAACTCAAAACAAACCTGCTAGTGTATAGTAAGTCACATATTAGGGTCCAGGTTACCCAGAAGGCCACCCTTCTTAAACGTCAGCTGGTGTCTTTGACTTAAATTATTATATCTCTAAAATATTGTTATTACATTTTACATATTTTAGTGTGACCTTAGTGTGGTGCATTCTCCTAAAAATATGGCGGTAACAACAACGGTATTACAATTGATACCATGTAACTTATCTTTTTAAAGATAAATGTAAAAATGTAAATGGCAGGTGTTGATAATATAACAATGACATAGCTGTCAATGCTGAAAAATAAAAAGTCAAATCATGAATTTGGGACATTTGTGACACCCCTACTACACTGTTAAACCTGGATATCAAGGGTGCGGTTCAGATAAAGGTATTCACTGTTGACGGGAGTTGCTTCCTATTAGCATCTTTTTCATAGCCACTTCTCAGCACTTTTGACCCAGTTGTAACAGCATGGGTAAAGGCATTGTTTGATACTATGTGCTGATTGTGCAAGACATTTCCCCAAAACTGCTGTAAGACTCACTTAAAACAAATGCAACATTTAGTTAAAAATGGTTAAAATGTTTGATTTTGATTACTAAAACCTGACCTTTGGTGAATTAACCTAAGCTAAGCTTTAGTCAGTAACTATGACTAAGATCAAAGATGATCATACACATCAGACAGTAGAAAAGTTAAGCAAACAACAATTGATATTGCAGTCTTTTGGCCACAAACAGGGAATGTTTCCCAACTACACTTTTTTAAATTTCTGTTTTTCTTCCCATTTGTCATGACATGAAGTAAAAGATCTAAGGCTTGGCTACTACTTGTTGCCTTAATTGGAATATTATTATAAGCCAATCACAGTCAGAGCAGGACAGGTCATGACTTTGCCCTTCTGGGAAAAACAACGTATCTGTAATCCAATGTGAAATAGCCATAATTCATTGCTTCAGTGTCTTCTTTCATGATTTCAAGTCCATGGCATACCTGTGTCATAGTCATAGTGTCATAGGAGAGGTTCTCCTTAACACGGGTTCTAACACATTTGTGAACAAAATCTGAGAGAATTTAAAAAAAATTTTTTTTGTTGAGTATGTTTCCTGTGACAACAAGTAGGAGCTGATTCAAACTTACGAACTCCAGTCTCTCTTATTTTGTATGTGCCGTCTCAGTTTGAGTTCCTTAGAGCAACGCTGCTTCTGCACATCTCCATTACTGTGTCTTCATTGACTTTGTTTTCATTCATGCCACCTCTAAATCATCAGCTCAGTTCAATTCATTGACAGAATCCATTACTTTTTGGTCAGCTAAGGAATTACAAAAAAGGACAATAGGACATAACTGTCCAAAGTTTTTAGAGAGACCATTCCTTTAGTAGAAAATAATTCTAGAAAATGGTTTAAGCCATGCTGGTGACTTAAAACATGCTTTTTCTTTGCTTTGTGCACCAGGAACAAAATCCTATTGACCCAAATTTAATGCCATAAATGTGGAATATCTTTGTCATTTGTTCTGTTAGTACAAGAGAACAAGCAATTTGAAAATGTCAGTGAACCCTACGTCATGAACTGACGGCATCCCTCTACTTCCTTAGGGTACTTCACAATAAAATCCATAGAAAATTATTTCTGCTAAATTATTTTTATTGTTATGTAAACTAGTGCCATATGGTGTTATGTTTTCATTAATAGAATGTCGACATTGCTTAATCTTATTTTGCTTGTTTTCTGCAGCACTCATGCTGACTGAGTTCAGTGTTTTTGCTTTTTGTAATTTGTAGTAAAAAAAAAAGTAAAGTGGCCTGCCGTAGATTTACATAGGCAGGGAAAACCATGTGTGAAGAGGTATATAAGTCATATTTTGAGTAACTTCATGTATAACAGGCATCGGTCCAGACGTTTTCTCTTTGTAGCTCACAGCTAACTGTCATTGTGAAACAAACTGCACTGAATGTGACCATGGTAGACAGCATGTGATGGTTTTCAGACAGCGGCCTCTAACATGCTTTCATCTATAGTATCAAACGAGTTAGGCTTGGTTGTACATACTAATTATAGAACAGATTTCTCCTTCACAGTTTATGGATCTAATTTCATAAATGAAAATAGAAAAATCCATCTTACAGAAAGTTACAACGTGTATTTGGGCTTAAGTACCACTTACCCCATTTGTGATAGATTGTCTATTGTTAAGTGGCTGTGTGAGTGGTAGAAATAGGTATTGGTGAGTTAGGGTTATGCAGGTCACGAGCAGTGGCCTCATTGGGCATTAGAGGTGGTACGAGGCAGGGGGGCTGAAGTGCCCTTTATGGGTGGTAGAGTTGTAGATCCATAGCTGAGGTGTCTGGCTGTCTGCCCAGACATGCCATGTGGGGTTCAGATGGCAGGGTGGAATGAAAGGAGAGGGGGGCATACTGCTCTCTAGCTGCTGGTAAGGGGAACATGAAGAGGAGTTTTGTCCACTCGCTCTCCTTTTCTAGACCTTTCTTTTTCTCTTTTGGCATATATCATATGCATTATTTGTGTCTTGTTTTTGCTTATCTCACAAATTGAAAGAAGAATTGTGGTTTCTTGGTTGCCGCCGTACCAGCAGAGTGCTATAGACCTGCCACCAGGACGACTGAGGCTTCTTTCCTTTCTTACTGCTTTCTCAGGATGTGAAAGAGACCACCAGTGACATAAGAGAGCTTGATCTGGGCTAATGAAATCTCCAGATGCCAGCAGTCACCACAACCACTTAGTGACTGGTCAGGTTGGATTTTTTTTCTCTGTTAATGCGCTGTGACATTTCTTGTATCTGTAGGACTGTCTCTGCCATGCTTAGATATGAGAATATGTCAAAGCACATTATCATAACGAAATTATTAAACTGAAAGCAGCTAGTGGAGAAAGTAATTTCGCCCTTGTCTATGTTGTTGTCATTGCTTTGCCTCTGTGAACCAAGACCACGATCCTCTCAGTCGTGGGAAAGACTGAAAGACTGAAATTACATCGCTCTCATGGTGGACTATTTTGAGCTCCCAAAGAGAGTGGCAGAGGGCAGCAGGCGGCAGGTTCTAGTGACTCGTTTGTACTTAGTGCAGGAGAACCCCTCTCGTCCTAGCACGTCTGGAGCTTTCAACTTTTTACAGCTCAAGCGCTTTGCAATCTTAACGGGGAGAGGAGTGGAAGAATGCTGTGCGCTACATCACCAGGTGAGTGTGTCGGCACTCCCAACTCTAGCCAGGTGTGTCTTGTGTATAGTCTAGATTTTTATTTTTGAAGGGCGGGAGCCACCACTCAGACAAACAGCTGTCATTTGAATTCAAACTGCCCTGAAGTATGCCAGAAATATTATAAAACATTGCCTAACATAACAATACAAAACCCTTTTTTTTCCCATATATAGCATGTATAGATATTTTTAGGTTAAAATATGTGCAGCATAACATTCTTGTTAATATTGTTATGTTGTATACACTACACTTGACTCTTTGCTAAGATGTGGTTAGCTCGGGATTTTTTTGTTTTGTATTTTTTACAAATATAGTATCACTTTAATTGTAAAGCTTGTGAAATATTGTGTACAAAAATGAAAAAACACATAAAAAAAGAGGAATAAACAAAGCTTGGATCATTTTTCAAGGTAGATCAAGGACAGTGGAGTCAGGCAACCAATTGTCATAAACTTTGCACGTCTTATTGTTTCAGATGGAGACTTTATGGACCTGCAGGTCCCAATATTTCAATGAAAATGTAAAAGACAGAGAGGTCAAATGTCAGACGGTCATGCATGAGGTCCACATGTGGGACTAGATCACCATGTGGGTGCCCCCTAACCCCACTGAACTGAAGGGGTCCCAACACCCAGTGTGATGAATGAGACGTTTGTTTCCTGGGGTGAGGCATGAGTAACTATGTGTGGCATCTGTCTAGTTTAAATTTAGTGTAACTGAAGCTACCGCTGGCTGCGCTGTATCAACATGTCAGAGGCTGCATTACACCAGAGAGAAAGCTGTTGAACTCCTGCATCTAGTTTCATTTTTTTCTTTCTCTCTTTGGTCCCCTTTTACTATGAGGCACGGCTTGCTACAGGGATTAGGGTGGTTTGAATCGCATTTTATTTTAGGCTACCCCTCAAAGCCTTATTTCAGTCAGGCTAATGCTCGGTATTGGCACCTCTACCCCATGCAGTTTTTCTTGTCCTACTCCCGTTATGTGTGACATATTCCAAAATGAGTTATCAAGAAACAGTGGTCGTTGTGCAGCCTTTTACTGACAATGAACAATGATAGGGAGGTTTTAGATTGGATAAATAAGTAAGAATTTCAAGAGGGTGATGGTACACATTCCAACAGGGGCCCGTGTGTTTGAGTGGACCCTACTACATGGGTCACAGTTGGAATGTGGACCATGTGGACTTTGACAGCTGGGCAAAAAGGGCATTACACACCAATTGTGCATAGAGGTTTTAACAATATGAACTGCTGATCGCGTTATGCACGTCACACTCAAAGGTGTCATCCATGCATTGGTTCTCTGCGGTAAATGCTAGTCATCTTGTTAAACATGTATGAACATGTAGAGCTGTGAAAAAGACATACAGGAAGTTTTTTTGTACTTTAGGCATAGTGTTGTTCTAGGCAAATCCCTTTCATTTATGCTTTTGGAGGGGAAATTGCCGTTTTCCTGATTTTCCTTGAATATTTCCTGTTTTACATTGGAATGATTACAAGCCTGATTAAAAAGTAACAGGGCTGTTATGAGGCTGTCCACCAAGCAGCACAGATGGGCCCTTTACTTGAGGACACTGCATTTCTTTTTATCACCTTGCCATATCCTCATAACACTACTGCACAAGCAACACAGAGGATGGGAAGTTGTTCTGCTGGTACAGTTGTTTAATTAATCTGTGTGAAGATGAGTCACGGTCAGGAGTGTGGGTTGGTTGTTATTGACGTGGAGATTAAGAACCTGTATATATCCTTATTTTTTTACCTATTTTTATATCTAGCATACTTTGTTGATGGCTGGATATTTCAGCAGCATCTATATGATCTGTTATGAGCTTGTTTGGAGGGTATTCGTTGACACACTTGTGCATTTATCAGTGGTATGTATATACTGTAGCCTCACTGCGCTCTCCAGGACTCAAAGTGTGTAAATGTCAACTCTCCGCTCTGTGTTTCTCTCTCACTGACTGTCTCTCTCTCGCTTTCTCTCACACATAGGCACACAAAAGCTCTGTTTGCCTGTCTCTCCCTCCCTCTCTCTCTCTCTCTCTCTCTCTCTCCCCGGGTGATTTTTTTTTAGGCACATGCACAGTCAGCCCTGACAGATTGTTTAAATGTCACCCCTGCTAGCAGTAGCCTCTGATGTTATCTGCTCTGGGTTATTGCAGGCCATCAGGCAGCTTGTGTTCACCTTGGAGGCCAATCTTCTAATGCACTGTGGCCACTGAAAACCAATACGAACCATCTGACGAGTTTTGTGTTTACATGTACACTAGAAACCAGGTTAGTGGGAGAAGGCAAATTAAGGAGGGAAACTGCACGTGGTCACTCAAACTTGCATGCAACTGGACTTGAACTAAGGCTGGCATACTTAAAACGCAGTTGTGGTATATGATACTGTGGCTAAGAGGACAGGCTCTTTTGTTTTTCCTTAATTTATGTATGTGCCTAGATTTCAGAAATGGCCTCTTGTTCAACTCTGGCTTGTGACTTGTATAGATTACTTGACGCAATTCTAGTTGTGCTGTGTGTCTGTTATGTTTTGGATGCTGTACATCTACAAGATAATCCTTGACCTGGGCTTTGTCATGCAAATGCATGAAGAACTGTAGAAATCCAATTAAGAAAGTGTTCTTTGGTGCATGTAAACACACTCAGATCCAGTAAATGCACACCAGTAAATACAATATGCAAATACAACAGGATAGATTTAAACAGAAGGGCAAATAGATTACTTTGCAATTTGGTTTTAATGTAAGTACACTCTTGGTATGATTTATGGTGTACTGCAACCATCCACCTTATGGAAAACTGTGTAAGCATCCGTGACATGGCTCTAGTCTGGCAATCCACAGGGCATTTCAAAACTGAGGAGAAAGATCGCAGGTGAGATTATGGATTGTGATTGCAATTAAATAGATTGTGATACTATTTTTTGGCCAGATTGCCCACCCCTACCTGACATAACTTGGCTTGTTAATATGTATAAAAACTGAATATATAGAGTATGAAGTGTTTTTGTCCTTTGTGATGAATGTCATTGAAAGGTTGACATTGTTGAGACTGGCTTCCTGTCTCTCCATCCACACCCTTTGCCACAATATGTTTTTATATTTATACTTTAATTTATTCTCTAAGCCCATTTGGTGACCTCTGGACATGAACTCACTACGTGCAGGTTGAGAACCACTGCCCGAGTTTACCAGTTTTTGGTGAGGTCCCCCAGGGGTCTACCTTGGGTTTGTTTCTGTTTTTATTGATGTGCTCGTTGTGGGGAATGTAATTCAAAGACACATCAATGAGTTTAATTTCTATTGACATTTAGCTGTGTGCCCAGAGAAAACCCTCTGTGACCGTCCTGTCCTGCGTTATCTGCTGTCGTCTGATATTAAGTGATGTAGGTTTGAGAATTTTCTCCAGTACGATAATTTCAATTCAGTGGTCGAATTTGTATTGAATTGATTTTAGTAGTCCCGTTTCAAGATGAATTAGCTTTTTACTAACAGTTTGCCCTTACAGGAAGTTTTTTGGCTGCATTCTTCAGTCATCATTTTCTTCTGTTTTTACACATGTAATTAGAGTGATTATGTATTTGGCTCTGAGAGCTGCCAAAACACAGATGACCTATATAATAATACTGTGCATGAATGCATCTTGTGTAGAGACTGACAGAGGAGTTACTGTGTGTAAAACACAATAAATGCACTTTAAATAAATCTTCCTATTACTATGATTAAAATATCAGTATTAACATTACCTAAGAGTACCAGATTAATGTACCCTAAAGGCAATTAGTATTGTATTTGAAAGGGATCTTTGTGCGTTGGTGGGTATTTAGTTCAGGTGGCTACTTGGCACTCTATGTTTATCCCATAATGTTATCTCGGCATGAGATTGTTAATTAGGAGCTTAATTTAGCTGCCGGCATATGTTAACGTTGGCTTAGACTGCCATTGTTAAGCCTCTGCTGGCTGGTGAGTCTGCTGTGACGGCAGAGGAAAGCTTTTTGATGCTACCTTAACATAACATTACAGGATAAGACAATAACATGACCTTGCAGATGCCAGATTAACCTGAGACCCACATCTCAAGACTCTATATGTACCTCATGACCTTTGATAGACCCAGCCTGCCCTATTTTACCCTACATTTGTAGTTCTCTCTCGCACACTCTCACTGAATTTTATATGTACACAGACCCAACCACAGGGATCACCAGTAGGCTTGGCACAAACCCAGTCAGTAAGGTTGAGAGCCACAGGTGTAGGCCAACTCTTACAATACGTGTTTGCACGTGCGTCACAGACTCTGTGTTTAGAAATCTAGGCAACCTGCCAGCTGCAGGGTTCTTGGAAAACCCAGGGACAAGGAATTAAATTTGCCTTTGTGAGCTCTGCTGGGAATCACTGCAGATATCTTCAGTATAGCAACCCAAATGGTAAATAAAAGGTTTAATTGTTTAAAATGTTTTTTTAAGACTTGAGTTCACATAGTATAGTTCATTATATATTGGCAGCTACCATGAGTGGAGGAATTGGTTTTGCATCCTAACCTAAGCACAAGAAAAAGTCCATGTCCAAGTGGATGGATACATTGAGTAAATGTATCCACAGATTAAACAAACAGCATAACATGTTTAATAGGCATTGAGCATTTAGCTCTTGCAATAAAAATATCACATTTACTCTTTTTAAATACGTGATTGATTACATTGATTATTTATCTGAGACATATGTCATTTATCCCATGAGTCCCTTTGGACATGGCGTGTTGGCACACTTTTGCTCTGGTCTGATGGTCAACAGCTCTTGAGAAGAGTTGAAAGAGGAGCCTGGCCTAAACACAAAGCCTTCTGTACAGGGGATGTAAGTAGAGCCTATTCTAATCAATCTGCTTGCCCACCACAAAGGGAACTCTGGCTAAGGTTACCTTCTAGCTCAAGCGCCACATGGTGTTGAGTCTAGAGGGTAACCTAAGACCGTAATATGTGTTTGGGTGTACGCACATACACACACTCAAAGGTACACGCACATATGCATCTATACAGTATGTGCAGAAACACAGGAAGGCACAAAGGCACAACCACAGGCACACACACACATACAGACATTCATACACCACCCACACCCTTATACCCATACACATGCACACATACACACAAAGAGAGGTAGACAGAAAGGCCGTGGGTGCACTAGCAGGAACCTGCGGCAGCAATGAGCTTGTCTTGTCATCTTCTCTGGGAGAGACAAATCCTTCTCTGCCTCAGTAGTAAACTGGGCTTTCTCAGAATGTGGGCCTGTGTGTCACTGCCCGTCATAGGACCCTGACACACTTTGTGAGCAGTGAGAGTAGGCGGAGGGAGGAACAAAGTCTCTACGGATTATCCCCCATGCGAGAATCCCCAGGCGCTGTGACGGTCAGCCAGAGGCCTGTTGAGCCTTGTGTCAAGGAGCCAAAGTGGATGCCACCATCACCAGTGGGTCAGGCCGTTCCCTGTGGTTACCGTGAGAACACAACAGTCTTTGTGGCGTGTCACAAACATCCAACAATCAGCGCCTCCCAAACATCTCCCAGTGAGGCGGCGCTATTATTAGCTTAGGTACAGCAAAGCCTCTTAGAGATCTTTATTTAACCGGATTGGCTGTCTGATGTATGGACACTTGAGGAGTGTGTGGCCCACTGACAATGAGCTTTCAGGAACAGCACAGGGGCTTTGCAACCAACACCATTGATACAACAACAGTACCAACACTTGCTCCTCTCCACTCCTCTCCTCTCCTCTCCTCTCCTCTCCTCTCCTCTCCTCTCCTCTCCTCTCCTTTCCTCTGACCTCTTGTCCTAAGGTGACTGATGTTTGGCTCTGACTGGGGGGGTTTCCCACCACCCACCCCTTTCCTCACACTGGGTTTTAGGTAGCAGGCTAATCTTATCTCAGGGCAAGGAGAGGGCTGTGGGCCAGGTAACATGGTCATCCCCTGTCTGACCCTGATCTGTGCACCACTTACCTTTCTTCATCTGTTATGATTTGTAAAACTCTGCAAAAGCAGAAATGTAGATGGATTTTTTTGTGGCATCTCATCTTTTCCTGTTATTTTTGACCTTTGCCAAATTAGCATGGGGCCAAAGAGAAAAACAGAGTATAAATGGCATGGCAACATGGCACATAAAATATGAACTTATAATTATAATATAATCCTAGTTAATAATAACTAATAATTTGAACTCAGTATGGTGACACTGACACTGTAGGAGAACTCAGCAGAGGGATTTCTAATCTGTTATCTGAGGAGACTGAGAAAGAGACAGTCCAGAGAGAAGTTAGCATCTCATTACTGTCACCAGGCCAACACAGAATCTAATACAAGTCCAAGACTCCCACAGAATAATATGTTTTCAAGATGTACATTTTTATATATTTCTGCAAATTATATTGCTATTACACAGTTAAAAAAAAACATAGCAGAAAAACAGTAGCTTCGTATAATAATAAACGGATTGTTATGTGACTACGGGCTAGAAAGTTCAAAGCACAGTGTCAGAAATAAACTATCAATGGCCATGGGTCAACCTGCCTACATTCGTTTTGACTGACTGCTGCTTTTTACAGTTGACAGCTTACCTGATCCAGCAATTGAAGCTTTTCTTGTTTAGTTTTTCCTTCATACAGTAAGAGGTTCTAAAAAGACCACTGGCTGATAAGTAGTATATAAGTTGTAAGACTTGTAAGCTTTTGTCGGCATGAGTTGCTTTGCTAGACTCGAGGCTCCGCTTGAAGTTTAAATATACGCCAAAGCATATTTATTTGGTATACCATAACTTGTGGAGGAAGTGTACTTTCATTTTTTTTTTAATCTTTTATTTTGAAGGCAATGTTTGTTTCATATTGAATTATAATACATATACTTGCCTGTTGTTTCACAACAAAATGCATCAACTAAGTCACCGAAAGAGGAAAATATAGTATAAAACACAGTGCATGATTTACATATTAAAGCGCAGGGCATATTTCACTGCAACTTTAATCAATTTGTGGCTGCAATTTGTGTGTAATTAGCACTTAATTTACTAAGGCAGCAGCTCATTACTCAATCAGCACCTGGGACTTTCCTGCCCTGCCCTGAATTATCTGAAACATGATGAAACTGATAAATTAAGTTCCATGTGAATTCCTACTAAGTGAACATCGGGAAGAAGTAGAACAAGAATAATAAATGGGGGCAAAAAAGTATATGTAGCACATTTCTCTGCTTGGTACATTAATACATTCAGTTATTAAACCTGTAAACTCCTCATTGATCTCTGCCATATGCTGTTGCTGGTTCTGTAGCTGATGTTGACTTGTGCTTTTGCTACCTCATCTACCCCGATCTCCCCATAATCCCCAATTCTTATCAATAAAATGCCATTTTTTCTTCAAGTACCTTCCATGTATCAGTATTATATATGTGTCTTTGGAGTTTGGTTGCTTTTACACTGCAGCCATATTTCCATATATCCATTTCTTCAATATGTATGACACATTTGTGACAAATATAGGCTCTTCCACTTGATAGTGTGGGGTTACTATCTCTCATCGCTCATCTCCCTTCCTCTCTCATCTTTCAATCTTTTTTTTTTTTTTTTTTAGTGAACCGTGCTAATTAATCCTGTGGCAGATTGATGGTTTGCCCGTCTCATCCATTTAGAAAAGCATCTCAGTGAGGACATGTATGGGCTGAAGTGTTTTCAGCCACCTATGGACTATATCTAGAGTATATCTAGTATAATGCTTGATCTCTAGTGTGATGCTTGTGGATGTTTGTGTTTTGTGTTCTCACCTCACCCCACCCTCACCTCTTTTATAATGCCTCTCTAAATTAGTCTAGTATAATTATACTCTCTTAGAAGGAATAATTAATACAGTGTGTGTAAATCATTCTCCTTCTTTGGGGACAATGTTTGTTTGTTTTCTTTTCATTTCAAAGGGGGGGGGGGGGTCATGTTGACAGAAAGGGAAAGGGGAGACAGAGATGATGACACAATGCAATGGACCTTGGGTCATATTTTAACCCAAGCTGCTGCAGCAAGGACCTAGCCTTTACACATGGTATGCGCTTTACCCAGTGAAATACCAGGGGACCCTGGAGAAAATTGTTTTGATTTTCTTTTCCTGTTTTTATTAGTTTATAGAGGAAGAATGAAGGACTCTCTGGGGATGGATTTGCTCTGTCATCATTATGGTAGATAGGGAACATTTTGCAATCGAGATAAAACAACAAAAACCACAATGGAAAAAAAAACCTGTGTCACTATAAAACTATAGGCGTTGTTTCTGTTTCCTGTGAGCATGGTATCATGCACAGTGTAGTTGATGGGAAAGGGAGAATGCTTTAGCTGTGGTTTGGTATGCTCCTCTCATTTTTTTTCTTCCTCTGTTCTTTCTTTTGTTATTTCCCAATTCAGACTGTCATTGAGCTTTTTTTCTTTTCTTTTCCTCACAGCCTCTTTCTCTTCCTCTCAACTGTGTTGTCCTTCTCTTGCTCCCTGTCAGTCACTCAGATGCTGTCGTCAGAGGATCCACTGCTGGGTCTTGTGACAAGCAGGCAGGGCCAGTGCGAAACTGAGCAGCTATAAATAAAGAGCTTGCTGCTCCTGCCTCCATTGCTGTTGTTGGATAGCGTGGATGGGAGGACAGAAACCAAAAACCTTTCTATTTACGAACTTCTTTGAGACTATCCTTAATGTCTAATTTGACAAAGCTGTCATATTTACTGGTCTGTTAAAGTCAGGAAAGAATATGAGAACTTAAATTAACCTACTGCCTGCGCTAGATAAAAGTTAAGTTAGAAATTTATTTAGTTTTAAAGGTAACCAATGTGTCTCTTATTTTTAGGCAGGTAGGCATATATGAGCAATATGGTGAAGTTTTTCACAAGATTATGCTGCACTATGGTTTTAGCTAAGCTTGATGTTTTATGAATGCTCATTGGCTTAGCCCTGGTCATTTCATTTTTTTTTCTCTTCCTTCACAGTAACACAGAGGTTGTATGCATCATAGCTTAAAAAGCCAAAAATAGGACTGTGACAGGGAGACTGATGTTACATGATGCATATTTTCCTTGTATGTTAGATACTATTTATAATAACAAGGCATGTGTTTTGTGTAAAGTTCAGTTATGTTTAGATTAGTAGTACTGTACTACTACTGTACAAAAGTAAAGTAAACTTATACTTAATGCACGACCCAATTTGTGAAAATTGGCATGAGAAGAAAATTCAGATGCTTTTGGACAAATTCTCAATTCTGATATGAAAATATCTCTGCGTGTGAAATTAACTTTTCTCATGTGAAACATTGGGAATGAGTGGTTACTCCCAACGAGACCGTCAGAGCATATCCAATGAAGTTTATCAATAACCTCTAACGGAGTAGTGCCATTGCGGACAATGGGCTCTTGTCTATTTGTTTGTGTGCGGGTGTTTGTGTGTGTACTTACTGCCTGTGCCGGATGACCTTTGGTATAAATAGCCTGCCGGCTCTAGCTGTGATGACAGCCGACAGCACGCACCGTTGTGTGAATTTGTTTCCTGAGTAGTGCTGTTCATCGGTTATCCCTCTTGGAACAATGCCTGTTACCCAGCAACACTCTGGCCTCTAATTTCCTGAAACTGGCCTCAAACGCAAACTCAGGGCGCAACCGCAAATGGATCTGTGACCATGTAATTTTATAGAATTTTGACAACCAGATGTTCAAGCCTGGTCTTGGTGTAGCACAAGGCTACAGTAGGCTGAATACATTACTAGTTGGAGGAATGCAGTATCAGCAGTTTGACTCACAGTAATGACGCATTACATCATTTTTTCTTGTCCCTTCTGAAAGCATTAGACAGTTAAAGAGGAGAGTCCAAACCACTTCTCTGTTCTCTAAAGCACAACCTCAGATGTGTCACTGCCCTCTGAGGTCTCATAAGTTATTCCAAGAATGTGGCTTGAGGAACTGTGACACAACTAAGGTGTAGTCTGTAGTCCTTTAAAACTTATAGAGTTATAATGTACATTTTCATTAACTCAGTGAGGTCAAACTAAAGAACATAAAGAAAAAAACAGCAGTAATAACTGTAACTTGTATATATCTGGATTGCTGTATCTTAATTGTCCCTTCTTTTCTTCTCCTAGATCTGGAACCTGATGACAACACATCGTTCTACATTCTAAATGTGGGCCAGCCCCAGTCTATGGTCACCAACCACCAGTCTATTGGCCTGCCTCGTCATGGCATGCAGTCTCACTCACAGGTCATCAGCACTTCCCCACGCTTTCAGTCACACAAGCCAGGATCTGAGCCTCCGAGCTATGAGGCACAAGACTCAAAGTACGGTACGTCCCCACTGCTGCCCTCTGCTCCTGTGGAGGCACCGAAGGCCTTTGAGTGCCCCAGTATCCAGATCACCTCCATCTCTCCCAGCTGCCAGCAGGAGATGGATGCCAATGATGAGGATCTCAGGGCCAATGGCCCTGATGGGGACTACCACGGTGATAGGCCCTTGTCCAGAGACCACCTGTATTTGCCCCTGGATCATTCATACCGGGACTCTTCGCTCAGCCCTAGCCCATGCAGCAGCCTCTCCTCTAGGAGTTGGTTCTCTGATGCCTCCTCCTGTGAATCATTCTCACACGTCTATGATGATGTTGATTCAGAGCTAAATGAAGCGGCTGCCCGGTTCACCCTGGGCTCCCCGCTTACTTCCCCAGGCTGTGCCTCCCCTCAAACCAGTAGCGGAGTTTTGGAGGAGCAGCCCCACTGGCAGCACCCCCACCCTGCCTTTGTGCAACACTCCCACTCCATCAGCCTGTCACCCCGACAGTCCCCCTGCCACTCGCCACGCACCAGTGTCACTGATGAAAATTGGCTCAGCCCGCGGCCACCTTCCAGGCCCTCCTCGCGTCCCACCTCACCCTGTGGGAAGAGGCGCCACTCTAGCGCCGACATCTGCTACGCCGGCCCGTTGTCCCCTCATCACTCACCGACACCCACACCAGGACCTTCACCTAGGGGTAGTGTGACAGAGGACACCTGGGTTGGCACTCCCTCTGTAGGCATGTCACCCTTCCAGTGCTGCCCATCTGAGGCGGACATCCCATCCAAGACAAGGAAGACCTCACAGGACAGAACAGCTATGCAGACTGGGAAAGGGGAGCTGGGGCTAGATGACCAAGGAAATATGTCTCCTAATCTAGACTCTCCTTCAGATGAGGCCCTGCACAGCCTGAAGAAGGATGGGCCTGGGGAACAGTTCCTCTCAGTGCCCTCTCACTTCTCATGGAATAAACCTAAGCCCGGTCACACACCTATATTCAGGTAAATTTGCTGTGCTGTGTTGAGAGTAAGCAGGAAAAAAAAAAGAATTTTACCAGTAACAATCTTTTTTAAATTCAGCTCAATCTCACACATACTATTATCTCATATAGCCCAAACAAATGATTCATTCAGATGAAGACACTGCTGAGATGTGAGAGAGGAAGTATCTGGAAAATTCAAATGTTTTTTATCTTTTTCAAAAGTCAAGTGAGGACATTCTCAGCTGCTTGAAATAGCTGTCTTTTGCAATCCATTTGTTCTATTCTACTTCCTGTTTGTATCTGAGACTGTCTTACTGACCGTCACAGACCACAGTATTAGTGTGGATTAGATTCTTGATGTATTACGTCCTTAAACTTTAAAATGTTATTAACTTAGAGCCAAAGCCAGAAGATGGTGTGGCGATAACTGCCTCTTTATCAGTATTTTTGTGAATTATTAATGCAATCACCACTTGGCAAGACAGTACATGTTGTCAATCTTAAAAGCAATTAGTAGGTCAAGGCTAAACAATAGCCCTCAGTGGTGAATGTTTGTGAGTGCTGTAAGCTGCCATAAAGATTTAGAACTCTTTTTGATCTTGTGGAGAAGTGTAAAAAATGCAGTGCAGTAAATTAGTATCAAATGGCAAGTTAGATGAAAGATAGGCCTGTTGATGGATCAATGTTCAGTAACGGGGGAACTTTGAGCTTTGTATCAACAGTATAAATCTGACTTAGTTACACTGTAGAGTAATACAAGTTTATTAGTGTGTGGAGGTAAACACGGGGACACAGCACCAACTACTCCAAACACAGACACACATGCAAACACACAGGCACAATCTCCACATTAAAGAGTGATGGCTGCAATCAGAAACTCATGGGAGAGGAGTCTGCTGTCTGTTCTCCAATGTGTGCAGCAGATGAAGACATGGCCTTGTTTGTGTGCACTGGCCCCTAGCACTGTAAATCAGCACAGGGCACATATGGCAAGGGGGCCACCACACGCAGACACACACACACAGGCGTAGACATAACACAAATGCTTGTTCACACAGACCTAATACTCTGGTAACATTGTCTACTCTATGATGAGTCACCATTTGATCTCTGCATCCTTTTTCTACGGCTAGGATAGTAACTGATTAATGTTTGGTGCTATATCATGAAGAACTCAGAAACTACTACTTTTTTAGTTTAAAAAAAGTATACTGTACTCCATTTTTTTTGTAACCAGCCTTTAATAGTGACTCATTGTGGCATAAAATACAGACTTCTATGGCAGAGAGTCATGTCATGTCATGTCATGTCATGTCATGTCATGTCATGTGTGTAAGCTCATGTCTGCCATGCGTTAGAAGGCTGTTGAGTCGTATGCATGCATGTACATGTGTATCAGTGGTTTTTTGAACAGATGGCCCAGATGAAATGGGTGGGATTGGGTTAGGCTGGGTAGGATTAAAAATTGCTAGAGTGTTCAGACAGCTACTTTTATAAAGCAATAAGATATGAGTTATATATGAGTTGGTTGCTTAAAGGTTTATTTAAGCAAGAGGCCAATATCACTCAGTGACAAATACTATAGACACTATGCAGTCGTCAAGCAGAGTACTACATCACTGGCATGAGTAAATTAAATATTAGCTGTTTGTGCTATTTGCTGTATTTTTAGTGTTTGAACCTTAAGAGCCGGTGTGACAGAGAGAAAGAAGGGGATAACCCACAGGGTGAGAAATGAAGTCTTACTTGTTGGCAGCAGCAGAGGTAGTGATGGCATTATTGGTTAGAGGTTATATGTATAGTATGTTTACCTATAATCCGCGAGGGAACCAGTAAAAATCCTCTAGTTTCCAGGAAGTAACTCTAATTGGCTTTCTATATAAAACTGTAAGAAAACAATATAAACCTGCACTGCTTGATATGCATGTATGCGTACATCGATACATCTATTTGTGTAACCGGTCTCATTTCTTTGTGTCTTAAAATGTGACTCACATTCATGCAGTGTGTGTAGGTGAAAGATTACCTAATTCATTGAATGTAAAGGTCTCTAGAGGGAAGATGGATACGATAGAGACTAGATAGGTTGTAGGAATATGATTGGGCCGGGAGCCCCTACTCCATGGCTTAGACATTTGAGAAAGATTATGCTATGTCAGGACATAGGCCTCCACCCCTGCTCTGCTCCGTCACAAAGCTCATATTTCCTCTGTCCTCCTCTACTCCTGTTACCGTAGCAGCCATGCAAACCCACACTTCCTGGGTGGTTATGTCATGGCTGCCTGGAGGAAAACATAAGGGTTAGGAGGTTAGAGTGTAAGATCTTATATAGAGCTGCCATCAGTTGAAAACCTTGTTTGAAAATAACAACTTAAAAGGATTGAGAACTGCTTTCTGTTGAGTAATTGGGTATTGCAACAGAATATTTAGAAGACATTTATCTTTGCAGTTACTCAACACACATAGCCATACATTATAAACCTTGCTTTCAAGCAGGGTGATATTTGACTGTTCATCACAACTATTTGCGGTACATTTGCCTATAATCACGTCTAATTTGCTCAACCAGGCCGGTTCGTCGAGTTAGTTTATGTAAAAATTTAAAACCTGAGATGTTTTTAGGTGACATTTCCATGTCACATGTGGTTGGGGAATCTGCAAAATGTAGCTCAGTTATATTTGTAACCACAAGGCTAC
Source organism: Protonibea diacanthus (assembly GCA_028641955.1). Classification (NCBI taxonomy): domain Eukaryota; kingdom Metazoa; phylum Chordata; class Actinopteri; family Sciaenidae; genus Protonibea; species Protonibea diacanthus. The sequence goes on along the minus strand of CM053976.1, from coordinate 12,786,944 downwards.
ATTTAGCTTCTCAAAACTACAAAATATCAGACACATGCCTTTTCATTCCAAAATGCAGTCTTTCCTTTGCATTTGGTGCCAGTCTCTAAGACAGTTTATAAAGTGAAATGGCTCCACTGAAAGCCCAACTCACATGTCTTTAATTCAGCCTGATCAGATTGGTCTGCACGTAGCCAGCACTTGACAGACATTTGGAAAGGGAAGAATTAAGGGAGTCAAGCATTCTGGCTAAAACTTAACAAACTTTCCCTTAAAAATTATTTGTACAGTCAAAGATCTATCATGCAGCTCAGACTCAAAACGTTTGCATGCTAGGAGACTGTACCGCCTTGGATAGAGACAAATAAAAGCTTATGCCACCATGTAACAAGGGGCACAAAGAGCCTACAGTGGCCAACCTTGAGTTGGAGATCAGTGTGTAGCATAGGATGTCTGCCTCTTGGCCCATGAGACAGCACGAACTTGCAGCTGCCTACAGTACAGAGTCAATTCACTGACTCAGGCCTGACATACACAGCCATACGCATACAGACACACGTATGTGTGCACACAGCGGGAGTGTGCATGCGTCCATAGGCACACAGTTTAATTTATGATTGTGTATACTGCTGTGCTAAAATAAAACAATGGCACTTTGTAACTGCTGCCAGAGAAAACACCTGGGTGACACACATATAGCTTGTGCTGCCCTACAGTAGGCTTCTTGGATCATAAATAATTAATTGCGTACACCATCAAAATGTGACCTGGGTTACATTGTGGCTTTTACTACAGTTCAAGTACCTTGCCAAGTTAGACATACAGTATTTATTGTAGTAGTTCTGTACAGATATTAGAGGGTACAATAAAAATGTAGATTTGAGTAAGCAAAATTATGTGAGAAATAACTAATCCAGTAATAAACCTTTAATCTAAAGAAAACTTTACAAACTGTGGATGTTCTGGAAAGTTCTTTTGGTAACTTTTAAAGCTCATACACATAATGATTATGACAGTTAGTATTAAAATAATTATAATAAAAATGGCAAATTTAAACAGTGATGAATTGAGTTGAGGCACATGAGGTATAGTTCATTTGGATGGTTTATTTTTTTTTGTATTTTGGGCATTAGGGCATGTGCCACTGTAGTCCAAAATCATTATTTAGTTCATTCTGGAAATGTCTAAAATTAAATAAATTATAATGAACAATAATAAATACCACACCATTTGGAAAAGGTTACGACTAGGTTGATGCTGATGGTTGATGCCAGTGTTTACAAAATGTTTTGAACTAATGCACTCAGATGGAGAGACCCATTTTCCCCCTGCAGAAGGCCATTGAGTGTTTTATTTTCGAGTGCAGCTGTTCAAATATGATTGGGCCTACACAGATGAAAAAAAAAAAAAAGAGGCTGAGAGGAAAAACACACAATGCCAGCCCGTGTTACACTATTGCACTACATGTATCATATACATACAGTATGCACACAGGCTCACATACACACACACACACACACACACACACACACACACACACACACACACAGTAATTTACTCACTGTCTGACACACTCTTGCGTCCTACCACCCCTTCACTGACCCACACAGAAGACTCACAAAGAAAAGCCCCCCTTAGAAAATGATTCACCCTTAAAGTCTTAGCATGACCTATTACAAATGTTATGTTTAAGAACCAGATTAATGCATGTGGGCATTCCAGTGATTCACTGTCTGGTGGGGCTAAGTGCGCTGCATCTTACACCCCCTTTTTGTGCCTGTTATGCTGTCTCAAACTGTGAAAGGGGAATGCCACCTTTTCAGCTTTTGAATGTTTTCAGACAACCTTAAGACAGGTTGTTGTTGTCATCAGCCATAAAGTAGAATGAGAGGTTGTTTTGCTTGACCGTACTCGGCGATGTCTCATAGATTAACATGAATAATTTGAAATGTGGAAAATCTGAAGGTGTGAGCAGTTAAGCAGATTTTTTGGGGGAAATTCTTACTGTTACCCTTAAAATGTTCTTTCTCCACCAGTGATAAGACTCTCTGTCTCAAGCTTCAGGGCTGTTTGTTCAAATGTATGTTACTTCAACCACAAACCTTTCCACTGTATGCTTTAAATGCATATTTGAGCTATTTTATACAACAGTGTCTTTTATAACAGTTTCATACTAAAGCTCTAATTTACTCTTCCTCTTTGTGTGGGTGTGTTCATTCTCTCCTCAGAACCTCCTCACTGCCTCCCCTAGATTGGCCTCTGCCAAGCCAGTTTGGCCAGTATGACCTGAAGATAGAGGTGCAACCCAAAGCCCACCACCGAGCGCACTATGAGACAGAGGGCAGCCGAGGAGCGGTCAAAGCAGCATCTGGTGGCCACCCACTTGTCAAGGTAACATATCTGGGCATTTTCCCACATGGCTGGGGCCCTTGCTGCTGCTCAGTCATAAGCAGTGTCATAAACATCCACCATTTTGTAGCTTAAACCTGAAACTAGGAAGAGCATTTTCCAAATACTAAGAAGCTTAGTGGTGAAAAAAATGCATAAAACTAACCAAAATCTATTTTATAGAGCAGAAAACTAAATAGAAAATATGCGCAGTGATGTCTCTACCATACTGAGGATTCAATTTCCTTTTTCCTGAGGTCAGGACTGATTTATTGTCTGTGTTAACGTGATGCTGGCCATGCATTAGTTAAGTTAACCACATAGCCAAGACGTCAGCTCTTGCAGCCTTCAGTAATGAAATCTCACATGAAAGGAAGAGAAATAAGCTCAACAGAACTTTAAAATATATCTATATATGTGTGTGTGTGTGTTTGGCCCTTCAGATATTTGAATCATTATTTGAATCCATTATTGGCCTATTAATAAATGATTGTTCAGCCTTATAGCTCAGACAGCTGAAGGAGCATTACATTGAGGGTTTCATTTTACATATTTGCATGTGTGGATTGTCACATGGATACTCTCCTGTTGCAAGACTGTCAGTAAACCTGTTGAGGCAGGAAGACAAACAAGCAGGCAGGAAGGCAAGAGAAATGTCACTGTAGCCCAATCAGCTGCTCTGTCATTTGATAGTACCTTGCGAGAGACTAGGTGCTATCATAGAGCTATGGCTGCTTTTCTATCTGAGAGTCGTGAGTAAGAGAAAGATAGAGAGAGGGAGAGCAAGAACGGAAGATTTCAGTGCCATTAATATTTTAAGAGCACAGTGACTAGCTTCCTTTGTGAGTTTGAATAAAAGAGGGCCTTTGAACTGAACCATGACTATTGTTATGGCTCCCTACAATGGCTGAGTTCAGACTGCCAGTTCAGCCAGCCCAGTGGGATTGCCATGTACGGTCCACTATCCTCTGTCTTGCAGTGACTCTATTAGCATTAGAGTGGCAGCTACATTATTGTCTTTGTCAAATTTTGGAATATAGTATTTTATCTAAAAAAAAAACAAAAAAACATCTTGATCTTGTTGCCATAGTTTTGTCTTTTAATGAATTTAAGTACAGTATTATTGATCCCAAATGCACTATTGTGGCACCTCACATGCAAAATAATGGGAATATATAGTTCTTGAAAATCTTATAAATGTTTCATCTGTGGTAAAACATGTAAAACAGATTGGAGGCAGCGGCCAAATTTGTCATTTTATTGGTGCAGGCAATATGTGTTATTGTGTTATTATTACTCGGGACTATAGAGGAGAATTAAATAATAATTATACACAATATACAGAAGATAAAACAATTAAAAAAAATCTAAAAGTCAGCCAGCTGTGGACATACATTTTTCTGAAACAACAAGTAAGCTCAAATTGCTGCCATTTGTTGCTTTAGAAACAGCCCATGTCCTCATACATTCAGTCATGCAGGCTCCCTCCAGGCCAATCATTAACCATTTCAACCTCAGTTAGACCAAGATTCTCTCCTGCCATATGTGACGATGCATAATTTAGCTGTCAAATGTTTTCAACCAAGCGCTTGCCATGCTTGCCCTCATTCCTCATCGCCAGAGGGAATAGTTTGGTCATAGCAGTTTCCTTGCAGACACTAGTGAGCAGAGAGTTTAGATCTAAGGTCAGACAAGGTAATTTCAAAGTTCATGTCAAAACTAGCTGGAATCTGTGCGCTGGTTTTACTATATATATATATATATATATATATATATTTATATTTATTATATATTTCTTCCTCATAGTTGTATATCTTTGCATGTCATTTGTTTGATGTTTTTATGGTTGTTTGTTTGTTTTGGGCTAACCATTGACAAAGATTAGAATCTAAAGTAGCTCCAATAATAGCAACGCAAGGAGGCAAAAACAGATGATAAGCCACAAGAGAAGTTAAGTTTACTCCCACTCATGTACTTTTATTTAGATGAGCAAGGTTTACAAATTGCTTTGTTCTGTTCTTGATAAATTGCCATAAAAAGTCTCTGATAAAATGATTTGGCTGGGTGCCTAGACCTGCGCTGATAGTTCAGTAGCACAAAAAAAAGCAATAGAATTCAGTAGCAGTATGCAGAATAAAGGAAATCAAATGCTGGAACGAACTTTCATGATGACATTGACAAACAGGAACGTGTTATCATGGTCAGAGGGAGCAGACAGAGCAAGAGAAGCACACAGAAAACACTTGCCTGTTATGAGCAGTGGTTTTGCAGAGCTGTGTGCACAGAAAATGTGTGGGTGAATAAGCCTTATGAGGGAGGGAGGGGTGACTATATGGGTGTATAGTATTAGTATACTATAGTGTAGTATACTGAACTCGGAGTAACTCTCCCCTCTTATCTTTTGCAGAGAAGTTAGAAAAAGCTCGGCAGTAATTTTAAGATACTTTAACGCAACTCGCCTTTGGGTGCTTTTTTTTTTTGGTGTAGACACTAAAAACAGTGACAGTCAACATCAGAATGGACAGCTGCCTTGTGCTATGTAAGGATAGACAGTATCAGCACTTGTCCAGCAGGTCTGACAGTCTATCTTTGTTTACTAAACACCCACTCCTGTATTGTTGGTCTACTTCGCCTCGTTTTGATGCACTGTGCAAAAAATGTACTATATTGAAAGGTTGTTTCTTCACCCTGTGATGCCATGATTGTTTTTATAGAAACACATTTACTTTGAAAACCAACACACACTCGCACACATTGTGCTTTGTATTATTGTTTGAGGTTATCAGAAGAACATGTGTTAATATGTGAGGTCAAAGAATGTTAACATTTCTGTAAATGTGCCAGCGTTAGCCAGCTGGCTAATTTTCAACTGCGTGTCCTTGTGTTTTGAAACCTATAAAGTGAGACAACAAGGCATCAGTGCAATAATAGAGCAGCAACAAACACCATTTTGGAATTGGCATGCAACATGAGGTAACAAAATACAGATATACAGAGCAGCAATAAACAGTCAGTAGACTCAAAGTCATTCAGTCACTGTTTTCACTGTGTTAACAAGCTTGTACATATCATGTTTCCCAGGTGCAATGTAGGTGTGAACAAAGTTGTTCCCCAGAGGCAGAATGGCACAGGTACCAGGATGTGTGATTGCAGCCTCTCTGCCACAGAATTTGAATACCTAGATTGGGCATTTTAACCTTATTTCAGATGCTATCGACATCAATAATTATTGCAAGCAACATTAAGAATGAGCTTTTCTTTGTTATTATGGCAAACATTGGTACAGAATGAGAGATATAGAAAAAACAGATGTGTTTATTACAGAAGTGTCATTTGATTGAATAACTTCATGTAATTATTATTCTATTTTTCTTCTATTCTTCTCTGTGCCACTCTCCACTCCACACTGAAATCGTGCTTTACATCTGAAGTTCCATATTTTTGACCTTTTGATAAACACTATGATACTCCAGCAGTTGCCTTTCTTCCTTTTCCCCAGCGGGAACCTCTTATTCTCCTCGGGTCTTGACTCTGGTGGTGTGATGTCACCAGATGACGGCATAGCTGCCATCTGGACATGGTGATGACTTCTTTTTGTGGCAACACTTGTTGCCCAGATCAATGCACCACTGAGCTGCTCTGTCAACAGAAAAACAAGAGAATGTCTGAGGAGGGAGCTGTGAGGCGGGTCTAGTTTACATGTGTTAAAGATCAAAAAAAGTTTGCGTTGTACTGTTAGTGTGTATGTCAGAGAAGAGGGAGTTATCTTCTGCTTGGTTTGTTAATCCTAAATTCTTCTGGCCTTGTGTTTTCCATCAGGCCTGTGTCTGTTAGGGAGGGGTACATTTGTGTCTGGATATTTTTGATGTCTTCATCTGGCCTGTTTGAAGTCAGCAAACTAGGATTTCTTCTTTTTTTTCTTAGACATTTTTATTTTGGGATAGTACAGTAAAAAGTTGGAGCAGGTGTTGCCCTCAGCAGCAGAGTGTGCCACTCCATATTGCCTGGTATAGTCCGGTAGAGTCATGGGTGATAGCAGCTGTCAAGAAGTAGATTACGTAGATGTGTCCTCTTTCATGCAGATATTTTTTGTCACTATAACTTAAAAAAATCGATGTTAAATTTTGTATACAGTTTTGATATGACCAGGAATGAACAATAGCCATTGCTTGGAGATGAAAAAATTCAGAAACTAAAGATATAATCTGGTCTGTGCATTTTTAACCTAACTGAGCTATATAATTTTCACTTAGGTTACCTTCGGTTGCTACTTGCTTAGCTTAGACAACTCTCTTTTAGCAGGTGAAGTACTGCCTTCAAGTAGTGTTTCACAGTAACATAGTCTGTACCCAACTAGGGCTTTATTTACAAACTCAGGGATGTTTCTATCTGCCATGTAGGCACCAATGTATGTTCCTGTGTTCGAGCTGTTAACTTCTACTGCTTGATCACCTTTAGGTGGGAGTCCCACCAGGTGTTTCACTGATCAGATCAACTATGAGGCCCCTGTAATATGGCTTTTTGTCAATGCAATTTTTAGCCAAGTTTTGATCAATCTTATTTCTGTAGTTTTACATTCAAAAGTTAATCTTTTTTTTTTTAAACTGTAAAGAAAAAAAATTGACCCTTTCTGCAAGAAAATAGCCCAGTTTCTTCGTGTAAGAGTTTATGTTCATTTATTATGGCTTTAAGTTACTCATACCTCTCACCCAGTGGCTCTCATCCAGATTTCAGAGAGCCTGTGTAGAATTTAATTGCTCAGTCGAACAGCAGTTTTAGGTCAGTGATTTCTAACCTGCGGTTTTGGGCCCCAGACACAGGATGTAGGAGCTGTTAAGACATGCTGCCAGAGCAAATAAGAAGCACTGAGGGGATCCTACTGTACAGCTCAAGTCGGTTTATATTAATTTGTTGTTTCATGTTATACAACCTGATGTTGTGAGCTAGTACTCTGTGTGTACTCGTGTGACATTTTGTGACTTTGAAAACAATAGTGTGTGTAGACATGCCTTTGAATTCTGTGTCACCGTAACTTGTTCTGTAACTGTAACTTGTTCTCTGGCAACACAAGTACATTTACTCCCTCAAGGAATAAAGCGTGACACTGCAGTGTGACCAGCTTGTCTCCCAGTACTAATAAGAAAGACATGAGCGTGTTGATCAGCTGTTGATCGGTGATCTAAAGAGAGACGGGGGTGTCATAAAGCCTTGGCTGACTAGCAGTCAGCTCCGTTTCTGCCTGTGTACGGTAGCCAGACAAACAGAAGACAAGCGTGACAGTGTTTACATTGAATTGTTTTGACAGACATGATTCATTGCACCGCGTTCTGTGAGGAATGCTTAGTATTCCTATTCAAAGACTTATACTGACTGCTGATGATATTGTTACTCGCCGCAGTTCAGCTTTGTTGAGGTCTGTCTGTCAGCGATGTTTGGGTCAATCGAACAATTAACTCTTTTTCATGTGTAAAACACAACAAAATAGGAAGCCTGGAACAGACATTCTCTTCTGTGTAATCTACTAGTTTCTGGGAAAAAAAATTGGACTTTCTCATCAAAAGTAGGAAACTTAAAAACAAACATTGAGCAGTTTTGAGGTTAATTAAGAAATGAGCTAAGATCCAAATATTTCTATGTCTATGCAATATCGTTGGCCACCTGACCTTTTTGAAATGAATTGTACTATTGCTGGATGGCCTCATCTGTGCCTGGCTGTTTTAGCCATTCCTCTGGGGTTAGCTGCAGACCATAATCGGTACACCTGTTGCTAGGAGACATATAAGTCCAAAGCCTCTCTGGCTGGCTGAGGTATCCTTGTGCGTATTTAACCAGCTTAATTGAGTGGTGCTGCACCCACACAAATATAAGGAGCCCCTCTGGTATTACCTGCTGTTATGGATAGAGGCAGGCAGACACAACAGAAAAAAGGCTGTCAGATACAGTGAAGAAACAGTCACAGTACACAGCGCACAGCTGTAGGACTGCGCCTTATTACAAGTGTGAAAAAAAAGAGACAGTTGGAAAACATATCATGTCCATGTGACAGTTAATAAATCTAAATGAAGCTGTGGTGTCTGGTAACAAGGATCTGAAAGAGAATATGACAGAAGCTGTCCAAGACAGCCTTATATTTCCACTGGGTTGGATGCAATAAACAATTTTGATCCCAATGCTTGAATGCATGGCTGTGACCCCATTGCTGCCTCTCTATCTGTCTCTGTCATTCACTCTCACATGTCGGGGTCTTTTTTTTCTGTCCACCTCTCTCTACCTGTTTCTTATCTGCTTCCTTTTCTCCTCCTCACTTTGCGCCTCTCCGGCACAGCTGACCCTGTCACTAGACCGGCCGCCATAATGGGGAGACACGCAGACAACAATGCAGAGCCATGCGGTTTGCACTGCGTGAACTGGCTGGAGCTGGTGTTGCTTTGCCCCAGGGCTGTATTTGATGTAAACATGTTGGAAGCTTGGCTCTCATTTGTTGTAATCAGGCTTAGCGCACAGCGAGAAAACAGTCACTGAAAGGGGGAGAGAGGGGGAGAGACAGAGGTGTGTGTGTGTGTGTGTGTGTGAGAGAGAGAGAGAGAGAGAGAGGGAGAGTGGGGGGAGGATAGAATGGGGAATAAGAGGAATTGAGTTTGGACCAGTCTAGCAAGGCCATATACAGCCCTCATGCGGTATACAGTAAACGCTCCTGTGTGTGTGCGCGCATGTATTGACCTTGTTTAAACAAACAGTCAACCGGCCCCCTGGCTCTCTCTGCCCTCCCTAGTGTGCTGGGCAAACAGCAAGCCTGTGTGAGCTGTGCTGTGTGTGTGTCCATAGATCCCAGGCCGTTGTGCCACAGTGCCACAGTAGGGAAACCACTGCCAGATAAAATGGACCCACTCGTGACCTTGCTCTGTTTTTACATCTGTTGCACACACATGCTAGCCAGACTGTCACACACACACACACACACACTCTCTCTCTCTCTCTCTCTCTCTCTCTCTCTCTCTCTCTCTCTCTCTCATTTCATACACATCCCAAACCTTTCCAAAGACTACAGTTTACACCAAAGTTAGTGTGCTTAAATCCACACATTCTAACACACACACACACACACACACCCTCTCCGACACAAGCTCCAGGGCTGTAGTTTACACCAACGTGAGTGTACGTAGCTGCTCGCTCATGGACACACACACACACACACACACACACACTCCTGCATAGACACAGAGAGTCTCACCATGGCAACAGTGGAGCAACACAGGGAAACAACTTGGCAGAGTCAGGCGCTCGCTGTGAGAAAGTGTCGAGTTACGGCAGAGGGCTGGAGCTGAGGTAGGTGAGAGGCGAGGACAGGGACGGAGAGGAGAGAGTGACAAAGGGAAAAGAAGAGGGAAAAGATGAAAGAAAGATGAGGAGCCGGGATAAGAGAGGGTGGGAGGAGGAGAAGGAGGAAAGATGAAAAGAGGAGAGATAAAAAGTGTGGACTTGATAAAATCAGAAAAAGAGATAAACATAAAATGAATGAATAGTTGCAGGTATTTGTTGATAAAACACATGTGAAGTGAGGTAGCGATTTGCTGCAGGGAGCAGGTGACGTTCTCCCTCTTGGCTTTTCCCATGTACATATCCCATTGTCAATCCTCTCAGAGCTCAGATCAGCTCTCACTACAGCTGTCATTTTTGTACTTTAAACAAAAGTTAAAACGCTTTGGTGTGTGTATGCCTGAGCGACTGTTTGTATGCATGTGTGTACGCTGTGATGGGAGATGTTTTTCCCCTCAGCTTGCTAGCTTTATTACTGGATCAGTGGAACAGATGAAGGCCAAAAATAAGTGGGGACTTTATTTAGTCGGAGCTGAGTATGTAACCGTATCCAGCGGTTTTATTTTAGGGGAGAGAGTTCATCCTAAACTCGATCCACAGTCAGAAGCAGCAGCAGCAGCAGCAGCAGCCGTAAGTTAGTTACAGGCTTCAATGAGCACAGGCCCGAGGACATGTGACCGGTTTTAATGTCAGTGTGGTTTAATATAAGAACTGATCTCTGTCAGGCCTCAGTTACTTGCTGACTGACCAGCTGGGCTCATTACACTCTGGACAGGCAGAAAGGTGAGGAGTTGAAAGTGCAGAGACCACCCTCCTGTGGTATTTCACACTCAAGCATAGATTTAAAGGGGTGGCGGAGGGGTGACTCAGGAATGTGAAACAAGTCAAGGGTGTGTGTCGTGTGCTATTCACTGTTGAGGAGCCTCCTCCGCCTGGTATTATCCATGTGTGCTTGTTTACATGTCCCGCTGTTCGCAGGTGGTGCTTTACCCATTTTCTGAACTGAAGGTGCAAATGGGCCCCTGAAGTGTACTTGGACTACAGTTTGAGGAGGCCATGGTATCACTGTACTCAGCATTTTATACACCGTTTTAGGGATGTGTTAGAAAGCCAACTGAACTTTAATTAAAATTTTGGATCAATAAAAAATCATTTAATACTGTGCTAAGGTATTGGAAACACTCACGACTTTGCACCTGCTCTTTTCCTACTCAGCTTTCATCCATCATGTACCAGTATCCGCAGAGCCCTTGTTGCTAAAGTAAATGTTATTCTCTTAACCAGCCCCATGGTGTGTGTTGACTCTGTCAGTTTTGTTACTTTTTATGGTTTATGTTTGTAAAACCTCTCTATTTTTTCAGCTATCTGAATTGAACAAATTGAGCTGAATTGAGGAAACACCAAACAGAACATAATTGTGTTTTTAGTAACAGTTGTGACTGTGGCAGAGGGACTGAATTAGCCCGGCTGTGTGGTATGTTTCTGTTTGGCCGGGAGTGTTGATTCACTGGGACTGCTGAAGTGAGCCCTTTCTTTCTGGCCCTCTAATCAGGTTTTCCTGGTTGATTATTTGATTTGGAAAGAACTCCTGGCCTGCTAAGTGTATGTTTGTCAACACTCTGGCTCCACACCAAATCCCTCCTGTGCGGAGACGGAGGAATAGAGAAAATACAAGAGGACACAGAGAGAGGAAGAGATGAAGAGGCTGAATGGAAGGAAAGGAAAGAGGAAAAAAATTAGGGACTTTTTTTGTTTTGTGGTGACAGTTCGTAATGTTGGGTAGAACTGAAAAACTGGAAAAAATAAATCTGAGACAACTTCTACTTTATGTAAACAGTTGAATATGGTTGAACCTCAGCAATTTCGGATGCTCAAATAGAAGATGTGCTTTCAGGGTTTTTTTTTTTATTTTTATACATCTATCTATCCTCACAGATACATTCCTCCAGACACTGTTACCTCGTTTTATGCTGTCTGGAACACACATGGTGCTGCGAATAAACATGCTCTGATTTATGGACACACACATGCGAGCGCTGTCTGTCTGTGCTCACTTCCACACTGTGCAGACACGATCATAAAACAAGCAACACAAGCCACAAGATTGTTGATTCCTGCGACTCCGTGCTTCTTTGAATCCAGAATAATGGTGTCATTTATAGCCATGGATCCATTCAGACCGGGGTGCATAATTACCTGTTAGCTTGTTACTAGCGAGATTCATACTTTCATGTGGCTCTTAAGATCTAATGTGGTTTTCAAAGATGAACCCATTACTGGTTATTATAGGGGCCTCACGCTGGCCCTCTGTGGTGCAACTTCCTTCCGATTACATTTCATGTGCCACATTCGCTGGGTGGATTCCAGTTTGACATGGGTGATGGTGAGAAAGCAAAGTGAGGAGTTATTTCACTGTATGCCGTAGCTGTCAGTCAAATTTAGAATTTTGATTTGAAAAAAAAATCACGAAAAAATCGTTTTTGTCTGTACGTACTTCACTGTACTGAGGAGGAAGCTGTCTCTCTGAACATCATGGGTGGTTAGTGTCACTGATTTCATTGTGTCTCCTGCAGCAACGTCTGCACTACAAGGACCGTTGGCAAGCTCAAGCTTACTCACAAAGTGCAGAGACACAGACGCACATTTCATTTAGTCATTCAGTCTAATTCAGACATGTCTTCATCACTGAGCAGTTAAGACACACGGAGGATGTGGTGAAGGAATATCAGCACACCTTGTAGCAGGGAGTTTTTGCTTCAGAATAAAGCCTGAGGGTTGGAAATTTTAAAAGACTTAACAAGTAATCATTGATTTATTGGTGCTGATAAACAAACCAATGCCTGATTATGTCATTATACATAACTTCTTTATGGAAATACAGTAATTCTTTCCAACTGTTTTTTGGTAAAGCAGAAGTTGGATAGATACTTTGAAAAGTCCAGATAATATTTCAGTCTCACCGTGTCTAATGTAAAATAAATTCTTTGTTGTAGCACAGTGGCCAGAATTGTAAAGGTAGATAATGTTTTTTTTGTTTTTTCTTCTCTCTCTCTGCCTCTTTGTAAAAGGTTTTTCAAATTCTTGTCTGCACCAGTAGATAGATAAATGAACATAAAGTCTTTGGTTACATTGTATGAACTAGACAGCTGTGTGGCTTCTCCCTCAGTTCATTCAGAAGCTGCCAGCCTAGACCTGCACCTCTCAGCCCAGACTTGTGTTTAGCCTTTGGCTTCTCCACTGCCAACGTGAGACACTGGGAAAAACCTCAGAAAAGAAGTGCTACTTAGTAATGGATGCTGATCTGATCATTCTTCTCATTCTCACATCTACAAAAGTTATACAAATACATTAAAGGTTACCATCTCATAACTAACTTGGTGTCAATTGGTAACAAGAAGTCTAATGTTGTAAGAAATATTGTTGTTTCCCTTGTATTACATCCTTCTCCTGGGAACCATTGGGTCTTTATTAGGCTGAGTAGTACAACCGCACAAGATTTTTATTCAGCTAAGAACAGTGAAGCATTATTAAGATTTAGGCTCAGTCGTCCTGCCTGCCTAGTATCTGCCTCTGGAGGCTCGTCCTCTCACATAACCCACTGTAAACACAGCATATTTCCACAGCTCAGTTCTATATAGGTGCCCCCATACCTTGACTTCTTTCCCCTCAGGCGACCGTCTTAAAAAACAGCACGTGAGGGGAAAAATGGAGGGCGATATGAGAACAGCATCCTGATTCCAGTACACCTTCTAGTAATGGAAATCAGTTATTTGATAATCCTCCTTTAGACCAACGTTTAATAATTGGCTTCAACCAAGGAGCTGCATGCTTAGTTTCAAAATATTTGAAGCTAAGCATGCATCTCTTTGCGAGCACTCTCAGCTACATGCGTACGTTTCCTGATTTAACCAAATTAAGCCTTTTTATTTTAGCTGGTTTTGGAACAGCACTTTACAAATCCCAAGCTACACCCACTTTCTCTCCTTCCACCCACCACACTTTCGTACCAAACATTGACACAGCGGTGTGTGACGCAAACCTGCCAGGCAGGAAAGGGTCAGTAGCCAGCTGTGGTGGGGTTGAGGCTTGGCAGTTCCTGGGGTGAAACAGCAATGAATGGCCTTGTTCTTTTCTGTTACCCTCAATGGGCTGCCCTCCGTCTGTGCTGGAGGTGTGGGCTACAAGGGCAGTAGGGTGGGAGTGTATATGTGCAGGGCGGGGGGATTGCCATCTTGCCGTCACACAGTGTGCCAAGTACAACATTTCCACAGTAGTGGGATTGTGTGGCCTGCGTGTTTGTTCTGTCCCTCTGAGGAGGAAAGGTCCCACTCTCCTTTCCATCTTCCCCTTGTCTCTACCCGACACGCAACACTTTTCTTTCATCGAACATCTCACCTGTCTGAGTGGAAACCGGGGTGCCAGTACTCTGGGATTAATGGAGAGTGCAGCTGCTAGTCTATGTCCCCCATGCCAACCAGGTTGGCACACATGAACTGCTGGATTTGAAAAGGCTGTTGACATTTTTACTGGCATTTTTTTTCCCTTTTAGCCACAGTGTAACCGTTAAAAGACTTTTTATATGCACAAGACCTCACAGAAGATTATGTGAATGATGCTTTTGTATAATTTTATGTTACATTTCTATATTTATTGAAGGAGAGGTTCGGTAGATATCTTAGTTTTTCATTTTTTTGGTTTCTTTTCAGCCACGTTGGAAATCCTCCTCATCATGGAACTGAATTCGGCCATCAGTTTTCTTTTTTCTTTTTTCAAAATTGATATGACCATGTATTTGTACTTTTCATAATCTCTTCAAGACAATTCAGTGTTGTTTTCCTCCCTGATTTCTTTTCTGTGGTAGCCAGATTAGATGCAAAATTACTTCACTCTGGTCTTGGAACGATTAAATAGACAGGGGTTCAAGGTTCTGGTAAAGTTTTTTGAGGTAACAGTGTCCTCCACAGTATCCTCTTAAGGGGCATGCATGCATGCAAAAGGAAAAAATTATAAGACTATTAGTTGAAAACATCAGTGTCAAACTGGTTGGAGGCCAAAGCGCCAGATGAATCTCCAGTAGCCCTGCCAGAAATATCGCAACACCCTCGACCTGACATTTAGATTCCCTCCAAAAATGGTGGCCTTCTGAAGGCTGTGGAAACGGAGAGAGTATTCCTTTGTTCACACCTCTCATCTGGACTGAAGAACTCACATCTGTCTTTATTCTGTTTTTTCTCTCTCTCTCTCTCTCTCTCTCTCTCTCTCTCTCTCTCTGTCGTGTCTCAGCTCATTGGCTACAACGAGAAGCCCGTCAACCTTCAGATGTTCATCGGAACGGCAGACGACCGCTACTTGAGGCCGCACGCCTTCTACCAGGTGCACCGGATCACCGGGAAAACCGTGGCCACAGCCAGTCAAGAAATTATAGTCTCCAGCACCAAAGTTCTCGAAATTCCTCTCCTCCCTGAAAACAACATGTCAGCCAGGTAGGTGTCAGACGCACTACAAGGTTACATTACTTAGGTATGAGCTTACCACCATGAAGGAAGCCCCGTCCAGTGAAAGAATAAACGCGTTTATGATCATACAGGGCTGTAACATCTTCCAACAAGGGTTTAATAGATTTTCTTAATTTAAACCAACAGGAGAGTTGGTTGCAGAAGGAAAATTTGAGGGTTTCCCATGGAGCAGAGAAACAAACTTTGTTCAAATATTTATGATTCTGCATCACCTGAATGATTTTATTTACATAAGGTCTGGTTTCATTTATGTTGGACTTCATAGGAAGGGGATTTGGTAGGGATTTTCTCATTTACAGCAGTAATAAATCATATTCACAGGCATTTTTATTTTGTGATTCAACACTTAATGTGCCTCTCACTGCCAATCTCCTGCTGGGATTGTGGTTGTTTTTATCACTCCCAGGCCTTCACTTTTAAATATGCCTTAAAAGATTGCCATCCTGGTCATGCTGCATGGAGCCAACTGTTTTTCCTCTACCTTGCAGTATTGACTGTGCTGGCATCCTTAAGCTACGGAACTCAGACATTGAGCTGCGGAAGGGGGAGACGGATATAGGAAGAAAGAACACACGGGTCCGTGTGGTGTTCAGAGTGCACATCCCTCAACCCAACGGGAAGGTGCTGTCGCTGCAGGCTGCCTCTATTCCGGTGGAGTGCTGTGAGTGTCAACTTTGCGGAGTCTCACACACACACACAAACACACAAAGTAGCAAGCTTGCAGTCTGGTGATTTAGGATGTTGATTTAATCTGTTTGCGCTCATTAAAGGTCGTTTTAGATAAGAACATTTGATAAATGTTAAAAATGAAAATGCATTCCGTGCTGTCTGTGGCTTTGCCATAACTCTGAAACAAATACTAGCTTTTTTGTTGTGGCTGTCAGAGAGGTGTATATTAGGTGTTCCTGTGATCTGCTTAACTGTAGTATATTCACGGTCACTACTAAAAACAGACTCAGCAAATGATCATCCTCTTTTCTCCTCACCCCCTGCTGCGTCTTTCCCAGCCCAGCGTTCAGCTCAGGAGCTTCCCCAGGTTGAGAAATCCAGCTTGACCAGCTGCCTGGTCAGCGGGGGAGAAGAGATGGTCATCACCGGCTCCAACTTCTTCCCAGAGTCCAAGGTCATCTTCCTGGAGAAAGGCCCTGGTAAGTTTTATGTCTGCACAGCAGTTTGGCTTTAAAACCACCACTACAGAAACAGCTTGTGCCAATTATGCAAGTGAACAGTGTTTTTTGGTTGTCTGACAGATCGTATCACAGAGGCCACCATGAGTAAATCATTTCATGTGTCATTTAAATGTTGAACAATCATATACTCAGTGAACAAAGAGAAACTTTGAGCTGTTGTAAATTTGCTTTTATACATACTATATATACATATACATACTATACGTGAAACTAGATCTTGCAAATGTTGCAGGAGGTCCTGAAGATTTTATAGAAGTCATGGCTGATACTAAATGTCGATTGTAAAGTAAATAGTTCTCTTAAATTTGAACTTAGACTGGTGTTCTGAAACATTTCAGTCTGGAAAAGCAGTGCAGCTGGAGGAAAATGTTACTTTGGAGGTTTGAATCTCTGTTTTGTAAGTAGCCAACCAAAACTAGCTTATTTACATATATTATAGTGGGATAGTCTTTTTGGCTCATACTCTCAAAATTGTATGAAGCCACATTATTTTTGCAATACTACAAAGAATTTGTTTCAGTATTTCTATCACATATTGATTCTCTCTGTTGTTTCTGTAATTCTAATCTATAATTGTCCCAGTAAAATAAATATACCTAAAGGAAAAACATTTTCTCATGAATCTGTTAAACCTACCCCTGAATTCTTCAGAAACAGAATTGCTTAATCTGTGTGTGTGTGTGCGTGTGTGTGTGTGTGTGTGTGCGCATCAGTTTTCAGGTCATATCTGTCATGATCTCATCCTCAACAAGTTCTTTATTCCCACAGGACATTTTGTCAAAGATATTTAAGGCTGCTTTGGCACTAGATACATGATACACACTTTACAGTGCAACTGTGCAGCACTACAGTCAGCGCTTTGTTATTCTTTTGTATCAGGATCAAACTATCACAGTTTAGTTTAGTTTAATTCATTAAGCACTGCCATGAAAATGATTTGTTTCGATTAGTTTATGTGATATAAAGAAAGTGAAAATATATTTTAAAAAAGAATATATAGAAAATCCAAGACTTTTTTTGTCCCATGTCCAAAACAGACAAATATTGCCATGCCAGTATGTTATATCATGAATATTGGTATTTTAGTCTCACACTTCACTATTCACAATTCACAAAAAAAACAAAACATTGTTGCAGTTGGGAACCCCGTGCAGGATCACTGTCACTGCAGTATTAAGTCCTCTTGGTTGCTTTCACCACCTTTATAGAGAGGGTGAGACCTTTGGGGCCATTATAAATGTAGAATAGAGAATTTTCTAAAATAAGTATTTGTGACTTTAAAAGTTGCTTATATCTGTTTAACAAATACTGAGGATAAAGAGATTACTTGGTTTAACTCCCTATTCATCCCGTTTCTTTTAACTCACCTGTCTGTCTTATCCTTTTTTTTCTCTTTTGTACACCACTCCGTAATTAAAGCACTTGTAATAGCTGTTCCCCTGGATGGAAATTTTAAATGGATAACATTCGTTGAGCCAGTCTATGCCTGCCCGAGGTAGCTTTGTGATGTGGAGCAACACAATCAAGTTCACACATGGCTGAAAGTTGAGTGGTGTTGCATTTGGGAGTGTGTGCCATTCTCTGAGATTTTCTGGAAAGAAAAAAAAAAGCAGCCTAGAGGAATGTTTTTAGCTCTTTGAGGTTTAGTAGGTGAAGCATGGCAGAGAAAAGCTGCATGGTTGAAACAACTCACTGATGGTCAATTCTTTATCGCACACCAGCAAGTGGAAACCTTAGAGAGATGCATGTTGGGTAGGGAGGAAAGCTGGGGCCTGCGTGGTACATGAAGGCAGCAGACTGTGGAGGGAGACAGAAGGAATATGAAAGAGGAGGGGAAGATGATGTTGATTAGGTTTGTGTAAATGATCCCCCTCATCATGACTAATCCGCCTGCTTTAGTGCAGAAAGGCACTGATTGGACTAAGTATAGGAATGGAAGGAAAGAAAGAAAGAGAGGCAGTGACTGATATTTTTCCACCATCTCTCATAATTGAAAGACAACAGTAGATTCACAAAGAACGGGCCTATTGTTGCTCATACACAGAGATTACTGGATGGTACAGAGATCCTAGCATTAGTTCATGTGAGATCTGTGTGATTTTTAAAAACTTCAACGCTTCAAGATGTAAGAAAACAGTGCAGGTTTGCGATATCTTAGTATGCTTAGCTTAGCTTTGGTGTGATTCCTGTTTTTTGCTAGCTGCAAAGTAACCTTTGTGTGGGTCTTCAGGGTTTTACATTTTCTAATGGTAGGTGGATAATATGCAGAAAGACTCCCCAAAGAAAGCCCTTTGCATGCTTGTAAAATATTTTTTTTAAAACTTATTTTCTCTTACTTTTCCTGCTTTTACCAGTGGTCTGATATACAGACACTTTGAGGAAAGAGAGGAAAAAGAAAATATATCTGTTAGCTAACTTATTACTTAACTTATAACTTAATTAATAAAAAAAAAAAAAAAGAAAAGTTATTTGAAGTCGTATTTAGGTAATGAGAAAGGATAAAAGGAAGAGGACATGGGAGATGGATAATGGGACTTCATCAAACAATAAAGTTAGAAATAAGCCCATAATTGGTATGAGAATTTCAACTTTACAAGGATGAATGTTTATATAAAGGAGTGGACTTTAAAGGCTGTAACACTGACTGCCTCGTGAATAGTGACTAACAGAGCGTGTGTACTCTGCAGCCACTGTGTTGTTTCTGTTGTAAAAGCCAAACAACTGTGCGCTTCTGCAAAGATATTACAGCATAAACAGTAATCACCTTCTTTATTTTCGCTCGATCTTCCGGCACAACGGGTGCACGTCACCCCTCACCACCCTCTTCTTTTCCCCTGACTGGGGTGTGCAGGCTGTCTGGATGATTCGAGGTATTGTCTTAGCGTGGTATGAGGTTCCTGTTGGTGCTTGTTGTCTGACAGAGCATGTGGGGCCCTTGCTCCTGCATGTTGAATGTCAACAAACTGCACTGCAATAATGCACTGCTGTCAGCTGCAAAGATGTTCAAGGTCATTTGCTCATTGGAGAAAAAAAAAAAAAAAACAGTACAAGTTAAGCTCTTCCTTCACAATAGAGAGAAGCTCTTTAGGGTTATGATTGGGTAATGCATCAGTGGATTACTACACTAAGGCTAATGCCAGGGTGAGATCAGAAGAGGTAAATCACCTACTTAGAGCTAGAGTAGAGCGTAGATTTGGGTAGAAAGTTGAATAGAATAAATGTTACAGGGCTTACAGTTGAGTGCTTACTTTGCTTTGCTTTCCTACATATAGGCTAGTCCTTTCTACAGACATGTTGCAGATGTCTGACAGTGGTATTTGGGGGAATCCTTTGGGTTTTGAGGAAGAGGCTATGCAGGTGCAGAGTATACTTCCACCATGTGAGCGCCATGAAACAGGCAACTGCAAAATGAGTTTGCCTCAGCTGAGACTATACAGTACTAACTTAGTTGTCAAAGTTTTTATTCTTCTCGATGCTGCATTGACGGTAATTTCTTCCAACCACACGGCAAGCCTGTCAGTGTTTTCACCCCAACTGCTTCCCTTCAAGCAGCTGCCCTTAAGATGTCTGGCCAAATAATTAGATCCCTCATAGGAAAACTGGAAAGGATGTTTTCTAGCCAGAAACCTGGCAGTGTGTTAAGGCATTTTAAAATAAATTCAATTATTCCACTGCGCTCTCCATAATTTTAACCAGGCAAGACAAACAGCAGGATATTTGGACATTTGATTACTATTTAATAGCTGCTAAGATTTTCTCCATGGGGCTTCTAGGCCTTTAAAAATTACATCATTTTGATGTGTATTAGTTCTCCAGGACAAACTGAAATCGTATGCCTTTCTGAAGCCTGGTGTGGTTCTAAGACCCTGTCTGTTTGAGAAAGCACTGTACACTGACATCATCTTTAGGAAAATAGAAAATAGAGAATGAGCTACTCCAGATGAGGAAAGTTACTTAAAAAATATTGCACTTTAATTCAAAAAAGGGCACTAAAGTATAAAGCTGTAGTCATTATGTTCATGTGTGGCCTGGGTTTATTTCTGCCTCTGTGTTAGTTATCAGTGCAAATTATATTTTACAGATTATATTATAAATTCACTCCATTTTTTGTTTCTATGCGTATTTCCCCCCTTTTCCATTATAAAAAGTAGTTTCTCAACTGTTGTTATTATTATTAATTAATTATTATTATTGCATATTTTTACATTCAAATTTTCTAATGTGCTGGTTTCCTTATAATTATTTAAGTTTAATGTTAAATGTAAAAAAAACAGAGTTGTGAGTGACAGAAATGATGAAATTGTTTACTGTAGTATGTACAGTAAAAGTTTTCAGAAGATACATTTTAATGTGTAATATTTTGCTCTTCATATTTCAACATTTTGATCATTTCTTTTAGACGGACGACCACAATGGGAAGTTGAAGCAAAAATAATCCGTGAGAAGTCTCAAGGAGTAAGTTATTTATTTTTCAGTTATTCTGTCTGTAGTATTTGCACTCTCATAAAATAAACATTTTTTCTAATAGTATTTATTTTATATTTATTTTATATGTTTTTACATAAATGGTATAATGTTTTGTTGGAAATATATGTATGTAAATAATTTGAAATGTTTTTTTTTGTAGTCGTGCATCGTGGTTGACGTCCCTCCCTACCACAGTAAGACTGTAGGTTCGGCTGTACAGGTGCAGTTTTATGTCTGCAATGGTAAGCGGAAAAGGAGCCAATCGCAACGCTTCACTTACCTTTCAGGTGAGATGACGTTCTCATGAATTTTAGAAAGAATTATTGTTGTTGTTGTTGTTGTTTTTACTCACTTACTGATACTTCTTGGAGAACAAAACAGGGCACAATTTTGCTAGTCTAAGTACCTTAAGGAATATTCCTCCAACCACCTTAACAGATTTACACAAAGAGATTTTCTCAAGCTTTACTTTGCGTTCCTTTGGGTGCAATGCTTCCTGCCAGATAATCTCCTAAGGTAATGACAAGAGGTTTGACTGACAGCAGAGACAGTTGTCTTCGTGTTGCGCACTTCTCCACAGGGGCTTCACTAACCCCATTTCTCTCTTTCTCTCCAAAGAAAGCATTGCTGTGGTTTAAAGGGGGGTCTTCCACTAACAATAACATTAACACCTGCCAACTGTTTATTTTGTAAAGCCTACTCAAACTCCCAAGCCAACCCTTTTTTTTTCTCACATGTACTTGAATGGGGCTTTATGATGCAAATCTTTTGCTATCCAGGAAACTTTTACCATACGTAGACCTTGAGTTGTGGTTTGATAATTATTTTAGCAGCAGGGAAACTTTTCTGTGTTCATGATATTTCGATCTGAAAGTTTCCTTCATGTTTTTCATTAAAGTCAAATTCCTGCCTTGCTATTTGATATTGTTATCGTTTGTTTTCTTTTTTGGTTTTTTTTTTCCTCTTGAAGCCACTCAAAGTGAAAACACCGTTGGCGGAATATAATGACATGTGAGCATTTTGTGCAACATATCTAAACCCAGAGTTTTACCACAACAGTGTGTCTGTTTGTGTGTGCGTGTGTGTATGTGTGTGTGTACGCACATAAGCGGCCTGGTCCCTCCACCCACCCGGTCTTTCTGTTTGCAAGCACGCCCACTCGTCACAGACAGTTCCTGTTTTCACCGTTGACAGATTCGGGCAGCCAATCAGAGCAGAATACAGTAACCCTGCTCCGTCAGTCAAGCTGGGTCGCTGACACCGCTGGTGTCACCACGGACACCGCCTGCTTTCTTGTGGCAAGTTTTATCGTGGGCTGGGCTACAGAGGCCCTGGCCCAATTTAAGGATAAATTCTGAGAAAAAAAAAAAGAAAAGAAAGAGGAACATGTTTATAAAGAGTGAAACACACATGCCTTCTGTTTCTTGCTTTGAAATTGCTGCATTGTCAGGCAGGCATCAGTATTTTTCAAACTAACCTCACACAGGTGTCCTCAATTTTGAAGCAGTACCCCCCTCAATTCACTTATGATCCATGATTAAATATACAGTATGTTCCCTTACCCTTAACGTCCCTCTGGCTCAAAATGGAGCCAAAATAAACCACATTTTGCCATTTCACGCTCCTCTCAAACCCAGAGGCATGATGGGGTGAGTTGAGGGCACGTTCAGTGAACTCATTTGTTCTGTTGGTCTGATCTGGGCTGTGGGGCATTCAGCTCCCTCTCTCCACACAACATTTCACATGATGGCACCCGGACTGACAACATATGCTCTCCCTCTGATTCAGAGCTGGATAAAAATAAAACTCACTGTCACAAGGCACCAGATTGGGAAATAGGTTACCGATTGGCATAGCAGTGCTGTGAGCTGTCACAGTAAAAGGGAATGGCCCCATTTACAATCAAAATGTCACTCGGTTTTATGTAGGCTTTTTTTTTTTTTCATCTGGAAGGAGACCCATTTCACAATCCATACATTTTGCTTTGAAATTATTCTAACCCAATTTTTCAGGTTTTACTGAGACATTTTGAACCTTAAAGCCACAAATTGAAGGGATTAGTGGGTGTTGAGTTAAAGAAAAACCTGAAACCTGTAGCTGGCTGATGTCACTGGACCACCGTCCCTGAAACAAAAATAGTAGTGACAACACTGTCAATGTTGCAATGCAGTGACTTGACAGATTTGTAACTTACATGTCTTTTCTTTCTCTTCTCGCAGTGTTTGATTGATAGACTTAACTGACAATGCGGTTTCTCTCTTTCCTCTTTCGTCACATCTCTCTTCCTCCCTGTCTCTCTCTGTATACCTCTCTTCCTTTAGTTTTGGTGAAACAGGAGCACAGAGACGAGCTGGACCTTCCTGCAGTGCCCCCTATGTCCATGCCCCTGGCACATGCTGCCAGTCTGGTGCGCACCCAGCTGCCTTCTCCTGAGCAGGGCCACCCATCGGACAACCTTCTGTCCAGCTCCCCTCACGGCCTGGCCACGGGCTCCGGACCTGGCCTGTTACCCCTGCAGGCCCCCTGCCCCTCCCTGGGCTCCCCGTCTTTCCAGCACCTGCCTCACCTCCAGGGTCGCAGTTTGCACCACCCCCCTGCAGACTGCCACATGACGTTCCACCCGAGCTCTACTCCTGCTCCTCTTCCTGCTTCTCCCCGGCCCTCCTATCAGCCTATGCAGCATGGCCACAGTCACAGTCATAGCCTGCCCTTCAATGGCCAGTCCAGCCTTCCTCCTCAGGGCTACGAGAGGATGCCCTTTCAGCACAGCCCCAGTGCAGCGTCACATCCAATGGGCATAGGAATGGTGTACCCTTCCTCCCCTTGCTCCTCGCCATCAGCACCCTCCTCTTCAACCACCAACCCCATTGCTGGTTCTCCTCAGAGCCAGCAACCCCTTCTCACCCCCTCATCCCCACACCTCCACACACTCAGAGGCTATCACTGCTCCCCAAATCCCAACCAGGTGCCCTCGCCCAGTGGCCACCCCCTTGTGGGGCAACACTCCTCCCAACTCCAGAGGGCTATGGGCTACCACCCAGTAAGTCAGAGGTCAGCCTCCTGCCCCACACCGTCCAGCGCCCCACCTCCACGGATGATCCCCACTCCACACTCTGGGCCTTCCTCCCCTCAGCTCCACTCGCTGCCCTACCAGTCTCCCACCTCATCCTCTCCCACCTCTGGTGGTAGTCCTCTGGGGCCCTTGCAACAGCAGCATTCAGGACAGCCTTCTCCCCAGGCCACGAGCCCAGTCATGGCCAGCCTGTCCCCGGTGGCAGCAGGGCCACTGGTTCACCCTCTAAGCCCGCAGGGACCCTTTCCTTCAGACGGGGAGAGGCTGAACATCAAACAGGAGCCAGAGGAAAGGGAGCCCACGTTCCGCTCTATTGGCATACAGGACATCACGCTGGACGACGGTAAGATATTTATCATATTTATGTGTGTAACTACAAAATTGTTTTGCATTTTTCTGAGGGTTAACCTGATGCATTTAGGCATCAGGTGACAAAGAAGAATACAGGATATGTATGCAAAGTTATTTTAACTTGAAGCTCACAGAGGCAGTGACATAAAACAGACATAGAAACCTGAAATAGACACTTATTCAGATTTGGTACCACAAAACAGTTCAAAAAATTTTAAAAACTACTACCAGTAGTATTTAAAATCTACTTTTCATGTTTTATGTTTTTGCTCCGACTCTCATTCTCCAGTTTTCTGTCAGCCATGTCTTTCCGCTCTCATTATCACATTTTCCTTCCTCGCCCTGTCCTTTCACACGAGATATTTACATAGCACACTCATCTGTGATTAATCTCATTTTCAGTCTAAAACAGGGGGGCACTGAGGGATTAAATTTACTCTACAATATGTCAGGCACAAGACAAATTTGTTTTTGATGATGTAAAACAATACAGAGCACCAGTTGTTGTATTTTCAAGCGGCTGAAAATTTGATGCCTGATCATGGTGATAGCGTTTCGTCTATCATTGCAGTGCACAGTTGTGGATACAGGTTCATTACTGAGAGGTCCTGTGACTTAGTATTGGGTAACATAGACACAATAGAACTGATAACTATAGCATCATATTAAAGGGCTTAATTGTACACACTGCTAAGCTTCTATATCTCTGGCAGCAGTTTGGAAATTAATTACACTTTGTACTTTTTGGTTTCTTGGAACTGGAGAGAGAGACAGAGAGAGCGAGAGAGAGAGAGATGATTGCATCATTTTGTGCTACTTGCAAAGACTGTAGCTGGAACACAGAGACTACAGTTGTGTGCCGTTAAAGTAATTACATCCTGTGTGTGTTTGTGTGTATGTGATCGTGTGTAGGTGTGTTAACAACTCTAATTAGCATGCTCAGGAGAACCTGTTGACTTAACAATTGACTGCGAAGTCAGTGCATGCATTTTTCTGTCACCCATGAAGTCTACAACTTCTTTACCTAAAATGTAGAATATGTGTCCAGACTGTTCTAAGTCATCCACCTGCTTATCTGTGCTTCAAAGCGTGGTTTTGTTAACCTCAGTGTCATATTCAAATGAGCGTCCCAAATGCTTAGAGTTAATAAACAGCCTGCCAAGGCGGTGTCAGAGGTGTGATTATTGCTTGCTAGCAAGGGTCAGCCTAATTAACACAGGGCCATTGTCAATAAGTCATGTGTGCATGCCAGTGAGGTTTATCAGTACATAATACTTATGCACACACACACACACACACACACACACACATGCTAACACACATTTAAGCATGTATCCTGTGTGGGAAAAAAGGCTGATGACAAAGCTTTCCTGCCTCTTTTCCTTTTTACAGGATAACATGTGGATGCATGCGTGCACTTGTAAAATCTGTTTATTCAGAGATGTTTCACATAAAACTCCGATGTAGTCAGTCTCTCGCATCGCTTATGCAGAGACAGACACACAGCTCGCTCTGAAAAGTAGCTGGCTGCACTCTGACAAAAAAAAAAAAAAAAAAAAGTGTGAGAAAAGTTTGTGAGTGACACGGTTCAGCCGGGAATGTAAGCTCTCCCTGTGAGCCTGTGGCTAAAAATAGCTTTCTGTGCCAGCCCAGCTCTGTAGGCCATGTTGTGAAGTAGCAACATGAAGCATATACCCAGCTCAGAGTTTTAGGAGGTCGCAGCACACTCTCTTAAGTAGACCATATTCACCCCAGTTTGATAGACAGGCAGATGAGGATGGCCATAAATGCAAACAAATGTAGACAAAGAGCAGCAAAGAAGACACATATATAACAGACTGATATACCTACACATGTAAATGATGGTTAAATATGCTTACACACTCAAATATAATCCAGAATGACACTTTAGAGGGATAATGCATTATTAACATGCTATGTAACTAAGCCAGTTTGTCAGTCGGAGACCTCTTTCAGTGGTGTGAAGTCTAGATGCTTGATGCCAGTTACATGTAAAATACATAAATACCCACAATAAATCATCTCTCTTGTATTTTTTTTTTGACTTTGGTATGATTATCTACCACCAGTTTCACCTAATTCTACAAAAAAAAGGAAAACTGGGATCAGTAGTCTTGTTACTGTCAATCTTAGTTGATTTTAGAGTTCACATGGATCGTATATTTTGTATGATTGTAAATAAATAACTTACAATACACCAAACTAAAACCATGACAGCAATTCTCAATCACTTCCTCATGCAAAAAATTACACCGAATTGAGTCATTTGTGAGTGTATGATGTTTAGTTCAAAAGTTAAGTAGGTTTTTAATTAGAATGCAAGATGGATGGCCGTCAAACAGACCCTGAAAATGTGTTTACAAGACACCTGAGGGTTCTAAAGAAAAGTAAGTTATGTACCAGAAAAATGTATCAGTGTGGTTGGATGTATGATTCATGTGGTTAGAAGAGGGGAAACCAGCCTCCTGGTCTACAGTTAAATAAAACTGCCAACGAGACGTCATCCTTAAGCACAGACTTTAGACATTTGAGAATGAGATTGCATCATCTTCACTTCCTTCAGCTCATGGTTTTCACTCCACTCTCGGAGTGTTTGTCTAAAAACATTTTTCTGACCTGTAGAAAGCCAAGATTTAACTGCTGCAGTCGTATCAGACTTGTGTCAGTGGTATGAGAAGGAATATGAATGTGAGTGTGTAGAAAACTGCTCTGGTTAGCAAGCAGATGGCCCTTGTGACGCACACCAGAGCATGCTTGAGGTGTGTGTGTGTGTGTGTGTGTGTGTGTGTGTGTGTGTGTGTGTGTGTTCGATGGGGTTTTGTGTTTGTGTGTTTGATGTTGAGGAGGTGTGTGTGTACTGTGTGTGTGCGTGCGTGCATGCACACAAAGCAGGAGACACAGGAGGTGAGAAGACAGACTGACAGACAGATGGACAGACAAGGTCAGGATCCAATCCCACTGCAGGGTCACTCAGCCGAGACATTCAATCTGAAATGTACTTGGCATCTGAGATTAAAGTAACGTGTATGCTGGATAATTTCATGCTCTTTTTTTTTAATCTTAAAATTTTAAATTTAAATGCAGTGAAATTGGACATAAGCCAAAGATAAAGGATAGACAGTATATAAAATAGTTCATTTAAAATAACCTAACATAACGATTGCTTTATATTTAAAGGTTTCTCTGTGTCTCTCTTTCAACGTCTTATTTCACGAAGCTCTCGCCAACGACTAAAAACCAGAGATTTACTCGTCTGGTTTACTCATCAGATTTGCTCATCTGCCTGGGCCAGTTACGTTTTCTACTCGCCCAGCTCTAGGTCCGGCATGACACCAGCACAGCATTCCTCCTGTCCCAAGCCTGAAAATGAAAGTCAAAAGCAACTAACTAAACTAAACTAAACTAACATTTGCTAACAGCAGCTACAGTCTGCAGTAGTTACTTATTCGCAAAACTCTTTAAATCACAGTTCAGAGTTGAGTCTGAGCAATTGGAGGACATCTAGTTTCACCAAAATCAGTGAAATAGTTGGTGGTGTGTGACTTGGTGCTGTAAAGGCACATCTCACAGGAGCCCAAAGTTACATAATATGAGACCAGGCATATGGAGCACAGAGCGGTATTGACAAAAACAACATTCACCCTATTACAAGTATGTGTAGCATCCAAATAATTGCAAAGCTGTTATTTTAAGGTAGAAACGTAACATAATGTCATTTAACAAAAGCAATGACCTGGAAAAGCACAGACTAAACAACTTTTCAAGAAAACAGCGTGGACATAACTCAGTTTAGTGTGTTTCTACTGCTTTTATGTCAGAATGAGGTTAGGTGAAATATTATCGAAGGCAGATTTTTTTATGGTCAGGGTTTGGCACATTTGGCATAGAGTCAGTACCTTACCAAAGAAAACAAATAAAGGTTTTATTCACTTTATTTCTATTATATGACTTAAGATTAAGCCACATACACATAGTGGAGATGATTAATGGACTATAATAAATTACTTCCTGTCCCCAGTGTGACTGTCAGCCAGGTTTGCCAAAGCCTTGAGATCCTGTGTGTTTGGCTACTCCATAAACACAGTAGTGGCCCGAAGAATGGGCCTTCTTATGACAATGATTACAGCCGTCATGGTGACAGAATCTGAAGCCCCTGGGCTGCTGAACCGTGCATTTAACTAATTAACCAGTATGTGACGATCTCTGTTTACAGAGCACGGATGGGAAGGGATAGCACGTTTGTGTTTGTGCGTGCATATACACAGTCCGTGTGATGTCGGCAGTGTGCGTAGTGTGGGGTAACAACAAAAGCTGGTCTTTTGTTGGTCCTGTCTTGCCCAAAAGCACAGCTGCCTCAAACTGCGAGCACGGCTTTGAGGGTTAATAATAGGCTAAGCCCTGCTGCCTGCACTCCTTGAGAGAGACACGGGCACAGCAATGACACAAACGCACACGCACAGATACACACAGGGAGTGACACATGTTATCCTGTAGATGTAATCAAATATACAAGGCAGTGTCCGTGCAGTGAACACATCTTTTAAATATGTGTTTTTATTGTTCTGTTTTTCTATCTTTACGAGGGCACAGCCTGTGCATAAATAGACAGGCAGTGGACTCAAAAGATGTGGTACCACATATTGTGTGTTCCTCGCATTTTGTTGACATTTTGAGAGATTTCTCAGTCTGATTTTTTTAATTGATTACATCATTGTTACTCACAGAATACATGCACTTTGCATTTTCTACATTTAAAGATCAATTAAGACATATTTTTATGTTAATATGTTAATAATAGTCAATAGTTTGACATTTTGGAAAATTTGCTTATTCACTTTGTTGCCCGGATATCGATGAGAAGATTAATAGCACTCTTGCCTGTATGTTCATTATGAGGCTACAGCCAGAAGCCGGTTAGCTAAACTTAGCATACAGTATAAACCGCTAGCCTGGCTCTGTCGGAAGAGAAACAAAATCCACCTACCAGGACCTCTAAAGTTTACTTATTAACATGGTTTGGCATGTTTGTTTAATCCCTACAAAAAGTGTAAGAACCGTGTGGTTTTATGGGTTAATGTGCCGGACTGCTTCTTGGCAAGAAGCAGTCACCTTCATGAAGTCTGCTGCCTGGCGACTGCTCATAGCCAAGAACATCCCTGTAAAAACAGATTTTTTTTTTAGCCAGTTAGCTTAGAGCAAAGACTATAAACAAACAAGATATATTATGTTAATTAGAAAGCTTTAGAGGATCTGGTAGTTGGATACCCTCAGAGAGAGCCAGACTAACTGTTTCTCCCTGTTTCCAGTCTTTGTGCTAAGCTAACTGGCCACTGGCTGCAGTTTTATGCCTTATAAGACAGATATGAGAGTAGTCTTGCTTTTCTCATGTGACTTTTTGTCAGAACTGCCAATCACGCTGAGAATCAACAGCAAGATAACAGTCTTCTCAAGTCTCCTTCAGTTCACGGACAGCAGCTCTCTGGCCACAATCTAACCGTGTATCCCCTCTGAATGTTGCAAAATGGCAGAGAGCCGTTAAGGAGTAAAACAAGTGAGTGGTAAAGAGTCCAGCATCCAGCAATCCAATAAATACTTGGATATTTTTTAAGGAGTTGGCCGGCCAGACCAGGGGGAAAAAATGCCAGTGAATATTGGATTTACCTTTTGACAGGTGGCGAGAAATACGACTCCAATTCAATTCCAAATGAAATTAAACATGAAATTAGACATGGAAATGACCTTTGGTTTCTGGCTCCCTCTGTAAAATTGTCTCGATTCACATTTTTTCTATGGAGAGGGCTGAAAAGTTCATATGAAAAGGCACACCTGTTTAATTATTATCATTTATTTATCAGCCAAGATCACAAGGATCAACAACCACCATTCAACAAGTTCAAGCACAAAGTCATTTAGAGTGCCGAATGGTCTGGCCGAGCAGCCTTTTTTGTTCATCTCTAGAGATATTGCATCAGACAAACTGGTCTTTCCATAATTATTATCATTTCATGTACACGACCAGGAAGAAATGTAAACAGATCTGTAGTTTATTTAAGTGTGATTATTTGTATGAAAGAGATAAATTATCCCATTTTTGTGTTTTGTGCGCACTCACGTGTGTGTATGGGACCGTCTTAGTCAGAGGCCACATTCTGCCATTAACCAACCATAACAGAGTAATAACACAGAACTCTTGATTCGATGGCATGAAAAAACAACAGTGGAAGGAAAATACGTTTCCATCAAATGCTGCTGCTGCTCGTTAAAAACAATGGCAAACATTTGCTGGTCTTTTCCCCTGAAACAAGTGGAAACGGACTTTCTGTGTCATCTTTCCATACAATTAAGGTCTTAGAGAGTGTAATGCAGAGGTCTTGGCAGAGGTTGGAGCCTGATGTGGAGACCGTGCCAGTGCTGGCTTTTTTTTTTCTGTGGACAGGAGGAGGGGAAGCCTGGAAATCCCTCAGTGGGGATGAGAGCAACATCTGAACTCTTAGTCCATGTTGCTGAATGCACATCATAACTTATCAGAATGTCATGGAAATAGACAGAGCTGTCTTTAATGGAGACTTTGTTTGTTGCAGTGTTGGCTGCTCTCGTTGATAGTGTTGATTTGTGCTTTTTAGCCAAGCAACAAGCGCCGGTGTTGGACTGGAAAATGAACACTATTCACCACATTTCTCATCCTAGAGTGATGATCAAGTGAGGACTTGACAAAATGTGGTTTGAACAGATTTCACCCCCCCCTCATTTTTTTGTGAGTTTTGGTGAGTCACCTTAGGGTGCCACCATGTCCTGCCACGGTGCAGAAAGAACTATTTTTAAACTCTCACATTTATTTTGAAAAGCAAATAATAATTAGTAGACAGAAAATTGATCATTTCAAACAAAAAATAGAACATTCTCTAATTTAAGCCTCTCAAAATTCAATAACTCTGAACTGACAATTGGACTAACTACATTTTAACTAAACTCTGCTCAAGTGAAAAACCAAATCTGTCATTTTAGGGTTAGCGGCTCCTGCGTGTACTATTAACCACTGTAGCGGGATCTCCCAAGGCGGCCGTTTGGGCTCCAGTGATTTCCTTCATAAAGCCTGTTCCTTTGGTCATCTGCTGAGCGGAGCCGATACGCTGAGTCCTGGATCAAAGGCGGGGTGTCTTGTGAATCACTTACCGTCAGATCAAATGGTAAATCCACAGATGATTCACACAAATGAGTGACTTAGAGAAACTTTTAAGCAAGATTCTCTGGTGTACTCTGTGCCCTCACCCACTCACTCGCTCGCTCGCTCGCTCGCTCCAGAAGTGAAATTAAAATGAAACAGAAAAGGATCAGAGAGCAGCAGCAGAGTTAAAAGAGTGAAGCAGAGAAATCTTTATTGAGGCTTCAGTAAAACCTTTAATCAGCTGACCATCTATTTCCAATGTGTGTGATCGCATTGTGCTTCACGTTTTCATTCCTACCTGAGGCTTTGTGAAGACGTGTGCATGTCATTACAGGGCCCTGCAAGTGGAAACTGTGTGCTTTGATATTCCCTCTTGCAGGCAAACCCAAGTCTTGCCTCTTTCTGTTCCCTTTGCACAAATGTTTTCCATTGTGGCATGTTGTCTTCATTTGCTGGACTCAAGAATCAGTCAGTCTTTGAGTTATTTGCTTAAGCTGCGCTGCCAGAGTAATGTTTTTTAAGCCTGGGTCAGGCAGCTTTTTTTCAATGTGTCATAGGGTTATGATAATTACCCGTTTTCCATTTCAACAGTAAATATGTTTGTTGTACTGAATGTCCATCTGCCTGTTTCACTTCTGTTTTTCATTATGGAAATCTTTTTTAATATACCTCCTTTGACGTGCACTTTAGAAACGGAGATGCGAGGCTCTCAGTGGTATCCTGCTAGACGTGACACTAAATTCATAAAATTAAAGAATCTCCTGACAACATTTCATTCAGAGTATGTAGATTTGACACCAGATTTGTTTCTAGAGTACATTTTTAAAAAGGAGTTTTCAGAGCACATTTAACACATAATGTGAAACCCCTTGGCCTGTGTCTGACTCTACCAGGAAACAATGATGATTAATTCAGCAAATAACTGTAATTAGTCCTAGTTCAGTGATTTAAGCACCCCACCCCAGACCCCTTTCCCCTGCAGTTCTTCAGAAACACGAAGAAGTGTTTTTTATGAGCGATTATTATGATTATTGTGATTATTATTTTATGATGAACGATCCAAATAAAAACTCTTGAAACCCAGCAGAAGAAGAAGAAGAAGCTGAATTGATAGACGTAGGGTGAATAGTTCTGAAGCTCCAAAACCAACATTTTACTGCATAGATGATGCAGGAGAGGATCAGACTCGCTTGCTTTGCACTTGTTTTTTGAATTCCCATCTCAACCCAATTGTTACATACATGGAGCATTAAAAGCCAGCAGCACACAGAGGAAAGATCCATCTGATGGAAGCCTACCTGAGAGCGACAGTAGTAGTAACAGTTGTAGTAGTAGTAGTAGTCGGCTGACTGCAAATGTATATTTTGAGTAGGGAGCCCCCCTATCAGTCATCTGCAGAGGATCTCCCTCTGGCTGAGCCATTCAGAGCCACACTTACTATGGCTGGCAACGCTGAATCACCGTCTTTCTGTTGCACTGTCATGAGCAATACCAGTAAATCTGAGAAAACACTATCAGCATATGAAACTCATCACAGGCCCGGCTCGACTCAAACCTCTCTTTCACTTCTGGATTCAAGCTTTAAATGAATGATTGTATCTGAATCATAGATTAGCGCTCATTGGTATGGGAAAATTAAGCATCTGTTTTATGTCAAACACTTTTTGTATGGTTTTACGTTTTTTTTTTGTTTGTTTGTTTTTTCCTTAGAGAGAGACTTTTGTGGTTTGATATTTTTCTGATGATATTGTTTTCTTTCTCAGGAAATTGTTGAAATCCAGTCAGAAGGAGAACAACAAAGAATTCGTTACAGTTTCCTCCTTTCCGTTGTCTGTTTCGTGACCGAGATGGAAATTTACTTCCAAAATAAGTTCAGTATTTTTTTTCAAATGCCCCAAATCGAGTCATCCAGATTTACATCGTGCTCAGCTGTAATATTGAGAGTGAAACCTCTATGGCACTTTTTTTTTTTTTTTATGAGAAAAGCAAATCAAATTGAGAGGAATTAGTCCTGCATTCGCTTGAGTCATGGGTTTTCAGATTGTTTTATGCTAATGCCCTCCGTGTCTCTCCTGAGTTATCTATCACTCTGCAACAATCTAATCAGTTCAGTGGAAAGTGAAATGTTTTTGCAGACGCCCACTTGATGTTGGTCTTTCGCACTTCATTGCTCATATTCCTGTGGTGTTAGAGCAGATTCACTCCCATCAATCGACAGAGCTACAGAGTTTACCACACAGCATTTCAGCTGTGCAGAGGCAGCTGTATCAGGCCCATGAACATCGCTCTGTGATTAACCCAGAAATTTAATTAATCAAAGTGTTCAAATTACAGGCTTAGACAGACAGACCAATGTTGAAAGGATGTGGACTCATTTTTGGTATTTAAAATATTTGTTTTGTGTTAAAAGTGTAAAATATAAAACATTTCTTAGCTTTATTTTACTAAATTGGTGTGGAGCTTGGACATGCAAAGCTCTGTTACTAGCCATTTCATTTCATCAGTATAGCGATACAGCTGCTCTGATGGTCCTTTAACAGCTGTAAGAAGCTGTTTATTTCAAGCACAGTCGCACCGCTAGTCTTTTGAAAGGTCACGGCCTTTAAAGGAGATCTGCAGTCCTCCGTCACAGTTTTATTTCACAGGTGAAATTTGTGACAAAATCGGTAAACCGTCCAACTTGTTGTATATTGCACCTCAGCGTTACATACACAAAGGTAAATATTTGCTTTGATAGTCACAGTGTAGTCTCATAAGAGTGTGGTGGTGGTGCTTTGAGTGTGATTGTGTGTGTGTGTGAACATGGTTGACATGGGAAAGGAAGAGCCTCCCACGCTAACAGGATGATGTGAGTGATGGTGGCCAGACACAAAAGCAAGCGGCAGAAAACACAAATAAAACAACCGAATTTACAGCAGACTGTTGAAGAAAAACAGCGGATAGGACACCAAAATCACGAGGATTATAATATCTCACCGAGCTAAGTGCTGATGTGCTAACACCACTCGTTTCACTCTGTGTGTCATCAAATTTAAAAAAAAAAAAAAAAATCGTATGAAACAAATCTTGCCTGGGTTCATTTGCTTGTCGCTGTCTGAGTCAACCGCCACCTCTCCTCGCTTTATCAGATGAGTTACAGTAATACATGTGTTTATTATGACCTTGGGGAAATGTAAGATTTTACAGTACATGCGCACAAGTGGACAGAAATAGGTGGAGAAGAGCGGAGCTGCGTTTTGACGTGTCGTGCACAGACGGGTCTGCTTGTAAATCAGCCCTGGTGTCAAAATGGGACAGAGGTCTCTGCCTCACCCTCCCAAACCAGTTTGCCCAGCCTAATTTCTGCACGTCGTGTTTCTGACCTGTCGGCGTCACTTTTAAAACACTGAAATAAATCACATGTGTGACAGGACAAAAAAAACAAAAACAAAACAAAACAAAAAAACCCAACCTAACACATATTGTTACAGTGGAAAAAGACATCACATTTTCCATGAATTCCAAACAAATGAAAGTGTCTGTTCTCGTCCTCCTCACCACGTCAAAGTATTTTAAAGTTGATTTACTTCACTGCTGCACTTTTTACTAGCTCCCCGCTGCGTCTCTTGTGGTCCCAGTGCGAGGACTGAATTGAGGCAGCAGATGTATAACAATCACACGCACTGGTTGAAAAACAGGCAGCAGCACAGTGAAAAGAGTTATCTGTTATTTTTATTTAAAATCAGGCTCCAAATGAGTCAGCCGAGTTATTAACCGGCCTTGACAACATGTTTGTAACAATGGGTTGTTTTTTTTTTTAAATTTTTGTCAATGCTCACTCATGAACAGGCCTGAGGGAAAGTCCTGAGCCCCCCTAATGAAGTAACGGACAGCCATACAGGATTGTGTTTATAGGGGTCAATGCGCTGTGGTTACTGCTGACAGTTCTTGGACTCAAACAAAGAAGAACTGGCACATTTAGTGAATGGAATAGTTTCTCTCATTTGTTATGTCAGGGGTGATTATACCTCACGTCAGAGCTGTGACTTTGTGAACTTTGGGTTTGCCAGTTTGTTTGACTTTTTTCCACTTTGGGCTCTCGGGGACGGTTGAGTTCAAGCTTTCGGTCTTGTGAGGAATTCAGCGAGGAACAACGCTGCTCTCTGCTGGCCGGAAGTCTGAACCTCTACTGAAATTCATCTGCAGTAGCAGCAGGCGGATGAACCTTACGACACTTTGGGGTTTTCTTTCTGTTGTAATGAAAAAGAAAAAAAAATGTGAAGATTCGGGGCCTTGAATGTGACACACAGTGACATCTGGTGGGCACCAAAAAATATATGCTTGATTTTATGATCCAGTGTGATATTCAGATATTCAGTTTATCGTTGTAGAGGGCTGAAGGAACCAGAAAATGTCCATATTTCATAATCGATTTGAATCATTTTTGAAGAAAAATTGTAGCATTTCCAGACAAAACAATAAACGACAAATAATAAAAGATGTGCTGCCATAAGACACATTTAGAGTAAGTTATATAGCGAATAAGTAATGATGAGTAATTCTGTTGTTTTTCTC
Organism: Protonibea diacanthus; assembly: GCA_028641955.1. NCBI lineage: Eukaryota > Metazoa > Chordata > Actinopteri > Sciaenidae > Protonibea > Protonibea diacanthus. Next base: position 12,750,923 of record CM053976.1, on the reverse strand, counting down.
TTCACAGTGAATGAAATCATCGGCAGAGACATGTCCCAGTCCCCCAGCGCTCACGGTCCTCCGTCAGCACACAACCAGTCATAGCTCAGCCCACGCTCCTCCCCTCCAGCTCTTAATCCTGCAAACCCCACAGCTCCAACACTGACTCTGGACCCTGGTCCTGGTCCAGCTGCTGGTCCTGTGTGTGATGAAGCAAGAGGGCAGGAAGAGATAAGAAAGACTGTGGTCAAAGACAGAGAACGGTCAGAGACTTCACTGAAAACTCTAGACACAGAACTCACACCTTCACACAGATTAAACAGAAAGGTGAGCGGGAGAACGTAGCCGTGCGGAGTCACGCCGAGGTTGAAGTGGTTAGTGAACAATGAGGATTAATGAGATTGTCGAGATGTGAGCCATCCCTCTTCATTAGGTCTGACCTTTTTAAAGCACAGCTGTCTTCCTGACCAATCACTTCTTCAGATCATTTTCTGCAGTGGAGACGATACATTGACGCGTGTTGTCGTCCGCCTCCTCACCAGCATTGACCTTCGTGAATGAAGACGTCTTGAAACATATAAAAAGAAAGAAGGACTGGGGAGTGCACGGTGCTCACACAGGAAGCCAGAGCTGGGATTCAGAGGTCTGTTAAAAGTTTTTAAAAGTCTCTCAGGCGAAACAATCAGGATGCTGAAACACAAAACAGCGTCTGCAAAAGTGTGGCATGAAGTGTTGAAAATAATCACGCTTGTAAAAATGAATTATTAGCTGTAAAACTGGATTTACAAATTCAAATCAGAACAGCCTGAATGATTTCAGAATAATTCAGACGATCTGGCTGAACGCCTGCCGGCTTTCCATTTTTCACTCGTGGCTTAGAGATGACGACACTGTCCACTCCTTGTTTTTCTCAATGATAAAACCATTCAGGTCTGGAGTGCAGGGGCCTGGCAGGGAGGATGAGCTCCTCTGGCGCTGGTCTGGGATCTGCAACCTGCAACATTCCACAGCTTTTAGTAAACTTGCAGCCGTGTAGATATCTGTACATGACCCCCCTCCCCTCTCTCTCTCTCTCTCTCTCTCTCTCTCTCTCTCTCTGTCTTTCTCTTCTGTTTCATCTTTTACATCCTCCCTCTCCTGTGTTTCCTCTTCAAGTTGAACAAATTGCCTTATTAGCAGCTTTGAATGATAGCGAAAGCTTTTTTTCTTTTCTTTTTTTTTTGTCGTTTTGCACACCTGGCTTTGAGTTTGACGATAATATTTGTTTTATTTTTGGAAACAGATGTGCGACTTGGGTCATGTGGCTGTGACTCGATGAATCCTGATGAAGGGATGACGACAGTTTGCTCTCTTGATCGTTTTCACTCAAAGATGTTTGAAGACGCCCGTTATTTCCACGTTACAGAGAAGTGTTTTCGTTAATCAGAGATGGACCATGAGTTTCTTTTCATGCAATAACTCCCCAAATTTCCCAGGGGCCTTTGCGTGCCTTCTAATTCCTAACAGCCACCATACCTGTGATGGTATGACAGCCGAGGTGACATATAATAGGAAATAATCTGACAAAAGTATTTTATACTTAAAGCTGTCTATATATATATATAGATATATAGATAGATACATTTATACATTGCCCCCCCTTCTGTTATGAACAAGGTAAAATCCCAACAACAGAACAACATCTGGATGTAACGGGGTCTTACAACAATCAGTGTTTGCTGATTGCTGACTTCCCCCTGATTGTCTCCAGAATGGTGTCTATTCACGCTGACGTATTCATTAATATTTCCTATTCTGACGGACATGCAGTGCCTGTACGGCAGCAATAACACAGTCTGGAAGACAAAAAGTGTGTTTTCAGGCAGGTTTCTAGTCTCGATGACGTGGAGGTAAACAGACTTAGACAGTTTCTGGTATGAAGATTCCCATTGGCTTTTTTTTTTTTTTTTTGCCTTAAGCTTGACAATGATGCTCCTGCATGTGAGAGCTGAGGAGTGTTGCTTATGACGGTTTGAAGTCAGTTTCCAGGTGAAAATGATTCTGCTATGCATTAAAATTCTGCCTAATGCCTTTAAAAATGAGAAGAAAAAAAAAGACAAAAAAAGACCTTGATGCCTATAGAAGTAGACTGTAGACTTGTTGTAGATGCTTGATTGATTGATTCTGTTAGCATCGTGGAGTTGTCCATCAGCCAATCTGCCTTGTCGAGGACGCAACGCAAGCATCTTAATAGGTTCCTTTTGTGTGAGTGCGCGAGTGTGTTTGTGTGGATGGATGGTCGGTGTTTGTATCAAATATGCTGTACAGAAGAGGGGAAATTTTTAAGAGTCCTATTTTTAACGACAGAAGCACACACATGTATTTAGGCTATGCAAACTATAACAGCAGCAAATGTGAGATATGATATTAAATATGAGAAATGAGATTATAAACTATTTGTAATGATGTTGCTTATGAACTTCACGGAGCGGAAAGAAAAAAAAAACATTCAGATAGTGAGAGTATCATGTCACTATGTAAACTATTAGGATGCCTTAACTCTTGTTTGAAAAAACAGTTTGTCAGTGTGTCTGTATGCTGTTCTGGGTTGATTTTTTTTTTTTCCATGACATAAGTCAGTAACTATTACTATTATTATGATATTTTGTTTGTTTTGGGGGGGGGCACAGGGTGGACATTGAGGGGCTGGGTGGGAGAAGGGGGATGGCTTTTTTTTTTTTTTTGCCTATAAAGCTGCTTCTGTAGCTTGAAAGACTTGAGTCAACAACAACAACAACAAAAAAAACTAAACCAGCATTGACAGTAAACTCTGGCTGCCGTCCTCTTCTGTCACAACCAAAGACCGAACAATTTGTTCCCATTTTACATTATGGTAAAGCAACAGAGACTGTACAACTCTATTTTTGATACTTTGAAATGGATGTCATTCCTAAAAGGTTGGGGACATGTATGAGTGTTGAATATATATGTGTGTATATCTATATATATATAGATATACACAAATATACGTTCACACACACAAACACACACATATATATCTATATCTATCTATATATATATATATATATATATATAGATATATATGTTTTGTAAAATAAAAGGGAAATACAGGTTTAGCTGATGTTTACCGAGCCTTGTATTGTCATTTCTTGTATATTTTGTATGTTAAAATTTTTTGTAATTTTTAAGACTGCAGTGCTTTTTGAAATTATTCAAAGGGAATACCTTGCATCATACTGTAGGCTCTAAAGTAGTGTATATCAATAAAACAGAAAACTCAACTATGGCCTTGTGTCACTTTTTTCTGTCTTTGCAGTCCCACCAACTCCTGTTCACAACTCTGCTCACTACATGTTTACTCAAAGGTTATGCTATGTTGAACATAATGTGATGTACTGTACACACAGCCGTGCACACATTTCAAAGTCTGATATTCCCTGTGTGTAGAGGAAGCTGGTGTAGCACCAATTTATGTCAAAAGTGGTTTGGATAAATTTCAGCTGTGGTGTTATCAAAAAATAAATAGTTGCTGACAAAAACATGAAAAAAAAAAGATGAAACATGGATCATTGTCAACATTTTTTTTATTATTATTGTTTACAGTCTTATACACAGATCTAAATTCATACAAGTCTCAAACTTGCAACAAAAGAAACAAACATCTCCTCTGCCACCAGAGGTTGACCTCGCCTTGTTTGGGCCAGTATTGCACTCTGGGTAATGTAGGCACAAAAGAAACAAACATCTCCTCTGCCACCAGAGGTTGACCTCGCCTTGTTTGGGCCAGTATTGCACTCTGGGTAATGTAGGCACAGTCAAGAGGAAAAAAATAAGACAGCTGTCAGCAGACCTGTCACAGGAAAAATAAAGCTTTTACACAGTACTCCGGTCATTAAAGCATGTTACAGACTGATCGTTATAAATAGTCTGGAAACCAAAAACAGAAGAGATCTAGTAGCTGAGGTCAATCATAAAAGGCTTCAGGATATGCCTCTGCCCTTTTACATTTAATAACAAAATACCCACCCTTGTAAGGATGTGGGATTCATAAAACTAGAATCAATTCATCATTCTACTCTTTTTTTAGTTACTTAACAGTTTGATTGGAGCAAATAAATCTGTAGTGCTTGGAAAAGGTCTAAATGAGATGATATACTGTCACACATAAATGCTTTTTACAGAAAATAAATTTACAAATTAGTTTGTACGCTGGCACATCTGTAGTGTCGCTGCAGATTTACCTTACCGCCACTACAGCTGAATCAAGTACAGTTTGATATTCTCTCTGTTGTTTCAGTAGTCCACATCAGTCTCTATGGCTTTTTCTCTCTCTCTCTCTCTCTCTCTCTTATGGCACCACTACACTACTGGAGGCCATCAAATCAATAAACATTGTGCATGCACATACACACATCTGCGTTTGCATCGAGCTGCAGAACACAAAGGATCATAAACTCTGAAAAAAAAAATCTAAATCTTGTAGTGGTAAAGAGTGAAAATTTAGAAATATACAGAAAAGATCGTATGCAGAAGTGGTTTGTACAGCCTCAAGCATTTCAGGATGAACATCTGTACAGTATTTTATAAAGGGACACATATATAGAGCATTTAAATATACATGCACTTTTGGCTTTGCAGAACCACTGTAATGGGTGTGTTCATGCTCCACACCATCTTGTCTCCACAACCGGCTATTACAGTAGGCGCACATACACAGAAATGCTGTGCGTGAAGCTTCAATGACTTCAGTTGCTTCACCAGTGGATGCCCAGCGGTGGCTTCAGGAGTGTCAGCTGTGTGTTAATAAATGGCAAATCATGGAAAAGGGAGAGGTTCAGTAGTGGTTTTAAGTGGCACTGGGATCAATTGGGACTTCTTGCTAAAGACAAGTGTTTGGGAGTTGATTGCTCTTCAATTGGAGGTTAAATTGAGGTGATGAAGGGCTAGTGGTCAGTTACAGAAGACCAAGTGGACCTGCTGGCCATAGAAGGGGTGGTTGGAGCGCTCGGCTACGGCCCGCCTGGCGGTCTCTTCACTGGGGAAGGTGATCAAGGCCTCACCGCTGCACTGACCACTGAAGTTGTACAAGATGAGAACGGCGTCCGGCTGGAGCTGCGGAAGAATAAAAAAAACAGACAAACACACAATATGTAAGAGTCAACTATTTCAATGGAGCTGCGATGAGAAACCACCAGGGGGAGCCCACAAAGCAGAGGATGAACAATACCCTGGGAAAGACATCTCATCAAACCGGTCCAGTCAGGTAGAAGAAACAAAGAGAGAGAATGAGCTTGAAGAGCAAAAGCAAAGTACATGCCGTCCCAAAAGAACCTGAAGCACACAGATTATCTGTTAGTTTGCACGTATCCACAAGTTTGATGCAAAAACGAAGAATCAGTTTCGTAGAACATGCAGATACAAAACAACTCAGTGATCAGGGTACAAATCATCAAGTCTACATGTTAGTGAATCATGTCAGAGCAAGGAGGAGGGAGATGGTGTTAGTGGGAAAAAAAGGCATTCATGACAGCGTTCGCTGGAAATGTTCGAGAGAAGTGATTCAGAAACCATTTTCAGGGGTTGGTTTAGTGAAGGAGTGCTGAATCAAGTCAAACTGATCTGCAGTTTGTAGGTTATCAGTAGTCCTAAATCAAAACTTCCATTAGTGGAGGCGAAAGGAAATGATTAGGAAATGATTAATTTTTAATTATTACTTGAAGCAGCAGTAAAACTTGGTACTTTCAGTGCTGAGCTATGTAGAGCCGGTGTCACCTTCGCCACATTATCTGTAAGGCCAGTGCTGCTGCTGCCAATTTGTAAAACTGAACTGATAATCCACATTTATGAATGAAAGGAGGCCACAAAGCAGGCGCAGTATCAGCCATAGCTCTATCTATGGAAATTCTTGGTGGTGAAATTTATGACACGTATCACAAATTTACATGATACGACAGTGTTGGCCTAGGGTCACTTCATTTAACAATAACAAAATATATATATCAAATATTCTGTGTCAAGTGTGTTGCATATACACGTGTCTGTCAGGACTCAGCACTCCTAACAGGCCTGCAGGAGAGACTCGAGTTATGAGGCAGATTTGATTGGGAAGCAGCGGGCTGACATGCCGGGTCAAGAGCTCAGAACATCGATGGGTAGGATTGGGCATTGGCATGTATAATCTATAAAACAGTGAGCACACATGAGATGTCATGCTATCCCTATTTCGGAAGCTACAATGTTTCTGCATGATGTGCGGATTGTAACTGAATAAACACTTTGTAAAGAAATCTGAGATTTGGGAGCTGAGGTCAAAAGATGTACACATATTTGAATGTTAAATTACTATATTTCAGTGTGAAGCAGGCACCTGCTGCATGTTTGAATATGATTAGGCAGCCTACACTGCAACACCTCCTTTTCAGCCAAACGAATCTCAACTTTAACTTAAATAGTGAATCACCAAGTCAGTGCTTACTGGGCAGTTTGATAAGAGTCTAGTCATGCATGTTGTGCATTAGCCTGAACACACAGATGTCATTAAAGTCCATGAAATGCCCTCTCTGTCCCCTCTGGTTCCCTGGTCTGGAGGCTCTTCTTCTTACCTTGGGGTGAGTCCCTAAAGACAGAGCCATTCTTTGGGCTGAATCAGACTCCTGGCCTGTTCGCTCATCTGAACCATGCCGCTGTACTCGTCAGGTGCGTACTACAGACAGCATAATAACGAACGGACAGTCAGGCTGGGAGGCCGCCACATTGTTTCACACATGACAGTACAGTTTTAGATACACACAGGATGCAGAGGTATATACTCTCACAATTCTCAAGGTGTGAACACACCCCACACACACACCACACACACAGTACTGGCTGAACAGGCTTAATTTGAGCTACAACGTGATTAAGCATGGGTTTGGTAAAGGACACCAATACCAGTGTGAGAGCGTTTTTCTCACCCAGAGCCTGTGAGAGACGCTGCTGCAGCCAGAAAAACACATACTCAGTCCATTAAAGATACAATTACAGTAGTTCAGCCAACAGTCAGGATCAGAGTCAGCTTTATAGCTATACACACACACACACACACACACACACACACACACACGTTAAAGTACAGTGGTTGTACCAGCACTAAATGAAGACCAAAAGCAGACCCCACGCTCTGTGCCACAACAGCACAAACCCCTCCACCTCGAACCCCACCCCTCTCCCTCCTCCCTCCCTCCCTCGACTTGCAAAACCGTCTGGAGCCACACCTGTCAGGGTTCATACCTGCTTCAGAGGACTTCACCTAATTTGGACTGGCAACGAAAAAAATGGGGAAGCACAGAGAAGGGGGGGGGGCACAAGTGCACATATGTCCCTTGTTAAATACTATTGTGTGATTTTGCAGTAAAAAGCACCAACAGATAAATCTTTCTAGCTGGCTGGTCAGACACTTTATCATGTCTCTACTGTTACGTGGTCAACATTTAAAAAGGTGGGTAAGTGATTCTAGTTCATGTGATTCTAATCCATTTTTCCCCCCCAAATTCAGCCAATATCTCCTCATGGTCGCATGGCTTGTTTACAGCCTTGGCTCTGTAAAAGGGAATCAATGCCACAAAACACTAACTTGTTATTCCAGCCAGGATTTGGATCAGATCATGTTAAATCTGGAGCTGCTGTGCTGACTCTGGAAAACCATTACTTGCTCGTTATATCATGATACATTGCCTCTTGGGGATAATAAAGATACCCTGAACTTGTACCTTGACCATATATCAATGATATTCGTCATGGTTTTGGATTTCTCCAGAATCACTTAACCCACTTAATTTACTATCAGTATCAGTGCCTTGGCTGCTGTGAATGGTTGGCACAGCTGCACTGGGTTCATCTGAAATCCAAGTGTGAGTACTTTACAAATAGAGCTATAATCATTGTTTTACATGCAAAATAACCTGCATGGCAGCAGAATAAAACAATTCCACAATTCCAGTACACAGCTGCAAACATAAACACAAGGCATCTTTGGGTGGCCCTTACATCCCTGCGACACCAGAGCACTTTTTCCGACAGTGTCTTCTTAACGCTGCATGTACTGACCTGATAGCCCTGGAAGAAGCTGAGAATGTCCTTGACTCCGGTGTTGTAGGGCAGGCCCTGCATCCTGACCAGGGCGCCAGGTTGAGGCAGCACGGGAGAGGCAGCAGCTGCAGCATGGTGGGGTTGGGAGGCGACTGCTGCTGCCATTGCGCCTGGTGGAGCAGCAAAGTAGCTCACTGTGGAAGGAGAAACTGGGGGGCTGGAGAGAGAACGTACCAGGGAAAAAGTTAGAGAGAAAAAAAAAAAAAAAGGGAGGCAGGCACAAATAAAAGAGAGATGAGAGGCACTAACCTAGGGTAGTAAGCTGTGTAGTTCATATTCATATTCATGTACAGGTGTGGGTGAGGGGGGTAGTAGGCCAGAGTGTGAGCAGGGCTGTGTGCGGTGGTCTGAGGAGGTCTGGGAGCAGCCAGCAGGGGGGGCTGGTAGAGAGCAGCCTCAGAGAGGATGGCAGGTGGGGTGGGGAAAGCAGCGTATGCTGTGGGTGGAGACAGGCCTACAGACAGAGAGGAAGGTATACAGAGTCTGATCATTATGTTCAGTACATGCACAGTATTACGTGACACCTTAAGAATTACACCAATTCTGACTACAGAGGAAGCTCAAGTAGGCAACAATTAGCAACTACGGAAAACAAAAGAGAAACTGAAAATATGTTGTCTGGACAAAACAAGACATTTGAAGGTGACACTCGAGTATTTCTCTACAAACTAAATTTACTGACTGATCAATAAATAATGAAAAACACAGCCTGTCTTGTCATCATTCCTATTACTGCCAAGATGTGAGGACACAGTGACACTGCTACTCACAGCTGTACATAACAAGCAAGACAAGTGGTCTGAAACAAAGGTAACCCAAAACACTTTGCAGTCGACCATATCATCATATCAGTAGACTTGTTTACAGCAGTCTGGTAGAGATTCTTCACAGTAAAGACACTGATTAACAGAAGGCTGTGAAGTCAAATTTGAGTGACAACCAGACCTATAAAAATAAGATGCTGAATTTATTTAAAAAACTACAGATGAGACCAGAAAGGACCCCACAGCTACCTTTCATACGCCAGGTACTTTACAAAGCGTACTTTGCCTTTCAGGCTGTCATACTTAGAATATAAACAAACACGGTATGGCTGTATTTACATACAAACAGCCACTATCTGTGCAAGGCTCTGGGCACCCCTGGCCTCTGTTAGTACCAACACTGCTGACCATGTTGAGGCTGAACTGTTTCCAGGTTAGTCAGGGGGAATACTACATGCTAAAAATAACCTTCACTCTAATTCTAGTAAGGATTATAGGTGAAAAAGCTCTGAAGATTTATTAATCAAAGAAACAAACAGACAGTCATTTCTAGTGGCTGCCAATCCCAATCTAATCTCCAGCACCAGAGACAGATATGAGCCATGACGGAGCAAAGTACAGTTAGAGTTGCATACAGCCCAGTCCATGGTCACTGTTTCAAAGGGAGGCAGATAGCTGGATAGTATGTGCATTGTAAGAAATGAAACAGTCAAATATTTGAATATTTAGCTTTTAATTTCTAGGATATAAAATTGGAGAAATAAGTTTGCTTTAATCCAAATTGACAAGAGTTCAGTAGCACAATGCATGCATCAAATATGTCAGAGTTGATCAGTGTACCAATAAATGAAAAAAGGAAGGTTCATAAACATCAAAAATACCACTATAAAGAAAAGGAAAATGGTGGAGTTAACTTACAGGGAAGCTTGCAGGGTGGAGGGGAGAGGCCGCTGCGGTTCAGGGTTCCTCCCATCAGCACAATGCTCATCTCCTCTGTGGAGCACTGGAACACCTCCACGTAGCGGTCCTTCATGGTCTTTTTATGGCACTTCTGGGCCACCATAAACGCCTTGTCAGATGACTTCATTTGGATGAAAGCATCACCGGAGGGCCGACCCTGCAGTGAGGACAGAAGAAGGAAAGGAAAAAATGAGCACCAAAACACAGAACAAATCTACCAACAACATTTAAGTGAGGTGGTGTTTTTATTGCAAACACTGTGGGATGTATAGAGGGTGACCGCAGATGACATTTAACACAGTTCTAAGATATGGAGCATATGTGTGTCTGCGCCAACCAGTCTGACCTGTTGGTTGAGGACCATGTGGACTCCATGGGGTTTGATGTCAACAGTGTGCTCTCCCATGAACTCCAGGATATCCTCAATGCCGGCAGTGTAGGGCAGGCCACGGAGGCGGACACAGTCGCGAGTGCTACTGGCCGCTGGAAGGAAGGAAGGTGTGGCGAGGACTGGGACGGGCACGATGGGTGAAGGGGGAAGTGTGGAGATCAAAGGCGTGGACATATAGCGATTCAAGACCTAGCAAGGATATCGACAATCAAAAAGACATTACTATTATATTTCTGGGAATACTTGAAGATCATTTCACACGTAGCCTTTTAGAGAAACTCTGACAGTGTCAACAGGAGGCTTGAGACAGAAAACTAAACTCAATACAGAAAAAGTCAAAATGAAGAGCTTGAATATAAGTATGGTTCACTTGTTATTAACATTTCACAACTACCTAGGAACAAGCTGTAGGACAGCAGGGTGAAAACAATACCCATATACATTGTGCAATAATGTTATTTTCAATTGTGCAAACTCATGAACTTTCGATATTATGTTCGGCCACTTCTGTGTTGTCATGACATCAAGTCATCAACTTTCTGACGGCAACGGCAGCAGCTGCTGTTGACCTCAGCCCATTTTTTTTGACATCTACTTTGAATCCTTGGTTTTGTCAGCACGTTTGACATGATGTTCTTCTCTCCATCCAACAGAGCTAAAATAAACGTACCTGTTGCACCTCAGCTGCAGTACTCCGAAACAGCTCGATATATCGCTTCCCCAAGATCTGCTTGTGTTTCTTCAGGGCATTCTGGGCGTACTCTTCGCAGGAGAAAAGCACAAAAGCGTCGCCTGTGGGCCGTCCGTCAGGGTATTTGACGAAGAGCAGGCCCTCGGTACCATCTGTAACTGGGCTCTCGGGACCAAGGAAGGACACCACTTCCTGGGGTGTGGCAGTGAACGGCAACCCCCGCATACGGATAATGACCTGGTTCTCTTTGGACAGGAACTGGGCCACCTCGTTGGATGTACCTGTTGTCAGAGGAGAGCAATGATCAACACCTGAAATCTGAACACCATTCCTGCGAGACTAGAATTTTGTTCTCAAGCTAAATTTATTGATGGCTAACTAGTTGTTGGCTAACTCGGTGAGAATTTTTTTTAATAGAAGCACAACAGAGTTTACAGCCATGCTTGCAGCTCTGTGGGGCATATTTTTTATCATCACATCATTTTTTATTGCCATGAAAAATTTCATGATGCGATGTCTGAATGAAACCTGCCTACCTACCTATGAATTAAGTAATGAACCATCCAGTTACATACCAGGCAGAAAAGTAGCAGAAACAAAACTAAACATTGAGTGTTCATACATGCAAACTGACAGGTTTTTAAACCAAAGTGTGTGACTGTTTCTGCCCACTGTGTTTGGTTTCCGGTTCATTTCCTTTGTTTATATCATGTTCCTCTTTATTCTGCTATAGTTCAAGAAGAATGGGAAGACATATGTCAGCTTCCATGACCATGCAAACAGGGCCTATAAAAGCAAATTGTCTCTTGCCTATCACACAATGAATCCTTCAATTTGCAAGTTACCCCATCTGATGTAGTGCCATTTAACCAACTGACCTCAGGTAACAGAAATGGACACATACATTTGCCAACAGTGCCACAAGATATTTATAAGCTTTTTTTTTTTTTTGTTTCTGTTTTTTTTGTTTTATAAATATACACACAATTTGCAACTTATTGCAAAAAAGGTTTGGCAGGGGCAACGAAAGTCTGGGAAATGCTCAGAAATCACCTTTTTCGATCATTCCACAGGTAAATGGGTAGATTGGTAACAGGTGATAGTATGATGATTAGGTATGAAAGGGGGATTCTTGTGAGGCTCACTTGTCCACAAGCAAGGAGAGGCACACCACTTTGTGAAAAAAACAACACGGGTAAATAGTCTAACGTTTCCCAAAAACTCACACTCACACAACTGCAAAGAATTTCAGGATGATGTCTTTGTCTACAATCCATAATATTGTTTCATTATTATTGATTATTATTGATTCAGCAAATTCAGAGAAATCTCTGCATGAAAGGAACAAAGCCGATATCCAACATTGAATATCCACGGCCTTTGAGCCCTCAGGTGGAGTTGCATTTAAAAAAACGACATGATTAAAGAGGAAAAATTACCATCCAGATTGTTACCAGTGCAAAGTTCAAAGGCTACGATCTGTGATCATATTAGGGTGTGTTAGTGGCCACAGCATGGGAAGCCTACACGTCTTTGAAGACACCATTAATGCTGAGCCCGTACATACAGGTTTGAAGCAACATAATGCTGCCATCCAGCCAGCGTTTTCTTTGTCAGTGACGTGTCTGCTTATTTAATCAAGACAGTGCCAAACCACATTCAGCATGTTGTACAACAGCATTGCCACATAGTAAAAGGCTGCAGGTAGACTGGCCTGTCTGCAAACCAGACCTGTCTCCCAAACTCAGACTCAACAACGGATCTCAGACTCCCTCGCAAGTCTCTCACCTTCAAAATTTCAATTTGTGTCCTCAGTTCCTAAACACTTGTGAAAAGGCGCATCATCGCATAACATTTGAAAGTCATTGTTTACATTATAGTATAATATAACTCCCCAGTTCTTTCTGCTTCGAGCCAGGAGACTGTAGGCCCATGTTTATTATTTGTACTGTATGGAAAAAGGTTAAACAAATACTCAAATGAAAACAGCTACAATATTAAGTCACATTTTCCAAAAAGAGCAATGATACACTAAATGTTTTGGATTATACCTTCATTTCTAAGTTTACTGCAAACCTCTTTTTTATTGATAGAGGCAGCTTTCTTGTCTGCTTGAATTATTTGCCTAAAAAGGTCCAATGTGCTGTCAGTCTGCACCGATCTTGAGTCCACAGTCCACGTTCAGGCCGACAGCCACTGTAACTTATCTGCACTGAGTGACTGCGTTTCTTTGTCTGCTATCTCTGTCCTGTGTTACTGCTGGCTGCTGCTCTATGGTCCAGAGCCCCCGGGCCCTGCCTTTGTCTCTTCACACCCCTTTTGAATCAGCTCTGAGCTGGTCTTTTCACCGGCCGTCAGCCTTCTCTGCCTCAGGGGAGTGGAGCTTGAGGCTGAACTGAACAGGTGTGCTGCTGTGAGCAGAGAGTGAAATTTCTCTCCAACTGGCCTCTGAAGAGTTGGGGTGGGGGTGAGGAGGTGAATAAGGGATGGAGGGGGGGGCAATGGGGGAAGCTCCTCACAAAGCGTCTTTCATTAGTCCAAGATAAGCTGCTGGAGAGTCACTGGGATGAGGCAAAGACACAGGTAATAGGAGAGAGAGAGCCAAAGCGCAAATGAGAGCCCCTCTTTTACGGTCACTAAAGAGCTGCTCTTTTACAGATGTGGAAGGGTCTTGTTTTTCCTCAAAGATGCGGGAAAGCCATGAAATAGAAGTCTACCTCACACTAACAGAAAGCCTTTCACCATGAGTCTTCATATGAACGTAGAGGGAAGAGAAGAGAGGAAAACAATCTGAAATCTAACCTCCGGCGATCTTTAGGAATTCCTCTCCTGTGGCCTTGTAGACCTGAGAAGACAAGAGTTAAACTGGATTTAGCCATAAAGAACAATTTAATGAGGGTGAAAGGCATAGATCTTCACTCCTCACTTTTATGCAATACAGCCTGAGGGAATTACTTAAATGCCTAATTATTAAATCATCATTTAGTTTAGAAGACACTTTACAGACTCGTACATTCACTACCTCAGGTCTTAAAGAGGTCTACTGTTCAGTGAAGCATATTTTTAAAGACACACCAATCAAAATTACACTATGTCTGAACAAGTAAATGCTCTTAATCTAACCTCGATGTAACGGCTGCCCATGTGGTGCTTATGGCGCTCCAGAGCCAGGTCCCTGTGTTCTGAGTTGATGAAACGAACTAAGGCCTCGCCATTTCTCCTGCCCTGAGCGTTAAGACATAAGGCCACGCCACCCCTGAAAAACAGGTGCACACAGACAAGCATTAGTATGAACACAGTTAATAATAATGTGGAGCCACAGGAAGGAATAAAACGACAGGGGAACTTGATGATATGGTTATAAGATCTGCCTTCAACAGAGACACCCTGGATTTGTTGTTTTAGTTTAACTTTTTGGAAAATATGTTTATTCATTTTCTTGTCAAGAGCTAGATGAGAAGATCATTACCACGGCCATGTTTGTATAGTAAAACCATTGTACACAGCTTAGCTAGCTGTATCCTCATTTCCAGTTTTTATGCAAAGCTAAGCTAACTGACTGCTAGCTCCAGCTATATTTGTACTGTGCAGATGTGAATCTACTACAAGAAAGTAACAAGAAATGTTGTGATTATCTGGCATTACATGTGCTGCTGTGTTTGAAAGTATAACATGAATACAATGGAAAAGTATAGGCACGCTGGAGTCAGCGCTACCTTAAGCTTATCAGCGGTGTTTCTTTCTGATTCAGGTCTTCCAGAAAAAAAAACACAATATAACATGAGAGCTAATATATATTATAATCTACTGTACAAAAATATCTGGTGCCTTTGAACTCATGACATACACATTTCATTTCATTTAATGTTGGGACTTTCCACTAGACATTTAAAAGACCATTTCATAACCTTCAAACACTGAAAATTTCAAAACTGATTTTGCAGCCACAATGATGAAATGAAAGCACTACCTATTTCAAAAGAAATGCTACAAAACTTTACACTAACCAACATGCTGAAAGCTCTTAAAAAAAAAAAAAAAAAAAAAAAAAAAAATCGTTGTGTTGTTTTTCTGTAGCAGTTTAAATAAGGTTCATTGGCGTAATGGGGCTGCTGGAAGAAGCCCATCAAATCCAACATACTTGGCAATACTGAGGCCTTTAAAAAAGCGAGCAATGTCCTGGTCTGATGACTGCCATGGAAGTCCTCGCGCTCTGATCACTGTCTCACTGTCCACTGGCTCACTTTTGCTGCTGAAGAGGGAGGGAAAAAAAACAAAAAACAAAACATTGATAAATGATTAGAACAGATGATTAAAAAGCCTCCCTTCAGAGCACTACAGCTTTTAATCACCAACACCATCGCTCTTGTTAAACTAAAAGACTGGAAACACAGAGGCCAGTCACAGTAAGTGCTTAACACTAAGTAACGCACTCCCATGATTAAATGTCAGGGGGTTGTCAAGGTGATAGGCTTTCTGACTGTCTGAGAGCAGCAGGATTTGGTGTTCTGCTACTAGATAGCCAGGTAAGCACTTGATGGCAAAGTTGGACAGCTTTAATAACACACTTGGGGTTTCCTTGTTGCTGTAATCAATGCTAAGGGCCCGAGGTCTGAGGTCTGATAAGTCTAGAGGGGGGTTGTCAGTCTGTAAGCAACACTGCTGGCTAACAGGTGTGCAAGACACAACGACAAAAAAAAAAAAAAAAAAAAAAAAAAAAAAGTGCATGTCTCTAGAAAGGTTCATACATACCATGTGCCAGAATCGAACTTGTACTTCACTGTTTCAACACAGGAGAACTCATGATCTAGAAAAGAAAATAGAATATGAGGTTGGATCCTAAAGGTCCAAAACAATATTTTATGTTTTTTTTTTAGTGAACAGGTTCACCCTGCAAAGCAGTGTGATATAAGCACCCTGCATTCCTATTACCTATCACACCCAAAGACATACTTTGCAGTTATTAAGGGGATAAAGCCAGAGGCGATGGCCAGAGTCAAGACAGAGGATGGTAGATCAAAGTTTGATTGAGTAGCACTGAAACACATGTGGAGTCATCTTACACCCAGCCACACTGCAGTAAACCACCTGATGGTGAATAAGAAGGTCTGTTGCTTTTCAACACACATTTTAAGACTGATAATGAAAAACAATAAGCGTATTGTTTCAGGATCATTAATGAGAAATAATTCAATTGAGACAGTAATTAATAAACAACCACACCTTCTAGTCAAAGTGTTCTTTCTGTCAACATTCATGCTTTGTTCCAGTATCCATTAAATTAAAAGAAAAACATGCAAGACGAGTTCTGGTACAATCCCAAGACTTCAGTTTTGCAGTCACAGTGCTGATTACATAAGCCCACAAGCCAAAGAAGACTAACACACACTAATAAGTGCTTGTGAACAGTGCACGCCACATGACTGCTCTTCATACAGTATGAGCCTGGTTGCTCAGCAGAGGTAGTTCAGAATTTAGAGCCAGCTCCTAACAGTACCATGGGAGGTGGCCTTAAACATCTATTTTATTGTTAGATCATGTTAGTTACAAAGTCACCTACTGTAGGGCTCAGCCAGGATGTGAAGTGTCAGCTGCACCATGCTGCTCACCTCCCTCACCCCCATCATCTGCTCTGACACAGCAGGAAGACCAACATCTGTGCACATACAGTTAAGAACTCTGACCTTAACACTATGGTACTCAGTTTGAAAATATCTGTTATTCTGGCTTTGTACGTGAAGTACATTAACAATTTCCCTCGTATATTCTCTGAAATATTAAGTTAAAGGGAGTATCAATAAGATGCAACTTCAAATACAGTCTCAGTGCTCAGGCTAGCAAAGGATACATTCCAACATGGAGGCAAGTTCGAGCTTCTGCACAGGGCCGGCGTTGGGGCAACATTTGTGAAACTCCTTCCTCACGTCCACAAATGAAAAGAAACATTCAGGAAGGACAAGATTCTGAAAAAGATGAGACAAAGAAAAACAAAGGACTCAGTCTGACAGTCCGTTATTGGATACACCAGGAAGCTAACAGACAAAGACATGAAAAAGAGATCTTGACTGAAATTTATAACCAGGAACACAAAAAGAAGGAAAACATAATTCAAAAGAAATGCATTACTTCATTCCTACATGTCAATGCCCACATTCATGAGGGAAAGAAATCACACCCTTGAAGCTTACCGTATTTAACTTATTTTAACGATAAACTAGTTACCAGTCTGCTTGTTTAAGGTTACCATCTGGTTCGTCACACACTAGCTAGAGCCATGAACAGAGAAAGTCATAACTGGTTTGTTTAGTGGGATTACTGATATTCCAAGGCAGCACGTGACATGCTAGTCAACATGTATCACGAGACTGTGCAAAGAGAGCGTGTTGTGCAAAAGAATGAAATGCTACTGGAGACCTATTATCATTTTGGATCTTGAATGCTTAGTTTTCATAACTGTTGTAAGGTGTCTGCAGTTCGGACTATTACCTTTTTGGAAGCTTCGGGGTGGAGGGCCTGTCGGATGACAAGGGGACTGTTGACACAAAGTGTGTAAGAGCTTCTGCCGAGGCATTTCAGTTCTGAGGACACCGACTGCTGAAACTGCATAATGGAACAGAGGAAAGAGAAAAGAAAATGAAACAGAGTTCAAAATTTGTACCCATCACAGGAAAGCTTTCAAAGTTCGTAACATAAACTAAAATATAATTTTGTATTACTTATGATTATTGTCATTTATTTGGGATTCATTGACTCATTAACAAATAATTATTGAGTGACAAGTAAATGTTGCACAAGCCCTGTCCACTATGTGAAAGTGAGGATTTCGGTGACCTCAAATTCAAAAAGCATACAAGTGAAGGTGGTGTTGTGTTTGACATTTGACAGTGCGTTTGTTTCTCATTAGAACAAGGCTTGTCTAACAGGTTTCGGTGTTTGCCTAGTGTAGGAGGGAGCAGACAAAAGAGAGGAATGATCACACCACTAATCACCAGGATCACTATTTCCTTAAAGCACAACCAACAGTCACAGCTAGACAGGAGGAAAAACAACCCATACGAGTCCAACCTGCCTGTCGCCACTTTACACAAATGCTAATGGCCACAACACCGAGTCCTAAATACCAGCAACTCCCACATATGCACATGTTTATTTATAACTACCACATTCAATGAGCCCCTTCACCTGTGTTGTGTCAACCTGTTATTGGCACCATTTCACTGTCAACAGATGCCACCACCTCAATATCAGCATACACTGAGGTACATGCGGTCAGATGACTACATTTCTGAGAATGTTTTACATTATTTTGCTCTGATTTTTAGAGATTCATTTGAGGACAATCCTCAAGGTTAAATAATTAAGCATTTTTGGACCACTGACAGACTCACAAAACAAACTCAACACCACAGCCTTTCAAAAACCGTCTTATAAAGTGTTAATAAAAAAGTCTAAGTCTAATATTTGAAATTTAAATTTAGTCTAGTATTTGCTCACCTTTTTGCATCTCTTTGGTCTCAACTACCAAATCGTGAGAAAAAAAATCTTGCTAAATAGTTCAGCTACTTATTTACTTTGGCTATCTGCCAATTTATGCAGGGCGTTTACAGTAAAAAAAAACAAACAATTATCTGAACTTGTGCGTCGCTTACATTTTTACATTGGGCTTTGGTTGAGAGCCACTGGAAGTCATTGACAAAACAAAAACAAGGAAAGCTGTTTATTCTCAGTGAGATCTACAGTACTAATATCACTTCCACATACAACTTGGAGTTTGTTGTAACATTGTTGATAGTAAAGAACAAAGTCTGATTTAGACATTATGATGTACACATTACTGTGTATAGTTATTAGTCAGAGTAAATCACTAATAATTTGTAATAGTTATTCTCTCTCTGTCTCCCTGACCAAGATCCAACGATCTGAACTCATATTTTTGTCCTCTTGAACCATTTGGCTGACACTGAAATTGAATAATTTTATGTCCAGCCATAGTTTAGATTATTTGGAGAGGTTGCGTGAACCATTAGCAGCATGTTTTTCTTACTAACTGCGCTTGCTATGCTGTAACCGTCTATAGCACCATGATTAAAAGTAAGAAGTGGTCTAAAGTGTTGCTTCAATTCACAAAGAACAATGAGAACAGTGCAGGTCGTGATGTCTAAAACGGTAAATTCAACTCAGGGTTGAAACACCACAAAACAACAATGCTGAAATATCTGCCTATGTAACGTGCACTTAGATTCCAGGGAAACAGTTGTGACACCATATGCTCGCGTGTCACTGCTTCCCAACCAAGCAGCATGTCTAAGTGAAAATATACATTCATGCATGCCTTTTTCTACTGTTTCCACATTGTGTTCAGACTCTAAGATATAAGATAGTTATGTTGAAAATCTGTGTAAGACTACTATTTTTTTCCCCACACCAAAATATGAAAAAAAATAAATAAATAAGGGATTAATTGCCATTAATAAGGGAATCGATGAAGAATCAGACCGACGACCACAATAACCAAAATAAATAATGGCATTGGTATCAATAAAATCTTATTAATTCCCATCTGCAGTCACAGAGATTACTTTGCATAATACTGACCTATTATAATACTGTCTTGCAGTGTTCAATATTCTCTTTTGGGAATACCACTTGGCCACTTGTGTTTTTTTTTCCCCTTCTTCGTCCCTGAACCATCAAAGTCACCTCCCTAAGTGCACAATTAGACCGTCTGAGACCAGCTAAAACCCAGTACTGACTGGTTTCACATGGCCACTGGCTATATATGACAGATCTGCAGACAGTGAGAGAGTATTAAGAGGTACGTGTTGAGACATGCTGCTTAACAGTCACAGAGAAATGCAGGGTTATTTGGCAACGCTAACCAGATGCTGACAAGGGAACAAATGCTTTGGGGTTAGATTAAGGGGGTTTTGAGGGGGCTGTAAAGAAACCTGATAGAATCATCGATTTGAAAAATAAAACAAACAAAAAAAAAAAACTTGGGTATTTCAGTATTGTCATAAACGCCAGCAGACCAATGAAGATTTTTAGTCACCAAACTTTGTCTTAAAAAAATTAATTAATGGAAAAGTTCTAGCTATGCATTTATAGGTTGGTTTATAGGTTTAATTCCAATTTTGTGAAACTTTCCTGCCAGGACTTTCCTTTGGCCTCTTTCACCTTGGCTGTAAATGTTTCTGCAATTTTCGAAGTCAAGGTCATCAGGTGCATTTAAAATTTCAAAACCGTTCAAGCATGCTCAAGACAGCTTTACATGGATAATGAAAATTAAGACTGGGGAAAACAAATTAGGACTAAGAATAAGTGAATAATGTTGTTGTGGTGACCCTGATCTGATACAGGAGTTATTAATTGACAGGCCCACCATAAACGGTCAACACGAAATTTGCCTGCCCCTTCATTTTTTGGTCACGGTTTAGTTCAATTTGTATTTTACAAATTGCTAAAGTAAACACAATATTGACTACCACCTCAACAGCACACCTTGTGTTACAGTCTTGAAGAATGGAGGATTGCCTGAATCAAGTAAAATGCCACATCGGACTAGTAAATCTGGCAACTCATTTGCCCGATCAGGCAAGTGATAATAAAGAAACACATTGTTTTAGCTAGTAGCTAAGGAGAGAGCCATCTTGCTTTCCTCTGATCTCTGTCGACAGTTGTACATGCACAGTACTGCACGGTGCCGGGAACTTGCTAGAAAATGGCAGCGGGTAAAGACAAAAATTTATGAGCTGACGCGCAAGCAAGCATTCAAATCTTTCTGGAAACAGGTGTTTAGTTGTGTGGTGTTGGAGGGTGTGGGTGAAATGTCAACTATGCATTGCTCCATTTGAAAGCAAAGTCGATAGAAATGGGTTGTTTTTCAAAGGCGTACATCAGTTGGCTGATATTTGCTGATGTTGTCTGACATGCATATATATTATATTACCTTGTGGTAATACAATATGTTGGTGAGCTGCGATTTACAGTACTGGAATAGCAGCACAGAGCAAGACAGAAAAAGTGGCGCTCAGTAATAAAAAATAAAAAAAAGAACACAATTGAACACACATATTGTCAATGACAATATGTGTGTTCAATTATTTAACCTATATTTTAAATAAAATATTCTTTAACATGTTGAAGTTTTTATTTCAGAAAGCAGCTTTCTAAGTACTGTTGCAAAGCCAGCAAGGGTTTGAATTAGCTCATTCAGCAGTCACCTGTACAGTCTTTGTTTTGTTTGTTTTTCTATTGCAGTTAATGTCTGTCAGAAAGCTCTCGATACAAAAAAGAAAAATCAGGTATCTTCTTTAATCCGACTTAATGCCTGAAGCTGTTGTCGTTCTAACAGTAAACATAGAAAATCCAAACATGAGATACTCCAAAGTTCTGTAAATGAATTTAGTGCAACATTTTAAAGCAAAGCTATAATGTACAATTTCATGTTTACAGTGATAACAGGACTAATGTTTGCTCATAGCTGTACATGCAGCTCCACCTTGGCCAATTACTAAAGCCGGATTAGGGAGAGAAAAGCAAACGTTTTAGAAGACGTGGTGACACACCCTCTCCCTTTCTCCTCTGTGTCAGAAATACAGAAGACAAATCTCACACCGATAACAGATAGGTAGGAACAGCAGGATATCGAGTCGATCTCACGATCAGACCACAGAAAAAAGGTCAGAGTGTTTCCATCTCAAATAAGCAACATTTAATCTTTAATATCTATAGATATAATCCAATACATGAAATTAATGTTCAATATGTGAAATACCACCACCTATTAATAAGTTTCTGTAATTTTTGCAATTTGCTGCCAAATAAAACATGCAAACAAACATCCAGCTCTACCACTTGAACAAATACTAAATAACCAATTTTTTTTTTTTTTCTGCCAATGATATAATCATCGTTATCTTGCCTTACTGGCACACGTGGCTCTGGGATCAAAAACTGGCTGTTCATTACTATGTGATAACACACGTCCCACTTTCTGTATGATAATGACACTTTACTCTGTGAAGAAAAGTTTTAATTTCAATTCAAATTCAACACACATTGGACACAAATGTCTCCTGAAACCAACTTTCCGTGTCACTCTACCCTCTGCAAGGCATTTTCAGAGATGAGGGGGAGGAAGTGGCCTTTGAACATGGTCCTATCAGCATTTGCTCTCGAGTGTAGCTGGACTGTTTGTATGTAGAGGTGAGGTAGGGAGGGGGGTGGTGGTGGTGGTGGTGATGGTGGTGGCTGAAAAAAAACTTCGATAAGAGCAGCAGGGAGTGTCAAGGCAGTGACTGAGATCACTGTTTAAAGCAACAAACCTGAAAATCACACACTGCCACCAAAGCACATCTCAGGACACGGGTTGTATGTCGCTTGCACTCAGATTAATCATTTCTAATTGGGTTCAAATCAACATAGATAAAACTAGTGTGTGATGCCTCTGTAAGTTTACAAGAACTTTATCATTAGTAACTTTCCTAATCATTACTAAATCATCATATAAATGAGAAATCCTCTTGCGGCTATGGTTTCTACAGTTAGATTTCTGCTGGAAAAACCTTATTTCATGGTCATGTGTACTCTCAACATAGTTTCGAAATAGGTTTTTACATTGGGTGTCTGTACATTACACGACCAACCACAGGAAAATCCCTGTTCAGTGACAGTGGATGAAAGACAAGATTATTAATAGCTGTGTTTCCCAACTGGAGTCAAAATGAAGTTTCAAAAATGTGTTTCACTGCACCACTCGTCTCAAAAAAATCTTTCCAGCACACTGCAAAGTTTTCTTACATAACATTAATCTTTAATACACTTAGAAAATTAACCTAGATAGGAATGCAAACAGCAGTAGTTTCTCCAATTCCCTGTCATATCACACCTGTCCTGCTAACTTCCTTTCTTTCCCAACTTTCTTGTTTAGGTGTAAACACAGTTATTGTAGCAACAGACACAAAACTCAACATCAAAATTCTTTTCCTTTTATAGAGGCATTAATTGACAGGAATCTGACACACGCAGCAGAAATTAAGTGTTTTGGGTTCATGCAAATCACATTTTTGTGCATCACCTTTATGCAGCCTTTTGTCTTAATGTTAAAATCCAGATTGTGTGAATCACTCTGATGTGATTCATCACATTAACTGTGTCACAATATGTCTGCCTTTGTAAGCAAGCATCATCAGGAACTTAGCTCAGTAGTTGAAGCTGGTAGTCAGCAATTCTGGCGGTGATCTAAAACAGTGGAAAAATGATTACGTCTTGAGAAAGAGTTTCACCACCATGACAACAACAACAAGGTGTTGTCACATCACAACCTACAGGCTGTGACATGCTGTCAATGTTCCAGACCAAAGCCAAGCCTGTACAGTCAGCAACAGCCCAACTACAGCTAAACCATCCATCAGCCCACTGCCAAGAGCTGAACTGCAGCTGTGACTCACACACACACACATTAATGTGAAATTAGGGTCACAGCTACTGTCATAAAACACTCATGTACCAGCATGTTGTTGTCATCATCTTGCACATCAATCTGTTCTGACAGAGTCTGTCAGAAAGTTAGTCATTCCCACTTTGTGTATTCTTTATCACCTTAAATACATTAGAAGTTTTACAGCTCCTGATAAATACCACTGCTTCATATAATGTGTGACATTTATAGCATGTTTATCAGAGGTGCAGCACATGGGGAACAAGCTGGCAATGTAGTGGAACATATACTCATGTCAATCGGAAACTGGCTCTACAGCATTTCACATTTTTTTGTCAATCAGTTTACGGGAAAAAATTTATGCAAAACTTGTCAGTACGTCAACTGATTATCTGATGATGATCACAATGTTTATCTAAAAAAAAACTGTATGGAAGCCAAGTGTTAAACAGCCCTGTTAACCTCTCCAGCCTTCTCTCTACCTTAATAAATCTTTCACTAAAGAAAACCCAGAGATGTCCTTGAGTGCTCTGAACACACAGGTCAATACGACGAGACCGCCAGTAAGAGGAAGCTGCTTGTTTCCCCTCTATCACTGAATAAAGCTGGAAAAGGCTACCCCATCTAAAGAAATAACACAACTGCATGACATGCGTCTAAACTGCAGTTTCATACAACACTTTAAACTATCTGGAAAAAAAAACATATATTTCCTTTTCTTCCCTGTATCAGCAAGGATAAAACTAATCTCAGAATGACCAATAGCGAGAGAAAGTAACTGGTGAGACAAAGGTATGAAAAGAACGAACTGATTGCTTGGGTTAATATTTGAAGGTTCAGCACACAAACTAACCTACAGTGGAGCTGAAGTCTTACCAGGTCTGTCTGAGGCACAAACCTGAACCAAACTCCCATTTTAACTGACTTTGAGTGTAGTAACACCAGCAGCATCATTGCTATAAAGGCCCCAGAAAGATTTTGAAGAAAACAATCTTATTTTCAATTGGTTACCCAAACCAACTTGCTTGTGCATGCATGGCACTCAGACCTCAGCAGCACTGCTATCAACCCAAGCACACTGTTGCAGCATGATAATGAGAGGTTTTCTGAGCTACGAAACACTGGAGGGGTGGGAAAGGTGCAAACAAATGCTCTCGCAAGGGGTGGCTGGAAAACATGTTTGGCAACATAAGCACTTTTGTCACCACACACCTCCTGACAGGGAGGAACCAGAAAGTAAATCCTGTTTCTAAAATAAGTGCCTTAACCAACTGCTGAGGATGAAGCCCAAGAGCTGAAAGCCGCCCCTCCTCTCAGGTCCTACAGCCTAAAACAGAGGTGTGGTCCCAGGTAAACATTCCGCCTTCCAGATGTCTGCAGCACGCATCAGGCAGAGGCAAGACTAGACCTGCGACTCGTGCTTATCTCCAGATGCCTTTGGCTGTGCCTATCCTAGCCCGTGAGCTTCTACAAACTGTCAGCACAGTTTAACTGTCAGGGCCAAAGCAATAACACATTTTACCCAGGTGGAAGACCATTTTTCTAAAAAGGTCACCTGGGAAATTTGACACTCCTAACATTAACTTACAGCGCAAAACTGAGTCGGGCTTGCCATGTCTCATCTCCCTGCAGGCAAAAACTGTCAGAAGAAGGTTGATTTAATTAACTTCTGAATTTCTCATGGTGCCTCCAACAGGCAAAGAGGTTTTACGAGCTGTTGCTGCAGGTTCTCATACTTGGGGTGACACTCACAAGGCCTCTTTAAAAGATGGAAAACGCCCCCCTCAAAAGCAAGACTCACCTGTTGCAGAACTTTATCCAGGGGCTCGGCTTTGACGAGGTCTTCAAGAGTCAGTCCCGTCTCTTCTTTACACTGGTCTGTCAGCTCCAAAGTGTCTGGCTTGACAAGACATCTCTGAAGCTTCCCAACCTGTGAAGGGATTTAACGTTTCATGGAGCAGAATACGGCTACAAAACAACAACAACAACAACAACAACAAAACATGCTAATTGATGGCAAATTACAGGCTATAGCCCCCCCACATTCAGGAAATTAACTATTATTTTTTTTAAAAGTCAAACAAACAAATTGACAATGTAGTTGCAAAAAGCACTTAATTGTCAATAAAGCGTTGTTTATATCGAGAAGCTGACATGCCAAACCAAAAAGGTGTGTTATCTCTATAGGGTGAAATTACACACCACACCTGCTTGTTCAAATTTTGCTCGCACACCTGTGAAAAAGGTGAGCTAACGAGGCGGCTGGACAGTGAATTGATGGTAGCGTTAGCTTGCACAAGAGACAGCCAGCAGGCTACGGACTGTTTCAGAGAGCACACCATGTTGATTTTAAATGTCAAACACACTGTTTCCACTACAGGTAGACACTATGCCACAAACACTATGGGTACATAAGAAACCGTACAACGAACGAACGGGTCAGAAAGGTCCGTACCTTTTTCTCATGTAGATCCACAATTTGCCACACCAAGAGAATTATTTCCCTCTCATCCGAACCCAGTTTACCCCCATTTGCACCAGCTGTTGCCCCAAAGAACACCACCAGAGTATCACTGTGCGAAGCCATCAGGGACCACAAGGGTAAAAACTACAATTAAAGCAAAGATTAAAATAAAAAATAACACGAGGGTTCACCTTTTTCCAAGTGATAAGGAGAGCGAACAAAAGAGCTGGAAACTCAATTGAGGTAAACGGAGAGAGAAAAGGGGGGAGATTATTTTCAGAGGAGCCACGAAAGAGTTTGCGGTCAGAGACTCTACCTGTTGAAGTACTTGAGTGTGTTCTATCCAGAGATACTGGTTTAACTGGTAAAGAAGGGTGGAAATCCGTGTTTCCTTCACACGAACTCCATAACAAGCCCTGGAGTTTTTTTTCCCCCTCGTCTTTCTATTTTTTTATGAGTTACCTGTATGGCTCGGCCTCTGCGCGAGGAGAGCCACAGAGGCGTCGTCTATTGGCTAGTTTGGAAAGGTGAGGGCGGGACGCCGCAGCGCTCTAATCTCATTGGCCAGATCTCTTTAATCAGGAAGTAGTCCAGGCAAAACAGGGCTGTAATACTTCCATGAGGCATATAAGCCTACTGCTGTTTCACAATGACAGTGGAGAGTAAATGAACAGTAGAACAAATACAAAGGTACAACTGTAGGGCAACCTTTGAATATTTTGAGTGTCTGAGTTTATCATTTTCAAATTAGAAAATCAGAAAATATCCAGCTCTCTAGATACAGGCATTTAAAATACAGGTTAACATTCAGTTCACACAGGAGACAGGTTTATTCCTAATAAGACGATTATTTAACAAATGGACTGGTTTAAGAACCAGAGATAATTTGGTTGAAATAGGTTGACTCCTCACTCAGAGAGTTTTGCTGGTGTCACAATTTGTAGGATGACTGTATCTGACCATTTTGAGAGAACATATTCTATGTCTAAGTAGCAATTTAGCACAGAAATTCACACAAATAATGGATTATATTGCCCCACTATACAGTATGTACTCCTTTACCCAGTTTTGAGTGTAAGTCTATTGGCGGGGTATGGAGAAAATTTTCTTGGGGATCTATACTTATTCAGGACACAAGTCATGAGCCAACATGTTATGGGAGTTGGTAGCAGTGTTTTAATTTAACACTGAAATAACATTTTGCAGCACATACACTGATTTTACCCGAGGCTATGGTCAATGTAATGTTCTGAAACTGGCAAACTGGATCTTTTGTAGTCATAGAATATAGTACTGTCTTGTTCTTTCTTGTTCTTCTTCTTGTTCTGTGCAGATGCAAAATTGTACACCTGCACTACACACAACTCACAAACCTCAGCAAATGTTTGAAATAAACTTTGAATGATGGCTACAGTGTTATCAGAAGGAAGATTTGCTGATTTCCTAATTTACATCTACTTAGTAACATTTTGTTTATGCTAAGTTGTTTTAAATAAAAAGTAGGAAGGAGTTCAGGAAGGACAGAAAGAGAGACTCACATGCAGACAGACACCTGCCTGCAGAGAACAGATTCAGTGGAATGAATAGCATCTAATTTGATGTCTTAAACCTCGACTATAACTTACTGTCACTGTGCAGTGTATTTTTCTGCTCACACATATGATATCTCCATATATGTCATATTGCATGCATATATATATATATATATATATATATATAATTTAAAAGGAAAGGCACTTCAAAGGAGTGAGAGTTTTCAATAACTTCACAGGTCCTTACTGGCCTGCTGGAGTTTTCACTAGTCTTTGGCCTGGTTCCCAGAATGCCATGTTTTGTTGCTCCTGACACTCCCATCTCTGCTCGCTATGGGCCAGCAGACTGTAATGAATGCAAGGCTTTTTGTGTCTTCACCTCCTTTCATTCATTTAAATCTCCCAATCTGAAAAGTAATTCCCAGTGTCTCCTTCCTTATGTGGAGTCGTTCTTTCCAGTTGAACCAGTCTGATTAGGTGAAGCTGAAATCCTAGACACAATGATATTCCCCCACAGCGACAGCAAAGGACGTTTCTTCATGACATCACATAGGCATGCTTATACATGCCGTCAGTCGGTGGGACCGTAATGACTTTCTCTGCAGGTGTAACTGGTAAAACAAAAGTTGTACAATTTAGCGAGCCACCACCATACCCAGAAAATGACTCTGCTTTAGTGTCAGTGTGGTGTGCGGTGTTTGTAGGCCAGTGGCAAAAACAGTGTGTTGTGCCAACCAACACTTCTCAGTGAACTTTAGGGATAGCCAAGATTCATGGCTAAGTTATCCCTTTGGCAGGTCCCATCCTGCGGTCTGCTTTTAGCTTGAGGAAGTATGAGTTACATTTAATGGGATTATAGTAATCTTATTACAAAAATGTGATTGCTTACAGTACAGGCAGGGTTTGAAGGCAAAAGGTGATCAATGTACTGTGACCCTAGTATGTCACAGTATGTTAAATGCTGTATGGCTGTTTGCATTATTTTCACCTTTGTAGCTAATTTTAATTTCCATATTCAGTGAAACTTTAAAAACAATCAGAACATAAAGGACAAAGTGTTCATTCATTGTAAATAAAGTGCACTCATAAGGAGAGGAAATTAGGACGTTATGAACATACAGCACTGTAGTTCTTGTCCCTTATATGCGCTGCGTCTTCCTCATTCTGAGAGAAAAGGTCTAGCAAGTCCCACGGTCAGCTATGTTTTCTTGTGTAATCTCTGACACCTATCTTTTTTGTCACACCCTTTACTCTCTGTAATTTTCCACTGCAGTTGAAATAATCCTGACACACTAATATTCAATGACTCCAAATGGATGACAAGCAGTGTCATTATGACTGTGAGCACATTACAACATTCAAATGGCACTTGAGGAACAGTAACAGTATAAAATGTGAATTCTACCAAATGTTTGATCTTTCTTCCCCCAAAACTAGTAATTTAAACTGTCCTGCTTCCCTGGTTGATAGTTTAAAAGAAAAGACATACAATGGGCAAGTGAAATAAAAATTTTATTATCAGTATGACCCCTCAAATAAATGGTGTCAAAACTCCATTATTAATACACAGCTCTGCTGCCATCTATTGGTTGTGTCACATGGTGAGAGCAAATTTTGTGGAGTCATGGCAACAGACAAACGTAATGCGCTAACTTCATTTGCTGTGCTGAGAGTATGTCATAACTTTCTGACTGACATATGCATTTAAAAATATCAGTAAATAAGCTGACATGAACTCTCTGACTTAGAAGTGCGGGTTTGAGTTTTTTTCACGACTGTGGCAAACATGAAGACATTATTCCGCTTTTTGCTGCTCAACAAAGGAAACATGCAGTTTTTCATTTTGCAATCTTTTCATGGAGAGGAAGTAGAAAGCATGACTGTTGTCTAGTGGAATACCAGGACAATGGTTAGCTAATTTGTCACGAATATCTCGTACTATTATTTCTCATAAGATTCGGACTCTAAAAGATTTAAAAAACCACCACCAACAACAAAAAATTGCAGGTTTTGTTATATAATTTCACAATCACACAATCAGACTCTGTCAAAGATGTTACTGTTTCCAAACTGACAGAAACAGCAACACTGACGACAAGTTCGACAAGTGTTATTGGTTTTCAGCCAAAGTCAGCAAAAGCTGTGAGAAACATTTCTTTGTGGTAAAAGTATAAAAAGAAGTGTCAGACAGCTAAAGTTAACACTGAGTTGAAACCTACTGGGCTTTGTCTAATCCTGTTCCTACGCTTACAGACAGTAAAAAAAGAGGATCAGAGGATCAATAATTAAAATGTACAATTTCCTTTTTTGGCATCAAGAAAATAATAAAGAAAGAATAAAAGTAAAAATTATTTTTCCAGTATTCCACATCAAGGCATCAAGGCACATGTAATACATGAGGATACATACATATGAGGATTATTTATTTTACTGTTTATGAATACCATATGACATAAATCTAAGTTCATAATATCTAAACAACATATCTATAAATATATGTTTTACATTTAAAAACATGTAAAAATGGACATTTACAGAGTTTGACAAGTATTGCACAGAAAACTGACTTCCTGCTCATCTGTGTTGTAATTTCATACAAAGTTTTTCCTCATCAAAAAATACATACAATATATACAGAAATATCTACACGGGGACACACAGAAATCATACATTTTCTAAATCAGGATGGATTATTTTCACACATTTTCATTAATATGTCGATTTGGTCCTTTGACTCAGACAGACACTGAGAACTGTTGGTCTGATTGGTCTGTCGCTTGGTCACAAAAGACAATTCCCTATTGCCCTCACCTGGGGAGGTACTGGAGATGTGGCGAAAGAGCTTCTGGATGCCTGTGTCACGCAGGGAGCTCCTGAAGGAACGAGCTGCAAACATGTAGAGAATGGGATTAACAGTGCTGCTGATGAAGACCATGGCTCCAGCAATAAAGGCTGTAGTGCTCCTGACACTCTCCAGATTGTCTGCTTCGTCGTGGTGGGAGTTTTTAATGGCCAGGGCGATGAGTGAGAGGATGTTGCCTATGTGATGGGGAGTCCAACAAATGGCAAACACAATCACTACACAGGCAATCAGGACTGTGGACTTGCGCTTGGACTTGAAGGTCATCTGAGTAATCCGGCTGCACAGGCAACCATAGCAGACCACGAGGATGGAGAAAGGTAATACATAGCCCACAAGTGTCTCTAGCAGCACGCACACCAGCTCCTGGGCATCAGAATCGTAGGACCGGTACAGACAATGGTCCTCACCAGACTCTTCACCTTCACCTAAAACCTGAGTTGGGATGACAGGTATGCTGAACAAGAATGCTACAGTCCACAGAAGTAGCAGAACTTTATTCAAAGCCTTTTTCTTCTTCCAGCCAGCTGAGGCAAAGGGATAGCGCACGGCCACAAAGCGTTCCACGCTCATGAGGGTGATGAAGAAAACGCTGCTGTACATACAGGCATTGATGATGTACACCATGGTTTTGCAAGAAGCCTCTCCAAACACCCAGGATTTGGCCAGAGAGTAGATCCATAGAGGCAGGGTGATGAGGACCAGCAGGTCAGCAACAGCCAAGTGCAGGATGAGCATCACAGTGTGGGAACGCTGCTTGACGTGTCTCAGGATAGTCCAGATCACCAGAAGGTTCCCTGGAACTCCTACCAGGAAGGACAGACCCAAGATCACACAAGCTATTGCTGTCCCACCGTCAAACTCCTCTGGGGCCATTTCCTCTGAAGGAGACAGCTCACTTGAATGGTTCATGGTTCAAGTGTATGTGCTGACAGCGGTGTCTGTATTAAACAAAAGCCAAAATGCTGTACAAGCAAGTCTTCACTTCCTTTTAGAATAGACTGCACAGGAAAGGGGTTTCCTCACAGGGTTATTTAAGACACAGTGAGGTGATTCATAGATGTGTCATACAAACCCACTTCCAAATTTGCACAAAGACAACTTATCAAATGCTGAAAGCTTAGAAATGCAATTGTTTTTTTGGAAAATAATATGCCCATTCTGAAATTGATGGCAGTGACACATTTCAAAAAAGGTTGTGACAGTGGCAACAAGAGACAGAAAAGGTTGTGAAATACTACGAGTAACTGTAGTGGTCATCACTGCATGGACCGAGGAACACAACACAGTTGCATCCACGAATGCAAGTGGAAAACGTACAGAAGAAACCAGAACCACTGCTGCCTTTTGTGGCACTTAAGGTTATGCAACACAGCAGTAAACATTACCCTGCCCCAACTTATTGAAATGTGTTGCTGATATCAAATTTAAATTTTGGGCATATCATTTTCCAAAAACAATATAATTTCTCAGTTTTTTTTCTGGCCTTTTAATGTTTATCATATCATGATATCATTTTGTTTTATTTTCATTTCACAGAGCGTGACCTTTTTGGAAAGTCCATTTTTCATGAGACTATTCTTCACCTGAAGTAAGATATAAAAAGGTCCAAGTGATTTAGGAAGAAATAGGTTAAAGTCTACTGATAGAAGCAGAAATACATAGAAATAAAAATCAATCAATATTAATCAAAGTAATTTAATAAGCAGCAGCATGAGGACAG
The DNA here is from genome assembly GCA_028641955.1 of Protonibea diacanthus. Classification (NCBI taxonomy): domain Eukaryota; kingdom Metazoa; phylum Chordata; class Actinopteri; family Sciaenidae; genus Protonibea; species Protonibea diacanthus. The sequence continues at coordinate 12,718,990 of CM053976.1, read as the reverse complement.
TTTGTGAAACTTCCATCATACACAGAAAGATTCAAATAGATGGAAAAAAAACATTTGTATAATTCTTTCAGTAAAACAATACACACTTTTTAAAAATAATGTTGTAATCACATTAAAAATATATACATAAAGCAATAAATTATCACAATGGAGAAACACATATACATTGCAATCATGTCCTTGCTATATAGGCCTTCATAACAGAGTCCCTTAATTATCAGCAGACAGTTTCAGGGATCCAGTCAGACTCTTCAGCTCTACGTGCGTATTTGCTGCCCCCTGGCCAGTCTGCTGCTGTACTACATGGTCCCTGAGTTTGTTGGTCTGAGTTACCATTTCCTTAAACAGCCTGACCAGTCGAGACTCCTCGAGACTCCCCTGTAAATTCCTCGCAAAGAGCACATATAACACTGGATTCACTGAGCTGCTAATGAAAACAAGGGCACCGGAGGCAAAAACAATACTCTGCGGCACACATTCATGTTCTGGGCCTGAATCTAGGACGCAAACCAGATCGATAATGTTGATGATATGGAAAGGTAACCAGCACAGTGTGAAGGCGATTACCACAGTGTGAATGAGAACCATGGATTTCTGTTTGGAGTTGAATCTCATTTTTCTGAGCTGGGCAGCAACTAGACAGTAACAGACGATAAGGATGATAAAAGGAACTACAAAGCCCCCCAATGTCTCCAGACATAACAAGATAATCCCTTGAGTCACAGAGCTGATTTCCCTGGTAAAACACTGCTTAGTTCCTTTGCTTTCATCCAAAGGCTGGGTCAGTAAATCAAACACTCCCAGAAGCAAGGCAAGGAGCCACAAAAATGCAAGACATTTGTTCATAACACTTTTGGTCTTCCAGCGCATCATCACAAATGGATGACAGATGGCTAAAAAGCGCTCCACACCCATAAGGGTGATGAAGAAGATGCTGCTGAACATGCACACTTGGATAATGTACACCAATCCCTTGCAGAAGGCCTCTCCAAATACCCAAGTGTGTACCAGGGAGTAGATCCATAGAGGCAAGGTGATGAGGACCAGCAGGTCAGCAGCAGCCAAGTGCAGGATGAGCATCACAGTGTGGGAACGTTGCTTGACGTGTCTCAGGATAGTCCAGATCACCAGAAGGTTCCCAGGAGCTCCTACCAGGAAGGACAGACCCAAGATCACACAAGCCACTACTGTCCCACCGTCAAACTCCTCCACCGCCATTTCCTCTGAAGGAGACAGCTCAGTTGAATGGTTCATGGTGCAAGTGTATGTGCTGACAGCGGTGTCTGCATGAAATGAAATACAAGCAAGTCTTCACTTCCCCTTATGGATACATTAGAACAGGAACAAGATTTCTCACAGGACCCATTCAGAGTCACATGTGATTTTATGCAAGTATCATAGGTCAGGATGAGCGTGAGAAACTGATCAGTCTACTTTAGACTGCTCTGTGACCATGGTTTAGTAATACACGTTATTACAAAACAAGTCATATGATTATCACGTAAGTCAAATTTAAAATGAGTGTATATTTACAAGAAACATTACAGTTGATCAGTTTGAGTCTTTGTACTGTATTCAGTTGAATAAAGGTTGAAACAGATTTTCATATCACTGTATTCTCTTCTCATTTATGTTTTACACAGCATATTAACTTACATTGGAATTTGGGGTTGTAGTTCCTTTATCCAAATCAATGACTAAACCTCAACTTCTGAAGGAATCTGCTCTCACTTTTTGTAGCTTTGACATCCAGGATCATGTGCATTACTGCCACCTTCTGCTGAGTGACTCAGTAACTAATAATTTTGTTTGCTTCTTAGATTTGCTTGACTTACAAAAGCTTGGACTGAAAAGGATGAGACTGCAGCTAATCAGCAACAGTCACTAAAGCTATTTGCAGTAATAACTGATGACATTACACCCATAATATATCACTTATTATTGTTTCTTAAAAACATGCCTCTTTTTTAAAGGTTATCACCATCAACAGACACTGTCCATCCTGTCACAACTTGTGCTTGAGAAATCACAGAAATCATTAAGAGACAACAACAATGGACTGATCACACTACCTACTGCAATAGTCCAGCTGAGCTGAAAGAAATGAAGTCATTATTTCCTCCTTGTCTCAAAAAAGATTTCTAGTTTCTACGTGATTCGTTCATTTTGAGATGGCAGATGCAAAAACTAAACTTACTGTCCTGTATTCTCCCCCAACAAATTTTGTATTTGCATTTGTGCCAACGCGCCCATACACGTTAACTTTGGACTCTCTGTCAACTCCATTGATTGCATGGATGCCAACCACTGGAATAGTTAATTATTACCATCACTTGCCGAATCACCTTTTTATAGGTTAAAGGTCGAGATAATGCTTTCAGTTGTAATGTAATCTGTGTCACGCTATAACAACCTATCGTTTCATTATGTCAGTGCTGCTACATCCAGCTCCACGTCTTGTGCTTTACATCGGATTGTGATTTGCCTTTGTGATACAGAAGTTTGAAAACTCCCCGTTTCTTGATTACAGAGAAATCAACATCTTACTGTGCTCAGAGATTTGAAATTTTCAAGCATGTTCAATGATTGGCCACATCCCAACAAGTAATATCACAGCAGATGTGATACCTGATGACGCTTTTTGTATTTGTTTTACTTGTCTATTTTTGACAAATCATTATAAATTCATTATATCACACAGCGTATTTAAGAGCTCAGTGATGAAGCGAAAGACCATCCAAATAAGTAACACTTGTTTGCTGGAACTACAATCTAATTTATTTTCAGCATCTAATACAAAAAAAACTGCTACATGCTTGCTGAGAAAGTGATAGAACACCAACACGTGAGAAAGACATGATATGTCAGTACATAAAAAGGAGTTTTGTCTAATTGTGATATGTCCTATGATAATAACTTTATTTAGATTTCACTTCTAATTACCTCAGATAGAAATAAATATAAATGCAGATTTAGTGAGTCATTTTTTGTAATTATAAATACTACAAGGTAAATGAACAGACTACGAGCAGGTTTTTATGAATGAAGATCCAGTAGGGGATAATAAAGGTTCTACTCCTTCACACTGCTCCTATCCAGTCGTAGATACAGATCCCTGGCTTGGTAACAGGCACACTATGGCAGGAGCTTTGTGTCTTCTGCCAATAGCATCTCTTAAGAAAACTCCTCAACGACTGCCATGTGTTGGGAGCTATACATACCTATGCGTGATTACGTTGTGGACAATATCTTATCTTTCTATCTACTTTGCAGTTTCTATCCACAGGATTAAACTATAAGGAAATTCAAATGCGTGTAAATATGTGTGTGTACTCCATGGACATAATGGCTTTAAAATATATTGAACAAATCAAATCAAAAAAGTCTATTATTAGATCAGGTGCATCTGGCAATTGCCAGGTTTTGTGAATAGAATGGGTCATTGGGGTCCGTTTAGAAAGTGTCAAACAATCTGTTAAAAACAGAAAACACTGACAGATCAGAGGGAAAGCACGTTGTATAGAAGAAATCAATACTCATAAAGAGTGGCAACAGCACTGGGATCAGGAGATAATGGGAAGTTCAAAACATAGTGGATATTGTGAAATATAAGAGAGGTGGCAGTAATGACTAGATTAAGAATAGGACACAGTAATATGAACAGAGCACTTCACATCATAACTTAACTGTACGTCATGTCCTTGTTAGTTGCAGGAACTCACTCTCACCGGGAGGTGGCAGTAATGCAGCACACAGGCTGCGGTCTGTCGGTGAACCTCGCCGTAGAAGAAGCAGCCCTCCCTCAGCCAGCTGCCTTCCTCGGTGAAATAAACATGACGATGTTGTCAACCACGACGTTCACAGTGCAGCTGCACTGAGAGTACAACACTGAACACAACACGGGACGGTGTATTCCTTGTTTCGCTAAAGTTGTGACGAACTGTAAGTGACGATTTAATGCGAGCTTTGACGTCTGCTGCGTGCTAACTGTGGCTAGCTAAATACGTAGCTAATATTAGCTAGTATTAGGTAACCAGGTAAACATGTCAGGGGCGTGAACTCTCATTTTTTTTAGCCTATGCTGTGGTGTTATTAGGGTATCAACATTGACCACTTTGGTCTCTGGGTTACGGGTTTCACTTTGTTTGACTGATTTCATATTACACTTGAGCAAACACGAGCTATTTTACACTTGTATGAACTGCTAAGTTAACCTTCCTTGATGTTGGCTAACATCCGGCCAGCTAGTCTTTTTAGCTTTGAATTTTGCAACTGGGTGTTTTCGAAATCATTACAAAAATATTCGTCACATTAACACGAATTCAACCTCAATCCCACGGCGGTACTTGTGTCGACATGTATGTGACAAAGCTAATGTTTACACTGAGTCAAACAAACTGTGGCTAACTCTCCCTGTCTGCCCTCGCAGGTTGTTTTGGATCAGACCATACATCTCCCCCCCCCCCTTTTTTTTCCTTTTTTTTTTTTTGTTTAACAAGTTGACCGTAAACATTGCAATGCCTCTACTGTTTTTGGAGAGGTTGCCTTGGCCCAGCCTACAGACGTACACAGCACTGAGTGTGGCTTTGCTTGCTGGCAGCATCTTCAGTGCCTACACTACTGTGACTGACCCAGGCTTTGGGGCCTTGGAAGCCGATGAGACACCAGCTCCATCTGAAGTGGATATTGACCAGCTAAACAATGATATTAGTAACGCAGAGTTGGCGACTACTGTCCTGTGGTATCTCGTCACGGACAGTCTCTTCGTGTGGGTGAGTGTCATCCATTTCAGGACTTTGCGTTGCTCGATGAGTTCTTGTGACAAAAACTAATTGTCACCGTGCTCTCTTTGCTTTTTTTTCCAGGTCTTAGTCAACACATTCTGCTGCTCCTTGATGTTAATTGCTAAAATGATTCAGTATGTGGTGTTTGGCCCACTTAGAGTCAGTGAGAAGCAGGTGAGTCTGTGATGGATACAGCTACTTTTTTTTTTTTTAAACCCTTTTTCAAAACAGTCCAAGTCGTCTGTGCAGCTCTATTTGTATGTTGAATAATCATAATCAGTCTTATTTGATCTGTGTTTGTTCCACAGCACCTGAAGGACAAGTTTTGGAACTTCATTTTCTATAAGTTCATCTTCATCTTTGGCGTATTGAACGTACAGACAGTAGAGGAGGTTGTCATGTGGTGTTTGTGGTTCTCTGCCCTGGTCTTTATCCACCTCATGGTGCAGCTCTGCAAAGACAGATTTGAATATGTAAGTATTATAAATGACACCGTTTTTTTATTTTACTCCTTCTAGTGCCCCAAAACATTATTCACGACTTCCTTGGTAATCAACGCTAGGACAATAAACCACATTGGTTGATTCATGGACATTATGAATGCGTTATTCTTCCAAATATACTCTATAACTATTTTTCAAATAATTCTAACGGAGAATAGTTACAATAATAAAATCTTTTGTACAAGATGTTCAACCAACCAATCAGCCTACAATACAAAACAAGGTCACAGGGGTCATATCGCAACTAGTTAATACAAACATATCAGAAATCAGCCAACATCTGATATTTTTGGATGGGACACCAAGTATAAACGTAATTTTTACAGTGAGCTTAGCGCGTATACACCTAACTTGCAGCTTATTGACGAAAGTGTACATTTGCAACAAGTTTTGTGTTTCTTTGCTGTTCTGTCAAAGAAACCTGAACCCTATCCAGCCTTCATAACACACCACACTGTAAACATGATAGGACTAACCTACATTCTTTGTGACTATCTCGTCATAAGGACTGAGAGTAAATGTGAAGTAGCTTTACGCCTGGCTTTGATGACACCTGATTAATGCACTGTTAAAGTGGTCTATCTAAAAGGTGAGTAAGTGTCCCCCATATGTCTTAGAGTAACTGTACTCCTTTCAGCTTTGGCTCTATTAATAGTTCCTTGTACTTGCTTGTCAGGCTACTGATACAGTTTCAGTCACTACACTGGTGTGTCCCTGTATCAGATTGTGCCCCGCATGTCGGGGTAAACAAAATATCAGATTTAATCACCTCCTCACAAGCAAAGAAATTTAAAATTGGCTTTAAGTTGTTATATTACCTGTAACATAATGCTGATTGGCTTAGTGTGTCAAAATATCATTTCTACCTGCTGTACTGTAAACATGAACCAGTTTGTGCAGGCAGATGTCCCGTGCTTGTGTGTTTGTAACTGTCTGCTAGTTTTTGTTTGTCACTCATCAGATTTGCATTTATGCATGTTCTTTTAGGTTGCAGTCTGTCAGTTGTGTTAGCCCAGGTGTCTTCCTTCTTGTCTCCTTGTTTCTGTGGGTTGTAGTTTTGAGGTCACACATGTGGTCAAACTGCTAAAGATTACGTGTACGGTGTGGAGACCTTGTGGCATCAATGTTTTACTGAATTGATGAAACCTATATTCTTTCCACTACGTTGTACTGCTCAGCTTGACTCACTTGGACTCGTTCCTTTTAAAATTGCCATTGGCAAAAGTACCTGGTATTACTTCTCCTTGGTCGAGGTTCCAAGTGGGCTAAGCCGATACTAAAAGGTGGAGCAGAAACACTGCAGACCACTGATTGATCAGAGAGAATTGTCACGTATGCATGGAGCGCGTCGATCTTTGTGCACTGATGTAGGATTTCTGTCTCTCTGCATTCAACCTTTGAACCTTTGAAACAAAGTTTGTCTCCATGCTGTGACAAACAGCCACATACAGAGAATCAAAATGGTCCCTTTGATGTCATTCTTCCTGTGTTTGTGTCACGTTGAAGATAATTTCATGACAGTTTCACTATGACAGATCATCTAAATATCACGCCTACAGTTAGGGGGGTACTATCTACAGGGGAAAACAAAGTACCTGGTATGAAAAGTGAATTGAATTGTGTAGAGCTATGTCACTATGCAGTGAAAAGAAGGTTTTAATGTTTGTAATGAGGCCTAAATTGTTTATAGTTTTTTGCAATGTTTCGCCAGTGTATGGTTGGTTTGGGGGTCGTGTATAAGGAGCTCATTGATCTTTAAATGGATTGTTACAGTTTCCATTCAGCTACTACAGTAGAATTGCCTATGAGTGAGGTACTGAGCCAGTATACAAAAAACCCTCATGATCTTTGGTGGTTGAATTATTAGTTTTGTTTTTAGAATATTCTCCTTTTTTAACTGTATTTGTGTTTTTCTATTTCACTTAGCTGTTTACCATGAACAGAATTTGTACAACGAGTTTGCTGGCACGTTTTAGAAGGGCATACATGAGCAGCACTTTCCAACCCAATGCTGAAAACTCCTGAGAAACCTTTAGCATGTAAAGGAAAGGGCAACTTTGAGGGAGGCACAATCCACTTAAAATCCACATTCTCTTCCTTTCAGCTATCGTTCTCGCCCTCCACTCCCATGAACAGCCACGTGCGAGTGCTTTGTCTGCTGGTCTCTCTGCTGCTGGACTGCTGTGGCCTGGCTGTAGTGTGTGGTCTGCTGGGAGCTTCCCATGGCTTACACACCCTCTCCTTTATGGCAGCAGAGGTGAGAACTGTTGACTGCAGATGATTGTGGAATCATTGAACATTTTGGTTAAGCCCATTTATTTCTAAATAATTTAATGTTTGATTGAACATGCCTATTCTGAAATAAGGGCAGATAAACAGCAATGTGTTTCATATTCTGCTTGTTCTGTTTCTTTTATTGAAAACAAAGATTCTTGGCATATTCTCTAAGCTAGAAACTAAAAGACTCCCTCAGCTGATTAAATAAGAACTAAACTGTAAGATCAAAATGGGAAAACACAAACACTGCGTGCAATAGAAAATGCCTCCTCGCCTAAGAAGAACTTCTTCCATGAAGAAGTGAAATTATTTTCACACAGTGATCACATTGTGCTTCATCACTGAAGTGTTTTGTGAAGCTTAACCACACTTTTATCAGTTGCCCTAATCTGCCATTTTGTAAACACTGAAAACCTGTTTTAAGACAGAGAATTAGACATTAGAGCAGCTATAATTATTTCCATTAATAACAGTTGCATTTCATTGAAGTGTTCCAGTTTCAGGGTCTCAGTAATGTGCGTGCTGGCTCATGTACATGGCCTAAAGGGAACTGGAATTTTTTCCTGCAGTATGTCAGAATGTCTTCAGTAGAAAAAGGCTCATTATTAAAGCTGTTAAATCAAGTCAAATAAACACAAATTATCATTGTACAATATTATTTTTTATATTATCATAATATTCTGTATTAGATTCACAATTGTGTTGTCATATTTGGGATTGTTTTCTAAGGAAAGTATCTTGACCTATATACGTTTGTCTTCAGTGTCTGCTGGTTACTGTCCGCACTGGGCATGTCATCATGCGGTAAGTCCCTTTTTAAAGCCTCCTCTCACACACATGCATGCAGCAGTACGGTTGACACAGCTTGTGCAGATTTAGTATCAGGGGCTAATGTTAGCGACACCATTTGTTTTCCTCTGGTTCCATTACACCCTCGTGAAAGGCGTCTTTGTCCCAGAGAAGGAGGTTAGGATTATACAAGTGCCAGAAACAGCTCTCAGCACTCAAGATACAGTCTTTAGTCTAACATTGAAACTTGTACTCTTTTTGTCAGGCACGGTGCTTAGCTTGGTATATAGCACAATAATGTTTGCCGTGATTAACTGCCCTGTACTTAAACAATAAAGAATAAACTGATTTTACGTTATCTTGGTTTATATTTAACCTTTGTTCTTACGCATAGTCGATTAAGAGCAGCATTGCAATATACATGCATCATTCTTTCTTCTTATTAATCCTGATAGATTTCATACTTTGTTCAATGTGTACTGATGGCAGTAACCTGTTATTGTACCATAATACTTTCATGCATTCATTTGATCAGAATTGCTAATCACCATCCAAGATAAAGGCTGCATCATCCATACTGTCTGAGTATCACTTGTGTTTCAAGGCCTCAAAGAGTTGTTCATGTCCTCTCAGATACTCCATTCATCTGTGGGATCTGAACCATCCAGGAACCTGGGAGAGCAAAGGAACATATGTCTATTACACCGACTTCATCATGGAGCTGGCTATGCTGTTTTTGGACCTCATGCACCATATCCACATGCTGGTAAGAAACGAAGGGAGATTCTGCGAATTTAGTCTGTCCCTGTCTCTTATTCTGCTCTTCTAACCTTTAACTTTTCTCTCTGTATGCCTCTCATTAGCTCTTTGGTAACATCTGGCTGTCCATGGCAAGCTTAGTTATTTTCATGCAGCTGCGGTATCTCTTCCATGAGGTCCAGCGTCGCGTTCGCCGACACAAGAACTACCTCCGTGTCATCAACAACATGGAGGCCAGGTGATATATATCGTTTGAATCGCTTATCCCCGTTTCCCCTCATGGTTTTGCTGTTGGTTTAATTAAATTATTCCTAATGAACGCTTTGGTTCACCACTTGTTTCATCGCTGTTTGTCTGTACTTTGATCTTTATTTGTACAGATTTGCTGTTGCTACTGCAGAGGAGCTGGCAGCTAATGATGACGATTGTGCCATCTGCTGGGACACCATGTTGACAGCACGCAAACTACCCTGTGGACATCTCTTCCACAAGTACAGTGTTTTTTTTTTTGTTTTGTTTTTTTTTCCAGCAGTTGTTGTATGAGTAATACCGTCCATGCAGAGAGAAGGAGACTGTGGGAAAAGCAGACAACAAGATCCCAGCCTTGAACGCATCATATTTATTTTGCTAGTGCCCAGAATCTTTCAAAAGTCAGAGTTCATATGAATTATGATTTTCTTTGTTTTGTTATGTATCTGCTGTCCCTGAATTATGAGCTTCAGTACGATGATCCTGATGTTTAGTTACAGAAAACTTACATTTTGTGTGTGTGTGTGTGTGTTTCCAGCTCTTGTCTGCGCTCATGGCTGGAACAGGACACCTCGTGTCCAACATGTCGGACATCCTTGAACATCAATGGGGACGGAGGCCAGGCAAGAAGCCAGCAGCAGGGCGGGGGTTTGGAAGACAACATCGGCCCAGTAGGAGCTGCAGCAGATGCTAGACCACATATCAACCAACACAATCACTTCTTCCACTTTGATGGTTCGTCTGCCAGACAGAAACTTAATTATGAATGTGGCTGAGGAGTCTCCTTACATCAGATAAGCCATATGAATTATAAAATCCTTACACTCTCTTGCAGGATCTCGCATTGCCAGCTGGCTGCCCAGTTTCTCAGTGGAAGTAATGCACACCACGAACATCTTGGGCATCGCTCAAGCAAACAACTCCCAGCTCATGGCAATGGTGAGTTCATGTTCACAGTCTACAGTCCGAAACTTTTGTTGGGTTTATGAGACATGATACACAGGTAATCAGCAATTTGATGGCAGGTGTAGACAATTTTTGATACTTCATTTGCATAAGTAAACTTAGTAGGTTAGATTGCTTTTTTCACATGGTCTCTGACTTCCTGGTAAATGCTTGTTAACTTTGTAATGACCTCTTCATTTAACCATCGGAGTTAGCAGAAATGTACAAAAGATGAACAAAAAGATTTGTAGTATTTTGAATGTTTTATACTTCACCGGTGCTATGTTTAAAAACCTGTTCGTGCCAACCAGCAAACAGCTCTAGTTTTAACTTCCATTGGATATGCTCTGCTCTTCTCCAACAATCTTTCTCTAAACCAATCCTCTATTGCTCTCTTCACTTTTGATGTTCCCTCTGTTCATCAGGCCCATCAGATCCAGGAGATGTTCCCTCAGGTGCCCTCCTATCTGGTAATGCAGGACCTGCAGTTGACCCGCTCTGTGGAGGTCACCACTGACAACATCCTGGAGGGTCGCATCCAGGTACCTTTCCCAACACAGGTCAGTCAGGTGGGGGTTAAATATTAATAGCAGTGTAATTTATTTCATTTAATACCTCTGAGCCTTATTTTGGTAGCGCTATACTTCAACAACTCTGTCAGTGCTTCCTAGCTCTTCATGATGACCATAGTCTGATGGTTTTCTTGAAAAGGCAGAATGCAACAATCTGTCACAATATTTTGTCGGTGTTCCTTCCTCAGGCCATAGAGCGTGGCCCCACACAGGTGAGCGCTGCACAAGATGAGCAGGAAGGGTCCAGCGAAGCAGGTGAGCAGGGCGTCAGTGAGTCAGACAACATGGAGGTGAGAGGAGGTCGCTTTTCGAAGTCGGCTGAGGAGAGACAGAAGATGTTAAAGCAGAGGAAAGAAGAGATGCTTCAGCAGGCTCGCAGGTTTGTACACAACTGGTTGGAGTTTTCTACTATTCAAAAGAAGTAACATTCAAGATAAAACCTTTTTATCTTTTTTTTTTTAATTAACGTTTGGGGTAAGGAGTGTAACGACACTGGATTGTGTAGTCTGTTGTCTCAGTCTGAGCCAAGGACAGGTTGTACAGAACTAACACAGGCTCTTGTGTTATTCCTGGTTGCTTTCTTTTCCCTGTTATCTCTATATATTTTCTGTTCTCATGAGCACATGCTGTTCTTTACTTCCCTGTAGGAGATATTTGAACAAGAGTCCAGAGGACCAGGAGGAGGATTTGCCTGGACTGGAAGAGGACATTGCTCCAGAATTAAACTTGACTGTGCTGAGACGTAGAACCATGGCAGCAGCTGCAGAGAGACGCATGCAAAATCAACAAGACCCTGCACCCTGATGCATAGATCGACTTCAGAGTCTGCCACATCATCATCACACAAGGCACCGACAGAGCTATTTCAATCCCCCCTTCCACATTTGGTGTACAGTCCGTGGTCATCGCCTATCCAAAACAATAATTAAAAATCATTGCAAACATGGCCTTTGGACTGTTTTGGGCTGCCTAAATAAGGTGGGACTACTGTGAATGGCTTCTGCCTCACTGATTCCAGAGTATTTGGAGCATATTATAAATTGATGGATGCAAGGTTGCATTGCCCTTTATTCATGTGCCACACACTGCAACCACCAGCTTAAGTGGGGAGTCAGTATCTGCTGTGATTTGGACTGACTTTCAAAAATGAGCATGCTTTGCATTCAGAAGAGTCTTTTAAGAGCGGGGCGCTTGAAGGTGTCATTACTAGATAAAGCTGTTTGGGTCCTTGTTTGTTTTTCCTTTTATCAGACTTTTTTTTTTTCATTTGTCTTTTAATGGCAGAAAGCTACATGTTCTGGATGAAGAAACTCATCTGATGTATTTGTGTGTTATTCTTTTACGAGTTTCAACTGTGAATTATGTGTAGGCAAAATAACACATTCTTATTTCTTACCTTAGAGTAAGAGAATGTCACTTTAGTATTGGTCAGCCTTTCTGTCAAATATGAATGTTTCTATCAAAATAATGCTGCAAACAAAGTGTTTTTGACCCACACGGGTTCTGTATTTAGTGTCTAACATCACCCCATCGCAAACCGTTTGCATTTTGTTGTTTAACAAGGGGGTGTGGGAGGTTGGGGCCTGTAAATCTTTGTTTTCTAACACTGTTCCCTTGAGATACAACGAAGGGGTGGTGTATTACATTTTGTACAAGTACAGTGGGTGTCATGCTCTTAGTCTTTCTTAAATTAACCTCAAATTCTGAGCAGTTCTCTGATGTCCATCATTTTGGATTTTTCTTTAAGGGTATGTAGATGTTAAGTCTTCGACTGTTGGACTCTTGAGCAACAGCAAAACATTTTCAAGACTTGACAACAAATCCAGTTGCCCGAGACTTGTCAGTATTGTCTAAGGTAACTGGACTCTAGATACTCTTTCACCACGGAGAGTCTTTATTAAGACGTTTTTTATGGGTGTTTTATTTGTGCGGCCTTTGTCCACTCACATTGAGGAGTGCTAGTTCAAAAAAAAAAAAAAAAAATCATACCAGCCAGGAACATAAATCATCCTCTGCTCAAATATCTTATTTCACTAATGTATGGCAATGTACAACATATACTGGGCACTTGAAACATTTTTGGTATTGTCAAATTTCACTAAATCTGTAGCTGGTTGAGTCATATCAATGGACACAAAGATGGAGACTGTCTGTATTATAAGTGTTTGATTTCTTGTGATTACAGTGCAAGGGGCAGTTTGGGGGTGAGATATGCATGAATCTAGACAAGTGCTTTTGTTTCCTTCCACTTTATCCCAAAGAGCAGCCCACAAACTTCCACTAAAAGCTGAAGTGTGATCTTTATTGTGTGTTTATTTTATTGCTCATACTCGGTTTGGGTGTGTTGTAAGAGGATATAGGATTTAGATTTCCATTTAGTCAAAATGTAAAAGAGAAATTCGACAGTTTTGTGTTCACTTTCAGGTTTTTCCCGTACAGTTATTTAACAACTCTTAATATCCATGATATATTTTCCTAATCATGGGTCATCTTTCATAACTATTAGTTATTTAATCAAAACTATTTTTTTTTTTTTTTCAAACTGAGCTTTCCTGTATTTTTGTGCCTAAATCAAGAATGGTTCAGTTATGGATAATTTCTGTAAATCTAGTTTTTGTAAAATATGTTAATACAAAAGACTCAATAAACAGAGCTTCTCCAGCTTTTTAACTAAATATATAGTAATTTTAATCTTTCTTCTTGAAACAAACACAGCTCTGCTTGCCTAATAAATAGTGGCCGGTATCCAAATACACTGGACCTTTGAGTTTATTAGACTAATAAATGTGTGTGTGTGTGTGTGTGTGTGTGTGTGTGTGTGTGTGTGCATGTGCCAGAAGGAGATGAACAGGTCGAACACACACATTTCACAGTGACAACAATCAGCCTGACTGATGCTACTCAAACATCTGGTACAGTACCAGATGGTTTCTATCTGGGATGTGGTTTTGTTACCGATCTGCTGACGTCAATGGGGGGGCCACGCCCTTTTACCTCCAGCGTCTCCTGCCACGTCACACGGACGGGCTCCTGCCAAAGCGGAAACAGCTGCCGAAAACACCCACGTTGTTCATGTTAATGATGTAGCCCAACCTCATACAACACTAGCACAACTTTCCGGCCGTCATCGCACGTTACCTCAATCTGGGAAATCAACTGGACTAACTCTTCTTGTGTGTGTGTGTGTGTGTGTGTGTTTTAAAGGTAAGTAGTGAAGCTAGCAGGCTAACTTGCTACTCATAGCATAGCAGGCAGGCAGGAGGTCCCTTAGGAGGTAACGCTAATGTTTCATGTTTAATGTGAAGTTACGGCTCTGACACTGATCGGGCTATTTGACAGGACGTATGAGAAAAGTAAGACGTTTTCTATATGACGTTGTAGTTACACTGAGGTTACTTATGACATTAATTAGACTAGTGATTTGTTGCTAACGTTAGCTAGCCGGTATTATTTGATTCGCCTGGTTAACATGAGCAGTTTGGTGGATTATGAGGCGACAGGATGGAAATAGTCTCATTTTTCTTGCCATTTAACAAGCCATATTCATATATGTGTTACTTGGTGATCGGGAAGTGGTGACATCGTTAAAGTGTGATTGTGTTTTGCTGCCATAGAAACCAGATGTAAAACTCGTGTAGCTGTTAGCTGTGTTAATTTGATTAAAACTGGCGTTATAAACCCTCTCTGTGTCCAAGTCACCACTAACAGTACTACTGTTGTTACCTGGTGGACTTGCTAGGTGAATGGACCCTTCTCATGTTACATATCCTGGACTATATCCTGGAAAATGAATGAATGGTGTGTCAACTCAGAGTGTAATCAAACAGGGTGTGCATTATATTTCATTTATTTATATGTCAGGTGGCTTGCCAGCCATTACTGAAGTATGGCAGTAAAATATTGGCAACTTTTTGCCAAGTGAACTTGTATTTGTTGGGTCAAAGTTCTGTGCGACTTAAAACAAACATATTTCCAGTCCAGGCTGACTGTGCGTTAACTCCGGGTGCAGATACTGTATCCAGGTTGGATTAGAAAGAGCATTTCTATTTACTGTGTCGTAATTTTAATATCTTGCATCCCCACATTTATGGGTGTGTATGTGTCTGTGGAATTAATTTCTGTGTGTGTGTGTGTGTGTTTCCCAAGCAGAGATTGTGGAATGTTGCTGGACGAGACTCCGCTCTTTGAGCCCTCCCTGCTTCAGGAGTTAGACTGGAGTAGCAACACTGTCTCTTTCTCTCCTCCGATCAACCTATCCAGCCCAGGGGAAGGCCTGGTGGTCAGGCCACTCTGTATGGCGGACTTCAACAGGGGTGAGTCAGAGGTTGATTGGACAACGTGTTCCAGACCTGTGTTCTTAAGAGAATATGAATCTGGTGACCATTTTGTTATAGATGATATAAAATTGAACAGAAATCAGACATTTTCACCAACCGTTTTGTTTCTATGTTCCAGGATTCTTCAAGGTTTTGTCTCAACTTACTCAGACAGGCGATGTCACACCAGAGCAGTTCACAAGTAAGTCATACACAGCATAATGCTACTTTTATGTAAGACAAAAGTGAGAATCAGATGATCTTGTTCAAAACATTTACCATTAACACATTTTATTACTTCCCAAAGTATTTAAAAATGGTAATTTTGTGCCAGTACAGTTGTCTTTACATGCATCACATCACAAAAGTCCCCTCATCAAAAAATGTGTAAGACAAATATAACACGTCAGTGAAGATCGAAAAACATGTTGTTTGTTGGTTTCCAGAAAAGTTTGAGCACATGAAGAAGACAGGAGACTACTACGTCGTCGTCGTGGAGGACACAAATCTGGGACAAATTGTCGCCACGGCCACATTGATCACAGAACACAAATTCATCCACTCCTGTGCGAAGGTACAATAAATCTGTAATTTCTCTTTCTGTTTCTCATAAAGGCCACTCATAAAAGCATAAAAAAAGTTACTTATTAATGTAGTGGTTATTAGAAGGGCTATTAGAAGGGTAGTAATTATTAACGTTGTTCACCACCATGAACAAAAAAAGTTCTGTTTAAGTTTCTGTTTTTAAAAATGTGTTCACAAAGTATGCAGATTTTTTAATTGACCTTAAAACTGAAATGATATGACAGAAATGAAGACCTCCTCTGTTCTGTTTTTGTTTGTAGAGAGGCCGGGTGGAGGAGGTGGTGGTCAGTGACGTGTGCAGAGGGAAGCAGCTGGGCAAACTGTGAGTAGACCTGTGTGAGCCTGACACAAAGACATTTTGTTTTTAATATTCGTCCCACAAATCTCAACAGACATACAAGACATATTTCTTGTGATTTGTGTTGCTTGATTTTAAGATTTCCTCTCTGTCTCTCTCCCTTTTTATAGGTTAGTTTCAACTCTTACTCTCCTTAGCAAAAAACTGAATTGCTATAAGATCACACTGGAATGTGCACCCAAAAACGTGGCTTTCTACCAAAAGTTTGGCTACACCGCCTCAGATGAAACTTACATGCAGTGTCGATTCTTCGACTGAGGACAACAGCGGCTTTACACCTCATTTTTGGGGACAGCGGCGACACCTTTATACGTCCACTGACATCAAAACTTAGCATCGACAAAGTGTCTTAATAGCTGGAAGGAACAGCCCAAGGATGAGTTTGTGGTTGTGTCACAGTTGAGCCGTTCCTGAACGCTCACCCTGATTTCAGCACACCTGAGTAAACATAAATTGTATGTTGAAGCTCTCCGCTCAGTCCGACATCATCTGCCCTTTTTGGTAACCATGGCTACCTCACCAGGGGTGGAGCCCTATCATCAACTTTCCCCACCATATGAAGATTGTCAGTTACTGTAAATGTAATGTCTTATTGTGTTACATTCATGATAAGGAATTTTCTATGTACTCCCAGAGAAAATGCTTAATTATATCTGCGACTATCATACAACTGTAAGTAAATTGCTTGGGAAATTTAGATGGCGCCAAATAACATTATATAACTGGAGCAACTAGACGATTATTCAATGATTTATTACATGTAGCAGCTTCTCAAGTTAACTACAAAACAGGTATGGTTAAAGGAATTACTTTATATCATGATTCAAGCATCAAGTCTCACAGATCTCTGTCACATTGATCCTCAAGTCACCAAAGAAAATATTTGCTTTGTGATTAGAAACTTGCTTCTCTAAGATGCTTTGGGTTTCATTTTTCTGATTTGTCCTCTTCGGTACAAAGTGCTCTCTATCCCAGCAGGCATTTCTTTCGTTGACAGTAACATTGCTGGATAACTGTAATGAAGGTTCGAACACAATGCATTACTGTCAAGTCAAGACTGTTATAACGTAGCGGCAGTGAGGCATTGACGTTCATATATTTTGTATTTAGCCGAAATCCGATAACAACTCTGATGAGAATGGAGACACTTTGTGATGGGAAATGGATAAAAACTTTTGTAAACAAACTCTTATTTAAGTTTCATAGTTATGCTGTTAATCTGGAGAACAGGGGAACATATTTAATGTAATTTATTTCTAAAAATGTAATCACAAAATATTCAGTGATCTACTGTGTTTTAATTTATGTTTCTACTTGTAAGACAAAGATACATTTGTACTAGAAAGCTAATCTGTTTTAATTAAAAAAAAAAAAAAAAAAAAAAAAAACTTGCTTCTTAAAGCTTTGACATACAAATAAGAAGCTATGAGATGGGCATGTCTGTTAGTCCGTACAAAACATTTTCCATCTACAGTTTAAATGGATCACTTTAGCATGTAGATGCATCCCAAAAACTTTAAATCCTCAGGTGTGACCTTCCAGTGCTGCAGGAGGTGAGGTTTAAACGTGATAGGAGGCCTCTACCATACGAAGGATACTGGAAAGCATATTTTTTTATATTAATTCCAATATAACTTAATTTCCATAGGTATGTCATTACAAATTTGTCACACGCTTCTTATCTCAGCCATTGTCAACATGCCTGTTTATTTTTTGTTGCCGTAGTTACTCGCCTCCAGAAGGATGTTAAAAACAGTTAATACACTAACCAGCCACTTCATTAGGTATACTTGTACAATCCAATACAACACTGCCATAAAGTCTACTTTTATGAAACTTATGTTTCACTTTTTGTTGACCCTGTCATCGAGGTATTGATTTGACTTTTATGTTTATTACTGAGGTCGTAGTTTGCAGTAGTGTCAAATTGGACTGCATTATCTATCTTGGTGTTTCTAATATTTTGGCTGCACCATTTACCTACATGAGGGCCATAATATTAGAAACATCTCAATATAATGTTGTCCTATTGCAAACTATGACCTCAATAATAAAAATAAATTTATGGTAGTGTTGTTGTATTGGATCACATTTTAGTTTAAGTGTACCTAATGGAGTATCTAATACCTAAGCAATAGTGCTTTCTTATTTTTTAATGTTTGACTGTAAACTGTAATCTCTAATAACAAATAATTATAAACCAGATGCTGGAAAGAACAATGACATGATAGAGAACCACAATTCAACAGGACCAAGTCAGACTTCTTTTTATTAAGCAGTGAGTTATTTTTCCATTTCTTACTATCCCACATTAAGCCTGATATTAGTCCATAATCCTATTAGTCCCATAATAAAGGCATTAGCTATTCCTCTTCTCGTGTCCTCCACTGGGCGACGTCCTGGCTACTTTCCCTTTTGCCGACTGGCCCATTCTGGTCGTCTACACAAATTCAAGTATTGAAAGTGCATTATTGCAATACTGTCCCGCTGCAAATGCAAAATGCTTTAAATACTATAAAACTGCAAAAAATCTCAGATCAGTGCATACAGCTCAAGAAGAAAAAAAAAAGAAAAAAAAGAAAAAAATAGAAGTTATCAAAATTGCCCGATCCCCATCAGTACTCCATGTCTCAGACACGAGTGGTCCCGCTCCCACCCTCGTCCCTTCCCCTTAGAAAAAGTTCAAATATTTACATTTTTAATCCCATTAAAAATGTAAAAAAGAAAAAAATTGAGTGCACTGCGCCACACGGCTAAATATCAGCAAAGCTCATCCGTTTTGTGCTGCTGTGACCTGCATTGCTCCAAAGTCCTCATCCTCCTCCAGGCTGCGTTTACGGCTTCCTGTTAAAAGAGATGCAGAAATAAGAATAATGCTGAATACATTCAGAGAGGCATATTCCTCCTTGATGACCAAGTCTGGCAAGTTCAAACAGAAGTTTGCAACTAGACGGTTTGATAACTCAACCCTTCAGGATTAAAAGAAACCTTCAACACTTAAAACACACTAAAGTGTTTGAATATTGACGTCTTGTGTGTTTTAATTAGAAACATTTGTGCTATTGAGAAAATATGAATGAAGTTGAATAAAATCATCTCCAAAGGAACTGCTGGAAAATCTGAGCCTGACTCAAAGCAAAACAATCAGGCTTTAAAAAGGTCCAGTGTGTAGCATCTAGGACTATCTATTGTTTAGATTGCAGGATACAAACAACTGAATATCTCTTGCCTCCCCTTCCCCTTCCTAGCATGCACAGATCTAGTGCTGAGCCCTTAGTGGACTGCAGCATAATTTCAAAACAGAGCTCACACCGGGCAGCTGCTCGGAGCTTGTTACATGGCTGCCATATCCCATATGGCATACATATAACAGATTAAGCAAAGAAAGAAACAATCCATGAGCTGAAACGATACCATCCCAGCAATCATGCAAGTTTTCTAAAGTTACAAGACAAGCCAACTTGCATAGCATTCTTAGCATTTATCAAGGCAGATGAAGCATGTTTGCAAAGTAGTCATAGTAGAGTCTAATCATCTAGAGCTGCTGTTTGGTTTGTCGCTTCTGGGTGCCAAGTTTCTTTTCATAGGGTAGTGAAAGAATAACCCGCCCACGTGTCCCAACCAACAAGAACATCATCACTAAACAAGGTTTTCTGGAATCATTTGTGGCTGGGAAATATAGCCGCTCTGTTAAGTTTCCTCTTGTGCTTGTGTCCGATGACAAAAAGAAACTGAAGAGACGGGTCTGAATAAGCAGGTACATTATGTACAAACCTGGCATTCCAGCTTGTAAGGAGAAAGACCTGCCCAACTGCATCGGTGACATCATTTTAATGGTCAATTTGGCTAGGTAGATCGCTTCATATTCCTAGAAAACAAAACACTCATTATGACGGCTAGAGTTAAGTCATCAGTGTGAGTAATGTACAGTAATGTTGTGTTGTTGTCAGTGGAGCAGCAACAAAAGTGCCAATGGAAATAAAATCCCCCAACCTCTATTATTATATTTTATGGATATAGAACATGCTACTGATCATGTTGCTTGCAAGCAACATCAGCTAAATGTGGCCAACAAAGGCTGACGAAAGGAAGGCTGCAGAGATGGATATGCATATTTAAGATAGGAAAATAATTTCTGCAGAGTCACACCAGAAGCAGATCGCTTTAAATAAGAGATGTGAGATAACAGATCATTCTGAATGAACCCGTTTCAGGACCAACGTGCACTGCAAATATGCAAATGAGCTGGTACAATATTGTTCATATCCCATATTTCACATTGCTTTCCTTGAAGAATGACAGGTTTAGAGCTTTGACTGCTGAATCATTTTGCTGCAGTCATTATTAATACAGACACACCCTAGCTATTTGAAGTCCTGGAGCTGGAGGCAGTATATTTAGTTGACTAACAAGGGTGCAATGCATGTATTTAAAGTCATGAGGAATGCATTGTACATGATTAATCGTAATTTTAAGCACTGTGAAGACATACCTGTAGCTGATGCACAAAGCCCACATTGGGATTGATGCAGAACCTTCTCTCTTGGACGTGGCTGAATGCATCCCTACAGAAAGAAAGGTATGTTATCAAGTTAGCTATAAGCATCGCTTTTTTATGTGGTTTTCTACGTTTATGCTTAAAGTAGACACAAATTCAAAGGTATATGTGAGTCTTGGCGTTCATGGTTGTCACACAGTGGTACAAAAGAAACTTGAATGTGCATTCTACTGGAATACAAAGCTACAATTTAATGTGTGTGGGGGGGGACGACTCACCTGTACTTCATCCCAAATGTTTCCATAAGGTATGCAATCACTAAGGCAGCACTGAAAGAAGTAAAGACAGTTTTATATCACAGCCGTAAATTGGTGCTCTAGTCTCATAATCTAGTCAAGGAAATTATATGCAATTTCCAAGGGTATTTAGGAAAACCACAGCACTTCTATGTAATGAAAAAAAATCATAGATAAGTGAAGTGAAACCATCGAAAAACAAACCTCACCTTCTTGATATCCCTGCATTACCATGAACCAGTACCTTTCCTAAAAGAGCAAGACAAGACATTGTTGACAGACTTTTCTTCCCTACTTGACATTCTGAGTATGAAAAATGGAAACTGCACGCATCCTTACCTCCTGTTGCTAAGCAGCTATCAATAAATTCTTTAGTCTGTTAACGAGGAGAGTGAAATACAGTGCATGAGACATGATGTAAATGAGACCACCGCTCAGTCAAAGAAAAGTTTGCAGGAAAGGAAATGACGAGCCAACTTTGTAACTCACAGTAGGGAAAAATCGTATTATATTTTCCACTGGATTGTCAGCAATATCTAACACAAGGTATCTGCAAAGACATAAGTTCATGGGTTAGTACGAACTTTTCACATGAAATGTAGAGTACGGCACACAGATCATCGTAGCTGTTACTTACCTAAATGTATGAGGGAAATTAGGTTTGATAAAATTGGCTTCAATATCTTGGCGGACACACACAATATGTGTTATGCCCCGTCTCTCAAGAATTGGCAGCTAAACAAAAAGAAAAAGTAACATGAGTTATGATAATTTGAGCAAATAATGTCACCAACAATCACCAACAGTTAAATTATGTAGAAATAATTACCTTGCTTTTCATTGCAGCAGAATAGGGACCTAAAAACAGTCCCGGTAAGATCTCCTGGAATTAGAGCAAGGCATCAGTAACAACACAAAAGAATTACCTGAACTTATAGACACACTAAGCCTCTTTAAGATCATACTAAATCATTATAGACACTGCATTCAGCTGCCAACAGGATGATCTACAGTCCTGTATAAAATCTCTCACAGCCAGTATAGTATAGTTCAGTATAGGCACCTTGAGCTTGAGGCCTGAGGTTTGAATCAACAAGAACTCAATATGATTGTAGGGATATTTTCAAGGATGCAAGCCATATAATTCAGTCAATAAATCAGCTCATATGTAGAATGATCACATTGATGTTCTGGGGTCCACTGCTTTATATATATATATATATTGTTACTTTCTTTTTNAAATCACACCACTCAATTTATTCAACAAATTTATAAAGAGAAGAACCATTTTCATTGATTTATTTTCACATACATCAGTTTAAATATGACTGTCAAGAAAAATTCATCACACTCAATTCAACACATCAATCTAACACTCTGATGACAGCCTGTCGACTTGCAGGTTGAATTGCAAACCCGAAAAGTATGTGTGTTGATCATGGTCACAGGATCCTGGTCATGTAGGTATGCGGCTGCGGAGGTACTCCAACACTACATCTGTTCCTTTGGCCAAGATGGCTGCTCTGGGTGTGCGGAAAGGATTTCCCTGCAGACTGAGACACCTGTGGGACACATGCTTTTATTTATATATATATATATATATATATATATATATATATATATATATATATATATATATATATATACATACATACATATACACACACATATATACATATATACACACATATATACAATAACTCATGAACAAAATATAACAGCAGGTTGTACGTAGTGACTGAAATATAGCCTCCTACAAAAAGACAACACATATTTGTGTACAAACACATTAGCCTGGAGTTGAATTACATTATCGTGGGTACAGATTGTGACATTCAATATACTTTAGAAACTGCTATCAAATGTAGGGGTGGGAGTCCACAGTACACAGTCTGCTGTCAACATGATTCCTCTCGCTACAGACTAAATTCACATACCTGCATTTCTCGTCTCATTGGATAAGCCCAGTCCTGTAAAAAAAAAGGGGGATTTAAAAGCAAGGTTTAGAAGCTGGTTTATTGGTGGAGGCATTTCAGCCAGGAGACACGGTGAGTAACGAGCAGCAGATTACTTTGTGTACATACGTGGCTAATGTTTGGAGACTTAGCTCCTCAGTGTTGGCTCAGTGAGCTGCACCGTTAGTTAGCCACGGAGAGACGTATTTAAGACAACAGACAGCTTCATTCACACGTCCATGTTAAGACTTTATACAGACATTTTCCTTCTTAGCTGCCGGACAATAAGGCCAGGAGTGGAAGTTAGCTCAGATTAGCCGGGGCAGACACAGCAGATATATCGGCTCAAACGCAGGCTGCTGTGCACTCACCAGAAGGTCCTCCTTGGTCGCGGGCAGAGACGGAAACTGAAGTTTGTTGTCGTCGTCCATTCTGCTGTCTGTTCGGGCACCGCCGGCCCGGCTCTGCCAGCGGTATCGATGTTTCTCGCGGCGGGGTTAGCTGGACAATCGATGCAATTTGTTTTGAGGCTCCACATGCATGTCCGCCATGCTGTCCCCTGACAGATGTGTCACGTGACCGCGCGGCAGATGGCAAACAGTCTCGTGGAGGGAAGGAAAAGCGAGCAACGGCGACGTCTCGCGGGCTATATATGAATAGCGCCGCTCGGTTCTATTTCTCTTGTTTTTAAATGGCGGTAACACAAACAGCTTTAAGATGCATTACCGCCACCTTCTGGTTTGGAGTGGGAAAAAAAATCTCTACTATTAATTCCTGTGCTTTTTAAAGGTCCAGTGTGTGACATTTAAGGGCAACTGTTAGCAGAAATGGAATACAATGAGCATAAGTATGTTTGCATTAGTGTAAAGTAACCAAATGAAGCCTAGTATGTGGAAGAGCTAAAAACTGCAATTCCCTGAGCGACTGCTTGAGACAGGCTGCAGAAGTGAGTCAACCTCCATAGGTGGCCATATTCAAATGCCCATTTTCACAGCAGAAATAAACATGTTTACAGCCTGGTACAGACAACGGTTTTGCTCTCTGTGGGGTATTTTTTTATTTTTTTTAACTCACCCATTCAGATCAATGGGTTTTTCACACTGTCTGTGGCTTGGCATCCAATAATCAGATGATTGGTGGTTCGATCCCCGGCTCCTTCAGTCTGCATGTAGAAGTATCCTTGAGCAAGATACTGAACCCCAAATTGCTCCCGAAGGCTGTGCCGTCGGTGTGTGAATGTGTATGAATGGATAACTCCTAAAACTGATGAACAATTGGCACCTTGCATGGTAGCTAATGCCATCAGTGTATGAATGTATGTGAATAGGTGAATGAGATATGTAGCGTAAAAGGACTTTGAGTGGTCGGAAGACTAGAAAGGCGGTGTATAAGTACAGTCCATTTACCATTTATCATGATATTAAGGCTCAAATTTATGCATAATTAACTGTGTTGCTGTTTGATTGACAGGTAAGTGCCGTTACAGATGGCTTATTAGAGCAACCAGGCGTCATTTAGCCCAGCTGATGATCCACATCTTTGCTGATACTTAGATTAACCGTAAGGCGGATGAAGCAGTACATCCAACATGATGGTGGCCAGTGCTGCATATTTTTGCGCTTTTAAAACCTACGTGTGACATCACTCGGGCTGTGTTCATTCTTTATACTGTCATTGATATCAACCTGAAAATAAGAATTATTTTGTTTTTGCTCCCTTAGAAAAATGCAGTCCGCCATTTTGAACCTCCATGTTTCTATAAACCCAGAGCAGACAAATCAAACACTGACTCTAGATCAATGACAGTATAAAGAATAGACAGAGCATGAGTGACGTCACCCATAGGTTTCTGAACCTGTACCTGCCAGGCTTGAGAAATTATCATATATCTAATAGAAGGCGTACTTTTTTAACTACTCAATTTAAAAGGGCTGTA
The DNA here is from genome assembly GCA_028641955.1 of Protonibea diacanthus. Taxonomy (NCBI): domain Eukaryota; kingdom Metazoa; phylum Chordata; class Actinopteri; family Sciaenidae; genus Protonibea; species Protonibea diacanthus. The sequence continues at coordinate 12,694,168 of CM053976.1, read as the reverse complement.
TTCAGTCGGTTCAGTATCATGAAGTGATCAAAGCATGCAACAGATAAGATGATAAGACCTATAACATACAACATAAAAGACAATGTGGTAGTCCAGTGGGCTGATGTGCATGTACGTTCACGTTAATGTTCAGCTCTGCTCAAAGAACTGCTTTGAAGTGTCTCTCTAAACATTACTGCAGGTGGTCAGAGCTGGTAAATTCACATCAGAGATGGCCACCTAGCCAGATATCATCTAAATGCAGATTACATTCATTATCAGCCCACACACTCTGACTTTTTTCTGTTTTTCTTTCTCTTATCATCATCTCTCTCTCTCTCTCTCTCTCCTTTTTCAAATCTCTGTCCAGCCCTCCAGTCTTTTATTTTCTCTCCGCTCATCCCTCTCTACCATCCATCCCTGCTTTATAATCACTTCAACAATGACTGATAATAAGAGAAGAAAAATCACTGATCTAAAACAGACAGCATGAATAATTTACAGATGCTTGTGTTGTCTCTTAGATGTGTCATCTGTTTGTTGTTGTGTGACAGTGTAGCATTTGTGATTTTTGCTTACCATTTGGTCCGTGGGAGGGGATGGCACTTTCTTCACAGATCAGAGGGAGATGTAATCCAGTCTGCAAAGGTTTATTTGTGTGTTTCTCTGAGTCCATATGTTTGCGAGTCAGACTACACAGATTTGCGACTCTACTGGTCAGCATGCAAGGTGTTCCTAAAAGTCATATCTTATCAGCGGCATCCCCTACTGCTGAACTCCCACAATCACAAACACCCTGAAGAAGAAGCTTTGAAGAAGACTCTTATCTTCTCTCAACTTTATTTCCTTCTGAGTGTTTTTCAATGTGCTTAAAAAAACATCATAGCATAGTATCTCCCTGTGAGATGGTTTCCCTGTAGTGCCGACATCCTGGCGACAACGGCTCTTTGATATTCTGTTGTTCAAGGCCAGATCAGAAATTAGCAGTCATGCCAGATTCTTTTGGCAGAGTGGTTAGATACAAGCAGGATATAATGGCAAATGTAATAGTCAGATCAGAGTTTCAGGAGAGACAAGTGAAAAAGAGAATAAACAAAGCCTAACATGGTACGTTTTTTTTTTTGCCATGACTGTGTGTGGATGTGTGTGTCTTTACTGTACTAAACTTATGCTATTGGATTATAATTATACAGCAATTTTCATACAACACAATTCCCTCAGTGTCATAACATAATTTTATGACTGTAATGCTCTTTGTTAGCACATTACATGGAGAATTATTGTTTTTTTCATTTTGCATTAAGTATATATCAGCAGGAAGGCACAAAACAGAGAAGAACAGGGAGGTTCCAGATGAATTTGACTGAAGTGTATTTGATTTGAACAATGTCTGTAATCTTAGTGAGTTATGCTGAAAACCAAGCTTTGATCTTTGCTGTAGATTTAGTAGGGACACTCAATGAGGACATGATTTCATGCAGCCTACTTTATACTTCTGTTACAATCAGCAAATCAGGAAAAGACCAAAGTCAAAATGTTCTGACTCTCCGTTATAAACCCATTTGTTCAAGTATCTTTGTTCGTGTTCTGCCTTCATTAGACAGAGTGCAGTAGACAGTATAAAGGAAATGAAACAGCAACATGCAACGAAGATCCCCCTGGCTGGACTTGGACCAAGAACATTGCAGTTACATGGTCAGCATTTTAAATAGCTGGGCACTGTAGTTTTCAGTAAGTAATATTTATTGGAGACTATTTTCAGCTGCAGATGAAGTTTGCTAAGGGGTATTTTATCAAAGCAGGATGGTATGAGAAACTGACTGTGTTTGGACTACAGTAGAGTTATGTGACAGAAAAATAAACTACATCAGGCTTTGGCTACACAGACAGAAACTGTTAGGACAATTCATTGTTGAATTCGATCTTTGGAAATAAGAATCACCAGCCTTTACTGTCCCATGGTCTTTGATGGCCTTTCTTTGACCCAAAAAGTGTCCCATCCAGAAAAGGATAAATGCCCTGTGTTATAACCTATTTGCACATTGTCATTAACTTCTGCTGCTTGACTTCAGGAAGGAAATGTAATAAGGAAATTAACATTAGCCATAAAAGGTGCAGCTTTTGTAATAAATACTGACCCACAGATGGATTATTATGAGAAATTCTCATGCATGAGAAAAATATTCCACACCACACAAGATGTACATCTATATCACCATCACAGAAAAAAAGATTCAGCTTGCAGAACACTACTGAATGATGCACGTCAGAGGGGATTTAAAAGTGGCTATACCTAATGTCGACTGGAAAATAAGTGGGTGCACTCTGTATACCTGTGTACATCCTGCACTACACCTCTGCTTTTAATTAAATGTGTTTATTTTAATTTACAAAAAGAAACAGAGTGCCTTTAATTTAATAATTTTAATAAATTGTGCAATATTAATTGTGTGGTTAAGTTAAACAAACAAAAAAAAAAAACATGCATAAAAGGATATAAAATCCCACCACCCACAAATAAAGAGTTAAAAACCCATGATACTAACCCATAGTCCTTTGTGGTGAGGAGATAGCTTTATATAATAGACTGGTCTGTCTGCGTCAGAGAAAAGTCAAAAGTCAAGATAAATACTTCAGTGGTGGATATTGTGCTGTTACTCCCACTCACACCATTAGAAAGGGAGAGAGCATGGACACACACACACACACACACACACAAATCGAGTCCTAACACTGATCAAGACTGACTTATACAGTATAATATATACAGTATGTGAGATCTATAAATTTCATGTGTACAGTGGTACTTAAGAATCACACCATTGTGCTAAATGGATTATTTATTAACTGTTGATACTGACTGTGTGTAAAAATAATTCACAACTCTATTGGATTTACATAATTAAAAGAGTAAACACAGTTTTACTGATTTGCCTGTAACAGTTTTACATGCATTTTTTATACCCACAATAAGCACGAAATAGCATTATGTAAATCAACATTTATTTGGGCAGTAAATAAGAAATGTAGTGTTCCATATAGAACGGTAATATATCTGTAGCGAGGTTGACGAGGTTGGACTCACTTTCCAGCTTGTCGTCCTCTGGAATAAAACTTTTATTTGACTTTTAGATACTGCAAGACATTTCAGTGGGGATCATCAACAAACATCTGTCCATGTTGTTGCCAGTGGTACCAACTTGATGGGATTTTGCAAATGACAGAATAATACTTTAAATATTTTTTTACTGTATGAGTAGCGTGTTAAAGTGTCATTTCAGTTCACAGTTTGAAAGTACAAGATATACTTAACCCTGGGTCAGCTGAGAATCCATAGCATCTATAGATCACACACACTGAACTCACAGTGTGCTGTGCCTTTTGAGCTGTGCAACAAAAACTCCTTTTAACATCTGAAACCCTGAGTAGCATAGACTGCACTTACATCATCAGAACGTTTTATGGGATGGATGAAAATTCAAAACCTCTGCAAGTAATTACTTTTTTATTGGCAGAATCAGTTGACATTAGAGAGGCATTTGAACTGAAATATCCTGTGTGTCTACAACTGACATTTCTTTGCTTGTTAGATTTTTTTTTTTTTTTATCTGGTCTAATCAAACTGTTTATGCAGAATTTGTTGCTTCTGACAACAGCCATAAATAGAAAAAGATGCAATATGTGTCATCATCTGAAATCTAAACTGGGTAGAAGCTTGCATTGATTTACAAACAACATTCTGACTGAGAGTCACTATGAGGGAATCATTTAAAGCATCACGGTGTAGGATTTAGCTGGGTATTTGCTGATTGCAACCCCCTCAGCGTCACTATTCTTCTTCTTTCTGAAAATTGCTGAAGGAAAATACAGTGGGCAAGAAATGTGTGAAAAATACTATTTAGAGTTGTGTTTAGTTTGTCTGTTCTGGGCTACTGTAGAAACATGATCGTTCTTGCAGCATCAGTATATATAAAAGACTCATTCTAAGGTAACAAAAACACAATGATTCACATTTTCAGGTGATTATACACTAATGAAAACATTAGTGTATTGCGTATATTGTTCATATTATTATTATTATTATTTTTGCCATATTCTGTGAAGTGAGCCCCATAAATCTTACAAACTGGAATTTTTACACAATTTTTCAAATTCTAATATTATAAATAATATTAACCGCATCCAAACCCAGCTGGCTGCTTGAAGGTTATATCCAAACAACACTGGCACTGAAAAGCTTAGCAGGACATTACATCAATTTATCTAAATATTAAAGATGAATCTTAAACCATGAGCCAACAGCCAGAGAAAACCCTCAGGGGCATCTTAAGTATATTAAATAAAGTTTTCTCAGTACATTAGCACAGTAACATTACTCACTGTTGAGCATCTAAACTATAGTGCCTGGTACCTGATTTTTTAACAAATCCGAAGCATTAATTCAAGTTTCCCTTAATTTCAATTTATTAAATACAGAATATTGATGTTAGACATCTCCAACAATAACTTTACCTATAGTTTGGATGTATGATTGTGCTAAGTGATTAGAGTAGCATTACAGGTATTGTTCGATCTTATATTAAAATAAAATAACGGAGCATCTCTGCAGGTGGATTTGATCAATCTTTATATCCATTTAACGTGAAGGAGAAACATGACACACAAATGTGAAAGGCCCTATGTGGAGCCAGTGTTAAGTTTGTCTATTCTGGGCTACTGTAGAAAGATGGAGGGCTCCATGTATCCAGAAAAACATAGTTATTCATATTATATTCAATTTTAGACATAGCAGGCACACTGGACCTTTAATGGGAAGCCATTAAAAGATGTAAAGATGCTAAACGTATCACATATGATGAAGATTACAGTGCTCAGGACTACTGGCTAGTTTTGTTACTCATATATGTTTTATACAGTATGTATACCTTAAAGGTTGTATAATAAATTCATAAAAAGTAGGATTACTATGTTAGGTGATCAGGCAAATTATCCTTTTACATTGTCATCACAAAGAGAAAAACTGCTTCTAACACAGTTAATCAGTGTTTTCACCTCAAAGAGATTGGCATTCATCACAACACAACATCGCACTTTGACAGACTCCTCTACTTCAAAGAGCTAAATCATACATCATTTTTTAAAAATGTACCTGGAATGACAGCTATAAAATGAGCAACCTGATGAGAATAACAACGACTTGCAAGTTGCAATACTCAGTCCTCCTCTCCCCTGTCTACTAGCATGTTATCTGCAAACCTGCATATGTATCAAGCATATATATGATACAATGTCAGTAGTCCCATGGTACTGGCTGCAACCATTCTGGGTAGTTCTTTTGCAGACTTAGTTAAGGGACATAGAGGTTTATCTTAGATAGTATATCTTTTTTTTCCCCCTGTGGACACACAGAAAAGTAAAATGCCAATACAAATCGTATTGTACAAGGTACAGGGTGCAGTATCATAACTTCAGACTTGTATAGCAAGATTCAGGAAATGGTAATTGACAGGGATGATGTATTATTCATGAATTCTTCTCAGTGGGTTTCATCTGCTTAGTTAATTGTTAACTGGGCCTCTTACTCTGGCACTTTACTGATGTACACATTACTCCATTCTTGTCAGATTATTCATGCGTGTACCTGATGACAGTCAGTTGCTATGTTTAGTTGTATTCCCATGAGCCCTGTCTGCTACAAAGTGGATGGATGATGACAAGGATTAGCCTATTAAATTGCGTTTTATTGTGATGAAACACTTCTATTCTATAAATCCCCAGAGCCTTCCTGAGAAAAGGAGATCCTAACTGACATACTCCAGGAAAAAAAATTATAGATAGCCACTAAAGTAGATCTCACTGATTTAAAACTATATAATCACATCAATTTAAATATGCAGGTTTTTGTTTTGTGAAATCTAAGGCATGGGAGCAGATATTACTATTGTTCAAATAGAGGTAGGCAAGTGAAAAGTGAAGTTGCTTTATCTCTTCAAAGGGAACTCTCAGGAAGAATCCAAAGTATATTTATTCAGTTTCTGAAAAGAATCTTTTATTTTCTAGGAACTTCAAACAAGTATAGAAAAAATAACCTGGTCTTGTCTTCCCAGCTTCTAATACAAAACGGTTGGTCAAGAATTCACGAGTTTTATTTAAGGGGTCATGAAGAATAATCATGAACAAAACTAGAAGCAACAACACCACAAAGAAGCTAATCAAAAGTTATTGTTTTTGTATGACTTTCAGATAAAAACGGATGTCCCCTTTGATACAAACAGGGAAACAGCAGTACCTTTCTTATTTCCCCAGATCTACAAAGATAGATCTACTGAATCATGCTTTTACAGTCAATAAAACCCTGACAGCGTTACTGCAGCTACTGTACATGATAAATAGAGCCAGCAGAGGCAGAGGAAGAATTACAGTAATTTGGTGAGAGTAAGGTATCGGACAACCTAAATATCTGTCTCTAACTTTGCATACTCTGCCCAAAGGGGCCTGAACAGAGTAGCATTATTTTTCACAAGTCATATTCATGGCCCATGATATCACTCTGGAAGAAAAATTCAAATCCCCATAGAGTAATGAAAGCCTCCTGCTTTCTTACAAAAAGTTCTACATCTTCGACTATTTAATGCCTTCAGCATTGGTGAAAAGAAACTTTACTTACTTGGAAAATTAGGGTAGGAAAACGCCCCCGATGTTAATGCTGATAATGCTTTTATCGGTGCAACTGCTTAAAGGGAAATTTTAGAAGTTTAATAAAATAAAATGTTTTAAATCATGTTGATGTTACACTGAATTGTAATCAGGTGAATGGTGTCTCTCTCATTCCCACTCTTCGCCCTGTATATATGTGTTTCTGTTTTCTTCGGATTAATCACCTGTAAGAAGTCTGTAATGCTTTACAGCACTAGGTCACAAAGCACCAAATACTTTACTAAACTGTATCATGTTTTATTAACAAAAGGATGTTGGGTAATACTAACGGAGAACTGGAGCTGGGCGAGCAATGTAATTGGGCTCAGCAGCTTGTATGGACATAATGACAGAGGTGAAGAGGATGTTAGACGGAGAGAGCTAAGAAGAGAAAAGGAGAGAGTTACCAAGCAGAGGCCGTTGAACATGAATAAATCTGGAACTGACTTTGAGTCATTGGCAAGAGCTTTGGGAAATAAAAGGCTCAAAGACAATTGCTGAGCTGGGTTTCTTAATGTTGGACTAGTAAGTAATATTATCTGGCTGCTATGTCTTGTGTTGTTGCACTTGCTTGATGGTTGGCTGTTAGCAAAGTTGTGGACTTGCTAATCTTTGATCATAAGTAATATAGTCATAACAAATGCACATGTATAACTTGTAGTGTAAAATTTTGTGCACACTGATAGATCTACTGAGTGTGTAATATGCAATACTCTAAGAAGTTAGTTGGTTTTCCCTGATTTAACATGATTTCTAGATGGTTTGCCCTGATTTAATGGGTTTTCTTTGATTTAATGAGATCTGCTTTAAGCTTTAAAGAAACATATATAACACAACATAAACTCTGAAGCACTGTGCTAATCATTATGTTAATAGTCATGCTAACGCTAAAACATTTGCTCATAACTGGAAACATTTTAATCATTGTCTAATCACTGAAGCAGAGCCCCTCTTTGAGGTGAAGTATGATTAAAGTAATATGATTTTTGAAAAGCTAAAATGCACATATAATCACACAGAATGCTGCATGCTAGATAGAATGCACCATGTAGTAAACATGTTTTTTTGTTTTTTGTTTGTTTTTTACATATATGAGTGTAAGAGCACAAAGTTTAGTGAAGTAGTGAGCACTTGATTTCTAGTATGATTTAATGTGAAACATATAACCATGTAACTTGTAACAGTGTGAGACATATCAAACTTTTTAGAAAATATAATTGGAAGGTTCTGTAACGCAATGATGCCATAGCTGTAGAGTCATGAGAGTGACTTTAAACAAAACAATGTAACTTCAAAGCCCCAGTCAAACAAAACAATGTAACTTCAAAGCACCATCTGTGGATTCAGTAATTGGGTCTTATCAGTAGCTACGTAGTCATAGACTGGACATGGACACAGACCGACAGGGGGACTCTGGAAGCAGGCACCCAGGTGCAAGATAGACAACAGAGTCAGCAAATTCATTAATTGGGTCTTATCTGATGTTGAGTAATGATAGACTGGACAACAACGTAGACAGACATGGGGACATTGGAGCAAAACTTACAGTATATAAGAGAAGCCAAAGTTAGTGAGTTCGGTTTTTTCCCGTGGGAACCCGGGCTCTTGTTGTCTGTAAAGATAATAAAAGCTCTATCTTCTGCCAATCCTGATGAATCCTGTGTATTTTTGCCTTTGTATTTTTAAGTGGATTAACATTATTAGACCAATTATGGACCTGAAAAATTGTAGTTTTAAAGTTGCAACCAGTCTGTGGATCAAGAAACAAGCTGAAAGCCGTGAGACAACAAACTGTTGAAGTTTACGGTAGTGGTATCGCACTCTGAAACTGGGGGCACTAAAAGACAACAATTACTTATTTGTATCTAATGTTTTGCCATAGTTTAAGGATGATGGGTGTTAGCTGAAGTCCCTCCTGGATGAATTCTAGCATGACGACTGGGTACATTCGCTTTCTGAAATCTTCCAACATGCCCTTGGGAATACAGGATGGCCAAGAGTGGATCATGACTGTAAAGATATACATCAGTCTACTAGACCAAAGAACTAGGGTAACTTCATACTTTGAGAAAAAGCTGAAAAATGACAAGTTTCTGACAAGTTCCATATATATCAACTCAAACACCTTTTTCTTATGTAGCACAAAGGTACCACAACTTGCATTTCATTGTGCAACCCTATGTTGTAGAATGACAATAAATAAATGAACCTTAAACTATTTGGTGATTAGTGTCCACCTGCCTCTTTGAGTCTATAGTAAAAGAAACTCAAAAAGTACCATACTGTCAAGTGTGCTATTCCAGTCTTGCATGTTTGCTTACAAGTCTGAGCATCAACCATACGATTGCAAATCTCTCACACTAGATGGCAGTGAAACATAAACATTCAGAAGCCATACGGTGCACTGACTGCAGCTGGTGTTGGGCATGTCCACGTCCATCGATGAAACTTCAGGTGGTGGTGGAAGCTTGCATCCAGTAAATCTGCAGATCTTTTTGTCAGAGAAATGATTCTAAAAGCAGATCATAAATGCATGCTCACTCGCTCCAGTGCACCTTTCATTTTGACACTGCCTTCCACCCAAGGGCTGTTGAGTTTGGCTTGATGAAAAAAAGGCCTGGAGCTCCAAAACATTATCAATATTAAAGTGAATGTCAGAGCAGATGAGCATGCTGGCTTTGTTGGCTTTTGTTGGCCTACATAGCAGAGCATCACTGAAATGTATTGTTAGCTCATGGCTGTTTAGAATGAATAGAGAAGCACATGGACATCTTCCACATTTTTTCCATGTCGAATTTTTGAAATGGCTCAACAAAGCAACAGCCTAAACTCTTCACCTTACAGTTTTACATCCCAATAAGTAGATTTAAGCTCTATCTTCCATCACCACCACCCACTTTCACCCTCTCTTTGGTTATTGAGTCTGCGACTGAGACTCAGCACATCATTACTAAATTGCTGATTACAGACGTAAAGCGATATAAATGAGGAGGTTGCCCCTTGATGCTTAATTGGTAGGACGTAATAACGGAGCGGTGATATGTGGGCCCTTAATTGTGTGTTTACTGCACTATTTATTGGAGAGCATCCCTCCCATGGCTGGTCGCTGATGAGGTGAGCTGTGTTTCCGCCGGCGTGCTATCAATCCTGCTTCATTAAGGACACACAGGATAGGAAGTGAGAAGAACACAGAGTTTGCCTTCCAGCACGACGTGGGCAAAGGAGTCAGCCCTGTTAATGAATTTCAAATTCCCACTGACAGGAGATGCATGCAGGAAAGCAATCATGATAAAAATAATAATAATAAAAAAAAAGATCAGAACTTCTTGGCTGATTATATTTTTTCTATCGTGTGAGGGAATAAAGATTTAAAATTATATGACCATGCTTTCTGTTTCTGAAAATGATTCATACAGATATTAATTTGTGTGTGCACGTGTGTGGATGCAGATGTAAAAGGCAGCAGTTAAAAATGGATATTGACTTACTGGTACGGCTAGTACTGTATAATTATATTGTGATGGGATGTATTTTAAATTAAGAAGTCTGGTAATTGGATTTCTAGTAATTTGAAAATTGAAATTGAATACCTAAAGAAAACTGAACCTAATATGTCACATCAATAATATTTACTTGACTGGACAAATTCTGGTCTAAATATCCCAATGATCTATCATCTATCTATCATCCTTCCTCCACATACACATATACAATATATCATACACATAGCACATACACACATTCAGACGACAAGAAAAGGACATGGGACAAGTTACTTTGGATATGTGGGCAGGCAGGGTTATTATTGATATTCAAATTTGCATGTTTCGTGGGTGGAAGATTGCTTCATTTCAGTGTGTTTATTCTAGAAATATGTGTCCAACCCTCTGAGGTGCACTTAATGAAAAAGGCCAGGGCATGATAGACTCATGACTCATCTTCTGCTGAAAGGATGGTTTCTTTAATCATATGGCCACCCTGGACCTTCATGGTGTTTCCTCATTCTGCAAGTTCCCTTTAGGAAATAAACACTATATGGTATTGGAGACACGGGTGAGCAATCGTTAACCATGGAAATGTATTCAACTTAAATGTAATTTGGGTTGTCAGGGAAACCACAGCTTTTACTGTCAATTAATTACACATTTACATCTATGTACAGTTCATAATGATAAGATGTTTTGTGCCTTTTATGTAGACACCATCCAACAAGTCTGTGAGGGTTTAAGTCAATTACAAATCCAGTCTGATTCATAATCCTGTGTTACAGTGTGCATTGTCTTTTTTTTTAGATCTGCAATTAGATTCTCACCAGGCTAAATTGCCCCCATTTTAAACAAGCATTAAGAATCAATCGGCTGTTGAGAAAAGCATTAATTGACACTTAGGCTCATTTATCTGGTTGGCATGGGGATTCCTTAATGACAGTATGCACAGTGTAAAGTATGTATTCATTAATCACAGGAGTTTACAATGCCTTTCACAATATTAGTGAATATTATTTTATTATTTATTTCATGCTATCCTTAGAGGCTTAATTGTCATAAAAATATTCATATTAAAGCAGAAGCTTAAAGATATCAGGATTGGCCCTCAAAAACACATAGTAAATAGAACCTAATAGACATGTCCATTTTGATGATACCTTTGCTTTTATTCCCAGTTTTTGCCTGTAGGCATCACACACTTTGCATTTCCCAGTCTTAGCCAGCATGCATAGTCGCCCGCATGGGAAATCTAGCCAAAGCTTGCATAAAGCAAGGCCAATCAAAATAAATTGGGAAGGCTCCTGTCACATCAAGTGCAGCTGCTCCACAGTCATGTTTTCATTTCTGACCTCCCCATGGAGAGATGAAAAAGGACTTTATGCAGGGCTTCCACTTACTAAAGTGGCACTACATCTTTTCTGGGACTTGTGTGTCCGTGTAAGATTTGACATGGAAAAACAGCCACAAATATGTTGGAAATGAGAGATACATCACTATCTAAATGTTGAAGCGAGTGAGAGAAAAATAGTACATTTACCCAAGTACTGTGCAATTTTGAGGTACTTTGCTTGAGTATTTCATTTAATGTTACTTTAAACTTCTTCTGCACTTAATTTAAGGTGAAAATTTTGACTTTTTTCTGCATTTATTTCACAGCTATAGTTCTTTGTTACTTTGCAGATCAAATTATTATTTATACAACCTCTAATGAGCTTATGAAATGCAATGCATTGCTATACATACTCTACTCAACAGTATTAAACCAGCTGTAACATAAAATACTTACATGTTACTAATATAACATGTAGCTAATAACACTGACACTTGTATTTAAAGTTGTTTCCAATCTGATTTTAAATGTCAGATGTACATATAATCCAAGCGCTGTAATTTTGCCATAATTAGACACAATACAGATTCAAGTCACACCCTAATACAAGGTGTAATGACTCTTAGAATTGCATGTAAAATCATATTTTTAAATAATCTTAATTCCAGTTGAGGTCAAACTTTTGGCTCCATGAGGATGAGAAAGACACATCACAATGGACTTTGCAAGAATAACAAAGAACAGACAATAATGGAATGAGGCAGCACACTTATCAGGCGGAACAAAAACCACTGTGATGCTATGAAAGAAAGAATAAAACACATTAATGGAGGAATGAGTGGAAAAAAACTATAATTTCTCTTTATATTCAGCTTCAATTCATTCTATTGCCTTTTGTCCATCTCCTCTCCTCTCCTCTCCTCTCCTCTCCTCTCTTCTCCTCTCCTCTCCTCTCCAGGCAGACACTTCTTTGATCCTAGGATCCCACGCCTTTCACCCCCCTCCCCAATCCTCTCGGGGTCTTATTAACAGACACGCAGTTCTCATGTTTTATTGCCTATGATAAAACCTTGCCTCTGATCTCTCATTACAGGCTGGCTCTTTGGAAATGGGTCCTGCAGCCTTCGGCTTAATATTGCCCGTAATGGGGCAAAAAGCTAAATGCACAATCCGAATGTGTCGGGTACATACCAGGTCCCTGTGCATTAATAAGCCATCAGCTCATCCTGGGTATGGCCTGATTCTGGTCTCTCTACAGATCTAACAAGGGAATATAGTGATTTCTGCTTGTGAAGTGCACTGTGGTTTCATATAGTTGTCATGTTCACCCATGTAACTACTGTGTATTTACACATGTAAACACACTGACACACTTGTATAAGCATACATTCACATTTACACATGCAAATGCACAAAAGTATGCAATGGATGTGTGTGCACACAAACAGAAATAAAAACACACACTGGCTGAATTTTTCAGGTTGCTGTGTCTTACATGTTTGCACAGATGATGTATTTCATGCTGATGTGTCTTTCACCTCTCTGGGGGAACGGCTAAAGTCTTTCAGTCTCTGTCACACGTCCTTCCAGTCCCTCTGGGCGACATAATGACAAGAGACCACGGGCTTAAGAAACTACAGTCAGGCGTCTTCTTCTCCTTCTTCCTTTCTGCTCCCTTTTTGTCCCCATAGGTTTTGAATTTATACATTTGTAGGTCATACATGCATGAAACAAGTACAATTATTGCTCACTTTAAAGCAAGGTCATCCTCCCTGATCCCATTATATTTTCTTTGATGCAGTACACTGCTCTAATACTTCAACACGGCTGGTGATTATATTGCACTTTAGCTGATACGGATAATAATCTTTTTATGTTTTAGCATCTCTGTTTCACTCAAAGGGTAAAAAAAAAAATCTTTCTGTCTTGGGGAAACAGCTCTACTCTCTGTCTCTCTTGTCTCTGGCACACGCTCTGCAGTCTCCCTGGGCGACATAATGACAAGAGACCACTGGCTCAAGGAACAGTTGGCCATCTTCTTATCCTGTACTCGATTGTGCACCATTGTAAGGCTACTGTGTTGAACTATGTGTTGTAGGAGGTGATGAGAACTGGCCTAGTATCAGAAGTACATGTTTCACTACTAGAATGCTCTTTCTTCAAGGAATACAATACCACACTTATGTTTAGTATTGAGATGTTTGACTTTGAACTGCATACTTCATTTTCACTTTCACCTTTCTATTACTATTGGTGCCAGTGTACAGCTTTTCTTTTCTTTTCTTTTCTTTTCTTTTCTTTTCTTTTCTTTTCTTTTCTTTTTCATTTATTTATTTTGGACAGTTAAAATGACATAGAAATAACAAAGATAACCAATAATGTAAAGTGCAGGGAGAGACAGAAACCCCAGATGGCTTTATTTAAAGCCTCCACCTATAGTTAAAATTTCACAGTTATAAGGAACAGAAAATTGACATACAGAGAATATTATGACTACATAAAGTAATAACTTGGGTTGTGAACAATAAACCGATGCGACCGGATATTCGGTCAATAGACCTGTTCAAAAAAAATTGCTGTGATTGCTTTCCCAGATGCCATCGAGGAACAGCTCAGTTGATGAGCACTAAAATGTAATTGCACCCAGGAAAAGCAAGCTTCATACTAAAATGATACACCTGTATTGAGATCTTTTGAATGACCAGCACTTTGAATCTGATTGGTTGTTGTCTCTCACGAGAAAGCTATCATGAGGGGCAAGGTGTTATGATTTAACAAAAAACAAGCAGGAAACATCAAAGGTACCTTTGTTTGTGCAAAATCCTACACAGTCTGGGTCAAAATGTCATGACATGACATGTGCTGGTCCCAATTTAAATATTAGGAAACTGGCTATGCCCTGACTGGCTCATCTAAGAGGCTCATCTCAACAACTGAATGTGAATTCAATTAAATAGCTTCAGTCCATCCATCCCGTGCACTTACTCTTTGTTGAGTCAGTAAAATTTAATGAGATACCATGGTCCATGGTGTAATATCTGATCAAAATTCGCCTAAAATGTACATATTTTCTCTTTAAAGACAACTATGACTGTCTAGATTACTAATGTATTGGGTATCACCTTAAAGGTCATTTCGTCAGCTTTCATGTGGTACCTCTCATAATGCTCTATGACTAATGGTAGTGAAGTTATGAGGCAAAATGAGGCAAAATGCCAGGCATTTTTGACAATAAAATATTTTTTTGTATAAACATTTAAACTTCATGGCTCATGAGGCGGGCATTCCCATGGTCCAAAATCAAAATAATTTTGGGAATCACACCAATTGGCTTTAAAATAACAGGTCTACTCCTCAATCATACAATTTAACCATGAGCTGCTAGATGAATTGGTTGTAGAGTCATGGATGGGTATTGTGAGACTTGGAATCATTTGGCGGCTTCACACACTTTCGGGAAAATCCACCGGCCCCGTTTGCAGCGTGTTTCATTTCGTATCAAATCTGTCTGTAATAAAAGTATATCGTTTTATCTTGTAACCTGAGTATCTAGATGCGTATCGAATCGTTTATCACAGAGAGATGTGCAACCCTAGTAACAACGAACTGAATAGAATAGAAAAAAAAAACATATGTATAACATCAACAACAAGTTATAATGACAATAACAAAAATAGCAATATAAACACAAAAAATATAAACATTCCTTTTGTTTACATTTGCAAACATCCTACCTGAATTTAAAGGGTGAACCTATCAAATGGTCCACAGTAAGACCAAGACACGGTTTGGATAGTGCGTGTGTGTGGGTGTGTGCTTTATAATCTCAGTCATGTCACCCTTGTCGATCCTCTGTTCATGCTCTCATTATCAGACACTTGCCTGCACAGCCGCCTGTCATTTGCTAATTAGCTTCACAGTGTATAGAGGGCAGTTTAACACATACTTTTCCCAGACTGTTGGCTAAGTTCTTGTTACAAAGTGCCATTTATCCTTTCTACCTGTTATGTGTAGAAATGCTTCGAAATAAATACTACTGATAATACTGCTAGCTAATAGTACTCTTTCATGGTAACATTTTGTACAACACTGATGATGGATTGTTCCATTTCGGTGGGCCAGTAAGCCACAAACCTAAATGGAACACAGCCATTTTAATGTATATGTGCTTTTACAATTTTAGCTGTTTTCGCCTTTTTAGTTTTAATTTCTTCATCGATCACTTGTTCACTTCTCCAAAGTTTTATATGGTATTCATACAGAGCAGTAGTGTTGTGGTGTTTCAATATAAGCAGTATAAATTATATTAAGAATTACAGGGATTCATTTAATTCAGTGTTAAGACATAAATTAATGAAGATTTAAATCATGTCTTCATCATGGAAAATTGATTAACAGGCTAGCACTTTCCATTTTAGTGTTAATATTTAATATAGACGAACTGCAAATTCTTCTATTGTATTTGAGGACATATTTTTCCTCCTGGTCTGGCCAACTGTCAGTCTGCCAGAGGAAAGGGAAAAGTAGAGAT
This sequence comes from Protonibea diacanthus, assembly GCA_028641955.1. NCBI lineage: Eukaryota > Metazoa > Chordata > Actinopteri > Sciaenidae > Protonibea > Protonibea diacanthus. The sequence continues at coordinate 12,678,144 of CM053976.1, read as the reverse complement.
GTTCAGAATAATTAACAGTATTTGACAGGCTGTTTCCTCCAAGCGTTTGCTCCCGATGTTTGACTGACAAGAGGGGCGTGAGGGTCACAGTTGTGTGTGCCTCTGTCTTTTCTCTCTTGCTTTACTCTGCTTATTCCTTGAAATAGTTTGGAGTTAGAGCAGCACATAAGAAAGATGACAAACAAAGGTCTAAAGAATTTGATGCTACCTTGGGAGTGAGCCGTGTGGTCCTGTTTGTTTCACAAGGGGAGAGGCAAGGAACAAATTCAAAGGCGCAGGGCTCTTTCAAAAACACAAACCTGTGTCCCTGTAAGCCTCTCTGCTCCTTTTATGCACCCAGTTCAAACATCGTCCACCGTTAAACCTTATCTGTTCCTCTGCAGGTATTGTTGATTTGTTTGTTGTCATTGTTGTGCTCTTTTCTCAAAGGGAATAAAAGTAATTGATGGCGAGAGGCCAGCGAGAAGTCTCTCAACAGCAACACCAACAGCACCCTCCCAACACCAGCATCTTTAACAAATTGTCTATTCCCCTGCTCTGAATAAGTGCATGCATAGTGTTTTATCTTTTGGAAATATCTCATAACTCATCATTATCACATCCACTTATACGGTACCAAAAGCACAATGCAATATCATTGGAGGTGTGCGCCGAAAAACACATAAGGTAAGCTGCATTGCAGATCTACTCTCTTTAAGATTTTTTCTGCATCTTTTCTCTGATTAATAAAGGTAATTAAATCAGGGAATAAAACAGGAGAGGGCTTGGCTTTAATTATTACTGCTGGCACTGCACAGTCCGAGCAGCACAATAAAGTCGGGGAACCTGAAGACTTAATTAGAAGGGGTGCCATATTTACAGGCGCCCACCCGTCCACTGCCACCTGAGATTTGCTTGATTGCAGTTAGATTGGAGAGGAAAATGAGAAATGGAGGGGGGGCCTTTAGTCCCGCAATTACTTTCTGGCTTTCATTAGGCCAGTATTGTGATATGAGGGCATACCTTAGTAACACCCACGTCACCCATGGGCCGTCGGAATTTATGGTCACACACAACACGGAGTACAGTAATTCCCTACTACGCACAGACATGTATGCATACATGCCATAAGAAGAGGGAGTACACACCTCGGGGAGGTAATTTTGAGTGACTGAGTGATGAAGGCTGTTAAATAATACGAGAGGATTCTGGTAACACACACACACACACACACACACAGTCATAGGGACTTACACACATCCAAAAATGCACACACAAACAAACACACTTTTTTTTTTTTCTCAAGTTAATTACTGGAACTTCAGCCGCTGGCCACCACTAGCTGTAGATAATTTCACCCTCCCCTCCAGGTTAGTGATCTTGTGATGCGGTGTGTGTGTCTGTGTGTGTGTGTGCTTTGTTTTGTGCCTACAGGTGAGTCTTTGTGTGTTGTACCTGTGTGTAGCTGCACCACAGTGTGTCAGAGATGACAGAGATTGTTGTTCTGCGGTTTTCTCATCAACATGACCTTGGTGGTTGTAATCAGAGGTATAATTGCACTACAGGGCTCTCTGTCTAATGCGGAGAGTGGAGACTTGTTGCTGGAGTTTCTGTTTTAACTTTCTGAGGGAGGATGCATGCCAACTGCCCACTCACGTCTTAATCATACATTTAAAAACACTGAACGCACAAACGCTCGCTTTTCTGTAACATCTGCTCACATTTCTGTGCATTTCCAACACTGACTAATCTCAATGTCTCTCCCCTACTGTTAACATCTGAACACAGACTGTGAAGTTGGTCAGTAACAGAATAACAAGTGTGTGATCGCAGGCTTCACCATTTTGCTGCGAAAGGACGATTTGTCTTGATGGCATAAACATAGTGCTGAACAAAGCAACAGGATGCCTCCTCATTCAGGGTCAATAAATCCAGAGTGTGAAGATTCCAGTCATTGAGACAGCTAATGTGTATTTTCTTCTCTCTGCTTGAAACTGTGCTAATCTGTGAAAACAACCAGGACAATGTCTGGCTAAAACCATCAAGTAACATGATTCAAGATCACTTTAGTTAACCAACAGTGGTTCCCAACCCGGAACCCCTTTTCTGCCATTAAATAAAGCGACAAGTTTATTATTTTATGGATATTTCTAGTACATTCAATACATAATAAGGAGCGGACCAGTAGTTCCAAAACAGAGGACGAAAAGTCTTTAATGGAGTCATAAAAAAGGTTTTCAGTCATCTGACTTTACATTACATTTGCTTTGACATACTGGTGCACTTAACAATCAGCACTCAATCTGAGAAGAAAAATAAATTAGCTCCCAAAGCTGTAGGTCAAAAGTTGACATAAGTTTGTTAACAAGCTAAAAATGTTGGGAACTTGACCAAAAGATTAGTATGTAAAGTACATTATGATGAAGAACAGGGCAGCATCTTTGAATTATGTTGTATGTATGATATGTTTAATCATACTGTGTTGAGTATGAGATTATATAACTGTAATAGATCTACAAGCAATGTTTTATTCCCCAAACATTTTAATATTGTGAGTAATCGTGTGCTGCCAGTATATTTGAACTTATGTTGTATCACTTTCTGACTTATGTTAAGAATGATTTCATCATGTTGGTGCAGAATGCACAAAAACTCTGTGTATCTGACAGTACAACAAAAAGAATGTCAGTAAAGTGCAGCATGGCATGAAATTCAGATGAAAATAGTAGGCTAGTGCTGCAAATTTCAATGGAAATTTCATTGTAAATCTCAAGTCTTCCTGTCTGGCTTTGGGACTTTGACATCCCTTGTTGAACTACAATTCAAGGCATCGTTAGCTTGATTGATTGCTCACATCAGACGAGCTGTTTGAGAGTCAAAACTTTGGGCAGAGAAGATGGATAGGCCTGGTGAAGGAGGAAAAAAAATGCTATGGAGGCAAGGAGGCTCTGCAGCTCTGTTGCTGTCCCCAGCAGTGTCACTCTTGACATTCGATGAAGAGCTTTCCGCAATGCTCAAGCAGTCATTTTTTGAACTTTGGGGCCATTGCAGTCACTGAGATTTGAACGAAGTTTGTATGGAAACACAGAATATGTGTTCAGCAAGTTTTTCATTTATTCCAAGTTCCCATTTTCACTGTGAATATATTAGCAATTTGAAGTGTTTTCTTAAACCTAATTCATTTGAATGTTTGATAAAAATCCTGGCAAGTATTCATTTGCATACCAGAGTTGTACATTAGAATATATGATTAGGATCATGAGTAAACAGAGACGTCGAGGCCTTGAACAAAAGACAAATTATACAAATTGTCTTGCATAAATCATGTCACACTGCTTATCAGTTGTGCCATAGCACAGGATAGGTTAAATTTACATTAACCACAATTTTAAATGGATGACAGGAAAAGAAGTAATCAGACTTGAAAATCATAAAATTTGAATCAGTAAAAACTATTAAAGGAACAGTTCAATATTTGGAGTCAGATGAGAAGATAAATACCACTCTGTATGTTAAATATGAAGCCACTGCGAAGGTGGTTAGCTTAGCACAAAGATTGGAAACAGGCATGCAAAACCCCAAAAAACGTGTTGCTTTTACATTTAATACATTTAATTTTTTTGTATGAACTTGTACTACAGTATAAAGTCTTAATTAGTGAGCCTTAAAGGTGCTAGCAAGCAGATTTTGGCCTTTGGATAGAGGCAGGCTAGATACCTTTACCTATTTCCACTGCTGGCTCCAGATTCATATCTATCGTACAGCCATGAGAGTGTAAATAGAGTAAAAAAGAGATCTCAGTGAACTATCAGGTGGTCTGTGCAGATGATCCTCTCCTCTCTATAATGAGATGTTTCCAGGAAGCTTTGCACTCTTGCTGTTTGGGCAAATTGTGCAAAATACAATATAAAAATTCTACTAAGCTGCAGTAATTTAAGCTCAATACCACCACGTTTAAGAAACTGTATGTTATTCCTTTGGTCTACATTTGTGTAATTAATATTAATGAACATGAACAACTTTCAGCCAAAGCCAGAGGCTAAACAGCTAAGACTCACCAAGATGTAAAATCTCAAGCTCCCTTGGTGAGAGTTGGTTCAGCATTTACAGTACTGTTTCATTCTACTGGAAAATTCAACATTTAAGGTATGCTCTCTTACTCCCTTGGTGTGATTACTTTATGAACTTTGCGCCTCAAGTATTAAGTTTCCAAACAACTTTTACATACCTCCTGAGAAGACACCAAGTAAATCCTGCAACAGTGTCTAAATGTGGATGGGTGTATGGGATGACAGCTTTAGGGCAGATACTTTTCTCTCAGTGAACCCTGCTGCCTTTGACACCTTTCAGGTGAATACAACTAAATGAGTGAGGCACAGGATTTTTTTTTTTTTTTTTAAAAACATCACCCTTTGCAAACATTTTAAAAAATATATGCTTTTCAGGTCAGCAGTGTCAATCTATAATTCCTTTATGACAGTGAAAAATATTCTGTAACTTTTTACCTGTAGGCATGTCAGCTTTTTTTTTTTTTTCTTTTGCGATATGTGTTTCTCCAGGCTTTGAGTCATGTCATCACAACAGCTGCTCTAACACAGATACGTTTATTGAAGAGAACAGAAATGTCAAGCTAGTACAACTGGAGTTGACCAATAAAGGAGGGGTGAATTAGGGAAATGTAAACTTTTGACACCATAAGTAAATACAATGAGCAGCCTACAGCTTTAGTGTTAACGGCTAAACTCTGCAGGATTATTGCCCAGTCACTCCACTTTGAAATTACTTCGGCTCCCTTAAGTCCTGTGGGCCCTGCAAAAATGTACACACGCTATATACAGCGAGGAAATAACTGCAGAAGTATGGAATAAAGGACAAACTAATAAGAGGAGATCCACTCTCAAGTTAACTTTATTGTGGGCTAACTCACAAACTCACACTAAATTGATGTAGACACAATGATGTCATCGTCACAACAGATATTTAGCCGTACATCAGAAATCTGCTTCCTCCTCTCAGCACTTGGTCATGTGGCCCGCGCATGATAAAGTGCTATTCAGCCACAACTTGAGAAGAAGCTGATCAAAAATTAGAGGTAGAATATACTGGCAGAGCTAATTTCCAGGAGGCCTGCAGGTCTTCAGATTCCTGAAAATACATGAATCGTAACTCACCATGAGTGTTCTTGTAGTCAGCACTCCCCCTCGTAACAAAGAAACCCCCCTGCACGCTGAAACAAGGCATCCTCCACAATTAGCACGATGATAGGATCCACCATAATGAGACGACTTATTGCCAACAACACATGCTAATGATAATTGTAATAGCGGCAATCATTTCCGTGACACTCTCCCCTCTCATTTGCATTCTCTGCTTGCCTCTTCCTTTCTCCGCTGTCTGTCGTTTGACTTTTTCTTTATCATTTTGTCTTTGTCTGCCACTGTACTTTTTAGAAAACTTTATTTATTCATCTTTCTGTTGCTCTCCCTATCTCTCCCCTAGCTGTCTCATTCCTATTGTTTTCATTTGTTATTACTTCCCTTGACACAAACTGCTAGCCAGACAACAAATCAACATCTCTTTAACTTTAGCACCACTTAACTCGCATTGTGCTTATTCTGCAGCTTGTTTTGTTGTGGGTGATGGATACAGGGTGTGATAAAGTGATACAGCGCTGCAGTGTGTGCGTTGGCTGGTTCAGACAGGGACTTAAATCAGTGTTATTGTGCCTTGCGTGGCCGGGTCGTTATGAAATACAGCTGTCAAGTTGCTGTAACTCAGCTGAATTTCCACTGAGACCCGACATTACACTCAGTCATGGAGGAAATCATGATTTGTTAACTGCTCGTTAGTCATAAATAAAACCCTAACACATGTAATGCATTGTTAATTGCTCAGCTTATGAGAGAACGAGGGATGCCTAAGGATGCTGGGTGTTCATCATTCTGTATTGCTGTAATGCTTCGACGTCAAGGGAGGGGATACTTTTTGTTCTGGTAACAAAGCTTTTAAGTGGACTGTGTGTGACAGGACAGGCTCTGTAAGACAATTTATACTGAGTTACCAGTTTATTGGGTACACCTGTACAGTCTATTACAATCCAATAAAATAGACCCTGCAGTAAACCCTCTGTGTAAAGCTTGCAATATTTAGCTTTGTTAACACTGTGTCAGAGAGATATTTATGCATATTAGTTTTGCTGTGATGTTGAACTGCCCCTCATGAATATAAATGGAGATTTTTTTTTGTAAAGTTTATTATTACACCTGCCATTGTGAAATCTCAGAGATGTGATTGTGGTTGCAATGAGATCTGATGTCCAAAATGTGTGGACAGAAAATTGGCCACGATCAGGATGTCGTTAGGGATTTAATTCATTCAAATCAACAACTGTTTGGGTAAACACTCAAATCTTTCTGCCAGCTTTGGACTTAATGGCAACACTAAATGAGTCCTGGTTCGGTGAGTCTGGGTTTCTGCAAAACTGGGATATGCTATAGAAAAAAAAAAACAATCTCAGGATGGGAACCAAAAGATAAAAGCAACATGAAGCTCTCATTTATGCTGCGGTCCCTAATGTAAGCCCGCTGCAGGCAAACTGAAAATAATTAGGCTGACCACGGCTCCATTTTTATCCAAGGATTCATTGGAATATTGTTGAGGAAAAATAGAAGTGATACAGACAGTTTACATTAAAATGTCATGTGGTCAGTCATTTGTTTAGATCTGTCAGATTACATTACCAAAATCAGCTCTACTCAGACCACTAAAGCACAATGTGGTCAGAATGATGTATTTAAAATGAGAGCAAGAAAAAAAAGTAGAGACTGCTGCTGAGCTAAAGTAAAAATGAATCAAGACTTTTGTTTATTCAGAATTTCAAACTTATTTGTGGGAAATACCAGGAATTAACAACTGAATTGAGACACAGTGGCTGGAATAAAAAGGCCACAAAAGTCAGTGTCTGCTATAAATATGAATTTAACAACATCTACTAAAACTCTTTGTACCCCAGCTGGGAAGCCAACCAACCAATTAGAGACTAGTATGACCTGTATTAAAGCAAACAGTAATAAAATAAACAGCATCATACTGTAATTTGCAATCTTAAATCAATACCTTAAACATGCAGACAGTCAATTACCTTTTCTTTTAGTTCTCAACCGTAACAGTATACTACTAATAAAAAATGTGCCCACATTACCCATACCCACATTAAAAGTACAGGAACTCCAACATCTTAAGACAATCATGAGTCAAATTACACCTCTCACCTGATTGGATTTTTCCCCTGTAAGGGTCCTAATGTCTCCCTGCTACACTCTGTTGTTAAGGTTGTAGATCCTCATACCACACCAACCTGTACGCTGCATTTCACAAGTGGTTTAGGCTCTCTTCACACAATCAGTAGCAGATTAACTTTGCACCAGTGCGAGCCATTGTTTTCCTATATGGAGTTAGGAAAGACGCCAATCCCTATACTTTGATATTGCCCTGAACTTTCAGCATTTGTTGATTGGGTGAAAGGCTCAGCCCAGTATTGTAGGAACAAATAATAAAGAAAAACATCAAACCTAAATGTCCCAAACTCTGCAATATTGATATTCATTCTGGAAATATGGTTAGAAACTGTGACTTCTCTTCTCACTAACTGCAAGAAAACTCAACTTTTTCTTCTTGATTGGATCTTATTTGATCTCTCTGTTAACCCTGTGTTACACGATAAAGCTAAAAAGTGTATGTGATTTTGCAATTTGATTCTAAAGACAGATGAGCTGGGTGACGTAGATGGACATAATGACAAAAGTGACAGTTTTTGTCTCCCACATTGGATCACACACTTTAAAAAAAAAAAAAAAATCGAATTGATTTCTCACAGGAGCCAAATTTTCCAGGCTGTGAGCTTGTGACTGCTCTGAAGCGTTCCTCCAGGACGCAGAAGACAACCGACTCCTTCTGTCTCGTAATGGAATCTTTTTTCCTGTCTTGACAGTCACGACCCCTCTCCTGCTCTCTCCCCCTCCCGCTCTCTCCCCCTGTTGTCTGATGATGTCTCTCTCCTCCCTTTTTTCCTCCAGTCATCAACCACCAACTGCACTAAGTTGTCCTCCTCACCACCTCTTCTATCCCCACTCATCTCCATGTCCCCTCCTCCCTTGAACCTCTCCATCACTGTCACCCGCCGCTCTACTTCGCTGGACAACAGCCATCAACACCCCCCACCCCTCGCACACACACACACGCACACACACACACACACACACATACATGCGAACGTCTTTCTCTTATTCACACGCACGCCCCCAAATCATTCTTCTCTTTCTCTTGCAGTCATTTTCCCTCTCTCTCACACACAAAATGCCCATCTCTGTCTCTCTCTGTCAATGTTGTGGAACGCCTCGACTCGCTTTGGGATGCCTGGACTCATCCATCACTGTGGGCCAAGACTCGGATGTGTTATGTCACCTCCTCACCAGCATATTGCTGCATTTGTGTATTTGTATAAGTCTGCGTTGCGTCTGAGTTTTTGTATTTTACCATTTTCTGGCACATTTCTGGTGTGTGCTCATGCACGGCTATACATGTGTATGCACATATGAAGGTGTGTCTTTAGGTGAGCTAATGTCGCTGTTTATAACATATATGTAGGCAAACTCTGTAGATTTTGGCACCGGACATGTTCTGGTGTTCAATTGTAGTCTGAGTAGTATTGACCAGTCACACTGGAGAGGGCTTTGGTTGCAACAGTCTGTATGGCGAGCAAAAGAGGTGGAGCACATTGGCCTAAATGCAGTCTCTGAACCCATCCGCTATCATCTGAAAATTTTGCTTGTTATTACCTTTTTAAAAAATTCCCCGAATGAATATCTATTTGTTGATTGGCAGAAATGTGTCTTTCTCGTCATTCTCACATATCAAGTTGCTAAGTGGACTGCAGAGGAAGTCTTGGCCTGGAAATCCACTATCCAGTTTCAACATATCTGCTGGCTATACCGGAAGCCTATAAACATTGGCCATTGCCCCCAGAGGCTAAACCGTTGTCAGACGATAGCCTATGGGTTCACAAATTGATCTTTGATGGGCGGGTCACTTTATAACCAATTCTCCACACACCACTGGTTAGAGCATTTGTAATGCTCTTTCATCTTCCTGTTATTCTTTCACCATTTCACAATATTTAGCTTACTATATAACACACAGGACCACAACAACAAGCATATTTGGATTGTATGAGAATGTTTTCACTGTCTAACCAATGCTAACGTCACTTGCATGCTCAGTTACACACTCACTCCAAAATGTACGATTAGTCAAGTCGACATTTCAAATGATATTCCTCAGGGGATTTATGCATTCACACTGCATCCTACGACCTTCTCAGGGATGAGAGATACACTGTCTTCTCCTTTGGACGTGTTACCATTAGATCAAAACATGTTTTCCACCTGCCTCGGTTATTGTTATTGTGTGTCTATATATTTGAGATATTTTACACTTTCTATTGTCACTTCATTTTCACAAATTTAAAATAAGTTAAAGTCATAAGATAATTCACTGAACAAAACTTTTCTTTAAAAATGTTAGCTACATAACATTTGTCCATTTGTCTTCACTGCTTTTAGAGGTTGCCTTATACTTCACATGCCAACATCCCATGATCTATTATTTTCTATGCCACCTTTCCTACCCCACCATGCCTTAGTATCATGTATTATGTGATAATGTTTCAGGTAGAGCAGCACAGAGAGCAGCTCTTCACTGTGCCACTGGGGTCACACTGTTATAAATATACACATTCATTCCTTCTTCAATTACCCACCGCTGTGTTCTTTTTAAATCTGAAATAACAGCGTACCTCAGTAACATGAACTAATAGGCAGCCGCATAGGGAGAATGTAATAAATGAGAAAGAGAAGGTAAAAAGAGTGAGATACTTAAAAAAATAAGAACCCCGAGGGAAAAAAATATACCAAAAGACAAAGAGAAGGAGACAGCGAATGCGTTCCTCTTCATGCACTGCAGTCTCTGTGACTATGAGTGGCCTTACAGTAAGTGATCCAGACAGCAAGTCGTTTAAAAAGCTATTAGAAACGTTTCAAATCTCCTTGGAGAAAATGCAATAGAAAAAGGAAAATGCATAATGGAACAAGATGTCTCTAATCACGCCAACAGTCAAGCACAGGAGCACCTAGATTGCTTCTCCTGTGAGGAGCGTGGCTACCTACCTCCCTACCCCACTCATCCTTTCCATTCCCTGCCTTTTTAATCTCGCTGAGTGATTTCAAAATGCTGATTTGGATGTCAGGCAGCAGCTTGAGGTGAGGCCTTCACTTTTCCCTGACCTCGCCATCTCTCCGTAGGTCTCTGGTGGGTGTAATACATCTTAATAGATCAGCTTGGCTGGCACTGAATTATAGCCAGTCCTGCCTGCCTGGATGTTTTTAAATAGGTGCAGTAGCCTAATGGACCAACTGAGTCTCTATGGGAAGTTATTAGTCTGTTGAACCACACAGCAGCTCTGCTAGAAGGTTCCTACCATAAATAAACAATATTGTCTCTTTTTCAGTCCCGTTGTCCTTATTTAAAAGCTTTCAGTGTGATATACTGTAAATGTTTCTTCGCTGTCAAAACAGTATTTCTCAAAGATTATATCAAAAGAAAAGGTGGGCTGTAGGAAGGTTACACCAGGACCCCAAATTACTCTGTGAAAACTGCTATCTAGTGTAAATGGCCTTTGTGTTTGCCCTGTTATCCTCCAATAGAGCCCCATGGTGCTGACAGTTGCGGTTACTGAGAGATTTGTGAGGCATCGTAAGGGGTGTTTTGATTACATTTACTGTGTAGCACCTAGCCCTAGCAAGAGTCCTTCTTGCTGGGTTTAGGTAAAGGCTGAATTAGTTATTGGTGAGCTACAGAGTTTGTTATAAATACATGAATACCAAAAACTAAGTGCAGATATGTTGCATTTGATTGATCCATTTGCTTAACACATGCAGTGATGATCGATGATCTGACAGGACTGTTAGATAGCTCAGACAGCGCAGACAAAAGGCAGGCAGATGCAGAGGTTTTTACATGGAGTAAGAGCATCTTCCTTCTACAACAGTGATTCCATGATTTCACAGCCATGGTTTCCAAAAACAATTTGAAATGTGGACTCATTAGACGGCAGCACACTTTATGTCAATCCATCACAGATGGGCTCAGGCTCAGGGGTGTTGGTGACATTTCTGGATGCTGTTGATATATGGCTTTCGCTTTGCATGGTAGAGTCTTAGCTTGCATTTGCAGATGCAGTGATGACCTGAGTTTACCAACAACGGTTTTCTGAAGTGTTCCCAAACCCATGTAGAAATATCCTTTATACAATCATGTTGGTTTTTAATGCAGCGCTGCCTGTGGATCTGAGGGTCACGGTATTCATTGTAGGTTTTCGGGCTTGCCCCTTACATGAGGAGATTCCTCTGGAATTCCTCTGCATTGAGACTGTGTTTAACTGTTGGACTATTTGCTCATGCAGTTTTTCACTATGTGGTGAAACTCTCTTCATTTTTGCTTACGTGCGAATGACTGAGCCTTTCAGGCATGCTCCTTTCATACCTGATTAAAATATTATCACCCATTACCAATCAACCCGTTTAAGTGTTGAATGTTCCAAACAGGTGTTTTTTGAGTTTTCCACAACTTCCCCGGGCTTTTGTTGCCTCTGCCTTGACTTTTTGTGTTGCATGCATCAAATTCAGAAAAGATGATTGCAATTCATTGACTGATTTGCAAATTATAACAAATCCTTGCTGTACTGAGTGATGAAGAAGTACAGAGACAAGATATCAAGAAAATTCCTATACATGAAGCCAAAAGTTTGCATCATGAGTAACAGAATATTAACTCAAAGAGAAACACACATATCACCTTCTGGTTCCTCTTGATGATATTGTTTGACTAGGAAACAATGCATTTTTATTGTGCTACCGAGGTGCTCCCTCAGTGAGGTTGCTGTGGCCACATTTGAGGCACCATTTGACCTCAGCAATCCAGAATAGGGGGAAGCAGAAGCCAAAATCAATGAAGCATAACATTAGTTCAGAAGTAGCACTGCAGTTGCACTTGTAGAGGCTGATTGGTATCAGCTGCTGGCACTATGCTTCACAATGGCTATTGCTTCTGCATGTATGCAGGCAATGATGTGCTGCTGGCTGCTCAGATTGCTACCATGCTGCTGAATCTCTGTTTATTCATTAGCACTGGCATTATAAGAAAAAATAACTTCAGGTAGCAGTTGAGCTAAATTCTTGTGTTATCTTACATGTGCAGTGGCAATGAATATTTTTGTATGGACTGAACAAGATGTGCCAACATGGAAGTAGTGCAAAGCTCTGCTGGACAGCTCTTTCTCTCTGCGATACATTGTCTGATTGATGCCTGATACATTTTCTGAACTGCAGAATTTCCGCATACCAACACTTAAGCCCAACTATGCTGCGCACAGCGTGTTACGCTGCAAATCTGACAGAAAGGTGAAGCAGTCAGAATATGCTCACTATACCGTAACCGGTGGGCCTTTATTAACGTGGCTAAGACATGTTTGTCGGTAATACACTGACTATGCAGTACCTCATAAAACCCCACTGCAAAAAACCTGAACAATCCCATTAAAGCCTTCAGCCACCAGAGGACTTCAGAAGCATATATTTTGATAGCCTGGTTAAAAAGGGGAATGACATGCAACAGAAGCAGTCAGCCTGACATGAACCAGGGACATAGTGGGCTATGTTAGGCACCTCAACCTCTAGGCAACCAGGGCATTTGCATTATTACTAACCATAACCATGAGGAACATATGCAAGATGTTTTGCTTTTACTCACTGAAGTGTGTTTTATATAAGTTGAACATTATGGACTTCTAAATATAGATTAAATTGAGAAGGTACATGTCAATCTTAATTTGACCACATTGTAAATGCTCAGACATGATACTACATTTCTTTACTGTCTCATGCTGCTTATCTTATGCCGGGTACTGTATACAAACCTGGCCTGTGGCAATAAAACCTCACCATGAGAATATGTGCTGTATATAACACAGACACCCTGTTTAGGCTCGGTGGATGCAATCACACCCACGTTCAGAATCTTAGTATTTGCTCTGGGATGTGGAACCACCCTTAAACAGTGGGGTTTATGCTCTTTATTGTTGGCCACAGCGTGGATGCAGCTGTTTAAAATCTGTGGCAATAACAGTAATCTGGGTGGTAGTCAAGTGTGAGCCGTGATAACGTCTCTCTCCCTCTCGCTGCTCTTTTCTCTCCTAATCTCCTCCTTGCTGACTGGCTGGTGGTTAAGTGGCAGTTTCTCTTTTCGTTTGAGGTCCCTACAGGACTTGGCAACAGTGGTGGAGGACCCTACTAAGAAATGGTGTGGAAATTGCTTTCTGCTTTTTTCCAGCCATTGCAAGCTGAGCAATTTACACCCGGGTATCCCCTACCTTCCACTTGACACAGGGTGAGAATACTGAATTTACAAAAAGCGGAATGAGAAAGACATGGATGGAATGAGAGAGCAAAAAGGAAGACATCATAGTTGTGAAAGAGCAAGAGATAGAAGGCTGAGAGTGTGTCGGACTGGAAAAGAAAGAAGAGATGGAGATGGACAAGATGGAGAGACAGAGAAAGTAGAAGAAGGCCAGACCTGCTGCATGAGTTACTGACACAGTTGTTTTTTCTTAAAAGTTTTATTTAAACTGTCTTCTTTATTATGTACTGTCTCTTCATCCATCTACAGTATGCACCATATATTGAGCTATTTCCTCATTTACAAGATTTTCCTCCATTTCAGCTCATTTCCCCAGACACATGCTTGGTGTTTTTCCTTGAGTGTGAAACGACCTCAATAATGTTGCCCAAAGAGTCTGTCGCCTGCACCGAATCCCTGGACAGTGTGCGAAAACACCTGTCACTAATCATAAGTCATTTGTTTTGTGGGTCGTCTTATTTTGTGGTGTGAATTCATGGGTACATTATCGCTGCCAGGGGACTCACAAAATCAGCCTCCCATTAACTGTTCGTGGAGCAGTTTCAAGACTTGTTTCTCGAGGATGCTGTGTGACCTTACACCTGCAGCAGCTGTGAACGTTGCCTGTAGTTTCACTTTTATTTGTCAAACTATTCATTTTAATTATCCTGATGAGCTTATGGTGGATCAGTCCAGGTCACTTGCATACAATATGGCACTTCATTGGACAGCTTATTCTCTACAACATTCTCTACAGTACAAAAATAAATAAAGAAAAAGTCACACACCATTAGACGAGTGGTTGGTTGTTACACTGGTGACACTGCTGAACTGTTTCTGCTGCTGTGGTCTGCTTCAGGTGCTGTGTCTGAAGTTTGCCACTGGCAGGACAAAGCTGCAGTCACACTACACTGCTTTTTGTTTTGGACCAAAGCACGCCACTCATCTGGATTTCAAGCTATTCACTTGAAAAAGCGGCTACAGTCTGTACCATGAAACTGCACCTCTTGATCAAGATTGGTCCACTCATCGTTGACCTTAAAGGCACCAGCGGTTCAAAAAAGCACAAAATACAACAACACAAGTGAGACGAGAGCGCAGCAGGATGAAACCAATTAAGGATAGACATCCCAGCATGATTTATTTCTACCAAGATAAAAAGATATTGTCAGAAAAAGCTAATTCAGCTTTTAAGTTTATAGTACAATTTAGGACAAAATGGCAAAACACACACTAAAAAGTAACATTTTGGAGAACTAGTTGGAGGATAATTGTGGACAACAAGACTTAGAGAGAGCTAGAGTTAACTGGAGTGAACCTTATAAGAGCGAGCTGAGCTGTGGCTCTGCACTGAAACCTGGATGAGCTGAACGTCAGCAGTATTGAGTAGGTAAAAGATTAACACCGCTTAAACAACACACACTGATTTTAACTCTCAGCTGTCAACAGTGGCTCATCCCGAATGTAGAGAAAATTAGAAGTGCTCATTTGTTTCTTTGTATTTTTCATATTTATTAGTACAAAAACAAAACTGTAGTGACCACACAGATATAACGGTGATAGAAACAGGGATAAAATGTTCATGGACTGACACTAAAAATGATGAAAAGTGACCGCTACGCCTGCTACCAGGAAACATTTTTGTCTTGTACTTTGAATGAGTGGCTGCAAGGTGCCTGTACTATACAATCCAGGCTGCTGCTATACATTCACTCTAATCTGATCACATAGCCAAACAGAGGAAATAGCAAACCATGTAGCAGATTGTGTAATATTAGAAACATTGTTTATTGGCCCATACCAGATAATAAAACTTTGAAAGTGCTCCGGTTGCTCCAGGACTGTTTCCCTTTCATTGATCTGTTTGTTCTCTGCTGATGAAGGAGTGTGTAATTTAGGGAACTTGGATATAACTAAAATCTCAGTTCTTCTTGTGGTCAAAAAAGCAATTGATTCAGTCAGTGATGGTGATGATTCAGTATACTTAGAAGAACACCTCGAGCCAATCAGTCATGACACTCACATCCTAATCAGGAATGGGTGTTTGTCCCTGTACATAAGCATGCTTGGATTCATGTGTGGCCTAGACATGAATGCAAAAGAGGGATGGACTGGCTTTGTGAATGTGTGTGTGGCATTACATTCTGATGTAAATGGATGTGCTGTGATTGACCGTGTTGTTTATTCATAATCAGAATGATCTGAGCCAAATGTAAAACGCAGCAGGCCATCAGTTGGAAAATCTGAGTAGAATAGTAATGAACAGGGTAAATCAGGAACAGGAATAAGAATACTAAACTCTGAAGGTGGTGTGTGTGTTTGTGCATGTGTGTGTTTGTGTGTGTGTGTGTGAGAAAGAGAGAGAGAGAGAGAGAGAGAGAGAGAGAGAGAGAGAAGGTTGAAATGTAAACTTGACTGATGAGCAAGGGTGAGAGGGAAGGAGCAGGAAACACATGCATATTCTATGCCGGTACTCAGTTGTACACACTCGCTCTCTCAATTGAATTAATGCATATGATTGCACATACATATGCATGTGCAAACTCTTGCTAAATTATGTAGTGATAGTATCACGAGTGGATCCGGATAGCTGCATACATGAGACAACACGATACACAAAAAGACATGGATGAAAGGAAAAAAAATGCTGATTCCAGAAATCTGAAGTAGCCTGTTTCAGTTTTTGCTGTTTATCTATCCTGCCAGCCAGTTAGACAAACACAGATGTATTTTTCTGAGGCACGTTAGGGATTCATGCAGCAAGCAGCTCTGAAGGCCCCTTAAAGCCCGCCTCAATCTCCAGCTGGTTTCAGAGCACCAAATAAGACGAGGCAGCCTCGCAGACAGAATCTCCGAGAAACAAATTTGAACATTTTCGGCTGGATCAAAAGAAATTAAAAAGGGAGAATCCGGGATGAGGAGTGAAGAGAAAGACAAATGGAAAAAAGAGAGAGTCTCTTTACTGAGACACAAAGTGAAGCAGAGTCAACATCATCAGTAGAGAGAAAGAGAGAGAGAGAGGGGGAGTCTGAGAGAGAAACAGAGAGAGACAGCACATGGATAAATGAAAATCTCCGAAAGACAGAAAGGGAAAAGCCTCACAGCAAAGACCTCCTGGAAGAAAAGCAAGACAGGGAGGAGCAGAACATCTTTGTGGGGATAAAAGAAGAAGTGTAATTGCCCGGTTGTTTCTTTTTCTCCCAGAGGCCCCTCAGAAAACAACTGGTGCTTTAAGCTTGGACAGATAGCAGACAGAGGGATGACGGTTAGAGAGGAGGAGAATACCGCAGAGGGTTGGAAGGCTCACACACATTCCTCCACATGCAAAAGATGCTAGAGCATGAAAACACACACCCAGACAATCATGCATTATTTCAAACACACACACACACAAACATGCATGCGGATGCACTTTCTTTTTAGCATTCTCTGGTACAAAGGCAGCAACATTCGTACACACACACACACACACACACACACATGCAAGCACAAACAGTGTATATCTCGTTCTCTTCTTCCCACCAAGTCCCCGTGGAGCTGTGATGATGGAGATGGAGAGCAGTGTGTATTGACTATGACTGTGACACAAAGCTGCATCCAGCACAAGAACCTCAGAGGGAAAAAGGCTCTGCTTCAAAAACACGACCAGTCTCCAGTCTGCTGCTCCAGCACTCTCAGAAAGGTGCAGCTTACACTCTGGAGACAGAAATAAGGCGAAGATTAAATCTGTCAATCAGATTACAGCGCCAACAACAAAACAAAAATTGGACTTCACAGTTTTCTAATTCGTTATTAAATGTTTGCTATACAGATTAAGTGTTATGATGGGAAAGTAGAATACGTTTTGCTGCGTTACTTCAGCGTCTGACCTTTTTTACTATGTCTTCTGACACTGACATAGTGCAGTGAAATTTCTTCCTGTAGTAATGTGAAAAGAGTTACATAATCCCATGGTGTTAAAATGTAGTTATCTTGCATTTCAGGACATCATGCTCATTTCACAGCCAGACTCATTTTGTCTGTCTTTCTGCCTGTCTGTCAGTGTTCCCCTTCGGTGCTGTTTGCACTAGTTAGTGACTTCACCTGACACGCTTTCAGACTTTGTTAAGTGTACTTCCCGAATGTCAAATACTCACTTTCTGGCCACCTTTCAGTGTCCACAGGCCACATTTTTCCAGTATGTTGAACATATTTTTATTGTGATGGCCTTTTGCTGCACCAGCAACTCCTACTGCTTGGTCAGGGTGACTATACAGTGGGTGGTTGAACTGTGGGAAATGTGATTCCTCCACAACCTCCTGTTCAAGGTTTTCACAGAAGTGTGAAGAAATGTGGCTGGTGTCATTGTGTGTCACAGAGGTTGCACATATCTGTCTACTCCCTCCATCGGCCAATAGGAGAAGTGGACTTGACAGTGTGTTGTCATGCGGGGTTGCGTTACAGTTGTGTACAAGCATATAAATACACACTTCAGCTGACTCATTTGAAAATGGGAACCATTTAAAATGTGTAAAATGTGTAAAATGTCAGAGTCATAATGCTAAAAGACTGAAGCTACACCTGCATGTCCCAGCCAAAAAGCACTGTTGTGGTATTGCAGTGTAGAACTAGTCAGCCATTACACACTTGGACTAAATCTAATAAAAGAGTAGGATCCACTAATGTTGCATACACTTTGATATGGCAACATCCAGAAACAAAGTGGGATGTACAATGATGGATGGGGTATTATTATTATTATTATTATTATTATTATTATTATTGTCCCAATTGAATATAATCTTGGAACTAACACTGGGATAGATTACAACCAGGGGTTAAATTGGGATTTGTTATTTGTAGGCTGGCTCTGTGGTTTTGGGGTTTCAATGTGCGTGTCTGTGTTTGCATAAACTAATCCAAGCCCTTGCTTTTTTATCTTACATTAGTCCAGAGTTGTAACTAAATCTTGACTGAGAGACGAGATAATCTTTGTCTTGTTTCCAAATGGTATGCGTCTGTGAGAAATGCCATCACACCTGCATATTGTCTGGACTGGTCCCTACAGAGGATGCTGCTGCTGCTGCTGGAAAGACGAATTGAAACTCTATTATCTTTTACGAGCTGCATTTGATAAACACCATTGCCTGTTGGTGTTTATCAAACGTAATAAATAGTTGTACTTCACTCTCACTTTTGTCAAACACAAAGTCACGGAACACAGCCCACACACGCATAGACCAGCTAACATTAACAAGACATACTAGAGAGAAATGCAGACCAGCTCATTAATTTGACATTACTGTTATTTATCGACATCAAACTTGTAGAGGAGAAAACACAAGTTCACATGATACACGAGACACGAGGGCACAGACTGAAATCTGTGACGATGGAGAGGAAGGGCCCCTGCATAATGTGCAGGGTCCTGGCTCTGCATGATGACAGATGAGTGTAGGCTGAGCCCCGGACAGCTTCGGCCCAATTTAATTCTTGGTAGCTATTTTGGTTTTGGAAATGCTAAATAAAAAGACTCCTCCTTCCAACTCCTGATATACTCTCAGTTGAAGCACAATGCACACCTTTGGCATGTGGAGACATAGATGCGTGAGGATAGACAGTATGGAGAAAAAAAAGAGAGGCGACGACATGCAGCAAAGGACCACAGGTCAGAGTCATACCCTGGTCATTGCAGCAAGCTATTAGCCCCACTAGGGCACCCAGAGAAGCTCAAAGTTTCACAGTCTGGTTACTAAACTACAATTGGAAAACCTGTGGTTTAGGTCACTCGCATTTGTAGTTGCTCATTTACAGTTTATTCTGGTATGCAAACAAATTATATCAGCAGTGAAGAAAAACAGTGTAAGTCACATGAACAAATCCCTTCGCAGGTGTTTGACAACATTTTTATAGTTCTGGCAGCATCTCAAACCTCGACTATTACATTTTAGCCAGCAGATGTTCCCCATAATTGCAGCATTTAGTGCTCGTGTTTTGAGATTCAGCACTGGTGATTATGATTCAGATGGTAACGGAAAAAAATCCTTGCATCTCAGCTGTGGATATGAATTTAAAAACTTGTTGATAGTTTGGTTACAGGTCCTGCTTTGAGACACTACATCTGGTAGACAATGTCACCAGCCAGTTGCCATAAAGAGCAAAACAGAGATACACTAACAAACAATGCTGATCTCTAATTTGATGTGTAAAAGTCACCAACAGTTTTAAAAACTCAGATAGCCATGACAACAAGCACTAAAGAATTGGGAAAATAAATAAATCCTGCTTTTATCAATATTATGTGTCCATCATCTGTCCTCATCAGGGTCACGGTGTGGCTGGAGTCTATCCCAGGTGACTTTGGGTGAGAGGCAGGGTACACCCTGGGCAAGTCGTCAGCTTATCACAGGGCACATAGAGAAAAAACTACATATATTTACTATGACAAAAATATAATGATACAAAACCGCCAAAAGCTGCGCTGCCCTGCCCACCAAACAAACTTTAACATGGTGTAATGCTGCAATTTAAATGCTATATAGTGCCTGATAAGTAATACAAGACCTACATTTTAGTATGGCTGGCCTCAGTGGGAATCAAGCCTCCTACCCTGAAAATATTTATGTCATAGTCTTTCCCCTGAGCTACAGAGTACCACAGAACCATATTTTTAAGCAACAACAAAAACTGGAATTGCCTCAAGGTGCACTGGGAGGCACGTTGGGGGAATTAAACAAATGTGAAAGATATTCCTTTCATTCCCCAGGGTGACAGATGAGCGATGAATGTTGGGATAACAAGGGATCAGAGGCGAGTGGAGGAATAATGAGGATCTGCCCTGACTCTACACCTCATCTCTCTCTCCATCCACACGACCAACAGTACTGCTAATGTTATTACAACTTCCTTTGCCACTGCAGCGGATACAAACATCTCAGTATAAAATTATCCCCTTAGGATATTCTTGTTTTTCTCTTGACCCTTGTCAGAAGGCCACAGTGCAATCAGCAACAGACCAGCACCCTGCTGCTTAATTTATGTATCTTGTTGTCGAACATCTCATAAACGTGAATGCTGTGTTTGAAGCTGAAAGGAAACCTCACTACTCACTATTCTTTCATGAGCAAACTGACAAATAGAAAACAAATCTGACTCATTTTTGATCTTCATCTTTCTATCCACAAGCCCGAATCCTCTCAATGTTCTGGCCCAAATCTTTGCCACCTGCTCATTTATTTGTTTCTGTCTCCATTTATATCTCCCAGACAGCTAACATAGATATCTAATAGGAGAGCTTGCTCCCTGGTTGAAGGGTTGAGAAAGTGACAGAATCTAAATAAAACTGCAGAAACTTTAAAATTTGGTTCGTGATTCAGCTTTCACTTATTTGCCTATAAACTGGTGTTGCTCTGAAATCATCTGTGAGTGAGAAAAATTGTGTCCAGAGCAATAAAATAGCTTGTTATTGCACAATATGTCCACACCATACCAGTGGAGCCTATACACAATCATTCTGTAGACAGGTACGGAAGAAAGGTAGATAATAGATAAATAGCAACTTAGCAATAGGCTGAAATGTTTCTCTGTCCTCTGTTGCATCTGTAACCACATTCAGCAGTATTATTGTGTGGGGTACCCATGTACATTACTGCAATAACAAAGTTAAACCACTGGAGGTTTTAGCTGCTGTAAAATTGCTTTTTAAAGTAGTTCTGGTTTGTGATAGCAAGTGTGGTTTGATCTGCGGGTCCCAGAGTTCTGTAGCGTATGGGCATTCAGGAAAATGTATTGTTTTGTAGATATAGTTTGCTGAATGAACACTGTCAGCACTAACGTCAGTGACGGCTTCACAATAAAACCACCATGTTTCTCCGCTTGAGCTTAAAAGTGTTCAGTTTTAATGTGAAAAAGCCGCAGTAGGAAATGTTGGGAATTCATATAGCTTCCTGTGAATCTCTTGTGTGTGTGAGTGGAATCTGAATGCTGTGCAAGAAGGCCGGACCCCGCTACTACATGGAGAGGTAATCACACAATGTAAACACAATGAATTGGTGGAAAAGAAATTCTGACTCTTCAGTTGGTTAGACTTCATGAGACACTTAAGCGTATAACAACTCAATCCCACTGAGCGCATCGGTGATACATTCTGGTTAGCCGCTGGAGCTGTCTGCGTCCATTCTAGACACAGTGTTTTTGATTCCACCACAAGTGCTGCGGCACGTGTCAGAGACGGCTCTCTGCCCCGCAAAGAATACATGGCAGTTCTATTTTGGCGGATGCCGCAACCAGCCGCTTCAAGCAGCGCTGAGCAGATCGAGCTGGCTGAAAGTCAGACAGAGAAACAGCATAGAGAATCTGGTCGATTTTCAAAATAAAACACCCTGTGAAAACTTTCAATTATAAAAACAGCCAAGAAGGAAACTATTACTTAATCATGGAAGAAGCAGATAAACCCAAGTAAAAAATCACCAAAATTAACACAGTCTGGTGGCCAAACACTCCACTTTTGGTGGGGTATGAAGCTGCATGGAAAACAGACCAAACCAGTGTTGCAGCCACAACGTCACAGTGCCCGGTGGGATCCAGGGGTAACTCTGAGTTACACAAGTTAATTGGGGCTCATCAGGGATGTGTTCACTCGTCTCTCTGAGGCCACATGTAAACACATGTATATGCTTTGTATCAAATATGTCAGTGTTTAGGTGGGCTTGCTGCTTAACAGTTGTGAAGTAGGAAGTAATTTTGTCATATCATTAATATCAAATATGTCTTCTTCTCTTCTCTTCAGTGCATCGTCTCATCTCATATAGGTCTTCCTTCCTGACTCTAAGAAGACAGAAGAAACAACACAGTTTGGTGATGTGGCGTTCCGGCACTTAAAAACGTCAATCCACTTTTAGCTATTTCAGTTTTTGATATTTGTCTAACAGCAATAAGTGTTGACAATGGGTTTTAAAACTCTCCTCTGCTTGTTCCTAATGTTCAACGTGTAGATATTTTAGGTTTTATTTTGGTTAAATGTTGTTTTTTTCCCCCCAAACTTAGGAATCTATTGACACACACATTATACCGTGCCTATTACTACATGTCCAACTCAAGTTTTCTAACAACACAAATCTCATAATACAATGTCACAGCTCACCCTCTTTTGTGTCATTCAAATTCTGCCAAAATAATGTCTCAGCTCTCAGCTGTGAATCTGTGGCACAGCCTCTGGCAGACAAAATATATTTCTCACCTCTCAACGATCACTGTTTTCACATTCAGCACGTCAAGATGTCTTTCTCTCCCTCACTTTTACAAATCTCAAACAGAATTATTCAGTCATCGCCCGTGGCTATGAAGACAAAGCAAGAGGCAGCGGGAGAGTGAAAAAGAGAGGATAGCATGCACACACAAACACACACACACACACACACACACACACACACACACACACACACACACACACACACACACGCACGCACACACATGCATACAAAGGTTGTTTATAATCCTTATCTAATTCATTCTTTTAATCAACAGAGCTGGTTTGTGAGGAGGATAGCTGGACTTTGAGAAAATGATTGTTATGACCAGATCAAATAACTGGACAGAGAAGTGTGTTCAGTAATTTAGAGCTCTCCCTCGCTCAGTTTTCTCTTTTTCTTTCACACATTTGCCTCCCTCTCTGGGCATCGACTCTCTCAGACACCCTTTCTTACAGAAGGGATTGTGGTAGTAAAGCCCTTTTTTTGTCTAGCATGGGTTAAATTTAAATCTTTAAATCTCATGTAGTGTTTGATTGTTGTGTCAGGTATGGGTGCTCTCAAACCCCAGGGTGCCACACCGTTCAAGTTAAAATCACCTTTTACCCAGCAGGGGGCAGGAGAGACCCTCAACAGATAACTAGCAGTGCCTATCCCTCTGGTTAGCGTTTGGGAATTTACACCAATTCCTTACACCTTCCTTCCTTTCTTCCTTACTTCCTTACTTCCTTTCTTTCTTTCTTTCTTTCTTTCTTTCTTTCTTTCTTTCTTTCTTTCTTTCTTTCTTTCTTTCTTTCTTTCTTTCTGGAAGAACTCTGCTGCTTTTGTTTTCTGCTCAGATATATTGTGTTTTGATCATTAGCTTTGCAGCAATGAAAGGTTATATTTGTGTTTTGATTAAAAGAGGCTTGTATCTTCCTCTCACTTTGATCACACTTAATCTCTTATTAAAAAAAACAAAAAACAAAAACAAAAAAAAAACAAACAAAATAAAACAAAACAAACAAAAAAACAACTCCAAAGCAAAACTTATTTAAAAATCTGCACACCATTCCATAACAGCAGAGATCTTCAATATGTTTCAGGCCCTGTAACTGATGGAGACAAAACAGGGACCCCCTACCAGTGTTGGCCAAGTTACTTTTAGTAATACATTCCATATTACAATGTTACTTTCATCTAAAAGCAATAAGTTACTTTACAATATGTTTGTATGTGTAATAACTACATTTTGTTTTGCATCACTTTCACCAAAATTAAAACATAGGTACGACTAGGAAACAGAATAAAAGAGTGTAATGTTGTTTCAAATGTAATCAAAGCATAGATGTTTAATGTAGTTCACTACAAATCCAGTAATGGGCGTTATTGTATAGGCTCGTTCAGGCATTCACATGCAGTGGTTACTACTTTGTCTTAAAATAGTTTGCAACCATATAATGGTGTCTACAGTAACAATTAAATAGCCCAGACAGAAGTGGCCTGGTATGGATGAATTCAATAAACATTTAGTTTTTGAACTTATGTAAAACACACTTCATTAAAACTGACAAAATCAAAATAAGACTGCCTTGGTTAGCCTTTCGACTGTTCCAACATTAATTATCTCTTGTTTGGTCTCAATAAGTTCTTAACTCTTGCTCCTATCCCACTTAAGGGACTTCTGTCCCAGCCTGTGTCCACCATGTCCTTGTTACTGTTATTATGAGTCCTCACTCTTATCCTGAGTATTAAATTAGCAAAACAACAAAAATTATCCACTCAGTCAATCACCAAGGCCATAAACTATTCCTTGACATAGTAAATGTAAAACTATTACGTCGTCACTGTTAAAGTAATAAATTGCTAATAAAATGCTATCCCATACATTGTATATGTATATATAGTGTAATAACATGTTGCACCTATAGTGCTATCTTTCATGATGAGTCATGGTTAGCTTCACCAATGTTGTGTAGATTATTCGTTTTTTTTATTAATAGAATCATTAATATAATATGTTTGATTCATGTGTATTTTTATATTTTCACAAATGATTAAATAAGACATTGGCCATCCACCTGCAGTAACTCTGAGGACCCCTTAGCGGTGAAGACCCAGGACATACAGCCTCTAACACCAATCAATCAGTGCGAACCATCAACTAAGCTGCTCTCAGTGTGTGCAAGCAACATTCCCCTTGTTCTCCAACCTTTTTGTCTGTTCAGGATTAACAGGCTAGAGAGGACGGGAAGGGATTAAGGGATTGTTTGCTGAAGAGATGGCCACACCGTGTCTCATGATTTCAAAAAAAGGCTTCAGTGAGATTAAGAGAGAGAGATGGGGAGAGCAACTGCAAATGTGCACACTTCTTCTCGCCTGCAATAGTCATGCTGTCTTATCAGAGTCACTACAGTACACAAGCACTGAATTGCAGATGCATATGAACTGTAAATATTTAGGGGCTGGGATGGTTTGCAGATTGTGTGTTCAGGTCACCTTGGAGTCTAATGTTGCTCCTAGGAGCCTCCTTCTCATCATCTGCGCTCCTCCTTCCATCTTCATCAGCAGGCAGGACACAGTTACAGTCAAGTTAGTTAGTTATAGTATCACATCTCTCTGAATATATTTAGTCCATTTGCCTTTTTGTGCTTTCATTAAGAGTCTTTGTTCTCAAGTGTCGGCAAACTAGACGCCAAACGCTGTCTGCGATCAAAAGAACACACTGTCAGAAAATATGTCTTAAAAAAAAAAACTTTAATTAATTGGACAGTCTACAGTGGCCGTGTGAGAGATAGATAAGATGGGAGTTAGACAGATGATGCATGACATCCCAGTCGAGTTCAAAGACATTGCACGTACATACAAGTGCCACAGTCCACTGAGCCATCAACATCTCCAAACTGCTGCTAGCTGGAAGCAGACAGGACACTGTGCTGTCCTGTGGTCACTCCTCCAAACCTGTGCCCTTAACTACTTTAATGTTTAGGGGCTTCAAATGGAGCTCCTGAGTTGACACCGGTGGGATTGATGTCAGGAACTAGATCCACATTGATGACACCGATCAAGATCCTCTCATCAGAGGATTTGTTGTCGACCTCCAGAGCTTTCTATATAGTGAAATTCAAATCAAATCTGTAAAAATTAGAGGTAGATGTCTCTTAAAATAGATTATTTCTGTTATCTGGTTTATTCAATATCTTCCTAACATTAATGCTAATGCAGATGTTAGCTACCATTCACCAGTCACACGAACATTAGCCCTCAAATAGCTTTTAAAACCTCATCTGTTAACATGAATGTTTCATGAAATGTGTGCCTAAGATGTGCTGCTGGAGTTTATGTAACAGCCATACACTATATAGCTCTCTCCCGAGGAACATGAGTTAGCTATGTTTCTCCCGTGTGACATGTTTTTACAAGTGAGTCAAAGTGGAGGCAAAAAGCTAAGTCAGTCACAATCAGTTGGAGATATCTGAGGAGAAATGAAGGTTGAATTTATTTTTATACAATGTTTTCCAATGTTATTTGATAAAAAAAGCAAGCCAAGGGTACTGATGGTTTCTGCTGTGCGCTGAGTTAACGGCATCTTAAGGAGGTTGAATAATCACTTAGATGAGCTGGTGGGAAATTTCCTGATTTCGTGAAAGCATTACCAAACAGTTGAGAAAACAAAACTAATAAGAAAAATAACATTTAATGATGTCTGTACAGCCATGACCGCTGATTACCCTACTTTAGAGTGAGTGGTAGTTTAAATGGTTAACTTAATAGTTGAACCTCCTGTCTCTCTCAGACTTACACAGGTGCTGGAAGTTGGAAAAATGAAATTCTGTTAAAAATAACATTATTCATGGTGTAAGAAAAGTATTTAAGTTTTCAGGAAACAAGAAATAATCAGGTGTGAAATTATAGAGTGATGTACCAATCAGTTATCAATTTTACTTCAGCTTCACTGACTTTCATAGTAGCTTAATTGGTGTTCAACATACTTACATTTTGTATGCCTTACTAAATTGCTGCTATTCACCAAGGTTACAGTTAGGGACTTGGCACTAAAAAATTTAACTTTAGAAGTTTTGTAACTGAGATTGTCGAAGCCTCCTGTTGTCTTCACCTGAACTTTAGAGCGAGGTCTGTAGATTTTGTCATCTTACTGTATGTCTATGTCTTACAGTGTAGTTGTGTTATGAATGGCTCACTTCACAGAATGATGAAAGATAAAATCGACTTTATTGTTCTGAAAGAAATTTGTATTGGACACATCCAGTTTCTGCTGTTAAAAGATACAAAATAACATAGTACATACACAGACTGCCACCAACCAACAAATTGCACACTGCCGTGCAACACACACCTCTATTCAAATTAAATTGTACATGCGTACGGTTAAGGGAAAAAGCAGCGTATCTTGAAATACAAAGTGATTGAGTCTGTACTGGGGAACTCTGAAGCATTTGATTAAGGGAAGAAGCTGGTACTCAGGGTGGGGTCTCAAATAATCTTCTGGATGCGTCAGATGATACTTCCTTCAAAGACAGTCTGGAGTGTGGGATGCTGCCTGACTTCCATGATTTTCACGGCTCTTTGTGTTAGCCGGGTAATCTGGGCTTTCAGTTGTACACTGAAGTTGCAAAATGAGGAAGAGATGCCATACTGCAGGATATTCTCATCTATTCATTTTCAGTAAGTACATACAGTACAGTTTTATTATGTTCTAGTTATGACTTGTTTTGAGGTTATACCCTGTTACTTAAAAAAAGTTACATTCAGAATAGTATGTGTTTACATCATCTACTGTACATTTTATTTTCACAAACTGAGTAACATTTCTGTCTGCTATGATGTCAAACTCCATTAAAATACAGGTACAACACACACCTGTTTACCTGACACATTCATACACACTGATCTAGACACTTGTCCCTCCTTTTGACAAACACACATTCATTGGATCTGCCATCCTGGCTTGTCCCCGGCTGCTGGCTGTCCTCAGGTATTGGTGGTATTTGTAAAGAGCCTAATTGCCCAAGTGTCTAGAAAGCGGCTGTTGAGAGTGTGGCCGGCTAATGAGCTCCCTGGGAGAGGGTTAGTAGTTAGCCGAAGCAACACTGGGCTCTGCTCCCTGATAAAGGTCACTTACCTCCAGGGAAAAATGCCACAGTGTGATGTGATGACCGGGGAAGGAGGACTAGCCAGCATTTCACTTGCCATTAAATGAAATGAGTGAACCATAGAGAGGATGAAGTTCCTTTGGATGAGGTGGCAGGTCTTTTAGGCTTGGCCGTCCAGTACAAATACTCAGAGCCCCACAGAGCAGACAAACTGCTGTGTCATTGTAAGAGCCTGAGAAAGGACAGGGAGGATATAGTAAGAGAAACTAAGGACTTAAAGAAAACATTGAGGAATGGAAAGAAGAGGAGAAATAGGAAAATTGAACTCTGAAGTACTGGTGTCTGAACGATATCTGAAGTGAAGATTTTGACACTTTATATCTCCTTAAGCTGTCAGTAAAACATTTGACAGAATAGGTACATTACACAAGTTATTGGAAAAGAAAAGTCACTATTGTAAGGCTGCAGTAGTAATTCCCTTCAGATTCTCATATACAACCCCAATTCCAATGAAGATGGGATGTTGTGTAAAATGTAAATAAAAACAGAATGCAACGCAAATCTCACAAATCCATTATTTTATTCCCAATAGAACATAAACAACATATCATGTGTTGAAACTGAAACATTTTATAATTTCATGGAAAATATTAACTCATTTTGAAATTGACGGCAGCAAGACATAAAAAAAAAGTTGGGACAGAGCGATGTTCACCATTATGTAGCATCCCCTCTTCTTTTAACAACTGTCTGTACATGTCTGCGACCTTCCCTGAAAGATACATTGTCTGGATATGAATATATGTTGCTCTAAAACCTCTGTGTACTTTTCAGCATTGATGGTACCTTTCCAGATGTGTAAGCTGCTGACGACATAGGCACTAATACGACCCCATACCATCAGAGATGAAGGCTTTTGAACTGTCTGCTGATAACAAGCTGTAGGGTCCTTCTCCTCTTTAGTCCGCAGGACACAGTGCCCATGGTTTACAAAAAGAATTGAAATTTTTGATTGATCTGATCTCAGAACAGTTTTCCATTTTTTTCTCAGGCCATTTTAAATGAGCTTTGGCCCAGAGAAGATGGTTGAATTTCTGGATCGTGTTCACATGACTTCTCCTTTGCATGAAGCAGCTTTAATTTGCATTTGTGGATTGCACGATGAACTGTGTTGATAGACAGTGATTTCTGGAAGTGTTCCTGAGCCCGTGCAGTGATTTCCAGTTGAGAATCATGCCTGTTTTTAATCCAGTGCCGTCTGAGGGCCTGAAGATCATGAGCATCCAGCTTTGACCTTTGACCTTGTCCTTTGCACACAGAGACTCCTCCTGATTCTCTGAATGTTTGATGATATTTTACACCGTAGATGGTGGGATCTTCAGAGTCTTTGCAATTTTACACTGAAGAACATTTTTCTGAAATTGTTACACCATTTTTAGACGTAGTTTGTCGCAGATTGGTGAACCTCTGCCCATCTTTACATCTGAGAGGCTCTGCCTGTCTGAAATGCTCCTTTTATAACCCAGTCATGTTACTGACCTGTTGCCAATTAATCTAATTTACTGTCAAATGCTCCTCCAGTTGTTTTACTTTTCCAGCCTTTTGTTGCCCCTGTCCCAACTTTTTTGAGATATGTTGCTGCCATCAGTTTCAAAATGAGCTAATATTTTCCATGAAATAGTAAAATGGCTCAGTTTTAACACGTGATATGTTGTTTATGTTCTACTGGGAATAAAATATGGGTTTGCAATAAATTGCAAATCATTGTATTCTGTTTTTATTTACATTTTTACATCATTGGAATAGGGGTTGTGATTGTTTGCGTTTGTTATATCCAATGAAACAAAGGGTTTACAACAGCTTTTACTGGCAATAAATACATTTGATATAAAAAATGTGTAGATTATTTCATACAATTATTATTAGAGAACTAATAACTAACATTAAGAACTAACTGAAGTGGAAACCAGGAAATGAAGCCAGTCTTCCTTTGCAATTAAGTCTCAAATGAGTGAGGTAACAGCTATACTGTGTTACAGCTTTCATGGCAGAAACATCATTTTCACAGTTTGTAAAAAGGCATTAAACATACTGGGAATCATGAACACCACTGAAGCAACAAGACACTTTTAGAAACACTTTCTCCCAGCAGGCAAACAACGCGGCTGACATAATGACTGATTTCGAGAGGAAAACATTAAGAAGAGTCGCCTAATCCTGTACACGTGTGATTGAGCTCAGCAGCTCAACCGTAAGTGTAAGCCATGTGAAGGAGGAACAGTATCAGTCGCAGTCAATAAAGCTATTAGTGCCATCTGCATAGAACAAGCTTGTTCTTCATTTTGTGTCTTTTTGTTATCTGATACCTTGCTCACCTTCTCTCCTCATTAGGCTCTCACGTGTAGTTAGCTAGAGAGAGAAAAGCAGCCCTGAAGCTTCGGTGCGTACGAGCTGACACCAAAAATTGGAAAAGTAAAAGCATCAGTAGCCTGATACTAATGAAAGGAGTTGAAAACACTAATGAATCTCTAACCTCCTCTCCTGTCCTCACCTGCCATATTCTCTCTAACAAACTCATTTTTTCTCTCTCTCTCTCTCACTTTATAATTTGCTCACCCATGTACTCTGTCATAAGTGTTATTCCTCAGGTACAGAAACTCCATTAACAGCTGTAACCAGAGCACTACTGCCATAAATAAACTAATATCAACAACAAGGAATAACAGACTGTTTTCTACACAGGAGATGTGTGTGTTGGGGATGTTCAAACATTTGTTCTTTCCAAATTATTTCAGTATTTTTTTGTATTTAGAAAATATGGCTATAGTCCACAGAAATTCACTATTGTCTTGCTTTTCTTGAGACCAGTATTGTTTTGCCTATAATATCCCTAGAATAGAAATAGAATACAGAATGTTTAGTACTAAAGCTGGAAGTAGTCATACGCTGCCATGAAAGATCAGAGTGGCTTTTGGGCATTTTTTTCTTATCTTCAGTGTGGTCGACTCATCTCATTAGCAGGCACACACGTCCACACATACGCAAACCTGATCACACACGAAAGAAACACTGTATTATTGTTGCTTCTGTGTTGCATATTTTAACTTTTCCATGAGAAGATTTGGATGTAATCAGATATTTCTACTTGAAATTCTGACCTTGTACTAACTCAAGATTGACAAAGACACAGGATGAGAAAAGGAAAGCGATAGAGTCGAGGAGAAAGACAGTGAGATATTGGTAGAATAAGAGTCAATGGTTAGCAGGAGAGAGAGAGAGAGCGAGAGAGAGATTCAGATTGTGAAAATGATGCATGACAGAACAGATTGGTGTTGCCTCTCAGATACATCTGAATTGAATGTTGTCAGGAGGAGGCAGATTACAACGGAGACTGTGCTGCATCCAGCCACGTGCATTAAATGAAGACGTGTCACACTTCCAGATGAGGGAATGAGAGAGGATATGTGTGTGTTGTAGTGTGCGTATGTGTGTGTGTATGTGCATGTTAGCTAAATCTGTGTTAACAATGCTGCATGCCAAAAGTCTGAGGATATAAAGGAGCATCATATTTCAGTGTGTCTAACATTACAGTAAAACAGCCCAACAAGATTGGAGATTCCTCCAAGGCAAAATCATACAGATGTCAAAGTCAAAATCTCCCAAAGATAAGCTGCAAAACTACAGCAACAAACAGGGATATACACCTTATAGACAAAAGTACAATACATGGTAGAATAATAATAATAATAAAAAAATACAATTAGTTCAGGTAAAGTCTAAGAAAAATGTGATGTGACTTGCGTACTCGTGTACTTTATCACAGATTTCACCTATTAGGTTTCACAAAGCTACACACATTCAATGAAAAGCCCAATGCTGATCAATCTGATCACTTTGCTGCATAATTCAATCTCACACTGCGTTTGGCTGCATGGATTCAAGATCCTCTTAAAGTTTGAGTCCATTTAAATGTCTACAAAGTCAGTAAGGTACCTATATCAGCTGATGATACCATACATGTGTACATGGATGTGTTTTAAAGAGAAAGTTATGAACAGGTATATGACATGGTTCCCTAGAGATACATTTGTTTGTATGCGCACACAAAACTTCACAGAGCTCAGGACTCACACATTTAGCTTTAGGATCTTAGTACATCAGCAGTGTACAGTATGATAAGCTGATGTCTGAAACTGTGACGTGCAGTAAGTCATAGCTTAAGCTGCTCAAAGAGCAAACACTAACAGCATCTTTACCACAGTTTGTAACTTTGTAAGTAGTTTGTATCTTAACAAACAAGAACACATGACGTAGCAGCAATATAGTCTTTTTGAAATCATGTTAAACAGTCATTTGATGCAGCGTTTGGAACAATAAAGAGCACACATGATTTAAATTCTTGGGTCTTTGTAAAAGCAAACGTAATAATTGGATCCGACAGGTCCCCAGAGGAGCTGAAAACAACAACATGTGCTGCATTTTTAAACAAGCAGATATTTCTTTCTTTTTTTTTTAAATTACCTGTGGTCTAATCAGCCACAGCTCCTTTCATAATTTGTTTCATCTGGTCCAATTTTCTTGGCGTCTCTACAGATTTGGGTTGAATTATTTTGGGTTTGTGTGGTGTGTCCATTCATAGTAAATGTTACAGCGTAGATAGCCATGGCTCCTTTGGGTTCCTTACAATATTGACTGACACATGAAAACCTTTGTTTTTATGGCCCTCACTGACAGTTTAAATGAGTCTAAATTTTAATACAGAGTTACCATGTAGTGCACGTTGAAAAAAAGTCACTGGAGTGTTGCCTCCAGACTCCTCTTCCTTGGCTTTGTCCTTTCACACTATGTTCAATGCCATTTGATGGCACTGATACTGTGCACTGACAAACGACATATTTGCTTTCAGTCTCTCTGTCTAGCCTATCTGTGTCTATTTCTAACACAGACACACGCAATCACTCCTTAAACAAGTATTTGCTCGAGATGTGGTCCCACTTTAATTGGAGCTGAGCTGGTGCTGTATAGGAAGAGAGAGACAGCAGACAGGGGATGTAAGGATGGAGGACAGAGCACAGCTCATGCTTTGAGGGAAAAAGCTGACTGAGAGTGGCAGTGAGTCAGTGGAAATCCCCACAGTGACTGTGATTCACATATAACCACAGATGCACAAAGTATAAACTCAGAGTTCATTTATTGTCATCAAGCATAACATTCAGATCATTCATTTGTTCCAATTTTACAGGGCATCAGCCGATCACTCGACATGATTTAATCCAGCTTGTGTTCAGCACAGCCTAATGCACTCATAAGTTCCCTTTAATCAACGTAGAAATGACAAGTTGATTTTTCCTGATTAGCATCTTTTTTCTCTATTGCTTACATGAGTAAGTGAATATTTACTCATGTATGCATTTCCCTAGCTCTGAAAGGACTTTCTTGTAAAAGTAAAACCCTGCTCTGCTTTGCAGAAAGTCATCAGGGAGGCACACGAACACTTTCACAGTCATATTCCAGGACTTTCTTGTTGACAGCAAATAGGCTGCGCCAAATCTGGTAACCTAATTCTTATTCCAAAACTGAGATTAATAAAAAGTTTAATCGATTTTCTGTCTTTTTTGCAAAGATTAAAGAGCGTGCAGCTATGTAAAATACCTCTAATTTGGTATTCCTAAAGAGAGATACAAACTTTAAACAAAACTTGAAAAATGACATCGTCCAACGAAAGCAAAGCTATAAAACCTGCAGTTAGACAACGCTGGTTGCCCAGATCACATTTCAAAATACACTACTCACAAAAAGTTAGGGATATCCGGCTTTTGGTGGTATACCCACCACTTTTGTTTTAATAAATTTCGAGATGACGAAATTACCATTGCATGCTTCTAGTTAAATGCCCTACTTTCATGATATTATATCACTGTAGCATGAACTTTTTCCATGTAAATTTAACCCAAAAGCTGAATATCCCTAACTTTTTGTGAGTAGTGTAATTCAGCTGTTCCTCTAAACACAGTCCACATCATAAGGCATGGTAGACTGTGGAAAAAATTTCACATTGCTGTCCCACAAACAAATTAGAAGTTAAGAAAATTGGTTGCCACAGAATTTGCCCAAATCATGACAGACTCCATAAACCAACACCAATCACATCCAACACCCCATTTAAAGTCATAACTCAGTGCTGACCATCCTGATGACTGACAAGCCATTTCTGTTGTTTGGCAAATGAATGGGAAGTGTTGAGCTCTATAATATGTGCTCGTAGAGAACACTATTCTGAGTGATGGCCTCATGATATAGTTAAAAGAGCACACATTGTTAAAGATAACCATATGGTTATTCTAACAACCATGGTGCAAAATTATGACTTTTACATTTTAACACACATTTTGACATGGATGAGTTGCTGTAGTTTGAAGAAAATTCTGTTGAAAAGCTCGTAGTGACAACATGCAGAAACATTCTTATAAATGTTTCATACTCTTACTGTGAGAGAAAACACTGTTATCACATTGATATGATGCTTCATCAAATCAATGTCAGACGTTACAAGATCATGAATATACACTATTTTAGGGCTTTTCATAGCAACATTGGAGACAAAAGTTTTCTTTTGGAAAATGCTTTTTATTAGTCTCATTCACTTTCTTTATAGCACTTATAACACTTTATAACACTCTACATTCTCTCATCTCTCCCTCTCTCTCTCTCTCTCTCACACACACACACACACACACACACACACACACACACACACACACTCACACATACACACACATAGCTGTGTTGGCTGCTGCACCTATGTGGCTCCCAGGGGTGTGTGCGGCAGTCAGAGAAGTGGTCTTCGACTCCCAGCTCCAATTAAGCGAACAGACAGTTGGTGAGAGGGAGAGAGTATGGCCTCCTTGCAGACACAGAAACACACCAGTAGAATATTAATAACACAACTAACATTTTGGCCATATCCTGCTATCTCCAATAGCAGCTTTGTTTATGGTAATCCACTGCTGCCTTTGTCTTGTATATGTAAAACATGTTTCATGACCCTATGACCAGACAATGTAATTTGAAAATATATTCTGAAATGTCAAAGTCAAAAGAGGGAGAATAAAAGTTGTGCATGTTGACATTTGGATCAAATAATGATGATTCTGCTTTATTTTTAAGCTTAGTGATATTTTGCAGTATTATGATTAACAAATAAGCATGGCTGGGGCATTTGAAATGAAAATCACCTTGGTAACCGTAATTATAAATGTGATGCTAAAAAAGAAGCCTGCTTTGGATTTAATTGATGTCTGGAGATAAAACAAGAACAAATTAGATATACTTGGTTTATTTGAAGTAACCATTTAATAGCTGTTTCTGATGCTGACTATTGACTAATAATAAATAAAAGAAAAACATTCTGAGTTCTCAGTATGGAGTAAATGTTATAATTTAAGACTGAGTCATTATTAGAAGTTAAAAAAATAGACACAATAATTTATTGCTGGTTACTTTCCCTTTGATATGAACTCAGCCAGACAGAATTTAGTCTTGTATAGATTTAAATGTCATTTTAAGGCCTTGCTATTAAATGCACACCCTTTAGGCATAAACAAAAGATCATCAGGGAAAATTTCCTTTTTCCAAAAAATCGAAAACATGCAGAGTCATTTAGATAATTTAGACAACTTCATTTGTATTATTTACAAATTCTAAGGTTGGCTGAGTCTGTTGAATCAAGTCCAAGTCTTAAATGTTAAGAGAGAAAGTTTCAAGTCTTTGAAAGATAACTTGCAATAAAAAAAAATGCCTGTGTGAGAATTACACTATGGCCAAAATACTGTTTTCGTATTGGAAACAGGGTATTTCACATCACACGAGGGCTTGTAGGTGGAAAAAATAAGCATGATTGGACTAGCATAACTAGCAAAAGTTGTCTGTATAACTCTTAAATAAACTTAAGTTTTTTGCCTAGTTCAGTTGTCTCTTCAGTTGTTAAAAGAACTGAACGAATAGATCTTTTTCACAGCAGCCATTTCGACATGCAACAGTAGGGTAAACACAGGTGTGTGTGAACATTTCCAATGCGGCGATGAAAAATCATTAAATATTATCATTATGAAATAAAAAACAGGGACAAGTACTTTTTCATGTATTTTAACCAGCTTCTATTACACAAAAGGTCAGCGGCGCCATTAGGGGGACTTTCCACACTGTCCTCCTGCTCTTTTCCTCTTCTCTCCTTCATTCTTTACTATCAGTCTCTCCTATACTTGTCTTCTCCCTAATCTACAACAGAGCAACATACTATAGAGATAATATTGTCATCTCATGGTAATCTAATATAACAAGTTACACCTTTACTAACAACAGTGACATACAAAACAGTGACTCAGGGCATCAGCTAATCAGATGATCTGCATTTATAACTACTACAGTCATTGGTTACCCACACAGCACTGTGTGCCAGCCTGACACAAAATACAGCAGTTAGCCTAACACACACACATGACTACCAACCATTGACTTCTGCCAATTCACACAAAATAAATAAGTTCATATACAACATACCATTTATCGCGGCCACTGGTCTCCTTTTCTTTCCTTTTTGCCCCGTCTAGATTGTTGCTGTTGATGCTGCTGCATCCGTACGTCATACAACGTCTTCTCTGGCGATGCTTTAAATGGCTTCAGATAACTGGTGTTTGAGTCTGGGCACATTTTTCCCCCATTCAGTGTCAAAATCAGGGACATTTTCAAGGACAGCTTGGACCGGGGACAGGTCACCCAAAACGGGGACTGTCCCCAGAAATCGGTGACGTCTGGTCAAACTATTGTAAGGGTGTTAAAACAGATAATCTGCAGCTTTGACAAACATCTTGAAGCATAAATTTGACAATACAAGAAAATCTTTCCAGTAAAAATATCCTCAATTGTTATCCCACGATTGTTGGCTGGACTCTCAGCTACAAGTTACTTTATAGGATCAGTAATTGGTCAATCAGTTTTTGATATCGCACAGAATAACTTCGAACCAAGTTCCTACCTCATAATAAGTTTAACTGGTTTGTAAGGTTATATGGAGGATAACAAAAGTGTGGCTACAGTAATATAGTATAGTATACTAGTACTCTGATTACTTTTGTACATTTATTAGGTGTGTTTTTACTAGAAATGCTTGTGTTTCGCATCGTTTTCATATCGATCTTTCCATCCCCACATCCTGGTATTACTGTAAGTGTTTTCATTATATAACTGTGCTACATGCACATGCTAACACAGAGCACAAAAATATGAAGCTGAAAAAGAACATTGTATGTCTCTTTTAAAGTCATTTATGATAAGGCAAGCCTTCTACAAACTCATGCTCCTTGAAAAACAAATTCTCTCTTCTGTCTTATCTTTTAAAAATGAAATGGACAGATGGTTGTTTGGACTAAATGGATTTTAGTTATATCTCCGAATTAAAAGAGTTACTCTTTTAATAAAACCTTGCAGTTGTGAAACACCATGTATTTTTTATGTTTTTATGTGATATTTATCTAATAATTTCCCCTTATTGCCTTTTGTGTTTCACTGCCTGATTTTGCCTT
The DNA here is from genome assembly GCA_028641955.1 of Protonibea diacanthus. Taxonomy (NCBI): domain Eukaryota; kingdom Metazoa; phylum Chordata; class Actinopteri; family Sciaenidae; genus Protonibea; species Protonibea diacanthus. Next base: position 12,640,755 of record CM053976.1, on the reverse strand, counting down.
TTACAAAATGTATGAGCAGAAGATATGAAGTTCATTTAGATTAATAAACATGCAAAAATATACTGAAATTATGTAGTTTATTGGAAAATGCAGCTTAAACACTGTTTACACTTGTAATTATAATTTAAAAACCTAGAGTCAAATCATTTCTAAATATCAGATTTTGGCTCTTGTCTGAAACTTATGTGTAGTCCTACAGTCCCGTAAGTGCATCTAATTATTTTATTTTAATTTTGCAATGAAACTGCAAGGCCGGCAACAACCAGATACAGTTAAATAACATTTGCATATAACATTGGCACAGATTTCATTGACTATTTGAAGGTCTATTAACTTCCTAAACATGTTATGACATATATTGTATTGTATTGAAATACAAGTTTTATTTAAGGATGTTCTTACAGATTCCTTTAATGCTGCCGTTGCTGCTTGAGTGTTGAATGCCTGGATACGTACAGCTTTGCCTTTTATTTATATATTTATTTGCTGTTTTTCTGTTTCATATGTCTTACAAATAACACAAACATGTCTTAATAAAACACTCACTGATGTCTCAACATACTAATTACTCTTTAATATATCTTCACGGTATTATTTAACCTCTGTAAGGCCCTATGTATACATTGCTTTCTTACAAGAGAGATTATCTTACTAACTGGCTATCTGTTTTCATACAAGCTTTAATTCTTTGGCAAACAAGACTGCTGCTTTCCAGGTGACAAATTAAAGGAAGGATATTTACCCTCTCAGCAACAGTATATGCTCAGTACCTACTATAAAAAGGAATAATCATAGCCTTTTAAACATTAAACAGTGATTTTTACAAACAAGCTAGTCTGAAACAGTGTTTAGTTTACATTGTTTCACTACAAGTACTTAATTTTTTACATTTCATGCAGAGATGCATCCGTTATAACTGAAGAATTTATGACAAGTCTTCTCAAACTTCTCAGACTGAGTCACGCGTCTCCCTCCAGGTGTTGCCCATCAGCAGGTAATTCCCAGACAGATAGATCCTCCTCCTGTTGTGAAGCAGATGGCTCTAACCAGGACATACTGTTGCTGTCTCCCTTCTCTTGTCAGCTTGCTAATCAGATATTTATGAACAATAATAAAGCTCCACATTCACATATCACTATTGTTGCATGAAAAAGAAAAAAAATATGTTCTATAAACTGGATATTTTAGGTATGAAAAAAATATCCTGTGTTACCTATTTAACATTTAAACTATAAGCTAACTGTAAAACACTGAAAAAGCAAAACTTTTTTTTTTTCCTGTGACAGCATCATATTATTCTGTCCACCTATTATTTCCCAGCCTCCTAATCATCCTGAAGCATGTATACTGGAAATTGTCATGATTCAATTTTTAGGTCGCCTCTACCTTTGTCAGTTATCCCCCCCAAACTCTACCCCATGTCACAGGGCTCTCAAATGGATCTTTTTCCTTCCGGGCTCTGCCAACCTGTGGCCAGGCAACAGAGGAGCCATTTATCTCCTCTGCAGCATGCTGAGAATAATCTGGGATGTGCGTGTGCATGTGAATTGGTGTGTGTCTGTCTATGTGTGTGTGCGGTGTGGTAGGAGGACAGTCGTAAACACAACCATGCAGAACCCAGACGCCGGTGGGCAAAAGCTAGCAATAACAGAGCTTGGGAAGCTAATGCTCTGTGCGAGGAAGAATCCGACGTGATTTAGTAGCACCGTCAATGAGCTGGGCAAGGACAATGGTTCACTAGAGCTCGATAGAGAAATGAGGACAGGACTGGGGAAATGGGCAGAGGCTATGAGGAATATCAGCATAGGGCGTGAGGTAAAGGAAGGGGAAAGATTACTCTAGTTGTAGGCCTGAGGATATGGATTGGGATGCGGTCGGCCAAAGCATTCTGAGATATGGGATATGGAGGGAGATTTTTCTAGGTATAGGATTGGGAGGTGGGTGCGGGTTGGGCCTCTTTATGACCATATGCTTTGGATAAAAGTCAAATATAAAAGAAGGAGTATAACCGTGACCATGTTGATGGTTGAGCTGCTATATTTCTCAAGATGGTTATACAGTAAACATTTAGATAAACTGCAGCATTTAGATTTGATTTTCTTAATGCAAAAAGCTAAATTTGGGGCTCAGCTTGTGTAAATGTTAATACTAAGACTAAAACTAGCACTGCCCTACATATGGCAGTAACTACAGGAACAGTGAAGTTGAAGATAGTGTTAGAAAAAGAAAAGAAAGTGTCTCGTTTTGATGAACGCAACTACTATCAGAAAATAACTGTCATTCACTGTCTATGTTGCTTGACCACTGCTGTCTCTCTATTGCTCTCTTCAAAGGAAGTTCTTGGTGTCACTATATTGCAAGCATAGACTGCGAGCCAGACATAGAAGCTGGGTACGTGAAATAAATTTAGAAATACACAGCGATTATCTGTCTAGTGCTTGGTTTTAGTGACATTTTAGGCTGACTGTGGAGGAATTTGACTCTTTGAGTTTGAATCTGTCAAACTTACCACTGGCTCTAGATAGGACCTTTCACGTTTTGTCACAGCCACTGTTGATTAGCAACTGCACCTCTAGATGCCACTGAATCCTACATAGTCTCTTAAAAATCAAGAATTTCACTCGTCATGTCAAAATGTGAGATAGCAGTTAAGCTAGGCTAAGAAGAACTGCATACAGAATTGGAAGTTTCCTCCATTCGTTGTTATGTAAGTTGCTTAGCGGTGCATGAAGCCAAGAAGGTCGATTTCTTGGTATTCCGAGTGTCTCGGCTAACTTTTTTTTTGCCTAAAATTTTAGTCTACATATTGTTTTGGAGGAAGTTATATGTGTATATGGCATTTTTAATGGTAAAGCAGATACTGTCTGATTGTGGTACTGTCTCAAAGTGACTCCATTTTGGCTTCTTTCGCAGGGTACTTGAAAGTGTGCCTATCTGCTGCTTTAATGCTGACATGCAACCTTTCTTTGATGACCCCACATAGAGAAAGGACAATGGCACACGTGGTACACGCATATAAACACTTGCTCCCTCTGATTCTCCGTTTCTCTTTTCTGTCTTTAATACGGACATGCATGATCCACACTCACACACACACACACACACACACACTTGCACATAGACACACATACGCAGACACAGTGTAATCACAACAAATCAGGGGTTCGGTGTGTGTAAATGTCAGGTCATTAGTGTGCTTCAGTCTCCTCCTGTCTAATTGGACCATGGTAAATATAGCAGCTCAACATCGATTCCTGCACATCCTGCTCTCGCACTTCCTCTCCTGCTTATTCTCTGTTCTCTCCTTTTTTTTTTTTTTCAACTTCTGATCTTCTAAGTTTATCTTGGTCAATAATGTCATGGCAGCATGATCCAGATAAAATGAATGTATTTAGAATTTAAATGTACTACAGCTACTACTACTAACCACAACTGTCAGTTTTCATAGCCTGCTTGTGGTGTCTGTATTGTACATGATTGATGATTCTCATCTTTTTTTTCCTTTGTCGTATTGTTATGCACCAAAATACCAAGGCAAATCTTGTGTATGTGAAAACCTACTTGGCAGTTCTAATTCTGATTTTAATTATTCACCCATGACATGACTCTCACTGGTGAAGTGACAGGTGTTTGTCTCTTTGCACCATTACAGAAAATGGACTAAATTATTTCGTTGTGTTTTTCCTTTTTCACTAACTCAATTAAAACCCTAAATATCTAACATTAATATTTCTTTGATACTGTAAGAATGAGTAAGTCACAGTCAGCTATATTGTAATGTTTCAGTAGAGATTAACCAAATTATGGGTACAATGGAGGGTGTGGCACAGATGAGCATGCTGAAGAGCAAAAGATGGTGTTGAGCTACAAATGTAGTCAACCTTCTTTACAGTGGAGTTTGCCCCGGTAAAGGCAGCCATAGCTGTGTTTCTTGGCAATGTGGATTCAGCTGTAAGCTACAATAACTAGAGCTGCCAAGAGGTGGCAGAATTATAAAGGACTCAGAGAAACACGAAGCAGTATGTAGTCACAGTTTATGGTGGCTGCACGTGTGTTTGTGAGTGAATGAGAGCGTGAATTAGTGTGTGTGTGTGTGCATGTCACTGACAGCGACAAGTTTTTGTAACTCGGTGACTAAATTATTGGCCACGACAGGAGGTTCTTTACATGCTAAAGAACAGACTGTATCTGTTCACGCCTGCCAGTGTCCCTGGCATTATTACACCTGAACAGACACGATTAATTAATGAATCGAGTAAGCTGCTTGATACAATGTCAGAGGACGCTCCCTTGACAAGTTTGAAGGGGGAAAATGGGAGCGGAAAAAGATGGAGAGGCACTGCCTTGTTACCACAGTGAACAGGGATTTTTTTTTTTTTTGATAATTGCCCCCTTGACCTGCTGACACCGAACAGCCTTCATCTTACTGGAATATTCAACGCCATCGTATCTATAAATATTGAAAGGTGTTTACATTATAACTCAGGGAGTCACAGGTGATTGGAGATTCTGCTATAGGTTTATAGTTAGTGTGGAATTGGAGTCCTCTAGCTTAGTTAAAATGTCTAGCCAGGGAAATGTAAATTAAAAACATCTAATTAATCCTCCCTACCACTACCAGTGGTCAAGTGTCCTAGAGGTCATACAAAACAAAACATCTAAGGGAAATATAATTATACGCCCACACAGGTCAACAACATAATCTACTAATATAATAAAAGTTATGTTGCTCCAGTTAACACATCATTTGTCTGTAGCTGTACAAATTAAGCTTTTGGGGCATAAAGTACTGAATATTGTTAATTTATCACTCAATGCATTAAAAAATGCTGGTTAACCCTGTATTTAAGAAACCACCCCTTGATCAAGGGTAGTTTCTTTCCAGGGTATTGACCAGTCTCTAATCTTCATTTACTTTTAAAAAGTACAAGAACGACTCATCGACGTTCAGCCCACATACAGTACAGTATTAAGAAAACCTTTTGAGCCCTTTAAGTCTGAAAATGCACAGACCAAAGTGGTGGATGATCTGCTTACCATGATTCAGATTCCACCCCATTGTTTTTTTTTTTTTTTTTTTTTACTGATCTCTGCATGACTTTTGACCCCATAGGACATTATATAACCATAGACTGACTGACTTTGGCATCTCTGGCCTGGCTCTCACGTGGTTAAAATCTTACTTATCTCAAAGAACACAGTGTGTTTCCTATAGTAAAACCATATCAAAGGTTTCTGATGTGAAATACGGAGTACCTCTGGGCTCTGTTTTTTGCCCAGTGCTTTTCTCCCAAGTTAAACACAGTCATGGAATTAATTTCTACTGCTATGCTGATGATACTCAACTGCATGTGCCTGTAAAGGTGGATGATCATTCTCAAATTATGAAATTAAACGGCTACTTGTCTGGTGTGAAAAACTGGATGTTATATAATGTCCTGCTCCTACATCCTGATAAAACATGCTGGTCATTAGCTCCGTTCAACATAGACACCAGTTTGATCAAGTAACAGCAACTCAAACAAAGCAAACAAAGCCAATAATCTTGGTTCTGCACTCGTTGCACTTGATCTACTTTTTCTTTTGATCAGAACTGAAAGAACAATGTTTAGTTGTCAGGCCTGCCACGTGCTAAAAAGTCTGAAAAAATTGTTCACAATGCTGCAGCTATATTTTGAACTAAAACTTGGCTTCTTGGCTCTTGGTAATGTTTTGCATCTGGACATGCAGGCTTACGTTTAAGTGTCATATGGAAACTTCTTATGTGTTGTAAATTCCACATCGGTATGTAAAACTCTTCTGTGTCAATTTGCAGTGTGTTGAGCTCTCTCTGTCACTATATTAGAATAAAAATAAACAACAGAAATTGACACAATGTATTTTCTCGGACTTGCATACTACTACTATTACTACTACTAATACTACTTGCATAATAGTCATAGTTAATATAAATGGACTGATCATTTCAGAGAGGTCACACTCGCATCTTTTGCAGATGCAATTATTTAATATGCAGAAAAAAAGGACTGTCTAACATAATGTGGGACATTAAAGTGTGTAGTTGGAGTCATTACTTTCTGAACCATTTTTTTCAGAGACATACCAGGTTTTTTTCAGTGTAAGTGTCAGAGTTGCATGGAAATATATTCAGACAAGACACAAAATATTGGGAACATCTTGCTAATATTGAGCTGCATTTCCTGATGCCTAAAGTTACCTTTTTGGAATGAGGCATGGTAGACTTTGAGGGCTGCAATAATAACAGTAAGTGAGTGGGCTGAAACATGAACATCAGCACTAACTGTGAGTGGGTGTTTGTGTGTGTATGTGTGTGTGTGTGTGTGAATGTTTGGGAATACGTGGGTAGCGGCAACCCATGTCTGGATCGGAAAAACAACAGCATTGACTACCAGACCAAATGGTTTGCGTGGTCATCTTGTTGCACCCTCTCCTTCTGTTTTTCCAACGGGAGAACTGATGTTACCTAATGGTTATCTTGTAAACCAGCTCCTAATATTTGCAGATGGATGCGATGGAGTAGTGTATATAAATAATGATTAATTTACATTAACTTTTAATGAATTACTCAAAATTTGCTGAACACGGCTTGTGCTATTTTTTTATTTTGGTGAACGTTCTCAAAGCCTGCTTCTAATATTCTCGGCAATAAAGTTGGCAACTTTATTGTTATGATGAATATCTTTATACCTAAAGTGCAAACACCACACTGACAATTCTGACAGAATAGGTGGTGGTGGTATGACGCAAGATGGTGCAGGACTGGGTACGACAGAGTCTGCTGCAGGTGCAGGTGTGGGGACAGATCAGTACTGAATGTGGCAGGTGGGTGACCAACTGGATTCCTGGAGGGGGTGTGGGAAGGGTGAATGGTGTTCCTGTCTACTGAGTAATGGTAAATGGACTGTATCTAGCACTTACAGTATAGTACTTAGTAATTATACTGAATACTCAAGGCGCAATTATATCACATTTAACATTCATCCATTCATACATGCATTCAGACACTCACGGCACAGCCTTTGGGAGCAATTTGACGTTTAGTATCTTGCCCAAGGACACCTGGACATGAAGACTGGAGGGTATCAAACCACCGATCGATTCGCTCTACCTCCTGAGCCACAACTAATGATTCCTCTTATTCTATACACGTTATCTCAACTTCAAACTTAACAAAACATCTAAGCACATAAACAGACAGTAATGTAAAGATTAAGTATAGCATATAAACTGGGTTACACATCTGCTCACTGACAACATTATGGGTGCTACTAAACAGCTACTAAACACTGCAGTATTGTCAATTAGTATCCTAGTGCCATAATGCCATAAGGTTGGGTATTCATGATAACTTACATTGCTGCAGACACTCACTTTTGGAACAAAGGATGTAGGTAACACAGATTGCAGAATGTACCCCATCTATAGAATATAACTGATAGGAGTTGCAGTGACGTTGATCCTCTAGCAGGGAATTTTATCCAGGATAAACGTGTACTGTATCAGTCTGTGCGCATGTAGAACATCCAATTTCACATCATAACTCAATGACTTGTGGCTGTTGTACTCACTGTACAATGTCCCAGGGACTGAGAGAAGACTATTAACATGGAAACAGACTTTCTGAGAGTAACAGCGAGAGAAGAAATGAATTGTGTTTGTGTGCCTATTCATGTGTAGTAGAGACAGAATATGTACATATACGTGCGTGTGCGTGTGTGTGTGTGTCTATCTGTGTGTCTGTTTCAATTATTTTCCCACCGTTGCATTGTATGCACAACCAGCCCCACATCAAAGTGAACTGTGCCCGCAAGGACATATTTAAAAATCAATGCAGTCTTGGATGTAACTAAAAAATTTATCATTCACTGGGTTCTTGCTCTCTTCAGCACACACACCTAAACACACACAAGATGCACGTACAGATTCAATATCAGTTACAACTCACTGGCAAAATGCCACGTTAGTCACCGATCTCTATGGCTCAATACCTCTGCTGCCAGAGGATCAAACTAACACATGGCCCTACATGTTTCATCATTTTCCACAGGTCATCATCTGTGATTCCTCTCACTCCTCTCGAATGTTTGAATTATGTCTCTGCATCACAGCATCTTCAAAGGGTGGGGAGAACAGACGGAAATACTCACACACTTAGAGTCTGCGCTCCTGAATTTTGACTGCAAAAGGGCTGAAATTTGCTTTATTTGATTGAACAATTACATATGAATGTATTGTGTAGATTCATCTCATACTGGCCATACTGGAATTAGTGTTTTGGTAAAGATAAGCTGTAATCACAGTATTGAAATATTATCATCTTAAATAATCTTTGCTGTTGGCAAATTCACATATTATTTCTTCTTCTTCTTCTTCTTCTTCTTCTTATTATTATTATTGTTATTCACATATCCAGCAGAAGTACAGTAACATCAGTAATTGTTTTACTCTCCTCTTAGCTCTGTTTTGTTCTCCACAAAAATTGAACCTTAAGGAAATATCTCAGGAAATATGCTCCACTGTGTTCATGTATGCTACCTGCCAAGATGCACAGAGAAAGACTGAGGCATAATGGGGAAGAGACAGAAGAATTATATCAATACCTCCGACTAAAAAGTCTGTGTGCCATACAAGGTTATTTTACTCTATGGTGCCCTGAAAGTCTAACTTTAAATATCTTGTGTCGTTTGGGAAACTTAGATACAAACTAAAGGAATACACTGTCACATTGTTCTTATAAATCTGATCTATTTGCTGGATTACGGATAGAGCCACAGCACTAAATTGCCCACTTATTTAGCCTTGTATTGAACCAAAATGGAGCTCAGTCCTCTTTATTTGTCTGCAAGCACACATTTTACCATTGATTTAAGAGTCACACATTTTACATATTAGTACTTGGTTTTCCTCATATTGCTTTTGTGATTGTTAAGGGCCTTTGGTTAGGAGCAACAGAGAGAGGAATAGAAAATAAAAGACAAGCAAAGGGAGTTGTCGGAGGAGTGCTGCAGCTGCACTCTCTGGTCGGCTAGGCATATTTTAGCCTTTTAAAAGTCTTTCATCTTCTTTAAAGCCCCTTTTTCCCCTCTTCTTATTTCTATTATCAAATTTTCACCAAACATTGTTTGCTAAGCAGTCTTAAGCTGTCTTCAAATAGTTTCTCAGTGAGCACTTGAGTTGTTGTTAAGTTTCCCATCTGAGAGCATAACAGCTGATCCTCTGCTTTTCCTACCTGAACTATTCCAGCTGGTACCAGCTTTGCACTGGCATAAGTCCTTTCGTTAGCCCACACAACCTATATGCCATGATCACAGAGTATTCTTAAAATGCCATGGCGGTTATCATTGCATGTGGCATGCAGCACTGCAGCATTTACACCAGACCAACACCTCTAGCAACATCAATTCCACTCATGTATAGTATACCCATGAGGGGTGTTATACTGCTCCCTGCTTGTTTATTTATGTAAACCTATTATACTTATCATCCACAGCAGTGTGAAGCCTATAAGAGTGCAGCCATTAGTCTAACCATATTATCGTTTGACTGCAGGAAGTCAGACATATTACATGAATGATTCCCAGCCGGGCAAAACACATTATAGTAACTATAAAACAGGGCTTTGTTATCGCTACATAGTCTAATTGTTTGGACCAATGGGACTATTGTTTTGACACTGATAGAGCCCTAACTCTATTATTGGATGGTGCTATCCCATATCAAATCAATGCTGTATATTATATAGCGAATTGTGCAAGATAAAGATTGCAGGAACACTAAATATCCCCATATTTGACTAGAATAATGTACCGCCTCCACAATGTACATAGGAGCACTGTTGGATGCCCTTGAATGTCCCCGTTGAGTGTTCCCATTGACACATCAACTTACACAATGAAATACTGGGAGAAAAAGAAGAATCTGTATTTCCCCATACAGGAAATGTACTGATTACGTTTAACGCATTTTGGAGGTGGTATTAAAGGATCATTGTGTAGGATCTAGAGGCGTAGTTGCTGAGCCCGCTTTCACCTTGTCCTTTCTAGTGCAAAGGAAAAGCTGTGGTGGCCTTATCTAGAGCCAGTGTGTTCTGGGCTACCGTATCGTCATGTAACATAGCAGTTCAACCTGGCAGACATATGGTGTCTGTAGATATAAAAGGCTCATTCTAAGTTATCCTAATGATTTTTATTTTATTATAGAGTAACGGAAACATAGTTACGAATATTACATCCTATTTTTGCTGTATTATGTTATGGAGTACATATTATCGTGTATAATCTCTTTGTGGAATATACTTAGTAGTCAAATATAGCTGAAAAGAAAATGCGATTGAAATGGAACTTTACCTGAAATTGCCTCATGTTTGGCTAAAACTCTATACTATAAAAGTCTATACTGTGCATGGGTAAGTTTAAACTCTTAAGAAATGTCAGTTCAATTTTACATTGTCATTTACTGATCAAACATGATTAACATCACGCACCAATTTCTTTGTGACACACTGAATGAGACCTTTAATTCCATTGTGGTTTGTAGAGGACTTTCTTATAGTACCAAGCAACTGAAAGTGTGGAACAGCATAATTAGAGTAAGTTCATTAAGTCATTATCAGAACTGTCATCATATTATGAGGCTGATAAGATCCACTTGGCAGATCAGTAATTGTCAATTAACCATCAAACAGAATTAGATTAAGGCTCAAAGCACTACATTTTTTATACAGTTTATCTAGATTAATTTTCAAAGTGACACATTCAAAGTGATTACAGCCTCTTCTTTTTTGGATTGGAGGGAAGTGTATCAGGCATAAATAAATTATCCTACATACTGAAAGAGGTACTCACCATGTGAGCCACATATACGTTTCAAAACATGAGAAGATACAGAAACATTCATACATACACAGACAAGCGACCACAATAAACGAGGAGAGAGACGGGAAGACAGTCAGTCAACAAGAAAGACAGACGGGAAGAAGAACAGAATGGACACAAACGAGTTGTATGACAAGCAAATAACAAAACAAGAAAATTACAGCTAGCCAGGTAGTCATGTAGCAGGACAAACAGGATATAACACGCCATTCATATTGAGGAAATGTTATTACCCAAACTGAGGAAAAAAGAAGAGAGAATTATGTCAAATGCAAATTCAACCACACAAATATTGCCATCCCCTGTTGATTCAATATATATTTGAGACTCTGTAATTGACACTGAAACTCATTAGTCTCAAAATGCCAAAATGTCATACTGTATGTGATGAGGGAGGCCAAATCATTTTACTATCACAGTCTTTGTCTTTAAATCTTTCCAGTGGTTGGAGAAATTCTCTTTGTTAGTTTGTCGATTTTGGGGAACAATAAGCAATCCTCAAGTAGCAACCAGCATGTAGCCAAAAGTCGAATCAAGTGGCTCTTCATTCTTTCCCTACATGACTGTACTGGAAAACCTTTTCCTCAATGTAGAGTGGTGAGAATTGTTTTTACACTAATTTAACTTTTTCTAACATGTCTTATTGGCATGTTTTTAATTTTTTATTTCACCTTGAAGATTTTAAAGTATAAAGATGATGATCTAATCGGATATGGATGTTTGCTTGAATGACAGATGTAAACTACTGAAATTGTGGTGTTGAAGTCGTACCTTTCTCGAGACATAATCAAATGAAATCAATCATAATCAAACTAACTTGGAGAAAAAAGCTATAATCAAGTTTTACAAAGAGACAGACAAGTGTATTCTTTGCGTTCGCTGCATTTTCCAATGTTACACTGTAAGAGATTTTACCATGAAAACTGTAACACCACAAACTGTCCAAAATGTTTCAGGGATTGGAGACTTTCTTACAGCACTGCATGTCATACAATTCTCAGCCAATGTGAATATTTAGCTGAAATCTGAATTCTAGACACGTTTTGTGACAGAAAATATAATTTAAAATGATTTCTGAAATGAAAATTTCATTTCTCAAAAGAGGAAAAAAATTAATAATAGGGTCACATCTCTGGTGAGGGATTTCCCCTGGCATCAGCTGAGGGCTGGTATTGCCAACAAGACACACACAGTCAACCCGTAATGGTCTGCCCCTTTACAACCCTTTTCAACACTTAGAAGAAACCATTGTGCTGTTACATATGTTTTCCGCTCAAAGGTTAAATTCAGAAACCTGGACCCTTCAGTTTCCATTCAGAAATGTGTTAGCAAGCCAGGCTAGTTAGCTAACTTGAGCACTGCATGCCACAACAGAGGTGTTACTTTTCACTCATGTTCCATACCTGCGGAATCACAGGCAGGTCATGAACAATCAGTGCTGTTACACAATATAGAGGAGGGGAACCTGTGGCATCGGTGGTGACAGATGACTGTGAAAACTCACAGCAACAAGCAGTAACCTCAGCCCTCAACACCTATCAAACCCTGTGATTTGATGACACTGAGTAATGTAGGGATGGCCCAAACCACAAAAGTGATTATGCAATGGCTAACAATGTCAGCCCCACAGCGGGTTAACTGCCTGTGTGGCCGTTACTGTAGTAATGAAGTAAGATTATGAACTATATTACTGCGGATATTGTGTCAATAAAAAAATACAGATATATATATATATATACCCCTACAAATGTATACACAATTCAAGCACAAGGTAAAGTAACTTCTTTGCAAAGTTAATTTCAGTTTTATGGATATTTCAAATATTCAATGCATAACAATAGTACAACAGTACAGAACAACTAATAAACTGTACAATTAACTCAAACAGTGAATGCAATAAGTGCACAAGTTTGTTTAAAACTATTGATTTGGATGAACTTTGAACAGATTAATTCCTGTGAATATTGCATCAGAGATGAGTTTTCCTGATATTTTTAGGAACTACTATACTATCCTCTGTTGATATTATGTATTTTTTTAATAATAATAAATAATGACACATAAAATTTGTGTTTTCTTCTCTCTTAATTTATGTTGAATGTATGTATGGGATTTGAGGGAAATAAAATGTTTAACTTGTTTTTTTCTTTGGTTGTTTTTTTAACTGTGTAGTTTTCTAATGCTGGAAAAGACTGTTTAGCAGAGTGGGGCTGTGTGAATTTAGCTTGTGTTCCTTCATCCTATGAGATTTTCATTAACTTCATACCTTAAATATTAATTTAAACTTTAAAATAACTATAATAATTTGAGTTTTCTTCAAAGAAATGACTAAAAATGCTGCCAACTGCCTATACTGACAGCCCTTAAAATAAAAAAAAAAACCTTGTGACCAACCCTGAAGCTGAACCAATCCCTATTGGGTCGTGACCCCCATGCTTGGAAACAATGTTTTAGGGGATGCAACAATTGCACTCTGGGATTCCAGTTAAATATTCAACTTACATTGGCATTACATGCATGGGCAGTATTTTCATGGACCCTTTGCTCTGTACTACTATATATGTCCAGGGCTGTATGTTGTTGATTTGTTTTGACCACAGGTAGATTCATATGTCCACACACTCAAAGGCCCACTTGAGGTGACAAGTCAATCAGCGGCTGGCCAAAGGAGAAGGCTGACAGCTGCCTTGTTACGCATGCTGGATAACTCCTTCGAAATTACAGGTCTCACAGCTGTTTTTAGTGTGTGCGTGTGTGTGCGTGTGTGTGCGTGTGCGCATGTGTGTGTAGGTGTCTTTGTGTGTGTGAATGAAATAGGGAAAGAATAAAAAACTCCTAGGAAAGTGTCTGAGCATTAAGACATGAAGGAACAAAGCTATGCGGCTGTAATTGCATATACTGGATCACTGTGATCCTTTCAATTTGGCAATTTAGTGAAGTTAAATGGCCTTTTGATGATCAGTGTAAGTCTCAGTTGTTCTGTGAAAGGAGCTAATGAGAGGATGCCTGAGACAGTTTATCCTCGTTTTGTAGAAGTAGTTAAAGTGGTATTCGAATCACTGTGTGTAACTGTATGTGAGTATGTGTTTGTTTGTGTAAGAGCCATTGAAATCATTATTGCAGCTACTGCAAGTGGGTTATCTGGCATGTGTGTGTGTGTGTGTGTATGTGTGTTTGTGCAGAACAGACAAAACAAGTGGCTGCGTGTTTGAGACCGTGTAAGAGACTACAATCATTCCATTTGCACAATAATGAAGTGGGGTCAGAAGCCATCGGCAGTGTTTGCCTCCCACCTAATTGTGCTTGTGTTTTAATGGACTCTGCACTCCATTATTTCGTTGACCCTGGTTTATCACAGAGGCCTCAATTACAAAGAAACAGAGCCAGGTACATGAGAGCATGTATGTGTGTGTCTGTCTGCGTTTGTCAGACCATGGTGATGACACTGCCAGACAATGATACCATTTATCTGAGATCATCTGAATTATCAATTTTGTGTCAGGTTGTCAAGTTGAAGAGAAGTGTACAAAATTAATTTATAATCCTAGTTTTGCGATTGTTTGAACTTTTTTCAGCCAGCTTTGTGACTCAAGGGATGGCAGTCAGTTCACTAATGTAGTCCAGGCTCAAATGAAAATGTCAAACGCGGGATAGATTGCTGTGAAGTTGTTTTTACACAAATTCATGGTTGCCAGAGGATGAATATTGATTTTTGGTAATCTGCTGACCTTTTTCTCTAGTGCCATCTGAGCGAACGCTGAGAGTGAGTCAGTCTCAGTAGGTTCCCATATTAAAATGCCCAACTTCACAGCTGGAATGAACAAGTTTACAGCCTGGTTCAAAAACAGTTTGGGTCTCTTTAACTAATTTTCGCATTCATGACAACTTTATGGAGGGTACTTTTTTTTTTTTACCCTTCCCGTTCAAATGATATTAAGGCTTAAAGTTATGCATAATTAACAGCATGGCCATGGCTCATTAGAGTACCCAGGCATCATTCAGCCTGCCTGTCTTTGCTGATATTTAGATTAGCAGGGAGGCGGAAGAAGCAGTAGAGCCAACATGGCGATGGCCAGTGCCGCATTTTCAGGTTCAAAACAGCACTTCAGAAGCTAATGCGTGATGTCACTCAATTGGTTCTTTACTTTGGTATATCATTGGCTTTCTCTACAATGAGCATTACACCATCTCAGAGACACTAGTGTGACTATAGATAGTATGGGCAGGTTAACAACTAAAGGTTTGGCACCTGAATTGAGCTGGTGCAAGGATAACACCTTATGTTTTGGTTTACAATCAAGAAGGCAAAGCTCAAATGGTCCAGAGGATGCAACAAGCAAATAAAGTCATGTGGTGGAAATTACATTTGTTTTTCCATCAATCTGTGAGAAACTATGATCCGATTTTTTGCTGCACAAGTCTGTGCATGCGTCTGCGAACACTGACAGTAGATGGTTAACACTTCCTTGCAGAGAAGTTGGAGATGTGCAGCATGGCATCTGCAGGTCTTTATCTATCAGCTCACTGTGGCTGCTCCTTCTTGTTCCATTACTCAATGCAGTATTTCAAACTGATCCATTGTCAAAAATGCCAGTGATAATCTCAATGACAAACACAATGAGTTTTCTGTGCCTACTGAACTATGAATCTGCAGCATTAGGAAATGTTTGGTTATCATTAGCAGTAACTAAATACAGCATTTTTTCTGGGAATAAAAGTAGCTGGCTGGACTTCAATGAGTAGTCGGCTGTTTGGCACTTCGAGAAAGACGAACTTTTTTAAAAACCCGTGTAGAAATTATTACACATGGGATAATTGAACATTTGAATCTATTGCAGATAATATTTATGTGCAATAGATTCTATTCGGTAGAGAAGATGTAAAAGAAGATGAAGATGTAAAATTTCTTAAAAAGGGTCCAGGATGTTAGGATTTTTATGTGAAATCTCTGCCAAAAAAGTCTGCAGCTTAACAATGATTTTACTGGCTACCTACAATGACAGCACCTCCCTGGCTTACAGGGTAAAACAGATGATCAGAGGTACATTTTTTTTCTTGCAAAGAAAGTTCTTTTTACTTTGTGAACAGAATACACCGACTCATATCATGTATTCCCGATGTGTAATCTAGCTGAAAATATATTGATTACTTTAATTACAGTTACAGTGCTTCTAGTAATGTTCACATTCGGCAGCAATATTGGTTGCTCTATTGCACCATGGAGGATCAATCAGTCTTAAGAAAGCAGAATCCATTTCGGACACATGTTTGCTCTGGGCAGCTTAGCTTTAACCGCTGAAGGAAGCTTACTCTTTCCTCATGCTTATTGCTATTCATGCTTTCTGCTGCCGACTGGCCCTTAATTATTCAGCTGAATAAATTACCTATAAAGCAGAAAGTGGAGTCACGGCGTGCCAGGAGGGAGCAGGCCTGTCAGCTTCAAAGGGCCAAAACCTGCCTAGATCCTGTGGGCTTCACTCCACTTAACACCAGTCACTAGGTATATATGTCTAGGCATTCATAAACCCAGCTTAAATGTCAGGAGGTATATTAGCTCCCACGTGTGGGGCTAATATTGAATGGAGCTCAAATTTACATCAGCCTTCGTGGCTTTAGTGACCTTCATTGGAATTAAATGAACAGAGGTTGAGGGAGAGGTCAACATCACAGCCAACATAAGATGATTCTGAAACACTTACATTTAAATTTTGCCGTGATGAGCAACACGCTTGAATAACTTTCCCATATACATATTTACATGTTACATATAAAAGGTTGGTTGAGGTCAGACTTAAAGCTACACTTCTGCAAGAATTAATATCTGTAATACTTTTCATACTGCAGTGCTTATAGTTACATTTGATAGACTAGACATGACCAGAAGCTCTGCTGAGGCCCAGGGAGTCTGGGTGGGTAAACCAAATGATCCTCCCATAGTGATTTCTGTCAAGGTGCTTTTGAGTAATGTGCTTAACCTCCAGCTGCTCCAATGGAAGTGAAAGAGAAACAGCAAGACATTATGGGGTTGCAGAGGTTTTCTCCCAGGTGTGAATATGTGTAAGTGATCCAATGAATGTGAAGCAGGTGGCTGCAGAAAAGGGCGAGTTTGGTCAGCAAACCTTCCTGGAGGTACAAAGTTTACCAGATGAATGATATTACAGTGATGGATCTTGTTACCCAAGTTGGTCTAATGTGCCTAAGAGGCTGTCATTTTGAGGCTTTTTTTCTTTGCCTTTTTTTTTTTTTTTTGCTGTAGATCAATACTATTATCTTGTCTGTGTGTTTTAAGGATGAAGCTAGCCAAAAGGTACTGAGCTTAGCTTACCACAAAGACTAGAAGCAGGGAAAACAGTTATAGAAAAAGATACATATAGAAACGATCAGAACCAAAATTCAAACCCAGTACTTTTTTCCTGTAAGACGATCTGCTTTACAATTATCCATTCCAAGGGATTCTGATTTTTCCTGGTTCATTCTTTCAATCAATCAAATCAATGTGTGTAAGCATTTCACACTGCATCTTTAAATTTCCAGGTCTGCTCTTGAATAATGACTTGTTAGCCTCGGGGCACAAAGTGTCTCTCTGACCTGACTATCTTCAATTTGACCATGAAAGCTAAATATGCCTCACTAATGTCATATAAATGCCACTCCAGAGTCCCGCTAGTGCTGTAATTGCCACTCTGATTCAGTGCGCTCCATGTCAGACACCACTGACAAGTAAATTACACAATAATACCACACTAAACTAGATCTCAAAGCTATTTGCCTTGGGTGCCTGAACAGCGGTAACAATAATTACTTTCAATAATTAATTTCAGAGGTTTTTGATAAAGACACAGAAGTGGGAACAAGGGTGTGATACACATAAAATAAATACAAATACAAAATGACCATGAATAGTGCCTATAGGCTGATTATTTTTAAGCTCTTTTTCAACCCAAACTAAAAAAAAAAAGAGAAAAAACGAAACCATCTGAAGCTGTTTAAAATGCATACTGAGCTGAGTATGTCGGCATGATGTGGATGAATATAACAGAACTGTTTCAGTTTTGTTAGATACAGTGTGAATACAACATCAATCATCTGGCTGAGGTGCAGAGAGATCCTTTATGTCTGACACAGCATGTGGTCACTGCACTGTAGAAAACCCGACTGTAACTCATTGAATGTGATGAGGGGAACATTACACTTTCTGATCAACTCATTACTGTGACAAGAAGATTTCACATGCATCTCCCCACACACTGAAAGAGATCATTTTTGTGTCTCGCTTCATTCATAAGGGTAGTGTTGTTCACCAGATTTTCTACCCCAATCCAAATCAACTAGATGTTGGTTTTCACAGTTTTAATCATATATTGGGGTGTAGCTCAGTCCGTGGAGAGTTGGCTTGGCGACTAGAAAGTGGATGATACAAGTCTAATACTGACAGACCAGTCAGTATCAGCTGTGCATGTAAAAGAAGCATGCCTTCTTTATCTTCTTACAGTATTATTAAATAGAACTTGCCTGAATTTAAGATGTAATAATAACAACCAGAATTACCAGACCTTTATTTGGAAATACAATCATCTTTCATCATTCTGTTAATAGTATCCCTGTTTCATTGATCTCTTATTTGCCATAGTAATTCATCATTGCTGCTGTTTTTACTGCTTTTAATGCAAATTAATCTTTTACTGTGAAAGAGTTACAGGGAGTATTGAGTTTCCTTAATAGCAGGTAAGGACCGGAAAAGAATCAAGCGTGCTTGTCGAGTAAATTTGATTTTTCGTTAAAGAGAGGAACTACCATATAACAACGATGCAGTGTTTTAAATAATGCTGAAGGTGTAAATCTACCAAGACAGGTGTACTGCCCCAACCAGTCTAAGACACAACATTAAATAAACCGATCTTCCACAAGTCTAAAGCAGCCATGAAGACAGACTGCTGAAGAGTAGCAACTGATGTGTTGATTTTAAGGTAGTAAAAATGATAGAGTTAGAAATAACGTGGCTTGCTCAACATATGAGACAAATCTAACTTAGATTTAATGAGATCAAAGAAAAAAAAAATACAACATAACCTTCTTGAATTAAATAAACAGGAAAAAGCCCACCACCAGTACATCTTACCAGATGAGAGAAGAAATGCAACTTGGGAGGGAGGTGAGCACTCAGTATTTTGGATCCTTATTTGGTCTGCAGTCATTGGTAAAGAGCCAATCACATGTGGGTACCAACAGCCAGTTAACCAATCACCTTTTGTTCTGATATACATTTATATATATGCACACATTTGTCACATCTGTCACACATCAGGTGTCCTTATCCACTTACTCTAATCAGCGTGCTAAAACTGTACTGTATGGTTTAATCACAAAGTATAGTGTGATTCATCAGTTTCCTCCACAAACCTATTATATATCCTCTTTATGCCGTTGTATTCTTTCATACGATCCCTCTCACTGCCATGTTCCTAGTTAAGCCATTCACTATCGTGGACCTGATTACAGTGTTTATTACCCGTCAACCTACACAAAGCAGGGAATTCAGAGGAAGAAGCAGCAGCAACAGCGACAGCCCATGCAGGCTAATCTGCCAGCCATGCGAGCCTTCAGGGCAGGGTTTGGTAATGTGATTTAGATGAGTTTCCCACGCTGGTGTGTCACTGCCGTCTCCCCTCAGTGCTCCAGCGACAGTCCCTCATTACACACCGTGCCACCGTCAGCCATATCGCCAACGAGCATGACAGTTTTTGACACAGGGACACCCGTTTTTTTTTTTTTCTCAAGTGAAATGACGGAGCAGAATGAGGAAGGGATAAGGAAGGAAAGAGTTTACAGAATTAGATATAATACAATTGGAATTCCCTTCCTGCCCATACTTTAAATTACATGTTTTAATCTATTAAGATCATCATGACTGTCATCAACATTTTTGACCTGTCTTTGAGCTGTAACCCTTAAAATGGTTTCTTTAGATGTACAAATGGAGAATTTTAGATGAGTGTGAACAGTATGCTTAGATGTGTGTGTCTTTGTGTACAATGTCGATGAATAAGTAGCTGTTTAAAACTCTCCTTGCCTCAGGGTTGGGTACAGAAGCTTTGGTTGTTTGCCGATTTCAAAAAATAGAAAGTGTCCTCCTTTGTTTCCTTTCCCACGTCCCTCTCCTTCATTGACCGAATAATGCCAAACTCATCTCCAACAGAAGAGGTTCGGGCTCAGGCATGAATGACAGGTGGCTTAACCTGTTGTGTTTGTTAGAGTATTTGTGCTTCAGTGTTTGTGAGTGATAGAACAAAGCAGCAAGTGACTTTCAGTTGGTCTGTATTAACCCCACAGCTAAGTTGTGTATCCTTTTGAAGTAAATCAAACAAAACCAAACAGCCTAAGTATTAGCAATTGCTGTTTCTCCACTTTGCTCCAGCCCAGGCGTCATCAGGAAAAATATTTGGAACAAAGAGGACTTTGAGAAGTCATACCAAGGGCAAATTTCTTTATTCCTCGGCCCTCTGGTATTCTCCTACTCTAGTCTCAATCAGACAGCCTGGTTATCTCGACCAACCAATTATTTGATTAGACGAAGGAAAGGTTTAAATCATTTAGGCCACTTCATATTAAAGAGACGACATTATAGGATACCAGAAATCTAGCAAATACCACAGGGCTAAGCCTCACTATGAAGGGATATAATCTAAAGAGCTTCTGAAAAATTTTAACAGTGCATTAACCAGCAGATGCACACACACATACACACACACACACACACACACATACACAGATAATGTACACATTCACACATCCTATACCTGCCACACAATGCCTGACATCAATCCTTATATGCCTCGCATACACACCACAATAAAGAGTACTGCCAAATTCAACTCAAGGGGAATTTTATGTTGAAAGAGCATTTTTCCATTCAGTTTATCAGAGTTGAGAAAAACAATCCAGGGCTCAAGAAATTCAGATTCAAATTTAAAATCTGCCACACATGATTCTAATTTGAGGGACTTGTAACACTCAATCTGGCAACATGCTCCAAATTAAATTGATTTGTGTATGTTCATGCACAGGCAGAATGGTGAGTCTGAGATCAAAATAACACACTGCATTTAGATTCAGTCACCATAAAGTTTACTCTCGGAATGATGCATCAACCTTGAATTTCCAAAGAAAAAAAAAGAAAAAGTCCTCTTTCTCCTTTTTATTTTTTTATTGGTGTACAAAAAAAAGGTAGGCCAGGGCCACCTCTAAATCATCTTCACCTTCGATATAATTTACTCTAACTCAATCACAGCTAGCACCATAGCTGGTGTTGTATTTTGTTTTGGTTGCACTGTTGGCATTTACTTATGTTTCTGGGCTCTTCTACTACGCCAGCAGGCAAACTCCACCATCTGGCATCAATGTTTATGCATCATCAACACAGTCAGACTTCAGGTTACAGTGAGTATCTGCTCACAACATTTCATAGTAGTCCTGCAGTCTTAAGACAACACGGTCACTCTCATATTTGGTTTAGGTATAAACAGTTATTATTAGCATTATTGTTTTAAACCTTTTTTTTCTCTTCTAAATGTCACTGTTGACTTACATTCGGCCCCAGCAACCTCCTCCATACACAGAGTTTGTCTCTCTTATACTTCTACAGTCATAATTACTACAACTGCTCAAGATTGCCTCGTAACAATAGATGTAAATATATGTCGCATTAAACTACTTGCACAGGTGACCTATATGGCCATTTTTCTGGTGAGTACTGGCCAGTCTTCTTACATGCAAACAGAGAGTATGACATAGAAACATCCAAAAAAATTCTCAGGATGTGATGCAACAGGAAGGCAATGGTTCACACAGGCTATTGATTTCCAACTGAAACAGGTTAGGTTCTCACAGGTGGGTGTAGGCATTACTGTAATATTCAGGAGACTGTTGGGGCAGTGACGTTCAAAGGAATCAGTAGAAGACAGGCCCTATAGTAAGTTTACCATGTTATCCTTTGGCTGCACGGGTTATATCTGTGAAGATGTCAGAATATCACATGTGAATGAACTGAATGCTCCTTCATGAAAACCTGATTAAATTCAGTAGTTGTTCCAGTTGCAGCCAGGTGGACCATTGAGGGACATTAGATGCCCTTGAATAACATTTATTCATGCTTGATAATAAGATGTGACATATTCAGGGTGTTTCTGTTATGTTATTATAACAAGGATAAGGATAAGCTAAGCGAATAAAATCTAAGAAAGAAGACACTGTAGACTTTGTCTGAGAAACTGAAAAAACTCATTTACATGAAGTTTCATGCAGGGGATGGACCATTATGGCAATCTGCTTTTAATAATATATATACTCAAAAGTATTATGGAGCACAGATGATGGTACTGTTATGAATACATTAATAATTCCTGTGTTTAACCGCTTAAAGGTGTTGTAATTTCTCATTGATCAGCTGGAGGTACAAGTCCTATTACTGGATTAAAATGCTCTTTCAGTGGATATTCTACAGTCCTGGACTACTGATGAACAAAAACATCAATAGTAATAGAAGAAATACCAATTAGTGTGCACCTCCCAACCACAACCGCACAAACACACATACGCCAACGCACACACAAACTTATACACAATTTCTTTGATGCCAGGGTACAATATATTCTCTTGAGACTTTGCTCTGACTTTTTCTTATTTCTCAAAAAAAAAAAAAAAAAAAAATGTTATAGCAAAGTCAAATTTATTTTGTTTTAATGAGAACATTGTTATCTTAATACAAATAATTTTGTTTTTCAAAAAGTGTGAAAAAGTGAAATCATTTAAATACACTACACTAAACTATACATAATGCTATATGCTGTGGTCTCTTTCCATACCTATATTCATTACACTGAGCTTGTAGTTCTCTTGAGAGACAATGGAGATTTTTCTTAACCAGAATACTGTCACCCTTGTTATTTCCAAAGCTACTCAACGTAATATCTTAGCTTACTGCACCCTTATTAGGGATTTTAGTCTGAAAGTTTCTCCACAGTGTCCCTCTTAACATCTTGTAGCAGCTTGTAATATAAAAATCTAAGCATCTCATGTCCATATTAAATTACTCTCATCACTTCTGTAGAGACCCCTTGAAACATGACCCTCCTTCAGACCTCCTTTTATTTTGAAAATCCAGCCCACTTCAGATTCCTGTCAAGCCAAATATTGTTTCTGATATATCTTTCTCTATTTAGTGTTTTTTGTTTACTTTCTAGTTGTCTCCTGTCCTTGTGCCCTTCCTTGATTAGTTTCACCTGTTCCTGATTAGTTTGCACCTGTGTCTTGTTATTGTCCCCTCGTTAGTGTATTTAGTCTGTGTTTTCCTTCGTTTCAGTGCCACTTCACCTTCATTCCTGTGTCAAGCTTCCCAGTTCATCCTGAGTGTTTTTGGCTTGTTTTGGAACTATTAGTTTCCGCGTGCTGGAGTGCTTTCTTGGTTATGACTTTGCCTGCCTCACCATTCAGTAAGCCTTTGTACCCTTTAATTGTTAAATAATTGAACTGAACTTGGTCTAACTCTGGTTTGCATTTGGCTTCAATTCCTATGAACCCAATTCAGCAATTCAATTCATGTTTCCCATGCTCAATGTGTAATCCCTCAGTCCCACTACCATGGAGAGGAAACCACAGGCTGGAGAACCTGTCCACACCTTGAAGTAGTAGGCCAACCAACCAAACCAACCGGAGAGCCGACTTTCTGTTTACATGTCTCTTCCAAGGTTTAAGTACAGTTCATGGATATGAGTGACTTTGGTTTTGTGTTCTGTCTGGGGTTTTAGTAGCTACTGTGGTACTGCTGGATCACACATTTCAGTCTGTTCTTCATAGCATGGACACACCTGTGGATGTGTATGATTGATCAATGTGTCTTACAGTTCTGATATCAGCTTGCTGTGGCTCACTGGCTGTACAGTGAAGCCTGTGTTCACAGAGACCTCAGTACAGTACCACAAATAAGTGACAGAAAGGGAGTCCCAGAGATTATTAGAGCTGAATAAACAGTTTGTAGACAGGACTACAAACGAACACATTAAAAAGCACACTATTTGATTAAGTGGTTTTGTTGTTTGAGTAGCAGGAGTATCATACAAACCATGTAAAAGACTTTACTATTAATGTTTATTGACAATCTTGAGACCTAGGGAGCCTGAGAGTACTTTCTGATGCAGGGAAATATTATGTCGGAGTGACTGTCAGAGTATAATGAAATGGGTATTTATGCAACCATGCACACAGTTCAAACTGATGCTAAACTTGTCGACAGACAGAATCTCTAATCAGTCAACAACTGGGGACCCTAGGGGACAAGCTGTTCTAATGAAATGAGAGGAAAAACAGAAAAGCCTCAAAGAATAGATCCCACCAGTCTGCACACATTTAACTATAAGTTTCCAGTCTTTTTTTTTTTTCTTTACAATGCTTGATGAGCACTGACAAGAAACACAAGAAGCTGTGTTCATACAGTAAGTCCTCTGAGATCTTTGTGGTGCTTAATAGCGAAACGGAAGGAAGCTATTTTCAGAGAAGAGCTTTTGTGGGGTTTTAGCATTCATGCCAGGAAAAAAAGGAAATTAACAAAATGCCAACAGCTCAATGTGGAAATGCACGGACAAGAAAGTCTCTCCAACAAACTCTGGCATCACACTCCCATCAACATTACCTGGGGGAGAACTATGAACTAATTAATCATCTACTATAACAATATGCTCCGCAGCACACGATGACACATGCTGTAGATACTTGAAGGTAAAATAAATCACAATATTATATGCCTTCACTGTATAGACACTGTAAGGGCAATGCAGGAATCAGACCCCTAACCCTTTCAGAATAAGGGCCATATGTTGGATACACTGACCCACATGCAATGTAGAACAAAAATGAATCACTCCTGTGGCCAAACATGCCAGAGTAATTATCAACATAATTCATATGAACTGCAATACACTCACTAAAACTCAACTAAACCTTGAATTTTCATCAGTAGTTTCTTGACTGTCAGAGAACATGATTATGAATTTGATAAAGATCCTCACAGAAGCACACCCACAGAGTAGTTAAGAAAATATGTAACGTGTTTTTCTCTGTCACTATTACTATCTTCAGCCAAAAACCTTCATGGCAATTATACTGTTTCATATAGACCAGAAGTAAATTACTTGAAGTACCCAAATGACAAGTACTTTGGTGGTAATAATTTGCAAAATAATGATAGGACTAGTCCTACTTGGGAAGTGATAGCTTTTATTGACGTGAACCAATATGTTTAATTTTGAATTTTTATTGGTCTGGTTCATCATGATGTGAGAATGGTTAAATCTCTGCCCTCTCTTCAGTACCTTTTACTGCTTGTTATCATTTATATTTCACACAGTTGTAATGAAAATGGATTTTGCTTGGGAAAATCATCCCACCATTCTGTCTGCGAAATGAAAGGATAGTATTGTAGTACCACTGCATGGGCAACCAAGGAATAATAATGGCTTTATCTTTTAGGCAGAAGGTAAGTGACTCATTTTTTTTGATTCATGTCCCGATTTCTTAATAGTAACTGAGATGGAAACGGAAGGTTTTGAGTGGCAGATGGCAAAGGAATCTTAAAACGCCCAGTTTAGCTGAACATGTAAGGTATCCTGGGAATGGGAAGGGTGGCACAACAAATGAAATGCTCCCTTTACTTAAAAGAAATAGCAATACTTCAAAAAATATTAAACATGCATAGAGATATGATCCAAAACATCCATCATTGAATAGAGCTCAGTAAAGATTGCTCTCTTATATGAATTATAAACATGGAAATGTATGTCTTAAAGTAAAATACACTTAGTATGTTTAGCTCCATAGGCTACCTGTACTTTTCACATAATGGAAGCTCAGCTGACTAGTGATTATTTGCCTTAAGGCGGTATTATGGGTAGTTAGTTATATAAAGACATGTGCATAAAACTTTTTCTGTCACAGTGGCTGATGGACACCAAATTTCCCAGGTCAATTTAAATTTTAGCAGCTTGGGCAGTTTTAGAATAGTAAAAAACAGTTTGAAAACAATCTTGCCACCTGCCAGGGTAAAAGTGAGACAGCCTGAGTCACCCACCACAGCCAGAATTATACATCATTTGGACAGTGAATGGGGTAATTTCATGCCCTGATAGTACCCAAGCCCTATTATAAATGCACATTATATCAAATATAAAGTGTCATTTTTGAAATTTGAGTGTAATGTGTTGGTCGTAAACTGCCTTATATGGTGAAACTGGCTCATTAGATCACCAAGCCAGAAAGTTCTGACATTGTGAAGCGCTGTAAAGGGGGAGCATCAGATCAACATCTACTTAACGCATTTCCACAGATAGCAAGGCACTTCAAGCGCTCTGACAGGGCTGACATGGGTCCTCTTGATAATAAGGACGGGGGCATATACTGTCGAAAGGGTGTTCCATGGTCGGAAAGTTTATTTCTTTTCCACTCTGCTGTCAGCAACAGCCATCTATATTTAATATTTCCATTTCCCTTCAGCCTGCCCTGTTGCCTTGGTCTTGAGTAACGTTGCAAAACTTGCACTCATTGACCACAAAGTGTTGAAGTGCCACAAGTTAAGGTAAATATAAAACAAGATTCATACAATATACATATGTATGTGAAATATAAAAAAAAAATACAGAAAATCTAAATTATTAATTCATTATACTTTATAGGAGGGTTAAATTACACAATAGCTGAAACAGTCCTGATGCATCTCTAACGCCCCCTTGATATACTCTGAACCACAACTAGATTTTAGAAAATCAAATCATACAATAAAAATACACAAGTGCTAATTTTTCACTGACAGTAGTACTATATGGGTTATTCTTTGTTCACTCAAAACCATAAACAACATATTAAAGTGTTAACATCTGGATATTAACAGTGAATCACATGACTGACACGTGTGAAATGCATCAATCGTTGTGATAAACCCATAATGAATTTCAGCAACTTTCAGCACATTGTTTTGGTTTTCTGGCCTGCAGCTGTCACCTCTCACAGAAAGAACATATTTTTTGGCCGGAGCAGTTAGTTGTTTTCAGACAAAAAAAAAAAGGAAAAGAATGCTCTAGAAACCACCTGGCCTGCAGTAGACAAAGTTAGCGATTAGCTTGTGAACATCATTTAGCAGCTCAAAGGACTGGTACACTAATCACCTTTCCGCCATATTCTGTAAATAGAGCCCCCTAAATCTTACACAGTGGACCTTTAGGAGACAGATATTTCCCTCATGAGTAAGAAAAAATAGAGCTAAAAGAGGGAATATTGGATGTACTCGGCTACAAATACAACTCCAAAAATACATCAGTTATTGAAGGTTTAACTCTAATTTGTGTTGAACGCTCGCTCTCACATTGCAAAAGTCAATTCTCTCTTTAAGGAGGGTTGAGTCTAAAGGGCGAAATGTACGCAGAAGGAAGGGAAAAAAGAAGAGCGGAGGCTGGAGGGAAATTATCCTGATGGGTTCTGAGATCAGTCAGCGGCTGATACACAAACCCACACAGACAAACTCTACACACACAGCCAGTATGTGTATTGCTAGCTAGTTTACAACCAATATCTGACAGTTTTTTCTGAGATCACTTTTAGTAGACGCGACACACCAACAGTCCAGATTGGCAAATTTAGGCAAACTCAGCCAATAAAGAGGAGAAAATAAAGAAGGATGGAAAGGGAACAGATTGATTGACATTCTGTACATGTTTTGACATTTATTGTGAAGTTCTTTTGTCTGCTTGGTCTTGATTTAAGCTGTGCCTTATCTTAAAATGATCCCCGGTGGCTTCAGTCATTGTTGCACATATCAGGGCAGGTTTCCAACAAAAAAACTGACATTTCAGTCTTGTGGAGTATAGAAAGCCTCAGCTACCGTAGGTATTTCATGAAGATTTTTTTTTTTTGTGGTTTTGTCAGAATTTCTGTTTTGTTGCGTTTCATTGTGCCTGAGTTGAGAGTTTGCATGCATTATGTCAGGCTCTGCTCACTGACAATCTTCAAGACTCCCACAGGAAAAAGTAGAAGCCTCAGCAAGAAAACAATCTCTTTAAAATCATGCCACTGTACAATCTTACAATATGTTGTTATGAAGGTTGTATTTAATAGCAGAACTATCTTCAAATTTGAACATGGGTTTGGAAACACATATGCCTTTGCTGTATTTTCAAAATAACAGACACAAATGAAAAAGTAAACTGCATGCCATGAAATGGAGAAAATGAAACTTGTTATGACATGAATAGTAGTAAATTGGCTGTTACACAGGAACAGCAATGGATCTTAAAAACCAGAGAACAATCTGTCTGGAAGCTTGATTCAAACACACAATGTGGCGGGCTTTAGATGTGAGTACAGATGGCAGACTTAATAGAAAGAGTACACACCTGAGAACAGCCTATTAATGACACGCCGTGGTGATTGGGTTTTGTTTTAAGAGCTTTTCTCTGGTTTGTCCCCAGAGTGTGCTGCCATGCTGTGTTGGTATCTAGGCTCAGAGAACAGGAAACAGGAACAGCTGCTGTCGCTGCTCTCCTCTTGGTCTGGACTAAGCTGTCCTCATTCTATCTATCTGTCTTCATGTGACTTTGTTTCTGTCTACTGGATGTCTTCTGCTCTCCCTGTCTCTCCCTTACATCTCAAATAATGCATGCAAGCATACACAGGAGCAGTTTTAACTACGGTGCTTCATTTTTAGCACATGACAGCACTGTCTGTTGCACATATAGGTAACGCAATGTAATTTGTGATACTTAAAGAATATAATTTATGCCCATGTTCTCCCAGTCTACACACACACACAGATGGCTATAGGTAACCTTGTTTGCTTCCTTTAGTTTAAAGCCGACATTCATCTTATTCATGCTGAAGAAACAATGAGGACATGATGTACAAAAGTTTTGACAACGTTTTCTCCACTTGAAAGAGTTTTATTTGTCAAAAAACATGCACACAAGTGCGACTCATACCAAGTTGTTCCTTCCTCTCCTAATTCTATCCTGGTCTATCTATGTCGCTCTGTTGGACGTGTGAATTGGACCCAGTTGTCTGACTGATGTGTTATTCTGGACAGGGTGCTGTGCTCTGTATTCTGTCTTCAGACACAGTAGGGACTCCTCACTTAGTTGCCAGTATGCAGACCTCTGGGACAGTATTGTCCAGATGCTTCTCTCTCAAACCAGGAGGTTTCCCTGCCAGAGGAAACTTGCTGCTCTAATTTTACATCGCTATATATATATGCATGTAAAATGTGTCTATTTGGTGAGGTTTGAAATGTTCTTTTGAAACTTATACTGCATTTCCATCAGACTGAGATATTTAATACATAAAATCAACAGCATGTCTCATTTGATCAGGTACTGTAGTCAGTGCTCTATATTATGCAAATAGTGAGAGGGTCACTTCAGTTTCTTTACTTCATAGTGGGTCAGTGGGACGCTTTCATCTTAAAGCAGGAATGAAATAAGTGATGT
The DNA here is from genome assembly GCA_028641955.1 of Protonibea diacanthus. Taxonomy (NCBI): domain Eukaryota; kingdom Metazoa; phylum Chordata; class Actinopteri; family Sciaenidae; genus Protonibea; species Protonibea diacanthus. The sequence goes on along the minus strand of CM053976.1, from coordinate 12,611,342 downwards.
TCATAGGTGGATCCAGAGGCAGGGCCACAGGAGCACTGGGACAGCTAAAATCAGTTTGGGTATTGACCCTGTTTAGTACATTGCTTTAAGACAGTGATACTTGAGTGAAATGAAGGCATGGTGCACACGTGCGTGCACATGTGTGTACCTGTACAACGGGAGTCACACAATGTCACTTTCATCACTGCATTTGGCACAGCTACAAGTATGCTAGCAATGACCATGTTGAGAAAAAAGCTTCTTTGGCACTCCAGGGAACATGTAGTATCATGTGTTTCCATCTGTGAAATTAATAATAAATAAATTATCTTTCTTTAGAGGTAGTATAAAAGGACATTTTGCCTTATTGAAACATTGAATAGATATTTTCTCCTGATTGACGCTGTTCAAATTTGTTCCCTCAATTTCTACCACTGGCCATAGCTAACTTTGAATGCAATGGATCTGTATATCAACATCAGACAGACTTCATAGTAAGTTATGATCCCACATCTTTGCTAACTTTTCAATGAACATTTACCTGCTGTTGCTGAACATCTGTCTGACTAATTTTGTGCTTTCAAAAACAATTCTGCCCCATGTTTACTGTAAGGTAGGTTTATGTATACAAATGCATACAAAACATATGCATATAAATTCACCAGAAAGCAGAAAATGAAGTGTTTAATACCCAAATTTTCCTGTGGGATACTGGGTGCTGCTGTATAAATTATGACCCCTTTGTGGCCCCCCTTTAGAAAAATCCTAGATCTGCCCCTGGTGAGACTGCAATTGCATTTTGAGTTCAGACTCCTGTACATTATTATACAGACATAGCAGCTATTGTATGGTCATTATATGCTACATCATGCTTTATTTCATCTTTCTACCTTTTTTTCTTGCCCTTTTTTCTCTCTTTTGCTTTCATTGACAAAAGCCCCATGGCAGTTTGAACATTATTGAAGCAGTTGTCTGGGCTTTAATCTGTGACTTGGGGCTGTCATTATCCATCAGAGGAGGCTCTCTGTCCCTTCCAATTTCCTCCCTGCGTCCATCTCTCCGTTTCACATCTAGACTTTGAATTCTCCTTTGCCTCGTTTCCTTCATAAATATTCAGCATCCCGGCCAGTAATTTACACACACAATCTGCCACTCCCCATCATTTCTACACCTGGACGCATAGACGTTGACATTCCTCTCTGTCCTAATCTGCTTTCATGTCTTTTGTTTCACTCTTCTCCCTCTCCTCCCTCTTTTTTCTACTTCTTGCATGTCCTGTCACCTCTCCTCTCCTCATCCTGTGCATCACATCTAACTTTGTCCCTAGAACAATCCTAGAATTTTTTGCTGAAGGGCAATGTGTTAGGAAGGAACATAAGCTGAAGTACAATGTTGACCTTGAAGGTTGGTGGATCAAAAACTGTAATAAGCTGTAACAAAATAATTGTCTTAACTTAATTGTTGTATCTGAAACTTTCACCCACATCTTGTGGTTGGAATTTCCCAGCAGCTGCTGAGGTGTTGCAGAGTTGCTGGGTTGTCATAGAAATGGTTCAGTTGTTACAACACTGTTTTACCTTTCGACCATAGTAAAATGTCATTCTACCATTACTGCACCTTATCTTTACTGTGAAGTTAGATAAGGGTGTGTGGCTCAGCTTATGGAGCGGGTCGTCCAATAATCAAGATTGAAGGTTGCTGTCCTTGAGCAAGACATTGAACTATGTGAACTTGTGTGAATACAGGTATATGTGGCGTATGGACAGATACGTATTAATAGTAATACATAGTATTTTGGATGCACTACAGTCCATTTACTGTAGCTAGTGAAAATAAACAGCAAACTGAACAATTTCAAGTTCAAGATTTACCGATTTCAATGTAGGCAGTGTGTTCACTTTATGAAGCAAGGTAGAAAGGTTGGGAGATCATAGTCTCTTTTTAAAAATGTAATGACATGGCACAAAGATTCACTCAGAGAATAACATAAAATAAGGGAACATAAAATGAAGATAAATGTTCACCTTATAGCCATGGTGACACAGTGGCATTGCGGGTAACATTGGGTCAACATGAACCTCATTTTTAAATTAATGATGAACCAACCAACTATTCCAGTGGCAGTAACATGCCAAGACGCGCAACTAATCATTAGTGAAGAGTGCAAGAAAACATGCAAACAACGCTGGATTTAAAATGGGAATAATAAAATCAGCTATGCAAATGTTTCATGAGGAACAAATTCACTTGACTTGTTTGTTAGAGCTCAAGGATGCACACAATGTGTTCGGGTGAGGGACAATGAATGTACTGAAAACATAACTTTTGTTTGCTTGCTCTACAGGGCACCTGTAACTGTAAGATTAATGTTGCAGCTGCCTAAACGTCACCCTACTTTAACCAGATGTTGTTTGCCATAATGTTTGCATATGTTTATGTCGATGACTGTTTCTAGATAAAAAGTGACCAGAGCTATTATGTCAACGTGTGTACAATACCCTTGTATTGGGCTGTTTTTTTTCCCCATAAGGCATGGATAATATGGAATGCACTTTAGTTTCCTGGTGTAGGGGTGAGCAAAATCCAGGTATAGGCAGAAAGCAGGAAAGCAGAGTGAAAAAGGTAAAAGACAAAACAGAAAAAGACAAATAGACAAGGGAGCAGAGAGGAAGGATGGAAGAAGAGTGTAGCACGGTTGGAAAACACTGTATAATCAGTTTTGTTGGTCTTCAGGTTTGGTCTGTTGTTTGGTCTGCTGGTCACAGGCAGGACATTTACACTCTGCGTCTCGCACATAAATCATGTCACATGGCTGAACGAACAGACACTGGCAGCATTTTAGCTCCAACAAAACTCTGCTCCATGTGGCCCACCCTGCTTTCACACACACATGCACCCACTCACACAGAGTATAGGATTCAGTATCTACGTTAACATTATATGGGCTCTGATGCAGACGTGGACTTGAACACGTGAATGCACACACGGACACACACAGTCCATGTCCCATGTCTCAGTGTGAAGGCGTTCCATTTCATATGCTCTGCAGCTATCTGACCAACCGCTAAGTCTGAGAGAAAGTCTCCTTCTCTTCTCTTGTCTTCTCTGTCTGACTCTCCATATCGTTCCCTCTTTCTGGTCTACATCAACTTCTATCTTTCTCTATCTTAGGCAAACTGCCCCGCAAGATTTATTTCATTATTGTTGGTGGTGGTGGTGGTGGTGGGGGGCAAACAAATGCCACCGTCACACTCCCCTGGTTTCTGAATTCTTGTGTCCCTCCATGCTAGATAGATGATATCTGGCACAGGTTTCCACGTGCTGGAGCTCTCTCCTTTTGATGCTTGTACAAACACAGGAGCTGAGACAACAGCCTCCAAATGCTTTGATGCAATTAGCAAACAGAGTGTGAAGCAGAAAACCTTTGTAGCTTTTTACACCATGCGAAAAACATTGTCAACACAAAAGGATGCAGAGATCAATTGACAGGAGCTGAGTCTCTTTGTTGATGCTACTCCATCCCCTGCGTTTCTGTCACTGAATGGGAAACAGTCATATCAACTGGATGTGGGGGTGAGGGGTGCTCCGATGGGAGCTATGGTGCCCCTGTGGTCTGTGGTTAGTGAGGGGCATGATCATACAAAGAGAGTGCATGGATTTTACCTAGAAACCTTTAAAAATGTTCTGTTGAATGCAAGAGAAAGGTCAGGCAGTGACAGGCAGATTGACAAAGATAAAGCATAAAGGAAGCAGCCACACGAGTACTGCTTTTTTAAATTTCAATTTTGTAAGATGCAGGATTTGTTAATTTTGAAAAAAGGGCCTCTGTGTGAGAGAGAATATGGAATTGTCATTAAAATTCTAAATTAGATCTCCACATGTGGTATCTACAATGCTTCTATAATTATGTAATAATTACAACATGGTGTAACATCAGTTAGCTTTTATTAACTGATGACAGCTTTTAATATAATACCATTAAGAAAATGTAGCTGATTAGTCTGTCTAAAGTGTAATGGAAACAATATGCTTATTATCAATGGTACTAGATAATACAGAGATGCCAGCGATATTCTGAGCTGGAGCTGCAAAGGATGCACATTTCTGTTAATTATTAAGACAAATGACGAGCACTAGCTGTACCGGCTGCACATTTGATCTGCTGCTATGTGTTTTGACTTGTTAAGCTGTTGTGGTCTGGGTAGACTAATGTGCCATTTTAAGGCAACTGTGCAGTGTTGTTTGTATGTTCTTTGTGTCAAGTTTGCCTTGGTCCACCCTGGCCTTGTATTGATTTCATCAACTGCTGTATCTGCTATATTTTCACTCAGATCCATTTGCTGTGCCCTGTGAACGAGCTTTATGTGTGTGTGTGAGGAGTGTGAAGTAGTTGCTACCGTCCACATGTATTATATTTGATGCAATTTTGTATATGAAAAAAGAAGTGAGTGGATTAAACTAACCTGTAGTAGTTTATATAGGACATTTCTGACTGTTGGTACTGGTTGAATTAAGCCCTGCCACTGTATGGATTAGCTTCACTATAGTTAAGTCACTGATTTCTTACCACATTTTAGTTGGGCTAGGCTAAGATTGAAAGGAAGCTGATGGGAAAAAGTTCACTAGCCTACATTATTCAAAACGGGTTGCCAAACTCAATCTAGTGTTGCTGACCCGAGTTTAGACCCATCAGCCATAGACATCAATATGCTACAATAACAGCCTCCATCCTCCTGGGAATTCTTTCTACAAGATTTTGAAAACTGGCTGCAGGGAACAATAGTGATTAGGGAATTGATGTTGCATGCAAAATTGATGGGCTCACTCCAAATTATGCCACCAGTGTTGGATGGGGTTGAGGTCTGTCTCCTTAGTCAGATACCATTTCTCAATGAACCTTACTTTGTGTACAGGTGCATTGTCATTTTCATGTTGACACAGTTAAGGGCCTTCACCAAACTGTTGGTAGAAGCACATTGTTGTCTGTTCCCTTAATTCAAACTAAACGGTTTTGTCCCATATTACCATAGTGGGGTTTGCATGCACCAAGCTAATGTTTATAACTTCAATGTGAAACATTATGAGAACCATATAGAGTTGTAGCTGCATGGTCAGTTGACCTCTACTTCTGATGACGGCTGTATAGCTGACTGACTGTTACATAAGTTGAGCTCGAGAGTAAAAGGAAGGAAATGAGGGAGAAAAAGAGAGACAGTAAGCAAGAGGGAGAGTGAAAAACAGCAGGGCAAGAGTGTTTGGCGAGCTAATTCCCAGATATCGACACTGCTTTGATTAGTAACTGGAGGGAACCTTTTAATGAGAGACATTCTTTAATCAAACCCCAACATAACACAGCCCACCGTGCTATCTCTTGTTCAGGGCTGGGGTGGATGGGGGTTGAATGATTTCTCTCAGACTTCTTCCCCTGCGCAAGTCAACAGATGATGATTTCGCTGTTCTCTCTCAAACTGAGAAGGTAATCGCCTGCACAGCTAAGCTCAGACATTTCAGTAATTTATTGTCTTGCTTCAGATTAAAACCTTCTCTGTGGGAGCTTAAAGAGCTGTGTTTCGATGTTTTGCTTGGCACGTTGGAGTAATAATGGGGCATTGTATAGTCTGTCTTCAATACCTGGGCAGTGATTTTGTTGTGTGTGTGTGTCTCCAGGGAGAAAAGAGCCCTCCAACTCTCAATGAGTCGCTTGTTGTTGGCTGCCAGAGTGGGAGAACACAATACCTGAGAGAGAGAGAGAGAGAGAGAGAGAGAGAGAGAGAGAGAGAGAGAGAGAGAGAATGACAAAGGTGGGGAAAAAAAGAAGTGAGACCTTAAGAGACAAACAGTTTGAGGTGCGTGAAGTGTACAATGGGCAGAAATGCGTTCGCTGGTGTAGCTGGAGAGGGTTTGTCTTGGTGGTCTCCAGTGCGCTCATTAGAAAGCAGGGACAACATTGTAGAGCCCCTCCCTTCCCAAGAGATGGAAAGCATCTAATTAGATGTCTGTCCTCCTCCCTGACACATCCACATCCCCTCTGGAGCACCACAACGAAACCACTCACTATAGTCTAAGTCCTTCTGCAGTATGGCAGAGCAGGGATAGATAGGAGGAGGTGACAAATAAAAATTACAATATAGTAACACAATAATAATGTCAAATGTGAACTACATGCTCACTTCTTTAACACTCACTTTAATATCAATAGTTGATTTTTGTTCATGCAATATTTTAGCATAAGTAAAATACTAATAAACTGCTGTTTAGTTAAATCTGAAATTATTGTTTCTATATCAACAGTGGGTCAAGTGATGTGTAATGTAAAAGGCTTTTGTTTTTGCAGACAACTGTTTTTCAGTAAATAAAGCTTCGATCCAAGCTAACTGCTTATGACCGAAGTGTGCAGCTGACACAGTGGAGTGTGTACTCATGTGTCACATATGTCTTTCAGGAGTTGGTGGAGACCAAAACAGAGCGAGAGGAGCACACTTTTTGGACTCATTCATCACTTCAGCCAGAAAAACTCCAGAAAATGCTATTGATACTCTGATAGTTAAATAAACCTATAAAGGGTTTCATTCTTTATTTTGTTTTAATACTTACAGCTCAAAGCAAGAACAATATTGTTTAACAATAATTTATTTGCTATTGTACTGTGGCACAGTTTTGTTTAAGGAGTCTCAGCCAGAGCAGTTCAAAGAATGGACTGTAAATAAACGGCTCCTTTTATTCAAATGAGGTAAATTGCTGGGAGGCAGTTTCTAGGATATTTGTATTATGAATTTTTAACAGTGACTTTTTAGATCATCATTTTTAAAATACTGCGCAAATATAGTAAAAATATGGCAGTGAAGTTAAAAGGCTACAGTAAATAAGAGATTATTTCCTTCAATTATGTGATTGGGGGTTAACAAAAACACCCTGTGAAATAAAATCAATAGCAAAATAAAAAATAAACAAATAATAACATGGAAAGATAATTATGGTTACATACTACTACTACTACTACTACTACTACTACTACTACTAATAATAATAATAATAATAATAATGATAAGAAGTCAGACTGACTGACTAAAGTACACTACACACAGAGAGTGACACTATTTTTTTTGGTACATTTTAAAAAGGGAAGACGATCATCACATTGTCTCACTATTTCATTAAAGAAAGTAATCAAATTTTAATACCTTAATTTGTTTCTTTTTCACTTTCACTTTTTAAGTTTAGTTGTCATTGAATAAGTAATTATTTGTATGAAGAAGACAGATGTGTTTTTAACCTTAGGAAGAAGTAAAGGAAAAAGTTGAACTTGGGTCACATAAAATCATATTATTTAAAATAAGTCCTGCAATTTAAAAAAAAATAGGACATGGATGAACGAGGTTGATTAATTGTGCTCAATGCTGCTGAGAAATCTTATTTAGTTTTTTTTTTAAATTTCTTTATATTTTTAATAAAGGCTCTTAATATCTTTCATAAAGGCTATAATTCTTCAATTGTAGGGTAGAACATGCTGTAATTTGGCTGTTTGAGAGGATAGTGTGATTATTTTGGAGATAGGCAGGAAACAGTGTTACTTTCTCTCATGTATTGTAAATTCTTTTTCCTTTTTCCATCTCCTTCTCTTTCCTGCTCCACCCCTCTTCATCTGAAATATCTATTTTCTTCAAGGTATTGAACTAACAAGGGAGGAACTCTAGTTAATTCTGCCTTGAAATTCTGGTCAATACACAGGCTCAGTGTTAGGATATTTGATTAGATCTCAATACCCTCGTCTCTCTATTGCTTCTACTCCAAAAAATGATTTCGCTCGGGGAAGGGGTGCGTATATGTGTGCTGGGGTTAGCCTCTAAGAAAAAGGGGGCTGCTGTTTTCATTGATTGTGACACTAAACCACACATTTACCATACCACATCTCTTATGTCTTCCTTTCCTTCGCAGACACCAATGAATCAAAAGCAGCAGCTGGAAGGAAGCAGAGCTTGTTAGCGGTGCTTTCCAGGGAGCCTCTCCTTCAAACATCTGACAGCCTCGCTCTGATCGATAGCTGTCTTTCTGTGCCGTTGTCTCCCTTTGCTCGTCGCTTGTGACTAAGTGTTGCAGTGCTTCAAAATAAATGGACTGAATTACTCTGTGCCCCATAAGGACGCTAAACTTTGTGCAATGGTTGACACCATATGACATGTTTATACATTTTATTATTTTTTTAAGGAGAAAGAGCTGTCGACTCCCTTTAGTATTTCTTAAGAGACATTCTAAAAGTTGAGAAGCACACAGTGGGGGAGACGTACAGTGTGAGTGGAAAGTATTAGGACAGTGACACATTTTTTGTTAAGTTGGCTCCACAATACTGTTTAAAATAAAACAATAAAGCAGTGACAGCCAGCTCTGCTTAGAGAAAATATTTGAATAAGTTAAAACAGCTTAATTCTAACGATCATGTTTGATATTTGGTTCTGCAATGATAAACCTGGAGTGTAGCCATTGTCATTGTTTGCTTGCTTTTTTGCCTTCATTCAATCTTCCAGCAAGGAGAATATACAGTTTCAGGTCAAATGATTGACTTGGCCAGTCCAGATCACTGTTTGGCCATGAATAGAAACTCATTTGTTTCCTCGTCTGAATATTTAGGTCCATTATCCTGCTGCATTTGCCCAAAAATTGGGCAACTATGTATAAAAAGAGCAGAGAATCAAACACCCAACACCCATATTTCCTGATTACACTGCATGAGACAATGTCAGTATTATTTCAGTACTTGGCTAATATCTGCAGATGAAAAATCTGAGGAGTGATGGCACAGGACTATGTTTTTTTAAATAGTTAATCAATCACATTAGAAAATAAGGCAGCAGATTGATGTGTTATTGGTTGATGTGATTGAGTTAACACAATATACCAAAAATATATAAATAAGAGTAAACTGACAGCATGAATCAGAGAGAATGGAGTCTAGTGTTTGTCTCTCCACAGAGTTCTGGCAACCTCAAGGTCATTCACAAAATGAATGGCCCAGACTTCCTCTGAGGCATCATTCAAAGTCTGGCCAAAGGGCAAGAAGAGAGATGTCTTCATTTTTTTATTTCCTCATGACATTAGGGCAGGTCCACACAGACAATCACATCTCCTGCTCAGAAAAAAAAAGGATTTATCTTGTGCATTTAGTACTTTATATTATATTAGAAGGGATATATTAAAATCCACATTTTGTGTGTATTAGTAGGACCTCCAGAGTTTGAATGTAAGTATCATGAGTCACACTGAATGCAAGAAATCTGAAATAAAATCTCAGAAATATACCAGAAATTGAGCCTAGTAATCATTTTGTTGTTAATCTGAATATGTTAATAATAGATTTGTATAAGAACGACAATAAGACCTAAAATCTAAAGCCCAACTTGTGACCTGTAGAGTCTGCAATGCTTATTACAGTTATATTTTCCAGTGTGTCCTGACTGTTTCTGTGTCAATTTTGTGGCCATTTTAAGTCAGTGATGCATAAGGCTGTTATAGTGAAAAAGAAAAGAAGAAAAGAAGAGAACCATTACTTTAATCCATTCAGCTGTCACTCAAGGTTTACATAAGCTACTGGCATTTAAATGCTGAAACATACAACCACAGTCTTTGACACAGGTAATCTGACAAGAGAGTCGACTGATCTACGAATATGTTCTTACATCTGAAGACATAATATATCGTGATGACAGAATGAAGACCAGACATGAAGAGTAAAAATCTCTCACTGGGCAAGTACAGGTTTTGATGACTGATTTCTTTAGTCATTTACCACACACAGCAATGGTATACTTCTTTTAGCTTTCCACCACCACAAATCTAAAGCGAGCTTCAGGACAGAGAGACAGCGGGAATGTTGTCTAACATGTGTGATGCCTAATAAAGTTTGCCAAGTCAGGCTAAAGACTTTCTCTTCTTCCTGCTTTCCAACAGTGGATGGAGGAAACGGAGAAGGAAAGAGGAGATCTTCAGGGTGCCTCTCCTGTTCATGTCCTGCTGAGCTGGCCTCGGTGAAAGTCCCGCTGGGCACTGGTCTCAATGTGCTTCGGTCTGCTGTGAAGCCCCTGCTTAATATGCTCCTGATACAGACGGAGAGAGAGAGAGAGAGAGAGAGAGAGAGAGAGAGAGAGAGAGAGTGAAGTAGAGACACATGGAAGAAGGAAGAAGAGAGGAGACTACAAGGAAACATCAAGCGGATGGAGATGACGAAGAGGAAAAAATGTTAATAGAGGGATCAATGAATGAAGGCGTGAGAAGGAGGAGGGTGAAGAGTGTAAGGCTGTGTGTGTGTGTGTGTGTGTGGGTGCAAAGGAAAAGAGTAACATAAACATGCAGAGACTGGGGAGGTATGCAGAGCCAAAGGAGAGGAAGAAAGAGATACGATGAAGGAGAAAAAGAGAGAGAGAGAAACAGGTAGATAGAGGGAATAAGAGTGAACTTCAAGGTCTATATTGAGTTGGCGGTGGCAGTACCAGAGGACCTGAGCAGAATAGCCTTGGCATCGCCTCCATGGCCAATTAATGTGAAGCTGTCTGGGTCCAGGGAAGCTAATAGACTCTGGAAGAGAAAAACACATTAAAAAAGAACAGGAAAAAAGTTCACCACTGCTTCCCCACACTGGTGCCTGTATGTAAAGCCCCTTGTTTTTCTTGACTGAATAATAGTCTTCATCCCCCCCCTCCTCCCTCCCTTTCAAAGCCCCTGGATGTGGGCAGAACATCTCTGCTTTATTAACCATCTCACTAGAGACAGGACACCCTCGCCGTCAAGCAGCAGCCTTTATTAAAGATGCCGCCGAGTGGAAAGGAGTGAGCATTGAGATTCAAATTGAGGGAGACAAGAAAACACTGTGTGGCCATAGCTTTAGTTAGTTAGATGAGAGGGAGAATTTATATTGATGTTAATCAAACAAGCAACTGTTTTTCCTTTTTGTTTAATAAGCAGCGCCTGTACTCACAAAAGCACACCCAAGTGTGTACGCCGACTGGAGGAAATAATTGGGTATATATGTGTGTTTGCGTGCATGTAGACAGGCATGTACACATACAGATGATTCCCGGGTAAACATGCATGCACAAACACCACGTGGACACAGATGTCTCAAATCAGTCAAGTGTATTTCTGATTAACTAATTAATGCAGAGGACATACACATACATCTCCACTATTTTCCAGTACGCATAAGGAATGTACTGTAATCAGGGCATTTGTTTAAAGATTTACATTTCTACAGGAAATGGAACTAATGTGCTATGTAGGAACCAGTGGTACTGGTGTAATTAAACAGCCAGTTTGATGCTCTTCTCTGCCTTGTTATTGAAGTTTTGATTATTAACATCTATAGTCAGGTTGTTTTAAACTTTGGGAAAGACTTGTTCATGTTCCCATCAAGGCACAGATCAAAGGAATACAACATCTGTTCTCTCCCTGCGTAGATGTGTAATTATTGGCTGGACTGGAGTTTGTTACTTACAAGAAACCCATGCACCAGACAGGTATGGGTTTCTAATCAAATCATTGACTTGGTCTATATTTCACTCTATGAATTTTAATATAAAATGTGTTTCACTCTGTCAGTGTAAATAAATCAACCTGGCTTATATAGGATATTTAATGATTGTGGCTCCAATGACCAAATTAAGCCTAATGTGTATGACACGAAATACCTAATATACTGTCTATATGATATAGATGTGAGAAGTATCTGTATGTATATGTCAAAGATGGCTGTGAAGTAAAGCCATCGCAGAAGTGTGCAAAACTGCAATTCCTCAAATGGCCACTTGAGGCTGGCTACAGAACAAGTCAATCTCAATAAGCCCCCATATTATAATGCCCATCTTCATAGGAGAGATAAACATGTTTACAGCCTGGTACAAAAATGGTTTGTACCCCTGGTTATGACAACTGTACTGAGGCTGATTTTCCATATAACTCACCCCTTCAATTTATTTGAGACTTAAGGTTATGCATAATTAACAATGTGGCTGCTTTGATTGACAGGTAGGTGCTGTTACAAGTAGCTTGTTTGAGCACCCAGGCTTCATTCAACTGGCCTCAGCTCCGCTGATGCTCCACATCTTTGCTCATTTTAGGATTAGCCGCTAAGCGGTGGAGGCAGGACTGCAAAGATGACAGCGGCCAGAGCCACACATACGGCTCTTCAGCCCAAATAAGTAGCTGAATGGTTACGTAAATCTGTGGTTGTTGGAATTTTAACATGACTGCATTTATTAAGTATTTAAAATCTTAATTTGCTTTTAGATGTGGGAATCATGATGACAAAGTAAACATACTAAAATGTAAACAGATGTTTTCATAACTAGAAACAAAGAAATAAAAACATCAGTAGGCTGTCCTGGGATGGATAACCTATGAATTTGGCAGATTTTGATATTCGTTGTGAATGCATACAACATTCCTGTTGCACTGGGTTTGAAATATTGGAGAGAAAAAATAAGGCAAAAAACAGCAGTACATTACAGCTCAGTAATTCACAACATCTAAAATAAACATATGATGTTTCTTCCAAGATAAATGTTGGTGATAAATCTTTCAAGACCTGCTCTGTACAACTTATCAGGATTTCTCTACAGTGCAACAAAACACTAACTGCAGTATCTCTGTAAGGTTTTCTCTCATTGATTGTCTCTTCTCCAAACTGCACTGACCTCCCACAATCACATGTTCTGTCGACACCGTAAGACCTCGGGTGATTTCGTCATCGCCTAACCCTCCCCCTCACAGTCTCTTCACTCCTTAAATACTCACATGTACTATCTTTCTGCACCCTCTGGATGGACCTTCTCCTCCTTTTTGTCCATCTGTCCTTTCTGTTTGTCCTAAAATTTGCTCACAGTTTCAGGGTGAACTGTCAGGTAGCTCACCGGGCAAATAAGTCCCACTTTCTGTGCACGATTCATATCATAAATGGGTACTGCAGTCTGGCTCCATGCTTTGGAAGAACTGTAAAATTTGACTATTTTCTGCAGTTAAGGTGTAAGAAATGTGTCAGGGCCAGTTAGTAGAGACATACTGTACAACGTTCTACTATAATCCTACTGTATATGATTAAATGAAGACTTGTGTGCAATAGAACAGCATAATAATGTAAAAATGCATGACGGTAGACACTTTAAGTGGCTTTCTCCCTGCATCAATTCATGTGTTCAAATTGGTCACATTAACTGTTTCATATGTAATCCTGCTTCAGTCCAATTTATTTTATTTTATTTTATTTTATTTTATGATAAAACAGAAATGCAGTAAAAATAATTTAAATTTCTGAATAATGACTCCTCCAATCTAGGACTCTCATATCTTTCCCATCTGTCTCTAGTTTCCTTTGCCCATCTTCTCACAGTCAATTGGCTTAGGAGCTCTCCTCTGATCGCCTCTTATTCTCCCTTTTTCGTCCTGATTCTCCCTGTTATGCAGCCGGTATAGAGCTGTCGCCTGCTGCTGCCTTCCCAAATCTTCTTTTTGAAAAGCTGTATTGTTGCCATCTGTCTCTGGCACTCAAATACCCTTTCATATGCACGCACACACACATATGCACACTCTGGCTTAACACCAGACTCTGGTCTTATCTGGTCAAGTGTGTTTACCATCGCAGTACACCTTGAGCTTACGCTGCAGGGGCCCAATATTTTGCTGAAAGATTATTTGAGGGATTTTGTGCCTCAGGTATACTATTTTCTCATTTGAGGAGCACACTGTAGATAAGTGCATAATGTGTTATCCATGATGGTCTGTTCATTTTATTTTCAGTCAGTTAATCATTCAGCCCATCATTGATTAAAGTGATAACAATGTAAAATTCAGCTGAATACAATTGTTGTGAAACTGTTGTCTGTTGTAACTGTTGTACATTTGTTTGTTTCTTTTCTTTGTCTCACCTGATGTTAAGTTAAGCTTAGCTCAAAATCCAGTTTATAGTCTGAAAGACATCATTCAAACTGAAATGAGTATTATTTTCTCACTATGAAAATACAAAACTAATTGCTTTGATTGCAATCTTAGGTGAGAAAACAATACATCACTTTAATGTTGGCGTTGTAATTCACCCACAGTCACCTACACAACCCCAGGTACTGTATATTCTAATGCAGGAATATGAATAGCTTTAGAGGTGTGGGGGGATAGGTAGAGGAGGTTATTATGAAGAACCTGACATGCCTGACAGCCTGATGAGAACTGGTGATTAAGGCCTACGCTGTATCTCACCTCATGCTGATGTGTTCTCTTGTGCAGGACCTGCCAGCCGGGCTCAGACATGATGACTCTGCTGTGGTAAGGAGCTGTCAGCGTTATAGAGACAATGCTATAAAAAGATCACTGCCAGACCAACCAAAGATTGGCCATTTCTCAGTGAAGGTTCATCGACAAATAGGCTCAAGTCTGTGTGACATCAGTACGAAAATAAATAAATAATAAGTGGAACTTAAAATAACATATATAACTTATCAGGTGTGCAGGAAATCTGTAAATCTGTCTTTAAATAAACAAATATTTGCATTTAAACACCTGAACTATTTGGAGCTGAAAGGGCAAGTCTGCTAGAATGAGAAAAAATATTGAACAAAATATTGTTCATTGAGTATATTGTCATACATATTGTATTATTAATGTGGCAATGTTTTAATATTAAAGATTAAATTTAGCAAACAAAGTCAGGACAAAATACATTTAGTCTGGCTCGCCTGTAAAGTTGGCCAGATGTCACTCAGGCTTCTCTGGTTCTCACCCCCACAGAAGGAGATCTTCTATCATTTCAAGTACATGTACTTTATCTTTCATCATTCTGTGACTGCATGTTCCCTGTGACTGGGAGGCAGAATAGAAAATCTTTATTAGACACTTTGACAGACAGATATTTTCTATCCGCTGATAAAATATTTAATCGCACTGTCATGGAAGAAGAAAAAATGATATGAGATGATGGATGAAACTTATTTCTCAGGAAATGAGGAAATATTTAATTGAGCTTTTCGCCAAGGTGTTTTTGTCTTTATTGGCTGCTTTGCAAATAAAATGGACAGCACCAGTGAGAACTACAAGACTGTAACCAAAAGATGCCACAGAAGAAAATTAATTAAGTCGGAGCTGAAATGTTTTGTAGGTGTGAAGGTGTGTGTGTTTGCGTGCCTGTATGTGATGTCAGCTAACTGTTAATTGTTGTTAATTGAGCCAGTTTCCTCGTTAATCAAGATGTTGAGATGAGATGTTGTGGCAGTGGAATTGACCATGTACTTATTGCACACTTACTTACTTGTGTTAGCGGTACACTGCAGCACTATTTTGAGGTACTGAAGAATTTAAGTTATGTACTTCTTTATACTTTTACTACACTGTCACACCTTACACAGGCTTTGTACTAACTACTTGAATATTTTACTTGATTGCTTTACAAAATATGTTGCACTGAAAAACTTATAAATTACAACACGTTACACACATACAATGCTGCTTGCATGTATTATTATACATTAGTAGTATTACCAGTATTAATATTACACACCACCTTGACGAGTCATTCTGTTGCCTAAACTTTTACTTTTCTGATATGTTGTTCATTCATTTATTTATTTTGTTGCAAATAGATACCTCAGGAAAAAAAAATGCAGACTTTTATTTTAAATGGAGTATTTGTACATTGTGTTATTGCTACTTTTAAGTAAAAGCTCTCAATACTTCTACCACTGTTTGCACTGAATGCATTTTTAGACCATGACCAGTCTTCAGCGTTTATATGTGGGACAGGGAGGAGAGAGGAAATATATATATATTTTTTGAGTGATTTGGGTTAAGTTTGGCTTGAAAATGTTGTTAGCTGTGTCAGGGCCGAGCTTCAGGCCTGAATGAACCAGACATGCATGCACTGCAGCTGAAAGTTCAGGCCTGTGCAGAACTCTGGGAAGCTGTCTCATCTGTGTTCCAAGAGGGGAGGAAGGGACGTTGGTTGTTCCCAACTTATTGTCACACATGCAATTTGGGTTTCTGATTACTAGTCCATAGTACTTGGACGACACTCTTGTCTAGGGAAGGCATTATCCATTTGGTGACCTCAATGAATGACCTCATTCTAAATATATCCTAGCTTTTAGCAATGCAAAATCAAACTCTTTGTGTAACACTAGCCTCTCTTTTCCAGGACAAGGAAGTGCATGCACTCATGGCCTAAAACCTGTTTTCCATTTATCTGTGCCATCCGTTTGAATGTGTGTTCAAGTTTTGGGAGTCTGCACATTTAAATAAGAGCAATCCCAACAAGAAATAACCCTATATTTGCTTTCAAATTGAGCTCCAGCAGAGAGCTGCCCAGATGGCCCAATCAGAAAAAAGTCTGGCAGTTGCATCTGGAGCCAGCAGGCCAGATGGAGAGCTGGGCAGATATGGGGTGAGTCATAGAAGAAGAAGAAGAAAAAACAACAACAACAACAGCAGCAGCAACAACAACAACAACAAAACATCCAATAGTGAAGGACAGGCGCCTTTTGTAATATGGTTGCTTGTGTTTCCCTTTTGCCATATTGGTTGATGATGAAACCTAACTAGATGGATGGTGTAAGATGAGGTGAGGAGGGAATCTCAGTATCTCATTGCTTCAATAATAATGACACTGAAATCTAGTGTATCTCAAGATACCATCCCGGTTTACCCCTATGAGACTGGATACTTTTACTTTCACATGAATGGTACTGCATTTTCAGTCTCAGCACAGTGCATTTGAGTTTTTTCTGAGAACCCTAAGGGGGAAAAAAACACATGTCACCATCCACAGTGCTTAAACCAAGCTAGAATTTGTCACAGTGACTCAAAAAGTATTCATATGTACAGCCTGTTTCTTTACAATGAGTGAAGGTCACAATGCTAGTTGCGATCATGGCAGTGTGTTGTTAGCTTGGCTTGGATGTTTAGAAGTCGAGAGCTGGTTGGGCTCAGAGTGGGAGGCTTGCTGAGCGTCGCGCTGCTGACTCAAGCCAGCACTGTTGAATTTGAGTTCAGAACTCTCCAAAGTGTGGTGGCCAACAGTATCTGAATACTCTGAGAGGTACAGGAAGCTTTAAACATTTGTTCTGTATCTATATGTGCACATGCTACAGTATAGGCTTCTGTGCAATGAGCCTTCTAATGCCAATTATTACTCCTTCTGCTTGTATTGTAGTGTAGTATGGAATAATATCTCATTTCAGTGCTGTCACACAAAGAAAATCCTACATTCCAAGGATAGAAGGATAATGTGACAGTTAAGATTGCCCTGCGAAGCGCTGCTTTTTTCCAGTAATGCTACTATTCGCTTTACTTGAGGCCTCCTTCAAGAGCAATCTTGAAATAAAAAACTGAAAAAACTTGAAAATTGTCGCAAACTCTAAAGTGAAGTCCGTTAACATATTAAAAATGTGTGTTCAAACTGCTTTAAACCCAGTACAGACATATCCTACCACTTCAAAACCATGTTCTGTCACTCTCTGCCCCCTCTGTATCCAGCAGAGAAAAGATTACTATCAAGCTCTCTGCATTACCGGCCACCGCAAAAACAGCTACTTTGTGTTGGTGCAGGGAGTTAAGGGGTCAAAATTCATCTGTCACGACTTTCTGGCTGACTGTGACGACTAGAGGAATAAGTAAATTTAAAACTGGTACACAGAGAATAAATGTAACTACGAGGAAATTTGACAGCTTGTGTATTACTACAGAAAGGTCATAAACATGATGAATCATATCAGGCTTCTTCTAAAAGGATACATTTCAACACTTTTCTTTGACAAATACAGTGACATTTTTCTTAGTAAGTCTGGTTAAATCCTGACTCTGATTCTCTAGGGTAGACAATGCCTTAATTCAATCAGCTTGACATCAGCTAAACATCACTGAAGACAAGAAAACAAGAATCAAATAAAATGAGACTAACTGTGCAGCAAATGAGTGTTGTCCATAGGTTTTCTTCCACATTTGTCTGCACAGATTTTCCCTGAATACACGATGACATGTTAAAGAAGAAGGACGCCAATTAAAGTTTAATTCAACTTTCATCCTTCAGATTCAAGGCCCTTGTGCATCCATGCTCACTCACATGGCTCACTGAGCCAATTCACTGGAACAATGGAACATCATTAATTATATTAATTACACCGGTGCTTTACGTGCAATGACAAGTCAGCGGTCATAAAAAGGTCTGCTGTGCAAAAATCACGGCAACGTTGAATTATTCTTTGTGTACTAACATTTTATTTACCACTGAGTGCTTTAGAACCTGGTCATATTCAGCAGTTATATCAAAGAATAGGCTCTATCTCTGTTGTATTTATAATAACAATGTAACAAATGACTACCAGGATACAATGTGATGCTGTGAAAGGAATTGTAATGATAAACCTACATAGACTTATCACTTAGCTCATTGTTTAGGCATCCAAGGGTCAACTTTACTCTTTTGGTTTATGATCACCATTCCCTTGGTGTCACTTTCTAAACACAATTAGCTGGTAAACATAGTGGAGGGTGGCCAGAATGGCTAGATAATTCCTTCAAGAGTTGTGGGGCCCAAAACAGAGGTACAGGAGAGTTACCTAGAAATCTGAGTGAATGAATAACGTTACTGCTAGAAAGGCAAATAGGGAATAAGTTTGCCATATCAAAGGGTTCAAAAATTGCCACAAAGTTGCCAAAATCAGTTATTGCAGCTTTTCAGAAAAGTGTTTGCCATTTTGGGAAACACACTTATTGATTTTCTTGCTGAGTGTTGCTGAGATGAAAAGGTTTATATCACAATCATCTATTATATCTGTTAAAGATGAAGCTAAAATCAGAAGACAGTTAGCTTAGCTCAGCATAAAGACCCAGAACAGTGTGAATGAGCTAGCCTGGTGGCAAACAACACCTCTAAAGAACACTAATTATCACATTATGTCAAATTTGTTTCATCTGTACAGAAACTAAAATGTGAAAATGACAATAATGTTTCCTATTCTTTTAAACAAAGTCAACAAACTTGTATTATAGGTGGATTTTTAAGTGATCTTTGGTAATCTTAACACGAGTCTCATAACACGACACAAAACATGCATATGCAAAGAAACCATCATACAAACACCTGATGACACCTAATGCACCACAGCATTTCATAAATAAAAACACATCTCACTCTCAGATACCTCGAGAGAGACAGAGAACCATTTAAAAAGACAGACATTGATAGTAACCCCCCTCCAGTGGGAACAAGCAACGTGTTCTTATTCTCCGGGGATCTCTCCATGATAACTCATGTTTTTCTTTACCCCAGCCTAAAAAGGTCAGGGCCTGACTCGGTGCTTTACACGCCCACAGTAATATCTTCTGGAGCGTGGCGCAACACCAGCCAGCCCACAAGCTAATTAATCCAACCTGCCTTACAACCACCTGTCAAGCACTTCATCAGCGCTGGTCAGCAGTTGCGGTAAAGGGTCAGTGCTTCTCAAACAGCCAGGGTGCCGAAGCGTGAACAGAGCGCGGTGGAAACAATTTCAAGCAAAGACAGAGGTGTCTGTTGTGAGTGTTTCTACACACAGTCGTGTATACACACTCCTCTGAGAATATAGCACTTTTGGTGTGATTTCATTGAGAATGTATTATAGCTAATACATTTGCCTTTCCTTCACATGTTTTGTTCCTAGCCTTTTTATGGACGGACATAAATGTTAAATACTGAGATACAAACTGGTGCCATTTAAATTTCCTATGTCTTGACTTGCTTTTCGTTCATTCCTTAAGTCACTGACTCAGATTCACTAAACAATGTGCCAAGGGTCAATTTTCTATTGACCTCTTTTTGTTCAAAACAATTCAATAGATTAGCGCTCCCATTTCTACAGGCTTAGTGGATACAGCCTTCAATGATCAGTCACGGATCATCCATATCCATCAAGATCACATGCTGTATTCTGGCTCATACTCAGTATGCCAGAGGGGAATCAATTAAACACTTATAATTAATTGATTTGGTCTTCAATATGGTTAAAAGTTCAAGTCCATGCATAATTAAATGTGTGAAGCATGATGTAGTGTACACTTTTTCTGAAGAGTATAAATAAATAGTATGAAAGCGAAATAAAAAGCGAGAGCAGTCTAATTGTCTGTTACGCTTTGGGAGAAATAATAAGACACGGCAGCAGCCATAATTGAATAGAACTAATTAAAACTGTCAGCGTTTAAATATGAATTTAACATAATATTGTGTCTAAAATATCTACATGAAGAACACAATGAACTAATAATTTAAAATGAAATATTTTTCCCAGGTGAAAGAGCCGTTGAGGCTCACAGGCTACCTCAGTAGCTGCACCATGCTGAGGATAGACTGCCCCGTTAAACAGGCTAGTTGCAGGTGCTACCTTTCTGTGTCCTGCTTTCTGTGGCCTTATCGATTGTGGTCTCATTCCAGCACTTGTGAGAGCTCTATCAGGCAATTTAGTAGGTGTTTAAAAAAGGAAATGTGTCTTACCAGAGTTACAATAGATTGTTACAATTTACTGTTTAGTTCTTTAAATTCTTTATTGGAGCACTCAAATCATTTAAAGCCAGGATGGTCAGATCACAAGTTTACAGCAATAAAAGCAAGTGTAAATGATCCACCATGACGCATTGTAATCATATCAGTCAAACAACATACATATCTTGTAAAGCATCCTGTGCCACGTTGAAAGATTGCCTACTTACCTGACATCCTTTTGATTTTGTTCACTTTCATAGAAATGACATGTTTAGGCTCTCTGACCTGTCAGTTTTTGCAGCATATGTTTGGAGAATGAAGAGTACCTTAATAAACTTTGCTAAATGGCTACTGCAAATTCTTAAACATGATCTGTCGTGACATTGCTGTAAGTGGATACTTTAGTAGCAGTTCGAACACCATTTGCACAAAATCTGAAATCAGACAACATTTTATTGACTGTAAGTTCTCAAACCAGAAAAAAAGCTTTCTTCATTTTCTTTTTCTGCAAATGATCAAACTGTTGCTCGAATCCTTTTACCGGCTAATACATCTGCACTATCAAATGTTTTTTGAGCACAGAAGCAAAAACGCCTTGGAGAACTACTTTATTCTGCTCCGAGTAGTAAATTCAGTAATGACGAGACGCATGCATGCACGCTGACAAGGCATTATACAGCCCGGGGTACCTGGCCTTCTATGTGAAACCATTATGCAGGATTTCTGCCTCCTGCTGAATGCAGGTGGGATGTGGGACCTACTTATTACAGCCCAGATGTGCCTGTAATCCATCACTGTCTCCCCTGCCCCCACCGTGCTCTGGAGGATGTCTGGAGCACGGCCCCCAAGTGTGTGTGCGTGCGTGTGTGTATGTGTGTACATGTATGCATGCTCGTATGTTCACCTGTCTATCTTTTTTTTTTTTTTTAAGGTCTGAACAGTAATTGTCAGTCCTTTTTTTTATGCACATGTACACTGTATGTGTATTTGTGTGAGTATTGTTTCATTATGCTTCAATCTGTCTCTCTTTTCCTCACCGTCTTTTTGTCTCCAAGTGGTTTGTATAATATTAATTAAAGAAGTCATTAAGGGACTCTCAGAAGTATTGTACATATTAATTATAACCATTCATATTGAGCATCTTCAGGCCACCTAATTTTGCCAGGCTCTATAAAACAAGGTGGATCATTTATGTGAGTTGTAGATGTAGTGGGTAAAACACCCCTACTTGAGCTGTGGTACAGATGGTATGGTAGTGGCGGTGCACTCATTATTCCTGCTGCTCATTATATACTCATTATATGTGTCACTCTTCTTCCCCTACAACAAAATTAATGATTTGTTGTGGTTCATGGATTTGCCAAAACAAGTGATTCTTCTGCGCTGTTATGAAGGCTGAGCAAACAAATGCATGTATAAATGCTGTTTCAGTTTAAGATGACCTTGTTAAGCTACACCCACAGGGATAAATTTGGTAGCAAAATTGGACCCTTTGTACTGACAGTTTTGCATCAATATTCTCAGGTTTCACTGTACATAGGAGGACCCTACTTCCTCCTTTCTTATCGATTCGGTTTCAAAAAGCCACAAATCCTATTTTCAAATGCCGCTCATTACTAAAGCACAACCGGCAATTAGAGAATCAAGTTAAGGCTGCTTTTATATGCCGTTGCAGTCCTTCACTAAGCGCCTCTGGAGAGTTGATAGTGAGTAAGTAAGTTGCGCGACAGTTGTCTGAATCCTTGTGTATCTGCTGCGCCCACATGGTCCTCTCACTCTGACACACCGAAAACACGTGCTGCTTTAAGAGCCCTGTACAGCAATTTTTGCCCCTAGTCGGTGATCAGCCTGCCTTGCATGCATCCTTGCATGGAGCTGGGGGTGCTTTGAATCTGCAAAATCGCATGAATGCTGAACAGCTTGGCAGACTATTGAGCTGGGTGAGACCAAAGTATTTTCCCCAGACACAAAGCAATTAAGCCCTCAGTAGATTCCTCTCTTAACAAAGAGCTTTGCTTTGCTTTGTTGGTTTACATTGTCCTTTACTATACTAAGCAAGGCTCTTCAAACTCCAGTCCAAATCAATACTCAGATGTACCGATAGATTGCCTACCGCTGCTGCCCACACTAATGAACAAGTAGTTGAGGTGAGGGGAAGCAGGGATCAATTTCATCATGTTCCCAGTAAACCCTTTAGCTTTCTGATATTCCAGCGTCATCCTGGGGAGGGCGTTTGCTCCCCATCTGATTAAGCCTCCGGGTAAAAGGTGTAGCTTTGCTCTATCGGTACTGAATGATTTTCATGCTTCTACAACAACACATGTACACATGCTCTTCCTACACCAACCCCTCTGACCCTAGCTGTCTGAAGTGTTGCAATAATTGCCCAATCGATACACTCTATGTCAATTGCATCATGCCAAGAAAGTAGTAAAAAAAAAAAAAAAGAAGCAATAGACACAATCTGCTGTTGCTGCTCCCCCTGGGGCTAATCTGTCACTGAATCAATACAAACGATGACACCAGATGACAACAGACTGGGTGATATCATCTTTCATCTACAGCCACCAAAGGAGCCGTGTCTGTGATATGTGGCGGGTTACTCTCACTGTTTCTGTCACCATTCTTCAATATGTCCAGCTAACGGGAGGGAGAGCAGGGTGTGAGACCTCTGTGGGATCTCTTGTTCGTCCTGAAAGAGCTGTGAGCAGCAGATTAGGTCTCCGGTGTGAAGGGTTAAGTGAAATTCTGCTGATGTTGGAGAAAATCACAGCATTTCCCAAAAGATACTTTCTCACACGGTAAAGGAGAGACCCTCGCTTTCTAACAAGCAAAAATGTGCTAATTTAGGGCATTATTCAAGAAAATTTATACCAAAGCCAATAACTCTCTCTCTCTATCTCTCTCTCATTGTCTTTTGCTGAACTTTAAGTGAGGAAACACAAACTCCCATAATTATATGAGTTACATGAAGCATGAAGCAAAGAACAAAAACACAGATAAACACAAACGTATTAAACATACATGAAAGAGAATAATGGTTTAGAACAGATCCAACGGCTACAAGAACATGTCTCAATATTTGCTTCATCACATTACAGCAGCACATTGTACAGGGAAACAGAGGGGCAAGAAGAAGACACAATATTAAACACAGAGTTAATTGTCTGCCCAAACAGTTTTTGTTCACCTTACTGCCTGACAGCTGCTAAAACTGACAGTCATGTTAACTGTGGCACCTAATTAGTCTTATGACAAAAACATACTGTGAATTTATTTTAGCAATTTTACACCTTTGGCTCATTAAGATATTTCCTGATTTAGTAAAGTGATGAAAACTAAAGAAAATACTAGTCAATGAAAAATGATCATATGACAGTTCATATAAGAAATATATCTTTTCAAGATGTACCTTAAGGTCACTTCTAAGGATTTCCTAAAATAGCATTAACTCGATGATACATTAATAATACTGTAATATGAATGAAGGTTAAATCATTTACGTGAGGGCTCATGAAGAGAACTGTCCTTACTGAAACACATCCTTCAGCTGCTGCTGTGCTTTCTAACACTACTAAAACATAATTAATAAATGTCCATCTTTGGTTTTTGAAATTTTGAATGAACTTTGAACTTCACCTACTAGACTTAAAAGAAGATTCCGTTTGAGTAGTAGCTCCACTTACCTGTTTTTTTTTTTCACTGTTTTGTTGCAATTTAAGACTGCGCTCCACAGTTTCCTTAAAGATGTCAATCCTAATCTCAGGCTATATAAATGCAGTCAATCAAGGTGGTTCTTGGTTTCTTGGTATTAAGGCTGTATCCCATTTGCTTGTTAACTCACATACTGTTGGCTGCTTGGATTTCGCCTTGAGGCAGAATGCTAGAATGCAGGCTAATATATATACTAAAATATTTATGTAGCCAACATTAGCAAGAAGTTTCAGTATGATCAGAAAGCACTTGAACAGTCATGTTTTTTTTTTTTATCATTGTGGTTCTGTACTCTGGTACAGTGGGCATGAAATTAAACAATTAACTGAAATGTATGTGGTTATGTTTAGCTTTACATTCACATCCGTTCTCTACAGCAGTTTCTTTTTTTTTTTTTACATGGTCCCCAAATTTTAATTTGGCAATGCAACAGGATAATGACACAAACAAATGATTGGTTTTAATTGGCTGGAAGGTGTTGATTAACTTTGGTAACCAAAGAGTATAGCAAGACACTATAACACTATTTATAACACTTTGTTTGTTGTTCTATTGTCGTTAATCACCACCAACAACGTCTCTTTGGCACTGCAGGATGCATGTCTATTCTGTAGATTGACAGTAAACATCTTTCAAAATTTCAAAACTTGTCAGGGTTTTAAAACTTACTGAGCATTGTGAACTCCACCCTGTTTAACTGGTAAAGCAAATGGCAGGAATTCTGACACCTCAAGCAATATTTTATGATATTTAGATCAAAAAAGTGTGGCTCGAAATTGTTATTCTATATTATCATTTACCACCTAGAGCTGCTTTGTTTTTAGCTAGCTGATCCATTACAGACCCTTGCGTGTCTGAATGAAACGAATGGATATATCTGGCTAGGAGCTGGCCAGGGGCAGCAGTTCTGAGTGGCGGGACTTGTGTGTGTAAATGACAACTGCTGTCTTTAATTTGGCCAGAGTATAGGTGATGTAATGCCCTCCAAGTCTGCATGTTCAATGTTTGTAATGGGTGATGGGGGGGGCAAAATGGTTTGGCCCTGTTTCTATATGGCATGTTTAATGTTGATGGCTGGATGATTCATTCACAAGACACTTTGGTTCATTTGTTGAAGATCAGAATGAAGGCAAAGATCCCTGAAACAAGCTGTGCGGCCCTGACAGAACACCAGGAAAGACAAGCGGTGTTTGCTGATGTCTACTGATGTCTGTGTTTCACAGCCTGTCAGTTACTTAAGGCAATGAAAGGTAAGACTTAGCCTCTCAGCACATTATACCATCTTAGATCAGATAGTGTAGAGAAATCCTTTGCCCACCTTAATCCCCGCCGTCTTGCACAGTCAGCACATGTAGCAGATGAGAGGGATCAGGGATAACGCTGAAAGGAAAGAGATGCAGAGAGGAAAAAGTAGAGGAGAGGGAGACTCCCTCTCATTGTTCTCAAATTACCTTCTCATCCGCTGATGCCTCATTTAACTAAAATGTTACTTGTGTGCATACACTGAGTGCAACTCCAGATGAAAATTGTTGAGTTATCTGGATGATAAAGGGAATCACATCAGTGAGTCAGCATTGCGCTTTAGCACTACCTTAGAGAGTGCGAGACAGAGAAAAAAGAGATGAAGAGGAGTAGGCAGGCTTGATTATTCTTGAATAAGTTGGATGGATAATGTGAACGGAGAGACATTCAATTTGTCATACACTAGTTGGTTGACTGACTGGCTGCCTGATGGATTGATTGACTGACTTACTGGTTGGTTGCCCGGCCGGTTTGCTTTCAGCATTTGAATGAGTTATAACTTCTCATGTTTGACAGAAATTCCCACAGTAAAGCTTGCAACATTGATTGTGTCCTGAATAGTACAGCTTCATCTCTGCTCATTACAGTGTAAAAACACTGAAAGAAGAGATAAACTGTGTGTGTTCATCATGTCAGCTGCTTTGTGTAACACATTAATCTAGTTCTCTGTAGTCAGCTGGATTGTCTACAGAGGCGTCGGTAGAGTATTTTATCCAGCTGCTTTACGCCTCACACTAGTGTCTTGAGACGATCTTCATATTAATTAATATGACACAATCTTACTCCATCATTGTAATTCCATGGCTTTAAAATGCTTCTGCTGTCATCGTCCCTGTTTATGGTTCCGGTATTTGTATCTTTTCTGTTTTTGACCCTGTTCTTTGCTTTTTGCCCTTTTGTTGGGCAAAAGCAAAAAGGATTTGTTGCCTGTCTCTTTGAGTCTTTTGTTTATGACTTCTGCCTAGGTTTCCCAGTCGCTTTATCTTTAGTCTGTTTTTTGTGCCCTTTGGTTGTTTTGTACCCTGCTCCTGGTTTCTTTGTGTTTTATCTCTCACCGTTTTGTCTGTCAATTCTCTGCATTTGGGTCCTTTCCTGTAACCTCCCCACACCCTCGTGACAATTTGACAAAATATGCTCCCTCCATACTGACATCTTGTCCTTCCACGTCTCTCGTGTCCTGATTGAATGAATTAAATTGCATGTGAGTTCAAAAATGTGATGCTATATAAGTTGAATTCTTTTGTTTGACAGAAAGCAGAATATGTTAGAATATGTGCAAAATCTAGAAAAAAACTTGCTTAATGTAACTTGGACATATTAAATTCTGCTGAACCTTCAAATGAATCACAGCTAGTAAAGACAGGAAAAAAAATATTACAGTGGCCACTTAGAAGTATTATAAGTACTGTATTGAAAAAGAATTTAATGCAGCCTTTAATCTTAAACAAAAATAAAATAGTTTTCAGTTACATTGTTAGTTACATTGTTACATTGTTTGTTCTCAGTCGACCCACCTTACAATTAGTTTGTGACTAGACACATGTGAGACTAGAGATGTGTTCTCTAACAAATGAAAAATGCCAAAGTTCCCTTTGTTTCTCTGACTGTTCCTGTTTCCTGCAGGTTGTCAACACAAAGATGTCCAACATATAATTGGGCACCAACTCCAATTACCAACCGCAGTTCTGTCCAAACAAAGCCTACCAAATTACCGAGGCAAACGTCTGAAATATCAAAGCATACAAAAAAGCAAATAAAAAAATACTGAATTAACAAAATCAGATAGAAAACACACAGGTGCAACTTGCTGTCAAGGGGAGTAGTAACAAACATGTTCAGCTTCCAGTCATTACTGCTTTGCAACATCCTCTCCCTCCCTTCTTGCGTCCTTAGTGAAGTTGACTCGAGAGCACCAGGATACCAGGGAAAAACTGTGGTGTAATTACCAAGTGATAAAAAAGATACCGACGTCATTACAAGGGTGTCTTCCCTCCTCTGTTGTCTTCTCTCATCCAAATCCTCCTGATGCAGAAAACACTTTTCACTTTCATAAAGCTGCTCAGATCAGTTTCTGCTTGCTCACCTACTGAACTCGAGACTGATCGCATTAAACTCTCTGCTGGGTTCAAAGCTCTTTTTTGTTCAGGTGGAGAACAAAACAGTCCTACACACACACATGCAGGCATGTGCAAACACATACAATAGATGTAGAAAGATGTATGTATAATAATGGGTAGTGGCGTGCATATCCGTTTTAAATAATCAATATAGGTCAGTCTGTGTGTCATCCTAATAATTGCAATGTTACTTTCATGGATGGCCCTCTTCCCAGTCACGTCCCTCAGGTCCTCCAATGGAATGCACTATTCCCAGGCCGGTTGGGATATGTAGTGTTGGGGTCTCCTCCTGGTAGAATGTGCCCAGAATACCTCCACAGGGAGATGTCCAGAATGCATCCTGTTCAGATGCCTGAATTATATGAACTAATGTGACAGAGCTGTGGTTCTCCTTCCAGCACCTCTCGCTGCACCTGAGGGCCAGCTCAGACACTGAAGAATCATAATTTCACCTACTTGTATTTCTAATCTCTTTCTTTCAGTCACTTCCCAGAGCTCATGGCCCACAGGTTAGAGCTGAACATAGAATAGCTGGCAAATTTGAGAGTTTTGCTTTCAGGCTCAGCTCCCTCTTCACCAGGACAGTCCTAAACGACACAAGCATAAATACAGAAACTGCACTGATCCGCTCACGTGTGACCAAGACCCTGAAGTGCTTGAACTTGCAGCAACAGCTTTCTCACACCCCAAAAATGGCAACTTTCCATTCAGCAGCAGAGCACAATGGCCTCAAAAGATGTTAGGGCCTACTTTGTATTTACAACCATTGCCTTATTATACACATATAGCTTATAAAAACACTTTCAGTCAGCAAGTCACCTTATATTGGGCTGCAGTGATGGAATATAATAATATACTGGGCTCCATAAAAGTGAGGACTGTCAAAAATTAAAGAATTTCTGGGCCATTAATATGCAGCTCATTATTATTAATTAAGGTCAACCTTATCCTTGCTAGCAGCCTAATCCACAAATCTTCACAGGCCCAGATGCCATGTGATAATAGCTCATCTGAGTTACAGTATGTTGCTGGCCAATTATAGGCCCATTCCATCCTCATAACTGGACCCTGAGGGAGTAAGCTCCAAAATCTAATCTATGTTTTAACAAGCAAAAGTTTAAATCTGTATTTACTCATTGAACAGCCCTTAACTAAAGTTGCTGCCTCAATTTAACTGACAGCTGACTTACTTCAGTCTGTGATATTGTCTCATTTTCTCTCTCACATTGCTCGACCACAATGTACACCCACTGACACACAAACACAGAAATGGCTCTCAGGGAAAGCAAACAGATCCCACTGAAGCCACACAGCCTTGTTAGACAAACACACACACGGCTAACTTTTGATACATCCACTTGGTTTCGCTCTGTCAACACTCCATGAGACTTAATCAAACTCAAACAGTGTTAAGCTCTTGTCACCCTCTCATCCTCAGACAAAGAAGATGACAGACATTAAAATCCAGTTTATTAATTGTACGGACTGCAGAGGAACGCTGAAAAACAGAGAACAATATATTCTTTCACTTTTGTTGTGGTTAGGTTGAGGCCCATTTTCAAAATAAATCATATCATTTTCACATTTTGTGGTTAAATTCATGAGCCCTGGCAAAGAAGGTCAAATATAAGACAGAAAAACTAGGGGAAGATGAGGAAGGAGGCATATTTGTGTGTAGCCAAAGCCGATAATACAGTCAATATCACACATGAGATGAAAAAAAGAGAGGAAAAGATATGGAAAAAAAAGCCTAGGCTCAGAAGTGTGAAGAGAGAGAGTAAGTGGGTCTTAGAAGCAAAGCGCAAAAGAGGGATGGAGATTTAAGAAAGTGGTAGAAGGGGAAGAGGATGAGAGGGTGAAAGTAGCTGAAATGATGGTCGCCCATGCGCTCCTCTAATATGAGGCACAAATGGATCTGCCTTTTATCCCAGCAATGCACACACCATCCATAAAGCCCTGTCAAACCAAAGAGAGTAGCTCATTTATGCAGTAAACACACATGCACGCACACACACACACACACACACACACAGGTGGCAAGCTCATTTATGCTGCTGTTTATTACCATTATCACCAGACGAGAGAAAGCGAGCAAGAGCCAGGCTGCATTTCGCCCCTTGACGCCCATCATCATCGTCTGAGTCTCAGGTGTTTATCGAGCTGTCACTTCGCAGGAGGCCCAGCAGGCGTCCTGACACTCCTTCCCTCGTCGACCCCTCTCTTTCGCTCACTCTGTTGCACTCCTTTGTTGTTACTATCACTGTGTTTCTCTTCTCTGTGTGTCAGTTTTTGCTTCCTTTATATTTCAGTCAAATTTTCATGATGTCTCCTCTGCACATAGCCCTCTTTTCTTTTCAGTTTCTCCATTTTTCCCATTTGGTCATCATGGTGACCACAGCCTTCTTTGCTCAATTTTTTGTGTTTACAGATCTGTCTATTTTCCGCACTTACTTGTGTGGTTTCAAAGGGGAAACTGTGCTGTTTAAGCATTTAATGATCTCATAAACTGTTTTTCCTGTGGTTCAAACACTCCCTGGTGCATTTTTATCACTCAGGTAAAACATCATGGGTCTAATTTAGATGTTGTGCTTATCAAAATTCAGCTACTGGGCCATTTTGGTGCCCATTATTTTGAAAGGCAATTACTGCGTGCGATAATTACGTTAATGGACAATTAAGAGAGACTAACTTTATCATGGTGTAATTGGGGATCGACTGAGCTTTCTGCATTGGCAGCTATTAGAGGAAAAGCTCGCGCTTGAGGCGATACACTGTGGCTTCACTTCATTTGAAAGTCTGCTTCAAAGGGTTTGACTGTTTTAAATTACTGATATATCTACATAGACATATGAGGATATGTATATATATATATAAACATAGAAAAAAGTTTTTGTTTTTGTGGAACTTTCACAAGTCAGTTTAAGAAAAATATAACTGCATCCAGTATAAAAAACAAACAAACAGCAACAACAACAAAAAAACATAATAAGTCTCATTATCCCCATTTGAACTGGAGCTTCCTTTTTATTTCCAGTTGGATTGTGGTTTTGTTCTTCAAAGGACTGTCAGTGGAGTGTATATTGGATCGCTTTTAGGGGAAAATCAGACCCTATTCACACGTTGCATTACCACGCAACCCGTATCTGGATGTCTTCTCTTAAAAAGCAAATCATCCAGCAACTTGAAAAGTCCTCTAACACCACCTTCTTCTGCTAGCTCTCAGAAGGCCAGAAAAAGCAGCAAGTGAAACTGAATGATGCCTATCCGTGACATTGATTTCCTTGACGTGGGATACGGCATGTTTTTGACAAGCCTGCCAGGCCGCCACACTAATTTGGATATAAATCTTCAGTCACAGTGCATGTCGAATGGAGATAATGAGAAGGTTTATAAGCTGTAAATGCAATTGAATGTCATAATCTTCATCAAGTCAAATGTACGCTTCACACACCCGAACTGCCCCAGTGTACATATAACTTTGTAAAGTGTATAAAATTGCAGTCATTAATTCAAGTTTCTCAATAAAATGCACTGCTGGTTCTGATGTGTCCACTGGGGATCATACTGTCCTAAAAGCAGGGCCTATGCTGGATACATAGATCTCACATGCTTATGTACAGACTATGTGATACAACATCAGTACTCAAGGAATATAATATTTAATGACACTATCAGTTATGGAGAAAAATACAAGAATTTGATCAAAGATGCAGCTGTAAAAAGTTAGCAACGCTGTTATGAAACAGCATCAACGTCAGAGCCATACTGTGAGGCTGAGTTTCTGAAGATATGCATGCTGAAGGCTGCAGACATCATGTGTCCTAACAAGCGACAGGCTGTTTCCAACATTAGCCTGACGAGAAACTCTGTGGCAGATATGATTTTGGATCTTACTGGAGATTTGAAACTTTGTAAGTTAGGTCATTTGTTGCACATTCACTTGCAATTGATAAGAGCTATTACAGATTTTTCTCAAGTGGTAATATTCATTTGATGTGTTGATGATACTGTTTACGAGAGTTGGCAGATACCACAACAGCAAATGACATTTTCAACTCTCTCATCAAAGTGCTGTGCAGTGCCAGGTTTCAGAAGCAAGTTAAACAGCAAGTAGCCTAAAATGATGCTTCAGAATCTTTTCTATCCTGACCAGAATACAGTTTTCTGAAAAAACAGTGACTATCTGTTGTATTTTTTTCAAGATGGATGCCTTGCCTGGATTCCAGCAGTTGAAGATTGATGAAGAGAGTGCTAAGATGCGCACTTTTAACACCCTGTTTGGCAGGTACTCATATTTTACCTTTACCCTTTGGAATTAGCTCCTCCCCTGCCATCTTCCAATTACCAAAGGGCTGGACAGTGTGCCTGTGTACATGGATCTGGTAGGATGTTGCTCCAGTCAGCAGGGCCAGACAGGAGGAAACACTCAGGAGAATACAGAAATATGGACTCATATTGTTGAGGTGCATAAGATCTGAACCTAAAAGTTGAACTCTAACCCACAAGTTTACAAGCTTGTTCTGATGTATTTTGGGTTGAAGTCAAGTGAGTAGATCGAGAGACAGTTGTGAAGCTGGGCATGCAGACTAAGCTGGGCTGGAGGCAGGCTGATTAGCAAAGAGGAAAAATTAGGCATGAGTAAACCACGGATGTGACGGAAGAATCTGACAAAGAATTGAGTGAAAAGCCGGGGTTGATATATTGCTGGGCATTGATTAATGGATGAGATACATTTGCAGGTTGCTGCAGGAGGATGATTGGATAGCCACACCCAGAAGACACACAACCACAAGAGAGACAAACAAGGGAAAGTAATACTAGGGAATGGGAAACCAGGAAACTAAACAAGGAAAAATGTCAGTTTAGTGTTGGCAAGATCCAGTTCCTCTGGGGCGAACCGCCATGAAAGGATTCCAACCGAATACTGAATTTAACAGTGAAAACTACTAATCCAAGAAAGTATTAAAAAAATGGCAGAACTTCATCCATGGACTTCCTAAAGATCCTCAAAACAGACCCTAAGCCACTACTCACTTGCAAAGAAAAATCTGTGTGACATGTTGCCCCAGTTACAGCACCTAATGATAAGTCTGCATCACTGTTATGACTGAGTCCACATACTGTATGTGTTAAAAGCCCAAATGTTTATGTGCACTGTGTGTCACACACAACGTTGAGTCAGAATAGTATGTGGTCATTTATGTGGATATGGTCTAGCATTGAACAGCTTTCAAAGATAGCTGCAGAGAAATCGAAGGATCCTGTTCTGAAGTAAGCGGTGACAAATCTCCAAGAGGGTTGAAGGAAGAGGTCATGTAAACAGTATGTCATATTTAATCAGAGCTCTCTGTGGTGGATGGACTTCTGCTTAAGTATGACAGGACTGTAGTGCACACATCTATGCGACAAGAAATTCTCACCAGGATACACGAATGGCATCTGGGTGAAGAAAATTCAGAAAGAAGAACATGTGAGGCTCTCTGCTAGCCAAACATAGTCTGTGGTAATATTTGCTTAGAGTGATAATCCATTGCTGATACCGACCAACTGATCAGTGAGTGGGAAACATGTCAGAGCTCCCATCATCCCAGCCTTGACTGACATATTTCACTATTAGGGCAGCTATTTGAGTCAAAGAGAGTACTGAAAATCAACAATTCTGAGAAGTATAGCAGCGAAAATATAATTCATCCATCCATTAACTGTAACTGCTTATCCTCATCAGTCACTTTCACACCTATGGCCAATTTAGAGTCACCAATTAACATATTAAGTGCATGTCTTTGGACAGTGGGAGGAAGCATGAGTATCCAAAGAGAAGCAACACAGACAAGCAGAGAACATACAAACTCCACACAGAAAGGCCCCAGGCCGAGGTTTGAAAACTTTTGCTGTGAGGCGACAGTGCTAACCACTGCCCCACTGTGCCACGCTGTGAAAATATAATATATAAAATAAATATTTCTTTATTCATGTGCATTCTGCATTGCAGAATGCCTTCTGTAATGCACATGAATCTGCAATCCCCAGGTTATAGATTACTATTTCAGTTATCTGGAAACGTATCTCTTGTCCAGTACAACATCAGCAGCCATGATATCTCAGCTGAATTTTTCTCTAGACAGGGCATCCCTTCAATCATGTAATTTCCAGTTATGACAGGCTGTTAACCTATTAATGTTGTCTAATCTGAGTACACACTTGGAGTTGCAATGTTTGGTTGCTGCCCGATTGATGCCTGAGGGTTCTCATGGTTTTCACTGAGGCCAATATATTGTTAATGCAGCTGCTCTGGTTAGGATGTTTGCAGGCTGTTGAGCAGACAACAGCGTGGTGAACAAACAAACAAGAGTCTAATTCTCTTTTCACTGAAACATCGCCTGGTTCGCCTAGAGAATTTTAATTTATCTACTGATGCTTTGCTTGATGTCTCCAGGGCTGCAGACTTATTATGACCTTAATCAGCAGCATGGGACACACCTGGCCCCAGTATGCTCCATGCATATAAGCCGCAACAGACAGAAGATGCACAGGTAAACCGAGCTGTTTTGTGCAGTCTTCAGTCAAGGTATAACAATTTGAAGCCATATAACTTTGTAGTTGTCTGTGTAAGAGTGTTTCAGTTGTTGTGTATGTTAAAGCATTTCACTTGAGAGATCAACTGAGAGAATATCAAGAGTGTGCAAAGCTGTCATCAAAGTTAAAAGGTGGCTACTTTGAAGGATCTAAAATTAAAAACGCATTTTGCTTTGTTTACCCTCGTGCCCCACTGGAAAGTGGCAAATCCCCAGGCAAGCTCTTTCCGGGCTGCAAGAACCGTACTTGATTGCCCGTGAGAGATGATTTTCAGATTTTACCTGCAGAAATGGCACAGTCCACCTGCTGATGGAAGGGTCTATTTAAGCAGTTGCTTTTAGCTGTTACAGGGTGTTTGACGTCAGTATGTTGGTGTGAGACCTGATGTCAGGATGGACGTCATTGTGCAGTTGTGTGCCCATGATATTTTTGGATGTCAAGTGTGTAGCTGTGTGCACCTGCTAAGTTAATTTACGTAATGTTATGTGTTGAGTATGTATGAGTAATAAAACACTAAAAAAAAAAAAAAAACACATCTGGATAAGTTAGTCACGTCTGCCTCCTACTTTCCTAACCACTCTGGTCAGGCTTTTCGACAATATCACCGTCTGTTTTTTACCCTTTTACATCCTGCAATCCATCTCCCATCCTCTAATCCTCTTCTTTTAAGTCTCCCTCTGTCTCCATCTGTTCTCTCTCCTTGTTTCCTGTCTTGCTTCCGTCTCTGTGGATCCCAAGGAGCCCACGTGGGGAAGAAGTATTTGCTGCCAGTGTCTCTTTTTTGCTTATCCCTCCACTCTTCCCTTCACACTCTCAACCAGTCCCAGAGGTTTCCAAATTCTTGTCTACCTCTCTGTCCCCCTGTCTCTGTCCCTCCCCTAACTGTTCCTCTCCCCCTCCTCTTCCCCTCTACTCTCCTTCCCTTTTTGTCCCATGGGTGCAGGTGGTAGAGGATGACGCTTCGCTTTGATTGCTGCATGGCTGCAGGCATTCCCAGGGCAGAGTAGCTGAGGAGCTTCAGTCTGCTGGATGTAGTGGTAAATAATCCCGACTGGGGAGAGAGGAATAGAGAGACACTCTGGAGGGGAAGAAGGAAGGAAGGGAGTAGATGTGTGTGCATGGGTGGGAATTGTGTGTGTGTGTGTGTGTGTGTGTGTGTGTGGATGGGGATTTTGTGTTGGTACAGAAGTGTAATCACCAGTCTACTTTTTGGATGGGTGATGGTACATTTTTGGGCACATTTGAGATGAAATAGAGATCATCACACAACACTCTCCACAATTATGTTAATTAATTATCTGCATTATTTATATGACAGTCTTGACTTTCATTTACTTTGACTGTAATGCCACTTGTTGCCTAAAGCATATGTGTGAGTATTATTATATATGACAGACTTCAAACCTTTTGTACATACACTGTACATACATTATATAAGCTACAGAATATAGGATCAGAAATGGTAATGAATTTTCCTTCAAACTGTGACATTGTTATGCTAATTTACATTCACACCGCTGCTGTTTGGGACCTGCAAACAAATGTTTTATTCATTCACTGACTCACAAGCAAAGTTATCTTGACGCTAATCAAATGGGGGAGAAGAAAAGACTTTGGGGGACAACATTTATTTTTGTTTAATAGAATATTTGTTGGATGGCCTACCTGCTGACTTTATTGGGGGTTAATAAGACATAATAGTACTAGTGAATGCCCTTCTAGTTGTGTAGTTACCTCTATGGTTGAGTTGCAATCTTTTCTCTGCATCAATATGGGGAAAACGAAGGAGCTGGTCGAGAAATGATGCACAGCTTTACGTATCTTGGGGCCCACATTTCCACGGACTTGAAGTGGGCCATAACCACTGGACCCTTAACCAACCACCAACGCCTTTATATCCTCTGAGGCAGGCCAGCCTCACTCCTGGCTGCTTTCTACAGGTGTGTGGTGGAGTGTACACTCACCATTTACATCACCACCTGGAATGGGAACTGCTGACAGGAAGGCACTGAAGAAGGCGGTGAAAGCTGCAGAAGATCACCCGCAGCAGTCTATTATTATCTATTTATTATTATTTATTCTAGAAGATTTTATGATACAGTATCTCAGACTCATTGAATTTTAGAATATTGTTGGGGATACTGCTGGTCCTGAGTACTCTTTTGATTTTATGTGTAAGCATGCAAATGACAACGACAATAAACCTTGAAACCTTGAACCTTTTGTTACAGAATTATGGATAAAGGCTGCCAAGCTTGCGCACTAAAGTGCCTAGTGGCAGATGGCAGTGTAACATTTTAGATGCAACAGTTAACTGGCGTTGTACATAAATAGAACAATAACAATTAACAAACTAGTATTTCTGGTTACCATGATGAAAATTACAGAATTTTCAAATTGCCACATTGTAAAGACATAATCAAATAATTCAAACAAATTATAAAAAAGAACTGAAGGATGAAAATAAATAATGCAGGCAGTATAAAGCTTTTCCGTAATAAAAACTTCATATTGAGATCCCCTTAATTTAGCAACACGCTCTCTGAGAGTAATATCTTTTATTATGCATGATTTTAAATTCCACAAATTTTAATTGTAATACAGAAGTCACGATGTGTGTTAGGGATGAAATGTGCAATTACATCTCAAACATTAAAAACAAACATTTTTTCCAAAAATCCAATAAAAATGGGAACATCTTGCTTGTGCTTTAGGAAACACATTCTCTAATAGAGATTTGATGGTATTACTGGCCAGTAATAACTGCAAAAACTGAAGCAAAGCTATCTTAAAGTCCACAGGCGTCTGCAGTGTATTGGTATAAACATGTAGTTGATAGTCGAATGACGATGTTTAATATATTAAAATATATGCATATCCAAAAATCCTGGCCAGGAACAGGTCGTTTTTGTTGCTTCAAAAATATCAAGTATTTGATGTAGTGAAACTGACAGAATTCATAATATTGGCTACCCTGATCATTGTGTTTTATTTATGCACTACAGTACATGCTGATGGCACTGTAATAATCATATTGGCTAAAATAGCAGAGTAGAAGAAACTCAATCTTATGTGCCTGGAGAAATACTGTAAGTGATACAGACAACTCACTCCACAGCTCTGTTGCTCAATCAGTACAAGGGATCAGTGAAGGGTTTTCAAAAGGATTTTCAAGAGCAAAACAAACTGCCAGAGCCATCTTCTGCTGAATTTGCTGCTGTTTGGGCGAACAGGGAGTTCACTGGTCCCTCTCAATCTCAAAAGGCCCTCCTGTTTTGGCATTTTTGAAAAAGAGGGAAGAACTTAAGAGAAATGAAATTTAGGGATAAGCGTCATAGTTTGTAACCTTTATGTATTCTTTTTACCTTTCACATAATATGATTGATTTATTCATGCCTTCGGTGAGAATTGTTAACTAGCAGTTAGCACGGGATAGTTTGTTAGCTAAGAGCAAGTTAGACAGGGAAAGATACACATCTATCCAAAGGTCCTAATGGGTTCTTTTTATTATTACTTTAAACTATCTTTATTTGGATAGACAGGAAACTGGGGAGAAAGGGGATCAGATGCAGCAAAGGGCCGTGGGTTGAACTGAACCCAGGCTTCTACGGTAAAGACATGGTGTGTATGTTATATCAGATGAGCTACCGAGGTGCCCTGGTGCTAAAGGTTCATATACTTGCAGAGATTATCTTAGCAATACTACTCCATTATAGAAAATGACATCGCACCTGGAATTTACCCAGTACAAAGTCATGTTTGGCAAAATGCATCTAAATGTCAACATTAAATACTTCAAGCCTGTTGCACAAGTAAACAACCCAATGACTTTGAAAGAGTTACTGTACTCTTGAGGTAACACTTCCATCAGATGAATAATGCACAGTGTTGACTAATGAGAAGACTCTCTGTCTGCTTTGGTGACTGATGACTCATTTGCTCAAAGTGACTGTTTGACTAAGCTTTTCTCCTGACAGAAAATAATAGGCTCCCTGTATGTTTCATGACTGGACTGAGCTGAAGTGATTCATATATGAGCCAGGTGTAATTGTACACCATCGTCATGAAGTATTTTTAGATGTCAGTGTCATAAAAAAAGCAAAGAAAGAGAAAAGTCTGAAAAAAAAATATATTTCACATAACATTTTCCCCATCCCTTCATCCTGATTCTCTGCACGGCTTAACACCCAATTAAAATTATTTATTTTTAAAAAATATGGAATAAATGAAGAATTTGGTAAAACTTTACAAAACTTTCAGTTGAACCCTGGCTGAATTCAAACAATCTCATACCCCAATTCACCCCATGAAAAAGAAAGATGTTCATGAACGTCTTAATTCTAGTTCATGAAGACTATAACCATGCCTCAAATCTCTTGCTGTGGCAATGATTGGCACTACACAGCATCCTCATCTCCCTGCACCACCACTACATCTCCACAAACGGATATTCAAAGAAGCCCAGTATAGTGACGGGAAGTTCGGCTCTTTTCAGAGAGCCGGCTCTTTTGGCTCAGCTCCCAAAGAAGAGCTGGCTCTTTCGACTCCTGATCGGCTCTTAATTTAGGATTTTTTGTAGGCCTTTATTTTACCATAACTTTGCAAAATTAATGGTTTGTGTGTTGAAAACCCTTTCATGTTCAGTATTTTTATGAGAAGCCTTACAATTGTCTAATTCTGTGCATTTATTCTGTTACAAAACAGTTCTTCATTTTGTAATTTAATATTTTAATCAAACATTTTTATTACACAAATGAACAAAAAACTCCAAACAAATCCACAGAACAGAACCAAACTCAAGCAAACAGTATTAATGTCCTCAGTGAAGGTTGGCTGGCATGAGTCAGATGCCTCAGCTTGGATGGACTGATCCGATTTCTTCTCTCGGTGATTATCTGCCCTGTTTTTGAGAAGATTCTTTCAGAGATTCATATAATGGTATGATCCTATATTCTCACATCTGATTGGTCGCGATGCCGACCAATCAAAACAAAGTTCTGCCTTGAGCAGAGCTCAGGCTGAGCACTGAGGTAAGCAGTGAAAGGAAAAAAAAATGAGAGCAGGTGGATTGCGAGTCGGATCTGATTCACTACAAAGCATCGTCTCTCAGAGCCGCATCTTTTGCGCATGACACATCACTAGCCCAGTAGCCACACATGGAAAGAATGGTCAACACATGAGCCACAGCTGCCATCTCATCAGCTCACACAAACATCGGCTCTGTCATCAACAGAGGCAGAAAGGTCATTGGAAAACACACCCGAAGCTTCTGTGGGTACCACTACCCCTCATGTGTTTTTTCCACATCTCTGCTATCTTTTGATTTTGACTGAGGGAAAACTTCCATGGCTACCTTGTGACTGGAGACACACATCTGCAACCCATTCACCCCAGGACTCTCCCCGGGCTATTTCTTTTTGGTCCTGAGACATACCCTCTTCTCCTCTCTACACTGAGCTTTTAGGATTGAGCATATATAAAACCTTAAGTGCCTCAAGTCTGAAATATGTGTGTGTGTGTGTGTGTGTGTGTGCTTTTGGTAGCTTGCAAAGCCATGCTTTCTAGAACTTATTATTTAAATTACACCGTAAGAAGTTAAACTACAGCAAAGCTACCAGAACCAACCTTGTGTATGCGCTTTAATCTTTTCTGTATCTGTGTTTTGCATCTCTCTTTAATGCCTGTGTCACATGCTGCAGGTGACTTCGGTTCTCACTGGTTTCAGTGTCCAAGCTTGAGGTTTAAAAGGCAGACTTTCCCAACATCATTTGGGCTCTGTGCTCTCCACTGCAGACTATCAGCCAAATTCTGAAATTACTTTTGTGTGAAATGTAGCAGGTTGTCCAACTAATTTGATTTGTTTTTGATTACACGTTAGGTCAGTGACTTTTTGTCTCCTTCTTTTATTTGAGTCTGTAACTTTATATTGCTCACCTTTAGTTCCCTTTTATTTGTTGTTCTGCTGTGAGCCCACTCTAAAGCTTAAAGGTTTAAATAAACCTTTGAAAGGGCTGAGCATTCTTTGTTGCTGGTGGTTCTTGGGGGCTGGGAA
The DNA here is from genome assembly GCA_028641955.1 of Protonibea diacanthus. NCBI lineage: Eukaryota > Metazoa > Chordata > Actinopteri > Sciaenidae > Protonibea > Protonibea diacanthus. The sequence goes on along the minus strand of CM053976.1, from coordinate 12,571,123 downwards.
TAGGATAGTCTCAATTCTCATGCCTTTCCAGGTTCTCCTCCCCTAGGACAGGTTGTAACAAAGAAGTTCAATTTATTGAGTAAAAAAAAGATCAAATTGACAATGTAGATGAGACCGCTGCAGCATGTAGGCATGAGATGGTAAGGGTAGTTGTGCATCATCAAAATGCTACATGCTAAAATACTAAAATTCTCTCTCTCTCCAGAGTCCTCATTCTCATTGTTGAAATAAGCTAAATATTCAGCCACATCTTCTATCACACTAAGCTAATCTTTCTTTTTTCAGTTTGTGCATCAATACACTCATATTTCTAGTGTTGCCACAAGTCACCTCACCTCTCCTGAGATTTCAGGCGGAGACCTCTCCCTGAAGGAAACTTTGTTAGACGACCACTAGATCATTTCTCTGTAGAACTGTAGCCTCTGACATTTAGACTAATAACCATCTGAGCCAGTCCATGTCAAAAACAAGCACTTTCTATAGATGTACTTTGAAGGTGCACAACTGCCCTCAATAATTACAAGGCACTCCAGGCACTCTCACTCAAATGGACATAATTAAACTGAGGTTATGCTCTAAAAATGGCATAAATTCATGCCAGTGAAACTATAGCTTAACTCCATGAAAGCCACTGCAAAATGTAGTTAAACTACACGTTTAATTACCGTTCACTATAATGGTTATAATGGTTATAATATAATAAGGTTTACTTACTTAACCAAAATACTGGTCGTAACACAGTACTATCATCCATTCTTAGTGGGGAACTTCTACTCCTTGCTGACAGTGTATGTGAAGCTTCATAAATAAATCGCAAGACCAACTTGAGTGATTCTGAGATACTTCATAGATATGGACCTGGTTATGCATTAATTTTCATGACATATGCATATTTCATTACACTACTGCATACTATCTGCATATTTTAGGTCAGCTCCTGCATCATGCTTCTTTCACCTTATGATGGGAACAGATTAAATTGTGCACGTGCGCAGGTCTACACATATACTATTTTGTTTGATGTCCAGACCAAGTCAACACTGTGAAGTGATACATCCACTTCGGTCTCATGATTAATCATGGCTTTGTTGAAACCTTTGGTCTTTTTTTTTTCATCTGGATTTGTGCTGTAATGAATTCTGAATCTGTTCTACTCTGCTGCTGTCACAAGTCATTTTCCCCACAGGAACAATTAATGTGTGAAAAATATTGACCTGGCTTCTGTTCACTTCATCCACTCACAGATGTTTCTGCCACCTGATGATCAAGAAGAAGAAACGGTGGTTTTACAGGCAACTGTAAAAGTAGTACGTTTATCATGCCTAAGACAGTACTTGTGTGCGTGCTGTGTAAACTCGCACCTGTGGATTACGTGCATGTTCATTATTTCTTGAATGTATGAGAGACAATCGCAGTTTACAGTACATCTCATTACAGCATAACTCAATGTAACATCTGATGTCTGAGAGGAGTTGTGATGCAGACAACATGCGGTAAAACTGTTTTTTAAGGGGCTGCAGTGTATGCAAACTGCCCTGTAAACTGTAAAACTTGTTTTATGACAGGTGAGGCTCTTTTCTCTAACTCTTTTCAAGCCACAAACTCTAGTTTCACCACCACCAAAACAAAATAACTATGTTAGGTTCCACTTAACATAGAGATGAGATGAGGGCAATTCAGCTTAGCGGTGCTAAGAGTGATGTCATATTATTTCACGATATAATCTATGTTAATCAGCAATTAACCTTGTACACAATAAAGAAGAGCATACATTTCAGGGTGGATTTCTACATTTTTTACATCAGCTATCACAGAGTTTATGGTTCATTTGCAAATTAGGTGTAACCTAACCAAACATATTTTTAATAAGCAATGAAACTGTGAGGATCTTGTCTCTGTGAGGCGAGTATGGGTTAGAACTACATTGCTTAATCCATTAGCTATCCAAAATAATGCTAAAAAGCACAGCTAACCTTTTCAAAATGAGTTCAGTCTTTGCATTCATCAAAATGTGTTTTCCGTGCTTTTAAAACACGCCTCGCATTTGTTTGATGCAGGTTGTTTTTAGATGGGTATCAGGATTAATGAAAGAAACATTTCTGGATTGTTGTGCCAGTGTCTAAGCTCACTGGCTCTCAGTGTTTTATCAAATCTCATTCATCCGGCACACAATTACAGAAAAATTATGAAAAGTATGTCAGAATCCTACTTAGTTATATTAGGCTTACATGATGTAACTCTACATTCGAAATGTTCCCTTTCTGTGCAGCACTTGGATCCTAGTATATCAATTATTGGTAAAAGCTTTTAACACATAAACACACACTCACACACAATTAGATTAGTCGTTTAAAAAAAATATGAGAATGCATACACACTCACACTGCTGGCTGATCTGTTCCTCTGTCTTGTAAAAACAGTTTGTCCTGAAACAAGCCACCAAGGAGAAGAACAAAACGTGATGATGTTCGATTTTTACTTTCTATAAAAACCAACTCCACGTCATAATAGCTGCTCAGATTCTGACCAGGACACAGACCCAAACATAAAATTACATAAAAACTGGGCCCTGAAGGTAGCTTGAATCCAAAATGGAGTTTTTATGGTGTAATGTGGCTTTATTGTCGTGAGCTGCCATTAATTTTCATTGCCAACAACCATTTGAAGGCACTTTAGTTTTCAAATTTTACATGCCAGCGGCCAGTTTGGGTTGGATGAGCAGGGTGTGTGCAACGCTTGGGAGATTTGACTATTTTGAATGGCGCAGGCATTAATTCAGTGTAGTGACTGCTCTGGTGAATTGTGAATGAGGGATTTAACAAATCATATGAAGGAAATTGTCTCATGCTAGATCAGGGTTTGACTGTGAGCATTCCATCATATTCGTATATAATGCGGGACTAGCAGAATCTGCATTTTTAGATGAACTCTTATACTGTTAATCTTACAAAGCAAATTCAAGACCGCCAATTCCGAAAAATGACTCAAACTTTCCATTTACGTCTTTGTACATATGAGACCTGTCGCTGTAAAGCCTACAGCAGAGAGAGAGAAGGGTTTATGAGGCAGCGGCGAGCTGTAGTTGCTTTATTAGCTGGCAGCTGTCTTTGGTGGGCAGGTGCTCAGCCATGTTTTTACTGCCATTGCTCTCCTCCTCCTACTCCTCCTCCTTCATCCCTAATCATTCTGGCAAACCCTTGAGTCCTAATCAAGGACAATGGTAAGTCCCTCTAATTTCTATGTACGCATGCACATACACATACACTGTCAGTCTGATAGTCAGCCTGAATGCAACTAATTTCTTACAAAGATACGTGTACGCAAGTTGTTCATTTTTCATCAGTAAGAGGCACATAAAGCACCCAGTTTCTCTATTTCAGATCTATTATCGGGTTTTCAATGCAGAACAAATTAAAATGTATACTTTCAGTGTCAATGTTCTTCAAGTCCTAAAGTATGGATAAAATTTGATTAAACGGTAAGGGAAACATATTCATTAAAATAATAGTTTGATACCACTCAATATTTATTTTCATAGCCAAAAATTAAATGACTCAGAACTTGTATCCTCTAATTCAATTGCGTTTTATTTATTGATGAAAGAAATGTGTACATACAGTTCTCTTTTGACACGGTTTACTTAATTAAGGGGACACTTTTAAGAAGGAAACTAACTGTAAATCACGGAGCTAAAACTTCCTTCCCAAGGAAGGAGTAAGGACACTCATCACCCTATTAGTTTATTGCCTTATATGTAGGGTAATTTAAAATACTGCTTTTGGACCAACATTGTCAATGTCTGTGAGGAGCTTACTCTCGCCTGCCAAATGAGGTGTTTCTCTACACTCCCAATTGTCCGCAGAAAAGCAGCAATATAAGAGTTATGACTCCGCTTCATGGGTCAAAATCTCAGTCAAAGTTAGTTGAAATGTTTATGGTCCCAAAGAGAATTAGCCTTTCACAGATAATGAGTGCATAGAATGATGAACACAGCTTAATAATAAGTAGCAAGAGAAGAAAACGCCTCACTTTTTAATGATGCTACGATCGCATATAACATGCTACTAAAAGTGACTGATGGATGGCGATAGTGATCGTATATCACTAGTCAAAAGTGGGAGAGAGGACAGGGGAGCTTTGGACATTCTTTAATGAACAGCATCATCTTTAATGAAACATCTCACAAACATTAACAACATTCGCAGTGTTTACAGCGTTGGCAGGCCTCACAGGTGCGGTCGATACTTAAATACTATATACTCAAACCTTCCTCTTCCACCACTGATGTACCATTTATTTATTTATGTGGGCTGCAAACTTTTGGCCACATTCCATCACCTAGCCCACCAGACACAGACAGAAAGAAGAATCCATCACTAAGATCTACCTTTGGGCTTTGATATGCATTGGCCAGCCTAAATCCAGGCCATGTGGAGGACCCTTGCACAATTAATCACTAGCAGCCCAAAATATGTGAAATGACCTTAAAACCATATAAATAAAAGTGCCAAAGAATAAATATGATGCAAATGTGATGGAAATTTCAACTGCGACAAACTATGTTAAAGTTTTATCATAGAAATGAGCTCCCAAATTCAAGAATAAACCTTCACATGCTTAGAGGACAGGTGTGTAGGATTGAATGGCAACTTGGGACCCAGCCCTAGCACAATGTGCACTACTCTACCAGGTGAGCGATTGGGGAACACTGATTTGAGGTTTTAAGACATGAGATGAGTTTTCAGTTTACTTGTAACATGTGAGAGATGATTTAAATCCAGGTAACATCCCTCCTCTGTGTACAAAGTACCTGAAAAGTAACCTGCTGGGCCAGTATTAGAACCCGGCAAAATGTGACAAGACAAGACTTCTTGTATTAGCTTTCCCTGTCTGGTCCTTGTAAACCATGCAGGGATGTGTTAGCCAAATGGACCCATCGTCTGTCTCTAGGGGGTCAGTTTGCTAAGTAGTAAACCTGTGTTCTGTCAGGTGTCATTAGGGTCCAGTGAGACTCTGAGGGGACCTGTCACGACTAGGCGTAATGGATGTCTTCTTTGCTGATTGCTAGCAGGGATGGAGTCAGCACAAACAGCAAATTAGAAGTGACATCTTGATGGAGGTAAAGCAGGAGGCACAGCTGGTCGCACACAAGTTAGATGGAGGAAGGGGAAGCTTGGATAAGAGAAGAAAATAAGAGAGGGGATGAAAGGAGGAGAGGAATTGATCCAAACACGAGAAGAGAACATCAAAAAGTCTTTCAAAGGATGGATGAATACTGTATTACTGTGCTATTTTAATATTTGCTCTTTCAGGGAAATGACATCTTGAACATCAGCACCAGAGGGATGCCCAGTATAGTCTCCTACTGATTAGTTCTCCTTGAGCAGCGGATGGTCGAGTGTTTTGCTCTGGGTTGCCTTGAAAGTAGTTTGCGAGGAAGAGAGGAGCATTACTTGTTCACTTTTCCTGCAGTGATTTTAAATAAATGATCAGCAAACATAACAGCACTGTGACAGAATTTAATGTCATCCTTGAAATGATTTGTTATGCTCTTGTGAGAACCTACAGACATGATAAATATCTTTATTCTATCAGGTTCATTACACATCATCATCAGCCTTGGGGGTACAGTGCTGAACAGTACTGCAGTGGGCGAAGGATTACAGTAGCGTCACTGCATCAACAACAACCAACCAAGTAACAATCACAGCAACATCCTCAATCACTTCGGGCTATGTAATAACACAGAGCTAACAACATCAAGGGAATCACTCCGTGTCATTCAGCAGCCTCAGGGGCGAGATGAGCACAGGAGCTGACATTATGAAATGGATTAGATTTGAGACCAATTAAAAATGAATTGCTCGAAATGAGCGCTGACCCTCGCCGAATTGGATGCCAGTGATCTCATTAGGCTGGTCTCTCACTCAGTGCGAGCCAGCAGCTGGAGAACAGGCCCACCTGACACCCTGTCAGAGAGAGAAAACCCAAAGGGCTGCTGCCTGCAACGGACTATGAATTATGTCTCCTTAAGATATGTGGCATGTGTGCTACATACTGTATGTGTTTGTGTGTGTGTGTTTTTTATGCATGTGTAGATGAGCCTTGTGTGCCTGTGCTTGATTGTGTGAGTATGTGTAAGTGTACATATTGCATGAGTGTGTCTAACAATATGTAATTTGTGTGTGTATTCAGTAGACTGTGTGTAATGTAGTACCACATGTGCACATGCATTTCTGAGAATTTGCATAGTTGGTGTATATGAACAAATGTTTGAAATTAGATGCACATATATATATATATATATATATACATACATATATAGACATACATATATATATATATATATATATATATATATATATATATATATATATATATATATATATATATATATATACACACACACACACCGTTCACAGGTAGGGATATCCGGCTTTCATACACCCACCGCTTTTGTTTCAATAAATTGTTTGAGATGAAATTACCATTGCATGCTTCTAGTTAAATGCCCTACTTTCATGATATAATATCACTGTAGCATGAACTTTTTCCATGTTCCATAAATATATATCCGCAGTACATTTTCTCTCCCTTATCTGTGTCCTCATCTCCATCACTACCCAGCCAATCCCTTCGCCCGTATCCTGACTTGAGCTTGAGCAATTAGCTGCTTGCCATCTCAGCAGACTCTGTTTTGATTGGTCATTAAGTGTCTGAAGCCTTAATTAGTGACAGTGCCTTTATCACAGGGAGGACATTAGTGGATGTACTGTACAGAGAGAGCCGAAGAAGCACAAAAGCGGCTTGGCTGATGAGGACAGTCTAGACTGTATAGATGGTAATAGATCTGTGGACGAAAAAGTCAAGTGAGTGATGGATGAATCACACAGCTTGTCTGGTATTCAGCTCGTCTCTCTTCTTATGCCCTGGTGACACTGTGATCTCAGGGTCTGGGGTGCACTGCATGACTCACTTCTTAATGGGTACCCTCACTTAGACAGAACCTTCCCCTGAAAGTTTGATTAGTCTCTGAATTGAGTGGTGGTATGTCACTGAAAGAAAGATCCAACCAAATTCAAACTCAAATATTCACATGTATTTTTATACAACTAAAATTAGAAAATAATGAAGACCTTCAGAATGAAATTGAGACATGGTATTTCATACCTTGGTATTTTCATTCACACAGATAATAACATGCTAATTTTATTTTTAGGTGTTTTTTATCCCTTGAGATTTGCCCAGTAAAGACCATCTGTGGTTCTTTGCGGATTTTTTCACATGAGACCAGGGACTGAAGGACATGTCTGTGTCCCTTGGGATAGCTGTTAATGCACTTCCAAGGTCGTGTGCTCGCTCTAAGTAGCACATAGTGGCAACAAGCCTTGACAGCATCACTGGCCCAACGGAACCTGCATAAGATGGTTCCTGCTCCAGGAAGCAAGGGTCCATTAAAAATGGATAGATCAATACATAAGAATACGCACACCTACGGTTGTCTATGCTAATTCAGAGAGCATGGGGAGCAGCAAAGGGTAACAGAGGGCAGACAAGATGAAAAGACAAGGTAGTGAAAGAGTAGATGAGTAGTTTGCAAAGAGGAAAAGGGTAATAAAGAAAGGAAGGGAAAACAAGGAGGGGAATCATGAGGATGCGTGGGAACCTTGAAATTGAGTCAAAAGAGGTAAACACATCTACGACTTCAAACGTGTATAAAAGGTACACCTTTCCTTTAGAGACTTTAAGATTAAACATTGTTGATTACCATAAAGAAAATAATGGGCTGTTCTCAGTTTGCAACAGCAACTAATGTTATTTAAATTAATATTCAACAGAAGTGAACAAACAAGCATCAAACATTTAATCACCAAACTTAAAATACAGCATTTTATTGCGCTAATGGTAGGGTGAAGTTAGAGGTCACACTTTGTATAACTTGTTGAACATATTTAGCAATTTAAATCCATTAGCAGTGATGCAGTATTTAGTAACACACACACACGCCTAACTTCCACAGAAAACAATAGTCAATGTGACACTGACTTGGTGGTGGCCCACACATTTTCCCACTTATTCCATTTCATCTTGTGACTTTTGGTCATTATTGCCGTCCACATAAAGGAGGTCATATGACCTGACAACACAACATCCACTGCAAAAATGGAATTGAAAATGACAGTATTTGGCTGTGACATTATCTTGTAACATGTTTCAGCAGTACATTGATTTTTCTAGGGTGAAAAAGCCAATAAACTCAGTCACAAATGAGAAAAAAAACATTGTCTAAACTTCTGCCAGCAGCTAAACGTAATAGTATAAACTCTTATGATCTAGTGAAGTTTATGATTTGGTGTGTTAGGCTACCTAAATCTCATATTTAAATGATTAAAAGGTAAATTAATTTATTATATTGAATTTGTATAAATATTACTATAATGCAAGTAGGCACATAGCAAAATAGAGTAACATTTAATCCCTGTTCATCCCTACAAAAAAAAAAAAGTAGTAAAAACTAGAGTAAAGTGAAAAGACATTTTCCATAAGCATTACATTATGTAGGCTCTGTGGCCAAATGATAAGCTTAAAAATTATTTAGTTATTGCAGCATTGCAGATCCATCACAGTTTTTTCAGCCAGCCTTTGGACCCCTTTTCTCAACTTTGCTGTTTCTGTAGTTACAGCTCTGTGTCTTTGTAGGGCAGAACTTGTCACACTTTGCAGTAAATAAGTGAACACACTGCAGTGACGTGTGTAGTGGAAAAAACAGCTTAAAGAACAATATTAAAATGTTCTTTGAGTAGAATGAACATATTTCATTTATTTTTACGCCTGAGTATGACAGGATGTCAAGGAAATAGTTTTATGCTTCTGTAACTATGTATTTTGACTTGTCTTCTTTTAAATGTGTCATTTGTAAACAAGCATGAAGAAGTACACCTCTTCTGTAGGTGTAGTGAATTGTTAAATGTCTATAATGAACATGTCCTGGAATATACTTTTGGTCTGTCTAAACACACATCTCACACATAATTTCATTGCCACAAAATACATGCTGACATCTCTACATCATATATTTAGTTTGTAAATTGAACAGTTTTTCATTTGAGTTTTATGCTCCAGCTATTAAACATGTGGGGGATTCATTCCTATATCATACCAGCTCGGATGTTATTTCTTTTGCTTTAGACTGACCCCAATTAATTTATTGAGGCTGTTGGGGAGTAAACGACGTGATGATGTTTTTCAGCTTAGATACTAATACTACACTAATGAGAGATGGTCACGATCTGAGTTACGTGCATTAAAATGTTTCACCAAAAATGACCAGGACCGAGTGTAATATCTGTGATAGTGATAACTTACTTTGTGTCTTTAAAGAATGAGTTATTCTGTGTGTGGGTGAGTGGCTATATGCACTGTGTGATCCTTCTATTTCCTCACTGTGGAAAAAAAAGATCAGTTAGGTAGCCTAAAGCTTTCTTAAATCCTTGCTCCTGTTTTGTCAGAGCTGACCATTAAACAGATCAATTTCCATTCATTGTTTTGTTCCATTGGGGTGTGACCTATAAATACACACACACACACACACACACACACATACACACTCTCTCTGTTATGTTAAATGAGAGAACCCAAATGCAGAACCCAGACTCAGTGGTAGATGATCAATATGGACTTCATTACAATAAGTTGAGCAATGGAGAATCAAAGGGTGAGGGAGAGCGATGGTGGGTGGTTTGGGGAAAATGGTAAATGGCAGTGGCAGACAGGTGAGGCAAGGGCTTGAGCATGTGCAAACATGGATGGATTCTGAAGAACAGGGAAGCAAACATTGTACTGTAGGTAAGAACACAATGAGAAAAATTTAGTATACACAATATTAAGGCAGCTGAGAGAGCTTGATACCAAACTAGCTTTAGTTTGTTGAAGAGTGGTAGAGAGACCAGGGTTGAAATTCTGCTAGGTTGATGAGCTGATGAATGGCAGGTGTGTGCAGTTGATCAGGTACACCAAGAGAGAGAGAGTGAGAAGAGCACCACCACCACAGCACAAATATAAGAGAGACAGACTGAGTGGGAGGACGCCAGCCCTGTTATTAAACATTGCATACACACAAAATGGCTCAAAACCTGAAAGAACACAAAAGCACAACACAAAAGTTGTGATTTGACTCGACTGGAGAATGTGTGTCTGTGTGACAGACTTATTGTCACCGGGGTTCTCTCAGCACAAATGGACTCAGACTGATGCCCGTAGGGGATTTTATTGATCAGGGCGACATGCCACAAATTACACACACGATGCAGCCATTCGCAGGCCTCTTCTTTGTTTCTTTGTCTCTTTCTGCACCGCCAGCCCCAGGTCCAGCACACTACTGTGTTGAAAAAGGGGAGAGTGATTAAACAAGTAGATACAGGTGTGTTAATCACCTCCCCAGCGCCGCCCTCCTGAACCGTCTCCACACCTCTCTCCTGCAGCTGATGCACCACGCCCCCCTCCACGGTCTGTAACTTTGTGGTGAAATGAAGCCAGATTGGAAAACGATAACTCTCAGACTTTTAATTTCCACTTATAGATCCACTTATCATAAACATTCAAAGGAGCAGTGTTCTTTGTACTTGAGCTCATAGTGAGCTATAACCATTCCACAAGCACCTTTCAATTGTAAAAGATGGACTGTAAGCCAACTCAAATCTTAAATCAAAGTCCGCTCAATATTTCATCAGCTTCTGTCTCACCATTTCATTCCTCACCCCCGTAGCACAGGAGTGGGCCAGATTGTAACTGATGAAATCATCATCATTGGTTGGAGAAATCCAAGATTACATCAAATAACAAAGAATTGCAGAACAGAGGATCAGTATTACTAACAATATATCCTAATACTGTGCATATATTACCAAGTACAATTTAGTCTTCATATAGTTTTGTGTATAAAATCACCTATCAAAATTCCATCTTCAAATGATATTTCAGGGCAGGGGTTACCTCTGATTGACGCAATCATTTTGGCAAAGTATTTAGTAATCAGTATGATTGCTGTAAACATATGAATACTGCGATGACAGTCATGCATAATGCGGCGTAATGATGGATGCGCTGGCACTGCAGAAAGACTTCCTGGCAAATGATGATGACTGGCTAATAACGACAACTTAAATTCCCAAGAGCCGTGCTCTTGGATCTATGTCTGAACCGGGTTCAGCATTAGAGACCAACCTGATGGAACCAAGCCATCCCGCAACAAATACAAGTGGTCAACTAACCGCAATCAGCTATTACCATGAGACACTATGGAAAGACTATGATTATGGCACTAACACACACACACTCTTACACAAATACATACATTTTCTTATACAGCTTCATCTGGCCCTGGGTTTGTGGTGCCTGCAAGTTTGTGGTTTTCTTTTTGGACATCGGTTTATTGAAGACTGGACTAAAAGCCCCACAAGCTACTTGCAGAGGCAGCAAAGTTCACACTATAATAAAACTTCTGGACAAAACAAACAGTACCCCATGCTGTTCTAAAAGTATTTGCTTTGCAAAGGTTTTCCGGAGTTACAGGGATTTGGAGAAAGACTATTGGTCCATCAAAAGCAAAGAACAAACAAGCAAAGGGTGTTGTAGCTCTCTACCATCTTGGCACTGCCCGACTCTACCAGTTTCCGACTTATCCAGAAATAGAATCAAAAGGTGAGTTATATAAAATTTTCATGCGGTGGTCATGAATGGGAGTACTGTATGGCTATAGAGACCAAAACGGTTTGTCTGGGACTGTAAACCTTTTCAATTCTACCTTTTTTTTTTTTTTTTTTTTAAACATAGGCACTTACAGGAATTGACTTGACTTTGCGGCATGCCTCAAGTGGTTGATTGAGGAACTGCGATTTTTGGTCATGGAGTGGCCAAATTCAAAAAGGAATCATTCTATGGATGTGTGCACAGTTAATTTCATGGCAATCTGACAACTACACTGAGATATTTCTCATACATATATACATTTTGGACCAAGGATAGTGCTAGATTTTTTTTTCTTTTTTATTATTTCAAAGTTTAGGTATCATCTGAACCAAAAGTTTTGAAACAGCCAACTTTTTCACTTTTGCTAGAATACTGCAGCAAACACAGTAAAATACATTAAATAAAACAAAACTCAGAAAAGAACAAATCAATAAAAGCAACATTTTCAGGTTCCTGGTGTATTCATTAATTGAACAAAGTCTGACAGTGCGTATACAGGGATTTGATCTTTTGACCAGAGCTTTTAAAAATTAAATTAAAAGTTGTGACATGTTTGTGAAAAACTGAAGTTTCACAAAGTCATACTGTAATACTGATTGCTGTCACATATGCAGAATGTGGAGACACACATTGATAATGAAGCTTTCTTGCCTTGTGACCCTTTTAGCACAGAGATGTCGGATGAATTCATTATACTATGCATACAATATATAGACTTTTTCTCTGCTGACCTCTGTGTGTAATAGGAACTAAAGAAAACACATAAACTATTGTTTAACAAAGTTCTACTCTAATGTTGCCACATTCTTTACTTCACTACTTCTCTATGTTTAAATGTTGAAAAATGGTCAGAAATGTTTAGTAGAATTAACTCATGTATTATCATATGAATTGTAGCAAATAGTGAGACTACGCGGTCTGGAGTCCACTGAACTAGTGGTGGGTAATAGACATTTTACATTTTTATTGCCTCATAAATATTCCTTTCACAGTTCATGAATATATTGCCCTGTATTAATAGTCAGTAAAGGATCAATTAACATATCAGTCAGAAGGCCCAGTGAGAATTTTGACCAGCCGTGGTGTTGAAGTGTATTGGGAGGAAAATAAAAAAAGAGATTTTCTGTTCTTTTCCCTCAGTCTTAATCTTCTCCTAATGATCTTGTCAAATCCTCCATTTGCTTGCCTGGTCTGAACTTTGACCAGTTGGGTCAATTTGCATGTGAATTATTAAATATATTCTCAAGTAATTATAATTTGATAACAAAAGGCCAAGTGATACTAAGCTAAATTATGAACTATTCTTATCAGGCTCACATTTGGTTGGTTTAAAAGACAGTACAGACAAAGACGGGCAAAATGAAATAAAATCCTGAAAACATACCTGTAGAATTGGAGTCAGTCAGGTCAGTTAAGAAAATTTGCTGATGGTAAAATTCCATATCCATGGCCAAAGCTTCCATGCAATATTAGAAAAATAAAATAAAGGCTGTGAAATCCATATTGGCACTGCTGGTACAGCTATCAGCTGAAAGTCTCTCAGATATAACTTAATTTATTCTCTTTAAGGTTGCAACTTCAAGATCTTCATAAAAATGGTCCTTAAGAGTTTTATGTATGTTTGTCACTCGGAACACTCTTGTATGTAACAACTGTCTTAGAATAAACAAAGGAAAGATTTAAGATTAAGATTTTTTTTTTTTTTCCAGGTACAAGTCATTGTTTTAAAAGTGAGCCCACTGAGTTCAGTTATGAAGACAGTGCAGCATAGCAATAAAATGGTACATCTTTTAAACCAAGCGAAAATGGTGATGGACAGGGAAGTGACATTAACTCAGCCTAACACTCCTATCACAATGACATATGAAGACAACTTATAGCAGTCAATTTCAAATACAGGCTTTCAAACTGCTGTGGCTTGTGACATGCTGACATATCTGTTGCCCCTGAGCATAGTTGCAGAAGCATTACGTTTCATCATCTTCAGCCTTTGACTGCACTCAGTTTGTTTTACAAGTCATCTGCCTCCCTGTAGAGCAAGAATGAAGGAATACATCGTCTAATCTAAATCCTCCTGAGTAACAGGGTTTTTGCTAAACTGCTGTAACCCTCTCACATAATATTGCCTGAGCCTGGAAAATCAATGGTATTGCAGTGGATAGTTGAATTGATTTAGCCAGGTCTATGAGGGGGGATTAAACATTTAAACATTAATATACACACAATGACAACAGAAAAAAAAAAAAAAAAAAAAAAGTAAAAATAAGAGTCCCTATGCAAATGCATAGTGTTTAGTCTGACATTGGTTGTTCATGGCACTGTTTAAAAGTAGTAGTGACATGACTTCACGCCCGCAGTTCTCTGGAAACATTTCAAATAAAGTCACTTGGTCGGCTGCCAGTGCAGGAAGAGGATGAGTGAAAAACATGATTAATAGTCAGTATGGGGGTTGTAGATTCTTTATGCATAAAAAACTTAGGTTTTATTCCAAAAAATTGGCAGATTGAAGGCACCATTTCCTGAAATCTCATGAATCATCAAGTTAAAAGTGTAAATTACAGTAATGTACGTGAGTGAAAATTCAAATAGCAGCACTGAAAAAGCTGTCAAAGAGTCCATATGCCTTCAGGTCTCATCACCTAGATTCAATATCTGTCTGAGAAAGATCATTCATTCTCCTGCAATTAAAATGAAGTGGACAGTAACTAAATACATTTACTCAACAACTGTACTTAAGTAAAATTTTGAGTTGTTACATATATTTATATTTCTGAGGTGGATATTGTACTTTATCTCCACAACATTTACGATTAGAGTTATGAGTTACTTTTCAAATCAGGTTGTTGTTTGATGGGTTTATGAAATACAAAAAGATTAAACCAGTGGCTCACAGCATTTTTGGCCTTTGATCCACTGTGTCTAGTTGGGGCCTCTTTTTTTTTTTATCATTTTAGATGTCTATGAGCTTTTAGCAGTTTCATCAAAGAGACAATACATTCATAAATCAAAACAAAAACAAAGACTAGAGAAGATATCCAAAAAAAAAACAAAACAAAAAAACAACAACAAAAAAACAAAACAAAAAAAAAACACACATGCTACATGTCTGTAGAAGAGCCCAAAAGATAACTAGACTACACTAGATTAAATTAATATACAATAAAAAGAAGTTGACACTACTGGATCAGCTACAATAGCAAAAATGATTATGCATAGATGCAATAATATTAATAGGTTGGTATAATATTACCAACAACCAGCCAATAATGAAATATGCAGTATAATTATGCATTAGTCACATGAGTATTTTTACATCATTGTACTGGTACTTTCATTTAGGATCTGAATACCACCACTATTTTAAACATCAACCACTGTTTTAGTTACCTCACCTAATAAAATCTTTTTTATTACGTTTATCGTTTTTCCTTGCATGTGACTGTGTATAATGTGTATGTATAAAAGTATGTAATGTATGTATAAAGCATAATTGTCAAAAAACCCCCGTGAAGATGTTTTCACTTGCACCTATTGCATCTCAATCATACTCACAGTAAAGAATGCTCTCTTGATGTTATTTCCACAGCAGACACTCCTGTCGTGACATCTCTGCGGGTCTCTCAAAGATCTCTTGCTTTTCACCCCACCTACTGTGCCTTTTACAAACAGCCCCTTTGATGATGCCAACACAAAGGTTTTTCTGTCAAAGTGCTTATTCTGATTTCTCTGAGGTTTAGACTAACTCATATCTGACATCCTCTTGTTGCATAAGTATGGTGATATTGAAGATGATTGTGGCTGTGAGTGTGCGATACACTCACAACCTTGGCAAGGGGGAAGCCATCATCACATCATCATCATCACTGTCGTCGTCCTGACCTTCACAGGACTAAAATGAAATACAATAGCCTTGATTCTGAGCAAATGTGCACTATCAAAGCCCATGATCTATTATGAGTGACATATCATTCATATGGGCGTTTCAATGTGCAGATTATAGGTGATGCAAGCAGCCTGCAAGAAATGCTTCCAGTCTCTTGCTGTAGGTGAAGCTGTACAAACATCGTGCTCCATTGTGCTTTACTGTTTGTGTCCATAGTCAGGTGTTTTCCAAATAATTCAGTATGCAGGAGGCAACGTGTGAGCCAGCTTGGTTAGTTCATGAGCTCAGACACGAAGTATAGGTGTTGATTGCCTCTTTTGGGATTAACTGTACATACGATTTATACATTTTGATTACAAAAATCATCTAAACATATAGTGCCATGATGTGTCTTAATAAGGTATTGTGAACAGCTTCAGTGCATCTTGGCACTGGCAGTCTCTGAACTTGACTGGAGGGATGGACACCGTTCTTCCAAGATCCCCCTATTTGCTGTTTTTATGATGGTGGTGGAGAGAGTGCTGTCGAACAACTTAGTCTTAAATCTCCCATAGGTGTTCAATTGGATTGAGATCTGGTGACTGCAGATCTGGTGACTTACTATTGGACTGAGAGCACAAGATCATTTACATGCTCATCAAAACATTCGCTGACCTTCGTGCTCTATGGATGTCATCTACATTCATCATGTTTCTCCATTCATTTATTCAGGTTTTTTGTCACTAAAGTGTACATCATAATCTATCTATCTGGTTACACTGACACTGGCTGAGTGATAACTGTATCAAAAGAAAACCTGGGATTTATTTGGGGAATAGTAACTAAAGAATTCTTATTACATTTGAAATGAAATGTTTTTTTGTTTTGTTTTTTTGTAAAGAATATGTAACAACATATTTTTTGTAGAAACTATCTTCATGTGTAGAATAATGACCTACTTCCCAATGTTTTATGTCATGACTGACTGATGCATAAAAAACATGAGCAGGTACTGTAGCAGAAATGTGTGGATATTTCATCATAGAGTGCTAGACATTAAAAATGACAAAGAATGCTATTGTCTTTTACCATCTGTCTGAATTAACCTGAGCAGATGCCAAAATCAGTCACCACTTCAAACCACTTTTAACCATACGTGCTGTTTACTAGATCATACCACCGTCCAGGGGCAGTGCCGTGGGAAGAAACCTGAATCATTTGGGGGGCCCCAAGCTAGAATGAGGCACATTTGGGAATATATACATTGCATAATGGTTGAGCTGTTTGAAGGACTCCTAAAAATGTCTAGCATTAGTTTTTGGGGCATTAGTTCTCTTTGGGGTATTAATTTTCCTATAATTACAGTGCATGTTCCTTTAAGCTCATTTGCATTTTCTATATCTGATTTGATGTCAGCCTTTTACTTGTTACTGTGTCTGGTAGAAGAATAAAAGTTTTTTTTTTTTTTTTTTTGCCCATTATTTTATTCTTGTTTCTAGATAACAGTGTGCCCAGCCTACAGTAGGTTTTCAACTTTCAGGAAGGAAAGCCACCATGTCTACTGACATATAATGAGCTGGCTCTGTCATTACTGTGTCCATCAGTGCGTGGGTCGATCACTTTAGTTCAGACTGAAATATCTCATCAATTTATTACAATTCCATCACACACTTTTCACATTTAAGTATTTTTGTAAACAATTTGGACTCATTGTGCATGTAGTTTGTGACCTCACATGACTAAAGGCTATGTGGTAAGAATATGAGGGTTATGTACATTTGGTGTTTTGGTGCATTGTACCCTTCAATATTGCATTATTGCATTTTTCTATAGTGTGAAGTTCATGCTGTAGTGAATATTTGAGAGCAAATTTGCCAGGAAACTTTCTGCGTATGTAGACTCGGCAGATTTGCCAGTTTTTTAGTGTATGGTACCTTAAGTAAAGAAATGCTTTTGTGTTTAGCAAATAAAAACATAAATGGAAGTTGGTTTTAGTAAACCAGCACTTCCTTCAGGTCTGGTTCACAGGCTCACATTAATTCACTCACCTGATCATTTTAGACAGTTCATTTAATAATGGAAGTAATAAAAACACTGATGTAAAGAACTGCTAGAAAAGAGAGAGAGAGAGAGAGAGAGAGAGAGATAGAGAGAGAGAGTGAACAAAACTTGATCTCTGCTAACCGAAAATAATAGTATACCCCATCTAACCAATCTGTGATTGCAGAAATAATTGACTTTTCTTGGAAAATTATGTAATATTATTCCCCCAAGAGCTCCTCACAGTCGCTGTGGTGGGAATAAAAAAAAAACAAAAAACAACCAAACTACAACAGGTGGTAAAAGTCTAAAGCACAGGTGTAAATAATAAAATTAATGATGGATGAATTCTATTAAGCTGCTTGCGTTTTATAGTTCTGGTGTTGTGCATGCTGGCTCACTATAATCCAGTCTTGCCTTACACTCACACACACACACACACACACATACATACATACATATTCATTTTCATTCTCTTATTCCTACTGCTGTTCATTTGCATTTAATTTTTACATCTGTCTACTGAATCACAGAGAGAAAAAGATTCTACTTCAAAATGACACTGTACAAAGAATTGAGATTTAGCCAGTGTGTATTGGCTTGACTCCTCCACCCTCATCTCTGTCACCTCTTTCTTTCATTGCACCTGACACAGGAAGCCCAGACTAACCACTCTTAAAAGGAAACTGGTCTTTGAGTCCAAAAGAGCAAATGCATCCC
The DNA here is from genome assembly GCA_028641955.1 of Protonibea diacanthus. NCBI lineage: Eukaryota > Metazoa > Chordata > Actinopteri > Sciaenidae > Protonibea > Protonibea diacanthus. Next base: position 12,552,753 of record CM053976.1, on the reverse strand, counting down.
CTGCCCTTAATGACTGAAAATAGTAATAAACCAACCATTACTAAGATAACCCCGACAAACAATTGCTAGGTCAGAGTTACACCTTAGACGGATGGGTTCATAATGCATTTGAGTTTTCAAAGAGCATTACAGAGGAATGAGGCCACCAGTAGTTCTTAGAGATTCTGTCATTTTGCGACTGATATTTGGCTAACAAATGTGCCAATTTCTTTTTTATTACTGCTTAACTACTGTCATAAAAGTTACAGATATTAAAACACCCACAGGATGCTTTGTGCTCAGCAGTTTAAATAAAAGAATAACCATTTTAATAATTACATTGTAGAAAAAGTATTATCTTAGACGCAACAGATGGCTCGTTATCCACTTTGATAACAGTATCATGAAGGAGACAAAGTCAGATGCTTTATTTTCATCACATTGAAGTCAGCGAGGTTGAAATGATAAGCCTACGGGAACAGACATTTTGATGGTAAACTGCACAGCATTGCTGGCAGCCTTGAATCTGTATGCCAAACACTTGTTTGTTGGGGTTTGCCCAAAGGTGTGGAAATGTGCAAATAATGAGGGATTATCACAAAAGACAGCGTCTGATGTAATGCAGCAGAGAGTGTTTAAAGTGTTCATGTTTGGTAAAATGATTGCCCTCTAAAAAATGCCGCTGCAAATCACATTTGTGCAATTATTTTAAATTATATCTATCTTCTGCTTTATCTCAGTCTTTTTGAAATCCTATTTATGCAACTTCCTATGTCACCTTTTATATCTTAAAGCATTTTACGTCTTAATTTATTACCTTTTTGTTGAAAGACGCTATACAAATAAACTAGCCTTGCCTTGATAGCTTATAACTGCAAACTGAATTTCATGGTTTCTTGCATTGTGATCACAAGAAATGTATCATAGTGTTATGAAGTGGGGTACCAGAAAGATGAGTTTTTAATTAGTAATTCAGGGGAAGATAGTGATATTTGTTTTCAGTACATAGGATTGATTTTATGGATATGCTTGTGGATCATTGCAGGCTAAATGTACAGTATTTTAAGCCGCTTATGGGCTTTGTGCAAGCCCTGATCATGATAATGAGATCAATTCGGCAGTTTTTGACTCATGGAGCAATTGATTGGCATGACAACACTTGGATTATGATGAAGAAGCGCAATCCCCCACAGAGATAAATCTACAAAGTCACCCACTTCTGTTGTTTTGGAAAAGGCTGACCAAAAAGCTACGCAAGCCAACTCACCGGCCTGCCCAGCAGGAAGGTTTGTGGCTCCATCCTCAAGTCTCTCTCTAATCTCCCCTTAATACAGCTTGAGTCATGATAAAACAGCTCTGATGGAGGCAAATCCTGTTATCCAGGAAAGGGGGGTGGTGGTGGTGATGGAGGGAGGGGCAGTCTTTGTTACAGGTGGTGGATGAGTTCAAGAAATGAACCCAGTGTGGATTTTCGGATTAAACACACCAGCACAGCTTCTAGGAGGTCACACAAACGCTGTGGATCTGTGTTGGTCCTTTTTCTCATATATATGGAAAGACCCCTGTCTTCTTCTACCTCCTCTCTCTCTCTCTCTCTCTCTCTCTCTCTCTCTCACACAGACACACACAAGCGCACACATTTTACACATAAAAGCTTAAAAGCACAGTAGAACACACATTTTGAGGCCAAGGAGGTTGGCTCCTAATGGAAATGCATTTCAGCTGCTGCCACACCTCATCTTCTATATTGCTTTTTCATTGAAAAGAGGGGCTCTTTGACGAGAGGAATACAGTTTTTTGTAGGCCTTTGTTCCAACACTCTCATTTCTTAGAAGGGCACATTAGCCCTTTATCTTTCAGAGAAATGCTGGCACATTATTTTTTTTTTCCTTTATCCCATTTCATATTAGTGTCTCTCATTCAGATGTAGTCAAAAGAGATATTACGAAGGCTCTCTGTGATACCTTCTTTTTTTGTGTAGCTCGCTGCCTCATAGGTGAAACAGAAGGAACAGAAAATCATTTCTCTGTGTTTTTTTTTTCTTCTCTTGTTTCTGACTAATAACAATCTTGCAGTTTAATTCAATAATAGATGCTGTAGTAGTAGTCCCTTAGTCAAATTAGGTCAAATTTAACACTGATTCCTTGTAATATTTCTTTAAAAATATCTTAATGGTCAATAAATGGTTACACCATAACACTATGATATTAGCAGAGATAAGGGCATTTTTGCACTTATCAACAGCTCTTACTTTAAAGAGATATTATATATTTGTATTTTATCCGTCATTATCTGTTCATACACTAGCCTCCATTCATGGGCACCCTGTCTAAACAGGGAGACAGAACGTAAAGTCTAAAGCTGGTCTCTTTAGAACAAAGAAGGAGCAGCTCACAGAATAACATCAACACAGTGCCACAGTACTTTTACAACAAACAAAATAAATCTTCTGATTAAATAAGTAGAAGTATTTCATGCTTCACTTCCAGAGAAAAGACATGGAGGATTAGGACCATGGACCATTGGCCCAAATGTATTGAAAGGCTGCATTTCAGCAACAAGGACCTGGATTTGGAACTTCCTGTCTGCATCATTAGTGGGGATATGTCTTGTGTCTGCTGCATGTACCTACATTTTAGCAAATATCTGACCAGTTTTATAATATAACATACAGCAAAGTGAGAGACTTCCTTCTGTCTGAGCATCAAGACGAGCTTGGTGTTTTTAATGTGTACTGTCACAAGTGTTCAGGGCCATGGCTCAGTGGTAGAGTGGGTCGTCCAATAACCCTAAGGTTGGCGGTTTGATTCCCGCTCACTGCTTGAAGATTGGAAAGGTGAACTGGTGGGGTGTTAGTCTGAGGTGCCCCATCGAATCGCTGCCCACCGCTCCAGTCCGTGTGTATTAGGCATCTGTCACTATGTGTGTGATCATGTGCATGTGTGTTCCGACAGGTGCCAACTGGATGGGATAAATGCAGAGAATAATTTCACCATGTTGTGTGATTAATAAAGTTTCAAAATGAAAATTTCTGAATTATCTTCAAGTTTATATCGACAGCTATTGGGAGTGATACTGGGTGGATACAAAATGTTGTGCATAAGAAGGAAGGAGAAGAGAGAAAGAAAGAAAACAAATCAGAGCAGGAAAGGAATAAGTATTCCTAATCCAGCCTGATTGCAGTGGCTCAGTTTGCTCAGTGTTTGTAGCTGGAGGCTTTTTGATAGCCTATGATTATCCATGTGCTCTGCCATTCACTGACACAGGCTGAAGGCCAACCAATTAGCCTCTGGCCTGCAGAAAGCGATGCTCAGGCTAGTTATGTTGTGGCGTGGTTATCTATGATAGCTAGCAGTGAAACCCCCACTTATGGTGTCAAGAGGCTGTTTGGTTCTTTTATACAGCCCGACACTGCTGATGAGCAATGACTGCTGGAGAGTTATGATTACAAACACAGAGTAAACAGGATGATAATATGCTTTGTCATTCAGTTAGTCTCTCTGTCAGTCACATTTATGGTGTATAGCAGAGGTCTCGAACTTGACGCACCACGGGACACTTCTGGCCTCACAACATAATTGACACTGATGACAGTATATCTGTATTTCAATATTTACAGTATTACAAACTGGGTGCTGTAATAAGTAACTGCTGATGTAAACTGAATATTCCTACTGCTGCAGATTCACATTAAGCACTGGCACAACATGAGTTGACTTTTATTTTGAAGTTGTAGTCACAGGCAATGCAAGGTGTTCAAGCTGCTGTCATTCATCAAAAATGCCTTTACAAAACAAGACAATGGTCATTTTTTTGGGAGAGGAACAGTTATTGTGAAATGGTGCCTGAAATATTGGAGGGGGATAATTAAACAAGAAGGAGCAGCCACAGTAAGCTGTTAGATGCAACCACTTTCACTGTACACAAACTGATTTCTTATGCAGCATAAAATAAGATTAAAAAAAAACAAAAACAAAAACAAAAAAAAAAACAACTCATGATTTAATGTCGTACATAAATGCAAAACAAACCCATACATAAGAAAATAGGTTAACAAATTGTGATGCACAGACAAATATTTATTAAAATGCAATAGAAATCCACTAATATATAGATATATATTTGGCTATCAAAATAATGAGATATGGTTGCACAAAAACAAATGAGCCAATTCATTGATAGATTTCAGTCTCATGAACTACACTAATTAATTTGGAACTCTGATTAATAATTACATTAATAACTTATTAATTATCATATCAAGGTTTGTAAGGAACAGCCTGAAGGATTTGGAGTTTAGCATGGAAGAGGCACTCTCGTGCAACATTAAACAGAACAGCATTTATCTATATACACAAGCAGATGAAGCAAAACACAACTGATATGCACTAAACTAAGGAACATATGGTGTGTACGTGTGAGCGTGTCCAAGTGCGAGCATGTCTGGGAGTGAGCCAGAAGGAATGCGTCTTTCTTTGATCTACAGGCTGTATGCTCAGTGTGCACGAGCTTAAAACACACATTACATCAGAGACAGAGAAATATGTGCAGCGGGAGCTTTAAATTTGTTTCACGTGATTCACAGGGTCCTATGCGACTTGCGTAATGAGAGTGTGGGACCTCCCATGGTGACAGAAGAGCTTGGCTGAGCCCTGGGCAGCTCTGGCCCAATTTAAACCCCCTGCCTGATTTAACCCGTGTGTACAGGCCTACATTTGAAAGCGAGAGTGTGATACCAAGTTTTGAGAGTTAAACATGCTCAGATGTATTCTTGGGGAAAACGGTTTATCACTTTAATCCAGTGGTTGCACAAGAATGAAAAGCTGCTTAAATCAAACACAATTGTTCGCATCATTTGTGATTTTTCTCTTTCACGAGTAATCCGAGATCAAATATTGATGCATGCCGTGTTTGTATGCATCCTGTTTGACGGGAGTAAGCTTAAAATGAAAATGTGTCACCTGTTCCATAATCCCTGACAGGGGAGTATATTAAATGTTAATCCCTCACTATTAGAAATGGTGACAATACAAGAAGGGGGGGGGGGGGGGGGGATGGTAGAAGGGGAAGATAAAAGCTGGATATATGACTGGATTCTGAGGACTTGTGATGATTGATTGTTTTCTTTTTTTTTCTTCTCAAGCTCATCCCCACCATCACAAGTATGTTATTAGCATCCTCTTTTGACTCTGCGTCTGCTGAGAATGGCTTAGATTAGTCTTGGATCTGTGCTCAATGTTGCTTCCTTCTGTGGCCAAATTGTAATCACTTGACTGAAGTCTTACAAGTAACGGCACACAAGAAACAATTAGAGCCATAAAAGCTGATAGCTTGGGGCTTTGCAGACCAAGTCTACCATTACTGAGTTATTAGACGGTGAGTGTTGGGAGGGGGGATTTAAATGAAGGCATGGATTGGAAAGAGGAGACAGAGATGAGGATTGTGCAAAAAGCAAGAGCATGAGTGAGTAGGGGAAAGGCAAAAGACGGCAAAGAAAGGAGACATGAAAGGAGAGGTGAAGAGAAAAGAAAAGAGAACAAAATTGAAGTGGGGGCTTGTCTAACAGTGGGATATAGTGGGAATGTCAGGCGGGTTGGAATAAGGATGACATGACAGATCAAGGGATGAACTAAGGCATCCCACTGAGGCAGCACACAAGTGACTGCAGACAAAGAAGAACAGCTGTTGAGCAACTTGTTTCACAAGAAAACCCCCAACAGAAAAAAGGATGAGAGGAGAGGAGGAGGGAAAGCAAGGAACAAGAAATTTACCATACTCTGATGTTTATTTAGTTATGTTTATTCCATCCAGGTAAATTAAATATGCAGTTAGTGGTCTGTTTTTCCCCAGTGCATTCAGCAAGAACACTCATGCAGGCAACAAAGCTCATGGGTAATGTAGTAGACCAGTATGCCGTGCCAAACTGAGAGCCAACATATGATTTCTCAGGAACAAAGCTGAAATAATTAGTATTGAACAAACCTATAGGACCTTCAGGTTTCATGTTTTTATGTTAAGTAACAGGATACTGTTTGAAGTATATTTTGAAACAGGAATAAAGAACGGGGGGGAAAAAAAAAAAACGTACACTATATAGTGGAGTGTGGGTGTTTATGTGGGTCACCTTCCAATATTGCTCCACACAGCTCCAACCTAAGAAGTGCTCTAATCAGCCATCATAATTGAAAACACCTGGGAGATTGTGCAGTGCCGTTAAAGTGTTTGCGATAATCAGTTTGTGATATTAAATTCAATCTAGGAGTCATTTAGTGCTCAAGAGTAGCTGACATTTTTATTTACCTCATTCACATCAATCTCAGTTTACTCAGTTTATCTCAATTTACCCTGAATCCCAGAATAAGCAGAATGATCCACAAAGAGCAAAAGGGTTCATCAAAGTAGGTATGGCCGTTTTGCTGTTGTTTGTTTGTACCTTTGCTTGTGTGCACAATTTATCAGATCAGAAAACAATCTCTGTATAATCATAAACTGCACAAATCCACGCGCTGTGATGTGAGCTTGTATTATTCCAATAAATAATTAGCCACAACACATTCAGCATTTAAAGTAATAGATTGTGCTTATCGTGTTGGTGGCATAACGGGTGGCTGTAGCTTGTGTCAATTTTCATTTTCCCTCGGATTGCCGGTAATGCATGGTTTAATTTGCGCTAAAAGATAGGATGTCATTCCCTTTCAGCTCCGCATTAAGCCTCCCATGGTTTTGCTTTTACAGTATATGCCTACAGCTGCAAGAGATGATCAGGTTCAGACTTCATCTGTAAATGGAGTGCTGCCATAACAGCCATTATCCTGTTGTTCACTCTTCCATGTGACACTTCACAGCCTTAATTACAATCCACCGCCTGTTTGTTGGAGAAATCCAGACCTCTCAATCCAGTTAAGTGTAAGGGGAACAAATTGTGATTACTTGATAATAGACACTGTTAAGTCTGCCCCATTAACCATGCTCCATTAACATAAACAGGAGTTTGGCTGACCATAAATCACAATGGTTTTGCTGAAATGCTTATTGCAATGGGGAAAATCTTTTGTCCTCCACATACTGTACACTGCTTTCATCTAAGCAGTCAAATTAAAAATCAGGATTTTTTTATGAAGACCTCCTGAATGAAGTTACTAAATATCATTTAAAATTAGTTTACAGTTTTCTGTATTGTTTTACAAACAAATGTGGAACACAACTGATAAACATAGTTTATTTGTAAAATTACAGCAGAGTTTTAAAGTCTAAAAACAACATTTATTTTTTTGGGGATCTAAATTCTATTAGCTCAGTTTTACACTAGAAATAAAGAGAATTAAGAGTTACGTGTCAACATTCATCTCCAAGTGTCTTAGAAACATGATAAACCGACATGACAAACATGACATTAACCAAACACTCTTTTAATTAAACTGATAAAATTCTCAGTTCATCTCATGGGACTAAAAATTCTAAACTACTTTGTGAACAACTTTGTTGAACAAAACATTACACTAAACAGGATGCAGGATAACATCATTCTCAATGACTCTCAAATGACACTCTCAAATGTCCTCTATTTTAATTGGCAAAGGGCTGGCATCAAGGTGTCCCGGCTCTAAGCTAAGTGACTGAGAAATAGAGCAGAGAAAGAATAAAGGGCAGAAAGACAAAAAGAGAAATATAACAAATGAATGGCACAGAGAAGCATTTTAAACAAGAAGGGCCACCTAAGTAACCTTTATGAAGTGCCACTCAAAAAACATGAAGTTCTTCAAAGGAGGGGCAACATGAGGATTCATGAGAGCCTTCTTGTGAATGAATGTCCCTCTCTTCTTAGACACGTCTCAAAGTCAATCCCCAAAACATCATGAAACACATTCATGAGCAAGCAAATGAGACTGCATGCAATAACCTATTATGTGCCAGATTTTAGCACACTTAGGCAACAAACTACAAACACCTTTGCGGCAATCCAACTACAGTTTCGAAACATTTGTCATAATCTTGTGATACATGATTGTATTTGTGCAGTAGAGGTTTAACAGTACGCAGAAGTCATGGTCTGGTCATATCATGGTTCAGGATTCACGTTCAGTACAGTCGTAAAAAACATCACAAGAGCATCTTTTCATGTGTAATGCTACATTTTTTGATGTGTTTGCATTCACGTAACCTACCCCTAGTGTTGTGCAAGTTCACACTAAACAAGAGCTAGCTCAAAGTTCCAAAAAATATCCAGTCTGATTTCTTTGTTTTTTTTCTAAAATGAGCTGTATTCCCAAATTACTTTGGTTAAGGAACTTTGTAGCTTTTGGCTGGTTCTCTTGAACTTTGTTGATGATTTCTTGTGATCATTATTCACTTAATGAGCCATCTTTCCACCATCTTTCTTTCTTCTCTCTTCAGTGATGCGCCAAAGTAATGGCTCTGCCAGTAAATGAGAGTAAAACTTAATTTCTGTCTGGCATTGTTTCCTTGTGTACTTTTGTTTTATCAGAGTTATCTATTGTCTCGAGACTGTCTCCACTCTCCACTCCGTTACGTATTTCATATGTATGGGGGAATGACCCGCATGTCAGGGTATGTGGCTACTTCTTTAAGATACACCGACTCAGCAGATCACGCCCCCAGGTTTACCTATAAAGCACCTGTGCTGCTGTGGAATCTGCTGTTCCCTATACCGACGTATTGCTTGCGGGTCCGCGACCTAACGTGTTCGGTGGGATCTTGGCTGAGCGCAGACATCCAGTCTGCAAACAGTCAATCGAGCCAGCGTTTCCACCCATACCGGCATATTGCTCGTGCCTCACGGGCTAACACGGTCGGTGGGGGTCCTGGTGGCATTGCCGGCCACAGCCAGCGTAAACAGGAGTGCCTTGCTCACGGCTCTGTGGCCTGTGGTCTCAGCCTCCAAACACACAAGAAAAAACAAAAAGAAAAAGCCCAGAGAAAGTTCATGAGTTAGAGTGTTAGCAGGAGGGCTCATATCTTCATGTGTCCCGAGTTTAAACGAAGGAAGTGGGCTTCTGGTTGCTGCTGGCCCCGCCCTCCAGACAAAGAAAACAGAAAAAGGGACAACAATCCTCCTCTGGGGTGGGATGCTCTGGCTGACCCATGGCCCCAGAGACTGTTCTATGCCTTTCCTCCTTTCACCTTTCTTCAGCCTCTCCTCCGAAGGTTGCAGGTGGAAGGGGAGAGACTGAAGAAAGGTGGCTCCTTTTTGGCCACACATACCATGGCTCTCCGCAACTCTTGGACGGCATGCCACAGGAACTCCCACAGTGCAGGGACCTGCTGTCTGAGGTGAATGGAACCAGCAGCATTATGTCCAGTTCACCATTCACGATAGCATGTTCAATGAACAGTGCTCTTTTACCATATGAAGACACAATGCTGCCTTCGAAAGTAGAGTGACGCAGACACTCCGTCCTTGTCTTATCCACAGCTCTTTCTCTCTGTCATTGACTGGAAACCTGAATTGTTCCCAAGCAACTGATAAAAAGAAAGAGAGTGAAATCCTGAAATTTTATTTGAGTGTGCCATAGTGTGACACGCCAATGAGCTTGTTGTGCTCTGCTAACCTCAGTGGATGTTGCTGACTGTGTAGATTTCTGCATTATGTGCATTCATCTGAAGTGACCATTTAGCATATATACAAAAACTATGCATATGTTAATGGCTGATTTATGTATTACCGCTACAAAAATTGAGATACTGCATTACACTGTCAAGTCATTCAGTAGCCAACTGTAGAATGAACAGAGCAATGTCAAGAGTAATCTTAACTTCATCAGAGGAACCATGTGGGTGGTTGGTAATATATTTTCTTTTTTTTTTTTTTTTTTGAGTAAAAGCTTCTGATACCAGACATTTGTTTTTTGCAGAACTTTAGTGTAACTTCAGATGACTGCCTAGCTTATACATCACTACAGTACAGTGCAATAGTGAGTTACAGCACTTCATACATTTGCAATTGAATGCAGATAAATCATCCTGTATTGATCTAGTCCTTGCTTAGTATAAAAAAAGATAAAGCACTTTTTAAATTCAGTATTTATCATCATCATCACATAGGCATAAAAAGGTAAACGAGTGAATGAAAAGATTTTGAATATCGCTGAAACAGCCTTTTAACTTGATAGTCAGTCCACAAAACATGGAAATCATCAAAAATGTAAAATAAGGAAACAGGCAAAAATGCTACTGATAGTAGTATCTGAGTCACTCAGGGAATAATGATGGGATATTAGATGTTTAGCCTTCCTACTTTCTTTCCTAATGTGCCCTGTTTTGTCAATTAACTAATGTAAGCAGAAACTGCAGAAAAACACGCAGAAACAAAGCGGCAGTTTTGTATCATCTTATAGCATAACAAAACTATTTACAGTAATTTCAACTCTGGGAGGTACATTTTAACTACACATTTTCTGCCTCATTTCTACCTGCTTCCACTTCTGTTTAGTTGACCATGCAGCTCTTGGCTTCGCCTCGCCCTCTGGGACAATCCTGAGTAAAGCTTAGCGTAGCTTATTTTAACAATGTTTAGCTGCATCCTTTATTTCCCATCCCCTGGTGAGTTGCATGAAGACAGAGGGGGAAAAAAACACTGAAAAAACCCATGCAAATGTAATATACTATACACAGTTAGTGATATGTGTGGTCTTAGTAAGATGACTATGAAAGAGCAGTTCACATTAAACTCAGTATATAAGTTCAAGATTTTACAGTTCATGTAGTAACCAAAGAGCAAAATCTGCTACATCAAATAAATAAATGTATTTAAATGTATTTATGGAGGCCACCATAACAGTGGTTTGTTTGAAATTAACAGTAACTGCTTTTTTTTTTTTTTTTTGGCCTTTCTGAGCTTTATTTCACAGAGACAGCTTGACGAGTGACAGGAAATGTGGGGAGAGAAAGATGGGGAATGACATGCAGAAAAGAGCCACAAGTCGGATTCGAACCTTGAGCTGCTGCAGCAAGGACTGAGCCTTTGTACATGGGGCAAATGCTCTACCGACTGAGCTTAACGACACCCAGGACTGTGTCTTCTAGTGGTATGTCGGCCTTTAACGTATCGTTCAATGTGAACTAATCTTTTATATGACTCAGGAGTAATGAGTCTCAGTGAGTGATTCGTTCATTTTCATGTAGTACGTTCTCTCGCCACAAGGCAGCTGCATGGCCACTCAGGCTGTTTGATGAGCAGTAAGCACAAACAGTTCGTTCATACGGATCGTTCATTTGTCACGTGACAGGGCTGTGTGAGGAGCAGTGCCCACAGCAGGTCGTTCATACAGATCGGTCTTTCGTTCATTTGTCACGTTTATTTCAACCACAAGAGAATGAACGAAATTAACGAAATGACTCAAAAAAAGATTTGTTCATTTTACTGTCCGAGAGTAACTGATCTGAGTCGGTTAAAAGACTTGAGCTTCCCAACACTAGTGTCTTCCTTTATTTATGTCATTTGTTGGCTTTAATATTTATTCAAAGGTTCATCAGCCGTGTGTTTAGGACCCTGGTTGTGTCCATCAGTTTTGAGGATTTTAATATCTGTACACTCTTTGCCTCTGCCTCCTCTTCCTTCAGTTCACCTAGGCTTCACTACATCTGCCTTTTAATTGGCTGTGTTTCAATCCCTGCAGTGAAATTCAACACCTCATTAAAGCCTTCGGCAAAACCTGATTCATTCAGTGAAGAACAGGCAATTAAAGGCACGTTGGCATGGAGTTCCTGTTGGCTGATTTATTGATTGGCTGACTGTGGTTGGTTACTTGTCTCACATCCATCTTTTTTGGAGAAGTATTTGCATGTGGTGTCTCTCCAAACTGCCATTTTTAGAAGCAAGTGTCATCCGGTCATGTGGTTGTGAACTTTTGTGGGTTGTTTTACAGAATGCCGGTTAATTAATTTAGCACACTAACAAACGTTTAAATAGGAAAATCACTGAGAATTAAACTCGAGGTAAACTCAGTGGGTATAAATCAGGGATTTCCTGGATTATGCAGAGTAATTTAAAGAGAAATTACTTCACAGATTGAGCTTTAGATACTCATTAGTGAATGGACTATATTACCTTATTTCTCATCTCAGAGCTGCGAGGTGAAACTTACAGAAATTGATCCAAGTATAACACACAAACGTCTGTCCCCCATCTAGGATTTGGTTTCAAATCAGTTTTCCCCCTATTGGGATTTTTTTTGTCATCCTCATGGAGTCTGAAATATCAACATTACATAGTTGAAACAAAAACAGTGCGTTTGACGATGGAAAACATAGCCACCTGCTGAAATTGGAAACTATTTTTCCTTGTGGCTTGTTTGCTGGGCCTGTGAGTACGAGGCTCAGTCTTTAATTTGAGCTGCACCTTGGCAAAGATGATTAATGGAATTCCTATGCACTCGGATCGGTTCTCACAGGTGATTTAAAGGTATAATAATCCTTTACGATATTGCTCTGTGGTTTCCAAGCCATTAAAATAACACCAACTGTGTCAGAGGAACACAAGCAGTTCATTTAAAACAGATTGCTGGCCTACTGTGGGACTGGGACCCAGACACTGGGGAGCTATTTCTAAGGTGTCACTTCTCTGGCTGTTTGCATGGAAGAAAAATGGAAAACATTTAGTGTGGCTCATATCTCAAATTTCCAGGGTAATCCACACACTTATGGATGAAACATTGTCCTTCCCGAGTATCTGACTGATCTCTTTGTGCGTCTTTTACTGGGATGTGAGTTTTTTAAACACATTATTTTCTGCAGCTCTTCAGTGTTTTATAAAAATAGATCCACTTCTGCAGAATGAAAATATAGGATAGAAATATTCCCAATGATATGAAGCTAAAGAAATTAACTGAGAATTATGCACTTGGAGAAAAATGTGTTACACTGCCAGTTTTACAGTTTTGCAGGAAAATCTCAAGTTCTAGCTGAACCTAGTGTGCTGTCGCCTTTGTACTGTAGACCTTATTGGGCTGGTTTGGCAACACAACACAGTGCTCCCATACTGGATAATTTCTTAATATTTAAACCCATAAAATGTTCCACACATAAACTGGGATTTATAAAAAATGATGCAATAACAATGATTGTTTCTACATCCACAAAAAAACTCAGGTGCTGTCAGGTGCTGGATACAAAGATTACTGCCATAAAGATAGAAAAGATGTCCACCCACTAAAACTTTTGAAACAGACTACAATGTCGACTTCAGTAGACAATTGTTCAGAATGAAAACAGGGGTGAGGGCTTTCAACCTTCTTCCTGTTAAGTACCTGTCTGCTGAATATTAAGGTTCGAGGTGCTCTGTGTAACGGACGCTCGCAGCGTCTGTCAAAAATAGTATAAATCGTTTGTTTTGATTTTATTCACTAGTTTCATTTAGGACTGCTGGTGTCTCTTGATGGTTTAGCGATTGCGTTAATACACCAATAATTACTTCAGTTCCACCTCTACCTACCTATCACCTTTTCTATTGTTTCCATTATCTGACTCTGGTGTTCCTACAGTAACTGGTAGATTTGTTCCACAATAGAAAAGATGCCCTACTGACAGTGATTCATTTACCCCAAGGCATGCTATATGTGAGTAACCATGAAGCCATGGATCACCAGGAGTGATCCAAGAAATTACCGGTATATAACGTATATAGTTTCCAAAAGTAGATTGGGAGCCAGAGCTTTCAGCTATCAAGCTCCTCTTCTGTGGTACTAACTACCATTCTGGGTTCGGGAGGCAGACACAGTCAACACCTTCAAGAGTAGACTTAAGACTTTCCTTTTTGATAGTGCTTATAGTTAGGGCTGACTCAGGTCATCCCTTAGTTATGCTGCCATAGGACTAGACTGCTGGGGGACTCCCCCCTCACGCCCGGTCTCTTTCTGGGTTATGCATAGTCAGGCATGGTAATGGTTGAAGATGCAGTCACATCTCCCTTTACTGGACTTTGTTCTGTACACGTGACATCCATTGCACGTCTGTCCATCTTGAGAGAGGGATCCCTCCTCTGTGGCTCTTCCTGAGGTTTCTTCCACATTTTTTCCCCGTTAAAAGGGTTTTTTTGTGGGCAAGTTTTTCCTCACTTGAACCAAGGGTCTAAGGACAGAGGGTGTCACTCCCTGTACAGATTGTAAAGCCCTCTGAGGCAAAATGTGTTTTGTGGCTTTGGGCTATACAAATAAAATCTGATTTGATTTGATTTGATTTTAAAACGTATATAGTACGTTACAAGTAAATCATAATGTTGTCCCTGCAGATGTTCTGTTCTGGCATGTCGTATGGAGCTGAAGAGGAATATGCTTTACAGTTTGGATCCACACTCAGTTTCAACAATCAAAATACATCTTTATTAAAACACTTATACCAGTCATAATGATTTACAGTCATCATTCTCTCTTTATGCCATATTTTTCCCACTGGGAATTATAGCAAAGCCTAGTAGTAGATAACTTCGTGGTGGGTATACATCCTTAATTCTTGTTTCAGACTGCTGAATCTCTTCAAGGCCTAGTTTGTGTTTGATCTATAAAAAGAGGATGGAAAGGTCAAGTTTCTTCCCTGAGGAGCTTGAGAGTGTCCCGCTGAGCTTTATTTGAGTCACACATGATACTTTGCAGTAATTAGGCATTTTTGTTGGAGAATTTGGCACTCATGCTGGGGAATTCCATATGCTTGTCTGTAAAGAACTCGTATCTAAAGATATCAAAGCGAAGGAGGAATCATAAAATGACTGCCTATGCGACTGGACAGATAAATATCTGTCTGGTTATTTGTCTCTATGTGTTAGCTCTGTGATGAACTTCTGACTTGTCCAGGGTGTAAATCACAACAACTTCCTCTGCAGCTCCAACATTTTCTTCAGGCTTTTGGCACATGGCGTACAGTAAACCATCAAAAGAGATAACAAGTATTGCTAAAATGTTAATGTTAGTCACAGGTTATCTTGTATTGATGTAATTTCAGTATCAGAATGGACATGCACATAACAACTGATCCCCCACCTCACAACTCTGTCACTGCCTCATCTTATATGCATACCCACCCATACTGCTATTTCATCCAGATCATTTG
This sequence comes from Protonibea diacanthus, assembly GCA_028641955.1. Lineage (NCBI taxonomy): Eukaryota > Metazoa > Chordata > Actinopteri > Sciaenidae > Protonibea > Protonibea diacanthus. Next base: position 12,537,714 of record CM053976.1, on the reverse strand, counting down.
AAGTCTAACCACTATTCTTCTTCTTCTTCAAAGACAGGACGTGTCAATTCTGCTGTGCAAAGACATAAGATCATGATATGTGACAGATTTGTGTAAGGATGTTAAGTCTTGTTTGTTTTGGAACAAACTTCATCATATATCAAAAGCTGAAAACAATTCACCTGACAGCCAAGTGAGCTCCAGGCATTTCTGTCATTACTCGCCAAGCAGCCAAAGCTGCAGCCAAAAGTTGTTTAAGCTGCCAAAAGTGTTGAAGACATATACCTTTTAATCATGATATATTCCATGCAACTGGACGGCAGCAGTACATCACTTTGTTAGTGCCCGTTTACACTGGGACATATGGCATAACAGAATTTGTGTGCCAGTTCAAAACAGGTGGTGCTAAACGCGGGGCATGTAGTGGCCACATACAGGTGGTGCAATGCAGCTAAATAATTGTGTCCACCGTTCTAGACTCTCCTGCTGTCTCCAGTCCCTCAAAGATCTGCACTGTTCAGACAGTGTGTGGCAGTGGTTAAAGGTCCCCTCCAATCATTTTTTTTTAAGCTATTTTAAAGTGTTCTCAGTGGTCTTTAAATTGTGATTATGAAGTTTTTAGCCAAAAATCACAAAACCTGTGTCATTTCCCAGAGCTCTTCTTCTGCAGAGCGCCAGTATCTCATTAGCAATGCACCTCTGAGTTGTGGGCAGAGTCGCTGCTGCTAACAGTCTGGGTGTTCTCCAAACTTTAGTTTTGTAAAGAATAGACAGGTGAAATGTGGCTAATTTAGTCTGTGTGCTCCTACTTGACCTCCACTTCTGCGCACTGTGCGTAATGATCATGATCAATGATCATGTATTTTAGTTTAATACAACACTGATGACTGTTGACAGACACTGCGGTGTATCTGATCAAGCACTCGGTGCTCGACTGTTAGGCTGCAGCACTCGAGGTGTGTGGTGATTGATTACTCGTGTGTTGTTGTAAAGTTGAGCGGCCACTAAAGAGCATACAAGTTACAGCCTCACCTCCGTGTGTGTTATTTATTATAACCAGGTTGGAGACCTACGATTCACACTATAATAGACAGAATAACAGACAATAACATAACTACAACAGATACCCATATAGCAACTGCAGTTACCCTCAGACACCGGCAACTGCCGCTGCAGGTAAGTGGTAGCCTCGGCTGCAAACTTTGCGAGATCTCGCAAAACTTGACGAGATAACACAAAACTACACTGCCACTGAATTTCTTTCTTCTTTTCTCCATGTCCCTTCCAGGCTTCCATAGAAAACTGCCGAAAGCAAAGTAGTTTAAATCCCTTTGATAAGCAGTGGTGTAGAGGTGAGAAGATACAGGTGGTGTACTTCTGGCTGTCTGGAGCTGGCAACACTAGACACAGCTCTCAGAGAGCAGGGAGAGACAAAGGGGCTAAGTCAAAAACAAGACAAGCAGCTAAGCCATTATCAGACTGGAAATGTTGCTTGTAAACTCACTCAAACACACGCACATGCGTGCATGCACAGTTGCATTGGTTTGCATTTGATATCTGTGAATCCAGAATTAGTCAATATAGGTATAAGATATAAATGCACTCACCAATGCACCAATGCAAGTGTGTTTTCAGTCTTTGCGCTATGATAAGCTAAGCTAACAGGCTGCTGGCTCTAGCATTATATTTACTATACAGACAGGCTGTAAGTACAATCTTCTCATCTAACCCTCCACTAAAAACCACATTCTCTAAAATTTTCATTCCCTGGTGTTCACTAAGTGGGTCTGCGCTGAATTTGTTTGGACAGTCTGGCGTTCCAGTTGGTGACTAAGACACTGGAGAAAAGGAGGGAACATTAGTTCATTGTGAACAGATTTTTTTTTCTAGGGGCAGAATTATAGTTTAGTTTGGGATATGTCTGTCCTTAACTATTGTGGTGAATTCATCATTAGAGTAGGGGGATTTATATTTGTGCTGGCTTTACCTGTGTTTTTGCAGCTGAGTCATGATTTCCAGCCTCTCCTTCAAGTGTCTTTCGAGAGAGTGAGACAGAAGGTTAAACAAACCCTGGATGTTTTAACATGTCTCTCGACTGTCTTTGTGTCTGTGCATTTTTCAATTGGAAGCTCAATTCCAAAACTTGCAATGCAAGCAAGCATGTCCAAACTGAACAGAATATCAATAAACCACCTTTTAAAGAAGTAATGGCCACCTCTGCTCTGCTCTGAAGGTGACTTTGTTTTAGTAATGGCTGTCAGAAGGACCTGTGTTGAAACTTGAATTGATTTGCAGTTATATTTTCTCCCTCTTGCGCTTAAAACCCTTGCATCAGTTATTGCTGTATATGCTGATGCCAAGGTCATTTTGAACGTAAGAATGATAGAGGCTGACATTAGCCCCATTGCTTCTGAATGGGCAGATGCTTTGCTTCGGAAAGTAGGTTGCCAAGTGTCTGCTTTGATAACCCATTGGGGCTGGCTGAGAGGAGCTGGCAGGCTTGTAGAGGGAAACTCCCTGTGCGTTTACTCAATGTAGATAGACTCTGCTGCATTACCATTTAGAGCACAATGAACACACAACACTGTAGGGCTATAATTCACACGCAGGCACACATACACACTGAGAAGAGCACATACCGACACATGGAGCTCCTTGAACATTTAGGGCCCCATTTAAATGATGCAGATGCATTTTAGGTGTGTCCAACTCACTTTTTCCAGTGAGTAAGGGGCAAGGCGCAATGCAAAGGGGTTGTATTAATTAATCATAGATGTGCTTTGGGTGTAACATGAATTAAACCAATTCCAGTGTCATCTCCCATTCCCCGTAAAAGCCAGGTGCACCTGCACCTGGTGCGCCGCAATTTAAATGGCGGATTTGTCACATTGGAGAAGTCAACGGTTTACTACTGAGGAAACGGAGCTGCTCGTGAGCGTATGCTGCCAGGCTGTAACAGACATCTGTGATGTCCTGTCAGATGATTCTGAGCCTAATGTCGGCTGTGTATATGTGGATATATATGCAGGGATTATGGCCAATTAAGATCTTTCATTACCTTTTGTTCATTGTGGCCCACTTGCTAATGCACAGTAGTTTTATTCCATCTGCCACGTCCAGTAAATGCTGAAAGTATTATTACCTTTCCTCACTTCCCTAAAAAATTGCCCATTTATTATCACCTTTGGAGTTCCACTGTCACACACGATTTCACTCACAAGTAACACCAGCAGTATATGATAAACATTCACCTACATCTCAACAGGATTTACCGCACAGAAACACTCAAAGCCGACATCAGAATAATTAGAAACAAATTAATCTGCGTTTCAACAGCAGAGCTTACAGCTGTGCGCTCTATTAAATCCAACAACACATTAATAATATACATAATTCTCAACCGCCCCTAACATGAACAAAAGCCTGACAGCGAGCAGCGGTGTCACATGACATTATAGAAAACACAGGCAGACATTATAAGCTTTCATAAATTAGTCTTACCTCACTCAATACATTTTTGTTTTGCTCTGCTTTATGCAAAATCATTGATGATATCATCACTGTCCATTGTCTTGGTCAGTTCACTCTCAATCGCCTTGTACTATTTTATTGCAATAAATGGAATTTGTCTGAATTCAATGCAAACACTGATGATCAAATGATGAAAAGGGCAAAGTAAGTCAACATAGCCATGTTTAAGAAAATAATGACATACATCACTTTGTCTTGATTTCATTTGATCATTTTCTTGAAGGTCGGTGGGAGATGACGACCTGCCTTACAGTGGTAAGGCAGTGGTTTCAACAGGTAGCCTGTTGAAAATTTGGGACCGGACAAACTGGCTGTGGCTCTAGCATGTAAGTTTTTTTTGTGTGTGTGTTTTAAACCACACTGCTGGTGGTGACCTTGCCCGTCCAAACCTGCATTTGACTCACAGCATTCACCACTCTGTTTTGATTGAATCTATCATATGTTGACATTACACACAGATATATACAGTATATAAGTAATCATGTCAGTAAGACAACTTTGGTGAAGGACAGATTAACAGTCAATCAATGTTGAAAAAATGTGGTCACTCAGTCTGCACCTTGCCAATGTGTTTCTCAGGTCTTTATGAGTTACTATGGTTAAACAGTCAGGGGTTAGGGGTTAGCTTAACCCCCAATATCATATATGTAATATCATTCTAATAGGTGATGCATTTTGTTTCCTTTTGTTATCATTTGGTTTGTTCTAACCCTCTGAGTGATGGTAGAACTGCTCTGAGGCTGGTTTGGGTTTGTTATGTCAGTATTTCAGTGAAAGCACAGCCCACCTCAGAACTAGTTGGCTAAGGTTACTACTTTCTATGTTCAACTTTTCGTATTGAAGGGCTTTATAATGCTAACAGACAGGGTTGCTCTTTTTAATATGGCTCCAGAATTTTTTCTTCTACTCTAAGACATGAATATTGGCCTAATGTAGCCCTACATGAATGAATTTGGGTTTTTTCTTTATAACTGGAGAATAATTCTGAAGAACTCTGCATACAGGGTTCATTTGGATTTTTGTCTCATTTTTGTCCAATCCTTCTGTAGTAAGGGGCCTGATCATACAATGCAATCGGTTCTATGACTGATTTAAATATTTTGAGCCATGTCTTAATTTGAATCTGGGTCTGACTGAATGCTTGATTGCACAGAAAGCCCTTTTAGTCATCTCTTTAAATTCCTCCACAGCAGTGCTGAGCATTCAGAACGCTCTTTCACACCCTAACACATACTTTCCCGCTTTCCTTTACTTTCACTCATTTTAAATCTTCTTCCTGTCTCCTCCTCTGCTCTGTCCTCCTGTGCGTGTGCTGACCTTCTTTGTTTCAGTGCTGGCAGTAGGTAGCAGCAGTGAGTGCAGAGACAGAGACGATGAGATAATGAGAGTTGACTGTTAGAGGGCAGGCCTGAGCCTCTATCATGCCTGCCTGCACCGCTGTAGTCTCTGTTATTAATCGCTCTCCATCCCTACAGCCAAATTCACAGTTTTTTATTACTAACACTGAGAAGTATTCCTGAGGTCATGTAAAGCTTAGATTGCAAAAATATGAATTTCTTTAACCCAGGGCCCGAGCAGTCATCAACTTTCAAAATCAGATAACTGTGCTATGACACATCATCAATTTTAGTACATCATCCCCCATCGCCTTCATGTCCCATCACATCTGTACTGTCCACTTTCAAATGCAAACACAAACACACCCACCCCATTCAACTAAGGGAAATTTGATCATTTCTCTAGCTAGTTCCCTGGTTTGCTTTTTCCCACAATGTCACATACATACTGTCTCCTTTCAGTATTATTCCAACCTAAGTCTTTTACAAACAGCATTTCTGGGCAGGTGTGCTGTTGCATCCTGCCGGCTTTGACATCGAGATACAGATCTTTTGTCGTGTCAAATTAATTAGCTGGGCAGCATGCCTGCTCCACTCAGTTTGACCCTGGATCTGTGTGTGTGTGTGTGTGTCTACATACAGTATGAGCAAAACATTGTTTAAAAATGCTGAGGTTCCTTTTTTGTGTGTTCTTTTTTTTTTTTTTTTTTGCACACTACTCTCCATTTGTTCAAACTGTTTACTCTTGAGGATCAGCACTGTACTGGCAGCTTTTATTGCTGCCACACATTTTCTTTTAGATTTCAGATCTGTAACCATCAAACAGTGCAGACCACCTGGCCTTAACCTCAGCAAAAAACACTCGCTCATTAAGCTTCTCATTACACACTCCTCCAATTAAAATGCATGTTATGCTGTTTTATAGGCGCATCAATATTCACAACACTTATTCAATAACTCTTTTTTTTTTTTTTTAACAATTTGAGTTCTTTTTAGGAACTTAAGGATATGTGGATATTGAGACTTCACAGGGACTAACACGAGGTTTAATTGCATTTTAATTTATTTGTGTTTAAACTAAATCTTTGCTAATAAAACACAAAATAAAATTTTAATAAAATGTCCATTCTAATCAAATCAAAAGTAGTGTCATTGAGTTATTTGGACAAAGACTCAAAAATTAAACAGGGGCCAGAAAACAGGTGAATTAAATTTCTACAAAGGTTGTCTTGTAAATGCCAGGTCACCGTAATAAAAATGACTTTATTCACAGCTCTGCTGATCTTTTCATATTTCTTCCTCTCGAGAGAATCTCAAGTGTGTTTACCACATTTCCCATTTCCTTCCTCTGTTCCAGATCTCTTACTTTGACAGGAAATGACCTGTAGGAAAACTGCATAGACAACAGATAAGTACAAGCACAAAATATGTTGGACTTCTTAAGTCCCTTGCTTTAGGTGAACATGTTAACATGTGTGACTGACTATTCTGAGAAGAAGATATACAATGTAAACAGCAACAAAAGTGTTCTAGCTTAGATGGACTACGCCAACTGCCAACATAGACTTGATAATCACAAAATTAGCAAGTAGGCGACTGTAAACAAGACGAACAGCCTACAGCTGTGCAGCTCTCTGAAGCTGTACTAAGGCATGCTAATGTCTACAATGCTCTCAATGACAAGACATTAATGACATGCTAATGTTTAGCAGCTATCATGTTTACCATGTTCACCATCCTAATTTATTGTTTATTTGGCTACAGCACTAAATTCAGCTGCAGCTGATGGGATGTCAGACATTTCGTTGAAAACCAAAATATTGGACAAATTAAATTCTTCCTCTGGTGGTAGCGCCTGATGAAATAAAATCCTTGAAAACAAATAGATTTTAATCTAATCTCTACAAACAGAATAAATGTAAGATTTTGTCCTCAGAAGGTGGTTTCGGTGGAATTGTGGTTTCCGTTTGTAGTCTGAGTACTGAGCAGGCTTTGGTTGCATGCAGGCTATCATCTGACATCAATTTAGCTTTTTATTATCTTTTAAAACCACGTGTCTGCATTCACATTCAGATCTGATATTAGCAGAAACAAGTCAGATATTTCACGCTGCTAATTGGACTGCAGAGGAAGTCTTGGCTCAGATATCCATTATTAGTTTTCTGAATATCTGCTGGCCACACCGGAAGCCCTGAAACACTGACCTTTGCTACTAGTGGCTAAAGCATTGTTAGACAATAGCCAATAGGTTCGGAGATCTGAGAAGAAAACGGACATCTGAGACAAACATTTGCTCTATTGATCTACCCAACAGATGTTGAGATATTTCATAACTTCGTAATGGCATTAGAGGAGAACAAACGCAGCAGGACTAAAAATGTAATGCTGGACCATCTTACTGAACACCAGGTAGATAATACCATTACTGAAGTCAACACAATTAAAATGGCTCAAGAAGTACATTAACATTAAAATGTTAATAACTTCACAAGGAAAGCACATGCGCTTCAGATATGTCTAAAACAGCAGTCTTCAACTCTTCAACATCCAACTGACCTATCACGTCCCGTCCATATCCAGTTAATCCTGTGTGCGGCTCATTTTGTGGTGACCCTCCAGTGACTGTCTGTAGTGGTGAGTAATAATAATCAAGACTATAGCAGAGGAGAATGAAAACGACAACATGGATGAAGTGGAGGTTGTCTTTTATTTGCTGCAAAGACCTGGGTGCTCTCAATAAGGTTGAGGTAAGACCAACAATATTAGAAAAGCTCAATAATGGAGGCGGGTCAGCGTCACTTGGATTTTCAAGGGGCAAAGCCAATCTTAACCGATTTCATCGTTCTTATGTGCGAATCCACGTGGCCGACTGGCGCGTGAGAGAGTCACGTGCGTGTGCTTGCTGCTTGTGCATGTCTTTCTTTATAACCGTATGCATGCTGAGCAATACACAGCTCCCACCTGCACCAACATTCAAATCTTTGGTCTGACCTATCCATCTGCCTCTTGCTCTGAGCTGACTGCGTAGGATCTTGGCTCATAATTCATGCTGGATAATATAATACACAACTCAGTCACATTATACTAGATTTACACCCGCTTACCAAGGCTACGACAGTGCAACAAAACATGAGGAATGCCTGACAAACACTTGAGAACTCACAAATAATCTCTGTTCATGATAAAGTAAGCATATGACTGAAGACAAACGCATGGTAAAGTAGTTGCGAGTATCATTTTGGTCACACACATACACACTCAAGCACTGAAATTGCTGATCAGTGAACTGTCCCACTATTTGGAAGTTAAGTTATTATTAGCATATCAATGCTAATAGGAAAAAAAAAACGATTATGTCATTCCTTTACTAAGTAGAACAAGAATTTGGACCTGCAGCTTTACCACTCATGGTGAATGGCATTACACTATACTTGCTCTGTTGTTCTTCTTCTTTTCTCTGCTTCTTTTCTCTCTCCCAAACTTTCTGTCAAATTAAATGCCACCATATCCTACTACTCCCTCCTACTGTTGTTCATTTTTTTGTTTTTCTTTCTCCTCCATCATTTTTGGTTTATCACCCTCGCTCTGTTTCTCCCCTGATCTCTTGCCACAACATTTCTGCCAAAGGAATCTGGCATGACTGCTAATTTCTGATTTGGCCTTGAACAACAGAATATCAAAGAGCCGTTGTCGCCAGGATGTCGGCACTACGGGGAAACCATCTCACCAATGCTATTTAAAAGTGATAACAATTCTTGATATGTAATTGACATTCTTCAAAGCTTTTTTTTTTCAAGTTGTGTGTAATTTTGGAAGATCAGCAGTAGGAGATGTATCGGCCCCTGCCACTGATAAGAGATAACTTATAATGACACCTTGCCTGCTCACCAGTAGTGCTGCAAAGCTATGGGCTGTTACTCAGACAAACATATGCACTAGAAAAACACACAAATGTATGAAAAACACACAAACATTTGCCGAGCAGTTCTGCTGTGAGATTACATCTTCTTCTGATCTGTGAAAAAAGTACCATCCCCCAGACGGTAAGCAAAAATCACAAACGCTACACACTGTCACACAACAAACAGATGCCACGTCTAAGAGACCAAACAAGCATCTGTAAATTATTCATGCTGTCTGTTTTAGATCAGTGATTTTTTCTTCTCTTATTATCAGTCATTGTTGAAGTGATTATAAAGCAGGGATGGATGGTAGAGAGCGACGAGAGCAGAGAAAATAAGAGACTGGAGGGCTGGACAGAGATTTGACAAAGGAGAGAGAGAGAGAGAGAGAGAGAGAGATGATGATAAGAGAAAGAAAAACAGAAAAAAAGTGAAAGTGTGCAGGCTGATAATGAATGTAATCTGCATTTAGATTATATCTGGCTATGTGGCCATCTCTGATGTGAATTCACCAGCTCTGATTACAGACAGCTAGTTGTGTTTGGAAAGACGTTAGAAAGCAGATTGAGCTGAGCTGAACACAGATATGAACATATCTGCACATCCAGACTGCACACAAGTCCTGTCAAGTAATTGACATACTGCCCATTGATGTACAGTATAAATAAATTATTAAAAGTAGTTTAACGTAATATTTAGTCAATACCAGAAGCATGATAGTCACTGCAGATTCAGAAGCAGGGATTCTGAACCTGCAGTGTCTATCATGCTGGGCTCAGTGTCTTATGGATCTGATAAAATACCCCTTTTTTTACCCAATCACTGCATCAGTTCAAAAGCCTCAGCATAGTGCAAACTAGCATCGACCACAGTTATAGTGGTTAAGTGTTCCTATCAATAAATGCTGAAGGTTGCCAGCTATTTAATCAGAAGATTCTGCTCCATCTAAAGAAACGCAGAGGGGGACAAAAGAAAATGTGTCGGCTGTGCTGAAGGTAAAAACCTGAGGCGAACCACTTAAAATAATGAAAACACACTCTATACTATCTATACTGATGAAACCATCACAGATGCATCATATTGACCTCTCAAGTCATTCCTTTCATACAGAGGAAATTACAAAGAGAACGTTGATAGTGTGTTTGTGTGTCTATGCATGCACTATATATATGTCTGTGTGTGTGTGTGTGTGCGTGTGTGTGTGTGTGTGTATACCTTTCATTCAGAAATACGGCATGCAAAAGAGATAGCTATTGTACTTTGGTACAATTTGGTTTAAGATCTGGGCTGTATTTTTTCATTTTTCTCCTTTTTAGATAGTATTTTGCCTTTTACAATCTTTGAAAAAAAAAACCCTTGGTATAGCTCCTAATCCGGTGTTGAGTGACTGCTGAAGCAGCTGTAGCTTTGGGATGTGTACTATCTTCTTTTCTTTGGTTAAAAAGGGCAGAGTGGCTTTTATCGGGATTCACACAACTGCAGTCTGATGAGATGTGTGATATTTAAGAAGTCATATAACATATTCAGCCACAGCAGTTCTCAATCTTGAGGGTGTGTGTGTGTGTGTGTGTGTGTGTGTGTGTGTGTGTGTGAATCAGGTAGTATTCTTTTGCAATAAACACAAGCAGAATGGTAGCATTGCACATTAGCTTTGTATCAAAGGTGGCAATGACCCCAAAAATGCTGAAATAAAGTTTCTTTTAAGAGTGTCTTTACTGATCATTACAGGCTGTTGTTTAAGATTCTTGAATATATAAATCAGCCAAAGAACAAGGAATTCATCAGGTAAGTGGCTTAGTATGACGTATGTTTAATTTTAGTAACAGCAGAAAAATGCTTAATTTTGTAAATGACTCTGTATTTGTTCATTTGAACAATAGAATAATTCAACCTCTTCTAGTAAATAATGTCTTAGTCATATCAAGTTTGGACCTATCATTTTTTGTGCACTTTTAAGCAACATTAGTAATTTACATTAGTCATGAAAGAAAAATAAGTTACACATTTCTGACCACTAACGTTACGTTAACGTTTTTTTTTTTTCTTTAGGATATATGAGAGGAGATATAAAAACTAGTATCTTGAGTAGATTAGCCTTCTAAAAGGGAAATATTCATATTCATAGCCATAACTAAAACATCTTGTGCTCAGAAAAAAAAGAGAAAACTGAGAAAAAGTACAGCAAAAATACATTTCAAAACACAGAAAATTTACTTTTACCGAACAAAGAAAAAACATTTCAGAAAATACATATTGGTTAATAGAACAGAATAAATCCACCACAAAATGGAAAACACAAAACAAGGTGACATTTTAAAAACAGAATATTTAAGAACATGCCGTAACTGCAAAAGGTTGACTTATCTTTTATTATTATTATTATTATTAATGCCAAAAATGGATGCCAAAAATATTGCTCACAGATAACACCAAAGATGTCTGTCAGTCAGAGTCACTCAGCTTTTTGATATTTTGCTTTAAAAATGTTGGCAGATATTTAACAGAGGCACTGTGATGTTGAGTGTGGTTCTTATTTTTTCAATCAACTATCTTTGAGCTACCAACCCAAAGCGCAATCCCCACCTGTTGTGTTGTGTCCGTATTTGAAGACCTAGGAATGTGAATCAGCAATCAACTGTCCTTCTCCAGCACGACTGACCTCACCTTCGATGTGTCTTCAAACGTCTTTGCTGTGGTAGGTTCACTCATTCAACTACTGTACGTTCTGCCGGATTTGTTTTCAGGTTGCCCAGGAATAGCTGGTTTTTGGAACTACAGATTATACCCTGAGGATGTTTTTTTCTTGCTCAGCCTCACTCTTTAGAGACATAGTCTTCCTTTGCAAGTGACTCAGTCTTTCTTACTGTCTCCACCTGTCATCCTCTTTCTCATACACATTCACAATCTCTCTCTACCTCTTTTTGTCTGCTTTCTCACACTATCTCTCCGGGCTTCTCTTGCTTTCTATTCAGCTATAGTTGTCAATCAGTGAGAAGAGCAGGCCAGACACACAGCCATCCTCAGAGGGTCACTGCCAGCAGGGCCTGTTGACAGCTTGGCGCTCATTATCTGGAGCTGATACTGGAGAGAAATTAGATCCCTGCAGTGAAGGGAGTTGGTCAGAGGCTCCAGGTGTGGCTGCATATAGTGAGGGTGGTCATCAAATCTACAGTTGACAGAATGTTGATGTTGTATGATTCTGCAAATTCAACAATACTTACTACTTGTAAATGCTAAAAGTATATGTGGCACAGTCCCCTTGTGAATATCTGCAGTTCAATGAGGTGCTAATTAACAACACTACAACTCAAGACAAATTCTGACAATGATAAGGTGTCCATTTTTGATAGTGTATATTGGGAATGAGACAAAAATACACAGTCATCTTCTGTCAAACTGTTTCTTATATTTGAAACTACAGTAGATGATAAATTGGACAATTTTGGGGTGACGTTGAGATGCGGATTCAGCAGCAGCTCACAAAATGAGACAAGGGTCAAAATCTATTGCATTGTTCCTTGGTAACAAGACATTTTTGTATGATATAACCAGAAATGCTGAAAGTGATCCATTGGTGCTGCAGCCCATCAAAGTTGTTAGGATGTCACACTGTGAATCTCAGCCTTTACCTTTGATTTACTTTCTCTTCTTCCATATAACCAAGCTTGTTTTGACAGCACTTAACATCCTTGTAGCTGCCCCAAAGTGCCTGAAGAAAACATTTCTCTTCCCAGAAGGAGGACATAGTGCTATCGAATAAGGGATAGAGCGATTTGACGAGAGAAAACAGGACAGAGAGCAATGGGTGCATCATTAAGAAATAGCCCCTAAACTACATCTGACAATAGCCAAGATTGCACTTGAACCCAATTCATCGAGGTAAAGTGGCCATTTGAGGAGGTGTGGTGGGGAATTGGTGTTGCTGGATTGAAATAGAGGGATATAGAGATTGTGAGCTGTTAAGGCCATACATTACAGCTACACAGTGCGTTTGTAGCATTGAAAGTGATAGGGTGAAATTAACACCCAGGTCTACGTATATGCACCTACACAAATAAAAGTAATAGAGGTGTGGTGGTAAGGCAGGTGTGTGAAGAGAGGTCTGATAGCAGTGTATAGCTGTATACTCAATCTCATGTTTATTTACTGAGATATTTAAGCCCGCTGCCAGGTATGCCAGTGAACCATAATTGTACACAAATTCAAATTGGCTAGCTCAGCATTGCTCTGTTCAATTCTGGTACCTGTCTCTCTGACATGTCCATCAGGGACATATCAAGGTGCTAACAGTAATGTTACATTTCTAAATTCAGTACAGGATACTTCTATTCTATTATCTGGTGCTCCTGTTTTCTTTGCAAACTACTATAGCCCAGTGGTGTAGTACAAGGTATACACAGTTATACGGCATACACCTATTCTTCAGTCAACATTGGGTAATTGTTGCTAGTGTTAATTTTATAAAAATTTAAAAAGCAGTAGACATGAAATGACAAGTGACAGACACAACTTTCCAGTTTTGCCATTCTGAGAGCCAGACACAACAAATGTCAATTAATACTGAAGTAGGTTTGTGGGTGAGTGTCTACGTGACTACCTCTGGCTAATTGTAGACTGCTGCCTCATGTGTATGTTCATGCATGCATCACAAAAATGACACAAGCCTCACTACTTTTTGTTTTCTGTGTGAGTGCACTCCCTTTCATTTCACAGGCTCTGAGGCATAACAAAGACCACTGGAGCTGGTATATTGGCAATCTCACAAATCTGCCTTCACCTCAATATTTAATGAGCTGAGCAAATTAGCCATACAAAGCAATCTATTGAGCCTTTCCTCCCCACTTTGGTGGTACACATGCAGAGAAAAGCACCTCACAGAAAGCTTATTAAAGCTGAGCCAACACTTCTAACACTCTGGATTTGTGAGAAGTTTATGGTACACACAAATATAGACAGCATCAAGCACACACACACACAAACGCGCAGCTTTACTGCAGAAAACATTGCGTTTTACCATATGTTCTTGCAACATCCTGTCATTAAATGTCAATCTGCATTAACAAACTTCCATCAAAACTCAAAACATCGACTTAATAACTGTAGCACTCCTTATTTTCAGTTGTGTGAAACAGAGACATTTAAAGAGATAATGATAATAGCCCCTTCAGTCAATCAAACAACACAAACCCTGATCAGTGATCCGTGTGTGATGATGGAGCCATGTGTTTCTTGACTGTTAATTAAAATGTAGCCTGAACCTTGACAAGCCTCTGACTCAGAAAGTAACTTAATTAGCTTGTTAAAAACCTAGTTAAGGAAGCATTTAATGGTGCTATACACAGTGAGAGCAAATAAGATTAAAAGAAATCTGCTAATATATTAAAAAAAACTTTTTTTTGTAAAATCTTTCAGCCAAACTGACTTAAAACAAACAAACAGCTGTGCTCCTAATGTTATGGCAACCCATGAAATCAGGAAAAAAAAACAAAAAAACTTTAAGATAACGAAAACTAAATCAAGAAAAAGACATTACACTCAATAGGAGATCTGAAATAAGCCATAATGCACAACTTTTTGAAGTTGTTATGAAAACCGAGTTGACAGGAAAAGATTGTCTGCCAATCCATGTACCAAAAGCTGTTCATGGTGTTATCTCCATACTGTTCCTCTGTGTGCTCGCCTGTGTTTATGCAAAAATGTGAGCGATTGTGTGTCTAAGTAAGACATGGAGGTCTGGCAGAGAAATCCCTCTGTTTAAATACTATATCCCTGTCTAAACAACTACCCCATTTCAGCCTGGAAAGTAATCCCTGCACTCACTCAGCTAAAGCTAATTCACAGTGCTCAGGGGAGGTTTCTCTCAACCTCCATGACCCATTCTCTCGCTTTCATGCACCTTTTACGGCATCATTGGATCCTCATTAAAAAAGATTTCTTTGTCTCAGCAAATGTGTAAAGAACAGATAGATAGATAGATAGATTTTAGAGTCTGGCTAGGTTAAGGCAAAAAAAAAAAAAAAAAACTCATTATGACTTTTATTGGCTGATCCATCTACCCCGACCTCCTTTATCACATGCCATAGCTTTTTGCAGAAACAGCTGTTGTTGTCACTTTTCTTTGTAGGACAGTCTACTTTTGTAGCTCGAAAAGTGTCAGTGTACGTTGAATTGGGACAAAATGTGATCAAGAACAACGAGCACAAAATCACTTTATTTGTAACTTGATAACTGCTGATTACAATCAAGAGACTCCTGAGACATGTTGATTTGCACTGGAAACAAGTATAATTATCTCACTCTTTGGGGAATTGTTGTTATATCAAAAAAAAAAAAAAATAATAATAATAATTAGATGCAGGGTTGTGTGTTTGTACTCTTTTGCTCACCACTATTCCCCATCTTATGCCAGTGCTTTATGCACCACTCATTAAGGGCTGAAAATGCTGCTCACTCTACTTGCGATGGAAGATTGAATGTAAACAAATTTGCATCCTCTGCCACAGCATGTGTGTATGACTGCCTTTGAAAAAATTATACGTATTTTCAGAAGATGTGGAAAGCTGTATGACAGTTCGAAACTTTGGCTTTGTCCCTGATCCACCCCTTCATCATTCTTCCTCTTTTCCTCATCTCTATCTGGCACTCTTTTCTTTCCCTGGCACCCTCTTTGCCTCTGTGCCACCCCAGTTCTTGGCGGTAGCCCTGCTCGCTGTCTCATCCATCTGTTTCCATTCATTAGGACAGGATTCGCTTCTCTGCTCTTCTGACACCTTTTCACATCGGGCTGCACAATGTAATTAAACAGGTTTGGAGGGAATGATTTCTGAGCTGCAGCTAGCTCCTTCCTCTTCCGTCGACTTCAGCTCTGCCTCGTATTTTCTCATAGGGTGGAAACGGCACTGAGCTACTTTGTTGAGGGACTGTATGCTGTCCTCATATGCTGTATGTGGAAAACTTTACGTTGTCATAGGAGACTTGGTCCTGCTCTCTAACCACTGTACTTTAAGTTTATTTGCATTTAATGTGGGTCAAATAAAAAAGATTTGTGTTGCCAGTTCAGTAATTGCAGTGGGAAACATATATTTGCAAACATGCACTGCATCATATTGATACAGGAAAATTAATTTCAGACACTAAAAAGGAAAGAAACGCAGGTTAATTGATTTTTGGATCTTTAAGATATGTATTTTCCCTCACATACTGCATTTAGATTGTTTTTATTGTTATTGTAAATTACCTTGTGACTTACAATCCAAACAATTTTTTTTTTCTTTTTTGGGGGGTAACTGGAGCAGCAATTAACTACTCACATATGTATATATAGAAAAACAAACAAACAAACAAAAAAACATATCAATCCATGTGGGTCCACCCACACAGGTTTTTTCAGTTATTTGCCTGATTGGAGCTCTTCTCATGACTGTGTGGGCATGTGCAAGCTGTAAATAATTCACAGCTCCATCACTGATTTCTTTTGTTGCTGCTGTTAATTGTTGCCCCCTGTTAGGGCAGGACAACTTAGTTATTAGTATTGAGTAATTATTAGTACAAGGAGTTTGGTGGCCACAGATAAACTTTAATCAATAATTAAAAGCACTTTTGTCAGAGAGCAGGACCTTTCATTTTCACGTTTTTTGTTGTATTATTTCTCAGAAAACATCACCTATTTAACTTCTGCTTTTTAAGAATATCTGTATTCATCTGCATATATCTGTTCATAAACATTAGCAGAAATGTGTCATCTCGTTGTCTGCGTGTCAAGTTGCTTATCCAGCTGCAGAGAAAATGTTGACCTGGATATCCATTGTCCATTTTCCGGATATCCGCTGGATACACTGGAAGCCCTGAAACATTTCCCTAGAGGCTAAAGCGCTGTCAGACTTTAGCCGATGGGTTCCGCGATTAATTATTAACAAACATGATATGTGTTGGGTCCTGCTTTGTTGCCTGATCTTGAGACCCTGTCTTGACGTGGGACCTTGTGTCAAAATCTAGTTTCGAGACATTCATTGTTTCAGCTGAAAATGGTTAAATTGTGCATATTTCTAAATTAATGTTTAGTGTTAACCAGGTCTGTTCATAAAAAGGAGGAGGAACAGCAGGTTAATGGGAGCCCAGCTGTCTTTGACAGACAGGCTGTGTATCCTATACTGAGAATATTGCTGTGGGGCCTTTGAGGACATATTGACAATTCATTGTAGGAAAAGCACAGGTGTAAATAACAAAATGAATGATGGCTGAATTCCATTCAGTTGCTTCAGTTGTAGGAGTTGTACTTGCTGGCTCACTGTCATGGCTTACTGGACACTGTTGATATTAGATTTTATGCTGATGGCTTTGTTTGAGTTTGACATAGTGCACACTTTTTCACTCTTTTCTTTTTTGTTGGACTCACTAGTTTAGGGGTTCTGCTTCATTCTGGTTTCTTTCTTTCAAGTTTTCTTTTCTTGTTGATTTCCTTTGGATAACTCAGAGGTTTTTAGAGTACTCTTTTGGTTATACTTATTTGTTCGTTTGAACAGCATCTGCTTGTCCTTTGTTCCTTTATAGTTTACCTCACCTCCTTTTTGTTAAAAATTAATCCGAATTTCAATTATCATTAATAATAATTATTACTTTGTTATACTAAAGATAGCTGGTTTTATGTTGCTTCCTTCCCTTCAAAAACCTTTGTCATTATAGAGATTGTGTACACCCAACCAGCACACACAACTCCATAGAAAGACCAGCAGAGAAAAGGAAATGGAAAGACGGCTCTAGAACAGGGGGCTGATGTGAGTGACTTCACCAGAGACCTATAGACAAACAGAAAAGGCATGTTTGCAATCAGACTGTGGGCACTGAGTGGTAACCATCAGCCAATATGACAGACCGGTGAGAAAGACTCCTGGGGAAGGAGGGCAGCTTGTGACTGCAGGAGGACTCTCTGACTTGATTTCTTCATCAGCAGGTGTCAGGGTCCCCTGACACATGGACACATGCCGCCGGCATGCACACGTAATGACACATATGCATGCATAGACACATGAACGCACACACTCACACGTTTAATCCCATCCAAGTGAAGGTCTGGGACCTTGTGTTTAGGTTACATGCTGAGGCAACCCCTGAACTGTCCATATGACCACTTGGACATACACCTGACCTCTTTAGTAATTTTTGCCCTTCTTTTCTAAATTAACGTACCTCATGATTCATTTAATTGCATTTTGAATGTTGGTCCTGCTGTATTTACTGTGTACACTTTATATGTATGTTATGGATAAGAACATAAAATTGTAATGTTTGTGTTTGACTTGCTAATTAATAATTCAGTAGCTCATAAGAGAGGCAATAATCCACTGATATTCTACATACCAGGTCAAAGTTTATTCTTCAGAGAAAACTAGTTTATCAAAGCATGAAAGCAAACACAAGGGAGATTCTATATCTACCCCTCAAGTGTTTATTTCCCGCTCTTGTGGGCCCACAGAGTTGTGTGTGTGTGTGTGTGTGACTGCACTTATATGTATGCATAGAGTTATCCCAAGGACTGACCTGACACTTGGTTATCTCCTCTCTCCTTTGGCCTCTCTGTCACATACAGAGTAGGGAGTGATGAGTGGCACAGGGAGTCCCTTAAGTAAACGATACAAACCATGCATTATGGATCCTCACGTAAGTAAACAGGACCCGATGACCTTTTGGACCAATGGAGAGGGCAGCAGAGAAAAACTCCCACAGCAAAAAAAAAAGAAAAGAAAAAAAAGGAAGGCAGCTTGTTTTCTTTTATTACACCAGGATGTGATACCAGGAGGGAAAGTGAGTATAAATTTGTTTCTAAAAAGTCTTCCCACTATTACAGGCGCATTTAATTCCCAATTTAGTCAGTGCTAAGTGTAATAAAAATCTAGAGCAGCATAAGGGGAACTGCAGGAAATGATACTAGCTTCAATACGATAATTATTCATCTGTTGAGTCTAACAAAAGATCAAACTCTCAAGGGCTAACTTACCATCGAGAGTTTCATTATACGAGTATTTCAACAAAATCTTCAACTACAACTGACTATTTTTAACTGGTGGTGATGTCTCTTTTTGAAACATGTTCTGATGCTGCATACTTTCTATTAGCCCTAGTTAAATTCTGGCCCTTGTGAATTTAACTGTAAAATTAACAATCAAGTCTTGTTTGTATATTTAGCAGAGACAGTATTAAGAAACCAACCAGTCACATAATTTTGGACTATGAAGAACAGGTTTCTGATGTCAGTGCTTCTGCACTTTTTACTTTGCCTGTATGATTTGTGATTAATAACTTTATTTACATAGCACCTTTTGAAACAAAGCTACAAAATTTGCTACAATAAAAAAAGTAAAGTAATTAAACAAATAAACATATCCAAACACATAAAACAAGATCTGTGATCCTCAAGGCAAGGATTCATGCTGAGAGTGCTGGACACAAAAGGCCTAAAGGATCTCAAGTACTGATCAGTCGCTGAGTTCTGGGGAGCTCTGGAGGAGAGACCCGGGGGCTTCTAGAGGGGAAAAAATGGATTCTGCTGCAATCTGGTGCCATCTCACAGTGGGAGGAGAGCTCCGATTTTATTTCTTAAATGTTTGAGATTAAAAAGTCGATGTATCTTCACTCTTGCTTCTCACCCTGTCTGCAGCAGCGAGCCATGAGTGCCACCCACTCGTAGCTTTCTGTGGGCAGCCAGAGTTCTATGATAGTACTTCATATTTTTACTAGAAACTGGACAAAAAAAGACTTCTACATACTCCTGTAGTAAGCCACACGAAGGGGGATTATTTACGTGTGCAAATAAGTCTTGATGCCACACGCCACATGACACTGTGGGTACTCAACAAAGAAATCAGTGAACAACGCCATCACTGGAGGATCAGTTTGCTACTCTGCACAACAGCTGTCCAGCAAGAGAGAAGAGTAAACAATTAGCAAAGTTAAGCAGCATGTGTCTGTGAGGAGGGGCAGATAAATGCCACCAGAATATTCAACGGTGAGTACAAAATACATATTAAACACACGCTCACACACAGTTGACCAAATGGAACAATACAAGCAACTGTTTAATAAATAATGCGAAAATATAATATAACAGACAAAGCAAGCAAACAAACAAAAATAATCTTTGCAAAACAGAAAAGAAATAAATCTTTTAAATTAACAACCAACAGACTGAAAAGAAACTTAAACAGTAAATAGGCCTGTATAAATTAATTAGCGAATTCAAACAACCCAAAAAGGAAAAAAATAAACACTCTTGTATTATTAATGGAAAACCAGTGGCATTCCTAGTGTCCCAAATGGAGAGCTTTAGTTCAGTGCAGGCTAAGCTGCAAAACCAAACCAGATGCAGTGCAAACAAGACCAAGAAAAAAAAAAACTGTTACGTTTAACTGGAAATTATGTTTAGGCCAAATAAAAGCAGTCTGAAGTTAAAATAAAATGAGCCCACATAAAAAGGAACACATCAGAAACAAAAAATCTATAGCACAGAATCACTGGGAACCACAACACAGAAACCAGCTCCAGGAAGATGTGCGAAAGCTACAAAAAGTGGTCCTCCACCAAGATATAACTCTATCTATCTAACTCTGTCCCTCTATAATATAATGTGTCAGTCTGATTTGGAGTCATTCAACATACAGTTGGGACAAACGGTTGTCTGTCATCCACTTAGCAACGAAAATTGATATTATGTCTTCAGACATGATTTGCCCCAGTTAGCATGTATATGGTAAATAAAGGAAGACCCAGAATAGACCCCTGGAGGACCCCACAAAAGAGAGGAGCATAGATAGAAGAGGTATCTCCAAGTCTAATAGAGAAGGACCTGTTCAACATATGAGCCAATCCAGTACCACAACATAGTTTTCAGACAGTTGATAAATACATTGTGGTCCACTATTTGAAGTCAAGAAGAATTAATACAGGCCCATGTTGGTAGTAAGCAGTAAGTCATTGGTGACTCAAGGAGTGAAAGTCAGATTAAGAATGTTCAGATATCTGGTTGTTGAACTGATATTTTTTTCTAAAATCTTATAAAAATGGCAGCACAGAGATGAATCTATAATGACTTAAAATCCTCCCTCGATTTTAAGACTTCTTTAATAAAATACCCAGACCACGCATCGGAAATTCTGCTTTTAAAATCAAGTAGGGCTCCAGTCTGATGGGCAGGAGGATGATTTTAAAAGTGCAAAGAGATGTTCCAGGCTTGACAGAGAGATTTCATTGAGGTAAGTTAATGTTGAAGGTGAGCAGGAGTCGTCATCAACCTGTCTCGAAGTCGTCTGAATTCTTTGGTTATTTGTTGCAGATCTCCACTGTTATCTTCTAAAAGTACTGAAAAGAATTCTTCACATCTCTCTGGGGAGGACCTGCCTGGCGGGAAAGTGTGAGACTAATCGCAGAGTTTATGGTTTTAAAGAGGATTCTGGGATTATGTCCATGTTAAGCAGTCAGTTGTGAGTTTTGATTTCACAATAACTAGAAACGAGAGACACACTGTGCGAATCCTTCTTTCATTTCAGCCCTGCCATCCCCCATTTGTGATACTAAATTCATTGTTTCTTTGTTTAACCATAGTAGAGAAGACGATTCTAGCTTTTTATATCTGACAGGAGCTATCAAATTATGTATGAAAGCGCTCTGGGGTCAAACCCCACACATTAAAGTCATGAGTGACTTTATTGATAATACATCACTATTTCTTTGAGTTTGAGTGCATTATGATAAAGTAGATGGGCTAAAGAAGTCAGAGTGAATACATTACACATAACTAGGACTTGGTATGTAGAATCTCTACTCTTCAACATTTATTCTGATACAATGAAGATGATGAATGTGGTAACCAAAAAGTAATATTCTTTGGTATCCAGACAAGTTCAAATGGAAGACGTGAGCTTGGCAAAAGTCAGAGAAAGGATTGGTGTCAAAATTTCATGGGGCCATGAACACAGGAATGGCATTTTGATTAGATTAGTGTTGAAGTTAATTTAAATCAGATTTCAGTGATGTGAAATTGTGTGTGTTCCAGTGAGGTCTATCAAAGTCAGTTCTTTTTTTTTTTGGTGTTTTTCCAATCTAAAACTCAAGCAAAAGGTCCAATCAATCAAGTATTTACTCTTACTAAAGTAGTCACTACTGCCAAGTGATTCATAAATATGCAGGTTGTGAATACTCAATTTGTTCTCCTACAGGAACAAACAAACAAACAAACAAACAAACAAACAAACAAAAAACATTTAGAGCTGAACAATGTTTTATGAGAACTTAATGGCATAATTCAGCCAATGCCTCCTTTGTAAAAAAGCAGTATGGGAGCGCAGACACACTATTTATCCAATGAATGGCACCTGCTCATAAAGCTAATTTTCTGGGATGCAAATAAAAACCACCCATAGGCACTTTTCTCTTTTAGTTAACCTTATTTCCATATGACTGGTTGCAGAGCAGACAGGTATGTTATTCCAAGAAAGTGAGGCACATTCCTTCTTGGGGAAGTCCTACTATTGTGTATGCTGTTTAACTGTCACTGTTACTGGGACACTTTATGGAACTGAGCCATAGTAAATGTGTAAATGTATTCACTCTGACTTACTGTTATTAAGTCCACCTTTTTTTTTTTTTTTTCATTCTGTGACCAGCCAAAATGTCTACTGAGCAACCACCACTTTATTTTTGGAGAGCAGTCTCCTAACAGAACTCCTCCTGCATCCCAGACATCATCCTCACAAAGCTGCTCAAGGTGGTATCTTCTACTGTTAGCTCTGTTATTCTGTGCATTTTTTTTTAACAAATCCATTGCTTCCAGTTTTAAACATGCCATTGTCCTTTTATTACTAATTAAATGTATTTTGGACCCTTTGTTCTTAAGTAACTCTACTGTAGATCAATCTCAAAACTGTATTTTCTTTTTTTAATCTAAGGTTCTGACAAATGTAATACTTCAGTTTATGTATTTTACGGAAAATAATACTGTTTTTTTGTTAGTCTGATTTTAGAACACTTCACATTACAGAGACAGCCCTTGTTAAAGTTACCTATGACCTAGTGCTGACTACAGATAGAGGCGACTGTTTGATTTTCATTCTTATAGACTTGAGGGCCACCAGGGCACAATTCTTACCTTACAGCACTCATATCTCTCCAACTTTTATACACTCTGGGTAACTTTACTTCCTCAGTGCCTCAGCTGTGGTGTCCTCAAGTCTCTTTCAGTTTCTTATGTATATGCTGTCTGTATGGGCTATGTTATTTAGAATTATAAAGTCCTTCCCCATTTCTATGCTGATGACCCTAAGCTATATATTCCATTAAAACCCATAAATTCTTGCAGCCTCGCTAATATCACAACTTCCCTGATCTGCCTCTGAAATCCTAGATGTCCTTAAGTTTAATGATGATGAATTTGAGATCATTTTTCTTGGTCCCCCAAATTCCTTGAGCTCTTTTCGTGCTGATTTTCACAGTCTGTCAAATAATATTAAGCAGAAAAAAAAAAAAAGTACTTGCTCTGACCTGCACTAAAACAAAATTATAATGTATTGACCTGGAATGTGCCCTCTTGACCATTCAGGTCTAGAGTTGCAGAGTTGCTGCTGGTTACTCCCAGGTCACAGTTTTCGACAAAGGGTGACCAGGCTAGCCTCTCGGCCTAATGAGCTCAGCCACAGTCCCTTGCTTCTTTGAAATGTCTTCTCAATTTTCTTTTCTTTTTTTTTTTGTGAAAACTTTTGGAATTGGTTATGTTTTTTATTACTGTTTTTACTTTTGTGTATTTGTCTTTCTTTGTTGCTTCTGTTCCTTTGACCCTTTTCTAATTGTAAGAAGAAGATTAATTCAGTATTTGCAGTATTTGTTTTTTTGTTTTTTTTTTTGGAAAGCAAAGGTGACATTGATAAAAGTAAGAAATTGATATTTTTGTGATGAAGCACCCCTAGTTTCAAAGTGCCATTCCACAGTATTTTGACTTTAAATATATATGTATATAATGTCAAATACAACTCATCTGAGGCATGGACCTGTACAAAATCCATGCGGACTACTAACCCAGTTCTCAAAGACATACTAGTTTCAGAGGTAAATTTAGAACAATGGGCCCCAGATTAGAATTATGGAGGAAAAGAAAATGAAACTAGCTGCAGGTATTTGTCATTGTCATCTATGAGGAAGCCCCGGATCCTGGGGATTCATCATTGTTGAGACAGACTCCAGTGGATACATTTCCTTTACCTTTATCTAAAAGAAACAACCCACAACAGCTTGATTCCACAAGACCCGTTCTCCTCACATTACCTACCACTCAGGAGTGTAGTGGAGGGTAAACCCACATTTCAAATTTAGAAATAGCATTTTTCAAAATCTCCAGGGTATTTTGCAGAGTTTACATTGGGTAGTGCTTTTTGTCTTTGGTAAATTCTGGAAACACAATATATACTAGAACACTGTACCCTATATAAGTGTGAAGCACCAGACACTGCATGCTGAGATCAATATTTGACCACGGTTGTGCCAAACAGCTAGCATGGCATTGTCTTGTTGTCCATTATCGGGCTAAAATATTCACAGCAGCACCATATACTGGATGTAGTAGTATGGTCAATGTGTTAACAAATATTGAAGAAATGTGCCTGGCCTAGAGATACTGTATATTTTCTTACTTTTGAACTCCTTACTACCTCCTCTCCTGTCCTGTTCAGTTAACGAACCCTGGTACGTTTGCACCATTATTGTGGTTTGTTTGGGCTGAAAGTTGTCAGACATATCCTGGTGTGGACCAGACTGAGACCAATTTGAAATTGGTTTCAAGCCAACTCTGGTGCAGATCATTAATGATAGCTGATATGATTGTGAAATCTCAGGAAGTGATACTTGAACTGTATAAGATATATTTTATGTAAATCATTTGGCAAGCATAGTTTGTGTGTAAAATGTAAGAGAACCAAATGAACCGTTGGCTCTGCTGTTTTGTGCTGGACAGGTACTGTACAGGCAGCTGCACTTCCTTGTTAGGTGCTGCTGAGGGTATGGAGGTTATGTTAGTAAAAAAAAAAAAAAATCAGTGCTGCTGAAATTCTAAAGTCTTTTTATTCTTGTATCGTACTATGTTCATGAAACACAGTATAGAACTCTATAAAAAATAATGATATATATATATATATATATTGATAGAAAAAACTTTCTTCAGTTGTGACTTATTGGAATGGAGAGCTATGTTTTGCTATGATTCTAATGAAGAAGACAGTGAAGCACTTTTGTCTCGCAAAGTATTTTCTTCATCCCTCCTTCCTTCAGCTTTACTCATCTCAGGATGACCTTTATGAATAATGAGATGCTCCAAAGGTAGCCGTGACAACAGGTCTTCCTTGGAGGCTGCAAATAGGCACCAAGATAAAGTAATTCAACACCTGACAAGGAAGTGCAGTGTGTTCGTTTCATCCTCCGAACGGGGGGATGGAAGTCTGCTGATTAACGCTGACAGTCTGAAGAGAACATTGTGCCAGCACATTAATAATAAACTCTTTAAATGCCTGTGTATGCTTTTAGAGAAGGTTATACAGCCATGAAAGGAAGGTAAGATGTGGGAATGAAGGATGACCAAGCAATGGCAGCAGGGTTAAAAGACAACTTGGCTTGGTTTCACAGACTTTATTTGCAGTGCTTGTCCTATTTAAAGGTCTTAAGAAGAAAAATTACAATTTTTGGGGGGATACTAATTAACTATTTTTTTCAGCATTGGAGGATATTTTAGTATGTACAAAGTGCATAATTAATAAGCCAAGAAACTTAAATGGCTTCCGGGGTGTTCAGCATTAATTGCTTCGGCAAATTAACATATCCGCCCCATCATTTTCTCCCACTGTGACTTTATAACTCCAGCATACTCTGTGTGAAGAAGAGGCTTCTTCACAGGGGATCAGAGAGGTCATGAACCTGACAATTTTAGAACACATGGTATATTTATGGGGTTTATAAAGTATGTTTTAACGCTTGTCCATCTCGTCTAATCGTCACAATCTGTTTCTTATAGTCCTCAGTTTCCTGTTCTGCTTCAAAACATGTTCAAATGCTTTTAGGTGTGTCTCAAGATCTGTTTGCATGTATGAATGTTGATCTGGGTGTTTGCTCTAAGCACAGAGAAGGACAGATGCCTCAAGCACAAAACAGCAATATGGTAAACCAAGCCTCTGCGGCACTGAACTGCATACAGTCATATTTCAAGCACTAAATCACCTCCTATCTATATGGTATATGGTATGTGAGGATACACATATTTGAAATCTATTTTTTACAGTTTGGGTCCACACAAGTAAGGTTGTATTTGTTCAATTATATGCTTCTGCATGAGTCATTGTTTCTGAGAGACCAAAACAAACAAAAAAAACAACAACAAAATGAGACATGCAAGCAATATAAAAGCTATTCAAATTCATTTGTCCCAGGATTAAAAATTATACTCAGGGAAATGACAGTTTGGGTTAAAACTTAGTTAACTTGCACCCCGCGTAGATGCAATGATGTGTGCCCAATGTGTCAAACCAGTGTGCCAGCTCAGTGGGCGCAACTCCCCCAGTGTCAGATGACCAGGTTGTGAATCATTGATCTGAGCAAATCAATAGCCAGCATGTCCATCTCGCGACCACTCTCAGTGGGTCGCCATCTGTGTGTGTGTGTACATATCCTGTCCGAAGCCATCGCAGGAGCCCATCAGCACACAACAGGTGGCTGCCATCTGGGTCCCGCCGCTTAACACACAGCATGGTTCCCTGTGTAGGAGAGTGTCGTATGTATGCATGAGTTTGCAAGCTAGAGTGACCATAAAATGTCACATGTGGGTGTGTATCCTCACTGACTGTACTGTGTGTAAGTGCTGTTTAATTGAGTCGGTGCAAGCATATAAGAATGTGAACGTGCACGGCATGTCTTTGCAGAAATGTGAATCTCTCTGTAAAATGTGTGTAGATGGAGATACAAAGTGGCACGGTGGAGGTGTTGGACGACACTGAAGAAGGTGGGGTGATAATAAAGTGGTAACAAGGTACGTGCTGTTTTGGCACGCCACTATCATGATGGTTGGCTGTGAAATATTTTGGAGGAAGTTTTTGGCTCGTGTGCATGTTTCGCACTAAGTGTACAAACATGGAAGTGTGGTGCGTTGGTGTGAGTTTCTGACACTTCTTGACAAGCTCCTTTTCTCGCTCTTCAGACTCACAGAGCTCTCTGCATGTGTGTGGGCTTGAGTCATGATACTCTTGTCAATAATTGCACATGAGCTCATATTTTTCTGTTGAAATGGGGACAGACTTATCTCCAGAGTGATCCTCCAAGGTTGATTTAATATTTTCATGGCTTAATCTGAAAACAGGATATTCCTGGAATTTGTTAAATAGCACATCTAAAGGATCCCCCACTTGAAGCATCACATGGTGCATGTACCATTTTTGGCAATTACAGCTTTGAAAGTACAAGTTTTACATGTTATGCTTCTGTGGAATACAGCTTAGATAGGAAGTTTATAGAGGATCCTGTGGTTTGTTTCTTCCCACTCCTTTCAATTAGGTGCAGATGTAGAATTTGATGCCCTGAACTGAATCTCTTAAGCAGTACTCTACACACAAATCCTGCCATTTTAGCTAGATGAAACCCAGAACCATTGCTCCAAGGATGCAGTCCTGGTGCAGGGCAGACATTTACATAGGTGTACTCAGAAGAACACAAAGTACCTATGCCGCATGTATGTGCATATACTCTGCACCACACCGCTGGCTTTAGCCCACATTATGACTTGACCTACATCCCCTTCTTCTCAAAAGTAAAGGTCCAAACTCCCAAAGTCACGGTACACTATAGCTTGGTGTTGAGGAGGAGATTTACTCCATGTCCAATTTCTTTTAAACATGTTTTATACTATTAAATGAAGCAACTGTAGACATAATATTACAAACATGGTTTGGTTGAATAATTACTACAGCACGATTTGAGGAAAAAATGTGTTACAAAATTAAACAATACAAAGTATACTTAATGAAATACATTTTGCTGTTTAGTTACATCTACCAGTATAGTGTGTGTGTGTGTGTGTGTGTGTGTGTTGAGAATTCAGCTCCTGGCTATAGTTTGATTTACGTGCATGTTGCAGGCAACCCAACCCATTATCTGCAACATCTATCACTGCCACAACCAACAAGGACGACGCACCACACACACCCCTGCTCCTGTGTTTGTATGTGTCTGTGTCGATACAAACATGTGCATATGTTTCCATGTGGAAGTGTGTACGTGTGCACATTAACATGCACGCACCGTGTGCTTGCAGAGGCTTTGTCCCAAATCCCCAAACAGTACTACCTGCTATCAGAGTTACAGTTACACAGGCTGCGCTGTGGAGCAGAAAAGTAAACACACTATGAAACTCTCTGGGTCCCTTGGTGAAACTAGCAGTGGCCATACATCACAAGAAAGTGACCTGAAAAAAAGGAAAAAAGACAGATTCGGGTTCATAGGCAAGGGTTGTTTCACTACTAATTGAAAGGAGATGGCGCTTGTTTTTGAACTATGATTATAGTTTAAAAGTAAACAGTTTTTTCAGGTCACATCTAAATTAAAAGACAGAATCAGTATGCAACGGCGTTGTGTTATACAAGTGCAGACAATGGTTTCCTTGCTAAAAGGAAAGTCTACATCAAGACACAATAGCATAGTGATGATAATATACAGACTCCTCAATGAATCAAGTTATTATATTTTCACTCATTTAATGTTTGCTCAGCACTAGGAGAAGTTTTTAGCCACACTGGCGTTGTGGTTCTGGAAATCAAATTATGTAGTAGTTTAGATACCAGATGAACTCAGCCTGCCAGATCTTATTTGGGGTCCTGCATTCACAGATGTCATAGCACATCATTACATTATGACTGGCTGTGCGTCAGAACAGAGATGAGAAAGAAACAAGATGGCTCACTCGTTAGCTTACTGAATCAGCGTACTGAGTAGTATCTCAGGTAAATTAAATAACTTGGCACCACTTTTGCTAACCTTTAATAAGTTCGAGCAACACTGCTTCAAAATTGGTATCTTTGCAATTTAACGCCCATAGTTTCAGAGTGGAATACTACTGCTAGACAACAATACACATATATTATCATTACATTACTTACGATCAAAAACTACAGAGTTGACAACTTTGCTACAGCTAAACATCGAGCAAATGCAACAACACAAGACATAGCACCAAGCTTATATTATGTACTGGTCCAATAGCAAGAAGGCCAGCTTGGCGTCTGTTTTTCAGCCTTTAATTTGACAAAGCTCTCACCAACAACTGTCAGTTCCAGATTTACTCGCCTGATGGCTTCCCACTTGGTCACTCTCTCCTTTTCTCTTTGACATTTTTTTTTTTTTTTAAACTAGTGGAATAGCATGCCAGGTTGATGTGTGTGTCGATGGTGATGGTGAATGTGCGCAGCACTAGCTCAGCTGCAACCATGACCATCTTTCTTTAAAGACGGTGATGCTGTTGTTAATGTAAGCACCAGTGATTTCATTTTTGTGCGTTCTGAAATGAAGTGGGGTTCCAATGGTTAATATTAATTAAATTTGTTTAATACCAGTTTGAGAGAGTTGTTTCTTGGCAACAGTTTGGGAAATGAGCAATCTGTTCTTGTATTTGTTTGGTATGTTGATTTCTGAAGTGTCTCCGAGCAAACAGAGCAGCGACGATGGAGGGATTCTGCTGTCCAAGATGGTGGATAATTTTTGTGTTACCCAGTCCCAGAAAGTGAACCGGTTGGCAGGAACCAAAGTGCGTGAAAATAATTATCTGTTGTGCCTGTTGTGCATTGTGAGCAAGTGTCTGTTTACCAGTCCCATTATGCACATTCTGTATTGAGTAATATTTGTTCTGTGGATGATTTTGCATTGAAATAGTTGTAGCTTTGTATAAGCAAAAACATATGAATTTCTTAGTTGAGGGAGAGATGGTTAGGTCAGTGTTCCAGCTAGCAGTTAAAGTAAAATAGTTATCTGAGGTTAACAGGAGTGTGGAGGTTTGAGGTTAATTTATTTAGATTTGTATCACTCAAGGAGCTTATAAGTTATGGTAATTCTTGTTTTAAATATGGATTTAAATTCTAAAAACTTTTCAAAATGACATATTTACTTTTGCAGAGCTGAGCAGGATTGCTTGTCTTTCCTGCTTGATTGAGTCTAAGAGGATTGTACACTGCCTTTTTTTTCCTTCTAAAAATCAAAATAAGCCCTCAAATAGCAGGTGGATGATTCACAGGCATGTACAGTACAAGTGTATGTACGTGTGATTCTTCAGTGGATATTTTGCGTAATTCAGCTCCACAAGCCTTTTCTTCCCTATGATGCTGAGATGACAGGGTCGTATGCCATCTCTTCTCCCTGCGTTCTTCAGGTGTCAAACTTGGACAGGAAGTCAGAGGATTTAAGCCCTGTGCTTCCTGGCGCACTATGATTCAGTTATCGTTCAAGCACAGCTGTTTCTGCTGAAAAGTGTTGTCATCCCCCTTGTTGCCAGGATTATTTCGATTTAGGTATCTGTCACACATCCTGATGCATTTTGAGAATAAAGACAGCAGAGTTCAGAGAAAGCTGTTTAAATCCTGACCTTCAAAGTGTGCCATATAAAGCTAAACCTTAACCATACAATGTTTTGATAATGCACACCATGAATCTTTTTTTTAAAAGCTTGAAATAGATTAATCTAATGAGTTATACTTTTTTGTCTTTGTCAAATTATAAAAAAAATTATGCAACAATGTCTGATCTCAGTGGGACTTTCTGGTAAAATAAATATAAAATAAAAAGTCCAACAGGTGCAACTGTCAGTTGCAATCAACTTTTCCTGTCCTAAATGTCCACCCTCAATCTGATTCTCTATGGTGACCCACTGAAATGGTCCCACTTCAAAAGCTGAAAAGAGAAAAACGTTGCGATTGTCCATGGACTTCACTTGGTGGTCAAGTAAACATTGAAGTGTTTGTTCAAAGCTAAATATGACAGTACAATGATACTGCACTTGATATTGATGATACTGTCCAAGGTCTGCTTGGCCTTGGTGCACAAAAAGCAGCTGATCATGTTTAATGGGGAAAAAAAATGAGAAGGACTTTGGCACAATAGGGAGGGGGGACGATAACATTGAATGTAAGTAACATCATTTTAACTGGTTCAATATTAACGTTTGTGCAACATGTTTTGGTAACATTTTCATTTAAAAGAGAATTGCTGTTGTATATCTTTTTCAGATCTGGTGGTATGCAAGATGAGGCCATGTGGGATAGCACATTAACATGTCATTTATTTTTGCATTTAAACTTTTGCTTCCTCTATATACTTCACTAGAGTATTACTGTCAAATCACACTTTTTTTTTTTTAACACAAGGCTCATTTAGACTATAGAAATCTTTTTGGTGAAGAAATTAATCAATAATTACATTTCACTGTGCCGGCTTTCCACTATTTGAGTTTTGAAGAAAACTTAGGCAGTGGTCACACTGGCTAACATTCCATAAGCTTATGCTCTGCACTAATTTAAAGGGACTCTTATAGCAGTGGCACTCATATCTAAGAGTTTTGAAACTGATGACACTTAAAGTGACATTTCAGAACAGCGCACACACACACACACCAATAAATGCTTTGCATTATTTTGGCATTCAAAATGTAGATTAAATACTGTGTTAAAGGTTCTTGAAGCAATATTCAGAAATCCCTTGTTAATGACACCTTTGGCCCGTAGGTTAACTGCAGCTAACAGCATGGCAACTTTTAAACTGCATTAAATTACTATGGTATTAAACACACATACACACAGTTTTTACTTTTTGCTGACTGCAAGTCCTCAACCAGGTGCTGCAACTAGACCTCCAATAACTGAAGTTATTAACATCAACTGTGTGAACATAACTAACTCGGCCTGTTTTAAGTCTGACTAGCCTGCAGCTCACCTAGCAGCATTGGCATTAACTTGAGAAAGGGAGCAAAAATAATATAGGTTTGATGACATGTCATGAAGTGATTGATTGTTCTCTCCACTCCTCCCTTCACTAATGTAGCTAATAGAACAGTCAGCGTACAGGCTGACCTGCCCATTGCTGAACACCTGTAAAGGAGAAATGTGGATCAAACCAGAAAATCCTTGTCTGAGCCTGCAGTACTATGTGTGTGTAGTAGTGATGCGCAGGGCGGGCAAGTCAAGTGATAAAGCAGCATTCTGAGTAAGTTATTAATAACTTACAGAAACATTATGTGCACCTTCAACCTTCTCTTCTCCCTCTCTCTGTCACTCTCTCTCACAAACACACACACATACTGGTTCACAGCAGTGCTGTGCAGAACAAGCGCATCTACAGTAGTGGGGGCTGGAAGCACATCGAAATCGATTAAATGCTGTTACTGTGGAGTCCTCGTTCCTTTTCTACACAGTGTATCCACACATTAAAGACCAAAAAAGACAGTATAGACCCACGATGCTACTCTTTTGTTCAAATTCAGAAATTTACAGTGTCACTAAAATGCAGCAGGACTGCAAAGGACAGTCACTAAGGGAGGGTAACACCGAGTGACAGACGAAGCACTGCTCAGTATAACAGGAATACAGCTACCAGTAGTCAGAGCTAACCAAACTTTTCTGCTATGAGCATCTGCTCTCAGGCTGTCCATGCTGGACAAAGAGTCCACTGGAGCTTTGACAGTCATTCGAAGCAAACTGATGACTGTTTGTAAAACTTTCTGTGCGGTAGCTGTGTTGTATTGTTAGCTCTGCCTTGCTGAGCCTCTCGCTCTCAGCCAACGGCAGTAACTGCTGTCAGGCTCTCCGTGACCACGCTCGAGACAAAGATTGCACTGGAACTTTGACAGTCACTTGAAGCACACTCGTGGCCATTTGTAAGTTTCTGTGTGGGATCTGTGTTGTATTGTTAACGGAAAGCTAGCATGGCTTAGAGAGGCAGGGCTAACAGCCATGAAAGGATTTCTGTCAAGACTGTGTCCATGTGCTGACACAGAGAGAGACTGCTGGAGCTATGACAGTCACATAAAGCACATTCATGGCCATTTGTAAAAGGTTCTCTGTGGTAAATGTGTAGTAATGTTAGCTGAGAGCTAGCGGCTCAGTGTGGCAGAGCTAACCAGTCATGAGCAGTTACTGTCAAGACTGCATCTGCAACAGGCTTACAGAAGCCACTGGAGCTTTGAGACCAAAGTACATACAAAGCCGTTTGTAAGAGTTTCTGTGTTGTAATGCTATTTAAGCTAGTAGCTCAAAGAGGCTATGTCTCTGGTATGTCTGTCTGTCTGAGACAGTATAGCTATGTGGCATGCCACAGCAGACCATTTCACCAGTCCATTTTTTTCCTCCAAAGGAAAAAGATCTTTAGCTTTGGGGAGGCATAAAACCTAATATCCGCATAGATAGCATCAGTGCACAATGGTGTTATCCATACATAGTGTTGCAAACTCCTCAGTAAGGAAAGTTCTAAAAGTTGCTAGAAGTCGCTAAATGGCGTCATCACCTAATTTGCATAATTGTCCATTATGCAATTGTAATAGTTGCTGTAGGAAAGAGAAATAACGTCTTGAGAGAGACAAAAAATGAGTAAAAAAACATCTAAATGTGTTGCATATGAACTCCAAATGAACTGTCTTCTGTCGACAATATATATATATATATATATATATATATATATCTTTTTTTTACAACAAAGAAAAATTCATTTACATCCCTTGGGATCAGCCAGCGGCGGCTTCGCGCAATTCATGCGCAGTCTGGGCGCTGTGAAGATCTCCTGCTCGGACTGCAGCTGGGATAGACTGCTGTATGAAGACTGGCTTTGGGACGGAGGAGGGGAAGCACCCGCTGCTCATTGAGAAGACAATACATGCTTTGTATATGTCAGACTCTCCAAAAATCTCCAGTAACACCTGAAAAAGAGAATAGATTTGTCGCTTGTCGCTTTTTTGAAAAAGAGTCGCTGGAGGGGTCTGCAGTATTTACGTGTCTTGTAGAGCTCCAGGCACAACTGACACAAACAAACAAACTTGCCAGTTCAAACTTTTTGTGCAGGGCAGGTTGTTATAAGTTTTATAAAACACAATTTATTGTCAGGAAATGAGTTGTTCAAATCTTGACAATTATGTTTGACTTTATGAAGACAAACGGATAAATAATTTATTAAAGACAATTTCATTAAATGTTGGTCGTATGAACTGCACCAGTGAGTGATTAAATTCAATATGTGCATGTGTTGGTGAAGGGGCGGGTTAATGGCTGTAACTACTCATTGTTTTCATCCAACATTGAAAATTAAGCTTGTGAAACATTTCAGACAACTTCTAAAAATATATAGCTATAGGGTTTATAGGTTAAGGCTTCATTCCTGAAGCAGACAAATTTTACTTGTAATTCTCTGTATTTTTGGCTTTCTAAATAAAAATCACATGCATGCATTACTGTGACACACTAAATTGTGCATGTAGGCAGTGGACTTGTTCATATCCACTTTGGATTTCATCTGTCCATGACTACATGCCAAAGATCAATGGTTTCTCATTTAATGGGTCACTGATCAATGGGTCAATGTGTTGAAAGCAAAAAATCGGTATAGAAGCTATTTTCCCATCTTCTTAAATTACTCACATGCCTGCGGAAAGCATGCAAATCATTCTGTGTTCTTAGAAATTACACTAATATCATAATCATTTTCTATTTAAAATTTGAAGCATTCTTTAATTGTGATGTGCAATATATCTGAAAACAAAACAAATACTACAACTGCTGCCGGTTTTGTATTTCACACAGTACAATCTCAATAAATTCAGAGGCTTACAGTAGCTCATGTACTAAAATGCAAGTACTTTTCTCACCTCTGCCTCCAGCTCAGATCAAACTGTTTCTTCAGGTGTTGCCAGCAGCCCTCTTAAGGCACAGTTTGTTTCTTTGCTGTAAGTGAATGGGTTATCATTATCACTATGTTCATCTCAGGCAGGTCATTTAAAACCAGCACAAGGTTAATTAATTAATCAAGTTTAATGGAGGACCTTGAAGTACCCCTCGAAGAAATATGTGTTTTATAAAGGCTTTAATGAATGCGATTTCACTGTTTGCCAGGACTTTATTGATCGGAAAACCTCATTCTTTTTAAAGGTCTTAGTAAGTCACGTTTTGCTTGGCGGTGGGGAATTTACTGTGCTCAGTTTCCAAAGTCGATAACACGCAGTTGTAGAAGTCGCATGTTTTGAATAATTTGATTTTTTTGTGTGCATTACTGTACATTTAAAGTAATAAATCAAAGCAAACTGTTGTAACTGTTTTGACTGGTAAAAGGGATAGTTCTGCATTTTAAAGTAGGAATGCAGGAATTACTTATCCATAGTAGATGGCAGTCAACTAACTCTCTGCTGTACGTACACTGTCCCTTTAACTGTTCTGTATATGTATACTGCATTTCACATAATTGCCCATGAGGACTGTGATAATTATATCGAAATATCATTCATTAACCAAAGAAAAGCTGGATCCTTTAAATCGTTAATAGTTGCTATGGAAATTTGTACAGTGCTCTGGGTTAAGTGGAGTAATTTAACAGACTTAATCAGTTTAACAACTTCAATTAATCCTGAGAGCTCAGGAAGCTAAATTACACAAAGACCATTTCTACTGAATTTCTGTATCAAGTAAAACATAAGTAATTGGTTTAGTCTCATGTTTCAACTGTCTACAGTCAGTATGCACTATTAACAACAAATTAGTATTCTCTATTATACACCTCTATACAGGATGCCATAACTAGGCTGGCACATAGTGGCATGAACAATATGTACAAAATACTAGGAAGGAAAGAGTTTAAAGAGTCTGATATCATGTTCACACGTCTTTTGGTGTGCAGCATTAACAGTTGTCTGTTAGTACCAAGATCAGTCAGCATTTGTGCACCCCGGAGTTGTTTCAGCTCTTTGGTCTTATTTACATTGTTTAGCAATGACTGCACCACTACCCAGCCACGGAACTGAATCATGTTATCACGGCCACTCTTGACCTTATACACAAAACAGACACAAAACATCTCAAAATATGCTTTTGATGATAACAATGTGACTCAAAACATCAAGAAAATGCAGGAGATCCTAGAGCAGTGAGTGAATGCCTGCCACTTATCATCTGCAGCCAATCTATCACTCAGGTCAGACCTTATAAATATAACAGGGTCCATCTGCATTTGACCCCCCGAGAATCAACCACAGTTCAGCCTCATATATATTTTTATTTTTTATTTTTTGAGAGAGAGTGGAGCATTTAATGTACTAAGAGAAGTGTCATACAACAAAAGAAACAGCACATCCATGTGTGTATGAGTGCACCTGCTGGTAAAACAAGTCAGCAGACATAAAAGAGGCTGACCCAAAGTGGACTGATGAGATGCTGGTTTGATGTGAGCACACGCATTGTACTACTCAAACAACAGTTTGCAGTCGAAGTAGAGGTTGTCTAAGAGCCAACCTCCATATTATCAGTTGTTGTCCCGGTCTCTGTCTCTCTTTGGGTTACTTACTTCACCTCAACATTGGTGATCCTGGATAATATTCGGTATCATGAAGCCATTTATCACTATCACTACCACTGTTTCCAGCTTTTTAACACATTGCAAGACATATAACCATGAAACATGAATGTGAAAGTATTAAGATCAGATAAAATGCTCAATTAATAGTACCCGCAGCAAAGACCAGTAACAGAGATCATTGTGATAAGTGATATTAAAATGTAAAGAATATAATCACATGAATAAACACATTAAGTGTGGATATCCTCAGCTGCAGTGTGTCTCTAAACAAACTGAACAAAACTTGTGACATGCTTGTAAACTTGCATCTGGCTGTATCTCCTGGCTCCTGAGTGGTTGGGCTATAGAGATGTTTTAATGTGAACCATTTTTGTTTTTGTTTTTAGGATTTTCGGTACAACCAGAAGCTCATGTATGTTTTTTAAGTATTTATTTTTTATCATGTATTCCTGCATGCAGCTTTCATTACAACATTTGTGGCCAGTATGTTGAAACAGGTCCCTATGAATTTTATTCATAGGGATTAAACTACAAACACACAGCACCAGGAGGTCAGGTGCACAGACCTCTAAGAGGATTAGATGAGAACGCTTGTTGTGATTGTGTAGAACATGTTATATATGTGAGGGCAGGATGCTTTAGT
This sequence comes from Protonibea diacanthus, assembly GCA_028641955.1. Lineage (NCBI taxonomy): Eukaryota > Metazoa > Chordata > Actinopteri > Sciaenidae > Protonibea > Protonibea diacanthus. The sequence goes on along the minus strand of CM053976.1, from coordinate 12,500,722 downwards.
CTATCAGTTTGGTTGTTGTGGTTTGAATTTATGGTGGACCAGCCCTGTTGTGAGTCCAAAGAAGAGTCTCCATAAATTATATTATATCTAATCATAACACAGAATTAGATTTTTGCCGGCAGTTTTTGTTTTACAGTCACTCATATTGTAACTGTGTTTGCAGTGACACTGTAAATAGTCTGATTTAGTATATTTATGTAGTGTAGTCTTTTAAATTTCTGTGGCAGAGCTAGAAGATAGTATATCTCTGCAGTCTCCATTCACCACCCTGACCTATGCAGGTCCGTGTTTTGCATTGACACTGGATGTAAATTGTGTGCTGCAGAACTAGAAGACTATGAAAAAGAATACTGTAATTTGTCCATTTCAGCTTGATCAAGCGTCTTACTCAGTTTTAAGCAGTTAATATAATATGACTCATAATTTTAAAAAGAAGTATAATAACCAAGCGTACTGTGCCAACACAATTACTCAATGCCAATCGTGTTTGAGTTAGACAAATTGGTTCTTACTTATTTGCCAAAGGCATCATCAGTTAGCAGATATTTTGCAGATTTAGTAAATAGCTTATTAAGCTCTGACGCTAAGGAGACACACATCATCCCTTTTTAATGCACTGGCAGAGACACTCGCTTGTTCCATAAACACAAGAGAGCATCCCAGCGTGAAATGAAAAGGTGTCCCTACTGGTAAACGTTTGGTTTATATTCCATATTAGCATGCAAAGTGTAATTAAAAATTGAAGCAAACTACCTGCACGTGGCTTGTGAAATGGAGTGTGCTGATGAAGCTGCATTAAAGCATTGATTTTTAATTAGCAAGTCCCAGAAGTGACATGAGCTGAAACATGAGTCTGAATAAATACGGTTTCAGATTTCAACTTCTTACTTATGTTACATATATTTCATTTTTTTTCATATTTAAAACAGATTATTTGTGTTTTAAACATACTGTTTGTTATTACAATGAGTTATTGTAAAGCAATTAGGCATTACTTTTCATTTAATTTTCATTTCAACAGCTCATCCTACATAAGCATAAGGCATTCTTGCCAGCCGTTTGTTAAATCTACGACAGTGACGGCACAATACAGTACTGTACATTATTCTTCCTGCTTTCTTAATAACCCTTACCTTAATATGACTGTGGTCTGTTGTGATAAAAAGGGGATCTTGGTAATGAGAAAATCATACTGTGCAGCAAATATCCACTGAGCAAATACTATACGTCACTCTAATCCACCTCCTGTATTACTCATGCATGGTTATAGCGTTGGTGACTGTTACAGCATTTGCTGCTATTAGCCCACAGTCATTTCCAAAGAATGGGCTCACTGGTTTGTTAAGACAACATTGTTTCTCTTGCACATCTCATTCTGTGTGAAAGCTATTGTTTTTTTTATTTTTTTCCCACTAGTCTTTTTAACAACTCTGTCTGGTCCTGTCAAATGCTCAGCTGGCTTGTATTTTCAAAGTTGTTAGACAGCCATAAATTCCGAGCGTTTCACCCCGAATGAAGCAAGCTGTAACTCAACCAAATGCTTTGGATAATGGTTGGCTATGAATTAATCTGTTCCACCTGATGGGGACAAGACAAAGTGATGTTTATTTAAATTACAACACTTGATTTCTCCATTTTAAAGGTTTGAATTAACAGTTCACGAGCGATCATAGCAAGGACATGAAAAATGAGGTTAGCAAAACACATCATGATATAAAATAAAAGTACTACAAGTAGCTTTATAGCAGGTTACAGACTTATTTCCCCTGATGCACACTCCTTAATACACACACACACACACACACACACACACACATCTATTTGTTGCACTACAGCTTTAGTAGTATAGGTTAGAGTTTCAGGATGCTGATTGATTGAACAGCCTTATGTATTTACTTCATTGTTTACCAGTGTCAAATAAGTCATTCTAATCTGAGCTTGCCAGTCGCACACAGTCCAATGGAAGCCTTTCTGTGATCTCCACACACAAGACGCATATCCTGGATCCAACATACACAAACACGTGTGCGCGCACAAGCACATGCACGCGTGCAGTCAGTTGGAAAATTGCTCGGTGGTGATGTGCCATGTGTGTGAGGAGAGGCAGACTGGTAAAGAGACAATGCGAGAGAAAGCAGGGGCAGTCCGTTGAAATACGGACAAATCCCTGACACTTAGTCTGTTATCTCTCCCCTCTCTCATGCAGTTTGCTTTCACATATCATCATGTAATATTTTTTATAGATGGATTACAAAAGTGTTGGCTTGATTTGGTTTAAAGCGGTTTAACAGTGCAAAATCAAATCTTTGAATTCAAGAAGAAAGGTCCAGTTGGTCAGGATTATCTGACACATAAAGAGAGCACACATTTAGTCAATGTCCTTTTGTTGAAGTCACAGTGAGCAAGCCAAAGTTAAAACATCTTTGTCCTCTGTAATGGGACAGTTTTGTATGTGTGTTGTTAGACCGGGAGGTGGAAGATAACGGTTAAATGAAAAATTTAGACCTCAGTCTGTTTTCTTTTACCAGCTGTAATCCAAGCACACACCCACTTTGATATAGCTCTTGATCAGTGCACTTCTGCATGAGAAGTGTGTTTGGAGATGAAATATGTTTTACAGGAGGAGAAAGTAGAGATATTTCCATATAAAAATACTCTGGTATAAAAAGATCATTTATATTTAATTAATTTGATTCATTAATTTGCATGTAGAAAAAGAAAAATGAACAATTAACACTGGGGCAAAGGATTAGAACTTGGAGTATGTCTCCACTGCTGGATAAAAAATACTTAGTAATAAAGATTACACAATACAATTCAAGAATTCTACTTTATAAGATAATTACTTGCTCAAAATTTGTTTTTTGGTCTTAAATGACACTTCTTTTTTTTTTTGCAATATCCCGTGGCAAACATTTCATTCATTTCATTGGTTGTACTACAATAAACAAAAGCATGTTCACATAACTCAGTCTCATTATTTAACATGATATATCACAAATGTTATTGTTGGCTTTCATGACAGTTGCTAAAATAACTCATCACATCATCTCATTGGGTGGGTACAATATAAATCACACTGTCAAAACAAACCTTTGATAGCTTGTCTCCCCTTTTGTATGTTCTCTCAGAGATTTCCTGCTGGAGTTTGTGTTTCAGAAGCAGAATGGTGATTTTGTGTTTTTTAATTAAGGCCGCTGGTTATGTCTTTGGTTTGATTATAACAGTGTAGCACAGCTCCGTTTGCGATGGAAGAAAGAAGCAGCTCCGTCACATTGCTTCTCATTAGAGACACTCCCGGGGCCTCATCAAAGATCTCCCTCCCTCCCTCCCTCCTTTCTGCCACTTCCCTCCCTCCCTTTTTCCATAATGTGCCGTTTTCCCAGTACACTGCTCCGTACAGCTCCAGGACATGCTTAACAAATACACCAGCAAAACACTCACACTGAAGCTAACTTTTCACCGTTTTGCTTCACCACGGAAAGAAAATCACAGCAGCTCTCTTCCACTGCAAAGTTCACTCTTGCTTCTTTGCCAACAAATGAGGTTTTCTGTGATCGATGTTTGATCTGTACAGCATGAAACAAGATCCAGAGTTTCATATAGAGATGTTCCGATACCATTTTTTCCCTCCCGATACCAATTCCGATACTTGTGCTGTGGGTATCGGCCGATACCGAGTACCGATCCGACACCAGTATGTTATAAAAAAAATATCATACTCCGCCTGCATGACTGTGATATGATTATCATTGTGGTAAGGCCTGGGTCAGGTTAAACCCTTTGTAAAACATGAATAAATACAGCAAATTCAAGCCATTTATTTTTGAATAGAACAGTATAAAAAAAAAAACAGTACTGCAAATACAATTTGACTAAATAAATCTAGGAATAATTATTTTTAAATAAAAAAGGCATTTAAATAGAACAGTATAAAAACAGTTGTGTAACAGCAACTTAAATAAATGAATCTAGGAATATATCTATATATATGTATATATATATATAGACGTCTTCAGGTGTTTAATCAAGTTGCTGGTTAAAATTAGCAACACTTGTGCCACCCCTCGAGATTTTTTCTTTGCATATGTTGCATGTCGCAGTCTTACTGGTGGGAGCATCTAGCATGAAATACTGCCACACCGCTGACATGATAAGCTAGTGCTAGTTAGCTGCTAGTTAGCTTAGCTCCAAGCCTCGTGTCAACTCGTCCCTCTAAACCAACAGGCTGCAGGTTGCAGCGCCACTGTTTTAAGAATGGCGAAGAAGAACTATGCTAATTTAATAAATGACGTGGTATCTGATTGGCCTGGACTCCAGTAGTCACCGATACCGATGCCTTTCAGCATTGTCGGCAGTATCGGAGCAATTTCCAATACTGGCATCGGAATCAGAACATCTCTAGTTTCATATGCTGATGTTGTTCTAGAAAAATGGGGTTGGAGGAGAGGGGGTACACTCCATGAGTGAAAAATCCTAAGCCAACGCTGTTTCTGGCTGTATTACCTCAGTGTCACCAGTTTTTTTCAATTAATGCATTCAAAAACAAAACAGTCTGGGGTGGTGTTTAGCTCAGTCGGTAAAGCAACCGCCCCATATGCAAAGGCTTGCTGGGGCCAGCCCGGGTTCGAGTCCCGACCTGTGGCCCCTTTGCTGTATGTCATTCCCCATCTCTCTTCCCACATTTCCTGTCAGTCTTCAGCTGTCTCTATACAATAAAAACTTGGAAAAAGCCAAAAAATAATCTTAAAAAAAACAAAACAGTCTGATTTGATGGTAAACATATAATAATTTAGTTTATTAAATGTCTTTATTATGCAATATATAAATGATTCTTCATGAGTCTTTACTCATTAGATATTCAATAAGGAGAAGTGACAAAAGTTAGGAGATACTGAGTAAGAGGAATTGATTTTTTTTGCCTTCCTGTTCTCTGGTTTCACTGACACTTAAAAGCTCTAGGAGGCATCAAGTAATAGCCTTATCTACTATCTATTATCCACTGTAGCATCATGCATCTGTTTCATACAGTGTTAATTCGCACAGACGAGTAGAAAACAGTTAGTGAGTGGCGTAAACCCATTCATTGAGTAAATTCAAATTTGGAGTGGGATTTCATAAGCACAAGATACAATTTTGAGTGATCTACAAAAAGTGCATAATAAATAATCCAGCTTTTGTCTTTAAATTGAATCAAAGACCCGCAGGGCCAATTACATGTGTTTTTTGCATTTTCTACACACACACATACGTAGAAAAAACCCACACAAACATAGTCTTTCATTACCAGCCACAAAAACAGTGGATAGTGAATTCACCCAGCTCATGAATCATGAGATGACAGAAAGCCAGAAAAGCTTGTGTTTTCTTAGAAAGCCATTTAAGAAAAAGCAGAAGTGGTGAAGCTGGTGGAGGGAGGGAGAACAGTGAGTTTTTTTTTTTTTTTTTTAACTTGAGTCAAATAGTATTTTTTTTTTCTTAAAAAAAATCAAGGTCTAGCTCATCAGTGCAACACAACAAACAAACTACCACAAAGAGTTTTAAGAAAAGTGAGAGAACTGAGATGTTTTCAAAGCAAATGCTCAGAAAGACCTGCCTACACTACATGTATGTGACCAAAGGCTGCACCACCATTTTATTTCAATAGCACCTTTCAACAACAAGGCAATGCAAAATGTTTTGCATGAGACATAAATAGGGATTAAAACAAGGTTTATTTTTTTTTAAGAGAAATATAGAAGGGCACAGACAAATAACACATTTTGCAAACCACTTTTCTCTGCAGACATTTTGGTTTGTGAGGATAATCATAAAATAAAAAGTAATTAATTACTTTTAAAAAGGATTTAAATATCTTCTGACTTATAATTTACTCCAAAAATAAGGACTTTGTTGTAGTCAAGACAAAAGATAGATCAAAACATAGACAAATATTGTAACTGATAAAAATTTTCACAATGAGGAATTAAAGCTGAACTTCATTCATTTCAAATTGCTTTTAACAAAAAAAATGTAGTTCGTGTAGTTGTCATTAGTAAGGTGTATGAGAAAAAAATGCCAAACTTCTTGCTGATGAGAAAGAGCTTACAAAGGATAGATAATAAATAATAGTTGCCTCAGTCACGTTTTATTAAATCTTTTCCACCTTGAGCAGACCTGTGTGTGCAGAACTATTTCTAATTAAAGTGATTTCTCCAGTTAAGTTGGCCATTATTTGAACGAATACGAGATGAAAATTGACTGTTTGAACACTGGACCTCACTCAAAATTATTATTTATTTTTCAGCTACAGGAGCTGACAAAGTGGACGCTCAAATATTTTCATTTTCTACATTACAGACGGACAAACTGGGTACACTGTCATGATGGGAAAGGATAGTTCGAGTATTATTATTTTTTATTATTCATGACTTCAGAGAGGAACATTATTTACAGTGAAACATAGCTCAGTCGTACCAAAGGGCTAAGAACTGGTGCTTCATTCTTCATTGTGCAGGATATATGTTCCCTCCTTTGACTTCTCTGCCAAAAAGCTGGAAAAGGAGAAATATTGCTACCTGGATAGATTTTTTTCACTACTTTCTTTTGGTGAGACGGTTTACCATAATATAATTCTATGTAAGTCTGCTATGCCAAGGGCAACCCCTTCTACTAACATATTTCTGCGGTGTGAAACATCTCAATGCCATCCAGCATTCAAATCTTATGTACAGTTTGCAGGAGACATTCATACATTTTAAGAGCATGGACAAAAAAATGGGAAAATTGAAAACAACAAAAAAAAATCTATCTGAAATACTTAATAGGGTCATCTTAAAGGCATGTATTGTATATATATTCGTATAAAAATATGATCACTGTGGGCCTTATCTCTAGCTTTACTGCATGTCCCCTCTAGCCATGCTAGCAGAACCATGACTTAACGTTATATGGATTGAATGACACATTTTACAACATACGTCATAATCGTCAAAGGATGTAAACCACTGACTCTGACACTGACACTGACCCTCTGACTCTCCCTTTTTTACAGTTTGAACTTTTTCTGGAATGTCTTGAGAACTGTTGGATGGATTGGACAGGACATTTAATATATATTAATGTTGCCCAGAAGATGAATCATAATCCCACTTAATGATTTTTCCTCTAATGGCACCAACAGGTAATTTCTTTCACTCATTCTGATTCTGATATGTGCCACTCATGGTTCCCTTATGATCCTACAGACATTGGTGACCCTTTCTTACTTCTACAGTACTACCATTATGAGGTTTACAATAGTGCTTTTAAACCAAATGTCTCATCATCTGCTGGATAGATTGCCAACATTTTTACACACATTCATTTCAAGATATTAATAACTTTGGTGATCTTTGGTGACTTTTTCACTGTGCACCACCATCAGGTCAAAATTGCAATTTATCCAGTACTTTGTTTTGTGACCAAATACCAGCAAAAATAATTACATTCACCTCAGCCTTATAATGATATTCATAAAGCAGGCAAACCAAGGACCAATGTCATAGTAATTATTCATTAATTCATTAAATCTTTATTTGTACAGGGTGGTTCAATTTCCCAGTGTATACAGGACAATCCAGAAAACGATCATTTTGAGAGTGATTCAAACTTTAGAACTTTGGAAAAAATAATAACAAAATGGTGACAAGGTTTTTTAAAAAAAAGGGCACCAAACCAGGATTGAATACATTAATGTGTTAAAGTGTCAAGATTAGCATCAACTTTCCACTCGGACTGAGATTGAGCAACTTTCCATGGACACCTCTGTGTGTCATTCACACATTGATGAGTTCTTGAAGTTGCATATGAGTGGGTAAGGTCCCACTGTAATTATGAAAGTGGTGTGAGTCAGATGATTTTAGTTGTGAAGTGAAGGGATGTTGGAATAGCATCATAAGCAGCCATACTTTTTCAGATTTGCTAAAAATAGCACTTCCTTAAAGAAATTTAAAGAAAGAAAGAAGAAGAATGTCCAAGACTACACAGAGTTTGCAGCACTTGGTGTTCTGGGAATTGTCTCAAACAATGTGGCCTAATTATCTTCCATTCGGCAGTTTGGCTATAGGCTGAGACAGAACAGGAAAAATTATTTTAAAAAGGAGGAGGGAAGTTGTGAGCAAATAGATAACAGAAAACATGATAAGCCAAGCCCCCCACCCCCCACTCTCTCTCTCTCTCTCTGTCTCTCTCTCTCTCTCTCTCTCTCCCCTCCCCTCTTTGTATTCCTCTCTCCATTCAGAGCAAATTGCTCTGAGACTCTTATATAAAGCTCCTCCAGCACAGCTCTCACCTGGGAACTGGCCCGGGTCTACGATCTATGCCTCATGCACTTCTAACTTTAAGTGCGTTGCCATCAGCTCAGCCAATTAAGCCTCTTGTTTCCCTGAAGTCCTGCCTTCCTCCACTAACACTAGTCATTGGAATTGAAAATAAGGTAGAAGGTTTTCCCCAGCCGGCAGAGGGGAATGGCCTCCTGGTCTGTGCCTGCTGTTGGACAAATCAAGCTTCTGATGTGTGCCTAATCTGGAGTTTAAAGAGTAAAAATAATGCATTCACATCATAATGTGAATGGTCTTTTCACATAAAACTGTCTATTTCTCATCATGTGAGGTTAATAAATATCTTGTCAGCTAGGCTTGTCACCACAGTCTCCATAATTATGTACAGTCCCAGGCCTTGTATGGAGATGGGCACATTACAGGATACTGGCGTTAACCCCTTGAATACTAAAACCCTTACTGGTAAATTGCAGTCAAGTGCTGAGGGAAGGATGAAGCGCAGCAAGCATATTAGGCTCCAGATATTTAATTGTCTCCTCTGAGACTTCATTGGAATCCCATTTGTCCAGAATGAACCATTGCTATTTCAGCTCATTGTAAATATATATAAAGAAACATAAAATACATATGGTCAAATGTGTTGTAGGGCCATATAAATTATGCATCTTTTATTGAGCTCCAACTTGGCTCAACAGAACCGTCGACTCAGCTGAAGAAAGGCAAGTTAGTCTCCTTTCTCTGGTGGTCTGTTCACAGCAGTCTTAATGTTTCCCGAAGTATATCCTGCTGCTTCTGTGAGCTCAGAGAGTAAAATGTCCTTCTGATATGAAAATCTCTTCTGCACTACACTCATGGTCAGTGTTCTGTTTGTGCAAGTATAATAGTGAGTTCACAAAGAAAGAGAGAGACAGAAATGATTATGTCCTTATCTACCTATCTATGTACGCATGTGCACAGAAATGTTTCGTAACACATGAATTATGATGCAATTGCATATATCAAAGGGATATTTAGCAGTATATGTAGGTTATATGTTGTACTGCTTTAGTAAAGGGTCTTGATATTTACTCTACCAAAGCAACAACCCACAAAAGTTTCCTTTAATTGCTTCTACTGTTCACACCTTTGCTCCTCACAGAAATAAATATTTAAAATATTAATGCATATTGTGAAATAACAGACAATGACAAAGTCATGTTGTTTTATTAATGCTCTGTGTAGACTAGTCTATGCTCATTGCACCTCAATGCACATGGTAAACAAGAGTTTTTATAGCAGTGGGGCTTTATTTCCTGAAGCTGTTCCCAATACCGCAACACAACCACTGATAAGTTACATGGACATAATATGACCCTTCTGAAATCAACCAAAACAAATATCTGCTTTTCTTTCTATGCATGTTATTGGAAATAAAGGTGTGAAAAACTGTTGCAGGAACCCTGCAAGGACTGCATGAAACACTAAAGAACTAGAACTATGTTATCCTTTTGATTGTTGTGTGTCTTATAATTCCAAAATTAAAACAAATCAATCAACTGGCAAAATAAATATTCATATCTCTCCAGTTTCCAAAATAAAGTAGATTGATGAAATTGGTAAACCTCTGATGTGAAATCACTAAACTAATGATCATACATGTGGTGGTGTAGTGTCTTTACAGACACTTGTGTTTTCATTTCATTATAGTGTCATAGTTGACACCTGTGTTAGTATTCATCCCATGTAGCAGTGAGTACAATGATGATTTAAGTGATCACATTCAGTATGTTACAATGCACAGTGCAACATTTGGGCTCATGTACATTCAAATGTGACCTACAGAAGAAGACTATATATATATATATATATATATATATATATATATATATATATATACAAGGCTATAAGGCTATCGCTATTATTAATCTATTAGCTATTATTAATCTATTAGCTGTGTACACAAATTGTATTCCTCATTTTGTTGCAGACTTGTACAGCACTTGTTAACAAGACAGAGCTGACAGGTTTGCTTGAGCACGAGCAAAAGGCCAGATCATGTAATGAGCACTTCCGTTCTGTTTGTCCATATTCAGGTTGCGAAATTAATAAACAACTGGATGGTTTTCACATCAATTTGGTGTGAAGCAAGGATCAGAGACTCACTAAAAGATATTCCATTAGGACATTTCACAATGTTAGCCTTGGGCTCATGAATTGAAATCCTTATTTCATCTGAATGATGTGTCCTTCATTTTCCATAACATATCAGTTTGTGTTATACAGGAGCTTTGGAGCAAAATGTTACTCATGAATAGAAAAATAAATAAATAAATAAATAAATATCTGTTGATATGGTATATGAATTTATTGTCTCAAGACAAAGATCCCTGTGGCACAGTAGTATTCAGAAACATTACCATTAGCTCTAGAGAACGGGAGGTTTAATGCATCTTCAGAGAAGGACAGACTTTTGTTTGTTTGGTAGCTGAGTGAAACTAAGCATGAGGTTCCTTTTTTTCATTTGCTGCCCTATCTTTAAGGACGTACTTTTGAGTTAAATGCACTCCATTTATGTTGATTTCTTTTGGCTGAATGATTATGTAAAACCTGCTGTGCTCCAGAAAGAGAACATTTCTTTTGCTGCAAATGTAATTTGCCAAGCTTTGGAGAGAAGATATAATATTTTATTTAAGACAGAGTGGTAGAATAATCTCTAATTTTGTAATAAAATGTTTAACCAGTGCAACTGTACTTTTGATGTGTTTGGCGGCACTTTGGGTGCAAGACACAGACATCAAATTAAATTAAATGAGTCAATAAATATTCCCTAAATATATGATCTGATGTCTGAAAGTTGCACCATTGAAAATAACATTTGGAGTTCAGAATTGTGGGATTTAATGATTTCAAAACCAAAGCAATCACAGATTTTTTTTATTCATAAAGCATGTGTTTAATAAAAAAGTGGGAATTACATCTTTTGTTCGAATGAACACTGGTTTAGCAATTACAAATATACTGTAGAAGAGAAAACTGAAAGTGTGGATCTCTGCATGCAATATCCATTTATTTCTTCCCCTCGCCTCCTCCCTTTGCTTTGACGTTCATTTGTGCCCCGTAATTAACTCAGCATATCTTTGTCATGATGTAGAAATAAACCGCAATTTAGCTCAGAAGGCATTTTAACTGCGCGCGTGTGTAGAGGGTAATGGTAAAACAAACGATAGCAAGAGGTTAATAGGGAGAGAATCAAAAGTGAAATTAGACACTGATTAGCTCATGTAGTGCAGCTAGAACCAGAGGAAGGGAAGAGGGAAGTAAAGGAAAGACGAGCCGGGGAGTATAGGAAGCAAGGCTAGATGTTTAGCTAAGGGAGGGACGGGAGATGAGAGACATGTGGAGCAAAGAGATGAGAGATGAAAGCAAAGAGGGTTGTAACTTCTGCAAATAGAATATTTGTAGGAAATAAAAACCAAGTTGTGTCACATTTGTCAGCCAAGCAGAAATGCTTTCAGGAAGTGGAAAGATAAGGAGCTTACACTGACAACCAGATAAACACACTTGTCGTGAAGCTGAGATGGTGGTGTGGGTTTGATGTTGAGACCAGTAATGTGCAAACTGGAATCTGTTGGTGCTGATTCACTGTCTGCATGATTGACATAAAGGTTTCAGTGGATTTCATGGACTTCTTCCTCCATGTTATTTTGGACATAGGCACATTTTTTGCAGTCAGAAACGTGCACACATTCAAACACATATCCATGTATAAAATGCAAATATGGCTGCCATGTATGGCATTCTGTGGAGAGGTTTTTAGTTTTTCGTGTTTGTAGGTACACACAAAGACACTTATTTCTAAAGTGTCCCCCTATACCTCTCTGTGTACTCACTGAGAGAGCATGGTGCAAGTCTGAGTTCTCTTCATTTTCTGCTCCATCCTAATAGAGCCCACTTTCTCCACCTCATGTCCGCTAGTGAGATGCGGAGTTGAATCAAATAAATCCCACTGAGCACTGGTCTAGACTGGGCTGCCTCAGGTTGACTTGTGTTTAGATTTGTCAGCATGACCTCTGATGAAGTCTCCATTAGCTGTAGCTGGGTAGCTGGGTCTATTAGTAAGGAGCTGAAGGTAATTGACAAAATAAAGGAAATAACAGAGATAAAAGGCTCCATTTTCATGATGGCAACAGAGGGGTAATGTTGCGAATGCTGGGAGATTGGCAATTTTGTCTGCCTGTCCTTTTTGGTAATTTTGTAACTCTGGACAAACCTGTGACAAACCTGTGTCAATGCAGGTAGCCCAGTTGAATTTTGGTATTAATTCTGGTCTGTACTTCTCCAACTCCCCTCTAACTTCCTGTAAAGCCTGTTATCAGGAATGTCTGTGGTGCTTTTATTGAAGCAGGTGAACTGTGAAGTTACTGCAGTCCACCTCAGATGCTAACACCTGTTAAGACAAGCCCATCTCCTAGAGATTACATTCATATACTACTAATTTTCAACATAACGCTACCCTAAATTCAGTATGTTTTATATGGGGAGAGATTATGAATATGTCTGCTAATGCAAAAAAAAACTCAAAAAAAAAAAATCGCAAAATGTCTAAGCTGGACGCATCTGCATAATATTCTCTGAAAATAATACAAAATACTAAAATACAATATCCACACCTTAAACACAATTAAGGAAGTAAGGCATGAATAACTTTGTATGGTAGCATGTAGCCACTTTGATATTGAAAATGTCAACTTGACATGAAGTAAAAGAGAGATTGTGCTTACTTATTAACATTGAAGTGAAACCTGATCTTTCCAGCAGCTGCTGGAACATGTTTTGAGAAAGTGATGCAACACTGTATCATCCAAACAATGTGAATATATTTAAAAGGCAAGCAAGGAAATGTATTTGCTGATGCTGGTGGAAGACTATTTTACTTTTAGTACTTTGTTCATGCTGGTGAGACTTCAGGCCAAAGCCTCCTGCCACAACATTTCAATCCAAAGCAAAAAGGAGAAAATACTAAATATTATAGCAAACCATCTTGAAAGTAAAGCAAATAAGCAATATACATGTGCTACGTACTGTCTATACTGTACATCTTATTAGGGTTGTCTGGGAGACTGTATTTCTTTTCCTAATAATATATTGTTCTTCTACAGTTCTTTGTCACATTGCTGTCACCCTGTTCTGGGAATATCTTTGATCCTCCCGTCACTGCAATTGCAAAGTTAGTAGACTGTTTGATCAAAGAGTATAACTGTCTTTTTAGTAGCAAATGGTTAAGCGTAGGAATGGATATCAAAACACAATATTAAACTGGCCCTAAATTATTAAAGACTGTAGTAGCTGTAGTATCAAGAAGCTCGTTAATCAGTTCTGAGAAAGAGATCTTACTCTGAGCATGTTGTGTCATGTTGTGAAAGCCAACACCAGATCTCTGTACCTCTCTCTAACACACAGATGAAAGCCCACTCTGCTCTTCTCTCTTTGTGATAATGGTGGACAGAAACGAATGCTCAAAAGTCTGGTTACACTTCACTAGATTTGAATCGGGCCTAACAACTGTAGTATGTTTAAAATCTTGACTAGTCTCAAAATGAGTCAGTGGTGGGATTTACTCTGACGATTAACTCGATTAAATATCATACGACTGAGAGAAGGTTACATTCATCATTTCATGTCATGTGAACAGGTTGATTTTCGTTCCAAAAAAAAAACTTCTACGAGTTAATATTTGTTTTATAATGGATAATGATTGTTGAATGGAGCTTTTACTAATAAAGAATTGGATGATAAACTGAGGAAATTGCATCAAATTACAACAAAGATTGAAAAAAAACTCACAGTTTCGAAGTAATCTTTCTGTAAAAGCTATCTGTAGCCATACCGTTCATTTGCAACATTATTTCCATTATAACATCATAAGACAGCAGAGGCAGAAAAAACTAAACAGAAAAACAAACTTGAATCAAACCTTTTCATTTACTCAATTTCAGCAGACAAAGTTTTTTTTTTTTTTTTTATCACTAACATCTGAACACAATCAGCCCCAAAGCAGGTTTGTTCATCTTGTTTTATGCATGCACCCCTCTTGTTTGTTTTGCTGTTATTTGTTGATGGGCTTTCTCTTTTGTATTACTGGAACAAATTTAATTAGAGCTGAAGGAATACAAATCAGTGTTCACCCACCAAATTCTATTTGGCCCCCTAATGAAGGACTCGGAGAGAGGAAGGAACGAATTACAAATGTGTTTTCAAGAGCTGGAGAGAGAATTGCTCGAGGAATGTGAGTCTTTTAACAAATGAATGTAATTTTGCAAACCGGCCCTATAGGCTACTGTGAGTGGACCCACTGAAGAACGAAAGGACAGTTTCTCTTGTTATTCAGAATATGTTTTGAAATGCATTGAGGAGCCTCTGGAAATTTAGGCAAATGCCAAGCCGAAGTATTACTTGTGGCACCGATAATGAAATAACACTTCAGATGGTTAAAGACAAACTGAACTTCCAGATTGAACCATAAACATAAACCATAAACAGGTCAGAGTCCAGTGGAAATGCTCAACACGTGAGCTTAGGAGCACATAAAGACCCTAATTACTGCTAAAAGTAATATATTACTGACACATTACTTTTAATTACCCCCAAGATTGAGCCTTGCATACACACACATACTGCAGCAAAGCATTCGTCTTACAAAACACAGAATGTATTCATCCATTCATTAATAGTGACTGATTAATTCATTCACATAATCTCTCCAGACGTTACTGGCTTACAGTAATCAAATGCTTATTCACTATCTTCATTCCGCCATACCGCTCCTCTCCTATTTTGTTTATTTTCTGTTTCTCTTGTTGTTTTAACCTGTCTTATTCCCCCTTCTGCCTTCATTTTCTGACTCCATCACTATTCTTTTCATTCCCTCTTTTGCTGTGTCCCTCCCCGTTGCCTTGTTTTGTGCCTTTCCCCCCTCTCTCGTCCTCTATTCCCCTATGCTCTTCCTTTGCTCTTCTCCTCCTCCCTTTCTCTCTTTCCCACTTTACTGCAATCCCACACGCACCTTGACCTCAACTCCCCGCCTCATTCTCCCACAGGCAAGCTTTGTTTCTCAGTATTAATTGGCCTGGTATTCCTTCTGCTTCATGGGTCCATTAATAAATGATTTTGTGGCTGAGAGGGTTAGGGGAGCTGCAGGTCTGGGTCATCAAGAAACTGCAGTACACAAACATGTCAGCAGATATACAAACTTAACAAACAAATACATTGCAGACATGAATAACCTGCTAAACATTCTGTTTAGGATGCTAAATGTGCAATGCCAGTTAATCACCTTTTGAAGCCACATTCAAGGGCCTTATGAATTTGCAGGTGGACAAACCTTTGTTAGTCTCTGTCCTGTCATGAGGTGAAGTCCTGAATTCATTTCGTAATCCTTGTTTTGATGCGCCAAAATTGGCCAAGAAATATCTTGCTGTTTTAATGCAGCCAACGCCTGCCTGACTGCCTGTCTCATGCATCATATGTCCTTGGTGGCCGAGCGGTTAGCGCCCAAAACACCGTATAAAGTCCTTGTACGCATGCACACAGTTCTAGAGAGATCTGCTGGTCGCGAGTTTGATTCCTGCGAGGCTCAAAGTGACATGCACTTGATTCTTCATATGCTCCTTTGACTTGCAGGTACAACTGTACTGGATTAAGTTTACTGGTAAAGGAAGTACTCGGGCACTACTGCCACTCAATTTGAAGAATTTCATGTTAAGGTTAAGGTTTCATGCCGGGTAGGTAGCGAGCAGTGTTTGAGACATCTTATTCAAGTGGATGCTATGGTTTTAGATGGGGGGTTGATGAGAGCAGTGAGAAGACACAGACGACTCAGTGAGCTAATACTGGGAGTTTACCTTCAACTTCATCTATTCAAATATCAAATATCAAAATTATTATGTCAAAAAAGTATGACTTAATGCAGGTAACACTTTTTCAAGTTTCAGTCATGTCCTGCCATGCTATTCACTTTTAAAAATAGTTTGTTTATGCTTGTTCATGCTTTACTGTATCTATACATTTAATCTGAAAATGTTTTAGTGTTCTGGTTACATTCTGAGGAAAATTAAAGGAAGACACAACTAGAAGAAGAAAATTATGTTTATGGGTCTCTGCTTGAGATCAAACCTTGCGGTGTGTGCAGTGAAGACACGGAGGGAGGGTTTAGGATTTGCTTATTCACTTCCCCATTCCCAACTTGGTTTGAACATTAGCAGAGAGAGTGAGTGTGCTTGTCTGGAGAAGTGACCACACTGACCATTAGAGCACAAATTGGGAGTCATTTTAGGGACTGAAGATTTGGGGAAAGCTAATTTAAATGGAGACAGATTGGGCCCTGGACTGACTACCTACCTAGATTCCAGAGTTATATCCATATTTGTTTTGACAAATTGTCCATTTATACCTTTCATAATTTATCAGAGAAATGTGTTGGTCAAAAGTAGATATTTTCACATGGATCTCATTTTTCTTTTGAATGGTTACTGGTTAAAAAGTAACTAATACTAGTTTTTAAGGAGAATACTTATATTACTTAACATTGGTTGTTTTACCTTTTGTTATAAGTAATATTTCATTAATGGTGAGTTGAGTTAAGATTTTTAGTACTCTTTTCACTGCTGTTAGTGGCTTCTGACTCTGAGGTTGTAGGAACCTCTTTGATACTAGACATACTTATTGACTGATTGGCTGATTGATTGATTGGTTCATTGATTAGTGCTGCCTTGACCTTTTGCTTGAAAAGAAAGCATGGAGCAAAAGTCAAAAAGTCCAGAGTAAATACAGGACTACTGGGTATCTTTGCTGCTGGATCATGAACCAAAATGCGGCCGGATGCTGGTCAATGTCAGCAAGCTACAGTATGACTGCAGGGCACAGGATGAGAGTTTTTTTTTTTTATTTGGGTTGCAGGCCAACACTTCAAAATAAATCCTGATGTACAGTACACCACTGTGCCCGCAGTGTTTGTAGAGTAAGAGGGGAAAACAGGCAGCCTGTTGAAAAACACATACAGCAGAATAGTGCTATAGAGATACCATGTATACTCAATTACTGGCATGCTGGTCCAGTCTATGCTGCATAGACATGGTTTGGCTCCATGCAGTGTTCACTCTAAGCCTTTGCTGTATTTGCGCGCGTGTTCCTACAATTTCCAATTTATTAGGCCACGCTTTGTTTGAGAGGGCCTTCAAATGAAAGTGCTGGATGTTGTTTTTTTCCTCCACTTTCCATCCTCCATCTCTGTGTATCTCTGTCTACTCTTACACAGCAGAGTGTTTCAGTGAGCATGACTTTGTCTCTGAACCACTAATATACAGCCTGGGTCCTCTTTGCTCTCCACTGTGTGTGGTGTGTGTGTGTGTGTGTGTGTGTGTATTTTTGTGGATGTGTCTGTGTTCTGTTGGAGTCCTCTCTGTTCTGCCAAAGAAACACAGCCCAACTGAGTTCTTTCAATTCATTAGCTCCCCACCAACGTACCCTGCTAAAACAAGCAGAAGCGGCACTTGTTTACTCTGTGACAATACACAACAGACTTAATAAACAATCTAAATCAGCAAATAACCATTCTATCTTTGCTATCCTCTGTTTGTTCTCAGTCTGCACCTTATGAATTGGTTGTTGAATCGATAAAGCCAGTTATGAAAATTTCTGACTTTTTATCTTTCTCCTCTCCACTCTCTTCTTTCCTTGTAATATTACTGTTTCAGTGAAGCTACATTTCACATATATATCCTTTATATGTCTGCTGCTGCACATATGCACATCTGTGCTTTGAGCTACTGTAAATGTTAACATCTTCGTGCTAGCATGTTCACAAATGTGTGCCAACATGTTGATGTTGAACAGCTGTTTACTATGTTCACCATTTTAATTTAGCAAGTCACCATGCTAGCATTTGCTGATTAGCATTTCAAGGGACTGTTCACATAATTTGGATGAGGTACTTAACCATAGTCCGTGTATTACTAAAAAAGACGAAGATCAGCGTGCCCCAGCAGATAAGAATCCCATATTTTATGATCACTTTTACTACTTTACCTTCAGCTGTCAGACAATCTCTTTCTTTGGCACTAACTTCTGTACACATACACCACCCAGCTACGCAGCATACTATATTACACCACAAATGAGCTGTTTGGATATGGTTGCACAGCCAGAAAAAACACGTAGCATGCACCTCCTGTCAAATCTTTAGAAACATGAAGTTTGATTTCCGTCTGATTTGCATCTTTCTGACCTTTCTGCTTCTCTAAACAGGCGATGCACTGATGCACCATTGTCTACTGCAGGTAATACTGAATATGTATAAGTGCCCAATGCAATTTTATTTTAAAATACACAAACTCTCCCTTTAGCACAAAGTACAGCAGAGGCTGATGAAAATGTCATAGGTCTCATGAATTTGGCAATGAATGCCAAATTTGCGATATGTTAATCCATCAAGGATTATTCACTGGACAAGTGCAAAGTTGGTAGTGCTACAGGAAAAGGGATCATCAAAGTCAGAATAGGCTTCATCCTCTGATGAACATGATTGTCTGTACAAAGTTTCACGATCCATTAATCTATCCAGTAGCTGACATATTTTAGCCTAGACCAAAGTGATTGCCGACTGAAAGACTAGCAAAAGACAAACAGCCAAAAGGCAACATATTTTTCGAAGGTTGTAAAGCTGTAACAACAGAAGCTTACCTTAATTGAATGCATGCATTCATTTTAGAACCAAACATATTATGACTAATGTCACAGGGAAATCCAAAAGAAATAATCGTATTTCCCCTTTTTGGGCAGGGATCTAGAGTGTATTGGAAGATTTATTGCTTTCTTCCACATTTTATACAGCATGCCTTTGTGCTTCAGGTAAGAATAATCTTTTTAATATCACCTCCAGCTCTTTTTTTTTCCACCTCCCTACTATTTCCCTCAATAAATTTGTACAAATCACCCAATTCAGGAACCCAAACAATCTGGTTCAGAGTTCCACAGAGAGAGGGTAAGCAATATAGTGAGAACATTAACTCAGCTATATATTTTTTTCTTGCTCGCTGTCCACAAAACTCTTTGTTTCCATCCACACACAAAGTCTTGCTAAGCACCAAGCGGATAACAAAGAGCATTTTAATCTTTGTGTTTTCATGCACTAACTCAAACTCTGGGGTCTTGTTAGACGCCCAATTCCTTGTCCAGTGTGGGGCCTCTTCACCACAGGAGTCTCACTCACCCATTGGCAATGATGGAAGTTTGTTGCTGCAGTTCAGCAGCAGTGGTGGTAGCAGACATTTTAGTAAAGTGGATAGAGAGGAGGAGGATGCTGGTGGGACCACAATGCTTCTTCCTTTATAAAATGCAGGTCAGCTCTAGCCAGTGCCATGCTCTGGCTGAGGACATCTCACCTAATAAAGTTTTGAGAAAGGAAGACATGAAACACAAAGAGGAAGAGAGAAAGTGGAGAAAGCATGGGACCAAGAGAGCCAGCACTCTGGGATACAGACCGACAGACCAGAACATGCGAGGAGGCAGAGCTGAGACAGAAAGAGAAAGGGCCCACTGGGAAAGAGGAAGACAGAAAAAAAGGGTTTGGGTTTAATCCAGCGAGGGCTTTTTTGTGTTGTGAAACATGCTGCTTTCATGAAATTTGATGAATTCTTGATAATTTTGCTTTTACTGGATCTGTTTTTTTTGTTGTTGTTGTTTGTTTGTTTCTCCTTTGGCTGACATTCTGGTAATGACAAATGTTACAGTTTAGCTGTCAAACTTTTCCAACAACTTTTCAATAACAGAATTGAAAGATAAGACAGTCACATCAGCGACTGTATTAACTGTTATCTAGCTGTTAGCACCATAGGAGAGCAAACAGACTTAGTGCAATGTTCTCTATCTGGTCCGTGCTGATGCGGACTAAACAGTTTATACTGATTGTGCCTGTTTGTGTGTGTACTGTATGTGTGTGTGTGTGTGTGTGTGTGTGTGCATGCCTGTGTCTGTATGAATATGAATACATTTATGCAGAGGGTGTGCAAACATGGGAAAAGATAAGGGGCCGATTCAGTAAGAGTGGGTATGAGACTAATTGGCCAGTAATAAAACCATTGGCTTAATTACTTACACAGATATTTAGCTTGTCTGAGGCAGAAATCAGAAAAATATCGGCACAAGGTCAGAAATACACTATAGCAACTCAGTGCAGTTAGACCACACTACATTATAGATATTCACATAGAAAGAGAAAAAGAGAAGAAAAGAGAGAAAAGAAAGCATAACTAGTCTGTAACTTTTTCTTTTCTGCCTGTCATTTAGTACTGGCGGGTGTAAAGTTATCAGAGCTTTCCCACTAAAAATAGCTTCCTGTTGAGGCTGGAATCAAGGTTGATGGAGTGAAAAAAAATAGACCAAAACAAACAGCTAAAAGAAGCTAAAGCAGACTGCCCTGCTGTTGAGGGACTGCAGAGGAAGGTGAAATGTGAGAGGGGTAAGACTGAAAATCAGTAAATGTATTGCTTAAAGTTTCTTTGTGGTGTATGGGTATGACCACAGGATATGGAATACTGCTTCTCATAAATACCAACCAAGGGCATGGTGGTTACCTTTAGGTACTGGGGCTGACATCCAAGGTTGATGTGTTTGCAAGTGAATAAAATAAATATAAATTGTTGTTCTAAAAAAACTAAGGATTACTGCTGCTCACAGTTCAGACACATAAGAAGGTCGCTACTTTTTTTTTTTTTTTTCACTTGTTGTAATCAATCACCAGAAGTATATTTCATTTTAAGTTTCTGCTAATTAAGATGACTGCAGTATAATGGAATAATTACTCTTAAATAAATTAAGGCAGTGCTAAACGCTATAGACCATTTTGTACTTGCATCTGGCCTCTGTCCCAGTTCTACTGATGTGACTTTAGCAGTCTACGGGGTGATTTATGGAAGAACCTTCTGTGCGACACTGTCAGTGGCTCTGTATGTGAAAATATCAGTAGAAAATATTCTACTAGAAAGCACCTGGTATAATTGACTCATTTCCTGTCATCATGTTTACAAAAAAACATTTCTGGTGGTGGATGCTCCCAGTGACTATCAGTAACTGGACGCAATATTGAAAATTAGAATAATCTTCAGGATTACTATGCATTCCCATTCACTGAAATTTAAAAAAAAATGAAGCATTTCTTTTACATGTGCCTGCTGTTCTATGATTAATCCATCTGGCATGGTCAGATTTTGTAAAGTGCAAAATACAATTATTGTCTGTAGTATTTCTTTATTAACATCTTCTACTGTAAATGATTGGATCAAAGAATTTACCTTTTAACTACTGCATGATGATTTGTTTCATCCTTCTAAGCAGATGAGTCATTCTCAAAGAGAGCTTTTTTATGTAATAACCTAAGAAATGTCATAAATATTAACCCAAATCCATTGCATATTTTGAAATATAAAATTTTATATTAGCTGCTGTTTTTTTTTTTTTTTTTTCAATTTTAGTTATTAAGCACTCATCTGTAGCAGAGCACCTGCTTTGTGGCCACCCAGCAAACCCATCTGATGTCACTTGGCAGCACCAAGTTGAAAGCTTGTAAATGCGAATGATCCTTCCTCCTACGGTATATTTTCCACCCACGCTAACCACAGTCATTCATCCCTACCCAAAATAAATACAAGTTAAAATAAAAATCAGCCATCTCAAACTGCTTATGCAGCCTCTGTGCACTACAGTACAAGCACTTCACAGAGAAATGACATGCCAAATAATCAGAAGTTATTTATCTCTCATTAATAGGACATTCAGTGTTCTGTCTGGTGAAAGTGTGTACTGAAATCTAGAAACTTGCTCTTCTGGTGCATCCCAGAGAATCTGTTTTTTAATGTCTTTTAAAATTCATTTCTAATAGCTGATGTTCTCCCATGTCTGGAGTGGCTACAGGCAACAGAAAGACTGAAGAGTGGATAAAAGAGAATGCCCTGCCCTGGTTTTCTAAGGCTTTATTTAAGCGGAAAAATGTAGTTTTGTAAAAAAGATGAACCAATAAAGGCACCTCTGGGAATGGAAGCGCTCCACGTCCTCTCCTACTAACCTCTGGCTGTCTCTATCTCACCCCGTCCTCTCAGACAGACACACATACCGAAATTTAGCTATACTAAACTCACTAAGTCCTGATCACAATGATGAACAGGACCATTTAGTGATAATGTGGAATTAGAAAACTAACAAGTTGCTTTCAGAGAGCCATGTGATGATGAACTATCCACATTATTGTTTTAGTTCAGTGGGACTACAGTAACACCTTGACCTTGCAGTCTCAGAAACAATGATAGCAAAGAAATAATGTTTGTATAATAATAATAATGTATATAATGATATATAATAATGTATAACAATTACAAAAGTAGCAAAAATGAATGATGTAAAACAACTGATTAATAATTGAAGTGAGAACATGATTTTAACACATTTTAATTATAATATATTACAGCTTCTCGCTCCAGTATTGAATACTTCTTTGACTCTAGGTAAATACTGTGTAAACAAAGGCTTTTCATATTTTGTATCCTTATATTCTCAGGAATTAATGCAGAAGTATAGTGTTTAATAAATTTAAGATTAGTCAGCCTTGTTGTTGGCCGCACTTGTAACTGGTCCGTCCTATTTTATAAATTTGAAGGTTTTTGTAATTTTCAAAACTTCCAAAACATTCATACTGCATCGCTCACGCATGTATTTAAAATGTCTATAACATATTCATTCCATATTCTGCTGGGATAAGGCTGAACTAAATGTAAAATGGATTGGTATTATATTGTGAATCCCAATGTGATTAAACCTGCTTCCTAAATGGCACGTTTTGTCCCTGTTGTTCTTGGTCATAGAATTTCTGCTTGACCTTGCCTATGCGGCACAGACCAATCGATGGCTGTGATTATTACAGCAATGTGAGTCACTTTAATTCCCGCTAGATGCCAAGGAATATCAGTATTCATGAGGACAGGTCATACTCCTTGGTGTTTTTCAATCCAAAATAAAATTGTGCTGATTATCTATCCCTCTCTTGTCCCTCTACCTGCCTCCTTTCTCATATGTCATTCAGCAACAACTGACGTCCAGAATTAAGCTTAACATGAATTTGTAGGACACACAGGAATGAGTCTACAGCCACACTAGCAGCAGTGTGAGGGTGTGCTTGGGCTCGGTGGTGCTTTGAGCTAAATGCTTATATCAGCATAATAACATGACAACGCTAATACTTGATGCTTAACAGACATAATATTTAGCATGGTCACAATTTTGCTTGTTAATTAATTAATTATCATTAAACAGAAACTAATTATCATTAAACAGAAAGTACAAGTATCACCTTCACCTGACGCTGATGAAGGTGCCATTACTTTTTTGTTATTAAGTGATAAGTTTCTTTGCCATATTAGGGAATGCCACATTTTCACATGGTAAGGGCACAAGATAAAAAAGTTATGATACCTTTAAAGGTACAGTATTACAGGGGGCATGTTTGTCTTTACCAAATGTAGTTTATTTTTTTATTAATGGTTTGTTTGATAGACAAGCACACACTGAAAAACAGCTATCTGATGCAAGCACCATAGTGTTAATTAGCAGATGCTAATTTGACATGTTTAATTCAATACCACAAATTTCAACCTGATGGTGGTCAGATGATTACGAAAGTCATTTGGATTCATCCTTATGGGCCCAAAAATATCTGCACAAACCTTCATGGCAATCTGCAGTGTAACATTATGAATGGCCTCGGTGGAAACCTTGTGCAACTCTCACTGCAAACCAAGTTAAAACTGTTTAAACCAACCTGTCAGTGCTAAGACAACATGACATGAGTTACATACATTCCACATACAGTACAGGCTATGACTGAGAACCAATTATTTTTAATTTACTACATGGCAAAGAAAAAAAAAACTGTACTTATTGGAAAAGGGGATGGCAGAGCTGTGATAGACAACAGAGCTGTGAAAGATGCTGTAGACCAGAATGCTCCTGTGCTGTCTGTCAAGGTCTGCCACTTACATCATGTAAAACGTGCCTGCATGTTCTGTTTATCCTGTCGATAAAGCTGAATTGAAACAAAGTCCCTTACTTGTACCCCAAGAAAAACAGAAGCAACAAAGTACCACAACTTACATCCGTAGTGATAATAACTATGCAAATGAATTGACAAATTAAGGTACTTAAGCTCTACTATTCCCTGCCCTCATGAGTGGACGGGCCAAGAAGTACGGTCGATATTTACACCAATGATGGAAGTCCATCTAACGGTTATTGAAGCATTTTTATTAAAACTGTATTCGTAACCTTATGGTGGTAGGCTACTAGAGTAACAGATAGATGGATTTCATAGCAATCCACTCAATCCACAGTCATGGACTGTCCAAACAATGAATATATTGATATTGAAATTGAAAATTAGTGAATCACACCTGAAAAACAAGCCGAACACAAACTTGCAG
Source organism: Protonibea diacanthus (assembly GCA_028641955.1). Taxonomy (NCBI): domain Eukaryota; kingdom Metazoa; phylum Chordata; class Actinopteri; family Sciaenidae; genus Protonibea; species Protonibea diacanthus. Next base: position 12,475,923 of record CM053976.1, on the reverse strand, counting down.
AATTGAGACAGCTTCACCCGCTCTGTAAGTGCAGCTCGGCTCTAGTGCAATGTTTTAGTGCATTCTAGTTGTATTTGTGGGCTGTGGGCACCCACACAACCGTACCCTTAAACACCCCTTCATCAACATGTCAATAACATGGGGGTGGCTGTGACTCGGAGGCAGAGCGGGTCGTCCACTAATCAGACGATCAGCAGTTCTCCAGTCTGCATGTCGAAGTGTCCTTGGGCAAGAACCCTAAAAGTTGTATGTGAATGGGTGAATGAGATATGTAGTGTAAAAGGGCTTTGAGTGTTTGGAAGAGTAGAAAGGCGCAGTCCATTTAGCATTTAATAGTTAGTTGTTCTTATTATTTTATTCTTATTTTTTCCCACTTTAAGCACGGCTTGTGAACATGAACAAATAAATTATATGCAATCACATATCACAGTCTGAAGGACTGTTGTGAACGCTGGCCGTCCTAATTAAACTGAGAACACTCACCTGAATAGCACTTGCTGGATGGTTGCTGCAGACAACATCATATTCAGTCAAAGTAATGAAATGATAGAAATAAAAGTGGAATAAATTGTGCAGCATTCTGATTTTCTGTATAAACTGAATAAACCCATATGAAATGAAAGGCGCAAGAGATGCTAAACGACTGAAGGAGGAGGGATCAGGTCATCTACTTCAGCAATCATAGAAAGTTAACCATGCTAAATGTTAGGCCAAGACATTTTCAAGCCTGCAAAAAATATGTCAGGTCACAGTGAGTTGGCACTTGTTATCTTGTGTAATGGGGCTTGTAGAATTTTAATCTTCCTCCTCCTAATTAAGCCTCAGACATGTTGGATAACCAAGATTATATCAGTTCAGTCTAATATTTGAACTGAGATTTGGACCAATGTGACTATCATTGTTGGAATTTTCTCTTCTTAGGTTACACATGGTCACGTGTGTTTCTTTAACATAAACAGACAACAGTGTCTCCAGACTAGAATGTGCGTATAGCATTTGTGGTGTTATCTGTAGTGGTTTAAAGTCTGAGTTGGGCAGAATGTGAGACTGACTCAGGCGCTTCTGATGTACTTTGATAGTGTCTCTAATTCTCCTTGGTCAAGTGTCCATAAATATTACAGCATAAGACATCAGAGGCTCCTGAACACTTTCTTCCCTCCTGACCTCACCACTGACCATTTACTTTCTCCACAACAATCATGAAATCAGCAGTTAAATGTGTGATTTGGAGACTCAGAGAATCAGTTTGGAGATTTTAAAGTCGATTATTAGAGTGTCTCCAGGTTTTACAGATTTTTCTTTTACAACCATTAAGACCAGAGGCGCAGTGGTGTATACAGGACAGAAGTTGGTAAACTGTAGTTTACACACCTTGTTTCACTTTACTGATCGATAAAGTTGATTTGAAAATATTACGTAAACTCTCTTAGGTCTTACTGTTCATCAACAAAATTGTTATTATCAATCCTGCCAATTAATGATCCTTTCTCAGGTAGGTGATTAAATCCTTACTTACTTATAAATGGCGATGGGAAGTTCTGATGACCTCTGTTTCACTCTATGTATGTAATTTCTCTCACCTTAAGGCAATAATTTAGACCATTTAACAATAATTCCACTTCTTCAAACATCCATAAATAATAAATACATTCATGTGGATATGTATGATCAGAATATAAATGAAAATTTAAAAAAAGCTCATTTTAAATCTGACTTTAACCTATATAGTATAAATATACTCTATTTCTCAATACGTAGAGTACTGTATGCAAGTAAACTCAGTCAGAAAGTTGACGTGTGAAAGGAAGAAGTGGAAGATGTGACCTTTTGTTGGATATTCAGGTCGATGGTAGTCCTTTAAAGTAAATCGTTCTCATGAGACCCTGAAACATTTATCAGAACAATTCAACATTTTACCTTCAGATTTCTGTCACTGAGGAAGCATTTAAAGAAGTCACAGAAGAGCAGCATTTGATGAATAATGTAAAGAGGACAGTCGTAAGGATGTAGAATTTTTTTTTTTTTCCCCTGCTATACTCAGAGCGTCTGGAATAAAGCACATAAGATCTCCACTGGCAGAATATCAAACAAATGGAATTTACTCTTCGAGCCTAACAAAGGATTTTCTCTTTAAGTGTGTCACTCCTTTGAGAGCATTGCACATGTTAAGGTGTGTGTTTAACACAAAGCTCTCATCCATGAGATGACTTTGTGTAGAGGATGGAGGTGAGGAGGAAGCAAGAATAGATCTGAGCTGCTGTGCTGTGAGTACAGATCTTGAAATGTAAGCACTTATTATTATGAGGAATTTCTAAAATTTTGACTAAACACACTCATTTACATTTGCTCATTGTGTTAATAGAAAAATCCAGGCAGTGTTACCCTTCCTTCAAAACATATTTGCTGTTGCTCAGTATTTGTATATAAATGCAATTTCCATGAGATCTGTTTGATGTAAACATTAGGGGCATGTTCAGAAACATGGGCTCAAGACCTTCAGAATCAAACCTCAACTTGGGTATGGCCAGATGATGGGTTGGTTTGTGCACAAGCATTTACATTGATTCGATCCACACGTCATAGGGATTTCTTTGGAGCAAAGCTCGGACATTTCTGTAATGAACCCAGGGTAATCTTTGAATCAACAGGCACGGTAGCAAAGCCCTCCTCCCCTCTTTGTACAAGTGCGAGACAAACGGAGTCACAGGCTCAGTAAGAAATCCAACCTCCCCAGTGACACAGACAACAAATGAAGCAGAGCAGCGTAGCTCTGAACCGTTCAGCCCAAACCCCTCCAACTTGCGCTCCACTAAGAGACGGCTCAGAGTAGATAGCAGACATTAATTAGACTTCTATCTGTACATCTCTGCTTTGCTCAACTGAGGAGGAGGAGAGAAGAGAGGAGAGCGAGTCAAAAGAAAGGAGATGAGAAGGGTAAAAGAGGAGAAGAGCTGCATATAAGCACATCTCTAGCGTCTGATACTATTCATGTAAGCCCATACCATTTCTTTCTTTCTGTGGGAATTTCATATAAAACAAAAACAAAACAAAAAAAAAATGTAGTGTGAATGTGTGTAAGAGAGCAGCCATGTCTCAGCTGGATCTTGCAGTTTATTCTGAGAGGAAAAAGCTCTATCAGAAGTCAAAGGTCAAAACTTACAGAAACGACTCAACCAAAAATAGCTGAAAACTTCAGCGTTATGACACCTATCACTTTTCCCTCTCCACACCGAGGTAAGCAAGCTTAACAGGAACAGCCTGTTACAAGAAGGTCAGACCGATTTTTTTATACTTACTGTATATTTTTGGTCTATCTATTTTAGTTGTGGTAGAACAGGAATAGGAGACAGTGAGGGATGAAAAAGGACAAAAGGGTAAAAAGACAAAAAAAAAAACAAATAGGGAGAAACAGGAAGCAATTGCAAAACACATTTAGAGGCAGCGATGTGAATGTCAGTACAAGTGAGAAGATAATCACACGCCCTTAGAGTGTAAATGAGTTCTGACCAGTGTATTCGTTGTGATGGTATGACTTTGTGGTGACATCCTACACTGAGATGCTGAAAGATGGGAGAAAGCCATTGGTGTGAGTTCATTAGAGATTTACACATCTCACAAATTAGGCATGTATGAGCTGGCATCCTTGGCAGTATAGTCATTAATGAGCAAGTGCTGAAATTTGTTTTGTGATATATTTTTTTTAATTCCTGAGAATTCTCATTAATCGCTATGTATGTCGCATCTGTGACTCGTGTAATCTCTCACGTCCACTCGGGACAAGAGTCGTTTCAAGATGAAATACATAAAAACAAAAGTCACTCATCCAAAGCTTCGTCAAAAAAAAAAAATAATTAGAGTGTCTATTCTTGTCACAACACCATGTTTACCTTGATGCAGCAGATTCAATGAAACACACAGGGTTTATTTGCTCTGTGTACTATTTGTCTTTCTCTGTGCATTTGTTAAGTAGTCCAAACATGTTGGTCTATTAATCACACATAATGAGTGATTAAGTGTGTGTAGTAATTAGTATCTTTAGGCACCTGTAACACTTTTGTAATTACCCCCCTGCTGTTGTGATTTTCTTGTAAAAAAAAATGTCACACCAGGCAACATCTTAGGCAGTCAGTCTGAGTGAGTGTACATGTTTTTTTAAGTTGCATGAAATTGGTGTTCTTTAGCTCCATTTTAAAGCCAAGACTTGAACTCACCAGTGAACCTTGTGACTTTAAGGTGTGCTAATTGGGTTGAAGGTTTTAGGATTTAAATTTTTAACTTGAGGATAGCTAAGCATATTCAGACTATCATTAAAATAGGTTCTTCATCAAAAATATGCACTCGTTTGCTTTTTTTACTTATAGATGAGAAGAATTAAGACCACTGTCTGGTAAATATATATATGGGACTATAACAGGTAGTTCACATATTTTAGCATAGTCTGGATACAGGGAGGTTAATAGGGGCAGTGTAGCAGACTGGAGTTTTGGCTCTTTCTGAAGAAGAAAGAAAGAACTGGCACAAAACTGGCCGTAAAAAAGCAACTTCAATTTTACACTTTGGCTTTCGTATGGATTAATTAAACAGGGTGTAGCAAACCATACAAGTGCTGGTAAGCATAATTTAATGCCTGTGGACAGAGCAAGGCTAGCTGTTTATGTTAATTGAAGATATCTAGCTACTGGCTATGTATAGGGTTGCCATGCATTAGCACGGGGAGTGGGGTCCAAGTAGCAGCTTTACATAAGTGGTAGCAGCAGTATGAGCTGCAGCAGTTTTTTTTTTATCCAGCTATCTTGTCGTTCTTTTTTAATTTCAGATATATGAAATGTTTAATCAATGCTGATCTTATGCTATTCAAACAATGGATTGGATTTAAAGAATAATTCTGACTTCAGAGTTCTGAAGCTTAAAAGTTTTTTGAGAGACAGCAACTCAGATCGTTTTTTTAAGGCATCTTATTTTGCAATGAGTATAGTTTTGCATAAAGCACAGTAATACGGTATTCGATTGTTACAATGATGCAGACGGACATTTCCTTTCAGTTTCAAATTTCACCATAGAAAATTCACTACATAGCATCTGTCAGTTGTTCATAGAAGTATGTGTGGACCATTGCACACACGCATGTATACCTTCCTGCTGAAAACATGTTCCCTCACGCATGTTTCCATCCATCCTGTTTAATCGATCAGAACATAAAATGCACTATCCCTACGGGCAGGGGTGTAAATATAGACAGTGTAGGGACTGCAGTTACACTAGTGCCTGTGGGCGTGGTGGGGAGGCCCGTAGAGAGAGCAGGTGGAGAACGGACCCTTGTAATTCAAATTGTCACCTTGGAACTATGCCTGTGTTGAAAGAAGAACTCACATTAAATTAAAAATGGTGTCATGCCCTTGAAAAGGCAAATATCTCCATCATGATTCTCATTTTTTTTTTTTTTTTTTGTAATAGTCAGTAGCTATCTATAACAAAATGATATGCTTAATCTACATTAGCTATAAAGACTATAAATTAACTATGAAAAAAAACACTATTAAATTACATGAATAGACTAATATACAAATTTGAAGATCTGAATGGCAGGTGGCTCACAAGTGTATCAGTCCTGTCAGCTGGAATTAGCAGTAATAGAGTATTTTCTGTCCTTTGGTGGACTGTCTAACCTGAAGCAACATTCAGCAGGGGACTGCCACATCTGAGCAGGCCTCAGGACATGGAATGGAGTTATGTTTACAGACCACACATTTTGCCCAGGTCTATGATCTGACGTTTGAATCTTTAATAAAAATAATGCAGTTGGTGTTTATAATTGGTACTTTGCTCTTATTGACACTGTATTTCCTTTTAAGAGTGGACTTTGAAATGGAGGTATAAAAAGCACAATTTCCAGCATAAAAATCACTAGAATGTGGGAAATGTGTCAGACATTCAAAATACGAAGACGGACCTCTAAATCCCCCTATCTGTACATTCAGTGTACAGACATGAGAGTGATATGGGTCTTCCATTTAACTCGGCGCAAATAAATGTATTTCCCCAAAGCATATTACCTTTTCATACAAGAGCAACTGCAGCAACAAACAGTAACTAAACCTTCTTGTTTCATTAATGTTTATTTATACCTTTCAGAGTCATATTTCAAATATATTTTCCTCTAAAATACTTCAGTACATGACAGAGAAATACAACACCCAGCACTGTGTGATACCCTTCTCTCTTTTTTTTTTCTCCATTAAAGGTGCACTTCACATATTTTGTTCCAAAATAGATCAATACAGAGACTGCTGTATGCCATAAAACCAGACAGTCAGTGTGTGTAGCTATCACTGTGACCAATGCACTGTTTCCCAGAACTTACTTAATGCAAAGACAATGCTTGTCACAGTGAGTTACAATAGTCAGGTTAGTCCTAAAAAAGTAATTTATAAGGTTTTAAGGCTTATCCCTTTGAAGCTGCTTGGTGAAACATTTGATGCCATAGAACACTGCACAGAGACTCCCGTCATGTGAGTTGGTCAAATGTCAGAAAAGTCCACTGGAACACAGGGATTCAGGTGTGGGTTAGTTAATCAGAAGGTGTAGAAAACAAAACAAAACGAAAAAAAACATACTGCTTAAGATGATATATGGAGAGAACATACCTAGTCAAACATCATATTGAAACTGAAATGTTTACCGAAAACGAATTGACACCGTTTTTTAATCCGTTTTCTGGGAAACCAGGGCAAGGGTCACCGTAGTTTGTGAAAAAAAAAGTAAACCAAGGCTGTCTGATAATGCCTCTGATAATGTTTTAACTAACATTACAGAGAAGAATTATGTAGGGATGTTTCCAGCTCTCAGTCACAGATGGTTTCACATCTTATTTCCCACAAAAAAGAAAATAACTTTTGAACGTGTACCTCACTTTATTACTGTTGCCAGGAGTAATATTTAATCTATTGCCCCGCAGTCGCTCAGTGTATTGGCAGCTTGTACAGTTAAGGAGGGGACATAGGTTGAGTTATTCCAGACAGTCTCTTGCAGGTCAATTCCAGTCAATTCAAGACAGTACAGACAGTTTACAGTAGATGGAAGATTAACAGTCAGTTTGTCATTCCAGTCGCGTGTATGTATGTATGTAAGTATGCGTGTACATGTGCAGCCTATACAGGGGTTCATTAAATGTACGAATGAACATGTTGCTAACATTTACAGCACACAAACAAAATTCTGTTCTTTTTGGAAAGGCTACACTGAGCACTTCTGTGTCACTGTCTTGACTTGTGTTAGAGGATTTCAGTTGATATTAATATACTTTTTCAATGTAACATATTCAATAGACTTTCTTACCGTGTCAGCTGCCTGATAAGAGAAAATCGAACAGTTCAAGTCATTCAACACTAATCTGTGTGGTAAACATTTAGCTAGTTGTCTTTTCTTTGGTTTGTCTTCATTAAAATAATTTAAAACTAGATCCTTTTAGTTCCCTTAGTTCACTTGGTGTACTGCAAATGTTTTTTTTTGTTTGTTTTTTTTTAAATTTTGGTCAATCCATCATTCTATCCAAGCATCAATTTATCAAAACCACAAGAGCCAACTAAAAAGGCCATTATGTTTGCTGGTTAAAAAAACAATTTACAATGTTAAGGTCAAATAAGATTTATTGTTTCTGGTGCTTAAATCTGAATCACTCACACTTCGTTGTATGCTATTGTATGCTAACTACCAGTTGTCCTACACAGTCTCATTGTGCTCAGATGTATGACACCGTATGACAGCCAGGATGTTTAATATGTTTGTGTGTTTGCTACTAAAGGTCACGTCACCTAGGACAGATATTTTTATCTTTATTATTATTATTATTATTCACATTATTATAAACCTTTTGAATTCTTTGCTTTTTAAAAAAAATGAAGTTTATTGCCATATGTTAAAAAAATAGAACAAACTGAAGCACCTAATTGTTATTTTCTATTTAAATAATGTTAATCACTTGAAGTGATGCTTTCAGCGTGTGATATATTATGGAAATACTGTATATCCTAATTTACTTTGTATCTATCCTAGATACTACATGACCAAGATGAAGTGTTGCTACAGTTGAATTACACTCTGAATATTGTGAAATGGCGATTACCATACCACAGTTAAAATGGTTTGTAATTAAACCAATGACAGTTGCTTGATTTACATTCTGTTGAAAACAATGTTTTCCATTTGGGTGGTCAACAAATGGTAATCAAGCACTGTTTAAAATGACTCATCATAAATTATTGAACTTGTGGTAGTTTTGAAGAATTTTGTTGATTCGTTTTTGGAAAAAAACCAAGAACAAAAAAAGTTCCTCTCTTTCAGGGGCAGATGGCTACAGGACCAGTTACTTTCCAACCTTGCCATATTTCCACATGACACATATTTTAATACTTCTTGGTAAAAAGTGACAATTTATTGCCACGTTACTCAGACATCAACATAATGATAATTGGAAAGCTAAGTAATGAGTTGGACTATTTTGGTATGTTATGCTTTACTATTTCTGTTTGCATATGGGTTAAAATAATACAATGTTTCCCCTTTGAATGTCATGTAAAAATTGTCACATAAAGTCAAAACACAACCAAAGTGTGTGCGTGTGTGTGTGTGTCATTTTGGAAATATGACAAAGATTACAGACAACACTTCTGAAGAGTTCCACAGCATTCTGTCTGTTAATTTGCAGCTGTCACCCGTCTGAATGCAATATCGATGGTAGCACTTCCCCTGTTACTACTGTCATTGAAATATGAGGTAACACGAGAAAATATTTGACTGGTAGCATGATGAAATGCCATGCACATCAATGCTTAATGATATTTCTAAAATGTATTTTTATATGGGTTATGTACTGACCCACAGTGTGCCGCTTTAGTGCTTAATAATGCTCATGATACTGTACAACATAAGCTGATAGAAATACCACATGTAGCCAATTCCCTCTTAGCCATGTAGGCTGACAGAATTGGAGGTATTGCAATGAATGCCAAAAAACAAACATGTTTTATGATGTTGTCTTTTGGGAAAATGACACGGGAATTTTGAGATTATAAAAGGTTGCAGAATGAACAAGCTACATTTACAAGAAAGCATGTCACTTGAATTCACTTCTTACATCGTTTGTATCATTCAGGTACAACCTGCCATCAGGTGCACTCACTGCACCAAAGCACATTTATGATGAGAGAGATAAAGCTAAGATACATGAAACATTTTATATCGAGAGTTTGCGCACCGCAGGTTTCACAGGGCTTCCATGTTCTTATAATACACTACTGTTGACAGATCTACCCAACATGCCTTAACATGGAAAGTGCCTATCATACCAGACTGGGCAAACCAAACAGGCACATCATTTCTGTATGTTATGTAGTAGTTATGATTAGGAAATAATCAACACAATTTATGCCAACCATGATAAAGAAAAACAAACAAACAAACAACAAATGATGCATTGATCAAATCAAAATAACATAACAAGGACAAAAGTACATACAATGTTGAAAGGACTGATTCACATGAAATGCACATGGTAATGAAGCAAGTCAGCAAACACAGGCAGATCAGTTACTGGAACAAGGTGACTGGTGAATGAGTTGAAGCATGATAGAGCGAAATGCAAACATATTCGCCCCTGAATGATTAAAATAGCTTCAGCTGTTGTGGAACTTGATGAATGGTGAAAAATGAAGCGTGATGTACCCATTATCATGAGTTTTCAGCAGACTGAACTGCTGTCTTAAATGTAATCATAAACTATTGTATATAGATCTATAGATATGAGTATTGCTTAACTTTAACAATCATATCTATGCGGTTATGAAAACTGTTTACACTACAGACATTCAACGTTAATTAAACAATGACAGAGAATCTGATATGCAATCCACACTGCACGCCTGTCAGATACTGCTACTCCTCTCCATCTTTCACTCCTACAGTAGGTGTATGGCAAATTCATACATGACATTCAGTAACCTGTGGAGAAAGAAGTACTCTCTAATCATATATTCAACTGACCTCACTGCTCTTCTCTGCGCCCCCTGTACCACACCATACTTCTCTTTTTTTAGAGACATGTCCAGCAACTCTATTTCGGAGTGATGGTGTCCAGTGATGGGAAGTTCATGGTGAGGGAGCAGAAATTTGAATGTTGCATGTACCATCCATGGTCTTCCCCTCTGGGTCATTCACAGATGAGTCGCGTTTGAGGCAGAGGGTGAGCTGAGCGCCCAACGGTGATGTCAGCTAGGAAAACTGAGTGTGCGTTTGTGTGTGTGCGTTTGTGTGTGTGTGTGTGTGTGTGTGTGCGTGCGTGTTTGTGTGTGTGCGAAGCAAAGTTGAGGTTTCTATCCAGGTGGCTTGGGTCATCCTTGCATTTTCCTCCTCGTGCCCAATTCAGATTCTGGATCACAAATCATCTTCTCTTCCTCTCATAAATATTAATATAATACTTTATTACCCATTGCCCTTGACCCTTAAAATGCCATAAACAAAACAAAACAAGAAAATTAAAACGTCAAAAAACATTGAATAGGTCTGACAAATTGAAACATCACATAATAAGTAGAATAAAACCCAAAGGAACAGCAGAGGTTGTATAAACGTTGTGCTTCTTTAATTTCACTTTGTAAAGTCCTCCACTGTCCTAGTTGTGTTTTAGTTTAAACTTTGTTATATTTAATATATAGAGAGATAAATGTACACGTATAATCCGCACTGAGGTTCGTCTCTTGTGGCAAGCAGAGGGCAAGCAGAGAGGCTACCAGGAGTGCCCTTCTTTCTTCCCTCTGTCTCTGGTTTGTCCTTTCCTCACCATTCATTTGTTTATTCAGTCATTCATTCATCAGTTTTTTTTTTCTCCCTGTCTCTTTTTTCATTCAGTAGCTCCCATGGTCCCAAAAGTTGGGTTGGAAGGGAGACGGTCATTGTGAAAAAGAAGGATTTTTTCCCCCTCTTTCTCTTTCTTCCTGGAATCCCTGTTTCCTCGTTTTATTCCCTCAGGTCCTTTGTCATCTTTGGTAGAGTGTCCGACACTTTGGTGTGTCTGGGGAATAGGGTGGAAGGGGCGTTGAGGATTACGGTTCGAGGGAGTGGAGATACATGAGAGGGTGCACATGTGGATGAAGAAGGGTTGATGAAGGGGGAGGAAAAAGGTGACAAAGTGACACGCCGACATGGATTACGTGAATCTAATCAGATTAATAGACTGACAAAGGAGTGTGAATTTCGACTGTCAAAGATCATTAGGTATGTTCACCCTAAATACAGTATCAGTTGGTTATACTGAGTGTCTGGACGGGAAAGGTTCAAAGAAAGCAGAGAAGGAAAAAAATAGACAGACTATGTGTTACCATTTATCTAAGCAAGAAGGATGAAATGGATGCATAAAAGATAGAAAGACGAGTGGAGAAGGACAGACAGTCAAGGAGACAGGTAAATAGAGGAAAGGACTGGGGGAGGATAGAGAGAGAAGTAAAAGAGCGCGAGTCAGGGCAGTGTCTGTCACTACAGACAGGTGGTGTTGTTGGAGGTGCTCATCATCTGTAGAGTAGTGACAGGAAGCAGGATAGGCCAAAGGTCAGCCAGCTGGCCAATGGGAGCGAGTGTGATCCACCGATCAGAACTGTGGAACAGACAAGAAAAGAGTTGCCTTATTAGTTCATACATCCAAAGAAAATACTTACAGACTCCCTGTATCTCCATGTGATTTATTTAATGGTATGATTCATGACTTTATAGGTCTTGCAGCGAAGTTCTCAGAGACACAAGTTCTTAGTCACTCTCCACTGGATGTGCCTTTTTAAAAACACACTATAATTAGAGGCCTGCTTGGCAGTCATGAGAGCTTTTAACACTCCAGCCTTCAATTCAAAAATTTTTTACTTGTAATCTATCCTTCTGAGAAAAAGGGAAAAAAGACAGCATTTTATCACATGCTGACATTTATTTACATTTCACGTGCTGTGTGAGCAACGGGGTTCAAAAGTTAATTCAGGGATGAATACAAGAGATCCAAGTGAAATAAGACTTTCTCACCAAAAGAATTTCTCCAAAATATACATCTCAATTTGAAACAGAAGAGCCATTTTTATTTGGATGAATGAGAATCATCCAAGTAAAAATGGCTCTTCTGTTTCCCCCCTGAGATACACTGTATACAGTATACATAAAAGCGCTCTTTATTTTTTTCTCTGTCCCTTGTAAACTACATTTCATTAAGACCAGGCTAACTTTGACATTACATTAACCCCAGGCTAAGTAGATAACTCTACATGTATATATTTATCTCTTTGGCCTGAGGCTGTCTTTAAGCCTGAGGCTGGAAGGCATGTGTGATGCCAAAACCCTGGTGCTGCAAAAAAACTTCTTCGGTGTAACAAAAAGCATGATTTTAACAACACCAAAACCATGTTACCGATGTTGAAAGCGAGTAGAGCGTTGCAGCAAACTGGATCAGTGTTTTATAATTTCACACGAAGAAAAGTAGGAGAATGTCAGGGGGGAAAAAAAGAAATAGTCGAATAAAAAGGAAGGAAAGGAAGAGAGATAGAACCAAGAATGAGGGGGAGGATGATTAAACAGATTCACACTTTGACAGCTTTCAGATTTTAATAAGAAAAGGAAGTTACAATTGATGTCATCATCACCGATATGTGATGAATTGTTTTTCTTGATTTTTTTCTTAGGAGGTTGTTATTGTTTTTGCGCAGTTAGAAGTACACACAACATCTATGGTGTAAAACCATTTTACTCCTATGAATAACCACCAGGTGCAGACATTAATCAACTAACAACTAGCTATTTTTTATGTTAAACTCTTACACAGGGAGGCACACTCACTCTCATCTTTTACATAAATAAAATATACTAGTGCCAGGCATGTGAGATATGCGATATGACAACAGTTCATTTCTGATATCTCAGAATATCTGATATCTGCTTGTTGTATCCAGCATATAAAAAAATCATCACTAGTTGTCATGAGCAGGGAAAATTAGGTACAGGGACTAAAACCATTTTATATATTTCTGCTGTGAAGTTGAGCATTTTGATATTCGACCTTATGGAGATTGTCTCGTTTTGTAGCCAGCCTCATGTGGCTGTTCAGGGAACTGCAGTCATAGCCAAAAAAGTTGCTGTGTAGTTTCAAGACTGTATTTCAGTCATTGTGGTCTGCTTTGTTTGCTCTCTACTCAGATTGTTGCAATGTAAGCCCACTCAAACATGATTGGTTAATACCACTCAAATGGAAATCAGAATGCTTCCAGCGCCAGAATCTTGGTCGCTTGCCTACAGATTGTGCATTCATATGCAAAATACATCTGTTCATAAATTCATTAGATTGTGCTACAACGTTCAATGCTGCAGCAAAGAACAATCAATTAAAGAGAGAAGAAGTGCCTTTCAACAATGTCAACCCTCGTATCAAAGGGCTAAGTTTCTGAATTATACCTGTAAAAATACAGCTGAGGTCAAGAATCAATGATTGTTACAACTATAAACCAGCGCAAAAAAATGACAATTACCAACATAAACCACCATGTTCTGAACAGATACATTACAAATACTCTTTTTACATGTACAAGCTGCTTAAAGACAGTTTCATAAATAAAACGTACGTATTGTGTTAAAAAGATCAATATGATTTCATATCAAGGGTCCATCCTCTAGGCAGAAAATCAATATTTATAATAAAGCTTTGATCCATATGCAGCAGACCCCAACCCAGCAGACAAACATTCCTCTCTCTCTCTCTCTCTCTCTCTCTCTCTCTCTCAAAATCTCAAAATCAGATAATGGATTACTATAGGCATATGAAGTACAAAGTCTTTTATGTGTGCTGGTGCATGCGTGTGTATGTTGTGGGTGGTTCCATGTATGTCGTAGTACAGCCAGTGGACGAGCATTTTAATCTACTCATATGAATCGGAACCTGAATTTCTGCACCCACTTCACATGCTTCACTCGTGCTGCAACCGACTACAGTCCCTGTAGCTCAATGACAACATTTTACTTACCAGGTTAATCAGCAGGTAAACAACACAAGTGAATAGATTTACTGTAATATAACTTGTTGTGGCGTGGAGCATTAAAACCGATTAAAAAACAGTTTAAGTCCCAGTTTATCCAACATTTATAATAACTACCCAAATTGTCAATGTTTTATGCCCATTAGCTCTTGCTGAGCTATGTCCTGATTTATATTTGAGCTAAAATAGATTAAGCAATCTCAGATTTCATTTTGTATTACTCCTGGATTACTGTTTCACCTATTTGGAAAGTTCTCAGAAAATGATGCAGTGGATCAATGTGACAGAAGAGCAATAAAGAGACGAGGAGGAAACGTCAATGCAGAAAAGAGAGTAAAGTAAAACATTAAACAGTAAGAGACAAGCTTGCCTTCCACCATCGCTTCTCTTAACACACAAATAAGCCAGGTGCTCTGTGATTTATTCAGGCTCAGTTGCACCAAACATGTCAGAAGCAATTGTCCTTCATATGTGGAGGGCCGTAGGACAAAAGTCCCAAGAGCGTGCACACAGTTAACCTGAAGAAAATGTGTGTGCATGTGAGAATGCATATACTATAGTGTGTTTTTGAGTGGATGTGCATCCCCGTACTCGTATCTGTGCAAAACACTTCTGGCTGAATGCACATATATGTCTGTGTGTGTGTGTGTAACATAGGTGTGATGTATCAGCTGGATGAGGCTCCTGGGAAATGTAGGGAGCAGCAGCAAAGTCTCATCGGAGAGGTGCACTCAGGCTCAGAAACATAAAGATTTTCTCTCTCTCACTCTCTCACTCACACACACACACAGACAGACACAAAGCCATATGACAGTTTGCTGATCAAAGCTGCTATTGATGTTATGTGCTGCTTTGTACTTGTGCATGCAGAAAAGTACTATCTCACCAAGTGTCTGTTCTTATCTATCTATCTATCTATCTATCTATCTATCTATCTATGGCGATGGTGGTACTATATAATGTATAATGACTCATTGTACAAATACATGCATACACAGAAGTGAAGTGAGACTGTGCGCATTCTTCAGTTTTGTAGTGGGTAATATGATAAGCAGGAGATCAAATCTTAGGTGAGAGGCGTAATGTTTCACTAAATAATAGTTTAGACAATTTAACTGACTGTTATTTTTGGAGTCTGCGCAGGTTTCTGTAAAATGTCACATCCATAAACTTAATTTTAAATGATTTGAGTATTAAATGTTATCATTCTTTTCTGTTCACATTCGAGCTATCAATTCATTGTTAATGGTCATTTGATCGTACCCTGGATTGTGAAGCACTTTGCAAAGCCATTTTTTATGAATTAGTTATTGATCGTCTTTCTGATGCCACAACGATGGTTTACAGGTACATGAATTTATTAATAATGAATTAGTGTTATGGGTAATGAATAGCAGCACTACAAATATCTGTATATGAACACGTTTAAGAGTTTCTCCATTCATTTATGGAGTGGAAATGAGGCTTTGGTTGCTTTGGGGTTGGGGATTGATTAAGAGTTCTAAAACAGGCATGCTTGTGATTTTATAGGGGAAAAAAAGCGTCTTTCATTTGTCGTTATTTCACGCAGACCTTCATGCATCTGGCCTGTACTTGTATGAAGACAGCCGTACTCAAGAACGTTGGTTTTAGTGCAAATGAACCCAGGAACCTAATATTTGCAAGTTAGATTCCTTTTAATTTCATCATATCTCCAAACACAAGTTGAGTTTAGTTCTTTGCTAATACTCATGTTTCCTCTCCAACTCCATGGTGGCAAAATCTGTGCTCAAGACAGATGCGTTTGTGTTTCTTACAGTGGCAAAGACTCGTCAGTCACCTGCCTGATAATTACCCATCTGTCTGCACTGTAAGTCTCTGCCTGCACAAAACCTGCAGGACACACATGCACACGCACGCACGCACACTCAAAGAGCTCAAGAGCTTTCCTCTTCCTGTTTACACCATCATCCATTATTCACTCTATCCGCCAGTGTCTGTACATGCACATATGTGCGAGATCGCACGCAAACTCACACGTCTCACACTGGGGGTTTGAGGAGGTAAAAGCAGGATGTTAATAATTCACTCTCTCATTTTTTGCTGTTTTGTGACGGCACAGATTTCTCTTTGTAGTATAGCAATAAAAAAAGTGAGCAAGACCCGATCAGTTCTCACCACATGCTGTTGCATAAAATCATACGATTCTGTACATGTGACATTTATTGCATGACTTTACTTCTTGAAAGAGAGTCCTGCCTCATCTGTTGCTCTAGCTGACCTGCTTTTCCCCATTAAAAGGTGTTTTTTGGGAGAATGTCCTCATTTAAATTGAAGATTTAAAGACAGGAGGTGTTGTACAGTGGTAAAGGAACGATGGTTAAGGGGTTAACACATCAGCAAAAGGTTAAAAGCTGTCTATTCTACCACAGTAATGACCCCCCTGATTTATTCTTATTCGGTTTCACAGTTTCAAAGCGTCCCAATTTTACCTCACAGCTATGGCAGTGTGCTAACAGAGAATGCTATGAGGGCTGTTATGAGAATTTAATGTTTATGTGCCTGTGTGTGTGTGTGTGTGTGTGTGTGTGTGTATGTATGCACATCTTGGCTAGAAGAGGGCAACTCTTGCTGTAGCTAAACCTGCTGGCAGGTTTTCGTTTCATATTCTCTTTCTTCTTTCTTGGACCTGTTTCTCTCTCCATCTATTTCCCCGCTCTCTCCTTCTCTCTTTCTCTCTCTCTCACACACACACACACACACACACACACACACACACACACATTCAGACACATACACACAAGCACATAGATTCAGCCTCTCTGTGTCACTGACCTTTTCACTCCCTCTCCCTCTCCCCCTCTCCTTCTTTCTCTTTGTCTCTTCTCCACACCCCGACCCTTTAGGCTATTTGATTCTCTCTCCACATGCTTACATGGACATTGCACTTGTTCCTTGTAGCTCACTTGTTTTTCTCTCTGATTCACCCTTGCGGCAAAGTGGACCATCACAAACAGTAGTTATACGTGGCAAAATAGTATTCTCCTATTCTATTTATGAGCAGATAGCTTGGTTTGGCTTAACTTGCATGTCAGCATGAGTGATGCGGAGACATTGTGTGGTCAGTTCATGAAGTAAAAACTACTCTCTCGTTGGACTGATGCTTCGGCGCTGCTGATTCCAGGCATCTTTCTCTTTTCCTCACCGCACAGACGTTCCTCCTCCACTTGGGCTGTTTTTCTCTACATTTTTATCATCACGCCCTTTCTCTCCTCTCGTTCTACTCTCTCTCTCTTTCTCTCTAAAGGGTAAATAACAGAAGCTTTTAAAAGATGACGAGCAGTGTGCAGAAGTGTAGAGATAATAAAGGGTAGGTGGCTAATAGAGAACAGAAGGTAAGAGGAGAAGAGACAGGATATAATGAGGGGGGGTGGAGGTGTGACGTGGAGGATGTGGCTGTGAAGTAAATAAAATGAAAGAGGGAGAAGGACTGCAAATGATGATGAGGCTTCTAAATTGCTTCCATGCTGGTGCCCTACGGTGTCCACTTGTCTCCATAGATCCTCCAAACTGATAATCTTTTCTCTCCGTGCCATATTCCCATACCACCCAAACACTTAAGAAGATATTTAGTTCTCTTTCTCTTGGTCCTTTGAAAATCCTGGAAATCCTCTCTCTACAGTAATTCCCTTCTGTACTGCTCCACAATTCTTCTTTCAGCACAG
The DNA here is from genome assembly GCA_028641955.1 of Protonibea diacanthus. Taxonomy (NCBI): domain Eukaryota; kingdom Metazoa; phylum Chordata; class Actinopteri; family Sciaenidae; genus Protonibea; species Protonibea diacanthus. The sequence goes on along the minus strand of CM053976.1, from coordinate 12,458,168 downwards.
TTTAATCAGCTCTATTTGCATGTCTGCTGTAAACAAACAAAAAAAAAAGCTAGCAACAAATTGTAGATCTTTAAAGAATAATATTGCCTTCTTTACTTCAGTTCCCCTGAATGTGCCTCCTCGTACAGACAACAAGGGAAGAAACAGTTAATCACAGATGCATCTTTGAGTGTCTCCACTCAAACAAAGAAACGAAAAAGAAAGAAAGAAAGAAAGAAAGAAAGAAAGAAAGAAAGAAAGAAAGAAAGAAAGAAAGAAAGAAAGAAAAGAAAAAAAAAAAAAAAAAAAAAAAATCTTACCTGTCTTACCTGCGCTGGCTACAGTGTTCTCCTGCTTGCACTTTCCTACGGTGATGGACACGTCGTCAATGGCAATATCTCCCTCGAAACTTGGGCCTCGAATTCCTTCAAACACAATCTGTTTAGGGAGGAGACAAAGATACACATATGTGCTGGGTGAGATATGTGATATGATGTATACCCGCTGAGTCAAAAAATTAAGTTAAGCATAACAAAGTTTTGTGAAGACCGGATCTCATATTGGCTAAATGACTTAATTGAATGACACTGAATTTTAAAAAGACATTATGATGAAACACTGAACAAACAGCATTCAGGTAGTAGTACCCTCGAGTATTTAAATATATTAAAAAGTTGTGTTCTTAACCCAAAATTATTTATGGACCCATAACAACACAGCTAAACAGGAGTTACATCTGAAAACCTTCCAAGCCACTTCCCCGTTTTAGCCACAAGCCATCTGGTTTTGACTGACAACCTAATTACTGTGGTGTACCGAGGCACCCAGCTAATCAAAAACCAGACGTATTCTGCGTGGAATATGAGGAGGGAAAAGGCAAATAAACTTTGTTGCTCCAAAACAACAACAACAAAAAAAAAAAACAACTCTCATGGCTGCAGTTATTGGCTTTAACTGCAGACTTTGGCACTTTGTAATGTTTAATTTTAAATGTCATAGTCAAAGTCCTTCCTGTATAATCATGTCTGAGAGGTTTTCAAGCTTACAGTAATAATGGCTTATTTTATCAGGTAAGTGGTTTCTACAGAAATGCACATCATCCACAAATCAATGCATGAGCTCAAGCATGTAGCAAAATTTTCAAGTAAGTTCAACTCCCAACTTGCTTTTGAGCAAGGCACGTGTGACTGTGTGTATGTATGTATGTGATGCTGATGAAAAAACTGCCAGCATATATACCGTACAACATACAAGAGAGTGAGCAGGTGCATGAATGGAGGGGTGGCAAATATGCATGACTGGCCTCACTTTAAAAACTCCATCTGTTGACACCAATCTGCTGTATTAACAGAGTATTTAACCCAGTAAACAGAGCAGACCTGCCGGCACTTCTTAAATAAAATAAATATACCAAAGGTGGGTTTAATTAACCCAGTACTGACCCACAAAAGAGAAAAGCCTGATCCTACTGCATATACTCTATGTTATGAGTAAACGAAATGGCAGAGCAAACACACCGTGGTTTCCACCTCTGCTGGGGAATTCCATCACCTGTGTTTTAATCTGCGGGTGTTGTGCTGTTAGCAATTTCAGCGATGTCAGTTTGAGGTATCAAACAGAAATTCATGGGGCAGATACCAATAACCTATTCACCGCCATAGACAAGGATCAGCATGACTGTGTGCATATAAAGTCATTTCATCAGCTCACCTCTGCAGAGTGATCACAAAAAGCTAAGTTAAAGGTGAATGAAGAAAGACAATGGAAACAGATAATTTTCTAATTGCCCCTACTGTAGCTCTTACACCAGAATCGCTGAACTTTTTCTACAGTGCAGGATATGCCATGGCCCCTACAAAAGTGTATAGTCGGGTAGCCTAGACCTTTTGTTGCTCTCACTGTGTATCAAGCTGCGCTATTCTCCGATTGGGAGAGAGCTTGTTCAATTACATTCACAATAGGGAGGGAATCACAAGAGCAGCACCACCTCTTCCCCACTTCCTTTCTAATTTAGTCCCTGAACGAGAGCTCTCATTTGAATGAATATATAAAATAATTAGGAGGACCTTGAAACTGACTTGGTTTATGGAAGGAGAGAGAAAACAAGTGCAGCAGCACAGGCTGAATGGGTTTAGCTGGTCAGCTCATTTGTGAAAAAGGACTATTTGACTTACTAGGCAGAGCTGTGATGGAAATTCAGGGCTAGCGAAAGGAAAAGGCCAACTGGTCAAAAAATTTAGTTAATAAATTTGATTCACGTTTAGTTTTATTTATTTACTGTGAATTTGCGTTACGAATGGAAGCAGCCTAGTACACTGCAAGATCCCTATAGGAAATAACATAACGATACACATATAAACATACCTACATGGACACCTGTGCTACTCATGCCTGCCTCCGTACACCTGCAAGCCCATCTGAATTAAACAAGTCGAAGAAAAGACACCAGATTGTTCTATAATTAGAGACAATGAGGGAGATAATTGGAGGAAGGAAGCTCACAGCAGACCGGCCTTGACACACTAATACAGGGAGCCACAGCACAAATAACCATCTCCTTTAAGCTACGTAACAACGCAATCATGCCGACCATAATAATTTCCTCAAAGATATCAAACAGAATGGCACAGCACAAAGCAATGCAATATCCTGCTATGCAACGCAGGGTGGCAAAATAATGACTTCATGTGTTTATTTTTCTGGAGAGGCTCAAAAAAGCAGGCCTGTGCCCTTTCACTTACTGTTCACTGCTGACAGATCAAGCTGAAGTATGAGGCGCCAGTGCCGACAGTGCCCTACACTTAAACATCACTGCTGGCCACTGTGCTGAGGTGAAGTAGTGTAGATCTCAGAGTTTCTGAGTGGAGTGGCAAAGTTGCTTGACATACAGTCATAGAACAATTTTAGGACTGATATTTGTTAGATATATTTTGAATTAAAACAAATTAACTAAATAGTTGCTTTTTTTTAAAAAAAATCACATGAAAAATTGAACAACGCCCTAAGTGCTATGGGTCATCAGATTATGGGATGTAAAAATGGGGTCACGGACAATTTAAGGCTGCTATATCTAATGTGCTTGCTATTTAACTTTGACATTTACCAAACACTCAAGAAACATCAAACTGTTATAATTCTCTTAATTCCCAATAATGGCAGAACAGTGCACAGTGTGTGTGTGTGTGTGTGTGTGTGTGTGTGTGAGCAAACCTGAGTGAGATCGACAGCTCATGTGTGTGTATGTGTGTGTGACTGCAGGATCAAAGGGTGTACAATAAAGTGTCAGGTTGGAGTTGTGAATGTGTCGTTTTGTCGAGCCTTGTAACCTTTAATGTTCCCATTGATGTGCTGTCCACATACCAGAGGGGACACAGCCGTGTGAGAGAGACAGAGCGTGCGTGTGTGTGTGTGTGTGTGTGTGTGAGAGAGAGAGAGAGAGAGAGAGAGAGAGAGAGAGAGAGAGAGAGATGTACAGAGACAGCTTTGAAATACCAGCGCAGAAGAGAGTTGGTGCAATGTGATGCACACAAATGTGGGTTGGCCTGGTTTCCAACAAGCCCCCCAGGTACCGAACACTGCGAGGAACACAGATGGCCTCTGGGTAATCCACAGAGGAGCGAATGGGGACACAAATAATCTACTACAACATGTTACCTCTTTTTTTCCCCGTTGATTTTATGTGTACATGTAATTTGTGCTTTATACATTGTTCTTTATGAACGACCAGCTTCAAAGCCAATGTATTTTAACTGTATCAGATTTTACAGGAATGTGACTGGCAAGCTTGCAAAAGTGACAGATGGCTGGCTCATGGAACGATAAAAACATTAAACAATCTCTAAAGATATAATGTTTGACAAGGTATTAGTGGAGACAGTTATTTTTCCAACGTGTATGGGCAGCTTAAACAAATATGATCAGTTTTCCCAAAAGAGGCAGTGACCCCATATCACGAGGAGAGAAACTACTGCAGTGGCAGTTCACATTTCATGAATTTACATCTTTAATATACACAGGCAGTATGCAATAACCATGGCCAGCAGGTAAACAATTTAAATTCTAATGCTTCTTTATCGGTTGGCTCTACCACTGTTTATAATAAAAGGCTTGTAATAATGCAAGCCATCAGCTGGGCAACAGCTTTTTTTTTTAGTAAGGCAGGATGGGAGGCTGTTCTCTAAGACATCATTACTTTTGTTGGACGGAGCACAAAGAGAGGGGAAATGCAGAGACGAGTGGCAGCACCTCAAAGGGCTTCGGTGTATGCAGTCAGTGAGCTGTGCACACGACTAGAAAGTTTGTGTTCTCCATGGACATGCTCTCAACATGAAGCAGAAATGAAACAAGCCTCAATATGCAGTCGCTCCTGCACTCTGTGGAACAAAATCACATTTACTTCAAAGGACAATTCTCTGGGAATTCAACCGAATTAGAAAATTGTGTGAATGTTATGGAAATAGATAATAGATAATGGATATGACAAGGCTGTAGCTGTTTCTTGGGAATATGAGTTAAGGGTTTCTTTAATTCTAGAGAAAAAAAATAAATAAATAAAATTTAACTGCAAAGCAACAGTCGCAGTTGTAGAACTAATTTAGAAAAAAAAAAAAAAGTAATTCAGACTGAAACCACACGGGAGAATCAATCTGAAAAGGTCAACGTGCCACCTAACCTGGATTCACAGCCCTCCTCCTGACCTTGACTGAACCCCGTGTGTGTGACTGAGAGATGCCAGTAATATTACATTTATTTCTTATCACAAAGCGTAGTGTTTTTCCTGTCAGTGGTTGACTTGCTCAGATATGGTATTTTTTCCCCCTGGTTTATGCGCTTAAATTGTTTCTTTTTCCGTCTGCACAGGGTGTTGTATTTTGAAAATTAACGAGATTCTCTATGCCATTTCTGTCTGGACAGCTTGATCTGCCCTGTGCTGCTTGACATGGCATCCGTCAAAAAGTAGAACAGCCGTGTACATCTGCAGAGCAGAGAGCTGCCTTTGGAATCCTTTTGAAATGTACCACGACGCTTCTGGTGAAATCTCAATCATTGCCTAGAACAGCCATGATTTGCTTCACCAGCTGTGGTGCAGCAAGAAGGCATCGCAGCCATGCCTGGTGGGATTCAAATTTTAAGACAGAGAGCAGGCAGAGTGGGCAAAGCTGAAACTAAAAAGGGACACTTCACTAATTTTACTGTACACGTTAAAGTCATTTTACTTGTCAAAGATACTAATTAGCCTGTGAAGGCAGCCTTAATATGATTTCTTGATTCATACTGAGGTCATGACATCACTGTTGATAACTTCTGCTATATTGATTTTTAATTTTCCTTTTGTTTCTCTCATCAGTCCTCAAACTTTATGGAATTGCAATACTAAATCAACGATGTGCTGACTTAACTTTATTAGGATATAATTAGGTGTAATTCTTTGATTTACAAAAATGTGGCACTGCAAGTGCAGACTCTCTGTGTACAGTGACGGAGATGATATGATACCTTGTGAAGCCTGGTAGCACCATGGAACAATGTTGTCACTAGTGGGTCCACACTTTTTATTCTACATTGCATGTGCATGAGGGTGCAAATCCTGCCATCTGTTTTGTACTACTGCACAGACCAACAATTGGGGATGGTAATATGGCAACACATGTAGCTTTGTGGCAACAAAGACAAGAAAGAAGTAGACCACTAACAAGCAAATGTGGCTGTAAACAATGCATGTAATTTCAATATTTAAAAAAAAAAGGGGGGGGGGGACATACTAGGTGACAGCAGCCTCATATGAATGCCTTCAATGAATTGCATGTGAAAACCTATGACTGATCGTCATGCAACATTATGTCTCTACTGAATCATAATGTAAATAAGTAATGAAAATGGGCAGTGTTTGTAGACTGTTTAGTTGCCAAAGGCTGCCAAGGCCTTGCCTCATTTACTTACGAAAACACAGCAATGACTAACCCAATGCTTTGCCTTCCAGCAGGCAAAAGTCATCTCCTCCTTCATAAACGTCACTACCAAGAGTTTCAGATGCAGCGAGCCATAGCAATTGGCAAAATACACCTAATAGAGCCATTCTTTACAATTGCAACTTGTAGAAAAGAAGCCAAACAGCAGAACGCAACAACAGCTATTGTGTCAGGTAATTTCCATTGTCAACAGCAGACAGCTCAATCATTATTATTGATTGTAAGGAAACAAGCACTCCCCAGAGACAGACAGAGAAAGAGAGAGAGAGAGAGAGAGAGAGAGAGAGAGGAAGAATGAGAGACAGACAGAGAATGGGAGTAGACAGGGCGGCTGGAGGAACAACAGCAACAGGGAGTTGGGGCAGGAGAGGCAGCGATGAGAGCTGCAAGAAAGTGTATGGAGGACAGGCTGGGGGAGAAAACTCAAGAGAGACAGAAAGGTATGGAGCAGAAAAAGAAATGGGGTTTACCCTTCTTATCTCTTTTCATCAGGCCCTTGGGGAGCTCGATATATAACAGAAAATAATTTTTAAAAAAAGGAGGAAACGTGAGAGAAGGGTGGAGAGAGAGTAACAAAGTCTGTTTATCAGCTCGCCTCCGCTGGCTGGTGCTGGGATCAAGGCTGCATGCTCTCTACATTATTTAACAACTCTATTTGTTACGGTAGCATTTTGTGTGTGTGTGTGTGTGTGTGTGTGTGTGTGTGTGTGTGTGTGTGTACAGCAAACTGTTTTCAATTGAATGACAGCACAAGTATTCTTGTTATAACATTCAAAAAAATATATATATCTAATGCTTCTTCTCTCAACATCGGATGCACACAACTGTGACAACTTGGCTTTCTTCTCTGTAACGCAGGTTGAAAATTTCTGCAAAACCCTCAGTGGTTTTCAATATCATGCCATCTTTACAAGACATAACATTTACTACAAAAGGCTATTATCTGGGAATTCAACTAACTTGGAAAATTGTGTGAATGTCGTTAAAATGAAAACTTTGAGATAACAGATAATGTACCAGACAATTGCTGTTTCTTTAGAATTTAGCTTAATGGTTTCTTCAGTTGAGTATGACAGGGCCAGAATGAGCAATACTGGTTGTCCTTGTAACCAAACTACAGCAGCAGATCTCACTGATAATCAAGCCAAAGGCAGATCCTACAGTATGATCACCGGCACACTGTAGATATTTTTCACAGCAGACATTTTGACTTGTCAAAGCAGGAAAAGTGCAGGTGACTGACTCTGTTCCATTAAGTGTCCCAGTAAGCCATGCCAGTGTGCCAGCAAGCACAATAAAAGGAAAATTGACCTCATGCAGTCATATATAATGTTGTCAATAATAGCTGTGCTTTTCCTGCTATGACATGCCAAAATGTCTAGTGTGAAAAGGATCTACTGGACCTTCATTGTCCAAGACTGAGAGCAGCTTTATTTATTAATTATAAATGAACATACTTGGTGAAGGACACACACTTTTTTATGATGAAGTAGACAAATTGTACAGTATAGATACAAGACAGTACAGTATGTTATGACCAGCATAGTTTTTTATTTGTGTGCACTTTCTTTTTCTGTTCTTTCTTTCAGAAAGCACTCAATCATCTAACTCCATCTATCCAATCAGTGGCATGGGATCCACCTACAAAAGGTCCTACCTCCATCTCCCACACACTCTGCCTCTCAGCCAGCAGACTCCACAGGACCAGAGTCTCCCCACACCACTTTGTGTTTTCTTTATGTTTTCTTTTGTTTATTTAATAAACTCAAACTCGGTTTGAAAAAAACTCTCTTTTCTTCCTTTATGTTACATGTTCTTCCGTCGTGTGCATGCACACATGAGAAAGACCACACAAGTAGGAGAGAGACAGAAGAGAAAAAAACATCATATACAAGGAAACCTTCTGTTTCCAAGGAGATGACCCCTCTCTCACATGAATCCTTCCTCATTCATCCATCTTGTCTCACCTACCTGCCTGTGTCACAATACAAATGACAGGGTGGGGAGTGGGGTGTTGAATGAATATTTAACATGCATTAAGTGCTTTATTGATGACACAAACACATTCCCATGTCTCATTCCCTCACACCCTTTCTGTGTCTCTAAAACATTTCCTACTTTGCTCACAAACACAGACGCACAGTTCCCCTTGCTGTCGCCTTCTTGACTGTATAATTCCTATTCATTACCAGCAGGTTATGGTGCCTGGACCAATTAAGCTGCCTGCTTTAAAACTACATTGACAAAGTGTGGAAAGGACAAGGTTCTCCCCGGTGTCTGCCTCTCCTGACACACTGTATTTGTTTGTTGTGTGCGAGCGGTGTTTCTGCATATATTTGCATCAGTGTTGTGTGTGTGTGTCTCTCGTCACACATGTCTGTTCTGTTTCTGTTTCTAGCTCTAAGAGATGACACCTTCAGACCCTTGATGGTTTATCCTTAACCTGAATTTTACCTTTTCACTCACCTTGGCTCCCCCATCACACACATTAATACACACACACACACACAGACAAATTATTAAACTTCACATGCAGTTTGCCATTGATTGAAATATGATGACACACCCTCATTAAACACTAGTATGGTGGCTAATAAAACAGTAAATAATCAGATCAAAAAAAAGATTCTGAGGATGTTAATGTGTCTTTGTATGCACTTTTTGTAAAAACACGCTTCTTGTTGTTGGATTTCCACCATGTTTTAAACTCTCTTACTTTATGACAAACACATATGCTGAAAAGTACTAGTTATTGGTTAGTATTAAATGAACTGAAAGACGTAAGAGATCTGAGAAAAAGGTGCCGCGTGACCAACCTGTTAGCTTTCTGTGCTGCAGACTGTTCTGAACAAATGAGGGCAGGCCAGATACTTTGACACCAAGTTAATTACATATGCAGGATAACAAATGGATTGTACTGTATACTGAGTGTGTTTACAGGAGTTCAAAACTTTTGTCAAAGAGACTTGTTAACATGCAAATACCATAAAGTCCACACTGTCCAACATCACAGAGGAGCCCTTGGTGTGCCCACTGTTTCAGGCTTAATTTTCCCTTTAATGGTGAAAGAAACATGGTGTTGCAGAGGCATAGTTAATGAAGAGCAAATGCAGCCCCCAGCTAAGGCCTTCAGCCTACATTCATCATGGATTCAATTTCCCCCATGCACGTACAGAGAGTATCTGGAATCATTACAACACAACTAGCAGGCATCCCTTGCTCATAAATAAGCCTGTTAATTGACCTGTCATAGCTAATTGCTGCAGGGGATAGGAGACTGGTGTGTGTGTGTGTGTGTGTGTGTGTGTGTGTGTGTGTGTGTGTGTGTGTATTTGTAAAAAAGAGTTGGTGCGTTTGCATGTGTCTGAATCTAACACAGTGTTTATGCAGGTAAATGCGCTTGCGTGTAAAGATAACACAGATATATGGCAAGAAAGTGAGGACTGTTTAGTTGAAGATTCTTGCCTGAGTGTTTTGATTTTAGAGCCATTAGTCATCAGCCTTGAGACAGGGAGATGTGAAGCGGACCAGGGCAAGAATCGACCCAACTGGTCTGCCTGTCCCAGAACAGGGCCAGAGAGAAAGATAAGCAGAAAGAAAGAGGGGAAAAAAAACAACAAAAAACAAAAGATATCGAGAAAGACACACAAGAGGATAGACGTGCAAAACAAAACCATCGTCATTTTTAGCCCTCACTTTTTTTTTTTCTCTCTCTCTCTCTACTGGGTTGTAAACTTACTGAGGCACACACACACACACACACACACACACACATGCACACACACTCATAAATAGACACAGTGAGGGGAAACAGGCTGGGGAAAATGAGTGAGAGGGGAAGCATCATGTCCAGTCAGAAAGGAGGACTGAGTCATCTAGTTTACTCGGCCACATCCCAACAGGGAAGAGCTAACTGCAAGCGCAGCTGCCAAAGAGCCAAAGGGACCTCAATGGTGTGTCAACAGACAGTCCTCAAACACACACGCTTCCTCTGTTATGGCTCCCAGACTATTTTCCTCCACTATTGACTGAATGTGGACAGTAAACTTTAACTTTAAACTCATGGTGAACTTAAACAGGGGAAAGCTTACTGTGCAGTACAAATTAGAGGAGACTCTACCCCGTGAGCTTAATTTGAACTTGGTCAGAGTTTTAGAGTTCAGAAATAGTTCAGGTCAGTTTCTAATCAAGTTAAATATTATTTATTTACTAATGTTACAGTACGCCGGGACATTGGTAAGTAACTATCACTGTTATAGCAAATCTCTTCTCTTGCTGTCCATACATATACATGTTTGATTACAGTACAGTAGGTCCCACAGTGCACCTGTGTATTTGAACTGTATTTCATACCTGAATATAAACTAATCTGCACCCACAATAACATCCTACATGCACTCATCCTACTCTCTCTCCTGAAGTGTTTCTGATGCTCCACTCAGGGGATTGATTGATGTAGATTACTGCTCTGATATGTAAGTGGTATTACTGTAGAAGGGACTAAGTACAGGGGCTAAGAAACTGCATTTCATTTGGATTGGTCACATTTGACTGATGCCCGATCACATTCATAAACATACCATTTGTGTTGATACCAATCCGGTGTATGTTCCCGCTGCTGCATTGCTAACTTCACACATTATTCTATTTTCTTATTTTCTTTCTCGTGACAGGCGGGTAGCGACGTGTGCACGGTATTTGGATCTTTCAAATCAGTGTAAAACCTTGTTCCTCACCCTGTGATCAGCACATTCTTGATGAAGCGAATAATCCTCTGGTTACTGTGTGGATAGGCCTGCTGCTGACATTCAGCAGAAAATGAGCTGAATGTTCATTCAAAGGCCCTCATTTATCAATACTCCCCTCAGTACTAAAATGTCAAAATGCTGTACCCACATTTATTTAATACATGAAAAATGCACTCCAGTCTCTCATATAAAAGCTTGTGGTTAATTCATATTTATCATATTTTTACATTGCCTTCATTAGTACTACTTTTCGCACAAATTTGTGTGGCTTGATAAATAACAATGTGATGTTATATTGATTGCAGTAGGCAAATGCTCTCATTGCTTACATTCTGAGAGGCTGCAAGCTGGCAGGGGCGCTAACTAACACAGGATGCTAATATGTGTTGGCTCTGACATCACCATATATAAAGTGGCAATGATTCTGGGAGCTCAAAAGTAAATCTAAATCCGATGCCTTTCTCTGCTTCTTTGGATCTTTAAATGTCACTGTGGAGACTTTCCTGTGAAAAATTCATCAAACTCTAAGCAGAGTTTCAAGCCCAATTCTTTGTGGAATTCCCTTGATTGCTAACAGCCTCTAGAGTACAAAATCCCTCCTGTTCTATCTAAGCTGCAGTGGAGGGTGTCCTCTTGGGGAAAGACACAGCAGTGACGAAATGGCTGCAGTCGAAGTAATGTCGAAGAGATGACAGGAAGGAGTAGGAATACAGTGAACGTAGAAGCATAAAATTCCATTTTTTTTTCTTTCTTCAAGAGTAAAAGCCAAAGCAGAGCTGACAATGGTGTCGGCACATGGTAGAAATTAACCCTCAAGAGAAAAGTGCTGGAGGCTGATTTCAATTCAGAGCTTGACTTCTCTCAACATCAAGCAAACAGCACAGAGCACACTACATGTACGTGTTTGCCTCTCAACAGATGACCAGGTCATTCCTTCAGGTCAATTTATGCAACAGCTCTCAGCGGCTTAGTGTGGCTGCAGGAGCAGGGGGAGTCTTACTGTTTTACTCACTGTTTGTTCAGGTTATATCCTCTGGTCTGTTGTATGTTTTTCTTCAACTGGTTGCTGGATTAAGAGCACAAGTGTGCACTATTTTCTGTTTTCCTATTGTTTCTCTAATTGTCTTTGTTGGAAATTGTGTCTGGAAAAGTAATCAACGTAACCAAGCCATTACCTGGAAGGGTCCACTGGGGCTGATGTCAAAGAATGCTTTCTTCCAGTTTGGACCCTGATCACCAGACTTTGTCCACACCACCGAGTCCACAGAGGCAATACTTCTTACTCTCAGAAGCACATTCAGCGTGCCTGTGAAAAGTATACACAATCACACACACACACACACACACACACAATACAGACCATTAGAAACTGTCATTGAACAAAGACTGAATACTGAGTTATGTTAAACATATGTAAAACCTTACGATTATTGAAATGTAAAGGAGCAACCTTTTCAACATAACGACCCACACATGGTGACTTCTTTCCACCAACACAGACATATGATTTAGTCTTGACAGTCAGAAAGGAGCACATACTGAATGACTAACCAGCATTGAAATACCTCAGTCTGAATTGTAATGAGCGTGAAAACCATGTGTCTTTCCTAAGTACAAGAAGATAAGTGACCAACTCATGATAGATCCCAACGTACTTACAAAAATTCAATTGATTGTTTACAGTCACAAGAGAAACAGAAGGTATTGATTGTAGCCGCTGCCTCCATCCCACTGAATACTTCATGGTTTACAGCCCAGCAACAATTCACTGCAAAAGGAGCAAGCTCTGTTCTGACTGACGGTCACTGGCATAAATTTAGTCCTCCAGCATCACCAAGTATCGAGCTGCTGTGAAGTCGTAAACATTAAACACCATAAAGAAAATTAAGAATTTTTCTCACAATGACGGGGACCAAACTCTAAACACCATATCACACTGCCAGAGCTGGTTTATATAGGAAGTGAAAACAAATGCATTTTTATAAATCAGGATGAAGCTTTAAGGTCAGATATTGTATGTGGATGACATTTAAGCAAAAATGAAATGTCTGAAGCCCTTCTGATGAGAGGTTATGTATCTTGAACCCTACATTGACAGTCCAGTACATAGTTTTATTTTACACTGACATAACTGGAGCAAGGCGACAGCAGCAAGGAAGAAGGAAGAGAGAAAGTCAGGCACAGGTAATAATGGAAAGAGACTGAGAGAGGTTTCAGGATCTGAAAGTAAGATTTGTGAAAAAAATAAAAAAATAAAAAAACAGACCACTGTTCATTAATTTAGCTTCCTGCAATCTACAGTATATACTTCACTTCCTTGTGAAGTTTGGTTAAAGTTCTAGAAAACACTTGTAAGTACTGCAGGAACATGGCATAAAAATCAATTGTCCTGAATCCTGAAAAACAAGCTTGAGAGAACGACACCATTCAGCCATAAGGAAGTGGTCCAAAGAGTCTCTCTCTTTCTCTCTCTCTCTCTCTCTGTCTCTCTCTCTCTCTCTCTGTCTCTAAGGTGTGAGAGAATCATTCATCTTCTTAACGATCCTCAGCCAGCTCCTAATTGGAACATTAACCAACCACCAGTCTCTTAAACAAATGCGCAGGCGGGGGGCACGGCATCTGTATGTATTGTATGTGTGCGCATGTGCACAAGTGTGAGTCTGCCATGTCCACAAATGTTTATCATTTGTTGTGTGTACGTGTATCTTCGAGCTAATGTTCCTGAAATAAGCAGCAGAGTAGGCTCGGAGTCATTAACTTCTTACGCTGTTAGAGGTGAGACTGGGGGAAGTGCACTGGTTATGGGAGGCAACCAGGGAAGTTAAATAACTAATAATATGTTGAGGATGCCCATACATTGTAACCCACACTGAGAAACTGTGACACTGTGAAACAGGACTGAAGTAAAATATAACAACTAAAATAGTTAGCTTAGCTTAGCATAAAAGTTGTTGCTAGGCAACCAACAGAGCCTCCATGAAGGTACTGTGCCAGGTCAAGAAACAGTCTCCTTGTAAAACAACTTTTAAATTTTTAAACTTCAGTTTTTGTACAGATTAGACAAAAAAAGTTTTTCTTTTTTTCTTTTTTTTTTTTACAGATTGTGTGTAAGTGTATCTCTCCAAAATGTCAAACTATTGTTGTAATAGGAGCATTTTATGTGGCAGTCTACAGTTTGGATCATACACCATATAGCAGGATGACATGGCAAAAATGATGTGCTGATACTGCAGCTGTTCATTTCTTTACATTTGAAAGGGCATGGACTGCACTGAAATAGTTATATAATGGAGACAAACAGTGGATAGTTCTGGCGTACCCACCTTCACCTGCCCAGCCTACTCTCTCATTCTACCTCCACATATCTGAGCTTCATTGTCTCTTTCTCACACACTACCCATTCTCTCTCTCTCCTCCTACAGTATCTCTGTTGCAGCCTCACCTCACCACCTACACACACACACACACAACAGAGGGAAAAGGACTCTGATAAGCAGTCTATTGATTGGACTGAGGTAAAGTAGAGTGTGTTGGTAAGAGTGTCAGAGAGGCAGAGGAGAAGGCACAGCTCTATCAGGGCTACTTGTCCATAGAAGCATGAGTGAGGAGGACAGCAGAGATACACAACCACACACACAGTACACACCCACTGCTATACTTTAACTCCAATGACTTAGACTGTCCGTCTTTTGATAATTAGAGGTAAATCCACATCCAGTCTTCCCTCCTTCTGTGTCTGAATAGGCTTTACAACCAGTGTGTCTCCTTTTCTTGTGCTGGTTAGCCCCAGAGCTACAGCTATGCTAAACTGTGCACATAGAACTGAGACTTACGGTCCGTGGTCTGGCTTCTGTCACCAAACAACAACAAGCCAAAGCATGCTCTTCAAAGTTCTGAGTAAATAACTAAAGTCACGCACATGAGAAACGGGACCCATCTAGGCTTTTCTGAATCTTTCTTTAATCAAAACTTCCGTTTTGACACAGCAACAGTCCCAGTTTAGTTACAAACCTTAGTTACAAACAGTTCCTTTGTAACTAATGTAACTAAACAGCAAAACATGCACCACAAAATAACAATAAATTTAACACGCGTTGCATTAGTGATATTTCAATATTTTGGTTACAGTCAGTAGTTAGTGTGTTTAGTGTGCACAGGCATCCGTGTTAGAAACAATGGAGTAAAACAAGTGTAGTTTGACTGTGTTGACTGATCCAAAATATTAAGCAGTTGGACTGTATAATTGCATAGTACCTTAATTACTCAAAATATAAGGTGATGAAAAATGGCAACAGTATTTTCAGTCTTGGCCACAAAGAGCTGACAACTTTTAAAAGTGTTGAGGTGTGTAATGTTTCCCTGAAAATAAGAAACTTTTTTTTTTTTTTTTTTTTAATTAGAGATAAACACGTTTTAATCAATAAAAAGTGTAAAATAAAATAAAAAAAGTCACCAAAAAAAAAGTACACTTGCAAGTTGGTATTAAAAAACATCACACAGCAAGCTTATGCTAACACAGTCAGCTTGTCACATAGGCACTCCGCTCCTGTTACATACAGACCTGTAAACGTTAATACAGCAAACTAATTAAAAGTCTTACTTAATAAAAGTGTAATCCAAAATGACATATGGGGTACAATACTTAAATAACCTCAAACTCTAATTTGTTTTCATTACTCTGAAGTGAAAATAATCCTGTGATTTCAAGCAAGCTTGCCAGTGGCACTCTGCAAACTTGAACTAGTCTAAAATATTACCCACTGCCATACAAAACTAATTAAATGTTGTTTATTGTTGCTGCCAGCGATCCCAAAGAGAAACGCATTAAGGTGAACAACAAAACATATCACACGTGGCGGTCTTTATTTGCACTGTCAGCTTATTGCACACCTAAAATCCAAACTAGTCGAAGAGCTTTTTTAGCTTATTTTGAAAAATCCTCAAAAGATAGTTTTACCTGCTTTATATCCACATAACCTTATGATTACGAAATTGCTAACATGTATATGAGGGTTGAACATTTTAACATTGTTTTTAAAAATTGCTTTGTGTCAAAATATCTAAAGGCTTTCAGCATATGCCGCCCTTTTAACACTTTACAGTGGAGTAGATTACGTACTTCAGCATAAAGCACTACCTCTTGCATCCTCTCACTACTTCTAACCATTAATGAGTTGATGGCCTCTCCTGCAGCTCTCTGTTCTAGCCCTTTTTACATCCCCGCTCTTCCTCCTCGTGCTTGTTTGCTTGCGCTTCCTTTCTTTTTGCACTTCATTTTTCTCAGTCTGTCTCCCTTTTTACCACCATCCTCTCACTCTCTTTATTAACCCTCCTATTTTTCTTTCCAAGGCTGGCAGATCCCCATCGTCCCCTCACTCTTCTCAACATCATCTCTCTTCTCACTGACCCCCTCTGTCTTATCCTCATCTTGTCTCTTTTCGTCATTAAGAGTCACACTGTGTCTCCCTTGCAAGAGTGTGAGATCTGCCAAGGTAAGGCAATTAAAGTGACAACAGATTGGAGCAGACTGGAAGAACAACAGAGTAAATGGAGGGAGGGCTTGTAGCAGAGCTGGGCATAACTGGTGACAGAATGTACTAATTGTCACCAAACGCTGTGTGACTGATATAGCATTGTCTTGTCTCAATGCTACAAGACCTCTGCATGTTAAAGCAAGTGCTTTAGTATCCACCGCAGTTCACTCATAATTTTTGAACATGAGTTGAATACAGGCATATATCTCAAGTGGCAATCTGAATAATTCAGAATGACCCATTCTCTGCCTAACACATTGTTAGAGAGTCTGTTCTCACTACATGCCCACCCAGCCCATGAACCCAAGTGTAACTGCACTGGCTGCACTCTCTATTTTCACGTCCCTGCTTACAATCAGAATGGTAGCATGCTGATGTTTAGCAGATATAATGTCTACCATGTTTATCGTGTTTGTTAAGTGTGTTAGCATACTAACATTTGCCAATTAGCACTAAACAGTACAGCTGAGGCTGTTAGTAGTCGTTGTGTTGTAGGTATTTGGTCAAAAAATCAAAGTATTGGATAACATAACATGATAACACAAGATGAAAAGTCAGGATATGAAATCACAAGTCATCCTCTGGGGACCATGAATGTGCATACCACATTTCACAGCAATTCATCAATAGCTGTCAGATATTTCAATAAAGAACTATATTGTACGCCTAATCACCAGTCACTAAAGTCAGCAGCCTAGATTGTCTCCATGCCATAGAGACCTGTACATTGCCAGTCCATCATTAGATATCGAGATGCTTCACAGCATCAGTGAAGACATTGAGCTGCTGGTGGCACTAGAGAAAAAGACAGCTCACTGAAATTATTAAAATGTGTTCTTTAGGGATCATAAATATCTTTACAAAATTCAAGTGGGGTGCTGCATCTCTGGCCACTGGCCAAGTGGTTAGTAAATGTTTAAATTTTATCAGGCACTCAACAGATTGTTTTTGGGCTCGTGCATGAAACAAATCTACTAACTGTTTTCTACTAACTTTTTTTTGCCAGCATTTAGTTGGTGAAGGGTAACGCTAACGCTGTGCCCTGACTTCAAGTGGTGGACTGACCAGCGAACCACCACTGCTAGCTGAAAACCAATATGTCAAAAAAAAAACAAAAACTTTTCTCTCATTCATACAGGTAAATAATACACTGTATTACATAATTATGTCTGTGAACACATGCATATACACACATTTGCGCACAAACACTGTGCCCTTCTACACACCATACCATACTTTGGAGACAGGGCAGGTCAGAAAGTAACAAATGTTACAGTGAAGTCTGTTTGCTTGGGCTATGAACACATAAATCAACGTTTTTGTATGTCTGTGAATAAATGTGGATGTGCCTTCATGTTTTTGCTCTGTATGTTTTTTTTTTTTTGTGTGTGTGTGTGAATCTATGTGTGTAGAAGTGTGTGTGCAGGTGTGTAGGCTACATGATGTATGCATTCTAGCTGTGTGACAGAGCATATTATGATGAACAGCTCCCCCAAATGACTGATTGTGTCTTGCCACTGCCATAAATCACACACCCACTGCCCCCTTCAACCACCTCCAAACACACAAAAGCACACAGTGAAGCACAAGCAGGAACATACGAAGAAAACTTTGATAACACCCCCACCCCAAGCACACACACACACACACACACACACACACACACCTACAATGTTGTGTCTGACAAGCTCTATAAGTGAGGGTCAAACACAGAGTTCAGCTTTTGACAGAAGCCGAGCGATACAAGTATCCCGATAGTATCGAGTGTCAGCACACTCTCCACTGTGTCATGTCATTGTGTTTCTACGGATGCTCTCATGTGGTAAAAGACAATGTCTGTACGTTTGAGCGTCATTCTCTGTTGTACTACTCACCAATATGCTTGCCCTTCATGTGATAGTAGAAGGACACACAGTATGGAACTCTGCCGGAGCCCTTGGGGCCCCTGACTGAGGTCACATTAAAAAGTGGAGAAAGAAGACGAGCCTTGTCTCCCTGAACACGTGGCCGTGATGCTTCAATGTACATGTAGTAGCCTGAAACCAACAAGACAACACTTCATTGTCCAGAGTCCAAAATGCATAAGAAATATTTATTTTATTTCTGTTTTCTCAAATGTTCTGTCACTTCACTGCTACCACTACTATACGTAGAACTGGACCTGTACATAAAATGATTCCTCACCCTCCTTGGTTCCACTGCGGTCAGTCTCAGGGCCAGTATTGGCAGATCGCTTGGGATTCTGCGTCAGATGATTCTGTCTTGTCCAGTCAAAGACATCACCCCGGTCTTGAGAGAAACCACAGATCCGCTCATCCTCAAAACCACACACATGGTCTGGTATGTGCGTGTGTGAGAAGGAAAAAAAAACAAGAGAAAAACACATTAGATCTGTGGCATATCTGCAGGTGACATGACCTGCTATTTTATTTCCACCCACTTTTGCCAGTAAAATGAATAGCAACGATATATCTCTATAATAACCTCTGCAATATGAACTTCGGAGGTAAAGATCAGACAGACAAATATAATGATTTCACATACTATGCGTATTCTGATGTGTGACTCCCACATACAGAAAATGTTACGGGTTAACTATTATTAGGTCAGATTGTGTCAACTAAAAACATAACATAATAAAAAAAACACCTTCAGTGCAACTGTTTAAAGACACAAGATTTCTGACAAAACAAGGTACGGAGCCTGGAGATATTTCGCAGAACAGACAAAACACAAATATCAGAGAAAGAACACTTGATCTACTAGTTCACACTCTAGAATATTTCTTAGGATTTATTCAAGGAATGTTTATTAATGCAACAATGAAAATACACTACTAACAAATAAAAAAAAAAGAAATTAGATTAAAGAACAGTCTTTTATGTAGATGGCTAACTTAAATTCTTTAAATGGGCAAAGTGGGGGCTTACATTCATGGGTAAATATGGGAGAAGTACGTGGTACATCTCTCTCAGCAATTGTGAAAATATCATGTAGAGAATGTCAATGCTTTGATTTTTGTGGAGAATATTTCTGTTTAATCTGACTATTGATACTTGAATTTACAATATGCTCAGCTTAGGGGAAGCTATGATCAGATGTATCCACATGATAAGTTTTCTTATAGAATTTAGGATTAATTGTAATATTCTCTTATTTATATGTTTTAAGTTTAACATTTTGGCTTTTCTGATGTTGCCACATACAAAAGGACAAAAAACATTTAGAGAAAGACCTTTGTGATGGATTTGCCACTATTTTTGATGCGGACGTCTTGTTAAACCAGATAGACATGCTTCTCTCTCTGCTGCTGTCACCTTCATTAGCCCATCTGGAGGGCTCTGCTATTATCAAAGGTTCACCAAATAAATCAAAATTGAAGCAAGCGAGTGCAACAATAGCTATCGAAAAACAATCCAAGCTGACAGATTCAGTAAAGGCTTCCCGGACACTCACACAGTCCGCTGCAGATGCATATGGCTCGATCTCCCCATGAGGATGGCTTATGTGTGTGTGCTTCTTTGTTTCAGGAAGCTAATCTATTACTATTCACACCCTGCTCCACTACATGCCCTCCTTTCAATTTGCTCTGTTGTTCTCGCAGTCTGTTCCAATCTGCTGTTGTTTTAATTGCCTCACCCTGGTGGAGCCAACTGCCACTCCTGCCAGAAAAATGCTGTGTATCTCTTAATGAAGAAAATAGACAAGATGCAATTGACTGAGAAAGACAGAGGGATGTAAGAGAGAGGATGAGAGGCAGGGAAAGAGCAAGAGTTTGTTCAATAGAGCAAGATGAAGATAGTAAGGTGGCCAACAGAGAGATGTAGACCTTTAAGGTAATGCAAGATGTAAAATAGATTCAATACAGTCTACTAAATATACTGAATTTCAAATATGTGTACATATTTTCATATTGCATTAAGTGTCATGGACCTGCTTACAGCCATCTGTTGCTTTCTGACATCCTACTGTTAACCCATTCTCCTCTCTGGCAACAAGATTTAATAAAGGCCAATGCTGGGTAATGGCAAACTTGTGCTAACATCACTTGTAGCATATAAAGCGAATCAGCTTGCACAGAAACATGTCCTTTTACCACCCTGTCAACAATCAGCAACAACAGGAACAACAAGCTGAACACTAAAATGTGGAGGAGCAGAGAATGGTAGTGGAGGGAGGTCTCACCTGAAGGTCTTGGGTAGGTGTAGGCTGTGAGAAAAAAAAAAAAGATATATTAGTGTATGGAAGTGAAAGATCTCAGAAGAAAAAAGTCTCTCTCTCTTTTTTTTTTTTTTTTTTTTAAATAAGACTCACGTTCCGAATACTGAATGATGCGACTGATGTAGTCCCCAGTGCTGTAGGTGGTGATGGGTGCCAGTCTGACCTCGTAGGAAAGAGGGATTCTCAGATCTGATATGGTGTGGGACAGCAGCACACCCTTCTCCGGCTCCTTTCCCTTGAGGTCTATCTGCTTTGACAGCAGGCTCTGCTTGTTCTAGATTTGTAAAAAGAAATGATCATCAGAAAATGCGGCAAAGTTGACTGAGAGGCAGAAACAGTAAGAGGCACATACAGAGGTGTCAATACTGACAGGAATATCTCACATATTTTTTCCTTTCCTGTCCTACTCCCATCATACCAGACACACTCTCATCTCTACCACTTCATGTTGATATGCCCGGATATCAAGACTTAACCAATGGAAAGTTAACCGAGTGATGGGAAACTCACTCCAGGTAACAACCCAAATATATTGCAGTGGAAATCCTTCAGATAGGTGATAGAGGAAGGATTTTGATTGCAATTTTAACTGTTCCTACTGTATATTACTGATACAAGACTTTGCAATTTAATGTAAATGGGCAAACAGACTCAAACCTGATACGTAAATACTTTTCCTGGCAAACATATTCTCTTCTCAAATGTGATTAAAGCATGCCCTCAAACCACTGCTCAGTGTTGCACAGATTTGTCTACAGCTTTGTAGAAGCAGCAATAATTTACTACATATTACTTACTAATCAACAGACCTTCATATTATTTTGATTAGCAATATCTGTACATGTTTCCCCACATTTCCATTTACAATCAGCATACCTCAGGCCTTGGCTTGTACCTTGGATTGTATCTTTAACTGAATAAGTTTTCAATCTTTTCTTTTAACCAACACATGGTAAAGCAACAGTCAAAAGAGTAATAACAAGATGTGTGTTTTCCAACACAATGTATTGTTTATTACTGTATTAACTACCACAACATAGACTAAATATTGCTGTAAAAATCCTTTCACTTGTTGCTATTTAGTAATTTATGAATTATTACTTTATGAATTAAGCATTGTATATCCTACCAAAATGAAATGCCGAACAGCTTTAAATAAATTGAATTGACCATGCATGAAAATGAAAATGGATGAGATGAGATGTAATCCAGTCCAATTGTCTCCTTGTTTTTTTAAAGTTAAGTCAGAGGTTTTTTTTTTTTTTTTTTGGTGAGCACCACTTTCGGTGCAGCTATTGCTGTGTTATTCCACCCACGGAGAGAAGCATCCATTAGCTGTGTATCTGCCTCTGATCCCAGCTACTTAAAGACCTGACAGTGAGCTCAATCTAATGCATTAGGTCAGCCACTCCACCATAACACCTTTGTACACCCACAGCATGCCATTATCAGGTAATGCATGCAGAAGAAGTGTGTGTGTGTGTGTGTGTGTGTGAGTGTGTGTGTGTGTGTGTGTGTGTGTGTGTGCGATTTGAGTGTGTGTCTGTGGCGTGCATGTGGTAAATGTCCACAGAACAGCCCTCACACGGTGAGCAATCAGTGTAGCAGGTTTAAATATATATGTTCTTGTATGAATGTTAATGTTGAAGCTAGTTATTAACAGTGTGGAAGGTTAGAGGTCTCAAAGTAAATGTCCCTATATATATATATATATATATATATATATATATATATATATATATACTGTTTACATATATATAGATAGATATTGATATATACTGTATATATACTATATATATATATATATATACAGTATATATACAGTATATATCAAATGTACTGTCTCAACACTGGGAAGTCTTAGAGGCACTGATGCATTCCATAACTTCCTCTATAATTGCTACAGTGCTGTATGCTCTGACATTGCCACAGTAAAATCCGCTTTTCCTCCTGTCCTCTGACACTCAAGTTGAGTTGCGCTATTCCCATTGGATGTCTACTTACCACCACAAAATTCAAACTCAGCTAGACTGAGCTGATCATTTGTATTGACAGGTCTATGGTGACTCCTGCTCTGTCTGCAAAGAATTTGGTATGACTCCAATTATTGTGTGAGGCCCACATGGCAGCTACGGACCAAACCGTGCAAGTTTGTGCTCTGCAACATACTTGGAATCAAATCCTTGCTTCCTCACTATGCCCGATGCCACTAATGGCTGTTAAATCTTCTTTCCTCAGTGCAAGCCTGGCTGTTTCCATTTCAGTTACTCCAACTTTTTACCCTGCCTTGCCAGTTATGGAACATCCTTCCAAATGTGGGTGAAATTATCTTTTATCTTTTTTTTTTTTTTTTAGATAAATCGCATTTCTTCCCAATGAATAATATTTTCTCTTCAATAATTTGTGTTAAATGTTCCAAGCAAACTTTTCTTCTATAATGCTGCTGTGAGCACAAAAAATATTTGAGGATGTTACAAGCCCCAATGTTTTGCATAGGACTTTTCTTGTACCATAGCTAGTGGAGAGATTTTCCACTTCATCCAGCTATCAGCACTCTCTGAATCACATCACTCTAATTGGAAAGGGTACGAAAAAAGACTTGGCAAAGGACTTAGTAGGAGGAGTGTTGTATAACAGGATGCTGCCTCTTTTAATGAAAGGCACCAAAGTGACCTTTGCTTCAAGAAGACCGTCATCAAGTAAAGGTCAGAGGTTTGGAAAGCTAGCAAACAGCAAGAAGTCTTGCTGAAGCTTTCATGAATAAGGACCTAGTACTCAGATCCTTGAGCACTAATGCAAAAAATAATAATGATAACAAGAAACCCCAAAAAACAAAACAAACAAACCAAAAAAAGAAGTTAAAGAGTTAAAAGTTTGATTTTACATTGTTCTTGCATAAATATACCAGTTATTAATGGTACTGAGGTTAGAGGTACTCATTCACAAGATAAATGTCTCTTGTGACTATCAAATGTTAAATATTGCTTTTAGATTTTTCATGAGATGACTAATGGCCAAGGACAGTAGAAATAGCAATGTTCTTATACACAAATCTATTTTTATTTGTCTAATTTTACCGTCAATAAGTGGTTATGTCTCTTTGGTGGAACTGCTAACAATTCATAGAAACTGTACTTTAGGCATCAGTGTAGAGAGATTTGGTCAGGTGGCACAAAACAGAATACACAAACTCAAACATTATCATGCAGTGTGTAAATTCACATAGTTAACAGTTAGATAGTAAAATGTATGGAGTACCCTTTTAACATCAACATATACACATTCATCCATATAAACATTTACACACTGCTCATGCAGCATCTGCATAATTGTGAAATATAGCAGGAAAGTAAAGCTATGCTCATGTAATATGCATAGAGTGTGTCTTAGCAGGGAGACACGAGTTATTAATACCGAAGAGTCAGAGCTTTAGAAGTATGTTGAATGTGCTTTCTTCATACGTGGACAGGGTCTATGTATATACACACACGAACACTTGTTTTGGTGCTTTTTCACGGTGTGTAGAAGGTGGGCGACAGAAGAATAGCTGAGACTAAAGAATACACCACACACACATACACACCATGGACCTGTTCACACACACGCACACACACACACACACACTGGATCAATGAGGTGCTGAAGTGTGACTCAGATAATTCAGCTGCTCCCCGTGCAGCTCTCCATCTGCTTCCCTCACTAGGTCAGTGGACATAATGTGTGTGTCTTTTTGTGTGTGTAGGTGTCTGTGTGTGTGTATCCTTAAGTGACAGGGAAGGAGGAGGTGAGAAGATATACATGTAGAGAAAGGACCAGCAGAAGGATTGACTGGAGCGAGTGACTGACATATCCAAAGCAGAGAGGTGGTTGGTTGATAGACTGATTCAGAAGTCCGTATACCTCTCTGGGTGTATGTGTGTGTGTGTGTCTGTGCCACACGCCTTCAGAGATTTCAGCCAGACAGTGTTTTTAGCTGTGTCTCCATCAGACTGTCAACAAAGAGACAACGAGACAAAAAATGTGAAGAGGGTGAGAGCAAAGGGCAACAATAAGATAAAAACACAGACACAGAGTGACGTGTGCCTATATTATTGTGGCGGCCTCTTCAAACACTATGGTGTGTGAAGGTTAATTTTCTATTATCCTCTATTAATTGAGCTTTTTCATGACTGATTCGGTAGTTCACTACTATTGGCTGTGTGCATGTCAACAAGTCATCATCTGTGCATGCGTGCACTTGTGTCTGTATGTATGAGTATTTATGCTTGCACAGGCCGACGTGCTCTCCTTCTGGCCTTGTGTGTGAATATACGACTGTATCTGCATATATACGTAAATAATTCATATATTTGATTTAATGTACAACTCTAATTCTTCATGAATATTTTTAATTTCTCATATATATGATAATGGGGATGTGTGTTTGTATGACTGTGTGTAGTTATGATCTGAAGCCAAGGTCAGCTGGCTAGCTGCTGCTTCAATGATACACAGCTACTCCGTTGCTGCAGGCAAAGAGTGGTCGATATAGAGATGAGGTGGAAGATTTAGAGATGGGAGAAAAGGTGTAGAGAGAAAAAAGCAAGGACAGTACAATAAGGACAAAGTACAAGCTGAAAAGCAGTAGAGAAATTTCATGATTAAAGAAACACATGTGTATGTATATTCTAGCATGGTACAGTATATTATGCAGAATGCTACATTTTGTTATAGAGGAAAATGCTGTGCTTGTGTTTCTATGTCTGAATTTCAGGAAATAGTTATTTCAAAGACAGTATTTGTCATTATAAGTCAAGAGAAAGTGACATTAGATTTACCGTGTGATGAAGCATGAAAGAAACATAAAGATAAAATAAATCGCGTTTATCCCGGAAGCATAAGTCTGCTTTATAAGCGTACAGAGACAAGCCGAACAGTAGGGAAATTATAGAAGGAAATGGAAATTCTGTTGGAGTTTAGTCAGTGGTTGAGCTGCACACAAAACTCACTCAGGCACCTCCACACTGTCGATGCATCCATTACTAGCTAGGCTGTCATTTGTACAGTTGGTACATTGGCTGTTTGGGAGTAAATCAGCAAAGGAGTGTACAAATAATACAACTGTCTTTAGGTAAATTTAGGTAAATGACACAGGCATTTGCTTTGTTTTTCTGTTTGAGGAATGGAAGAAGAAAAGACTTGTTAGATGCAAATTTATTGTGGCTGCAAGCATGATCAAGTCAAGCTGCTTTTTTCCCCACACGAATTTGTCTAACTTGATATTCCGTAAGTGCACATGCATGAATAAAGTACTGCATTCATGTGACCGTGAAAAGTGTCTGAAATAGTACAAAGGCTTCATAATTTTGTCTCTCTTGTTGCAAGGTAAAATTATCACTCATTAATTATCTGTTTTGAAAAGCTTGTAAGGGTGGAAGTTGTGGGCGTGATGGAAAGAGTACAAGGACAGCTCATTGAAAAAAGGAGGGCCTGTCAACCCTTTTAATTCCTTCACAGGGAAACCCCCTATAGGGAGAATGAAACTAAATTAAGAAGTGTAAACAGGGATTTCACAGGCTGTAATGAGTCATGGAACAAAACACTGACAGCCACACACACACACACACACACACACAGACTGGACAAATAGAAATGGAAATAGAGGCTATTCATATGTGCCAATGTAGGCACAAAGGCAAAAAAAAAAATATGCAATTGCATGTTAGAAAAGCACATTAATTACAGAACAACTTAGTAAAAGCAAATGGACATAAAAGTCGTACTCAGACCTAAAGAGCATTGCCCTGTATGAACTGATCTAAGGTACCCTTTATTCCCCTCAGTCTGCATGTCTCCCTTGAGAGCCTACATCATTTTGTATGTGCTAAAAAGATAAAGTGTCAAGGCGTTAAGAGGATGACTGGAAAGTGTTGCGAAATAGATGGGTTGTGAAATTGAGATGGTATTACATTTGAATGTTCTCGTAGTCTATTTAATAGTCGAGAGGACCAGTGAGATTTGCTGCTTTTCTTTAATTTGCATCTTATTTCTCTTTCACACCCTTTCATTCACTTCCTTGCTGGGTCTCAACCTCTATGCAAATTTTTCTTTCCTACGTTTTTAGCTTTCTAATGCACACATAAAAATGTAAAGGTAGAGATAAAAAAACAAAAAACAAACAAACTTGGAATTAAATAAGCTTTAACAACATTTAAAGAAATCCTAAACTGCCACTTAATGCAACTACGTTATTTTAACACTGTCAGCATAAGAACCGCAGCCACTATTTATGTAACTTTTTCAGCTGCCAGTTCACCCAACATTAAATGCCATTAAGTCTTAGAATGCACTACCTCAGAGCTGGAGGAACTGAGAGGAAAGAGAGAGAGGAGCACGTGGAAACAAGAAGACTGGCAGATGGCAAAGAAGAAAAAAAAAAGGAGAGATGCTGTATGTGATAAGAAGATAGAGAAACATTGTTAGTAAGGGGAGGACAAAGTAGAGGGCATGAGAAAGGTGAAACAGAGTTTTCATGAGAGGCTAAGGCATGCTATCAAAAGTGCATCTTAGTAAGGCCAGTGCTCGTGTCTGTCTCCCAATGAGAATCTTACTTAATGAGGGTACGCTGCCAAGTCTTCTTAAAGTAGGAGGAATTAGCTATTCATCCGCACAAAAGCAAGCTGGCAGACCCTGCACTCCCTCTATTTCAGTGTCTCTTTCACACACACACACATACAACAAACCCCCAGCAAGTTGTGTATAATTGAGTGTGCCTGAAAGCGCACACTATATGTTATCCACCGCGCTTATTCTTCTTCTTATTATTATTCTTACTCCCTTTTTTTTTGACTCCACTAAAAATCCCAGAGTTTTGTCGCACATACAAAGCGGTTGTCAACGACCGGCTCGGCCGAGATAAAGCAATATTTATTTTTCAAACATTTCTGTGGTTTGCCAAAAATGCCAAAAACCACACCAAAATGAATGGGTGTGTATTCTTGAAATTTTCAAAAACTAGAGTGAGTGATGTCATCACTAAGTGCAGAGAAAACTTTGTCGAAAAATAAATTTATAAACTGCGACTGCGGCATAGCGATCAAACTAGAAATCATTTATAGCTAGAAGCAGGAGAAAATTGTCTCACTCATATTCACTGTCATAAAGCTGTCAGATGTATAGTTTTGGCGAAATTTCCAGAAAGAGCTGGGAGATACAGCATCTTTACCTGTGACTGACCAAAAGTTTAAACAATTTCGCCTGAATATAAGAGTCAGTTTTTTCGGGTCACACTTTACTTCTGTCACAAACTGACTCTCCTCTTATATTAAAATGCAAGATGTAACACCAACAATTTTCACTCTGCTGGTATATTTTGACCTCTGCTACTTATGTCACAGAAGTTATTTGTCAATAGTGTTAACAGAAAGGAAAAAGGAGGGGAGTCCAGATTTTTGGTCACACTTTACTTCTGTCACAAACTGACTCCCCTCTTATATTAAAAATGCAAGATGTAACACCAACAATTTTCACTCTGCTGGTATATTTTGAACTCTGCTACTTATGTCTGAAGTTATTTGTCACTAGTGTTAACAGAGAGGAAAAAAGGAGTCAGTTTTTCAGGTCACACTTTACTTCTGTCACAATCTGACTCCCCTCTTATATTAAAAAAGCATGCTGAAGTTATTTGTCACTAGTGTTAACAGAGAGAAAAAAGGAGGAGTCAAGTTTTTTGGATCACACTTTACTTATGTCACAAACTGACTCTCCTCTTATATTAAAAAAGCATGATGTAACAACAATTTTCACTCTTTCACTGCCATGTTGTGACCTCTGCTACTTATCTGTAAAGTTATTTGTAACTAGTGTTCACAGACAGCAAAAAAGGAGGGGAGTCAGTTTTTGGGTCACAATTTTATACTGTCACAATCAGCTCCCCTCTTATATTAAAAGTAACACGCAACAGCAAAAATTTTCACTCTGCTATGTTGACCTCTGCTACTTATGTCTGAAGTTATTTGTCACTAGTGTTAACAGATAGGAAAAACGGAGGGGAGTCAGATTTTTTCGGGTCACACTTTACTTCTGTCACAATCTGAGTCCCCTCTTATATTAAAAAAGTATGATGTAACACCAACAATTTTCACTCTGCTGGCATGTTGTGACCTCTGCTACTTATCTGTAAAGTTATTTGTAACTAGTGTTCACAGACAGCAAAAAAGGAGGGGAGTCAGATTTTTTCGGTCACACTTTACTTCTGTCACAAACTGACTCTCCTCTTATATTAAAAAAGCATGATATAACACCAACAATTTTCACTCTGCTAGCAAGTTGTGACCTCTGCTACTTATGTCTGAAGTTATTTGTCAATAGTGTTAACAGAAAGGAAAAAAGGAGAGGAGTCAGTTTTTTTCGGGTCACACTTTACTTATGTCACAAACTGACTCTCCTCTTATATTAAAAAAGCATGATGTAAAACGAACAATTTTTCACTCTGCTGGCATGTTTTGAACTCTGCTACCTATGTCTGAAATTATTTGTCCCTAGTGTTAACAGAGAGGAAAAAAGGAGGGGAGTCAGTTTTTTTCAGGTCACACTTTACTTCTGTCACAATCTGACTCCCCTCTTATATTAAAAATGCAAGATGTAACACCAACAATTTTCACTCTGCTGGCATATTTTGACGTCTGCTACTTATGTCTGAAGTTATTTGTCAATAGTGTTAACAGAAAGGAAAAAAGGAGGGGAGTCAGTTTTTTTCAGGTCACACTTTACTTCTGTCACAATCTGACTCCCCTCTTATATTAAAAAAGCATGATGTAACACCAACAATTTTCACTCTGCTGGCATGTTGTGACCTCTGCTACTTATGTCTGAAGTTATCTGTCACTAGTGTTAACAGAGAGGAAAAAAGGAGGGGAGTCAGATTTTTTCGGGTCACACTTTACTTCTGTAACAAACTGATTCGCCTCTTATATTAAAAATGCAAGATGTAACACCAACAATTTTCACTCTGCTGGCATATTTTGACCTCTGCTACTTATGTCTGAAGTTATGTGCCTGAAAGCGCACACTATATGTTATCCACCGCGCTTATTATTGAGTGTACCTGAAAGCGCACACTATGTTATCCACCGCGCTTATTCTTATTATTGAGTGTGCCTGAAAGCGCACACTATAAGTTATCCACCGCGCTTATTCTTATTATTATTATTATTATTGAGTGTGCATGAAAGCACACACTATATGTTATCCACTGCGCTTATTATTATTGAGTGTGCCTGAAAGCGCACACTATATGTTATCCACCGCGCTTATTATTATTGAGTGTGCCTGAAAGCGCACACTATATGTTATCCACCGTGCTTATTATTGAGTGTGCCTGAAAGCGCACACTATATGTTATCCACCGCGCTTATTCTTATTGAGTGTTCCTGAAAGCACACACTATATGTTATCCACCGGACTTATTCTTATTATTATTATTGAGTGTGCCTGAAAGCGCACACTATATGTTATCCACTGTGCTTATTCTTCTTCTTATTATTATTCTTACGCCCTTTTTTTGGCTCACTAAAAGTCCCAGAGTTTTTGTCGCACATACACAAAACGGGTGTCAAAATGACCGGCTCGGCCGGAATCGCAGGCAATGTTATTTTCAAAGCATTTCACCAAACAGTTTTGCCAAAAAATGCCAAAAACCACACCAAAAAATGAATGGGTGTGTATTGCGAGAATCTTCGAGAGCTAGAGTGAGTGATGTCATCGCTAGAGTGTAGTGAGAGAGAAAACTTTGTCGAAAAATAAATTTGTAAACTGCGACTGCGTCCGCAAATGTCAAGCTACAGAAATCATTTATAGCTAGAAACGGAGGAAAATTTGTCGTCTCACTCATATTCACTGTCATAAAGCTGTCAGATGTATAGTTTTGGCGGGAGACGCAAAGATGCAGCAGCAACACCCATCTCCTGCCCAATGTACTCCCATGTTAATTTGAGAGAAGAAATTTCCAGAAGAGCTGGGAGTACATGCTCTTTACCTGACGACCCCGGCCAAAGTTTAAACAATTTTCGCCTGAAAATCGGCAAGGAAGTGGTCGACATGACAAGGAAGCCAACGGATTCCAGGTTTTGGTTTGCGGCACACCTTATAGGCTGATTTTGGCCACCTTCGAGGGGCTTCATTCAGAGACTTTCTGTGACTTTCAGTGACACACAGAGTGCTTATGCACAGCTGCGACTAATTACTCTGACCTGCAGCTGACCCTGGTTGCTTGGCAACCTCAAGCCTGCCTTTGACTAACTTTGTTGAAGTCTCTGTATGATATCAATGACTATCAAGACTACATTTTAATGTCAGCCATTTTATCCTTCTCTCTCTCTCTCTCTCTCTAGACAAACACAGATACAGAGATAGACAGACAAGACAAATACACACATGCATACACAACACACACAGACAAGACAAAAGTCTTTCAAAATAAAAGACTTTGAAAAACTCTCTCATTAACAGACACAAGCATAGACAGACAAAGAGGGAGAGACAGACAGACAGACAGACACACACACACACACACAGACAAGACAAAAGGCTTTCAAAATAAGAATCCTTTCAAAATAAAAGACTTCATAATACTCTCTTATTGACAGACACAAGACAACCACACATGCACACACACACACACACACACACACACACACAAACACACAGGGCAAAATTCTTTCAAAATAAGAGTCCCTTCAAAATAAAAGACTTTGTAAAACTCTCTCATTCACAGACACTGACCACACAAACACGCACAAACATGCTGACAGCTATTTAATGCATGGGGGCGACAGGGCCAGAGTCAGGCACACTCAAAATTTCTTTAGAAATTTCTAGTTCACTATTATCCTTCCTGTCTTCTGATTCAAGGCCAGTAATCAATGAATAGATGATTGAAACAAAACAAGAAGGTTGCCTGAGGTTGCTCTCCTGTTGTGGACAAAGGTTCCCAACTTCAGATTAGGGGCCTGCTAAGAGGTCATACAAAACTGCTAGGAAAGGTTTGGTTGGAGAAAGAGGTAAATCTAATGAGAGTCGGGAGGATAAGACTAACTAAGAATATAGATTTGCATATGTATAGTATTTTAGAAAGCGAACAGTGAGAGAGGGAGAGAGAGAGCTACAAACCGCAAACAGCTGTTTCTACGTGCCTCCCCCTGCTGATTTAGAAATTCAAGAAAAATGTAGCCCTCTGCTAGTGCCACATTTTTATACGAGGGCCCTGATTAATAATAATATAAAGATATAATCGAATAATAATGCATTCTTTGATTTTTGAAACAGTAGCCTTAGGGCTTGTGTCCATATACAGTAGCAATTTTCTCTCTCACTGCACAAGCGCTTCATCCCAGCGCTCCCCAGCACGCTGCCAGTGCTTTTCTGCCAGAGAAAGATGCTATATGGACACACAATCTTATGTTGTTGTTATTTAGGGTATTGCACTGTTAAATCAGTGATTGTGTTAAGAGCAAACCTATGCCCTTGCTAGTAGCATTAGTAAGTTTTTAGACACATTTGTAAGGAAACAGCTATGTGTGCATGTTGCTTGGCATTTAGAAATTCGTATTCGGATTCATAACGTCTCCCTGACCATGTCCAGTTGGTTTACTGGCTTAAAATCTATAATGGATAGCATGAGTGTTAAGGTTTAAGAGGTTATTTGAGTTATTCAGCAATCCAGTTTGAGACTACAAGACTGCAATTTAACACCCCTCACAGGGCTGTGAAAATTAAGTCACGTCAATGCAAAGTCAATCAATTGAGGACAAGATAAAACATGAAACATAAGTTGCGGCTTCAACATCAGTAGTAAACACATTATTGTCTGTTTGGCACTCAAAAGTAAGATACTCCTGTGGAGTAAATGTACGTGGAAAGTTTGAAATGACAGTCAGGCATTGTAACCTTAGTCCTGTTAACACAGACCCAGCCCTCTAATGGGTCTTTTTAAAGCTACCCACTCATCTTCACATCTCTGACAGTGGGAAGTAGAAAATGAAGCTTGTGTTTGATAAAGTGATGTGAGCTATTAAAGGGGATGTGATGGCCATTAATTAAAAAGGGTGTAACAGGAAGAGATGAAAGGGGGAGAAAACTGAGGAATAAAGGTTCTCGGGTAGATTTACATAAAAAAAAAAAAAAGAATCTACCTGTATTAATTTATTGACGTGATACAATATAAAGCAAGAAAACAATTCAATTCATTTTTTTTTCTTTTCTTATGTTGCTGCATAATAAAAGCTTCATTCATGTTTGCTCTCTTTTCTATTCACTTTGTTTTGCTGGAAGGATTGTGAGATGTGCACACTGCAGGAGAACATTGTTTACAGAAGTAAACAGTGTGTTCTTGGAAACAACACCTTCTCCATGCATGAGAACATGAAATCTGGGTAAGAATTACATCAGAATGAAGTGCAAAAAAACTGGGTTATATTCCAGGAGAGGAGAGGAGAGGAGAGGTTGTTGAGAGTAGTTGTAGCATAATTCAGTGCAGGTCTCTATTGATTGACTACACCCACCTGACACTACCCAAGCTCATAAAGCCCCATGTTTACTTAGCATGCACACTTCACTACATACAGACTTGTGCGTATGTGTGTTCTTGTCGATACACGTTATGAACCTGTTCAGTCAAGGTGATACAAAACTTGCAAACAAATGCGGGTGAGCAAAGTTTGTCTTAGTTTGAGCCAGACTGATCAATGTCAGTCTTATAACGTCGGCGAGTTCCCATTTGCAAAACTATGTGCCTGCCTGTTCTCCAGATGGATATCACAGAGCCAGTACATGAAAGTGTGTGTACGTACACGTGTGCAATACAACATGCACCTGTGTTTATTGGCTTTGAGCCGTACATAAGTACATGTGCTTTCACAGGTTGTGTGCGCGTGTGGAATGAATACTTCATGTAAGAGTGCTTTACCTTTCTGATATTAACCCAGTAGCCTATGATACGGTCTGTGGCCTCAGGATCTTTCTGTGTCCACTGCAGATTATAGGAATAGTTGTTTCCTTTTAGGATTCGGACTGGGTTGGGTGTGTCAAAGTAGAACTCAGCATTGTAGGGTTGTGCTGAGGGAGGAAGAGAGAGAGAATTAAATGTCACTAACATTGATAATAAAGAGGGCAACTGCCTCATGCTCAATATAAGATGGATGGATGGTATGAATAGTAGATAGAAAGATGTAGAACTGTTTCCACATATGGCTAACAAAGCATTGTCCCTTGTCCGTTCACTCACCAGAGACGTTAAATGTGCACGTTGATGTTCCTGCACTATTGCTGACTCGGCACTCATAAGAGCCATTGTTGGTGGGTTCCAGTTTAAACTTCAGC
Source organism: Protonibea diacanthus (assembly GCA_028641955.1). Taxonomy (NCBI): domain Eukaryota; kingdom Metazoa; phylum Chordata; class Actinopteri; family Sciaenidae; genus Protonibea; species Protonibea diacanthus. Next base: position 12,424,361 of record CM053976.1, on the reverse strand, counting down.
TCCGGCGTCTCCTTCAGGTCTGGCATGGGCATACGGATGAAATCACCATTACGGAACCAGCGGATGTCTGTTAGGCGTGGTGGGTTAGACCGCAGGACTGTGCATCGCAAGGTCACCATCTGATAATTCCTAGAGCGCACATCTTGGAAGACTGGATCCAGTATGGGAGGATCTGTGGACACAAAGGTATTGTGAGTTTTAGGCCATTTTAAAACATTTGTTGATTCAAATTTTTAGACGTTCTTCATGTCAACTTCACTTCAATACTTCAGAATTACAGCACCTTTTCTCACATGTTCTCATACACAAAAGGTACAACATATTAACTGTGATGAAGTGCAGTGATGAAGTGATCCATGTAAAACCCATTATCCCTAATTGTTTTCCATTTTAAAACCCATTTCCATCATAAAGGAGGAGATGGAGATAAAGTGTAGGAGAAAAGGAATTTTAAGCTTTGCTCTGGACAATGCAAAATGGACTGTGGTAGTGTACATACATCACCGTCATCCATGTCTCATTTTCTCTGCCTAGTCTCTCTTTCTTTCTTTCTTTTTTTTTTTTTTCGCTCTCCACAGTGTAAATTTCCTCACAGCATCAGAAAACGTTAGTTTTGAAAAATCATCTGACACAGAGCAACTGTTATTGCCATGGGGGATCGGGCATTTCTATGAGGCACAATACCATCCCTGCTGCTAACCTATCCTAACCAGCCGTAATTAACCTGTCAGCGGCAATGTGTGGCTCTGCGGTTAATGCCTGACTAGCTGCTGTTGCCCCGGGGTCAGAACACAGCCAAATGACTCTGCCACAAATCACCAACCAGCTAGTTCACCCCTGGCTAATCATGTAGATAATAGACAAGATGCTAATGGTGGTATTGTCGTACTGACGGTGATGAGATCTAGTGTTAAGGCCCCCGGAGGTGAGGCAGTATGACTAGAGTCCTGAATGAATCAAGTTTATCAGACTCAGATGTGTAATTATAGTCTAATCTATGTTATGCCTGTAATTTAGACAGATAAAGCTATGGATGAGCTACACTACAGAGGAGAGCCAGAGACAGGCAGAAAGATAACATAAAAACAGCGTCTGAAACAAAGAGGCGCTTGTATTGTGCTTGATACAATGTGTAAATCTGAGGCAAATTTAACCATCTCAGGAGTAATGAAATACACTGGACACGAAACTTCCATCATCAAAGGGATGTGTGGGACACATTATTTTGATCAACATTATTGATTATAGTATTTGTGTCTTTAAACACAACCTTAAAACCCTCTTTTCCTCTATTTTTTTTGTAAATTATTCATTTGATTTTATTCTTGTTATTCTTTGTTTTGTGTCGTATCTTGTTGTTTCTTGAATACTCAGTTGTTTCACATTAGTGTTAGGCTGTTTCACTGTTTATTTGTATCATCTTATTATCAGCTTGTCAGACAACCACAGCACTGTATGGCTTTGACATTTGTACATAGTTAAAGTTAATAAAAACCCAACAACTCTAAAGAAAATACATCTCTTCTTTCTGTGAATTAAGCTTTTACTCCTTAAAGCTCAGGAATACACAACCAAACCAAATCCACAGTTTACCATTCTGTGCTTGCGCTCCAGTCAGAGGAACATGAGTAAGCACCTGCATGCCAAAAAGACTGGAAACCACCATAACATTTAACTTCTCAGCTATGTGTTGCCTGTTGTTTTTAGTCTACTCTCCCAGAATGTGGATGCAACACATAAACAGCTTCTACTTTGCTAACGGGTGTGTTTTGACCTCTTGAAATCAACATATTAACTACCACATGGTGCCACAGCAGCACCATGTGATGGAGCTGAGGGATGGGTGAGTGGTCAAAGGTCATACTGTAATCCTATGAACTGATTAGTGTATGCTCACACACCCCGGTCCTGCTCATAGACACATATATGCATACTGATGGCTTTCTGACTTTGGAAACAGGTGGCAAGGGTAAAGCTAAAGCAGGCAAACTGTGGAGCCACGGTGATAGAAGAAGGGATGAGGAAGGGAAAGAGGAGGAGGTGTGTTGAGAGCTGGTTTGTGAGCAGTTTATAAATCATCCTATCCCCAGTAGAATTTGGTAGACAAGTTGTCACAGTTCTTCACCTGGTCTTGAGTATTCATTTCACAATTATGTAAGTTTCTCCACAGTAGGTTACAGTTCCTCCATTCTAAACCAACTTTTCAAATTCTCTGGTGGTCTTTGTTTCTGCATTTCTTTGCCACTCATTCAGGACTCACAGCACCATAATGCAATACTTCATAGTCAGAAGACCATAATCCATGTAAACACACCATCGCTATCTGTCTTATTGAATGTTAAATGGATTCCATCCGGGAATGCAACACTGACCAAGCCAAACATTTACATTACACAGAGAGAAAATCAATTTACATGAGACTGAGAGAGGAGGGAGGTGAGTACGGTGGGATGAAGGGTGAACGAGAGAGGGAGAGAAACCGCTCTTAAAGGAGAAGACAATGAAGAAGACAAATGACAGAGAAAGTGTGGTGTGAAAGTGAGAGAAGTCGATGATTGAGTATGGGAGGTGGGGAGAGAATGAGAGAATGCAGGATGCAGAAAGGGAATGACAAGACAGAGAGAGGTCCTCTCTCATGGCCAGCAGTTAGCTGATTGATGATGATGAGAATGGCAATGAGGAAGAACAGCCACCTCTCTCGGTGGGAAAGTGGGCATATAAAGAAAGGATACAAGGCGAATAGAGGAAGCGGCAAAGGCAAAAGTGGTAAGAATTTGCATATCTGCTTAATTAAATATGCTATAAAAATTATAGCATCCTTCCCTCACATTGATCAACAGTGCTAAAAGGAATGAGGCAAAATAAACCTGATAAAATAAACAAATGAAGTAAAATCGGAGTGGGACATAAAGAAGAAGGGAAAGATCGGTTTGTTTGCACTTTTTTTTTCTTTTTTTGGCTGTAGCTAAACAATATCTCCTCTGCCAGCCTGTTTCTCTTTTCTTCTCTTTTCCATCTTTCCAACCTCCAAATCATTCAAATGTTTTCCTCAGCAACTCACCCTGCCCTCCTCCCTTTCATTAACATCCCTGCTTCCCTGTTTCAAGTTCTCCCTTAACCCCACTTTCTCTCTCTCTCTCTCTCTCTTTCTCCCTCTCCCTCGTGGTCCTGCTCATGTATCTGTGTCATCTCTCTGTTTCTTTCTCTGTCCAGAGTGGGGTGGCCACCTGGTCCATTAATCAGACTTGGCCAGTGTGGACAGTAGAGCTCACAGAGTTTTGCCCTTCCGCCCCGCCTGCATTAGCAAGCCCTGTAAATCCTTCTTGAAGGGAGGAGAGGAGAGGAGAGGAGAGGGGAGGGGAGGAGAGGAGGGGAGAGGGCAATGATTTGGGGGTGTTTTTATCAAGTACATCAGAGTGTAAAAATGGTCGTATAGTGGCTGATTTAGGATGTACTTTTAATTGCTCAAATATAAACTGGTTCCTCTCTTGCAATTTTGATCGATTGGAAACTAATATGGGAGGAAATATGGGACTGGGGTATAAAATCTCTTTATCCAGATAGAATGACTTTCCTTAAGCCCTATGATTAAAAGTATAGGGCCACAATATAAGTTAATTTGAGGATTCGGGTACAAGAAGGACAAATTTCTACTGTACCCTAAATTGCTTCATGTATACAGACCCATTTATTCTCTCTTTTTGAGCCGTTTATGCTTTTATGTGTTACAGATGCACTGTTCTTGTTTTCTCGTATCCTCATGGTTTTTCTAATATCTGGTACATTTCATCACTTTGATTAATAGTAGCGTTTTAACGTGACCTTGCACACAGGGCACACTGGGAGTGTGCTGAAAGGGTTGAATTGAATAGTGAATTCATGTTAGCGTAAATTTACTGACACCGACACCAATGTAAGGATATACTGCTGTGCAAGCTTCAACCAATACAGTGCATTAGTGACTCATCTATTAACATTCTACCCTGCTGAATGTTGAGTTTTTACATAACAGTGGGTTTATAATTAGATTGATGATCATCAAATGCAGTTTTAAAGTTTTAAACAAAGTTATGAGACGCTGGATGCATAGACAACGGGCAGGGTAGACGTCCTTCAGTTCCTCAGTTCAGAAGTGCTAAATGCTGTGATATCTCCTCAAGTGTCCATATGTTCGTGGTGTCACAGAGAGAAGCTCTGACTCAACCAATTACCCCCTGTACAGATGGTTTTCTGTAGGTTATGCTTGATTGTATCCATTGGTTACATGCTGCATGAATGACAACACTATAAGTCACATCAGGATATGCACAGCATGTTACTGCTGCTGATGACAACTTCTATAAAGTGTTATTTTGCCCACCAGGTGTACCAGTATTATATTTGTAACCCCCTGTTAACCATACATACACTGTTCTCCTAAAAGCTAAAGCAATTGGAATTTTGTTATAAAATACAAGAAAAAGTCATGTAAGGTTGGTAAGTGCTCAAAACCAGCATGCACATGCAGCTTTGGGCGACAAGTGATGGTTTGATGAAGGATGAATGAGGGTGCCTAAAGTATATTTAGTTTCCAGAAAAAAACAAAATCAATTTTTTACTTCACGTTTTGCTCTTTCCCCGTACTTAGTTTCAGCAGTATGCAGTCAGAAGTGCCGTTGCTTGGGACTGTGAGTGCCAGTGCCAGCACACTTCAAGCATTGCAGAAGTAAGTAAAAGTAGCTAACCTCATGGGAGGGGAGAAGTTATTGAAATCATGTGTTACTTTGGCAAAGCCCATCCTCTGGGAGTTTTATAATGATAGATCCCACTGGAGTACTCACAAAGAGGAAGGGGTAGGTTTAGAGAAAACATCCTTTAAGCTGTAGAGGTGTGCTCATTTCCTTTCCTCTCCTTTTGTACTCCCTTTACATTACCATACATTTCTTTATCTGTCTTTAGGGTACATAGTTTTGAGAAAATTGTGAATATTATACCATTGTTGAGGGTGGGGAAGAAGAAAAGTACAGTGTTTTAACAGATCTTACCATAGCAACAAAGAAAATATTGCCTATAGAGGTCTACACAAAGGCACTATTAGGTGCCTTTTACACTTCCATTAAACATGACACCTACAGTTATATCAACCTATGGTTATGTCATGTTACTATATTTATTGCATACCTGATAACCTTTACGCAGTTTTACTGCATATATTCTAGTTCTGTGTTTCTCTTTTATGTTTCCTTTGTTTTATTTTCATTTTACTGCATTTTTTCTGTGTACTGTTGACATTAATACAACTTCTATTACTGTTTGTGGCTTCCGTTGCCCAGAGATCATTAAAGTTTTGTATTTTCCTGTCTGATGTTAGTAGTAGAGAAGATGCAGCAGTAATATTATTTGAAAGCAGTCGTAACCAATCTGCTTTACACCAAACTGCACTGCAAGAGATGGCACAAGTATTCTCAACAAGTAACCCGGCCTTCTACTGCTTGATCCAAATAATAATGTTGTATGTTACTGTCGGTTGAGTTTCTGCGTGAATGTAATCTGATAGACACTTACACTGCACATTGAGTTGGACCTGTGTCTCTCTACGTTTGATGTTTAACCCGTTGTATGGAGCAGTCTGGCACCGGTACAGTCCCATCATGTCCCGACTGACGTTCTTTAGCCTCAAACGGCCATCAGGCGTCTCTATCATGGTCCCCCCTCCCGGCATCAGCAGGTCCTTTTCTGTCCGTGACCACAGTATAGGTGGCCGTGGTTTGCCATCTACCACCAAACACACCAGGTCAACATTACCTCCCTCTCGCACACTGACCACCTGACCGCCTGGTGGAACCGCCAGCACTGGAGGAGAGACTGGAAGGGAGGCAAGGGCAGAAAAAGAGGGAGAGGAATAGATGGCAGGTTTTAGTTTTATTTTCTCACTTCTACATAAACAAACATATATAATGCATTAGAGACATATTGCTTTTTTAATTGATACAAACTGTTGCAATTAAGAACACTAGTAGCTTCACAAAAAAGCCCTGAATCTGATATTGCTTACAAATATGTCCTAAAAACATAGATGGATCTTATATTGCATAGACAAATATATTAGCATTAAAAACTTATGTCTACACTAATCTACTCTAAATAATTTTTATGTTAGCCAAAGGAAAAGCCTTAATAACATTAACACTTAAATGCACAAGAAAAGTGCAGTTGAATGGAAAGAAAGGTTTGTATGGTGTTATGTAACGAGTCAGGAGGTGGAAATGACTTACAGAAAGTGTAAAGAGAGAAACAGAAGCAGGTGGAGAATAAAAAGGCTTTAGACATTTACAAGGCTAATCCTACTGGCCAATCACACAGTTTGAATACGACATAGGACCATTAACATGATTACTGCTCAGTACTAAGTGCTCAGGGGTGATGTGCATACTGATAGATAAACACAGAGGATACTGCATTAAGTGGATATGGGAACAAAAAAAAGCATATTCAATTGATGCTGATGACATGTGTGTGTGCTGACCCAAAATGGAGAAGATTAGTTAGCCTTGTCTCAGCCTTACTATGTATTGTATACAATATGCATATAATGTACAGAGAGTGTGATACTGTAAATAGACAGAGGGTAAGGAGAGAGGAAAGAGACGCACATATGTGAAAGACGCCACCAGGATGAAAGACAGAACAGTTAATAAAGATTAATAAAGGCTGAAACAAACTTAGTACAGTTGTTTAAAAAAACAATTTGACACCAGCTGTGTGTTCAGAATATACTTAACTTGAAAAAGAAATAGCTTCTCAAACAAACAGCATGACCTACAGTGTTAATAATTAGCAGTTACATACTGTAATACAGGAAAATGTTTGTTTTTTTTTCATTTCGACAGCATGAGTTAACTATTTCACGATAAAACAGTCACTTAGGAAGTCATGGAAATGTGTCTCAGTCTGACAGAGATGTAAAATAAAAAGAAGAACCTCACCGCTGTTTTGAGAAATGTTGACATCCACACGGAGCTCTGGCACTCTGCTACCTGGGAAGTTCGCCATACAGCTGTAAGTAGCCAAGTCTCTGAACTTCATGTCCACAATCTCTAAGCTGCTGGTGCCGGGTGCCATGTCTGGGTCACTGCGTAGCAGGATCAGGCTATCCGAGTTGAAGACAGGGGCACCGTTTTTGTACCAGGTGTAGTTGACCTTGTCCTGTGGGGTGGCATCAACGTGGCATGACAGCTTGAGGTCTCGACCCATTTGGATGGTCTCACTGTCCTTGTTAGAGTCTGGAGTAATCTGGAAGGTCAAGTTGCTCATCGCTGTGTGTGGTGGTAGCGGGGTGAAGAGCAAAAGAGAAGAAGAAAGAAGAAAGGGTTAAAAAGATACAGTGGTGCAGTGTAAGAGGTAGGCTGTGGAAGTCTTAAAAAGAATGAAACGGGGGGGGGTGTCACCAACAAAATCTCTAAAATTCTCACATAGAAACGATGACGTGCCTTAAAGAATTAATAAAAAAAATATTGCTATAATGTATGTAAAATTTACAAAACATGAGTGTGTGTATGTATAATGCATACATACATTTACAGAACAATGTTATGCATAGTCCACTCTTTCACTCTGAATGATATTTTAGATGGTAACCACCACCTCATGGTGTTAGCCTGTAATTCACCCACCCACTCACTCACATATTCAGCAGGTTTAGCAGGTTCTAATGTACAACAAATGGCACAAATGTGTGAACAAACAAGTTTACAAAGAGGGTAAAACACACTTTTAACAGATAGAGAAGCATCTTTTCACCAGTGCCAGTGAGACTTGGCTAGAATTTTGTATATGTAGCGTTTATATAATAATGTAGGAGTGGTGTTCCTTTTATTTTGAAATTCCACCTTGGGAGCACATATTTATGTATGGATTCCAGTTAGGTTTGTTACAATTTGCTGAAAATAAGTGAAATTAAAATGAAAATAAAGTGGATGGAGAAGTTGGCTAATATAGAACAGTAGTAGTTTGCTACAAAGTGTGTGAGGCATAAGGAGGGGGCAAAATGACAAAAAGAAACTAAAGGAAAAAGGAAATTGAAGAAAAAAGAAAGAGAGAGAGAGGCAGGAGCAAATTGTTAAGGAGGGAGAGACAAACGGAGCAAGATAGAGAATAAAATAACACGGGGATAAAGAGGGGGAGGGGGGGAAACAAAATCAAGGACAAAGAGCAACTCTCACACTGTCACATTTAATTTTCGGTTTCAAAGCTTGCGTTTCCCCAACAGATTTCCATGTTGAATGCAAAACAGCTTTCTGTTTCCCCACCAAGGGGAAAGAAAGACAGGCGGCAAGGAGGAGAGGAGCTTGAGTTTAGTCTCCTTCCGAGCTCGTTAACAAGATGCTTGGATGGAGCCTTGAATGTGAAGCGGTGACCATATGGTTAACGTGATCCTGCAACTTTACCTGATTAGCGTGAAAAACAATGTTGTGCGTACGTGTGGGAGCCTGTGGCAGTCTGTGCGTTCATGTACATGTGCAACTAACTACCTACTTGGAGACTGCTCTCTCTAAGCGCCCATCGAACATGCGCGTGTGTGCATGTGTGCCTCATTCACCATCTTGCCACCTGTGCTGGTGTGACGATGCGTTCAGGCCCATTAAGCTAACAGGAGAAACCCATCCAGCATACGTTCTCTACAGTGTTAACTAACAGAAGAGACTGTTGCTAATTGCTTCCACTCCAGTCTAACTAATTGGAGTGAATAAAGATGATTAAAGGGGCTAAAAATAGCTGGGAGGGGAGGGAGAATGGAAGGCTTCTGTTTTAATGGCAGGGGAATTAGAAAAAGAGCAATACTTAACCCGCCTATTCTGACAAGACTCGCATCAGCTCTCTGTAATGATGGATCAACCGCTTACGTGATGCACACCACAGAGGCACGTACTGAACAGTACATGCACAGATGAATATATTTACACACTAAAGCTAGCAGTGACTAAACAGATGGTGCTTTTGAAATGAAAAAGAAAGCATGTTTAATCAAATATGTCAAGAATACTAAGATATCTATTACTATATATAGATATTGATGGACCAAGCATTTTGTACCCAATCAAGCAGCCAGGCAAAAAATATTGCACACACCTACCATCAACCTCAAAATACCCCTGTTCACCAGGAAATCTCCCACCGTCTATCCCCCCTGTCATGTGAGATCAAACACACAGACACTTACTCCTGACAACAAGATTGACGTTCTTGCGAGCAGGGTTGCCCACATTGTTGACAGCCGTACAGTTGTAGAAGCCTGCGTCGGCCGGTGTGACAGCCCGCAAAATCAGCGTTGGCCCTCGGACTTGGGCACTGAGGGGAAGGGGGCCAGGGTAGCGCGACCACGTCACAGTGGGGAGAGGGAAACCTGCAGTCACCTCGCAGGTTAAGAGCACATCCTGACCAGGGTCCACAACCACCGTGTCGTTTACTGATAGCCGGATCATTGGGGGAGCTGGTGAGACACGGGAGGGAGAGAGAAGAAAAGGATTAGCAGTGCAAATCACTTTCTCTGTAGGTACATTGAGCACAGCTGCGCTGTTTTGCTTTTCAATTGTCAAGGCGGTTTGCATTTAAGGGATGACGTTATTTAGAAGTGAGAATGGAAGTACAGTATGTGTTAATGTGTGCGTTTGCTTTTATGTGTTGTATTTAATAGAATGCATGTAATATAATACACTTTTCCTACCAACTCACTTCTGCACCTCACAATCAATTGTTTATGAGTTAGTGGCTTGACGTCATGTTATCTAAATATTGCGTTTTCGATTTGTCAGCAACTTACTGTAAATGCATGGCATCCAACTTTTTCCTCACCTCAACCAGTTTAAGTAAAAATCAGTAGTAGTACCGTGGTACGCAAGGACCAGACATATACTGGTATAACTACATCTTGAGCAGCAATGAACTCCCGAATTCTCTGAACCACTTATGGATATTTCAAAGTAGGGGGTTACAGCTGAGGATCACCATTTCACTATGTAAATCCCAAGACACCTGACCTCCAACCAAATCAGCACACAGCACCCTGTTCATACTGTTCTTCTGACTGCAGATATGATGTAGTGTGAGGAGAAATGTAAATATATGCCAGAGTATGTTTGTTTCTCACAGCGTCTGTAAGCCACTGTGCATTCATGTGAGGATGTTTGAATTTCCAGCCATTTCTCAGTACACACTAATCAGTAACCTTAGTTAATGCATGCTCTCATATCACCCATATCTTACCTAAGCCACTGCGTCATTTTCTTATGACTGACCTAAACAGAAAAGCACAGGATGACCCAAAATGTAACTGCAGAGGGGGAACCAAATCCTGTTGCCAGACAGAGATTGATTGGACCCCTGCAGTTTTAAAAATATGGAAAAAGGACAGAGTGGTGGGAACAAGAAGCGTGCACGCACACACACGCACGCGCGCAGTACTGAACAACTGATAACGAAGGAGAGAGTAAAAGACAAGACTGAAACTGATGAGGAGAAAGGGGGGCTAAAAAAAAATAGGGATATTAATCATCTAAGAGGAGGTTTGGAGAGAGGGAGTAAAGAAAAACACCCACAAAGACAGTGATACCAGCATGTACACACACACACACCCTAATAACTACATGGGCTCACATAGTGTGTACTAAAATATTTTGATATTTGGACACTCAAAACTGCTTTCTCACACTAAAGCAGGAAATCCACTGATTTGTAGTCAGTACAGATAAGAGCACTCTAAACATTGTTTCTGACATTGACATTGTTACCGTTTAAAATGTTTTACTTTTAAACCATCACCAGGAGCAGCAGATGGAGTTGTCAGGAAAACAACAGCTAATAAATATCAGGTGTGCCAGCTGATGGCTCATCACTTAGACTGATGACGGTACAGTACTTTACTATCTGCAAGTACTTCTTCATTTTGTTAATGAAAGTGCACTAATTCTACCGTGCGGAGGCTATATGCATATTATCTGTCCAGTATAAAAGAGTCTGTGTGGAGTTTAATTCTACTTGCCATAAATCCAGTGAGGGTGAGGGTAGTGACTCACAGGCTCCCTCTCTCAGTATGTCCCTGGTGGCTGTGTGTAACTTTGCCAGCTGCGAGTGAGGATTCCCAGCTCAGCATTCAGCAATTGTGGCAAATTATATGCTATCTCTGTGACTTATTGAATAATAAGTGTAACAAGTGAATATATGGTATTTTGCAGCACTAAATTGGTCATAAAATGTGAAATTGTGCAATCAGCAAGTGGTGGTGCTAAAATAACTGTTCCTGCATGCATCATTCCTCCACCCATCACAACACAATTCAGACACAATCACCAGCACTTTGCTAAAAATATTTCACGAATGTTTTTTTTACAGTTCAATGCTTCATGGGAAAAAAATTACATTTTTTATACTGAGACAGAATTAAATGATCTGTATAATATGGCAATTATTTTTAATGTCAAACCTCCCTCAGCTGCTTCGTGTGTTACTGATGATCTCTTTTAGTTCACAGCTCTTAGCAACTCATTTTTTTTTTTTTTTTTTTTTTAGCAACACAATCAATCGTGTTCAGAAAACAAGTGCTTATAAAACCACTATTATGCAGCATGATAATCAAAAAGTAGCATCCAGCGCTAGCTGTCCAGCAGCTAAAGCTCTAGGTGGTGAAAACCAAACCAGAGCAGGTTTATACGTTGATAGTATTCTGCTCCCTAGTGGCCTAAAAATCATGTGATGCAGTGGCAAAACAAGAAAACAAATACTGCATAATACTGAACAAAGCCTACGTACTGCAGACGCCACAAAAGGGCAAGATGTTTCATCTTAACAGTTAACAGTTCTTGTTTGTTTTGTTTTTGAAACTTGCTGAATGATGCATTTCAATCAGTTGAAGGCCTTTGCAGTAAACGCATCCTGTTTGTTTGTTCATTACATAATGAAACTACCTTTTGGCAAATGGTCGTTGGCAATTGTGGTTTATGTAAAACCACTAAAGGTTTGTTAGTGGCACACTCTGGCAATAAAATTTCTGGCAAATTGTGTGTGCTACTAAAAACCTCTTTACAAAACAAGGTTCTGTATGTGGTGTGCACTGCACAGGGTTTCCCCACAGTGTAATGACTTTGAAAACCCTGTTTCATGTGATTATACTTGTGACTGTGATGTGTAGTCCTAAAACTTTCTAGCGCGTTCAGAATGCTCCACATCACGTAGGCGGCAATCGTATCTACAACATCTTGTTATATAGGTTTTTGCATATCTTGCCGCAGGCTATAAATGGGGTGACAAGAGGGTAACATTGGGGGAAATGAGTTTGTGACCAAAATGTCACCTGTTTAAATTCCTCGAGTGACTGCAAAAGTCTTTTTTGTTGGTAGAGTAATGTAGAAAGGTTTCCCCCCTCCTCATCATCATCACCCCAGTCACCATTCTCAAAGTATTTGGCCACGTTATAACAGCAGAAAAGTAGAAAAATAAGGTCATTGTTTAAAACGTGCTCAGTCTACCTGAAGCTTTGAATTCTGTATATATTCTCTATTAAGCCTCCGTGTCACAAGGATGGATTCCTTTATTTTCAGGGTCATTTTATAGATAAAACCAAAGCAAAGAATAACACGTGTTGCAGAGTTTTCTCCCAATTATTCCTTATATTAATTAATTTGCTTCACATATGCTCTTTGTTTGGAAACACATGCACAATATAAAGAGCTGGAGGTCTGATAAATACTTTATTTTCATGAATTCATACCAACTCAATAGATGATGATATATGAAAGAGGCTTATGTTCTCAAATAGGTTTAGATGCTTTAAAGTCAGAACCAGGTGAGCTTACAGCAACCTGGGTAAAGAATTATTTACAGCAATATGTGCAGTGTACCATTAGCTGATATTGTGGCTGGGGAAATAACAGGACAATATTGTTCACATCCATTCAACCTTTATTATCACTCAAAAATAGCCAAAACAGGAAGTTTTCAGTTAAAGAGATGAAGTGGGCCCTTTTCACTGTTACTCCAACTAATGTCCGTGTGGGTCCTGACAGATTTTGAGTTGTGAGTCTTGTCTCACAACTCAGTACTTTGTAGTTACAGGGACAGGGAGGCAGTTGTATGTTTGATGGTCCAGAGACTTAATTTTAAATATAACTCCCATCTTTCAGTTTATCACAATTTATGAAAAACACAAATTTGTTTTCACATTTTTGTACTATATAAAAAAATGATTCATGTGCTATATGTAATTTCTCTATTTTTTTTTTATTCTTATCAGGTATTGATGCCTGATTGAACATTAAGGGTATAGAACTCATGCTTTCCTAATGCTGTACCTGTTGTGAACATCATATGAAATACTGTATATATAAATATATAAAGTATATATAAAGTGTTTGACTATGTATTATATTTTTTTTTTTTTCAGTTTTATTTGACAAAGGCAAATAAAGCAGGGGACAGAGAGGGGGGATCACATGCTGCAATGAGTTGTTAATAGTATGAACTTATAATTGCAAAGCCATTATCAATATTGAGCCATTAGTTAATGATGCATTGTGCATTCATGCATTTTGCACTGAGCCTCATATTGGAGTTGTGAGTTGCTCAGAACTTGCTGGTGTGAATGTGTGTCAGTCCAGAGCAGGGCGAGCACTGTGTGCTCAATGAACCAAACACAGATTATTAAATGATTTAAAAAAATCCTTTCATGTCATGCACTACTTAGTGCATTATTTAAGCATGGATGAGTGTACCCTTATGAGAAATTGTTACTATTTTATGTTTTGTTTTGTTTTTGTTTTTTAAACAAGAAATTGGTTTAGCAACAGAGTTACTGAATAGTGTGAGAGGACTTAAATTTTTAAATATTAATATTTGAGCATTTTGAAGGAGTACACACCTTTACTCAAAAACACACAGGCTATTTTAAATGGCCTCTAGAGGACAAGAAGGAGAATCCAGGATTTTATCGACCTGAGAGAGTTAATCCTCAGTGAGAGGCCGACCCCACAGAGTACAGGAAGCAATTCATTCCTCTAATAGACTTTATGCAGTACATCCTCTCATCTAATCTCTTTTTTAACAGATTGCAATCGCTGTAATGAAAGAGGCGCACGGAGGCCCAGCAAACTAGTTTACAGATGCATGTTTCTACTAATACAAGACCGCGCACAATGCTGTGCATGCAGACAGACAGACTCGTACTCTCTTGGAAGGGTGAGAAAAATATGCACGCAAAAACACACACTAATGGGATATCTCTTGAGCTAACCTCGCTGGTGATGGCTCTCAAGCTGACAAGAAATTTCACTGGTGTAACAACTGCAATCAGCACATAAATAGCACTGTCCACTTTCATTGTATCAAATCACAACGCTAGGAACATAAACCCCTGTAGGTCTGAAGAGCTTTCTAAGTATTAAATGAACCTCCACGGAAACTGTTTTGCTTCGTTATTTGTCTGTCTGTTAAATACAGTTACAGTAAAGCATCAGGTCAGTTGGGGATATACTGTAGCCGAACTATATATGTTGTCATAATTGATTATGGCATTTTAAGGTCCAGTAATCAAAGGCAGTATGCAGACTGTTCATGGTTTTCCTCTGGGTGCAGTGGTGTCCTGCATTAACTTAAAAGATGTACAAGTCAGGTTAACTGGAGACATAGCTACAGGTGAATATTACTATAAATAAGTGAAATAAACAAATACACAAATTACAAGTTCCAGTAACAGGAACGACCAAAAGTACAGTTTCCAGAGAAGTCTGGGAAAAAAAAAAGAAAGAAAAATAAAAATAAGAAAGAAGACTGTATGTGAAGCAAAATGGGGGGAGGAACTGAGGATTTGAGAATTATAGCTTCAATTTCCTGGGGATGCGTGGGTGACGGTAACGGTGGGATCAGCCAGCACTCTTCCAAAAGTAATGGGATTTATGTGCAGCACAGCGGTTTACAACCAGGTAACAAATGCCTCTCTCTTCCACGCTCACACTTTCTCACTCGCTCTCTTCCTTTTCTCCCTGTCAGTTTGTCACTTCCGTATCTTCAATATCTGTGTCTTTACCTTCCCTTTGTCTCCATCTCTATACCTAGTGCTCATTCTTTCTGCATTTTCCGTTCACTGCACTCTCTGTGTAACTCTCTGTGTAACTCTGTGAGAGCTTTCTCTCTCACATCCTTACTATGTTTTTGGATTTGCAGGATTTAATTCATCAGTGAGGGAAAGGCAGATAGGTTGTTTGTTTTTTGGGGGGAAGGATCAGCTGGAAATAAATGCTTAAATGCTGATTTATATAGAGGTGTATTCTGACAGGTGCTGTGTGTTTATGTCTTGTGCCCTGACAGTTGTCACCTTTACATCATAAATATGGTGAGGTTGGCCTAGGGGTTTGGAGCCATCATAACAAAATGTTCCATCCGGTTGTCATTACATCGACGCACGGATATTATACTCTGAAGCCAGGTGAGAACATAAAGCCCAGAGCATTTTAAGTGCACTGCACTGTGGTCAACTGACTACTCCTCCACTACCTTGAGGTATTCTATTTATTTAGGAATAATATATAGAAATGGAAAACTGAAAAGTTGTCCTCAAAGGTTGAGGACATTGATTTAAATTTCAAATGCATTGTGATAAAACTAATTAATTAATTAGAATACATTTTTAAAAACTAATGATAATTAAAATAACAGAAAAAAACAACAGTTGGAAACATTCTGACATGTCAAAGTGAGCACAGATGAATCAATTATAATAAAGTTATTAATAACAGCTGTGATTTTACAACTGTGGCAAGTGAAAATGTCTGTCTGTGAAAAACAGAGTGAATATGGAGAAAAAAATATATATTTGAAAGGAATCCAGGAAAAAATGCTTGACATTGAAAGTGTGCGCACGTGTATGTATTGTATTGTATATTTGTTATTTACATGCGTGAATACAGAACCATCAGCAGTAATGTGCCTGTGTGTTTGTCCATAGTGTGCCTGCATGTGTGTCCTTTGTTTACATGGATGTATATATGTGCCTATCAGCTATGCTTAAAGGACATACAAACTCATGCTTGCTCATGCATTTTCAGTTACACAAGTACAAATTTGATTTGTACATTAAATACAATGTAAACTGGTCTGTTTGAAGACATATTGAAAGACCTGTAAGTTGCCAATTTAAATCTAAAAACACTGCTGGTCTCCTTCATTTGTACAGCGCAGCTCATGGGTATAAATGTGTGTAAATTTGTTTGGGTGTTGACCAGAACACTGCTGAAAAGAGGCTGCGTACACACTTGTATAGTTAAAGCAGTGTGTTTTAAAACTGGAAAGGTCAAACGCAGAGGGCACAAAACAGAAATTGTGAGATTATTAAAGCCCCTTCCAGTAACTTCACAAAAAAATGATCAAAGCAGCCTTACAAGCAAATTGATTCTCGCCAGTGGTGTGGCTTTATATCCCCACACTGATCCCCAGTCTGAACTGGATCTAACACTGGTGGAGAAATGTCTGGAATGAACAGTGTCATAATTCCTGTAGGATGTCTTTAACCTACACTTATAGAGCCCAGATATGCATGATCTACTGTATAAGTTAAATATCTAAACTTATATGTGTATGAAAATAAACAAATATCAGCAATCAGTAAATATTGTAATGGATGAACAAACAATAACTTTAAAAAGCTTTTAGATGTTAGAAATGTGAAATGCATTTTTCTCTCTTTCCACATGACCACTGTCAGACATGGAATATAGCCTGATATAAAACTGACTGCTCAGATGATGTACAGTACAATGTCCCATCACAGAGGTTTTACAGTACTAAAGGTTATTGCAGATTGCTCATTGATCCTCAACTTTTCATCGGGGAATTCATACGTAAGAGCCTTTGCCACCTATTGATCGTATCATATATATTACACACTTGTACAACTGTCATATTATTGTGAAGGTATATTGTAGTAAGAGTTACAGTAATCAATAAAAGACTGAATCAACTCTCCCGTCGTTCAGATTTACTGGCTGACTCTCAAAATTCTGTGTATCATGGTGTGTGTGTGTGTGTGTGTGTGTGTGTGTGTGTGTGTGTGTGTGTGTCCTCCTTCCAGCATACCAGAATTATTCATTAATGAAAAAGAGTTTCCAAATTAGCATCAATCAAATCAATTTCTGAACTGTAAAACATTATATAAATATCCTGAAAAGTACCGTACTTATAACGTGATTGTTGTTAAGAGCCCATTTCTCCTTTTATCTGAGTGGAGTATACCTATTTCATTTTCAGTTGGCACTGAGCGTATCTAAATCCATTCAGCAGTGTTCAGTCAGTTGTTTTTCTTTTTTCCTAGGATGGGGAAGCCATTGTCCAATGGATCCAGTGGATGGAGTAAGCAATACTCAAAATGCATAATCACAAAGTTGTCTCTGCGCCTCTTCTGTGGCTAATGTTAATTTCATAATCATCCTTATGTGACAATGTAATGCAAATAATACTGGCCCATTTTGGGGAGAGCTAAATATGCAAAAGTAGTCTGTTTATAACAGGGTGTTTATCCTTTTCTAGACAGGTTGGTTTAAAGAAAAAAAAAATCAGGCATGAATTAAGTAAAATGAGTATAACCCCTTCTCCAGGCACTAATACACCACTGACTGTACTCATTTACTGTCCAGACACATTCCTGTTTTATGATTTTATTATGCTACCTAGACCTCTGCAGGAGCCCACTAATAGGAAGTATTTTGCACAGTTTTTCAAGTTCAAGTTTTAACTTGCACCATGAATGAAATGAAATAGTAAATGATAAATGACTGCCCTGTCTTCTTTCTATCTGTTCTGTACTAAAACTTGCAACTTTAATATTATAAAAAATATCAGGCCACAATCGTGTGTGCCGTGGTTATGGTCAGTGGTGGTATTTAGTTATAGTGGATGTCAGTCTAATGCAATCTATTGTTTTACTCCATCCCTTCACAAATCCAGGCCTTGTTCCATTAACCCCGTCCACCCCTGTACTCCACTTTAAATAACATGACAAGCTCCAGAGCATTGCCGCTGTGTTATTTTTATGAGAGGCAAGGGAAGAGGATTTAGCCACTGTCAGCAGTTACTGGAAGGGGCAGAAGCCCTGTACTCAAATCCCAGGTTGGGATTATGATATAAAAATCAATCAATCCCCTTGTCCCAGCACGGAGAATCAGCAGTGATGGCATGACCTAGTTGGATGAATCTAATCTCAGCAGTGACTGACGCCACAAGGACAAAAGGCACCTCAGTGGGGAATAACAAAATACGCTCATTAGATAAATATTACAGAGGATAAGAAACAATACAGCAACTCATTGTGGTTTTCCTCTTTTACAATTCACTGTCTCTTTGTCCATCTGTCTATTTATTTCCCTCTCTCTACCCTGTGTATTTTATTTTCTCTGTCCTCTGTTTCTTTTCTATTTCCCCATCTGTCACTCTTGACTTGTTATTTCAGAGATCTAAAGTGTGATTTTCTCAGATAACATAATTTTGTTTACATTTATGGTTTACTCTGAAAAGTGGTGTTATTTGTCTCCTCTAGCTGGATTCATGGATTCAGCCATGTTATTACATTATTCCCACTTTGCCTCTTCATCTTTTCGTATTGTCTTGAATGTTGTGGCTAACATGTGTTCAGGTGCACAACTACAGCATCTAGCTAAACTTTGAATATGTCATTGTGAATGCAATCATTTATGTTAATGTTTATGTGCGAGCATTTACTGAGTCATGTTAGCATGACAATGCTTTCAGTCGGGGTAGTCGACTATTAGAAATCTGATTGCGATCAATTACAGTTCTCAACAGTATTACAGTTAGCTGGACAGTAGTTGTACAGGTCGCCAGTGGTGCAACTATGTATACTGTGAGATACTAATAGGAGACTACGCAGAACATTTTCCCATAGTTTATTTTGTTTATTTTACCTCTATTTGTATTTTCGAAACACAACACATTTTGACAATTTCAGTCCTATTCACTTTGGACTAGTAGCATCTAATGTGATTTAGAAATTACCATCCTAGGTCTGTGCTTTGTGCATTACAGTACATTTCAAGAGATAAACAAAGTTTAATTTCTGTGTGGGGTGAACCATGTCACCAAAAGTCATTCAAGCAAAGCATGTCATCTATTTCATTGCCTTTTGACATTTCGCTCCTCTGATGGATTTGAGCTTGGTCTTTCTGTGAATGGTTCTCCATGCTCTCCTGCACGAGGAGTCTCTTGAATTTGTATCCAAAAATCTGTCAAAACTTTAATCCATAATTGCCAACCATAATTGGCATAATTCTTGACTGGCAAAGAGGCAGAGAGTACAGAGACTCAGTGACTACCTAGAGTTTACTAAAATGATGCCTGTTCTTTGTTATGGTGGCGCAATGTGAGGTTCAGGGCGGCGGGGGTATAGCTTGAGGAAACATGTCAATGCAGTTAACTTGAGGTTTATTTTAAGAAATGTGTTTAGGAACGGAGAAAAAAAACTATAAAAACACACACATAATCACACACAGAAACACACAGACTAAGCGGTGTGGTTATGTGTGAGGCTGTGAGGTCCAGACAGATTGGCTGTTCTGGCAAGTCTCTGAGCCCGTATGCCAACACCAGGCAGACTCTTATTGTTATAATGGCTGTTTCTGTGTGTGTTGACTGAGCCGTGGGCATACAATCGATCTCAGCCACAGGAGTCCAAGAGGGTAGGACAGGAAGAAGGAGGGAATAAGAGTGAAGAACACCCATCACATACAGCTTGAGCATTAACACCTATTTGTTTTCCTTTTTCTACCTGTTGCTTTGGAACACTCGTGACTGTTTCACGAAAGATGTCTGTAAAATTCTCTGGAAAAGCCTCAAGCCTCTGGAAATATGGCTTGAAATAGTTAAAATGCATATATGGTATCAACGTTGATGATATGGCTATGGGCAGGCACAACAGCACAAAGTATAGCCACTTACTACTACTTACTAGCCACTAACTTGAATTGAGAAAGTGTACATTGGATTTTTCTGTTAAATAAGGAAAACAGGTATACAAATAGTTCCATTCTTGATAGTTTATGAGTTAATTTAATACGCTAAATGTAAAGTCTTTCATGAGTCATTTCTCTTTCAGCATTGTCATAGATTTTTTTTATGATTGGTTCTACAAACTTCACGGTACCCAAAATTTGTCAGCCCCCAAAATTTAAATGACAATATTCCAAATTGTGAATAAAACTAATTCCGAATACAGTTTTGTTGTTATTATGTTTTAGATGCTTGCTATGTACATAAGATCCTAAATTACAAACTTATAAGGCTGTTGTGGAGGTCTGACAGCCTCGTCTTACACCTTTTAAGAATTATACAGTCTATATATAGAGATAGATGGATGGCCCGATGTGTTGTCTGCTTTAATCACAGGATGTTTCACATTTATACAATCGTACTAATAAAAGGAATTGGTAATGGGTTTGAAAAACACATATATTGCTATAAATCATGTTTAATCAAGTCTGTGAGCTACAGAATTCACCTGAAGCTTATTCATCACTCTATTTTCCTGAACATTTCTCTCATTCTCTGTCTCGGTTTTTTCATTTCCTCCTCCTTCTATCTCTCACCATGCCTTTCTCATGCCCAGTCTTTCAGAGAGATTCCAAATTTTGCTCTCACTCCTCTTAACTTTATCACAAGTTTGTTTTCTTCTTTGATGTTTTTTTTTTTCCTTTTCTTTATCTCCCTTTAGCTCACTTTAGAAGACTCCTGGGGAGCATTATCTCTTATCTAAAAGAGGCCTTATTGCTTCAACTGATAACCTCTCCCTCAGTTCAAAGTCTGTAAATAAAAAGTAAAGGTAAGTCATGGACACCTGTGGCCATCATAAAAAAATAGTGAAGCATCTAAAAAGACCAAGTATTTTCTTAATACTACAAAAATTACAGCTCTATTACTGAAGAAACCTGCAATTTGACAGTTGTATTAACCCACCTCCAAACCAAAATATGAATTGCTTGCTGTTTCACATTTCAGTTTTTGGATGGATGGATATGCAGATAGATATAACATCTAAGAAAGGCTAATTATTGAGCTTTGAACATGCTTGTAGAGAGGCAAACTAGTTGTTTTCACCGCTTTTTAGTCTTTATGCTAAGCTAATGGACGGCTGGCCAGAAAAAAGCTTAAATGTAACTAAACATATGTAACTTCAGGCAAGAAAGAGTAATTCCAAAAAATGTCGAACTATTACTTTAAGGGAATGTTAATATTTAATTTTCATAAAACTGGTGTGATATAAAGGAACATATTTTTGGCCAGATGGTTACTTCACTGCTGAGTTTTTAGGTTCTGATCATTCCCTATTACTTTTATCTCTGGTGCTTATTTACTGTACAGGTCTTATCTAATTTTACTGCAACTGCTCTGTTGCCTTAAGAACTGTTAGTTGTTGTCTATTTCTGTTTTTACTCTGCTCTGTGAAGCACTGTGGGCTACGATTCTGTGTGAAAGGTACTGTATAAATAAATAAAGTTGAGTTTAGTTCTCTAACCTAAATCCTAAAGTTAAAGCAATCATTATGTTTGCTCTATCCAGATTTTCAGTGTACATCTATTCAGTGCCCTCTGTCCGTGAGAAAGACTGGATTGAGACGAGAACCCCTGAATGGTCCTCTTATCTTCAAACAGCTCTTGAGTATGAAGAAAACATAACAACAACATAACAGATAACGAGGATGTTTCACATTTATACAATCGTACTAATAAAAGGAATTGATAATGGGTTTGAAAAACACATATATTGCTATAAATCATGTAATTGTCGGGCAAGATTGACCAACATACATTCTGGCAGTCTGGCATTTAGAAAATGAAGCAAGAAGAAAGGGAGAGTAGAAGAGAAAACAAACGCAGCAGAAAAAAAAAGAAGAAAAAATTCTGCACCAGCACTGGGCTTCCCCTTGTGGTGTATCAGTCTGACCATAACAAACCTGACAGGATTGTCAACCGCAACGATGTTGTCCTAAGTAACAGAGTTGCCGGGCGATGGCGTGCAGATGGACAGAGGGGTGTAGAGTGAATTGGAGATAACAGAGAGTGTGACAACTGAATTACAGCTGACGGCCCTGACATGAGCTCTCAGCAATAGAAAAACAAGACAGATAGGCAATATAGCACACTGGGAGGCAGGTGAAGAGATACAGAGACCGAGAGCAAATTTGAGTAGAAAGTCAAAGGGCAGGGGAAAACCCATGGAAAGAGAGAAAAAGGGGGGCAGAGAGAGATTAAAGGAAGAGAGAAAACGAGAGGATGAAAGGAGAATGCTATTTCCTGCACAAGTACCGTAAAGATGGGCGACATTTTAACAACGAGAGAAGGAGAGCAAAAGATGTTGAGCTAAGACGCTATTAGTATGCAGAGAAAAGTCGGATGAGATGGGAGAAAGAGGAAGAAATTGATAGCAGAGGAGAAAAAAATCTTGGCTTTATAACAAGCACACAAGAATTTCTCTGTCAAACAAGACAACAGTCAAAAAACGTACTTGTGGCATTGGTGAGCCTGAAGGTGACCGACTTATCTTCGATGTTGCACACATTGCGGACTGACACCTGGCACGTGTAATCAGCAAAGTCCTTGGGTCGTAGGTTTTTCAGCTTCAGCACCTTGGTCTCACCCTAGAAGAGACGAAACACGCACACACAACAGTATCATGCTGCATGCTACATAAAAATAAATAAATAAATAAAATATTGTAAAACAGTTTTAAAGAAAGTAGTGCACTTTCTTTAATATGTCCACATTTTCATTGCAAACACAAAACATTACATCAATTATAAGTCCTTTTTATTCAAGGCTTTTCTAAACTGGGGTTCTTGTGTAAAATTACTTCAATATTTGATGAGCCACAGTGTGATAAACAGGGTCAAAAAACCGACACAGATACATGCATGCATCTACGCGCGCGCACACACACACACACACATACTGTGTTTGTATGTCTGACATGCCCTGATTATCAACCAAAGTGTCTCAGATCTACATATAAAGTAATAATGAATTTTAAATGGCTTTCACAATGAGACCATTATGAAAATGAAAGTGATGTGATGTGAGAGAGAAAAGCTAAATCCCATCATCCCCTCTCGCACTACTCATAAAACAACGTCTCTTACTACTCTAGTAGCTTTCTGTTTGCTTTATGCACATAAATACTCTCTTGGACACACAGAGATAGTCGCACATCTCTTTTAACATCACAGGTGATTCTTCAGATCAAGACTTTCTATCTAATACAGTGACTGTCTGTCTGCTGGAGTTGCTGATGGGCTAACAGTGTCTGAGGCAGCCATGGGAAGATATCTGCTCGCTGGCTAATTGAACTCAAGGGGCTCTGCTTTGTGGCTGACTGATTCTTTGATAAGTGGAGAAAAAAGGGTGCCGATGTGCCAGCGCAACAATTGTGCTTGAACTGGGAGATCAGGCTTGGGGACTGTTTATTTTTATTATTTGGTTACATACTTGCGAGCCCATACCCCTTTAACCAGGCTTCTCATGTATTTCAAGGCCTTCTCCCAGCATCCTTACATTTTCTTGCTTCATAATCTACATATATTCCACACACTAAGTACATTTCAGCTCGTCTGTAACCACAACGCATGTCTTTCAATGTGAGAGCGTGCAGTAGTCAGAATGACTACTTATGAACACAATATGTTATAAACATACATGTCACAACTAAAAACTACAATAAATGTGTACAATCTGTATAATATTTATTTTTATTCAATTAGCACTGCCTAGTTTGACAGTTTGATCTACGTTTTGTGAGCTTGTTTTGTTCTGGATTGACTCACTGAGAATGACTTGACAATCACGAGGTAGCCACGCTCTAAATCATACCCTGCTTTATCATCTGATTTACTCTAAATGGGCCCATAATTTACAAAATGAACATCATGCTGCAACGAAGAAGACTTGAAACTAGAGATTAATGCCATAAACTCATGAGGAAACTATTTACTGGGGTAATAAATCAAGT
This sequence comes from Protonibea diacanthus, assembly GCA_028641955.1. Lineage (NCBI taxonomy): Eukaryota > Metazoa > Chordata > Actinopteri > Sciaenidae > Protonibea > Protonibea diacanthus. The sequence goes on along the minus strand of CM053976.1, from coordinate 12,400,334 downwards.
GAGAAGTAGAGACAGCCAAATGTGCTCCCCCCCCTGCTGGCCACTGGAAAGAATACTAGTTTAAGGTTTAAGACAGTTCCTCAGTGGCTTCACTTTTCTGACAAATATGGGCAGAAGTGTAGAAGTAAAATAAACTTAACTTTCTTTAAACATGAAGCCTGAAACCTGATTTATAATTGTACATGAAATCAAGCTGGCACTATCACACACTATTCTACTATAGCCTGACGTGCACCTTTCCGGAAACATAACTGTATTGCGGTGATGCAGACCACCACAACAACTGTGACTGGTCCCCTTGGTGTGTGTGTGTGTTTTGTCTGAGAATGTGAGACAACCATGGATATATTAAGGAAGAACAGCCGTGACTGCAAAACCCCTGAAGCCCCCCTTAAAATGGTTTAAACACAAAATGTGCACATATAGGACCTGCATTAGTTGAGAGATGTCAGAATAACAGGGTTGCCATATAGTTGGCACTCCAATAAGTTAGGCTTCTTGCTCCTGAGTACCATGGCAGTGTCCAGGAGGCGAACTTTCACCCACCAGTAGACTCAGCAACATGGTCCAAGCTGGAGCCTCTGGTTAACTAAATATGACATGATCCTCTAAATTTTTAAATGCGTTACTCTTACAAGAAACCCATGCACACCACTCCAGAATGTGGAGGAATTTACAGACATATCATGTGAAGTTAAGGTTAAAGCCTCAGGGTGGTTGCTGTTTGCGGAAGGGCTTTAATGAATAGTTGGATCAGTTCCTGTCACAATCATAGTGCTCTAATAGTGTTCATGTGAACAGTGAATGTTAGACAGAAAGGATTTTTATAAAATGGATAAAAGCAAGAAAGAGATTCACTGTGAAAGAGTTTTCCCAAGACAAGAAAGAAGAAGAAAAGGATACAGTTCAGTTTGTGAGGCACTTCTTGAAGAGAAAAGCAGAAAGCGGGACGCAACTGCGCACCTGGCAGTGTCTGTGCTGCGCACGTGTTTGTGTGTACCTGAGTGTAAAGCGGCTCATAGATGTCCACTCCGTTGTCCTTGCTCTGTTCGATGAGCATGCTCCCACGTTTCCAGATGAACCGTGCAGGAGGGTTGGAGTTGACGGTGCAACGCAGGAACACCGTCTTCTCCTGATAGTAGCTGCCACGCACGTCGCTGATGGTCTGGTGCACCGTCAGAACCGGTGTGTCAAGATCTGCAAAAAACAGCAAAGAAACAGAGAAAATGAGAACATGAAGACTCTCATATTGTTGCAAGGGGAAGAATATTGGTTATTACAGGAGTGTCAGAAGCGTGTTCATTAAACAGCAAGAAAACCACAAGGTACAGTTTTCGGACTATTTTCAGACTAACAGTTTCAGACTATATGGAGTTATAAAATACCCTTCAGCTTGTATGATGTAACCTTGTCTGTGCAAAACATTGGCAATATTTTTTGTGGCAGAGATGGGATTTGGTAACTGGGACACAACTGTAAATAAGGGCAAACAAGTGCTGTTTGTTGGCTGAATTGCCCAGCCAAACTGACCAAAACTGTCCAAACAGTTGCTTATTGATCATAGCTTCTAACGAGCACCATTGTCCAAACAATCTGTGCATTTTGCCATTTCCCTCTCTAGCTGTGACTCTCTCACACACTAGATTTATATATTTTTTTTTTCTGTCATTTTTATCTCTTTCTCTCCACTTGCCTAGTTTCCCTTAACATTTCCTTCATGGGAGTGTCATCTCCCTTTTCCTCCACTGGATAGGATTTCAGCTGCTGTCACAGGCATGGAGGCTGCCCCCTCCCCCATCCCCCTCTCCTGGTTTCTGCCATCTCTCCAGAACTCACTGCCACTTTCACTCCTCATCACCACCCGTCCCTCTCCGTCCTCTCCTCCTCTATCTCTTACAGGGCAGAGTTCTGTGTGTGTGTAATCCTGATTCTTTGCAGCTTAATTGGACGGTTGCGGACTTCAAACATCATGGAAACAATTTATGCCAAACTCCAGGGTAGTCTTTTCCTTCCTTTTCCTGCCTCTCTCCTTCCTTCTCACCTCCTTTTCTCTTTCCTCTGCCCTTGTCACTTACGTCCTTCTTCCTGTATCAAACCTGCTGTACGCTACTAAGTTAGTGTGGTACAAGCTATAGAAAAGTGGTGAGATGGGAGTGCCGCTACTGTTTCTCAACACTGTGAACTGTGAGCATAGCACGGCCCATATGAACGGAGGAGGGAGTATTTGAATTTAATGTATGTTTTGGTTAAGACATTTGAGAGTGCTTTTGAAAAAGGGCACAGCTGCCACATGAGGGTTGTGTCACATACACAGGCATATGCATGCACACACACGCACACACACTTTTGTGGTTTGAAGTTTAAAGCTTTGGGAAAAGACTGGCACACACATGAACATATACTGCAGAGGCAGCTTGAATTCATACACATAAGTTTTGTGACTCAAAAAAAAAAAGAGCTTTCTGCAGAAACCTGAGTCATGGGAAATTATGGTGAGTATGATAATCTGAACGCTTGTGAATATAGATGTCCTTTAAAATTATATTCAACAAAGAAAAAAAAATGTAAACAGAGGCTAAAAAAAATTGCTGACGTGCTGTCAAATTCTATGCAGCATGTCTTTTGATGTGATACCCGTGTGTTAAAAGCAACAACTAAGACATATATAATGAATGATGGAATAGAAAAACAGGTCAGGCCTCACAATAATTGCTTTCACTGAATTGAAGGATGCTACTATATTTAGTCAGAAAATTATTGTAAAATATACTGATGGATTTTTATATGAAAATGTTCTGATATTAGCTGTAGTTAAAAAAAAAAAAATCATTACCACCTTCTTATTCTTATTATTCTAGCACTGGAAATGGATAAATGGATGAAAATGATAAGCTTCATATACTGTGCCTGACCTGGCTAAGCTGCTTACTTTAATGCAGTGAAGTATTTTTGTGTCTCTCTTACTTGAGATTTTCTCAGTGATTCAGTTCTTTGCTTTGTGAAGCGCTCACCTGTTTCCCTTCCTTTCATCTTCCTGTGGATGCCATCATTTATAAAACCACAACCAACAGGCTCGGACAAAAGGCCCAGCAGGAAACTGACAGTGAGGTACCACCAGTCTCTCTAAAAGCTGCCAGCAACAGGCCTTCGAACCTGGGCAGCTATCAAAGATATCTGCCTGTTGGTTCTACCACGTGTGCATGAGTGTGTGAAAGAGATCTGGCAAAAGGGCAAGCACCTTTACTTCAATTTGTGAACATGCTCATGTCTATGTGAGTGTGTGTGTGTATTTGTCTAAGACTGGCACAGGATTTCTGTATGATTTTCACAGATCATTTGCAGCGCAGGGGGAATCCTAGCTGACTAATGCTGTGGAAGTGTGTGTGTGCGCACAGGTCTGTGTGTCAGGCAGTGAGTGACTATCTGTCATTCTGTCTGCTTTGTGACACTATGAATCTGGTGAATGTGGAAAGAGTGGAAAGACAGATTGACACAGACAAATGCAGATACAGACAAGTAGATTCTCAAGAACATCACATAACTGTGAAGGGACAATACAGAATAAGGGTATTCAGCGTTTTTGAGGTCAAGGACCCTGTAGCTGATAGAAAGATGGAGCGAGGACACTGCTACACACTACTCTATATAGTGTATAAAATAGTGCTGTATATTTATCTAGACCTACAATAGGCGGCCTATATTGTTAGTTCATATGATTGGATGAGGATTTGTGGGTAGCCTATTATAATAAATTGACTTTTTTATATTTGTATATATCAAAAAGGTGCTATTTATATATCTACCAACACTTTTTGTACAACATTTTTTGTAAACACTTTTACACACAGCACTTCACTCATCCACACATACACAATCAAAAGCTGCGATGCAAGGTCCCAACTGCACATCACCTACAGCGCTTCCTGTCCAAAGTGCTCACAAATGATACTAAGATCAGCCACACATGCACATTCAAACAATGGCATCACAGCCATTGGGAACAATTTGGTGTTCAGTATCTTGCCCAAAAAGGTGAAACAATAATATCCCCTAGGACCACCTACTGAAAAACCAGGCTGTAAAGTCACTCAGGTTCACGTTGTACGTTCATAATATATAGCCACGAGAATTCTGACTGCACAAATTGTTGCAAGTTAATAGTAAACATAACAAAAAAAACACCATTCACTAATACTGCAAGCACAATCTGGTATATTTGCACAGTACTAAGAAACAAAACTAACATTAAACAATCATCCCACTGGAACACACACACAAACAAAAAAGAAAAAGAAAATCTGTTCCTGCTGGCCTTATATTTTACAATCCCTTTACTGAGGTCTTGGATAAAACAATGACAGTACTTTTACAGCCTTTTTTTCACATGACAATTGTGTTGTAAAAGCTTTTATATTCCAAAATCCCAGGGTGGGTCTAACTTTACTCAGTTTGGGCCCTTAAGTAAATAGAGACACAAGATGAAACTGCAAGTGTACAGAAATACAATATGAAACTTTAATGAAGCTTCTGATTTCCCCAAAGTCCTGCCTTTGCACACAGCTTAGATCAATTGCACTGTTTTTGTTAGCCACAGCTTTTAATGTACATCTGCACATCCAAATTTCAAGCCGCACTGGGGGTCTAGCATTGTTTTGCACTTTGCCACCACTGGTGCTGACACAAAGACATTTTAGCTCTCCCATAGAGCGTGGCCATTAGCTTGGACAAATACCTGTGGGTAAAGCACAAGATCACTATGTGTAAAAAAAAAAAAAAAAAGTTGCAGCTGCCCTTTCCAGACCAAAGATAGCTTTTCATATAGTTGGTACTATGACTGAATATGTAGAATATAAATATCTATCTTTTTTTTTACTTTAACATAACATTCTGCAGCGTTTGTACAAATTTCAGTTTTTGAGCATTAGCTTATTTTGTGAAATTGTTTGGACTGGCAGAGACTGAAAAAGTCAGTCTCTGACAGTACACACACAAGTCTCAAAGGCAGAAGACACACAATTAAAGTCCCACACTAGATTGAAATCTACAAGGTCACAGTTATGTGTGATGCCCTATGTGGCATCCTCTGAGTGCGTCCTTTCCTCCTCCTCCCCTGGGTGTGGTTTCTCTGTCTGCAGGTGTTTTCTATTACATTATTTTGGATTAGAGTTTTTATGCCACTGCAGCCAGGTGCTTACTCTCTTCTGATCTCTCTCTCCGGCTCTGCCCTGTTCTGGGCAAGGCATTCAACTGAGTTACCTAGACTACCAGGATCCTTGAATACTATCTTTTAACATATACTCAGATAGCAGAAACAGAGAGCAACACTGTAACAGCCAACTGCCACGGCAGTCTGCTGTCTTTTTAGCAATTAAAATTTTTACATAATGGCAAACACCTCAGTTAAACACTCACACTTCATGATTAGATAAATATGACTTTGGTTCATTAAAAAAAAAAAAAGCATATCTCTAGCACACTGTATTATCTGGTTGACACAAATTAATTCAGGATGCAGCAATTCAACAGTGTTTTATAAAGTGTTGATCAGGCAACCAGATCCTGTTAGACCAGCTGCCTTTTAATGAAAAAAAATGTAGAATCGTACTTCTGTTTGTTTAGAATATTCTCATTTCCCAGCTCAACTCAATTATATTAAAAAAAATAATGCTGGAAAGTCTACACCAGCATGTGTGCTTTAACTTTACTTGTTTGAGGTATTCCCCAAGGGATTAGACAGAATAAACCTTTGGTCAGGTGTTCCAATTATGTTTGCACCTGAAATTGGTGTTTGCTGTTTAGAAATAACTTTCACATGATCAGAAGTGCGATGAGAATGCTGGACGTCTAGTGACTATGCTGCTAGCAAATGCAATAAAACCCAGTGGAGATAATGCACGTCAACAACAAAATAAGGTCTGGATTGACCTCCGGACCTTTTTAAAATCTGTTCAAACCCCTTATCGCTGAAGATTCAATATTGACTGACGACGAGAAAGAAATTAAAAAGGTAATGAATTAATTACTCAGACCTAAAAGTTGTATGCATGTACAGTATCTTGAATAGACTCTGTGTAAAATGACTCCACACCATCAGCAATCACACCACAAAAATCTCTTCAAAATAGCCAGAGTAGCCATGGCAATGATGGAATCAGAGATTTGCTCAGAAGCAATCCGTCTGAGCGGTCAGGGTTGACCGAGTATGTTTTTGTAACAAGTTGACCTCTGCTGGGTGCTTTCCCCTGCAGGAGGACGCCCTAGACTCCAAATCCTCTTTGATTTCCAATAACATGTCCTGTACTCTAATAGCTCTCTAGGAGTAGACGGCCATTAGGGGACCAAAGAGGAGATGACAGGTTCAATTGAGTGTGAGCGTGCAATGGAGGAGAATAAGATGTGGTATGGTTTGTGTGGAGGGTTGGGTGAGGGGATGTGACTGTGGGAGTAAGGATAGCTATGTTTCGCATCTATTGTAGAACATAGAACATAGTGTTATCCCCATTAAACAGAATCATAATCATCGTGATTCACTCACAAGGTCAGTGCAGAATCTATTATCAATTTGCTGAATAACAAGTGGGAAGGAAACTATGTTGTATGTAAGATAGAAAGAAGGAGAGGGACGGAAATAGTAACACATACACACAGTATTCACACTAAACAGATGGGGCATTTTCTATTCAACACAAAGCAATATGTACCGCTGCACTGGATGCTAAGAACAAGGCTGATCCAAGTTGATATTCACACAATGCGAGAGTTTAGATACTCAGTTGTTGCTCACTCCATTTCTGTGGTCCTCTATGTTGATGTTGATGTGGCTAGAATTTCAATAAATTGGACCGTAACAGGACTGAGCGTACATGCCAATTGCCTTATTTCATCGTTCCTCACTCCTTGCTCCACTTCGCCATCATGAAGGCTGTTCCAGTCCTCTTATTTCTCTTTTGAAGAGACACGAGCGAGGATACACAAGAGCAGCCTTCGTGGAAGTCTTTTATCAGACCGACACACCTGTTTATTGCAGATCTGTTGGTGATTGGATGCTGCAGCTGATCGGACTGATTTTATGCTCGCAGAGATAACGTCAGTCCCTCCAGTTTCATACAGAAGGGGACAGACTACAGAACTGAAAACTGCCACATTTCTGATTGTGTTTGTTTTCAGACTCACCAGCCATTTAAAAATAGTGGATCATTGTGTGATATGAGATATATAATTTTCACTTTGTCTAAAAGACTTTGAGGCTAATAAATATTTTAACAAAACATTACAAAACGTTCTAACCAAGCCTGGAATATTGAATAATGAATTTAGAAACAGAATATCAATAAATCCTGATACAAATAATTACTTTATTTAAAACAGTCTGATATGTGCACACATGCAACATGTTTTTTTTTTTTTTTTTGCTGTTTCTTTTTTTTTATTGATACACAGTATTAATACAAAAGGCAGGATTGTAATAAATGTGCAGATAATTGACTGTTCAAACATCTGCAAGCATACAGCTGCACCGACGATCGTTTCTGGTGTTTGGACAAGTACAAAAGTCCAAACCATCAAAAGTCAATCCAGAACGAAGTGAATGACAGCTGATCCAGCCGTGCTGTCATCATCCCAAACGGATGTCACTTCATATGATGGTTCAGAAGAAAGGATGGGTCATTCTCTAAAGGCATGTTTCCTTGACTCCTCCTTTCTCCCCCATCTTTTCCTTACATTTATCCTCAGGTCTTCAATCGGAAAGACAGAAATGCAAAGAAAAGATGCAAGTAGGTGCATAACAGATGAAAAGCCCAAAGAAGTTTCTCAGGTAACAACTAAAAATCAGTTTCTATAGACAACAGAGTCCAGACATATTTTAGTCTGCAGTAATAAACGATCAGAACACCAACTTCAAAGAAAAAAAAAGCCCAACTCTGTCAGTCTCTCTCTTTTTTTATACACAACACATTGCAAACACATTATTATAGGCTATCGACCACACAGACACATACACACATGTGCATGCACGCAGTGCCACGCACAGAGAGAAAAGCCTGTGCATTCAGAGAGGCACAGACAGAGGCAGACTTGCTGTTTGATCCAGTTTCGCGTTTCGTCAATTATTCAGCATTCTGCTCATAGACATCACCATAAAGAGGGCATAAAACATGCACGAGGCCCACATTTGGAAATAACAAGAACATTGCCTGTGTTTAAAATGCGATATTGAGAAGTAAAGATTGATTCAGGCTGACTTCCTCTGTGAGGTTTCTTTAAGTGTACCAGCAAAAATCATTAGGCTTTTGTGTTTTTTAACCTGCAATGTCTCTAGCCCAAATTAAAAAAAAAAAAAAAAAAAAAAAAAGGGGGGTGTAGTTGAGACAAGAATGGCAAGACTTTTCCAACATTACTATTATTTTGTATAGAAACACAGGAATCTGATCTGCAATGTATTCTTGGTGCAAAGAACAACAACAGTGTCATTTGTCAAAGCAGACACAGGGCCACCTATGGAACAAACAACTATGGATGTGAACAGTCTTTATATAGTAAGAAGGGAATTAAATAAAAGAGATGAAGAGGAGGAAAACTGAGACAGAGGTGGTGACATGAAATAACAGACAGAGAAGAATAAAAAATGAAGCAGAAGACTCAGAAAGAAAGCGGCCATAAAAAAATATATTAAAAATGAAATGCAGTAGCTTGATTGGCCTTGTATCAACAGAATATCACAGCATATGTATTTACTGATTAAACTGAGAGATGCCCTGATCCAATGACCTTTCTTCATTCACAGTAAACATGTAGTTTTTTTTTTATTTTTTATGATTGTTTAAATAATCCTTAATGAGTTTGTTTTATACAAACATAGAAAGCACATGTATGATGATCATGAAGCCAGGTGACATAATCTATGATCGCGTTAGTTTGTTGTTGTTGTTGCTGTAGAGCTGTTGGCTGCAATCATTCTTTAATGTTACAGATAATTGCAAAGAATACGAAGAACACTGCAGTCTACCTATGAATACACAGCAGCATCTTGTCTTACATCCTGTATTGTTAGGTTTAACGGCAAAGCACAGCCGGCGTTAAGAAGAATTACACAGTGAGTCTTCTCCCAAACTGATTCTCATGAATTTGCTGAAAATGGTGCATTTTCGTTGAGCCAGCGCGTTATGTACAAGCCTTAATTATGCTTTTGTCAGCAAAGAGCCTGGGAAAAGGTATTAAACATTCATGATGGTGTGACTCTATTATTTTAGGGCCATAAAAAGACTAATTTGGGCATGGTTATTTACCCTGAGTGTGACAGTGTAGCTGCACAGCAGTGGTGACAGCAAAGAGGGTGTTAAGGGACAAAGAGGCACAATTCACTCACTCAACCTCCAGGCTAAAATAACACACACAAATGCAAAAACACACATGGAAACACAGTTATGCACAGTTATATGGGAACGCACACTCAGACATGCATATGCCTCTACGCACACTCCTTAAGGCCAAAATAACACAAGAATCTCAGTTCCCTCGCTGCAGCCCCCAAGGGCAAAAACAAGAAAGTCCTTCTGTGTCCCTCTAAGTGCCTTCTGAAGTTATCTATGGGGAGCAGAGTGGATAAAGGATGCCCTTCTGAACTACTGTGGTCATGGGGCCGCCTGTATCGTGGTGTAACAGCTGTGATCCATACATTACTGTGTGAACACTGTCTTGATGGCAGGTTGAAGAAAAAGAGCATGATGACATCAAGAGTCATGCTTAGCTGCTCCTTAAAGTTGGCAAAAGAAAAACATGCAGTTCCTTTTACATTTGTGACAGTCCATATGTACACATACTCCCTCACATAATTCACTCCCGCACATGCACACACACACGCATAAATGTGGGGGGCACAACTAGGTGGCGGATGTGTAGTGCCCAAACCTCTGGCCTTGGCTTGCTGTTTAATTAGCTTTGTGGCGTACAGGTCACTGTGGACTGCAGAGCATATGGTACGCCCATATAGATGCACACACAGTAATATAGGCTGTTGCTGCTCTTATAATTACCAACTTGCTTATGTTTTATTGTGTTGTGTTGAGGGACAAACACTAGACTCAGGGGCAATCTGCACAATGCCTTTAATAAAACAACTCTGGTCCACTTCTGTGGATTCCTGCTCAGATACTAAAGTGGTATTCTGGCACAACTTCACTTTTTATTCTTCTGGTTAACAGAATAATAATAAATAAATAAATAAGAGCCAAGAAACTCCCAGGACAAAAACAGGGCTGAAAAACACAGAATGTACCGGTCTCATCACCATTCTCAGTCAGAAGTTGGGATAGTTTTTGTCCATAGTTGGTTTGAAGCACAAACTGTAGAAGATGAGAGGTTAATAATAAGTCTTGTTGTAAGTCATTTAAACAATACTTGCCATTCTGCCATTTTCTTCCAAGGTATTGAACAAATACAGGCAGCATTGATCCACTTTAAAGAGCATTTATTATTTTACTCTTGGATAGTCAATGCAGATTTATACAAGCAGAGTTTCTGTGGTATTTTCTTGACTTGTAATTGTATTTTTGTTCTCGCTAGTGCCAACACAGTCTGACCTAACCAAGTTGGGGAGTTGACTATAAAGTGGATGACAAGGATACTTTGCAGCTCTTGACTTTCAGGTAACTAATGGATGGATGGATGGGTGGGCTTATGGTTTGTCAAGTGTCCACATTCCCTGCTTCTCTTTGGATAAATGAAACCAACCATGTACAACCCCTCCATCTGTTATATCTCATATTCTACTTAATGAGTTAGTGTCCCACACACATTTATAATGGTTTTAGATGCAGAGCAATTTTAGGCAGGCCTCGTGTTATGCTTGTTTTTGGGAGGAATATTTAAAACATTCAAAATATCAGTTCAGGAAGATCCAGATCAAATAAAGATTTTGCCAAAATTATATGACCTGAGCTGTGTATCAGCCAGTCTAGTATTATGACACAAAGAGTCTTAATGAAACATAATGATAGATCAGTGGATATCATTTTAATAGCGTGTATATACAAATATTATTGAATTTGTTCAAATAAATAGAGATGCAACAGTGCAGTAATACTGGGCCACAAGCTTTGCAATAAATATAACTCAGTGTCCCATACTGTCATCCCCTCACAATTAGTGAGCAAGGGTATTACCAATATCTTTGGCGCCTCATAACTGGCAGGTCAAAGGTTCAGCACTGCTCAGTGGCAGCTAATAACAAACGTTACCATAATGCCCTCAAGCAAGACACTGAAAAACCCATCTGCTTACTCTCTCTGTCTCTGTCTCTGTATAAATATATATACACATTTGAATTTACATATAAATAAAAGGTACATATAAATTTCCCATCTTTTCATCTGTTACTCCAAAAACAAAACGTAGAGGAGAACAGGAGATGTTTCAGGAGAATGTCACATGATACATTATTTGTGACCTGAGTGGTCACAGTTGTCCCCTCATGGACCATTAGTGAGTGAGTAGGAATTTGTGCAGATGTCTTTGGGCTGAACTGCAGCCACCTTAGGCATTCAGGGCCATAAGGGAATATAACACATGGTCTTTATGACCTTCATAAGGCTTTATAGGGTCAAAGGTCATAGGGAAGTATGAGTTGCTGTTTTTTTTTTTTGTTTTGTTTTTTTACGGTAATGCAATATGAAGACCTCAGTTGTGGATGCTAGTGTCAAAGCACAATTCAATTTACTTGATAAATACCTCTGACATGCCGTGTATAAATTCCTGCAATATACAACGAGGACACTCACAGCAGGCAGAGTACAAAAAATAAACATGATTGCATTTGATGAAGTGATGAAATGACAAAGCTACTCCCATCACAACTCATCAAACACGCATACATGTCACTGTCACGTATCACAAAGTGACAATAACAAAAAAGAGAGTTTGGGAAGATCATGAAGAGCATGGCCTTACAGAAAGGACAAAGGACAAAGCTGGGTCCCTCAGTCCAACTCCACCTTGGAGGATCGACTCTCAACCAAATTATAGCTCTTCAGGCCACCAACAGTCAGTCAACAGTCCTCCAAGTGTTATTTTAGAAGCTGCCCACAGCAAAACTCTTCACAAAACTTATTAGGCAACACACCAGAGAGAATAAACCCTGCCAGCCTGTGGCTGTGATGGTTATTGCCTAGTCTCCAGACTGATTTCTGCCGAAACTCAGAAAGTGCTGAGCTAGCCCACTCTTAACAAAATTCAACACCTTACGTTCATGGTAGTGCACCCACCGGATACGCCACTTCAGATTTTTGCCGGTTTATTTTCCGGTTTCATTCCTGCTTTCTTTACATTTTTTATTTGTTTATGTCCAAATTTTTCTGTCCCTCCCTGCTGTCTACAGCGACAGAGACTATTTCCCCAGGCTGGAACACTTGCAGAAGTTTTGCAGACCTGTTTTGAACAGACTTTGGGTTAGGAAGTAAAAGTGTGTATTATTCACCTGCTGTGATTCACTTTGGACTGAGGTTAAAAGCTTTATAACAATGCACACACACTGACAAAAACCTGTTCTCCAGTATAATGAAAAACATGTTTCCTAAGCTTTAGTAGGAAGTTAGGTTGAATTTAAAATGACATGTTACATTAGTTAAAGGGGTTGAATTCTCACATGCACTGCAATAAAACAACAGCATTCTAAGATTCAGCTACTGTAATATGTTGATGTCTTACAACGTTTCATAAATAGTGTGTGATGCATGTATGTGTGTAGGTACTTTAGTATGTCACAAAATACTCAGGTGGAGTGCTTTACACTCCAATAAAAAAAGACCAGTGTGGGCCTTTCACAGCCAACTCCCTGTTTCCATCACTATACATTATTCTCTGTATCTCAGTTCTCTTTATTTCTCAGTCTCTGCTAACTCTGAATCCCATCACTATTTCAAGTCCTTTTCTTCCCAGACTGGATCGCCTCAAACTGAAAAAAGACAGTACTCCTGCATGCAGCTGATAAAAAAACAGATCCGTGCTAAATAACTGCCTCCTCGGGTGATGCTGATATTGGTTTATTTGCTCCATTGATTAGGCATTTATCTGTTGACATATCTGTCACTTTGTTTCACCTCTTCACTTAGGTCTACAGTAGATCTGACACAAAGGCCAACAGAGTCATATAAGAAAACACACTTTGCTCCAATAATATTTTACTACATATTTCTAATCTTGGATCTTTTCTATGTTTCATGGTCTTCTAATCCTCTAGTCTGTCCCTCTGTCTCCATCCTCATCCTATTTCTTTTTTTTTTTTTCTATCTGCCGATACACAGGCTGTGAGCCTGCCGGGAGGCACCTCCCATACTTTATAACACTACCTTCATTACCCAGCTCACTGCAGCTAGCCATAAATGAAAAAAAAAAAAAAACTGAAAATGTGGGAGGGAGAAAGGGAGGCGAAAAGTAAAGAAGGAAGTATAGGAATGGTGAGGAAATGGTTGAAAACCACAATGTACAGCGAGAGGCTGAAAAGGGGAAAAAAAAACAAGGAAGAGCAAAGCCATAAAATCTAAGTTGGAAGTTATTGGAGACTGGCTGGATGAAAAATGCCATCGCCATAAAATAATATTAGAATTGGTCTGGCCTTATGGCGCTGATGAATACAGATGCTGCCCAGCGGGGTCTTTGGCTGCGGGGAACTGGCTAATTTGAACAGCTATCCTACCTGTGAGGGCGGTAAAAAATATTAAAGGAAATGAAATGAAAGGTTCACTGTCAGTTGTTTAGTTTATAGCCTCACATTTCCATCTCATGGGAGGTTAGGTGTCAGACAGAAGTCCTTCTCGCTAAGAATAGCTGCCAGCGGGGTAGTTAACCATGTGTGTAGGATTTATCGTTAATATGCCTAAAATGAACTACAAACCCCCGCAGAAATGAATCCGCTTCAGCTTTAAACAAATATAATGCATGACACGATTCACACCGTCTCTCAACCTTGCACACTGAAATTAGAGCGTATTTTACCCTCGTCCCACTCCAACACATCATCAATAATTGGCCCAGAGGGGCCATGAGTAACAGCCAATTGATGACAGCTGAGTGAAAAGGGACCAGCTGAAATCTGATCAGGTACATCGACCTGAGGATATTGAAAAGACAGCTGGACGTCTTAATTACCGTCACGTTATGGGAATGCCTTTTTTGGGGGGGGGGTTAAAGAAGGGTGTCAGGAAACCATAAGGTCATTTAGATCACAGGGGAAGTGAGTGAAATGAAAATTATTCTCCTCAATGGATCTCAACGAAGATCAATGGTACAATTTCCACCCAGACTGAGAAATGTGGATTAATTATGCTGTAAGAAAACAAGACGGATATACTGCATGTAATCTAATCTATATCATTTTAATGAAGTGGTGCTGTTGTTGTTATACCAGGCTTTTACTGAAAATCCATAAGTGAAATGTTACTCTTTAAGTTGTCAAATGACAGCATTTCTGCACTGTTGCTACAAACATGTTTTTATACTCATGTTTTTATAACAAAATTAGATACTTTTCCTCTGTATGACAATCTACATGTTGCGACTGGTGATAGCACTTAACATTCTCCAGTTGATCCTACAATAGCACATCACATCTACTTAGTGAAGCTTTTCCGCACTCACTCGTGTCTTTCTTGTAGATCCTTTGTTTTTATGATGGCCTGTCTTTCATTGTCAGCACCACAGGAAACCCACCATGAACTACTTGATTTATGCTTCATTCCATTGTAATGGTTATTTTCCCTGTGAAAAATATCAGTGTGCTTCAAGAGCCAGTTCTAAGGTCAACATAATTTTAAGCCTACATTGCACTGTATAACCTTCATATAGAGGAGAGAGTCAATAAATAAGGGACGGAAAAACAAAGGGGAAAGAAAAAAAAAACACATTTTAGATAAAGCCGGCCACACCATTGGGACAAGTGAAGTGGTCTTATCTCCTCACGGTGTGCAGGACAGCTTATAACCAATACGTCACCCTATTGTAAGTGTGCGTGTGTGCTCTCACTATGTGCCTGTATGGTGGTCTTACTGCTAAATGCTTCAGTCCTTTTCAATTCAGTACAGATAATGTATGTGTCAACTAAAATGAAACATAGATTTTGAAATGTGGAAACACCAGTAAGTGAAACAAAAATGGATTAACACATGGCTTTTTGTGTCTGTCAGGATATCTCACCCTCACATATTCTTTCATATCTCCATGTCTTTCTATCAGTGTCGGGCAGTCAGCCTTTTTGATCAGTAAAACACAGTTTTCTTATCTTGTCTCCGCCCAGAAAAATGATATAAAAGCCTAGCTCACTTGACTATGTATGAGATATTGGCGCGCTGCCATAAAAAAAAATCCACACACCTGGCAAATTTTAATGTCCAAAGCTATGGTATGATGGTCGCAAGATCATAATGGCTCACACAATTTTTCAGACATTCTATATTACAATTTAACTTTTTTTTTTTTCATTGGTTTTACCCATCTGCAGCTCTGTGTGCTCTACATTTTCACCGTGTTGCTAGATGTCCTTCCTTTCCTTCATCCTCTCATCCTTGTCTTTTTCTCTGTTCCTACACCTGTCTTCTTCTTTCCTCTCCTCACTCTCTTCCTTCACCCTCAGTTTCAACACTATACCTTTACATACGTAATGTTGAACAAAGCCTTCAAGCAGCTCTGCTTTGAAAGGAGTTAACCATGATGTAGTACCTCAGGGTAGAAGGGTTGGGGACACTGACGACCCCAAACTGTCATGGAAATCCATGTCACATGTTATCAGTGAGTCACCACACTCAAGCACAGGGAACCTGCTATGAGGAAACTGTAGGGACTGTAGGTGTTGTCTGTGCATACAGTCACTTAAACCCATTCTATCAAAACCACATTATTTTACACATCCATGTTGGGAAGCCAACACGCACATGCAAATCATACACATAGAGACACTGTGGGTCATCCATATAGTGTGCTCACAAATCAACCATCTTGCCTTTGTTATAATTCAAATGATGCAGTCACTTGGATTTGTGCATTTCAGGTGGTGGTGGTAGTGGTGAAATAGAAAAAAAAACAAGGCGGAGAGACAAAAATAAGTTGTGTTAATGTTATAGTGATACTATGTGATGTAGTAACAATATTGTTGCATTTTAAATATATAGTAATGATCACAATCCATCCACCCATTATCTGTAACCGCCTATCCTCATCAGGGTCACGGTGGGGCTGGAGCCTGTCCCAGCTGACTAGAGGCAGGCTTCCCTGTAATAATCAAAATCAAAATAATCAAAATATATTCAAACTAAAATAACATTTACAATATGATATAATAAAATACAATTATAATAATGAATGCCGTTTACTGTCTTCACTAAGATATGCGACTGGTTCATGCAAAAAGGGAAAACTATGCTTCTATGAACATTTAAGCAAATATGCGCAGTGTTTGTTGAAATGTAAAGCGAGAAAATCCTTACAAGATTTCACTGACTGTGAATTTCTTAAGTGTTATTAAGAGAGGCCATTAGTGCAAGCTAACCAATATCTAGAATTTGGATCAATTAGATTCTGCTGTGTTGAAGCAATCTGACACAACGAGATGGGGCCTGAAATTTGGATAAATGAGGCTCCATTGTGACAGTGTAATTGTAACATGTCATATTAAGCATATGTCTGGGAAGGAATGGCAGACTGATTGTGGTTTGTGCTCATCACTTCCATCTGCTCGTCCATCTGTCTTGACAAATACAGCCGATTTGCAAGCAAACTCTGAAACTTCTCAAGTTGCACTAATTGGGGACCTCTGATGACCTAATAAATGTTGTGATATAATGCTTATTGTATTCACATTTATATACCTGCTAGCTAGAGTATTTGCTTAAATCTGCCTGCAGAAATGGTTGGGTAAAGGAACTTGAACTCTAGCGACAAACTGCTTGATTGACTTTTAGAGAAAAAAACAACCCCTTGCTTGCTGTACGACCAAAAGAACCATTTGAAACAGCCATTTTAAAGCAGCAGTGCCTCAGATGACATGACACAAAATAGCAAAGTGCAGTAGAACGAGAAGACTGCTATCTCGAATGACACTTTCACAGACGAGCTGATGCAAACAGTTCACCTTAATATTCTTAACAGGAGCTAGTATTACTGTTAACGCTTTATGTCCCACAGTTTATTGAGGAAGTGGCACCAAGTTAATTACAACAGTGTCTGCATGACTGTCACAGGCTGTATATTCAGTGGCTCACACTCAGCCTGTCAGAGGTGAATCAATACAATTCAATACACAAAAGTGACATAACCTTGGCTGTAGTTACAATAAAGGGTATCCTAGAGCGGTGGCTGTTACTATTTGAATCTCTAAAACTATTAAATACCAGTATTTTGTTATTTCACATCTTAGGATGCCATCATATGCACACAACACCCTGCAAGCTCTCTAAAAAGTCACCAGCCACATATGCTTTCACACCCACGGTACACCCCATCCTACATATTCCCTCTCTGAAGCCCTGTGTGACTTACTGCTATATAATTGTCCCAGCTGAATGGTCCCCCAGGGAGGCCAAATGACCTCTCACAATAGAGATGCTGGGGC
Source organism: Protonibea diacanthus (assembly GCA_028641955.1). Lineage (NCBI taxonomy): Eukaryota > Metazoa > Chordata > Actinopteri > Sciaenidae > Protonibea > Protonibea diacanthus. Next base: position 12,382,738 of record CM053976.1, on the reverse strand, counting down.
TAGAGCACAAGAGAGGACATAATTCTTGCATAATGAACTGAGTTGTGGGCCCAAAGCAACAGCACTGTGACAGCATTATGTTTAAGGAACAGATACAGATACGGTACTGATACAGTAAGATGTTAGCAACATTCTGGGTCAATGCAAGTACATTTTTCTGGAGGGTTTTCGATGCAAAGCACTTCACCTGGAAGAACACTTCTTTTAGTTAACTCAGTTCTTTTAGGTTGATGATAAAATGATTCAGGAAAACTGCACTTATGCAGCAGTTTAAGCTAATAACTCATGTATCCTGGATAAATGGCAGTACTGCCTCCTTGTATTTGTTCAGTCCAATACAGAAAGTAAGGCACAAGTCCACAGTTTAGTAATTTGAAGGAGCGCATAGGATTTAGTTGCATCATTGCTGAGTGGAACGCCCTTGCCTCACCCCAGAGAAGCAACGGTGGCCATGAAACACATGAGAAGTATGAAAATGCCCTATAGAGCCAATGTTTAGTGTTTACTAATTTTCAGGTATTCATGCACATATATTCCATTTCTACAAATATTCTGTAAAAAGAGAGACCTCTCAGTCGCACACACTGGGGCTTCAAGTGATTAATGGTCTGAATTAAAAACATGCAGTGTTTTTAAGGAATGGTTACAATAAAAAAAAATAAAAAAAAAAGAACAACAGGAAAGTTTGTTGAACGTGCATTAAATTGAACCCATTTTGAAGATTAGCGTAGCCTCTATGGAAATGAAGTTGAAAATCGACAGTGTACCTTTAAAAGTTTGACCTATAGCAGCACCATTATGCAAATAAGTCATCAGTCATTTGTAAGCATAGCTTTGTGTGAGTAGCTGGTTTTATGTTAACCACATTCACAAGAAATAGCGCCTTTAAAAGATTAAAATTCTGACCTGTAATCACAGCTATCAGACAAATGAGCATATATTTTCTATACAACATCATGAAAGAAAACGGCATCCTTTCATAAAGACAGAAAAGTGGTGTCATCCTCTGAGTTATCACATTTGATATATAACAAAGTCTGCTACTCCTGATTTGGGAATATTATTGATTATTAAATGATGGCCAGGGAATTCTCATACTGGCTACTTGTGTCTACAGACTGAGCGTTGTCTGAGTGAAAGCCTTCTCTTTTACAGGCATCTTCACTACTGAATATTTTACATCACATGCATTTAACTAAACAGTGCTCTCAAGAGGGATTCATAATACAGTAACTTCACTATTTTATGTGAATACTGCTATCAGTAACATAAAAAAAATCCCAGTACTAATGTAGTACAATGTTCAAGAAAATATCTCTTACACAACCTTTTGAGGTTTTAAAAGTAGAGTGGATTTTTTTTATTCTGTTCTCTATGCTGATCAAAGATTTGTTGGATACGTTTAAGTGCTTTTCCTTGTTTGGTTTGATCCACATTCTCTTGGACACAAAGAAGCCATTATCTGCAGTTGTGGCTTCTTTGATGTCTCTGTATGTTCCTCCGTCAAGGTGACACTAACCGACTTGTCAGGGAATGCACATGTCAGATTGTAAAATATGATTTTTGCTTGAAGGCAAAGGTTGTGGTAAAGACTCAATCAAACACTCTAACTCACTCTCTGTCTCTCCCTCGTATGTTCGCACACAGTGTCTGGCAGCAAGAGAAAATAATTAGGCCAGGGTGGCTGTCTGGATAATAAAGATCCATTAGTAGCAGATCCTATACATTATAGGCTATCTTTACAAATGTAGCTGGGGACTGATGAGTAGGGCAAAGAAAAACCACTCATCTCCAAAGGAACACGCTCCTCTATCACCTAAACTGTATTTACAGTACTGTTGGCTATTCTAACACAGCCGTGTCTATACATGTTAGCATGTGTTTAATAGTTGCTCACAAGTGTGACAAATACCTGAAATTCACATAATGACCAAATGCATCTTTAGTTGTAGGAATTCAACAAATGGATGTATTCAGGTAATTTTTTAGAAAAGGATGGCTTCCCTTTTCTGGACTCATCAGTTTCTACTTTTGGAACCACCACACCTGCTAACAATTACCAAGAAGGACTGAATCAGGGTGCATTCGTGAGGGTGCTCTGCTGAAATTGTTCACTAATTTATTAACGACAAATTTACACTGGAAATTTCCTCACAGCACATTGAAAATAAAGACAACCCCCCCGCAAATTTAGGGTGAAAATGATGTTTTGATTAGTGATTTTGCTTACAGTCAACCTATGATATTACACAGCAATGAGGACTTTGTATCAATTAGTATTTACAGATGTTTACCAAATCTGGGAAACACGATAATATCCTGATATTTGATAATAAAATTTATGAGCAAATCATAAATTAAAGAGAAGATTCTGCTCACATGTGGAAACAGATGACAAGGTGAACTGTAACACTATGACAAGGCCAATGATTTAATATTCAGTGACACACTGCCAATGACACTGTCAGTGTGAAATGTCAACTGTAAGCATTGTGATTCCTGTTAAACACCTTCCAGGAAAGCAAAACAATCACCTGTGCCACATTATTCACAACATTTAAATTTACAATTTTAATAAAATGCAGCAGTTGATTATACATATAGTTTGTATAATCAAGCTTCTCTGTGGGTCTCCACTCATCATTTAACCCATCACCTTGCACAATCAATCCACCCACGCAATGCTAATGCATGACACGCACACACACACATACACATAGAAAGAACAGAACAAAGTGGAAAAGATATTTTTATTATAAACACACCCAGGAGAGGGCTGCCTTTGTCTTTGGAGCACTGAAAATAACTCCAAGGTCAGTGAGCTTCCATTAGGGATTTATACCATAGCAAGTGCTAATTAATTAGGCCTAATGTGAGACAATGGTCGGATTTTTGGCTCATTCCCTTGTAGTAGACACAATGTTGGACTTTGGAGGCTATTTCAGGTCAAATAAAATCCTTTTTTTTTTTTTTTTTTAATTTAGCTGGCAAGCTTTGCTGACAATGTGATGCCCGTATTCACACGGGCAGCAATACCACATTACCACTGAGGAGCTTTTCTGAAGCATTTGAGGGTTAAGTGCCTCACATAGATCTCTGATAAGAAAGGTGAACTTGTAGACACAGGTACTGGGGCTGCAACAGAATCTATGTAGCAGCACCATCTCTGTTATAATGGTGCTAATATTCTGCTTTAGTCCTCTTATGATCTAAGGTGAGGAATGTAATCTCTGTTTTGTGAACCTAATGGAATCCCACTATTAACAAGACACATCTTCAACATGCGTAAAATGAAATGTATCGCATGCAAACAGAACGAAAATGGAAAATGGAATTTAGCATAGCTGGTGAGGAGAAGTATGTGTGATCATTACACAGATGCCATTTGACAGCTGGTCTCTTAAAGGACCACAGTAATGGTTTTGTTATTTAAATATAAACCATATATATACATATATATATATATATACCCATTTTCACTCATTATAATCTAATTGTACAGACCTCACATTCAACATCATCTTTGTATTTATATTAGATTACGGCTGCGTTCTCCACCTACAGTACTGATGCATTGCCAGATAACAACAGCATGACTGACTCACTGACTAAACTATAAGCAGAAGAGATGATGAATTACCTGCAGATTTATCTCCCTGCAAACTAATCTTCATACTGTAGTGAAAGAAATGAAGCTTAGCGAAAGTTCAATCAGTTCAATTAAAATTCTCATTGCATCTCTCTCAGTCTCTCTCTCTTTTTTCTTTGTTTCTCTCTCAATCAGCTGATTGAAGGTGTTTCCCCTTTCAGTCAGACCAATCAGATTTTGCCCTGACTTGTGTGAGCCAATAATCTTGTTGCTGTCAAACTTGAAATCTGCTCCTTTCTCTTCTCCTCTCGGCTGTCATTTCACTGCCAGAACGATGCAACCCTCTTCCAATACACCTCACTTTCAGTTTTCATCACAACCAATGCCCAAGGGTCCTTCTACTGAAGGAGAAGTCGAAATCCATTGCTGAAGCTCTGCATGGATGGGATGTGGAGCAGGAGCTCAGCAATGGCTGAAGCTCTGCATGGATGGATGACAATAGCATGGATTGTGTTGATCGCATGGGTGCAGGATACTGAAATAAAAAGAATACCAAGAGGGTTTGGGATTACAGTGGAAGCTGCTGTATTAAAACTATCTGTTCTGGAGCAATGATGCAAACAGGCAGGGTGTGAGCACAATAATGTACATCAATCATAAACATAATACGCAGTATAAATAGGTATGCATGTATACAGGAACACACGTAAATGTGAACAAGTGGATCCACTCACATCGATCTGACAACGAATGCAAGAGACACAACATGTTTTCTATATTAATGTTTAAACAAAACTACAATCTTTTGCGAACCTTAAGCAAAGTGCTGCTGCTGTTGGCTGAACTGAATTACAGATCAGACTCAGGATCCGATGCTTTGCAAAAATAAATGTTATATTTATAAACATGATTTTTTGGACACAGGCCTGATGTATTATGAAAATCATAGGCCTATATGATAGTGTGCGGGTAATACAAGTCATGTTTCTCCCTTTTATTTCAAGAAAGTCAATTTCAGCTTTCAAAAACATTAATTAAAAAAAAAAACCTACGCAGTATGAAAACATGATTTTTTCAGAGTAGCATTTTTCATCTGATTCATTCTCTGATGTAGAATATGCCAGACCATACTGACATGAAGAGGTAAAACCTGTTCAAAAACAAAGTGAGCAAAATAATTAGCTTTGTCATAAAATGGATATGAGAAAGCTGAATGTTGTGTGGGAACAAAAACTCTCCGCTTCCCTTTTATCCAAAGGACTTTAAATAACAGAAAGATGAACTTAATCAAAAAATATGTATTCATGTGGAACCGGACAATAGCTCCCTCACCTTTTCATACTGCCCTGCCGTCCCATATCTGTGGAACATCTTTTGCCTGTTTAGTCAAAAAAAAAGGATATACTGCAGGACAAAACTCGATTTCATTGAAAGAGAGACGTATTATTTTCCTGTGACAATAGTCCTCCTGTTGCTGTGTGTAGCATACACACTGTCAAGCACATACACTTTGACACACTTACTTACCTGTACATACACACTATACAAATTAATTTTTCCTCTGAAATACAGATTGAAATACAGACCTAGAAAACTCTACACACTCAGTATCTTCTTATTAAGTCAACCCCATTCATGTGACAGAATGAATATGTGTGATTGGTAATGAAATCCACCTTAGTGTTCCATCATATTAGTTCTGAAGTGGGGCTGACAACGATATGATAATAATCTGATAGCAGTGGAGGTGATACTAATCATATTCTCCTCCTTACAAAGCCAGAGAGACTCGGCTGGCGCCGTATGGCGCAGGTATATTTTTTTACTTTGTATTGTGAGTCAAATTATTTCTTTTACATATTTGACTGGAGGTGAGATAGTGGTAATGAGAATCTTTTAAACGCACAGAGAGAGCAAAGAACATGACCGATAGGTCCATCCATTACTGTGCATATTCTACCAGTTAATATTAAATAGCAGATGCACAGCTCTCCCTTGGATGTTGCTACATCAACATTTTTTTAATAACTTGCTATGTGGGGTCATGTCAAGTTCATGTACGACCATAACATGAGTTTCTTTTTAGATTACATTCCCATGATGACCTGAATGAACTGTGTTTAGACAACCTTAAGTCCAGTGACGTTTACTATTCAGTTTACTGAGCTGCTGCTTAGGAGCTTAGGAGAAAACAGGCCATGTGCACATAGATCATTGTTTGCATTTGTCATATGGTAAATACATATAGCACTTTTTATTCTACTATCTATACTACAAAGCATTGATTTCAGTATCTCCAGACTGCACACAGCATCGCCTGTGCGGTGTATTTGGTGGTGTATTTTTGTATACATGTTACTCTGCACCTCCTGGCCAAATCACAACAGTGCCCTGTTGAGAGAAGCCTGAGGCCTTTTTGCATATTATCAACACAACAACGCTCAATGTTGCATGAAGACAATCTTCTCTGATGGACTGACGCAACAATGCCCATGTATAGTGTAACACATTGCTTCAAAGCTATGCTCAGACATGAACCTCAAAGTTCAAGTGAAACAGTTTGACGCTGTCTTTTCAGTTTCCAATGAAAACACAGCTTTGTATTTTTCATGCAATTGGTGTGCAGGGAAAGCAAATGTTTTTGTCCTTGTGCTTGATTGCTCTGAGATTATACCTTCACTTGAATAACTTAGCTTTTTGCTCACTGTTTATTTCTTTCACTTTCAGGTTCAAGTACACTCCTGCTGCAGGATGCTGTTGACACAGGAGCAGCCTGTTAAGCATTTAGCATGTTTACAGCGAAATCTAGGACATTAACTTATTAGAAATAATTGAAACAAACCCCAACACACTTATTCCTTTAAAAAAAAAAAAGCAAGCAGAATTTATTCAGCTACTGTATAATGGCATTTTCAACTCATATGCTGTAACTGAACTTGAAATCAACATCCTGATATAATCATAGATTATTTCTGCACTTTTCAATGCATAGAATAAAGCGATGACTACCAGCTGTATGTTCTCCTTTAAATTAAAGCAGCATTATAATGAGCTTCAACAGCGTATTTAACATAGTCCTGCACTACATGCAATTTGGTAGATGGTTTAGTCCAAAGTGCCTTGTTGCTACAGTGTATGAGTGCTTACATTTTTGGCAGATGGGCCCAGTGGGACCCAGACCCCTAACCTTGACAGTGTTAGCACCACATTAAACTCACTGAGCTACTTTTCAGCAGTGCCATGTATCACTAAGTGGAACATTTTTACTTTTAAGCATGTAGCCTTTGGTACTGACTGTCCTAGATAGCTACTGTCAGCTCACAATGTGCAAATGTGTATGTTCAGTCTAGGCATTTAAGTGAACACTTGGTAGTGTAAAACAGTAATGTACTGTCTAAGGCCCGGATTGCAGGTATTTTTTTATTTATTTTATTTTTTTATACAACAGTGCACTTAATTGAGCGGTGTCAATCTTCATGCAGGCAGTTAAGTTGCTTTAGTCAGTAACAGCAAGCTAGCTAAGCATAAAAGCTTCTAAAAGGCTGTGCGTGCTTACTTTCACAGAATAGAAAAAAAAAAAAAAACCTGTGTGGAGTGAAAAATAAAATACTGGGCTTATCCTGCCTTCCATTTCGACTATCAGAACTCAATGCTCATTTCAATGACATTACACAAAAAAAAAAAAAAAAAAAAAAAACATGTAAATGAATAGTTTTTATTCTTTGTGGTACTCAAAGGGATCTTTTTTTTTTTTTTTAATTAAATAAAAACACTTACCAAGACAAAAAGAAGAAAAGGAAACATCTGAAAGCAACCTTCATGTACCATTTTGAGACCTTTTGACACAGAGGTTGTGAGATTCTCAATGATCTCAATGGCCTTCTCTGAAAAGTATTCTGGAAAGAAGGACATCATGAATTTATTGTCTTTTATGCCCTTCTGTAGTCTGAAGAGGTCACCCTGAGGCAACTTGTCTTTAGAATTAAAAGACAAATAATTATTTATTCATGTCCACAAAAATGTGCCCACTCATGTTAAGGTCATTTTTCAAACTTCATAAAAGCTATTGAAAGGCTGCGTGTTGTGTTCACAGAAAAATAAAAAGTCCCCATGTGAAGAGAAACACATTATTTCCTCTTTTTATTTCATTTATAGCAGCTTTTTCAAATTGCTATATTACAAATATTTAGTTTATTACCAAAAAAAAAAGTTCAGTTAGTTCAGTAAGTTCAGTCAGACAGCATGTCTGTCAGTGAAATCTATGTGGTAAGAACATGAAAACTCCATCTGGGTTCATATAAAGCATTCTTGATGTGACGTTACAGTACAAACCACCGAGCCAGTGTGCCATCTTCAGTTCAACATGCAATGTTAGGAAATTATTATGGTTGACTAAAACATCTCCCTCTGTTGAATATCAGACTGCGAGGAGGAAGGACAAAGATGAAGCTTGTCATTGTGGAAAGATAAATGTTCTGCATGCAAGCTGAAGCAATGTACTGTATGAGTTTGTGTGGCTGTTCTTATACATACAGTAAGTGTGAGTACCTATGTGTATTCCTGTGTACATGTAACATATATAATAGCAGATATGAGCTGTATGTCCCTCATCAAACACCCCTGCATGCATCGGTGAGCATGATTTTAAAGGTGAAACAAAAGTGTGATGCTTTGAGTAGATCATAAGCCTGTGAAATTCACTGTTAAATGAAAAACATCACATTACCGTTTATGTGTCTATGTGTGCAATCAAAGCTTCTTGTGTATCTATGGCATGCATTTGCCAGCGCTAATTCATCATTCTGTGTGTATGGTGCAAAGGAACTTGCTGTGTTGAGTTGACGGACGCCAAGAGGATATTTTAAGAACCGTTTTCCCATTTGTACTACCTTATGTAATGTATTGGATGTAGCTGTGCCATGCTCTCCCACTGTGCTACTCTTAAATGATACCACCTCATTAAAATGAACGTCTTTGAATAGATCTATTCTTTTAATGGGCATCACTGAAGCCTTCACATAAAGTGAAATAAGCTCAGTAAATTAGCATATATATATATATATATATATATATATATATATATTGATCTGATTAATACTGTATGGAATTATCAGTGGCAAAAGTGCATAGTGCTGGAGCTGGGTTTTTTTTTTTTTTTTTTTTTTTTTGGCATGGCAAGCAATGGCAGATAAAATTAAGGAATCACTATAATCACCATTTTCAGTCTTCATAAGTCTGGTAAGGATTTGTTTTTCTCATTGGAAGTGTGACAGATGTTACAGTCACAGCACACTGGTATTGCACATACTGTACCGGCTCATTGACACACCTAAATGGACCAGAACCGTCATTAATATGATTATTACATGTGTGCTTTTGTTTACCATGAGAAACATAAACCTTTTTAAATCTTTCAGTTTTAGAAAATTGGGCAAAAGTTTTAGAAAATTGGGCAATATGAGTATATGAGCAATATGAGCAATATTCATGATCATTAACATCCTAAATCATGTCTCGCCTTGGGAAACTAAGGGTTCTTACTAATGCCTTATGTAAAAGTAACTATTTCATCTGTTGAGAAGAAGTATATTATATATTACCAGGATTTTACATCATATGATATACTCCTAATGTACTTTTTCTAACTGTGTGCTGCAGACCAATGCAAATGGTGCGATGGTCATATGTGAAGTAATAATTAAAAAAAAAAAATAGAATATCTACATAAACTTTATAGCAAAATTCACCTCTTCAATCTGAGACCAGCATGGGAACAATGGCCATGGCCAATAGACACAGCCAGAATAAGAAAATTGGACAGGGGATGAAACCAACAGAAGAAAGCAGAAGAGACAAATCCTATGGAGACAAGGCTGAGCAATGGAGAAAAACACAACCAGACCAGGGAAATCACAAAGAAGCATGCACAAACAGAAATATATATTGGAAGAGCAACAGAGAGTAATAACAAGTAACACAGAGAGAGGAAAAGGCAGGAACACATAGAATGAGACGATGAGCAGAAGGAAGAAAGTTGAGTGTGAGTTTGTGCCACACTGTGTGACTCAGACAGCAGTGTGGAGGTTCAGTGATTCACCCTCTGGATTCAGCCTCAGTCCCTCTAAAAGGTCAACGCTTCTTTTAAACTACCTGTTACCACCTCTCCCTGTATATGCCACAGTTCATTTGCCTTCTCTGTCAATGTCTGTGTGTGCAGCCTGTGCTAAATGCATGTTTGCACGCGTGTATGTGTGTGTGTGCTTATTGCATTTCCACTCAGCACCAGCAGTGGCAGTGCCCATTCCTCCTGTTCCAGCCAGGACTGGTGTCACCCTGAAGCACAGGGCCCGTGTTGTGACAGAAGACTCTGTCCAACACAGACAGACTAAATGCCACCTAGCCTGCTGTTTAAGGGTGTGAAAGTGTGTGTGTATGCCATTGCCAAAAAACACCAATAGAGCCCTTGTATTACTGCACTGGGACTATTTCTAAAGATTACACATTTTTCCATTGACTCCCATATCCAGTGACAGTTATGGTGATAACTGCCAAAGCTGTGAAAGGGTTTCTGTACATTTGGAGATTCATAGTCTTATATTCCAGTGACTTATACTGTCATTATTGACAATGCCACAAGAGGTTAGAGCCAGAAGTCAATCTGGCTGGAAAATCAGCTGAACAAAAAGTTTATTTTTGATCAGCTGGATTTGCTTCTGAACACCTAAACCCTAAGTATTTTGGTGACACTCACTCAACTTCACCAGTGTTTGTGACACAGCTCATAAATCAGTCAAATGTGAACATATACTGCAGACATGATATGTTTAGATTCACTGTGACTTACACTTAATGAGGATATCATTATCTCCATTTACCATGGTTAAACATCTATGTATACACTTCTTGTGAATCTAGGAGTTTAACTGAGACCTGACTTATAAGTTGTAATAGCTAATTTGGTGTACTTTTATTGGTACCAATTGTAAACAAGTTGTAGCCCACAGCATCTCACAGACCCCATGACATGACATTATGCTTCCTGCTCACATCCCCCCAAAATTCCCCAAATGATGCAAACTGTCGTTCTAAAATGCATGATTTTCCCTAAGACAGAAGTAAGACAGATAATTCAATAAATGATAGGAGTTACAAAATCCATCAATATGTTTTTTTTTTTGTTTTGTTTGTTTGTTTTTTTTTTTTTGGCTTTACAACCACTATTTTTTGTGATATGATTGTAGCTCAGAATGTCCGACTGACATTGTTCTTATTTTTTTTGGAACACTGACACTGTCCTCTATCTATTCATCAGGTATTTGTATTGTACAGAAAACTGGCAGTGGTAGTGTGAGGGGCTGCAGTTGTATCATTTTTGTCAGACGAGTACCCACAGTGTCACAATTAAAAAAAAAAAAAAAAAAATCCCTGGTTTAGGATAAGGTACTAAATCTTTTTTCTGTCTTTTGCAATTTTGAGTCAGCAAGAGTTTCATAGAAACAAGAGAAACAGCCAAAACCAGAATAAAACCAAAGGAATCGACATCTCATCTCTTCATATCCATTGCCACATCACTGACAGCATCATCATCATCATCAACGTCATCGTCATCATCATCATCATCACCATCATCATCATCGTCGTCATCATCATCATCATCATCATCACCATCATCATCATCATCATCATCATCATCATCATCATCATCATCATCCACCAATACTTTTTCACTTACCTGCTTGTGTCCTGAGGAGAGTAATGAATTCACAGAGAGGATTTGATCTGAATAAAACATTTTGATCAGATCTCTAAGCTACAGTCAATCATCGGTTGGGTTTCTGAACCAAGTCCATCCCATCAGTAGAGGCTACTTAAAGTTAAACCCCGCCTGCTCACTGGCCCACTGCCTCAGTGGTTAGGGTGCTAGGTCAACGGTCAGCTGGTTGATACAGGTGACCCCCGTGTGATGGAGGTCTAACAGGGGAAGAAGGTTGTTTGCAGAAATGGGTGATGGCTGGATGATATGTAGATGCAGAGTGGAAAGCAACAGTGAACCCAGTCTAAGTGGCTGTAGATTAATGAAAAGGGTTTTGCTCTGTGTGCTTTCTGTGGAATTGGAAAAGAAAAGATTGACAGTGTGAGGCAAAACCTTCACTTGTGTTTGCTCATTAGACTTTAGAATTTCTTGACTAAAGGTCCCGCATGTAAATTCAAACAGAAAACAAGCTGACTGACATAAACTATTCCATACAGTCTGTTTTATTGAAATGGCCCGATGGTTAATTAATTAAGTAAATACATGTTAAATTAATAACCGAGCCACTGGCTTGAGTCAGGGTATATAACTAAAGGAAGAAAAGTATAAAGAATGACAAAAGGAGGTAAGAAAAAAAATATGTGTGAGTTGTGGTACAAAAGAAAAGAAACAGAAGAAATGTTCAGATGCAGGTAGAGAGGAAAAAATTCAAAAAAAAAAAAAAAATTCAAAAAAAAAACTAAGACGCAGGGTGTTGGCACTAGAAACATGCAAGTGACTTTTATTGCATGTTCCCTATATTCAAAGCAGAACATTGAATATGCTCCTTTATTCAAATTCTGAAACTCTCCACTCATATTCTCGTATGTCTTTCCATTCTCTTTCATTTCATTTCACATTTCACATGTGTTTGTATGTGTATGTGCATACTTTCTTGCGTGCCTGTTTGCCAATGCAGCTGTATGAAAGCAAAGTTAAAGCTGCATGCAGGGCAGATGACCTAGAGCCAGACACTGCTGTGTTTGGTTGAGCCTCACAGCTGAGAGGGGAGAGACCCCAGCTGACTGATTTAATACACAGACACACACTCTGGTGTGTGTTTTAAAAGGGAAAGTTAAACGTGGAGGATGAAAAGAACAACATGAAAGGAGGAGGAATGAGGGAAGGAGAGGGGGAAAATAAAGAGTGGGGTGTAGCACTTGGCCATTTAGTTTAAAAAAGCTGAGACATGGGAAAAGAACAGAATTGTGTGATTGAGAGAAACAGAGAGAGAAAGCGAGCTGAAGCTTGTGTTTGTACCGTGTGCGGGTAACAACATGTTCTGCCCTCTAGTCCAATAACTGATCTGTTGGATGGACCAAAATTGAAAAGCATATGAGTGCATCAACCTTATTATGTGCATCTCTCTCTCCCTCCCTAAATTCCATTTCTCCTTCTCGCTATCTTCATTTTCCTGCTTGTCTCTCACTCCATCTGTCTATCCATTCTCTTTTTTCCATCTTCTCTCCTCTCTTCTTGTTTTGAGTGTAACAACTACCTGAATGCTACAGTCTACTCAGCCTCAGAAAACCACCTTGCCTTTCTATTTCTTTCTATTACAGCTGTTCACTGTTTTTCTGTGGAGAGGTAGAACCCTTTTTATGTTGTATTAAGCAAGATGAAAAGTGTCTTTTCTTCAACCTTGCAAATGTCTGCTTAAAACTACAGATTATGTTCTGTTCCTGTTGTAAGACACATATCACGATGTTTCCCATTGGGTTTTGACACAGGTCGTTTTTGGAACTATGGTGTGTACTGCCAGCTATTTGGTGCCAGAAAAGCACAATGCTGGCATGAAAGTTAAGCCTGGACTGAGCAGATTTTGGTCAGGCAAGCAGCAATCACAGTGACTGTGTATTCAGGCCTGAAAGGCACTTGTCAATCAAGCAAACCAAGTCCAAATCATTTAAGTCATTTGAACTGCCACCAAGATGTTAGGATTAACTATTGTGACCCCAGTCCCTTGAAATGAATCAGATTTATTACACTAAATATACAGTGTATTAATATATATAAAGTACACTGACTTTCTTTCTGTACAAAGCTGTCACTGGTCTTTTCAGCTGTCATGCTGCTCAAACTGCATCTTCAAGGACACTCAGCCATGGTGGATTCTGCTTATTCCCCTCTCTGCTTGCGACCCCTCTTTCTTCACTCTCCCATCCATCTTTCCTTCCACTTTCATCTATCTCTTCCCATCTCTCCCTCCCTCTCTTTTCCCCCAGTAGTCTGAGCTAATTGTTACATCGTTCTAGTACTAAAGTCGTCCTGTGTAGGAAGCGTGGCTGACCGCCGCTGGGTCTAACACGGCATGGGGGATGGGGAATTGAACAAGCATTGGCCGTCAGAGCTGGTTAGCTTCACAGAGCTCCTGTCACAACTACACACACAATACAACCTGTTTACTACCCAGGCCCCCTGCAATTACCAGCTCCCCAGCAGGGGCCAAGCCAGCGCCTGGGGAGAACTAACACTAACAGCAGAGAGGGAGGAGGATGAATGCGAGGAAGGGAGAGCCCCATTAAGAGGCTGAGGCAGGGTGGTGTGTAAGTGACAAATCCTAGAGGGGCAAGCGTGTGTGTGTGTGTGTGTCTGTATATGTGTGTACTGTATGCTTGCGACTGCATAGTTTGGTGTAATAGATTTGATGCTAAAGGAGGAGTGGCTGACAATGGCGTTGTACTGCACAGAAAGCAGAGCAGAAGAAGACATGAATTCAGCAAATGAAAGGCAGGTAATGGATGTATGGTGTTATAGGGCCCTTGGAAAATCAGCTTTTTTTCTATTAGTCTATAAACCCACCATTAAAATGATTGAATCAATAAAGGAAGGAACTATCTATGCAATAAACTGATGTAACGGATGGACAAGGATTTTAGAGTGCTGGGAATAAAAAAGAAACTGTATAAAAGTATTGATGTGTTGGGTATGTACTGGGTGTGCATCAACCTGTCGCCATGACCTGGCCCCTGACTCACAGGGACAGTGGGGCAGTGAATCAAGCAGCAGCACGGGACCCCTACAACACAGCACTGCTTCTCACAATTCTATTATTATTATATAAAATAACAAAGGAGACTTTATAGAGCCCCAGAACAAAGGTACAGTTTCAAATGATCTGTAAAAAGATCTGAAATAGAGGTGTAATTTCTTAATTATCAGTTGATTAATCAATTAATTACTAATTATGGCAGCCACTGTCAAATCAGAGGATGTGACAAGGCTTAACAGCAAACAGACATTGAGAATGTCTCAGTCTAAAAAGCTTTTATAGAGATTTTATAGGATTACTTGAAAAACAGTGGGTTAGGGAGCCCGTACCACCTGGACTAACTGTTATAAAACTCACATTATGTCCCACAGACTTCACTTTTTCCAAGGAGTATCTGACAAAACAGGTTTTTTTTCTCTAATTACCCTCACTGGTGGAGTATGCACATCTACATTAGCACGCAACAGTACACTATGGGCAAAAAACCTTGGGATGTTAGTTTCTCATGAGTTGCAGTCTCTTATCCACACCCTCGCAAATACAGCACTTCTATTTGATCTATCCTCTTCCCCTCTAATCCCCCAACCATGCTTTTCATCCTTTCCACCATAAGTCATCAGATACTCCTGGAAGCCATTCCCACCTGAAATCTCATCATCTATCCAATCTGTCTTTCATCTTTCCTCCTCCAATCTTTCCATCTCTACCCATCTCAGACTATTCTAACAGTGGGAATGGCTGTAGTGATAGTCAGCTGTGGTCTAGAAGTGGACCTCTTTCTCCCTGCCCACTTACACTGCACATCTACGCGGATGGACTTGATGGCAGCCACCCCCACCCCGTTGTCGGCCTTGCAGTAGTAGCGACCCCCCTGCACCCTCTGGATGCCCTCGATGCGCAGCGTCTCATTGTAGATGGATGTTTCCTGGAACTTGTCTGATGCACTGCCAGCCGTCTTCGTCCACCGTACCTGGAAAGAGCGGGGGAAGGGAGAACATGTTGAATTGACAAAGATGCTGTCGGTGAAAGTGAGGTGTACCGAAGGACAGAATCAGTCAAAGTGTAATGGAAGAAAGTTAAGATGGCAACAGAAAAAGACTTTTGGCTGTTTCCAAAAAAAAAACCTTAAAAGATACCCAGCATTTCTCTACACCAATAAATCTTCATGTTCATGCACACTATTCATAAGTATAAAGGATGATGTTTTGTTCGTTCTGAAGGTCATTTAATTTAGAGGATATGTTGGATAAGTCACTTCTTCGCTTCATTTGTGTTGATGCCTCCAGACAGCCTTTAATATCTGTTTGTTACTATGAGAGATTTTGGTGAAAATGTGTGCTCCCTGACAAAACTGTCAATTAGTAGCATCTTTTTCTGACTTTGTTCCAGAAAATACAAAAAAGACTTTGTCATAGACATCATGTATAAAAACAGATCAGATGGTCCGTTGAAATGTATGTCTACATAAAGCAACTTCAAATGCTAATAAATATAAAGAGAGAGTGTATGAGTGAGACAGACTGTAAGAGATTTCACTGGGCGCGTCATTAAATTATGCAAATAACTGATCAAAATCATAAATGTAGTTGTGTCTTTTTTCCTCATGGATAAAATCTCTGTCTGTCCCATAGAGCGGAAGTTAATGACGCTAAGCGCTGTACTCTTGGTGTCCATGATGCTAAACTCAGACCACTAAGAGTTTTGACAAACTCTATATGGCTTTTTTCACGCTTCAATTATCCCATCAAGCCGTGGGAATGCTGCACAGCTGACAGCCACATGATACATTCACTCCACTAATCAGATGCACAAACGCACACACACACATGCACACAGACTTCAGAGATACATGAAAGCCTGTAAACTCATCAACACTGAAATGTTTTTTCTCGCTCTCGTGTGTGTGTGCGCACACAGTCCATTAATCCCTATTAACCCTTCTGTCTGTTATCAACATCGTAGAGACTATCAACACTGTCCTGTTGAAGAGGTCAGAGAGGATAATGGGCAAAAGTCACTGATACGGCGTGCGTGTTTGTGTGTGTGTACATGGATGCGAATGGTGTGTGTAGAAGTGTGCCTTTCCTGCTTTCATGCACAGTTGTCTGCTTGTGTTCCTGGATATGTACAGAGTATCAGCATACATATTCACTCCAGCATGCATGTGAGTGTGTGTGAGTGTATGTGTGTGTGTGTTGATTAGAGAGCAGGTTATATGGATTAGCAGATTATCAGAGTCTGTGTAAACGCTCCCTGTCTGTTTATTCAGCTCTGTTTGTGGGAGGGATTTGCAGGAGGCAGACTGCCATTGATCAAACGAGCCAAGGTGAGCAATGAACCGAACCCTGTCTCTCCATGGTTTAGTGAGTCCAGTTTGCATGTGTATGTGTGTGTGTGTGTGTGTGTGTGTTTGTGTAAGTGGGTGTGCGGTAGTCTAGGAGAGACAGAAAACGGGAGAGAGTGAAAGTGAGCATGGAGTGTGCCATGTTCTCCTGCTTTTATCCTGCCATTTAAGGATTAAAAGATGAGTGAAAATCTTACAAATGACAGACATTTTGTCTGCTTCAGCTTTGGAGAGGCAGTTGTATTCATAGGATCAGGAACATTAAGATTAGGCTCAAGTTAAGAAGAATATTGATGGTAAGATTATGTGGTAGGGATTTTGAAAAAGGGGAAATAACATGAATTTCAGTTAAAAGCACCTACTGAATGTTTAGTGATGTGTCCCTTCTTTGAACACGAGGTTGTAATCATGTATTGCACTCAAAAGATTACAGAAATTCAATGGCAATGGTAGTAGTATATGCGCTTACAAAAATACAGCTCAAGAATTGTTATATAAGGACATCCTGCATCCTGGGGTAAAAGGCACGAGGAAAGTATGCAAGGCAACAGCAAGACGAAGCGTGTAGAGAAAGAATAACAATGTGAGTTGGTGAAAAATACAGTAAGTAAGGAGGAGGTGTGTATGTGTGTGGGACAAAAAAAGACTGCATGTGTAAGTGAGATACAGTTTTTTTTTTTTTTTTTCAGTGAGTAAGAACGAGAATAAGAGGGAATGATATACACAGTACCGGTGGCAGCTGTGTGATGGGGAGAGAAAAAGTGCATCACACTGGGAGTCGCTACACCAGGGAGGCAGATGAAGCGAAATAGAGAGAGGTGATATTGCGAATAAAGGGGATATTGTGTGCGATGCAGATGACAGCCAGGCGGCAGAGGAGCCTATATCTCCGTGTGACACCAGCAGCTTAAAACCATCACCTACGCTCTCTTTCCCTGACCTCTTTGGCTCTCCCTCTGCACCTCTTTCTTCTCTCTTCCTTCAATAGACGAGTGACGCTGGTCTATTTTTTTTCCACTCAGGTCCCGACGGATTGGTCTGAATATCTCTCTCGGTTCTTTTTCTCTCTCCCTCATCTTATCCCTGTCTGGGCGCTTTTCTCTTCCAATCCTTTATTTCTTTTACAAAGCTCAGGAAAGCCAAACATGCACTTGTCATCAGATCTTGCACATCCATTTACACACATTAAAACACACACACACATACGCACACACATTCCCCCAGACTTTCTCCCCCATGCAGATACACACAATATATGCTAAGGGATGAAGATGTGTTTGTTGAGTCAGAGCCTTTTGTAATAATAGCTCTTACATTTGGTTAGAAGTGTAAAGTGAAGGGAAGGTTTGGGATCCCCTGGGATCAGGCTTGACATGAAATGCAGCAGGTTTTGTTAGTTGTTTCTGTATTCAGCTGGGGAGCTGTATGCTGTCTAGGACACAGATGTTTCAACAGGAGAAAAGAAACAGTGCAGAGAGAAGAAGAGCTTTGTCAGAGTGTTGCGGGAGGAAGTTAGGGACCACTTTGTGTTTGTGTTCTTACGGGATGATGCGATTAGGTCCTATTCAAAGAACACACTGAAATGCTACCCCCCAGTGGGCTAGTGAGTTTTCCATTAGTGGTCACATGTTGTGTGATTAACATTCACAATAAATCCCTTTCCAACCAATGCATTGTAGTTCCTGCATTGGTAAAACCATAAACTTGAAGTAATAACTTCTCCTTGAATACTGTCTTGTTTATACCGAGCCAAGTTAAGATGTTTGAGTCTTTGTGCCATTTGATATGAAGTCTAGAGTTTAGTACCCCCTGTTGTCTGGTTGTACATTCATTTGTAAACACATTTTGAGATTTCACCAGGTGTTATTCGGTTCCTGTGTCTTTGAAGTTTCAATGTTCAAACTCACAAAGTGATGTGAATAATGCTGGGTGAAACACAGTTCTTTCCATTTAAGGGTTAAAGCTGAAATTTGTTACTTCTGGCAGGTTCAGCAGCATTCACTCAGCAGCGGAGATGTTTTGGATAAGTTGTTGGGATGTTATTGTGGTCTCCTGCTGCTTATGGTAATCAGATAAACAGACTTTATTGACATTGTCAACTATGCTGCAACCTGGCAAGTCACCATGTTCTTAGTAATAGCTCACAGCATCACCAGCAACAGTATGTGCTGTACACCATAATACAGATGGATATTTTAGCAATACACCCAGATGCTACTGTAATAGGTACATACACCTTGCTAAATCCACCTCAATCCAATCCAACAGCCCAGCAATAAAACCTAACTTTATGAAGCTTATAAAGTTCAGATTTTGTTCAGATAGCGGACAAAATATTGGATACACCTTTTGATGCTCTGACTCCGACACCTTTCTGACACAGTGTCCACAAAAAGTATACATTATGAGCTTCATAAACGTAGCATTTATTGCAGAGCTTTTGTATTGGATTACATTAGATTTCGCTGTAATAAACTGCCAACACATTCCAGCTTCAAAATCAGCCAATCTATGTTGACTTGCGGGGAAAGAGACAAGGACAGCTAATTATGCATGATAAAATATGGATGAGAAACAGTGAAGGTTTGCTGTAACATGGACTGAAGTGGAGGAGAGGAGAGGAGAGGAGAGGAGAGGAGAGGAGAGACGACAGGTAAAAGGTGAGAAAGTTGCGCACTTTTTTAGGTGATGGGGGAGAAGAAGGCTAATGTGTGTCAACCATACTGACAGGTCAGTGGCCTGCAGCTGCCTCTCTCTCTCCACTCTGTTCTATGTGTGTGGTCTCAGTCTCAGTCTTTGTTCTCATCTCTCTCTTTTGAGCTGTCTCTCTGTCTCCGTTTCCCTCTGTCCCTTCCGTCTCTGCACGTCTAATGTCATTAATCTTTAACGTCTCTCATCTATCTTGCCTCCTTTACACACACATACACACACACTTTCCCTCCCATTCCTGTTCACTCTCCTCTGAGCCTCTAACTTCTCTCCTCAGAGTGACACATCACAACAGGATCCAGCGGACATGGTCCAACGGCTGTCGGAGCCTTTTGCCCTGCTGTCTAAGCTGGAAACTGTCAACACTACACAACAATACATAAGAGACCTTAATACTGCATTAGCATTCAGCATAGAAAAAGGAGGTGGTTGTTTACATCTTGCTCTTTATGTTAATGTGTTATCAATATTCAGCACACCTGTCATAAATAATAAAAAAATGCGAAGAAACTGCCCTAATCTCATCTATTTTATTTTGATGCAAATAACAAACTGGATGGGTCACCTGTCGATTGTTTATCATACACATATTTACATTTCGACCCGAGCATTGTGGAGAGCAAAGACTGAAGTACACCTGGCTAGCAAATAATAACTACACTGGTAACACATCATGGTCATGAAATATGAATTATCATGACATTGTGCATGAAAAGCATGATTTTTTTTTCATATAACACTCCATGAACACTGGAAAATGTGCAATATGACAATGAACAGTATTTCATGCATGACCTAATGCAAGAACAATCAAACAATGAATACAACAACTACTTGTCAATCATCATGAGTTATTAATGATGTTTTTTAGAGACAGATTATGTTACATTCTTACTACTTACTTATATGATATGCTATCATCTTTTTTTTAAAATTAGGAACAACTTCAGAAAATGGATTATAAAATGGATTTTACTGTCCAGGAAATTTTTTTTTTTTTTTTTTTGATCAGAAGAGTTATTGGAGATCCTGGAAATAAATAAAAGTGTTAAGTGTGCAAGTCATGCTCAGCTCTGTGAATAGACATAATAGCCTAGATGAGAGGCACCAACAGTATTTTGGATGGTTGTGGGACCCCAGTATAGGCCTTTGATGTTTTCCTGGATGGTTAATCTCCCACAATCATACTGTAAATACAATAAGTCTCATTAACACTTAATCATTAATATCATTCTGTATTAGCATATTTTGATGACTTACATAAATGTAAAGGGACTCGCCCTTTCTTATCTCTCTGGTCTCATTAAACTTTATGTCCCATCCAGTGCTCTCCACTCTCTGAATACTGGGTTCTTGTCTGACCCTGGAGTCTGACTCATTTATTCACCTCAACTTTCAATTAGTCCTTATTCTCAGATTAGTTCAAGCTTCTACCTTGTTTTATTATATAAAAGTCTTCATACTGCACCATTTTTACTCTCTAGCAGTTCTCTTCTTACCAGCTATGACTTTACTTTTCTAGACAGATGCAATGACAACTGTGAAAACTGTGCTATATAAAACATGGTGTGTCATATGTTAATCACAATACAATGGTTTGATGATGACATGATTGTTGTGTCATCATTTTGTCTTGTAAAGAAAGTTGTTTGGGTGGGGATTCATTTTAACACTAACTAAGATGCAGCATGGCGGTGAAACCAACTCTGCTGTACTACTTTGTGCACCACAGCTACCGTTTTTGACTCTTCATTGAAGTGAAGTGATATAATCTCTCTCAAATAGCCCCTATCTTACCCGTGCTACGGCATGCCATATCAAAAAACATACCAAGTTAAGAATTTGGGGCTGAGACTGTCACGCTTGCTGTAAGCAGTCTGAAGCACAGAAAAACCCAGAAACTGCAGCCTTAATTTTAAGCCTGGCTGCCTACCTTTCCTTTACGGCAAAAGTTGCTCTCATCAAACTCCCTTTCATCTCATAGGTGGTGTCCAGTTCTTTTTTCATGTTGCCTCATTGCATGTCTGCAGACTTTTCTTGCACAAGATGCCATCTTTGAGAGTGTTTTTGAGCTTTACGCTAAGCCATCTGTCTTCATGTAGACCTGCCTCATTTGCAAGCCTAGTGAAAACCTGACAAGGGAGAAAATTTACCTGTTACTACTGTACTGGGATTCTGAGGCATCCAAACCATTGTTGGCTATATAGTTTTCATCCATCAAAACAAACTTTATATTGAGTTCTCAAACACAGATTATGTAGTTATTCTCATGACACATTTTAATAAGCAAAAACCAATAGCCATTCAGCACATATGATGTAGTTCAGTGTTCACAACTGTAATATGTATTCAACAGCCAAACATAAGTGGGTTTGTAAGGTATTCCATTAATCTATGTACATTATGGGTTATTGTGTAAATCAGTTCAATCTGTTCTAATTAAAAACTATAGCACATCAGATTATGCAAAAACTGGTTATCGTGCAGGGCAGCAGAGCACAGGGTACAGTGATGACATTTGGATTTTAGTCATATGTTTTAAGTCATCTTTCACATATTTTGGTAATACGAGTGTACTTATGATGGATCACAAACATGTTGAGGATATACATATACCTTAGATGTAATAACTTAAGACAGATTGTAATCAGTTACATAAATCTCAGTATGAGTAGTATCAGGTGGAAATTCCAACTTGATGTCATTTTTACATGCCTCTGAATACGATAACTATATTACTTACATTCCCCACTCATATAAATACTTTTTACTTCTGCTTCTGTCTAGTCTAATTTTCCACCCATCTTGAGCTGCACAGGCTGAAAACTGCTTTTGAACTTAAATTAGTTGTTCACGATGGAGTTACGAGGAGACTGTCAAAATCAGAGTAAAGGGAAAGCTGTGATGTTTTTCTTAATATAGAGTTATTCAGCGATCAAACATTTTAATGTAGGCTCACTGTACAGTAACAGTGAGTGCGTTGTGCAGGTGTATTAATGAGCACGACATAAACAGCAACATTTCAGCATCACTAATGCTGCAATATCTTTGTAACCGACTGCCTTCTTTGAGCCGTCGTGTTTATTTGATCAGTGTTATGGAATACTGTAAACTACTATTTTATCATTAACTATGATGGACTGCGGTGCTGAAAAACTGTTTCAGGTTTTTTAGTCCAATTCAAGTCATTATTTATATATTTTGGGGTGTCACTTGGTACTAATGGCTAAGATAAAATAACCGTCCATTATGGTGTTAGATACAGGAAGTCTATCCTACTGCCTATCCGACTGCTCTGTGCATCAACCAGCAAAATAAACCTGCAAGATGCTTGAAAAGGTACATCTGCTTTATTATCTTGTAAATACTGTTTTTATTGTAAGGTCAAGACTGTGATGACACAACTTTACCTCTATTGTTGGTAAAGACGTCTGGTTGAAAGGAGCCTCTGGCCCTCATTGTAATTATAGAAACCTAATGTTTGCTTTTGTGTGCATTGTGTGCTGCGATTTTGTATTTTACTTTAAAATTATTTTAGAATCTGTGTACCAGGCCTTAATTTGTTTCGGAAGACACCACTCTACAGTCAGCTGATATGCTTACTGAGGCGCAAAATTTCCTCTGGGATAGGCTTAAAGAAAGTGAGGATGATCTTAAGGGGATACCAGTTCACAAATGGGCGCAGCTTGTTATGACACGATTGCTGAAATAAGTCCTTTGCTCTTGTTTTATACAGATCTTACACTCAAAAATGATGTGAGGTGGCGTGGTAGTCCAACCTGTAACGCAAATGTCTTAAAATGATGAAACACTGTTGGTCAAGTGGCTATTTGATTGTTGCTTTTGTTTTGTTTTTTTTACAGTGAAAACCTCTAACCACTCCTCTCACAAGTACAACATGGTACTGGAGGTAGTCAATAAACTATGGCATCAGCAAAGCTGAAGCTTATCTAAGGCTTGGGGTAGATCAGAATACCATCGTGTATCAGATCCTAATTGCTGAACACGCAGCTGCTGACCCAGAGCTGTTCAAGGCACTGCAAAGTCCACCTTTAAAAACAAAGGATAGCCTCACAAGGTTTACAGAAGTTTGCAGGGGAGCATGAGCCTAAAGGCTCAGCAATTCTACAACAAAAAAAAAGGCATGGAAGCTAATAACTAATTGTTTTATTTGTCTCTTCTATAACTCAGGTACCTTAGCTTAAAGTGTCACTGCATCTCTACATTTTATGGACCCAATCTGTAGTCTACAAAACACTGTTGTGAAGAGTTGAATCCTTTCTTGTTTGACATCACTGTAAGCAATGCTTAGCTTACAAGGATTTCCCCCTCTACCGCTGCTACTTCCTAGGGTGTTACAGGGTTTGATTCCTTTATATTCCCTCTCAGTAACCCACCAGCAGCTTGCTAGGCCTGCCTTCTACAATTTTTCTAACTCTTTTCTTGATGTAACGTCAACAGAGTTGTCGATACAGTGCTTTATCCATCCAACTGGCTCACTTACCGTGAATAGGCTTAAGATGGTAATCCTGTTATCGGGGAATACTGCTTGGCGCGGACACAGACCCACTCACAGTATGCAAGTTCTTAGGGAAAAGTGTGTGAGAGGAAGAGAGAAACCCGACAGAAATGACAAAATGATAGAAAGAGGAGCAGTGCTGTTAGTAATGGCAGCTTGAACCGACGATCATTGCTCACGCTTTGCTTTGCAAGCAGTGGCTGAATTGAATGACTTAAAGTGACGTAGTGTGGATGACATACAGGAGAAGACTAAATAAACTTGTGCATGGGAATATCTGTTTTAATTATCTGTCACTGGGAAGAGAGATGGAGGAATAGGATGAAGGATCTGGAAGGAGAGAAAAAATAAATGGGTGGTTAAAAGACTAAGAGAGTATAGAGTGAGTAATAAATATCATTTCAAGCATCACTGGCTGCATGGAGGTTACTTTGCTGATTCATGGCATCAGGTGTTGGGAAGCTTAAGTAGAACAGAAGAAGGAGAGATGTATGGGAACAAGAATAAGACAGAGAGAGACAAGAGTTTCCTTTTGTTTTTCTTTCATCTGGACATGAATAAAGAAAATCTGGGCAAGTGAAAGGGGTTGGAGAGAAGACATTAGCAGTGAACGAGAAGAAGAAGAGAAAGAAGAGGAAAAAAGAGAAGATTTTGAGAAAAAAGAATAGGCACAAAAGAGGAGAGAGCAAAGCAAGGAAGGGAGAGGAGAAATACAAGAGAGGATTAACAAGGGACAGAAAATATAAGCTTGATTAATAAGAGAGATAAGCAACACTACACACAAATTGGACCAGGGAAAAAGGAAATATTTAAAAGTAAAAAAGGAAATAAAAATATTTAAAAAATGAAGAAAAATTAAGGAAAATAGTCCAGAAATGTAAGAAAACTGAGAGAAAAAAGTGGCGAAAAGATGAGATGGATGTCAGTTAAGTAACATTTTCATAATATGATCTCCATTCATTAGTTACTGCCTTTTTAAATGTGTAATCAATAGTCTAGGTAATTGGCAGGACTACTTTAAGCCAGTAGCATTTGTCAATATGAACATATTTGATTTCCCATCAATAAGCTCTTACATCATTTAACAGTGTCCATCATCTGAATAAAACTGAGCAACAGTTTGCCATCAGACTCTTTTATGTGTGTGTGTGTGTGTGTGTGAAACACCTTCCACAGCTCAGTGCAGAGATCACACAGACACAAAGTTCAATAAAACTGACTCATTGATATTGAACCTGCCATCCCTCTCTCTAACCTTGTCATACAATATGGATGCCTTTATCGCTCTTTCTGCCTCTGTAATATGAGACCACAGCTGTGATAAAATTTCAGGAAGCAGAGGAATCATCAACATTTACGATAAAGTCATGATCTTTTTTTAAAAAAAAAAGAAAAAAAAAACCTCTTCACGAAGTCTTTGACGCTGATGATGGTGATGTTTGTTTGCAAGCAGAGATAACAGTTGAAACTACGCTATTTTTTTTTTAAGCATATTTAAAAGATCTGTTTACTCGTCTTCTCCCATATGAAAAAAAAAACTTAGATGATTCACATTTTTTGAGATTACTCAACATTTCCTTCACCATCAGATGGAATGAGTCAGAGAGGAAAAAGCAGGGACAGGCATAAGCAGCTTTCTACGAACGATGAGGTGACAGCCATCAGCAGCAGTGTCAACCAATACCTTACACACTCTGACTATGTCAGATGTGTAAGTTGTAATGAGTAATGGGTAAAGCAATGGGGCGACCGTGGCTCAGTGGTAGAATGGGTCGTCCCGGGTTTGATCCCCGCCCTCGCTGCTCAAAAAAGATTTCCACGGCTGAGGTGCCCTTGAGCAAGTTAATGCCCACCGCTCCAGTGAATCTGTCAATTTGAGTGTGTGACCCTGTTAAATGTTTGTAATTTCATGTTCAACGTGATTAATAAAGTTCCTTAAATAAAAATAATAATAATAATAATAATAATAATAATAATAATAATAATAATAATAATAATAATAATAATTAATTAGCACAAGCAATGGCAGCAAAATTTGAGCTCTCACCTTTTTGTTGTGTGCGCACACAGAGTAGATGATGTCATTGCTGAGTGGCATGATAGATGCCAGGATGCTGAGAAATGAAAAATGGAAGGAGGGAGGGAGTGACCAAAAAAAAAAAAAAAGCCTGACAAATACCTATCTACAGCATTTATTTGTAAAGATGAGCCGATACATAATCCAAAAACCAATAGCCAGTGATTCAGCTACATCGATGAACAACCACTGATCTGACCCAAAGTCTGCATGCAATTTGTAAAAAAAAAAAAAAAAAAAAAAAAGAACAATGTTCCAGCTTAAAATAAAAACATCCAAGTGACTGTGCTCATCACTTTCTCTCTGCATTCCTGTGCCTGTAGCTTGTGTGCATGTGTTAGCGTGAGCGACCCACACATGTCAGGGCACAGCACTGACTAACGTCTCTACATTGCTTTAGCAGTCATCGAAATGTGCAGCAGCAGTAGCTATCATGAAATATGTTGGTGGGTGACACAAACCTCATTACTGATTAAAGCAAGCAAGATGTGCACCAGCGGCGTAGAACAAAAATCAGGGGCCTTATAGCCTTACTGGGCTCCCTCCTGCTTTTAATACAGTACATCTGTTGTCATACCTAACTATAGCTAAATAAAAAAGTTAACACAACCTGCTATTAAGGCGATTACCAAGTCTTTTCTGGAGCTTGTATTTGTCTATCTCTATCTTTGTCCAGCCAGTATTCAGTATAGAAAGGCTACATTTTTCCCATCATTTCATTGAACTTTATGTGTATAGACATTTAGACACGGCCTTTATTATTTTTAGTCTCATAGAGTTGCTTGTCTGAAATATGTGCGTTACCATGGCAGCAGACACTCCAGAGACAGTATGGAGTTGTACCCCCCAGACTCATCACAAGCAATATTAAGTTTTTGTTTGTTTGTTTGTTTGCTTTTGCTTCAAGATCTAATTTGATGTAGTCTTCTCTCTCACCGTCTCAAGCAGTCAAGGGCACAGACGCAGAGACACGCTTCAGCACTCTCATAGACACATCTCAAGTAGTTTGCTTCTGTTGTGTTATTTTAGTTTCTATTTGACCCAAAGTGTGAAGCGAAGAGATACAGTATGCAGGTATTCAAAGTTACCTGTCATCAAGTGTTGGATGAAGTGATTGCAGTGAAAAGGTTGATTAGCTTGCTGAATTTATCCAAACACTGCTTCATGAAATCAGAAGCACAGCGGCAGTTCCTCCTACTTTAAGCCACAATGTAGGAAGTGTTGACAATTTAATCTATGTCTAGGCCACAATTTACTTTGTCTACTTATAAAAAATTGCATGTATACCGCTTTGTAACAGAATGTCCTTCCAAAACTGTGAATAAACACCGAACAATGCTACAATGCTAAGTACACAAGACGCAACATTGCCCAAAGCTACTGTAGCAGATGTTCTCTCTGCTTTTCTATTGGAAGCTGAAATTCACAATGAACGTAAGGAACACAGACAGCTCATGCTCATCTTTTGACCCTGCCTTTCTTTTACTAGTGGTCAGCATGTCCTTTGCATAGTCTGGTTCTCATTACCGGTATTTGCTTCTTTCTATGACTTTATGCAGATTTATTCTGCATCCTTTGTTCTTGTTTACATTCTTACACTCAAACACACACATACAGTCGTATAGTCAAGCATATGGTTGTGGGTGAAACATCCTGTGTTTTTTTTATTTAAGGTGGGTGGAAGCTTTTATTTCTCCGGGTATAAAAGGGAGTTGTATCATCAAAGAGAGCTGAAGGTGCCCTGTCTCTCTTCCTTCTCTTTGTCTTTCTGAAATATGTAAGTATTATAGAATCTTTCTAATTTTACTCCATCGCCATATATCTCTGTCTCATCACGTCATCATGTCTTCCTTCTATGTTTACGCAGCCAACTGTCCCTTCTTCATTTTGCCAGAGAGATGAAAAATAGTTTGGTTGCAACTTCCACCTCTGCTTTCCACCTGTCAAGTGACACTCCCACCTCTTTAACCTTTTTTCTACCCATCTTGATCTTCGTTTCCTACTCTCTTTCTTCCTCTTGTTCACGTCTCTCCATCTAGTTAGGGGTCAGGCAGTGACCTTGTTTGCGTCTAGGTCGTGTTCCCACTGAGTGCCTGTGCAGCCTCGTGCTGCCACCCGATCAGCCTTGCTTTCAGCCTCACTATCGATCGCCTTCCACTCACCCCTCAAGGACGGAAATCCAAACCCATATTCCAGACCGCAGCCTTCATCTCCCTCCATCCCTCCCTCCTCCCCACTTCTTTCTTTTCTCTGCCTCTCCACTTTTCTCTTCTATGGCTCTCTCCACCTTTTCTTCTCTTATAGAATTCATCACAGACACACACACACACACACACACACACACACACACACACACACACACACACACACACACCGGTCTCAAGGTTGCAATGACCAGCAGACCCATGAATAAATAATAAGGAGGTAGGAATCACTTTCAGAAAAACCATTTACTCTCCTATTGTGTTCTTGAAGAAGCCATGTGTGTGTGGTTGCGTGTGTGTGAGTGTGAGTGTGTGCAGGTGCGTGTGCCTGCGCGTGTATACGTAACAAGAAAAGCTTTGTGAGCGAGACTACAGTGCTTTGTTAACTAAAAACCCTGCTGTCCCTGGAGTTAACATGAGTGATGCTATAAGCAGCTGCGAGGTGACCTCTAACACTATGGTTTTATCTTCTGTCTTTCTTTCCTTCTTTGAAGAGTCTTAAAATATTCTGAGAAATAATCAATGTGCTTGACTGGAGGACAGCATATGATGAAATCATTGCATATCATTGCCTCACCCTGTTGCCTGCTATCTTGAAACTCTGTGCTGTGATGCTTTAAATTTCTTAAAATGTTCTAAGGTCGTGTTTGTCACGGAAAAACGATACCTGAGTTTGAACCAGCTGTTTTGTGACTTCCTGCAAAAATATGCACACAAAATTGACTTTTCCCAAACCGAGCTGCTCCTGCAGGTGAACTAACTGTCTCTGACTTGATGTATGGCTTGTTGCAGTTGGTCTGAAGTGTAGAGAAGATAGAGGTGAGAGGAAGCCCAAAAGAAATAGAGAAAAGAGGCATGGGATGAAAAAAAAAAAAAAAAAAACAGGGAAGCTAGACAGGGAAAGGAATGAAGAGAAAAAGGTCCGTTTGGAAGAAAGATAAGAAACAAGGATGAAAGAAGTGCAGAGAGAACAAAGACGTGAAGACATCTGCGGTGAAGTATAGGAAGAGTGACAAAAGACAAAGAGAGGGAGGCAGAGAACGAGACAATATGAGGGAAAAGTGCTGCAACAAAAAGAGGTAGAAAGAAAGACATAGACAAAGGAGGACGGACAGAGAGAGAAATGATTAGATTTTTCTCTCCTCTGTATGGATCAGGGCAAGAGCTCCCTTTTCAATCCAATCAAGCTCAGGCAAAGGTAAACAATCAGTCTTGATAAAGGATTGGATAAATCCTCAATCAGACTCATTCTCAGTAAAGCAGCTATTTATTGGGCTGGCCTCACATGGCTAAATTGGATCCTCCTCCTTTTGAGAGAGGTGAGGAGAGAGAGAAGGAGTGAGAAAGTGGATGGGAAAGTCTACATCATTTCTGGGAATGTGAAGAAAGTTTTGTGAGCAAAAGAGTCCTAATAATACACGGCAGACAAGTCTTCCCCTGTAATACAGCCAGATTGAAAATGCAAAAAAAATAATAAAGAAATCACTGCCGATCAGAACTCATACATCATATTCATGTGATCTTAAATAGACACTTCAAAATGTAGGACAAGAGTGGCTCACTCCCAAAGCGAGAAAGCATGAGTGTGAATCAAGATTTGGAGCTTCTATGAAACAGCTTATCTGATTAATAAAATATGAAGTTCTAATGTTTTTAAAGGCTCAGTGCGGTTCCCCTCAGCGTGTGGGTGCGCTTATCAGCAATTGTGTTAAAGTGTTGTCGGTACAAAAGTGTATAGTCTCTCTGAAGAGTGAATACAGCGAGCATTGTGAGGACGTTCAGTTTAAACTGGAGTACATCCATAAATAATAACAAAGCAGCTAGCAGCCTTGAACATCTTGTGAAACCTGCAGGTCAATACAGACTTCTAAGTGAGGATGGGAAAAAAAGACAGACATGGTTTACTTTGCTAGCTGTTCAAGTATTTCTTTTCACTCCTCATGAAGTGATATGTACGAATAAAACAACGAGGGAGGAGTCGCGTTCCAAAATAAGATGAGATTCATCACAGGTACTTCCCTAGTAAAGCACCACTTTTTGCAAATATTTCCAGTGTTGGGCAGTAAGGTGACATTTCCATTTTAACTGCATTTCTCAGTAGTCTGGTGACATCTACTACTTTTCAAATTAACCATTACAAATCAGTCTAGGCTGCAAACACCAGCTATAGTTAATCAATAGCTAGCTACATTTTTCACTGTCTATTGGCAGAAAAAGTGGCTAGTCATGGTAGCTTAGCTCACTACATTTTCCACGTGTCTTTAGAACTGGATATTTCTTTGCTTCGAGCTTTGGTATAACCTTTTCAAAACATCGCTCTGGGTATGGAATAATGACTTTTATATAGACAATGTATTTGTCCGAGATAGCTGCTAATTGATGAAAACTTTAAAACTGTCAAGAACCTCTGCAACACTGCAGATTAAATGCACTTACATAGATGTAAATCAAAGCATGAGTCAGCAGATTATTACTGGTCAGGAAGCAACATGCAATTCTGCCAAAACGAGTGCCAAGTAACCACCTCGTTTTGAGTTATGAATATATGCTTTTCACGCATTAGTTGATGTAAGCTCCTCTAGGTCAATGTCACGGATAATATTCATCCCAAGGCGCCATGACTTTGCTTTCTGGTTTGGACAAGAGGAAAAAGGCTTCATGAGCTTTTTTTTTTAAATTTTGGCTCACAAAGACAACAACTGTTAAACAAAATCAGAACATCAGAACTTTGTGCAATGACAGAACAGTACAAAGAAGAGGAGACATGGAAAGCTGTAAGGATGGATGAAGGAGAGCTGGGGTGACAGGGATCAGGTTATCAATACAGCCAATGGAACGCAGTGGAAACTCTGTAAGCCCAAAGGGACCAACTGCAGAACACTGCAGTGTGCTACTCCAGCAGAACACACTGGGACAGAGGTCAGCACACTCACTGTTTACTTCAACTCTGCTTTACTTTATTCTATTCTATGCTCACAGCCTTGATGATGAATGTTTATCTGACTTTCATGTTTAGAGACTGATTACGTCTTATTTCTTTTTTTTTTTTTACAGATTCTGATCATTTCTGTCTTTTTATATCCATTGTACAACAAAATATGGCAGAAAGAAAGAAAGAAAGAACGAAAGAAAGAAAGAAAGAAAGAAAGAAAGAAAGAAAGAAAGAAAGAAAGAAAGAAGATGACATGATGATGGTCGGCCAGTCAGAGTCTCTCGGTCAGCAACAGCTTCTCTCAGATGTTCAACCTTCTCAAAATCTGTGTTCTAAAATACTAATGCACACATGATGTGAGATAAACATACTAACACACACACACACACACACAGGGGTACAGACATGATTATGTTGACTTTGAATCGATCTCTCCTCTTTATCGCAATAGGCATCATCACTATGTTACTTATCTCTTATCACTGTATCTGTCTTCATTCCTCTGGTGCGGGCATAATCTTTCATCACCCTTTTTGCCTTTATTTGTCCTTACTATGTTTCAGCCTATTGTTATTGACTGATCTCTGTCTCTCCTTCTCCATCAAACACTAACAGTAAATAC
Organism: Protonibea diacanthus; assembly: GCA_028641955.1. NCBI lineage: Eukaryota > Metazoa > Chordata > Actinopteri > Sciaenidae > Protonibea > Protonibea diacanthus. The sequence continues at coordinate 12,350,958 of CM053976.1, read as the reverse complement.
CACAGCATGTCGTTTGTTTGCATCTATATTTAACATAGATTCAGTCAGTAGTCATTTTTCCACAATTTTCTGTAACACATCGCACCGTCTTCATTAGCAAGTTAAATTTGAAATTGTAACATAAGAAGATGATGAATATGATAGTGAAATGTGTCTCATCATGTCTGATTCGAACACAGTTAGGACACAATTCAGATGATCTTTGTTTCTTTTAAATTTGACAAAACTAGACAGATATTAGACATCTTTCTTAAATAGTGAAGCAATTTATAGCCGACCCTCAATGACACATTTTGCTCTTTAAGATAATATGCTTATGATTTAATCGATATATGTCGTCTCACCCTCAGTTTCGCTGTCTGAGGGCATAAAGCAAATGAGATGTTTTCACTGCGGCAACTCTTTGTCTTAGTATGTTATCTATTTATTTGTCTCCGTCTGCTTTTGTTTGTTACTGTGTATCTACATACACATTTCCTCTCAGACACGCACACAAATACATGCACAAAAATACGCGAATGCAGGCACAGACACACACACACACACACGTTCAGCCAATGTCTTTTTGCCAGGGGCAGTGTAAGTCTTGCTTGTGCACACACTATATACATTTTACATTCTGACAATGTGACCAATGTGATCATTATTCAAAATACACTCCCACCTCCGACCCAGAGAACAAGCAATCACTGACGCAATTTCCTACATCTTTGAACTGCTGCAGGGAATGAACTTCTGTAGTATGTGTTTTTCGGAATACGTTTTGATAATGATTATTATTCCAGAGTTGGTGAAAATAAAAGTTTTATTAAAAGTTTGTATTTGTTTTAGGGCAAAACAGCATGTAAATGTGGTGTGCATCTGTGCGTGTCTGTGTGAGGCAGAGAGAGAGCCAGAGGAAGATGGATGGAAATGAAAGAGAAATGACAGCCGCAGTTAGTATAGGCAGGTTAGGTCAACAAGGTCTGGGTGTAATTAGATATTGTAGCGACGTACAAATGATTGGTTTGCATCTGCACAGTCACACAGGCTGCCTCTTACACACGCGCAGTCAATACACACATAAAAACAAACAGAAGAAAACAAGGCTTAGACACGGGCACTGTTTTATTCATGTTGATGTGATGCCAGTGGACATGCACCCGTGAGGAACACTGCTTTTCTCACCTCACACACTCGCACATAAAAACACACAAAAACACACACAATCCCTCACAGTCACCTCAGTTCATTTTACATCTAACTCTGTAAGCACACACACACACACACACACACACACACACACAAAAACACACACACACACACACAGACCCTGGTCCAAAATGTTTTTCTGAAGTTCAAACCCAGGAAACCAGATGTGTCCACTGTTGGCTGAGTTGACTGCTCTGTGTGTGCATGGTTGTTTGAACGCACGTGTGACTGCTTGTGCATTTGTGTGTGTGTGTGTGTGTGTGTGTGTGTGTGCGTGTGTGTGTGTGTGTGCTCTGTGCTAAATGCCCTCATATATAGAATATGTCATTATGAAAGAATAGAGACCATGCTTCTTTTTAACCAACCAATCGGCTGCACTCCAAAGGCAGCATGTGCCACCCAGTCTGAGCTGCTGTATAATAGCATTTGTTATTCTTCACTTATTTCTAGTGTAGCCAAAAGGACAGAAGGAAATTGAGTGGCGCACTGAAGTGGAGAACAAACTTCATACTGGGATTTAGCAAATATCACATGAATTTATCTTAACGCAAGTGATCTTTCTTGTGTGTTGTACTATATTTTTAAGATCTACTAGTGCAGCTCTACACAAGCCTCAAAACTGAAACTGTGAGTGAATTGTAAAGTAAAGTAACTTTACAGCAGGCAGTGCACATTTAGCCTACAAGCTGTTCTGGGGAATTAAACCCATGGCCTTTAAGTCACAAGCATATTCACCAAATCCTAAATTACTGTGTTTATTCATCAAAACATATTGTATAATGTTCAACCAAATATACTGAATGTGTCACTAACAACAAACACAACAGAAGCATGGCATAGTTTTAGTTAGTGCCGCTTTAAGGGTTTTGAGATTGTGTGACTCAGAAGCACAGTGACACTATAAACATGACTAATGGCTCTTGGATGTATCGCTTAATCTATGCTAACCAGGGCAGGTCATGTTTTGTAACTGATGCTAATCATAGAATGCACCCCAGCCGCCTGCGGTCTTTACAGTCACCAGACATGTTTGTGTGAAAATAGGCACATCATGTAAACAAAGTGAGGCTTTAAGGAGGTGTTCATGCATTATAACTATATCAACAAGACCTTGGGCTTTCATATATTTGTGTCAGGAAAATGAAGGCAGAGATATCAGCTTGTATCAAAGACAACATTAACAGTCCAGCAAGATCTCAGAAGGAGAGGTCTGAGAATGTGGAACTTCGTAAAAATAGAAGCGGCTCATTGATTACACAAGCCAGAGTACTCAGCTCTGATTGGCCAGAGGATGGATGGGTGATATATATTCATGTAGCAGAATAATCACCTAGATATTAATATCCCTATAAAAAAGAATCATTATGCTGATTATTGTACACTAAGTAGCATTTTATGTAATTCAGCTTTGAAGCCGCACTAAAACTGTATTTATTTATTTATTTATTACAATATTTTTTCATGGCTTTACGGCACCAATCTGAATAAACCATGTATGTCATTTGAACACACACTGGAAAGGCTTCATTCATCCATTCAGCCATCAGATGCCATGTTCAACTAGTGTGTGGCAGCATGTTGGATTGCTGACAGCTTGTGTTCAGAGCCACTAGAAAAAACACTATTGTCCAAGTGTCCTTGAGCAAGAGTCTCAAAACCTGCCTGCTCACTCAGTGAAAGTCACTTTTGATAATATGACTAGCATCAACATACATATAAAACAGTCCATCAGCAGGTGGTTTGGGAGCTTACCTGTGGTCGTGGATGTCCTTTAACAATACACTGAAGCACTAGCGTGTCTCCTTCTTTGATGGTGTAAATTCTCTCACTGATGTTATCATCCTTGACGTTACACGCTGCGCCTGAGTGCACAATCTGGGCGTTGGCCGGAGCTGTGAGCAAACACATGGACACACACACACGCACACGCGGAGACATGCAGACATACAAATACATACACACACACAGAGACAAACACAAAGAGAGAAAAACCACATCACATATTTAGTAACATTGCTGCAGCCGGAAAAAAAGGTCATTCGCTTGTGGGTGTATGTGTAATACTAGTGGCAGTATTGATGACTCAGATAAATAAATATATCACATTACTTCTGCATCTGCATGGGCGAAGCCTTTTACAAAAATGCTGTGTTACGTGTGTCGGTGTTTGATGAGATATGCAGGCATTTATTGGGAAATTGAAACTTTGGTTTCTATTAGAAGGTCGAAAGGCTGATTCTTCACTCTGGGACAGTGTTTTTGTTCTGTACAGTATTGAGTGTGCAATAACAGTCTCAAAAGTGAAGTGCAGATCCAACAGTACAAAATAGGTTTATTGAGGTCTTGGTGCAGTGTCAGACTGTATGATATCAATTTTGAGGCATTGTAGTGGCTGCAGTGACTTCTCAGGAGACATGTACGTTTAGTATAATACAAAAAGTTTATTACAAAGCAAAGTAACTCAAAGTGGTACAGTTATGCAGAATGCAAATGACGTGCCTTCTTAGACCTGCAGGTACAAGAGACGCTAGCTCCTCACATCATTTCCGTTTTATCGTGTTTAAACATAGCGCTAAGATGAGTTTTGTTTTAGTTGTATCATTATGTTAACTTGCCATTGCAAACTGTTTCTGCTTTATAAGACTGATGAAACAACAGGCTGCGACGGCAGCTGCTGAAATATTGAATTATAGATGCTTGATGGGAGACCTCTGCAGTGGTGACAACTACAATATCTGAGTCTGCACAGTTCTGACCCATAAGGATGGCTGGCTTGCGTGCACGTATCCTTGGATGACTTCACCTCCCCTATGATGAGGGGAGACAATAGGGAGGAGGGGAGAGACAGAGACAGAGTGAGAGAAACAGCGGGTGAGGAGGAAAAGGCCAGAGAGGAGTTTGAAACCCCAGAGAGAGGCGTGGGGGACAGGGAAGCACAATGATGTGATTAGCATCGATTCACAGGGAGAACAAATTTGTTCTTTGTGCACTCTGCTCTACAACTGTTATCATTGAATAGACAGGAAGGAAGTGGGTGGCCAGTTCACCTTAAACTTCGACTCGATCAGACATAACAACACAGAGCAGGATCTCCAGCTGGAAATCACATTGAAAAATAAAATGGAGTGGAGCTGCTAATAGCGTAGGTTATTGGAACACAGTGAGCTTGTCCACTTACTTTGTACATTTTAATGACACTTCACTAGAAAAGGATTTTTTTTTTCTCTTTCAAGAAATGCTAAAGAAAAGAGAGACCAGATAAAAGACTGTAGGTCCGATTCAGACCTAGTTGCAAACATGAGGCTATTGAAAACGTACAATCATACAACAATTGTACTCTTACAACAGTAGGCTGTCCCAGGATGAAATAAATTGAAATTGAAATTTGAAAAACTTAACTGCATATATGCACCATTGTAACTGACAACTGAAAACAGTCTGCTCAATATTTCTCCTCAGCTATCATTGTGTTTGTTCTCAATTTCTGAAACTGGATGTTTTGGAGAAGAAAAGGGAAACCAAGAGTGTTTGTGCTATGATACTGCATACACAGCTTCCTCTGTGTGTATTTGAGTGAGTGTGTGCTGGTTTCAGTCTCTGTACTAATAGAAATATATGTGTGAATGCCTGTTTGAATACGAAACTTAATGTTCTGCACTTTTTTGTTTGAGGAGCTAATCAACGGAACAGTCAATCATTCACTCCTTCAGCCTTTTCATTGTTCTTACTTAACATACCACAGAGATTTCTTCTCCAACAGAGCAACATGCTGTACACACACGTGCATGCAAATACACACATACACAGTATGCTGCATTACTCTTGATGCAGCACTCTCTACTGCTTGTTTTCTGCTTCTTGGTCCGTTGCTGCCTTCTATCCTTTCCTTAACCTCAATTTCTCTCTCTGCCTCTGTAGCACATTGTGCAGCAGCATTATGTCACCTTTCTACCATATATACCAAATAATAGATTTTAAATCATTTTGATCCTACACTGACTTGTAATCAGGTGAATGGAGTCTCTGTCATTCCCACTCTGTGCCCTGCCTGTTCTTGCAATATGTAACTTTGTGCTCAGGGTGCAATCACCCCACATGTATGTAACGCTTTATGCCATTAAGTCACACACCACCAACTATTTCGCTTATTTTGGTGAAACTGAATCATGTTTTATGGAGAAAATGTTTTTTTTACTTTCCCCTTCGATGTCCTCCGGTTGCTCCCCCTCAACTCTCTGTGATTTGCAGAATTTCCTGATGGACAGAAACGTAAACAGCTATGAACTGTAGCTGCTGTTAGTTATTTAGCTCACTTAGCTGAGCTTGCTTGAGCATTAGCTGTCTGGATTGTGAGCACAGAGCACTGGGGGAATGTTAGTGTTTGTATCTTAGGTGGTTGGGACCACCAGCAAAAAAGGAGTTTTTTTTAGGTACGGGGCAGGGGGTAATGCCAGACTCAGCAGAGGCACAGGATGGCAGAGGAGAAGAGACAGAAGAGAGTGAGAGGAAGCCAAGAAGAGAAAAAGAGAGAACAACCAAGCGTGAAACCATCAGACAAGAGTAAAACTGGACTGACTTTTACTCGTTGGTGTGTAAAGCTTCAACATTTTAGTTTAGGCATGTAACCATTAACCATGATTTAACCAAAACTGGTTGTCTGATCCTTTTCAGCAAAGCCTCGGCTTCAGATTAATACAGTTACACACATTCACACAAGGGAACTGCCCAGTCTAATTACAGTCTTTTTATGCTGGACAGATCTAGTCGCACCGTTGGGGGTTAAGTGCTCACTGAAGGGCACGTTGGTCATAAATCAAGAGGTTTTCGACACTGCGCACCGCCACATCTACATACATAATAAACAAGCTCAGATTTGATCTTACACTAAAATTCACCCACAGTCGAAGCCTATTTATACATATGTGTACATGAAACACAAGGGGAAAAAAGAGTTTTGAGAAAAAAATCACAGATAAAAATCAGGTTTTTCAATAAATTGGGAGAGATTTTGTCGTTTTGTTCCATTTCTTCAGATTTTCTCAGTTAGCCCAAAAAAAAAAAAAAACTTCCAGGAAAAAGTAAACTGTAACCTCTAGGTTACAGATTTATGGTGCAAATCTTTACCCATTAATCAATGAAAATATAATTCATGAATGGATACAAGCATTAATACACCATGTGGGGTAACAGAGCTGGGTCTCAAAGTGTGCTGTGCTAACTCAGAAAGACGTAGAGCTGATATAAATGGTGAATAATTGTCTCCTTACAGCTTATTGGCGTGTCTGCATTAGTTTGTCTCTCCGGAGAGGGAGGGAGGTCGGACAGAGCGGCTCCTCTGTCTGCGCTCGCCTCCGGCAGCTTGGCTGCTTCAACTGTCTGATCGACTAGAGAAAGGGAGACTGAGAGAGGGAGGAGGAGGAGGAAATAAAGGCGCAAGAGAGAGAGAGAGAGAGAGGAGATGGAGAGAAGATACGCAATAACAAGGGAGGGGAGCAGAAAAGCACAGAAAGAGGGAAGAAGCTAAAAGAAATGAGGAATGGCAAAAAAAAAAAAAAAACAGAGGAAAGAAAAATGCAACGTTGAAGGAGAGAATAACAGTAGAGGTAAAAAAAAAAATAGATTGAAAAGAGATAAAACAAGACTTGGTAAAGTAATTCAAAAGAAATCAATGTGTACTTAGGGAAAAAATAGACTATAGAAGAAGATGGTAAAAATCATATGACAGAGAAAGAAGTCCATTCAGATGTAGTTGGCCAAAGAAGAGGCCAGAGGGAGAAGAGACTACATGGAGGCTACTCAACAAGGGGATGCAATCACAAGCAAAACAAAGGAATGATGCAAACAAAGCAAGAGGCCTTGACCTGTTACACTATAGATACATTCACAGACATACCAACAGAGATCGCATCATCAAAAATCAAAAACTGAAGACTCTACCTAGCCAGCCCAACCAAGTAACTGACATTTAACCTGAAACTCGTGTGTATATATGATATACGCAACATTCACCAACCTTTCTGGTAAAAAGGAAGTGCTGCATCCCCACGTGAGCATGATGTATACACAGCATCCACTGCTTTGTTGCTTAGCAACAAAAAAATGAGCATCACAGATTAGTTTTCACACTTCATGATTAACCGAGCGGGAAGTAGCAAGATTGTCATGTCTAAGGTAAAATTAGTACGAATACTTAATTGTCAGTGTACAGTATTTGTGTAGTTTAACTGGTAGTCTTGTGTGAAGGATCTATAATGGTAACTTCATGTCATGAAACTATAATTAATGTCTTAAGTTTAACCATCATTTTAAAGAAATCTCATTACTCTGGGTTGTCATTTGTTCGCCATAAGTAGGATATCAACCCCAAAACCACAGATCCTAAAGAAGAAAAACAAAACAGTGCAGGAATCAATTTTCTAAATCAGGCCAAAGGCTGTAACAGAGAGAGAAACAAAACATGGGAAGAAGTAGAAGTTATTAACACAAATATTGGCACAGTGTTGTGTCCTGCTCAGAGGTGCATCTATTCAGTTAGTGTGGAAGACGATCATCAGTCATAGAAAGCTGCTATTTTGACAGCAATCTATCTAACTCTGATGATTCATCGATCAAAACTGTTCCAGGGGATGCTGATTGAAAGTGTTGTCCATGCATTATTGGAAACTTTCTGAGACATTCAATGCACATTAGTTGTAAGTGAAACATAACTATTGGCAAATGCCTCGTCTGATTAATTGATTCGTCACCGCCTGCCATGTTTGTTTTTGTTGAGGGGACAGGACATCTCTCACTAAAACTAATGATGAGACAGGAGAGCTGGTGTCAAACCGCAGTGACAGCTTGACAGAGTGCTGAGCAGCGTGTGTGTGGTTGTGGTTGAAAGACTGAATACGTGCATGTGCCGTTGAAATGTGAGCGTACATACATGTATATGTGAATGTCTGTGTTTCTGTGTATGTTATACTGTGTCTTGCCAGAGGAATCCCACGGAAGGTCATGAATCCTGTCGAACGTGAAGTCACGCACGGCATGATTGATATGCGTAGTTACTTTATGGGAGCTGCTTATGCATGCTGATGAGCTCTGTCTCAATTCACTTCATTCACAAGAGACCATTTAAATGCTTTGGCCCTTCCCTTGCCATCACAAGTATAAAGGAAAGGAAAGGAAAGGAAAGGAAAGGAAAGGAAAGGAAAGGAAAGAGGGAGAAGGAAATGAAATTAAATGGGGCGAAGGAGATAAGAGTAGTGGAGAGTGGGTACGTGAGAAAAAAGACGCAGACTTTATCGATTAAGTGCAGCAGAGGGAAGTGTTCATTTGACCCAAAGAAACACTAATCACACACACACACACACACACACACACACACACACACACACACACACAAACACACACACACAGACACACACACATCCAAAACTGCCATATGACAGCAGAATTTTTATCAGGATTCTTCTCTGCAAACAGGAGATCAAATGGTTGATGTCATGACCCCATCCTTTTCATTTGGCTCGATTGGAGCTCTAGATATCAAAACACGTCAGGAACATTGATTTAACTTTTGACCTAACTGTTAAATGGCCGTTATAAATGAAAGTACTAACCTTCAATAACCTCAATCCGCCAGTGCCTTCAAACTTGCTGTTTCCATTCTTACACACGCATAAAAAATGTACACAATAAAAAGTTCATAAGTTAAAAAGTATATTTTCAATTTATGTTATTTTTCTCTGCACATGCTTCAACGAGTCATTGTGTTTTCCGTTGGGTTTTTATAAAGTTACCTAAATGTTCACTTTACCACTATATAGATACAGCCTCCCTTAAACCAGAGTTGCATCCCTCAAACATGAATCTAATTGGTGCTGAAGTCAGTGGCAGAAACCCAGACCACCAGCAAACACCAGCAAGTTGCCATTTTTTTCACTTCCTTGCATCTTCTAATTTGATTCTAGTCCTGGAGCCATCTACATCTGAATACAATCTCCCTTTTGCCCTTTTTTTCCTTCAGGGTGATTCAAAGGTTAAAAAGAAACAGGAGAAAAGCTGATATACTCATCTCAATTTGTATGCACATTCTAATACTGAAGTCCAGTCACTTAACTTCACTATAACTGGAGATAGATATTCAGACACAAGAACATTTTTGTTATGAGTTCAATTACAAAGTGTCATGACTTAAGCTGATTTGAATTCTGCTCCCAAAGAGTTTGACAAACATGGAAACTTTTGAGTGATAGAAGCAATATGTAATATTTTGCGATGGTATTTTTTTTGTTTGTTTTCTAAAGTGTGCAAATCTCAATATTGAATGTGTTCATTGTTTATTCCAGAACTGATCTTGGCAAGATGGAAAACAACATTTAGAACATACTCAGTTTGATCAAACAAATGTTCATTTTTTCTTACTGGTGCCTACTTACTAATTTGCAGCAGCATTACTAACTAACTAATGTGTTGGGTTTTTTTTTTGTTTGTTTGTTTTTTTTTTTTTACCAAACTAGTGTATAATATTCACAAACCTACTCAGCAACACTGATACATTAGACTTTAGACAACCCTGTATTTAAAGGAAGAGTGCAAAAAAAGTGAGTGATTTTCAGATAGTCACTGTTTCTGGCCAATGATCAACTGCCTGTAAAACTACAACAGTCATTTTTTACACAAAGAAACAAGGTATGACATGTTAATTTGTGAGTATGAGAGGTGCTGGTAAGATCATATTTACTATACAAATATGAGACTGGTATCTGCTGGTAGAGCTGGGTGATATAAATTCTTGTTATGTTATTGTTATTACAAAATACACCAAAAGGTTTCTTCTAATGAGCAGCAAACTTTGTGGCTGTGAAATAAAGGAGGAACACCAGCATGCCAAAAACTGCAGTTCATTGAATGGCCACTTGAGACTGGATACAAAATGAGATGATCTCCATAAGCCCCCATATTAAAATGTCTAACTTCACAACAGACATAAACATGTTTACAGCCTGGTACAAAAACCTCTATAGCTAGTTTCAGTACTATGGGCGATTTTTAAATCTATCGCACCCATTCAAACACATGCTTACATTAACAATTAAATGTATGCATGATTAGGAGTGTGGTCGCATTTTGTGCATTGATTGACAGCTGGGTGCCGTGACAGGTGGCTTGTTCGAGCAACCAGGCTTCATTCAGTCCGCCTCAGCTCCACCCACAATCCGCGTCTCTGCCCATTTGTGGATTAGCCAAGAGGCGGCAGTGGCAGGACTGCCATGATGGTGACAACCAGAGCCACTACACTCTGAGCTCCACAGCAACTCTTCAGAAATGTATGGGCAACATTACAGAGACTATATTCATGTGTTATAAAATCTATGCTTCTAATCAAAAAGAAACGTAGGCTAGATGATTAGATAGCTGTAGCTCACTTGAGTCACCACAGTCCCATAAACTGTGACATGAATAGATACACGATATGTGCACCAGCCACAATTTACAGTATTGTGGCTAGCTGGCTCTGACTGTCTTGTAGCAAACAGTTGCATCTATGAGAGAGACAAACTGAAAAAGGCTACTGATTTGTGCTCTCATTTTGTGTTCACCAGTGAGTATGGAAGAATTTTCCTATCTTTATTCAAGACCGTAGATTTTCAGTTTGAGAGCATGACTTTATTCCTTTTTAGTGACACATCTCCTTCTCGTGCTCAGATTTATTCTCCTCATGCTCACATTTTGTGCTCGCGCGGAGATTTCTGCTGCTTTCTTTCAAAATGTGTGCTTGGACTCAAAAATCACATGCTTGTGCTCACATTTCTTTTTCTTGGACACAAACATTTCACTCACACTCAAACATGTCCTGTGTCCTGTCCTAGTTTAGATTTTTTCTAATTTTACATTAGTGGGATACATTTTATATATTATAAATACTCTTAGTGGTATAGCAATGTTATGACAGTCAAATGATTAAGTACATTGCTATCTATTGCATTTTAAACCATGGGATGAAGGAACGCACCCAAGACAGCATCCGTCATTTGATTGGTCCACACTCTAGCTGTCTCCCTATTGGCTGGTGAAACACACTATTTTAAGCGCAGGGAGGGACATCCTTTATTCTGAGCAGACACCTCAACATGAGAGGACATGCTTGTTCTGAGTGGGTGCACATTAGTTCTGAGCGCGCACAGGACATATTTGAATGCGAGCGAAATGTTTGCGTCCAAGAAGAAGAAATGTGAGCACAAGCATGTGATTTTTGAGTTCAAGCACACATTTTGAAAGAAAGCAGCAGAAATCTCAGCGCGAGCACAAAATGTGAGCATGAGGAGAATAAATCTGAGCACGAGAAAGAGCTGTGTCACTGAAAAGGAATAAAATCCTGCTCTCAAAATGAAAACCTACACTCTGAACACTGAATAAAGATTCTTCCATAGATAAGGCATTCAGAGGTGAAGCCATGGGAGTCGGTAGACAGTGTGCAGATTCTGCTTTGTTCAGTCTGCTCTACCTGGAGGTAGCCAGCTGCGATATCAATCTGATGTCAAGAAACACAAACCAAGCAGATGAATTAGTGAGCAGACGTTTCTGCTCTATCAGAGCTGAAATTTATTATTAAAGTGGATGTCCATGTTCAACATAGCTGAACGATATCGCCTAGCCGATATTTTGCAAAAGGTCTAAATATTTTACTTTAGGTGTGGCACATACTTCATGCAACAAAATGTGAGTGACATGATAAAAGCATGTAAAACACAATAAAATGCAGTTCTTGACGTGATCATAGAAAGAGGAAGAAAGGATCCCGTTTCGAACAGTGGAAAACACATCAAATGATTACACACCACATTCATTACATGGCCACAATGGAGGAGACAATAACACAGCACCATGTGAATTAATTGCACACACACACATACACACACATACACATGATCACCAATCATCACTTCCCTGAGGTGAGCCTAATTTAGAGTACTAACAGACGAAACATAGAGATAGAAGAGACAGACCATGCATTATGTATATTAAATAATGAATCTCCAGTAATTCACTTTGTTTCATTCAGTGCATCATGCATTTATAAGCATCTCTATGCCTGCTTGTGCTTTGATTACTGTGTCATGGTTGTCTACGTGGATGGCTATGAATGGGAGAGTTAAGAGAGCATCTGACAGCCAACAGTGCTGACTACACACAGTCGAAGCCAACAACAAGAGCCTTGATTAATTTGCTTTATCCACACCAATGGAAGGCTTTTCTAGGATCATGAAATCGGCACGTCAGGGTGTGTTTGATGGCGTGCGATACATGCTGTGATACCCAGAGTACGTGTGTGTGTACCTGTGCTCGTCAGTGAGTGACTGTGTGTTTTCCACTACTATCACTGTAAGAGGACAAGGAGATTGTGCGATCAACAAAAGTGTCAGATGACAGCAGAAGCTAATAAAGGGGGATCATTGGAGAGCAGAGGGTAGATTGGAAGAGCAGAGGGGTGAAGAAACAAAAAAAAAACTGTAATGGAAAAGAGATGGAGAAAGACAGAGAGAGAGAGAGGGGTGGGGGTATGAGAAGAGCAGCAGTTTCCTTGCAGCACTGCAGGCTTCATATCCAAGGACAGCGAATCTTCTCTTTGAAATATTGTTCAATATAGATTATTGGCAGGCACAGAGCATGCAATCCTTGAGGAAAAGGAGGAAAGACGAAAATTTAAAAGAACTTTTTCCAGCCAGTTTCTCTAGACATAACTGAGCTTTTTCAACATCAGTGTGAGATTTTGTCTGTTTTTCACTTTCTCACTCTGATACTAATGTAAGATCCAAAAAAATGTTCTTTGTTTTGTCTTTTCAATAGAAATACCAAAAAAAAAAAAAGTCCAAAAGCAAATCCAGATTTATTAGATTAGACATTAGATTGATTTAAGTCTGCAAACCCCAAATACCAGCAAATACACAAAGCTAAAGCTAGACAGCCACATAAACAGGTCCATTTCATATGTGAATAAAATGACAGTAGCTGTGTACAATGTTGACAGAAGGAGAAAAGACAAGTCAGAGGTGGGAGATTAGGGGTTGCGTCTGTTGTGTGGACCGGAGTGATATGAAGTGATCTGGGGTTTGTAGAGCGCGGTCAAACATGACTCGAACTCCTCCAGAAGAGCATGTTTGCCGCACTTGAGCTTTCCCAGGATGAGAAGATAACGAGGGGCGAGAGGGGAAGAGTTCCGACAAAGAGATGAAAACCGCTTAGATCTCTGGCACAGACGGACAGAGGGGGAGACGAGAGGAAAGCAAGGAGCGGGAGCGGTAAGGGAGGGAAGGACAGAGAAGAGGAGAAAATAGAGAGAAATGTGACTGGCATTCTCTTTGTGAGAGCTCTATTCAGAAAGCCTGTCGTAACCGATATACACTGTTGAAATTGACAGGCCGAGAAACAGGAGAGAAGAGAAAACATATGCGGTTTATTTCACACCAGCTGCCAACATTATTGGGTTTCATGAACTTACAAGTTGATATCCAACTCTTCTGCACACAAAATTATTTTTTTGGTATCTGCTAATCTTCACCTGACCAAGTCTGCCTTAGAAGATGGAAAAGCATCAGACACACGTTTCTTTGGGTGTTAATGGATTTGGATTCGATTATGCAAGCCCTGGCCAGCACTGCTCGGCACTACTGTATTAGGATTTTGATTTAGATGGTAGATTTTCTCTATGTCTATAATGTTGAGAACCAGTTGAAGTGGTTAGATGGATGTGTTACATTATTCATCTTGTGGTTGCAAGAAAATTGCAAAGAATGACTACTTTTCACATTTTTGCTGGCATTTTTGGCTATGCTAGTAGCATAGCTCTAGGGATGGTAATATCTGTTGGATGGTTGGTCGATCTACCACTTTGATCCAGACAATGGGGACTTCTCAAAGGCTACTGTATGGTTTACCATGTAATTTAGACATTAGTGGCTCCCAGAGGATGAATCCTTCTTCCTCCAGGAGCATGTCAAAATTGTCAGTAAATTTTGTTACATATCTAAACATCTGCTTGATGAATTGGATAATATTTTATACATTCATGCTTCCCAGAAGATGTATCATCATGACATTTTTTTTTCTTATAGCGCCACCATGAGGTTGACATTTATGATTTTTAGATTAAATATTTTAACAACTATTAGATGGATTGCTATGAAATCAGCTATATACATCTGTACTGTGTTTTGTGCTGATTAGCACATTACCATTTTAATATGCTAAACTAAGATGATGCTTGTATTTTAGTCGCAAGCCTGTTAGCATGGTGATGTTAGCATTTAACTCAAATTCTATGATCTGTTATTTCTGAATTCAGACAACTGTTATAGACCCTGAAGTACTAGTAAATACAGTAAAAATGTTTTTTTTTTAAGGAATAAAACAGTTAAAGAGATAGAGTTTAAATCAATTACACACAAATATTGATTTCTCTTGTAAGTAGCCATGTAATAAGCAGGATAATGTACAGCAAAGGCAAAATTGTTGAGATTTATCTCGTACCAATGACATTTATTACAATTATCTTGATATGAAAATTAATACCGTAGATGTTGGGGCAGTCAGTGAAGGAAACAAGATCCTGAAATACCTCCATTCTGAAACTGAACAACACATCAGCGTGCAGTTAGAGTTACAACACCACATATTGATGTCTTGATTAGAGTTTAAAGTGTTCAGACGAAGTCGTACACAGAGACGAATCTACACACACACGCACGCACATTGCTCTGACTGAGCTCAGTGCTGCTAAAAACAAATACAACGTTATCATCATCACAAGTTTAGTGAGACAACGCATAGTGAGGGTATGTGAGACTTTAACTCTCATCCTCTTAAACTGTGTGATGGGAATCTCAGCTGTCGTCAAACAAAATGTTTTTCTCTCTAATACTGAACCAACAATGTAACCTGAATGTCTCAACCTTCTAGTTTCTTCATTTAAATCTTTTAACAATCTCAGACTGAGCTTAATGGGGCACCCTGGTGGGCAAACTACAAACTCCTGCTATCTAATGTTTAAACTCATCTCTAGACAGTTGTCCCAGATTATCTGCCCTCTCTCTGCGTACTGTCCTGTTACTCCATCATACACTTACATCATTAAGAGAGGAAAGAAACGAGAGATGAGATGGAGGCAGCGCTGTTTCACAAGTCATGTCTCCTTGTAGAAAATAACTTAGAGGTGTAAGCGTTGTTTGAGATTTGCACTTCGCACTTTCTACATCATCATTCCCACCAACCTCTGGGTCTCTCAAAGCAACACAAGCATCTGTTAAGACAAGAAAATACAATGCGAGCAGCGAAAAGAGAAGGAGAAACAGGCATAGGGCAGTAACAGCTGGCAAGGCTCAGAAATTGCCGTACAGGTTTTGCTTCTTCCGTGTGTGTAGGTGGGTGTGTGTGTGTTGTTTCTTTCTGTTGGTGCAGCATATGACACACGAACCACCTCAGGTGTAACATATGGTTATTCTAGTCAGTGTAGCTTTCTGGAGCAGGATGGGCATGATGAGGAAAGACAAGAAAAAGTCTCTCTGCTCTCTAGTTTCTGTGATTATGGAGTGATGGAGGGAGAGGAGAGATAACAGAAAGTCACGAGGCAGACAACAAAACACTAAAATGACAGGGAGGAATGAGAGCAGAGGAGAAGCACTGTATTTAGGAGGAAAGAGAGAAGTAGTGAAGACAAGGCGGTGTGGTGTGGAGGTCATGTGCTCCACATCATCTGTCTGCCTGACTGTCAACCTGACCTTATTCTATTCAACCATAATGCTCCGGCTCGCTCTGATGGTGCCCACAAACACACGCACACATCTACAGTGCCAAATAACAAGAGGCACACTTGACACACAGTGGCAGAGCATATGAACAAAAAAACAAGAACTCTTGTGTGTGTGTGTGTGTGTGTGTGTGTGTGTGTGTGTGTGTGTGCGTGCGTGTGTGTGTGTGTGCATCTCCAAGGAAACTGCAGCAGAGCAGCTGACAATGCATAGCGGTCAGTCCAGGTGAAGTGGTGGGAAGGAAGGAGCTACTGAGAAAGGATGTCGATAAAGAGAAGAGCGAGGAAAAGCGCTTGAATAAAAGGTCAGAGTAAGAGCTGGAGGTAAGAAGGGAGGCAAGGCATGTGTGCGGATGGAAAGAGGAGTGGCCGAGGGAAAAATACTCACAAGTAGAGGCAAGATATTACATGTTCTATGTGTTTTAACTGTTGTGCCAATAAAGTGACTGAAACTGGAAAACTGACAGAGAAAGGGAGACGGACTGACAACGAGTCACAGATGCAGCAATGCTGAGGCAGACAGAGGAAGAAAGGCACAAATGGAAATGTCCAGCAGTAACAAGTGCAATGTCTGAATCATGTAGAAGAGATGACGAAGAAAATGTGAAAAGAATAAAGCAGTAAGAATGAATGCAATTACTTCAGAACTTAAATGGAATTCCCTGTGAGCCTGTCAAAACAGCCAGACTTTGGATATTGATATTAGTCTCACATATAACTACTGGATCCATTTAACCAGTTGATAAATAATACTTCATTAATGTGTCACACTTCATTGCCTTTTTCAGCTGCTATAAGGATTTAATGAAGTGCTGGCTCACAATGAAGGCGGCTCTTGACAACAATGTAGAGAAAACTGCTGTCATTTTGTCATGCTCATTAAGACCAATTGAGATCTGTGATTGGATGGATGGACGGATAGATGCACAGATACAAAGAGACACATGGAGTTTTTCTACTTTTTCATACAGTTTATCTGTCATTTTAAAGAAATACATCAATTAATCCAAAAGTATCCAAGTGTATGTGGTGGCTGGCCAACATGACTGATGTGTAAACCAAAATAAACATGCTTCATTACTGCACATGCTAGTACTTGAGCATAAAAATGGCCGACTATCAGAGGAAATAAGAGAAAATGGTGAATAATTGTAAATGATAGGGAGACAAAGCCAAGTGCCACTTCTGGTATTCTGTTCCACAATATGTATCCTCAGCGAGCTTATTGAAAAGATAATGATATGAGCCTGTTTTATTCACTCCAGACTCCAGAGAGCTTTGCTGCCAGATGAGATAAAAACAAGTAATGCTGATTGACATTAAAGTACAATAAAAAAAAAGATCAAAATAGAACAGAATACAATAAAACAAAGTTCTCAAATGCACATGAACGTTGCCAAAGTTTGCAATTTTTTTTTTTTTTCCATCCTCAAGAGTTGAGTGAAGAGAACAGCTTCAACACTCATTGCCATGGATTCTAAAATGCCTAATCGATAACTTAAATGGATTAAAAAGTAAACCTAAAGTAACTACAAGACCTGAAGACATTTAAGGGCAGTGGCACCTACGGTGAGTTGAGGTTACATTCCCCTCACAGCCATGAAAACTTGTACAAGAACAACCTGCTATCCACAACAATGATTATTTTCAGGTGACTATATTTCAATGAAAACCTAGTTATGAATAATATATTCAATTTCTAACAATATATCCTGCAAAGTAGAGATACCAATCTCATTATTGTGTCTGGTTAAAATACTAACAAGGTGGAGTTTACCTTCTGCAACTAACTAACATATTCATTTAAACTGAGTATTTACATTTTTTAGACATGATAAGGCTGTAATGTACATCTGTTTCCCTCCATGCCAAAACTGCTAACTGTTTATCATTCAGAGTAAGAGAACTGTGGAAGACTGTTACGGTGTACAGGGGGCTAACATCTGCTGGATTTGGCAGAGACAAGCCGTGATAATTACAGTTAGAGAAGGTGTGGAGAGAAAAAAAGAAAAAAAAAGAAGAGACCCATGTTAACAACTGTTTTGTCAAACCGTAAATCTGCCTCATCTGAGAACAACTCAGCTTGACCTTCATACAAACTGCAACATTTTCTAAGCATGGTTGGAAATCAGCACATGGTCAAAGTCGTTGATATGTTTACAAAGCAAACATAACCACTCTAAAAATAGCCATCAAACTTCTTTTACATGGTACCCACGCGTGTGAAGGCAGAGCCCAGCTGAAACACTTCTTAGGTGATGTGAAAGAGAGTTTTAATTCAGTTTGCTGTGCTTTGGAATTTGTATTCCAGGTTTGAGTTCTTACTGAACGCTGTGCAAGTGCACACATTACACATACACTGTTCCTGACTGTATGTGTTTCATACAGTGTGTTTTAATGGACTTCAGAAAGCTAGATAATTTAGTTTTCAGTTGAGAAAAAAAAACTGCATTACAGAAAACTGAAACTCAAAATGTGTGTGTGGGTGTTTGTGTATGTATAGCACCCAGTAGCATCAGCTATGATGGATTATCACCTATAGGCCTGCCCCCCAGATGAAATTGGAGCAGTGAACTGCACGCTAAAGCCTGACAGGGACATCTGGCCAAGGATAACCTTCATGTGGCTGTTTGGCTTCAAAGCCAAAGATGGGTCAATAAAAAAAAAAAAAAAAAAAAAAAAAAAGTCGGGTCTGCAGGTTAATCTGGAGTGGGAAACTTTTGAACTTGAAATGTTGTGTTTGTTGAAAGAAAAGACATAAAATACCAAACCAACCCTCCATTTTTCAGAACCACTTATCCTGTTCTGTTCTGAGTTGCTAGGGGGCTAAAAAACTATCCCAGCATGCATTGGGCAGAGGTGAAAGAATACTCAGATCCTTTACTTAAGTAAAAGTAGCACAGCAGTAGAAATACTCATGCTACAGTACAAGTCCAAAATTATTTGCATCAAAATATGCTCACAAGTACCAAAAGTAAAAGTACTCATTATGCAGAATAGCCCATTTCAGAATAATGCATATTATATTACTGGATTGTAATTATTAATGCATTTAGGTGTTCATCACTTTAATGTTGCAGCTGGCTGGTGAAGGTAGAGCTAATTATATCTGCTGGGTAGCTTGTGAATTTCCCCACGAGGGATACATTTTTGTCTTAAACAGATAAAGCTTGTCTCATCTTCTCCTTAATCTATGATATTACATTACAATTTATTTGTCAACTAAAATTTGTATAATTATTATTATGAATCTGCAAAGTAGCTAGTAACTTAAGTTAATATAATGTGGTGGAGTGTAAATATAGTGAAGCAAAAAGGACAATATTTACTTATGAAATGTAGCTGAGTAAGTTAGACCTTGGAATACGCCCACTCCACTGAGTTGATTGATTCTCTGGTCCAGCATCGCGACATAAAACAACGGTTTCTCGATTAAAAAATGATCAGTGCAAAAACCGTGGGAGGACAAACGCCATTGTCAAGCATGGACCGAGAAATATAATAGCAAAGCCGACCACTCTACACAAGATAGATGCTGCCATCGAGGCACCGATCTGTTCTTAATCGATTAAAAATACCAATTACTTTCAAATCCAAACAACAGTCTGCTTTGAAGGCATTGATTCAAAGGGGAGATTCACAGCTAGCATCTTATGATACAACCCTGTGTTGTAAAATGATTTAAAAAAAAAAAAAAAAAAATGAACCTTGTACCTTGTCCTGTGCATCCTCCCCAGTGGATTTGGGAAGAGTCTCTCATCTACCAATTTGCCCCTCTGATGCTTGGGGAAATGGGTTGGGAGAAGCAAATAGTGACGGTTATTGCACCATTACTTATGCGAGAGGAGGACCAAGTCAAGGAAAGTTCAGTTCTTGGTGTCCACAGTAACGCGGATGTTTTAAATGGCCAATGCTTGTTTTCTACACTATGGCTCCAGAATGACGAATGGCGTAATATGCTGAACTCCCAAAATCTACCTAAAAGAAGCCGTTTGGCATCATTGTGGACAGGTGCCATTTTACCAAAGTACCATATCATGTCTGTGCGTATACTAGTATTATTATCTAATACTATGTATTAAATTATTTTCCTGTCTTTGTTGCCGTCTCATATTCCCTCTTCTCTGATCTTCTTAAGCCTTCTTTCATCTGTGTCCATAACGTTAAGCTCAATACAAACATCTCCCGGTATAGAGTTTCTACCACAACTATGTAACCTAGCAACCTATTATAATATAATACCATTTTTTTCATTATCTGAAGAACCTATTATTAGATGTAGAAGGGGGTTAATTAAACAATCAGTCCCAAGAGGCTGATTGTTCACAGTGATTCCTAGCTGTTCTTAAATCACTCTAAATCACAGTCATGTGTGGCTTATTGCTTTTATAGAACAGTTACTACATATACATGGTGAGGTTTCATAAAATAAATACATAGCAACAAAGTTATGACTGTACACTACCATAATATGTTAATTAAAGTTTGAAACTTGTGAGTTCTACATACACACACACATACACACACACAAAGTGAAGTCCACTTATAACTTGTCCTGTGTGACCTGCAAGGTCGAATCATTTCCCGTCTTTTCAAGAGACATGAACTCTTTCTTCCTCCCATCATGGACAAAATGAAGTCTGTAGTGAAATCCAGAGCTGAAGAATTTCTTCTCAACTCAAGCGTGAAATTCAGCTTTTACTAAATGAGGACGTGAACATTTTAGACCGATAATTTCATGGAATTCCATTAGCTCATGTTTTTCACAGAGTTTGGGGCTGATCATTAATTACACAAAGTCCCCATAAATTATGGGCTGAACATTTCCAGAGGAATTGTTGAACTAATAACATCATGATAAAACAATCCCCCAATTTCACATTGAGAATTTCCTGATGTGTTAAACTTGGAAAAAAGGCTAAAGATACCTTAAAATGACTTCAGTGAAAGTAAAGACTCTGCCACTGAGAAAGGAGCCTGAACAGAATAAAGGCCTGTACTCAATGTCTCACAGTCTCACACTCTTGGAAGGTATTCATTACAGTCAGTCTGACTACTGTTGGTGTATTATATCTCTTTATATATGATAATGCGTCTGTCCCCCATGACATATTTGATGTAATATATAACAGCCAAACTGCAATCTCACACAGACAGAAGAACACTGAGGGCAGATAAGGATCCCAATGGATTATTCTCCAACTGAGGATACATCAGATACCGTCTTAGCTAACAGGAATGAACACTAAGCCCCAAAATTCAATGCAAGAGAGAAACATCACGTAAAACAGGGCTCATAGTCAAGATATGCAGCCAGTTGAATCATAAAGTAAAAATAGACATCTGTGCTTCTTAATCGACTACGATATATTTACAATCTGTTTGTATCTGTAGCAACACTTTCTGTATTCTTTATCTCCGAGGCAACATTGAAATACCATTCTACACATGGACACAAGTATTGACTTCAGTGCAACATATCTTTGAGTATTTGTACTTTTTCTTCTTCATTTTTGTCTTTTTTTTCTGTCCATCTCTTCATCATGCAAACCCTTCTGAAGAACACTGTTTATTTTATGAACAAAATAAGAGTAGCAAAGCACCAAATATTAGAGCAGTACTTCTGTTCTGGTGTTTTTTTTTTTTTTTTAACTGTGGTTCATGAGCCTAGCCAGGTTGGGGAAACTGCCTGGAGGGCCCTGATGGCTTAAAAAGGTTGCTAACATGTTTTTTTCCGAGGCATTTCTTACAGGATGAGAGACAATATTTCCCAGACTGGCAATATAAGCCACAAAAAAAAAACAAATACACTCTGTGATTAAATACGTTTGAAAGGCAGACCGTGACTCATCAACAATGTGTTATTAAACAGTAGATTAAATATTAACTAGCAGCTCCAGAGGAGAGTAGTCAGTAAAACAACAGATAGACGAGAGAAGAGAGAAAAAAAGATGGATGATAATGAGAAAGGTGGAGAAATGATGAATGCACACACTGTAGAAAGGAACAAAAAAGACGCTGCTTTGCTGGACTGATCTCCACCAACCTCCTGTTGCCGGAGCATGTGGTTATACCCGACTATCAACATCCAATATTATGTACCTCAAGTCAAATGTATTTATTGTGTGATTAGAACATTCATTATCTAAAACCACTTCATCATGAAAGATTAATAAAGGCAATCATGGCATTGTGTTCTTAATAACTCTTCAGGTATGAAGTGAGCAGAGAATGCTTCTCTGAGGGTAAAAATCGCACATGGAGTGCCACTCTGAAGAGGGAAGTAATGAATTTAAAAAAATAATGTGAAACTGGTCATGGGAGAGTAATTTTGTACTTCCAACACAAAACCAACTAATATTCAGTCAACACATTTTACAGCTGTGATTTAAAGTTTAAATCAGCATTACTGTCCAATGAAAACCATGCATGTCCAAAAATTTAAAAAAAAATCAAAAAAAATCAGGAGGATGAAAAAAACTCATAAACTAACTCACAAAATAAACCTGAATCACTGTCATGAGACACATTTAGCACCATGTTTACACAGTCATCAGTGAACCGTTTAATATTTTAAATGGAAAGTGGGTATGAAATATTTTTTTATAAACGTTTCTCGCAACATTATGTCCAACTCATTTGGTTAACTATTAAAAGAAACGCTGTCCTACATGTTCAATCAAAGCTATTTTACTCTTTTAGATTGAAATCAGCATAATCCAGGTTAATGGCCATCTGTTACACACTCAAAATATTATTTATCCAAAGCTATCCTCCTTCTGTCTACTGTACACTTACATACATGATGACAGCAACAATATATAGAGGAAGTCATAGTATAAAATTAAGACACAAAGCAATTTTCTGTATATACGTGTGTATATGGGTGTGTGGGAGTGTGTATGGGTGTTATGCCTCTCACATGAACAGCATGAACCATCCCTCCCTGCACACACACACACACACACACACACACACACACACAAAGCATCAGGTCCTTTGAGCTCTCTGTGTTGTCATCCCAGCAGCTCTGTAGTTTCACTCTGGGCTTCAGAAAAAGAGAAGTGGGGAAAAAAAACAGTCAACAGAATCTTTTGAAGTCTCCTCTCCCCTCTTTTGTCAAAGAAGTTAGACTAGAGTGGAGGAGGAGTGCTGATGAGAACAGGAGGAGATGGCTCCTAATTGGCTGCTTGAAGAAGGGGACAATGGCAAGGAGGCATCTTGAGAAAACTCAGAACCGTGAGGGAAAGCATGTGTGCGCATGGTGACAACACACATATGGGCACTCCAGAATACACACACACCTGTGTCAAGTTGTTGCCAACCTACAATCTCACAACTCATTCTAATGAATCAGTGGATTCATTTACAGGGTTGACCTTTGCACCGATGACCAATAGCAAGCTATCTTAAGTAACTGAACAGAGAGCTAAAGAGTCCAAGGCAGAGAAAGCTTGCATCATTCACCTCTTCTACAGAAGAGGAATGTTTTACAAACATGAATCAACGTATCAAATACATCCTTTGCTAATGAGCTTGCTAGCTGACAGTGAGCAAGCAGTTTTCCCTCCAACAAAACTCGGGAGCAGTAAAGAGCTTATAGAAAACAGGGCTGAGCTGAAACCTATAATAGGGTTGCGTGTTAACAGTTAGCTCAGTAGTCGACCAACTAACCCCGAAGGTAAAAACTATGTTACCAAGCCTCTCGACCCAAATATTGTGAAGAATAAATTGTACGTAATTCATCCCGGTTAGGTCAACTTTAGATAATGAACAGGCAGCGGTTATGCAGTATTCATTATACTAATATCACAGTACTTCCCTGCAGTAGTGATGAAGGACAGATTGAGGATAAGTAGGATGGGGGGTTTCTATAATGGTGGTTACCCTACACATTATTCAAAAGCATGCAAGCATATATAAAGATCTTGCTCAAGGACACCGTCATGAGTGCAAGATACACTATAGCACGGAAGCTATTCTTCTGCTTTCCTCATAAACTGTATGTGCAGCAATACAGGGGATGAAATATTCTCGATATTTGAGTATTCGCTCACATCGTAACAACTGCAGCACAATATGGGTCATTGTGGAAGAACCGGAGAAATATATGTCACAATAAAAAAGACAAGAAACTCCATAATGTACATGCACATACGCTGACACGTGCACGCAACTACCGAGAAATTCCCCAGATGCTGTTTGAGTCTTTCAACCCAACTTTTCAACACAACCATTAGAAGCCCAGAGTGTGAGCAGTGCCAGAGGAGATTGAGACAAAGTGAGAGAGCAGGGGAAAAAGAGACTGAAAGAGCAAAATGAGAGGTGGAAAGAAAGAAAAGTACATTTAAAAAGTCAAGAAAAGAAGCATAAAGAGGAAAGAAAGAGAATAAAACAGCTACAGAGAAAGTAAGAAGTAAGGAAGAAAATCTTCAAAAAAAAAAAAAAGAACAAAAGAGAAAGTGAGAAAGACAGAGTACAAAAAAAGAGAGAAAAGACGACGACAAAGACAAGTAGGGGAAAGCGAAAGTAGTGAGCGAGCGATGTGCTGTCACTGAGTGAAATGCCACCCGGCCTGTCACATATCTCTGCAATATTAATTACACTGTGCCACGCTTCTGAATAATGGAACAGCCCTATTTAACCAGACTGAATAATTTAACAGCTGCTTGGCCTAGTGTATATAACAGGATCGATAAGCACCAAGTACAGGTAATGAAATTCCAAAGGGAACCTCAAGGAGGAAAGTTGAATTCACCTGGACTCCGATTTAAAGCCCGTCCAGATGACCTCTGAGTCTGTGAGTGGGTTAATGTGTGCATTCATTTGTGTTTATTTACTGTTGCATAATATGTACTTAAGAGGAGAGTCCCTTGAGAAGCCTTTGTGTGTGCGTTTGCTTTCAAATACTTGATGTATTCGTGTATATGTGTGTATAATTCTTGCAACTCTTCCAAAACAACATACGGAGGAAGTCAGGTGATGTTAATAAAATATCATGTTGTTAACAAGAAGTCTATGCTGTTAACAACCTAAACTAAGTACTTATTTTAACTCAAGCCACGATCTTTGCCTGAACCTAATCAAGTCAGTTTTGTGCCTAAACCTAGGAAGACCCTCTGTGATCTCTCCTCCTCAAGAGTGGTTTGGGGTTGATGTTGGGGGTCATTTTTCCGCCTGCTATAATTGCCGACCTTCCCGTTCCATTTCTCTAACCTTCAAGCCATAAACGTATCTGTAATGAAATTAAACAGTCCACAAAGCTTGAAGATAGTGCATGACATCTCCCTCTCTTCCTACATGTGCTGCAGTATAGCTCCATAGCTGCTGCTGGCAGAGTGGCATTCCAGTCAGTGAGTGCATTAGATGCATGTATGTACTGAGGACTGAATGCGTGTGTATGGCAAAACCGGTGCCCATTCTTTCAAACAGAACTTGCTCACTCATCACTTGTAGCTCATGATGAATGAACACGGGTGTTTTTTCCCCTGGCTCCACCTGGCCTGCATCAACAAGGTTTAGCCCACTGGGACATGTTTTTTTTTTTTTTTTTTTTTTTTTCTGTGATGTAGCTGACGTCACAGAAATGAGCCTTTTTGGGCTTTGAAGTAAGTTGGAAACTTTTAAGCATTGATGGTTTAGACATAGATAAAAAAAAAAGAGCAATTACTTATGTCCTGTTGGAGATGATCTGTCATCAGGCAGTTTATACTTCACAAATGTCACACATTTTTACTAAATCTGAATGTAACACACCGTTCCTTTGTCAAGGCTATGAAGGATAAGCTGGTGTGTGCCACAACAACACACTTATTAATGCATATTTAACGTACATCATATGTACGTCATATTGTAAATCCAAACATACATAGACACACACACACACACACACACACACACACACACAAAATGGTCTCAGTAAAGAGGTGAGTTGCATGCAAACTGTTGTATTTAAGATTAAACATTCACATATTTCAGTCCCTGACAGAGAAGTCTCTTTCCTGGAAAAAGATTGAAGCAAAAGAGGCATTGTCCTTCTAGTGAAAGCACTTGTGTATGTCTGTGTGTGCCCAATACACGTGTGAGTGAGTGTCTATGCAAATGTCTTTAAGGAGCCTGTGTGTGTGTGTGTGTGTGTGTGTGTGTGTGTGTGTGTGTGTGTGTGTGTTTGTGTCGGTAGGTAGGTGTGCTTCTGTTGAGCACGGCAACCCACAATTAATCAGCCCTGCCATCCTCACCTCCCTGGGAAATGGATGTAAGCAAAAAGTTAAAAGACTTAATTCAGAAATAAATCACACAGTAAATAATAGGTGTTTGTGTTACTTGCGACAGTAGTCAAGGCTGTATGTAAGCCAAGGGAGGGAAAAGATTTACTCTCACACGCTACACATGCCGGATGAGGTAAGACCGCTGAAGACAATAAATGCACATTACCGCCGGCTGGTAGTGAATACAACAGGTACAAAACGCTTCGAATGAGGAAAGAATGTAAGAGATGGAGCAAAAGAAGGTGGGCAGGAGGAGGTGTGGGATGCTGTAAGAGAAGGAGATATGAGGGAATCATGAAAGAGGGAGGGACGGAGTAAAAAAGGACAGGGAGGAGTGAGAAGGTGCGCAAATGCATAAGGGGACAAAGCAGTAAGATAGTAGAGATGATGAGATATGGCGGAGATGAAGGAAAGAGAGGCGAGAAAAGAGATTTAGGAGAAAGAGGATCGAGTAAGACAGAAGGAGGGGGACTTTTATCGCAGGTTGGATACAGCACAAGTACTGAAACTCTTCTGGTCTCAACTTGTAAATCGCCCTAGAGATGACAAAAAAGCTAATCTAATTTTGCTCAACTTCTGTGTTTACACGAAAAAATATCCATTACTAAGTCACATTTTACACTTTTCACTCTACATTCATCCTAGATATACAGGACTTTAGGCTGTTTTTTGTTAAGAGCCATTACTATTTAAATATACTCAAAATGAGGTGTGGTTAATAGATGAGGAGTGCTCGACTGCAGGCAGATAATGCAGCACGGAGCACAGGCACTATTGTCATGACTTTCCTCTTTAAACACTTATAACGCAATCTTAACACGCTACGGAATGATTAAATATTCACATGCGAAGAGAGAGGGGGAGAGATAATCATATGCACACACAATCTACTTACTCAAGCATGTATTTTCTAGTTTCCCATGAATCCTTACAAGCACTGAGCCATAGCCTATAGAGTTATTACACCTGCACATTTTCTCACTCACTTTCAATTTCACTGGTTCTCTCCTTCTCACTCTGAGATAATCAGCTCAGTCTCCGGCTCGGTTTCTCTCCCAACTCATCTGGAAAACGTGGCCATCACTGAGATCATTGTCTCTAAATGAACGGTCATTACTTTTGGGATAAAACGCACTTCTGAGCACTGCTTGAAGCAACAACCATGTCCATTAGCTGCCTGCTTTCCGTAGCCATTTAAATTGGTAAAGGTAGAATTCAAGTACAAAGTGATGATGCCTAATGCCTCAAAAGCTAAACAGCCCCTCCATCATCATTTAGTGATATGATGCACCATGCAAAATTATGGGTTATTCAATGCTTTAGATTCTTTGCGTCGATATGCAATTTGCATCACAATCGTCATATCTTTTGAAATCCTCAGATGCATTTTAAAGTCGTGTTTTAACACGTTTGACAAACAGCAGAATCTTCTGAAATTTACAATTGCATTCATAAATTCCTGCTGTTTGTTTGCCCAGGTGGGCACCAACTGAATTAATGTTCTAACAAGCATCTGTCTTTAACAACACTAAGTCTAAATCTGTGGCTAAATATGTCTTCTTCATTCAATTGTGGCCAGACAGACATTATATACCTTGCTGCAGCTGAGAAAATTGTATTTTCACTCGAGCACACACATACACACGTGCACGTGTGTCTTCAAATATCCCTCCCTGTCCGCCTGCGAAGCCTTTTCCCCCAATGACTTTCATTTTTATTAGTGCACTTGGCATCTGATTAAGTCCCTTTTGGAGTGTTAATTAGCTTAGCTGCTCTGCTCCGACTGTCTATACACTGAATAAGGTCAGACAACAGTGACAAAGCCATC
Source organism: Protonibea diacanthus (assembly GCA_028641955.1). Classification (NCBI taxonomy): domain Eukaryota; kingdom Metazoa; phylum Chordata; class Actinopteri; family Sciaenidae; genus Protonibea; species Protonibea diacanthus. The sequence goes on along the minus strand of CM053976.1, from coordinate 12,322,880 downwards.
AGGTTTTGTTCGAGAGCAACTCAGAGGTGTTCCCCTTTTTTTCACGGGACAAGTTCATTTCTTTTGAGTCTACCCTGAATAGCAGCAAAAAAAAAAAAAAAAAAAAAAAAAAAAAAGAGGTGACCTGCACAGAATCAATTGAATTCAGACAGTAGTCAGAGTACTGCTGGAACAAGGGTGTCACCAGAACAACACAACTGCTTTTGATGTTTGAGCAAACTCTTCAAGGACCTCTTCATGTTTCCTAATAAACAACCTCTTGCTTGCCAAAGTGTTATGACAGTGTTACAGTCTTAGGCTATGCTCAGATAGGTAACAACACTGCTTGAAATAAAATGCTGCACCCTGATCCATTGGAAAGGCACCCGTGGTGTCATAATTTTTTTTAATTGTGAAATATTTGTCATGATATAAACCTTCCAACTGATGAAATTACCTCTACTAGATTGGACTTTTTGGATTACAATTTATTGTCCCATGGCTATTTGAATACACAGCCCCTTGCAGAGTGTTAACTAAGGACTGCGACATGACCTCGACACCGTAGACCACAGCTCATGTCCCGTCTCCTTCCAACAACAGATATCAGTTTCTTTTACCGTAACCCAAAGCTCCATTACTGCTCCTCCTTCCACTGTATGCTTAACCTGGATGTAATTTATCTGATCCCTGTGGCCAAACAGTGAAAGTGTACAAAAGGCTGTTTTTCTTAGCTCATGTTAAGTAGCTCTGAAGGTTCATTTTTTGCCGCCATACCTTCAGAATGAGAGCCATAGCTGCTTTGCAGACATTATCCACAACAACTACTGGAAAAAAAAAAAAAAAAATGTTTGTTCAGGGTGCAAAGATACCAGTTTTTCCCTTGAAAGTAACCTCGAAAGGCTAAAATGCAACGCCGCTCTAAAATAACAGCTTGTTTTAAGCTCTCTGTTGTGTTAATTCAGTATCGGTCTCTCCAGCTGCGCCTACTGAAGGGAACAGGTTCAGGTGTTTTCTAAATTGAAATCACAGTTTAAACAAAGCCAAGTGGAAGAAAATTGTGAAAGAGTAAATTACAACATTCATCACAACAAACTTTGACTGATTATATCCAACATTTTATAAGAGTATACAAGGGTTCAAAGTTTTGTTTGCATGAGTCAGCGATCTGTTTCAGTCTACATTCTCTTTTGAGTCGAACCACCAACACTCGCTCTAACAGCGGCCTGCGTTACCATGGCAATTAACTTGTGAATATCAAAGTCACAGAGACAAGAGGCTTATGACTTTCACACAGGGAGATCACTCAACTGACAAATGGATTAATTAAAGCTTGGGCTTACTTTTAGCCTGAAAGCTGTGATTGTATTATTTCCCCTGATCACAGGCAAACAAAGGCTTCTCGCCAACAGTTCACATTTTATGCAACACTACATATAGTAGTATTCCCAAACAGCTTATATCTGTGGGAACACGATGTGTGTGTATGTGTATGTGTGTGTGCCCCTGTGCTTCTGTCTTTATGAGAGCCAATTTGAGTTTAAGGCTTCAGAATAATAACATTTTTGCAAATAGATGTGATTCAGCCTGATCCTTTTTCTTGGGTTTAGTGTTAAACGATTACTTCGACATTTTGGGAAATATGCTGACCTGCTTTCTTAGTTAGATGAGAAGATCAATACCACTCTCATGTGTGTAAAAACACCAAAGTGTTGCGGTAGGGAAACAAACAATTAAGGTCTTCCCACATCTGCTTCACAGTATGTAAGAATCTGCTGCTTTTGTTTATTTAATATAATCTTAAATTCAATGTTTTTGGAGTTTTATAGTATTGGTCCAACAAAACTGATGTCTATGGAGCAGAGAGACTATGTATTAAAATGTAATAAAAGGTTATATTTACTGTATAAACTGTATATATTTTTTGTTTTATTTATTTATTGTATTATTTATTTATTTATTTACTTATTTGTTTATAAGCCTTACTACAGCTAAACTGTTGTACCACGTCAGTCTCCATTTTGTTGACATCTTCGTCAATGCAATGCATTGCCTCCTCTGGCATGACAATTTTATTAATATCCTGTAGTGTGTGATGTGCTGTAGGATATGTTATGGACATATGAACACGGTGGAACATTTAGCAACTGAAGAGCCAGATATTACTTTCAAGGGTTGACAAAGACCAAAAACAGAGCTAAAAGAAATTAGATATTGGACTCATCAGGTCAACCAAACGTTTCATAAAGTTGTATGAAACTGCTGGATGTGTAAATTAGCAAATGTCTGCTAATTTTTCATATCAACTTAAAATGTGATAATGTGTCAATGTCGTGTTTCAGCCGCCCGCAAGCGGCCATAAAATCGGGGATTTCAGATTTTAGGATTGATATTATCAAAGCATATAAAGGGTGTGTACAAAAAAAATATGTGTGTACATGTTTTTGTTTTTTCTGTAAGTGTGCTTGTGCATGTGTGTATAATGGGTTTTGCTCCTTTAGGCTTTGCTGTGTATAAGCAGAGCACACTGATGAATAATGAGGCTATTAGAACCACAGCAGACCACAGAGCACTGCTTGCTCTCATTCAATACCCTTGGACCCTTGCTCTATATTTTCTTTCTATGAAACACTCCTGCTGGAGCATCACAGGTAATTCAATATTCACTTTATGGAATGAGTCCTATGGAGAATTGGTAAACTTGTGTGTGTGTGTGTGTGTGTGTGTGTGTGTGTGTAGGTGTGTGTTTGATATTTAATACTTAAATACACATAAGCATGCATTTGTGAGAGCATTTTATTGACTTCATTCAGTCTAAAAGCCCTTCACTTAAAATTAACTCACATATACATGTCTCACCCTTACACTGGCCTGACATTACCATACGGTAATTTAAAATATCTCCTCCACTCTGGAAGAGCATCAGCAATGTTTTAGTTAATCTCTTTTCTGAAGTGCAGCCATATCTGTGAGGATGTCCAGACCTACAGCAATCAAAGAAAGGTTCAAATTTGGCTTGTGCTCACTTAATACACACATATACATACACTACTGTCTGTCAGAGTCAAAGTCAGCCATTACTATTTCTAGTCCTTAATCAGGATCGCTGAGAAAGTTGCAGGGTTACAGTATGATCACCCCTCAAATGTGATAACATTTCTGCCAAACGCCACATATACCATTAAGGAAACCAACAGATAATTAGCATGTCTTTGTGCATGTGCATATGCATCATCTTTTTCAATCCTCCAGTGTCAAATGTTTTATTATACTTTTACTCTACAAATTACATTTTTGTATAAACTATACAAAAATGTAATTTGTGTATTTTTCAGGAATGAAGTAAAAAAGTGCAAAGTGTGTTAAAGCCTCTGACTTAAAAAGACTGAAAAAAGACTTGTCTGACGAATGCTTTGATTGTGATGACACAGAGTTTTAGAAGTCATATAAATGGAACAGGCGAGGTCAGGGTTTTCCTGTGGGATCCGAAACAAAGACATGGTCAGACCATTGAAAGGTGAAAAACTTAACAGTTTGAAGAGTGAAAGAAGAAAATAGACTAATGAATGAATTGCATAATATAATACAATGACAGATTTTAATCATGAGAGAAACTCTTTTTCAAAGTGTGCCCAAGGAAAAGCAAGTCCCTTCCCCTGAAGTATGCTTAGTTGTATTAAAGACAGGCAGCCAGGAAGACAGCACATCTCTACCTGACCTTGTCACCTCCCGCAGCTTCTGATAATGGCTGCTCTATGATCAGTCCCCCCATGTAAAGACATCTTAGCACCTCCCCAGTGGTTGGCTTTACATGTCCCAGTTCAGCTTTGAGCAGCGTGAAAAGACAGTGAAAAGAAAATCAAAGACAATTCACTGTGACTGACAGTTAGACTGTCAAAAGTGGGATTTTCTTTGTCTCTTCAGCCACAGTGGTTTTATCAGTGCTCATATTCTTTTACTTCAAACAGGTGTTAAAGCCACAGACCGACGATCACAGACACACAATAATGTGTTCACTTTCTTCTCTTGGCTCTAGGCCCTAATGTTCACATTAAAAAAAACGTGGCTAAAATATATAGAAACTTCACATTATGACACTGGCTGAATGATATTCATCACTCAGCTTTTGTAATGACAGAGATATGATCCAACCACCATGAGAGAACAAGGGAAAAATATGCATGTGTTTTTGTCTGTGCACATATGCAGCTGTGAGCTCGCCCACGACATGGTTCATTAATAGATCAGATAACAGCCAACGATGGCGGGCATCCATTATACATTCGTTATAACTCAGGAGATAAACAGTGCAGGGAGAGTGAAAGAGAGGGAAAAAGAGGTGTAATATAACCACTCACATGTATAAACCCAGGTATGTTTTCACTTTTTCTCTGTTTAGCTTCTGTACAGCTCAAGGACAGACTCAATCAGAAGATTAGCTGATTGCCATGGTATCAGCTAATAAACAAAGAAACAAGTAGTCTCAATATACAGTAATATTCTAAGATCTGCCGAACTGAAAGTGACACATTTAATGAGTCTCTTAGATAGATATTCAAGAAGAGAGCTACTGATAACATGTAAAATAGATTCATTGAACACACGCATTCTGCCTCCCACCGTACCTTAAAATCATCCCCTTTTCTTTATTAGCTGCAATAAAAGACTTCATTTAAAATCACTTGTCAAGCTCAAGGACAACATCTAAAACTAAAAGTTAACCCGGGATGCTCGCAAACATCTGAAGGAGTAGTATCTGCTCAAAAACCGAGCCAAAGTACATTCATCAACACTCTGGCAGGGAGCCGATACCGTGGTGAAGCGCATTTATATTGCATCAACAATTTTCAATTCAATTTGGCACCAATAAAAAACATATTTTCCTGGGCATGGATTCAAAGCCTTCACTGCCAAACAAAAAGCAGCAATTAGAGAAGTGGGCATCTTAAAGGAAGATGAAAGTGCATGAAATCTCTTGGTTACCAATTACAACATTCATATCTCTTATGGGGTGAAGTCTTTGCAGTCTGGTCAGTCATTTCAATAACACAGACGACACAAAGCATGCAAAAATGCAAACATTGTTCCTTTTTATGCGACCCTTAACATTAACGTCTTGAATTTCATACAAACTATTCTTAAGCAACTAACATTTGATTCAAATTATTATTATTATCCACCATCTGTTCCAGCCACGTTTTTTTTTTTTTTTTTTAATTATTTGTTTATTGTTTGGGTTTTTTTTTTTTTTTTTTTTTTTTTGCCCCAAATCATGATTCATTTATGTTTTTTTATGCACACTCAGTGTTTTGTGTAATATTCATGAGTGTCTGTTGTGCCTAATCTGTTGTGGCGTGATGCTTTGGACAGTACTTGGACAACCTCTCTTCATCTCCAGCAACTCACAGAAAATGAAATGCAGCACCATCAAATTCTGCGGTACAGTTTTTAATCTTTTTAAAATCAAAGTGCATCAGGATGGACAAAACCACACAAAATGCTAATACTGTATACTATATGCCCTCCTAGACCTTTTATTAAAGTATGGTTATTAAAAGCTCTCTGTTTAAGTTACGGTGTACATACAATGTCTTCCTAAGTTATTACAATAAATTGTTTCTACGGGAAACTATACAGCAGATTTCAATATAAACACTAAGTTTATCAATTATACTTTACAGTTCATGTATTGTAGTGGAGAGAACATCTGCATATGAATGATGGCTTTACAATAAGTGTTTATGTCTTCTTCACGAGGAAGGTGTTAATATACCTGTACCTGCTGAGGAGCAGAGAAGAGTAAAAAGGGATGCACAGTGGGATTTCTGTGCAAGTCACAGCTAGAATGTTAAATCCAAAAGTCTGATTCAATGCAGCATCATAGCTGCTTGGTCTGAGTGAAACGATTTACCGAAAAGGGTAACGTGTGAAATCAGGCTGCAATGTGGCCCATGAGCTGAAGCAATAACCGCATCTATTTCGATAGTAGAATAATAATGACAGCGTATATGTACACTATTGCAGTGTAAACATGCTGTTCATTCTTCCATGTCAAAAGTTTAGTTTATTTGTTTAGTGCAGATTTGAGCAGGTTGTTTCCTTGTAACTGGACTTCTTTTGGACATCTTAGGCTTTATCTATCTTTCTCACATCAGCACATTTCAATCGAAATGCTGTAAATCCATTAGCTGCATAAATACTGTCTCTCAGCTTTTTGGTTACCCCGACCCTAGTACTGCATTTATGAAGTGTAATAAATTAGAGGAAACAGGACAAATTCAATCCTTCATTGAGGCCAAAAGGCTCAACAGTGTTAAGAGGATGGATCCAATATACCTCTTTGAGAAGCAGTGAAGTGAGACACCACCTGTAGGTGAGGGTGAAATGTCTTTTATTCCCCAGAAGTTTAATGATGCTGCAGAGTCATAGTTGTGCATAATATTGAGAAACTGCATGATACTATAGAGTTCAGATACTTGAATCTTTAAAGCTCTTCTGTCCAACATAAACCAGATGACTTGGACACTTCAACATGCAGACAACGTGTGCTCTTACGTTTTTCAAGTATGTGGATGAGTATATAATGTACCAAGTATTTGGTGCCTGACAGGTTAGAACATAGTGCACAGTGGCCACAGGGGAGAAAGCCTGTATGTTGTTTACAGCTCGATGCTGGGTGGTTTTCCAGTGTCAGAATGAACCAGTCTGTCTCTCAGATTCAGAGAGTGTTTGAACATGATCAGTGGAGGCACTCTTAGTCAGAACATTGTGCACTGGTGGGCAGGGTCAAAAATATAATCGTTAAAGGTCCATTGTGTAGGATTTAGTGGCATCTGAAGTTGCAAATTGCAACCAACTGAATACCACTCATTTTTCAAGTGTGTAGGAGAACCTACAGTGGCGGTGAAATTTGCAAAAATGAATTAAAAAAATCTCCATGGTAGAGCATTTTCTAGATATATATGTGTTTTACCGAGATTACAGCCCTGCTGTATGTCATCCCTACTCTTCCCCCCTTTCTTGTCACTCTTAAGCCATCAATGTCAAAATAAAGGTGTGGAAAGCCACACTAAATAAATCTCCTAAATCTCACACACTGGGCCTTTAAACATTAGATGGTCCCAAAAAGTGATCCATATGAGTGCGGTGCCTCATCCTCGAACACGTTCAAACATTCTTACAGTCTGCTCCATCCCTCTGTAAACACAGAGCCACATACTGTAGAGGCAGTGTAAACAAAACTAGATTTATTTCTACATTTCTTTACACCCTGAACACCTCCTGCCTTTGTCCTTACAAATCTTACAAATCCATTTCTTCCAGCCACCCTAATTCTTCCCTGTGCTCCCTCCCACCTTCCTTCCTTCCTTCCTTCCTTCCTTCCTTCCTTGCTTCCTTCTTTCCTTCCTTCCTTCCATCCTTCTTTCCTTCCTCTGCGGCCCACTTCTACACAGAGGGAATGGCAGCAGCAGCTTCAATAATTCACTTCCCTTCAGAACAGGTTGTGTTTGCATTGCGGGGTGCTGCAGGCGAGAATAGAGAGGGCGAGGAAGAAAGATTAAAAACAAGGAGGAATGAAGAATGAAGTCGAAATGGATGAAGACTCTGAATAGAAAGATGGAATGAAAGTAAAAGAAAAAATATGTACAGCAGAGGAGAAAGCCTGTGGTGAGTAATCATGATGTGGAAAAACAAAAAAAAAAAAGAGAAAAAAGGGAAATTGTTTTAAGGCAACAAGTCAGTTCTTTGTAGTCTCCTCTGTTTGTCCTAAAAGGTGAGAAAGAGTAATATAAGAGACGAGGGATGTCACTCTATCAGAGAACATATTGAGAAAGGCTCCCCATGCAGAAAGTGAAGAGATGAGGATGTTAGAGTCTGATAAAAGCCAAAGCAGCACCTATCACTGAAGTATTTTCCCTCTGCTTCCTGCGAATACCTCTAAACTATGAACGAAGTCTCAGAAGTCTCTGCCTCCAAGTCTGCCAGCTCTTTTAGATTCACAGTGGTGTGTTTGTGTGTGTGTGATGTTTGAAGCAGTTTATGTGAACGTTTAATCCTTTAGGTTAGCTTGTTTTTGACAGACGAAACCAACGGCATTCAAATTTTGATGTGCCTGGTTTAGGAGGAGTAAAAAAACGAATTTGGAAATACTATTATTACTACTAATAATTTAAACATGACTGTTGTGTATTTACCTGTTGTTGTTCCCTCAGGTTTAATTGGTATGTTGGCATCTAATAAACTAACCCTGGCCTGCACTGTATGGTTCATGTTTTAATAATACAATTAAATGATGAATAGACAAATAAGTACAGCAATTGATGCTTATGGCAGAAATTAGAACTGGAGCAATAAGTCAAATAATCATTAAGGAAATGAATGCTTTGTTGCTTTTCTAATCACAAAAGGCAACAGATTTAATAGTTCAAGCTCCTTCAATGTGGGTATTTGCTGATTTTCTAACTTGAATAATATATTTAAGTAAATATCTTTCATTTCTTTGACTGCTGGCTGAACAAGAATGTGAGAAATTGTGATGGGCATTTAAAAAAAAAAAAAAAGATTCAAATAAATCTGTTTCATTGCCAAACTTTCAAAAGGTAGACAAACTTCTTGTGTGCCTGTGTCATTTTGATTTAAGTTCTCTTGCAGCGCCTGAGCAGTGTGATTCACAAAGGAACTAAACGTGAAAGTGCCCTAAAGCAAACTTTTCAAACATGGTTTGGGCCAAAGCAAATAAAGTTTAGGTCGCTCGCTCATTCTCACTTTCTCTCGCTCCCTCACACTGACTGGTTCCCTCCATTTCTTTCTCATTTTCTGAGCCCCTTGTCGGTCTAGCTTTCAGTCTCTAGGGAAGCCTTTCTTCTTTTAGCTGCTCTGTATCTGGCCCTGCCCTTTTCAATGTCACTCTCGCTGTGTCTCACTCTGTTTTTTAATATGAGCCTTTCACTCTGTCATGTGTCCTTTTTCTCTTCTTTCGTAAGCCCGATCCAAGTAATTTCTCGGAATCTCAAAATTCAATTAGATTTCTTAAGCTTCACTGATGTGTTAATACCTGAAGTGGAAAGAGGGTGTTGTTGATAAAGAGATGAGGTGATGAATTTCAGAGAAACTGCATCACTTCACATCCTCAGAGGTCGCCTTAAAATATGCACATCACAGCTGCTCAGAGAATCTACTGTTGCTTCTGACTGCATTATGACTGTATGGCTATGACATCAGCTTATGAGAGTGTGTCTCTGTATTCTTTTGAAAGTGTGAAATTTACCTGATACATTACCTTGCTGAACAGCACGTCCTCCTCAGATGAAGGATGTCTAGCGAAATGATTTCTTATGTGGTAAAACGCATCCTCACTGAGCCACAGGCATCATAGTGATTGAGTTAGAAATAATATTCTCGTACATGCACCTGGAAATAGCAGCTCTCATTTGTTTTGTTTTTCAGTTTCCATGTGCTTTCAGATGCTTTTTACATTTTCACCAATTAGGACTTGATCATCTCCATCTGCCAAGATTTTGATTAAATCAAACACTGCAATATATCTTCTTTACTAGAATTTATTAGAATGATAATGTGCTTGTATTACCAGGTCTGAGTGACTTCCATCAACAACTGTACCCAAAGGGATACTTCCCAGGAGATACAAGTTAAGAATTTAGAGTAGCTGTATTATATTGAAGAAACACAATTATGATATGATAAAGGAAAATATACATGTTTTTTTTTTGTTTGTTTGTTTTGCTGGGAAATAACCACACAAATAATATTGCAAAATATCAGTTGTAATTGTCGAGCCGCACAGAACACCAAACTGAATCAATTGGAACAATTAAAGAAGTACTTGGATTCATGGAGAACAACAACAACTAAAAAAAAAATCATAAACAGTGCAACAAAACCAGCAATAATATATTTTTTTGACTAAATGCATTCTTCGTTCTTTTCAAAACCTGGTGGCTACATTACCCAAAATGTAACTCCACCATCAACAGTCAGCAACTTGTGTAATACTAGCAGCAGCTTGTAACCTTGAGTATCAATCAGAGGTGAGGAGTGGGCTCCAGAGGTCTGGTAAGATCTCATCTCTCAAACCCAACGGCCCTGATTCAAGCAACATCACTTGAGGTCAATTTATCAGATTTCATGCAGCTCACACTGGAGCCACAAAAGGCTTTAAAAAACTTTTTTTTTTTTTTTTTTTTCCCCCACATACTCCCCAAGACCTAACAGACTTTGATGTGTAAAATCATTGTTCCGTGTAGACAAAACCTAATTAGCAAGTGAGTAGAGAAATTGAAATATATTTCAATATCGGACAAATAGTTAAAGGTCCAGCTTTTGCCAAAATCTATTCAAATGAAATCCTTTGGAACATGACAGGTGGTTTGGATGAAGGGATATTTAAACTTATTTGGTAGGGCTATGGGGGTACGTCAGTCAAAAAAAAAAAAAAAGTTGTCATCCACACTCTACTAGCCCGGTTTGCATAAAAATAGGCTACAGTAATTTATTCTCATTTTTCTATGACTGTCAAATTCCTGGCAGGGTTACAACTGCACTTCTTTTCATCGACTATATCAACAATTTTATTTAATTCACAATTAAAATAATTGTTATATTACAGTCTCTTGTTGGTTTCGCCCACTTTTACCCAAATCAAACCACCTTTGCTCATGATGCACCTATCCCTCTGCCCTCATTTCCTTAGGATGCTGCGAGACCAGGCTGTCGGCTTGCTCCCCAGTGTCAGCCCTCCACCCTATTTCCCAAAGCCTGTCTGCAGCTTTCAATGACAGTGTGCGCTATGTCCTATATATGCAGTAAGTGGATAGGTGGGTGGATGCTTGCCACTGAATCGGCGGATGATAGCGAGAAGATGACAGGGCTTTGGAGGAGAGAGGTGCTGGGTGTGAAGAAAGGATATAGGGAGGAGAGGGGAGGAGGGAGAGTGTGAGGAAGCAAGGAAGAAAAGTGATGAGGAGAGTTAAAGGGGGGTGTATCTGTGGAAAGGGTTTGGATAAAAAGAGGGAATTAGAATGGAATAAGGATGAAAGCAGAGAATTGGTACATTTTGCCCCATTCTGACATGTTAAGGGTAGCTGTATTGATGGCTGGGAAGGAAAAGAGGATCAGAGAGAGAAGAAGAGAAGAGAGGAAGATGACAGGAACATCTTTCCTGACAGGTACGCTTTTAGTAGATGGGTAAAGACAGAATGAGGGAGGAGGAAGAGGAGGAGTGGGATCAGGATGTGTAGCTGGTGGCAAGTAAATTGCTATACCGACAACATGGGAACTTTTTAACATATCCGACAGATTATACCACATCTTGTTTGAGTGTGCAAAACTCCAATTTCTTCTTCTTCTTTTTTTTTTTTTTTACTAAAACTATCACGAGCTGGGTAGGAGAGGGGAGAGCGATCGGCTGCTGAGGGCAAACAAGTTTGAGAGACTGAGTGTGGACGAGAGCTAGAGAGGGAGAGGGCGAGATCTCCAAGTACCACGCATCACTGAATTATTGAGGCCAGACATGTGTAGGAGCAGAACATAGATTTCCAGCGTTGATCCCTTTCTGCTGTCAGAAAGTTTAGTTGGACACAACCAACTCCAGCAGTTACATTTGTGTTGTTGTTGTTGTTGTTGTTGTTATTTGAGGGGGGGGTGGGGGTTCGGCACACAGCACAGGAAAAGGCAGAACATATGTGGGAGGAGCAGTCTCAAAAAGTGTGGTTTTAGCAGTGTTTGTGTGTTTACCTCCTGCAGCACTTTGAGCCAGAGCATATCTGTATATGGTTCTCCCTGGCAGGCTGTTCTATGTGCAGGATTTCTATGAAGTGACAGATCAATATATGTCTGTGCTGAAGGTGTGACAGGCGGCAAGAACGGCTGCCAGTATGCATAGCACTTTGCACACTGTGAAACCCCACCATTTGCTCAGTGTGAGTCAACAATATCACAAATATCTTAAAGCTCCCTGAGGAGATTTACACCTACTGTGAAGACTGCCACAGCATGCCAATTCCAAAAGATAGGGATTGTCAAAATGATAACTAAATATTATCACATTAACTCTTATCTAGTACAGCGTAACCAATATTAATGACAATAAGGTTTGATGTGTACAGTGTCAATTGTTCAAACTCAGTATGTTTTCCTTAGTGTTACCCACTTTGCAGAATGATGTATGTGCAGAGTTTGATGCAAGAAGGCTGTTTTATGGTTTGTCTTTGTGCTCATCATCAGGTACCAATTATTATTAGCATCAACATTTTTATTTTTATATATCTTAAAATATGTGTGCAGGGTATTGTAGCTACTGTCTGTTGCTACAATAATAGGAACTGTGGGACCTCCCAGAGGTAGTCACAAAAAAGACATTGTGGCAGACAAATAAACTGCACATATTGTCTCAAGATGCTCTAATCAGATTTTACAAATCTGCACAGTGATTTTGAAATTTCACTAAAAATATATATCTGAAAATGTTCTAAATGAAAACATTCCCATACAAAGTTTCAAATAAAAGAAACATTCCAATACAAAGTTTCAAATAAAAGAAACATTCAAATGAAAGGTTTCTCTGAAACTGGAGCTGAAGACAAAGGACAGCAGGGTGAAAGAGAAGCCAGTGAAGAAGAAAGAGAGTGACAGTCTGAGAGAAGTGCAGGAGGAGGCAGACGGTCTCTGATGTAAGCCATGTTCTTGCCGCTGTTCACAACCGTCCTGTCGCCTTCATGAATAAGTTAGATGCCAAATGTTCCCTCCCTATCATGTCCATGCATGCACACACACACACATACACACACACACACACACACACACACACACACACACACACACACACACACAGACACACCACCCTACACACAGCCCTTGTTCCCTCATTTTCAAAGACACCAGGAAAAGGACCCGCACATACAAAAAAACACAGCACACAAAACACACCTACACTTCCACAACTGTTAAATTAGCCTCCGGTACAATATATCTAAAGATTAAATTGCCTTGCAGACACACATTTGTATATATTCCCTCCTGAAGATGGGCAAATAAGAGGTGCTTGATGATGTCTGACAGAGTGACAGGAGTACAGAGGAGAAAAGTGAAACCTCCCTGACAGTTTTTCCTACTCACAAGGCACCCACGTCGTCCTGTTGCACTCTAGACCACTCATCCAAAGAGGTGTGTATGTGTGTGTGTGTGTGTGTGTGTGTGTGTGTAGGCCTGTATTTTCTTACTTTGTATGTGTGTGTGTAACACTGACTAACATCCCGGTACAGAGAGATGAGAGTGGGTGAGTGTGAGGTAATGATCTATGAGTTCAGCGAAAGGTAAGTGCAGTGAGGTGAAGTGATGTTTAAGCATGTGCGCGTCTGTATGCGCGTGTGAACGTCGTGTGTGGGCTCCCGTCTGCATGTGTGGATGTGATCTGCATGAACGAGAACATCACCAACGGTAAAAGTAAAAAAAAAAAAAAGTGAACAGACAGAAAGGAGCATTTACATGATGATCTGTGAGCAAATAATTAGAATAAGTCTGTCAGTACTTTAGTGTAGACACAAGGCTGCTGGAGCCTGCAGCGATTCTGAACATTTCAGTCCTCTTCATCAAACTTCTAGCTTTGATTTTTTTTTTTTTTTTTTTTTTTTTCAAGGCTGGCTTGGAAAACAATGAAACATTTCCAGGGAACACAGATCATGAAATTAATTCAAATCAGTCAATCAGAACTATCAAAGAGGTTTTATAGTACAAGTTGACAGAAAACAGACAAGATAAATGTCGCACAATCAACAACATCAAATGGGTTTCAATGAATACCTTTAGTAAAATGTACTTCTTGATTACTTAGAGCAGAGAATCCCCGGAGAAGATCTACATGTCTCCAGTCTTTATGCTAAGCTAAGCTAATCTGCAGCTGCCTCCCAATACATACAGTACAGACACTGGGGTGGTTTCAATCTTCCCATTCACTTCTTTAGAAAACATTTTGTTGTCATGTCTGCCACTGCCCACTACATTATTATATGAGGCAAACATAAAAGACAGGCAGATAGCTAATACCATGGTGTAAATACATACATAGACTCATCAGACTGTGTTTTGTAAGGATATATATAACTATCTCGCCTTACTCAGGACTCCAGAGAGCCAGACTGCCCAACTCTACCTGCCGCCTTGTGCCCAGCCCGGGCTCAGAGCGTAACTGGTGGGAGGCAGAGTGATAAATCAGATCTCCCAAGACGTTGTCTTAGCGCTCTTATCCTTTAGCCCCAGGTAACAAGGCTAGTGTAAACCACAGTCAACATATCACTTTGGCCATAGGCCTATGGCTCTGCTGCTGACCTGTGGGTTAATAGAAATGTTGTCAGGCTTTAATATCCATTCAGCCAGAGAGAAAAATAGGAAACTGGAGAGGAGAGGTGAGGAGAGGATGAAAAGAGAGGGTCAAGGCTAAAAAAAAAAAAAAAAGTGGCAAAGAATGAGCTGACTAAGCATCAAAACAAGGAGGTTGCGTCCTGTATTGGGTGTGTGAATGTTCTCAAGGTATGACCCTTTTACTATTAAGGCAGCGGGGGCTATGCTGCCGCACAATGGACCTAGTTAGCGTGAGAAAAAAATGAGAGCATGAAGAGATAATTAAAGCACCATGTGCACTAAAATTTTTAGCAGAAGGGATGAGATCAGAGAGACTGACAGAGAGGAGCGGAGACAGACAAAAAGAGGGAGGGACAGGAGACAAAAGGGGGGGCAGATACCACCACTCGTGTCTAATAAATAAAGTGGTTCACATGTAAATTTTAAGAATCTGATGTACATTACAAACAATAAAGACACTTGCCAACATTCATCAGCTCCGCTACCCTGCCAACCCATTATCTGCTATCTGTTCTGAGCAAAGAATAGCTCTCCTAATCGTCTGGCACTCTACACCATAATCCAGCTTTCAAAACAGACAAACCACTTAAATCTTCTGTCCAAATATTGACCTTCTCCTTATGTCTTCTATCTATCTATCTATCTATCTATCTATCTATCTATCTATCTATCTATCTATCTATCTATCTATCTATCTATCTATCTATCTATCTGTCTGTCTATCTATCTGTCTATCTATCTATCTGTCTGTCTATCTATCTATCTATCTGGTCATTCTGATGGTTGGAAAACAGTTTGAGCACCACTAATTAAATTTCACAGACTTTAATTAAACGTGATATAGAGGGAAAGGTCATTCAACATCTCTGTCATTGCAAATCACATTTATGTAAAGCAAAAGGACGCATGTGTGCCTGTCTGCATATGCGTGCGTGTGCATGCATGTGCGTGCGTACGTGTGTGTGCGCTCCTACCTGTGAGTGTAGCGCACATAAAAATAAAGCAAAGAGGTAAGAAGTAGGAGGAGGATAGTAGGTGTCGGACTGTGGGAGGTAAAAGATTATCATCATCTCTAGCTTAATGCTTCAGTCTCTTTATATCACCGTCTCCCGTCCCCTCCTCCATTGCCTCAGAGCCACCAATAAATTATGGATGCTTATTAGAAAAGGGCAATATTCAGCATCCAAAATAAACTCAGCAGCAAGAGACATAAAAGAGACACAAACAAAAAGTGCTGACGTGGGGAGAGGAAGAGTTAAAGTCACAAGGGAGCCAGTGGCCAGGCCAGTTAAACCTGGAATGATCTCTTTCTAGGTCAATGGTTTTCAACCCGTGTGCCATGGCAAGCTATTGTGCTGCAGCGAGTAAAACTCCACAATAAGAAGATGCCCAAATCTTGGTTGCCTATCGACACACACACACACACACACACACACACACATACACGTATATATATATATATATATATAATATATATATATATATATATATATGTATAAACACAGGCTGCAAATTAAAAAAAAGTGCTTCAGTTTTGCGCAATGTCAGAATATTAAACTTTTTCACTTTCTGCATCTCTTGTAGTGCTTTGTTCTATGGCCAGTGGCAAGGCATCAACTCTCTTGCTGCTGCTAGGGTCTTGCTCAAATCCAAAATAAATAAATAAATAATACTGTTAAGCAAAATCATTGATTTAAGTTCATTACATTTCCTGTTAACAAGCCCGTAATCATGCATCATATTGCCAGCTAATGCAGTTTGGATTCCATCTACAGCACCAGCTAATGGTTTCATGTGACCGTGTCAAGCAGTCAATAATTTGGTGTCCCTGAACTCTGTTGCTTCGCAGAATGTGCTATGATGCAGCACCAGAAAGATGAAGAGACACTTTTCTGGTACACTTTGTTTGGACTGATCTCATATCCATTGAGTGCTTCAGACGAGGAGTCAAAGCCGATGAGACTGTCTTGAAATTTCCTGAATTTCGCCTAATCCTTAAGCTTTGTTACGCTGCTTTATTAAGCTCACTCCTTTCCTCTCATCTTTACCGCTGTTTTTTTTTCAGGGGGGATAAGCTTTTTATATGCATCTTCACACATTGATCACGAACATCCCTGCATATATACATACAGTGATTTTCAAGTTTATTTTAATCTGGATATACTGTAATCCTAGGCATTACAAGAATGATGCGTCATTCACATGCGCCAACTCTCAACATGCTTTATGAGAAAAAACACAGTTTGCAGCTTTTCCTTTGAAGTACAGCATTGCATTTACTTGGTGCATATGTCCATCCAGTCACTGCTTGATGGACAGGTGTTACAAGCTTTTTGACAGCCTATCAAAATTCATAGAAGTACAATCAATACTACGCTGCTGCAAGAGAAACAGTGACTGATCCACAAGTCCCTGCTAATCCAGCAAACTGTTGCAGTGGGAAGAAAAGTGAGCCTGACGTACAAACACGTCCCACTCACACAAGCAAAGCACGCACACACAGACACTCACAGGTTTGCCACCTCACACACTCGCACACATCCGTGCACGCATGCGGCACGTGAACTCGCACTCATATACTCGAGTGAAAAACACCTGCACACGCAGACTCACAGGCCTGAGCTGACAAAAACGCACGCATCCAAACACACCCCAGAGAAGGCTACAGTAAATGAACCTCACAGCCGTCCAAAGCGCTGACATCAATCAGGCACGCTTACACTGTTCGGCTCCCGACGGACTGTGAGTCGCATCTGTCTGCCAGAGCAAGTGCTAAACAATTCCAAAGTGAAGGAAACCATTTTATGCATATCTGCATACACAGCGAGCGAGCGTGCCAGACTCGTTGGCTCTCTTCCCTACTTGTGTTGTTTACTGCAACTGTGTGAATTGTGAAATGATTTGCTCTTATTGAATGACTCTTTTTAGTGATGATCATTTACCTATATGAACAGCTGTTGCACAGCGGAGCACCACCACCGCCACACGAGCCACATGGGAAACTGGGGCCTGTGAAGCCTGGCCAGCATGATTCCCAGAAATCTTTTGAGACTTTTCCTCCCTCAGACAAGTAACCGATCACACCGGCGGGAAAAAAAAAAGCTATCATACAAAAAGACTGAATATCACTGCAGCAGACACCGCTGGCACTGACTGCACACCTCTCTGCTTCGACCCACTGCATATTTGTGACAGAGCCCATGAGGCACGGATGCACAAATTCTTCATGACAATCAGCGTATCACCCTGTAGAGAACCAAAAACTGTTTCATCGAGTTATTATGAAAAAAAAATAAAAAATAAATGAGGACAAGAATGCACAAGGGCAAACTGGAGATGTGAGCCGTCTGCAGGACAGCATAACTAGATCAGAAAAGTCACTCCACGAGGAGACAACTGATTGAAAAAATGAACACAGACTCCTTCAAATTGATCGCTGGCATTGAAAATACGTTCTGGATAGAATACATTTTTAGCATATTACATTGACAAAATATATATGTATGTCATAAATATCTTGGAAGGATACAAAACAGATTTATGGTACATCCTGGCTTTATCAAAGCGGGCAAGGCTTAAAAAATCCCAGATAAGTTTATGATGTGTAACTAAAACTCATGTACAATCTTTTTCATTGTAAGGCTATGTTTGACATTTCCTATAAAGTTAGACAGTGGGGAAAAAATATACACCTCTTGACATCTCATCCAGCACTGTCACAGTACACAGACACTGCGGCTGTGAATCACAAAAATAATAAATTTTCAAGAAGAAGACAAGAGCTTTACTATTGTGTCTTAAGACATCAATGTAATGCATCTAAAATGTGTCAACTGGTGGTCTTATATAAACTGTGCATATTAAAGACTAAGAAAAGATGTGAGAATTTTCCTTGCAAATCACAATATACATGAATTCTGACAGCCGCAGATGAAGCACTACTGCCACGAGTGGTAGCAGCCTGATTAGTTAGCGAGGACTACTACAAGAGGCCTATATGCTTCAGCACATGACAGATTGTCAGCATTTCTCAGTGTGACGGCAGGCTGCGGGATTGCTTGTGACAACAGCACTCTATGCTACTATGACTAAACAGACCTTGTTTTCAATGGCTGCCACATGCCTTCAAACGTCAAAATCAAAGTATCTGAGCTGACAGATCAGTTTGTGTGTTTGCCATGCCCCGGAGGGACGGGATGAATGCATATCTGGACAGGTGCCTGTAGCTGAAGAAACCGAGCCTCTTTAGTGCAGTGAGGCTGTCTTAAGAAGGGGGCAGAATCTCTGCTTTATCCTCAAAAGCACAGTGCGACGGTCCTGTTTAACCTGACGGAGCCTCATCTCAGGGAGCTCTGCCAGATTTCTTCTCCTATTGAAACCTGTTGTCAGCGCGTGTCTGCACTAAGAATAGTTGTAAGTTAAGGGACCATACTACAGTATAACCTCCACTCAGTAATAACCATAAACCTTTATACAATAACTCAAAGTCTGATCATATTTTGTGTAATAAAGCACAAATCTGTAAGACTAATATGAATTTTTGCCGTAAAGATTAATCTCAGCTTTAAAATGGAATTAGATTGGATTTACAGCAGGTGGGTTTTTCCCCTCCACTACACACTGCTGGATGTTTTCCCAGCCGCCTCCTGTGACTTCTAAGAAGTAATATCTCTCTCTCAAGTTAATTTGCTGTCGATCTCCCTGAAGCTATTCTCGGAGTAGTTTAAACGCCAGTTATTATCCAGCCTCCTATTAGCGCGTCTCGCTGAAACGCCGGACAATATGTGGCACAGAGAAGCCCTTAATTAAGGTTATGGACTAATAATTGAGCAAATTAACATCGCTGCCGCGGATGGAGCTCAGTTATCCTGCGCTAATAAAGTATGCATTGATGTAATAATGGGAACACATTTGTAAATATCACGTTCTTACCGTAAACACCTTGGCCCAAGGCGAGAGGACAGACACTAGAAAATAACAAAATCCAGAAAAGCTCCATGTTCAGCTCAGTTCCCTCATAACCTAAGAAAGAGACAGACAGAGAGAGAGAGAGAGAGGATGAGAGAGAGAGTGAAGGGAATAAACTGCAAATTGATCTGACAAACAAGAAAGGACAGCTGAGTGATTGTTATCTAAAAAAAAAACAAAGAAGTGGTTCTGTCCATTTTTTTCCCCCCATGTTCAACTATGTCGCCCTCAACCTCTTAAGCCGTGAAAATAACATTACAGAGCAATTTAGCTCCCGGCAGCGCAGCCCTCCATCCTTTCATTCAACTTAAAAGACGCATAATTCAATCACAAATGGTGGATTATAGAAAGTTTACAAGCAGAGCTGTGTGTGTTAGAGAATTGGTCTTTGACAGGATTGTATGCTGTTTGGCGTGACTAAACCTCATCTGTTCCTCCTCACTGAAGCCCGGTGGGGACGGGCAGGTGTAGTCAGGACAGGAGAAGTCAGGAGGATTAGACAACAGTATTCATGGAGGATTAGCTACAACAAGTGGGGTCACGCACTTTAGACCCCACCCACACATGCACATGCCACCTTTGCTTCACATCAATATAATCATCCCTTGTGTGTCTCTGCAGTAAGGTATGTTCTTATCAAAATAACTGGTTTATTTTGATTTTTTTTTCTCTCTCTCTTTAAACGCATCACATGTTTCCGCACAATTGAGAAACCTGTGGAAAACCTGAAGAAAAGGGGATGAAAGGGAGCCGGAGTCAGGAGCTAATGGACCCTCTTTATGTGACACCTCTGACCGTACATGAGGATTTCCTCCGACGTCTGGCCTTTATATTTGTATAATGGCTCTGAGTCGGCTGCATTGACTGGTTGCATTATACGTACAGCGCGCCGTGATCAAAGTTTCATTACATGATGCATGGGAGTTAATACCCAGCAGGATGCGCTGCATGAGACTTGGTTTTTCGGACATGTCTGCTATGTTGCAGCATAAAAGGAGATGCAAATTAATTAGTATGTAGAGCCAAAATGTGAATGCCACCGGTGAGGCATATTAACAGTAATTAAAGGCAAAATGATCGCGTTGTGGGGTGAAATTAAATCGCCTACTGTGTAAATGCATGTTTCATTAATAGGGGGAAAAAGGGCACGCAAAAAAAGATACAAAGTCAACTAATAGATAATAACCCCTCCAAAAAATGTAGTCTCGGTACAGGCATGTAATCCCTGCTGCGTCTCTACCTTGTCTCCGAGTTGCCGTCCT
The DNA here is from genome assembly GCA_028641955.1 of Protonibea diacanthus. Lineage (NCBI taxonomy): Eukaryota > Metazoa > Chordata > Actinopteri > Sciaenidae > Protonibea > Protonibea diacanthus. The sequence continues at coordinate 12,302,295 of CM053976.1, read as the reverse complement.
TTGGGTCAGTCTGCTACCCAGCGCAGCGTGCACTCCTCCCGGCTCAGCGAAGAGGATTCCTCCGCTCTTCGTGAGACCAAACCGCCTCCGTGTCTCTCCACAAAATTGTGTAAAAAAAAAAAAAAAAAAAAAAAAAAAAAAAGTTATATATGCATATCCTTCTCCTGTTGGGCGTCCCGTTTGAGCTTTACAATTCCCGGAGACTATAGTGGAGAGTTTGCTGAGCTCCCAGACCTCTCAAATGATCTCCTTGGTGTGTTAAACTTTTATTTTTACGCACAGACAAGCGGACAGCGGAACATCGCCGCCGCTCGATTCCACAGGAGAGTCCTCTTCCAAAAAAAAAAGGATAAAAATAAAACCACTTTCTCTTTGAAAAACTCAAGCAAGGGTAGTTAGGCACCAAAAAAAATCCTCCCCGTCTCTTCTTTTGTGGATTATCTACTTTTAAAAGGCGTGGTTCAAATGGCTTTACTGTGTGTCTCAGTCTGACCGGTGACAGTCTAGTGAAGCCCCTCTAACACAATCATGCGCTCTGAAAATGAGCTCCCCTCCGCTCGTTCAATCAGCGCTGTGTCTGTGGACTCCAAGTGACGCTGGCCAAGTGGAATATGTGCGCTGACTGAGAACGACCGCCCCTGTCTGTGCAGGGAGAGAGAGGGCTGAGGCGAGGGGAGGGGAGGGAGGACAGAGGCTTACACATAGATACGCTCGAGCCTCACAGCTCCACACTGAACAGGTTGTCAAAAGAACAGCATTTGCTCCTCTCTCTCTCTCTCTCTCTCTCTCTCTCTCTCTCTCTCTCTCTCTCACTCGCTCGCTCGCTCTCTCTCCTTCTCTTTTCTCCATCCTCCATCCTCCAGATTGGAGGATTTGCTTTGGAAAAAGGTTTTCAACCCCCTTTTTTGGAGTTCCACAGAATATCTTTAGAGCAGAAGAGGCACCGGTGGTTTTTGTGTTTCCCCCCTGTTTGGCAGAGTTCACCAGATGCGGTGCCACCAGTCTTGGGTGCCAATTAGAACTGGAAGGCGCTCCGAAAGTTTTTAGCTTAATGGAGGAGTCCTTAACACCACCACCCATCTCCGTGGACCAATTATTTATGACAGCAAAAACTAGACTGAGTGTTGACCCGCCACACACACACACACACACACACACACACACACACACACGACACTCTGATCACTGGGATCAGAGTTGTGCCGGAGGACTTTTAACTTCCCAGCGTGGCCACAAGAGGGAGTGTTTCGGCTCTTTGCCACTATTGGGGTGTACAGTATGTGCGCGCGTAGGGAGCGTGTACGTGTGTGCGCTCTATGTGCGCGTGTCTATGTGTGTGTGTGGCACTGGGGTTTGAAATGAGAGTCCTATGTAAGTGGTCCTTGTATCTCTGAGAGATGCTGGTTTATCACAAGAGACGCAGATTCTATTATTATGTGACAATGCTGAAAGAAGTTAGATGAAGTTACTCAGCGGGTCAGGGTAATCATCAGGCTTCAAAGTATGTGAGCCTGTAAATGTATGAGACCTTGCGGACAGAGAGATATTAAAGCGTCCAGTTCCTATTGTTTTTCAAGGCTAATTTATTACATGGCTGGTTCCCCTTGTTCAAATAATTCTGTGTGACAAACAAATCCAGATTTTAACCTTGAGGATCGACTGCAGATGAATATCTGCTCGGTAAATGTTTAGTCTGAAGCACTGAGTGGGTGGATTTTGCATTTTCAGGATGATGATATGTGTTGGAAAATTCATGTTGCATATTACTAAATACCATGCGGTTGCAATTCATTTTAACTGCATAATCTTAGCACATAATGCAACATTAATATCCCACAGATCATTTGCCTCCGCCAGTATAGCATTTTAACTTGTCATTGTTTTTGTGCAGTTTGTATTTTTTTTATGACACCATTATGACGTATGTGCTGCTTCTTATTTGATGACTGAGGTTCTGCATTGATAATCACCCACAGTGAAGTTTCTGCTCGGTCTTATCTGCAGCTGTTTCTGGAAATTAATTTGTAACACACACACACACACAGCGTATCATGCAGGCTGCATGCAGATTATTAATATTTTGAGCTGCTCCACAGGTGAAGTTACAGGTTGTGTGCTTTACTGAAGGGCTCCTTAGTATTAAAGGCAGTGAAGAGCTATTTCTAGTCCATGTTCAGAATCCAACATTTTCTCCTGAATTGTCTGGGAGTCAAACTAGCAACCCTCCACTCAAATGTCCATCTGTTTATTCTGCAGGCTGTCGAAGCCTCTGATGTTACACTTCAAAGTGGTCTGTGATAGTGTACTCTGAACGCCTTCTACACAGATTCTGCTGAGACAGCCAGTGTTAATTAATCCCACATGACAGTTTGGAGGACGTTTACTAGAATTAAAATTTTAGCAAATCATCTAATTTGAGTCAGTGCACTGTAAAAATGTTATCTGTATGACGGCATCATCCTGAAAACTTTGACTAAACTCGGCCCTCTTACATAACATAATTAAACTGCGAGGCTTAGATGGTGTTTATGTTGGAAGCACCAAAACAAATGACAGGATGATTTGTTCCTCAGTCTAATTAAAGTGCTTTGACTAAACTGTTTTGTTATTCAACGGAGTCATAATCATGATCACTGGAAACAAAGTTTTTAGATGGACAAATCTTTATCGCGGGTTGCTCTGTGCCTAACACAGCGCTAACATTTGTACACTTCAATCATTTCTGGGCAACAGTGAGCGGTAAACATTCCTAAACAGAATCAAGACACTCAGCAATTACTTAGCTTTCACAGTCCAAATGAATCTTTTATTCAGAGTAAACAAAATCATGGGATCTGGCTCAAGAATCTGTCTGTTTCTTTCTTTTTTGCTCCTCATGTTGGGCTAGCGCCAGCAGTCTTGGCATGTCTTGCTGGGAGCACATCATTGCTGCTTAAGGCAATGAATCTCAAAAGACAACATGTTGTAGGAACAACCTTGGGTGGCAGCCACACATAAACACACACATATTCATCCTACAACAGGAAACCATGTTTTTTTCAAAGAGTTGCAGAAAGCTTCTTAGAGAAGCAGTAATTGCAGTGAATTTAGAGAGCCAACAAAGAAGTGAACACAGACAACAAAATGCTCGTCATATTCACTATTTTGGCTCCACTGCACCCACACACACAGATGCACTTCTTAGCTTTTAGTAATGGTGGTGGAGCTGCATGGTCACTGTGTCCAAGACATGATTTCTAAAGCTGTTACAGGTACAGAGTTTTCAGTAAGTAGTCGGTTGTCCTGTGTGTAATTTAAAGGGTCAGTGTGTAGGATTTAGTGGCATCTGGCTGTTTAGTTTCAGATTGCAACTCTCTCCACTGACCCTCCCTGTTCCAAATATGTAGGAGAAACTACGGTGGCCACAAACAGCCTGTCAAGAACCAATGTTTAGTTTGTACAATCTGATCTACTGTAGAAACACTGTAGTTCAGCACTCTATGGAAAAGGGCCCACAGCGTCTGTAGATGCAGAAGAAGGCTTATTTGAAATAGTAACCTAATTATTATTTTTCAGGCAATTATGAATGCATATCATATGCAATTTATTATATTCTGAAATCTAAAGTAAGTAAGATTTTCAGCCAGTAAGGACTACCACTTTCTTATACAGGGAGTTTATGTGCATGTCATACAGAAATTACAGATCAAATACAGAGTTTTCTTTTAGAATTCATTCATTCATTATTTTAAACTATAGTGTTTCATTATGTTCTCTTATTTTATACTTTATACCTTTTTTGTTGCATATATTGTTAATTTATTAACAGTTATGTCTGGGTTTCTGTCTTGGGTAGCCACTCATGAACACACTGCTAAGACAAGTTTATTAATATTTATATTCAGTGTTGTGTGTATCCTTGAGCTTGTTAAGTTTATTTACTGGTTAAAATATAAAACAAATATTTCAGCTGGAACTGAAATTCATATATTATAAATCTTTCTTTGAATACTTGGAAGAATGAATTGGAACCAAACACAATCCAAGTTGTTCAGTCCACTGAAAGAAAATCCCTGAAAATTCACATGAAACACTATCAGTGTGTTTCCATCATTGCTTGGCTCCTTCCTTCAACTGGTAAATATAGGGGAAAAAAACTCACAACAAAATCCATTGGTTGGTTTAGTTGCAGTGTACCAAAGATCTGAAGTATTCTCGCAGACACTAAGGAAACTGGTTGTTATCTCTCAGTGCACTCATAATGCATCTCCAATGACACACAGCTGCACTGCCAAATATACAATACATAATAACAGTAGTTATAACCTACTGTAAGTGCTATAGCATCAAGTTAAGGCAATGCTTTATATTACAGCATCATTTCATTAAAATACTTAACTGTACTTTGTAGTTTGATGGTTTTTGTGACTGCACTTGATGACACATTCAAAATATGTGTCATCAGTATCTTGGGCAAGATACTGAACCCCAAATTGCTCCCTGTAAGTTGCTTTGGATAAAAGCATCAGCTAAATGATTCAATGTAAATGTGGGAAATCAGACCATGATCAGACCATCAAGTCTTGAAGTAATGATGAACCATCATTTCTCTTTGCTTAGTTGAGTGGTTCTTACCACACTATGGATTATTACTACAGTAGTTGAACAGAGCCATTTACTGTACGCCAACACTACCTCTGAACCACACAGCTGATGGTTTCAAACACATTAAGGCAAGATGTTCTATTAATTCACTTTTAAGCCATGTCTGTTAATTGAAAGAAGAGTGTGCAAAGCTGTCATCAAAGCAAAAGTTGGCTTGAAGAATCTAAAATATAAAATAGTTTACATTTTCTCTCGTTTACCACACAATTTCATGTGTTATTTCATAGTTTTGATGTCAGTGTTAATCTGCGATGTAGAAAATAATGAAAATAAATCGTTGAATGGGAAGGTGTGTCCACTGCTGCTGTACGTATACAACCCAGATTTTTACTTTTGCAGCCCGTCAGAGCACTGCACACAGTAATGTGATCTGAGGTGCTTGGTTAAAATTTTTTTCTGGTACCATACTCTGTAATTGATGTTCCCATCAGTGTAATTCAATCACAGCTTAAAGTGCTGTATATCAGCACCAAGCACTTCCCCACATAGAAAGAGCTAAATGGACAGAAAAGATACACTTGAGACTAGCGATAATTTCATTGTCTGTGTGTATGCGTCCGTGCATGCGTGCGCGCACACAGGTGCGCGCGTGTGTGTGTGTGTGTGTGTGTGTGTGTGTGTGTGTGTGTGGCAGAGACACTGGGCAAAAGAAAAGCAATATAACTCTGTTAGACTGAGATGCGATAACAGGCATCTCATCTAGACAACTCAACACATCAATACACAGACGAAGTAGGAAAGTGGATGGAGCTGAGAGGATTCTGAATCCCTGAGAGCGATATTAAAGACTGACATTTGACATTACAGAGACGAAAAGGAGCCCAAGCTGGTGGACTTTTTTTTTTTTTTTTTAAATACACGGCGCAAAGATTATGCATAGTCATCGTGGTTCTATACAATAGAATGCCTTTATTGTTATTGCACCTTGCACAACAAAATTTACTGTGCAACAGCGTGGACTGGTAGCTGGGTACTGCTAAGGTACCGAACCCCTAACTGCTCATAGGGTGCCACGGCTGTCCATCATTCCACTATCAGTCCACATTTGTGTCTACGTCCATGTCTATAAGCACTTTGTGTGCGCGATTGTATTGTATTTCAGGCCTATATGCGTAAACCTTGAAGGCAAAAATAAAAAAAAAATGGAAAGAAAAAGTCACAAATAAAAACAAAAAGGGTAGCACAGGAGGAGCAAATTTTGCATCATTTTTTTTTCAGCCAATTAGAATTATTCCACCAGCATCAACTTGGGGAATCATCCAAAACTCTGAGATCCCAGACAATGCTGAGGAGGATGAAGGTGCTCGCTAAGCCTTTAGAAGTCACAACTGTACCCCAGATGGGTAGCAGCCACCATTGCACCTAGCTGGGAGGTGAGATTACAGGATAACATCAGTGAGACTGAGTCAGAAAGGGCCAACAGAGAGGTCATCATCTGATTTATTGTGCTGCTCTCTTAGTCACTGAGAAAAAAAAAATAGATGACCAGGTTACAGAATAATTGCCATTTTTCCTGCTACAATCAAATGCTTGGACTATTGACTATTGACTGTTGACTGTTAAATAGTCATATGTTAAACTAAATTATGGCCATTTATGGAGGTGGGATGGACTGTAATATCACATGGTACAATATCACATGGTACAAATGCTTGTCAGCTCCTTTAAAGTCAAAACTGCCAACTGTTCAGAGATTGTAGACCAACACCTCGAGAAAGTCTATGAATCAGCCTACGTGATAACATATTAAGGCTGGCCAACAACATTCATCTCACAGTTCAACCGTGTTAACCGTGTTCAACAGTGAATACAAATTGTTAGCATCAAACTGGAGATGGATTTTGCCATTAAACAAGGTTACACTGACGCACTCTTAAATTAAATACAGAGCTTAATCCCAGATCAAATGTATGTTCAAGATGTTGTCTTATTTTTGTAATGTAAAATGCATCTTTGCATCTTTAGTTGTGTCTTGGAAATGGAGTTGCTGGGATGCAAGAACAAATGTCAGATTTTACCTAACAATAAAGTGTTTTCACATCAACATCATCATCATCAAATTTGAGACTTAAACCATGCATATTATGTTCAAATTCCTGTTCCAAAACACAATCTCCCTTAAGGGTAATTTGACAAACTGGCATTCATGTCTAGTTGGCAGCTTTTAAAAGAAACTTTTTTTTGAAGATATCTTTGTTTCTTTCAAAACTGCAAAGGGTAGCAAAATGGGCAGAAATGAATAATAGACTGGTCACAGTATCAGAAATGTGGACTGTAGTATTGACAGATGGCTAATGACTGATCTATCAAAAAGTTTGCTCTTTTGCTTTGGTGTAATGTCCCTTATGGGCTGAATTTATGGTGTATTATGCAAAACTGATCACCACCAGTGAAAGATGCTTTCTCTAGCGTGTAGTAACAGAAATCCTGTAGTCCTCTTAAGCTGATGGATAATTTGCAGTACCTACACAGCTTCCGAAAAACAAAGTAAGGAAGTAAAAAAAAATGTTGATCATCAGTCACAGTATGCAGCCATATTTACGTGTGCGCATGCATGTGTGTGCTTTGTGACAGACTAACAAACAGAGGAGGCATCGCTGTCCACGAGTGTGTGACATCAGCTGGTCCATGTCAACGTCTCCACACACACACACACACACATACATACACGTCCAAGAAAGGGTCATTTTTCACTGGGTAATTGGCGGCAAGGCACATTGCCCTTGGGATTCGATAATTCATAACCTCCTCCCATCCGATATCGGATAGCGGGTAGAAATAGGCTGAGACAAGGGGTGATGTTCACAGAGAAGAGAGGGGGAGGCTGCATCATTAGAGAGGAGAGGGTAATGGTTCTTATTGATTCCGCCCCGCCGGGCCCCCTCACCATTTCATGTTTAAAACAACACTGATCCTCATTACCCAGGCAGCCGCCACAGCCCTGATAAGGAAGAGAGGAAAGAGACAGAGGGACGAGGTGAGAGGAGAGTGAGGAGAGTGAGGAGAGAGAAGGGAAGGGGAAAAGGCAGCATTATGGGGAAAAGAAGGAAGGGAAGGGAAGGGGAGACGGGTGGGGAGATGGGTGAGGAGGAGTTTGAGCGAGGAGGAAAGACAGAGATAGAAGGTGAAAAGGAGGAAACAATCAGGAGGACGGATGAAAAGGGAGAGTGTGGAAGCACAGCTTGTGTTTTGCTGTCTTAATGACTCAGTTTGAGTGGTATAAGTAATTACTGTCACCCTTTAATGCGTGTAATGCAGTATTACTTGTTTAAATCTCTCTCCTTCCTTCCCCCTCTCCACCCTCTACCCCCCTGCAGTGCGTAATAAGGCTAAAGAATTGACTCAAACACAGACTGCAAGGATCTGTCTAATAATTCTCTGTGCTATTATCCTCTCTTTGCTGCTAACACACAGCTCGCTCTCTGTGCGTTTGGCCACAGGCAAACATTATCATTACTGCAACAGTGGTATAAGCTGTCTCTAATATGTCTCTCTCTCTCTCTCTCTCTCTCTCTCTCTCTCTCTCTCTCTCTCTCTGTGTGTGTGTGTGTGTGTGTGTCTGTCTCCCTCCCTCACCTCCCTCTCTCTCCTTGACTCTCTCCAATTTTGAGTTTTTATTAGAAGGAGGTAATTTGCCAGCTCAAATTGCTCCAAACTCACAACTGGGGGATCAAATATTTTATTCATTTCCAAGCCTGTATTTACTGCTATTCAAGGACTACTTCCTTTGTTTAGCGTTTTCTCTCTTTTAGTTATTAGTTGTGTCCATTTGACCCATGAATTTGACGGTAAGATGCCCCTTGGATGAAGCTTGTGCATGTTTATGTGTGCTTGTTTGGTGGGTTGGAGGTCTCCATTGTGCATAAAGATTAATAGTTGGAGGTGAAGTCCTCATTAAATTTTAAGATCAAGTCATATCTTTTATTACTGTTCAAAAAGGCTTCTGGGTCAAAGATTAACATAGATATGAAGTTTCTCCAGATACCTGAAGTTCAAGACGGCTGAGCCGAGACGTTAACTGCTTGCTACCAACATAAAAGTTTCACTGATAAGATAACACTACTAAAACGCTGAGCTCTTTGCAGAATATCTTCAGTATGTCAGTATGTTATGATACAGCGCCACAACACTTTAATCTATATACCAGAGGTAGTATGTATTTATTGGACATTGCACTAACACATCAAATATATATATGTGATAAATATTGAACGTCTTTGTTGTTTTTGGAACAGCTTCCACCTTCCTATCAGATCCACCCCCTCCAGGCCTAAACATACTTTTACTCAGAAGAACTGATTCCTCCTGATGTGGCCAGTTTCTTGACTGAAGGCTATTTTACAAAAGGCTAGATAGCTGATTAAGCCAGGATTTTCCAGTTATCTTGGCTGAATTTAGCCATGTCTCAATTTCATGAAAGCAGGGGCACATAAGTTACCATGAAGATTTATTCTGTGCAGCCAGCCTGCTCCAGAGGCTTGGTTAATCCTGGTGTCTTATCTGTTCAGTCAGCAGTCACTCCAGTCAGAAACCAATATGCTTTTTGACAGTTATTTCATGTCTTATGTATTTATTTTCCAGTTCTTTTAATAATTGCATTATACAGAATATACTGTACATGACATTAAGTCATCAGCTCCAACTCACATCAAAAACCTTTCAAAAGTCATTTATTTAATGCGTTCAATAAAGTTCATTCAAGTCTTTGTTCTAAACTTCAAATCCATTCATGCCAAAAAAAAAGTGCTCACATGGTGGTTGAAAGACAGTACCGCAACTTTAGCTTCAGTTTCCAAAATTTACTCACCATCCTCCCACATTACCTGCACCCAAATATAGCAATACATATTCTTGCTTAGTAGATTAATGGTTATAATTAATCTTCATGGAACATTTCCTGAGCTACATTAACTTCCACTGCTCACTGATAAAGCAAAGTCTTGCTTTAAAGTGTTACTACTTATGCTGTCTGCTTTGGTCTGCAACACTTTTTTTTTTTTTTTTATTACAGCAGGTCGCATTTCCAGTTTTTTATAATATAACCTTATGCTTTAGGTAAGCTTCAGTTAGGCAAAATATGTACAATGCTTCTCCATTTCAGCATAAACTTGCATTGAACATATAAACCTGGCATTCCCTAGTTGTACCTCCACAGCCTGGCTTGGCCAGTGTGAAACATATAGAGCTATGACGCACCAACTGGACTCAAGACTCACTTTTTTCTGGTTCTGCTTGTGCGACACAACCCACTGATGTTTGAGCCTCTGAGCCTCTGAGCTGGTTATTTGTGTCTATGAGCTGTGTACATTAAAGGGATATTCTGGGTTTTTTGAAGTGGGGTTGTATAAGGTACTTATGCATAGTCAGCGTGTTACTTACAATAGATAGCGGTCAGCTGGGGGGGGGGGGGGGGGGGGCGCGAGCGCGAGCGCGAGCGTGTGCGATAGGACCCAAAAGATGGTGAACTATGCCTGGGCAGAGCAGAGCCAGAGGAAACTCTGGTGGAGGCGCATAGCAGTCCTGGCGTCCAAATCAGTCATCCAACCTGGGTATAGGGGCGAAAGACTAATCAAAGCATATAGTAGCTGGTTCCCCCCAAAGTTTCCCTCAGGATAGCTGGCGCTCAGAGTCTCTCAGTTTTATCTGGTAAAGTGAATGAGTCTTCTGGAGGAGCTTAGAGGAAACATAGGTGTATCTTACGTAGAAGTCTTATCAAGTGGCAGCAAAATTCAATCATTCTTCATGCACACAGTTTATTCTCACAGTGCTTAATTTGTAGTGTTGTGTATAGACACAACAGAACACAGTTACGTGACGAGATGCAGCATAATGCAGTGAAAATGTAGGATAATTTAATTTCCGGGTGTTGTGGCATCGCACAAAGCAGCAGTTTGTTTTTACAATAAAGTCGACATAGACGCATTCTTACTTGTTAAGATGGCCATGAAGCAGCTGGACTTTGAAAAATAGGAAGCCTGAGGCAGAGGTTAGGTGCAGACCAAGGGGCCTTTGTTTTTTTTACCCACAATGACGACATAGTGACAATATAGCAGACATACTTTTCCACATAAACTACTTTGCACCTCAGGCAGCATGTGGTCGTGACAGCAGCCACTTGAAAGTGACAGGCTTATGTAACCTGCCACTGGAAATGACCCCGACGCCTCCCACAGTATAGGGGAACTATCTCTCACCTGATATCAAAACTTCATATAACAAATACCTTAACCTCTACATCTATACTATACTATTGGCATTTAGTCTACGTGATCTTACTTTTTGTGAGACATTACATGATAATGAATTATAGAAACCCTGATCAGCAGATTAAACTTTACTCTCCCCCCTTCCACAAATTACCACATGGTATTTCCTGGAACCTTTAAAATGGTGCTCAGGTAACCTGGAGACCCTTTTTGCCTGAACACCTTGGAGAGGAGACATAACAAAGGTGAGCAAACATTTCACCTTGTACAATATTGCAAGCCACAGTTAACTATCATTTTGGTTTAATTTTACCCCAACAAGCACATTAAGTTAAGGTCTCTACAAGCCAAACATGGTGTATGTTTGTCTTTACATGACGGGTCTTCCATCCTTCCCTCCTGAGAGGCAGCTCAATATCTACAAAGCACACATCATCATTGATACAAGGAACAATCTCAATAAAACATTCGCCCTTTTGGTTTGTGCGTTATTTCCTTTAACAGTATTGTACTTGCATTGTGCTACAAAATACTAATAATAAAGAGGACCTTCGTTACACACACCTATGTGCAGATAACAACAATGCAAGTAATTAAATACCCTTAAAAAAACTATAAAAACAATTACATTAAAGATATATATAGATGAATAATGTAAGATTTTGAAATTGTTCTTGCATAAGGGTTCTGTGGGTAGGTGATGCAGCACATTATGGATAACCAATGCTGCTCAAGGCTGACACTATGGAACCAAGGAGTTCTCATTTGGCAGCTTTCGGCTCCTCCGTCCTCCCGTCTCTTCCTCACATCTCTCTCACATCCTCGCTGGGAGCAGTGTGGGAAATAGATTTCACAGAAAATGTATGACCAATTGTGTGAGTGTGTGCGAGGACCTGAAGACATCTGACCCAGCAGAGGGTTTTCTCCCACAGAAACTAAGACCCAAGGACAGGAACAGAGTCACGTGAGAGACACGTTACCATAATGAAGCGCACCCTTGGTTTTATGGCTGCTGTCTTGACAGGTACTGGAGGTAGATGTGGAAAAGGGTCATCAGCAAAATGGCAGCACCTGGGTCTTGCATGCCTGTGCTGCTGCAAAAAACACTATTGCTCAGTTTATGGCTCTCTCCTTGAGACATCGGTTGGTTTTGGGTTGACCTATGGCTTGTTACTGCACAATACATCATGTGCTTATACACCTCTCCGCTTATTTACTGATTACAAATGTTACTGTTTAAGTTGTCATCTTGGATCTTAATTTTGTTCATTTTGCTTGTTAATGCATTTTTTGTCATGGCAATCATCAAGCAATGAAATTGGTGTTTAATTTACAGTATTTTATGTCAAATGTAACAGTTTTTACAATGCGTAAATGTGCAAAATAGTTGTGTTTGACTGAAAAAAAACAGCTCATTTCTTTTGAAAGGTGTGCTCATTAAATGTGCTTTGTGTAAAAGCAAGGAAAAGTGCTGACACCTCCTCTTAAACTGTATCCAATGCTATGTTAACATAACATGCCGACAGAAACTAAACTAAAATTCATCAGAGGTGAGTGTTATCATTCATTGTGCTCTCAAAAGTTGCTTGTAACAGCACACTACTCACATGGGCTCTGACGGGCTCGTATTAGGTAATATCTGCCATCTCGGAGCTTGGCAACCAATCAAATGACAACCTATGATTGTGATGGTAACCTTGTATGTATCTAAATCACCGGTCTAGTCCATGTCAATCTGTTTTGGAGGTTTCTTTGTTTTTTTTCCAATCTTAAATTATACATAAGAAGCACATGCTAGAATTTACTGTAAATCAACAGGTTCAATTGATTGATAGACTCACTCAGTTCAATCTGGATGTCATGAGTGTTTTCCTGACGTATTTCTACCTCATCAGTTAAGTTGTGGAAGACCCCCCTTTTGCATCATTTATTCTAGATTAGCTGTGTAACCATGACATTGAGAAAGCACACTGAAAAATCTCACATCTCTCAGCTGCTGGTTGTCGTAACATCTATTGTGATTCCTAATGGCAGATCAAAAGAACATATCGAAGCTATCCAATTATATTGCTTTGCCAGTAGGAAGGTAATCCAGCGAGGTAGCTGGACTGAGAAGAGGGCAAAATCACAATCATGCAAGAAATCCATCCTGTGAGCAAGTACTAGATTTCTACACAAGGTCAGATACTGGCGGCTACAGCATGACCTATGGGCACGGCCTTACACTAGCAAAAAGTTTCCAAGAGTTGACTCCCCATGTGGTTCTGTGTAACAAGTTCCCATGTGGTTCTGCTGCAGTCAGGTTAGGCGAGTAGTGCAAGTGAGTTCCGAATGATGGATCTCTACAAAGGCTACTTTCACATATGAATCATGTCTATTTTTGCCTGGTTAAAAGATATTCTGAGAGAAACCACTTCAGCTTCAGCTCCTCGAATTGTTAGTTTTCTACTTTTTCTCCCCACACTGAGAGCAGAGGAGTCCGGGCTACCAAAACAGTCAGTTGTCTCCCTCCTCATGCCCTCGCCCCTGCCTTCTCTCTGATGCCCTTTCACTCTGCCCTTGTTCCCTGACAACAAACAAGCAGCCGACACTCTCCACTCCCTTTCAATTACGAGTCCTTTCTGACGCTCGCTATCCCCATACAGGCCTGTTAGCAGGGCAGAGGAGGAGAAGAAAAGGCAGTAAATTGGAGAAGTCGACCCCTGAGGGGATAATCCTTGTTCTGTGGCATGTTCAGGGTCAGCTCTTTGCATCCTGCATAGTAACGAGCAGAGCATGAGAAAGAGCGAGAAGAGAGACTGATTATTCTGATTAGCTATGCATTCTTCTATCCATCTAACCCAGTGCAACGCTGGCATCCCCACACACACACACACACACACACACACGCACACAAAGCCTGACCAGCCAGCCAGCAGATCTTGAGATAAGCTAGCTAAAGGGCAGAGTGTCCACAAAGCACAAGAGAAAATCATCAGCAGACTGACATGTCGGTCGTCGTCTTCTGACCTCATAGATAAACCACTGGCTGTATCAATTCAGTCACGGCCTGAAAAGTGCTATGGCTGCTTCTACAGCAAATGTGTGTGAATCAGACTCGGGAATTAATAAATAATGATTTGCCACAAAAAGTCTGTCTAGGTCTGTGCATTCTCATCGCCTGGATGTGCCACCCTCTCTGTGTGTTTGTGTGCATGTGCGTGCGTGTGTGTGTGTGTGTGGTTTCTAGTGGAGACGTACTTTCCACAAAATGCCTCTATTGATGGTAGTCAAGTCAATGGCATCCTTGCAATAGTCATCCACACAGTCAATTACCTCACAGAAAGCCGGGTTATCTCCCAGATAGTCTGTGCTGGAGCTGGCAGTGAGCCCAGAGTGTCTGTTAGGCATGAATGTCTTTCTTGAAACAGCTTCTTCTTCTTCTTCTTTTTTTTTCCTTTTTTTTTAAGGAAATAATAGTAATTCAAATATTGGGTCTGTCTGCAGTTCACACTGGAATGTCCAGAGAAACTGAGGTTAAGTGTGGACAACAGTTTTCATTTTACCCCTGGATTAGATTAAATCCCCAAACCTCTTCAATCTTCACTTGGGTTTGTTTCCCAGAAATTATCTTAGTAGTTATGATTAGCTAAGCAGATCTGTTGTTGTGAGGCAGGTTAGACATTGGCTTTAGTCTCACCATGTCCAGTTGATATTATATCCTAGGGGTTGTCAGACTTCTGCTGACTGGAGCTCAAAATTAGTTTTTTAATCTCTCGCTCATTAAGTATTCTCGGAGTCTTATGATGTGGGAATGAGACAGAAACTGGTCTGCACTGCCAGAAGTTTCTCCCCTTGTTCCTTTTTCCACACACAATAGGGGTTTTCATCTGTTCCATCTGATGTGTTCCTGAATAATGTGTTTGTTAGCAACAAGCAGAGTTGGCATGTTCTCTGAAAAATGTGTAATTCCATCACTTTACTAATTACTCATATTAGAAGTAATTACTGACATTACTTCAGCTCCCTCTGGGATGCCTTTAAATTACATAGCTGCCACACCAACACATTGCAAGTTTAATAGGAATATGTAGAAGTATTTAATGATACTAAACCAAGCCAATCCTACAAAACTAAAGTGTATCCAAACCCACACAGATCATATCCTCCACTTTTTTATTGTCATTTATTTTAATTACTTCTTCCTCTACCATCTTCACATGCTGCCTGTGCCCTTTTTATTGTTTTGTACAAAAATGGTTTTGTTTCAGTGTCCATTAGGACAATGGCTTTGACTTCCTCAAAAAATAAATAGATAAAGTTAAAAAATAAAAAAATGATTGACCAATTGACCAATTGAATCCTTATATAAAAAAGCAGTTACAAAAAGCCATTCTCATATCACTACTGCAGCATTATCCCCTTCTTCATTATTTGAAGAAGGTTAAAATAGCTTGTCTGATGTTTAAAGTCCTTCATGGACTGGCACCACCGCCACTAAATGATAATATTAAACAGAGGGTAGTCAGCCACTCCACTACTCGAGTCACCAGAGCCTCTGCCAGAGGTGACTGTGAGGTTCCTTTTCGACGAACCACATTTGGCCAAAATGTCCTATCATATAGAGGTAGTATACTGTGGAACAGCCTACCCACCCCAATTAGAGAGAGTCCCAGTCTATTAACATTCAAGGGACATTTGAAGGTGTGACTTCGATGTAGTCAGACTTGTGATCATAACTCACTGTGACCAGTATGCGATCACATCATGGGCTTTTGTGAAACTTTTATTACTGTACATACTATACATTAGCCTGTGGCTATAAACCGGCATATTTACATGTAAATGTTTATTAATATGCACTGTCCCTTTTAAAAAATAAAAACATTTTTAAAAAAGGCCTGATGACTAACTAGACAGACAAGAAGGATAGAGAGACAATATGAATACAGCTCATTTAAAAGCACCAAGGAGCCTGTGGAGGGTGTGTTAATTGAGCACTACAATAAATAAGCACGCATCAGATGAGACCTTCCCATTCAGGCGTTGATCAGCTATGGGAGAGTGATGAGAATCGACTGAGAGTCTCAATTTCCAATAGCAATCACACTGTGACATCTCTTTCTCTAATTAGGACTGGAGAGAAGGAGAGCTGAATCCAGTGGGAGCTGGTGTTGCTTTGAATAAGATGTTGTCTACTTTAATAGTCTCGCTCTTTCTCTCCCTGACCTGTAAATGATGTGGACCCTGTTGTGTCCACGAACAAGATTATTCTGACAGCGGATTTTGTTTGCTGCTGTGTGAATTAAATAACACATACAGCGTTACTTTCAAACAGCTCATTCATTTATTCATTCTTTTAAACTGTAAACAACTTAGCTTCATGGGAAGCGTATAGGTCATACATGAAGACTGAATTATTTTCATGGCTTGCAGGTCTTGTCAAGTACGCATTCAAGATGATATTCTACAGTGTGCCATATGTGAGATATTAAAATCAATTCAATAAGGGAAACACATCTGCCAGTGGTTAGTTCTGCATGTTAGACTGCATGAATAACAGACATATTCCACTAAAAATAAAAGGGAACAATTGTATACATTTATTTTCTTGATACAAACATTTCTGCAAGTATTTCTATATAGTACACTGTATTAAAAAAAACAGAAATTATGGAAAATAACTATTTTCCAGTAGTTTTCTGATTTTTAAAATTGTATACAGCCTCATAATAACAATGACAAATGACAGTTATTTCTCATTTTTATACAGAAAAATAACTGTTTTAGTATAGTTCTGCATACGTTCCATAATGTACCCTTAAAAATACCTTTGTCCACATCTATCTTTATCTTTATCCCACTCCTAATGACATGACCTGTTTTTATAGTAACTCACTCACATTCGGCCATTACCACCCTCACATGTATCTGTCTGACATGTCTTCTGATGCTCAGCGTGTCAGCTCTCCCCCACTGTCTGGTCTGGAACTTTGTGGCTGTGCTTTATTTTAAATTGAATTATTAGAATCAGAAAAGAGAATACCATTGTCGATGGCATTTTCCATTCATAATTGGTTGGGCATGGTAGAACTACTATTTAAAATAGTTAGCACCTTATATACTCTGCAACAGTTATTATCATTTTAATTCTGAACGTCCGGCTAAATCAACTAAGTCAACTTTGATTTCTCACTGCACTAAAATTACTGAACACTTTAATGCAGCTGGTTTAAATTTCATTTCATGGAGCTGTCGCTTGAGCACCTTGTGTATTTGCATGTCTTTGCCTACAACAAACATATTTGGTAATTTTGTTGAGAAAGCAAAAGTTGTGCATATTACAGACCAGTCTACAAGGAAGAGGGCCAATTTGTGATCATTTTTGAATCCCATAATTCTCTCCATCAGCTGAATGACTGACCAAGGTTTTTGTTCTTAAGTCAATTCTTTATCATGTCTGATTTTGCAGAGAATCACACCTGCTGACAGGAATTAAGAACAAAAAAACAAAAAATGTCATACCTGCCTCTTAGAGGTACCAGCATTACATTGAGATTGTTAAAAACTCCTTGTAGTAACTTTAAAATAAATTTACCCAATTACTTAGAATGAAACACTGATCACAAAGCTGTGTCACCTGCTATAACATCTTTCCATATAGCTAATTAGCACCAAGTGTTTAAACAAACACTGTGAAAAGCCATGGGCGTCTTATTAAATGACATATTTCTTATGGGCAGTAGTTAAGTAATACGTATGGCAAAGAAATATGCAATTAGCTCACTGCTTGACTTCTGTGTTTAGCTGCACAGTTACAAAATGCAAATCAGTACTGTATGATAAAATGCATTTTAAAGGATCACTGTATGGTGGGAGGAAGTTGGAGTGATATCTAGGCAATACTGTTAAGGTAAGTAAAGCTTTACTGTGTGTTCATAAAGAGAAACCAACAGACATTTGTTGTCCTCAGTGGATGAATCCTGCTTGTTTTGGGCATCCTGTGATCTTTCCTCTGGTGCCATCACAAGTTGACTAGTGGTTCAGAGAACTATCTTAACAACTATTGAATGGGTTGTGATAAAATTTGCCACAGATATTCAAGATCCCCAGAGGATGATTCTAATGACTCCTCTGAATTTTCCTCTAGCTCCAGGTCAAAGTTTAGTATTATTCAGTGTCGTATTTAATGGATTAGCACCAAATTTTGTACAGACATTCATGGTTCCCAGATGTTTTGTCACAACGTTGAGCACCTTACCATCTAGCAGCATCATCAGTTTTTGTTTTTTTTTCCCAAAACTTAGGTGTATTAGAGACATTTTTCCAGCTCAATGTATTTATTTTCATTCTGAGCATATTAGCATAGTATCTTTTTATGATGGCAGGTCTACATTTTGAAGCTGTGGACAGCACACTGCACACATTCTTTAATTATTCTATTCTGCAGCACTGTGCATTCAAGCACAATATATAACAGCAACTTCTCTTAACCACCAACCTCCACCACCAACCTGAAAGAGTTATTAAAAAAGATAAAGACAGTCCACTACTTCACTCTTCTGCCTAAAATAGAAGGCAACTTAAATGGTTGACTCTAAATTCACATAGCAACATGGAGGCATAAGTGTGCCTGAAAAAGAAAGAGGCACACACTGATGTCAGAGAGAACAGAGCAGTAACAGAGAGAGATGCAGGTCACGGCAGCAGGTAAAAAAAAATCCTGTTTTCTGTCTTTGGGCAGTCATTTAGTTTCCAAGGCAACTTTACTAATGCTAGATGTTCTTGAAGATCTAGATGCCTCAGTGGACAGTGAAGGTGACTAGTCCATGCAGATCTCATAACAAGTTTACAGAAAACAGCAAACAATGTGTGCATATGCATTTGTGGTTCCTCGGGCAGATGTCCATTGTTATATGCAGCACTTTTCTGTTAAGTAAGCAGTACACAACCAAACCAACCACAAATGTAACAAAGGGTTAGAAAAAAAATGGAATTTAAATTAAATAGTCTTTCCTTTTTGGTGTAGATGAATGTTGTCCACGTGCTCAATAGTTTTGAGAAACCAAATAACCTGACCTTGTTAAGTTAAGGTTTCCCAAAATTCAACATACCGCA
Source organism: Protonibea diacanthus (assembly GCA_028641955.1). NCBI lineage: Eukaryota > Metazoa > Chordata > Actinopteri > Sciaenidae > Protonibea > Protonibea diacanthus. Next base: position 12,283,348 of record CM053976.1, on the reverse strand, counting down.
ATAAAGAAAATAACTGAATCGTTCCTGTGTCTTATTACACTGATATGCAAGTAATTTGCAACAGCAATGTTCTTTATCAACATAACAAGGACATGATGACATTCGGTAGCCTCTGACTGTTCTGGACTGAACAGATTGAACAAATAGATAAATAGCAAAAAAGGTGACAGCAAGAAAAACAAGAATAACTGGAAACTAATTATTGTTACAAAAACCACATCAATGGGTGATCAGTCTTTAAAAGGGGATTTCAACAACACTGGTTTGGTTTAGCCAGAGCTCTGTAAGATGTTCTTCTGTTACTGTTTGGGGATCCAAAGTTACACACAAGCATCTGAGGATTATGATGTCAGAGATACACCTGAGAGCAACTTAAAAAACTGTAGTAAAAGCCATTGGAAAGTTGATGCTAACTCACAACCAGGCGCTAACACCTATTCAGTTCTAGCTGTTGTACTCTGCTGGACTTCAAGTGTACCCTGTAGGCTATTTAAGCCTGACACAAAGAGGCTTGATAGAAGAAAATAACAAGTGACTTTCTCCATATTGCTGATCAGTAAAAAAGAGCTGTCGACATGGACAGTGATTAAAGTTTTTAACAGTCAGACAGTCTGTGACATTTTTCATTCTGCAACAGTAACCAAATATATTACCGAGTAGTCAGCAGCTTTTGTCAGACCTCAACAGAGCTTCCTGGCACAGTCATTGTATAGTAGTTATGACTTTGTGATGTAATATCAAATCAAATTTTATTTGTATAGCCCAGATTTACAAAACACATTTTGCCTCTGAGGGCTTTACAATCTGTGACAGCCTCTGTCCTTAGACCCTCGGTTCGAGTGAGGAAAAACTTGCCCACAAAAAAACCCTTTTAACAGGGAAAAAAGGTGGAAGAAACCTCAGGAAGAGCCACAGAGGAGGGATCCCTCTACCAGGATGGACAGACGTGCAATGGATGTCATGTGTACAGAACAAATCAACAATTACAATGAATGATAAAATGATTACAATAGCAGTGGAGCCCGTGGTAGAGATATACTGAGAGAGAGAGACACAGATGCACAGGCGCACAGCAGCAGCAAGTCATTAAATAACTATAAACTGTAATGGAGGTGTGGTAACAATAATATAACAATAGCAAATCGGTAGAGTTAACAGTATTGTTAGTAGCTCTCAAGCGGCCAACATACAAAGTCAGGTTCACAAACCTGGCCTAATAAGTTCACTTGTGAGTCAGCTTCCTGTTCCTTCATAGCAATGTGTAAATGCATTTGGTGAAGTGTTTGCCAGAAACAAGCTTTTAAATTTCTTTTGTCTTTTGATGTAGCTATGTTCTACAAGCGAAGGATAATGCTGCAGTGAACAATAACAGAAGACTGTGGTGTGACTGAGCACCTTCCAATCTTTGTAATGTATGGATGTGTAGGGAGCATGTGCTCCGTAACTTCCCCGGATCGATAAAGCTTTATGAGACCATGAAAGTGTATAGCTTAATTTGATTGCGTACATAAACACTGTTTGGTTTCATGGTGATTCGCTTTGCACGTAAGTTCATAGCAATTTTGATTCCAAGCTGACTCCAAGCTTAAAGTAAGGTTATTTTTGGACACACAGTTTATGTTTCATGTTTCAATAAATATTTCTCTCACTCACTCATATACACACAGCAGCACGCACACACACACAGCATCTTCTCTGAAACCCAACCTGGATTGGCTTGTCCAATATCATGGATCACTCTGGATAAATAAATTTGCTTTCCCACTTCCTCCCCACTCAATCCTGTTTCAACACACACACACACACACCACAGGCCCCTGTAAATTGTTAGAACCCGCTGTCTGTAATATGATATTACAACAATTAGCAATTAGACACTATGCAACGCTGGTACAATGAATTTATGTTTCTGTCTGCACCCTTGCAGATGTGATGGTGCTGGGTGTCATTGGGAAATTTTATCACTGCTTGGGTAATGGAATTGGGGAGGGAGGTGGGAGGGGTCTGAGAGATTGTGTTGTCAGGGTTTCCTGACAGACGAGCTGAGCTTTTCCTTTCAGACCCTTCCCACCGTCTAATGAGCTTTATTGGTATGAAAGTTCACAAACAATATTGCCAAAGCAATTACATACAATTGACATATAATTTAGATGATTAGACACTCTGTGAGGACACACATTTGCATTTCTGTGTGTGCAACAGAATTTAATATAACAATTGAATTTGAAACAATACAATAATAAAACAATTACAGCAACATGATGACTCATGAAGGAGAACAATAAAGATGATGAGGAGAACAGAAGCAGTTTCATGTGTTGATCTGATTTTTGATTTTTGTTGATATGGTTTTCTCTCTGGCTCTGGCATATGCTGAAATACTGTATTTTTCTGCCTTGGGCACTGGAAGTTTTTTTCTCTAAGAGACTTTGAATTATAAATTGGTCAGAGCATCAAATTCTTTACATTTATATATATAGATTATATTATATATCTATCTATCAACCTTTTCTATGCAGGCAGGCTTGTTTAAGTTTAAATTAAGGGCGTTGTCAAGTCTAGTTGAGGATGCTGTCAACTGTCCAGTCAGTCAGGGCAACTCAAAAGTAACTGTCACTGGAAAATCAAAGTATTACAGAGAATAATCTGACCCTAATCTATCTAATAAATTTAATACTGAAATGGTTCTATATTTAATCTTTTGAGGGAGTTAGTGCCTCTAAACATTCTAGAATCACTTATTCTTGACTGAAAGTTGATCATTAATGATACAGTATATTATTTTCCTTTTCTCTTCCTTCAGCAGTGTTAAAACAATGTATCAGATGACAATGTGAAAACAATGTGAAAGGACCTGTTCATCTGCAGCTTCTCTGAAAAAGAAAGAGGCACACACTGATGTCAGAGAGAACAGAGCAGTAACAGAGAGAGATGCTTCAAATCAGCAGGTTAACCATCCTGGACTTTTAAAATATTACAGTTCACCTGATCTTGTGTTGCAACTACTTCTATGAAGCTTTGAAACATTTTAAGTCCACTTAACTTGTTAAACATTTGGTTTAAACTCAGGTCCTGGCTTTGATTGGACAAATATATAATCAAAGTTTAGAGCAATGGGACAGTACAGGCCACCCCTGAATCCTGATTGGCCAGAAATAGACCCCTAATGTTGTTGCACACATAGCTTTAACCCAAGTGGCAACCTCCATGACTGTACAGTGAAGCCAGTGTGGAAGTGCCAAAAACGGCAGTTCTTTGATTGGCCACTTGAGGCTGGCTACAAAACACATCAATCTACAACACCATTGGACTCTATAGCTAATTGTTCTTGACAACTATACTCTCACTGTGTAAAAAAAAAATTAACTCACCTGCTCAAATCAAGATATTTATATAAGGCTTATGCATAATTAACAGCATGGCAACTTTGATTGACAGGTGTGTGCTGTTACAAATTACTTCACTTGTTTGTGCACCCAGGATTCATTTGGCCCACCTCAGGTCTGATAATGATGTCATCACTGATTTTTAGATTAGTCAGGAGGCAAAGACACGGGACCCCCTACATAGCAGTGGCCACTGCTGCAGATTTTAAGCTTTTTCTTCCATTCTTTATACTGGTATACAGTGGTAAAACCACACCCACAGCTCTTGCCATAGCTGCCAGTAGTTTATGATAGGACACTGATTGAGTCCAACTGCTTGACAAGATTAAGCTTCATGGGGCTCTATTGCAAGTTTCAGGTCATTTTTGTGGTTTTCTGGCCTCCGACTTTACTGATTTGGTTCATTCTCACCACTCTCAATATGTGGTTTTCAGCCAAAGCAAGAGTCTTCAGACTTCAAATGAATAATAATAATAAAAAACAGTAATAATATTTCTCCTTAATTGCTGAATGTATAAATGAGCCACTGCTGCTAACAAGTTCACCATATCAATTTGTTAATGATGTGCTGGCAAAATTATTTATTCCCCAACCTAATCATTATATTTTCCTCTTTTATCTTCTCTCTCTCTCCCTCTTTGGGCCATGTCCACAACTCAAACAATGAGCAAAAGGACTTCATTGCCCAGAGTGCAATCTGCAGTGAAAATGATAGGCATGTTACCAAAGCACATAATTATGCTTTGGCGATAATCAAGGGTCATAAACCTTACCTGCACAGCAAGGCTGCGTAATTCCTGTGGTAATTACTGGGGCGCTATTATTTATCACCCTCAATCATTCTTGAAAACTGGTGAAGGCAGCTGATAACTGAAAAAGACAAGCTTTAGGCAAAGACAAAAAAGACATCACTTTTCAATGTTAGAGGCTATAGAAAGCAGTGTGTAAGCTTGTTGTAGCTGTATTTCTGAAAATCTTTTTCAAAAATAACTCTGCTTAATGGTGGTCAGATTATGGTGAATATGAAAGGTCAACAAGGGTAAAGAGACAGAGAGGGTGGAAGACAGAAAAAGAGAAGTGTGTGTGTGTGTGTGTGTGTGCGTGTGTGTGCGTGTGTGAGTGCTTTGAGAAGATCATGGGATATGCAAAATAATTAGTGGCCAAACTTTCCCTAAGCACTGGATTTTGAGTGTTATAAGATGTGCTTGCGTCAGAGAAATGGGACAGAAGAGACAAGGGTTATAAAGGTCATTTATAAACATTTAACATCTAACACTTTAACAATAACTAATCCAAAAACTTGTACGATGAAAAATTTGGAGAAAACCTCATACAGGTTGACATTTACTACACCTTAGAGGCACACACACACACAAAGATGCAGATCCACTTAGACATATAGACACATGCAGTACATGAACACACACTGCTTGGTGTTTATCCTGGGTTTATCTAAGATCCCATTTCAGGAAATGGACGTCTACTTGGATTGGTTTCCCACTTGGGACAGAGAGAAGGAAATGGATTGTATGGCAGTCGTTTGATTGATAAACCATGTGGATGGCTAGCCCACTGTGTGTCTATGTGTGTTTCTAAAATATGGTTGCAAATGAAAGTCTGTTAGATCAAGCTAATAGTGAAGGACTGTTTGACTTGATACATCTGTGTGTGTGTGTGTGTGTACATAATTGTGTGACTTTATATGCTTCTTTCATTCAGCTCTTATTCTTCTGTCTCAATTGGTGCTATTTGCTTAGTAATACTGTTTTATTTAAAAAATGTATCCTCAAAAGTAACCACCCACATTAAAGAAAGCACAAAAAAAGAAAGTTATCGCCTTGAGGGAACAGTGAGGTTTTGGATCTTGATATGCTTGACATTTATGGGAATGGATCACAAACACAGACTCAGACAGGAATGTATCGACATGGTAAGATACAAAAGATCTTTTTGTATACACATTGATTGAAGCCAGATGTATTTAAAAGCATGCAATACTCCCACATTCCTACAGAAATCAAGAAATATATTTTTGGTAGCCCCATTAGAATAGACATAAGCTGCAGTATCAAAGCTGCAGGTACTTTGCAGGCACTGTTATGACACACCACAGTTAGAACAATGCATCAGCGCTGGATTTAGCAGGAAGTGTCTGTGTGAATCACAATCCGTCACAATCACTTTAACAAGTGGGTCTTAAATGTTTTAATTTGACACATTATAAAGTATATTTAAACATTTAACATATCCTTTCACATCATTCTTAAACATGTGTAGGAAACCACTTAGTAAGGCTTGAGACTGAACATAAAATGATTGGGAAACATATAGAGATGATCCCTTTCACTAAGATGGTTTTGTACTTCTGTGTTTTTTCTCACATAAGGAACATTTTCCCTTGCATCTCCTTTGTGTCTCTGTTCTGGTTCTGGCATAAATATTTAGCTATCTTCAGCAGCTCATGGACAAAATCACAACAGGATGATAAAACTTACTTCCAAATTACAGTATGTTCGACGTAGCCCAATCAGCTTTGTCTGTTTTGTTGAGTTTCTGAGAATGAATTAACAGGATGTGGTTCAATGGCTCAGCCGGCTCAGAGGGACATTTGCCAACTGATATTCATCCAAGTACCAAATGATGTCATCCATTGCTGATAAAAAACTTATGTCAGATCAGCTCCAATAAAGAGCTCTTTTGTGTGTCTGTAAAGTCTGTATGTACAATGTTGACTTTGTTTTACTTTAAAAGTTAAAAAAAAAAAAAAAAGGCCAAAGGATTGTATCCCACACTATGCAGAGAAAAGAGAACCATTGATTGTTCTTTCAGCTGTTGTCTGTGTCCTCAAGGAACAGCATCCACAGCAGCTCCTCTCAAGTGCTAACAGTGGAGGACTATGACTCAGCTGGATAGTTGAATGGTTGGGTGTCTTGATTTTGTAGATGGAAAAACAGCATACATGCTTAAAAACTGATTGGACAAATGCACATGAGAAATATATAGGTGATATATTTCTTTCTGATATACAATAAAATTATCCCAAATCTGGAGGACATTAGGGGGCCAAAGCAATTCTTACTCACATGATTTTAAAATTATCCCAAAAGAAATGGTCATTCCTTAACCACCCTTGACCACTGTGTTTCTACTGGCAGTGGCACACACTGTAAATCACAAATGGAAGCTTACAGGCACTGCAGAGAACATCCATAAAAATAAACTCTTTAATGAAACCAACTAATGCAATTGAAGTACAGTATGTCTTCTATCAAAGTTCAATTTTTGTTTTTTTATCTTCATGAATAAAGTACACATTTCTAATCTTTCATTTTAAAATGACTATTTAAAGAAAGTGAAACCTAGATTTTAAAGGATTGATAGATTAATAGCACATTATGTATAATGTACTACATGCATAATATGTTAATTAGAATTGCAAGTATGATCATTACTATTAACAACAGCATGATGTATTAAAATCTGCGTTGTAAGACTTGAACCATTACACATTTCAAATGTTTACTGCGCAGTAACACATGTCAAGGTGTAACACACGCATATACTCATTAAAATTCGTTCTATTCAGCTGTAGAAATGTGAGCAAAATAGAGAAAACCAGTTATGAGATGCACTTCAGGTCATTGACATTCATACTTGTATTTTCTGATGTTATTTTAGAGACAGAATGCGGGGTCTATGCCAGCATTCCCATTCATTTTGGCGATACTCTTCTAATAAGGCTGTGTCTCTGCTTGTGCTGCCACACTTCCACTTGGAATGTTTGTCATGCTCTCTCAAGGTTGTGAATGTGGACTGTGGTGTAGGGATCAACACACTGCATGATGGTTGTATTCAGTCCCTGTCAGAGCCCTACAGCGAAGTTTGTCCACTGGATACTGAAACAAAACAGCCGTACTGAGCTTGAAGCAGAGAATGAGCTGTCATAACCATAGTCTTCTTCCATTGTGGTTGCAGAAAGCACAGTGATGTTAACGCTTCTTGATAACTGGGTCAAGCAACTGAGCAATCGTGATACAACAGCCTTTATGAATGTCTTATGACTGATAATGCCTGACATCATGGTGGATTATGAAGGCTTGAAACACCTTTTATTATTCATATTGCATGGATTATAATCAACCAAGTTTTTAGAATACAATACAGATACAGGGTTTCATATTAGAGGCTGCCCATTTACACATTCAAAGGGTATGGTAGGTTTTAATAATAATAATAATAATAATTTTCATAAATATGTATTCATTTACAGAATGGGGATTAAATGGTGTTGATGATAGCGAAAGTGTATGAGCGCAGCTCATACTGATTATGTTAAATTATTATTAGGCAATCAGGTTGTAGCACAAGGACAGTTTTTAATTTTCTTCTGTATTGGTCAGTGTTGAAGGGCATTCCAGCAATGTAGCATTGTAGTAAAATTAGGGGGACTTGGAAAAAAAATGACCAAAACTGGTAAAGCAGAGGTCAAGATATCATAACTTTTACCTATGGGTCAAGCTTCAAAAATGCCGGATCCTACCATTCCCCTAATGCAACTTGATGGCATCCTCTGTTAGACAATCCCTGCCTGGCATCCTTTAAAATCCAGTCTATAAAATAACCCTGATGACATCATCATCATAGGTGGAGTTGACTTATTTTAGATTGTAAAATCTGTGAAGTGCCCCTTTCTTTTTATATTTTGCAATGTATGCACTTCAACACATTTAGTAGTAATAAAGTAGTAATAAATAATAAACAACAGAAAAGTAGTAACAATAACCAATTGTCCAATCAGATGTCAGACAGATGATAAAAGGGGGAATTTTGACCAAAAGAACAGTGAACCTGGTCTTTTAAATCCACTGAAGTACAAAGTGGGCATTGTGTTTTGCTGCTTATTATGCTGCAGCTGTCAAGAGTTTCTTCCTCAGTCCAAACTGGATTTTTTGATCTTTTTTAACCTCTGGGCCTTCAAAAGAGACCAAGCATACCCGTGATAGAAGTAGAGCAGAACATTACACCAATGAGGAAGAAAGAGTGGGGACATTTTAGAGATAAAGGTTTGGAAGACAAAGGATAGGTGAGAAAGACAGACAACAAGAAAGAAAGAGAGATCCATACAAGCTGCCCAGTTTGGCCTCTGTTTAGAGAATTGAGAAACAGGAAATCAATAGCAGCGGCCAACCAGGCAGCCAAATAATGGAGGCTTTACAGTGGAACACAGCAAACGATGGCTTCACATTAATAAGGAAAATGCCGCTTGGAAAGAAAATTAAGCACCATCGAACGCTGCGGCCTTGTTGTGGCAAGAGAAATAGACATGGAATTGTCAATGCTCATGTTGATGGTTACTTAGTGCAAGTAATTAAAACATGACAATGTGCTCTTTACCCAGTAGCTTGATCTTACAGAGGTCTAATGTAAAATCAATATTTTCTGCAAGACTGAACAGCAGAAAATGCTGCAAAGAAAACATTGAGGGCTGGACAGAAACTTTTCAAGATATCTGCAACCACTAAAGAGTTTTGGCAATGTCTTGAGGCATTTTAGTAAGGGTTAATGGACTGGAAGCTGCTTTGAATATGTTATTAAGTCTGGGAATTCTTGAGTTTTCTTAAGTCATGACATCAAGTGTGAAGCGGAGTAATTCATCTGTGGCAATTAATGTCTGTCTCTATACTGAATGTGAGTTTAGTTGCAAAATGATAAATCCATCACAGTAGGTAACTAAGATTAATTTATCTTTGTGAAACTGAGTTTGTCATTTTGACCCTCTTTCTTTGTGTCCTTGGAGGCCCCCCCCCCCCCTCACTCTAATATAGACCTCTCGATTCATCAGGAATTCTTCAATGAAATCTTATCCTCTCAGTGGTTTATCTCACTCTGTTGAAGTCATCCACTAAGTAGAGAGAAGTGTGAAGTCAGCTTCTTCCTTAAAGGTCATATGCAAAAGAAAAAAAATGCCCAACTGACGGTAATGGCTACACTGGGATTGGATCATACACCGTTGCTGGTAATTTCCTCTTAAACCTGACCAAATGTCAGCAGCACGCCTGTTTGGAGCTCCTGCAGCATAGTGTCAGCTTATAGTAGTTAATGGTGGTTGGGATGGTAATGAATGGTGCTGAAGTCTTTAGCTATGGTATGATGGGGGATTATGTTTTATGTGTCTCTGGGTATAGAGTTACACTCAAAGAATATTAAAAATGCATCATCTCTTGATGCATGCTAATAACATCAGCAGGAATGTTAAATGCATTTGTAAGTGATGATACAGTTCAATTATTTTATTATTCTTCTAAAGATACTTTCAGTCTTAATAGATAACAGCACTAAAACGCCTACAAGGGCAAGTTGAAAATGACCAATGAGCCGGGGCAGCTTCCCCAACTACCTCCATTGGATGACTCGCAAATGCCCCACCCATTTAATGATAATTTGTGTTTTAGGTGAGCTACGACAAAACAGAGAAAGTTACCATTATGCATGCTCCCTGTATAAAGCTTGTTCGTGTTTTGTTGGCCACTTGAGGGCAGCAGAAACAAGCTATGACCACAACACCGACATATCATCCCCTTTGTTAGGAAAACTTGGCTAATTACACACCCAACAGAAAAGAAACAACATAAATATTCACTTGGTGTCGTGTTTCTGGATACCTGATGATCTGTTTTTGTAACTGCTGAGGGATATTTTTGGCACTTCAAGCTACAAAGCTTCTTGGAGCTCAGGGGATGGTAAGAGCAGAGTTGGATGGTGATTTTCTCTGGGTTAATCGCTGCAAGTGATTCCTTTTACATTACACATTCTTTTAATCCATTGTTACTGACTGAAACATCTGGTTTTCTCACATGGAGAGAGAAAACAAAAGCCAAACAAGTTATTCCAAACTAAAGGGGAGACACATCTGGGAACTTTTAAATATGATTGCACAGCAGTCTAACATCTATTATGCAGAATAGGGGGAATGATGGTGACTGCCAGGAACCTCAGAATTTCTCCCGCTTCATCATTGCCTTGAACATAACAGCAATGTGACTCACAATGTGACTGTCCAAAGATTGTTATTGGTTATGATAAAAAATTTAAGCAGGACCTTCAAACCACATGTTGCCTGATAATTTCACAGCTCCTTTTCTCTCAGTTGCTTTAACTGTAATTTTTTTCTTTTCCCAAACTAACATAATATGCTGGTCTCTTGAATTAATAAAGTCAATTTTGAAGTGAGATATTTTACTTATATGGTATATATTAATGGGTACATTCATATTCATGACACATTTGAAGCATCAAATCTATCTAATATATGACGTTTGTGAAGATCGGACGTCCTTGTGTATATCCATTTTCATGTATTAGCATAATAAATGAGAAAAGAACCTATGCTTAAGTGGATGTAATGCATCCGATGTAATTACAGACATGCTTTCATGACAAGTGCTCATCACATTTAATAAGACTAATACGTGACTTTACCATAACACTGGGTGACTCCAGCACTGCCTGGAAGACTATGATGCACGAAACCGTGAAACTGATCCTGTGATCATTTTGCCACCTTGCACTGCATTTACTGTATGTCTGAGATCATTCTTTCTCTAATGTCAGATTCAAAGTGGTGCCTCATTTTTGAAGTCGGCACTTTGCTCCCTCGCGCTTGCACAGTACAAACTGCTGGTTTTGAAAGCGTGTCTGAGGAGAGAAATAAGCAGCAGTTGAGACATGAAGGCACAGCTAGAGTAGCAAGAGGGACAAAGTACTTAACAAGGCAAAATCCAATACAAGGATGGTGTCTATAACTGATGTTAGCCAATCAAGGCGGTGAGAATGGCCGGCTCTTCCTTGTTTGCTGAGCTCTAAGGGGATTACTTTACACCGGCCACAACATCTTATCTTCCAAATCCCTCTCTAACACTAGGCAGCCTCCAGCAAATACAGATCTCGTGCTCCTTGTTGCCACCCAATCCTGGCACTGTGCATCATCATCTGTGTGTCAGGATATAATCAAGACAACATACAGCACAAGAGAGTATAGACACTGCCAAACAAAACAAAGAGGGGGCTCTAAAAGACCTGAGGGGGACTTAAGAGATTACAAACTAAAACAATGTGTTGTAGCCAAATGCAAAAGAATGTAAAGCAGGAAAATATGGACTCAACATATGACCTGCTGTTAAGAGCAAAGAGGTAGCCCCAAACAGATTATATAGATGTTATATATTTCAAGCTTGTTTATTTTTCATCAAACAAATATCAATTTATCAGTCTTGGAGATCTCCTGCGATACCGTCTGCATGTCAGATAAACCAATGTGGGGACCAACATCAAAGCTGCGAAACTTTGACAGAAAAATCGAAACGGGATGTAAAATGAGAATTACAGGAGGACACACAGGGCAAATTTTAAGAGACCTAAATGCTCTCTGTAACTGTTGCAGGGTTGTTTTCAGAGTTTCACCTTGACAAAGGAGAAAGTACTTCACATTTAGATGTTAGATGTTAGAAGTTTTGTCTCGAGTTTGGGCGAGAAAGACTATGAGAGTTTAAGTTCTGGCAGTCAGCCACTTTCAATGTCTGAAAATGTCTTTTGATCACGGTTCCATGTTTTCTTTTTTACAAAATTAATTAGTGCAGCCAGCCCACAAGACTCATCCTACCATCAGAAGCCTCTTTCGTTAAAATTCCCCATTAGTGAACAAACATGTTCACACACACAAACACACTCAAACAGATTTGTTAAGTAAATGAGAGTAGCTTTATAGCAGCCCTCTGTGAGCAGTAAACAGACATTTATATCACTGTAAAAAATTGGCAAGATGTTAGTACATGGCAGAGAGCCAGCAACAAGTTGCAAGAAGGCTTCAACACGTAACCAACCTCACCTCACACATGCATTCATTAAAAATACACTTTATGCAAAATATGCTCATTCCACTTATCAATTTCTCTTTGCACACAGCCAGTGCAAAATCAAACCAGACTGGAAAAAAGAAGGTAAAACCGATAAACTCCCAAGCAGTCCTTCATCTTCCCATCATGTCAATAAGTACACTAGAGATGTTCACACTTTGTCTAATCCAGTTTATTCTTTCTCAGTAAAAGAAGAAGTTGGAAAAGGGAAGCAAAAAGTAAAGCAATGGAAACAAAAATATCAAATTTTCCACATCCATCTTCCCATTTAATAACCATATTACAACCAAAAACAAAAGCAACTCTACACTAAAGTGTAAGTGAAATGCAAAAAGGGGTTAAATAAGGTTTTCTTTAAGATACAGAATATTCATTCATTATGCAGTTTCCGTTTGTTCCTTCCACAGTCCACCAGGAAAACCAAAGTAATTATTTGCTGATTTTAAATTTTAGCACTCTGCTCACCCCAGCTGCACTCATCTACAGCAAGACAGGGGGTGGCGGTGGGGGGGTGGGTGAAATAAGGAAAGAAAGAGCAATCAATCAAGAGAAAGATGAGAAAAGGAAAGGGAAAGGCAGGAGGAGGAGAATACATGTAAGTTCACTATGGGGCTTTGAAGGAAGGAAGGACATTAAAGTACTGGTAAACGAAGTGAAAACCAAACAATATGAAGACGTGTATTGAACCTGGAGCCAAATATCACCTTAAAAATGTGGAAAAATTGAAATGAAGGCCTAAGTCATTATGAAAAACCTGAACTTTAACAACCATCACCTCACATCTTTAAACAGGAACCTCTGAGTAGCATGCTGCCATCTCAGCTTCAGTCCAAACTCAATGTGTACAGCAAAGCTTGATTTTTCCTGCTTGTGCTCAATGTGAACAACAGCTGAGCACATAAAACAACAGAAAAGTGTGTATTTGCAAAAGCATAGTAATGTGTGGATGTTTACAATGCAGATATTTCAGGTCCAGTCATAAATTGTATGCACACTTTAATGTACATCGTGTCCCGTCATGTAAATGGTGTCTTCCATTTGTACACATCCAGTACACATAATCCACGTGTCGCTGAAAAAAAGACTTATGGGTGTGATAAGGACATGTCCTCACGTAGGAGGGCTGTGGAGAAGAAGGAGATAAAGACTGAGACGGGAAGAGGAAGACGGAGAAAATCCACAAACGAATGAAGTCTTGATCAATCACATTCCAACGTTGAAGACAGATCTGTGTGCAATCCAAGGACAACCAGCTCACTCGCACCAGCATAACGGTGGACTTACAGTATCACCCCAGTTTCATCGTCCACAATGGCCTCCTCACCAAAGCAGAAACACCTTCAGAACAATCTTAAAACAAACAAATAAAGGAGTAAAAGGTGTCCCGTGGAGAAAAAGAGAAGGACGCAAGTTGTTGGGAGAGGGGGTTAAGATTGGGCTTTGATATCCTGATAACCTGAGGTGGATGATTAACAGGTGCTAAAAGTTTAGGATTAGGGGTAGTGGACGGCCAGGGGGGTAAGACACTGACTTAAACTGAGGCTGGCTAGTTCGGTTTGCTTCAGAACGTCCATGCTCGGCGCAGAGCACAAAGCAGCTCTGTCTGATTTTGAGGTAAAGAGCACAGTCTTTAAAGAGCGCCAAAGCAGAAGTGTACACAAAGGGTAACCATCCCTTTCTCCTCTTTCTCTCCCTCCTCCTTGTCATTCTTTTTTTTTTTTTTGAGGTAAAGAGTATAGTCTTAAACTGGCTTGCGGGACAAACATTTGTATAAAGCGTATTTCTTCTCTTCATCTTTTCATTCTTCCTTACTTTGCTCATACTTGTGTAGTCAGGAGCTTGCAAAAAAGTGAAGAAATTGTATATTTCCTTTGCTCTTTATTGTCATTCCTGGCTTGGGATTTTTCCAAAAGGCATCTTAGCAGCAGGGATATGATCAAGCTAACAAAAGCACAAAACAACCAGGACGTGGGTAACAATGGGATTTAAAAAAAAAAGAAAAAAAAAAGAGCAAGCATAATTTTAAAGAAGGGGTCGAGGTTTGTATCCAAAAAACCTGCAAAAATCTTGAAAAACAAAATGAGAAAAAAAAAAAAAAAAAGATCTAATCCCTGTTAGTGCTAAGACACCGTCTGAGAGGAAAAGCCGCTCAGGAGCACTCTTCTCCAATGCGCTGGCATGAGCGGCCCACCTTGCGGTCGAGCTTGACCATCTTCAGGACGGCCTCCTGGCGTCCACGGCCCAGGTGGTCAAACAGACACTCATGTTGCTCTGGAAGTCGGTGGAGCATACAGAAGACATAACCTGGAGGGCGGGTGCAAGAGAGGAAGAGTGTTAATTTGGTAAATTCAGCAAATGTGTGACACACAATGCAAAAGAATATTGTAAGAGTATATTAAGCATGTATCTCTACATTTTTTAAACCAGTTTATATAGTTTATGCAAAAATATTTATAAAAAAAAAAAAAAAAAAAAAAAAAATCAACAAATGCGTGTGGTAATATTTTAGATGGATCCTCTTAAATATTCAAGGGCAGCAGATTATATTTATAGCTTTGCAGCAATGCCTTTGTAGAAGGTCTTGTTACCAGAGAAGGCATTCTAGTTGATAGCTTCCTCTTTTGACTCCATTCAACAAAGGGAGACAACCCTCATCTCTCTCATTGACTGTCCGTCTCTACCATAGCACTCTCAACAAAAGGCCCTGCCACTGTAGGAGGCTTGATAAGCTCAGAGAAGCTCGTTAGCTCACATCATCTCCAATTCATTCATTAATACACATAATAACACTGCTGGCATTCAATGAGCGGTGATTAAAAGCCCAGTTTGACAGCTGGTTGCTATGCAATTAAAACCTATGTGATTACAGCACACACAAATGTGAAAGTGCAAGGGAGAAAGTTGTATAACATTTGAGTCTTTTAAAAGGGATGCTGCTAGACACACCATAACCGAGGGGGGACTACCACTTCCAGTTGGTTACTTCAATAAAACTACAGAAAACTACCTTAATGTCTGTCTACAGCTGTGAAGCGCATGAAAGTAAAGTGCATGAGATTTCCATTCTGCCATTTAACTGCATACACTGTTAATATATTTAGGGCTCTTTTAGCTTTTACTATTTTCAGAAGTTAGAAACAACAAATGGTGATTTGGTTGATACAAAATTCCACATGCACATTAGTTTTAAAGCATAATTGAGCTGGAAGGACATTTAATGATTTGAGAATGCTTTTGGGTAATATGATAAAGCCCACGTGTGTGCAATTTCAAGATTCATTCATTTTCCCATTCATTCATAAGAGATGAGCGAGCTGAAATACACCAAAATCCTAACACAGCCTGTTACTGTCTTAAGGATATTCATGCTTATTATTATTGAAGTTGTTTTCATCTTCTCTGCCGCTCCACAACATGCAGAATTCTGGCAAGGCCAAATGGATTGCAGCCACTGTGTGATGTGATTAAAATGTAATGATTATTTACTCAACCTACAGTCAATTCTAAATACTACAGCTTATCAGTAGAAGTCTCAACATTATCAGTTTCACACTATAAATTAGAAACTTTCACAGAATTGCAGTTACGAAATATGTTGTCAAAATCTTACTATTGAGAAAGGAAAGTGTGCATTGCATCACATCAATATTGAGCATAATGCTGATTTAATCAGTGTAATATTAAGTTTTGTCACATTATGGTTGTATAATACTTCTGATTAGGAACAAGCAACAATTATGCAGATTAATTAATTCAACAATAAATGGGCTTGTACTGTGAAAGACAAGTGGCAGGCAGGAATAAGTGTCCTGCTTCTGTTGGATCGGATCACATCACAGGAGAACTTGTATGATTTCAATCGTTTTTTTAAGTTCCAGGGCCTTTACTCTGTGCCACACTTACAACTTGTCAGATGAATATTATAGTAAGTCAGCATGTAGTAAGTCTCTTTGAGTCTACTGAGCATGACAACATGGGATCAGATACTCCACTGGAGCTATCTTTTCTCTCCCATGTACGATCTGAGAGGTGTTTGTGCTTTCAACTCATTATCAGACCTTCTTGGTTTACATTGTGAGACATTCTGGAGAGCCATTAGCAAAGTAATCTGCAATTACCGCAATAGTCAGAAATCACTATAATTGCCACCATTTCCCCCTCAGTCTGTAAAAAGCATGTTTTCATAGTAAGGACTGGACTACTGAGGATGGATAGCCCTTGCATTAAGCAGAGCCTGGTGGAAAAAAAAAAAGGCAAGTCAATTTCCAATTTAGAAATGATTGCGTGGGTTTAAGCGGATGGTCTTTAAGCAGTGAAGATCTGTGACTTTTTAAGTACTTTAATTTGTATGCAAACAAGTTGATTAGCAAGCCAAGTATTGGTTTAAACTGCATTAGTGTTCGTAGTAATTGGCTTATGTTTTATGTGCAATGTGAAACATTCAGGCTTTCTGTAATTGTCCCCCAAGGCCAGCAAAAGCATTCTGGTCATCGACATTTCTGTCAACACATAAACGCACGCAAAAGTAGTAGATGAATTTCACTGAGCTGGATGTGAAATTCACAAAACTGTCATGACGTTTAACCAACATGTATTTATGTATTCATGAGGCCAATATAAACCGCTGAAAAAGTCATTTTTAACCTCATGCATGTGACAGAGTGTTTTAATAACAGCAACCACTGCTTAATGTGTGTGCTCTTGTGCATGTTTCGAAATGCGCGTTCTAAAGGATGTTTATGTAGAGTTGTATTGTCATACCACAGCGACAGGAACCCAGCTCTTGCTGTACCAGCTCCAGTTTGGTTTGGCAGCGATGGCAACGTTTGCGGCTCCGCTGTTTAGAGCCGCTGCGAGACGAGGATGATGATGATGATGCAGACAAAGATGACGATGATGATGAAGACTCCTCACCCTCCGGCACCTCACCCACTCTTGCTCGCTTCTCGGGTGAAATGTCACTTTCTGACTCCGAGGCTAGAGACACAAACAAGCATATGCACATAAAGGGTTATTAGCAGTAATCCATAAATCCTTTTTAATATTATATATTCTTGTATTTTTAAGTAAAAATTCCTGGAAATCATATTAATGCTGTGAGCAAATGAAATTCTGGAGCAAATTGCACTAACTTGTACTAACAATTGTGAAAAAGGAGGAGATAGCAATGAAGAAATCAGTTTTCTGTTGTGGTGTACAGATATGAAAGAATGTGAAGGTTAATCGACCTGCTGGAACTAGTTTTAAATAATTAATTTGCCTAATATATTTGCAGCCAAACCTTCTCAACTTTTTATTACCCCCCCTACCCACATAATAATCCAAAAAAGCATTCATCTCCTGTGTGTCCAGGACAGGAGCTTCGACTAGAATTTCAAGAGAAGACTTAGGACTTCCAATAATAGGCTCCATAACAACTTTCATTTAATACATAAAGACATCATCTGTGATTTAATGCAGCCTGCAACTGGGAGAGAGCAGATGATGGCATACTGGAACAAAAACGCCTCTTAAATAAAATAGGTGCTTTGGAGATTAATGGTTCCCCTGCATTAGATTACAGACAACCCAGCACCTGAGACATGAAGAGCATGTAGCGAGTTCCACTGGCCGGCTGGAATTTCAACTCAGCTTTTCTCATCAATCCTGCAGACTTTTTCCCTGGCCCGGCCGAATGCTGATCAGCGCTCAATAAATCTCTGAGAACTAGGCCACGCTGAGCAGCCAGATCCCTGTAGTCTGCCCCATCGATCCCTATGTGTGTGAGAGTTTATGTATCTGCACATGTGCAAGTACATGTTGTGAGAAAAGAAACTGTCTTCATTGCCTGCCTTTTGTTATCCTGGGAAGTCTCATGTCAGATTTAAAATGCAGGTCAACAACAAAGAGAAAGACATTTGAATGCAACACATTTGCACTGAACTGATTTAAGGGTGTAATAGATTGCAAACGCCAAAGTGTGACCTAAAATTTAGAGGACCTCCATTTAGGGGGAACTGTAAAACATGAAATATCAACTCACCCACAGCAAAAGATTTAAATGATGCTGTGTGCGCATGCCTGTGCTCAAATGATCCAAGGGATCAACATGTTCACACACCATTACTGAGCCTTGCCTACTCTGCAGTTGTCTTAAGTCATGCATGAGTGCTCACATGTGTGAGTGCGGCAGGATGTCACCTCAGGGTAAGAGCACAATACAGGGAAAATCTACACCAGAAGAAAGTCTGCCTCGTTCAACAACTTTAATTAATGCTGCTCATAATGCTATGGTATATGCACACATGTACATGTTTTAGCTCAGTCAGAAGTGCTTCACTGTGGTCGGCTTCCCTTCTTAACAAATGAAGTTTTTTTTTTTTTCTGTATTTCTGTATTTGTTTCAGTGTGACTTTTACAAATCTGTGTCTTCTTGTATTGTATGTCTAGGTTATCAGTGTGTAACTACTGCATATACCATATTTGTATCCTGAGTCTGCTTGATTGGCTTTACATATGTTACCCTCTGGCAGATACACTCTATTGCGTCCCCAATATACTTTGCCATGATATTTCCACTGGAGGAACAATTAACCTGGCCATTCTGGAATCAATCCAATGCCATTGGTGCTAATGGGTCCTCCACTCCAACACCTTAAGCAGGCATGCACACAGTGCATAACACATTAATGGACACTGTAATGGTAGAGCTGAGGCATACCTGACTCAAATGAGCGTTTTGTGGGAGTGGAGAGTGAACTGAAGACTGCGTCTGTGTTGGATACTTCTAGAAGAGAGATATGAGGAGAAAAGTAGCAAAGAGAGAGAGAGAGAATGAGACATGAATGCCAAAATGCCTCATAGATAGACTGATTTAGAACAGATCAATAAATAATTTAACAATAAAATATCTAAAATAGAGTATCAAACTACATGAAAAAATCTTTAAATTCATACAAAATATACATAATCACGTATATGCACCCACTTCACACTCCACACATAAAAATCTGAATTCTATAGAAGCCAAAAACAACAATGAAAAAAAGAAAAAGAAAAACTGCAATTGACTGACAGATTAGGTCACATGATGTGTTGGTTGAAAGGATCATAGTTTATAATTGTAACAGCCTGAGGAATTGATGAAGACTCTTCTGGCTGTTGCCAGGATACCGTGGTACTGTTTTCCACATGGTAGCAGGATGAAAAGACCGTGACTGAGGAGTGTGGAATCCTTTATTATGCTGTGAGTTTTTTTTTTTTTTTTTTTCACCACAGAGACTGTGATAGATATCTGTGAAGGAGAGACCGCAGTGTGATGCGCGCAGACTGAAACCAGCTGAGAAAACAGACTGTGAGTGGGGGAAAAAAAAAAAAAAAAGATATCATCTACCTGATCCTGATACAGTTCCAAAATTGGTTGCACTTACACTATAAATGCAACAGAGCCAATTGTACATATTTCACCACTTTATACACACACACACACACACAATCTCTCTGAATTATAACTTAAATATTTTGCCTTGACATATCCTAAAATGTTGAAATGACATTAATTCCTCATTTTCTGTAATATCATTGCCATGGAAATACAGATGCACTGGGGTTCCAGCTCTACTGGATGTTTTAATATTTTAGCATCAGCCTTCAAGTACAGATAGGGCTGATGGATATTCAGTCATTCATTGCATAGGGTTTCTTACAGAACTTAAACTGGAGGTTATATCTTGATGGAGCTTAAATGAGCGAACAATGACTAATGAGTTTGTGGGTAACGACGTCTAGCAATAATTGTGTACTTGTGTTACTCCTGCTGCACCAGAGGAGCAGGCTAGTGTGGAGAAATGTTTTCACAAGTTCCACACATCCATTTGGTAGTCATTTTATTGTCCTGTCCTGGATCGGCCTCCACAAATAACCTTGTCGCTGTATAGAGATGACCGATGCTCTGGCAATTGTAGGCGTCCTCTTAAAACCTTCACTTCTGAATGGATACCCTTTCCTATCATTCTTTCTATCTGTGCCATGAGGACAAATATAGCCAGAGAAGGGGCACTGCAGCTGCTGCTACTGCTGCTGTTGGCAGAGACTAGTAACAGTCTTCTATAGAAAGATGCCCTGGACTTAAATATACAATACTCTGTAGAGGTTTTGACCACAAGGGTAGTCACTCATCTGATATAATAAAAAGGCGCATTCCTGACACTATTTGAGCTCAAAAGAATTTTTCAAGAAATAATTTCTGATTGATTAACTGCTGTCTTACCGTCCCGAGCAGGTAGAGATGATGCTCCCATCTCCCCTGGCGAAGGGTCTTCTGTGTTAGGCATCGACATCAGTGACTGACTAATGCTGCTGTTTGTTTCATTACAGAACATGTCTGCTTGGCTGCTGTTGGAGCTTGATGAGGCCTTTGGGGCACAATCATTGTCTGGTTGTTTCTTCTGAATGTCTGTGGGGAAAAGGTCAAATGATGAGCAGTATAAACCTTCGAGTATGAAGGGTTTGTTAACTTAGGCACTAGGCCAATCCAAGTGTGGCATAGGAGGAACTCAGATGGATCTTTGGATGATGCTCAATTGAATTTAAAGTGATAGACAGTTCAAATGTTATGTAAATTCTCCTCATATGTCTGGCACTGTTTTTTGCCAGAGCACAAACTATAGCCTGCGTGAGAGGGAACTAAATATTCTGATGAGACTTCAGCAAAAAGTCCCAAGCTTGAAGGCTTCTAAAGAGTATTGAATTTGGAAGGACAAATCTCTCAAAAAATAGTCATTGCTTAATGGTTGTCAAGAACATACCAATAAAATAACATGACAAATTTCAGCTGAATACAGGCAAGTTATACAATAAATTGCTAAGAAAATGGTCGAACACAGTTTGAAATGTTTTTTTTTTTTTTAAACTAATTCATAACAATGAGCATAACACTCCGCTTTACCCAAGTTTGCTTTTCAGACTTGCTTCTCCCCTTTCTTCAAGTCCTTTTCAGTACAGCTACATAACTGGAGACATTCTTTGACCCCTGGCCCCCATCTCACTGTACACAGGTCTATGTTAGACACAAGATCAGTCAAGCAAACAAACACACACACTGTAGGAACAAGAAGTTACCTGCAAAACATTTTGAGCAGAGATTCATAGTTTTGCTCGACCTGAGGAAAAGAGCAGAGGGGAAAAGCACATTTGTTAATTCATTAGCTTGTATAAGAGTTGCAGTTTTTCTTCTTATCGCATATCCTACAACCAATACAGGAATGCTAAATATTCAATGTCTGAGCAGAGATGAAAAATCATGCATATCATTATAGAAGTTGTAAACAGTGAACAGTGAACCTTATATAGAGAGGTGAATGAATCCAAATCAAGCAACTTTTCAATATGAACATCCGAGTCTTGTTGTTCAAGCAAACAGACAGACAAATGTTGCATGTAACTAAACTCCAAGACCTAGAAACTGTTCTCAAGAGTTGTTTGACCAAACTAAGACTAAAGTAAATCGAGTAAATACTGTTCTCTACATTTGCTAACATGTTAACCATATAAGCGTGTTATGTCAGAGCTGCATTTCTGCGTATTTGAACTTTTCAACCCTTTGGCTGCCTGAATTATTCCTTTTACTATCCTTTTACACTATTTTAACAAATTGAACTATTTTAACAAATTGGAGAAGATCATGCAAGTACATTTTACTATGATTGTGACTATATAATAAATTTCACTGAAAATGAATTTAATATGTTTATGTACTCTTTATGTAGTCTTTCTGCCCCCTTGTGGTCAATAATTACTTAATGTAGCTTTAAAATCAGTTGGCTATCGTATAAATATAACAGTTGTATTGATTTAAAGTTAGATTTTTTTTATATACATAGGGATTTCATTTTACCCATGGTATAGTTATCAGTAGCACTATTGAATATACATGATGATACAGTTGTAGGTAATGGTCAATGGGCAGCAATCAGTTGTCTCAAACTAACACATATACATACATACTTACAATGTGGTAGCCGTGGTGTAGAAAATACCAGTATGATGAAACAAGTTTGTCCAATATTGTCAACAAAATATGTGTTTGCAATGTACAACATGATAAAAATCTGTTGATTTTACTGTTAATTGAACTCTCCCCTTTCCTATTCATTGATAAAGATCTTTGATTTAAAAAAAAATAGCTGCTGTTTTGGGGTTGTTCACTGAAGCTTTGCTGATTTCAGTGGCACAACTCTTTCACAACAGATGGCTCTGGCTTTCCTCTGAGAGGGCTCCTCTCATTTCCTCTCCAGCCCTCGTCCTTACTGTCTGCGCATTGAGCGTGACGGTCGCTGCTATCAGTCACATTCTATTTATTTTGGGTGCTTCGTTGCACACCTTTGTCCTCATTTCTAAATGTAGGGTCAGCTGCAGTCAACCTGAGGGCTGTCTGTCAGTCTGCTGGTGTATGTGGTCTTGGATATAAAAGAGAAAGGAGGAAGCAAGAAGTAAGAATAGAGAGAGGAGAAACCTCATCATGGGACACAGGCAAGGAGGAAGCCGATACTGGGTAAACAAGTTATATCCTGTTGTCAACTTTACGAATCTGAGGTAATCACAGATTAATTAAGGCATGAAAATACGTGAGGAAGGGTGAGCAAAAAAAAAACATGCAGGAAAGAAACCGCTGCACGCCTGTGTGAAGTTTGAAGAGAGTGAACACAATCACTTTATTTCATAGTCGGCCCACTGCTGTTACTAATGAGACTATCTGATTGGGACAAACAGGAAGATGGGTTCACCTTTGTGCTGCAGTTTGAGTGACACATGCAGTAAAACTGAAAATGACTTCCTAAATAAAGTGTCCACAGACATACTGTCACCTCTGCACACCTCTGTTTTATGTTACACCAGTAGTTTTGCTTTGCTGATGGGCCCTTCAACCAGAAATCTTAAGCAGCACAAGCTTGTTCCCTTCATCTACCAAGGATTAAAAATGGCAACATCCATGTGGAAAACTCATGCATGTTATTTTTACACTGAATAAGTTTTCAAGTGGTATTTGGTGGCATATATATGAAAGGTTTTTCCATTTTTCCTTTCCAACCTGCAAGAAAAGTGTCTGAGAAGAACATTCATCTGAATAATCTTATAGCAACAAGTTTAGTGAAATTTCATTGGCTATGCAGAATTAACCTTACGACTTGTACAGCTGTGTAGACAGCTGGAATATCGTTTGTATATAGTCAGGTCAGTAGTCAATAATAAACTACCTTTGTGACTGAACTATGGAAATTTCTTTGCAGTACTGTTATAACAGTTCATTATATTAGATAATCAGACCATGACCCTTGGGTTGCATCTTTTACGGAGTGAAAAGCCAAACTACAGTGGCATGGAAAGTTTACAATAACAGTATTCTCTAAGGCCTCGAATTGCAATTATTCTGAGCTGAAAGTAAACTGCTATTTTATTTATTCATTTAATTACTGCGATGCAGCCATGAATTCAATACTTCTATTCATCTAAAGAAATTGTTTTGGATAGCATAAAAGCTTATTTATTAACTAATTGATAAAGCAATTACTTTACTAATCTAGCAATTCTCTACAGCGTTGGCAACAGAAATCTTCAGTTCAGTATTATACATCTTTGTGCTAATATAAAATAATTACAAAAAGTTGGTACTGTAATGAATTTAAGAAATCAATTTCTTCATTGTCTATCCCACGCAACACAGCACATGATGTAGAGCATATTTATAACTATGAATGATGATGTGGTAACTGGTACTGGCTTTGGTACACCGTTTCTACAAAGGCAAACACACACACACACACACACACACACACACACACACACACACACACACACACTTACATCATTAAATTGTTTTAAGGCTTAATTGGATTTGTATACCTGTATTTCAAGTCATCAATTAACAAATTAAGTTCATCTTAAAGCAAATATAACATTAAAAGGAAAACTCCACTGAAAACCTGTTAGAGAATCAACACCTAGCAGCTAACCGCAGTAGCAACAAGCAGAAGTTGTGCTTCAGCTATGTAGAACCTAAACCTAAAAAGGTTTATCCTATCTGCTCCTCCACCAAGTCAGGCAACCTAAACAAGGCATTGAATATCTTTTGTTTTATTATGAAAGATTAAAAGCCACCTTGAGTGTAACCCTGCCAAATTAGTGGAGACACCTCTCTGATACTAGATTTCAGAAAAATGAACAAAAGGGCCCTTTCTTTCACTCCCCTGTCAAAGATCACTTAGTTTATCTCAGGTAGGTCGAGGGGGCGGGTAACTAAAGGAAGTACAAGCATTAAACTTGTTATAATGTCAGATGCAATTATGGTTTATGAGCCACTGTGCACCAACCATAACTATCCATGGTGCTTCTGAATGTACCCTTTTCAAAAACAAGTTTGAGGCAGAAGGAGACATGTGAAAGTCAAACTGTAAGAAAGAGACACGTGAGCAGTGACTGCCCTGATGCTATGTAACAACCTGAAGGAACTTGTGTTTCAAATGTTGTCATATATTACGCTGACAAGTCTGCAGCTTACAAAAAAACAAGAAGGTGATTCCTACCAATTCCTATTTTTACCAATCCAAACCCCATGATGTATATAATAGTTCTTCTGTCTGATATCCTACAATGCATTGTGCTCTTGTTGCCTGGGTAATAAGACATCTGGAAATCATTGTCTACTAATAAAAGTCTGAAAATATCATACACCATATTTATTAGGAATGTGATTTGGTACTCATTAGCGACCGGTTAATCCATTCTATAGAATATGTAGGCGAGGGACAAGATTTTGTTTTTGGTGGCATTCTGGTTTTCTTTAGTAGTGTGAGCAACACCTGTGACTTTCTGCTTAAAATGGGCACAGAAGAGTTACAAAATTGTGGCAGATCCTCGCAGTGTTATCACTAGACTACTGTAAATGTGAGAGACATTTAATCTAGAAGACAAAACATCTTTGTGAGCAAATGTGAAACTTTCGGTGCTTAGTTTTGATACTGTAACATGACTCAGAGATGATTTTGGTGCAGACTCCACAGCTATCTGGAACCCCAGCGAACTCTCATCAAGTGGGTCATCACGTCCTTGTGAAGAAAAGCGTTTGGAAATATGTTCATAGAAAATACTGTCTGCTATTGAGATGACTGGTGACTGACATTGATTGCAATAGCTTTTGTTTCACATCATTTGCATGCTCATCCAACCAGTCAGTGGGCAAGCTGTCACCTCCAAACAGATCACTTCCTAAAATATGCAAATTGGTACTTTAGTGTACTAAGGCAGCTCTCATAGCTTTAGTGTACTAAGGCAGCTCTCATACCCTCTATGAATAATAATTGGGGAAGAAAACAAACTTTTTCCTCATCAAGAAATAAAACATGCAGTCTTCCCTGGCCTGGGTGGGTGCCACATAGCTTCATTCACTAAAGTCCAACAAATCAATTATATTAGGCTCCCAATGTTTGCAAACATAGTACAGCAAGTCTTTATCTAAAGTGGGACCTTTGTACCAAACCTGTCTGATGTTAACTCCACCAAAAGCAAATAGTAAACAACCCATAAATCAATCTCAATTTAAAGCACCATAAGATCTAAGAACTATATGTATATTATTTAAATGCGCTATATTTGCATTACTTTTAAGTGTCATTTCACCATTGCAAATGTGCTCTATGGGCCTGTATTAACTGGCCTCTGTCATTTAAAGCAAACATGTAGCAGACCTCAATAAATGTCACAGCCCTCACATATATATTTGGTTTACGTGTCTTTGTTGTACCACAACACGGTGTAAGTGTACTCATGAGGATTAAGAAAACTTAAACAAACACACTGTGTCGATGTGTTTGTCAGTATATTAGCACGTACTGTGCTTTTTTTTTTTTTTTTTAGCTCATTCGAGCTAATAAAATCAACAGTGCTAGTTCCCAGTTCATGGTTTAAACAACTGCTCTGTGTGCTATCTCTAACCAAGCTTCATTTGTGAGCTAAATACTTTGAAACTAGCCATTTGGTTAGCCCTGTCACACCTGTCACATTACCTGGACGGCTAATCCCACACTCCTACCCTGCTCTCTACCTCTACAGGAGAAGGTTACCGAGGCCAGCTGGCGATAGCTAGCAGCTAATGCTACAAAACAATGGGGAGGGGAGGGGAGAGGGGGGTAATAACAAGAAAAGCAGCTCATCCCTGTTTGAGCTGCTAACGCTAGTAGCTAGCGATGTAGCTAGCTGTTGACAGAGAAAGAAACCATCAGCAAACAAGATATTTGACAGGTATTTCGCCTTACCCCCAGAAACCACAGGGGCAGCGCGGGGGTATAACGTTAACGTTACTCGGAGGCTTGCTGCCCTCGCTCCCCGTGTCCCCCATGTCGGTCCTTCCGTGTGAGGCTCTCCGCGTAGCAGGTGAATCCGGGGATGGAGTGAGGGCCTCGTATTTGCGTTTAGATCCCCTGGCTTTGACAAGTACAAGAGGCAGTAACCCCGACCGGATTATCCTTTCGAGTTTCACAAGACGAGGAACGATTTGCCGACACGAGCGGCCACTGACTCCGTGAAATTTAAACAGTTTAAATCGACGTTGAGACACCGGAGCCGTCAAAGCCAGCGACGGTCAGAGCCACCGGGGAATCCTGGGCCGATCAGCTGGAGAGAGGAGCGAACCACTGCCGGAGAGGGGAGCTATGTGGCGAACTGGACGGCCCCAAAGTTAAACTGGCGTGTTTGTGCTGAATAGAAAGTGACAAAAAAAAATACAGATATGATCATTTTAAGCATAATAGAAGCTAAAACGCCATTTTAACTCGGTACAATTTTAAATGTTTGAGTTTGACGAGCACTCGAGTTAGCATGGTATGATCCATACAAAACACAGGATCTCCTACAACCAGAGAGCCCATGACACTGTGGCACAGTGTTTTCAGGGGCTATTTTAAGTAGGAAAACATTGAATTTAGTCTGTATTTCCTTTAGTTTCCATCTGGTATCTGCTTTTGCAGAACTGGACCCACATTTTAGTTATAATGATATGCCACCCTTCCTGGGGCTTTGGAAAAATGTGAAGCTCCGAAAAGCATGTTTTCTGCTTCTCTTAAAGCACAATCATGGTAAGAATATACATTCCTACCTACACAATGGTGTTGCTCTGCTTGTAGTCTAATAATATTTACCTAGCAACAGGTGTGCAATAGGCTGAAAAGTGTCCTTTATCACACAGGATTTTAACAGCTTTGCGTTGCAAAAGACCTTTTTTAAGCGAGACTTTCAGGCATGTCACAATTTAAATAATTATAAAATTAGTGATGGCTGAATTCCATTTAGCTGATTCAGTTTCAGGGTCCTGCTATTGTTCATGTTGACTCACTGTGTTATGGCTTATGCACTGAATAGAAGAGAGCCATTGTTAATGTTATTAATACCTGTTCATTTCATAATATGACAAGTCAAAAAATGTCACAAGGCACTCTTGAGACCTTTTGCACTTTGTGGCTTGTCATAGGAAAAACATACCTATATGGAATGCAGCCTGTAGTTGATGAGATGTCTAAAAAATATCCAAAAGATTGTGTTGGTCAAATGGCATCTGACAAAACTGTATGACTGCAAGAAGGACTACTTTTGCAACAGATTTATTGGCTGTTTTTTCATCTTAAATGACCATTAGTCTAATCAGTTTATACTTGACAGGATGTCAGACAGTCCTTCAGGGTGACCTGCAGTCTGATTGGCCAACATTTTATTACACTGCAGAGTAAAATTATTTGACATTGCATGAATGGCCTTGAAATTTGTCTATTCATCCATTCATTCAAAGTTATAATGACAAAAGGATGAATCCTACCATCTGCAGGTCAAAATTCCCCCTTTCCTCTCCAACAAGAAGCATCCAAAACTAATGATCAGCTTCCTCTTCCAAACAGCCTAAATGTTATTGTGCTAAACATCAACATGAAACATCCATTCTGACTTATCAGGCAGAGGTCTAATGAGTACACCTAACTACAACAGAGCCATTATTACACATTAGTTGTTATCATGCATGCTATTATGTGGAGCTGCAATTAATTATTATTTTCAACATCAATTAATTTGCAAATTATTTTTTGGATGAATCTATAAATCGTTTGATCTATAAAAAGATAGAAAAAAAAGTGAAAATTGTTGATCCCACATTCTCAGAGTACAAGGTGATGTCTTTCAATGTCTTGTTTTTTCACTCCACAACCATTAATTATTCTGTTTAATATGATATGATACAAAGAAAAGCAGGATATCTCAGATATCTCCATATTTAGGAGGCTGAAAACTGAAAAACACACACTGAAAAACAATTTCTACCATTTTTGCATTAACAATAAATTTAACGGTAATCAGTCATCAAAATAGTTGTTAATAGTACTCTATTAACATGTTAACGATGGATAATCTGGATGCTGAAGTTAGCACCATACCTGGAGCTGGATGTTTAAAACAAGTCAATTAAACTAGATTCAACTAAACACTAATCATGAGTTCACCTCAAGCAAACCAGTGT
Source organism: Protonibea diacanthus (assembly GCA_028641955.1). Lineage (NCBI taxonomy): Eukaryota > Metazoa > Chordata > Actinopteri > Sciaenidae > Protonibea > Protonibea diacanthus. Next base: position 12,254,516 of record CM053976.1, on the reverse strand, counting down.
GCAACCTGTTATGACAGAAACCTAAGATTTAGTAGTTTGCTGACATCACAGCTGGTTTCTAGCTTGGGAATGGGGTTGTTTCATGTTCACAAATATTGATGGCGCTGTCTAAAACAACAGAAATAGCATCACAGATTTCTGTTTTTCACCTCAGACTGACTTTCAGAAGAATGCAACACTCCACTTTAGAGCCAGGAGGTTTGGATTCCCCTCAGCAAGACCTGCCAAGAAGTAGCTTCTGTCTGCAGGGAAGGACAAGTGGGCCCTGGGTGGAATGAAGATAGATAGCTGATAGTTCATTAGCTAGTTAGGCACAGGGAGGGGTACACCGCAGAGGATTGCAGAATCTCGTTTTTCAGTGTTGCTAAGAGCCCAGTGCAGGGCCAAACAATGCTAGCAGGCTCAGTTGTTATTTGCCTCTCAGTCTCAGTCAAAGCAAACTTTTAGTCTTTTCTCTGTTACCCTTTTGCCGCCTTAGGACATTATATTTCAGATGGAACATATTGTTTCAAATAAACAGATAACAATGGTAATTTATTGTAGCAAACAAGGCTGTGGCAAGCCCCAATTTTGGCCCCGCAGTAGAAAAGTGGTTGTTGCTTCTTTCCCCACAGCCCAAGTCCAGCCTTAGGCTTGGTTGTCCTCTTGAGATTTGCAGAACACCACTTCAAAGACAGATCCCCTCTCACTACATACGATATACCCTCTCTCCCCTCCCCTGCTATAAACACAAGAACTTAAGGAATTAATTAGACACTGGATCAAACACGGGTTAGCAAATTCAGCTCACTGAAGATTGCAGGAATAGTGTAATCACATGTTGAGTGTTTTCATGTGGGGTATCTTTGATATGTATGTAGAAGCCTGTATTTCATTTCAGATCCACCATGACAGCTTACATTTGCAGTCTGTTGACCCCTCTCTTAGCTACCAAGGGATATGGTTAGGGATATTTTGGAGGCTTTGCTCCTCAGACTGAGGGACAACACCACACCCCTGTAAAAATGCACAAAAAGGAAATTCCATTATAGTGCGACTGCTCCTCGAAGGCATGTCCATTAATGAGAGTTTCTGCCACAAGGGCAGCTCCCAAATTCATTTTCCCATGGCTCACATCAAACGTAGTGCTGTTTATATCATAGGTGAAAAGGTGTAGTGGTCTTGCAGTACATTTTACTTATGTTATGGTCTAATCAATATCTAAAGTGTTACTTCACCAGCCTGCAATCTTACAGCCCCTGTGGAGCCAATGGAATATATTTATTTATAGGTACAGTAACAAATCACAACCTGTACTGTACATGCTGATTACACTTGCATTACCCCATGTGTCGATAAAGAGAGTTGATTCATCTCTGCTAATATGAGAGACAGGCTGTCTACAACATGCTATAGATAGATATGGGAAATCTATATGAACACATTAGTTCATAGATGAGAGTCTCTCTTATCAGTTAATGCCATCCTCAGATGGGCAGGCCGGCTGTTATTGACTTGATGACAAGCGACATGTCACAGCTTATAGATTTGTTCTGAGGGGGTATATCAGAAAACAAGATTACCTAGTTTAGTCTGATAACTGTGAAAACGGTATTATTGACCTGAATAAGCAGGCTATTTGGACTTTGGATGTTTTGGATATTTACTCACATTTACAAAATTACATAAAATCCTGCTGGTTGGAGAAGAAAATCTAGAGTGGAAGACAGCTGACACATTCTGCCTTAAATTATTATGTCATGTTCAGTCTCTCATGTCCTTCTTCCAATTGCATTTTGCAAAACATTTGGCAATGCAGAGTAACGTATTGCACTTGCCGCGTGTTGACTGAACTCAAGTGCAAATGCTTTTTTATCAATATGGTGTTTTCTGCTGCACAAATGCTCAGTGACAGACGAGGAAAACCATCTTTGACAAGAAAGCTGAGAGCCCATCGCTTGGCTGTGAAGCAGTAGTGGCTGGTGATAATGTTTGAAAGTACACACAGGCAGGATAAACATCAGAGAGGGCCCTGCCAGGCAGTCAGTAAGCTGTTTGCACCCCTTCGTTCTTACCCCCCACCTAATTATTTCCTCTCATTCTCTTTCTCATTGTCTCTTCTTTCCTCTCTTTCACCACAAACTCTTTCTTTACCTATCTCTGCCTCTGTATCATTTCCTCTCTCTCTTTACACACATATGCGCACACACACACACACACACACACACACACCAACAGTCCAGCCTCCCACTGTGCGCAGAATGTGCAGTGGAGCCACCCGTGCATCAGGCAGGGAAGCCAGCATAACCAACCTCCCTACCATCTCCCTATCTGCTGATCAAAGAGCCGCTAAACAGCCAGAAACTACAGCGAGTGCAAGAGCCGAGCATGCACAGCAACACAATTAGCAAGCACCACTTTTTCCTATCTTTTAAATTCCACTCCTGATCCCTGGCATTTTTGCACACAAACACAGTCCTGCATATATGTGCATACAAATTTGGAAAATATAAACACAGACATGCAAACACCTCTACTTGTATTAAATATTTTGTGTACAGCCAAACATAGAGGCTATATGCAAAGTAAGATAACCAGCGGCGTCACCTGTGAGTGACTGTTCACGATGGCGTCAGCCACTGATCTCTAAGTTGCTCAATTAAAGTTAGTGAAGAGCCTCAACAGGGCGAGGCGAGGGGAGGAGGAGGAGGAGGAAGATCAAAGAGAATACAGAGAAAAATCCTAGCAGGAGAAAGACAGAGAGAGGAAGTGTATGTGTGAGAGAGTGCACACAGAGAGAAAGGGTATGAGTGAGAGAAAGGCAGAGAAGAGGTTAACAGGGAAGATGGTGAAAGAGATGGATAGTAGCCTATAGAAAGAGAGACAGAATGTGCAATAAAAAAGAAAGGGAAGAAAGGCAGTATAGACAAACTGTCACACTGATATTTAGGTTTCTGTGGTAATTAATTATGACTCTGCTAAGTGATGTAGGCGTCATTGCTGAGGTCGTTTTTATTGTTAAAACCCTGTCAGCTGGCAGAGTTTGTGAGAAAACAGAGGTCAGCTCACATCATTAACAATTTGTCATCAGCAGTATTCACCACCGGCTTGGGTACTCGCAGCTCGTCCACACCTGGAAACGCTTGAAACATGAAGTAAATCCACATTTTTAAGATTAGTGAGCGGCTGTGCTGTGTGTGCGTACGCGTGTGTGTGTGTGTGTGTGACAACGAGAGAAAAGACAACACAAGGTGCCAGACGATTGGATTTATGATAGAGAGCCATTCCAGTCATAGGCAATCATATAAAGGGTATTTTATATTAAATTTAGTGCTTACTTTCCTTTGTGAGTGCTTTCTTACTTTTTAAAGTGTCAGACATTATCATAATAGAAATATCATAAAACATAAAGCAGGTTTAAAAAAGAAAAAAACACCTGTACCTCACCATGTTTAGGGTTAGGGCAAGTTTACCGAGAGTCATGACTATGTGACCTTTTAGGAACACAGTGTTTGAGGATTAAAGTTTTACAGGAAAGAACATACTCACTTCCTCACAAATGAAATTTAAATTTATAAGCAATATAACACACCCATGTTCAATTCAATATACTGTTAACAGCCTGGTTTGATCTGGTAGGACCAGTTGCTAATGGTGGCTAAGGTTGCTATGTAGCTAACATTACTGTGTTGATTCACTGGCTTTCTGACTCCTTTCTACCCGCGTTACTGGTATCTCATATTTACGACATCATCCCATAAAAACCACAGCTGATATCAAAATCATGTTGTGTGATTTTTAAGTTAATCAGAAGCAGGCCTGACAAACAGGTATTCATAATGGTAAAAGAAAGGCTATCAAACAAAGTTATTAATGAGACATTTGCGTGAGAACAGTCATTTGAAACATAATAATTCAAATGAAGAGTATTTTTTCATAATGTTCTTAACACTAAACGCAATGCCAGGACACTTCTGGGAGCAGTGCCAGGTGGGGGTGAGCCACAAATCCGGGGAAATGTGTCAGGGAAAATGGATGTGGATTCTCTACTGTAAAAGGATCACAGTGTACATGAAATGGCTCTGACTCACTTCAATGCCACTGCTTATTCAAGTGTGCCCTCCAATGGAGGAAAATAGGTCATGTTGACAAAATAGACTCTTCTGCAGGATGTTTGAGTGATACTTGGTTCTTTTTTCCACCTGTGTTTGGGCTCTTCAAAAATGTTATTTTTGAGTTTCCCCTGCCATCACATGACAAAATCAGTGAGCTAAGTGCACTAACTCTGAAATTACAGGCACTTCTAATAATTAAGACTAATTTAATATCACAAAAGAGTAGCACAGATAGTGAATAAATCCGGTCAAATATCATCTCTTGATCTCACCTTGATATTACAAATAAAACTTTTGCAAATTGAAATCACCACCAAATATTCTTCTCTCTCCGAGGTCTTGAAGCATCATTTCTGATAATCCAAAAACAATCAGAACAAGCACTGACTTCATTTGTAGCATGTGTTCATTAGTGACACATTATACTGTAATGCAGTTTTTTGGAAAGGTCGCTAAATGATTGCAAGGTTTTAATCCAAATGCTAATTCAGTAACTGATTGGAAAAACACAGTAATGTGATGCTAATAATATGCAGATGAGTTCTCATCAAAGCTGTCTATCCATTAATGAGATGATATTTGAGTGTACAGTACGTGTGTGTGTGTGTGTGTGTGTGTGTGTCTGTGTGTGTCTGTGATTTTGTAGGCAAGGCTGCATTCGCTGTCATTAGAACATTTAGCATATTAATCAGACGCTTTGATTAAGACATGCTATAGTTGGTAATAAACAGACAGAAACTATTACATGTTGGAGATATCATAGCCAGCTTACATGGCCAGCTAATCCCCTTTAAGAAAAGTTTTGAAATGAAGATATACAGCCAGAAGAAAATACTTTATGTATGTACACTAAGAATGCATTGCAACCCATCACTGGATTAAGCACATTGTAGTGCTTTTTAATAAAGTCTTTTTCTTGCCAGAAAAATTCAGATTCAAATTCTCATTTCCAGTCCTTCCTGTGGTGTGAGTTTCCTTTGAGTGCTGTGGTGTCCATTCACCCTCCCAAAATATGCTGGTTAATTGGGTGGCCCAAAAGAAGCAAAGATCCCAGAGAGAGTAGAGCTTGCTGGGATGTCAGCCAATCGGGATCCAAATTAGCTCAACAAGAAAATCTTATAGGCCCCAGATTTCATTTGTTTGCTTGCCATGTGTACTGATAAAATGCTGTTTGCTTTTCTATTGTAGTTTTTACAATAGACAAGAGACATATTAAGACATATTATAAATACATTAGTAATTATTAAATTTCAATTTTGAATGTGCATCCAAAACAGTGGTGGAAAATAACAAAGTAGATTTACTCAAGAACTTTACTTTTATTGTACTTTTATGTTCTGTTCCACTACATTTTAGAGGTAAATGTTGTACCTTTTGCTCCACTATATTTATTTGACAGATATATATTTAGTAGTTACTTAACTGATTAAGATTTCACATTAACATTTAGATTTCACACTACTTACTTTACTGTACTTGGTAGAGAAAGCACCCCATGAACCGAGCTGAGTACTTGGAGTATTGGCGTCTTGGCCTGGGTTTGATTTTAGCTCACAGAACTCTCAGATCTCCTTTAGGAGGTTTCTGACCTCTAAGCTGAAAACAACTAGACAATGCTTTATCTAAAATACATAAAATTAGCTCCACCTTAGCCAGCACCAACAGTGCTACAACAGTAAGATGCTGCTTACAAATTGTTTCATGTCATATGGTATGTTGATCACTCACAGGGAACATTTTATTGCTGAACGTGTACTTTTTTTTTTAATACTTTAAGTACATTGCTGAAATATCATTTAGAATTCACGACTTTACTTGTAATGTACGTTGTTATATTGATGTTTCTTCTAAAGTAACAAACTGTCAAGAAAGATTTGAGTGCCGGGTGACAAAGTCAAAGCAGTGGGACACTATTTGTATGCAGCTGATCAGTTTCACTGGCTTATATTCATGACAACGAACTGAGAAGTAGCCCTCAACATCAGTTGCCTCATATTGTCAAGCACACTTGAACACAGAACCACAATTACCTTGCGATCTAAGGGAGTTCAGTGTGGATCCCTGATTACAAATAATTACATTTTACAAATGCAAATAAGTCACCAGTCTCATTCTGTCATGCCATCAGATCCCTGAACTCCACTGAGTCTGAATAGAGAGTTAACTTGCATCATTTCAAAGGCACCAACACCACACAAAGACAAAACCTTTTTTTAAATTCAGTTTTGGTTTTACTTTTTCTTCTCAGGACCCAAATGAAAAATGTTGTCTTTCATCCAGGGACCCAATGCCCATTAAAAAGTGATGAAACAGAATGCAAGTGTTCATCTCAACTAAATTTCAAAAAGCCAAAAATATAGGAGGAGGAGATGATGTAAGGCAGGGCATTCATGTTATGTTACAACTATGTGCTCTGAATCACAACTCCATCGTTGGAGTGGACCTTCCAGAGAGTCCCGACTTTTGTCAACAAGCATTCAGTCTTCATGCGGGACCTGTTGAGTTGATTTTGCCGGGCAACTTCATCCTTGGACTAACCATGCACATTTCAACAGAGCCAAACACAACAGGCTACACAACCAACATGCTGCTTCTCTAGACAGTTCCAACTTAAATTGGCAGAAGTTATGAAGCAGCTTCTCTGCAAATGTGTTGTGACTGAGCACAGCCAGTGCAGATTTACTGGCACTTCCTGAAGAAAACCTTCACTTTTCCACCAGGGGGTTCTACATGGGAGATCCTGGTATGACTGTGTGGAGAGACTATGTGCCACTAGAGGGCAGCAAAAGACCAAATGGAGTTTCTGCCTGTCCTCTCTACGCTTAGTGTTCATCCACAATGCATATTTGGCGAGAGACGTAGTGCTTTTATTTAGATTGCTTCATTCGACAAGATAATGTGTTCACTACACACAAGTACAATTATAATAATAATAACACCATCAATAAAGACTACTGCTCCCAAACTGCACCCTCTGACTACTATTACAAGCACCACTACTACCACTGATTGCAATAACATTAATAATAGATAATAAAAGTAATAATATAATCATTTTACTGATATAAACATGTAATGAAAGCACAGACTCTCCATGCCTTTGCAGAACCATTTAACAGTGCTGTACTGACCTCTGGTGGAAAGTTGGTACCTTGGGGGAGTCAAATCACTTTTTTTTTTATTGCTCTTACTAATAATTGTAGCAACAAACATAATCACCCAGTCTTTTCCATAAACAGAGGTCTAAGAGTGCTTTGATTTAAGCATCACACAGAGCCTACAAATACATAAATTTGACATAGACCATCAAGTTAACGAAATAAACGTGTACATTTCTCACACTGCTCTTGCGGTAAATCTTAATATGGTGTTCATAATGTTAGATTTTTGTTTAAACTCAGTTCAGATTCTCAGATCAGAAGCAGCCAGCTCTTATTGTAGTGTTAAAGACACAGTCTGTTCCCTACAAAGTGAACGTTGTACTGTATCAGTCTGACGTTCTCAGCTAAATCTATGTGTGTAGTATATTTGGTGCTGTAAAAATGGGTTTACATCAGAAACGGAAGAAAACATTCCTATATTTTTTTCCAGAACATTTACAAAGTTAACCAATTAATATGATAAAAAACTATGGACTAGACTTTTTTCAGTCATTATGCCAAAGACATATACCTTTCAAGTCTCTTCATCTCGCTGAATACATAATTTTGCAGCTTTTGAGACTGATGAACCAGCATTTGAGGCAGAGGCTCTGTGACACGCCAGATGGTTTATTATGTGTGGTCATGTGAATCCAGCTGTCTTGCAATATAACTATGACCTTATTGTACTTCTGTAAGTTCTGTTATCTGATCCCTGACCAGCTAAACTTTGTCACATATTCTGCAGATTGTGATGTATAGATGTTGCGTGCATTGGTTGTGCCTATGACATAGAGTGCATGATATGAAATTATAAGTGCGTTAAGTTACACAAAACACACGTACCTTTCCAGTCAAAAGCAAATATATCTCATAGATAGCAATAGATAGCAAGAGCAGCTCTGCACGGATACTTTTTAGAATCACAAATTGTTTATTTTTCATGTTCATTTTATGCTCAACAATATTTATACATTTAATAATCACCAGCCAACACAATGGTCCAGTGTATTCCAGTGTGATAGACCGGAGTGAGAGCACTATTAAACAATGTGCACATTAAAGAAACTTTCCGTTTACAACCTCAAGAGCAACACGAATAAACTTGTTTTCACATTGTGTTCATGATCTGCTGAGCTTTCATGTTGGTTTCCACAATCCATTTCCCTTTCCTCAAGTGCAGAGTCATGCATATCTAAATCTTCCAGCATATTTACATCCCATGATCTTTGGCACAGTGAAAACATTATTGCACATTAACTACATGAAGAAATGTTTAATATGATTGCATAATGCTTCCTAGAACTGCAGGTTATATTTATTATAATTGTGTATGTAAAATCCTACCTAACATCCTCCAATTGTAGCTTAACTATCTTCACAGGAAAGTTGATTTATTTCTTCATGTGGGGAAAGACGTCACGAGAATATGGTCATTTTTAACTATATCTGTCCTAGCTATTCTTATAGCTAGAGCAGATATGGACACTCTAGACACATGAATCCTCTTTTTTCATCCCTGAACCTAAATGATGATTTTATCTTACCCTGGTAAAAGGGTTCATCATCCCCCTTTTATTTTTGTCATGCAGCTTTTCAGCAGAGATGAGCTCTGATGTTTGGCTCACACCTACTCAGGACACCAAATTTCTAGCCCACTGTTTCCAAAACAAGGCTCGACGCGTTTCACGACAAGCAACGGGAGTTGACCTGGTTGTCAGTTCAGTACGCTCTCATTCGGTTTTCTCAGGAGGAACTACTTCCATCAGCAGCTGGAGATGCATGGTGATGGGTCCTACATGGAGGTGAAAGGTCACATCGTCACTATTGAGGTTGGTTCACCATGAGGTCAGACAACAATGATCAAGAACCAACAGAAATATTTCAATAACTTGAGCTCTTCAATTTCAGTTAAAAATGAAGAGTAGACTTACTCATGAGTTTGCGTGCCCAGCTAACTTTCCGGTAAACAAAAGGGTAGTAGAAGAGAAGTCCACTGAATATGAAGATCGTACAGTAGAGGTACTCCAGGTCTGGCTTATCAATGATGGGAGCCAGGACTAAGTAGCAGGACACCAGGACCATTAGGACTGCTATGGCAATCGGCACCTTTGAGTGCAGAATCACAAAATTATACAAGGTCCACTGTTAAGTATTTACTTGTACTCCTGCCCTGTGAGCACAACCCCAACTTAGTTCCCTAAAAAATGTATGTAATATTTAATTTACAACCAATAAAAAATGAAGCAAAAAATCAAAATATGATCTACTGCATAATTGTGCTTGGTTAAAAAAATGGCCTGTATCTGGGATTCTATTAAAAATGTTGAATGGCTCTCATCTGTCAAGCTGACAATGCTGATCACTTCAGTATCATATTCATTGTCTCGCTGCCTAGTCAGTTAAGGCACAGACTGCAATTTTGTAGTTTCAAGTTAATGAAGCATCTAAACTGTTGAGGCAAAACATCATAAAGGAGGAAGCTGCCTTCAAATAAATCAATCAGCAAACTTCACCTTTACTGGTCTGTGGAGATCCTTCCTGGTGAAGCGCATGACTATGAGAGCCAGCGCTGTCAGTCCATAAAACGCCCACTGAGCAAAGCTGAAATAGTTAATGAGGGTGTTGATGTCTGCTGGGACAATGTAGAAAACAGACAAAACACCCTAAAACAGAGAGAAGCCAATTAGTGAAGCTGTTTACTTGAAAGGAAACACCACAATGGACAGATTATTCCTTTTAAAGGTCCAGTGTGTAAGATTTAGTGGTACCTAGCAGTGAAGTTGTAGATTGCAACCAAGTGGATACTCTCCCACTTCTCACCCTCTCCTTCCAAACGTATGTAAGTAAAACTCTGGCTGTGAAATTCACATAAAAAGCAAAAGGCCATATCTAGAGCCACTGTTTGGTTTGTCTGTTCTGGGCCACTGTAGAAACATGGCGGCTCAACATGGCGAACTCCATGGAAGAAGACCCGCTCAGTCTGTAGCTATACACGGTTCATTTTTAAGCAATGAAGCCATAACACTTCTTATTTTCAAGGGATTGTACACATAATGAAAACATACTTATGAATATTATATTCCATTTCTGCCAGTAGATACTGACAAATCTTAAACGCTGGACCTTTAAGCATGTGATATTGTAACATTGCTTTGACTTTTTTGTATACTGTATATTTCAGATTCATGTACTGATTAAATAACATCAATAAAAATATCAGACTTACATTGAATAGGAGAGCAGGGGATGGAGTGTAGCGCTTTAGACTAATATAGGATAAGATTTTCACCATGTGACCCTCTCTACCAGCCACATAGGCCAATCTGTGAGAAGAGAAAGATAGAAATGTTTTGTTGACTATTCTTCTCGTACTATACTTTCCTGAGTTCTATTTCTATCTCTCTCCTCCTGCCTGTCAAAGTCTCTCCACCTCTAACACGCATCTGTATTCTCACCTCCACGTTCAAACTTTGTTTATTTGTGCCTTCTTCCTCAAACACACAAATGTGCACAGCGTACAGTTTTACACATACAGACAGACAGAAAATGTATTCTTTAGCTTCTTTGCTTCGTATATAACCTGACATTTGTCTCTTTTACCTGCCAGCGGTGAAGCAGCTTCCATTGGCAGAGCCGAATGTAGAGAAAACAACAAAGAGAGGAACGATCCATGACACAGGGTAAAGGACTCTGTCTCCAAAAGTCTAAGGAGGCACAAACAAAACCTTCAGATAAGATAAGGAAGTGAAGTAAATGAATACTAAGCTGACAAAAAGTTATGTTAGCGTCCTCTAATTGTTGTATGTTAATCTTTTATTCTAACACTGCACTGACCAGCTAATTTCGAAACTCCATGGCTCCCAACCTCTATATATATATATATATATATATATATATATATATATATATATATATATATGTATATATATATATATATATATATATATATATATATAATCTATAACCACAACAAACCTTCCACACTTCTTACCACAGCAACAGCTGGAGACAACAGCAGTTCAGTGGTGGTCATAACAGTGAAGTAAGCAACGTTGACCAACACATAACACACAGATACCAAAGGGATCCCAATGAGGATGGCCAGTGGCAGGTTCCTGGGATTAATTGACAGGAAAACACATTGCATATTATACACATTTTATAGATAAATATATGCTATTAAAAATGACAGATGGGTTCTAGTTTGTCTTACCTGAACGGGTCTTTGAGTTCTTCTGTAATAAAATTCAGCTGATTCCTTTATTAAAAAAAATTAAGCCAATGAGAAATCAAATAATAGGTAAAAGCCATGAAATAAGAAATACAAACAATGTTTAATCACAGGCATTTGTCCTGCAATAATCTCAAAGCTCTCTTAAATCACTCCCCTCTGAAGAGCACCACACTGAAATCTGCAGCCACCGAGTCTTGTTTTTCCTGCAGTGCTACGGTCACTGTGACCGCTTACCTTCTGTATCTTCAATGATAAAATGTTTTGCTTTCCTTCTAACTGGCTTTATTGGTATATGCTATGATCCCACACCAGCTATTCAACAATGTTAACCTGTGCAACTTTGATGTATGTACTTTACTTGAGTATTTCCGTTTAAGCTACTTTATATTTCAACTCCACCACATTTCACAGAGAAATATTGTACTTTTTACTCCACTACATTTATCAGACAGCTTTAGTTACTAGTTACTTAATCAAATTAGCACCATCTCGACAGGCTACAACATTAATTGTCTTGTTATTATACTAATAATTAGATAATATAGTATATGATATGGTAGCATGTCAATGAGGTACGTAATGTTTTATTTTTATTTTTGATACTATACGTACTTTTGTTGGTAATACTTTACTTATAATAAAAAATGTAATAGAGGACTTTAACTTGTAACCAAGTATTTTTTAACAATGTGATATCACTGCTTTTACTAACCCTTAGTATTTCTTCCACTACTGAACAAAGGTAAGAATACAGTGATTGACTAATGGAGGAATGGTAACATCTGTGTAAACCACCCTCTATGTATCTAATATTCACAAGACCCGAGGGAGAAACTGGGGGAGCTGCTTTCACCTACTGGGCCTCACTCCACTGCCATATTTCTGCTCTCAAAGAATGTGGTATCTAGTCTAAAGCATGTGCCTCAAGAGTGGTCGAAAGGCTGAGTGTGTGCTCCTTATGCAAAGCCAGTACAGCAGGAAAAGGCTCATCATATTGACAGAGTACTTGTCCATGTATTGCCTTAAAGAGGAGACAGGTAAAACCTATACATCCTGTTAAAAGGCAAAGTGAAGTGAAAAGTAAAACTGTTACCATCCATCATAAGCCCAAAACCCGTTATAAAATGCAAGTCCGATTGCTCCAACAGACGATGACGTCCCATCAAAAGCATTTGACAAAGTCTCAGTTTTCCCTGGACACAAATACACAACAATAAACAAATGAATATATATTGTTACTGTTAAACATTTCATCAGACAAACATTTTAAGGCTGGGTTGTATATTTAAAAACACTGATAGTGCCAGCAGGCCCACCTTGTGCCAGCATAACGATGCCAGCTCCCACTATAACAAGAATGATGAGAAGTTTGGCTGCAGTGAAGAAGTTCTGCACGTAGTTTGCCAGTTTGACACTTAGACAGTTGACGGTGACGATCAAGACTGAGAAGACACAAGAAATGTAATTATACACAATACAGCGTTCTTATTTATTATATATACTTATTTACCTCAAACAGTTCTCCTCTTTGATGTAGATGGGAGCAGTTTTATATAAAATTCACAATGATTTTTGTTTTGTCTTGTTAAACTGTCGTAATAATGTGCAGAATTAGCCAATTAGTTAGTTAATTACTAAAGAATTAGTCTAGTATAACAGTTGCTTTACACATCCAACAGGAGAAGCGTTTATTTGAAGCTGAGGTTCTTTCCACCTGACAAAGAAAATCCAACTTTCACTCTCTTCTTTCTTCTTTATTGTGGTTCTTCACCAGCTCCTAAATGCTAAACGCTCCACTACCTAGTCGCTAACTTTGTCTGCTTTTTGGTGCTGAGCAAGTACAGTGGATTTGTCCCAGAGTTTTGCTGAAAACAGCATCCCACTGCATCTGAAAACATCCCTGATGAGAGTGATGAGGTGAAACATTTAGACCATAAAACCAAAACAATGAGCAGAAATTCACTAAAATGTGGTGGAGCTGAAGTTAATAATCTTCTATGGTTTTATCACAGCAAGCAACTCGCTCTGTGTTACACGTTGTCAGGATCCAGTAAAACCATGCTTTATAGTAGCTTTTAATGATTTACTGTCTTTAATACCTTGTATCCTGATCACTTTAGCTGTTAACCATGTGATTCAGAAGCCGAGTTTTTTGATGATTAACAGAAGCGTTTTGAGTTCACACACACAGATGAAAAGAAAACAAGTGGTGCCCATGATCAGTAACTTATATAGTCTATAGTCTACCTACTATATCTGTAATTGACTGCTCTTAAACATTAACTCATAGGGATTGAAGTAAAACTTACATATAGCTGCTGCTGATAGACACTTGGTAACAACAGGAGGAGGAGTACAACCGGGGTAGAAAGGAGCGGACGCATATTCAGCAAAGCTCAGTGTGATGATGGCGAAGGAGGAGGGCTTCAGTACCATGACAGTGGTCCAGGAGTAAAGGTAGGCTACAAGGGAGCCAAAAGCTTCCATTAAATACGCATGCTCTCCTCCTGATTTGGTGATCATGGTGCCAAGCTCAGCATAGCACAGTGCCCCTATGTACAGACAGAAGATTAATAATTATTTTATATTTGCTTTTAATATTGCTTTTTGATAATTATGGCTATTTTGGTTGAATAATAATATTCAAGGTCAGTCCAGTACCTCCTCCTACCAAAGAACATTTGTAGTTGAGTATTTATGTAAAATATTATACAATACATTTCAAACATTGTTGTTATTTTTTTGATAAAAATGAATTAAAGGAATCAAAATAAACTAATAAAATACTATTATGATCTAAAAAATGATGAGTGGTGATGGTCACACACCATCACTGTGTCACTTCTGGTGAAAACTGGATCATATTTTATGGAAATAAAATAATTAAAACATTTTTTTGGTTTTCCCTCCCTGCCATCTGGCTGCTCTGCATCAACTCTCTGTGATCCACACAATCTCTTGATGGACAGAAAAGGCCGAATGTTTTCAGGGCCAGAGCAGGAAATAATGCAGACTGGGAGCGACGCCAGAACGGGTAACAGAACCACACCTAATTTACAACCTAATTTAACCAGAGGCTTGAAACTGAGCCGAAACATTTGATTAGCTTAAACAATGAAATCGATTCCTAACATCGAGTTGAGTTCAGTTGGTTGAGTCATAGAACAGGGATTTGCTTTGCACTTTCTGAAGACCAATGCTGATCTAACAATAGTTCTGCATCAGAATGACAAACTGCAATACTGATCAACTTCAATTGAACACACAAGTACAAACCAATCATGTTTCCCGCTTACTTATTGGCAAGTGTGTGATGAATTATCTTCAAAAGCTAACTGGGCCTACAAAAGGCACTAACTGTGTTTAAATTCATATAACATGACAATAAAATACACTACAAGTGCCATACTATTTAGAAACACTCAAATTTCTGCAATACCCAATTTGGGGTTGCTTCAGGTGTGTTTCTTATGTTAAGTATATTTGACAATGAATACAACAACACTACACATTAAAAACACTGGGTTAAAAATCTAGCAGTACCATAAATATTAAATGAAGTGCTCTGTGAATTAAACTGTTTCCATAAAGAGTTAAATATAAATAGATATATATGCTGATTAAAGTCAAGTATTGGTTTGGATGCCATTCTCACCCAGAGTAGATAAGACACCACAGGCGGCCCAGATGAGGAGGCAGGGTCCCACAGCTCCAGAGTACAGCAGAACAGCCTTTGGAGAAATGAAGATGCCCGAGCCAATCATTGTCCCCACAATCAGACAGATGCCACTGAATAGACCGACCTGAGCACACGTGACAAAAAACGGTCAAGGTGTTACTTGTAGTTCTCAAATTTTTATAAAACACTTTACATTTTTAATATAGTTTTCTATTTGTATATAACATTTTTATTTCTACAGTTACTTTCTATAGTTTTTGTGTAGATGTTTAGCACAGGTTAACTTCTTAACACAGTTATATATTTATTTTCTATGCAAATGTTTAATTCCCCTGCACGTTTTTTGACTCTTAGAGTTTAACTCCTCTGCACATTTTTAATTCCTCTGTACATATTTAAATCCTAGGCAAATGTCTCTCTGCAAATGTTTAATTTTGCCAAAAATGTTTAATTCCTCTGCACATATTTAAATTTAGATTTATCTCGGGTTAATTTTAACGTATGGATACTGTGTTATACGTTAATTCTAATGTATGTTCAGTGTATGTTTGCATGCTGCTACTGGATGCTTAAATTTCCTTCGGGATCAATAAAGTATCTCTATCCTCAACACTTACATTTGAACTTTCTCTACTCCAGCAAGAGATGAAACTTTCTTAACATGTTCTACGCTGTTCAGTACACATATCCATTGTGTCCTAATGACTTTTGGGACCCTTTTGTGTCGTAATGACCTGCCGGTAGTGCTACTTTAGTGACCCACTGACCCAAAGTAGCGCTACCAGCAGGTCAAAGTGTCATGGCTGTTGAGTCACTGTTGTGGAGTCGTGTTTTATACAAATCCAACCAAATCCCCAACCCCAACCAAAGAAAGGCAAATATGTCAGACATTATATCATGATCATTTCAACTAACCAGATATGTCACATTTATCTTGAGTAGAATGAAGAAAATTTAGGTAGTGCTAATTTTTAAAAAAAAAAAAATGTATCCAGTGAAACTTTCAGTCCCCCTAAATTCACTTTAAGGCTTAGAGGGCTTAGGGGGCCTGGACAACAACACTGAGTGGATCATTGTGGAGTTAATATGTACAGACGGTCATCGTGGTACTGCCTGGTACTCAGTTCCTGCCCCCATTACTTAAAAAAGGTACGGACTGTGGGATCCTCTGGTGTGAACATCTAATGAGACTTGTTCTCAGGAACACACACACACATACACTCACATCTTTTTGAAGCACAGTAGCCTTCTCAGGCTTCTTGTCTTTAGTCTGACAGTCCATGCTGTGGCCGGTGGAGCCGTTTTGAGACTCCTTCCTCTTCCTGATGCTGCCTTCATCCATTTCAGTCTGCTGGTGCAATTAACACAAATGACTGCACAGGTTTTACACTGGTTATCTTAACCTTTTAAAGAGTAATCTAATCTCTTTATCTCAGGTCATCACACAGTGCAAAAGATATGATAAGGTTTACAGCCCTGATCCTGCTATCAGCAAATTTGCTCTTATCAAGCTAAACACTGAGGCTCACACAAGAAAAACAAGTCAGGGAAAATTCACCCAAAACCAGATGCATTTACATTGTTAATCCAGTGATCATACTCATTGTATTACTGTAAAATGATCCCATGATCCGGATCTACTGCACAGATTTTGACTTTGAGTTTGCACAGGTTTCTTTAAGTTTCTAGATGATGACTATTTCACTGTGGCACAGCGGTTTAGAGTCACAAATCTCTCCACATCAAGTGATCTCTCACAGCACTGTCAGTGGATCACTGCTAGAAAGGGTTTAGTGTTTTAGAGCAGCTTCATCTACTGAAAAGCAGCCGGACTTCTTTATTCTGGTTTAGATTGGATTTTCACTTTCCTGTAAGAGGACCACCATAAATCCCAAGAAGTCATGCACCACGTATAAGCCACTGTTTGTGTGGAGATTTAGTTAGATCACTGCAAATATGACATCTTGGGGCTTTTTTAAAACTTGTGTCAGTCTGAGCACTTTTTGTGCGGTAAGTATTAAAAAAATATCTGTTGCTGTATGCAGGCACAAGTTTGGAAGAATAGTTTTATCACACCATTGACCAGTGAATGTGAAATG
This sequence comes from Protonibea diacanthus, assembly GCA_028641955.1. Classification (NCBI taxonomy): domain Eukaryota; kingdom Metazoa; phylum Chordata; class Actinopteri; family Sciaenidae; genus Protonibea; species Protonibea diacanthus. Next base: position 12,237,267 of record CM053976.1, on the reverse strand, counting down.
TTTCCTCATTTTTATCCAAACAAATTACTTACTTTGAGCAAGCAAGCATTTTATATTCACATAAACCTTTGTTTCTAGGTGAGATACCAAGTCAAGTTGGATTTTAACATACACTTAGTTCAAATGATAATGTTTAACTTTGACATGTTATGTAACAAACACAAGAAGTCGTTCTCCCTCGTTCACTACATACCATTAAAGACAGAATGTCTTGAGTGAATCTGCCGACTTTGTTAACATACTACATGATCCATGACAATAAATAAACAGATACATAAATATTTAAACATTTTTTTTCACTTACATATGACTCCGACAAAAAACGCCACAGTGATACTCCACAAACCTTAAATGTAATTTCCTTTGAGCCCAGGTACAGTGATTTGGACCCACAAATGATACTGAGCCAACTTTAATGAAGCAGCGCAGGAATGTCGGATGCAAATGAAAACCTGGGGCTCCCTGCAACGGAGCACACTCCTCTGGTGGGAGGTTCCCAGATCTGATTGGACATCCATGGATAACCCTGAATGAAAAAGAGGTAGGTAAAAAAGCAGAGTAGCAGAGCAGAGTGTATGGGGATAGCTAGGTTTTTGAGTTAATGAAATCCACAGTACAGAGCACAAAGAGGAAGGGCTCTAGTTTACCATCTAGAAAGGAATTTTGATCTCTTATTTATTTATTTATTTTTTATTGTTGTTTTTAAAGTGTTTTGAACTATACAGTGCATCCAAATTTTCTTATTTTAACGTGCATATAATTTGACCAAAGTAAACAAAAGAACCAAAGAAAAGCATGTATTAATGACATTACACATTTTATTATTACTTTATTATTAACCGTGTTTTGAGGCAAATCACTTCTTCTGTTGCTCAGGTAACAGTAATCCCACGAAGATGGCACAGGCACTCACAATGTTAGATGTGACCGATCCAATTTTTTCAGGACACTGAAACACTTCCTCCTCTCAGAGTTTACCGAGCCTTCACAATGCCCCTTTGATAAGGATACAAGGATACATGACACCCACATGTGTGTGCGTGTGTGCGTGTGTGTGCGTGTGTGTGTGGACGCACGCATGGACATTTGTCTGTTACATTCCCTTTCTACTCTGCCCCTTCTCTCTCCTCTTCAAAAGTGGCTCTGTCAGAGAACTTACATTTTACATGTAATGTTCTCCTTTCTTTTTTTCTCAGAAGACCTTTTTTCATTATTATATTTTCTTATATGTCTCCACTCCTGCATCAGTTGTGTTGAAAAGTCAAACATTGGCCTCTTTGAGCCAAGCATCCCCTTGCATATGCATGTGTGTGATCTTCAGCAGAGTTACAATTGACTGTTTTGTAGCCTTTGAAATGAGAAGGACTTTAGCTAAAAATGAAATGTTTGCCCGTGTGTTTGAACATTAGAGTGTAGTATGATTCATATTCTCAGTGAGAAAGGGAACGGTTTGCACAGTACACTATTTATCTACATTAGAATACTGTAAAAGCAAATATGTTATAAGTCTAGTTGGAGGTCCTCAGATTTTTTTCATTTTATTTCATATGCTTGAAATCAGTGTTCAGGCACTTAATGTCAAAGATGACACCCTTAACAAAATGATACATGCCACGCATGAATAGTGAAATGACAGCAATCATCAAGTCTTATTGTCTAATCTACTATTGATTTGTAATACTGACTTCCTCCAGCGGCTGCAGCTCTTGAGGCACTAGCTGAAACACAAAAGACGTGTTTTTATGAAGCCTGTAACAGAATTTGAACAGTTGCCACACATGCACTTGCTGCAGACAGACAGCCTCGCCTGATTGTGGTAATCTGCTAACACAAGAACACATTAGCATATGAACTCAGTTACCCTGAGAATAAGAACGTTTGACCAATAACAGAGTGCAAATTTCAGGCACGATCACTCGGGCTTAGGATCTAACTAAGTGCTTTAACAGCAACAAATACACTCTTGGTGAGCCTGTTCACTGCTGTACGTCAATATAACAACAGAGACCCAGGAACCGAAGCCAGACAAAGGCGAGACACGATTTGAGAATATGGCAGAGGGAGGGCAATGAAAGATGGACAGCTGGAGCAATAGCCACTACCCTATAAAAATACAAGTGAATAAAATCATAAGAAAAGTCATAAAAGTAACAAAATAAATGAATAAATAAGACAAAATAAAATAAAAGAATAAAAATAACTAAATCAATATTTCAAAAGTTAATATCATAAAACTATAAAATGTGTTTTAAGAAGTGATTTCAAAAGAAGTCACTGATTCTGCAAGTCATTCTGCAATATTTTCATTTTCATTTTACATGGTCATCGATGTCCATGTGTACATACACACCTTTGCCAGTTAGCAATGGTGTAAAGTAAAAAAAAAAAAAAAACAAAAAAAAAAAACAATTCTTAATTCTTCCAATCTGGGCTCATGGTGTGAAGAACTATATATTCCCTAAAATGAAACAATAGTCTACAAATAGTGAAAGCAATAATTTGTCATAGACGGTGTTTAATTACTTTTCATCATTTACCGGGCTGGTAGACATCAGAAACTGCATACACTGTATAAAACCTAATCTTTTTAACTCAGATACAATTTGGCACCGCTGAAAAGTCAAGGTCACACAACGCTGAACTCTGGACAGAGAAACAGCAAAAGAGTTTAGAGTGGATTATACTGCGAAGAATGGCAAAATATTGTGTTATTATGATATGTGTAATTGTTATCGTTATTTTGGAAGACAAAAAGAGCGTCATAAATGATAAAGAAATAAAAAGGCATCATGTCCATATTAATACATATGTATACTATTTGTATTATAAGTAAATAAGTGAAAAAATGAAAAGAGAAACTGGAACACAATTTTTAACCGGGTCTAATATTTATCAAACTCAGTGATATTTAATTACGTTCAAACGTGAACGTTGAAACGTTGAACAAGTCGTTTGCAGAAGAAAGGAAAGTTTTCTCTTCTTTTCTTTTAATTTCTGGTTCATCCAACGTGTTGTCTAAAACACAATAATGATTAGATTTTGTATATTTTGAAGGAAAATAATGAAACGCTTATGCACAGTGAGGGGGCGGTGTGGGCTCATCAGCCTGTAGGTGGCGATAGCTGCTCGCGGCAGATGTGCTCGTGTCATCCGTGTCTCACGTCACTTCCACCAAAACAAATGTCGCGAGGCAGGCGGCCGAGCAACCGATGACTGAAACTTTCTCAAGCATTGAGCGGAAGATAAGTTACGCCAAATTAAGCACTCCGGTAGTTTTAGCATGAACACCACTCTGAAGCACTGGAAGGAGGCGGCCACTCTGATTTTAGCCGCGGGTCACCGGCTCGGCGCGGACGCTTTGTCGTCAAGGACACCGCAGACAGCCGCTGCAGGCTCACCGCTGGGCAGCGGCCACGGGCGGTCACACCTGCCGCACAAGTCCTGCTTTGATTACGACGTTTTACTGCTTAAACGAAGCAGTAAAAGCGGATTCATGCCCAATGCGTACGTGTTTCCCGGCGGCATGGTGGACTCCTCGGACTTTTCGAGTGAGTGGTTGGACATTTTCAAATCTTTCAGCGAATCGCCCAATTTTGGTTTGAGAAGCGTCAAACAGCCTCCGGAGACGAGACCTCCAATCTTCGCCACAGACCGGCTAAAGCTGGGCTCTCCTATCTCAGGGGAGGTGGCCTTCCGGATCTGCGCACTGAGGGAGACGTTTGAGGAGTCAGGTGTGCTCCTGGCTGTGTCTAAATCGGAGGAGCAGAGTTTGTTAAAGAGCATAGAGGGCAGATGTGCCGCCGATCATGTGCTGCCTAAGAAAGTAAACGAGCTGTGCAGCGGTGAGCTCACCAAGTGGAGGACTCTGGTAAACCAGAATCCGTCCAACTTCATCAGGATGTGCAGGGAGCTGGAAGTGCTGCCCAACATTTGGGCTTTACACGAGTGGAGCAACTGGCTGACTCCCAAAGGCAGATATGGCGTGTCGAGGTTTGACACAGCTTTCTTCATCTGCTGCCTGCAGGAGACCCCGCACACACTCCAAGATGAGAGGGAGATAGTGCGCTTTCAGGTGATACATCAGTTTATTCGCACGACGCATTACATAAAACGGATAGTTAAGTAAGTGTGCAGACAGAAGAAGATGTAATCATCAGAGCTGAAACATTTCATTGATTAATCCAGAGATTTTCAGAGTGGGAGATGAAGGCGGCGGGGGGGGGGCTCAGGGAATTCATGTGAAAAATGTTACTTTGGTTATCAAAAGCAGATCACATTAAATAACCTTCATTTGATTAAAGATAAATATTACTGTTTTTCCCACAGTCGTAAACTAATAAATACCTTTGGACAGATCTTTGTTATGTCTCGAGTTTAGTCTGAAGTTGTGTGAAACTTAATTATATACTTACTTACTTATACTTACTTATAATTATTATATAAATTATATAAATATTAACCTACTTCAAGGATTCAAGGAGTTTTTATTGTCATTTCAGCACATGTTAAACATAGGATGAAACGAAATTGGATTCCCCTGGTCCCAGAGCAGCACGATACAATATAAAATATAAAAAATAAAAGTTTAAAAAACTTAAGTTCAAACAAAGTATCTACAATAATACAATAAAATAAATACAGTCAAGAGGACAAAGACATGAACGAACAGTAAAAACAACAACAATATAACACCACACTGAGGTATTGAGTGAAATGAAAATGACGTGAAATGGATGACAGTGATATGACACAGACAGACGTCCTGTGCCAACGGTTAAAGTGACATTTGTGCATATTAATGTTCGGGTTGTGCAAAAACAGCAACAATAGCTCTACAGTGTGAGATATGCCGTAATTGAAGGTAAAACAGGATATTTTTGTAACCCTTTTATGACGTTAGAGAACACTTCTTAGCTGTTTACATGATACACTAGGAAAGATTGTAAATGAATTCTGAAATATCAATGCACATCTTGGACACATTTATTAAAGTGTGGAAGTGAAATGCTCAGGGCGTAATCAACTTTGTCTTATTGTTGAGTGTCTATTGAAGTGAAGTTGCTTTGTGTGTGTTTCAGTGGTCTACACCCTCAGAGGTCCTGCAGAGCTACCAGGCACGGGAGTTGTGGATCGCCCCTCCACAGTTTTATGAGCTCAGTCGCATGTGCCGCTTCCCTTCACTGAATGACCTCCACAGCTTCGCCAGCCGACGTGCCACAGAGGGCTGCGAACACTGGCTGCCTGTTCTCATAAAAGAACGATTCCTGTCGCTGCTGCCAGGTGCTGACCGCCTGTCTCATCGTATACATGTGTACACTGTTAGTGAAGGCTGCCAAATAGATGTTATATTATTATATATTTAGTGACACCTCATAATGTGATGAAGGTAAAGTGAGTATATATTTCTATTATCAACCAACCAGATGATATGTCATTCTTTCTCTGTGACATACAGCTCTGTTGTTGTCCAGAAACAAAGGGTGATGTGTGCCTTCATTACACTAAACATAGCCACTGGAGTATACTTTTAGTCCATCCCACATACTCCATCCTGATGCAGTGAATACTGACTGCAGCTCCAAACCAGCTGTTGAAATGTAAATCAGTGTGAAGGAATGGGCTTAGGGCAGAGAGTGACTAATGTCGGTTTTGGTCTTTTCATGGTTTTTGTTAAAAATAACTTTCAAGAGTAAGATATGGTGAAAAAAAAACGCTGTACTTTGTGAGCATCGAGTGCTTCTAAATGCTGCTACTGCTGTTATTTAGCTGTGTCAGTTGGCAGTCCTTGCTGTCTTTGTGGGAAGATGTAGTTATTAAAGCTGACACCACACTGCTGACAGGACGTCTGCTTTCCAGTCCTTTATCGGATACTGTTACCCACTCATTTTCCTGCTCATGAGAGTTGATAGACTAACCATTTCTGTCTGCTATTTTCTCTCGTTCCAGGTGACAAACTTTACCCGTCGGACGGCTCAGGGGAGGCTAAGGAGGATATAAACACAAACCATCACCTGGAGGATGCTCAGGATTCTGGACTGCACCGCATGGTGTTCTCAGATTCGCACAGTTTAACTCTACAGGTCAACATCACACCAAAGTACAATCATCTGGTCCCTGTTGGAGAACAAGCCTTCCCACATGACTCAAACAGTCACACTTGACTTGCCCTACCTGTTGCACCAGCCCCACGACAAAGTCTTTTTCACAAAACACATTTTGGCTTGACATTGAAGGGTGAGTAGTTTTTACTGGTGACATTAACACTGGCCATGTTCTCACAGTAAAGGGATGTTTGGTCATCCAGGAAAAAAGAGGTTAGGCTGGGAGCTTGATGACAGTGACTACTAGCATGGCTAGTTGGTCAACTGATGTAGCATGAAGTCATATCACCGTAAGCAATCTGCCAAATTGTTATAATTTAACTGCTTCCTGATTGATCAGCAAATGAAAAAACGACGACACTGGGCCATAATTGAAGGTAAAACGGGATATTTTTGTAACCCTTTTATAACGTTAGAGAACACTTTTTAGCTGTTTACATGATACACTAGGAAAGTGTGGAAGTGAAATGCTCAGGGCGTAATCAAGCTTGTAATGTCAATTGTCTTGCCGTCTCTTCAGCCAGTGTGTAGAAAATGCTCAGTGGAACACACGTTTCTGTGTAGTGTTCACATCCAACACAAAAGAGTGTACTTTGCACTATTTGTGGCATGAAGGGGAGTGAATGAAATATGAATTTCACATGCTAAATTAGCCCAAGATGTGCATTGATTTTTCAGAATGAATTTAGTTTTCTTATCGTATCGTATCATGTAATACTATCAAACAGTAGCTAGGAAGTCAGTGAATGCTGATGTTAGCTGTCGTCTGATGGTAGCTAATGGTTGTTGGTTTCAAAATTGGGAAGTGGTGAAAATGTTAATGATTTGTCAAATTTCCTAGTTTTATAAGAATTACAACCTGGACACAGCAATATAAAATGTTGAAGGGGGCGTGTATTTCCCCTCTTCCCCTCATTTTTTCTCTCAGCACTTACAAACTCAGTTAACAAACTCAGCTCGCGTGCTAACAAGCCAAGTTCACACAGTTAAAAAAAACAAAATAGATATTTGTACATATCTGTTGACTCTTGTCTTCAAACAGTTCAATCCATTGTTAAAGGAGGTTGGTTTTCTTACTGTAACATGTAAAAAAAAAAAAAAAAAAAAATGTCTTCTGTGAAAAAGGCTTATCGGGTCCTTGTCAGTAACAAGTGTAGATCTGTTTTCTGTATGAATGACTGTTTGTGAAAGTAAAATTTGATTTTGTGTTTTGTTCAATGTGACAAAATTATAATAAATACTAAATAGTTTTCTACTTCCTGGCTGGACTTGATAATTTGTAATCATTAGATTTTATTTTTGGCCAAATTTTGCTTGTAACCTTTGTAAAAGGCTGACTACCAAATATATTGAAGGTATTTAGAAACAACACCTGCAGCTAGGGTAGCAGGTGATGTCTCTGGTGTGTGTGTGTGTGTGTGTGTGTGTGTGAGTGAGAGAGAGAGAGATGGATGGTCCCTCTCAGTAGGAGTGCATATGTCAGTGGTGGAGGCACTGCAGGGCATCCACCCTTTCTCCTTTGGGTGTCTTTCCTGCTCATAATAATCTCTGTCAAATGGTGCGTACCCTGTGTCTGGCATTTATGAATTAATTAATAGGTAAACAGATCAATTTAGTCAATATTAATTTGATCTTTTTACTGATGCTGTCTCAAACTGCTTTTAATGGCTTGTGACCACAGTGAACACAGGCAGAATAAGTCCAAGTAAAGATATGTAGAAAATAAATCTCAAAACAAATCTTTGTATTATACTTTTTAAATCGGTTTCACCTGTTTAAAGCAGGAAAAGGTACCATTAAATCACTCTTCCCTGATCGGAGCGTTTTCTTCTAATCCCCTCCTTACTCACATCACTCATCTTCCATTTCACAGTGCTGTGCGTGTAGGATGGCCGTGGCAGAAAGGGGGTGAATTGAAATAACACTACTCAACCTTCTGTGCTGTTTGCGCTGGAGAGTCTGAGGCTGAGGGTTTCTATGGCAACCCACAGCCTTGGAAATCCACCATCTTCATCCAGAAGAGGTGATGATGCAGTGGTCTGTGCAGTGTGTAGCTCGCCTGTTTGTGAACCAGTCTGCGTAGTTTATTAGTTTCCAAGCGACGGAGTGGAGCAAATGAATGGCTCTGTCGTGCACAAGTTCAAATAAAACGCCTCCAAACAGCTGCAGAGAAAGTCGATTTACTCACCTGTGAAATGTTCATTTTTGTACCTGTGATTTTTTTTTTTTTTTTTTTTTTTTTTGCAGAACGGAGATTGCAACAAAATGATTTTTAACAGGAACAGTCTGAAAGTTAGATCAAAGTAGACCTTTGCATGAACATTCCTCCTGCGCTAAATATGAGGGACACATTTTAAAGTGCAGTGTTTCATGTCGCTTTATCTTGCACACTCTTTAAATCCCCTCCCTTTCCTCCCCATGTTTAATTAATCGCCTTTTATATTTTTGGATCTCCAGATGACAATGCAAGTCTGTCGTGATGTTTCAAGAGATTCATGACTCACTGTTAGCAGAGCTTAGTGGCTCTGTGAGATGACAACAAGAATAAACAAGATGTCAGAAAGCCTGCTGTGAATCTGGTGTGAGCATAGCATGCCACTGATTTTCATCCATCGAAGCCCTGCCAAAAAATACTCAGTAGTTTTAGGAGTTATCTTTTTTTTTTTAAATATAATGTTCGATTAATGTTTCTCTGCAGGATTCTCACATCCAGACGCTGAGAAGCCACAGAGAGCCTGGAACATGTTGAGTTATGAGTTAAAACACAGTGGAAAACAGCAAACGGCATGGCAATTTGTTGCTATCTCAATCTGCAACTTGAATATCTTATCTTTTTTTTTTTAATATATAGAAAAATGTCATTTTGTTGCGTGCAAACCCATTACTCTCGCAAGGAGTGTGCTCAGAAGAGGAGGGTGGCTGTAATTAAATGTGATCCTGTGAGATTATAAGGCACAACCACAGCCTGGAACTTAAGCTGAATGGTCTTTAAATGCCAGGTGTCTGTTTACCACATATAATTATAGGAGAATGGGGGGGGGGGGGGGGGGGGGGGGGTAATTACAGTCAATTTAGAGCTCATTTTATGTGTAACTATTGAACTACAGGCAGTTACAACAGCCTTTTCATTAGAATTCACATTGAAATGTATTTTTATTAGCACATCAGCATTGATAATGAGACACTTCTCTTTAATAGTTGCTAGGACTTTAGACCTTTGATATACTGTCTTCATCGTTCAGTCTCACTTTTACATTTTGTTCCTAAATTAAAAGATTTTAAGTCATCCCTTGCCAACGGTGATGCAGTGTTTTTTTTCATAAATTTGTTACAATAATGTACCATATAATTGACACTAAAAATGGAGAGTTATTTATTTGTTTAATTGTGAACTCAATTCTTCAAAATTCAAGTTAAAACTATGATGGATCCACTCAGTGTTTTGTTTCAAATGAACGAAACAGAAATGTAAACGTGTTAAACATCCACAAGAATTCTTATAATGTTGTCATCCCAATATATTGTATATTTCAGCTGTTATCAATTCCAGTAGCATCTGACCAACAAATAGCTTTAACATAACTTTACTGTCTGATTACTGAAGAAATGGCTCACAAAAGGCCCCCAAAACTGTCATTCAGTGAAAGAATGTCAGAGTGAAACAAAGTGAATAATAAACAAAATCATCTGCTCACTGTAATTACATGTGTGTGTGTTAAGATGATCCCTCATCACAGAACATATCATTTTTTGTGTTCCTGATTCTTATTTCATAAATTCATACTATTCTTGTATAAACGAACATCTCCCGACTAAGTTTTTTGTCAGCCAGCTTGGTCTTTGGTCTCCAGCAGAATTTGGTTAAGATTTCTGACTTCAAACTGAAAGAGTTAATGCATGGCACAGGACACCACCACCGCCATTAACGTTTCTCCTGGCTTTGGTTTTGACAGCTAGTTATTCCTGGTGGTTTCCAAGAATAACTTCAAAGACTCTTACTACTAAAACCATTAGGGAGTTAAAGCATTGTATTAGTCCTCCTTTTCATTTTAAGCCGGACACTGTTTTAACACCAAGGTGGCCATGGTTAAGATAGTAATCCTGTGCTTTATATTTATACATCTGATCTGTATGTGTGTCAAGCTTTGCAGCGGTTTCAAACTAGGCTAATCTAAAAACCTTAAAATCCTCACACATAATAGTTATGTGACATTCATCTTATGCAAAAAAAAAAAAAAAAAAAAGCTCGCAAAACAATTGGAAGCGATTTCTGCAAACTGCACACACGTTTTTAAGTGTGTTTCAAAATTTTATTATAATAAATATAATTATGTATGTACATTATCTGACACAGCAGTCTGTATGTACAAACCCCTCTATTCACAATGTATACATTCAACACTGTTTGCAAGAAAAACCCTGAAAAGGAACGTGAACAGGCTTACAGTGAACTGGTGTATTATTAGAGGTCTCAAGGCTCTCATGAAGCACATTGTGATTGAATGAAATAAGATGCAGGCCTACTACAATCTGGTTGTACGGCTTTTTTTTCTTAAATATATATATATATATATGATGTATTAAAACTGTGCTAACAGGAGTGTGGAACAGTGCAGGTTTGATCACATCCAACCTGTATGATGTGAGGAGTTTAACTGAAACACTTGGTCTATTAGTTCCCAGACAACAGGACCCTACTTCTCTTGACTAGATGGTTCCCCCTGCTTGCTTGAACACATCTGACTCTGCTGGATGATAATTCATAACGTGAAAGCATCAACCAGCAGAACATCAAACGGGAACACTTAACAGTAGGCTACATTTACGCTTGAGCTTTTCCACTAATCCACTTGGATTACGTGTTGCTTGCATCATCCTGATGGCCAGACACTGTCACGTAATTTCAGGACTTTTTTTTTTTTTTTTTTTTTTTTTTTGGCTCTTCCAAAAATACCACGACCCCTTGGCCCCTCAAAATACTTAACCTCAAATTGTGCGCGACGTCCATTCTCTCCGATTGACACACACACACACACACACACACACACACACACACACACACACACACTTGCCTATAGGCTATTGTTCTACATTTTACCCTAGTGCAACTCCCTCAACTCCACCAAATACATTCGCAAATCAGAGATAACTTCGGCGTGTGTCCGCAATTGTCCAGTCCCTCATGGCCCCTCTGTCTTTCTCTTTTGTGGAGCTGCTGGCTTTGAACCATCGTGGCGGTCCCGTAGGCAGCCGCGCAGGGTGTCCATCAGGATTGGGCTGCTGGTTGAACAGTTCAGGACATATTGATGACTAAATATCCCAGAACCACAGCGACCGTAACGATGACAAAGAAGACGAGCACAGCGCAGATGGAGGCAAAGCCAGCATCCCTGTTGCCTCCTCCTCCCTCTTCTTCTTTGGGCTCCTCTTCGCAGATGGAGATAACACCCACGGAGGAATTTCCAACACTCATGCTGGACTTGAGCTCCGCGCCCGCCTCCTGCTTTGCCTCCACGGCCCACGGTGCCACCTGCACCTTCATCTCCATCTCCTCCATCATCTGGGTCATCTGGGAGATCTCGGACTGCAGGTCCCGGAGGTCGGCCGTGTCGATGTTGCTGTCCGCCTCGTACTTCATGTTCTGCACGCTCATGGCTCGGGCCGCCACGGTGGTGGTGCTGCCGGTCATCCCCGTCTGGATGAGGTGTCTCGTAGGTACCTTGAGGGGGAAATCCTGCCCTATCTCCAGGGACCTTTTCATGTCCACCTCCAGGAGCTCCATGCTGCTTGAGAACAGCACCCATAGGCGCTCGTACTCGGTCCGGTCCTCTTTGCTGATGGTCTTGTCTTTGAGCAGAGAGGTCAGTTTAGTCCTGTTGGCCACGGCCAGCTCCTGGGCCTTTTTGCGGGTCCTCTTCAGCTCCTCACGCAGGTTCTGCGAGTCCGAGGTGCTTCCCAGGGCGATGACCAGATGCCTGTAGCAAGCGGTGACTTTGTTCAAAGCGTCCAGCATTGTTTTGCACTCATCCTTCCCCATGACTGCTTGGAAAAAAAATCTATCTCCTCGTCCAAAAAATTATGAAACAATAATGAAAAGATGCTTGAAGAGAAATGGCGAGCTGTTAGTAATGGTGCTTCAGCCGCTGTCCTTAGTTTAGTTTCCACAGGAGCTCACCCCCAGCTCTACAAATCCCCTCACCGCACTAGTCAGAGCAAATGCCTCTCTATCCATGCTCCTTCCTGTCTGCAAGCAGACACAGAGAGCGGCTTAGAAATTAATGTGTCCGTAAACGGCTTTAGACTACCTTTGCGCTTCCCCACTCGAGATCAGACAGCGCCGGTGCAGGGCGCAGACGCTGAATGGATGTGAAACAATCCGACCTCCCTCCTTTCTCCCTCTGAGATTGAGATCCAGATTCAGCTACAGGTGTCATCCGCCTAGCTGCTGTTTGTGTGGAGAGGAGAGAGGGAGAGCGCACGGTGCCCCCCACCCCCCGTCAGCACCTTAAAATAAGTCAGTCGATGTTCAAAGATGACGCGCGGCTGAGAGGATGGAGATCTTTGAGAGAATTAAAAGAGGGAAAGGCGTCAGAGCGTCCATAACAGAGAGCCAAATTAGCTATTGGTGTTTTAATTTTGCTTTGTTTATCTGTAAGGAGGAGGAGGAGGAGGGGGGGGGGGGTCCACTTCCGTACCCAATCGATGATGGTTAAATACCAGTAAACGCATTCCGTGGTCACATGTGCGCACTAAACAAAGCCATGCAGGCAAGGAAACAAAGCAGCTCCGATCCCATTGGTTTGCACACGTGGGCGTCTGGTTTGAATGCATCCTGTCATTGGCTGCTCTGTCCCTGATGTGGGCAGAGCTGTGATATCCATCAGCAAGGATGTCAAATCACAAAGCTCGAACCTGTCTGCCACTGTCTGTCGTCTGTCATATGCAGCTTCTCCATCAGCTGCATATGATGTCAGCTACGTTTCCGGAGACGGGTGAATTTGATGACTGACAAGATATTCAAAAAAAAAAGATTTACGTTTATCTTTGCACCTCAAAATAGTCCTGCAACTCTTTCTGGTGACACCCATCACTTCACCTGCTTGGTAAAGATGTGTTTACACATTGCAGACAAAGTGGATAGCATCTGTGCCAGATGTGTGCATAAGTGGTCCACATATCCATTTCTTCATGTCCTGCACTAAATTAGACACACGCATGCCTGCACACAGTTTATGATGCCAGTCTTTGCACACTGTTGGGTGGATAATGTGTTGTTTACCTTGTTGACTCCTGCTGTGTTGAGAGGTGAGAGGCAGATAAGACTGTGCAGTGTTTGCTTGGTTTGCTCTTTTTGCATTATTGAAGCGGATGGGGCTTAATGATCCGTTGACTGCAGTGCAACGCTAATGGACTGAAGCGCAGAGGATGCCCGAGGAACTCAGGGAAGGGGTTGTTGTTCGCTTTACATAAGATGACATCTGCTGTGGCATGGGGATTTATTTCTTATTTCCATTTATTCTTAGTTTGAACAAAAGCATCTTCATTTTTACTCATATCCATTCATTGAAACATCGTGTATCTGTCATATTTCATGCTGTTAACTAATCACTAACATCTATATCTCATGATAAGATTCATTTAAATTTACCGTATGTGTCTCTGCTCCATTTGTGTTGTACTGTTCAATATATTTCATCTGCTGGTAGCGATACCAGTAACGTCTGACTAACAAATATGTTGCCTGAGTCAGACGTTTTGTTAAGATCTTGGCAAACAGATCTTCTTTCCGTTGAATATGTTTCCATGGCAACCTTTCACCTCTTGGCAAGCACTCTTCAGTTATTTTTCTACAAAGTATTCAATTACTGACAATGCTGTAAATCTTCATCTCATTGTCTAATAATGTCAGAATTACAGTTTATTCAATTTTGATTTGTTCTGTTTCATGGTTATATGAATTGAATTTCATGGATGTATCGTACAGGAACACATTTTAAATATTATATTTATTATCTTTTACAAATAAGGTACACTTTAGTATCCTCAGTTACACTGATCCTCAACCCACAAATACGGGAACACAGCCGAAGTCCATAAGACAAAGTTCTGGACATGACAGAATTGGGATTTTATATCTGTTCAATTCCTTCTTCATCATCTTTACATGGAACAGCTGACAGCATTGAATCAGAATCGCAGGATTACATTGTAGAATTGGCTGTGGTATCTGTCTGCCTGCATTCCTATAATAAGATTTCTGATAAGCTGGTCTGATAGATTCAAGTGTTAGGATGAGTCAGACATGCTGTGGTCTGATACTCTCAGAGCGAACACATCATGGAAAACTCAATATGATTTCCTGTACAGAGGCTCTCCAAGGTTTACTATTACACAGAGAAGAGTAACACAATAGGGAGGAGCTCCAGATGTGAATATTGTTTTTGACATTTGTTTTGTTTATGATGTTGCGCTTCAGTTCAGGTCTTGGTTCAGTTGGCTTTGCCTGAAAGAACAATATTTCCATTTTGACTAAGATGAGAAAACAAAACCAGATGAACCATCCATTTTTTTGCAGTCTCGGTCAGTTTATAACTTGATGTGTATTAGCAGGGCAATGACCAAGAGCTGTGATCATCAATTAAGACTAAACAATAATGGGGTATGAGTGTTATTATAATAATGCATTAGTTTAGAGTACCGGTATATACACCAAAATATAAGTGGACATTTTCAGTATTGTGATTGTTGCATGTGAGTTGCTTGTTTTTTTTTTTTTTCTGCTAAATATATTTATAGTATATAGTATAGTATTTATAGTAAGTATAATACCAAAAGCCTGGAATTAAAATGAGACATAAGCAAAATGTCCCCAGGCTCAAAAGGTTGAAATGAGGAAAACACAACATGAGACAGAAATTGGTATAGGATGGTTGACAAATGACGCTATAACATGATCTACAAACACTATAATCCAGATATCAGGATTAGCAGTATAATGCCCACTAATGTATCTTTTAATGGAGACTGTCATCTCTTGCTTGGGCATTTTCATCATATGGAATCAAAGGCAGGAAATGGAGTCTGCTGGCACTTACTATACTTTGGGTGAGATGGTGGTCAAAGGGGAAAGGAATAAAGATGTTTTTCCTCAAAGTGCAATAATGCCCTGAGCAAGCACATTAGAAAACTCTTGAATAACCTCTATCAACCCTCTTGATAATCCCAGTAAAAAGCTCCTGCAATGGCTGCCCTGTATAAAGTATCCTTTCTAGTTAAGGCCCACGCTAAGTTTTGGTCGGTGCAGTCAGCAAGTACTGCTTCTATTAAATGTCTGAACACAACTTTGGACATGTTTTGTTATGTAATACCTGTAATATAGTTTCCAGTGACAACCACTGGAAACAGGAACCCACGTTGGATACATTGTACAAGAGAAATTCCAACACTGGTTCTCATGTTGCATTAAGATATCATACTGGTGTATTTGCATGATTAAGCCATGTTTTTACCCAATCATTTACACAACATCCTAAGTATTTCACTACCTTCCAGACAACCATTGTTTTTAACATTAAAATCATCTTGCAGGGGTGTCATTCAGCTCAGTCGGTAGAGCATCCACCACACGTGCCAAAGGCTCAGTCCTTGCCGTAGCGGCAAATGTGGCTCTTTCACGCATGTCATTCCCCGTCTCTCTCTCCCCACATTCCTGTCACTCTTCAAATAAAGCCCAAAAAGGCCAAAAAATATCTAAAAATCACCTTGCAGAGACTTGACTTGATGAATGATGTGAATTTGGTAGCCCTAACCAATCAATACACACAAAAATACATTCAAGCTTGATGTTCACTGATGGATTACCCAAGTGTCCTGTCATCAGTGGCTGCCTTGTAAGAAGAATTAGTCCATGTGAAATGTGAAATAAAGAATTAGCTATTGTATACTTTTGGGATATGGCCAGAAATAGTATTAAATATACTTCATTTGAAGTCAGCAAGGGGCGGCACAGTGGTGCAGTGGTTAGCACTGTTGCTTCACAGCAAGAAGGTTCCTTGTTTGAAGGCTGGGACCTGTGTGTAGAGTTTGTATGGGTTCTCTCTGGGTTTCCCAGCTTCCAACCACAGTCCTAGAGAATTCAGTTAATGGGTTTATTGGTGACCCTAAATTTCAGCTCTGTAATGAAGTAGCGACCTCTTCACGCAGCCCTTGCCCCTTAACCCTGTTAAGGTTAAGCAGTTGCATACATTGGATGAATGGATGAAGTCAGTAGGCTAAAACATCAAGTTCTTCACCTATTGCACACCATTCAAGGACCAAATTCAGTTCTGCCAGCGCCTTGGAGCGGGCCAGTGACAGGAGTTATCTAAAAACTTAACATGCATGTTTCTGATGGGGAAGAACAGTAGCACCCAAAGTAAACCCAGCCAAACTCAGGGAGAGACAAAGAACCTCCTCATAAAAAGGCCTTAGTCAGTGAGGTTTTATTACTACGAGGCAGAAACCGCTAACCACTGAACCACAGTGTGGTCAAAATATCATCTCCTAAAATCCTTGTAAACACTCTTCTTTTGACTCTTCCAAGTTTGACATCTTACTTAACGATCCACATCTGAGATAAAGGGTCCAGAAGAGGATTAGCTCTATGTGTAGCCATAATCTAACGTGACCACAAAAGTCTAACTTGATGTCTTTTGCAGATAGAAATCCCTTAAAAGCTGAAGATTCCTTGTGTGGGCTTCAGATTTAGATTTGGAAGCACATTGCAGCTTGTTTTAAGTGGATTTGGATGGCTGGGTTAGCAGAGGGGCAGGTGGATGAGGGAGCCCAGAGATGGATGCAGTTTGTGGAAGTACAAGGAAGATTTAGTCAGTTAGAAACAGAGACAGAAAAACCAAGGGGAGAGGGATAGAAAGAGAGTGGGAGCCTGTCTTTGTTGAATTATTGATGGACCTCATCCACTATGTGGCCTCTTACACAGCGCAGCATGCAGCAGCAGGGTAAACCGTGAGTCACGCCTCGACTCCGAAGGTCCAGACTTAGGAGGAGCTCCACTGAACTGTGACACACACACACACACGCAAACAATAATCGCTCCTCTCTCAAGTCCCTATAAAATGGAAAGCTAAGCTCACCTTAAAAGCCCTCATATAAGCTTTGCATTGATCTTGGCTAATATGATGCTGCACTCAGGCAGGATGGGATGTGTGAGAGGTTGTGTGTCTAGGTGTGTGTGTGTTTGGAGCTTTTACTGTTTATGAAACTTAAGATTGTACATTAGTAAATTCACTGTATGTGCACTTTTAGTTTGGAAAATATACACGAGTATACTTCTTTTATTTGTTCCTTTTATTTTGTTTTGGACTGGAAATCGGGAAACAAGTGATGTTGCTCTCCCATAATTTGCCTTTAAAGCTAGCTATAACACATTATATTTTGTTAATTTAATTTGGACAAAAAAAACACAGAGTAGAAACAACAATTTGCCACTGTACTAGGCTGACATCTACGGGCTGTAACCTTAAATTTATTGGACAGACATTAAAGTGCTATCAATCTTCTCATCTTAATCTCCCGGCCAGAGAGTGAATGATCGTATTTCTCAAAATGTCATACTTCTCTTTTATTACATTCTCTTTCCATCTGAAAAGGGGGCACTGTTTTAAAAATTAGCCTAACTTTCTTTTAATGAATGGGCTGTTTTTTAATTGCAGTGAGTAGCGTAAGGATCTCTAGGGTGCTATAGTGTATGATATACTTTCTGTGCTAAACTGAGATGAGCCAAAAGTGGCATCTGCTGGGTGAAGGATTAGCTCTAATCCTGTCACATCAAGGCAAACTCCAGGAAACCCAAGGGGGGATTGAAAAGCGATATGTTTGGGGAATAATGTCAGCCCAGCAGATTAAGACACATGCAATTTTGTTTGAATGTTTCAGCTTTGAATCAGCCTCATAACATTATTTCATATCACACACCTTTCCTGTCATTCGCCACCTCTTCGCCACCTTCTGTTGCTTGTCATCCTCTGGTGTGTGTAATAAGGAGATACTTGTTTGTCCATTGGCTCCTCTTATCAAAGCCTCAATGCAGTCCTTTGTACCTGTCCTTTCCAGTGAAAGGAGGAAACATCAAGTGGATTAAAAAGATGTCCCTCACTAGGCAAGGACACTCAACTCCTCCACAACAACACAATGTAGGGGCATTCTATAGTTAATAAGAGAGGTGCATTAGTGACCTTTAATAATCTTGAGATGTTATCTGTCACCTTGTTAGGGCTGTTGTGCTCCAGCCAACTTCAACCAAACAACCAAACACACAAGAAAAGCTGATGGCGTCGATGTCAAAAGGCCTTGGCCCTTATCTGTTTTATTCTTGCAGTTTTAAAAAAACAAAAGGATTGCTCTTCTTAGGAAATCCTCTCTAAAAGGCTTCTAATTTGGATTTGTAGGCCAGGCAAAGGTGGGAGCAGCAAACATAAGCCCTGTGGTTAAAGGCCATTCCATCATAGCCTGTGTCATTCTTCATGTCACCAGGAACAACACTGCCAGCGCTCCAGAGTAGGACACCTCTGCTCTGATTTTCTGGCGACTGCCATTTTCTTGTCATGTTTATCTGTTACGATGTAGAGTCTGTATGCATACATTTTTATTGTTGGATGTTTACAGACAGAGGTTAGTGTACAGTTACCCCAGCGAGGTCAGTTATGAATTGACAGTCTGGAACTGCAGATTGCGTATAGATACTACATCATTATAATAATGTCTTTACAAATACAGAGGAGAAGAAGACAAATCATGTTTATCATCAAGCTCAATGCTTTTTTCTAAATAAATCCTGATTAAATTGACCATATTAATGGATTAAAAGGTCAATAAACCTAGTTTCAAATATTATGTGTGATATCTATTCAACAGATTTCTAACGATTAGCCCAGTCTATTATTCCATATAATATTGTCCCGTGGTTGCACATATCTACAGTATAATACATTGCACCCAACTGCAACTATTTCTCTCATTCTGTCTCCTTCTTCTCTCACACTCGTTTTACCACAAATAAATGTGGCTACTTTGTTTAATTCAAAAACACCAAAGTCATTTCTCTCAAGGTCGTAAAAAAATCATGAAGAGTCTTCTGCTTCCTCTCTTTTTCTTTTTAACATTTCAACAGCTATTTTATCTTCTCCGTGTGACTGTACAATACAACCATAGTCACGCAGACAATATCATACACTGGCTGTACCTGGCCATCACTAGCCACCTGTGCCAAGAAAACTTGCTCCTGTTTGTTTGTCTTTTTGTTCTCTCCAGCTTTCTCTTACTATTCATTTATTTCTGTCTTCTTTTTTGTTGTTTTTGTTTCTTTCGATCATAAAATCATCCCCCTTTTCTACCCTTTGGCTACTCTACACTTGTATACACACCTGTTTTTATACACTCACACACATACTCACACATAAAAGGAGTTGAAAATAGATTACAAAGCATCCTGTCAAAATGAAGTGGTTTGTGGAGGTGTTAATATGTGAGGTTATGCTAACACATTCCTTAAATACCCCTAACATCTTAATCCGTCATACTGATGGTTCTGGGAGACAGCCAAGAGGTGAGACAGCTCAGCTGTGGCTTTGTTCCCAGGGCAAATGAGAATAAGGCAGTCTCCACTGACAGACATTTCCTCTGTTAACGATACTAATATTGATCTGGAGTTTTGCTATCCTGTCCTGAACTTCTTCTATTTTTCTCTCTCCTCCTCTCATACCCTCTGGTGTAAGCAAAGACCCACGTCTTTTTTTTTTCCTTTTATTCCTGCCACAACGCATACACTGATGATGGGACCAGCTACAGTCACATCAGACACTTTTCTCAAAACCACTCTCCTCTCCTCCGCTCCACTTCACTTTTTTTTTTTTTTTTTTTTTTTTTTTTACTTCATTTCACTCCAAAAGCCTGCATGTCAAAGGATGGTGGGGTGGGAGACTGCAACAAAATAATAACGCACACGGGAAACCAAGGTCCCAGCAGGAGATTTTATTTGTTACATGAGCACTTAGCATTCATTATTTAATCGGATAGCAGACTCCTGATTACATCAAGAGTTATAATCAAATACCCCTGTGTGTCTCCGTTGCTATTTACATGGTGTTCCAAGTAGTACTTTTTGGAGATGTCAGGTTGGGAGAGTCTTTAAGAGGACGCAGCAGACGGTTTACATATAGCCATTGTGGCAGCTCTTTTGGCAGTCCGTCAGATGCTTATCTAGCCATAATGGGTAGAGAAAGAAGGGGGGGTGGAGAAGCAGTTCTGGAAATGGAAAAGGCTTCAGTCCCCTGATTCAGCCTTTAAGCTGCTTTAGAGGATTGCTGGGTATTTTTCTCTCCCTCCCTCTAAAACAGACAGCTGATATCGGCTCTGAACCAGAACAGGAGAGGGCAGAAGGGTTTCACTGCGCAGCTGCAGACGTAGGGCAGAGAAGGGACAAGCTGCTTTGTCTTGGCTTTATAATCTACTCTTGGGAGACACGTGACAGCAGAGATTGCTGCCAGGAAGGTC
This sequence comes from Protonibea diacanthus, assembly GCA_028641955.1. Lineage (NCBI taxonomy): Eukaryota > Metazoa > Chordata > Actinopteri > Sciaenidae > Protonibea > Protonibea diacanthus. Next base: position 12,216,616 of record CM053976.1, on the reverse strand, counting down.
TTGCTGCTACCTGCTGGAGACATGCTCTCTCCCCAGCTGACCATGAGAGACCCTGGTCAGGGCGAGCTAAATATTTCACTAAGTAACACCATGTGATTCTCTTTAGCTGTCATTCCCAAATATGATTGATGTGACATCACTGACTGAACTAAAAGTGTGCATGAAAATGAATAAATATTTTGGGCTTATAGAAAGTGGTTTAAAAGAAATACTCACGCGTGGGGTTTTGTGAAATTCAAGGTAGCAACAGCAATATCCAGAGGATATCCATAGGCTTTTAAGTGAGACTGGGTACAGATCAGGCAAGCCAGAGCATTGTAAAATATTCATCCTTTCTTCATACTTGTTTATCAAGGTTGTCAAGAGCAGCTAAAGTGCAGATTGATTTGAAAAGCTTCCATCCAACCTTAAAAGTGACGGAAATTAGTGCAGATTTGATGTTCACTGTGAAGCTTTCAAGTTTTGAGAGTTTGTTGTGTGCAAACAACATATGCATATACAAATAAATGATAATTAAAAAAAAACAGTAAACTTAAAAAAAAGTGATACAAATATATTCAAAAACATACGCTCCTAATGCAATAAGTAGAGGTGATTCAGACCTTTAATTTTAGTTCCTATTCTGTATCTAATAACTTCTGACTGTACATAGACTAGACCAAAACATACATCCATGCACACATGCACAGTATATACATAGGCATACATACTATATATAGGCTACCTACCTTAAAGGACCGGTGAGTAGGATTTAGTGGTATATGGCAGTGTAGCTGGTGATTGTAACCCCATTGCCTCACTGTCGCCTTCATGCAAGGAAAGAACAACTATTGTGGCCGACTTGTGAGTCGTCAGTGTTTAGTTTGTCAGCTGTGGCCAACTGTAGAAACAATGAAATGATGGGTCAACATGGCAGACTCTATGTAAGAGGACCCGCTGTATCTGTAGACAGAAAAGGCTCAAACAACAAAAACATAAATATTCTTATTGTCAGGTGATTATGCACAGCATAGCTGTGTATGTTATATTCCATTGCTGCCATATTCTGTAAATAGTGCCCCTTGAATTCACACCGGACCATTAAGATATCATATGACAGATGAATGCATGTATGTTCATACTGCACAAACTATAGTTTATCTTCATCTTGAAAATTTGACCATAAACCTGCAATATTTCAAGTTCACTCTCAAAGTTGACTTGTGAAGTGCCATGCATTGTATTTAGCCAATAGCACCCGCGAGTGGAGAACGGAGATTATCGCAGTTTCGTAGATGCAATTCTGTCTCTACCCACGAGATGTCGCTATTTATGCAAATATTATTTTTCCGGAAATTGACGAACGGTGACGGAACAAGCCGAGGCCAACCCCGGAAATTCCGTCGCTACTGGTCACTGCTGTCAGCCCGTTGTTAGAGCGATGTGTTGCCGCTTCAGCTGCGGGTACGTTTGCGTTTCAGCTGGAGTTTAGCTCAAACCGGATACCAGCATGTATTAAGAAGGCGTTCCCGACAGAGGAAATAAGCAATATTGAGGTATGTAATTTAGCTGTCACTCGAGAGGCTCTGCTTTAGCCCCCGTCGCTCGTATACTGTGTTAGCATGCTAGCCGTGTTAGCTCCTGTTAGGGGCTAGTTAGCAAGCCGAGCGAGATTTATCATCCACACCTTATGTGTGTGTGTGTGTGTGTGTGTGTGTGTGTGTGTGTGTGTGTGTGTGTGTGTGTGTGTGTGTTCCGTTTCAGTCACGACCTTTGCGTGTATCATTGCAGTAAGGATGTGAAGAAGGGCTCTAATCTCAGTCACACCTCTCTTTACTCATTTGTTAACGTAACGCAAAATTTCATCTGACTGGAGTCTGTTACGTGCCTGAACGTAATCCCGTCTGTCAAAATGTGAAAATGTCACTCACATTTCAATCTCGTAACTTAACACAAACTAATGTGACGCGGTATATTTCTACAGGTTTTAGCATCAGTCAGTGCAGCTGAAAAACCTGGACGTGTTAGTCAGTAAATAATTACTGCATGTCAGTGTGACCACTGTAGTTTTTTGAGGCGGTCAAAACGCTCTGCATAATGATTGATTGGTCGCCTCAGGGTCAGATCAATGAAGAGAAATGTGTTACTCAACAGACTCTTAGCATAAATACTTGCAATGTCACCACATTGCTATGAATAGACATCATGTTGGGTGTGTTTTTTCTGGAGTAAAAAGGGAACTCTTGTAAACTCGTGGACACCACTCCAACTCATTTAGCTCAGGAGGAAGCAGGCATTGTGCAATGTGTGGTAACTATTAAGTTTATGAGCTCAGTTGCCAGTTCATTAGTTTTGGCTAGATTTGTTTAATAAAGTCGAATACAACAATTGTGCAATTAATTTCTTCATGGAGGAGATTAATTGATTTTTTTTTTTTAATTGCATGATCATTTTGGGGGCTGTAATTTGTGGTGCTGTTGAACTAAACTGCATTTTATGAGTTTCTAACGCTTGCACTCATGTATTTTCAACAAAACCTGTACATTATAACCTCCAGGATTTCACAAACTGTCAGTGTTTATCTATGAATAATAAACAAAAAAAATCATATTCTGTTTGTGTCTCTGTGTGTTTTTCAGGTGTCCGCCTACCTGCCAGTCTACCCATGTACTTCATCCTGAATGCCGGTGAAGGAGGTACACACCACAGCATGTTAATGTGAAGAGAGAACATATTAGGTAGGTTTGTCGCAGATTTTTCTCAGTTTGAGTGTATTCTGTTTAACAGAGCAGATAGTGTTACAAGGAAAAGGAGGAAGGAGCAAACAGAGCAAACCAGCCCACCTCATGTCTGTCTATCTGTCATGTAAAATCTGGAAGAGTGACATTCCTCATTTTGGCTTTCACTTTAGTGAAAAGGAATTTATTTCTAGGCTATGACTAAACTGTCTTTACCAGATGGCATTTACTTAATAAATACTTGTGGAAACCTGGTGGAATGTTAGCAGTGTATTGACAGGAATATTTTGGTTGAAGACATGCCTGCAACTCTGAATACTAATACCTATATATAGTACATTTGAGAGTGTAATGATGGGAATCACCAGAAATGGAAAAACAAGCCTTCAAAGATAGTTTGGATGGGCCGTTGAAGAGAGTGTTGGACTTAAGTGTTGACGAAGCGTTTTTGAAAAATAAAAAATGTATTACAATAAAAATAAAGTATTGAGTTGAGCTGGAATGTGGACATTTGTGTATATATTTGAATGTTTTAAGAGAAGGCCATAAACATAACAAAGCATGCATTTTCCCTGTTTGTAATGCGACGAGCCAGGGGCGGTTTTATTTTTGTTTTCAGTTGGGATGACATGAAGCTGGCTGTTAAGCTCCTTGCCAATTTGGGAGTGTGACAGTGAAACATAAAATCACTTAGTAAATTGAAACCCATTTCTTTCAGGAATATTTTTGGCTGTAGTTATTGTTTCATCTAATTTTCTTTGACAGTAGACTCCAGCCCTTGCTCTGACTTAGTATGCGATGACCCTGCAATTTGATCTGAGCAGGATGACACTGAGATGACTGTTGGTTATGTCTGTAATAGAGAAGAGAAGAAGAAGAGAGATAAGGAGAGGAGAGGGAGACGGGGGAACCAATGACTCTTGTGTTGTGCCCTCTGACTGGGAAGGGCAGACAGCTGGACGAGCAGCTGGTGTGGCTTTAATGGACCTCCCTTTCATTGATCACAGCAAAATCAATATGCCTTAAACTGGCCAAGAGCATTTTCTGTCCTCTTAAGGACACTGCTAACTCTTTGTTTTGCAGAAAAAGTGTGTGGCGTTCAGCACTGGTGTTGTGTGGTAAACAACACTGTTTGTAATTGAATACACTTGTTAAAAGTCAAGTTGACAGAAGCATACCCCATGGCAGGTACGCATAAGGCTTCTACAAATAACATTGCTGACCTGTGTTCACTTGTCGGATCACATTTATCTACATGATAATAACATTTTTTGACATTTTTGTCAGGTTTCTTAATCACAGACTGGACATAATAAGGGGAAAGAGTTTTGTACTAGAACTTAACATGCTTCCTCAGCTTCTGTTGTTCTTGCTGGCGTCAGCTTTGTGAATATCGAACATAAATATAAATTTATTCTGACAGTGTCAGTGTAACATTGCCTCTACAGTAGCTGATATTACTTAACTGCAAAAACTGAGAGATGTTTTTTCTGTTTTCTCCTGTCATTGCAACACGCTGATGCTCTGAATAATTACTGCAAAGTGAGCACATGAGCCAGACCAATTAGTCACTACCATATTCTGAGCTGATCCTGATGCATCTTATCTTTTATGGCCAATTTATTTACTAGGTGATGCCTTTAACAGTAAGCTCTGTTGAAGTAGTGCTATAGTCCATGCTTTCCTCCAGCTTCACGTGCGTCCTGCCTTGATCTTTGTGATGTGTGATGATGTTCATTTGGTTAAAGGCAATTCAGCTGTTTTCATTTATTCAGTGGCGCATGCTGTCATGTCAGTGAGTCACTTTGTTCAAATGCTCTGTGTAGTGTACGTTTCTGTGTCAAATATTGAAATTTGAAGAGTGTTTGTGCGGAGTAGCCTCGGGCGCACTTTTTAAAGTCAGTAGTGCAGATTAAAAGGTCCAGTGTTTAAGATTTAGCGGGCTCTATTTACAGAATATGGAAGACATGGGATATAATAACCATAACCACATCTTCATTAGTGTGTAATCAGTGTTATGTTTTGATACCTTAGAATGATCCTTTTATGTCTAATTTATGTTGAAGCAATGTGTTTTTACAGAAGCCCAGAACAGACAAACTAAAGACTGGCTCATGCATCGCAGACACTGTAGTTTCTCCTACATGCTAGGGAGGAGAGAGTGATGTGAGGGGCTAGCAAAATTTCAAAGAAATCACTGAGTGGCCTGAACTGGACCAACTGGATCTCTGCTTGTCTGGCTATCATGAAGACATCTCTGCTGGTTTGGGGTTTCAGCTCTGCTGGCTAAAAACCTTTCGTCCCTATTGGCATTTCTGTTTTGCAAGTAATTTAAATGACACCCACTGACATGGAAAGTTTTTGGATGCAAGCAGAAACCAACAGCAGTGTGGTGTTTGGAAGGCCGCCTGGTTGGCCAGTCAGCTAAAGACTGAAAGCTTAGCTCTGCACCACCCTTCTCACTGGAGATGTCTCATTTGATTTAAATGCTTAGCAAAAGGAAGCAGTCATTTGCTTCAAAGCTTTACATCAGTCGACTGGAAGACCGCACCAACAAATGCATTAAGCACCTTTACAATTTGAGTCAATGTGGCTTAATGATGATTTAATATGTGTATATTATACACATATGTGTATATTAAACACGATTATTCAATGCAAAGTTATTCTTTCTGCTTCGCCACTGACTTTCATCCCAGGAATGGAGATCCTGCGTCGTAAAATAGTGTTATGACAGTCAGTCACAATTTGGTATCGATATGTATAAAGCAGGTTCATATTGCCTTTCCTTTATGCCTTGATGGCAGACGAATGTGAGAGAGGAATCTTAATACTATGTCAACAAACATTCTCCATTCAGCTATACGGCTGGGTGATCGATTATTTGTATCATATGGTGGTAGAAAATTCTCATTTTATATTATGCTCTGTCATTTTTTAGTCACACATCCTACTCTTTACCACAACATCTTCCATCGTTTGAATGACCCTTTGCTTTAAGATGCAGGCAGAAAATTTGCATACACAAACAAACATACAAACACGAAGGAGAGTGACCGTGACACATAATTCTGAAGGAAAGGAATCAGGCAAAATGAGAAGCTTGTACCTAAGAGGGGCTACATCTGCTGCTTGGACGTGGTTTGGGAATGAAAAGTCCAACACGGATCAGAAAACCGTACTTTGCAAATTATACTGCTGACCCTGTTCCCACAACAGACTCTTTTACCACCTGCACAAGAATCATGTCAAACAGTACGGAGAGAGTTCAAGGAGAGCCACACAAGTACAGTTGATTACTTAAAACAAACCCTGGGCTCAAACGTTGCAAGAGGCACACCATACGGCAAAGAACCACAAAGATGGTTAAAAAGATGTACATCTTTCCATTTTATATAAACTATTTAAGATACTTACTTACATAAAACCATATTCATTAATTTAATTTACAGAAAATGTATTGTTATCTGGATTGGAAATGACTTGTTTCAGGATATGAGATTTTCAGCCCTATTTAGCTACACTCCTTTTCACTTGAACATGCAGTTGAATGCAGCCATATCTACTGCATCCAAATTGTATTATCGTTAAGCTTGTGATTTGAGCGATTCTCTAAAAGAATAACAGAAATTCTTCTTGGTTTGCTATCTTATCTAGTTAAGTGCCAAGTGCCTTCCAGTAGAGAGGGAAGTAATGATCATTAATCTGGCTTTGTCCTAAGTGCCTAATGAACAAATACACATTCTGACTGAGACTACTTTTATTGTATTATATGGAACCAAAGTGGTGTTGTGGTTTATTTCCTTCCTTTGATCAGCCTTCAAGAACAATAAAGAAAAATGTTTTTAAAAAGGCTCGTAGGGCTCATACCCTGAGACAGAGCAGTGAAACACTGTCTACACCATCTTGTAGTGGAAAGTAGTATATATTTGCAAGTACAATACAAATCTGGAATATGAAGGGTTTAGATTCAGGATGCAAAACAACAGATCAATAGATCAATTTTTCCAGAAACATCTTTTAAACCTCAGTCCTTTTCTGTGCTATACTCCTCATGAGGGGATGGGATGGGAAACTCTCTGATTGGAAAGACATTTGAAACATAAACACTTCCATCAATATCTGTTTCTAGCTTTCTCATATCATTGGATAAGGATGTTCTTGATATGCTCCATTTTTTTTTCTCACAATAACACTCTTTGTTATAATAGCAACCAAAATTCATGGGCTTGTGATTTAGAGGATCATGTACCATGGTCCAAAGACTTTCATTGTTTTTTCAACCCTGAGAAAAAGTGGAAAACCAGTAAAGCCTGACGGACCGACATAGTGAATCTTTGAGCTGGACTGAAAAAAGATTTTAATTGTGAATTTTACACAGATAAACTATGTAAAGGTCTAATTAACACTGAAAAAATGTAGTGTAAAGTTGCTCAAAACTGGGAAAACCGATGTCATAAGCATTAGTGACATGATGTCTGTCAGGAATAGGACATGTTAGAGTTACATTTAAGAGGGAAATAAAGTCCTTGTTTATCAACTTTCCAGCAATGTAATTCACAAACTAGTCAGCCACTTGATATGGAGGCACCAAAAGACCAAAGTCTGCTTAGCTGTGATGTTTATACTCTTTCACTTTCACTCTACCATGTGTTGTGCGGTGCTGAGAGTATTGTAACTAAAGAGCGGGTCTATATTTCCCATCAAAATGGTCTTGTGTTTTGCTTTCTGATAATATTACAATCGTAATACAATAATGCTTTCTTTGATTAAAATACATGCATCAAAGTTATATGTAAGTAACACAAAAATCAGAAGAGACCAAAAAAAAACACACTATGAGTATACAGGCATAGACAAATGGACTTTTTGGATCCGACATTTGGCTAATCTAACATCTAAAATCATAGATTATTAAGTATATTTTGGTACTGCCTTGTGAGTCACAGTGAAGTCTGCCAGTAGGAGGTAACTGGGTCTAGAGATTATTATTAGCCTGTATTCCTCACATGTACCTCGCTTGTAGGATCAATTTCCTAAAAGGATCGGAGCAGCCATTGATTTATCCTAAAGCGGACAGGGCTGGTCCTGAACGTTGTTTTGTGACCTTGACATGAATATAGAGGAAGAAACTCCAATGACTCATGTCTCTTGTAATAGCAGCTGTGTGGGTTGAAGAGTTGAGTTCAAGGTTGAATCACCCTTCTTCATACATTTCTTTTGTCCCATTTTTGTATTCCCCTGATCAATACTGAGGTTGACTGATTAATGAGCACTGATAGATTAAAAACTATTGTTATTTGAGGAAATTGGTTCTGATAGTGTCCTATACTACTACTACTACTACCACTACTACTACTACTACCACTACTACTACTACTACTACTACTGCTACTACTACTACTACTACACTATACTTTAGTGATCGGCACCTGTAAGCGCACATGCCACACCCACAAGTCAATTTAGGGAATATCCTCACCGGCGTTTTAGACCAAACTACTAATACTCACCAGTGGAGGAGCCCTAGTCTGTCCTGAAATTGCCATATAGTTGGCAATTCATACTTCACCAGTTCCACAAAATGATATTATTGCCCAGCTCCACCCTTTAACTTAATTACTCCGTGTACCCACCATCAAACTGCCCAGCTTCTAGGCTGGTCATTCCCTGGAGCAGACAGCAGCACACTGGCACGGACTGTGAGAGGGAGATGTCAGAGAGTCACAAAGCTGGTTTAGTGGACACAAGTGGCATCGCTTGGGTTTATTTGTTTTGGCCAACAGTTGTACTGAATCTCAAACTGAGTATTTTTCTTTGGTTACTGGGATCCCAAAGAGGACTTTTTTTATTAGCTAAACTGTGGGTTTTGTATCGAGCACTTGCTGTAGTGTATACACTGTAGTGATTTTCAGATTCTTGAGTGTTTTGTGCTTCTTGTTGTCTGTCGGTGCTTTGTGATGCTGGTTTTTAGTGATTGTTAAGTGAATATGTACTGAAAGCACGAGTCCTAAAATATTATCTTTGTCAGGCTGACCCAACACAGCAAAATAAGATGTAGAGGGTGGTGTCTCTGCAGATACAGACACCATTACACACTTCTAATGGGTCACAAGTGATTGAGGCATCATTGTTGTCTATGCATTGTTTTTGAGGAAAATCCTACTCATTCTGAATTCCAGGAAATAACTGCAGTATATGTCTTGTCCTTTTTTATTGTGTGAAGACAGTAGCCCTACATTTAGTCTTGATTTGAATACGTCTCTTCTCCCTGGGGCAGGATGCAGTCTTCAAACCACAGACTGCGAGATATGGAGCAGCACCACCCGCTGCTGTCAGCAGGGGCAGATGTCGAGACAGGGAGCCTGGCAGCCGGAGTGATGGTCGGGGGTCCCCACGCAGGCCACACGGCAGGGAACCGCACGCTGTGGTTCATTCAGGACAGCTGTGGGATGGTGTGTGCAACTATGACCTGGTTCCTGGTGCTCTACGCTGAATTTGTGGTGAACTTTGTCATGCTGCTGCCCAGCAAGAACTTCTGGTACTCGCTGCTGAACGGGGCCACCTTCAACTCCCTGGCTGTGCTCGCATTGGCCTCGCATCTACGCACCATGTTGACTGACCCGGTAAGGATGTTATGCAGGATAAGAGCGGGCAGGTTTGTGGGTGTAGATGGGGGTAATTTTAGTTGCTAAAAATATGTTTTACTTTGAAAGCCTTTTGGTATTTTCGGTTGATAATTTGGTAAACCGCCTGATCTCACTGCAGTGTGTGCGCAGTGAGTTCTTCTGCACTGTTACTAATACTTTGTGACTACTCTTGGTGAATTCAAACAATTTATGCTTCAGGGGTTTGTAGGTCAAATACTGTTAGTGCTGCTGCTGCTGCTGCTGCTGCAACGTCGACTCATACTTACTCAGAGAAAGTAGATGTGTGATGACAGCTTCACTGGTGCTTTTGAGCCCAACAGCCCAGCCTCAACAATTGCTCCATTTAAAAGCCCAAAATAGTACACACAAGGCTGTGCAGCAGTGTATAAAACTAGGAGGTTTGAGTAAGCTTAAAAGGTCTTAAGTTTATTCCTGCATTTCACTTACACTTACATCCGATTCACTGGGTATATTGTAGGCTCCCAGACCAAAGTGATTGCTTTACTTAAAATGTAGCATATCCTGCATTTTGTCAGGCCACTCAAAGACGTCTGTGTTTTAAAGCCTTTTTTGTGAGTCTAGAAACAATTGTTGAATTGCTGCATACACAAAGACACAGCTTGAAGTCTAATCCATTGTGGCATAATGAATTTAATTTATGACTGACAGCATTTGTATTTCACTGTCTTCCACAGGGTGCAGTTCCTAAGGGCAATGCAACCAAGGAGTATATGGAGAGCTTACAGCTGAAGCCTGGTGAGGTCATCTACAAGTGCCCAAAGTGCTGCAGCATCAAGCCTGAGAGGGCACACCATTGCAGGTCAGTGTAAATGTTTTTAAGCATGACACGACATGACAACATAACCTAACAACATAGCACGAGAAGCTTCTTTACCCTGCCATGTAGAGCCCAAACTGTGCTTTTGAAAACATTTGTTTATGCATATTTTGTGTAAACAGGAGCTGTGTCATGCATTAATACCTTGTCTCTCCTGCCTGCAGTATTTGTAAAAGATGCATCCGGAAGATGGATCACCACTGTCCCTGGGTCAATAACTGTGTGGGAGAAAAGAATCAGAGATTCTTTGTACTTTTCACTGTAAGTACACAAAATACTCATACTAACATCAAGTGTACTCTTATAGTCATTTATGGCTTTCATGACGAGCAATTTTTATGGATTTATATGCGGACTGTTACTTTTTTGCAGAAACATAAAGCTGTCATATGTGGCTGAATAATATGAGGTCATCTGTATGATGACATTTTTAGTATATTACAGATTTCCATAGCAAGTAAGATGAACAGTCAAAAAAACTCTACAGAATTACAGAACTACAAAAGATTTAAAAAACTGATTTAACAAGTGAACTTGTATTAACACAGCATCTGCTACATTTTCTCATTATCCCTCACTCCCCCCCTTTTTTTTGGCAGATGTACATAGCCATGATTTCTGCCTATGCCCTGGGCCTCAGTGGTATGCACTTCTTCACCTGTGTTAAAGTCCAGTGGAATGGTAAGTCCTCCCTGTCTTGCAGCGTAGAGTATGTGACTACGGAAACTATACAACAAACACAGAATGTCAGAGAGCTGTAGTTTGAGTCAGAAATGCAGCTATTTATACAAGAAATTAAAACTGCCAAGAAAGATGAAGAGAGACATTGGAAAAGGGAAAGGGATTGTTATCCTGTTGTAAGAACAGCTGCCCTGCACTGGTCATTGGAGTCGTTGCTGCGCAATCATCACAGAGCTGCCATTGATCTTTTCCTCCCTGTAGGAATGAACCAGAAAATTAAGACAATATTTCATTCTTAGAACTCAGCTTCTACAGCCCTCTTCAAGGTGATACTCTGACTTAGCAAGGAAATGTTTTCCACCCATGATAACCAGTATTACCGGCTACTGTAACAGGTGCAAACCTGCAGTCAACAGAATAAGCTTATTCTGTCAGTTTATACCAGGGCTCATCCTTTCTTGCAAAACTGTGTGTGTGTGTGTGTGTGTGTGTGTGTGTGTGTGTGTGTGTGTGTCTAGTTATCCAGCTTGTTAGAATCAGGGAGCAGTTTTGGGCTAGGATATATTTAGGTCAGGTGCAGGATTGCAGCATCAGTAAGACACAAAAGGGAGGGGGGGGATCCACACACAAAAAATGATTAGCTTCCACAGTGTTATTGGACATTAACAGGGAATGTTTCAGAAGGATCTTTGTTGTTCACTTTACAGGGAAAGGAAAGAATATTTGGGAATCTGTCCTGCATCGTTCATCTTGACATTTTAGTTTTTTAGTGCAAAATAACTTCCTTCCTCTCTTCCTGTGACCAGAGTGCAGTGACTTCTCTCCAGGGGTGTCTGTGCTGCTGCTGATCTTCCTCTGTCTCGAAGCCGTCCTCTTCCTCACTTTCACAGCTGTAATGTTTGGTACACAGATCCACTCCATCTGCAATGACGAGACGGTCAGTATCCACTGTACACCCACAAGCTTTGTTCCCCTTAGCAAGCTGCATAATGTAGTGGGGAAGGTCGCTGTGAAATGAGGGTGTAAAGGAAAAAGATGACAAGGGAACCTAAGTCTTGATAAATGCCTTTGGCTCTAGTATTTATATTATATGTGATTATATTATATGTGATTGTGTGATGTGGTAGTACACAAAATATCAATAAGATACCCTTAGGTTTTCTCTCAGGTTTTTAATATTATTGTGTATGTTACCATGTTAATGAGCCAAAGCAAACAGACAACTTAATGACAAGTCTATATTCACAGAGGGCTTTGAATGTCTTGCAGGAGATTGAACGTCTTAAAAATGAGAAACCCACATGGGAGCGTCGCATGAGATGGGACGGAATGAAAGCTGTATTCGGGGGTCCGCCCTCCCTGCTGTGGTGCAATCCATTCACAGGCCTGCGTCTGCGGCGCCTGTTGCTGTTGACCTATGGTCGCCGTGGTGGCTCTGAGTTTTCTGTCTGAGTGCAGGACAGATGGATGCGGCTCATCAACACTTAACCGTCTCTAAAGCAAGATTTCTTGTATGCCCTCCTCGGCTGGGGCTAAGATGAACCTCTGCTCCCTGAGGCTGTCCTTCATGTGTGGGTGACAGGACGAGACAGGCTGCTCCAGACGGACCCGTCACAACACATCACACCCCCACTGAAACTTGCTGATGTAGACCCGACGACCCTTGGTCCGCACAAGTATGCTGAACAACTGGAATATTGTTTATAACATGAGCAGCGTTTTAGTTTGTTTGTGTGTTTTTGGGTAAAGCATGCAGTATGTAACTCAAGCAAGTCTTTTATTCCTTGTGAGACCGTCCAAGGTGCTGTATGAACTCAACTCATGCACCTTCAGCAGCTTGTTTTCTTTGCTGCGCAAATGAGATTAGTATTTGAATTGTGTGTGGGGGGGGATCAGCAACATATCTTTCATCATCACTGGACCCAGAAAAGTGGAACTCATTGGGGAAATGCTTGAAATTGCTCTATTGGACCCAGACAAGGACATGCGCTACTTACATGGCACTCAAGAAAATGTCTGGATATGGAGCACAGTGGACATCAGACCTGGAACTGTGCTGCCTTGATTTGCATGTTTAACAGCTCAATCAGTCCATTTCTCAGCCAGGAAATGAGACTTTCACTATCTTCAAATGAATGAAAAGGCTACTGTGAACACAAGCCTCATTCTTATTTAATAGGACTGAGTGTTTTTTCCTATCTGTTCATCATTTTTTTTCCCACCTTGGGCTGAAATTGTTGATTCTTTAGGTTGCTTGGGCCAGGAGAAATTAATTTTCTTTTTATATATATATATATAACTGCTGAAGCTTCTTTACCTTTTCATCAGTGACCACTCTACAACAGTTGACCATAATGACTCACTGGAGATGACTACTGAGATTCTGACTCCTAATTTGGACAAAATGTCACCTTTTTAGTATTATGTATGTAGTGTTATGTATCCATAAATTTGCCATCGCTCCATGTCTCATTCTCATGCAAACACCTGTCCCCCAAAGCCCCCTGATGTTTTCATAACGAAAATGATTCGGGTTGAACAACTGTGACTGCTGAAAAGTCTGAATGTTATTAACTTTCAATTGTTTTACTCATACATTTTTCTCTCCAAGTGTAAAACTGTAAACTACGTCTATGTGTAGTAGGAAATCATTCACAAGAATGCATTTAAGCTCTGAAAACAACCTTACAAACCCCCCCCCCCTCTCCAAAGACAGAGCCAACTGTCAGACATGGTGGCTTTGCACTCCTTGGCCAGCGTGTGTGGTGCCACATTTTGAAAAGGAGAATTCAAAACACTAGCACAACCTCGTTTGGCTCACTGTGAGCTCATTCTGATCCACAGAGCCAAGCTCCATTGTACAGTCAGCCTGTAGAATTAAAAAGGAACTGCTTTGCTGAAAGAGGCTGAAGTACCAGGCTCATTCCACAAGTTTTAATACTGAACAAAGTCTCTGGGAGCTCAGCACATGCCTCCGAGGCCTTTTCTACTTCACTCCAGAAATGTCAGGCCTGTAACATCTAGTGGCAGGACAGTAGCAGATAATCTCCCAGGGTTACTAGAACACATATCCATGCCTTTAAAATCAGCTTGAAAGTTTTTTGTCACTATTGTTTGTACTGTTTGCACTGGATGAATGTGGCTTTTTTTTTTTTTTTTTTAAATCTAGAGTTCTTGATTTAAAGTCAAATCCTGACTGGTGGGATGGTATTGTCAGAGTATTGTCAAATCTAGATTCTCTAAGTCTCATTTTTATCGCGTGTTGGACAATATACTTCTGTTTGTTCTCATCTGTGGTTGTCAGGAGAAGGAACTTTATCTCCTCTGTTTACACTAAATGACGATATCTGATGCCCTATGGCTATAATGTTTTAAGAAACATGCTGTCATTAGAATGTAAAATGTATCTGTTTTGGGTCTAAGGAACACAGCACTGAAAGCTAACTGATATCAGGGGATTTTATTAATGCTGGCCTCTTATTTCTCATTTTGTTCTGCCAGACTGCATCACCTCAGCAACAGTTTTTCTGAATAAATGTTGGCAAAAAGCTTCCACTTGAAGTCGGCTATTCCAACATGCTCAATGTATTTTTAAATATATGAGGTGCAAAATGAAGAGGTGTCAAGTTTAGCCAAACACACAGTGTGTCAATACAAATCAAGCTGTCTTTAAGATATATGTGTGCATAAGACTTATCAGAAAACAACAACAGGACAATTCATGCCATTTAGTTTGGCAGATACACAATATGTTGCTATGCAAGCAACAGCTGTTATTAAAAATAGTTGCAGGTATTGGTGGCAAAAATACACCCAGAGCCATTGAGAGGCCTAGAGTCTAATAAATATAAAATGTCATTAGAGTAGAAGTAAATATCCGAAGGACTGGAGGTAACAGTGGCAGGACTTATACACTTCTACTTCTAGCTGTATTTGTAGGAAGTAGCAGAAAAACAGTTAATTATGGATTGACAAATATTACTATCTTGACTAGTTGACTGGTATAATTTGGGTTTGGTTGATGTGTTTCATAATGTCTCAAATTGGGATTCTGTTACAGGGTGTGTATTTTTATATTCATGCTCAGCAATAGAATGAATGAATGATGATTTTCGAGGGGTAACAGTAATTGTATTTTCTTTAGTTTCTGCTGTATAACTTAGAAAAGAATACAATCGCCATTGTTTGACAATGTGCAAAACTGAGTAAATCAATACACCATTGTATCAAAGGTTTTAATTACACTAATTGGCAGTTAAAGGGGATTTACGCAGAAAATGAAGGACAAAGAACATTTAGTGAATTATAATAATGATTCAGGACAGAATTACCATTAACATTGCCATGAACAGTCCAGGTTTTGTTTCCTACTTTCCTCAGAGAATGTTTCCTTAAGAACAAAAGTCCTTCAGCTTTATAAACAAAGTATAACGATTACTATTAACAATATATAAATGGAATGTTTTATTAAGTTTTTTTTTTATTAATGTGTCATAATATTATATTGTCTTATATCTTTAATGTCATTCTTTTACATAATAAACTTGATTAAATTAAAGCTATGAAGTGTGATTGATTATCTGTCATGCACAATTTCATAAAAGACGGTGTTCACACTGATCTAACATGCTACAGATCTGGTAGACGTTATGTTGGATGGTCAAATAGAAATGAAAATACAGCACGATACAGTAGAGATTAACTGAAATTAAGGAACTGGGAAAAGGTATTGCTGCAGCTTTAAAGAAAAAAACATCAAGTAAAGAAGAAGTGAAAGTTTCTCTAACTGAAATGATATGCAGGTGTCCTCCAAAGCAAGTAAACGTAACAAAATACAGAATTATTCAAAGTGTACAGTTATGGCCATTTCAAGTTGCTCAAATGACAGCCAACAGAAAAAATACAGCATCCCTCCCAGGACAGACATGTTTGTATGGGCTGAAATATGTGCCACCAGAAACTGAATTTGAAACATTTATATTTGAATTTGAATTGCTTAACTTGAATAATTGCATTGAAAAACTGAATCTGAATTGTAATTTGAAATTGAATTTCATTCTTTTACATAACCACTTATGTCATAAAGTAGCATTTCTGTTACGTGATTTCTAATTTCTAATAAAACACTGACGTTTTATAAAATAAAAAATTAAAAACAGATGCCCAAACAGCAGCAGTTGTTGTGACAACTGCCCCAGGCACCGCTAAGACAGTGGCAGCTGCCCCTATTGAGAAGAGGCGTCCTGTGTATCTGGGCTCGATTGCTCTGCCTCAACTACCTGGATGTTTGTCACAGATAATTGAAATTGAATTTTGAGAAATGAATTTGAATTGTGAGAACTCAGTTCAGTTTTTTAATGCAATTATTCAAGTTAAGCAATTCACATTGAAATATAAATGATTCAAATTCAATTTCTGGTGGCACATATTTCAGCCCATATGTTTGTGTTTGATTTGTCTGCTGTGGGCATGGCAGACTAAATACAGTAATTTTTAGTTTCAGGTGATTATACAAATATATAACTAAAACATACTTATGAATATTATATAAAATTTCTGTCAATAGATACTCCTAGTAAACCTTACAAACTGGACCTTTAACAGGTCTTGGTTATGCTTACTTTAAACTTAAATCCTAATCTTATTCGTGTATATTCTACACTTTTGGACAGTTACTGTTATGTTATGGTGCCACAAAACTGGTAAGAGGCCCTGACTGCAAAGCTGCACTGAGAGAATAAAACTACAAATACATGTATTCTATGTATGCCGATACTCTGCCTCTGATTGGCTAATCCTGAGACCTAACCCACCAAACGAACGCAATGAACATTAGCCAATCAGAAGTGGATTAGGGTGGCTCGTCACGGAATGACTACGAAGCCGTTAGCGCCTTCCCGCTTACGTTAGCATGGAGGCGGTATATCGTACAGCCAATGTGTGGTAGTAGGAGAAGAAGAGATGGTGCGAATATGGCGGCAAAGGAATTAATAAACAGTCAAACTGAAGTCGAAGAAGTGGTTAACCGCTGGATAGTAGATTATTATTCATTTCGTTTACTCGAGTTGTTTGAAAACAAGCAATACGCGGACTTCTGTTACATTAGCGATGTGCTTGCCAGTAAGTAACAGTTTATGCTAGTTTGGAGTTTGTTTAGCTAGCAGACCCACCAGTGTTTCGGTGTAACGAGTGACCGTGTTGACTGGTGATCATTAGTCCAATGCGTCTGTGGCTGTCGTCGGAAGGACAGGTGTTGTTTGAGACAAAAAGACACGTAGCGGTCACCTTGTTTAGTTTTTTCCTCATTAACGTTGCAACGTTACAACAAAAAACATACCTGATTCGTCTTTGATGTTTTGCTTGGCAGCTACGTGTTGTCTTCCTGTTTCAACGAGCTGTCGTAACTACGACAACCACAAGAGAGTTCGGCTAACGGTCACCAGTTAACAGGGTCACTCATTAAACCGAAACACCAGCTTTGTTGCCACAGTGTTTTATTTACTCTGTATCTGCTACCCTGAAATGATTTACTGGCCGTTTTTTAATCGTGCTTCATGCGCTTCACCGATAGCATTATTCTCTCTATAGCTAACGTTACCTTAGCATTAGTGTTTCAGTTACTGTATGGAAGATACGAGTAGGTCCCATGGCAAAGGTCTGGGAAGCGGCTGTCTGCTGCACTTTGATGGAGGGTAACAAGACGTACATTTGCGATCCCGATGAATTAGTTAAAGTTTAAAGTTATGTGCGTGAGTTGTTTACTTGGTATCTGTGCATGTACATGTAAAGGAAATTCCAAATGACTTTTGTTTGTCTTGTTCCAGAAGTCAAACGACGTCCGTGTGATCCCACTGATAGGATGCTTACAAAGATGCCATTACTGCGGTTTCTCTCCCTGATCAATGATGGTGAAACTCTTGGTGAGATCAACGTCAATACATTCATCATGGCACATCTCAGTAACCTGTTACTTTATAGTTGATGATATCAACTAAGTAATCTGCAGAACTGGTTTGTTATTCATTTATCAAACACTTGTTTCACCACCCTGGTTCTTATCTCTTATCTCCATTAACACACTGTGACCCATACACAACAATGAATATTGCTTTGCCTTTACCTACAGATCAGTCAAAGTCTGACCAGTCACTAAGTCCTCTGGAATCAGCCTTAGTTGTGCTGGAGAAAATCAACCAGCAGCACAGTATTCCACAGCAGGATTTCAACAACATATGCACTTCAGTTAAAGAGATGGTATGTGATTTTATAAATCTAAATAATAATACATATTTTGTCATTTTTAATTATGTAAATATGTAAACATAATTTTTGTTACCATTTACATTCATGTTCTACTTTGGTTTAACTGTGACATCTGCAGACACGAAGAAGGCATACAAGTACCTTAAATCAAAATCTATGGTTTGAATTATAATGTGAATGATGTACCCATCATGTGTGTGTCCAGCCAAGGATGAATGAGCTAGTTAGAAGTGCGACTTGTTTAATGATACTTGCTTTCAAGTTTCATCATATTTGATTAACACATTTTTTTCTTTTTATTTCTGCGTTCAGATGGTGGTGATTTTCATTAAGAACAACATGTTTGGCAAAGCAAAAGAGGTGCTGAACAAACACTTCCCCAAACCAATGGTTGGCAAGGTGAGTTCAGTAACTAAAACAGCATGTTCACTAAATAACTCCATATTTTCAGTGATATTACAATTAATAAAAGCGTGCTTTCACTACCAAGTAATATATGAAGTGATCGTCACTCAGTAAGTACAGACCTGGACTTTCTGGATCATCAGCTTGTTTAAATTGAGTGCAGGTGCAGAAGCAGCTCACCTCTTGAGCACACCTAAGCACAGAGCTTACTGGTCTGCCAGGATGTAGTTTGCTTTCCTTCTTGTCTCACTTCATCATAGCCAGTTTATCTGATGTTGAAGAGACTGTGAAGAGACTAGTTGACTTGCATGTCTATTCATTTTGAAGATGATGCTGAAGCTATAAATTATTTAGCCTGTTCATGAATTTAAGTGTATTTGGCCTAATGTTTAATTGTATGCATTCATATGTTTCTTTCACTGCTGAATGTTTGTGTTTGTGACTTTATAGAAAGCTATATTCATGGGACTCATCAGCCAGAAGAGTAAGACACATAAAATCATTGAGCAAGTCGACTTTGAACAGTTTAAGGAGGAGATGTTTGCCTTTTGCCAGAGCCTCTGGACATTTGATGTTCCCTTTCTCCAAAAGGTGGGTTGCTATGTAGTATGCACAAGATAAAGGCTCATTGCATCAAAACTTTTTTTCTTTTCAAGTCCTCAAGACTTAAAAAACAAATTTCATATGAGTTAAATAAAGTCTCTGTTGTGATGCCCTTGACATTTTTCCAGCCAATCCACAGATGCAACACTGTCAGTTTGTTGGTGAAATACATAGTCTTCATAGTTGTTTTGTGTTTTTGGTGTGTGTATGTGTAACAGGCTGCAATGCAGCTTAGAAGACAAAGAATGCTGAACCTAGATGACAAGGCCACAGGACCTGATCAGGAAGACGAATCTGGTCCTTCCGCCAGTCCACAAAGAGACACTGACGAGTGTGTACTATGATAAGCCCTCTCCCTCTTAGTTCATTTCATTAAGCTCATCATTTACTGTTAAACATGTGACACACACTCATATGGCTGCGTAACATTTTAACTGTTTCACTTTGTCTGTAGATGATGTAGATTATCTATAGAGTATATGTGACAATTCATGAGCGTACACAAACCATGATGTTTCTGAACATAAGACATACTTTAACTACAGTGGTCTAATGTCAGACAGCTTGTCCCTAGAAGCCCAGGGCGTTCACATCTTTGTCAACTTGGACCCCATTGTTCCCCCAATTATTAGCTTTGCTAATACTGTGATACACATCATTAGCACCTGTGCCAACTACATTTAGCACCCATATAACATGTAATATATTATTACTTTTCTCACAATATCAAAGCACTGAAATTTCTTATTTTGCAGTACATTTTTATGAGGATTTTCTATTTTCTTATTCTAAACTCTTTTCTCTGGCCTAAAAACCCTGATCTCTTCTTCTTGTCTCTAGTGAATGTTCCAGTAAACATGCAGTTATCACAAAGGCCAGGCTGGAGATTGCCTTCAACAGTTTGATTGGTTCAGATGATGAAACATTTGCTCAGCTGGAGGAAGAGGTGCATGGAGAACAGCAGGAAGAGGTGCATGGAGAACAGCAGGAAGAGGTGCATGGAGAACAGCAGGAAGAGGTGCATGGAGAACAGCAGGAAGAGGTGCATGAAGAACAGCAGGAAAAAGATCTTTTGCTGCGTCTCTCACCGACCCCACCAATGTGCACCAAACAGAACGCAGGACAGGATGGGTTATTTCAGAGAGACTCAGGCAGCCCTATGGAGGCTTCCCCAGCAGACCAACCGCCTCAAATGGATGCTGTTCCTCAAACACAAGCAGGTTCCATCTCAAAGTCACCCCCAGTGCTGAGAAACAGGCGGCTTTACACTGTGGCACGACTCGTGGTCGAGCCAGACAGCCAGGGGAGCTCGCAGTGTACAACAGCTTCTCAGGAACTGGAGACTGAAATCAGAACAGAAGAGCCACCACAGTCACCAGCTATAACTAATAAAAAAGAACTGCAGAACCCAGTAACAGACAGTGACTTTACCACACACACACGGAAACGCAGGTACTATATGTGTATATATATTTTTTTAAGCATAACAGCTTTAGCTGTTACTTCAGTCACTTTTTCCCAGAGTCCTTCTGTGATCCTGACTTTATGAAAATGACAATCAAATGTTTTGTCACGCAGTGCCTCAAGTAGCATGGCAGAGTTGTCAGCAGACAATGAGGAGGACCCCCCTGGCTCAGTGGAAAATGGAGAACCTCTTGTGAGAAAACTCCGTAACAAATCCAAGAGATCGCTCAAGACGTAAGTCCATATGTGCAATATCACAGCATGTTAGGGATATCCGATCACATTTTTTGCGTTAAAAAATCAAGTACTGGAATGAAAATAACCACTTTTTAACAAACTGCTAAAAAGTCATTCAACCACAGTGTTCTAATATCAGAAGACGGTTTCATGTCCCTAGAATCCCAGGGGTCTACATTTAGCTTCCATATAACTGCATATTATCACTCTTCTCACAATATCCAAGCACAGAAATGTGTTTCCAGTACAGTTTGAGCATAACAGTGTCTTATATTTTGAGTGAAGTTTTGTTCATCAAGTCATTATAATTAAATTACAGCCTGTTATGGAAAATGTCAGGAAAGTGTGAATTTAATCCAGCATGGCTGGAAATTGGAGAGCTTTTCGCCAATAAAGTTTCTCTTTAAACTTACTGTAAGGTAAACTAAACTAGTTTAAACATGGCCACTCAATATGATCGACAGAGAAAACCATGATTTCAGTCAAAACAGATGGCTTCTTTTTTTTGGACAATGCCTGAGTCTCAGCTCTCGTCACGCAGGGTCTCCACTCAGTCAAACCAGTCGTCATCAAACATTGATGAACAACAGGCCAACAATCCTCTCAGCAAGCAAGTCCAAATACAACATTCATTTGATATCACTATGTTAGCTTACAATTGAAGGACTCACAACATTTGATAAACATATGTATTTGTGCAGGGATCCAGGTAATACAGATGACGTCTGTATCACAGAGTCTTCGTTGGACAGCTCCCCGGAAATGTTCTCTCATCACCCCGTCCCTCAAACGAGCTCCACCCCTGGCAAGGACTCTGCTCGAGGCAAAAAGCCCTCTACATCAAAATGGTTAGTGAAAGTTGCATCAGACATTTTAAAATGTCTATTCACCACTTTTCATTTGGGTGTCTAAAAGTGACTAAAGTTACACATGTATAAATTGGTATTTACTGAAAAGAAAAACTTCATTACAAATCACAAATGCACACCAAAATGTCATTAAGCATATTTAAATAACTGCTCTAAAATGATCTAAGATTCTTGTTTGATTCATAACTGTAATTGATAAACAACTGTGAAGAGTGCCAAGCATGAAACTCCTGCTTTTGTTCACAGGAAACAGCTGTATAATGATGCAAAGGAGAGTAAAGATACATGGAGTGATGAAGACTCATATTTCACCTCCCGAAAGCATAGCGGTAATTTTTTTTTTCTGCTTCTGATTAATCCTGTGTACATCTAGTTGCAAATCTCTTATTCATGCTGTGATATATCTTTTTTTTTCTCAAAGCATCACACAATGAGAGCACCATTTCAAATTCAGGCAACAGAAGAAGGGTAAGTATAGCAGCTAGAATAACAAACCTGTTTGGATGCCTTATTTGCTGACAGGAAGTAAGAAAGTTGAGTCTTGAGTTTGCAGTTTCACGGGTTATATTCTAGAAATATCAAACCTTAATGACAATTATTCAGCAAATGTTAACGTAAAGTTCAAAAAGGTTGATGCTTTGTTGCCAGCTTGCTACTTTCAGATGCAGCACTGACAAATATAACACAGCATTAAGGTCTTTTTGAGGGGGCGGCTGGTGTGTCACAGCTGCTGAAAGCTGAGTAAACCTATGTTACTGTTGTGTTGCAGAAGTGGACGGAAAGTGAGACACTGAAGTTGAAAGAAGGGGTCCAAAAATTTGGAGAGGGCAACTGGAGTAAGATAAAAGCATATTACTCCTTCAAGGATCGAACAAATGTCAACCTAAAGGACAGGTGGAGAACTCTAAAAAAATCAAATGTTGTTTAAATGGAGAATGTTCAGTTGAACTTTTGAACTTTGTTTCCTCAAAGGAATTGTAGTTTTTGGATGTGTTTGCATCACCGCCTTGTTTTACCATCTATATGTTTCCTCCTGTTTTCTGAATGAATCATGTTTTATAATACTGTACAGTTTTAAGTTCATGACACTTTCTAGTTCAATAAATTTTCATGGTTCAAATTTGCAAAAACTGTTTTCTCTATTGTAAAAAACAAAAATACACAGTGGTGTCTGATAGCATTTTCACTGCAGCTCTATACGCAGTACTAATCTTGCAAGACAGAAATACAAAGTCATTATGGATTTATTTGAAAGATGACATTTACAAAAGAAAAACACAAAAGCATTCCCCTTCAATTTAAACAAAATCTGACTCAAACACTGAGTGAAGGGAGAATCAGGAGGCTCTGTGACAAGGGAATCCTGTAGATAGCACATTAGTAGTATCCCAGGGTGAGTCAATAGAGAGGTTTTTGTTTCAGTCCCGAGACTGCATTGGAAATATGGCCCAGTTCTCACTTCTGCTATTAAAAGGTTCCCTTGAATCAGGTACTTATCCAACCATTTCTGTTTTAAAAAAACAGCAGCTGATCTGGGTACGAAATAGATTAAGAAAAGGGGTGTTTGACAGTCCAGTTGTTGATGCATCTTTATGTTAATGTGTCTTCATTCCTGATGAACTCCCCCACATCGGCCTGATGAAACACCACAATGGACATGGGATCCACCCGCCGACACTCCTGGGTGGACTTTGCTGCCACACCAAAACCCTGAGAAATAACACATAAGGACAAAGATTAAAAAAAATCAGTTTGTCATATGCCCTAAAGTTAAATCCCTGCAGGAAATATGGTATTCTGACCTGTTGGTACATAGTTTATGTCTGTGCTGTGAAGAAAAATAACTGTAGACCACACGTCTAACATCTCAGCACAGTATTCTCTCATGTGAAGCATGTTATCATCAACCATGTGAGCAACACAGCATGACTGTCACAAAACTTACCAGAGGAACATCAGCCATGGAGTAAACCACAACTCCCTGATACTGCATAGTGTTCTCAGTGATTCTGCCGAGCCCAGATTTTAGCACGTGGTTCCCATAGAGGAAGGACTGCTCTGCTCCAGGTTTCACCCACACCTTGAACTAAAGACATGACAGAAGGGCTTCAAGTTATTCATACATGCATGAGTATACTTGACTTGTTGGCACAAACATTCGCTATTGCCCAGCTACTCTGATCACTATTTATGGTGCTATATAAATACTATTGAATTATAAAAACACTCAATCTACGCAGCCTGTATTCAGAAACCGTGTGAGACCTTTCATAGGGTTGTGATGTCACAAATACACAGTCACCATGTGTTACTTGTGGTTAGGCTGACCTTATGTCACACAAAAAAAAAAAAAAAAAAAAAAAAAAAAAATTCAGCCAATCAGAAGAGAGAAAATGTTACACAAACCGGCCTGCTCTTGTAGAGCTTCAGAGAGAAGCTAATGTTGATGTGATTTTATTGGTATTTAAAACCACAAATATAACTTCTTATGGATATCAACACTTCAAATAAAACACATAAGTATGGGACCTTTAATGCTGTTAATAACACCTGTGCTATTCCTACTGTCTCAGGTCAACATGTCGGCAATGAAACAATTGTTATGCTGCTGCTGCTGCTGCTGCTGTTGTTGTTCTACTGCCATATGGCACTTTGTTTACTAGTACTCAAGTAAATTGGGGTATTTCACATAATGGGCCACTGGCATCTATTTAACACTAGCAGTCAAATTAGTGGCATGTTGCAGATTGGCAGCTAGTATAATGTTATGACATGACCTAGCAGTTTAACACAGTGAAAGAGACATGCCATCTTTCTGTGGCACACACGTCAGTAAAAACCATATACAGTACAGTACAGTATGACATAATCCAAGATGATTCAAATGATGGAAACAAGATGGTAACATAGTCACCTTTGCATAGGGCGCCAGGAAATCCAGAGCTGTGATGTGGAGCCGGAATTTACTGGTCTTTGTGAACTTTCCAAAACACGTTCCCACTGACACGAGTTTGTCCCGGGAAATGTTGGTGGCCAACTTAAGAATCTTCTCACTGTGGACAAGAAACGACGTTACATGCATGCATGTATGTACTCACTGCTGAAGCACCGACAGAAACTTTATCATTTAGACCATTTATCCTGGATTACCTCATGTAGTACACACGGTCATTCTGTAGTCGGAAGCAGTAGGTACCGTCAGGTCTGTCCACTAGAAGTTTGATGTTCTCACCGATGCTGTAAGAGGCAGAAACGACATGGTTCACATGCAGAAGCTAACGGGGATGCTAACACGCTCTGTACGCTCTGAATGACCGCAGGCGAGCAACAATGTCCTCTGAGTCCACTTACTACTTCGACAGCTTCTCAAACATCGTTTTTGTCTCCTCGTCCGTAAGCGGCCTCATCTTGAATATGTAGTTAAAAATACGTTAATCGATGTGTACTTGTGTCTCCTGTGAGAAACGTGGGTCAACACGGACGTAGTCACACTCTTTAGCGGAAGTCGGGCGACGTAATGAGCGAGCTGAGTTCCTGGTTTTGTTGCATTCTTCAGTCGATCGCTCGCTCTCATCCGGCAGACCGGACGCCATCTGGGTGAGTTTATCCACTTAATATCATGATAACTGTGTGAAGTTTCATTAGCACGGAGCCGGTAAACAACTACGCGGACACTCGGTCGTGGTGCGTTTCGTTTTTGTTGAGCTGTGAAGTCACACTTTCGAAAACGGGCTCAGTTAGCCCGGTTAGCTAGCTGTCAGTGGAGCGCCTGCCGTTAGCGAGCTAGTGAGCGTTAGCACGGGGAGCTAACTGTGTTAGCAGCCGATAACGCTGGCTCGCTGCGGGCGACGACACCGCTTCACTAAAGCAATTTGATGTTAACCTATTCTTAAACGCTAATGTTTTATCAGGAGCTGCGCTGGATTGTAGCAAGCTGTGATTTAAGCTCGGGCAAACCGTGTGAAGAGAGCAGTCTTTACCGCAGCGGTGCCAAGTTACATAACGTTAAGATGTTTGTAAATACCGACTAGGTTCTTGTGATCGGAAATCAAGGGCAGGGTAACTCATTTAAACACCTCTTCCACTCACTGTATGACAAATGATATGGTGTGATTCACCTGTATGTGGTGCACGGTAACAGGTAAAATGTCAGCCAGAGTTAACAAATTGGGAAATCTACTTTGTCAGCGAGCTTTATGCATTTGGCAGCTCATTTGATCCTCTTGCTTCCTCCTGCCTGACAGCAATAATGACTGGAGGGAGGAAAAAAAAACAAACCTGATCCTGTTTTTTTTTTTTTTTTTTTTCTGATGCGGCCAAGTAAAGTTATACACAGCAAAGCCATTTTATTCACTGACATGACACAAATCAAAATGTCTGATCCTGCAGCTGCTCTGGCAAACTTGAGAAGTTTAAAATGCAACTCCCTCCTCTGTCCAAACACAGTCCGCCCATGCATTTCTCACACTGTCGTACTTTCTCAGAGTACTTTCTCACATTTCTGTTAAATAAAAGAGAGAATAGAGAACTAGTTAAAATGTTAACTGGTTGAGTCATATTGTCAAATGGTGTTCCTGTCTAGCCTGTTAATTTCTCCAGGGAGATATCAACAAACACGCATAAGTTTGTCAAGGCTGCAGTGTTCATGAGGGCGTGATGATCACCGCAACATCTGCTGATCAGTGACCCGTGAAAGCCTAAGGTTATAATCAGCTGCTTACCACAAGAGATGACTTAGAAAAGGAAAAGTGAAATGTACTGATCACTTGGACAACCTGGGTTTTGTAGCAGGTGACCGCTCAGGATCACACATTGCAGCGCACAGCACACGCTGACCCACTTTCTTCCATTTTGAGATTTCAACTTAAGACTCGCACAATATTCAGCAATGCACAAATGTTTGCGCGTGCACAACCTTTTTTCTTGTCTGGTTTCAGTCTGTCATGTTGTAAAGCCACTTTACACTGTACATACCTGATATGTACAGTGTAGTAAATGTGTTAATAGCAGTTTATTTAAAAAAAAAAAAAAAGTTAAATGTAAGTCAGTGGAAAGCTTTAAGTACAAAATGCCACCGCCTTTAGATTTGACCTCATTAGCTGTGCTTCTTGCCAAAGGAGTGACCCGCTTAAGTAAACGCGGTGCGAGACACAAAACCGGTACTTAATTAACCACGTTAGACTACTCATCACTTCAAGATGGTGCCCACAAGATGCTAATCCAAATGAATTCAGACACGATGGTTTATGTTGACATGAATAACCAATTTGTTATGGCATGTCAGAGTTCAATGAAAAAAAGTAGTGACTTTTGTTTTTTTTCTGCTTCGAACATGTCGACAGGAGTGTGCCGCCCTGTGTTGGGAGAAGCTTACCCAGGATAAACCAGCCGCCTGTGTCTGTCATCAGTTTCCGCCGCGTGTTTGTGGCTCTGGTAACACTGAACAGGAAGACAGACGTGAAGAGACGTCTGAACAGTGAGAGGAAACTGCTGCGGCTTCTTCGTCAGCCTCAGAATGACTGAGTTCTGGGTTTGTTTCAGCTGCTGCATTGCAGAGCAGCCACAACCTGTGAGTATGATATTAACATGGAGGACGGATTGTAATGATGTCAATTTGCCTTGTTTAAAATGGAATGAGTTTTTAGATTATATCATATTAGGTTACTAAGCAGCGGTATTCTCAGGTGCTGGCACGTATATCCTTGATTTACTTAAGCTGTAAAAACTGTGAATGTTCACTATTCTAAGATACATTTTCTTTAGAAACACTGGTCTGAGTACTAGTTGTGCCAGACAAATGATATTGACATCCTCTTTTTTTATTATAGATTAAAAAAGAAAGTAACAAGGCCCTTAGCTAACCAGATCCCACTGTCTTTCTTATATCAATAAGGTTAATTATTGTGGCAGAGAACAACCAGTTGTAGTCGGCCAGTCTGTTCACCAACAGATAAGATAAAAGGAATCATGAATGTCAACCTCTGTCTCGGTTTCACCTCCAGAGTGCAGGTTTCAGGAGGTTAACAGGAGAGGGACGAGTGCACTCTGTTTCAGCTGTTGTTTGCTTTTTCTGCAGTCTCACTGATTATTAATATCACCTCTTAAATGTATTAAGTATCATCAGTGGAAAAAAAAATGTTTAGGTTTATGGTATTTGTTTTCAGAAACGGCGGCGACGGATCGATCGCTCCATGATCGGGGAGCCAACAAACTTTGTTCATACCACACATGTAGGCTCGGGGGACATGGGCCTGGGATTGGCATCAGTAAGTTTTAGGTCCTCTTTTCAGAATATTCAACCAACAGAGTGTCACAAATGATAAATAAGTTTTCAGCTAACTAACATTTACACCTTGATGTTTGTAGGTGGACCTTGTTCAGGCCCAGATGAAATCTAAAGGGGGATATGCGCATGGAGGGTCTGAAGGTTCCCAGTTGTAACAAGGTGAGAGATCCTATTTCATCTCTTAGCGGAACTGAGAGCTTTCACTACCCCAAAGCTATATAAGCCGGTAAAAAAAAAAGTTGACTTTGTTTTTGTAGGAAAAATTAAAGCTGTTTAACACGCAAAAATATTCCTTTTGAAAGATGTAATAGAACAGTGTAACGTTCTTGGTAAATACTGATAAGCAACCTGAAAGAAGCCACTCCCAGCCTGTAACCGCAAATATATTTTTAGCCTTAACACTTCTTTTATAAGAAGCAACACACTTCTCTGCAAACATCTACAACTAAGAGTCCCTGACCCGCCTCCGCCCATGCTGTGTACCAACATGATTGCAAATAATGCTACACAGAACAACAAGCTTGTGTTTGTGGCTTTAAAAGGAAACTGGTGAACTGCTGACATATGTGTACTATGCTTTATATAGTCATGTTTTATTGGGGGGAATTCTTTCCTCCTTCCAAAAAAAAAAAAGAAAAAAAAAAGAAATGGATGACCTATTTCCTTGTGATTAGCTTTGTTGTGCCGATAACCACTTCTATTTTTTTCTGTGACCGTGTCTCAGCTGTCAGTAAGATTTCATTTGTATGTGTTTGTGGATTAGTTTAGACAGCGGTGTTCTTTTCTATTGGCCTCAGGCAACTGGTTAACTGTTAATGTCGCACCATTTCTTGTTTTTTTCAACTCCCACTGGATGTTGCTATGGTCACATAAATGATATATTTTTGGACCTAGTCACTCTTTGTCTTGTGTCTAAACGGATACAGCCCAACATTGTCAAACATGTTTGGGGAAAGATGACTGAAATGAACGGTAAAGGGTCAGATTCAACATTCTGGAGCATAAGAAGAGGCTCAGATTTGATGTTATAACTGTGTGATGTGGGCTTCACCCACACCTCACCTGTCAGTATCAGGTGAAGTCCTAATATTTGTTCCATTTTTTTTTTCCCACCCCGCAGCCCTTCACAGTCTTGTGGAAACTACTGTTGTTGATAAGAGGAAGCATTTTAAAAAAGCAGTTCTGTCTGTAACGGACGCAGGACCAAAAGATGAAACTACTGCTTTTCCATAATGTTGTATATATTTTTATTTTCCATTCCTTTTTTTTTTTTTAATGAAAGCACTGCTATCCATTTGCTGCCATACTGTTGCACTGTAAAGAGTAACTGTTAAGAGTAGATAAGAGGGTTTAGAAAGCTCATAATCTCAGTCAGACGTATGCTTGTGTGTATGCATGAGGAAAATTGTTTCAAAAATATTTGCTGTTGTAGCCCATATGGATGCCTGTATTTATTATCTGATTTGTTAACGGACCTCATGGTGGCTGGGCCACGCTGGAGATTTGGAACATTCAGTTTCTTTCTTTATTCTCAGAGGTTTATCAAAGGACAGGTAGAGGTAGCAAGGCAAAAAGCGATATGTTCATTGTTTTATTCTGAGAAATACTCATGATTCTCTTTGAGTTGCTTTCAGGGTTAAAGATTGCTGTCTTGTAATAAACTTGAAAAATGAGTAGAGTACACTGGATCATGCAATGTACACTCACACCTGCTTAGGAATTTCACATTGATTTCAACTGTTTGTTTTTTTTAAATATATATACTCATTTAGATTGGACCATATTAGAATTTTAATAAACTATGAACTTCCTAATCTGCCTTCTGAAGTCATGTTCATTATTTGTTTTATTAGCGTTGTGTGGCAGCTTGATGCTGCAGATGCAGAGCTTAGTGGTTTCAAGAAGATTGCTGTTTTTTTGTTTTTTTTATTCTTTACATGACTTGTGTACCAACTGTAGACCAAGAATTAAACTTGGAAGTAACCAAATCACCACTGCAAACTCTGCCACGAACGGTGGGGTCAGGTTTGATCCAGTTAGCAGTATTCTCAAACCTGGACTGTATGTTCATCATATCCTTTTTATGCTTTGTTGTAAATGCTGTTCCTTTTTCCTCGCATGTGTCTCATCGTGACGTCAAGAGTATCTCTCTTGACATAAAACCACCCTTCAGTCCTTTTTTGGTCAACACTCCCACAATTTGGGTGGAGATGATTTTGTGGTTGTTTCGAATTTCAGACCTCTTAAAGGTGACTGATGCTAATAACAGGCATTCGACCTGACATGACTCACCTTTTGTAGCAGTGTTTGTGATTCCGTTGCTTCACCGTTCAAATGACGTTTCTATGTGATGTTAACAATATTTTGTCAAAAACAAAATTCCAAAAGCGATCAAATCCACCTTTGACCCACTATGGACGTTAAATTGTTAAATGTCATTCCCAGTTTGTCTGTTGGCACAAAGGTTTTCTCCTTTTTTTTTGAAGGAGATCTAATTTTCCCCTTTTAAGGAGAAGTAAATAAGTGCAGCTCTTTTCACCTGATCACGCTGGTTGTCAGCTGTGTTAGTGATCAGTTAATGTTCTGGCTTTTCACTGGCTGGCTGGTACATTGTTTTGTCTCTCAGTATTGTCATATGTAGTCCAAATTTATGATCCAGGCTCCATTTAAAAAAAAAAAAAAAAACACCTTTGCAGATAGTGACAGAGCAGTCCTACTTGGGGCTACTATATCGTTGAACCTGTACACACTGCTCATCACTATTAACTGATTTTAAATCAGGTCAAAGGTGTCGAGCAAACCAGCAGGCCTGGATCTATTAACAAATGTGATTATTTGTCTTCCATGTACATCATATGATTTACTATTCCAACAACAGAATGTGGTTGTATTATAAAGTCAAGCAAAAGTCTGTGTAGATTGATGTTAGTGCTATTGTCATTCTATTTATGATACAAGAATGAACTATTTGTGTATGTACCGGGCAACTTTAAAATACCTAATGGAGTCACATTTGTAATATCTTATCATTTTCAGCATTGAAACAGCATTCCCAACATCCACTGACGGATTTAATGATGTGATTCATCAGGCTAAAATATTCTTTCATTCCTTCCTCTTTAAATGTTTATGTAGTAATTCCTGTAAGAAAAGATATCCACACGTGTGTAGACTAGTTTGTTTCCTCCAGCTCTGGACTAAATGCTGTAGTATGTGCAGACATACTGGGAGTGCAGTATATCATGTGACCAGCAGGCTGTGCTAGTGGACTGGTTGAATGTGACTTCAAAAAAGAAAAAAGAAAAGTTTCCTAATGGGATTCTTGCCATAGATCTTATTTTATGATGATATTGTAAATACACAAAAGTAATGGATCCATGGTTTATATGTATTGAGGGTCATACATATTTTTGATCACTTTTCTGTATAACAATACTGGGAAGGCAGAGTTAGAGCAGTGTTTCTTTCTTGTTTTTCCTCAGGAACTGCCTGAAATGTAGTTCCCACTTTAAGGAAAATTCATCTGTTTTTTTTGTTTGTTTGTTTTTTGTTTGTTTGTTTTTTTTCTGCATTTTTCAGAATAAAAATATGAAATAAATGTTCAATGTTGATGTTTGACCAACTGTGTGTTTCGTGTTTTCACTTAAAGTCAAAACCTCACATCTATGGAGCGATAAAGGAGGTGTTGAGCTCACACTGGAGCACTTCTTGTGAAAAGAGAAAGAAGAAACAGAATATAATATATATAAATATAATGTATATACCTATGTTTTTGTTACCTTAAACACTGGCTCTAGATAGTACCCTTCGTGTTTTTCAAATGTTTCACGCCCAATGTGCTTTCTGCAAGAAGGGAGGGACTAAGTTGCAATCTTCAGCTGAACCACTAGATGTCACTCTACACATTGGACCTTTTTAACTAAAAGTTCTAATACAACAATGTAAAAATACTCCTACACTACAAGTAAAAGTCTAGCTTTCAAAATCCTAAAAAAAAAACTATTGTGCTTGTCATTCTGCAGACAAACAAACTGTTTGACTTATTATTTTATGGTATTATTAGATTGCAGCAGTGTTTTAGTTTTAACTAGTTTTAACTACTTCAGACATGGTTGGATACTTGTCCAGTGGTTCCTAAACTATTGGACTGACCCTTCCTGAAGGTAAATCTGAGATGATTAATGGGGTTTTGCTACATAAATTTGCTTTCATGTTTCGGACATTTCTCTCATCTTTGCTTGTTTTTTTTATGAAATAATAGAACATCTTACTTGAATGAAACCGTCTGAGAGGTTTGGAACTGCTAATAACTCAAAGGCATCTGAAATGTGGCACATTGATGGAAGAAGTATTCAAATCACTACAGTAAGTAAGTAGCAGTAGCAACATCTCTAAAAATACTCACAAGTTAAGATCCTGCATTTAAAATTTAAGCAAGTACGTGAAGTATCAAGTATCAAATTACTAATTGAGTGAAAACTATTGGGTGAAACTGAAAAGTACCTATAGCTACCTAATACTTGAATTGAACAGCATCTTGTGACTCTGGTTTTGAAAGGCACTTTATTAAAACATTACTTGCCTACTAAAGAACAAGTACTTTAAAATTGTATTGAATAGTATTGAAATATTATCACTGTAAATACCTGTATTGGTAACCTTTGATGTAGGTTCAGTAGCAGGAAAAACACAGGCAGGGCTTTGGTATACATCAAAACATCTACAATGATAATTAGCCTGTGGGTAAAAGTACCCACAGGCTCATATATATTAACATGGCATTGAGCAGCCCAATCAGATTTAATAGATTAGATTTTAGTAAATCATATTATTGTTAACTGAACCTGAAAGTGTGAGTTATATTTACTTGTGACTGTTTATTACCACAAATCTGTTTCTTTTCTAGTCACAGGGCAAGTCTCACTGGTCTTGTGACTAAGCGCTCAATACAAATTATATTTTATCTAATTACTTCTCTCCTGGTTTGCACCTCTGATTACTGCTGCCACAGCAGCGGAGTGG
This sequence comes from Protonibea diacanthus, assembly GCA_028641955.1. Taxonomy (NCBI): domain Eukaryota; kingdom Metazoa; phylum Chordata; class Actinopteri; family Sciaenidae; genus Protonibea; species Protonibea diacanthus. The sequence continues at coordinate 12,183,581 of CM053976.1, read as the reverse complement.
AGAATATCTGAAGCCTCTGCGCTGTTGAAAATAGCTCACTGAAAAACGGTTTTAAAAGTAATCAATTAAGTGGAGGATTGATCAGTGTAATAATGACTGTGGGAATATTTATTCTGCTACACTAAATGTTGCTTGATGTTCTGTTAAATGATAAATCTTATTAAGATTGGAGAGGTCAGATCACAGAGTTCAGTTAAAACAGGAATACAGTTTCCTATCAAACTGGACAAACCGGACCATGTGTTAAAAATGTATCAGATACTGCAGATTTTGCCACCTTTTCAATCTATGAATTTAAAACCAAACAAATTTGAAAAGAGAGTCAAGATGGTTGATATTATTATCCTAACCAAACTGGCCTTGAGTAACCATGGTATATTATTGACTGTATTTACAAGAATTTAAACCTCCTTGTACAGCATGTCAGGGTGGGATGCCCACAATCCAGCACAACACTTACGGGATTGAACAGTGCCCAAAATTGTTGTTTTTATTTTAATTTATTTTTATTTCTTTGTGTTCCACTTGAACAAACCAAATCCAACATGTTCATCATGACAAGGTGTTGATCTGCATAATTTAGATGCTTTGTCAGAGTTTGAGATAACTGTTTCCTGTTTTCTACTTCCAGTCTTTATGCCAAGCTAAGCACTAACACTAAACATGTCCTGTCCCATTATGTAAAAGAATAAAACATGATACAAGCTTTGCAAAAAAAAAAAAAGTCTCAGTTTGATTTAATAGATTGAAAATTGCATTGAAAACACAAAATGAAAAGTGTCAGTAGAACATCTGTTCAAAAGCATCCTCCTGTAAAACACTGTTGGTCAAGTATTTAAACTTGTTGGCTGCTTTAGAGAACATGGTTATGTGTAAAGTGGTGGTGAAATCTTATGCATTGCGCTATTTCCTTTTCATTGTGTCAAGTAACGTAACATGTAACATGTTTCACAAATTATAAATGGCAAACACGACTTGGCAATAGCTTGAAACAAATATCAGTCAAAAGATTTCTTTTTTTTATGCCATGAATAAGTCTGAGAGCAAAAGAAACCCAAAAAATGACTGACATATTGGACCTAAGTCATCGTTTGCAAAAGCAACATGTCATGCAAACAACAAATAAATACATGACACAAAACACAGAACAGGTTGCACAATATCACACAAAACAAACTGCACTGTCTTTTGTCTAAAAAAATTAATATATACATTGTGTTTTGTCACAAGCGTCTGTTAACTGATAAATAATAAAAATTGGTAAGGAAAAAGATAATCTAATGCATATACAGTTGCATGAAAAAGTATGTGAACCCTTTGGGATTACTTGGATTTCTGCATAAACTGGTCATAAAATATGTTCTGATCTTCATCTAAGTCACATCACTAGACAAACACAGTCTGCTTATACTAATACCGCACCAAAATGATACGTTTTCATGTTTTTATTGAACACAACATGTAAACATTCACAGTGCAGGGTGGAAAAAGTATGTAAACCCCTAGGCTAATGACTTCTCCAAGAGCTCTTTGGAGCCAGGAGCCAACCAACCTGGAGTCAACCAATGTGTCAACCAATGTGATGAGATTGGATGTGTTGGTTAAAGCTGTCCTGCCCTATAAAAAACACACACCAGTTTTGAGTTTGCTGTTTTCAAGAGGCATTGCCTGATGTGAACCATGCCTCGCACAAAAGAGCTCTCAGAAGATCTATGATCAAGAGTTGACTTGTATGATGCTGGAAAGGGTTACAAAAGTATCTCTTAAAGCCTTGATGTCCATGTGTCCACGGTAAGACAGACTGTCTACAAATGGAGAAAGTTCAGCACTGTTGCTACTCTCCCTAGGTGTGGTTGTCCTGTAAAGATGACTGTGAGAGCACAGCGCAGAATGCTCAATGAGGTGAAGAAGAATCCTAGAGTGTCAGCTCAAGACTTACAGAAACTTCTGGCACATGCTAACATTATTGTTAGCAAATCATGTTTGAAGTTTGCAAAAGCACCTGGATGTTCCACAGCACTACTGGCAAATTATTCGGTGGACAGATGAAACCAAAATTGAGTTGTTTGGAAGGAGCACACAGCGCTATGTGTGGAGAACAAAAGGCACAGCACAACACAGCATCAAAACCTCATCCCAACTGTGAAATATGGTGGAGGGAGCATCATGGTTTAGGGCTGTTTTGCTGCCTCAGGGCCTGGATGGATTGCTGTCAACGACGGAAAAATGAATTCCCAAGTTTATCAAGACATTTTGCAGGAAAACTTAAAACCATCTGTCCGCCAACTGAAGCTCCACAGAGGATGGGTGATGCAACGGGACAATGACCGAGAGCACAGAAGTAAATCAACAACAGAATGGCTTCAACAAAAGAAAATACACCTTCTGGAGTGGCCCAGTCAGAGTCCAGACCTCAGCCTGATTGAGATGCTGTGGCATGACCTCAAGAGAGCGATTCACACCAGACATCCCAAGAATATTGCTGAACTGAAACAGTTTTGTACAGAGGAATGGTCCAAAATTCCTCCTGACCGTTGTGCAGGTCTGATCTGCAACTACAGGAAACGTTTGGTTGAGGTTATTGCTGCCAAAGGAGGGTCAACCAGTTATTAAATCCAAAGGTTCACATACTTTTTCCACCCTGTGCTGTGAATGTTTACATGTTGTGTTCAATAAAAAGATGAAAACTTATCATTTTTTGTTCAGTATTAGTTTAAGCAGACTGGGTTTGTCTAGTGATGTGACTTAGATGAAGATCAGAACATATTTTATTTATTTACGAATTTATGAAGTAATCCCAAAGGATTCACATACTTTTTCATGCAACTGTATAGCAACTTAATTCAGCTCACTAGGTATGATAGTAAAAATCATAAACATAAACCTACACACCGGTAAAGCCTCATATCCTGCACTTAATTTACTGTATGTTGCCTAAACATCTCACAATAACTGATGCTGCACTGAAGCGAAATGAGATCTGTTTACTCTGTAAGCTGTAGTGCGAGCTTTGTGTCATTTCAGTGAGTTTGAGGAACTGAACCATAGTTAACCCAAGTCATGATGACAGAGGTAAAAGCTTGGCTTGGAACAAGATCTTCATCTCGGCATTCTCAGCGAAGAGGACAGTTGCCTCAGCTGACTGACGGAGCAATATTCCCCTAACCGTCCCCCCCTCTCTTGTTTCTCTTTTTCAAGGTCTCAGCTCAGCAGACAGATAGCAGGAAAGACAACAGTTTAAGGTTAGCAAGAGCGTCCGAAGAAAAAAAAAATACACTTTTTAATCAGATATAAGGTACACATACGAGCAGGAGGATGAGCAGTTGGTGCACAGCTATGGCATCAGTGTTTGTTGATGTGCAGACCAGTCAGAGAGTTCCTTGACGTAGTTTGGACCAAACAGATCATTGTAGTTGTCTGTGTGCAGAGAGTACGGATTATCATCACCAGCACCTGAGAAACACGCAAAGACAGAAACAGATGCAACTTTTACAACTGCGGCATGTGATTACATTTGTTCAAACAAATTGTTCAAACTGTGTATTTATAGCAGTAAACAAGCTAAGCCGTCAAGGGAATTCCTGATACATAGTATCATACAGTGCCAGTGGTCCCACAGTGTGTGTGTTCTCCATCCTCTCTGCTCCCCGGTCTGGTTCCAGAGGTCCGCATTGCTTAAGTGGTCCATCAGCTACATGAGACAAATTACCCAATGTCAGTCAGACAGCCAGCTAAAGCACCGCCCGAAGAACACAAACTGCATCCTGGGAATATGCAACTGATCTCTAAACAGCAGAGTCAAACAGGATGCAGATTTCATCAGGAAGTTTTCCTTTCTCCTCTCTATGATCGGAGAGGAGAAAGAAAAGCTTTATGACCGGATAAACCACCAACATAATTCAGAAAATCAATATTTATTGCATTTAGTCAGTCAGCCAGTACATTAAAGGTCTGATACCTTAAACACAGCCTCATTCTGCTCCTGCTCCTCTGGTTTGGCCTCCCACATCCCTGCACAACAACATCAGCTATCATCCTTGTCAGGCCACAGAGGCAACAGTCAGAACACCAAAAAAAAAAAAAAAAATGCTGACACAATTAAAACAAGCTTCTCACCATGTGTTTGAGTGTTGCCACATTCTGCAAGAGTCTCCAACTTCTGCGGTGTGTCTGAAATTGGTCTTGTTGTTGTGGGTTGCCAAATGTCTGTAGGATATGCATCATCACCTAAACTCGCCTGTCTTTCTCGAGGTCTGCTGAACAACCGCAGCCCTGAGATGGAGCAGGACAGTGCTGGCACATGAGGTATATCTGTGTATATGTCAGTATAGGTTTAACTTTGAAGTGATAAATACATTTAAAAGGCATGTCTTACCTCTTCTACGTCTGTGTGTTTGCGTGCTGGGCATGATCCTGTACACTCTGTAGGCATTGCTGCCTCTCTTCCTACTGTGCTCCTGCAGCTCACAGATGTCAGGTAAAGAGTTCAAGGCACAGCGGAAATTCGCTTTCCATGTCTTGGGGTCTGGCTTGTCTTTGCCCGGGCGGTACCGTCCTGAAGGAAAGAAATGTGTGGACAAGGATTGGGGTAAGCACCCCAACAGGAACTGTTTTCTATGCCTCAGATTTGTTTTGTAATATGCAAGTTGTAAACAAACTATTTTTTTCTTCAAGTTGAGGCCTCAAACAATATTGAGTAAATTATCACGGACAAGATGACGAAACATCAAGCTTTTTGGGCCCGAATACAGTTATGTGTGAAGCCTGGTTCAAGCTTGACATGTTTAAATTCTGAATACTTTTTTTCCTCCATTCATAGTAAGTTTTAAGAGTGAACGTAAAGTTTCATGACTTAATTTCATAATTTCAACACAAAAAGTAGCACCCAAGAGTAGCCATGCTGTCTAAATGTTCTAAATGCAATCGGGCTCTTTAAATCTTTTAATTTCCTCTTTAAAGGTCAGTGTGTAAGATTTAGTGGTATCTAGTTCTGGAGACGTTGCAGAATGCAGCCAAAACTGCTTGCCTCATGCTCCATGTAATAGAGTCTAGAAGTAACAATTGTGGCCACAAAACTTGGGAAAACTTTTTGGTTTGTTTGCTGCTGTAGAAATATTGTGGTTCAACATGGTGGACTCTGTGGAAGTGTACCCACTGCATCTGTAGATTAAAAGGGCTCACTCTAAAGTTAACAAAAACAGAACGATTATTATTTTCAGGTCACACCAATGAAATAGTGAATGCTTGTAATATTCCATTTCTGCCACTAGATCCCTGTACGTCTTACATATTGGACCTTTAAGACTCCCCTCAAAAAAATTTTTAGGCCACTTAGGCATTTCATTTACATTAAAAAATTCATCCATTTGAATAACATGGTTTTAATATAAATAAACTAACTTAATGTGAAGCAAGTAATACGATTTATGTAATAGTACTAAAATCAAAATGACTGCATTCATTTTCACTGTTGGGTTTGGGCAAACAAATTGGCTTTATTAATATTGAATGCATAAACCTGGTTACTACTACACTACTGTGTAGTGGAAGCACATTAAGTTTATTAAGTCCTGCATTTTGGTCAAGACATTTGTCAAATATTTTGTGTTCAAACCATGGCCTTTGGTGTCCACTGTGCATCTTTTCACTGACACTGATGCACTGAACCTAATAAGAATTAGACTAGTCAGCCTCACTGTGGGATTTATTTCTTTATTTTCATCTTCAAACATCTCCGTAACAAATTACACTGTGCTGCTACCTTGGATTAAACATAATCTATCACCGGCTGTCATCAACCGTACAGTCAAGTGACTTCATCCAGAGTCCTTTCTCATATTTAGTGTGATTTGGATCTCAGCCAGTCCTCTTCATATAATTGCCAGCCTCAGTGATAAAATCATTGGAGCCTAAAAACATCCACTATGGATCATTTACTGCACACATGCTGCAAGCTCCCACAGTCATTAATGACTCAAATGACTTTTCGTGTTATGGAGCTTCATTGATGATTAAGTTTTATGTTATTTGTACTTCATATTATTATTAGTTTTATTTTATTAAACTCTCTTGAGCTGAGTTTTGAAATGAAGCCACAGTCTACGTATTTTTACATGTTGTAATGTTGAAATGTTTCTTTCTCAACCCTGTGAATACCCATCCTGTTGTACTTTGACAGTAATATGATCACCGTGCACATTCGCAGCTACTGAACTGGAGCTTTCCCATGATGTGGTGCAGTCACAAAGCATGACTTTCCCAAGACTGGAGGGTGTGATGATGGTTTGATGTATGTGTGTCTGTGTTCGTACAGTGAAATTACTCAGCTTGTATTGTATTCATTCTTGTAGAGATGGGATCTGGTCATGAGATCATGGAACAAACGCAATTCACACAAGATGAGTATCAAAGTATTGATAGTAATCCATAAAAAAAGCAAATCACTTGTTTCATCATTATATGCAGGTAATTAGTAATCTGAGATTACTTTTTAAAAATTCCATGTTTTCTATGAGAACACGCCAATTAAATAATTTAGATTTAACTGTGAATTTTTCTATATGTCTTATAAACTTTGCATGTAAAATGTTAAGACAAATCTAGGCAGAAACAAGAACAACTGGACTGACTCCTTTGAATGCAGTTTAGTACTCAGTTTTCTTTCTAGGGTGACATGTAGCATGTTTTTACTCAATGTACTGTGATGCTTTTGCACTGGACATCAAGCCTTAGGCATAACTGCATACATGTCACTGATTTGAATGACGTAAAATTGGTTTGTAAAATTGGAATTTTAGACATAAATACTTCTGTACATAGCAGATAATGGACATTTAAAATGCTTAAACTACTTTTTTTCCCCTACCTGAATCTGATATTTTTATTTCTATTATTATTTCTGCTATTCTATCTATTTTATTTCTATCTATCTATCTAGATATCTATCTCAAAAAGAACAAAAAGTTCCCCATTTGTTTTCTTCCTTGAATTGTTTGAACAACAGCAATGTATTCTTTTACTTCATGACTTGCAAGCTTGTTCATGCATTCACGGTTACAGGAGGTAAACACCTTGCTAAACAGAAGTGATGTTTCATTTCCTGTTGGTATTCATGTGCAGGAACTTGGGAAACTTGTTGTTGCTGTTCAACAACAAAAAGTTTACTTGTTCTTTCACTTTAACATGCAGGGCTGATCAGTATTATTGTTTATTATTGTAATAGTGTTCATATATTATCCATGAAAATTGGAATTACATTTTGGAATTAAATACTAATTTTGGATAAAATGACTTCAAAATATTCTCATTAATATCATGATATTGATTTCTATCATATAGCCCAGATATAATGTGGTGGCTCTGACTCCAGCTGAAAATTCTGTTAGTTGTTTAGAGAATCACAAAGAGCTTTTTCTGCTGTGGTTTTACTGCACAAAGCATCAGCAGCAAGAAGTGTAACAAAACGTATTAGGCCTCAGATTGTCAGAATAAGTCAAAAACAAATAAACGAAAGATTCACACAAGCTCCTACCTGTGTGCATGGCCCAACTCCTGAAGAGTGTAGCATCTCGGTCAATACTCCAGCCATGACGAGCAGCGTGTTTCCAGGGGATTTGGAAGATTCGTGCTGACTGTAAAATAAAATACAAGAAAGTAGTTATAAATGGGTTACAAGAATATTTCATGATTCATTACTTTGTTGTGTATGCATGTGCATGTATGGGATGAGGAGTATACCTGGTCCAGCCAGCTGACTCCTGGATACCTCCCAGACTGAATCTGCTCCTCCAGCCATGGCCTTAGCCTCAGTCGGCCAGGTTGTTGCATGCTGCAGTCCAAGCTTCAGGTGAGCACAAAGGTGTTCGGTATGTGTCTCCGGCTACACAGGAGTCTCAACAATAACAGAAAGTTCTCAGGAGCTCAGATTAAATCACAGGTTATGCGGGGACACCTTCCTCCTCCAATGCATTCTTCCAATCAAATACCTTAACAGTCATGACAATCCTTCCCCACCTCCAAAACCTTCCTCACTGCTTGAACAGCTCCTCCAATTACAGGAAGTACTGTATTTCTCTCTTTTCCTGCAAGTCTACATACTGTGTATGGGAAAAATTCTGGGTTCACCACTATTAACTTGTAATTCACAAGTTTCTTCCGCAACAGATTATACAAAATAATTATTATCTTGTTTATTTAGCAAGAACACTTTTTTGTGCCTCCTGTTAGTTCACAGCCACATTTTGGAACATACAGAACAGGTAGGTTTTATACAATATCATATAGCACACATTTACTTTATTTGATTTTTAGATATTAGATACTGGGTGAGTTATTATGTTATTTGTATATATATTACTATACACTGTACTACAGTCAACTACAGCTATTGTAAAATACTGTCTTTTGTGTCACTAAAGTGTTCACTGCATGAGAATCTATGATGAAAATCACTAATTTCTTACAATTTAAATAAACTGTGCAATATTACTATACAGTTGAGCATTGTTATATTGTAATATTACATATAAATGTAGAACTCATTACATTTAATAAGATTCATATAGTGAGAAAAATAGGAAAAAGTATAGTGGTAAAGTGATTTAATTCTTTGAATCAAACAACTTCACAGAATAATCTACAGACATTTGTGTGTTTGAAATATTTAGTTGAAATATGCATTAATAATAATAATGAAAACATTTCTCAACACACATTCTCAACACACTTTCGAGTCCTTTTTTCTGTCGACGTGCATGCATGACGTGTTTCTTTGGAAGTAGCTCAGCACTTCCAAAGAAGCGCAACAAGGAAATAATTTCACAACGCTTAAAGGCACCCACTGCACATTACAGCTCCCAGCCGTGGTTTGTTTCAAGCGTAGTTACGCTGATAACGCATATTTCCCTGAAGTTTTTTTGCTACTCTACTATAAACTGGGCGGTTAGACCGCTTTAAACAACACTTGCATATTCAGACTGAACAGACTGCAGCTGTTTTGTTCAAGTTTTTGTCGCAAGAATACATGAATATATGAAGATTCACATGAATATTTTTATACACACACTGTATGCTTTTTTTTTTACATCCAATGCTGTTGTATACAGCTGCAAAATATCTGACTGAATAACAGTTACAAACAATAAATATTTACAAAAGGCTTTAAAACTTATCACAGTTCAGGAAACAATGTCAACAGTATGAACCATTTATCAACTGAAGTTTTCAGTCATACCACATGATCTTCATCACCTGATGTTGTCATGGAAATATAGAAACAAATTTACAATCCCATGATTCTATGAATTATACATTTCCATGACAACAGGCTGATAAAGGACCATGCGCTAGGCTTGAAAGATTAGCAACGGGAACAGCTGCTAAATGGACCTTGAAGCAAAGCTGCTTCCAAGTTTAATTATCTGTAAAATACAAGTCATGAAGATTCTATACTAGTCACAGTCTGCTTTATCATCCTCATCCTCTCCTCCGTCATCTACATTTCTCAATAATTTCAAGAAGCAAAAATAGCACATATACAGAAAGAATGTAACATACCATTAAGCACTACACACTTTGATAGTCGCTGTCTGTGATAACTGGCAAAGACTGGTCAGCAGGGATCAAACAGACGAAAGGTCTTTCTTTAATAAAGCCTGGAACAACTGGGCTGAGGAAACTCTCAGGCATCTTGGTGAATGATTCTTCTGGATATTTGTTCAAAAGTTCATCTTCCTCACCATGACTCTTCTCCAGCAACAACATATCAGGCTGCTCCACTAGATTTTGAAATGCTTGGTAGTCGTCATCCACTTGAGGAAAGCTGCGCGAGGCTGTAGGCACACAGCCGTAACAGGGATTTTCATCACATGTGGTGGCCTCTTCGGTTATTTCATTCAGCTTTATGGCACCACCAGCCACCTCATCAGAGCTCTCACACCTGCACACCAGATCACATGATGCAATTGTGTTGGTGCCACTAGAGATGGAGGACAAACTGGAGTCTTCCTCATATGAAAATCTCCCAGAATCTGCATTGCACTGCTGATAAGACATGTCTGTTGCCATAAGAGATGAAGCCACTGCTGGCAAATTAGGAAGTGGACAAGCTGGTACCTCTTGGTCAGGACAGACCACAATTTCACCCTCACTAGTGTGATACGCAGAGTCACAAAGCATTTTAGACTGTGTCTGAAGCTCAGAACTGTCCATCATTATCTGATGTGGGAAGTTAGGAATGAGGAGGGAATAAGATTTGTTGTCAATGCCCGAAGATCCAGAATTCACGTCATCAGCTCTGGTGCCACAAAGGTTGTTGGGAGCAGAGAGTAGACCACTGTCTTTGTATAATTCTGAAAGTGGGTTGATGGTCAAAGGTGATATTGGGCTTATATTGGCGAGGGCTTTACCAAGGGCTTCCTGAACACCACTTATAACGTCAATAGGTTCTGCATTAGCATAACTGAGACAAGAGGAGCCCGTGCTGATTCCACTGCTTTGCTGAGGGCTCCCATAGCCGGTGTCTCTCAGTGACCCCTCCAACCTGAACACAGAGAAACTGGTTAGTACTGTAAAACCGCCAATATGATCACATAGAAATCCTTAAGAAAATGTGTTGTCTTGTTTATGTGTTGGTGCAACCATACTGACCATGTTTGGCTGTCATCAGGATAAAGGGGCTCAACACAGACAGGTAGGATGACAGGCAGTGCAGGCTTTAAGAGCTGCAATGATAAAAAACAATTGATTCCAATATATATTAACTAATTATCCAATATATTAACTGCAGGAAGTGCATATGGTTACTCGTGGTAACAATGTGCATGTACAGCTAATGCCTGTTGAACAGCTACTTTGGTCGAAATACAACACAAGAGTAACAAACTCACGTTGTTCAAATTACACAGTAAGTCAATAATAATTGCAGCTGCGATCAGATTTCATGCTGCATATGGTGGAGTTTATATTTATGTCTATTTTACTGAATAAAATTAACAACACTTGAAGATGCAAGTTTTACATTTTTGGCCAACATCAAGTTTACATCAACAGGTGCCTTACCGCTTGCTCTCGTGGGCGCATGTCGAGAAGTTTTGGGTTTGGACATTTGGCCACTGTGTCCCACCACTTTGTTTTGAACCTAAAATCAAAAGCACAAATAAATCAACAACATTACACACGATACACAAAGTTAAAGTATGTATGCCTTTCATTTAATTCACTAACAGGGAAACAAGGCAAAGATGATCTTTAATCTGCATGACTTACTTTACATAACAGCCATATATAGCACCACTGACGATGATTGCAACAAGACTGAGGCTGATGATGATAGCCAAGAGTGTGGCATCAGAGGACGCAGCTGTAAAGTAACACGTACGAAGTTTAGAAACGACATGACAGATAATAGAGTGACAAACTAGACAGAATTGCATCGTATGTGTCCACAATGCCTGCTCAACACCTGTAAATACTATATTGCATCAGCTGTTTGCAATATCCATTCGATAAAGTACTCTTGATAAAAATATTTATTTTAACCTGAGTAGCCACTTCCTGTTACAGACGTTTATGAGCGCCTAACGTGCACCTGTAATATCTACACACAGGCAAATTAGATGCAAATATAGATTAGGTTTCTAAACCATATCCTCGAGAAACATATGGAATATGGAATATTTCAGCTGTCCTGTTCTGAAAGAAGAACTAGACTTTACAGTGACTTGTGACGAGTAACAAATCAAGTTAAAATGAAAACAGTCAGGCAGAGCATTTAGCTTTCTAACTGACTGTAGAAAACATGGGTGGGGATGGAAATCCCTCAGGGCAGCAGTGGGTGTGCCCATAAAAATGAAGCAAAACAGAGAGAAAGAATAGATGGCAGAGAGTTCAGTTTGGATCTCATATTTATGCATCTGAAGGTTTGGACACCAAAACATTGCACAGCTGTTTGGCAGTACTTAAGTAAACCCTGTCATGGTTCAAATGACTGTCATGGTGGATGTGCTATAAATTACACTTGTTTGATATCTCAAAATGCATTTAAAGGTGGGAATTAACATCTTAACAACAGATTTGCTGTTTTCTGACATGATAGGTCCATCCCCTGGTTCAGCTTTAACATCTCCTTCTTATATTGATAAGCTGCGACCCTACACTTTTCTCTGGTGATTAGTTTCTGATTACACACCATACAGGATTTACACTAACTCTCACCATGTTGTCTGAGGTCCAATATGAGCACTAACATTATGATACAGTACAGCTTAGATGTATCCTTTCAAATGATATACAGTGTGTTGCACAAAAAGGATTTAAAGATAACACTTACGGGTTGTGAACTCCACCTCTTCACTACTGTCACCGAAGCGGTGACTCCACTCTGTGTAGCTCCTCACGCTGACCATATATGTGGTACTCGGCTCCAGGTCTTGACCAAGTATTTCATAGCTATTTCGTCCATCAATTTTAGTTGGTGTGACATATTTAGATACCTGATATGAGGAAACAAAAAAATATATACAAAAGAGAAATTGGCAACAGATTATAGTTTTCTTAACTTAATGACAATGTTACATGTCTACATTGCCATGATCTCAGTGCTCCTACCTTTTCTGTGTCTCCTTTTTTACGATAAGTAACACTGGCAGTTAACTCATCGCCGATACTGCCCTGCATGTTTGTATTCCACATAACCTGAAAATTCCCGTTTGATTCTTTCACTGAGACGTTTGTTGGGACTCTGGGCTTTACTGTGGAAGAAGAGAGATAAGAAAAGTAAGGAAAATGTTTCTCACTCTTATCCTGTTTTACATCCAGTCAACTTAAGTACATTAATTTTAAATAAGTCAACTTACTGCTGTCGCTGATGTTGATGACTTTGGACCCCATCCTGTCACCTCCTTTAAAAACTGTTGCAGTATGAGTCTCACCAAGAACAAGTATCATTTGGAAAGAGCAACAACAGCTCCCCTTGTCACACTGCTGGAGATTACATTGCCGCTCCCTGTGGAATACAAGATAATATACAACATTCACAATTTAATCAGCAACAATCTAATCGACACTATTTCAGTGAACTGAATCAATGTACAATTTTAACTGGATCTGTATGATGTGAATGAAAAACATATTAACTCCATAAAAACTCACTTATGCCCACTGTCACGCTGCAGAGTCAAATTATATTTGGCGCAGTTTTGAGCTTCAAATTTGCAAAACATCAGTTCTTCCATGTCGTTGGTACATTCAAGGTTTTGATCCACTTCATCCTTAAATCCTGTTAACCGAACATTGTACGATGAGATTGATTATGAGAATGAGTTGTTGCGTATAGACTGGTTAAAAGCTGCCATTGTTAAATATACGCACCAGAGAGAGCTATTACCATCGCAATATTTAGTAAAAGGAACAGGGCCAAAGATTTCATATCGCCAACACCCCTGAAAGAAAACACGATAGTGCATCTGTATCTGACTTTAAAGCGACAAGTGGATTGTTTAAGTAACACAGATAGTTCTTAATAATGTATTTACCTCTTTAGCTCCACCCTGAAACGATTTATTCCACGTATTTCCCTCGAACACAACACTCAAACTCAGCTACGCCTCATCCCGTGGAGAAGTAAAGTGAGGTCTGCTTACAGTCTACAGTCTTCCTGATATGGGAAGTTTTTTTTTTGTTTTTTTTTTTTTACTGGAAATGTGACGACACTTATTTGGGAGAGGATTATACGCACTTCAGCAGACTTCAGTAAAATAGTGCAAATAGGGCAACCCAAACGTGTACAAACATGTATCACAGCTATAGACAATACAAGTGGTGGAAGAATCCATATTTAAAAGTGCACTCAGTGAGAAAGTTACAACACTTCCACTGAGAGTATTGCAGCAACTAAACTATTAAGCAACACAGAATAGAAAAACACAAGTGAAGTTGACCGACATCTTCTTCAAATGTTGAATAAATGTACTGTGTTCGTCGTGATTTGCTTCGGCTGCACATGGTGTGTTACTGTATGCCCCTCTGTCCGGTGTGGGACTGGACATTAGAGGCAGGACGGGTACGCTGGAGTGCAGAATTAGAAACACTTATTCTGAAAGTCCCTGACCGGATGTCGCAGGTACCCTGACGTCTGACCGCTGCAGCCGTGACATTAAAATGTCTAACGTCCGTTTTGATAAACCACCCCTCGCGTCAAAGACCTGGATCGCTCTGAGACGACTTGATAAAAACGGTTTGTAGATTTCTGTAAGTTATTTTCGACTTTAGATCAGTGATGAATGATTTTTGTCAGCCACTCATGTACTCGGCGTGTGCGTCTGTATCTATGGCAACCAGCCTCTTTAACCCAATGGGGGCTAAATGGAGAATAAGCGCTCATCTTTTTTCTTAGACCATAACACAAATCCGACATACACTCTTTATTCTGACATGTCTTTTTCGTCTTTATTATTATTATTTTTTACTTCAGCAGATGCCCAGGTGTAGTTAGTGAAGCTTGTATCCACAAATGGTTAAAAAGGAAAACAACAGCTGTATTTGACCGATGAGTGTTCGCATCTCTCTGAATCACCGCCCACAGGACAAAAAACGTAATTCAAAGAGGACATGAAATACCTGACTAATGTGAATATGGGATCAGGCTCACACAAGATGATTCCTGTCAGTTCCAGATAATACATTTCAAAACCACCATCCAGAGTCAAACTCAGCGATCCACAGCAAGAAAAATATATTTTTTTAATCAGTACATATATATATCAGCTGTTTTGCCAAGATGCCTCTTCAAATTGTCCAACTGATCTGTGTATAATTAGTATTTAATTAATAAAGCTATTGGTTACAACTTGTAAACACAAAAAGGATGACATATTAGAAATTAGTAGCATCGTGTTGTATCTGTTGCAGATGACAGAGTGGTGGCTCTTCGAGAAGTGTCCATTCCTCCAGCAGCTGAGGTCAACATGGTCATACAGGTGTGTTGCTTTTATTATTGACTGTGTCTGCATCTATTCTCACATCTTGTCATGGCAAACACAGAATTTAGTCATATCCCTTTGGGCGAGGTTCAAGCCATCTTAGTAAGCACTGCATTGCAGGATTTATATATTGTTGGGTGTTTTCTTTTGGATGCTGTTTTGCAGATGAACTTATTATTTCAAATGTCAAATTAGAAAGTTATCGGTAGCATTTGAAAGTAGGGAGTTTTATACTCACTATTGTAATGATGTTAACAGGCAAATCAGATAATGCACAAGCAAAGCAGATATTTCCTGAACACGACAAGACCCTCAAAAAGTGGTCTAGAGACCAAGACCGATATTGAGTACTGTAAATGAGTGTTTTATTATATTATATTATATTGCATTATATTCCTCACACACACGACGTGAAACTATGGACACTCTTGCACTTGTTTACTTGTTAAAATGTTAAAATATTAACAAAGAGAACACTCTTATTTCAGATCATCAAGACCACCTTTGGGCTGAACACTTCCGATATCATATTGAAGGTACAAAGACTCATTTGGCCTCTTGTAAGATGCAAACCTATTTCTGAATGTTTGAAGTAAATCTGTAGGTCTGCAGAAATCTGTTTTTGGTTATTAGAATTCTTAAAAACACAGTGTTTCTGTTTGCAGATAAGGAATCACCGTGGCTGTCTGATCCCTCTGAACAGTTCGATCCCTGCTAACAGCAAGCACATGTGAGGAGTCTTGACTATAGACATTTACCTCTATAATTTTATACATTTCAGCATGTACTCAGTTTATTATTAAGCACTTATTGATGTGCATTTTTCACCACAGCCCTTATGTGCTTGAGGTAGCCAAGATCTTTCAGCATGGTAAGAGCGGACTAAGCTTTTGCTCTCTTTGACACTGTTTTCTTAAAATGTGGGTCAAGATCTGAACAGGGGTCTGTCATTGCACAACACCGTTAATAGAGTAGTCTGATATTTTGGGAAGTATGCTTATTCACTTTCTTGACAAAAGTTTGATGAGAAGAGCTGGTTATCATATCGATTAGAAACAATCACCTCCCAGCAGTATACATTATAATGAAGAATATAAAAATGGTAATAAATTAGGTTTCCCCTGTTTTCAGTCTTTCTGCTAAGCTCTGACATCTGTTGTGACTTTTTCATGCACAGTGTGTCCCAAGCCCAGAAACCTTCCTATGACTGTGATTAACAAGAGCATGAAGATGAGGCTGCAGACTATTGATAAGAGGGTAAGACACAATAACTACATAGTGGTAATACGATAACTAGTGGTTTGGTAATGATACGATATGAATGGTTCACAGCGTCATGCATTTATTCAGTAGTCCACATTACAATCTTTGGAGAAGAAAATTATCTTAAAACAATCAATGTGTTCTTTGAAGTAGCTATTTAGTGTGTTTTTAAAGTGTCAGTGAGAAGATGGTCTAACACAGAAATATATTTCTTCTTTCTTTTTCTTCAGTCAAGTGAAAAAATGTTGTAGTAGTAATGTAGTCATTTTGTGTTATTGATTGATAATTGATTCTTCATCCAAAGAATCCAAAGCATCCAAATAGTGCAACATTTATCCAGCACAGGCTCAGGTGTGCCTATTTTTGCTGTTCTACTTGAAATTTTTCTTCATGTCATTTTAATGTTTAATCACGGACCAGAAGTGAATTTAGATTCCATGTTTTATTACAGATTCAAAGACTGGAGGAGCTCCTGCCTCAGATCAAACTCAGACGCACTGAAAAACTAAGCCAGGTATTTAAACAGTGAACATGGAGTTAACCACAGCTGTGCTTGTGAGTGTAACCCACTTATTCATGGTAAATGTTATTAGATGTCTGGTGAACTATGACAATACAAATGAAACCGTTTGTGTAGTGAGATATATTTCATTTATATGCATCTCTACATCCACCTGACCATGGGCTCTCTGTCCTGTCTCAGGAGATCGAATGTCTCAACCAGAAGCTGAGGTTTCTTTATAAGAGAATGCAGGTGAGTCATTCTGATCAAACATAATACATGTCCAACTTCTCTTCTTTCAACTTTAGTCATTTCAAAGTTCAAAGCTTTTTGTGTGGCCCCTGTCTGTTGCATATATTGTGTGGGATAAGAGGGGATGACATTTAACAAAAGGGCCGACGCATTTCTGCAGTCTTTATGTTTCTTACTGCATGTCGTTACTTTGCTCACGCTGTCTTGTTCTGTTGCAGGTGGCAGATTCTCGCAGCTGGAACGGGGTGCTGACCAGAGCCCCTCTGTGGTAAACCAACACCTAGATCCAAGGCTGTTTTAGAAGACACAAACCATCTGTCACACTCATCACTGACTGCAGATTTTATCACAACACTAACTGAGGATGGATTTTTCTTTACACTTTATTTTAATAGACCCATGTGTGCCAGAAACGGTTTTATTACGACTATACATATACAGTATTATCAGTACCACACTGCTGGAAAGCAGAAATTGTTTATATAATTTTATTCAGACTGGAAATGTATTGAGAAAATTAAACAATTTGTTTGTGTTGAGCCCTACTAGAATGAACCCAAACCTAGGAATTGACTGGTGGATGATGATCAAATGACCTGTAACCTGTGATGTAACCTTGTGTTGTGTTACCAATAAATAAGTGAAATAAAGGTCAGGCCTCATCATTTAAAGTTTATAATCTTGGATCTCTACAGCGTCAGATGGAGCTGCCACTCTGGAAAATTTCTGAGGAAGTTTCTCCCATGTTTGCTTAAAAGGTTTACTATCCCTAATAACATGGGACAGAGACACTGTTCACTGTGGTGTTGGTATGAAATCACTCTCTCATTCACTTATTCACCGCTCTGTTTATAATGAACCGTACATTTAGATTTCAGACACCTATGAATAATATTTATTTTGCATCGTGTTGCTCTGTGTGATTTATAGCAAAAAGCGGTGTACCTGATCTTGACATTTTTGTCCTATTTAGACACAAATTGGGAATGAAATATCCAGAATATAGGTTTTTATATTGTGTCCTTTTTTGATTATGGTTCTAATATCTCAATAAGTAAAAGAAATAATTTGTATAGAATCTCCCAGGACTTCAAGTGGGAGCTGGACATCAGTTGCCTTGTCACCCTACACCCTTTATTTAACATCTTTTGGGCTACTTCATCCTGATAAATATATGCACATTTCAAATATTCCTTGCACATGGCCTGTTGAATACTTTGTTTATTCCTGCACAAACTGTAGAGCTCTTTTCATTTAAAAACATATTGTTTATTGTTTATAGTTTTATACTATTTTTATGTTCCTAATATTTTTACTTTTAGGTTTGTTAGGCACCGAAAACACCGGGACAAAATCCTTGTATGCGAAAACCTACTCGGCAATAAACCTGATTCTAATTGGACCACTGGGTGGCGGTAATGCGCCTGTGAGCTAGCTCGCCAACCGCGGGTGAATCAAAACAAGGAGAAGAAGTACAAAGTGTGCAGTGAGTGATTTCAAACAGCTGGAGGGACGTTAAGAGTTAGAAATTAGGACATTTTTGTATTTTTGAGACACACGCGATCCTGCCTTTATTAAAATAGTGTTGTTACTAAAGTTGCCGCCGTTACAGTTGTGTTAATATGACACTCGCGCGTATTGTGACTAGTTTCAGTTAGCCTTCAGTTAGCCTGCTAGCTGCAGCTCAGTGTCCGTGTCTCCGAGTGATCTCCGGGCAGATTAAATGTCTGTCAGACGGGCTCTGGTGGACTGTGTTGTGTTGTCTCTGCAAGATGCCCGTGTGTATTATCCGTGCTGTAAAGGCTGCTTCTCCAGGATCGATGTTGAACGGCAGGACACGACGAGGTAAAAACACAAACGACCAACGAAAAAGACTTTTTTGAATGGGAAGACATGGATCGATCTGATTCAAAACAGCCCATAACATATATTAATCGATCCGTACCTTTATGTTGCTACCCGAAATAAGCATAACCTTAACGTACAATGCATACTAACTCTTCATAACTCAATCCCTGTCTGCCTACTCACCACAGATGCAGATGTTCAAAGTGTGGTTACAGCTGTCCGAGGGAGCAGCTTGATTACAGGTATCGTCTCTCACTGAGGGTGTCCCGGGATGCGTCCATATTTGGACTAACAGTATTTGGAACCTGCTTGAACTCATTCTTTGGCATTCATGCGAGTGGTTTGCAGAGGTGAGCACGTAAAATGATCCCCCATAACTCTGTATGTATGAGTGGACTAACCTTTGGTCAGAGGAACGGGTTATTTTTCCTGTGCATTTAAACAGCTGTGTTGTTATCTGTGTCTTGTCTCTTTGCCAGTTTAGTGGAAAGCAGTGTGGATTTCTGTTGTGTCTGTAATCTGTAGGTTGGTGGAGGCCCCCGATGGACCAGTTGGAGCATCAACCAAAGCCACGTTGTTGCGGAAGGCTGTTGAGGACTGTTTCATTGGCAGACGTTTCATCTTTGGTCTGAAGGTACATTTGCAGTATTGGATTATGCAAAACTACTATATACATGGTATATACTGTATTTATAGCTGGGGGGTGGCTGGTTCAAGTCCACCACAGACCACAGTATGGGGTGTAGACTGGTACCTGGAGAGGTGTCAGTTTACCGTGTGTGGTCAGTTGTGCGTGTAATGAAAATTTTAAAAAAAATAGTTGTATCGCATTTGTATTTAGGCTGCTTGCTCCTAACCATCTCTGGTCTTATCTGTCTCCTTCAGGTGACTGAAACAGAAAGTGGACCTTTGTTTGGAGGGCCTGTTGCAAATAATTCCAGCAGTAAAGACGCTGTCCACTTTATTGCCAGTCAGATGATTCTCCCCAAAGCTGCAGGAGGCTGCACTGTGGTCAGTTATTATCGCGTCCTTCTTCAGAAAGCTGCAGACTTTGAGCTGGGATCCACTGATCCCAGCAAAACATCCAGACCACCATTTACAGACCTGCTGCTGATTCCTTGTAATTCTCCAGGCAGAAGCTTTAATAATATCTCACTTTGTGCCGCCGGTTTTCTTTCCCGGTCACTGCAAAGGTAAGATGATTCTGAGGGTGCAACAGTGCAATGATTATGTTCTATAGCACTCATATGCTTTTTGTCTTTACACTTCACATGTGCCGTTAATCTTTTGTTCCTTTATTTTGGTCCATCATTTAATTAGTTTGAGCCATTTCACTGCAAAATACATTAAAGCAAAAACCAATGTATTTTTAATGTAAATCTCTTTTGTCAGTGTTGTCACTTAATGAATTGTTCACTTTTACGACATTTCTTTTGTTTTCATTCAAGATCACAGGACCGCACCCTTACACCCACTCCTCCATGGCAACGATCACTAGGACTAGTTACTTCATCAGCAGAGCAGGAGGAAGGCTGCAGTACCCAGGACAGTGGAGATGAGAACAGCACACAGACAGACAACTTCAGAACACCACGTCACGCACAGAAAGGCTGTCTGGAAGACCCCAAAGTCTCAGAGGAGACGGTGCTGTCACCGCTTCTTTCTTTAGAGTGCAGGTCTTACAGTAATCCGTCATTTTCCAGATACCCACACTCGCCTATTGAGAAAGCTGTTGGAAACACTCCAATCCTGAACACTTGTTTCAGCCCCTCCCCACCTGGCCGCAACATCTCAAGGCGGTTTTCTACCAGACAACTCAGTGAAACATTCTTGCCAAACTCCTTGGCGTGGGATGACTTGCCTTTCTCTGAGAGTCTTACAGAGTTTTTGTGTGAAGAAAACAGAAATTTTGACATTGTCAGTGAAACAGAGCCACATCTGAATGTGCAAAATCAAAAAGAAACAACAAGAAACAACCTGAAAGTGAGATCACAGGACAAGGAGTTATCAATTGAATCAACCTCTGATTGTCAAAGCAACACACAGATAACAGACGGCGAGTCACAGATATTACTAGATATCACTAATGCACCTGCACTGAATGACAGACATGATTTATCTGAACAGCCCTGTAAGAGCACTGCTGAATGTAAAAATAAGAGTCAAGACAGATACTCGTGTTCCTTTAAGTGTCATCAGGAGAACAACAAAGCTATTGTTTTGCCCTTTGAAAATGAAGAAGAGCAGCTTGAAGAGGATACCTACAATTGTTCAGCAGACCTGTTTGGTAGCTCATTCATGATTGATATGAATCCAAACACTCCGAACATGCATGCGGAAACCATCAGGACAACCACAGGAGCTTGCCCAGTGCTTTCCAAGCCAGACAGATGTCACCTAAGGAGTGAAAAGGCTTATGACCCAAATTCAACACCAGACAAACAGAAACAGAAAAGTAATAAATGCATTCGGAGAGACAGTTTAATTCTGCCAGGCACACAAGAGCTTGACTTCATCCCTCCCTCTCAGTCCACCCCCATTGTAAAACTAGCTGTTGTACCTGGGTCACCTACCTCCTCATACAGAACCTTGACATCCATTTCACAACCAGACAGTCAAGACTCTTGTGCTTACAGACATTTGTCTGAATTGGACAATAAAAAGCCAGCCCAAATCGCCTCTTCTCTTTGCACATTAAACTTTGTCGGTGCTAACCAGTTGGGCCAGTGTGGCAGAGAGTGCACAAAAGAAAACTCAGTGAGGAGCGTGACCTCCAGCGGACACAGCCACAGTTTTACCCCCAAAAGAAGATTCTGGAAACCAGACAAGCATAAAAACTATCTTCTAGCTCAGCAGCACCTAAGGGTCCAAAGAGGGGCTCTAAACACAAGCTCAACGGGAAGTATCAACCATGCCTCAGCTCATTCTGGTGTGACTGTGTGTAACTGTAAGGACATTGGAGCAATCATTGTTCCTCCCACTCCTGTTGCTGATACACGACAGAGTGTGAAGCTCAGAAGAAGGCATCGGGCTGATGACAGCAGCAGTCGTTTGGGTTGTATTCGGGAAGGACGGCAGGGAGATGGAATTAAATGTAAAAGAACTCTGTTGGATCAAACTGTCACGTCATCACAGAAAGTTCTGGTACAAACAGGAAAGTCTGACAATGACACTGTTGGTGACAGCAGTCTGGACAGGTCTAATTGCTACTTCATTGACGACGAGAACGAGGCATGTGATTGGTCCAGAGATCTGTTCTCTGACTCAGTCTGAAAGGTTCTGTTGCAAATGGACTTTTTAAATTATGCCAATCTGGAAGCCAAGTTGTGATAAACATACTTTGTGTTAAAAGAGTGGTACTACTGTTGCTGCTACTACTAGTGCTTGTACTCTGTGCTGATCAATTTAAGAATCAAGCACATACTGTACTTTAAACACTAAAGATAGGACATGCTGTTGCAAGGCACCATGGTCTTCTGCTCTTTTCACATGTAACCATTTCAGCTGCTTCAAATCAAGAATACAACCACGCTGTCTTCATTGACAAACATTCATAGCAGAATGAGATATAGTAAAGATCTGAGCACCAACTTGACTTCAACCTTCTCAGAAGGGTGAATGCTCTCACAGCAGCAAATGTGGGACAACTCTTATTACCAGAGTCTCTTATTAAAGAGATTTTTAAAAAAGTCACATATGGCATCCACACATAATGTGTGGACGTGCACGTATCTTTTACAGATTTACTTTGAAAGGCATAATCTCCTGCACTTTTAAATACTTTTTAAAGAAACCTCTCAGTAACCTTTTGATCAGATGAACTTTTGAACAATCAGGTGTGTAATTTGTATCTTGTCTGAAGTATTTGGGCTACACTGTGCAGTAATTACACATCATGGGCACATACTACAGTGCGGTAGAACAGCCATGACACTTGGTAATTATTATTAGTAACTCTGTGTTCTGAAGGCTTTGCACTGCTGCCCCCTCATCGTCATTGCTGGAATTATTTACCCAACCTTGTCTGTTGTCCTTTGGCTCCTTTGACTACAACTTTCTGAATGCTTTTAAAATGAAGTGACTGTAAAAGGGATAATGTATTTATGATTGGGTAGGTATCTGATGAATGATTTGCTGCTGCTACATCTAAGATAAAATGCTATAAAATATTAAAATTCTTGACGTGTTTATTATTATTGCATTTGATTTCAGCCTTTATCGGCGGATAAATGAGATGGACAGGAAATACAAAACTGAAGTATGATTCAGAACAAAAGGTCCCCAGCTGCACATTTCAGTGTGGTAGGCATCATAACTCTGAGGTAAACAAGAGCCTCTGACACTCTTGAATGCTCACCAGTCTAATTTGAATCACTCCCTGGTACGTCTGCTGGCAGCAGAGTCCTTAAGCTGACCCACTGTTCCGCTGCTACTGTGTGTGTTTTTGCAGTGGTGTTAATGTGCAGACCAGTGTGTACACTGCGATGCCAAGGAGCTAAGAATAGCGGCCACTAAATATCATGATTGCAATGTTCTGGGTGTGTGAGTAAAATAGAGAGAGGGGGAGCAAGATGAAGATGATGTTACGTGTGTAAAAATGGAACTGGGACAACAAGTACACAGCTGGAGCTTGGTCCTGTATGTGTTGCAGATGCAACGTTGGTATGTAGTCAGCTGGGTATGGCATGATGTGTGTACATGGGTGTTTCAGCAACCTTCTTGGCTGATTGTTACTTTTGAAGTGCCATGTGTACATTTTTAGCATTGGAGCTTTAGACCCAAGAGTACCCCAAAGGGAAACATGAAAACTATTTTGTCATGACACATGCCATTTACTTCAAGTGTGGAGCCAGAAAGCTGGTTGAATTCTATCAGGTAAAGGCTCTTAGAACTTTTTCCAGCATGCCTCTAGCTAACAGGACCACACAATGGTTTGTGTAACAATGATGGTTTGTGTAACAAACCATCTGGGAAGGTGTCATTGAAAACTGTTAGGAAAAGTGGAACTGGCCATTTGAAAAATACAGGCCAGGTGATTGGATGAACCAATCTGCCAATCAGTGCCTATCATGGACAAACTTCAACCAGTCAGACCAATGCTATACTAACATTAAATCGTGTCTCTTGCTCATGCCGTGTTGGCAAATAGTTCCTCATAGGATGTTGATTTGCCTGTAACAACTGTGTTTGGATACAAACATGTAACTAGAAGCTTGCCAAGATGGGTTCTTGCCACCTTGCAAGGTTAGTCATTAGCAGCATTGCTGTAAGGGTGACAGTGTCCATCTGGATGTCTGTCAGTCATTCATGTTCCTTTAGAAAATGTATCCTAATGACTTAGGTGATCACTTGACTTTTTATCTCATCTACATGATAGATTGAAAGATTTTGCTACAGCCATGCATAGAGGATGAGTCTTAAAGACTTTGAGGAACTCTTGACCTTTCCTCTAGTGTATGTCTTCTTTATAATGTTCCCTGCAGCCTCACAGAGCCACTGTAGACTCTTTGTCCTCTCTCTTGTTAATGTTGCCGAAAAGTTGGACATTTCAACAATCTTCAAGTATATTTGTAATGTATACAAATACAGACATCATGTTGAATCCATCTTAGGTATGTGTGTTTGGGTAAAAAGACCTTGTACCTTGTGCTGGAAGATACAGTAGTACGGAACATTAGCAATGGGAGAACATAAGACTGTGGTTTTGATATTTGGTGGTGTGTTTGCCAGAGAAGTCTGGCTCCAGTGCCTTCAATAATAAAAACAGTAAATATAACCACCAGTGTCAGTTCATGCACTGGGAAATTAACCCATTTGGGATAGAACTACCTTTTTTTTTTTTTTTTTTTTTTTTTAATTGATTCAGGAACATAGTAGTAGTACTAAACTGCTGCATGAGTTATAGTAATAGTAATAGTAACTTATTGACTAAAAGTGTATGAGTTGTTACATGTAAGGTGTTATATAAATATAGTCCCAGAACGTGATATGTTTCCAAATGTTGCAGCTGTGTGTGTGCCAGGGGACATCCTTTGCGTGCAACAAGTACAGTAGGCCTACATGAGCTATGTCACCCATGGAAACTCAAAGTCACTATCTGTCAAGCATATGTGCTGTATGTATGTCATTCAAGCTCCATTGTGTCAGATTTAGGGGCCTCTATTTACAGAATATCAATCAATCAATCAAGTTTATTTGTAGAGCCCTTTACAATAGCCGAAACGGTACCCAAAGTGCTTTACAACAAGGTCATAAAACAATACAAACAGATACATACATAATCTGTACATAGATTACATAACAAACCAATACTATTAAAAGTGCAGTAGAGAAAAAAAAAGCCTTAAAGAAATACATACAGACATAGAGAGTACACCTAAGAAACAGTACAGGCCTAGTCAGAACTGAACGCCATTCTTAAAAAGTGGGTCTTAAGCTTAGATTTAAAAAGGTTGAGATCAGTAGAGGCGTGAATGTCAGGTGGCAGTTTGTTCCACAGTCTGGGAGCAGCGACAGCAAAAGAATGATCGCCCCACTGTTTAAATCTCAACCTAGGGACCTCTAACAGAACCTGACCCGAGGAGCGCAGGGCTCTGCCACAACTGCGAAAAGTTAAAATCTCTGACAGGTAAGAATATGACAGAAATGGAACATAATATACATAACTATGTATAAATCAGCGTAGAATCACCTAAACATAAGACTTGTTATGTCTGTTACCTTAGAATGAATCTTTAATATCTACAGATCTTCACATACTGTGGGTCCTCTTCCTATTTGACTTAAATTGCATGCCGGCACCTTGTTCCCACATGACACATTCAAATACTGAAAGGACTATTGTACAAATAAAAATGATAATGCTTTATCATGGAGGAAATACAACTATATTCTATATCTGCTATTACAACTGAAGTTGGTTGAGTCTGTTATTTTTGCACTGTTAAAGTGTTTGAATACATAGTTCACCTAAAAACTCATTTTATGTTTGTTGTTTTTCAAAAATGATGTAATTTTAATAAACATGTTTTCTATATCATATAGAGATTTTATTTAGCAACAAAATTAGTTGTCTAATAAAATATTACTTACTTGCGTGCTACAAGACTCATTTAAAATGGTTCACAATGTGATAGCGTGTGCCATAGTACAGTTTCCATTGCACTGTTTCCAGGGTAAAATGTACTACTTGGTTGTGGACAGCTAGTAGTGTAACATTAGAGTGGAGATTAAGAGGCGTGACAAGCACATGGTGTGGAAGGGTGGAGAAATGGCTTAGTATGGAGTTGTCAACAAAGCGTCAGCTGGGGGGCCGTCTCAATCCTGGCACTGGAAAAGCTCCCCATTGTAGAATTAAAGCAGATAGAAATGTTTAGATACATCACAGATATCGTCTTGAGTGAATCTATGATGGATTGTGTATAACTCTAACAATGCAGTAAAAGACTAGTAGAGAGTCTAAGACAAATGAAGGCAATTAATACTACAGAGACTCATTTAATCTCCGTCATCCAGGGTTTTTGCATTCATTCTTGAACTCTGCAGATCAAGATCACTGCATACTACAGGCTCTCCTGTAACTGAGCTCCCTGCAGAAGAAAGGCAAGAAAGGGGAAGCTTCCTTATAAAGTTGTTATTCTATGAATAACAAGCACCAATGATAGGCACTCCCCTGTCTGTGTAATTTCTTTCATGACAACTTGGTATTTAATGCATATTTGTGTGTTGCAAAAAGTGACTTCCCTGATATCATATTTTTTTTTTTTTTTTTTTTGGCGTGAATAAAAATGTTGTCTCTATTAGCTACAGTTCTGTGGTCTCCTCTTGGTTCTCTGTGGGCTGGTCTCAGTCCCCCTCCATAAGAGGCCATGGAAATTCTGACATGAGACGCCAGCACTCCATATAAGCACCTGTCCTTCCGCGTCACACCAAGTTCCCAATATGAAAAGCGTGTGATTGTTTTCCGAATGACAGTGCTGGGACTATATAGCCTCTATGGAGGTTCTTTTCTTCATTCAATTACAAGCAAGACATGGTTGGACAGTGCACATTGGGAACTTCACTCTAGACGCCACAGGATAGTGGGAATTTGTTGCTCTTCTCCCAATATAACATGGAGGTAAGATAATATTTAATTCTACTTGATGTACCAGTCTGTACTATTATAATGACTTCTATGACTTTACTTTCACTGATAAGTTAAAAAATCAAGTAACAGTTTGTTTAAACTTTGTACTTAAACTACAAAGTAGTTATAGAAAACCTTAATTTTTTATAGTAAACCTTAATTTTGTAGTAAAAAAGCAAAGACTTCTTGCTTGTACACTTCACACACCACGCACTGTACACGGATGTAACTAAAAAGGTGTAGACCAGTTATGCTCATTTGGCAAAAATGAGGACATAATCAAGTAGTAGCATACACTGCCTTACAAAGTCAAAACACCTGTTTCAACTTTGAATGGGAACCTGTTATGCATGTGAAGACAGAGACTGTAAATCATATTTATTTGATAAGGGTTAAATTTGAGGCATTCATTGTACATCGGTAAAGATGTTTCACGAAGCTTCTTGGATAAAGTGGATAAATCCAGTTGCCTCAGATTTAACCCTTCTCAAAGAAAGATGTCCTGGAAGACTGAGAACCTTCATAGACTTCTTTGTCTTTAGTACTTCAGGGTTGCCCCTCAAAGCTTAAAGAGGCGTTTGGAGTTCCAGTTGCCCAAAATTGAACCTTTCTCAAAAAGAAAAAACCAAAACACTAAAGACGATCTAGAGAAGGATTATTGGAGTTTTTAAGTGTTCTTTTTAATCTTATAACCTGAGCAGCAATATCTGCTATTGACCGAGCTCTGTACTCTCCAGGTGGCACCCTGTGTCCAGAAAGCTGGTAGCCATGCAGCATCACTGCTGGCACGTTTGAATCTTCAAAGACAGCAAGCTCAGTTCTGCGACTGTGTGGTCAAACACAGACAGGACCCAGGTCAACTGTACCCTGCACACAGGTGAGCAACATAACCTGATTTTGTCACTGGCAAACAGACCAACAAGTACAAGTATTATACATTTTTGTTATTTGTGCAGTAATCCTAATGGGGCATCATATATCTCGTTATTCTTTGCTCTCCCAGGTGTGTTCTGGCAGCTTCAAGTCCAGTGTTGGCATCTATCTTGTCCTCTACTGGTGCCTTGGTGGAACTGCAGGCTCCATGTCTGTCTGGCACTGTACTGGCACTTGTTTTGGATTACATTTATACAGGGGCTTTGCCTCGTAGCCAGCAACAATATTACAGACTGCTCTCTGCTGCTTGCTACCTGCAGATGGATGAACTGCAGGAGTCTCTGCGAACTGAGGTGAATGAGAATTGGTCATGTAAATGCATTAACAACATGCTTAGTCAACCTGTGAGCACTTTTAGTAAGCATCTGCCATTACCAGACACTTGTGGTGTAAATTCACTGGATAGAGAGGATTATTATTGTGATGAAACAGATGCACATAATTGTGCAAACCAATGTGGTAGAAATGATGCAAGCCATTTCAGCAATGTAAGCACAAGCTGTAGTGTCCCTGAAAGCATTGGAAGTAATGTAAATACACTTAACTGCAGACAAGTAATTTATCTGGCACCTCAGGATATGATTCAAAATATCCCTTGCACCGCTGAAGTGCACAGGGTGTCAAGAGCGGACAAAGAGGTGCAAAAGGATCAGTTTCATTCATCTGGCATTGTGAAATATGAGAGCTGCCAGATGAGCACAAAGGGGGAGCTCGTAGGGACAACTGAGAGCAGGAGGAGTTTGTATTTACTCTACACTGCTGAGGTCCAAGCGGCAGAGCGGCAGTGTTTAACAATGAGAAGTAGACAAAATAACGGAAAAAAGGAAGGCAAGATCCATCACTCTCCCCCACTCTGCTTCTTGAACTCCCATCTTAAGGACAATGTTTCTCTCTCACAGTGTTCATCCTCATCACCGCAGCCATGCTATGAGGCAGTACCTGTTATTCGTCACAGCAGTACAGCTGCTTTGGCAGAAGCGTCTACAGTGCCTTCTTACCATCCAGTGTCCCAGGCCTCAATCACCTCTAGCAGGGCTTCTGACTCACCATCAGGAAGCACAGACAATGACAGAATTACTGAAGGTATCACTACTAAACACAAAAATCATCATGAGCCGCAGAATGAGGATTACAGAAACAATAAAGACCACACTGAAACGCAGAGTTTGGATTACAAGGATAGTTCAATGCACACATATCAATATGCAATACAGGATTTCTATCACAAATCCAGTGCAGATCAATCTGGCACCCTAAAACAAGATTACAACAGCAACAATACAGAACATGATGAACATATGGACAATGGATTATCACACAAGGCAGATGATAATGATCACCATGCTCATTGTGATTCATTTCAGAATAAGAATTACACAAAACATCTTATGGAGGAATCGGTGCCACCGTATAAGGATGCCAGCAGTTTCACCAGAGGATTAAAGAATAAAGCTGATTTCATTTTTGATGATTCGCCCCCCAAACATGAGCGCCTGGATTGCTCTGATTGCAGCAATGTCTCAATAGCCACTGTTGCAGGTCACAGAGCTGTAGTTCCACTTCCTCTACAAGACACAGGAAGTGACTCTCTCTATGAAGATCTGCGTCTCGAGAGAGAAGCGAAAGAGGAACATAGTTACTCAAGCAGGTGTCCAGCTGAAGTGGATCAACAGGGCAGCCACTGTGACCTCTATGGACCTAAGATTGACTCATACCCAATCTTGCATGGAGCTGAGATGACTGCAAAAGATGATGTCTCTAGCCAGCATGAACGTGATGACAGAGACAAAGCTATGAATAATTCTACTGGGCGCACATCTCTGGAACATGAGAATATCTCGGGCACTGAGTTCTCAGAGCAACACCTAACCTTTCCGGTACCTATGGACATTTCTGACCCTTCATATAATGTTGTGGGGCAGTCATACCATGGCCATCTGAACTATCACTGCCTACCCCAAGAGGACACACACTTATCGCACAGAAATTATGATCACAAACATTATTCCCACCTCGATTATTCAGACCAGTCCAGTGGTGGGGAAGTAGTTGGTACCTTTCCCAGTTCGGGTCTCAGTCCTCTGAGGCAGCACTTTGCTGCTACAGACCAGGTTCTACTGCTGGACATTAGTACTAAACCTGCAGAATTGCTTGTATCCTACAGACACAGAACTGATGAAGGAGAGAAATGGGTTGCATTCAGTCAAAAGGACAGATTTGGAAATAGGTTTGGGGAAAATGATAAAGAGCAACAACACGAAGCAACAAGAGTAAACAAGAGTAAAGTTAATCCCAGGACAAAATTAGGAGCTGATGAGGCTGAGACTAAACTTTGGGTTGGAGAAACAAATGTTGAAGAAAGAAGAATTGTCACTAAAGAGCAAAGCAGGCCAAGAGCTGAGGTTATACATAAAGCTGGGCATGAGGAGGATGAGAATCAGACCGCTACCTTGACTTGCTGTTCATCTCCTAGTGTGCCAGATCCTGTACAAGCCTGCATGTCAGCTACCTTGTCTGACAGCATACCTTCTACCCTTTCAGCCAGCACGCCAACAAATATATCAGCTCATCTGTCAACTCCTGTTCACCACCCTTTCCAGTGCTCTCTGTGTGATCGCTCCTTTAGCCAGCGAGGCTCTCTGAATAGACATGTGCGAAGCCATCTTGGCGTACGGCCCTTCCCCTGCCCTCGCTGCCCTATGACCTTTTCACGCCAGTACCGTGTCTCAGAGCACATGCGTGTTCACCAGCGGTGTGTCCTTGGGAGTGACTTTCAAAAAAAACCTGCCTCTTCAGTGTGAGAAATAGAGCAGAGGCCACAAAAGTGACTGTCCTGCCTCATTCAATATTGTTGGTTTGTTTTCAAAAGTTCAGGATTATGAGAATTTATTTCCATATTTGGCAAAGATATGGAAACTTTTGACATAAAGTTCTGGCCTCCAGGGGCCAACAATAGGAGTTAACCCATATAGCACTGCACTGCAATGAAAATTTGGGAAAAGGAATAGGTAGAAGAAAGTAGGAAGTTAAGAAAATACTTAAATAACCCAATCAATATTTCTTTGTTAGCAATGGAACACTTTTGAAATGGGTCACTCATAGTGATGAAACCACAGATGATTAACCTAACGCTTCTCTCTGTCTACCAAGATCTACCAAGCAGCAAGTCATCTTTCAGCTCATTGTTTTGGTTTTCCTGTCAACAACTTTTCTGTTTTGGTTCACTCGCAATCCTGTTTCTTTGAGTCTGTTACGTGTAAGTAAACCACTGTCTGTATAACAGGTTCTCCATATCAACTCATCAAATCAGTTACTGTAGGTTTAAATAGCTGCTGGATGATGTAAAAATACAAATACTGAGCCATATGTAAACATAAACGGTGATTTGACTGTTTGACTATTGTGTTCACGGCTTGTTTTCTCAATATTGGTAGCAGATTCATATTTAATTTGTAAGACTGATATTCTGACTCCATTCCTTTCAGTGCTCTACAATGCGTGGTGTGTTCAGCAGGCATTTCATTATAATTAACCACACAGTTCTCGTTGGTCTATAGGCTGCAGTAACGGTTACAGAGATTTTGTGAAACAGTTTCCTGTCATGTTATTAATGTGACTCATATTCCCTGTTACTGTCAACTCTTTGTTCGTTTTCATGTGTAAGTAATGGCACATTATGAATCATATGATTAAAAACCTTATTTTAAAAACATTCCATTCCTTTATTCATTGTTTCCCTTTGTTTATGGGATTCTATAGTATGTGTTATCAAGAAGAGATATAAATTACGGATTAATTACACTTGCTTATTTTGTAAGAGTGATAGAGGAGCTGAGCTTAATATATTGTTTTGTATGTCTGATTCTTTATATGATGGACTCCATATTGAATCATTTTTTGTTTTAGCAGTTTTCAGATTTTCATGACAATCCTTTTAAATAATACAAATTTGAGTATGATGTTTGGTATTCCAAAAAAAAAACTAGAAAGCTATTACTGCTGAACCCACTTCGATCATATGTGTTTGGTTGTTGTGTGATTTGTGTTATGATATTATGTGCTCTGTTCAGTATTCTGTAGTGAAAATGTGAAATTTTGAATCTATTTTTCTGATGTCATGGTGACTGTTGAATGCACCCTGCGTTCTCTGTTAACAAAGAAATGTATTAGTGATGGGTCTCACATACTGTCCTAGAACAGTAGGTTGGGTGTCATAGTGTTAGTACTTAATGGTGTCGCTGCTGAAACATGAGCTGACATGGTAGGGAAAAAAAAAAAGTATCAAGGGCAGCCATGAGATGTGTGCATGTTCTGTCTTGTCAATGCCAAACATATTCTGGGGCAGAAAGGTGAAAATTGATCACATCAGATAACAGTTTACCAGAGTTTAAATGTTTATGATTAAATTTATTCACATTACATTTTCATATTGAGATGTTTCCACAATAAAAAAAAAAACACCAACACAAAAATTAATTAGAATTAACATGACAATGTTTCAGTAATAATGCAGGTTCTAGATGAGAAATATTAAGAAATACACACTTTCTAATGAGTCATCGTGTCTGTGATTCTTAAAATAATTGAGGATTAATAAAAAATGATCTTGTAAGCTAGCATAAACACACATTTGTAACTCTTTGATCATTAATGAATAATAACTAGTAGGGGCTTAACAAACATTAAATTTACAGTTGTATGAAAGTTGTTCAGTGTTGAACTCTAGTTCAGATGCTGTGCAACACTTTTTCAAAAGAGGTAAAAGAGTAGCCATTTTTTTTAAATAGAATGTTTGAATAAAATTGAATATGTGGGCAGATATTCAGAGGTCTGTAACCAAGTTGGTTAAATGGCCCATCAGAGTGGTCTTCCTAGCAAATTATGTCATGCTGGTGGAGGATAACAGCCTCTCAGCCCATGTTTTTAGTGACAGATATATATATATATATACTAAGGATATATTATAAAGCCTTTCTACAGGGTGCCTTATCAAACAGTGGTACCTATTTACTGTAACAACAGCACATCACAGTTTAAGTATGCCCTTGACTAATATGATTTTGTGTTTTTGAGAAGTTAAAACAACCCAGACAAGCTTTTTTCCCAACTGTCTCAAAAGGGACATTGGTATCACCAAGACCTTTGTCCTGTGGTGTAGTAGTACTAACATAATGTGGAGATAGGTCGGCCAATAGGCTACAATTACGTAGCCACAGTGGGTAAACCTGGGGAATGCTTCATATTTCTTCTCAATTTATCACACTTCCTCTTGTACTCTTTATTCAACTGGTGATTCAGTCGCCGTTGTAGTCATCACTATAATGGCCTAAAGAAAAGAGAAAGAAGAGCACTCTAACGCTTGATTTCACTGGTCTTGAGTTATGTTGCATCTGTTGAAGCTAAGCAAATATTGGAAAACATTCTCTTAGTGAGTTAGACATACACAGCTCTCAGCAGTCTGTAATGTGTGTGGAAGCATATTTTGTGTTTTTACCTGACTCTTTGTGGAACGCAGGGCAGCACCAGCCAGAGCTGACATTACAATCAGAATAATTACACCGACAAAACTGTAGAACATGTAGAGTGCTTCCACACAGGTTGCCATGGTCTGGACAAACACACAGATACACACATGTCAAAATCACACAACAAACTCACAACTGATATCCACAGAATTTTGCATACGCGTTATCAGTGTTGTAGTACTCGGTCAAGACAATTTTTTGAAGGTCTCAGTCTCATCTTGGAATCGACTGCATTTTTACTCAGTCTTGGACAAAGAGGACTCTGGATTTTACTTCAAGACAGGTCAAGACCACAACTATGGGGATATCACCAGTGTTTCTTAATAATGTCTACTTTGTCCTGCAACCGTTTCATAATTAATGGAAAATACTTTTAAAAAATGTTTCATAGTCTGTAGTCATAGAGCAAACACCTGTGTGGCAGAGAAAATTAAAGAGAGGACAGGTCAAGGTTTAACCACAAGACCACAGCTGCAAAGTTCTTCCAACAAGTTAAACTTTTAGTATAGTATTTTCTGAAGCAGGTCATTTAAAAAAAGAAATGAATATGAACTAAAACTTCCTGCTTCAAATGGCACCAATAACTTTTCACATAACATTTCAAATTAAAGTTTTTTGTCACTCATAGTCTAAAGTTCTAAGTTCTAAATGTATCCTTCTAAATGTCAGTTTGCTTTTTTACATGCTGAATAAGTGCTACGACCCAACAGTAAATAAAATATTTAAAATGTATCGTGTAACATCTAGCAGTCTCCATAAATCCTAAAAAGCTGACCCGTTTTCATTTAAGACATTAAACATTATATCAAGCCAAGATAGACTGTTTGTAAGATCATATGATTAAGCTTTAATTTAACAATAAAATTTATAGAAAACCAAACAAAAGCAAAAAAATATCAATAAAAATATGAATCACCATATAAGACCACGACGATACTGTTTCTTCAGTGACATTGTCATCCATAAAGTCATAGTGTGAGTAGTAGTGCGCATGTATAATGCTAGGTATGATGTGTAGCATAGTCCAACATGCCACCAGCAGGGTCACAATACTCAGAGCCAGCGATATGGTGACCTGTATTTAGACACCAGCAGAAAGAGATGAAGGAACAGACAGAAACAGGCAGAAACTTACAAATGTTGGTAATAGTTCATACACAAAATAAAGAGGCCTAAAACAATCATAAATCAAAAAAATGTATTACGTTCAATCTGCCAAAAAATCAGTGATTGATTAATAACTAAAGTAGTAGTACGATTTGTAATTAGCATATCAGACACAGATTATTTTTCCAATTCTTGATTGTATTTTACATGTCTTAAAACAGGTTGAAAAAATATCACAATAGATCTTACTGTTTTCTTGGTTGGGTTGTGCTCTGTCAGGATATACAGGATCCCACATATGATAAACTACAAGAGGAAGCAGAAAAAAGCACCTTCTTATGTATCCCTCAATTGTTTTGGGATACCATAATAACAGTACTGCATAAGTTTGTTTTAGTCAACAGGGCAGTAGAAACACAGCCTATTATTGGTGCTTAAGTATTGAACTGTGTACTGTGTTTAATTTAATCTGGATGTAAAGTTCTGAGTGTATTAGCCATTACGATCCGCTGATGAATAAAATCTTGTGTCATGCTATACCAACCAGTAGTCCCAGTAAGACGCCAGGCGGGATAACTGCCCATACGTGTTCAATCGCTTTTGGCATGATTGAGATGGAAACGATGAAGAAAGATGAGCCCATGACCAGCACGACAATCTAAGAGAAAATCCCAAACCAACTTAAAGTGTGACCTTTTCATTGATTAACTTTTAAACTGTGATACACCATGGCCAATAAATATTTGATAAATAGGCATTTGAGCTTGGGTGTGTGTATCTCACGCCGGTAATCTTGGGTTGCCCCTTAAAGAAGCGGTGTAAAGGTTTGGTGCCTCCCACTGTGGTGCCTTGAAGACTTGCATTATTCCCACTTGCAGAGTAGAGCTCAGCAGACATCTTACAGAAACACAGACAGGACAGAGATAGACTGAAAATATTTGTCTGAATGGGCTGCATTCATGTTAGATTAAAGGTAGTCAAGTTAAGTGTCACTTTGATTGTACAGAATATGTCTGATGTCTTGATTGTGATTCTGCCAGTCAATTCTGGTTCATATCAACTCTTGGTTTGGATTCTTGTCACATTATTTGAGTAGGCTATATATTTTGATGTTTTGTAAGATAAAAAAAAAAGTTATTTACTCTTATTTACAAATTGGGTGAGAGTTTTCCTTTTTTTTTTTAGTTAAGTTTTGTCTCCTAGCATTAGTGTCTGTCTTTTTCTGGACCATCGTTACTGTGATTGGATACATAATAATAATGTGCCCTGACTGCATGCTGTAAAAAAAAAAGAAAAAGGAAAAAACGACTTGACGAAACCGACCGTATTCATTTGTATCATGGGTGTTCATGAACACTTTCTATCTCAGCAAAATTGACATTGTCTTGAATGTAGATGACAGTGCTATTTGCTAGTGATACACCATTGCAAAATAAATTTAATTTATTTCTATTAATTAATATAAAAAGAAAGAGTAAAAACAGTTTTTACTCAATTTGGATAGTAAACTAAGCTTATTCAATTTATATATTTATTCATAGAAATTACACTGTTTCCTGTATACATAAACAGGAATTGCAGTAAAAAGTGAACACTGACTTGTTTGTGTAAAACATTTCACACTACAAGAATCACAAACGTATCCACGTTATTTATTTAAAAAATGTTCATTAACTACGGGTACCAAAAAGCACTGCAGGCCAACGCCAGAGACTCATGGGATATGTAGTCGTTAAAGGCTATCAAAACATTCGTTGTCTTGAAGATTAAATAAATCAATTTAGACCAATGCGGTGTACAATTGCAACTGCGTAGTAGCTTTCTATGTATCCTATAACGAGGACAAAAAGCTTTCAAAAAGTTTTTTCAAAAAGACACGCGGTGTGGCAGATGTGAAATGCACGCGAGAAAAGCCAGCCGTTACTTACGACTTCAGCTGCTAAACTACAGAGTGTTACTGGCGCTAAAGAAAACGAATTTCATACGACTGTCTGTTTATTACATGCAAATGAACCGGGATAAGAGTAATTTATCTGTCGAACCGCAAACAAACCAGATGTTAGAAAATAAAAGAAGTAGCAGACCTTGTCCTGTGCGGTGGTCAGCGCTGTGGTTCAGTGTTCGCTCTTCCAACGGCTTCACATCTGGAGCAGCGGAATGGGCGGTTCGTGAACGATCGGTTCAGTTTGAACACAACCAAATCTCATGTGTGCTTGTTAACTCATGATTGATAACAGTCACTGGGATGAGTATTTGTTCAGTTTCGTGGCTGATGTTATAAATTATTCTTTCTTTATTTCTTGTCTATTGTCACAAAGGACATAACTGAATAGATGGAGCCTCAGCATCTATTGTTTGAAAATATGCAAAAGATTGTGAAGAAATTGCTCTTCCAGCGGAGAAAACGTCAGCATGTTAATAGGTGAGAAAAAAAAACCTAAACTTGAGTCTGCTTTCTGACTTGCCAGACAATCATAGTTTATACCAAGTGTCTGGCTTGATGATATATTAGGTCTTGTTAAAATATGTAATTAGTTGAATAAAGGCCCAAGGTCCATGCATGAGCATGATTAACTGCCAATGCATCATTGCAAACTAGTGTCACTAATAGCAGTGTTGTCAAATGAGTTGCATGCAGCTTGACACATGGTGGGTACTATAAAATGTATTAAATAGTTGCATGTTGATATGCATTTAATGATTAATCTATCTATAATTTCAAGTTTCAGGTTTATCAACAATACAATGAAATTTGTTGCACAAGAGGAACCGGTCAGCTCAGCATTAAGAGCCCTGATTGTGTAACAGCATTACACAGAAGGATAAACAGAACTAAATAAGAAAGTAAAGTACAATACATGACATGGTTATATAAATATCTATCGCAGCTGCCGTATGGTTGTAATTGTAGTGTTTCCTTATCAGACACTCCTATAGTTTAAAATGTATTTGTTATTGCCTTAGTGATGCCTCCTTGTTTTCTTTCTGAAACTCATCTTGCATAATTACAGATATAACACAGATCATTGTGCAAGTGAACAGATAAGTAGACAAAGTGTCAAATGTCCTGTGGCTGTCAGAGGTCTTTGTCACTTAATCTTAAACATGTTATTCTTGGGTATTTTGACATTTGGGCATCTCTGTGAATTAGGGCTGGCATCTCAGGCATCACAAGAAGTACTGTTAATTATTTTGTTAATCGCTTGACTACTATGAATTTGGCTTCAAGTTACTTTGACTGAAATAAAGAGCCAACAACAGGAGCAATTCTTACTTTGACAGCCCAAAATGGTCGACTCCTAAAAAGGAGTCAGACTTTCCTTCAGCCCAGCAAAAACACATTGGAGAAGCAGAAGGACAAGTTGTGTGTGGGTGTGCGTGCGTGTGTGTCCCCTTGGACTTACTGGGGAGCAGAGCTGAAATGGAGAAGTAGAAGGAATGTGATGAAATAGTGCGTGAGATAGGAAGACATGGTTTCCTGTTTTTCTAAAACTGACATTTTGAATGTCAGTTTTAGAAAAACTGAATGGATTTTTGTGTTGCTCCATTCGCATCATTTAATTGAGATGAAAGAGAAGATAGGAAAGATAAGGACTGCAAGAGCAAGAGGGACAATGCGGGGGAGGAGAAACAGCAAAGACAGAAGGCAAGGGGTGGGGCTTTACTTAAAATATGAAACAGCTGTTTTTTTATTGTTCTTTTTTTTTTTTTTTTTTACATACATTGCTTTACATGCAATAAGAAAGATTAAATGTTTCCTTATGTCCCTTATGTCATTTAGAGCCTTGTCTTATATCCAAACCCATAGTGCTTTAGTTCTTTATTTCATGCATATAATAAAGTAAATCAAAAGAGAATAAAACTACTCATACTCCTAATATATGCTTATAATGTAGACTCAGTATTTCAATGTTATGTGACCAGATCATTATTATTAATTCTAAAAACTATGAAACTGTAAAAACTGCTACCGTTGAGTGCATTCATTTGTAACAATGCACTTTAGAAACTGATCACGTCTTATGTGTTAAATCATAATTTGACTAACCACCTGTACTATAAATAAATGTAGCCATGAAAACATTTGGTGTGGTGATATTTTATGAAGTAGCGTAAAGTAAAGTGAGAATAAAGTGCAGGAACCTCAAAACAGTAAGAAAGAGAAGAAAAGAAAAATGGTAATTTACTGATTAAATTAGATATTGCCCTCTGTGTTTGGACAGTCCAAAGGGATCTAGGCTAGTTAGCTTTTAGCATAACTAGTTTACCTAGTATTACCTGGCGAAACTATTAAAATGTTAGATCATCAAAATAGACTTTTCGATGACAGGAAATGGTTTGTACATTTAGGCAAGTTTTGACTGTATTCTGTCTGACTTCAACTAACCAGAGTGTAGACAGTAGACACAGGCAGTTTGGTTTTCATATCTGTTTTGTAGTTTTGACAAAATGTACATTTAATTTTATCAGTTAAGTGGTAAAACCAATGTAAAAAGGTCAATATCTGGTTTTAACTACATTTTGACCAAATATTTAGTTACTGCATGTTGGCAAACCAGTGTGATTTCTATTCAGCTAAGGCTTTATGTCTGAGGTGAATGGATGAAATACAAAAAACAAAAGGAGTGTAACACAATGTAGCAATCATCACCTTTGAGTTTATTGAAAAATGTGTCCACTGCAGATTTATTCAAACTACAGTGTTAACAATTGCACTGCACACTGCTTGGTAGGCTATTGCTTAGCGGCCAAAACATAATCTTTACATGGGACAACAAACTGGATCAACATCCATGTCAACACAGAGACAAACTGGATAACTGGTCAAGAGTTTTAATAGCTCTTTCACAGAAAGAATTAGATGATTGAGATCATCAAAAAGATGATATACTCTAAAAATTTGGGAAGAGCATTACTTTCAATAAAAAGAAAAACAACCTTTGCTTACTTTTGACTTCCATATTTCATATGTAAGTTCTTTTAATTAAGAGATCTTTGTGCTATAATGACAAAAAAAGCTGTCACATAATGATCAGGAAAAATGTGACAGAAGAATGTTGATGTGATCAACCAATTAAGTGTTGATAATTTCACGCAGATTAGTGTGCTTTTGGGTGTTTACAAATAATTACAAATTAACAGATCTGCACATTTTTGACTGATTACAATAACTGATGTCAAAGCCTCAATAGCCAAGCCTCATAAAGACAGTTTTATCACAGAATTTTGTGGAAATTATCATATAAGTAAGCGATAAGGAAGTAATTATTTCATTTTTTTTTTCTTTTCTGTACTTCCTTACTAAGATCAGGTGACAAGACAGCAATCAATACATCCATGTAAATATGCATCTTAATATTACAACAGCATGCGTCCTTACACAAATGATGCCCTAATGACAGTTTAAGATCCAATTAAAGGTTCATTTCTGATTAGTTTTTCTTTAGTCAATCACAGTTTAATATCAGACATATCTATCCTACACACAGAGAGTATATAACAGTAAAACAGACTCGGTCACAATCAGTCAGAGGGCTTGTTCACAGTATTTTGATTTCACTTTTTTTTTTATAGAGTAGAAGTTAATATCAGATTACAAAAATCCTTGTTAAATCTAAACTAAAATCTGGTGAATTACTTTAAGAATTAGTTCAGGTAGTTGAAGGAAGTAGAAACATTTTTTTTTTTTCAAAAAGCTGTCAGGCATGCGCTGCTACTTTCAGCTGTCCAGTTTTGCTTTAATCTGAACAGAGGAAGTTTTACATGGGCTGACAGTACTCTTCTGTATCTGAAGTTTTTTTTTTTTTTTTAAAGCTGCTATAGTTGGGTAGGATTAACAGCTGATGTTACATCAGGAGGCATCTAATTCATCAACTGGCTTTCCTACGGTACCTTTAAAGTTATGCTGATCTATTGCTTTAGTGGTCACATAGT
Source organism: Protonibea diacanthus (assembly GCA_028641955.1). Taxonomy (NCBI): domain Eukaryota; kingdom Metazoa; phylum Chordata; class Actinopteri; family Sciaenidae; genus Protonibea; species Protonibea diacanthus. The sequence continues at coordinate 12,143,111 of CM053976.1, read as the reverse complement.
GAGACTGCCACCTCTTAGTGCAACGGGAGGCAGCTGGTTTAAAGGACATTTATAGTAAAGCATAAAACGGCTGCAAGTGCATTTGAATGAGCACCAGGAATTATTTTAGACAATATATCAGCCCTCAAAAGATTAGCAGATCTTTTCTTTAAAAGTTTAAAAGTTTAAAGTTTACTTCACATATTCACAAAAATGTATGTTATTCATCATTTACAGTGGTATCCCCCATTTTAAGTTATTATACATGTGGTAAAGGTAAACAGATGAGATTTAATCTAACATAAATGCAGTACAGTAAATGTTATTTGATCAACAGATGAAAGCAAATATTTAATAAAAAAAAATGAAAATGTACAATTGACAAAAATAGATGTGTTTGTAAGGAGAGAACCTTACAGCATCTGAAAATACTGCATTAATTTGCCACAAAAGGAAAGATTAGTGCTGTACATACATGTACACTGATCTGTGCAGTAGCATTACAAAACTGAAAATGTGTGACCTGTATGGGCTTATCCAGTCATTGCATTGATGAGCATTAGTCATTAGAATAACATACACTCTGAGTGATTTATACACTACATTCTAGCATATCACTGGTGTTAATTTATTTGCATGTATAAAAACAGACAGAAAAAAAACACAGACTACAGTTATTTGCATTGTCCTGCATTTATCTTGAGTATTGTCACTGAACATGAGTTAGAAAATGTGCCAAAGTCACATCTTTCACAGTAGCAGGGTCTGAAGACCACACACATTTACCTGGACCTGTAAAGGAGTTTGGCACAGAAGATGACTGGATATACTATCTGTGCTATTTTTGCATGTTCTAGGTGGTTTTACTGCAATGTAATTTAATGTGGTGTTTCTGGTGCAAAGTGCTGCGTTGTGTTCACTACACTTGAGGTCAGGAAAAAAAAAATACTACAGCCACATGGACCAAGAAAAACTTAAGTCATGGTCCTGAGGCTGTATTTACTATTTGGTGAATATAATGTGTGTGATGGGTAAAAAGACAGTTTCCTTCCTTAAACAGGATAAGAAATGAGAGATGCAGCAATAGGCTAATTTGAGATTTGAAAAGCTAAATTGTACTCTATTGTCAATTGTGGAAGCCAGTTGTCTTAGGCAGCAGAATTTCTGCAAAATAATTTATTTTTTATTTATTCACATTATGAGTCTTTATGTTTTAGTGGTTTTAAACGATTACTTTAAGATAGACATGCCTGCATCTCTTAGGGAGCTACATGCAGTGAGAGAGATTGTACTATGTTCTGCAGTGTTGTGCTTTGTCTGTGGAATGCCTAATGCTATACTGTGTGTGTCCATCTGTGTGTATCTGTGAATCAGTGCACTTTCAATGGTAAGATATGTGAGTTTGTGTCAAGCACTCCTCAGTTAGAACCTAAAAAAGATTTATTCTTTTTTTGTTTGTAACTTAACAGTCTTTTTTTGTAATGGATCCAAAGGTCTCCTTGTGTTCTCACCATTCAATGATGGCATGGTGATTTGTTTGTGTAATAAATTCGAAACACATTCATCTACTTTGAATCAGTAGTTGCAGTTAGTCTTTGAGCTGTTCAGTTATCAGGTATAGTGTAAGGAAAGGCTTGAAGGCTGTTCCCCGTGCCGTTCTTAAATATGTTTTTTTTTTTTTTTTAATTCTAAAATAATCATCAAGCATCTTTGCTCCTAATCTGGGCTTCCGGCTTCATGTTGTTGAACAAAAGCACTGACCACAGTGTCGTGAGTGACTGCGATGTGGAGAAATACTGAACAGAGTGTCTTTAGTGCTGGGTTTGATGGGGTTTCCTCAGCTTGTCTCAAGTGGTTGTGAGTCTTCTCCCTCCTCATTGGTGCCATCAGGAAGCTGTTCGCTCCAATAGTTGCATTGGCCAAAGGTGTCTGAGCAAGGGAGGTTTTCTCTCTCATCTCGAACTAGGACTGGGAAGACATGGCCAACCATCTCGCACAGATGCCCAAAGCTAAGAGGGAGATACACAAACCAGCATTTAGATATCTGTCACATGTGTCCAGAGTCAGATTACATGGATGAAAATCCAGTGAAACAGAGGATATAGCTTACGAGGAGATATTGGTTTTGGCTTGCTCCTGTATCAGCTCCCCCTTGGGATTGACAGTGAAAATCCTGTTCAGAGGAACACCCACCTCTTTATAGGAATATACATCCTGAAATCAGACATACGCAGACAAGTTAGGCACCAACACTACAACACTATATCTATACTATAACTAACTATACACGATGTACACTTTATGTAACAAGATATGTAATAGACACCTTTTCTAGTCTTATTACTATTCTATGTTACACTCATAATTCATTGAAATAAATCTGATAAAGACACTGCATAATGTGTCTGTTCATGTGCAGTAGACTCACCGTAGCTCTGTTGCCAAAAGCAGCGTAGAAAGGTTCAGTGTTTGAATGGAAAAGGTGCTTTATGTCTGTGAGACACTCAATCTTAAACTTCTCTGGTTTCTTCTCAATCACCTCCCTACACAACACAACACAACACGACACAACATCAAACACATGTTACACATTCAGCAAACACACTGAGCCTTTTTTTGTGGCTTATCCCTGATGCATATCCGTTTCCAGGCAAATGGGCTTTGAGGGGCGTTTTATTAGCAAATGATGGATGCATCATCATGTGTAGTTTCAGTTTTGGATTCTGATTACTTTGTTTGTGGTGTATGTCTGACCTGTGCAAGGCAGAAAAAAGGCTGCTAGGGCTGAGCAGCACAGGGCCCATTGGCAGCATGGTACCCCTCTCATTGACCCAGTGCAGGTAGCCCCGTGTCATATCAGCCATGCCAATGGCCCTTGCAGAGCAGTACATGAATTTATATCCATTCCTGTGACAGAGAGACAGAGAGCTTGTATTTAGCTGTATGCATGGGTTCAGACAAGAAACCATTAAAAGGATGAGTAGCCCTTACATATATTTCAGGTAAAGGAAATGAACAATAGGTCAAACAAATCAATGCGAAAGCAGATTTATCCAGATTCCCTTAGTTTGTAAGTTAGCACTCACTGGCTGACTTTGTGGTAGAGCCGTGCAATACCCTGGTGGGTCCAGTCTTTACCCAGTGTGGGGAGGATGTGACCCAGCGTGTCTGATCTACAGTGTGATACAGAGGAGATATCAAACAATCAGTACAGAGGCACTTAATTAAAAAGCTGGAAAGGCTGATTTGCCATCGCCATAACAGTGATGCGAGACTTTCTTGCTTTCCATTACCTGGTGATGGTTCCATCGATATCAGAAATGATGATCTTGTCGTCCCAGCTCCAAAGATAGATTGTGCCATGGCAGCGACAGGTGCCCTGATACTGAGTGGTCACACTGAACACCACATCATTAGGTCCCTCCTTCAACTGCAAGCTAGCCTGAAAACACACACACGCACACATGCAAAGGCAACCACAGACACACAAAGATTGGAACAATGAAGATTGTGCTAAGAATGCTAAAATCAAGAAATATATCATCCTGGTTCACTGTCAGAATGTGAGAATAAAATCTTTCATTTAAAGACAGACTAACTACTTTTTATTTCAGCGTTTTTGCAGTGGTAGAGAATTTAATCCATAAAGTTACACGTTTCCATTTTTGGTGTCCATTTTAAGATTTATAGCCCGTGCGCTATAAATGGGAAGACAATGTGTTTGTAATGTAAGACATTTCTTGTTTCATGAGAGACATATATAGTAAGTCACTACAGAGCTGCCTTAAACTTACTTGTGCATTGCAGTGCATGTATTTTTAAATCCACCTGTGTTGATACGCACCAGTTGCTCTGATGTGAGCCGAAGAGTCTTCTTATAGCAGATGTTGCCAGAACTCATGAGGAGTTCTGACTGGCAAGATCCTGACACCTGATTGGAAGATCTGTGGTCCTCATCACTGGAGGATGACTCATCCTTCATCCTGAAAAATCAACAACAACCAATTTGACCAAGATGAAACTATGAAAACTAATGAGTATGTAAAAAGTATGTAAAAAGCTAATGAGTAAGTAAAAATTATGGGAAAAAAAACTCACCTGTTTTCTGAGGACATAGTGAGTGAGTTCTCTCCTCTGTCTCCTCCTGCCTCTGTCACGGATTCCTGCATAAAAGTTAAAGGTTGATGCTGAAGAACAAATATGTTTCCCAGACTTTCAGAGACACCCTGATGCTCTTTAGTGTGAAGTACAGAGTATATAATGAAGGCTAAGAACAAATCTCAGCAAGTAATGTGTGTTTCTGTTTACTTACTGATTTGGAGTCACTGTTTCTGCTCCTCCATGAGAACCACCAACGTCCTCCTTTCTTTGGCATCTTCTCCTTCATGATGTTCTCCACTGAGGCCTGTAGACAACCATGCACATACAACTCAAAACTGACAGAAAAACTCAAAACATAACGAGGCAGGAAACACATTTAAACCCATAAATAGATGAACGGGAATGAACAACTTAAAATGCAAAGTAAAACATAACAAATGGCACATTTCAAACCACACTGAACTCCAACTAAATCACCAAAAATAAAAAGCAGTTACAGGTAAAGAATCAATAACACACAAACAAATGATGCAAAGTAAAACCTAAAACAGAGATTTCTGAATATTGTGAGTGCAGTGGGATAGCAGTGGGGAAATGCAAGGTAAAAATACAACAAAACACATCACATGGAGAAATAGATGCATGCAAGACAGAGAGAGGCAAATAGACATGTTGGTGAAATGAACAGACATGCCCCGATAAACACCCAAGCAAAGCGAGAAAATATCATACAGGCTGGGATGCGCTGGAGCCAAACAGACCAGGGAGGCAGTACGAAAAGAGGCCAAAAGCGGAAAACACATAACTCAAACACCAACACTTAGTACACATAAACATCAGATGGATGATGGGAGAAAGAAAATAAGCAAATAAAAAGGAAAAAAAATAAGGAGGGGGATAAAGACATGACATTATTAAAGTGTTAGGAAAACAGATTTAAAGCCAGATTTCACTGTGGTATACAACTGATGTGAGCTTTCCCATGTGTGTTCATAAACAGCCAATTTCAGTTATTTGCATATCAGGCTAAATATCATATTGTACAACAATAACTAAAATGGCTGAATATTGGGTCAGAAATAATCGTTGACACACATTATCTGGTAGCATTTGGTTAAAATTTCACAATGCTGGCAAATGGCAACACTGAACCAAAGTGAAACAGATTAAGGAGAATTAATTGCAAAATGCTGGGAGTGCACAGGAGAAAGTGATGCGGGGTGGGGGGTGGGGGGGACACTAAAAGACACCACCTAACAAATATAATGGTAACATCGATCAAATAATAATTGAGAATAATAACAATAATAAAAAAAAAACACAATAATATAGTTATTTAATTAATTAATTCTACAATAAAAAGATGGAATTACAAAATGAAAACAAAACCGGGGCTAGAGACTCCGAAGCATTTGTAGTTTACTTGAGTATGTTTATCTCATGCCACCATACTTAATACTTAGGAGAGATTAATATAACACTATAACTCTGAGCAGGTCCATTCTTTTTCATGATTATTCATTATTATTAAGTACTTTTTTTATGATAATACAGGCTACATAAACTGATAACATGAGATATATAACTGGAAACAAGGAAACAAATGAGTATTTGTTTGAGTATCGCTGTGATGGTCTTACCTGTGGTAGTGGTTTCTGATAGACCTGCATGGCCAGCATGACAGGAGCTGCTGTGCTCCAGTTGTAGTACCTACAACGGAATTATTGCCAAAGGTTTTGGGGTTGTCAAAGGAGTAAATATGCCTTTTACATACAGTATGTTGTCATAGTTTCTGTACTGCAGTTTAAATGTATATCACATTTGGTATTGAATGTAGTATAGTAATACATACTTGTTTCCTATCTTGACCACCAGGTTGGGGTCATCGATAATAGAAGGGTTTTCAGAGAACTGCTGGTAGGTAATTGCCCTCTCCTGGAACTGCTCTGTAGCAAGAAAAAACACACAGAGATTGAGAGATGTTTGAAAAACGCAACCTGCAACCTTTCCATTCTCTCCTTGCACATTTTATAGCCTACCTCTTGTAATTTCCCTGTTGTCAGTGAGTCCTCCGCACAAAGAGATGGCAACATGAGGCAGGTCCCCTATTTGATCAGACAAACTGTCTATGCCGCTGTCCATCCCACTGCTGCCCACTGACTGTGGGGACTGATTAGCGCTCCGCGCTCCCATCATCATCATCTCTGAGTCTCCCTTCATGGAGCTACTGCCTCCATCACTGAGGGGAAAGAGAAACACACATACATCTCTGAAAAAGATTGTTTTGATGGTTTAATCATGCAATGATTTTTGAAAGGTAGCAATGTTCATGTTCTATGTACACTACAATTATTTCATCAACTACTCCAAGTATTTATAAGAAGGCACTAATGGTTAGCTGTAGCCATGAATCATGAAGATGGTTGATGATGGATTTCTCTCTTGCTTGTGGTGGCCACCAGAGGGTGGCATACACCACATGGAAGTGGTTGGGATGGGGAATGTTTTGCACTCATATAAAAGCATGCACAAACACATCTATATGTTCATAACTGAACCTTTTAGGGAAGTAGAGTGCAGCTACTTCAGGCTCCAACTCTGTAATGTCATCCAGGTATACGCCATCAGCACCCAGGTGTTGGCTTCTCTTTTCTAATAAGACACAATGCCACACATCATCAGCAGCAGGCATAGAAGATGATGTTTAAACAGTTAGATAGTTTGAGTTTAAGAAAAATGTTCATATTGTTTGAGGTGGACCGCTGATACCTTTCTTCTTGGACGGTGAATCGGTTCTTTTGATGGGACTTCCTCTATTCTTGCATCCATCCAGATGATCAGGGACAATCCTGGGAGACACTGAGCATGCTGACAAACCCTCCATCTCTGCACATGATGGCCCAACACTTTCCACTTCTCTCCCTGAGGAAAAACAACATAAATAAAGTCATGGATCAGAAGGATATATTGATACACGATTTCCTGCTAGGATTCTGCAGTTGTATGATCTCTAAATTTACCACTCAAAACAGACTGTCCTGTTGATTTATGGTTCCTCAATAGAAAATGTCATATAAGTATCACCCAGGAGACACGTTTGCAAAACATTGAATTTCCAAAAAAATACCACTAGAGGTCACTAGAGGTTACGTGCTGCGAGTCTGACAGAGGCGTTGCAGAGCCTGTGGTTTGTTTACAACCTGCAAACAATTTCAACTGTGGCTCAGAGGGCATTGTCCTAGAGTGACTCTAAGCTTCGTTTACTTTTCAAGAGACTAGTTCAACAGCACTGCAGATGACAGAGCAGTCACTACTGAAGAAACAGTAAAAGGCATTTAGTTGTCTAAATGACCAATAACACAATTAACAAAATTGTTGGTTTCTAGAATACTTTGCTTATTATAAACAATATTTTCCTTCACAGAACTACCTTGCTGTCCTCCAGCTCTGTCCCCAGACTCAGTGGTTAATTTGACCCTGGCTCCAGTTTTGCTTTCTTCAGTTTCCTTGTCCCCACCTTGAGCAGCTGTCTCCCCTGGCTGGGGAGCATAAATGGTGAGGGAGGGGGGTCCAGTGTCACTGATGGCTCTGAAGTGAGTACTGGCAGACAATGGGATGGAGACTGCTGTGACGGGGTCCTGGTTCTGGTGGGAAGTCAGGAAGGACGGCTGTGAGAAAAAGAGGGACAGAGATTAAACTTTTCTCTCATTTCTTTTGTGCTCAGGTATGTTTCCACCCTTAAGTTCCTCATCTTCATTTTGGGAAATACGCTTGTTTGGTTTCTTTGGATGGGAGGATTGATACCACTATTTTGTATGGTGTGTGTGTGTAAATACCTGGGCAGCCTGTGGCAGCTCACCCCAGGTCCACAGCATCTCAGGATTGTCTTTGTTCTGATTGGTTAGCTCTGAGTCGCTCTTCGGTGTTGATGACCTTGAATCATCTAGACTGCTGTGAAAGTTGATTAAGAAAAAGAAACTTGATTGTATTCGATACTAGATCAGTTTGTACACAAATAAAGTACCTTTACATACTCACTAAGCTTCATTTCTAAACCATTTCCAAAATACTGAATCTGTGCTTTTCCTTCATTAGTGCTTTATTTCATTTCCAGGATTCAGAGAGGCTAAAATTAAAGGTGATACCTAACAAGGGAAGAGAAGTGAGTGGTCTGCTGAGGACAAGAGATGGACAGACCATGGGGCTGAGGGATGGAGAGAGTCTCCTTAATCACATTACTACAGGAAGATTAAAAAAAAGACAGAAAAACAGACAGTACAGGAAAAGGAGAGGAGGAGTGGGAAAGAGAGAGAGAGAGAGGGAGAGACAGCGAATCATGATTATTATCAATTATCATTGTGAGCACAGAAAACGTACTAAAATGCTTAGTACAATATTAGCAGGATAGAGACAGTTAAATAAGACATGTAAAATGTGTGTGTTTGTGTGTTTTACAGTATGTCCAAAGAATACCTCTGTGAACGGGTCCAATCTGTGCTGAGGCGTGTGTGCATGTTGGCTGTAGACCCCTGATCACCGTAGACAGGCCTGATCACAAACACAAAGATACAGGGAGATGTCAGTCATATATATACACACACACAATATTACACAACACAAACTTGGAAAAGGTTGTAATCCCTCCAGGAAGGACGCACTCTCAGCTATTATTCATCAAACAGAGCCAGTTTTCAAAGGGCTTCACACATACACACACGCTGCAAACAGCAACATGTAAACACATGCAGACTGTTAATGGTAATCGTTCCAAAGAATCTGATTTGAATGAAATGGTTTTACTGAATGAACTTCCTACATAAACACACACATAAACACATTTTCATTTGACATGAGAGACGCCTGGATTTCATTTTGTTCTGGGGCTCAGGTAGATAAAGGTGATGTCTTATACTTGTACCATTTAGGATTTAGCAACATTTGATCATAATCTGTTGACAGCTGGCGGGTCGTTTGTTCGCTGTCAATCAATTTTAACAAACCAATCCCACACATCCTTGGCTGAGTTTCTGAGTGTTAAACTGTTCATAAATAATACATGCTTTCTTTTAACTCTGAATGTTGCTCTTTAGTCATACAGAGAAATACTTTAAGATGTAAGAGACAGATGTTGGGCTGACATTTGATTGCTATACAATCATTCCCTGAAATTGACAAGACTACCCTTACCTCTTCATTAACCCTAATCCTATCAATGGCCCTAGCAATTGCTTTTGCAGTCATAGGCAAATTGCTCTGACCCCAGAGGGTTAAACCACACATCTTAACAAGACTAAGAGTCCAACGACACCACACCAACTTGGTGGGGGTTTGATCTAAATGCTAACGTCAGCTACTAACATCCTCACAAAGACAATGCTAACATGTTGTTGTTTAGCAGGTATAATGTATATAACCACGGTATAACCATGATCACCATTTCAGCTTAAAATGTTAGCATACTAACACTTGGTAAAGCACAAAGTGCACCTGAAGCTAGTGTGAATGTCATAGTTTGATGTTTGATTTTAAATGTATAAGTTTTGGGTCTGATGATATGAGATGATGGGTAAGGGGATCGAAAGTCATTTCAACTCATCCTAGGGGGAACATAAATGTTTTTACAAAATGTCGTGGCAACCCAACCAATAACTGATTAAATATTTCAGTGAATGCTATGCCATTCATGGAGCTGTACTGCTAGTACTGCTAAAAAGAAATCCAATTTGAGCTTTAACAGAATGACCTGAAAAGCATTTTTTTTTTTCTTTTTTTTGTAATCTTGGTCTTCTGATTTGCATGGATGCACAAACAGCAGAGCATAGACAGCATGTACAACCAGTTACACTCTCATGCATGCATGCATGAGCAACACAAAGACAGTCTTGCACAATTAGAGAAGCTATGGGCGGTGGTTTATCTGCTCACAAATAACATTGTGACAACTGATGAATGTTGTTTACATCAGCAAAGGAACTAGATGAATTAGGTGGCATTTAATCTACCTTCTTCATCTCTCTCTCTCTCTCACACACACACACACACACACAAACAAAAACACACACATACACATAAAGGGAAGGCCTTTTCAAACACCCATAAGCTGTGTGTAAGCTCATAAATATTAAACACAAAAAAAATCATACACACACACACACACCTGCTGCCGTCATCCTCTCTTTCCTCATCTGAGCTCAAGTCAATTGTAAACATGTCCTCATCCTCTGAGAACTCTTCCCCACTCTCTTCTCTCCTCCCTCCTCCTCCTCCTCCGCCTGCCTCAGGCCGTGCCTTCCTCCTCCTCTTCCTCCTCTTCTTGGTCATCCCACCATCACTTTGCTGTGGCCCGAGGCTCTGGATAGGAAGTGAGCTGCAGGGCATGGTGTCTATGTGATGAGACAGAGTAACAAAAAATCTGTTAGAAAAGCACACTCACATTTTCACAAAATCCAAAATGTCGTTTTTCCACAGAGCCTACCATGATGACGAGAACTGCCCCTGCCCAGCTGGGACTCCATTAACTCCTCCCCTGTTGACATGATGGGTGATGTCGCAAGGTAGGAAGGAACTATTTCCTGTGAACAAAGGAACAGGACATGATCAGGTCATCGAATGCCAAAATATGCTTGTCAGGCTTAATGTTTACCATCTTAGCTCAACATCTTTCTATAGCATTTGTTAATTAGCACTTAATTAACTGAGGCTGATGGGAATGTCATTAGTTTTCCCGGTATTTGTTTATAAAGTATCCATCCACCTAGACAATGATATATTATAGTGAATACGTGACAAATTTGATCTGTTAGACAACAGGTTAGGGTATCACAAAACCCATTAGGCTATATCAAGTGGGGATTATGAATGTCTGTACCAAATTTAATGCCAATCTATCCAGTAGTTGTTGAGATATTTTAAATCTCAAAGTGGTGAACTGACAGACAAATGTATGCTAAATGCTAATGTGCTGACATGCTAAGCAGGTATCTGTTGTACCATATTCATCATTTTAGTTCAGCATCTTGGCATGCTAATTATTTAGGACAAGGAATGTATGAAATATCAAATCCATGTAATAGTTAGAAATGTAGAGATATTTCAGTCTGGACCAAAGTGGTCGACCGACCAACAAATGACTAGCTTGGCAAAAATATTTGATATGCATACTGTTGTGTATGAGTTATACCACCAAATCACAGAATTACAGAGTAAAAAATGAGTGTTACTGCGTGATAAGATCCAGATCTACATAATCTGATGGGAATTTGGATTTCAGTTTAGATTAGCAAAATCACACAGATTCACTACAACGGTCGTGCCAGAAAGAGAAACAGAGCAACACGAAGGCAGAGAGAGAAAGATATGATCTGAACAGCGCAGACTAACACATGCCTCGCAGTGCATGTGTCCAAACACAGTTCAACACGGCCCAATTCACTTTGTCGGGAGAGGAAAAGGGACAGTGGTCAGGATGTGCACTATGCCAGGTCACAGCTCATCCACTCAGAGCTTGAGCCTTTTAGAAACATCCAACCCAAAACCACTTTTAATTCATTTAACTGTTTCTGATGATTCATTTGCAGTCTATTAACGTAACTTTTTTATCTCAGAATTAGAGGTGTTATTTCAATTAATACGATTTTCTGCACAAACCTGAATCTCCAGTATGAGACATACATGACATTTGTTTTCAGGTGGACTACCTGCAGAGCAGCAATACAGAATTTGTTTCTACACTGCAAAAACTAATTGCTTGGATGCAATAAATGAATTTATTGGTGAGGTGACATTGCACACATCATTTAAAATCTCTGAGATGTGTCACACACAAGATGAAAGCAAATGAAAACAATTACACCAACATAAGAAAATAAATTACACCATGTGGGTTATAGTTTTACTGCTGGTATTCAGAAATTTCTGATTGAGTTCTAGCCTGAAGATTAATTTCTGCTGGAGAACACACACTGTTATTGTTTCATGCATGGTATCTATTTGCCAATGCACAAGCCCCAACAAATCCTCATATGTCACTTTACACCCTGAGGAACAGAGAGGAAAAGAGAAAACGGTTGGCTGGGTAGGAGAGGCACAGGAGACTGGGCTCTGTGCCAAATTGTTTCTTAATAAATGTTGTTGATCTTTTTCCATTTGAATCAGTGAGATGATAACTCTACCTTAATTGTCACTAAAAGACAAAAACAATAATGGAAAATAATCTTTTGAAACAATCCTCAAGCTGCCATATTTCACAGTGCATTTCCTGTGCCTGTTTATATGGGTGGAAGACTCACTGCGCTTTACCACTGTACACTATGTTGTATGTGATTTCTGCCTATGTCTGTCTTGTTTGTGCCGCTCATCTTTCACTATCTGTACTTCTGTCCGACCGTCTTGTCTTTCTCCCTGACAGTTTAGACCATGCATGGCTCAGTGACAGCCCGCTCTTTGGTCGAGCTAAAAATAGCCCTCTGGTGGTTTTCCACTCTGCTGAGGGAGAGTTATGTCTAACTAGAAGATTTGACACAAGGCCCAAACAGTGTGACAGTCATCATTTATTTTCCTGTCCATTAAGGACAGAACCATTACAATGTTCTTGCAGGACCCACTCCTAAAGAGCACTTGTGGCACTGACATTGGCCTGACAGTATTCACAATTTATAACAGAGGCAAAGTACTGAAAGCAGAGTTAGACCAGTGTAATCCCTCAGATTAGGAATTAGATCTTTTCAGATTACAGTATTACTTTTAATTTCTGACTTGGAGACACAGCCAACTGTCATCACACTCACTACTCAAACCTCTTTCCTTCAGAAGAGTGCTCCTCCTCAAACCACCCACCCCCCAGTTTCCCATGAATCCTTGCCTTTTACGTTGCAGAATCATTTGTCAAAACAAAAGGAACTGTTCCCAGACCAGATTATTTTCTGATATATTTGGATTTGTGCTTCACATTCCTCCATGCAAGATGAATTATGGATACATGAAAGCTTTTTGTAGCTGGGACTTTTGTGTTGTTTTGAACAGTTCCAAATTCCATACGATGCTCATTTAACAGGCTTCGGCAGATCGGAGCGAAACAGTAGCCAAAGGCTCTGACATGATTTGGATGTTTGCCAAGTTCCTTTTTCAAATTTTACAACATACTTTTCATGTTGTCACGGGCCACGATAAAGTTGTAGGATGAGTGCTATCTGCTTTATACTGCACTTGATTATTTAAGTTTGATATATTGGGCACTCCACTGTTGTGTTGTAATACACATTGTCCTTTTTCTATCCTTTCTTTTCTCATGGCACATGCAGTAACTCACATGGAGGATGTTTATTCAAAATGTCTTCTGGTGCTGTGAGTGCATACATTTTTAGCCTGTGTGTTCCTACTGAGAACTGAACCCTGACCTCCAGTGATGATACCAACAGTGTAGGTCACGCGGACATGAATAAAACAGGGGATGGAAAGATCACCAAGCATCTGTGACTACATCTACTACATCTGTTACTATTGGACAGAAAGACTGGATATAAAATAGATAAGATAGTGTAGCTCAATTGTCAGACAGAGAAAATAAGATTTGTTTTTCAACAATTATGTGTTAAGTATGAGTGAATCATTTGACCAGTATCTGTTTATGCTCTCTGTCTGTCCTGATGGTTTATTTCCAGGAAACTAAAGTCATGCTGGATGCCACAAGGGGAAAGGAGCTCTTGTTCCTTCTTGTTGTTCATCTTATATTTCACCTTATAGGCCCAGTTCTTTTTCTGATTTTGTACAAACATAATCTCAGACAAGCAGATTGTTTTGCATTCAAAATAGAATGCCTTTGTCCATGTGTCACATTTGATGGTAAGGTCATCCTTCTTTCTTGCCAGGATTTCTTTCCTTGTATGCTCATCTCATATTTGTGTGTTTCTTTCTTTCTTCCCTTCCTCCCTGGTCCTCATAGTTGATACTTTGTTAATGTTTGCTTGCCTTGCTGTACTGCATAGCAGGAAGATGCACTCACACTGCAGGCATCAATCAATAAGGCTTATTTACTTGGTTTACTAAAGGCCTGTTGCTAAACATGGTTTAGCATAGAACCAGTTGCCATTTAAATTACTTTCATGATGAAATCTTTTATATGATTGGACTAGAAATGTTATAGATGATTTTATTATTGCATTCATAATTCTGATTTTGTGGCTGTCAGGGACACTGACTTTGCACTCACTGAATTCAAATAAAAAACTTTTTTCCTCGACATCATTCTGTCTGTATTTTTTTATTTATTTTTTTTTGCATAAGCTTCACACTGGCTCTGTATGGTATGATGACAGGCTGTTGACTGTTGAAAGATTTTGAAAGCTCCTTCAGCAGCTGTCTTCTCTCATATGAAGGCGAAGCAAATGTCTGCTGCCTCCTCTAGGCTTGTCTGGGCAGGAAAACTCTGTAACCTAAGCCTGATGTTTAAAATGACAATGACTTGTATCTACAGATACATCACTAAGTGGCAAAATCAGTTAGAGCTATCACAGTGCAAGAAGCCAAGAACTGAATAAATACCAGTCTATTTCAAGCACTGCATTTTAGTTCAGGCTGTACGACCTTTGTGCCGGGATGTTTTGTTCCGTCCTATATTTGTGTCTCAGAGTAATGACTCTGTCAACCATTACTCACCAGGGTGTTCTCAGTCTCTTTGACGAAGAAGGCCTCTCCATTCTCTCCCAGCTTCATGTGTAAGCTCACTGGCTCTCCATTAATCTCTATGTCCACCTGCACAACAGAATAAAGAAAGTAAAAGACCTGAATACTTCTCCACCCACTGATTATTAAAACCATTACTGCTGTCAGAATACAAGTGACTACAAGCTTTCAAATTACCTGTTCACAAAACTACAGTGTGCATGCAGATGATAAAGCACCCTATAATCTCACCACTTTCTCACGCGACCGTAGCACACCCATCTTGCCGAAGCGGACGTGAAAGGGGGAGCACTGCAGGGAGCCATCAGGCTGCCGCACTACGATGACATCTATACATCCAGACAGGGTTGCAGGGTTGAGTCCTCTGTACAGCTCCTTGACCTGCACAAACACCTGGCCCGCCAACTGACCCACATAGTTCATGGTCTGTAACTGGAGACAGACATGGAAAGAGAGAGGGAGGGAGACTTTTTTGTATTGATTTCTTTCCTACAAAGATGCCTCTCTTCTACCTTTAATTTTGAATAAGATTTCATTTACATTTCAGGCATTAATGTATTGCATTGGCAGGACAAATGACCTTTAACGGACCTAATGGCTGTCATGATCAAGCTCGTGACGGATGAGATGTTGTGTAACCACCAGGCCTGTCATCCTGCCACATTAAAATACATTATTGATCCACTTATGAGTCCAATTACTGCCCGCACAGGCCAGCCACGCTTGTAATCTCAGACATTTGGCAGGTTGCTGAAACCGTAAACAATGACAGCTTTCACATTCTCTACACTTGTGACACAGCTGCTATATTTATGATTGTGCTTGGTGTGTGGGTGCATGGATGTGAAAACATTCAACAAAAATCACAATAGAAAAACTCAAAAGTGCCTCTCTGTAATGCAAATACACCCCATCAGGGAGAAGAGTAATCATGTGATGCTGTGCCAGTGTCTCTGATCCACGGCCTCAAATGCTCTCTGTCTAGAATGCCAAACATGGCCTGAGAGAGAAACACAAACAGGGAAATGCATTCACTGGGCCGCAAGATGGCTGGTTGTTGATTCAAGTAGTGGCGTAGAGAGAAAAGTGTTTAGAAATACATTCAATGTCCAGGAGAAAGCAACATCACTGTTTAGTCTTGTAAATAGATAAGTTGTTATTTTATTTTACTTATTATAAGTATTTAAATGTATAAAAACTAAAAAGAAAGAAAGAAAGAAAGAAAAGACCAGATAATAGAAGATAATGAGAAGATAATGAGAAGAAAAGAGGACATGAGGAGAGGGGCTGAGAGAGGATGAAAGAGTTTAATTGTTCTCAGTTGTTGTTGTTGTTGTTGTTGTGTGTCTATGGTTGGATTAGAGAGTCGTGATGTGGTTTTATCCCTTAAAAGCCTAATCAGGGACAAGGACAGCAAATTACCTTTAAAAGTCCTAAATGCATATTAAAAAGCAATAGTAAAAATTCAATAAGAGGGTGAGAGAAAAAAGAAAAAAGAAAGTTACAAGAAGATGGAGAACTCTGTAGAAATGACACTACAACACATTTCTCACTGCAAAAATGATACATGCACACATACACAAAATATGTGAGATCATTGTCTTATCTGTATAATGAACTGTCCCTCCACCTGCCACCTGCTTGTGCTGACTCAGACACTGGCATCCTCTATCTCTGCATGCACACGCACACACACACACACACACACACACACACACACACACACACACACACACACACACACACACACACACACACACACACATTGTTATAGCATGCCTAGGGGACAGATGGCTCAATATTTTGGCAGACCGTGTAAGAACATTCTTATGACAAGGATGATTTGTTAACACCATCAATTACTGTGAATCACAGATTGGAGCTCTTCTGCTCTAATGACAGAGCATTATTCTGTTGTGCATCAGAGCCACGTCAGTCACTCAGATGCCCGTTATAGCTACACAATACCGTAATAACACTGTCATTAAATGGTAAATACACTGTGTACAGACTGATCCTCGTGGTGTCTCTGCTTAAATATCATCAGATTAAATTTGGATGAATTTATAAAAAATAAGCCCATGAATACAAAAAGAAGCTTAAAAATAAATTTATATCTATCTTTGTAGTTTCACTTCACATTACAAACTGACCACAGTAAGGTTCGTGGATTCTCCAAAGTAAAACACTTTCTTTAAGACAAGACACTGCTTGTGGAATTGAACTGCTGAATGTCTGAAAATGACAAAAGAAGCCACTGGCCTCCATTATGTGGGGTGGTGGAGAAATATTAGACCTACAGTAGGCTATATCTACAAATATGAGCAAGTAAAAGAAAAATCTGTGTGGACACATGATAGGAGTTATGTTATTTTGATTCTCACTCGACCCTTTAAACTCGTATTGCTCAACACACTGGGAGTGGGACTGTTGATAATCATTGCTTAAGTATCTCCTTTCTCTTGCTTGTCCTTTTATTCACACCTGCACATGCGCTCATTCAGGGACATGCCACAGGCCTGATATCACTGTCAACACAGACCCACGTGCAAACAGTTGGGACAATTCATACACACACACACACACACACAGGCTCTCTTTCTCTCTCTCTCACACACACAAGCAAAGTCTTGCCCACTCTTCCAGGAAATCTCGGTTTAACGGCCAATCACAATGCTCCCCCATTATGTAATAACCAATCACGAGACAACTCATAGGGCAATTTGCTGTCATTCAATGTAACTGCTGTATTGTTTTGATAAATAAACAACAGGACATTAAGTGGACCTTTGTCTAAGTAAGGGCTGTCATTCCTGATCCAGGTTCATAGTCTGGATCATCAAACCACACAAATGCTGCTTTGTTAAAAGTTGGTCAGTATGAAACCTCACTCTCACTAAAGCCCAGACAGCGAGATAAGAAACATAAACAGAGGCAGACAGAGAGAGCGAGGGATTCGGGATTCAGACAGATGATGATGTGACGGATTATCTAATTAAATCAATTGAATGGAACAGACAGCAGTCTGACAGATTGCTGTTACAGATAAATGGCAACAAGGACAGACAAAACTGCATTGCAATATATATACATATATATATATATATATATATATATATATATATATATATATATATATATGCTTGTATATATGTTTGTTTTAATTATGTATGACCTTACTCTATAAACAGGCAACATAAATAGAAGAAAATGTCATTTTGTTGCTTCTGTGTCGAAGCTGAAGACAGCTCAGACAGAATAAAACATGAGCTTGATCATTTGATCGTAGTATCATGTGTATGGCCTGTGAGGCGACATGTAAACATCTGCACACGGGGTGAGGCTCTGCAGTCTGCACCGCAGCTCAGCCTCCATTCATCCAGCCTCCGCACATTACAACACAGCCAGCGTGAAGACAGACGTTCAAGCACACACTGAGCAGCCTTTATATAGAATAAATACACTGCTATAGTATTTCATATTTCGCTGACGACATGTTACTGCACAGTCCAGCAAGCCTACTTACATTATTTATTTATCTCGCTCTTTGCTCCGGGATTTTTCCGCCATGCAAATTTCGCAACAAACGTCCTGTGCAGTGTTATTCCGTCACATGTCAGTCCTGAAGTCAGACATTGTCGGTAGCGCTTTCCTTACAACTGATCTTAGATCTTCTGCTCAAGGCTGCTTCGGTATTTAAACCGCCGTTAAAATAGTCCTCCCCCCTCTGCAGGACTGCAGATAAAGAGCGAGCCGATTGGCTGAGCCACCCGTGACGTCACACAATGTTGACTGAAATTTCCCTCTAAAAGTTTTATTTCTGATAATATTATTGTCATGTCATCCCAATCCTGCAAAGTTTTTTTTTTTTTTTTTTTTACTTTATCTTGTGTAAAGCTACTTATAAGGCATCCTATAAAGGATAAGTTGTTAAATGCTTTATTAATGGTTAATAAATCATTGACTGATACTTTTAAAATCACCTATAACCCCTTTTAAATAAATATTTTTGGGTTGCCATGTTATTCTTACTATTATTATTATTACATGTATTTTAGCTTAAATTAATCAGGCAGACCTCTCCAATAGACCATTTGACCTCTAACCTCCGAGAAAGGACATCTGGAGCAAATTTCAATTTATTAACTCTAGACACTTATTTATTATTTTATCAATTTTGGCTATTGATTTATTGGAATGTGGGAAACTCTTGACTCATAACTTATTAATGACTTGGATATTGTTTGAGCTACTCAAAAGTTAGAGAGATTTTACACAACCTACCTCTTACTAAAGACTTAGAATTGATCTGTTATGCAATGTCAGTAATTTATGGTCATTTTAACAGTTGCTTATTAAAGTTGTAAACAGTGCCTTATTAGAATGTGGTACCTAATTTATTAGTTTTTTTTTTCTCTGATGCTGTAGCTGGTTTGAGTAGGTACAATGAAAATAAATTGCTTAGGCAGAGAGTGTAGCCAAACTGAGGTCGCAAACGTATTTTTTACCTTTTTTAACCATGAGTAGAATACTACACAGCAGTCACAGAAAACCCAGTCACACAAGCACAGTCTTCAGAAGACAAATATGACAATCTAAGGTCCCACAGAGTTGGTTAAATCTTAAAAAAGCATATGCAGAACAGGATAGTTTTGGGGACACATTTTGTTTCCTGTGTCTGACTGAGAGAACAGCAACAGTAATCATGATCTTGTTCTTATTCTAAAGAAACACAAATCTAATATGTGGCCCAAAGACAGACAAGAATAGCAGTGACATTCAGATGGCTC
Organism: Protonibea diacanthus; assembly: GCA_028641955.1. Lineage (NCBI taxonomy): Eukaryota > Metazoa > Chordata > Actinopteri > Sciaenidae > Protonibea > Protonibea diacanthus. The sequence goes on along the minus strand of CM053976.1, from coordinate 12,123,561 downwards.
AAAGGCATCTGTAGTTGTGCAATGTACTGACTGTGTCTCAGTTTTCAAAATGTAAATCTATCCACCTGCCCTGACACACTGAGGCAGACCAAGACATTGTTGGTGTGTTCAATATTCTTAGCACTTTTCGATCTCCAAAGGTGGGTTACACTTATACTTTACAGGTTTTTAAACAAAATGTAACACATGTAAAATTAGACTTATTGAATTGTTCTGATGTAGAAACCCCTTCTGCAACTCTGCAGCTGCAGCATTGTACTCATCTCTGATCTGATCAGGAATCTCAACAGAGTGTTTCTTGGCTGTGAATAGTAACTTCTAGGAGTCTTCAGTTGGTTGCCTGGCATAGTGATGGAAAGACTCCAGGAAGTTACTGTTCCTGGCCAAGACATAGTCTGGTACATTATTCCCCATGAAACAACAATTTCTTTACACGTCTGTTTTTAGATTCATTAAAAAAAAAAAAGGGTAGATTGTTAGCAGACAGAGCAAATGTAACTGTTTCATCTGTTTCCTCATGAGGTGCAGTTTCTTATTTGGCCTTTTGAGTGGTATCATTTCTCATTGAACCCACAGATGGAAAGAAACTATTCATTTAAGTATTGTACTCTAATGTCTAAGCTTTGAGAGGAGAATATCACATATTAAAATAGCAGACATGTTATTTTACTGCTAGTCTACGTAATAACTGACAAACCAAGACATGTTTAGATCTGCTCAAACTAACATGCAAATGTTGATGCAATCAGAAAATATGTGCCCCTAATGTTTTGGGTGATTACTAAATTATAGTTATAAACATTTCTACTACACAAAGAAACACAAACATTTTATTTCCACCAGACATTGGCAGAAAATTAAAATTATCCAATTTTTACTGATTTACTGTTTTCTTAAGTGTTATTATGCAGTATGGCCCTGACTTCTATAATCAGATTATAGTAAGGTTTTGTAAGGTCAAGTCTGGACACAGAGTTCTCACTTTAGAGAAACAAACACGTAACTTTCTCTCCCCACAGAGTCTTTCCTGGCTGGAGTCTCATGGCTTTTTTGTTGCCCAATGATTCTTAGAAGCAGCCCCCCTGAATTACACTCACATCCAACTGTTCCAGCTCCTGATTGTTATTCAAGACCATTTTTAGACAGAGGTAATACAACACAGACACACACAATAACTTTCTCAACATGTGAAAGATAACTAGACTGAACACGTCTCGTCATAGTCGTTGATGGACACATAAACACACACACACACACACACACACACACACACACACACACACACACACTATCAGCCCCAGCCAGCAGCAGAGGCAACAAGGAAACACGTGTTGGGGTTTCCAAGAACTAAGTCATTCATCGGAGAGCAGCAAGTAGCCAACTGTGAGGGAGAGGGAGGGGGAAAGGGGAAGACCCTATAGAGATAGGAGAGTAGGCTAGAAAGAGAATTTGCAGAATGTAAATGTTTGTGTGGAGGTGTGACAAAGAGAGAAGAACTGCACACTGCAGGGTGATCTTTGGTGTACTAATGTTTTGCAGTAAAAGTAAAATCTGTATTCAAAGCCTTACATGCATTAAACAGATTAATAGAGATTTTATATGCAATTATATTGAAAAATATATACGATGTATATTTTCTTAAGTTTTAGCTTCATTTGGAAACAGTATAGAGAGACAGGAACAGTGGACAGAGAGGGGATGTATGAAAGGCCCCGGGGCTCGATTTGAACCTGCGGTTCGTATGTGGATGCAGGAAACCACATATGAAGGCTAAACAGGGGGAAACAACTATCCTGGCTCTGTTCAAAGGTAACAAAACCATCCAACGCCTCTAAAATTAAGCAAAACGTTATATCTCTTTTGTTTAATTGGTACAAAAAATAAAGCCTAGCTGGGTTAACCCATGTTGAGCTAAGCTAACAGGCTAACAAAAATGAAAGCAGTATCAATCTTTTCATGAAGTTTTCGCAAGAAAGGTTTCGTAAATGTCAAATTATCCCCTTAGGGCCATAATGAAAAGAAATGATTAAAGACCATAATTAAAAGAATATGCAGTGTGCTGCATTAAACATTTTTGGACCTCTCATGAGATGGCTGGTCAGGGAGAGTTCCAGTTTCTTCTTGGGCAGGTCTTTGAATTCAACAGGGGCCTCATAAGCGTGAAGGAAGTGAAACTGTACACAGACTTTAGTGAAATTTTCGGAACTTCATTCATACACATGTGAGGCCATGTACTTTGTTTGTTTATGTAGGTGGGTTAATATTTGCTCTCTGCATGCTTGAACTGTATGTGTTTGTGTGTGCATGTACATGTGTGTGTGTGTGGGTGGGTGTGTGTGTGTGTTGACTGATATGATACGTCCTGTGTTACCTCATGTCGGACACGTGAGCATTATAGAGAGGAAGGAGGAATGCGGTTTGCTGTGACAGGGGTAGCCTGCTCTCCCAGGAACTCTCTCGGAGGTCAATAATGCATTCATTTCATCACCATGGAGATGGGGGTGTTTTTTGGGGGATGGGCAGCATGAGCCAATCAGAAGGCTGCCTGAGCCACACGCAGCTGAACTACACAACACGCCTCCAATGAGTCCTACCAGACATGCTCCAAGGCTTTAGAAAAATCTCATTAGTGTGTTTTCCAGTGACAGACATGTCCGGTTAAAGCTGTCTTTACGGCCTGCAGTCCTATTTTGACCAACAATGTCTGACGTTATGCTGGAACAAATATCTGCCTTATGACGTATTAGTAAAAGAATAATAATGCTGCATATAATTCAGTTTTATAAACTGACATTTCTTCACCTGTAGACAAAACCACATGCTATCAGTGTGGCCACTGGCTGACTAACTAGAGGACAAATCACCTTATATAATGTGCAGTAGTTGTAACATTCCAGGTGTTATTAGCATCATAAAAGTGTCCTCATTTTATATATACAGAGCACACTGTGTTATTTTTAACTCAATATACAACAGGCCGTAGTGAAGTTCCTGGCAAGCTGGCAAAATGGACATGGGGAATCTAAAGTAAATGTGAAGAGGAACACTGTCTTTTACCTCCAAAACAGTCTTTAAAGATATGACACTATAAATGATCTAAAACTCTGAATACTACTTTAACATACAGACCAACTAATCTTGACAAAGAGCAACAACAGTAACCAGACGGACAAAATAATGGCAACAGATAACTTCAGTTAAACATTAACCACAGTCAGATAAAATCTAAAGTAGGCAGGGGAACTGCCGAGGTGCTGCTTGAGCCCACAGAGCCACTCACAGGCCCCTTAATGCTGGGACTATTATGTAACAGCGTCGCTGACTGTGGTGTAAGATGCCTTTATAAGTACCTTTGTGGGCTTAAGGTCATGCATGGCGATATGAGCTGTTGATACAGCACATGGTGATCCTGACGCCAGCGGAGACGAAAGCTCACATGCTCTGTGCACTGAACAAGCATACAGTACATACACACTGAGAACTTGGCTGTGAATGTGTACAACAGGAACAACAGAAGGACACAAACAAAGAGAAATATGCTCACATTTTTCTATCTCACAAATACAAACACACACACAAACACAGAAGGTGTTATCTGAGCACAGTGTTTTTAAGGACACTGTGAAGTTTTCCTGGAAAGCAACAGATGACCGTCTGACTGGTAAGGTGATCCCTCCTCACATCCATCTCTCCTCAAGTCAAAGTCTTACGATTGCAGATCGTTATTCTCAGTAAGAAGTTGGCGTATTCTCCTCTATGAAGACAATTATACCCTTCCCCTTAGAGATGTGTCCACCTTTCTATAAAACTCTACTAGCTCAGTATTTTTCATCATACCCTCTTGTCTTAGATGGATACTCCAGACCTATTTCCCTGCTGCTGCTGGTTGTTGTTGTGTAGTGCAGGCATTTTAGTAGCTTTTTCATGCATATAAAATAATGGCGCTTGGAGACTTTTTAACATAATATAATAAAGAGAATAAAAATGAAAAAGGACAACATCATTTCTTTCAAATGATCCTAAAATCATCCTAAAGAGATTACCTAGAAAATAATTCTTAAATTAACCAATTTTAACATTATATTTGCCATTAGCGTTATTGCTTTGGATGCAAAGCACATTTTTTTTAATATGTCCATGCTTTCTCTCTACCTATTATTACTCTTCATACCTTACTGTACAGTACATATATTATGATTTTAGTTTTATTACCCAGGAGGACCAGCTGTCATTGGGGCTGTCATCCTGACTGTAGCTGCTGAAGTCTTGCTCTTGCATGTGGGTCATAGCTCCATGTCGTGTGAATCACAATCCTGAGCTGCTGTACAGAATCTTCAGTTGTGGAGGGTCTCAGAACATGGCAAGATATCTGAAGGAGTGCTCCAAAACATACATCTAATGAAAAAGTCAAAAATGTATGTTGATTGTTGAATCTTTCCTGGTCTTTTTTTTTTTTTTTTTTTTTTAAATAAAATCCTTAATGTCTATGTTAAACCAAGTCAGTCAGTACGTCTTGACAGATGCAGAGTGCTGCATCAAACATAGGTGCTGTTTGAGTGCTCTTCACGGTGGTGCACAAGCTCTTCTAGATGGGTCTGGATGATTTCCTTGACTCTTAAATCTGTGGGACTGTTTGAGTTAGTAGCTGTGGCTTGTGTAACATGCAGTGAGCGTTTTAGACTAAATTTATCAACAAGTGTGTTCTGGGAATGGACTACTTGGAGGAAATCTGAGAGGGTCCAGAGATGCTGGACTCTACTTCTTGTCTGACGCCACTGTCTCCACAAACACACACAGAGTCCACACATACATCAGGGATTTGTACCAACTGATGACATGTGACAGCAACATTATAACTTACACATGAATTGTTTTTTTTTTTCTGTTGGCATTCAAAACATTAAAATATAAACTATGCTTTTTTGTGTTTGTATTGTATGTGAAGGAGTTATTTTGCCTGAGTAAAGACATCAAGACATCAGTGAGCTCCATGTAAGGACAGCGGGAGCATCTGAGGGCAGGCAGTCACTGAAGGGTTAGTTTGCCATTTGATTCTCTCTGCTAGTGATACTTAAGCTAGCAGCCATTTGGACTTTAGCGGCTCTATTTGCTGTCTCAAATATCTCCCAAACACTGGTACAAGTGCTACAGGACATACGTCTGCCTGATGGGGGACATTATCCTTTTTGTGCACATAAAATCTGTTTTAGCCAGGCAGCCTTTGTCTAGTGAAGATTGAAGCAGTTCGAGTAATCTAGGGAACATGAAAATTAGTTTTACACAAGCCGCACAAGACTATGCAGACAGTTTTTATTAGATTAGTACGAGCTATTTTTGTAAGATTGGTCACAGCAGCTATAGAGCACACACTAACGTTCTGGAAGGTTTGTAATTTGCAGTGACAATTATTTATCTGTCTATTGTGAAGTGATTAGTTAAGATTAAGCTCTGTTCAATTTTGTGTTTGAAAGGCATGAGGACTTAATGACACACGAAGAAAAGAAATTTAAAATGTCTGTACATTTATACAATTAAAGGCATACAAAAGTGTACATTCTCAAATGCAGCCAACACACAGTGGATTTGTGTTTCTTCAATAGTTACAGATAAAATCCTCATACAGTGTGCAGAGCATAAAGCATAGCAAATATTCTACATACAAACAGAATACAAACACACAGTTAATAAGTACTTTTTTTACATACTGACATGACAAAATATATTCAAAATATTTCAAATGTAAAAACAAACATGCAAAACAAACCTCTTCCTCTAGAATCTACAAAAAAATGTTTGTTGCCAAACATCGGCTACCATTGCACACAAATGATTGTGTCTATCCTTTTTTTTTTTTTTAAAGCTTCCCATTTTGTGTGCACCTGCAAGGAAGTGTGCAGAACACTTTGATATTGCAATAAAAGCATGCAAAACCTATGAAGAAATACAAAAACAGCACCTGCAATTACTGAGTCTACCGAGAAGAAATACATTAATTTCATCTTTCACCTTCAAATATACTATAAATCAAGACTGTATTCATCTATCAAGATGAACCTTTTGTCGCCACACTATGATGAGTATTTTTTGTTAGGTAAAAAAGTTGAAGTGGATGCTCTTATAAAGTTATCATAAAAGTGGTTTGTGGAGTGATATCACACTAAATGTAAACAATTCCATTTAGAATAATCCTCATTTAAGTTTCTTGAACAATCTTTCCCTAATTCACAGGACTCAGTAAAGGCCACATAAAATATATTTTTTGCAAAATGATTTCCTTTTGTTTCCTTGGCCATAGCACATTCATATTTTCAAAGATCACAACCTTAAACAGACGAATGTGTCCGTCTTGATGCTGGGAGATGAGACCTCACGTCCAAATCTATGTAAGTGTGTGTGTCTGTGTGTGTGCAGTGATAGGTCATGATGATGTTTCATATTCCCTCCAGAAGTGAGTCTCACAGATATGGGGAATATGCATAGTCTACTGTCGTTTGCGTATCTTGCATTGCCCATTCATACGACACATTCCTCTTCATGCTACATGCTTTTCAGTCATATGTGTTTTCCAGTCAGGAAGAAGAGCGGTCGGTCTTCCTTGGCGTTGGCAGTCTGGAATTCGTCGCTGAGCCTGAACCTCCACTCCTCCTCGAGCTCCAGCCTGCCCACCGTCTGCCTCAAGGAGCTACGATCTGCACTGATGACACACAGAGTCGCACCTACAGGGAGGCAGACAGGAGGGAGAGGGATAGAGACTTGACTATGACATGGAAATCAAAACGTTGCAGGTGTACCACATGCAACAAAGGTTGCACCGCTGCATGTTTGTTTTGTTATGAATATTAAGAATGAGATCTAACATGTCATGTACAAGTTGTTCCATACACTACTGTCACTTGAAAATACAGTACATCATTGCCTATGTCCCACCTGTAACACAGACATCAGTACATTTTTTCATTTTCTGTATTTGGTCTGCCTTTGTACCTTTGAGGAAAGAGAACTTCTTGAGGAACCCCGGCGTCACAAAGGAGTCGGCAAAACAGAGAAGAAGGCCACTGAACAGCAGCCCTGTGGTGCTAATGTTGACAGAGTGAGGCCTGGAACTCACAAAACACACCGTCACCTACAGGAGGCAAGAAGAGTGTGACTTTTATATACTGTATGTTAGAACTTATGGATATATCAACACATACTTCTGTTCAGAAGACAATAATTTACCACAAACAAAGAGAGTGTGATTCTGTGTCCGTGCGTGCGCATGTGTGCTTGTATACCTCAGGTCCTAGGTTGAGATAACAATCCACAGAGAGTACAGGGTGTGCGTAGTTCTTGGTGCTGAGTGGAAAAAGCTTCTGGCTGGTGTGTTGGAGGTATTTTTCCAGGAGGAGTTGAGCTGGTGTAGCCAAGAAAAGGTGCTTGCTGTCTGGGGCACAGACGTACTGCGAGGGCCCCACTGAGGTAGGAACATCTGTCATCTGGACAAATTTCAAACTTTTATTTAGTAACTCTTGTTATCATAAACCTTTATAACTAAGATATCTTTCATTAACTGTTACACACAGACATTACTCATAATTATATTGATTTTTTTTTTAAGATTTAGATTTATTAGATAGCGACAGCTGAGGAGTGACAGGAAACATGGGGTGAGAGAGATGGGGAATGACATGCGGGAAGGGCCACAGGTTGGGACTTGAACCCGGGCCAGCCGCAGCAAGCCTTCGCATATGGGGCGGCCGCTCTACCGACTGAGCTAAGCATCGCCCCACTCATAATTATATTGTTTAATAGAAATTAAAAAACTATCAGCTGACAAACCAAAAATCAAAATATACTATTATGTGCTTTCTGCATCATACCATACCATCTCCCTGTATTAGTGACGGTTCAATTTACTTTTTTTTTTTTTTTTTACTGAGATCTTTTTTAAGTGAAATTTAGATTACTGTTATCATGTTCTGTGAGTAATATGTTGTGTCATCAGCATCTACCTTGGTCTTGATGATAAATGTCCTGTATCCTCCTATGGCGATCTGCTTCTTCATGACACTGAAGCTGTTAAACCTGCAGACAAGCAGGCCGGCACTGTGTAGCCTCAGGGTGAAGTCCACATCGTGACAGGTGAAGCGGTTCTGGTCGTACTGGACGTTCTGACTCCGGTCGACATTGAGGAGGAGGAAGTCATGAAGGTGACCTCTAGAGAAGGGCTCCCTTTGTTTATTACCTGGAGGCAACAGAAGAAATCCCAACATCAAATTTATTTCCACGATACTTAAATCCATGGTATTACTCAAATATATGACTATGAAAAAACAAAAATCAGATTCTGTCAGCCTAAGCTTTATATTCTGTTATCTGAGGCTTCTGCACACTGGCTAATGGGGGCTAAGGGGGGGTTATGCAGACATAACAATCTATATCTGCAGGTGAGATCTGAGGCATCCATAACAAGAATTTGCCCAGCATGTGTCAAGGCAACTTTATGAACAGGTACAGTCATTAGTGTGTGTGTGAGTGTGTGTATAATATTACACTCTTTGGTCATTCTTGAGGTTATATAGTATGATATTGTCTCCTGTCAAAGGAAAATATATTTTTTGTTCATTTGTTTAGTATTTAAAAAGGCTTCTGACACCATGATCCTCTGACCTGTGAGTCCACGGCTGCTCCACTTCCTAATGCCACAGAGTCCATAGTGAGCCAGGTCTGGACAGGCCTCCATGTGCTGTAAGACCTGCTTCAGAGACACAGCATGCTCCACTGGACCACTAACAACAACAAAAACAAACAGTAGCATTAAGTGGTATGTTAAACCAGCTCATAAAATGAATAAACATATTCTTACTTCAGCTACAAGTAATAGTTAATTTGTCCCACACATTTATTCATAGAAATAATATAATATGTCTATATGTACTTGCGGGCGTCCAGGTCTACTGCGTTCCACATAACACAGGAGTCATCAGCCAGGATGATGAAGGGCCAGACGTCACTTGCCGGGCCCCCTCCCTCCAAACGGCGACTACGCTCCAGCTCCAAGTTATGATACGAAAGCTCTTTAATCAGGAAGTGAGCAGCACCTGCATGACAATGGGGATTGTTTATAAGGTTATTTTTGCTATTAACATTTTACTACTCCATGTGTCTGTGTAACTTCTAGGAAGGAATCCTTTCATACCTATTCCAGCTCCATTGAAGACAGTGGGCAGTACCAGCATGATGTGGTTGGGCCAGTACTTCTTATACACAGCCATCTCATACTCTTTGACCACAAGAATATGCAGATGTGAGGCTCCATCCATAGCATGGTACAGGTTAAACAGACCATGTTCATGTCGGCCAGTGGTTGGAGTGAAGATTGGACTCTTGATACAATCTGGGCTCTAGGGAAGTAACAGAACAGTGCTTCACTAATTTGTACTAAAAAAACAACAAACTCTGAACAGAATATTTTTTTTAGGAATATAAAGAAGAACCACTAGGTTACCGTGAACCTTTTTCCCCCCATTAGGAAAATCTGAGCTAGCCTGTAGCACCACCCAGTGGAGCTTGATGGTGTTGCACTGTGGTTGATCCTATCCTTAAATCACCACAATTCAATGGTAATGTGTCGTGGTATGTGTCTATACTCAGGAGGGATTAACTGAACCACTGACTCTGATAATTTTAACACTTTTGCAATAATAAGAAGGCTTAATTTTTGTTTTATTGACCTCATTTCTATACCTGCTCTCTATATTGTGTAAACTATTTATATCCTCACTAATGGTTGTTGTCCACCAGAACTGCTTGTTGGCTAGTTGAGACGTTTTGTAACTCTCTCCCTCACACCTCTGCAATGTCAGAATTGGATGTGTTTGACCATTTCTGCCATTTCTAAAACTGGCATTCACAGTGGGTGGGACATTCACACCCACTTCAGGCAGCTTTTAGCCAGCTGTGGGGAGATGAGAAAATAAGATGGGGTTAGAAGTTCTTTCTCCAGCTCTGTTTTTTCTTTTTTTTTTCTTTTTTTTTTTATTACCCAACTATTTTTGTCACTTTCATGTATACAAACCTGTACAACAGCCAGTTGCAAATTCGATTTTTCACGCGTCTTCGGGTGCTCTGAACAGCCAGCTCTTTTCAAGCATAACCTGGACCTTATCCTGATGCTTTATTATTTTTGTGTAGAGCTACTGTAAGCTACTATTTGAGCTTGTTATGTTTTTTTGTTAAATAATGGCAGGATGAGTCGGACTGGCCAGCATTAATCGACAAAACACCAGATTTTGTGTGAATAAAATGCAACCAAAGCCTGTGCCCTGCCCTTGGTCGACGAGACAGTAATCCGGACCTCACACCCTGCAAGCTGCAGAATAAATACACGTATATATATACACACATATATATTGAAAAAAATAAACATTTCGGTACAGTCAGACCCTCAGAAATGCTTCTTACACAATTAAACTTACCCAGTCAGAGGTGAGAGGCAGCCGCATGCTCTCCAGCTGGCCTCCTGGTTGGCTGAAGCTAAAGTAGTGCTCTTTAGACTTTGGGATGATGAAGTAGAGCTGGATCTCTTCCCCAAGCAGTAGATGGGTGAACGTGAAGGCATGCAGTGTTGACTCATACATCTGAATAAAAGATTAGAGAGCACATTCAGCATCTCTTCTGACATTTACATTTAGACAAGAGTATGAGAGTGTGTTTGTTGTGCTCCGCTCACTTGGTATCTGGGGTTGAAGCCCAAGTACTGATGACACTGTTCGCAGTGGTGGTAGGTGTTGTAGGCCGCATATTTAGACAGCTTGATCCTAGAGGTCCGTCTGCGTAGGTAAACATCCTCCTGACGCACAGGGTTTCCTTGAAAGGACAACACAGGCAAAGACAGATTAGGACAGTAGCACAAGATAAAGATAAAGGTGACTTCTGGGGAAATGTCTGGATTTCTTTTTGTTTACAAGCAAGAAACATTTTGAAAATATAGTTGTGGTTGTGTGTTAATATATTGATTTGTTCTGACTGTGCCTACCCTCAGTACTGGGTTTATATCCAGGGCTATAGACAGAGCTGATGTCATCATATTTGGGGTCATGGATGGTGTAGTCAAAGGGCATTGCCTTTATGATGTCTGGGTTTGGCCAGGAAGCATTGGGTGGATGGTACTGCACCCCCTCTGCCTGGGCACCTAAATACACAACACAAAGACAAGTATATGCGTTACACATGAGTTTACAGCACAGTGTAATGATGCAATAATAGAAATACACCGAAAAAAAGGAACGGGTAGGGGAAACAAACAGACAGAACATGCATGGGAGTAAGCTGTTTAGAAGCCTAGACTCCATAATTAAGATGTTACGTGAGAAATGGCAGCTACTGATACTGACTGTAGTTGATGTCTTCTTCATCATAGATATCCACCTCCATCAGCCTGATCAGCATCCGAGACAGAATACCCAGGAAGTGCAGATAAGCTCCTGTCTTACCCACCTGACCGTGGAGAGAACACAGACAAATGAACACAAAGATACCAGACAGCTTGAGCTTAGGTCTGATTAAAAGAAAAGACAGAAAGTACCTGTGGGGGTCCACTGAGCAGCAGCCTGCGAGGGTGGAAGTTGTCACTTCGTCCTTCGGTGCGATTGCTGCTGTCCATGTGGTAGGAGCGGGGAACTGTCCACTGACGATAGTACAGTGACTGTTCTGTACATGTCATCATCTTACTCAGCAAAGGCCTACACATGAAAGACAGACTGTAGTTCATAACTACATTTCTACTTGTAAGAGCTTCCAGACTTTCCAGGACACACAGTGTGAACCACATTATAGAATAACACTACATAAGTCCATTGTGGTTATAATGAAATAATTGACTGCTTTAATGAAAAGTCAGAGTCTGATTCCTACGATACTATATATATTGAATCCTATTAACTTTTAATTCTAAACGTTAATAACACCTGACTACTAAACTAAGATTTAAACACAATGAAACTCTTTGCTGGTTTGCCTGAATTCAAGGAAATCGTCTATTTTTGATGAATAGGATACAAGGTTTTCAAGGATTTATCACATTGTTGGACTACTTGTTTGCTTTAAAAGTAGTGGACGTTCTGTGAGCAAATGACCAAAGAAAAGAAAAAAAGAAAATTTATATTTTACTGTACATGTTCAAATAGTGCTAACTTTGCATACTACTGCCGCTCCACTGAAGTATTAAATAGTGTGAGCATTGTGTTGTATGTGTCTGCTTTACCTGAAGCTGCTTGCCCATGCAACAGACATGTGTGGCAGGAATGAAGTACATCTTGGAAGCCCACTGCTGTCACTGGCTGTGATAATATCGTAGAGCGCATGAGGGAGGAGCACAGAAGGCGGGCGACTCACTCCCCTTGCCCAAGAGCAGCTCAGGTGAGGGGAGGAGGCTCTTGGGGACAAGGAGCCAGAGGAGGTGGATTTGGAGTGTTGGCGGCGAGACTGGGCAGTGGGAAGTGGTTGAGATTGAGGTTGGGAATTGATTTGAGATAAAGGCTGATTTGGACTCTGAATCTGGGGTTGTGGCTGCAACTGGGAGATTGGTTGGGCCTGGGAATAACTCTGAACTTGAGGTTGGGCTTGGTGGTGTAGTGTAGGTTGAGAATATGGAAAAGACTGAGATGAGGGCTGGGGTTGATACTGAGTCTGTGAGTGTGAGGGAGATTGTATAGTGTCCATGGTCCCTTTCTGAACATTCGGAGAGGTTGTGCTTTGAGCAGGGAAGGGATCCAAAGCTCCATTATCTGGGCATGACTGAAGCAGCTGGCTGGACGACAGAGGGGAGTCCCCTGGAAATGGATGGAGGAAAAGAAGAGTAATAAAAAAATATTAACCACCAAACGAATTTCACATTTTAAAATCCTTCATGTGCATCTCATCTCACCGTTCTCCTGTCCCTCCTCCTCCTCATTGTCAGTACTGCTGAGTTTCTCTGCGTCACTTTCCAGCAGGTCACTTCCTGGTCCAGGATTGTGTGGGGGTCGTGACTCTGCCCTCACTAGATAAGCAGCTAGTCCTAGCTCTTGTTCAAGTGTGGTGCGCTGAAGGTATGAGCAGCTTATCACTCTAAGATCACAGTACTTCAATGACCTGTGGGCAGAAGAAATTCACTATTTAAACTCTTATGATATTTATTACAGTTTATGTAGCTATCATGCAGGATACTATGGTGTTACACTACTTCATTTATAGTCATGGAGACTTAAGATCACTCTTGCTGTTGCCAAACAATAAATCTGTCATACAAAGTTAACAAAACTACAATACACAGAGGACTGCACGCAAAGGGTCAAGGTTTTATCTCTGAAGTCGTTAGTTAGGATCTGAACTCTGAAAGTGTGTGTGTACCTGGGCAGTGATTCTCCCAGTGGCTCAGATCCTGAGAGGATCAGGATGCAGGGAAGGGCCTCCAATTCCAGGTAGGTTCGAGGAACCCAGTCAGCATCTTGGATCTTCAGCCATGTCTGCAGGACATGAACACATGTATTGAGTATCAAACAATTTTCACAGTCAGTATCTTTATATTTTTCTACTTGCGATCTATTGAATTAAAAGATATATCTCCACCTTGATCTGATCAGTGAAGCTTTGTCCAATATTCAAAGCCTGGTTTGGATTCCCCAGTATGATTTCAAAACTCTCCTCCAGACCCAGCTGCCTCCTAACCCTGGACAGCCGTCGGTGTGCCCATGCTGCCAGAGCCAAGGAGGGGATCCGCAGCAGCACCATGTGACCGTGGTGGGCGGGACATTGCCGGGCAGCAGTAAGGAGTGATTGTACAATCTCCAGGGTCTCCACAGAGGTGTGTTTGTGAAGATTGTGAGACCCGCTGACTCTGCCCGAAGCAGCCATCAGAGCTACACAGTAGTGTTGGATCAAAACTGTAGTCCGGATCACAGCACTGTGCAGCTTAGGGAACCTGAGAGAAAGAGATTGAAAGGTTGTTCTTGCTGTTTTTCTTGTGTCTGCCTATAGTTCATTCAAACTTGTTTGTGAAGTGAAGGGTGTTTGTGTAGATCAAGCATGTGTGCGTTTGTGCTACCTTTCTTCCAGGGCACATGCCATGCTTTCAAAGGAGGAATCATAACGCATCAGAGGCAAGCTGCTTCCTGAACGGGTCGACTCTAAAAGCTCTGACACACCAAAGTACCGCGTTCTCTCATGATACAGGTCCACATCCTGTACACACAAAGACACAATGTTATGGTTACACACATTTAAGTATAAAGTCCTGATCACTCATTTGTGCAATTATCCACTTATCCTCTTCTGTCTTACATTACTGAATGCGGAAGGCCAGTGGATCTCGTTGTAGGGGCTGATGCGGGTACACTGTGTCTGCAGAGCGAAGGGGAAGGAGGTGACGTGGAGAATTAGGATGTTTGGAGCATCTCTGACTTGACGGGAGTTTAAGAGCTGGTCCACGAGACCCAAACCACTGTCTGAGCTACTACATGTTGCACTGAATAAGAGAAAGAGGACACAGTTACTGTGCTGTTACACTGATAGAATAATAATAAGCAAACACATTGATTATTGTTTATTTATTACTGTTTTTCTCTCTCTCACACACATACACACCTGTTGATGTCCCAGTGTGCATGGTCATGGACCAGGATGTAGAGGGTGTACGAGCTGCTGTGTGCTTCCTGGATGAGGCTGTCAATTCGTGCCTGAGCACTCTGATCCATCTTGACCACGTAACGCTCAGCCTCCCGTTGAGATACACACTCCTGGTCTAAACCCCCGAGTTCCTGAAGGACACCTGAGATTTACAAAGAGAAAGAGGATGGTACAGGTCAACATAAAAACACATAATTTTATATACACGCCCATAAAACAAGATAATGTTGACAAAGAAAGAGACGTGTAACTAACCAGAGCTCCAGAGATGGAGAACAGTCTGCTGAAATGTGACTTCAGAGGGCGGGACCAGGATGAGGAAGCTGACCCTGTCGAAGGAGCCAAGGTCCAGGTTCTGTGTACTGGAGTCTGCTATGGCACAAACATGGGACAGCAGCTTTCTGGCCACTGCCAGCTGGATGGGCCGAACCTCACGCCACTGTACCGAATATTCTGCACACATACAAACAAAGATTCATATCATTGCACTCAAAGACTTTTAAAATATAACGATCATTCTGGTCTCTGCTATGTGCTATTTTATGTGCTGATAAAAGGAAGAAAGAAAATGAAATTTAATCTCTGATTATTTTTATATGTTCCATAGTAAATCACTTGGATCCAAGACGTGAATTACATCAGCAAACAGACAAAAGGCACATTTAAAAAATACATTAGTAATGTAATACTAAAGCAAATTTTTAAACTTCAACCTAACCAAACGCTATTTTTATTTTTCACATTGTGGTGAGGCAAGGAAATGCATTTCATATACAGTGAACACTTCAGCCTCTTTCTCACCTGAACAGGAGTCTTTGGGACTTGATGCTCTTTCTTTAGGGCTGGTAGACTGTGTTTGTGAATCCTTTGGACTTTGTGTGGTTTTAAGAGTCTCTCTCTCAGATGATTCCTGACTACTGGATAAGGGTGATGACTCATTGCTGTCCACAGTGGCACTATTCAGCAGGGAATCCAAATCACCATCTAAGGAGCAGAAAGGCACACATTAATATGCCTGTAGTGCACAAACAAATGTGCATGCACAAAAAAAGCAGGCAGACAGCCGGGCACACCTTGTCCAAGGGAATTGCAGAAGTGGATGAGTTCCTGGGCAACACCGGTGGAGAGCTGGTGGTTGATTTCTTTCAGACCCTCTTTAGGAGAGAACATGCTCTCTGCCAAGGCACGACACTGGTGTTTACCTGCAACATGCACACAATATTGCAATGCAATTGCATGCAATATTCCCTCGATTAAAATGCTGCTTTATTCTTTTTGGTCGAAACATATTCAAACCGGTTTGAGATAAGGCCAAAGACCATACCACACTGATAATACTGAATTTTACTAGGTGTTGCTCGTGACTTAGCCGCCACACTACACGTTCCTGCAAATGTTTCACAGTCCATCCCTTGAAGAGTTTCTGTCAACTGAATATGTTGTGTTTGTATTAAGAGCATAATTCAGAAACTTTAACAGGGCAAACATAAGTGAAACAAAACAAGACTTTGTACTTCTGTTAAAATACTGAATGCACTAGCTGGCTAGCTACATCACTAGCAAAGAAAAGGAGAAATGATTGGGTCATTGTTTATTAACTTTCCAGCAATGTATTTCACAAATTAGTTAGCAATTTACAATGAAAACACTACTAACTGTGCACCATTGTCTGCTTAGCTGTGATACATACTCTGTGAGTATGTGCTGCAGACAAAGCTGAGAGTGTTGTAGTGACCAAAATCAGTTCCAATCTTAGGGCAACATTGACCCGCACATAAAAACATATAAAAACACAATTCCCACCTGTGACTACCACACATGACTGGGTTTCCTGTCCCGGTGCAGTGACAATAATGACCACGTAGTTTGTGTTTCCAAGCTGTCCTTCCATTAGCCTGCTGAACGTTTGCTGGATGCCTTGAGCCAAAGATCCGATCTGCTCCCCCAACACCACCACGCCTTCTCCACAGGATGATGCAGCTAGCTGGGCGAGCCAGGGGAGCTGGCTGGGGGTCAGGGGTTGCTGGCTCTGGGGAGGTAAGGAGAGATGCTGTGGGAGGCCAGGCAGGGTGGACGGGGTCTGATGACAGAGTAGAAAAGGATAAGTAATTTGCTCATTTATCTAGTCTTATTCTGTCTTATCATCAGTATTAGTTTCTTTTTTGTTTATTAAACTAGATGTTATTAATGACTTAACAGATGCCCTGTTTCACCTCTATGCCATAGTGCCTCCCTTGGCTGGCGGGTGTTTGAGGCTGCTGGTACTGTCTGATCTCGCTGAGGTGAGACTCCCTCCATGACCTCATGAATATCTGCTCCAAGTCCTCTATCAGGGGCACCTGGTCAGGGCCTTGGATTAATATAGGCGAGAGAAAGAGAAAACAGTAAGTAAGGTGAAGAAGAATACATAATGGAATAGCTTAGTTGAACTTAATTCATTAACTGTTAACCAGTCTGCCCTCTAGTGGCCATTATAAGGCACAGCAATGATATCATGAAAGATCAATCACTTGACTCCACTCTGCAGTCTTACCGAACTGTGTATGATAACAGCTTTTATTTCGTTTATACTCACCTAGCTGAACAAGGTAGTATACTGTGAGTAGAATCTGCATCTCAGTCGACAGTGGCTGAATGGGTGATGGTCCATAGTGCTGGTAGACTCTGGGGAGTGTCTGGGAGCTCAGGTAACAACTCTGCAGCAGAGAACTGACGAGCACTTCACTGACATTGCCAGTCAGCTGAGGGAGTGGGCCGTGACCTATGCCAATGAGAGATGAACGCAGTGAGGTGGCTGAGAATCACTTGGATTTGGGTCTGTAGCTCAGGTGGTAGATTTAGCTATTAACCGTAGGGTTTTCCCTTCTCATCCTTTCCACATAGTGAAGTATCAGTAGGTTATATACTTTGCCACAAATTGCTCCCATTGTATGTGGATGGTAAGGTTCTGGACAATAGAATCTGTCAAATGATTGTAACGAAATAAATGGAAACACAAAAGTAGGTCTTGCAAAGAAAAAAAACTTATTCTATAATAAGAAAAGGATGTAGGTATTTCATCATGACCTATGTTAGGTTTTATATTGCTGTTCACAGCTGTATTGTTTTTCAGTTACTATATGAACGTCTTACACTGCAATAAACTCAAATAGATACCAGTCAAGTGGTGGGAAAATGCAGCTACTCCCAAGGCAGAGGGGGTTAATAGTAGGGATAGGTATATGTGATGGAAGGTACAAAGAGCAGCTCAAGTGACAGAAAAAAAGGAAATTATAGTGTGGGTGGTTAGTGAGGTGAAGGCCACAAAGGTGATGAATAAAAAGAGAACAGAATGACAATAAAAGGTACATACGCTGGATGTGGGAACTGGTTGAGGGTATAGAAGATGGAGAGGGGAGGTGGAGTTGACAGGTGATACAAACGGGTGAAAAGGGTGGAGAGGAGGGGGTGAGGGGAGGGCAAAGGGGCTGAGAAACAGCCTCGGGTGTTGGCTGACCTCTAACCTGTGGGGAGAGGCGAGCTAAAATGGCCATCTGTTGGGTGGCTACTGCAAAGTTCACCTGTTCACCTGCTTGAGAAAGTCTAGTAGTGACAGCTGGGTGGAAAATAATAGTAGTCAATAATGATTTCGACTGATTGGTTAACTCTGTCACTGGTATCAATAATGTAATCTGTTGTACGTGGTGTAGGTGTGTGCGGCTGCTGAAGAAAAACAAAGTGCATCCTATCATCATAAATCACTAATAGAAATGATCTGACCTTTAAAGATGACCGGCTGCAGTCTGCAGATGTGTAACAGCTGATCAGGGATCGTTACAGACAGGCCTGGGGGAGAAAGTGGGGTTAAGGACCCCTGGGATGAATTCAGCGGGGCTGCAGTCTCTGGAGAAAGCACAAAAATACATTACTATATACACAAAGACACAGAAACCCTTCTTATTTACAACATATAGCAATGAAAACATATTTCAAATCACATCATTTCACATGTTTCTCACTTTATCTTGTCTGTCTATATACATCTCTTCTCTTTGTTACCTGGTCTGGCTCCATTTGTGATGACAGAGGGCACTGATGATGTCGATAAGGCTGACGAAGAGGGTGGTGTCTTCACAGTGGTCTCTGACAGACTGTTGGCAGATGACTCGGGTGACCAACCCTTGTGCCTCTTTTTTGGAGGTCCAGCATTTGCATGTGGCCCTGCAGTAGAAAAAAGAAAATTCATATAACATTGCATAGCAAGTTTGCAGTTTACTCGTTTACACTTTTAATGTGTACATAAATATTTTATTGTATTCATATTTTACCATTGCCATTGCTCATGCTCGTAAGTTGCTGCTAAGTTGCTTAATATTTCTCATTGATTGAGCTTATTTATTTATTTTCAGTGTCACACTTTTACAACTCAATGTGATTCAGTAATAATTTCCTATATAGCCGGTCAGTTTTCTCAAATTCAAATAACCCCAAAATCAGCTGAACATACACTAAATAATGTTCCAGGATGGACAACTGTTGATACAGTAATATAAAACAGTTGTATTTTAGTGATACATTAACCTGTCTCTTCCTCTTCCTCTCTGTTGAAATGCAGTAATAGGGAGACACATAAAAGGTCCACTTGTTAAAAGGGCCATGAAAAAAAAACAACATTGACAGGAAGGAAGCTTTTCATTCAGCGAGAAAGCAGGAAAAAAGATGAGACAGAGCGGGAATTTTACAACCCTGGTTAATAGAGGTGACAGACAGAGGGAGAGGGAGGGAGAGAGACAGAAAGACAAAGGACAACCCCCCAACACACAATGCAGCTGGCTGGCTCCTGTATAGCAGGGGTGTTATAAGACACACACACTGTTATGGCTGCCAGTGGTAGGAGCTCTCCCTTTCAGAGGTGTGAAGACACCCGGGGAAAGGGCTTAATGACAACAGACACAAACTGACCACGTTTACATGCACACAAGGAGCCAGATAAAAGTGAGAAACTAGGTTCAATAAGAAATAAGCATTTACATTTCTTCCACACAGATGAGCAGCAGTTAAAAGTGAGTAAAAAGTGATAAAAAGTTATTCTGATTCTAATAACTTTAAACCCTTAGTTTGCATGCAGTTAGTTGGTGGGTTATCTGATTACTTTACCATATTGCTATTACCTATTACCATTAATTTATCAACAAATTAGTTTGGGTATATTTCACAAGAATTTAACTTAATAGTGATTAAGATTTATTTTGTGATATTTAAAATGATCCCATTCACAGCTTTTAATTTTATGAGATAGATCTTATATCCTTGTGTACAAGTGATAATGGAATATTTAAAAACAGTGTAGTACTGAGAAGAAGGAACAAGATGTCTCACTAACTTAATATTTCCAGGGTAATTTTTATGGGAAAAAATAACATCAAGACTTCCAGTGTGTAAAACTGCCAGGATTTTTGTTCGAGGGAATTTCTCATTTAAACAACATTTCAATCAGGATGCTCCACGAAGCCAGGAATAATATGACTGCATATTCACATAAATTCACTGAACCATTCCTCATCACACTCGCTCTTCAGTCAAAGGAGATTCATGTTTTGGGTGTACTTTTGTATGATAGTGAAAATTTTATGTTTTATGTATGATAGTGAATTTAGAGTTTCACTCATCTAATCTTAAGTGAAAGTGTTTGACAGTTAAACTCATAATAAGTTAAACTTAAGTGTTTCAAGTGTTTCATGTGTCAATCTTTCAAAGTACATGTCATATATAAACATCCTTCTGTATGTTAACTGGACTATACAGCTGAATTTACCAGTCTGCGCACAATCTGTACCTGTAGCTGAGGGTCTCCCAGGCCCTGACTGATTCAAAGGTGGCTGGGTGACAGAGGGAACAGCATGGTTGCCATTTGTCAGCGGGTGGGGGACATCAACTGTTTGTGGCAGACCACTTGGGTCCACATGTGATCCTGCTGTTTACAGACAGATGCAGACAGAAAAAAAAAATCAATTAATAACTTATTTTTTCATGAAAGAATATCTATGTGTTTGTCACTTATTGCCTTCTGTCTCTTGCACTGTGGTCTTTCAGCGTAGCAGGGGTATGAGGATTTGATATTCAAGTGTGAGCAGATTTCTGTGTATTACCTGTGTAGCTGCCAGGTGTGTGTGATGGGTGAGTCAGTGCCATGTTTGGTGGCTGTTCATCTGATGTCACATGGCCTTCTGACAGGCTGGGCCCCATCTGTCTCATCCTGCCATCTGAAACACACACAGACGCGCAAACTTAGTAATGTGATATCCAAGGAAAAATAAACTTCACAACAAGCTAGGTTACTCAGTGTGAGTCTGTGTGTATAGATGTGTATGGGCATCCATATGTGCAAACTCCAAGCAGTAAGTTTAAATGAGTAAACTGAGTAAAGCCTGGAACGGACTCAGATTTAGACATGTTCAGCAAAGTTATCCACATAACTTGCTTGACACAGGCTTGACATAATACTACACAGCTCTGGAGTGAGATAACAGATGGCCCTGCAGCAGAGGAGTGAGTGAGTGACTGGTATGGAGGGATGCTTCATCCTACAGGAACCACATTGTATGCTTCTCTCTTTCCCCCTATTTCATATCACTCTCATATCCCTAAAGCCAGCAGTGTCCAGGAAAAAAATATCATCTTTTTGCCAGGAATGAGTCAAGACAAGCTGTCCAAACTATGCTACTGATGCTGCCCCTACGCTCAGCAACTTTCTATTTATTGTAACCACAGATATACCACAAGTGCTGACTTGTTTTGAACTAAAGCCTTATTCTTAAGCCTCACTCTTTCCCCCAAATAAAGAATTAAGAACCAGGCAGAAACAACAAGACAGGATTAGAAACATTGAGAGAGCACTCCATCTACAGGGTTAATGTCCCTTCTCACAAGCTTTCGGTGTCCTCTCACACCATATTAATTTGATGAGTTACCTCCAGGCTGTGGCCTCTATATACACTCTGCAGTCTCACCTTTCACCTGTCCTTAAGGCTTTACTGCTTGTCCATCTGGTCAGACCTGTACACTCATAGATTCCTGAACAAAATATGTCAGATTGTAGGACTTATGGATAAAAATACACGGCCTAAATTAAAGATAAGTCCGAATACATAAATTGAGCTTGAGAGCTGGTGAAAATACAACCTCATGCCTCTCACATTGTATATGTATTTTGCTTGCTTGTTTCACTTCCATTATGCATTCCTAGAATGAACACATGTACATTAACCGTGTAGAGCCCCAGTGTCCAAATTATGGGTATGATGAAGACCTGACTCTTCCCTGTAGGTATAAAAGTCTTTCCTTTCAGTTAATTAACTTATCCATACATATAGTCATCTGAAACTGGCAATGTTTTTCATTTGCAGTTGCCTAGTGGAAGAGTGATAACACATACTATATAGTGGTTACCAGTATTAAACTAAAAGCAACCTTAAAAACACAAGGATATATTTAGCTTTTTCTAAATCACACTTGGTCATTTATCAGAAATACTGTTGTACCACATTTTAAATCAGAGTACTGTACCGTGTCCCCTCCAGCAGATGGGAGCTCCTTTAACCAGCATGCCCTGGTTGTTTCGGTACAGATGGTACTTCAAGTGCTTCTGTTTCTTGGGCTGGGTGCTGAGCTTCAGGTTAATGTGGTTGGAGAACTCAGTGAAATAGCGAAAACCTTTCTCTCCACAGCCCATACAGTTCCCCGAGAAACCTGGAGGAAGCACACACACACAGAAAATGCTTTTATTTCATGAAATTTTATGTATACCTACAGTCACAGGTCACAGGTGAAAAATTCACAAATGTACCGTTGTTAACTTTAAATAAATAGTTTAGGAGCAATATTTTTTTTAATTTGGAGAGAACTGGTGGTTGCTTTTTCTCTTTGTCTCCAGTCATAATGCTAAGCTAGGATTAGCACATTACAACTGCTAATTCATTTTTTTGTGTCACTCTTGTGAAATGTAAATAGTAAAGTTTTTTTTTCCCCACAAATGGTGGACTATTCCTTTTTTTAGTCCTAAAGTTGACGTTTTAAAAAGTTTTTCACTTTTCAATAGTGAAGATATTTTCCCACATCTCTGTAAGTCTCCGTCCTTACCCAGCAGTGCATTGTGACCCCGTTCATCCGGCAGGAAGCGGCGGTCCACGGCACACACCAGCAGGTTCTCAAGGAGGGAGGGGGACTTAACCCCCACCAACATGAACCCAGGGGGCACATCCAAGGGATCTGATGCCAGAGAGGACAGACGCAGATCCCTGCCCGCCTGACAGAAGCCTGTGGGAAGGAAAGGACAGGACAGCCATTTTCACAAAATGATCTGGTAGCTTCGCTTTGACTTTTACATGGCTTTGTCTTAAAGTAGAATAAATCATAACGATATATAGTATGTAGACAGCTGACCTAGATATTTCTCTGCTGCTCATTCATCCATTATCTGTTATCATGGTGAATAATATTTTCTCTTCCCAACTATAGCACACAGATATCATACAGTATCTCCCTTTCATCACTTCCATCCGCACGATGGTGTCTGTTTGAAATTGCTCATGTCCTGGTGCCAACTTTTCTCATGCAATGCAAAATCGTAATAAATGCAGCCCTGGTGATATACTGAAGCTTTTTTAGATTTTAGAAGTATAATAACCGCTTTTTAACCACATGGTACGTCTTGGTTTTTATATTTTGGATAGTACCTGGTTAACTTTTTTGGGTACGACCTCGGTTAAGGTTCTTAAACTGATTGGTTGTGCAACAACCAGGGACATCCTGCACAAAGCTTGTATTTTTATGTAACCATGATAACATCAATAACAACCACAATTTTCTATGGCCAACTGACAAAGTGCAGATGTGTCTGGAAGCCGTGCCTTCATAACCTCCCCTACCCTGTTATATGAGTAGCAGCTCTTGTGAGCATAGTTAGTGTGTGAATGGTGAAAAAGAGAAAGCTCTGAAGAGTGATGATGGATGTGAGCTGAGGAAAAGGTAAGCAGTGAAGTTTGAGTGAAGAAGCGAAGAAAGGTTTAGTGCGGTTTCCTGGTTGTTTCCCAACTATGTCGCTCCGGTGATCAGCTCTCCCTACATTGGGGGTACTATCCAAAGTACTATAGGAAAACAAATCAGAGGCACACTGAGTACAGTCCAGCTGAATGTCATGCACTATGTCGTGGAAATACAACTTGTGTACAAACCATCTGTGGTGCAGCACCCCTCAGGTGGGGGCTTCATCTGATAGGGTATTGGAGGGCTGTTAGACTCTGAGCCATCTTCGTCATCCTCATCATCGTTATCTGTACGCCCTGTTAGGGACATACACAAAAAAAACATACAATCATAACAGGGAAGAAGAGTGACAAGCGGATACAGATTTAAATGAGAGAAAATGGACACTTTAATCAAACCCATTATCACACCTTCTCCTTTGCATCCATACAACCCACCATCATGTGCCAATGGCTGCTCTGTCTCGAGGTACAGCTGTGAGAAGACAGGTCGAGGCACTACAGTGTTTGACCTCAGTGACGCCTCAATGGAGTTATGGAGGACCTCCTCAAAGCGCGTGGTCCGCAGCTGGCCCGCGTAGGAGTTCCCCATTGGTGTCCTGCCAAAAACACAGTAACCATATGTTGGGACTCTCAGAAACTGTTTTTGTTTGCAGTAACCATTAACCTGATATGTTTCCTGGCCAGTTTTTACTGCCCTTTCAACTTTTCATCTGAATTCATCTGAATTCATCTGAGTAATATCTAATCTTCTATCTAATATTGTCAAGTCTAAGCCACACATATATCCACATTTGTACCCCGAAACGCTGAACAAACACACAAAACAATGAAATCAAGAAAAACATCCACACACACACAGGGAAACACACACACAAGTAGTGGTTATGAGTGTGGATGGCATCTGTCCAGACAGCATGCCATAAAATCAGCTGCACTGACAGAGTCAGGACACCCTGACCTAGACGCTACTCCCGCTCTCTGTTTTTCTTCTTTTTCTCTCCCTACCTCCCATCAATTTGTGGTTTGCCTCTCTCATCAAGCTCTCAAACAGAAATCCCCCTCTTTGTCTCTCTTTCCATGTACTTTTTTTTCAAAATATGCACTGACTACTGTTGTTGCAGTTGTTAAACATATCACCAGAAATACACTTGCATTAAAGCTTCTGCCAACGTGGCTTCAAATACTTCAAATGCACATTTCTTAAGACTGTCAGTTTGGCAGATCATGTTTTGATTGAGATCTCTCCCTCATGACCCCTAATAGGAGGCTAAACAAACAATAAAGAGAGAAAGTTGAATTCAAAAGGTGTGCGACTGCACTTTTCTGTTCAATAAGAAAAACAGGAGTTGGAATATTTCCTTCCTTGACAGTTTTTTGTTGCACTAAACATGGCAAAGCTGGTTCCTTTCAGATCCAGCTGGCTTTGAGGCAGATTGAATGAGAACAGACAGATTTTCTTTTTTTTGGAAAAACTGACGTTTTTTTTTTTTTGTTTGTTTGTTTGGCTGGTTTGCAGAATTAATAAATGTCCAAGTATAACAAAGCTCAATTCAAACCTGATATCAGGAACGTTTACTTGATATTAAATGACAATATTTCCAACCAGTATTGAAACATATTCCTAATACTTTATCGTTTATTTGTATTCATTTTTCAAGTCAGTTCTCAAGTCTTCAAGTCAAGTTCTGTGTTAAAAAGAAGAGAAAAATTCAAACATCTTTGAACAACACATTTTCATGTGTGCTGTATCATTTGTCATTGTGTTATGCAAGACTCCTCACACACACTACTAGACAATACTTTTGTCACTGCTGCCAACGTTGTTTTCAAAATTTGAAATTTGCCTGTACATAAATCAGATGCTGAATGAATGTGTAAAGGCTAAGGTTTCAGGTTAGATTTTTGTCAGACTAAAAGATGTGTTGTACAGCAAACAAACTGGGTCAGTGGGGAGGAAAATAACAAGGTTGGACTGTAAACGCCAACATAATCCCCCTCCTCTAAACCTGCCCATATGCTAGCTGATACACTCACCCACACATACACACGAGAAGCTACACATGACTGAAAAAAACTGGAAGCAAAAGACTCATTGACTAGTCAGCAACCTGCAAGGCAGCTTAATGCAAAGACGAACCTGTCGGATTACAGGCTTAACCCTTAATCGGGCGAGGAACCATATATGGTCACTTCCATGGGCCCACATCTCTCAATGAAGGATCAGAATCATGTGACTTTCTCCAGCCAATCAACATTTTGTGCACTGTATCACGTACATGATATTTTGAAATGAGTGTCAAAAGCTCCATAAGACATACGTCTGATTGCTAATTTGGAAATAAATGTTTCACATATTTGGAATTTTTTTACCTTATGTGGCGAGTGACCGTATACGGTAACTTCTTTGACTTTGACTTGCAGCCTAAAATTGAAACTTTTTTAAAAAGTCAAAAAAGGAAAAATGTCTTCTTATATCCAACCAATAACACTCCAGGGTTGAAATTTTAAGTTTCCAAGTGAGTGCCCTATAAAGGGTTAAAGCTGTTTGAGTCTTACTACTACTTGCTTCCCTTCAGAGTAAGGATTTGGTCTCTTTCAAAGCCACGATGTTTCAAGCAAAAGCATTTCAGACTAAGTTAAAGAGAATATTAGTCAATCCGCAAGACTTTGATTATACTTAATGTAAAGGCACACAGGTAAATGATAAATGTTCTCTGTCTCCAAAGTGAAGCATTGCTTTTACAAACCCATGTATTGCATCTCGACAGCAAAAGCAAAGTTAAAGGAAAAAAAATGTAGCTTGGATTCACCTTTCATTTTTCCTCAATAAGAACCAAAAGTGTTGAAGAAACCCTTTAATTTGCTCTTCATCTTCACATTTGTATGACTTCTCAATTTCACTATTCTCAGGATATGCTCCACAATTTATTATTGTTAAGCCCTGTAGGTACACTGGCCAAAACTACAAAATGTGTCATCTTGCTCAGATGAGCAAAAATGACATACATTGCACATGTGATAGTTGTTGAATTTATTTCCTTTGCTCACCCTTGGGAACTTCGCCTTTGCCTTGATCTCTGCCAAAAATGGCATCAGCTATAGATTGTACCACCTACTTTGGTAGGGATTTTCTCTTTTGATCTGAACGTTATCAAACAAAGTTCCACATGACAGAATGAAACAGGCCGAGCCCATTCTCCTATTGACAGGCACAGACTTTCTTTCTCCCTCTGTCACACACACCTTACCAGCCACCTTCTGCTTCCACACTTTCATATGTAAAAAAGCTGTGCAGACTTTTAAGGCCTTGCACCACTTTGTAGAGAGACAGAGGATGGAAAACAAAAAGCCCTGTCATAACACAGCCGGCACTGACAGGAAGTAATCACACCTTCTACCAAAGAGCAGACTGATCTTTTTACAACCAGAGAGAGAGAAGAGACACAGGGAGAGAGGAGATGAAAGCAGAGAGGTGTATTCCACCTTTTATTGAATCCTGACCAAAATCATAAATGACTGACCAACTGGTAATCAATTACCCAAGTACTACATCTGGGGCCATTTCAACTGCATAGTGTTGGAAGTAATCAATATTGTAACAACATGAACAACAAAGGTTTTTGAAGGGATTTATATGGGATACAGTAGATGCACATGTGTCAATTAATATGTTTTAAAATCGAAGGGCTGTAAGGAAACATGCAAAGGAACTTTGTGCTGTGATTTGTGTTGTGCAGTCAGTTCTGATCTCTAGCTGCACATGTACTTTATTTTATTACTTTAAGTGAATTTCCCCAGTGTGGGATCATTAAAGTCTATCTTATTTTACCTTTTTTTAATTTACTCGTAAGGAAAATCTGTTCCTATTCCTAACAAAACCCAAAAGGCACATAAAATAAAACATGTAGCGGGGATGACAGAAAGAGGCAGAATGTAAAACTTCTCATGAGGCTTTGTTGATCTTTTCTCCTCCCATCTCCCCCTCCTTCCCCTCTCCCTCACGTGGAAGTGGGAGATCCTTTCATCTCCCCCTCCTCCTTTTCTTCTGTCTCTGTCTTTCTTTCACCCTGGGGAGAGAGACACTATTGTGGTGTTTTATGACCCCTTGGACCCCCTTCCCACCACCACCCTCAAACACACAACCTCACACATACAAACCTGTACTTAGGATCCTTTTAAAACTCTGAGCCCCATGCAATCCCAAGGAAGTACTACCACACCATAGCTTAAGTATTTTGACACAAGGAGGATAATACTATCAAATGAATATAGCTGATCTACAAAAACAAAGACATTTATCTTCCTTACTCTTCTATGAATCAATGTAATTTTGGACATGATGGAACAGAATTATTTATTACCATCTTACTGAATTCTATCAAAGTTATTTAATTTAGAAGAGTGTCAGGTGCTCTGGTTAACACCCCTACACATTATCTATCAGGCCTATACATTATGTCCTGCTCAGCTCTTTGCTAATATATGCAAACCCACAAATGTGCTTCTCTGCTTTGAAGGCATGGATGTATTAGTTTGAGAGATGTCTCATGACCGCAGAGGTCAAAGGTGAGTCTAGATAACAATGTTTAAGTAAGACTTTGATGTGGCCTATACTTCTAATGCACACACACACACACACACACACAAATATATGCAGATGCACACACATGCACACCCGCGCACACACACACGTTCTCCCATGGGCTCAGGCTCAGTGGACACAAAGGGCTTGTCTTGAGGGGTGAAAGGTCATCCTGGAAGAGGTCAGATAAGAACCCCAGGCTGTTTCTCTGTTGGTCAGGCCCACATACCAGTCGCACACACACACACAAACACATCCAGCATCCCTGCTATTCTTTCTTTCTGTTCACTCTGACAAGCAGGGTTGCAGTCTCCAAACTCCACCCCGCCTGATCATATGATCATATTACACAGTTACACACACACAGACAAGTGAATGCATGAATACAAATATGACCAAAACTGTTTTTGTGTGGTCGTGGGTGTGTGTGTGAAGGCTCAGAGGAATGTCGAACAGTGTCAGCTGGTCAGTGCAGCATCTCTTTCGGCCCGGAGGAATTAAAAGAGAAAAACTTGCAGCTTTGCAGATGCTCTGTGATCACTGACCCACAGCCACACATATGCAAAGGGATGTCAGTTGTACACATACACACACGCACATGCACATACACACACACACACACAGTGGACCCTCAGATGGGCTCATCACTGACCAGTGACCCACATCAAATGCTCCCATTCACAGTTTGCTCAACAGACAGTGGATCGATGGCCAGTCAGCCAACTGCTCAGAAAACCCCTCGGCCAGCCACTTAACTACATGTCCACACACACATCCACACATAATGGCCAATAACTTAGCTAACCTGACAGCTCTGCCAAAACACAGACTTCAGACTTCACCGTCCTGCAGGCAACCTCCAACTACTCATAAAGTATTTTTCATCCTATACATGCCTGAATTAATCTTTACAATGTCACTGCATCCAACATGCTTCAGCATAACAACACATAGAAAACACTGTCAGCTGTGTGTGTCTACTTTACAGTGTCCTAACTCCTAACTCGTCCTAACTAGAGAGTATGTGTAAAGACAATGCACAAGAAAGCTTCAGGTCTAACTATTCAATGTCTGCACTGCCTGTTGGTTCACTACCATGCTCCTCGTCCTTGAGCTGTTTTTTTTTTTCCTGCTCTCTCTATCTGGCACAACTGCAGGGAAACTTGTATTGTCTAAAGGCATGCAGATCTGGCTGGAGGTGGACCTAAGTATGTTTTTTAACTTAAAATGGGTCATGAGTTGCAAGATTCGCGTCATCTTGAGTCTAAAATCTTAAAATATTAAACCTGATATTACCTGTGCTGTGAAATGTTCTCTCACACACACAAAATTCAGGATCAAATGGTATGAGCAGCAGCATCAGGAGTCAACAAGTCCACACACACACACACACACACACACACACACACACACAAACAAATGAACTGTTTTTTTTTTTTTTTCCAAAACTCAAAGCTATTTTTGTTTAACAGCCATAATCGTCAGGCCCAATACAACATGTTAAGAAAATACAATTAAGGGACCTGTCAGAGAAATGTATTAACAAATATCTATAACAAGTTTCCAAGATCACAGTTTCTCTCCTACATAAGGTTTTTGGTGGATGCCAAAACTGTTTGACCACAACATAACATTTATTTTTAAATTAAGAATAACTGCATTTGAAAAATGAGGTCAGACCATATGTAAAATATTTAATTTACAATAACTTTAAATAACAGACTAAGCACAGAAAAATAACAGTATGGCATGGAGTAAGCATCTATTGTTAATGAAAAACTGGGTGTGTTATCCGCGTACAAGTTAAAATGGGTTTGAGTAAATGCATCGCAGTTTTCAAGACATAAGTTAGCCACGTGAAGGAAGAAAGGGGGACATTTTGTGGATAAAACGGGTTTAGAGTCAGAGCCAAAAACTCCACATTACATAAAGGACTGTCCTTGAAAGCGTAATGATTATGAAGATAAACAGAAGAAGTCTTTAAAGCAGATAAATACCACAGGTTTTTACAACAAAACAGCATCTTGAAGCCACAGCTCCCACCGTTTAACACAGTGATTGTTTCCTGTTTTCAAACAGCATCAGCAACAACTGAGCGGACAGTGAAGGTCTGCTTTTCATCACCAAGAAGCCCGAGGAGGTAATGCGCTCTACCTGCAGACAACACTACAGTAAACCAACAAAATGGGGAAAAACAACTTACCTCGTCAATCCAGCGAGGGTAGAGCAGTAACTATTCTTCTCACAGAGACTGCAAGTTGATCCAGCGTGCTGTCATCGTGTCTCCAGCTCGAGACCCGCGGCTGAGTGTCGCGCGTGTCATCACCTCTGATCCTCCGCGGGGAAAGGTCCCTCCCCCTCTCCCT
The DNA here is from genome assembly GCA_028641955.1 of Protonibea diacanthus. Taxonomy (NCBI): domain Eukaryota; kingdom Metazoa; phylum Chordata; class Actinopteri; family Sciaenidae; genus Protonibea; species Protonibea diacanthus. The sequence goes on along the minus strand of CM053976.1, from coordinate 12,092,941 downwards.
CGACAAAAGTGGTATGGTCCGAGCGACGGGTCACTCTTTTATCACCCTTTGCTGCGTGTTTTCTTTCTTTCTTTTTTTTTTCTTAGCTAATTTTTAAATGTAATATCCTGATATGTCGTGCCATTGATGTTTTGTGACGACGAACAAAACAGGCAACGACACAAAGATGGAAGGAAGTGTCGTTAAAAACCGTAAAAGTTGTAGGACAGGGCAGGTATTAAAATAAATCAGAGACACCTCTGAAAAAAAAAAACATAGCCAAGCAACGGAGCGTCAAATAGTGAGTGTGCTGCGTTTTATATATTGTTACTGTTGCTGTTTATTTTATCATGGAGAATAAGTGGACTGTCGATTTATTGTCCTCTAACTTAACACATTGTCAGTTTTGTCTCTGTTATGAATTAGACCTGACAGGACTGAAGGACTAAATGTCCACAAGTGAATCAGAGCATACATTATCTAAAAATAAGAACCCCCCCTCAGGAACAGCAGATATGACTCAGACTCATATAGGAAACATCCAATAGCTTTCTGGGCGTGATCAATGACCATATGAGACAGACGAAAATTAGGCCTTCATAAAGAACTTTTCTCTGTGTAGCTCATGCACGAAGCTCTAAGAATTAGATTTGACACTTTTATTTACCTTTATTCAAACTTTTTGAATCTTTATATAAAATACAGTCTGCTTTTATGATATGTAATTACAGTAGTCAAGTAAATTTTATTTATGTATCAAAAAGGTACATATGCTGTACACTTTCATGTTAAGATAAAGGGCGAAAAAAGTCCTTTAGTTTAACACTTAACAATAGGAGCAAACCACCGTCACAGAGATTGCTAGAAAAATAATAAAAACTTGAAATGACAACACACTGTATGATTTGTGTCAATAAATTAAAATTGTTTGATACTTTAATATCACACCACTCATTAACTCATATATCTATATACTTGTCGCCCTCTGCTGGAATGAAAATTGACTTTAAGTTGCACCCAAACTGAGTAAAAAGTAAGTCAAAAGTAGCTTTGTTCAATATCAACACATTGCTACTACATTTATGCTAGGTGAGCTGATCTATTGCATCTTTCCCACTTCAAAGTTTTAGTTCTGTATTCATATTTTTTTTTTTACCAAGCTGTATGTATGAGAGTGATTTAAAATGACTCTATTTATATTATATCTATATCTATATCTATATCTATTTTTAAGTGTAATTTTTACTATTTTGGTCAGAAACGGTGGTAATTTACACTTATTTTACACTAATGTTATATGTAATGTTACATTTTAGAGTTAAAGGTCCAGTGTGTAAGATTTCAGGAGCTCTACAGAATATATCATTAGTGTATAATCACCTAAATATATTGTTATTTTTGTTGTTTTGTTGCCTTTTTTATCTACAGACTCAGTTGGTGCTCTTCCACAGAGTTCACCATGTAGCACCGCCATGTTTCTACAGTAGTCCTGAACTGACAAACCAAACACTGGCCTTTCACATTTTCTGTGCGTTTTGCAGCGACCATAATTTACATGGGCAGAATTATGAATATGTGAATTAAAGAGTATGTCACAGCCTCAGTGGAGAGAGCCCACCTATACAGTGATGCAAAGGTTTATTCCTCATTCATCCCCTCCTCTCTCTGCCAGGCAATCTGCCATGCTGGTGGGACAAGAGAGAGACCCAACCCCAACCTCTAAACCTTTCTGCCAAATGTTCCCATGGCCACAACAGACTAACAGACAGACAGGTGAGTACGTAAGGGGCATTATGGTACTAATACACAAGTTCTCCACATCATGTTGGGAGAAATGCTTTGTTGTTAACTGGTTTCACGTCACTGTGAACTGTAGTGCATTTAGAACTAGGTGTTTAATGTGGATGGGTATGTGTTAAACTGCATTTTTCTACCCACACACACACACCATCATTTCCCTACTGTAGTCCCATCTGCTACATTAACTCCTGGTGCTCACATGACCTAAATTCTTGTGAGAAAAAAACAAAGGTCATCAATTAATGATTTACTAGACATGTGAGAAAACTGTGACTTTGCTGAGCCAACTGGCACAAACATAATATTTTGGAGCTGTAGATTTGAGTTATTAGATTAGATTTTGTTTTCAAGTCACAGTCCCACAAAACACAGAGTAAGGAGTGCACTGGCAACAAACCAAGTTACTGTATGGTTGGATTAAATAAAATAAATTTAATCCTTGCAATTCTGTCCTTCCTGCAGTTTTTAGGAGTCTCAAAAGTAAATGTACACCACAACATCAGATTGGTATCCAAGATAATAAAATTATTTTGGTACCTGGATAATTCCTCGGTTATGGCAACATTTAATTGGTGAGATTTGGGATGAAGCAACTCTTTTAGGGCAAGCAGCATGATCTATCAGACAAGAAATCCTTTGTACTTGCACCACTTATTGTCATGAGAAAAAGTACCTGAAGTACATTATTATCATCAACAACATTCAAAAAAATTGGAACTATGAAATATTAAAGTTAAAGATAAACTATGAATTTAACTTGAATATGATATAAATAAAAATATGAGTGCATTTTTGTTATAAATATTTTTTACATCATGATTTTCTAAAAATCTAATACATTTACAGTAAATGAGATCATAGGCACTATCAGACATTTGGTATCATTTTAACTGTACAAATCCAATCCAACAGCAACTGAACTGGTTGATCCATCTTCTAAAATAAAAATGAATTTATTTAATTCCTGATCAATTTTATGAATGTGTCAATACTTAAGACAGTTAAAACTTTTATTCCAAAGTGATACCTGAAGCATAAAATGCAGAAGATATTTATAAAAGTCATGGTAGTTTTCCACTGTGGTCCTCCCTCCTAATTACAGCTTACATTTTGTCACTGGGAATCTCATACTTCATCCTTTCCGCTGCCCCAACTGGGCAGTGCCAATCTGTACAGTGGCATAGCCATGCCACGCCAACACAACATCCCCTGATGGGAGAACAGGTGTTGGACAGGGTCCAGTGGAGCAGAGCGGAGCGGGCTGCCATGATATATCAGATGAACCGGCCAGCACCGACTCCTCTGGCCCGAGGGAGGGGGACCCAGCCATTTATTAAGTGTGTGCTAGTGTGTGTGTGTGTGTGTGTGTGTGTGTGTGTGTGTGTGTGTGTGTGTGTGTGTGGTGTGTGTGTGTGTGCAGAGGTTCTGTGAGGGCAGCAGCCGTACAACAATGAGCCTCAACAAAACTGATTGGGAACCAAAGACTCAACAGGGAGGCAGGCTAATCTGGGAAATCCCTGAACAAAAACTATATTTTTTTTTAGCTTGAAGCAATTCAAAATGTTACAGCCCACAAAGGGCATACTGTTTTGATATTATGTACCATGATTCAAGACATAGAGATGTTAGATTAAAAGACTTGAAACTTTTTGCATGCTTTTGATTTTTTTTTTTAGATTTTAGCTAAGAATAACCCTTCTCTGTCAGCACTGCATAAAAAGCTGAATTTTTTTTATAGAATATTAACTTCAAATGAAACACCATGTTTTTCTTTTTGTTTTGTTTTTTTTTTGCTGTAATTTTTTTTGTACTACACGTAAGCATATTTTTCTTAAATTGTGGGTGGCCTTAAAACAGATCCCCATGACCCGTTTCAGTTTCCTGACTCAGACAACTGCTTTATTGGGTTTTTGAGATCAGTTTCTCAAGTCCCTTTACTGCTAATTTTACAGCCAAAATGACACTGGGTATGATGATTTGCTCAGTCGCTGTGGAGCCATATTGGCCAAGGCAAGGCTTGTAGTTCCTGTTAATGGGTCGAATATAATATTTTATGTCCCGTTGCTATAGCCACGCTGCTTAACTTGTGATGTAAAAATAGTCAGGCCCATTCATTTTAGTATAAATACTTCACTTCGCTTCAAGACACAGACTGAGCTGTATGTAAAACATATCTATTTGAATGTGCCCCGGCAGAGGGAAAAGGTATTGCTACTTTACACATAATGACGGCCCAGGTCGTTTGGCTGAGAATAATGGTGGTTTCGCTGTAAAGCATATCACTCTCATTAGGTTTTTACACACTGGTCGTGCATAACTGGAGATGCACTTGTCTGGACACACACTCACACATGCATGCATTCACACATAGAGTGCACACACGCACACAAACACGCACACACACATCCATCTCCAAAGTCATTAAATCCCTTTGAAAAGAGGCCTCATTTGAGAGAAGCAATAAAATTTTTAATCATTTTATTACCAAAAGAGTATTTAACAAGTGGGTAATGAAACGCCAAAGGCAGGTTAGCTGAGTTTAACCTTCATAGAGGAAGCCATGTATCACATGCTGCCCCGAGGCATGGTGGGACAGAAATGTCATCCTCCATTATCCACCATACCTGAAGTGTGGTGTTGCGCGGCTGGCAGGCAGGCGTCTCGCTCTGCAAGGCGAGGCTGACGGGAAATTAGGGGGAATTCAATTAATGGACGTTTTTTACGCACCAGGGAGAGGGCACAGCTGCACACACACCTTAATGTGCGGTGCACACACATCGTAACAAACGTAACACACTTGTGAATGCACACACGTACCTCAAAGCATATCCTACACATCTCCCACTGTGAAGGGCTACTGACAGGACAGGAGAGCAGAAGGAACACATGTTCTTTCCCCGGTTTACAACAGCTCTGTCTCTTTTTTTAGCTCTCTTCACCATTCCTCTCTTTTGGTACCTCTGCAACTTAACTTTCCGTCTTCCTCACTTTGCTATCAGAGAGTTGGCTCTGTTGAATCTCTTCTCTCCATCGCTTGCTCTCCCTGAGGTGATAGTATAGCAGGGTCACTCCACTGCTTTCCCTCAGCAGGTCAATTAAGGAGAAAATGAGGCAGAGGGGGACACTCTCAGTCTGTCACCATAAAAGAACCATACCTACCTACCTGCCTGCCAATTGCTCATATAATATACCGTTAAACTGCCCTGCAGTGCAAGTGCAAGTCTGGCTGTGTGTGCATGTGAGAGGAGTCTGGTAGAAAAGCAAAAAAAAGGGAGGGGTTGAATCATATATGTGCCTGTTAAAGAATGAAAAAAGTGTTACCTCCAGAAAAGCAATCGCCAAGTCCTTAAGGGAGGAGAAATACACCAGCCACCTCTAGAAGCACCAAATACAAACCCATACATTACATCTTTCAATTTCTTTGACACAGGAATAATTTATGGCTGATAACAAAAATACTCTATTTTCAATAACAAGCTTCTGCGGTACTTAGAGGGACTGGCCCCCAAAGTTAATTGAAAAGTGTCCTGGCTCTCATTTGCATAAGAAACACATTTAAAGGTGAAAAATTATAAATAAATATGCGGCCACCTGTGAAATATGGCTTTTGGCCTGCTGGTCATTTATAACTTTGCCTTTAATTACGTGACAGGCTGGGGTTCTGCAGCTGTAATGAGAGGCTGGAGTGATGGAGAGGAGTGGGTGAGAGACAGAGGGCTATAGGTCATTTAGTGCATGAACAGACAAACATGCATGCGGACACACACAGATGGACAGACACAGAAGCGGGTAGATACTGTAAATGTACAGAGACATACGTACACACACATACAAAGATAGACAGACGCCCACATGGATTTAAACACACACAGTGTGTTAAGTGAAAAGATATCCGCATGGTTAAACACACAGAGATTGACCAGCAAAAAAAGTATACACAGAAACACACACTTAATCGCAGTTAAAAGGTGTCGAGCAGCGTCTCAGTGAGTTCATCCAGTCAAATAAGAGAGGTTGTACTGTGATGTTAGTTGTGGATTATTTGGCCTTATTATCATCTGGACAATTTGCCTACACAAAATGTTTATTTTTATTTTTATCCCCCAGACATCATAAATTTGTTCCATTATTTTTTTCTTGCTCAAAATGACAAAAAAAAAAAAAAAAGTTAGAAAGCAGACCACAAAGGAAAGAAACAGAGGAAAACACACCCAGGCATTATGCAGCCAATTCCTCTCCCTAACCCAGATAAATATGTTATTTTTGTGCAATATTTATTCTTTAATTGTATTTATTTTTTATTACAATATATGTATCACCATTTTTTCACAGTTTTAAAACTTACTGCTTCCCTGAATAGTATTTTATCTTGTAATAATCAGTTAATTCACTGTATTTTATTTTGTCCCAACCCTTAAAGAAAACATCAAACTGCTTTGGATATGTTGCATTTTTAGACACTGGTAAAATTCCAACAGACAGCCAGGCATGTTACATTACAGGTGAAATGGCGATTAAAGTGTCATGCAGACAGGTTATGACAAAAGTCAGGCAGAGAGACAGACAGGTAGGCATTATAAAACATCAGACAGATAGTTAGACAAAAGAATGGGTTGTGGATATGCGGAGTGTGGCACCTCTGTCTCAGTGTCTCCTCCTTCCCCCCTCCCACCCCCCCTCCATCCTTCTCTTTTATGCATAAAGAAAACAGCTTGCATTGCCCTGCAGGTACTACCAGAGCGCTGCGCCGCCACGCACCGCTTTCACTTTCACCTTCACACCTTCTCCGCGGTCACTTCCCGGTAGAGCTTGCGTCGCAGCAGCGGCACTTCCTGGGGTGTTCTCTCTCTCTCTCTCTCTCTCTCTCTCTCTCTCTCTCTCTCTCTCTCTCTCTCACCCTCTTCTCCATCTCTGAATAGCAGTAGGGGAGGATGGAGGGAGGCACAAGCATGCCCCGGCCCAGCTCACTAAGTCCTATTATAAGTAGAAGAAGGCGATATTTCACCATTTCACCCCCCAGAAATATTACAAGATAGACAAGCAAGCGGGGGCTAATCCCTGGGATGAAATTAGCAGCAGAGGGGTTAGCGGCAGGATGGAGGGATGATAGAAAGAGGGGCTGGGGTGGGTAGCTGAGCCCAGCTAGAGGCAACTCGTCCACAGGGATAATTACAAGATGCTCCCGGGATCTGTCTGTCTGTCTGTCGGCTGTGCTGGGCTGGCCTTCATTTTTGATGGCTCTATTTTCAACAAGGGGGACTAGTTCTCTCCCTCGCTGTGTGTGTGTGTGGGTGTGTGTGTGTGTGTTGCCCTTTCTTTCTATGTCTCCAGTGCTTCAGATACATAGTAAAAGCTATTAAAATTGAAATTGTTCTAGGGGAAGTGAGCGAACGAGGGAGAGAAGCGACACACTCAACCCCCATGACAGACTGTTTAATAATGGGTGGACTGTGCATGTGTGTGTGCGTGTGTGTGTGTGTGAAGTGAGCCTATGACCCAACTGGCAGGCCTGGTGTGAATATTTCTTCTTATTTCCAGCTGCTGTCTTTGTAAAAAAAAAAAAAAAAAAAAGCCTTTTACAGCCATATTAAAAATCTGAATTTTGTCTCTGAAAAGTTTTACCACATTTCGAGACTTTAACATGACTTCTTTTTGTCTTCTTAACATAACTAGAATATTGTTACACTTCAGTCCACTGCATGAGTACCTATATGTCTTTTTACCTTTAATTTTCCACTGTAAATATTATATATAAAACAAACAAATACAGTTAAAAGTTAAAAGTTATAGCAGAAACAGTAAAAGATCACAGTGTTATTTTAATTTTGCGACATTACAGGTATAAGTAAGCCTCCCTCCCTCCCTTCCTCCCTCTCTGTGGTCAGTGGTGGGAGGTGAGCATGGCAGCAGAAAGCTTTGACCAGCACACTGACCCCTCTCTAGGGAAACAATGACTTTGAGAAGGCTGGAACACACACACGCACACAGGAAATGAAGAATGGAATGGGCAAACTCATTCATCACTTTAACAAATATAACAGGCTATTGTAGGAGCTCGCAAAATAGAAGACAAAAGCTAAAGCAGTTGCACTTAGGCCAATGGCTGCATTCACTCAGCCACATACAGAATATGTACCTGCCGTGACACACACACACACACACACACACACAGAATCTATTTTTACGTGCAGTTTGGTGCGGTCCACAAATTTAATATGATACAACTTGTCTTTGAAACTTTTATCTAAAACCAGTTGTAAACACATTAAGAATAAGTGATGTTAAATTCAGCATTTTCAACCTGATTAGCTCTTGTGGCAAATATACATATATTATATTATATTATATTATATTATATTATATATAGTATAATACAAAAAGAACCTATTTCAGCCATTTAAAGTTTTTTCTCCCCATCTGGTATATTCCAATAGAGACACTTCAATGTAACAGCAGCATATCAAAGTTTGTGACTTATATCGTAACTTTTCTGTAAAACAGACTTTCCTGGGGACCCAATCATAAAATGTCTTATACTGAATATAATTTGTTGGATATTCTTTGGAGTATATGGACTTTATAATGTATAAAATTCAGTTTACTTATTTATATACAGTGTGCTGACACTAATCAAACATTACAGTCATTACTCAGTGTGTACCTCCCCTTGAGCGTGTTGCTGAGTCTAAAAATGTTTGTCTCTTTTGAAACCAGCGAATGGGAGTAAGGGATTTGAGTTGCAGCTGGGGTGGTCCTCACAGGACCTGTAGATGGCGCTGTACACCAGGAAATGACACTGGACTTTGATGGAATGCGGACTGTAGCGCAGAACAAACGTGTGCGTGTGTCTGTGTGTGTGAAAGTGAGAGGGAGAAACAGAAAAATAGAGCAAGAAAGATGGAAAGTGTGTGTGTGTGTGTGTGTTAGAGAGAGACCGAAAGAGAGAAAGAGGGAGAAAGAAATAGGGGGGTAGAGAGAGAGAGAGAGAGAGAGGTGTACAGTACCTGATGTTACAGAATAGTCTAATGACCGTCCTTCTTTGTCTTTGAGCTGGCAGACAGAGTCATCCAGCACATTCAGCACCAGAATAGCTACAGAACAACCACGCATAAAGTGAAGTTATAAACAAAAAAGAGCACACTAGATCATTGAGACAGGCAGAGCCAGGATGACATTTTCCTTCTGATAACTGCAACCTCTCACATAATTCACTGATTCATCCAAATGCTTGGTCTGTGAGCTCCTGTGGGTTCAATTAGTTTTGAAAGGTGTTGTTTTGCTGCTAAACTTCTGTTAAGTATGTGGTGGTAAATGGAACAAGACGAATATGTAACAATGTAACAGGTTTTCATCTTAAATCACATAAAACAGGCCTACACATAGACGTGATGCTCAAAAATTATTAGTGTTTGATATTTTCCTAATAATCAAAATGACTTGTTTTTATTGAAACCATAGCATTATGTCATTTCCATTATGCTTATTTCTATGTCCTCCTCTCAGTAATTATGGAGTAATTAGACCGTAATTAAATATGAAAAATGGTGAATTATCAGTTGTTCTACAGGAAATACTAATACGGGAAAAATGTGGGACAGGTGGTGTATTTGTCTTATGGTGTCACCACGTCAGTGTGATTAGTAAATTCAGTCAAGGTCAGGTGAATAATTGGCCTGGTGGTAGCGAGCAGCTGTGTCACGTTTTGGTACCTGTAGTTACGTTGTAATTACACTGTAATTATAGAAAATAATTGCTGTGTTACTCATAGAAAAAATAATGTGATGACTGTAGAGATTATTTAATTCTTTGTCATGTTGACAATTATTTAATTTCTTTAAATGAATATATCACTAAGCTATTTCCTCTTCACAATAACACACACATCGTGAATAAACTTTTTTTTTTTTCAATATATGACTGCCGCACTGTGATCTATTGAGTCACATAAATGTCATATTGTTTTCATGCAGCTTTTGAATGAAGATGTTTCAGGGTCAAATCTGTTTATTATTGTGTTAGCGGCAATGACATTCATCTGACTGGGATTCCAGTCTATAAATAGAAATACAGATGTGACCAAAAAACATGCAGAGTGCTGCGATCTCGACAATGACCTGCATGTTGCAGAAGCATGATTGTAGAACCAAAGTGTTGCAAATTAAAAAGGGATTAAAAATTAAAAACAAAAAGACGCAGAGATTATAAATGTATTATAACAGTTTTTCAGCCACATTACTAACATGAATATGCATAGTTAATAAAATAAATACAGATATTCACTGGAAATGTTACTCAAATGCATTCTAAAAAATCTGATTTATAATTTATATTTGTAGCTGACATGGTCTCCGTGAAGTGAATACAGCTCAAATCAGATGATTAAACGTCTGGCTGATACACAGATTGTGTGAAAAAACACTCAGCTGAATGTCTATCACTCTGACTTTTTAAAATTTCTCAACATTTGGTTTGAACAAGCAGAAATTATAGCTGTTAGATATTTTGCACTTTAAGAGTTTAGCTACTGATTGAAAAATGCAGAACACTTTTGGTCACATACTGTCTTATTGCCGACAGTACAGTCATGTTGCAGATGCATGATCACATATGTCGTAACTTGCAGTGAATATAAAAAAGAGCACTTGACAATGACTCAGCCTTGCTGTATTGATGGATTCTATCTTTGTTTAATTAAACTTTTCTGAGATGTATGTTTTTGTGCTGTTCTAGTTAAAAAAAAACAGGAAAAGCAGATGAAGTTTCAGACATGCAGAATGGTTAAAGTCAAACTCATCTTGCTTTCCATCTTCTCATAAATTGTGTGATTAAAAATATTTAAAACAGTGTCAACAAGGGAAATGCCCCCATTCTTCTAATTATTCTTGTAATTATAGAAAACTGTGTATACATATTTTTCATCATACTTCATATAATATAGCTGCTATTATGTGATGTTGTGTGTGTCCACTGAACCAAAATTGTGCATTTTTAATCCTTCATTCTTATAGAGTAAAATATTTCATTTTCTGCCTCCAGGGAGGTCAGAGGGAAAGGTTAAACTATAAAATGGCACCCATGGGAAGCAATGAGGGTCCAGCTTCTTGCAGAAGGGGACGTGAAACCCTGTGTCTGTAAATAGAAGCTCAACTGCCTAATTTTAAACATTTTTTTTGACATGCTTGTAAAAAAAAAAAAAAAAAGACATACACAGAAAAAAACTTTTAAAAGCAATGTTGCATATATGTACATAATATGTAAGTAATTGTTTTATGTTAATTAAATGAGTTTTCCCTCAAAAAAAAGACACACTATGTGCACCAGACAGTAAAAATGTGCAGCACCGCCAAAAAAGTAGTTATTACATTCACGTAAAAATGAGAAGATTTCCATCTTTATCTCCTATTGAATGACTTCATGCACGTTCCGACTAAAGTCTGTTATATTTTTAATTTCCTTCATCCTGTTTATAGTTCAAACAGGCTTTGACTTGACCATCATCACCTTCATACCCCCTCAAGGTGTCTCTCACATATAAGGGCGCGCATACACACACACATGCACACACTACAGGCTCTTTAGCACTCACCATTTTACTGTTCAGCATGTCCCACTCAGCAGTGTATGAAAATAAAGGCAGCGCCCTTGACAAAGACTCAGTACTGCAAACCCGCTTTCTCATTATGTTCAAGTTTTCTGATTAGATTCTTTGTTCGATCCCATTTTAGCAAAACTGCAAAATATATATCGTCGCTAAATCGAAGGCCTAACTCAACCCAGAATTATATGATTATTGTAACTGATACTTTTATTAGTTGTAGTGGTGGAATTACAATTAGTATTAGGTGTGCTTCCCACATTATAAGCTAGTTAGTTTGATGATTCTCAAACAATTGATGACAATGCTAAGTTCATAGGATTTCACAGTTAAGATAAGGTTAAAATTAATAAGATACAGGAAATTAGACATCATAATACACAATGATAAATAAACTATTTCTCCATGAAATTGTGGTAGTTTTTTTTAAATTTTTTGCATCTTGTTTGCATATTACATTAAATTATATTCTTTTGAGTAACTTTTCATTTTCTATAGTATTAGTATTTTTGGTAGTATTTAGAACTAATTTTGTCATTATTATTATGATTTGAATTTTTAGATTTTACTCATGTTTTTACATTATGTAAAATGATTTGATAAACAGTCATTTTTAAAATCTGCTTTACTATTTACGACACGTCTCATGAATACAGACGTGCAGCTGCATGCACTCTTTCTCTCCTCCTCTCTGTCTCAATGCTCTGACTTTGTTGTGTGCGTAATAGTTCCTAACGGTTACAACTAATGAATTGACCAGCCTCGGGGAGGTATATATAAACCTATTAGCTTTAATAAAGTCTGAAGGTGTAAAATTACTCTCTGAGGTATTTCACGATACACTTAGTACTCTCCCCAACCTAATAATACCAGCTTCTCTTCCAGGTACATTGTCGTGCTCTTTGATTGCATTCTGGGGTCTGTCTGTACAATTATTTTCAATTTAACCACTTAGAGGACAGTGGAGAGAGAGAGGGAGGAGAAAGAAAGTGTTGGTGAGATGTGCTGTCTCCATGCTTTGGGATGCACGTAACCTCCGAGTCAACTCGGAAATGGAGAGAGATGGTGGCAGAATTGGAGAGGGAATGACAGAAGTCGAACAAATAGAGGGAAATGGAGAATAACAGAAAACGTTGAGGGACCGATGAGGGGAGAATGTAACAATAGACAGACAGAAAGAGAGAGAGAGACATGGAGATATGACTTCCCTCCATTTAGCTGAGTACGTGTATGTGTGCTCATTTGGCTGCCGCCTAATCCCTGATTCAATTTCCAGCCTTTAAACATGACGAATTACATTCCTGTCCTCACCTAATGCTTTTAACACATCCCTATAAGAGGCCTTAATCAGGTGAGATGGGCCCCAATGCTGCTGGCTGTATACACACACACGCACACACCTACACACACATAGGCTGATTAGCCTAGCCACGGTGCTAGCCACCCTGGATAAGCCACCAGGTGGATAATGTGCTGCTTTAGCGCCTTAATTACGCCATAATCTGTTCAGTGCCTCAACCCCCTGCACAGAAGGACAGAGAGAGAGAGAGAGAGAGGTGGAGGTGGGGGTTGGATGGAGGTAAGGGGGACTGAAAGACGGGACAAGAGAAGAGCGGGTGGAGGGAGAGAGGGAGTTGGGAGAAGGAGAGTAAAAGAAGCCTGGAGGCACTCTGCTTCTTAAACCATCCTCCTTCCCCCCTCATCTCATCCCTTAACTATCTCTGCTGTGTTTTACCTGCTTGTATTGTTTTATTTCTTCCTCTACTACTTTTCTTACATGCTTCCTTTTCCCTAAATTATTTCATACACTGACCCCAGACACACTTTTGAACTTGTTTTGCTGCCACATACAACTCTAAGTATGAGTCTCTGGCCGGTCTCTCTCTCTCTTTCTGTTTCCTGTGTGTCTTGAAGCCCTACTGTATTTCACGTCACCCTCCTTCTCTCTTTCTTTTCATCCTTCCAACACCCCGCCTCCCCTGGCCGTTCTCCCTCCATCCACCTCTCTCCTTTAGTTGCTGTGTGTCTCAGTATCTCGGGTCCTCCTGTACCCTGTACCTGTCACTGTGCGCAGCCCTTTGACAAATCACGTGAAGGGCAGACTGAGTTTTGTAGGACGAGACAAAGCTTAAACATATGGCTGCCGTGTCCCCAGGTGCTCTGCTGTGTGCTGTAGCAAGTCCCTGGGAGTCCTTATATATAACATTAGCTACCTGTCTGTCTACCAGGCTAGCTGCCTTTCTGTCTGTTTCTGTATGTTTGTCTGTCCACATATTTCTGACTCTCTGTATGTTGGAGATGCAAAATCGGACTGTGAGGCTTACAAGTGTTTTTCTTCAATCTTCTGTCTGTTTGGATAAGTTTCTGCCCTCATAACTTTTTCATTGTTTTTTCAACCTTTAAAGGGGTTCAATTCATTTGTAAAACATTGATATTAAATTAGAAAAGTAATGTGGCGCTGCACTAAAAAAAAACATCGACAAATACAAATGTATAGCTGAAATTTTTGCAATATAAGAAATGTTGGAACACATATTAAAAGATGATAAACAAACAAATTTGTGAGGCGTTTCGTCCTTCACAAGTCATCAGTAGACATCAGCAACAGTTGATTGAAGTCTATTTTTGTGGTTGACACAGCGGCTAGTTTGACAGAAATGCATGGTGTGTGTAAAACTGTACTAAGAGAGGATAAAACAGACATAATGCACAGCCACAAATGATGTTATATATGTGTTATAACATAAAGTCAGCCGAACAGACCAATTTAGTCCTGGGAGAATTCTGTTGAATTTACTTTTTTTAATTTGATAGTAATATAGTTTTTATCAGTGCATCCTGGTGATGAGGTACATACACACAAACACAGCAAATCATATCCGTTTTTCCCACTAATGAAGATGAAGTGAGATATGGTTTTCTCACTTCTCTTGAAAACCCATTTAATGCTAATTAGCCACTAAACCTCAATTTGTATCATATTATTTATTATTTTGAGTTTTTTCTTTCTCCCCATAATTTCTTGCACGACAGGAGGATAATTATATTTCTTTTACTCAACACATTGACCTAAATCTCACAGTGAAAGGTTTACCACAACACATTTTCACACACACTTCAGCATACGCTCATTTTTTTTTCTATATTACAGCTAGAATGGATTAAATGATATGTATTATATGATATGTGCAATGCAACTGTGCAGTCCCCCTTAACTTTATGGAGTGTTTTAGTATCTCTTACCTGATTGTTTTGACAATAAAGAAATGCATTATGTTGCAGGAGTGCTTTAAGATTACATTTCTAAGGATGGTTAAAAATAGGTAGACTACATATAGAAAACATTTATTGGAGTATTCTTTTAGGGGCGTTTCATATCATATCGCCCACTTGCTGGAGACCATGATAGGTAAGCTGACCATTAGGGTGCAGCGGAAGTAGGCGAGCATGGGGGGAGTTATATCACAGTTCACCTGTGAAATTCCAGCATGGATGAGTTAGACTTACAGTAGTGTCAATTATACCCAGATGCCAAAGGTGAGCCTAAGGATGTTATTCAAAATCTGCAAGCTATGTAAAAGATGTGTGCCAGTGAACATCGCTAATTTATTAGCACAAACAAGAAATCTATTTGGCCATGTCTCCTTGATTCAAACAACAGCTCTCTATCTATCACATCATCATCATGTAGTGTTTATCTTTAATATCGCAATCCAAATCATAGAACACTATAACTATATATAATATAACTGTAACACTACACTTATGGATCACAGAGTAAAGTTCTGGGGAGCAGGCATCTGGAGAATGGAGATGCAGGGTGTCAGATACATTGAAAAAAAAGAGGGCAAAGTGGTTTGTAATTAAGGATTTAAAATGTACTCGTCGCTTGTGCTGATTAATGGGGCTCAGTCATCCTTGCAAAGCAGCTGGACTCACAAAAAAAAGGTGTTTTCTCTCTTCTCCCGACTGGCTTTGGTAAGAGTTTGACTATATTATATGGTTCGTTGATCTGATTGGTTGAAGTTCGCCCATGGTAAACAGTGATAGACAGATGGTTCACCCAGGCATCTAGCCTTGTATTTTCTGAAAGTGACTGCCATTCTCCAAACAATTTCCAATGACAACTTTCTAGGTGGTTCTGCCAGACCTGCCGTTCCACCAAACATTTAGACCCAAAAGTAAGTTAGTTATGGTCGGCATGAGAAGAAACAAACCGTGATCATCCCTTAAATCATAGACATATGATCTAAACACCAATTGGCGCAAATCTAATTTTTTATTATATAATTATCAGTGACTAATGCTAGCCATCGTTGAGGAATGGCCAGCAGTAGCTGAACAATGATTGTTAGAACATGTGTTAGGTTACTCTTACAGTAAACAGAAGATATTGTGGTACTATGCTTTGCAGTGAACAGTGCAGATGCCATGTCAAAACAAAGTATTTAATGCAACATTATCCTGTGCCACTAAAAAAAACATTATTGTACAAAAATTAACCTCTGCTATGTCTGAGATCTGAATAAGTAGTGAGTTTGTGTGAGATAAAACTAAGTGGTTCCAGTGTGATGAGCTATCAGCACATCAAGACTAAATTAAAGTCAAATAATAATAAGATAATTAATTAACACTGGTCACACTGTCAAGTACAGTAAGAGGTTTTTATTACTCCATCAGATTTATGACCGTCCTGCTAATGTTGACAGCCTGTCTGGAGTGATCACTCACTAAATGCTGCTGAAACTACTACTCATAGATGTTTCCATCAAAAAAACATTATTATATATTTATTATATTAGCTGGTAAATATCCCTCTTGGCTAAATACAAACAAGCATGCATACTGCACCAAATGCAAGTGAGTGAGGAACATGAAGTTCTGATTCATGTGTTTTCTTCTTTATCCATTTAGGCTTTTATCAGTTTTACCTTAAAAAGCATTTTTCCAGATTCTCTCATGTGTTTTAATTTGACTTATTTTTTGTCTTTGACTCCATAATGGTTACATAAACACCATTTCCATGGATGGATGGATGGATGGATGGATGGATGGATGGATGGATAGATAGATAGATGAGATGATACTTTAACTTCTACAGAAGTCTTTTAAAACCCTAGTATCTATACTTGTACTTGGGTAATGAATGTGAATACTTTTGACACCTCTGATAAATAGATAGAAAAAAACTGCAAGAGAAAATGGAAAGTTATAGGCAGTAGATGAAAGAGAGAAAGACTATGCTTGGCAATGTCCTACAAAGTTTTAAAGTTCTTTCCTTTTTCAAACTTTACGTGTATTTGCTGTCATGCAGAATAATTTTGGGCTTTGCTCGTCTCCGGGGCAATGGCCTCAGGGGCAGGCAGACCCCCATGGGGGACAGGTGTCAGGCAGGTGTGTATGCACGTGTGTGTGTGTGTGTGTGTGTGTGTGTCAGTGAGTAATGGCGCTATCAACTGGCCTCCACGATCCATCATGCGCGTCCCTGGCCTAGCACCTCTAGGGCCGCAGCACACATGCAGGCACACACATTTAAATGAGTGAACACACACACATGCACATATATATGCACATAAATACACGCCTACACAAACAGATGTACTTAAGCATGAAACAATCAGATGTTGCAGAAATCAGTTTTTTTCCTTCACTGCAGAGACACAATCACACACACACACACACACACACACACTGTATACAGAGTGCGTCCACCCTATTAAGACGTGTGTTAAAAAAGAAAGAAAGTTAAGAGAAAGTTTCAAGATTGTTTATAAAAAGTTTTTGTTGCTACAAAAACTGCATCTCCATCAGCAGAGGGCAAACATTTCAAGAGGTTGTCTAGATTTCAATCAGCCATCATGGACACTTGCTGCTTCAAAGGCCAAGCTACTAAAAACTTAATTAAACACTAATCACAAACTCTGTTGTATTGTTTAGTTTGTTTGAGTATGAAAAGAGACTCACTGCCATACATTGCCCTCCACTTACTGATATTTTCCCTCAGCTCGTATTTTTTGGTCTCTTTTGTTTTCTGCCTTTGCTTTTCTTTTTCTCTCTTTGTCCTGCCAATTCGTCATCTTCCTTCATGTAGCAGAAAATCTTTCTGAACAAATCACTCTGTTCAGTTATTATCTCAACGGGGGAGGGTGGTATTATAATTAACAAAACAATAAAAGTTTATTAATGAACATTAAAATGCAAAATAGCAGGAAGAAAAGACGGTGGGTGCTATCAATCAAAAAGAAGTGACTCCCTCGCTTTTTTGAGTCTTAATTAGCCGTCCGCTCATTAATGGGATGAGTGTGTTTGTGTGTGTGGGTGCTGGGGAGGTTACAAAAGGACTTTAATTGATCAGTGGCCCCTAAATGGACTATCAGCAAGTTGGAGACAGAAAAAAAAATGTAATTTATAGAATGGTGTCAGTTTTATTTCCAACCCAACTAATTATAAGTGCAGCTTTTTACTTGGTTGAAGACCTCGTCCTGTAAGCCGAAGGCAGTGGGAACAATAACCTATAGTACGTTAGACTGCAAGTAACCATAGCAACAATACTGATGCTTTAACTCACTAAAAGTTCAGCTAACTGAGGGATAAAAAAACAATAGATTTCATGTTTCCTTTCGCTAATAACACGTTAGTGTTTCAATATGTATAGTAGAAGATAATGGACTGAATTTATATGCCATTGTTTTCTATAATAAGATATGTTGTCTTGCATTATTGTTTACATAAACTGCCCTAAAAATCCTAGTCAATGCCTTTTCTTGTAGTGCTGTTTTAGCTTGTATTTTCATCAGTCATAAAGTGAATGTGACCTATAGCTTTTCATGTTTAGGCTACTTATTATTTTGTAAGCATGTGATAATGGATTTAAATAAGCTACTTAAAGGAAAGGTTTGACATTTTAGGAAATGCACGTATTTGCTTTCTTGCCAAGAGTTTGATTAGGAGATTTATACCACTCATATATCTTAGCACAAAATATGAAGCCATCGCCAGCAGCTGGTTAGCTTAGTCTAAAATAAAAAATCGGGAAACAGTGAGTCTGAATTCAGACACCTCTTCTCACTTGGCTGGCTAGCTTAATTGTCCACTGACCAGAGCTATTTTAGTTAACCTATCCATTGCTGTGCACTAGCTGCTTCTGATATGCTTTAACTCTCCGGTCCTCAAGCTACAAGGGCAGCTAGCTATTACCAATTTTCCCTGAGCTTTTGGAGGAAGCAGTTGCTTCACCTAGGCGGGAGACAAGGAGGAGCTGACCAAGAAAAGGCACATTGATGGCAGCAGCTCCGCTGGTACAACCACCCCAGGCTGTCATTCAGCAGTATTATGCCCTAGCCTAAAAAACTTTGACAGGACAGGACAGTGCCCATGGGCTCCCCCTGTACAATGAAAGCTGGATGTTGGTGCAGCACTGTTACGTATCCAGTGACTCTCAGTGTGAAGGAGGCCAATCAGTGCTGGAGACAAGCGGCAGAGTAAGACCACCAAGATGGCCGATGCTATTAGCCCCAGTAAGCAAAGACATCATCTGAAAGGAACAGATCTGACAGAAATACACAAGGCAAGCTCTGAAGGCTTTCACCCCTCCGTTAAAAGGCAGGTTGTGAATGTCAGGAAGATTTTACACTGTACCAGAAACAACATACTCTATCCAGTGTTCATCATAAACAGCTGACTGACCAGATATTTCAGATCGACAGATGTGAACCAGTCATCCTGACACATCACATATAGTGGGATGCATGCGTGAGGATCCTAACTTGGTATTTATTGAGAGCCAGTAGATTCAGTATTCCCTTCTAAGTATTGCTTTTTTCAAATAGCGAGAGAATTTAGTCCTATTGAACACAAGATGACTCCCCAAGCCTGGGTTTATACTATGCCTAAGGTCTCTGGAGCAGAAGACTCCAGCAGTCTCACATAAATTATCTAGAGCTCTTAGCAGTGTTTTTCACCCTGAAACACTTCTTTTAACATTTTACAATAAAAAAAAAATCTGCAACATTTACCTGAACTGCGTTTTATGTCACCTTATCTATGCGTGTGATCTTGATGACGTGTTCTGAGTAAAAAATGTTTCATAAAGAAAATAAATTCAATTTTAGACTGTTCACTTTCTGAGCCCAGACTAAGCCCTGACCTGGTCGTTGTTGAACGTCTGTAAAGGAGGAATGTGCACAGAGACACAAAATACTTATCTGTGTGGGTGAAGTGGTAACACGTGTGTGAAGGGTTCGGTCATGTAACTCAGGTCATGTCTACATGTAACCAGAAAATATGGGTTCGGGTGGGCGAATCAAGTGATAAAACAGTGTTCCAAGTTTTTCTCATAACTTACAGAGACACAGAAATGTGTATTACTCCACTCCATTCTGTTTCCCTCCTCCCTGTCGCTCTCCCTCAAACGCTCACACGTGCTGGTTACAGCAGCGCTGCATAGGAACAAGTGCATCCAGTGAGGGCACTGGTACTGTGCTCGAAGCGCATCGAAATAGGTTAAATCCTGGAACTGTGGACTTTGTCCTTTTTCTACACAGTGAAAAAAAGACAGTAAGGACCCACAAATGCAGGCTGCTATTTTGTTCAAATTCACTGTTAATATGTGAAGGATGCATGGTTTGTGTGCATGTCCATGCGAGAGGTTATGTATTTAATGAAGCTGTGAAGCTATGTTACTAGTTGTTAGTAACAATATGCATAACTATGTTTTCATTATTCACCAGGAAATAAGAATAATCATCAATTATGTTTTTGTTGCCTTAAAAACAAACTAAACACTGGCTCTAGATAGGGCCTTTCACATTTTTCACATGTTCTACAGCCAGCCTGGTGATTGTCAAGGTTTGTCTCCTTCATGTTAGGAAGGAGAGGGTGAGGTAAGGGGGTTGCAGTCAGCTTCTATGCCACTAGATGCCACTAAATCCTACACACCTTTAAATGTTCATCTGTAAATCTCTAGAGCACCTGTTGGCTTTTATTCGGAGTAATTGAGAATGGGCCGATAGTATTATTTGATATAATATGACGTTTTTTTTTTGTAAACCAATAAGTATCTGCGGACATCTATGCATGTTAAATCTGGGGTTGAGTGGCTCAGGGTGCCATGACAAAACATCTCCTTTGAGGAGGTCTGAAAAAGTTTGTGAACCAATGGTATAAAACATTGCGGGACTGTTCTAAATCATTGCTTCTCTTGCGTTAAATTTACAGCAGTCATTACAAAAAAACGAGGAGAGAGTGGTCGTGAGATAAGTGCAGAATATCACAAGCATGTCATGCACCAGTAAGACACAGGCTGTCCTGATGAAGCTATATTTAACAGTATACTTTGAACCAATCAGAAGCTGCCTCCTTTTTTTTCCTCCTATACTTCTCCCACATACACACAGGCACAAAAATTCACACATTATTACACCAGCGCAGACACACCTGAACACATATACAACCCAGCTCGATTTATAATAGTTGGCATGACCCTGTGCCCCCTCTCGGGGAGGAACTAAGAGAGTTCAAATCGTGGCCTAATTACGCCCCGCTCCGCTTCGCTCCCTCCGCCCTGTGCTCTCAGAAAGTAGAGCGCATTGCTGCAGCACACACATAGGCACCAACACGCACACATGCTCGGCTTTCAGAACAGACGGTCTGTTTCAGAATGAACTCCCCTGTTTCTATCATACACACACACACACACACACACACACACACACATACTGTAATCTTACACACACAGTTGCAACTGTTCCTTTCCCACCTTGCCTTGTGTGGCATCCTATATCAATTATACACTCCGACATACACACACACACACACACACACACACACACATACACACAGTTGTTGGGTCAACCTACATTTTTCTCTCAGTGAGACCAAGTCACTGTAGTGGGGGTTCAGTGTAAATTCAGATGCTTGAGAAAAAAAGGCCAAAAAAGAAACATGAGTGATACTTAAATTTGTAGACCAATAAATATATTATAAAATGTGAAAAAAAAAATAAAAAAAAAATAAAAAAATAAAAATCAAGTCAAATAACCATCTGATAGCCATGGTTTGTTGTGATTTGTCTTGAAAAGGCAAACCTAAAGATCAATATCAGTCTTTTCCTTGCCATCAGAACAGTGGAGTTGTTCATATTCTAATTTTATTGCTATTATTATTTGCTTTTTTTTTTTTTTTTTAAATAAAAAGTAATTATTTATCATCATTTTGTATTCAGGTCCGGTCCTCTGATGGTACTATGGCATGCATTTTACCCTCAATTTAATATTTTGCACCTTCTGAATAATAAATACCAAGCCCAAGGTGGTAGGTGTAGGTTTGGGCCATGCGGAACTTTTATTTTGGTTCATGTATGTGCAGCAGCTCAAGGTGCAAGGACTGGGTGAAGGTGAATATAGATACACGAGTGTGTAATTATCCAGTCACATCACTGGTCTCATAGCTCTGAAACAGCTGTGCCAATCACAGTGAAACCTGAAACAAGCTTTACCTCAGGAAATGTCTGGGTGCTTCGGAGCATCACAACATGACCACAAATCTGCACCCAATGTATCTATGAGTAGTATGATTTTCTATCAGGTAGTTAAAAATAAAAATAAGTTTGGTTTATATGATTATGTGGGACAAATGCTATTTTAGCAATAATGTGTCTCACCTTGTTTGGGCACATAGTAATTAATATTGCACAACAGCATTTGCACTGCAATGTGTTTCAAGGACAAAACATGAGACAGTACTTTTTGTAAGTTGGACTCTGGACGTCCAGAACATTGAGCGAGTCTGATGTGTGTAAAGGTCTGTATGGTTATACTATAGTAGCCTGGTGTAGATTTCGGATGATTTAATGTAGGTATACACAGTGAATCGTCCTGCATAACAGCCTTGTGCTCTGGCATGGCACTTCTGGGAGGTTGTGGATTTATGTAGTATGCGCTGCGCTGCCCTCAGATGCTGTAGGGATTTTATGAACTGAAGAAGAATCTTTTCATCCAGCATAAAGCAGTTGTGGACAGCAGACACAAGAGACAAAAAAAAAACTAATTGTCGGGCTTGCTGGTTCATTTCAACAAAACCGAAAATCTGACTTTGATATCCACTTCATGTTGGGACTGGTTTGTGACAGTGAGAAAGGAACCGGGGTATAAACTCCTCTCTCTAGCTTTTTTTTTTTTTTTTTACTCTTGACTAAATTGTAGTCAAGAGTTGGCAATTAAAGTGTGCCAGTTTAGGACGATAAATACTTATTTTCTAGTAAAACCCATCACACAAAGAATGAGGTACCAGTGGGATGATCTAAGAAGTATTAATAGATCTATAAGTTTGAAGATTAGACATCAAAACACTGCCCAACATATGATAATACTATGACACAGGATCCTACAACTCTCAAAAGTTATCATGATGCTGGGTGATGTTGTAATGCATTACGTGGAAAAAGGTGAGCCAGGCTAGCAAAACTTCTGCAGTGTCTCACAAAATCTTTGTGCCTCAAACTCTCCATGCCGCCAAGTGTTCTTAAAGTATTTTAAATAACTATTTAGCACCAGTATTACGAGTTTTGCCACTAAAAGCACCAAGGGCCCAAATGTTTCTAGTGCTTGACAGCTTACTGACAAGCTCCAGTCTTCAGGAAACAAAAACAAAATCCGAGTTCTGACTAATGTTCTTAACCATCAAATGTAGTTGAAGGGAAAAAAAATAGAAAACACTCCAGGCGAAAAATGTTCCAGACCTCTCAATGTCACAACTTTCCAGACACAAAGCTTGGTTTAGATCCCCTGACTGTGTTTGAGGATTGGAAAGCTTAAAGTTGTAAAAATCTGCCTGCAGAAGTTAAATTTTCATTCCCTATCAAACAGGCTCTCTCACACACACATACAGAAACACAGGTAATCTCTGACAGTGTGTGAGAGGAGAGCAGACCTGATGAAAGAGAACAGGAGTAAATTGGATGCTGAGTGTTTGATAACTCCATTTCTTCTTCTCCTTACATTTCTGCCATATGCTCACTCTTCCCCCCGCCCAGGTTGTTCAGTGACATTCTGCAGCACTTTCCACATGTCCCTTGGTTCAAACAAAGATTACTGTAAAATAAAAATCAAAATAAAGATACAGAAGGAGAATGAGGGAAACAGAAAACCAAAGCAGAGACTGAGATATGCATGCGTTAATAGTGTATGTGCATGTGTGTGTGTGGGTGGGTGGGTGTGAGGTCTCGCTAGAGAGAGGGAGAGAGATTTGAATTGGCCCAGTGGAGTCGCAGCAACTCGACGGCTCTATTCTATTTTTGCCTTTTTTCTCTGGCCAGACCCACAGGCTTTTCCCACAGAGCTGCCACAATACATACAGTCCTACCTCCTCTATACATGTGTGTGTGTGTGTGCGCATGTGTGTGTGTGTGTGTGTGCGTGTATGTGCATGACTTTGACCCGTCCTTGAGAAGATGTGGCTTCTACTAAAACTGCCGGGAGAGAAAGAAACAGAGAGAAAGACAGAAAAAGAGGAATAGCGGAAGAGAAAGAAAGAAAGAAAGAAAGAAAAAAGAAAGAAAGAAACTTGACCACCTCGCTTAATTTTCCCACAGTCATTTCTTTTCTTTGTTCATGGTGTATACTGCAGAGCTGAAAGTGCTGGGAACTACAAGATGTACAAGTATTTTTGGCCGCAACTATACAAAAAAATACGATCACGGTTCTTTTAGTGATACTGAAAAGAGCAACACAGCTAGTTCAGACTACAGGATCTATAAACAAACTTTGCAATAAATTAATTATAAACTACAAACAATACAAAGCATCAGCGAGAAAACTACACTGTTGCCCATAAAGTTGGAATAACTATGTTGATGAATAATGTTTTCAGACACATTGTTTTTCTATTCCTATTTATACACATCAGGTTAATTGTGGTTTAATTTTCACTGTGATATGTTTGGAAGAGACTGATCAATACAGTTTTGAGAAGATACACTTTATCTATCAAGAACAAATCACATTGTCACAATCATTCCATGAGAAGAGTTGAAAATGTTTTATTCCAACTTTATGGGCAACAGTGTATTATAAATAATCAATTCGGATGTTTCAGGAGAGATGTGAAACCACAAGTAAATGTTTTGTGCTGCTCAGATTTTCAATAAGCAGAGCATTTCAGAAAGATTTTTTTTTCAGTTAAGAGTCACAAAGAAATCTCACAACTTGGGAAAAGAATTGTCTTTGATGATCATCTATAACCTTCAACTCAACTAAAGCACTATCACTGTGCAACGTCTGTTCCAGTACACTACTGTAGTGATGATAGTCATCATAATTTGATTAAAAATGTAGAAACATTGTCAAGTGCTCATTCAGTGGCATGATGTGACATTAAATAACTGTGGGGCTGTGGGGCAAACTCAGTAGTTTCTCAGCAAGCACCCAGAAGATGTTCGGAAATAATAGAAACTGTCCTTTTCCATATAACATTTTATTTTAAGGAAGTCATTCTTTTCAACCTTATTGTCTTTATTTCAACCCCAGCTCTAATAGGATTATTGGCACATTTACACCGACAATTTGATTGCTCTGGTCTGAAACTAAATTAGCCAGTTGGCTAATGTTTAGAAAAAGGTGGATGAATATGATTTGACCTCACTATCCCTGTGCAGTCTTTTCAACTCTGTCTGCAGCTCCTCCTTAACTCTTTGCTGATATTCGCAAGCTATTTTTCAGATTTCTCCTCCACTTCTTTTTATCAGTGTAGAGTTAATAGGAGCCTGCAGTGTAATATGTCCCTGTCTCATTTCACTGCTGTGCACTGCTTGACTACATGGTAATGCAATTGTTTCATGGACACATGCTTGCAAACACACACTTTGTAAATGCAAAGCCTTGCGCACACACGCGCTTGTACACAAACACTCACACAGTCACACCAGTCACTTTGATGAGAATATCACAGGACAGATAAATGTGATTTGATTCTTTATACAAGCCTGCCTGTGACGTCGAAACTGGCTGCGAGTGGAGCTGATGGTATGGCACATCACTCTGTGCGTGCATGTTTGCACTGTGCTGACATCTTACTTCAAGGAACGTAGACAGAGAAACTGAGATAAATGAATGGAAGACGAACAGAGGAAGGGAAGGGAGGTGAAGGGAGGTAAAGAGAGACAGTGGAGAAGGAATAGGGGAGAGGACAGGAAGAGAGGTCAGGAGACGGGAACATAAAAAGAAAGTAGAGGAAAAAATCTGAGAGGAGGGCAATGGCAAAAGTTTATGTATTGTGTGCAATCCTAATACGGCATGCTAGATGTGTGCACATGTGTGCTTGACCTACTAAGTGGCCACTTCTAGAAAACAACAATACAATGAATTAATACTTTTTTAAATGACTTCAATTACCTTTAAAAGGATAAATCAATAACTGCAATTATTCACACTGGACATAAATAGCACTCGACTGGGCAGGCAACATTAAACGCTGTGTGTTTATATGTGCTTGTGTCTGTGCATATCTGTTTAAGCACCAACACACACACACACACACACACACACACACACACATATTCATTTGTGTGTGTAAATGGATTCTTTTGGTAATTTGGCATCCATTATAAATGCACGGCAAATGTCTTTTTAAGCTGTTGGGGGTAATTACTGTTTGTATGAGTGCGTATCAACCCCAATGGTGTTTTTTTGTCTGTGTGTGCATGCACATGCTCCATTCCTAAGAGACTTTTTTCTCCTGTTGAAAATCAACTGTCTATCTTTACAGTAGACTGCCAATATTTCAGTCTTCTGTGTAATGAATTATTTATTTAATATACTGTGTGTGTGTGTGTGTGTGTGCCTACAAAGGCATTCGGGTATTGATGTGCTTCAACCTTGACTCCTTCCTTTCTCACACAAACACATACATGTCTACAGTATACCTGAGTGGAGCAAAGCAAGGTGTAATGATACTCAGTTCATTGGGAAACAGCACTGAGAATAGATCACTCGTTACTACGTCCTGAGGTCAACACATGCACGCGCACACACACACGTACACACATACATACACACACACAGACACACCTGGCTGCAGGTGGCTGCTGGCATACATCGTGCCCGCCTTCGCTCTGAATCATGGCAGCAGATGCTCTTCCGTTGGCACTGTATGGCACAATAAGAGCAACATGACACTAATACTGCTGGGCTGAGGGCTCAATTTGCAGTAGAGCCACCTGTGGCAAATCTGTATTATATGTTCATTTTTTTTTTTTTCAATTTTCAAAGGCGCTGTTAAATCATCACAGTATTACTGATACTGTAGGTCCACCCATACACGTGTTTTCACGTTTTTTGCCTGATTTCATCTGACAAGTGCGGCCGTGTACGGACCACGCATTGACTGTCTGACAATGCCATAGTCTTATTTGTTAGGGCAGAACACTCTACTCTTAACAATATTCTTATTGGTTCCTACAGTCTAATAACGTAAATAACATACACATTAATAAATCCATACCAGAGTTAACATTTGATTTTGACAGTTTATTTTGTCTGCATCTATTTTAAGATTAGAATCTACACTAAATACCTGTTTGTTTATTTGTTTTTTTCATTATATGTTAAACAAATCATTCTTTGCTAAATGTTGTCATTTGTCATGCAGGTAGAACTGTATATGTTGAGTGGAAGTAGACGTAGGTCAGTATGTGACATCTGCCGAAAAGAGAACATCTCTGATCTCATCTGCCACAAAAATGACGTGTTGGTCTGTGTGTGTGTGTGTGTGTGTGTGTGTGTGTGTGTGTGTGTGTGTGTGTGTGTGCCAGTCAGGGTAAGGGCCTGCATCACACTGCTGATGACCTGTCTAGTCCAGTCAGACCCCAGTGGGTGTGTGTGTCTGTTTATGTGTGTGTTAAGGGGGGGTGGGAGGGAGTCTTAAAATGTCACTTCCCTGAAGCTGCATCTTTGACCTGACGGAAACCTCAACACACACACACACACACACACACACACACACACACACACACACACACACACACAAACGTTGTTCTTTTTCATAAATAAATGCCGTCAACAGACAGACAGTAAATAACAACTCTGAAAGCATCACATTGAGACTTATAAGGCATTCTCTCTGTCATACTAATGTGAGTTACATACATCCTGTACTGTATACCAGTGAATCAGTGGAAGTGTCTATGATGGTTACCTCTTACAGTGAGTAGTTTGGTAGAACACTCATCTGATTACCAGTGTTTTGGCAGGTAATGTTACATTATTGACACAGGTTTTGAAGAGTATTGACATTGTAAGAGTAGTAGTGGGCTAATTGATCAACCACTTGCTTAATGCTGACAACGGGTTGGAACTCCATTATACTATGATGCCCTGAACAACCTGACATCAAACACACCGCCGCACACACAGACACACATGGGGCAACCTTAAGGGATTTGTATTATTCGATACCTTTGACAACATATTTTCCGATGAAACCCTTTCTTTAAATTAAACAACTCAGCAATGCAACTGTGTTTAACGTGGTCTTAACACAATCGGCTGTACAAGAACTTTGGTCTAAAATGAGGAAAGTTGTGATTTAGATCAGAAATTTCAGTACTTTTTGAAACTCGATGTTGAGGACATATTTCGGTCACACTAAAAAAAAAAAAGTACTGAGGTTCAACGCCCTAAACATCATTGATGAAAGGAGGAACAAACTTTAACTTTCCTCTCTCTTTCTCTTTGATGTTAAAACAACTAAAAGCAACACTGTGCCTTGGTCTGCTATCAATCCCCCCCTTTCTCTCTCTTTCTCTCTCTCTCCCTCTCTCTCTCTCTCTAAGATGCCAGCCATAATGGCAGTGCCAGGCAGGTGATGGTGATGCCAAGCTGGAATGACATGCACGCACGCACACACAAGCAGACACAAACGTATCCCTACGGACGCTCTTAATTAGACTCCACCCGTCCCCCACGGTCCCTGTGGCAGGCGAGACAAAGGGAGGCTCACTCGTTTGGACGTGTGAGTGTGTGTGTGTCTCTCTCTGTGTGTGTATTGTGTGTTTGTGTCTGAGGGGCCTATCTTTAGCAGATGCTCATACCTCTCCCGTCTCTCTGTGTGCGGAGCAGTGGTGCTATCATTAAAGTGTCATTGAGAAGTGGCACCACTTAATTTTAGCTGCTCTCACTGGGGGCACTGGGGGAGACGCTGGAGACTGAGTAGGGAGGGATGGAGGGAGGAGAAGAGGGAGAAGAAATGGAGACAGAGAGGGAAGCTTGTAGAAAGATACAAAGGTTAGATGGAAGGGATTAGGATGGAAAAAAAAAATCATGGAGGTTTAAGAGAAAAAGCGAAAGAGGCTGTACTATTTCCACAGGAGCAACAAGAGAAAAGTGTGTTTAGTTCAATATCTTGTATTCTTGTTTGTGTCTTTGCTCCCGAACAACTTTCAGATACAGCCTTTGTCAGTCAGTGTAATGTAGTCTGTTCCTGTAGAGGCATACTTGATAAAATGGACAGAGAAAAACTCACCAAACCTACAATACAATTTAGAAATCAAATGTAGAAGAGGTGTCCTGATAGCTGTTACATACCACTTAACAACAACATCCCTGAATCTATTCTAGCTGGGGACAATTGTTGCATCTTATACCCCCCTCATTTCCTATCCTATACTATCTACTATTGTAATGTTTCAAACTCAGCCCCAAACATTCAAAAATATTTAAATCTGCTGAATAAAAAGGTATTGTATGATGCAGCCCATTAGCTACCTTGGTTAGCCATGGTTTCGAACCATAATTCGTGCAGCTGCTTCACAGTCCAGAGGATTCAAAAGGCATAAGCAGTTCTCTGGCCAAAACCCATGCTGCATAAATCAAGCTGCATCATTTCTCTTTCTACAGTTTGTGTGAAAGAAAAACAATAAAAGAATCAAACAAACGTATGACATACAAAAAAGAGGGTAGGAATGAAATAGGAAAAGAGTGAAAATTACAGTGAGCAGGGGAATACATTACACCTCCCTCAGCAATTTCCCAAACAACTGATTGCCCTGAGATGAGTTACATGAGACACACACACACAGCATCCCGGTGGCGTCGGGCTCAGTAATGAATCCACGTCTCAGGGACGTCAGGTGAGAAGCAGCACTTCCTATGGAGAACCCAAAATAACCAAGTAGTCGAGTGTTTGGAAGAGACAGCAGACACACAGACAGTCAGGGATACTGTGTACCTGTAGAGTGATATAAGTGAGCATATTTTCATCCATCAGAGAATGAAAAGTCAAAAAAATACTGTATATATGTAGAGGTGTGTATACGTATATGCATGTTGCATTTTCACAGGGTCTTCCTCACTTTTCTCATTGATTTAATGACCTTGACCTTGGCATCCCCACTCTTTCCCTCCCTCCTTCCCATTTGTCTGTCTGCTCGATGTGTCAGTAAAATGTTAGCACATTGTCGTTGTCTTCAAGAGCAGGTATAGACTTGTTAATCGTGCCCCCATCCACCCTCTACTGCTATTTAGATTTTGTCTGGAAGGCTAATGTGTTTTCATAAGGCAGTTGCCAACACATACAGAACATTCTTCCACAGTCTCCACAAACTGTTACTTTTACTGGAGGGACTTTTAAAACTTTTTTTTGACTCCCTATTACAACGTAATCTTCTCTTTCTCACCTCTTCAGCCTGCCATCACTTTCTCCCTTCCATCTCCATTCAAGGTCTTTACATTTTTAAAGTTTGGTGAAGTTTTACACTTATGCAGCTTCAGCGGTGGCACTGAGCGATCATCACTGTTTTTATTTCAGTTTTAGCTGTCTGAAACCAAATGATTAGCAATAAGAATAAAGGCAAAGCAAAAGAGGTTTTAAAGGTGTAGGATCTAGAATGTAGTTACAGCTCTGCCACCTAAGTAGTGGAGAAGCTATGATGGCTGTGAAACACTCTAAAAACACGAATGGCTCTATCTAGAGCCAGTGTTTAGTTTGTCCATTCTGGACTACTACAAAAACATGGTTTGACATGGTTGATTCCTTGGAAGAGGTCCTGCCATCCCTGGAAATATAAAAGACTTCTTCTAAGGTGACACAAACATATCAATTATTATTTTCAGCTTATTATGATATATATTTATTCATATTATAAGCCAATGACTGCCACATTCTAAATACTGTCCCTTAAATCTGACACACTGGACTTTTAAAGGACAAATGTTTTAGCGTAATAGCTCTCCTGAATTTTTCCTATTATTAGAAGCTTTTTTTTTACTACCTCTAGATGCTGCTGACATGGTATGTCAGTGTAACCCCTAAATTCCACCGGGCATGGCTGCGATGCGTTCCAGCTGCGCTGCGACCGCCAGAGCTGATCGCTCACGTTCTAGATGATTGTGATTCCACCAGAAGTGTCACAGCGTGTTTCAGAAGCATCACAGAAGTGGCTCTCTAGTCCTGTCCGCAAAAAAATACATGACTAGTCTATTTTTGACGGATGCCATGACAAGCTGTATGTCAACCAGCACAGATTAGGCTGATCTGAATTCAGACATAAAAACGGCCTAGAGAATCTGGTCAATTTTTTCTAAATAATACACAGTGTGCAGACTCACAATCCTAAAAACAGTCAAAAGGGAAGCAATTCAACTATATAGAATCCACGGTAGAAGCATGCAAAGCAAGGACAAATTACCAAATCTGAGCAAGTTAAGTCAAGTTTGGTGGGCAAAACTTCAAACATTTTTGAAGCGTTCCTGGGGGGGTAAGAAGTCATGTGGAGAACGGACTAAAACTGCATCACAGTCTTGACGTCGCAGAGCTGTGCCCGGTGGAACATGAGCACCTGCCAGACCTTGCCTAATAGGGAGCTGAAGATAAACCCAAACTTCCTGGTTTTGCTTCAGAGGTAAGAAAACCTCATTTTAAATTCCACTGACCCCATAGCCTTAGTATGCCATCTGTATGTGTTGTTATTCACTTCATAAAGACATGTCATTGTTTATGTAATACATTTTTAGTGACTTTTAACAAACATAAACCCTTGACCTTTGCAGACTAAATTTCACGGCTCAACAAAAGAGACGAGAAAGTTGGGAAAAATAGAAGAAGCCAAGTCACGTTGACATAAGTACCCATGCTGCAGCACTTGTTTAGACAGTAACAAATGTGCTAGTGTCACATTTCATTGCATTCTACGTAATTTCAGGTGTCTGAGCTCAGAGTTTTTCTGCGTGTAAGTACATAATACAAAGGACTGTATAGGGATGATATAAGCACAAGTCATGGGGGACCAAAAGCTTGTTTTTTGTCTGCCACAAAAGCATTTTAAGTACAAAAACAATATCAGCATTTGTGATGACCCTTTAAGGTCAGAATCACCGTACAGTATTCTGAATACAAAGCAAGTATCTTAGTCCTCCTCCCAACCAGAATGTCCTTCAATATTGTTTTAATACGCACTTCCCATAGTCTCCTCTTGCTCACCTCTCCTTGCAGCCACCCACTGCTCCCTCCACCCTCATTGTCTCCTTGTTTGCACTCACTGTCACACCATTTTGGCATCTGCTCCCTGAACCACCACCCACATGTCTCCCTACTTTATCCCACCCATTACAACTCCATATATTCCTCTACTCACTTTACATCTCTGTCGTTCTTTTTTAAAAATCTCTGTCTGCATGCTGTGTCTGTGTCTCATCTCATACGATATGGTGAACTCGATAGGGCAGCTGACTCCAATGTCCTCATATGAATCTCTGTGTGTTGTTGGCTGGTGTTTGATTGTAGTACTTTCAGTGTTGGGACCCCTAGTGTCTTTTAGTCCTCGCTTCTCTCAACGTGTGATCCTTCTTTAACTTTTCAGAGTCTTTCCCCTTGTCTACAGCTATTTCCTTTTTCAATACTGGTTTGCACAAAAGTATATTTAATTAACTGTAATATATTAGAGACAAGTGTGTGTTTTCTTTCTTTTTTTTTTTTTTTTTAAATATACACTGTGTGAAAATGTGTTTTCTATACAACAATCACATCTTTTTTACACACCGCCTCTTTCATTGTCTTCACATTTCTCACTTTTTTAACCTGACCTGTTGCATTATTCATTCACACACACTTGTTTCTATTCTTTCTTTCTAAAAAAAAAAAAAAAAAAAAAAAAAAAAAGTATATGAAAGTACAATAAAATTAATTAATCCTTCTTTAGAACATGATAATGGTGAGACCTGAATTTTTTTTATTGCATTATACATTACACTTTAAGAGGCATATTGTAGGAGTTACTTGAGACCATAAAGTTACACAGTAATTTAAATCTGAAAAATTATGAAATACATAAACCTATTTGCATATGCATCTGTGCATATGTTTCTTTTGTAATGTAATGCTAGAAATGGGAGCAGCAAAGAGTTTATCAAGTTGTTATACCAAACCGCTGACCACAATACACACTCAGGTAGTCTAGGTGTCATAAATACAATTCATTCAAGTCATTTGATCAACTGAAAAATATCAATTAATGAAGATCTTCTTAGGTTTTCCTAAAAGCATGATCAGTCCAGGTGTGGTTACAGCAGTGACCGTGCCGTAACACAACAGTGATGACATCAAGCAAGTGTGATATAATTCAGTTGGTGTTTGACTGCTGTAGTCATGCATTTGGATCACTAATTAATGGTCCAAAGTGTTGCCTTTGTACTCAAACCAGCATTTAATCACAGAGGGTGATTTGTCATGGCTGCAACATCTGTCCCTACAAGTATTTCTGCACTCTACATCCTCCGTGTGTGTGTGTGTGTGTGTGTGTGTGTGTGTGTGTCATTTACAAAGTGGGATAGGGTCATAGGGTTTGTGTTATAGTTAGATCATGATAGTCTGCCATTAGAAGAGATGACAGGAAAGGAGAAAGGAACAAATTGTACAAGAAAGAAAAACTAAGAAGTGAAAATCCAGAGGTGATAATTAAACCAAGAAAAGTGAGGTGCGAAGGACAAAAATTGAAGGAATGAGAAGAAAATTGCAGATGAGGAAGAGAGAACTGAGAAGAAAGCATCGGGGGGTGAGAAAGGAGATGAGCGAGGACCTGAAGAAGGGATGAGAAAGGAGAGGTTGAGGAGGAAAAAGGAGTGAGGCCCTCTTCATTTATTGCTCCAGTGGAGAAGAACGTAGAGCTCTCTAATGGCGCTGCCGTGGTAATAACAATAAAAACCAGGAGAACAAGAGAAAAAGAGAGACAGAGAAAGACAGACAAAAAGAGAGAGGTTAAGACAGAGGGGGAAACATAAAGCATGATTGTTTTCTTTCTACATTTCCATATTTCCCCATCTAGCTCCCCCTTTCCATTTCTTTATCTGCACCTCCACGCAACACACACACACACTTCCACCCTCTCTTCCTCTTTTCTGCCTTTCCGCTGTTGGCGCTGTGTGTCCTTGCTCTATGCTTTGTTAGGCAGGGCAGTGGCACTGCTGTAGTTGCTGTGTCAGGGCTTTCTATTGGTGGTGATTAATGTATGGAGATGGACTGATCGTCACAGCCACCAACAATATTCTCACCACCGGCACGGTGGAGGTACACACAAGAGGGGTAGGGGACATGGAGACAGCCGGCACACGGGTGTCAGCAGCACCGCATCATAAATGCTTGCTGTATTTAGACACATATCGGGGACAATCATGCACAAAAGTGTGTACAAAAGTGCATTCCATCCATCATAGAAAAAAACAGTAATAATCCGTATATATATGACTTTTTTTCATTTTCTTTTTCTAATTATGAGAAATGATTTTCATCTCAGAGTTATGGGATAATTGCAAAGTATACAATCATTATTCACAGATCTTTATCTTGCAATTATGATATTCTAAGTCATAATAACAAGATACAGAAGTCATGTTTTTTTGCTACAAATGTGTGTTAAACCATGCACATTTAGGCCACATTCAGCAATGCCCTTTGCTTCATGATCACTCTGGTTCAGTGAGCCTTCAGTTCCACTCGTGCAGTGTTACATACACTCACTTACAAGTCTGTTTTTATTCTTCTTATTATTATTATTATATTTGTACATAGTAATCCTTTTGTAGCTGCAGAGAGGCACCAACTTATAAAGTAATACTTTTTCCACCAAATCCCAATATGACGAATTTCTCCTTTGGAGATCAATAGGCAGCTTTTGTGTTAAAAATAATATCAGTCTCAACTAAAGATGTGTTAATAGAAACGCAATTTGACACAACAGACATTATCAGGCCAGGGGTGGCCTCATTACATCAGATCTTTATGAATGAACCTGAAACACTGTGCAGTGCTGAAAAACAGAAGATTAAATTAGATTAGAAGAATAAAATAAAACGGAGCACCAAAAACAGTTGCCAGAGCGTAATTAACAATAAAATTTGTGCGATATCTGAGTACTGAATGGCGTGGCAGCTTAGCATTTCTGTCCACACTGCATATGTGTATGTTGTGATTAGGCCACTGAGACAGTAGATAAATTAGCTTTGGGAAGAAAACGAAGGTGCAAGATATACTGGATTGGCCTGTGAGAGTTCATGTAGTAAGTAGCCACACACACACACACACACACACACTGAATCTTCCCTCCCTTCCTTCTTATCCACCTTCCCATCCATCAGGCCATCTCAGGGAGCTGCCCGCGGTTCCACTGGCTGGTTTAATTGTTAATGCTAATTGCTATTTATTGGCTCAGATGCAAATGATAGGCTGGCCAAAGTGAAATTTTATGAGGAGTGAACTCCCCCTCTCACACAAATTGAAAAAGTGAAACAAGAGGAAGAGGGAAATGAGGCGAGAAGAGAAGAGCTTAATGGCGGCTCTTTAATGGCAGAGAGCAAAAATTAAGACTGATTTAAGACACAGAGCTAAATCCCCCCCCAAAATCCACTGTGAGCCCCTCTGAGGGAGATACCCATTTGGCACAGAAGGAGAGGAGAGGAGAGGAGAGGAGAGGAGAGGAAATATACAGACAGACAGACAGACAGACAGCACTTGCCACTTGATAACTGCAAAGACACAGTGGAATTATTGCATTACAGGAGAGCATATGGAGAATGACACTGGGCTGAGGTCAAACTTAGCCAGCGGCAGCCTCTCGCTGGTTCCCTATATACCAACTGAGCTTGCACTTGAACATCATCCACTTTCTAATACACTTTAAAAGGTAAAGCAGTATTTGCACAGCACATTATCTTAATGTAAGCCTGACTATGTGTGTGTGTGTGTGTGTGTGTGTGTGTGTGCTCTACCAGAGTCCAAGCACAGGACGAGCTTTGTGGTCCTGCATGACACAACGGTGTCCTCTTTTTAGGTTCGCTCATTTGTTTTCCATCCATCCCGTACTCCTGTCCTCCCTCCTCTCCATCCCTCGCTCCATCACTCTGTTTGATTGAAGGGTCTTCTCTCCATACTCAAGGTGTGATCGCCCCGCCAATTAAAGACCAATCCAATCGCATCTCAGCTTCTGTGTGGGAGAGTAGTGTGTGTGTGTGTGTGTGTGTGTCTACATGTATACACTTATATGTATGAGAATGCATGCACATGCATGTGTGTGTGTGAGAGATGTGAAATCTGGGAGGTTAATGCAGTTAGGGTTATTTCACAGTCCATTAAGAAGCTTATGTTGACCTCCTGACCCTAAAGCCAACAACACAGAATCCATTATCATGAGAATAGGACTGTGTGCGCACGCATGTATGTGAGGACTCCATTTGACATGGCTATGCAGTGTGGAAAACCTAAGTTAGCATGTGTGAGAGAGATGATCAGACAGGGAGAGAGGTAAAGAGAGAAAAACAACTTCCTGTTGTCCTGTTGTCTAGTGGAGTGGAGGAGGCATATGCCATGCAAAAACGAACAGGAGATGCTGACGCCACGCTTTCTTTTTCTTTTGATGGTGGAGAATTAGATTCGATTACACAGAGCGCAAAACCAAGTAGTCACTGTACGTGCTGGAGTGTGATGAGTGTGTGTGCCTGACAGATGAAACTATCACTGGAAAAAGAAGTTTGCCAGCTGTGAAGGAAACCTGAGTGGCTGCTACAATAAAAGCCGTGTGAAAAGAATGATACTTCACACCTTGTCTTACATACTGTGTCAGTATGTAAAACAAGAACTTCTGTGAATCTTTGGATTGTTATATTGATTCATCTTGCTTCCCAAAGGTGATATGATTAACAACATGATATATCACTTTTTCTTTTTTTTTTTTTTTTTGTTTTTATATTTCTGCATTTCTAAGCTGAATAGAAAAAGCATGATAAATAAATAAATAATAAATAAATGAAACTGAATTTAAAGGCTGATATACATGTAGTGTAGTATGTAGTCATGCAAATTTTCTACACAAATTGAGTGAAAAATTTATAGCACAAACAACATCACCTATTAAACAAAAATAAATGTTCAAATGTTTCTGTATTCTGTGCTTACTAAAAAATATGAAGTGATCCAATAATTTATACAACGCTACACAATTACACTTTGAGTCACTATCTCTTTCTTGCAATTTCTCTCCTGTAATTCATTTACCGCAATTTCTCTTGCTCTTTTTCTCATCTGTTTATCCACTTATTTCCCTAACACTGGGCGGCTAACCCTGACCCTCACCTTGCCCCTCACTATCCACACCTCTAGGATGGTTATTGATCCACACGCACACACAGAAGCCTGGTCGCTGGGTCTGTGGCTAATGGGACAAACGGGGCCAGTCTGGGTCTGGGTGGGTTACAGTTTGGAGGCCTATAAATAAACTTACAATACCTGAGGGAATGGAAAAAATTGAATTTATTACACACTTCATTTCTGTAAGGTTCACACTTACAGAAATGAAGGCTAGACACATATCCTCACACATATGATAATAAAGAGAAGAAGTAGCCGAACTATGACTGAACAAAATAGATACATTTATGCAGCTGCTACTTCACCAACCTTTTCTTTTCATTGTGTAACATTAGCTGTCATTTAGCAGAAAACTCGACACCATGAAGTGCCACGAAAGGAGTTTACAAGGTTTATACTGGGGAAAAAAAAAACAACGAAAGCTCTTTAACACCTCTGTTCACTGCTCAGCCCACTGACTCCCTACACACACACCTATAGACATACGTTTTCTATCCCCTTCCCCCCTTCACCTCTGCCCTCCCCTCCGATGTTTTGTACGTGTAGTGTGTGCGCTGAAATCAGTCAGCAACCCTGTGTGGTTATGTGCATCTGACAGTATGTAGTTATGTGAGTGTGTGTGACAGCGCACACAGACAGTTGAAATTGATATCCCCGGCCGCGTCTTTGTGTCCCAGGCAATATGTTGCCTGTTCAGGAACTTATCAAACTGATGGATGGGAGGGGGGCAGAGCCCTGGGACCCCTGCCTTAATCAACCACACACATCCGACAACAATTTCAGCACTAACAACTTAAGACAGTATGGTGGCATGTGCATGTGTGCAAATGGTCATGAAAACCTCTAAAAAAAAAAAAAAAAAAAAACACACACACACATGCGAACACTGTCGACAACAACGTTTAAGTGTGCACGCACAGACACACTTATGAAGCCACACGCATGCATTTAAACAGACTGTGAAAACGCATCATTCAGCAGCCATGTATGCACACAATTCTCCACACTCATGCACACAACCTCTTTGTGTGTAAACGTTCTCCTTGGAAGAACCTCTGAGAACCGCAGTCCCATATAGGATGAGAGGGACAGAAAGAGACAAAAGATGGCAGCAAGAGAGCACCACTGAGAGAAAGAGTAAGCGTGCAAACATTTTCATATGTTGTTGGAGTTTTACAAAAAAGTGAGTAAAACGTTCTCGCAAACTCGGCATATTGGGCTTTTTTTTCACCGTAAATGTAAAAGGTGTGAATTATGAGGGGGAAAAAAATAAAAACTCATAAATGACTGAATGACATGTTGTTGACAAATATTATTTTTTATCATTCTCATGCTTTCATTTTTTTTTTTAACCCCTTTTCCTGAAAATGTATTTATCTTTAAATCAGCCATCAGCATTAACACCAGCAAATATCTTGTTTACATTAATATAATCTTACCACATCATATCTCTATGTGATAAATGATTTAGGGAGTAGTTAAACTAAACATTTACAACATTGTTCCTCCATTAGTTTTCATGAACATATTTCTTACAACATAAAAACTTATAGGATCAAATGTGCATAGTGATTTTGATAATCATAACCAAAAACATATATTAAAAATAATTTATAATTAATTCCTTCATCATTTCACAATATGAATAAATCCATCCCTTGAATTTCAACTGTACATATAAGCTGAGTTTAAATTTCAGTTTTAAACATTTGTCTTTGGTCTCTCTGCCGCCTGAGTGTGTCCGTGTATGTCTGCATGCATACACACTAACTCTGTTTTAATGACTCTGGAAGCTGTTTATCAGTGAAGGGTATACAATGCTCTGTTGTCAGCACTGTCCAAAAAAACACTGGGACAAAGAACACACACACACATACACTCACATATAGATGACGACGCGCTCTAAATTGTCCTTCACACGGCTCTCCCTGTATATTGACTGTGTGTCTTTTTTCTCAAGCTGACGTTATTGTCAAATTGTTTCTCAAACGGGACACAATTGAAAAGGCGGACAGTTGCTCAATGGCTTGAGTTTTACCATTGATTACCAATAGGGCCGTCTATTCATCTGTCGGCTGGAGGAGCAGAGAGAAACTCTGCTCTGCACTCGTCCCACGAACGCTCTCTTTTTATTTCAACACACACACACACACACACACACACACACACAGGTGCACTCACATACACAAAAACACAGGTAGATATTTGTGTCTGTGCATGCACACACACACACACACACACACACACATACACACACACACATACCCTTTCATTTAAATATTGCCCCTGTTCCAACGCATTCTATTACTTGATACAGTGTGATACCCACAGATCAATTGAAGCCAAGGAGACACCAATGCGCGCACACACACACATACACATACACAAACACAGACCACTGTGTGTGTGACTCTGTGTAGCCTGCAGGCAGATGGTATCTGCAGTAGACGCTTGTTATTCTCAACAGCTCTGATATGGAGATCATTACCACAAGGAAAACACTAAAATATGTGTTAAACACCCGTAGCGTATAGACGAGATAAAACTTTTTACCTCATAAATCATTATATTAAAGCAGCCATGTGGGTGATTTTTCTCTGTAATATATAGTTGTTAAATCATTGACCACACATGCCGCAGCTAAACAGATATGGACATTATTAGGATGTAAGCATTTATGTTGATGGAGAAACAGACATGCACTACATATAAAATGTCATTTAAAATTCATTCTTTAAATTTCATTCTTTCTTCTCTAAGAAATATATGAGAGAAAATTACTAAGATGGAATACTTCCATAACTCATACACTATGTTGCTACTTACTGGTACTTAGCGATATTTTCTCACTCAACTTCAGTACATTTCTCAGAACTGTGTTAGAAAATGTGTAAAGTAAATAAAACACCAACAAATTATTAATATGTGGTCAGGTGTCCTTGAAGTACGTCAGTAAAAAAAAAAAAAAGGGATAAATATAACTCATATACACCGGTGTTCTGTATGCAGGGTCAGTGCAGGGTCAGAAAGTATTCAGAGCCAGCAGAAGGCTGTGAAAGTGTTCAGTGACTTTGTAACAGGAGAGGATGTTTTGTTTCACTGGGTGTCAAACATGTGTATCGTGTCAAAAACAAAGAACAATATGCTTTACTGTAATGCCTGCAAAGACGTGTAATAACTAGATAAAAAAAAGTCCAAAAGTGGCAGATTTAGACCTAAGCCACTCTAATCTGTTTGTCGCCTTTTGTATTATGCATATTGTATCAGCACCTTTAAAGCCAATGAATGTATTGTTTTATTTTGGGGGTTTTTTCATCCTCTTCTTGACCTGTCTTTGCTGCAAAAAGAAATTCCGTTTTCAGATAATAAAGTGTAAATTGAATCTTATCTTGTTTAAATCTCTTGTAGGACGGCAGGTGCGTATGTGGAAATATTATAGTCATTCATTTAGAATCAGTATCAGTAATCCAATGTGTGATACACACATAAACAAATAAACCAAGAAAATAAACCAATCAGTGAAAGTTATATCAAAGGAAGTAAAGAAAAGAGAAGAAAGTGACCGAAAGAAAAGACAAGTGAAGTGAAGAAGAAGAGGGTGAACATTATTTTTCTCCTTCTCTGTCCCTTTCTCCTTGGTGGCACTTTCCAACAGTAAATAAATTAGACAATGGAAGTGTGTGTGTGTGTGTGTGAGAGAGAGAGAGGCACACACACACACACACAGAGCGAGGAAGATAGCACCAGATACATTACAGGGCCCATGTTGTGTGTGTGTGTATATGTTTGTACTTGCACAGAAACCCTCACTGCTCTCCTCTGTTCCTTCCCCTCTCTCTGTTTGTGAGTGTGTGTGAACGAGACAGTATCTGAGGGAGCGTGCGGTGCTAGATTGATGTGTACCGCCGGCGTGGCCGTTTCTGCTGAGAACGGCCACACTACTCTGCCTAATGATGCCACATCCATCCTGGAGCGCCGAGTGCTACGCGGGAAGGTGTGTGTGTTGTGTGTGTGTCCACAAGGCGTCTATCCTGGGGGCTACAACGCAGCACCTTACACAGCCTCTGATCACTCTTTATTTGGCACCGAGCATGTGTGTGTCCATATGTGTGTGTGAGTGTGAGAGTGAAGGGTCCTATGCGCCCATTAATATTAAATATAGATACCCTTGTCAGTGAATTACATCCACTGATCCCATATCCTCCTCTCAGGGAGGAGAGGTGAGGAGGGAGGAGACACGGGAGGTGAAGGAAGGGAGAGA
Source organism: Protonibea diacanthus (assembly GCA_028641955.1). Lineage (NCBI taxonomy): Eukaryota > Metazoa > Chordata > Actinopteri > Sciaenidae > Protonibea > Protonibea diacanthus. Next base: position 12,051,683 of record CM053976.1, on the reverse strand, counting down.
TAAAGTGAGGAAGGGAGAGGAGGAGGACAAGAGGTGAACTGGGGAGAGAGAGAGGAAGGTAGATAGGGGGTGAGGAATGGTTATGGTGTGGGAGGAGAGAGGGAGTAAGAAGAGAGGAAAGAGAGTGAGGATGTGGAAGGTAGAGGAGAAGTGGGAAAAGGGCATGACGAGGAGATGAGGAGTTAAAGGAAAGGAAAGGAACTGAAGAGGACATGGAGAGGATTATGGAAGACTTGTCTTGTTTAAAGTGGCTCATAAATGTTTAACTTGACCACAGACAGTGAGATGGAAGGGAGGGAGCAATGAAGGTAGAGGAAGAGGGAAAAAGGAGGAAAAGAAGTGATGAACGATAGAGAGGAAGTGCAGGAAGATGCAGATTAGACGAGAAGAAAGGGGATGCAAAGGTAGGGAGGTGGAGGGAGGGGGTGCTGGAGGAAATCTGGGGAAAGAGGGACTACGGAGGGGACTAAGGGGTTTAGGGATGGATGGAGGGAGGGAGGAGGGGGCAGCTGATTGATTGTACAGAGTGTTGGAGACTTGAGGAAAGAGGGATGAGGAGAGGGGGAAAGGGAAAAGAAAACAGAGGACTGAATCCATCACTCCGAGGGAGGAAGAGAGAGGAAGGCATTGGCATGCAAAGGCAGAGAAAAGAGAGATAGAGAAGATCAGAAAGAGAAGTAAGATTAAGCTGGAGTGAAAAGTGAAATACACGAGAAATGGACTAGACGGCTAGAGATGAGAAGGGACATCAACAGACCAAGAGATTTGTTGGATGAAGATGTTAAGGGAGCAAAACGTGATTGAGTGATGACGGATGGAGGAAAAACAACGGCGTGAACGGCAGCAGCTTTGACCTGTCATCTGTCTGTAATGAAGGAGAGAAGGGAGGAAGAGAGGAAAGGAGGAGTGACAGTTTGATTTTCCTAGCCAGGCGTTCATTCCCATATTCCCTGGCAAGCTCTCACCTGATGGAAAGATGGCAGAAAATCAATAGTCCATGTGCGTAATGGAGTAATGACTCTGAGTGTATGTGTGTGTGTGTGTGTGTGTGTGGATAATGATAAGTGTGTGTGTATCTGCCCGATCCCTAAGCAATCACACACAGCTTAAGCCAGTCCCAAGGGGTGGGGGCCACTTTAACTAACAACTTCATTACTGCAGCCACACACACACACACACACACACACACACACAAGCTCACAAGCTTCACACACCAAACCATGCCCTAACACAAACACTGTTGATCAAAGGCAGTTTTACAATGTGACTTATCTCATTTCAGTTTTATTTTAAAATGAAATCCCACAAGTAGTTACACTGAAACACTTGATTTGAACCCTCATATACAGAGTTTACTTCCCCTGTGATTCACAGTGAGTGTGGCACCTCTGCTGTGAGGGATCACTTGAGATCCATTGGTGGGGCCTATACAGTGTCATTTTGATGCACCCAAATACTTTGGTGATGAGAAAATTGCTTTAAAACAATGTTCTTTTCTTTAAAGGGCTACAAATACAGTCCAGGTGTATCAGCATGGTGTCCCTTTGTGAGTGTGCATGTTTATCCAAACACCTCTCAAAGTGTTTCCAGTCTCTGCCAAGTTGTTCCGAGGCTGTGAAAACATTCCCAGTTCTGGGAATGCGAGGCCCTGGCACACACACACATGCAGAGATGCACCTCAATCAACCAATTAGGTCATCAAGGGGATCTCTCATCACAAAAACAGGCTCACTGCCATGTCCAAATGATGGGGTACTGACGTGCAAACACACACACACACACACAAACCACGTTTGGCTCTAAACTCAAGAGACGCTGATCCGCAGAATACACATACATGTACACACACAGTACACACACTCACCGCCTCCCCCAGAAACACACAAACACAATTCAAACACACACGTGGCCCCTAACTCATTATGGGTCCACTGATCAAAAAGAATGATGCTCCCCATAACTATCTAACAGAGGAGGATGGCGAGAAAAGAGGAATTTGGACAAAAGGCGGCCCGTTGCGGCTCGGCGGCGGCACAGACCGGCAGCTCATGGCGGCAGCCCCCTCTGTTTACTAGCGGCTAATTAATTCGCCACATATGCTGAGAACATCTGTCGCTAGTGACCTGCCGGGAGAGCAGAGGACGCACTGCTGCGACGGCCCGCTCCCCCCCACTCTCATTAGCACACACACACATACAGTTTCATACACACACGTACACACAGACATGGATGAATGTATGCGCTTGGGTGTGCGTACACACATAGCTTCACATGCATGTAACTACGTTGAGACACACATAGACAAAGTTTGATCTGTCATTGGTTTCAGACTTATTATTAGATTCAAAGAGTTGAACAATTCAGTGTGTTTTGAATTGTTTACAAATTTTTTGTTTACTAAACTAAATTTTACTATTTTGTGCTACAATAACACTGTTGACTAAAATGCTAAAATATTAAAATTTCATATATATATATATAAAGAATTAACTTCATCTTACAGAAACACAGAATTCACCTTGGTGGCCAAACAATGTAATATTGTTATTCTGCATTCGTGTTCATGAAGGTGTAGTCACTTGAAGGGCAGCCAACTTTCAAAGTTGTCAAAAATCTATCAGATGTGGGTAGATACTTATGTAAAGACAAATTCAAGGGCTTACATGATGCTAAGAATTTTCTCTCTGGTTTTCTCTAAATAACTAATGAAACATATCAATCAGAACACAAAAAGCTAAATGTTTTTAGATTCAAAAATCTCTTTTGTGTGTGTGTGTGTGTGTGTATTCTGAGAGTTGTATCAGCAAGAAGCACAGTAAACGCACACTCTCATCATTCCTGTAAGCTGTGTGAGTGTGTTTATCTGTAAAAATGTGATGTGTTTTAATAGTTAATGTTAATCCACTTTAAAGACAGACAAATAACAAATACCACAGTCAGACTGAGATACATAAAAGGAGGAAAGAAGTCTCCTTAAAAAGATAATTATAATACAAAATACCATGGTCACATCAAAGATTGTGGTATGTTTATGTTGTTAAGAGTAAAATAACATAAGAATATTATTTGCAGTGTGTCACTGCAGGCGTCGGTAAGCTTATGAGTCCATATATGTCTAAACTGTATGTTTCTGCATGTTTAATTCAGCGCCTCAACATCGTTGAATCGAGGTTCCAGTCCATTCCACACCTTCAGTAAAATTTAGCACACTTTTTGTCTGCCATTCTGTCCTTCATGCCGCGCTGTGCCGAAGCCAAACTTGGCGAAATAAAAAAAAAAAAAAAAAAAGTAAAGCCCTGCGACTGTGCAAACCGCAGCACCAGCAGAAAAACTCCCACCAGCCAATCAGATTCATTAACCTCCACTATCCCACAATCCCCTCGGGGGGACCTACAGAGACAAAGACAAACTCTCTCCCCCTTGTGTCCTGCGTGTCCCCCTCTTTCCTCCTCCCACACCCCATAACAACCACCCAGTCCCCCCCCACCCCCCCACCCTTCCTCACATACCACCCAACAACCAGGTTTTCAACACAGGAATAACTATCAGCAACATAATTAATAACACTCAGATCTAACCTCTTGCTACAAAAAATAAAAGACACAATTATGGGTCATTTTCTGAGGAGTTTCCCACTAGTGTGGAAAAAGTCTGTTGTCATAATTAAGCATCAAGGTGCACTGATGGGTAGAGTGTGGTCCAACTGACCTGAGTTGGGCTGTTATAGATGATAGCTGATGCTTAATGCTATTATTATTTCTGTATTTATATAAAGTTAGTCATTTGGCAGGTCATTTAGGTTGTTGCTTCATGTCCCTCGTGAGAAATCAATGAAAGCGTTCACACCTCACCTTCAGCTCCACTGAAGGCCTCTAATGCAGCCAGCCAGTCAGCAAACCAATCAGTCAGTCAACTACTCTTGATGTAACTTAGTCAGCCGACCAACGAACAAGTCAACAAGTCAACAAGTCAGCCACTCGGTGAAGCAGCCGACCAAGCATCCAGTCAGTCAAGCAGCCACGCAGCCGGTGAGCCCCCCACCTGTCCCTGCTAATTTGGTGAGGAATCAATTAAGGCTGTGTTTGCTGAGTTCTCCTTGCCTTCAGCTCATCTGCTCCTCTCTAATGCAATTGTCCTGTGTGCTGCGTGCAGAGCGGCATAATAAAGTGATAAGGCTAATCAGGTTGGCTGCTCCTCTCCTCTCCCCATACGCACACTACACTTATTCTATTAGATGTGTAATGAGATTCTGCACTCCATCAACACGATGCCGCTATGTGTGTGTGTGTGTGTGCGCATGAGAAAAAGTGTGTGTCTTTATGTCTGTGTGTGTGTGTGTGTGTGTGTGTGTGTGTGTGTGTGTGTGTTTGAGCGAGAGAGCTTCTGTTCTTGCAGAGGAAATTTGCTCCATTTACATTCTATCATTAGCTTGAAACAAATGTGCCCTTGAGCTTAGCGCCCCTGTCTCTCTCGGCTGCAAACACTTTACTTTGGCAGGCGATCATAGTAACATGCGCGTGCATCACGCAGGCGCACACAAACACACACTGGTGGGAAAGATACTTCAGCATATAATCTAATACAGAAATGCACAAACACACACTTAAATGAAACTAACGGCACAAAGTATTACTCAAATGAACGTGTAATGCTGCATGTGCGGGTGTGAGATCATTAGCTTAGGAATCATCTTACTTTTCATTATGTAAACACGCACGAAAGCAAACATGCACGCTAGCACACATAAACACCTTATCACTTCTATCCATCCACTCATCCTTTCATTCATCCATCCAACAACCACATCTTACCTATCACATACACACACCAGTCCATTCAACCCACCACAGACACGCACACACACACACACACACACACACACACACACACACACACACACATTACATTACATCCCCCATCCAGACAAGTAGAGAGAGTGATGGTCGAATAGATGTAGAGGACACGGGGCTCTATGATGTGTAGAACAGTTCTGGTCAATGGGCCAGATAATGAGTTGCCATAAACAGCAGCAGTCTTCCACTGTCCAGCTCAGCTCATTACCGTAGCTAGCATATGTAATCAGTGTGTTGCTGGGGCGTGTCTTAATGTACTCTACTCTGCTGTTTCTCAAAGACAGGGCTGGGCCCACAGGGTGGGTCACGAGAAGGTAAGAATGGATCAGTGGTTCTTCCTCAGGAACAGGAAACGTTGGTGATTGGTATTCAAAGCTGCAAACATTGACCAAGTTATGAAGCCTATGTCTTCTCAATTCTTGTGAATGTAATTTAGGCTAAATAAGCTAAAGAGCACATTGTGTGGTGAAAAAAAAAGAACTTAGTGACCCAAAATGTCATTTCTATTTAAATATAAATTAAAATTGCAAACAATGTTGAAGTATGAAGTTAATTTGGCTGCCTTTTTTTTTTTTTTTTTTTTTTTTTGCTTAAGCTTATGTATATTCTCTCCTTTGTGAATGACTTCATTAACATAAATCAGTGGGAAGACAAAACAACAGAGGGTATACAGTATATGGGTATTTTGGAGGCCAGAAAGCTGTCACAGAGACATAATTAGAAAACACACACACACCGCCTCACACACATACAAACACAATATCAAGCTGTGCACATCCTCATTAACTCCTCGAGTATGATAAAACACGATTCTCTCTCATCCCACCCAAGATTCTATAAAGAGGAGATAGTATTTCAAGCTGCCGACACTAAATCTCTAATTATAACTTTATTTGAAGAAAACAAGGGAGCACTTAATAAGCAAATGAGAGTGATAATAACTTGGAATATGGATTGGACTTAACAGACTAGATTATAGGGGTGAACCCCTGCTGAGAGACACAGAGAGAGAGAGAGAGAGAGTTGTAAATAATGTGACAGAACGAGTAAATTATGAGGCTAAATACTCAAAGCTGTAATTATGGCTTTCTTTGAATAGAGATGAGTAGGTATGAGGATGATCGGATAAAAAAAGTTAACTGCCTTCCTCATTTACTCTCATTCTCACACTACAGAGGCTCATTCTGCATCTGTTTTTCTGTCTTAGTCATTGTGTTCTTTTTTTTCACCCAGATCTTTATAGACAACTGTTCATTCAAATGAATAGAAGAAGATGCAGAAGATTCTCCTTGTCTATTTTGTCTATTTAAAATCATTTAAAGGCTCCTTTATCAATTTTCCAGGTGACAACTCATTATGCTGAGCCTGAGCCTATGATATAAAGCTCTGAAGGAGCAAATAACCTGATAATGTCACCAGGGTTGTGTTTATTTGGGGGACAAAATACTCTGTATTGGCCCTTTAGAAGGAAAACAAAAAACGTTTTCTGATCTGACGCCCGTATCGGCAGGACGGCCCTGTTTGTCTGAGCCATCCAAAACTGTCACAGAACAATATGATCTGCCAGCAGTTTTCTTAAAGTTTGGTTAGGTTTTGGGAAATATGGTTTGAGTTAAAATAACTGCTTAGTTAAGGTTAGTTAAGGGATGTCTGTGGGAAACAGGAAACTCAATGGTCTCTTATGTTTTGTCAGCGGTCTCTTGAGCCATCCATCCCATTGCTGTGCAAATTCACCTGACTTCCTTGTTTGCTCCCAAGAGACAGAGAGAGCTTTTTTGTATGGCATCTATATTTTCAAATCTAGTTCTAAAGCTTGGAAACTTCAGCATATACAGACGTCATCTCCTTTTGTTGCACCATTTGTGCAGGGTTGTTTTATCGATCACTAAAAGACACACAGGCCATTTGAAGGCAAATTGTTATTCATTTTGACAGGCTGACAAAAAGGCAAAGACCTTAAACCCACAACATCATTAAATAATGCCATATGTCTTAACCCATTGAGCTGTCTGAAAGAATACCAATCCTATCTAATCTTATGGCACAAGTCAGTATAGTCATAGTTATGAATCGCTGGTACTGTTACGACTTTTCAACCCCAATTTAACACACGATCCCAGCTCTCACCGGGGTCTCTCTCTCTCTCTCTCTCTTTGTCTATCACACGCTCTTTCTCTCAGTCACCCCTTTTATTCCTCTCCGTCTTCCGTCTGTTTCTGCACTGTTCTCAAATCTCTTTAGATTTGTCTGGAGCTACAGGATATGAAATTGACTTGTAAAGAGGAGACAAGTATTCACAGAGGATTTTGCCATTCAAGGTTGATTTCATTTTATTCGCTATCAGGGCTGTCTGTCTGTTTGCATGTTAAAGATATGAGCTGGGTGTGTGCGCGCGTGCGCGTGTGCGTGTGTGTGTGTGTGTGTTGCTCTGCGCTTTGTGTCTCTGCCATTCAACCAGCTGTACATATGTCACACAATCTCACTTTCTATACATGGTTATATTTGACATATGCTTAACGGGGGCCAGGGGGATCGCTTCCAGCATTGTGTTCTTACGTAGGTGTGTGTGTACGTGTGTGTGTGTCCCTAAGCAGCAGCCTCTGTTCCTGTACCAATCCAATGAAGTTGTCTGAGAATGACAGCTTCATTATCTTTGTATGAAAGTGGGACAAATGGAAGCTTGTCTCTCTATCACTCTGAGTGTAAGTATGGAGAGCTGAAAAACAAAACCTTAACACACACACACACACACACACACACACACACACTGGGACAGATAGCTATACTTTTTTTTTCTTACTAATATTTCTTTGCTAACTTGTCTAAGGCTCATGGTTCAATCTTCCTCTCTTACTCTTTCTCCCAATAAGTGTGTACGTGTGTTGGCCCCAAGTGCACCAGTGGGACCAGTAAGTGATGACTGTGTCTAAATGTTGATCACTGGGAGATGCTCTGTTGTTCTGAAATGAGGTTGTACGGGAGATATGTGTGTGCGTGTACGTGTGTGTTTTGGGGGGTCTCTGGCAGATGTCAAACAGTTGAAGCCTCACACAGACGTGCTGACAACTCTCTTAGTAACTGGGCACCTTAGGGGGGCAAGACAGGTGTGTGTACGTGTGTGTGTGTGTGTGAGAGAGAGAGAGAGAGAGAGGGAAACAGACGTGACCTACCCCCCTCCATCCCATCCCATCTGCATCCTGACATCTGACAGGGGCATCACACTAGGCCAATCCACCAAACCATGTGTGTGTGTGAGTGTGTGTGTGGTGCCTCACATCCAAAAGAAAGGTAATAGTATGTAAATGACCCCACATATGTCATCCATGAGAAGATGTGGATGGACACACACACTTTTTCCCCCCTCTCCATTACACCCACATGCACACACTCTCTTTATGCCCTCAGGGTTGGGGGGTCTCGGCCCCTGTCTGATTTCTTTGGGTCAGTTTCTCACACTTCTGACAGGGTCACACACCTCTCCTCTCATTATTAACCTGCAGTAAAACGCCACGCGGCCAAACATTGAGTGCTTATATCGGTGTGTGTGAGTGATTTAGAGAGAGAGAGAGGGAGAGTGTGTGTGAAGAGAAAAAAATGACTAACTGTTCATGTGTACATGGGAAACAGATTGAGATGGAGTGAGGCAGAGTGTGTGTAGGAGTGTATAGAGAGACAGACAGAGTCACTCCGTTGTATGTGTGTGTGTGTGTGTGTCCTCGGGGCATTACCTATCACATTAGCAATATGACAGACTGCCCAGCCTCCTCTCTCATTTCCTGTCAATCAAGCACAGTACATCACATTCAGCCAACAATACCTCACTTTAAAGAGAAAAAGCACCCAATTACAGTTTTAACATGCTGTCCCTGTGCTTCAGGACAGTTTAATGTATATCTAGGAACATTCAGCACCATTTAGTAGCCTTTACCCTCACAGCTCCCATCTGCAACCATATCCCTGCAGCCATTTCCAGTCCCACACAGGCAGCTTTCACTTTAATTTGGTTATAATATTATGCAAAATTGCCACGAGGTAGAAGAAGAATCATAAATATTTTGTGAAAAATAATGGCTGCAGCGAATATGTACGTCGTCACCTGTTATCGAGGCATTTTGTACCTCGACTGCAAACTGATACTGCAACAGAGGAGGAGCAGACGCAAGGGGATCAAAGTGACATGAAAGAATTGAAAAGAGTGTGTGCGTTTGCGTGCGCACGTGCACGCATGTCCAGGATTTTACTTTTTGCTCCCATGATTCACAGTGTGCTGTTACCTTTATAAAAAAATTAAATCCCCTCTAAATTCCATCACAGGTACTGACAGGATTATAGTGTGTGTGTGTGTGTGTGTGTGAGGTGACAGGTGATGAGAGAGTCCTGCACTGTGGTCACTGCTGATGCACAATAGGATTATGGCCTACACACCTACCTGTACGTGCGTGTGTGTAAGCAGAGCAGTGACCAATGGGAGAGGCTCCTGAATGATAAACAGTGACTACATCTGTCTTTGTCATCTGTCTTTGCCTTGTCTATCACTCCATCTATCTCTCCGACCATCTGGACCCTTTGTCCAACTCCCCCAACTCCACCACAACACACACACACACACTCACACACACGTTGAGTACTTCACATGTGTATAAGTGTTTGTGTTGTGTGAATTTTCAACATATGCACATAGGATATGGTTAAATGTGACATGGACGCATTCTGTGTGTGCTTCTTACGTATACAGAAGAAATTGCAAATACGTTTTGAAGGCAGGAAGTGCTACATTTTACCACGAGTTGTAGGTCTGAGAGAATTTTCTATTCTAGCATGTCACATATGGGTTTACACACGGTCTTGAGGTCACTGTAGGGACAGTGTTACATCTTAGATTGGTATGGGGACACTGACTTACCCTCCTTGAGCTATAAAGTATGCTTGTGATGTCATTCTGATCATTACCATGGCAACCAAGGTCAGAGGATAGTACTGTCTCACTCCCTAGACACAACAGATAGGTACATAACATACTCTACAGAGTCAGATAACAATGTCTGACCACAAAAGGTAAACATATGTTCTTGTTTGCAGACTAATGGCCATTTATGGACATAGATTAGTTGTGACAAGTGTATTGATAAATCCTCCTATTCTCCTTGTTCAAGCTTCAATAAACCTATCAGCATAAGACATCTTGGACTTTTTCTTCACTGACTGAACTGACTACTGATGAATATATAATTCTCCACATAAGTAGGGGGGTGGTTGTGGTGTATGAAAGGTACAGGATTTTGACAGAGCAGAGACGACGGATCACATCCACAGTCTTACATGGTAAAGGTAAAAAAATAAATAAATAAAACTCAAACAATTTGGTAAAGTTAGGAAAAGGTTGTTATTTCAGTTAATTATTGATTAAGTAAACGCTGTGTATGTCACATTTCCATCTGACTTTGTCAATATTTAACCAAGACCAGAATCTTTCTCTTACACTAACCAAATGATTTGAGTGTCTAAATATGACCAGAGAAAAAAAGTTTAATCACACTTTGGCAGATACATTTATTACAAATACTTCCTCATTATATTCATAACAGTGGTATTACAGGGGCATCTGCTCTGTATTATATATATTTAACTAAGGTAGACTGAAGGCCACTCCCCACCCAACTGAGACTGAATAAAGTCATGTGTTAATGTTTGTGTAACACCATGTTTAGTGTGAGCATGCATTGTCTTCTTATATTGTCATGAAGACAATATCTGCACGTGTGAAAGTGTAGCAATGTGTGTGTTTGTGTGTGGGTGTGTGTCTGCGGACCCCCAGGCTCACTCCATCAACCTCCCCTCACCACCAGCTGTCTCCCCTCATTTACATACTCTCTCCTCCCACTAATGGAATTAGCCACAAGTTTCCTGAGGTGAGGCAACACACACACACACACACACACACACACATATATACACACACAGACCTATAGACACAAGTATGTGTACTGTATGTGTGTGCGTGTACAAGATAGTTGGGTGGTGATACGTGTGTGTATTGGGGATGGGCTGTGAAGGTCAATCAGAAGACGTGCAAAGATTGTGGCTCAGTCCAAAGCTACTTTGCAAAGTGGAGTCACGATGTCTATAGGTTTAGAGCTTTTTGAGATTCTTAAGAAGTTTAAGTAATAAGATGGGTCAGTTATTGTACCTGTTACATCTCACATATGTGACTCATTTTGTACTAAGACTGGCTCTGAAAACATGTCACATGAGCACATATAATATGTATAAAGCCTACACACAAATTACTACTGTAGTTTCACTAAACTACAGTTTCCAGATCAATACTGTAGTGCTTTTATACTTTCAGGCCTTGGTCAAACTGTAGACTCTTTAGGAACTTCTCTGTCCTGACCCCACAAAGGTGGAAAAACACCTCCACTGAAACATGAATCATTTTTAGAGTGATCCTAAACATCCTATGCTAGCTCTCGCTAATATCTAATTAGCAACGACAAAACCTTTTAGCACTTGAACTGTAGCAGCTGAGGATGCACTTTCAGGCCTTTGTTTTGTAGAAGACAGTTTGACATGTCACAATAGTAAAAGAACAAGTGTAAGTAATAAATCAGTGACGGCTGAATTAGCACTGTCACACTGACGTGGCTTACTGGGACACTTGAATAGAACTGAACCTGTGCTTTTCCTACTAGGACAAGTCAAAATGTCCGCTTTGAAAAAACCTATTGTTAAGTCAATGTTAACATGGTTAGGATAAGGATGATTCGTTGAGAAAACAAACCTTCAATAGTATTGGTCTAAATATGTGTAATTGAAGTAGTGAAGTGAAATGTGAATGACATACACAAATTCATTAATTATAGAGCACTGTCATTTGGTTAGATTGATAAGATTGTTGGACTCTGGAGCTGATTGTGAACTGGTCCAGACCTGGTCCAGACTTGAGTTAAAAACCCTCCTACCCATCTCTCCTTACCATGACCTTGAGAAAGTTTCATAGGTCCCATCAACATACTCTTCTGGCCTTTTTCTCCTTCTCTTTGCCGTCTCCTTTGCCCCTCTCCGCCAGTGGTGCTCTGTTTCCTTTTGTTTTGTCCTCCATCTCTCCGTCAGCAGGTCCCGTCCATCAATACAGAACTGTCAGTCACTGGAGTGACAATTGGCAGCTGTCGATAAAGTGTAGAGGGCCACCGGTCTGTATATAGGCTTCAATTCCTAAAATGCTATCAGCTGCCAATATATAAAACACACACACACAAGTACAGCTTGACATGCACAGAAGCACAAACACATACACATGCACACACACGTTATTCTCTTTGCATCCTCATCACACTTGATCATTGCTGACACAGGCAAATCTGGTTTGGTAGCAACGAGATCAGATCAGATGAGGAAACAAAGAATCACCTTCTGACTATACAGTCTTTGGCATTGCACGCACACACACACGCACACACACACCTACACCTACACGCACTCTTACTGATGAAGGTCTCTGACACAGACAGGAGTCACTGACACATGGCTCCCCCTACTGGAGACCTATAAGACCTTTGGCAATGACATTCCAGTCCCTGGTTACACTGTAGCACATTAACATTCATTAATTGATTCAATCATCCATCTATTCATTAAATCACTCCTCCCTCTCTCTGCCATCATTTTCCCTTGACTTTATCGAACACTTACTTCTTTCCTTCCTGCAGTCTCCTCTTATACATTTACTTTGTAAACTTGTGTTCGTGTACCCTTCCTTTCTATCTTCACATTTCTCTCTATACATCTGGTCTTCCCTTTCCCTTCTTTTCTCATGCCCTGAATGCCCTTTGAAAGCGTGTTGTTTGGTTTAAGTGTAAGAGCTGAGAAATGTGGCAATGAATGTAATATGTCCTCTTTGGACAAATACATACAACTTTGCATTGTTTTGGCCACAATCACTATCCTACACATTATAAAATTCTATCAGTTTGTCTTTGCATGTATATCAACAGATAGCTGATAAGAAATGATGGTACAGAAATGGCAAAAAAAAAAGTGTTTCAAGTCACATTGTTGTGATTAGGAAATGAATTGGGGCTGTTAGATTGTAGATTTTTTAAATCTATAAAATACCAATATCATATCTGCCTCCAAAACGAAGATAGTCCGAAACAAATCTGAGCAAGCTTGACACAGAGTGTCCCTGAGCTCACACACGTCCTGGCAGAGTCTGGGATACAGAACATTTAATGAACACATAGTAAAAATTCACAGATATGCTAATACAAGTGGAGGCTCGGAAGGTGGAGGGAGTTAAACTTTTTGAAAGCAAGCAGCAAGGATGCAGAGCTCAGCATTGTTGTATGCAGATTAAATGAGCACCAAATGTTTATATGGACTGTCTGGCATACATGATTGGAGAAACACGTGACTATAAAATTACTTCTGTGGCTGCCTGAACTACTGCAAGGCTCCATTTGACTGTATATCCTCTTTGAAACAATCTGGGGATTGGGGATTGGGAAAATCTGCGTTTCTTGCTCTGTCATTCTTCTTTTTAGTGTTTGTCATTTTTTAAATCTTAACAAACCTTTAAGGTACATTTACAGAGTACAGGTCATAGTTTATTTATGCTGATACAGAACTTTATATCCCTTTAAAAAAAACATTAAAACAGTTAATTGCTGCCTGGATTAAAAGAACCGAGTGCAGCAGAACCAGATAGAAACAAACAGATGAAAAGTATGACAAGAACGGAGGGGAAATGCCCGTCTGTCTGCTTTCTTTTACGCACATGGCGTCCATCCGTATGAGAAATGTGATTACAAATGAGAGTGTGAGTGAGCGAGCGGAGTGCCACAGCTGGTATGGCATCTGGCTTGGCATATCGTTGCCCGGCCTCGCCCGCTGCCTGCGCGCTCTAATGTGGCTGTCGACAAGCCCATTAAGAAGCCATTACTAAATGCTCTGTCTCTGCTCCTCTTCCACGCCTTATAGCACAAGCCCGGGGGAATGCCAGCAACATGGAGGAGAGGGAGACGAGAAGGGTGAGGAGACAGACAGACGGGAAAGAAAGGAAAAATGTGGAGGAAAGAATGTAGTCAAGTGGAAATTTGTCTTAGAGATTTAACAAGTAGATTTAATAATCAAACTTTCACGTCTGTGTCAGAGGCAGAAAGTGATAGAGAGGTGAGATTCTGAACTCACTTTATACTTCACCATCAAAACAGACAACTACACAAGGAAGCCCTGCCTCAGGGCCTGGTGGCAGGAGGTGTCAGGTGAGGTTCAACACTGGTCTAAATAATTTAGACTCAAATTTTAAATAAAACTCCCTATAAAAACTATTTCAAAAAGGTGTCAGAATAAAGAAAGATGATACACTTGTGGAGGATATTTTTAAGGTATTTTTCAAAGATGCAACAATTAGTTGACTAACAGAAAATTAATTAAGTCTTGCATTGCAAAAAAATAAATGGTGCCAGCTTATTAAATGTGAATATTTTATGGTTTTCTTAATCATCATCATCATCTGTGATTTGGACGGTTGGTCAGACAAAACAACACAAGGTGTTTGAAAACGTCAGCATGGGCTCTGGGACATTTCATAGACAGACAATTAATCATGAAAGCAGATTAATCAGTAATGAAAACTATCATTAGCTTCAGTCCTAATGATTTTATTTTTTTATGACAAGGCCCTAAATGACAAGATCATGAATGTCCTCAACGACACTCATCAGGACATCCATATAATCAAGCATCACGCTACAATCCTTCAATGCATTACTAACAAAAGTTAAAATACACAGAATCATTATTTTAGCCATGTTGTGATCGCTGATGAAATCTGGCATCCTGTATCAGATCATAAAATACTGGACTTACTCGTCCAGACTGGATCAGAAGCCAAATCATCATAGAATCATCAAGACAGAATTGAAGTTTTTATCTTATCGACTGTGTAAACATTCATTCAATGGCTGTGAAATTGTACAAACACTGCTTCTTTTTTAACATATTTCAGCCTTTTATTATTGAAAAGAATGGTGAACTTATGGTGAATGGTGACCGCTATTGAAAATTATGTAGTAAAAGCATAGAAAATCCAACCCAACTCTTCCAATATACAGTATGCACAGTGCACAGCTATTGGTGAATAGCATGGAAGAACCTTTTTGTATCTTTTCTATTGCTGACACCCATCACTGCCTACAGGCACTCATGCTGTCTTTTAGAATGGGTCACCAGATTAGACCTACTTGTGTTGCACATTCCCACTCAGACTCTGATTCACACACACAACATAACTGATGTAATATTAGGCAGCAGAACACTGAAAAGTGTGTAATATGGGGTGAGCCCTAACTTGGCTGACAACACTTAAGCCTCAAATGGAAAAAAAGGTTCAGATGAAATAA
Source organism: Protonibea diacanthus (assembly GCA_028641955.1). Taxonomy (NCBI): domain Eukaryota; kingdom Metazoa; phylum Chordata; class Actinopteri; family Sciaenidae; genus Protonibea; species Protonibea diacanthus. Next base: position 12,036,427 of record CM053976.1, on the reverse strand, counting down.
ATACAATATAATAAATACATTAAGCAATCTTTATTTGTACTTCTCTTTGTACTTCTCCCTCCAGGAGGGCCAGGAGGAGGTGTGTCCCACAATGATGTCTGCTTTGGAGTACAGATGAGGAAACTTATCAAAGGCGTTGTCGGTGGCAAACACGTCTTGAATGGCTGGAGGGGAGGAGAGGCAAACATGAGCCAAATATCAAATCAATAAAACCAAACCCCAGTGTTCATCCACTTTAAATGTGTCCTTTTTTAAACTGATTCATAATTTAACTATGCAAACCAATCACAGGCCCAAGAAAACTGATGATGACTTCCACAGTTGGGAAAATTGACTGTCCTTTATTTACAAGGTTTATTTTATTCTGTTGCTGTTCATCTTACTTACTGGATTTGCATCTAGATCCTTAATAAATCCAGAAATCCAAAACAATTTGAATTAGCTTTGTCTGGTGTGATATGATGGCAATTATTTCTTTAGATACTTTTGAACAAAAACAACATTATCCCATGAAGATGGCTGAAGAACAGAGGCTGCCAATTTTCTGGCATTCATAAATCAGAAAATTATCAAGGTGTACATCCATCCATTATGAGTCACGAATACACTCACTAAGACTGTGTGTGTGTGTGTGTGTGTGTAGCAGTGAATTGCTCTTTTCATGAGTGACTGTGACAGGTTTCTCATCAGGCCCTGAAGCCTCCTCACAGTTAGAGACCATGTACAGCACAGCCCCCGAACAAACAAACACACACACTCATATGAACGCATGTTGAACTGGGTGACGGTGTAAAAGAGAGACTTTTTCTGTCCGACTACAGAGTACCAGAGATGTAGTTGGTACCACACACGTGTGCGCGTGTTTGTGCGTCTGCACCGGCTGCTGGAACTAAGCGGGGCTCTTAATCACGGTTGTAACGGGCAACATTACCGGCAGCGGCAGCAGGCTGATGATGAATGCCCGAGTCTCCGTGCAAACCCTGACCTCCTTTTCTGCTGTGATGCACAAAAAGCTCTAACTCTCTCACCAAAGAACACACATACATGCGCATTTGTGCACACACACGCACAGTGTCAAACAGTTTGCATCAACACACACACCTTGACAAAAAAACATTGGCGAGGCAAATGAACAAATGCATGAAAAATGCTTTCACACACACACACACACACACACACACACACACACACAAGCAAACACACTTTGCTGTTCCATAGGTGGTTCTGAGTCTACTTTTAGAAAGAGCCTGGGTGCTCGGGGAATGCACTGTGTGTGTATGTGTGTGTATGTGTGTGTTTGATTGTGAAATGATACAACTTTGCAATTTGCCCTCATAACTAATCACGTGATATCCAAAAAAAAAAATAAAAAAATAGCCAAAACATATCTTAAGTTTGGCAACGAGAGGAAAATTTAGGAGTAAATGAGAGAAAGTGAAATAGAAAAACCAGGAGAGTGGAAATATAAGAGTGTTAAATGAAATGTAAATGAGAGGGAAAGAGCCAGAGAAACAGAAATAAAAGAGAGGAGAGATCAGCACATGAGAGAGACAGATGGTTAAAAAAAAAAAGAAGTAAACGGGAGAGATTTTGCAACAGAGTGAGTGAGTTGTTATAAACGCGTGTAAAGTTTTGATGAAGGACAAACTAATGTCAGGGACTGGGGCGGTTCGGGCTTCCTGCTCCCCGGCTACCACATGTGATCCCGCCTGTCACTCACACTCCATCGCCATGACAATCATCATAATGCCGACGCCTGGGGGCGGGGACAAGCCTGTCCTTGTAACAAACAGAACCCCTCCGCGATCTGACGCCAGTGACTGCCGAGATCTTACACACACACAGACACACACACACACACACACACACACCGACCATCACACAGTGATTCCACACAAATGGAAACTGTTACACAAAAAAGGAAATTCCAGTTTAAATTCAGCTCCATTATTTAGTAATAATGATTTGATGTGATTTGTTGTCACAGCGTGCTGCATGTTTTGTCAAACACGTTCATTGTGAAATATGCAGCATGTGGTTGCCTTTGCATCTGTATGCTGTATGTGTGTGTGTGTGTGTGTGTGTGTGTGTGTGTGTGCTTATACATGTATTCAATGTATGCATTCATACAGGGTATGCAAGCGAGAGAGAGGAGTGAAAGAGATGGTGTGTGTCTGTGTATCTGTGTGTGTGTGTGTGTGTGTGTGTGTGTTAGCCATGGGGTAGGGAGAAGGGACTTGTCAAGCTGAGGAAGAGATGGCAAACTGGATGGTGATGCCAGCCCTGTGTGACAGCTCCTTCACACACACGCACACGCACACACACACAAGCAGTAACCCCCCCAAACCTACCCTAGCCCACACTCCAGAGCTGTGAAAGCTGGGACGCAGAAAGAAAACGAGACTGGTGGAACCTCCTTTTAACTGGAGGCTGATTGGTGTGTGTGTGTTTGTGGGAGGTGGTGAGCTAACGGAGGGAATGAGGGGGTTCAAAGTGTCACATCAATTTGTGGCTGTGCTGTTTCTGAAAGAGGCTAACCCCACTGCCACTTAAGCTTAACACAACAGTGAGCAGCATACTGGCAGACAGGACACATACATACAGTATACATGTGTGTGCACGTGTGTGTGTGTATACACAACTCCAGCACACACACACACACATACAGTATACTTGGAGACCTACACAGAAATGCAGGCACACACACACACTTTCCACAGTCAAACCAAATCTTTCATGACGACCTTTGTAATTTTGAAAATTCTTACTTCAGCTGAAAATCATGGAGAGAAAACAACACACACACAGACAATATTTGTGGTAATCTTACATACGGGATGATATCAGTGCCGTAGGGCTTGAGAAACACAACACCATGCAAACAATCACTAAACAGACCTTGATGCATTTGAAGACTTCATCTCACACATCTGGGTACCCATACATAGTTGAGTTGAATGTCATTTTCTGTAAATCTATCAAAGCCTGAAATTGTATTTTGGTGGGATGCTTCATTGTGCCTGTGAGCGCAAGCAGCCATGGGAGGTGAGGTTGCTGGTTAAAAACCCCCAGGGGTGACCTGGCCAGGGCCCCAGACCACTTTAACCACTCGTCTCCATTAACAGGCTCCCAGATATCATTATGCTCCCTGGGGACCAGGCGTGCTCTAACCAACCATTTACCCTCTCTCCTCTATTTCTCTCTCATCTCTCCCTCTCTCTGCCATGATGTTACTCAATGAAAAAAGACAGCGGAGAGAAAAAATATGAGATTGATTTATTTGCTTCAGTGTACTTTGGGATAGAGTCCTCTCCCTCCCTTTCTTTCCCGTTTCTCTCTCTCTCTCTTTCTCTGCAAACTGAAACCAATTAGCGAGCAGAGCACTTGTAGCGGGGAATGTAGGGCAAGCGAGGAGTAATAAAAAAGTATTGACTTTTCTGTGACTGTACGCGGCGTGAAAGGGGTGCCGCGGCCTTGTCCGACATGAAAGGAGCTCCATTAATTTCACTTATTTCACCCAGGCCCCTGTCAGGAGGCCCTAATGCGTCCCAGGCGCACTTCTCACATGCAGGCACTCAGACAGCGCAACGCAGCTCCAGCCTGGTTACCAAATGAGTTTACATTATATATCAGAGCGAGAGAGAGAGAGAGAGAGGGGAGCGTAAGAGAAAGGAGTAATTTCTAATTCCCTAGTTGAGACACAAAGCGAGGCCTTTCATACGTAGCTAATTTTGCCCCAGCCTCACCTCCTCATCCTCCTCCCGTCTCACTTTCCCTTGCTCGTTCTGCATCATGAAAAAGCCACAGTTCAAGGAAAAGTACCTACAGTACAAAAACAGGACCACAACATATCAGCCTGAGAATTAGATAGTAAAAAACTTTGGTCTCAATTTCCTATTGGCCAGACAGTCAGACAAAGGTAAAGCAAAGCAAAAGTAGAGAGCATACATTTTGGTGTGGATTTCAGCTGGAAAGATTAAAGGCATACTACTAATATTAATTTTAATAAACAAAATAATGGTTCTTCTTTTTATAGCAGGTTAACACTCAGTTCCCAGAAAATAAAACGGAATATCAAATATTTGCTGGAATCTTGTTTTCACATGACTGCAAAAGGTAAAAAGTAGTCATCTGAACTTTTCTCATTTTAGCAGCATTGTGTGTGTATGATCCTGTGTTTGCATACATGCATGTGTATGGCAGGGACAGATGCACCCCATGAATGTCTGTGTGTTTGTGTTTGTGTGTGTGTGTGTGTGTGTGTGTGTGTGTGTGTGTGTGTGTGTGTGTGTGTGAAAAAGACCGAAGAGTGAGAGGCTATCTGCAGACAGAAACTAATCAGTGTGTGTGAGATAAGAAAGCAGCCTTTATGGTGTATGGTAATCAGCCCCCCCTCGGCCTGCCACCGCCATGCATAATCACCACGACTTATTCACATGATTGATGAAATATGCGTCTGTGAAATCCGAGCTGCTTTTGTTATCATCCTGTTTTCCCCTTCTCCCCCCTCTCTTTCCTTTTCTCTCGATCTTTTTTTTTTTTGTCTTGTTCAACCTCCCTGTCTCTCTAAATATCTCTTCCCTGCTCTGTAGTGGCCAAATATGTTTGGAACCATGTACAAACAAGAAATTACACACACAGCATGGGGTCTCTCTTTAAACTGCGCACATGCACACAGACATACACACTCACTCTACACATGCTTTTCTCTCAAAATGTGGTAATATGATGCATGAGAAATGCGTGAGGAAAGCCGCATCTTCTGAAGAGGAATATGAAGAAACAAAGGGAAAAGGAAAAAAGATAAGGGTAAGAGAGAGCAAGTAAACGAGGAGACACATTAATTGTTCTGTCCTGCAAAGAGAAGTGTTGGCTGGATTAGAGGCGGGTAGGAGGGAGGAAAGAGAGAGAGAGATAGAGTGATAGATGGAATTAGATGGATAGATGCTTCAGAGAGCTCTTGTCATTGACACTCAATCGCATTAATCAAGCAACGGATGCAGAATTCACAACTAATGCAACAAGAAGAAACAAAGACAGAAACAATTTTAACAAAAAGCAGCAGCAAGTCCATATGAGCACACAACTACTGAAGGAATGAGAAAAAAAATAGTTTCATACATGAACTGCAACCATTCAGAAATGTAGCCTTCACTAGAACTGATAAACATAACTCTAAAAACATTTTTAGTGTTTACCTTGCGATCACTGCTGCCGTGATAACTCTCCAGAGTTGCAAAGTCATGACTGATAGTATTTTCAACTTCTGTGCAGTGTTTTGGCTTTAGAGCCTTTAAACTCATTAATGTGCTCAAATCGCTGTTCTTGGATCATTTCATTGTCTCACCAATACCAAAAACAACACGGCCTTATCAACACAGGCCTTGACAATGTTTTTACATGGGGCTCCTTTCTGTTTGAATGCCTGATCAGAAGGATAAAAAGGCTTTGGCCCAGAACATGCAGGGCTTAGACTAACGCACAAGGCAGGAAAGGAGTAGGAGAGACATATCTTAGGAAGAGGACTAGGACTGATTTGGGGTGAGAGTAGGCACTGGGGGAAGGTGGGGGCTGAGACTGAGGGTAAGATTAAGACAGGGGCTGAGGCTGGTGAATTAAGGCCCCCAGCCTCAGGGTGCTATTACACATCTATAATGAGAAACGGAGAAGAGGGGGGCTTGTCTTTGCACCTCGGCACACCTTAGATTAAATATGCACAATTCCCATGCAAAATGGGCCAGGAACAGCCGGGACCAGCGTTGCTGTCTAATCCCCTGTGCTGGAGTTGTTTCAGCCAGGGTTAACAGGCTCATCAGTCAACACAGGCTGCTTAGCACAGGACATCAAGGCCATTTGCAGGTTTAAGTGTTTGTGATTGCTTCCCTTTCCAGATCCCACCGCCACCACGAACCCCCCACACACTGGCTACTGACAATATGAGTCTGTAGTAAGACACACGTAGACACACACAGACAGACAGACATACACACACACACACACACACACACACACACACATATATCAACCATCTACAGTAATTGCATTGGTAAAGATGCGGCGTTCATATAAAGATCAGACAGCTTACCAACAAAACAACTTATGCACATCACAAAACACACACATTTTTAAAGACTAAATTCCAACACAGAGTGATACATCTTGCAACACCGAGACATTTCTTTCATCTGGGATGGATGGATGGATGGATGGATGCAGAACATGTAAAATGCAATATAAGAGAATCAAAACATCTTCTACCTGCTATTAGAAAATGTATTCTTTCGCTTTTTTGACGGCAAAACACACATGTAACTATGTATGCTGTCTGCTGCATCCTCATTGTCCGTCTACACCGTAGCTTCATCAAAAAAAAAAAAAAACATTTGCATTTCACAGCCAGGGTTGACTTCTATCACCAACACAATGCTGTATGAGAGGGCTGTCATGTTGCTCAAGTATGTCTGTGTGTGTGTGTGTGTGTGTGGTGTGCATTCAGGTATTTGATGGGACGCACGCACACACATACACACAACACAGTTTACAAGAAAAGCTATGGGGGGCATGGGTGGTGGTTGGAAAAAAAAGTTACAGCTAGGTATTGCAGATGTAGAGAATAGAGAAAAAGAGAACAAGTGTGCAAATAAACAAGACAGCAAGGGAAAGAAAGAGTGATGGCAGGAGATAGAGAGAAAGAGATAGGCAGTGATTATACCACACTACGTACAGTATGGTTCAGTGGAGCATATCTGCACAGGGACAGGCAGTCCATTAAAAGCACAGACATCCTTATCCTGCTTGTCTACCTGCTTTCTCTTACATCCATGTATACATGGAGAGGAAACTACCTAAATAAAACTGAAAGCAATCTCTGATCTTAACTCAGAATAACTATAACCATGATGACAATGCGTTTTATACAGTAGGCAGCTTTAATTTTCTTTTTTGGGTATATCTTTCTAATTTTTCTTCCTTCGCCTTTATTATGGTACATCTAGAGTGCATGTATTATATAAGGATTGTAAAATTTTACTGAATGAGAGATTATACTTGTCTCGGACTACCACTTACTGTAAAGCATTGGCCAATATCAATTTTTTACATAAGGACACACTAATTCTTGAAATTTGCTGATCAAAATAATATGCTGATGATATGTGTCATAATCTAATATCACCCAATAAGGTTTCTCTAATTCTACATCAAATATATAAAATAAATGCATTTTATAAATGTGAAGAACTCATCCTCTCAACTCTTCTTTTCATTACAATTTTGCACAAAAATAATAATATAATACAAAGGAAACATGCTAAGTTGAAATACTAGCTTGCTGTCAAAAACCTGACAGCCAAAATGTTCTTATTTTCAAATTTACCTCCCAGCCCGTCTCTTTGTTTATGTTTTGGCCTTTGATAGTCTGATCAATTCCGTGTTCGATATTCGAGGTTGCCAGGTATGAAACAAATTTGCGGCAAACACAGCGCACTACAACGATGGAAGCAAGGGAGTGTAGCAGGATGACAGAGTTGACCAGACCTGAGAGACAGAAACAGGCGTAGAGGTTAGGTACACAAAAAAAACAAAATAAGTGACGCTACAGCAGCTGGTAGAGTTTCATAGTTTATAGTGCATGAACTCCGTCTTTTTTTTTTTTTTTAAAGATTATTTTTTTGGCCTTTTCAAGCTTTATTTTGATAGAGACAGCTGGAGAAGATGGGGGTTTGGGGGTGCAGCGGTTTATGGAAGGTGTGTTTAGTTCAGCTGCCCCACACAGCGGCAGCGGTTGAGAGATTAATTAAGAAAACCTAAAACCAAATTAATGCAGAAATCATGTAATGGAAATGCTACTGCCAGCAAGTCTAATGCAACAATGACGACTGTTTTATACAATAAAAACACATGCCCATAACAGCAGCAGCTGTCGGGCGCTGGAGACCTGAAAATAATGCAATAATTACAGTAACGTTAGCTTAGCGCACAGTAATGTGATTTTACATCGTGTACTAACATAATCACGTTAGGGTTTCTCATCATTTTCATATGTGTTATCTAACGTCAGTTGGACTGCTCTCATTTCCTGAGCAGAATCCAGAGGAAAATACAGTGGTAACAGGACACGGGACGTCTCTTATATGCAACAGCAGCTTGTTGCTATGACAGGGAATATATGTAGTCAGATCGGAGTTTACGTGTGTCTGGGTGTGACCACCTGCCGGGTGCACCGTGCTGCCTCAGGTGAGTGGAAAAATGCCACTACTAGGTGCCGCTGCCACGAATTGAGCCAGCCCTTTCTCTGTGTTTATGTGTGCTGGATGTAACCGCTAACTGCGACTCACTCCACTTGTTTGGGATTCGAGCTTGGAATTCAGTCTTATATATTGTACCTTTAAATCCAAACTCCCACATTCATTTAATAGTAATGCTCTTCATTTAGCATCACTTGTAGCTGTCAATATAAGCCTAATTTAGCAGCTATAAATGTTTTGTGTGTTAGAAAGCAATTTTTCATGAAAGCCTTATTTTTATGCATTTCTTTGTTACAAAAACACAGTTAGTCTGTACAGGTTTGTTGTTGACCCTGCTCTGACACACTTTGCAGTCTCCAGTATCATTGAAATGCAGCCAGATGCTGCTTCTTTTTTCATTTCTTCACTGTCTCTCTGTTGCTTTGTGTGTACCTGGCCTGTACCACTACTGTTTTTGTATTTTCATCTGCTGTCAACAATTGGCCTGAGCTCTGAGACTTGTTACAAATCACTTCTCCTCGAAAGCATCAAGTTTCTCTTCTTTCCACCGGATTATACTGGGGTACAGGTGATGCAAGCGTTTTTCTGTAAAAAACTAAAATAAATTTTCTGTATTCTGACCGTGGTAGTAGTAAACAGAAGACATGCACGACCATCAACTACATTTAACTGTTATCATTTATTGAAATTCAATATCCACACCTCTACTTAAGTGCCGATGTGTAAGAAAGTCAGATTGAGCTGAAATTATTTCGTGTGTGGGAGGAAACCGGAGAGCACCCGGGGTAAACCCACGGCAACACGGGGTCCTAGTCACTCCTGACAGAGAGACAAGAGAATTCACAACCCGACTCTTCATGCCTTGTCTGTGAGGTAGACTCTTGTCCCTGCGCGGTCCCCACCCTAGATAAAGTGTTGTTTTTTTGTTTGTTTGTTGGTACACGTGTCTGACAGAGCCGAGCTGAGGTTACATGCCCAGCTTCACTCTTTGCCAAACTTTTTGTTCTGGGCTACTGGAGAAAAACGGTGTTTCAACATGGCAGCCTCAATGAAAGAGGACCCGCTCTCTCTGTAGATATAAAATGATCATTTTTGGCAATTGGAAAGTGAGAATTTTAATGTGTATGGTACAGAGACAGAGAAACAGAGAGAGAGAGGCGTGGAATGAACAAGATTGGAGCAGAGCACTAAAATGCTTTGACTATAATATTGTAGCTGTATTCTATTTCTGTTAACAGCAACCTTAATGTAAATTATAGAATACACTAAAGGATTACTTGACCTTTTAAAGAGTGCTCAGTTTTTTTTCTCTTTTGTTTGCTTGTTTTGGGGTTGTTTTTTTCAGCTTACAGAAAGTGAAAAAATCATTTACAGTAGGCCTGAAGGTTATATGAAACAAATCTTAACCTGCTTCTTAATCTTTCTCAAGGATGTTGTGAATATATATATTTTTTTTATGATAAACTGCCGATACCATTTTATTTATTAGTTTTAAACAGGAGGGTGACACAAATTCATACGATTAAGTTTAAAAAAATGGCCTTAAGTGACCTGAATTAATCTGGTCGAGTCAGGTCCAACAGCTTTGAACATAAATAATAAAGTCTAATGTCAGTCATTCTCTTAAGTCACACCAAAATATGATTGCTAATCATTTAATTGAGACTGTCCATTTAATATCATGCTGTGTGCACTCGGCCCTCATCGTTACTCTGTATGCAGGCCTCGCGGTGCAAAATGCCACCGTAATGGAAGAGAAGTGTTGGGTTAATTGATAAATCTGAGGTCCTGAGTAGGAAGGAGTGTGGCAGAGGGAATGTTTTATGGCTGTGCAAATGAAGGGGCTGCAGAGTTTTACACACGCCGTAAAATGGTTATGGAGAATTAGCGTTCTTTCTTTCTCACCACAGTAACCTAGACACTAATGCAGCAGAGCTAGAGATGGATGGACATGATAGCGTCGGAAATACATACACAGACAGATACGCATAAAAGGTGGACACATACGAGTTCACACATTTGCTGCCCCTGCCCTACCTAATTGCATTGTCTCTACTTGTGGCCTATTTCAGTTTAGGTATTAATTGCTAATGAATACTGTTCCCATTAAAAGGATCCCTCATACATCAGTTGTGTGCATCATGGTGATACATTATGGCTAAAGCCATTAGGAGTGGGCCAGCGTGTGTGTGTATGTGTGTAGGCACACATTTCCCCAGTTCCCGTTGCCTAAAGCTTTGCACCCACAATACAAGAATGGCAATAACAAATAATAAATAAAAGGAGAGTGTGTGTTGAGTGTGTGTTGTGGTGAGAGGCTGAAACGAGGATGATGCTGGGGCAACATTAAAGTGTATGTGTGGCTGGACTATCAGCAGTGGTCTGTGTATATGTGTATATTCATACATTTGATGTGATGTGCTCACGTAGGTTCTGATCAGACGCTAGCTTTTGAAAGTTGTGATGGGTGTCAGTCTAATGCAAGGGGAAGGAAAGGCTTGGAGCGCAGACAGACACAGACGTGACCACTCACTGTAGTGTACTTGATTAGCACGTAGCTTCCTAATTAGCTATCCTCTATGGTTACAGGCAGTACCGCTGGTGACATGGCTAATAACAAAACCACAAAATTAGCATGGACAGGGGAGGCTTTCCCATATTTGCATGTGAAATTAGTTATTGTAAGTGCATTTAGCTGGTGCAGAAGACAAAAAACATTTTAGTATTTTGTCTGAACATTAAAATGCCAACTGTATTCAGCTTTCTAACTTTAACAGGTTTAAGCACTTTTCATTTACAAAACAAAGCCTTTAGCGAGAGATGTGCAGAGGTCTACGAAGCTAATCTTTAATGCCGGACCTGGGAAGTCAAGGCAAGGGCACATCGGGGCTGGAGAAAGGGCAACCATTACACAGCCCCCTTGGCCTAAGCTGGGGCCATTGAGTTCCTGGAGATGCGGGCACTAGCATCTATGGTTATATGTGTGTCCTGATAGGCGGCAGTACATTTGCATTGACAGATTTTCTTACTATGACACAGATGGCTAAGGTAAATAAAGGTCCTGGAGTCAGGGGCTATTTCTAGGGCTTGGTTTGGATTGGGGATGCTTTGTGCTGTATTGCCAAGAGCTGTGATGGTCAAGCCAGAGAGCTGTGGTCTGGAACCAGGAAAAAAACTGGGCTATGTTAATGATGAGGCTTCAGGCTGTGTAGAGGGCTGAAGCAAGGCTTAGGGTGATGATTACAAGCAGGGTTAGGTAATGTGGCAGAGGCTGGGTGAGAGGGCTGTGGCTGGGGTTTGAAAATAATTAGGAGCATGGCTGGATAACATAGCTAGATAATGTGGCTGGGGGGAGCCTGGCTGGGCACGGTATGAAGATGATGAGTACCAGGGTTGAGCTGTCCACTCCATTGGCCCTCTGAGCTGTGACAAGAAGCTCTGCTGGCTGCTGATGTAGCTGGGGGTGATGCCAACGATAGGACTAATGTACTAATTACCACAGAGCGAGAGAAGAGAGAGAGAGTAAACAGAGGTGGAGAGAGATACAGAAAGATGGAGCATCAGACAGAGAGACAAAAGGGGGTAAGTCTGAGGTCTGATGAGCTCTGACTGACAGCAGTGTGACACGACTACGCTAAGAGCAGGAACCACTATCACAATTCTCCAACATCCTACACAGCAGTAGCAACAATGTTATTTCAGAGAAAAGGGTGTTTAGCGTATATATATGCGCGTGTGTTTGTGGGTGCATGTCAAAGTGTGTATGGGTTAGATATTGTTTAGGCAAGCGGAAAGTAGAAAGCTGTCATTTTACAGCATCCATCAGAGAAACAATTAGATAATATGTGTGCACATGGACATGCAGTATATGCTTAGTTACATACTTACACTAAATATACCATAGCTTACTTATATTGTGCTGCACCTTTTGACCACTAGTGGTAGGAATGATTTGAGCAATATTGTTTATATCTCAGACAAAAGCACATGCACACCACAAGCATGGGGGGAACGACACAACATAAACAGTATATGAAAATATCAACTGGTACATACATCTACTGTATATATTTATATTAGCATACAAACAATACAGTTTTGTTGTTGCTGTGTGTTTTCAACATAGAGCTGTGACAGTGGTGTGGTTATCGTGGTGAAGATGTCTGTCAGTGGCAAAAAAAAATGTGCGTACAACAAATATCAAACACGTTGCAATGGAGTAATATGCGACTGACCCCAAAAGATTAGCAGTGATAACAGTAGTGCGCTCAATCTTGTGATAGGCATCACATGACTAGTCATGTGGTTATCATCACAGTCCTAGTTCAGTGACGGCTGATGCCTTGACTTGCTGCCTGAAATGTGTATGACTTTAGCAAAAATGCCTGTGCCTATAGTTGAACGGTGAGCTAAATTACCCCTGATGGCTTTAATTTTGGCTGCGTCAGTGAAAACCATTTACTACACATGCTCAAACACAAAGACCATACAAGTTTTCCATCAATACAGTATTTTACAAATACAGCATAGATGCACCAGCAAAACGGATCTTACTCCCCCAGCCAGCTTGTCAGCTGCAGGAGACCCCAGTCACCCGCCCACTCACTCTCCATACTTATTTATCTCCACTTCCTGGGGCCGTGTTAGTTCATTCCCCTGTCGCTGCTCTCTCCTTCTTCCCTTGCTCCTCTCTCTCTCTTGTTTCACTCCTCGTTTCCAGGCAATTGGGTCTGGGTGCTAGTGGTGGGGGGTAAGAGGTTGGGGTGGAGCTGCTGGGAACTTTGTGTGTGTGTGTGTGTATGTGTGTGTGTGTGTGTGTGTGTGCTGGGAAGTGAGCTAATAAAGGACGGTGATCCATGAAAGGCCTTGAGCAAAGACACAGTCAATTACCTAATGCCTGGACCAGACCGCAGGGCCCACGCACACACATTCTCTCTCTTACAGACTCAGACTCAGACACACACACACACACACACACACCCATGCATGCACCTCATTTACGTATACATGGAGAGGGGGCAGTGGAGGGCATAACTGGGAATTGTGTGTATGTGTGTGGGTGGGTGTGCATATGCGTGTGATGGAGAGCGGCGATTTATTAAATTGCTGTCACTTTTGACAAATTTGTGCAACTCAAGTTGAAAGGGTTAGGCTGCACTGCTTCTCTGTTTTTCCTCTTTTCTTTTAGAGAAGAATAATACCTTTCAGCCCGAAACTCAGGATAAACCTGTGACTTCCATCAGTTTGCAGAGGCTGACAAGTGTCATCTAACCTCGTTCATGTCCAAGCTTTAGACCTGGTTTAACACGGCCTGGCATTGATTGACTTTGATCTGAAAGGGTGAACATGAATATCTATAATACTGTAACTGTATAATCACTATAAAATTATTATAGGATCACTATAAACCTTTAGCAGATTCTAGATGTTCTATCCATTTCAACCATAAATTTTGGTCTTCAAAATCTGAGACTTTTGACTCTTGATTGTACAGTTAAGGTTGTTGCATTCATTTGAGGCGACTCATAAAGAAAAACTCCTTTCCAAAAAATCATGTTGAATCTTAGGCAAAAATATTACAGAAATCTTTTTTTAACTTAACTAAACTAATAACCAAATAAGATGGCCACATTTATACATGATCTTCTATAACTGTGTTTTTAAGTGTTTGATGAACAATATTAACCATATGTGACAGAATGCTGAAGAAAATGGCTCATATGCAGGTTTACCACATCTTCATTATCCTGCGTAACACATAGGGCCTGTGTGTGGAAGTGGTTTAAGTGTGGGTTTTCCACCTTGATGGATTCTGTTTTTGGAGGCCTGCCAGAAAAGGAAGCATTCATCAGCTATGCATCTCTGCACAGCGCTATAGCCAGGTGGATGAGTGGTCTCCAATGATGACTTCATTTAGGCATGTGGTTGGCATAGAATAATTATTTTTATGTTTGTAGTTTTCATCTTACCTCCTCTGTCTGTGTGTAATCTACTATCTGAAACTCTTGGCGTAGGCTGGATGAGTAAAGGAACTGCTGCTGTGGCTGAGATGGTGGAGCATACTTCCTGTCCCTCTGGTTGGTGAATGGCAAAGAAACAATGACAACGAGTTACATAATGGTTGCTGTTGAAGTCATGTTTGAAGTCAAACAGTGATTAGGCTCAGCATGTGTCTAAAATACAGAAAATATAACACATAAACAACACAAAACACACTGACAAGACACGGGGAAAACATCGCTAAGCAAATTCCTTTTAAAAATGTCTGCGCTGAGACAAAAGACTGAAGGAAAGGAAAAAGAAAGAAAACTGGGTGGTCTTTTCTACCATCATCAGGGAAATGACTGTGCGAGACAGATCAAACAGAGGGTTAATAACAGTACTTCACACGTTCACACAACTGAGTAGATTAGCCTGTGACTGATAATGAGGTTATATTCAAGTGTTTTAGCAAAGACACATACACATACACATACACATGCACGATTCCTGATTAAAACTAATACAGGCCTTTAAAATAGAGCAGAGAGAGACTGTTTATAATAAACCATGGTCTGAAGCAGTCTTCAAACGATCTCTTCAATATAGACATTAGTTTTCATAACAAGGATGTGTCCATTTGCTACTTAATGTTGCATGAATTTGCTTGTGACAGTGTCAAGTGTGTACAATTATATGTGTCCACTCATGTATGTGCTCAGAAGCATGTATTCCTTGGTGTATAAGACATAATTAAGGAAAACCTTTTATGAAACTCTCCTGGTTTATGTGTGAGTGTGGTTGTATCAGAAAGCTTTTGTTGTCTAATTGTGTGTGGGTGTATTTTTGCATGCATTCTTTATCTGCATATTGTTCCTCACTGTGTGCCACTGTGGAATCTTACATACTCTTGTTGTCGTAGCTGTTTCTGAGCCTCTTCCAGGTGTGTGCGAGAGGTCTGCAGACGCAACGTCAGGTCGGGACAATGCACATGCTGCTCCCAGACTTCCCCCGGCTCTCTGAATTGACTCTGGAATAACCACAACCGCCGACACACAAACACACAGACACACACAGGAATCAGATAATGATCACTGTATATTTCTGTTTTAGACCCCGCCTCTTTCTTTCTCTGATCCCTCTCCCACAGGTAGTGATAGCTTACTGCTAAAACCGGAGGCCAATCCTCTTCATCTCTCATCTCCTCTTGTGACATAGAATCCAAGACAGAGACGGAGAGACAGAGAAAAAGAGAGTGAAGGAAATTATGGCACAAGACAGGAACAGGAGGGAAGAGTAAAACCAAGCATACCAAAGTAAAAGTGAGAGACAGAGAGGGAAGAGGATTGACAGAGTGAGCAACATGGCAAAAAGAGAGAAAGAACATGTAGTATATAGTATATTGTCTGATTAACCTCAGGGACACTTGTGGTTTAATCAGACTGTGTTCCCATGACTTATGCCTTGGGATTTGTTTAGAAGAAAGAAAAAATAATCATTGTCGTTGGTTCTACAGTTCTTCTTAAGTTGTCTGTCTGTCTGTCTGTCTGTTTGTTACTTAACTTTATCCATCTAACTATTCTGGGGGGGATCAAATCTCACAAACAAGTCAGTTAAACTTTAAACAGCTGTCCATCAATTTTATTCCTTGCACATCTTCTTGATGTTGTGGCTTCTTCCCTAAAGTGATATGTTTCTGATGTTTACTGACATCACATCAAAGTTACAAAGACAAAGAATAGTCGCTTTTAGCAACAAGTTTTTGTGCCGTTTTCTATCTAACCTCATTTCCCCTTGATTTCCCCCAGAGACTTCATGTCTGTCACACTCTTGTACAAAAAACACTGAATACATTTGAAAATTCACACATTCACACAAACAAATAAATGCAAAAGCTCACTGATAAACAAATCTAAAGTGTATTTTACAAGGCAGCTTTTGTAATTTATAAAAGCACAAGCAGCATTTATTACAGTACAAGCAAGCAAGTAAGTCAAGGAAAGCTGTCAATGTCTCATTTATTGGAATCAGTATTTTCAAATCTCAACACTCATTTTAGTTTTCTTGATCTTGAGGTAAACCTAGGTTATTGGTTAATTAAGATGTCATGTTACTACACACTTTATGCAAAATATCTGAGAACATCCCGCATTTGTGATGAATAAACAGCAGGAATGTTGTTTTCACTGTCTATTAGTAGATTGTGTATGGTGAGGAAGAGTAAAGTGCAACCTCTACAAAATGCAACTGTAACTCTATGTAAGTGTGTATGCTTTTCCAAGAGAAGTGTGTAAACTTTGAGTAGTGCAGATTAACTTAAATGTTGTTGCTTTGTTTGAGGTGACCTTCAGTTGTTGTTTGGCGTTAAAAAAAGAGGGAGGATGAGAGGGGAGAGATAGAGGGAGGGACGGGGACCCTGTCCTTGCTCCTATCGCCATGGGATCGGTGGCCTGGCCTGACCACTTCCACAGCCAGCACCTCAACCTTATCCATCACCACTAGATAGTTATCACACCAGGGAGGAAGTAGGTGTGGGGTGTAGAAAGAAAGAAAGAAAGAAAGAAAGAAAGAAAGAAAGAAAGAAAGAAAGAAAGAAAGAAAGAAAGAAAGAAAGAAAGAAAGAAAGGTAAGGGGGACTAATCACACTCAAAACAGAGGAACACAGGGAGGCACAGACAAAAAAAGACAGACATCTATAAATATAGATAAATAATGTATTCTCCATGTCAGCACCAGGAGACTTTCCTGACATCATTAATGAACTCACCCTAACTACAGCCAGCTGGAGACATGTCTGTGTGTGTCTGAAGTGGAGCTAATAAAATGAGACAGATACACACCCCATTTCTATTCACTTGTGCCATACGTTACTAGATACTAATAATGGGAAAGCACTTTGCCATAAAGAGCTACAGGGCGTAAAAAACACAAATGGTGAAATGGCTGTAAGATCAAATCATCAACATACACACATGCATGCACACATTGACATACATACACAGATGAACTCATGGACAAAATATACTATATATACTATACTATATAATATACTATAATTTCAATAGTGTTTTCTAACCAGGCAAAAAAGGTGAGGGAATACTGGACTAACATCCAACAGGTAGCAAGAAGAAAACTCCAATGGGATGCCCATGTTGCTGTTTCTGCTTGAGGTTCAGCCAGAATAACTTGGAACTTCTTAACTGTGTGAGTCTTTTTCAAAAGTTACTGTGGTCAAACGTTGCCAATCCAGCTTTAATATGGTGATATGGAGGTTTCTAAAGATACAAAATGGCATTGTTCCCACCAGACTTGATTTCATTGACTATTCATTTTAGTCACTGTTTCTGTCAGTTTGGAAAAGATGCAATCAGAACTAGCAAGCTTATGTGCAAGCTTATATTTTATCAGCTAACCTGAGCTGATGTGTTTTCAGAAAACTTGAAATACAACACAAGCTAAAACCACTAAACCACTGCACTTTAGTGAATGACCCAAAGTTGTAATTGTAAATTATTCTTAGTATTAATCCTATTGGGCATCCAGGAGTATTTGGAATTTCTAGAGAAACTTTTAAATTAATAATAAACCTGATAAATTTGATTAAACTAAACCCACTGATCATACTGATAATTCAATGAGAGGGGTACATGGTACACACACACACACACACACACACACACACACACACATATATATATATGACAGACACTAAGCAGCTCTGTGCAGTAGCCCCCAAGAGAGCAGTCTGCCATGTTTTAATGATGTCATTCTTCTTTAAAAGGAGTTTTAAAAGATCTCTGCTTTCATCAAGAACTATCTCCAATGGGACAGGAAGGGGCTGTTAGGGGTCTCTAATAATTGGCATGACACTAATACTCTCTTTCACCTTTCAAGCATGCTCTACTGCTTTCTTTCTCATTCTTTGTCTGTTTCTCTGTCTCTATCTGTTAATGTCAGTCCTGGTCCCGGCTTTTAATATTTCACCTGTTCTTTTTTGCTGGCAATGGGGTGCAGTATAGGCCTGGAGGAACTGCAGGTTCTAGAATTTTTGATCCATGGGGATTCAGGAGTCCCAGGGAAACTGGGAGCCGCTGGGCCAGGCATGCCCAAGAGACAACCCCTGCCCCTGTGGGCCAGCCTGGTGGGGGCCTGGTACTTGACCTGCCTCAGCAGTTGTTCCATCTCATGGGGGGCTGGCCTGAATGGAGAGTTGAAGACCCCTGGGCACTGGAGAGAGATAGAGATAGAGACAGATAGATAGATAGATAGAGAGAGAGAGAGAGAGAGAGAGAGAGAGAGAGAGAGAGAGAGGCTTAAAAATATATATATTAGAGAAAATGACAGAGACTAAGAGAGACAGTATCAGTAATATGATCAGAATCAGAATCACTTTATTTGGCCACACAAGGAAGACTAAGTACAATTTAAAAGACAAGGGACATGACTGGTAGGCAAAAATAAACATAAAAACGTAAAACATAAAAAATAGCTATATACATATTTAAAAGATAAAGATAAAAATACAGAAACGGTTGAGGAGATAGCATACAACCCCACCCAGATTCAACCCAAGGACATGGCAGTTGGATTATAAATTGGATTGTACTTTAGGGATCAGGATGTCCTCCTGGGTGTTTTGTTTAGTGTTTGGGAAAACCATAAAGAAGTTTTGTTTATCATGGGGACCATCAAATAATAGAACGGCCACCTCCAGGGACAGCTTAAAATGAAACTGACTGTTAGTCATTTTAGTCAGGGCACCATTGTGAAGTAATTGGAAACATCAGTGTTGTTAATAACTTTTTCAAGCCCTTTGTATTATCAATATTAACCTAAATATTCAGTGTCACTGCTGACAACAGTTGTTGATCTTTGCTGCCTTAGATGCATGTACCGTGGCTCTGGGCCAACCAAATCCTTATGCCAGGTTAAATATTTGGCAGGAGCAGTTCAGCGTGTGCAGTTCACACAAATAGTTAGACGGATAAAAAATGAGAGACAACAGACATGAATCACGAGCTTCACTAGAACAACACATGCACAAATGCGCACATGTACACATATACAAAACTTTGCTTCCCCTGTTCTGAAGTGGGGTAGAGATTTGCCACAGACAGCCGCAGTAATAATTATTCAAATCACAGTGATCCTTTTGCCTGTGTGTTAATTACTAGACCAAAGCTTTGAGTTGGAGGACTCTGTATCTACTCTATATGCTAATAACACCGCTTGCTATTTAGGCCACTCTAAAAGACTGGGACAATGTAGAGAGAGGAGAGAGAAAGGGCATAAGTGGAGAAATTACTCCAACTATATCGACCCAAACCTCACTCTTTTTAAAATGACATATTAACAGACTGGTTAATTAGTAACCGTTTCAATATTACAGCATGAGTACTTTTGATGTAAATGTCAAGTGTTTCAGAATGTCAGTGGAGTTGAATGATGAATTCAACTCCACTGACTGATTTCTGTAACCATGGGTTTTCAGATGCAACTGCTGAAAGTAGAGCGAATGCATTATTTTTTTTGTTAGGGCATAATGGGTTGACCACCTCTTAAAACTAGAGCAATTTTCATGACTCTAGTTAGCGGTGCACACATACATCAAAATATTCTAATGTGATTAAGCCAAAGTCACAACTGGTTTAGGTCAATGAGGTTTTCTTTATATATAACACCTTTCAAAGCTACTCGCAGAATCTATAAGGTCCTTTCCTTTCAGGTTATAAAAGAGACAGACCTCTGGCATCATACAGCAGAAAGAACTGAATTACAAAGAGAACTTCTCGGTTTATGTAATCATGCAATCAGTCAGACCATTGCTGATTACCATTTGCAGTTGCAGTATAATTGTGGACTATTGAAATGCAACTTCTTAAAACACTGCAGTAAATAAAATAAATGATAACAACAGACAATAGTTATTAATGTATAATCAAAAATAATAATGCACTGTCTTCTAAAATAACTTCTAATTTAGTGTTTACTCAAGCATAAATTCAACTTAAAAAATGTGACATTATATGTCCTTGAAAGAATATTTTGTGTTATACACCCTGTGCCTCCAAAAAAGCACTGCTAAAGCTTGCACCAACTCCACATGCTGATACCCTATTCCTCCTATGAATGTATTATTAAAGCAGATCCTCATTTGTTTCTTTGCCTTTTTGCTTTCCTTTAAAGGCAAATATAGGATGCAAACTACACGAGAGCCAAGGGGAGCTTGGCTCCTTTTAATAAGACATGGGCTCTGCTGAAAACATGATTTTCTCTAAAATAGTTCCTATACTGATTTATACTGAATGATATAGTATATAAGTATATTATGGTGTGTTGACTGAATAAAATACTGATAAAAATATGTATACAATATACCTGAAGCAATGAAGCAAAATTTTTAATTTTCTGTCAGGTTAATGGCATTTCTTTAGTGTTCAGTATAAGTCCATAAAATGCATTAGGGATGAGTGTACACACCTAACTCAAACAGGAAGGGACAGAAGGCTGGGGACACACAAACACACACACAAACTTAATCCTCACCACTCCTAAAGACACACACACACGCGCGCGCGCGCAAGCCCAAAAGTACCAACCTAGCTACGGGAAGAGCAATGATGTTGACCCCAGGAACACACCATCTCTGTCTCTGTCATAGGGACTTGGGGCCTTTTGGTAAGCTGTGTGTGTGTGTGTGTGGGTATGTGGGGGTGTGTGTGTGTGTGTGTGTGTGTGTGTGTGCGTGCGTGCATGCATGCGTGTGTGTGGGCTGGGGTCCGAGAAGTGAGGAAGGATGAACTGTGTGGGAGAGCCATCTATTCACTGCTGACAAGGTCAGAGCTACGAAGGGAAAGAGTCCCCTGCCATATGCAGAGAAAGAGAGAGAGAGAGAGAGATATATAGAGAGAAAGAGATGGACAGAGGGCGGGGAAGAGCACACAAACTTTTCTTCTTGCTTTCTTTCCTTCTTGCTTATTCATTAAATATGCAATATATTTAAATAGTAAATGCTAAAAACAATGAATATACAGGTCTACAGCCAATCCAAAGCGTTTTGGAGAGTCAAAAACAATCCGATAAAACACAAACTCTGCTGCACTCCAGCTTACAGCCCCTACATAATAAAATGTGGAGGATGTGAACATAGGATACCTGCAGGAAATAGGTAGCAAGCCAGATGATGACGATGCTGGTCGCACAGGCATGAAGGAGAGAGAGGGAGAGAGAGGAGTAGCGGTGCTGAATCAACAGTGACCAGTGTGCTTTGTCTTCATTATGATCCCAGTGGGGAGTCACAGAGATGCGTAGATGCCACACACACACACACACCTACGTGCACACCTGTGCCAGGGGAAGCACTAAAATACTCCACTCAGCACATCAGAAGAGCCATGAGGACACATACTTACTCATGTGCACACACACACACACACACATGCACACCTCAGTTGCACACAGCCCACCTGTGTTAACAAAAGGAGGAAAGAAAGTAGAATACTCCATTTTTTCTCTCTGTAACTGGTTTCTGGAGGAACTCCCCATCTCTTATCACGTTGCCTATGTGGGTCCCTGCATCTTTAGCTGTGCATGTGTGCATGTGTGTGTATGGGTATGTGTGTGCTAACTTTCTTCATACAAATTATCTAGTGAGTCAACAGTGATGTTGCCTGTATATTCTCTAAGATGTGCATTTCAGACACCAGACACTATGAAATGTGCTTTAAGTGTAAATGGGTTCATAGTGTGTTATCAGCGAAGGCTTCATGTATACCCTTGCAACCATGAGATTATGAAGTGATCATGGATGTCCATCATTAATAATAATGATGTATTATCAGTATTATTATAACAAGTTCTTGTAGATATTGATGATGAAAATAATTATACAACAATTGTTGTATAATAACTTTTCACATGTGATCAAAAAGATACAACACTATATCTGATATTTGTCATATTGAATCTTACTTTTAAACAAACAAAATATAGTTTTATAAATCAGATATAACTCTGGGTTTAAATATTGCTTAGAGGTTACATCTAAAAAACAGGATTTTATCAACAATTTGATTAACAATGCCTGGGGAACCTAAGAATAAATCAGTGACAGGACATTTGCAAAGTCTACTTTAAAGTGACATTACAGAACTATTTTTCACAATCTTGAACAAATACAGATATTTTGTGCATATATGTACATATGGTTATGCATACAATTATGTGTATATAACAATGAGTTTAAAGGATCATCAGCTGATCTACCAAATGACTACTCACTACCCACTCATTCACGGACTACATTCATCCCTCCGCTATCACTACAGATAACTGCTTTTCCGGTTCAATAAGATATATGTAAAATGTCTGTTAAGAAGGAATTACAATTTAATTTCAGCCTCAGTCAAATATCGGTCTAATGATGAACCATTTCTACGTCAATATGCCATTTCTATGTGTGTGTGTGTGTGTGTGTGTGTTTGTTCCTGTGGACCAACCTGCTTCGTACTGAGGAGGTGGTGTAACCGGTAAGCTTGGTAGACCTTGGCTGTTTGCTCCTTCACCATCTCCAGACAGTCTCTCTCTCTCTTCTGGAGTTCCTCAAGTTCATCCAGCTCCTGCCTACAGGACACACAGACACATTTTTGCAATTCAAATTTCAAACATCCATTTAATTCATTTATATGAAGTATTTGACAGGGATCACATTCAAATAGAAATAGAATAAATATGCACTGAACAATAAATTAAAATGAGATGAATAATTCAGTTTATCCATCATTGTACACTAATATCTACGATATAATTTAATGGCTTCAGAAGTAATCAAATCAATCTAAATCATACAGCAGCAATAGTTCATCATACTCTTACACTCATGTATGTTTGCTGAATGACATTGACTAACTGGATACTGCTACTACATTTTGTCTTACTTCATTCAACATCACTTTAACAGACTAATGTTTTCTGTCCAAATTAACCTGTTATGTTACACATTAAAGTTTCAGCTGACCTCATAGTCCAATATAATTTAAATGAAAGACTTGCACAATGTAAACTCAGGTAAGTAGATTTGTGCATGTGTTAGTGTGCATTTGGAACACTGTCGTAAAAAGTCATAAAAGCTGACTGTTCCCTTAAGTGTCCTTCACATGGATAAAAAAAAAAAGGCTAATGATAAGAGAGAGACTGGTACAGACATGGAAAGACACAGGAGCTGTGGGAGAAAAACAAGCGAATGAGACTGCTCGAATAGAAAAAAGCAAAGTGAGAGAGCAAGAGGCTATAAGTGGGAGGATGATGGATATATTTCATCACCGCAGCCAGGACAGGTCTGTCTGTGACATCTGTTAAGCGAAGCTGGCTAAATGGGATGCATTAAAAGCCCATACACAGCAATTTCATTCCGCAGTCACACAGCCTTATTGTTACAAGGGGGTAATAACTTAAAAAGGGAATTGGAAACAATTACTAAAACACACATACCATGGTAATGTGAAAATACACACACACACACAGCTAAGAGTAAAACCGAAGCTCATCGACAATCCTTTCTTTTCTCTTTTCATATCCCTTCTTTTTTCTCCCCTTCCTCTCTTCTTCTGCTTCTTTCTCTTTGCAGCTTCTGTTTTCAATTACAAGCCTCCACAGAGGAATCAGAATATTCATAGTCTGTCTGTAATGTGAGGTTAACACATTCTGCGGCTACTGACATTTAAAAAGAAATCACAACACCATCTCCGCTGCCTTTGCATTCTCATTCCTTCCTCAGCACCAGATTAAATTACAAAATAAATGAAATATGCAAGAGCACTGTGTGTGTGCGCGTGTGTGTGTGTGCGTGTGTGTGTGTCTGTGGTGAGAATAAGAGCAAGTCTAAATGTGTCTATGTGTTTATGTAATATTAAGCACAGAAATTTAAGACTGTGTGTATGGATGTGTGGCTGTATATCTATTGTGTGTGTGTAAATATAGAGGTTGCTTGGCCCCTATTTGTCCACCTGGCTAACAGGGATATTACTTATTAATGTAAAATATAAAGTTCTGGTTTATTGCGGGGCAGTCTGGTTCACAAACCAATTGGTGTGTGTGTGTGTGTGTGTGTGTTTATGGTATATGTGTGTATTGCTGTTCGTTCATGCATTAATACCGCCTTAAAAACTGACTGCCAATGTTTTTGGGGGTCAGGACCCGTTCTCATGTGTCTGTGTGTGTCTGAGCCATGAGTGTTTAAGTGTGACTGTATATATGTGTGTGTGTGTGTGTGTGTGTGTGTGTGTGTGTGTGTGTGTGTGTGCGTGCGTGTGTGTGTCCGCGCGTGTGCGCGTGTGACTATATGTTCATGTTCATACTATGTGTTCACACACTTTTGATTGTATGTGTGTGTGTGCGTGTGTGTGTCTCAGGCTGAATGGGTGACCTTTGCTTCCCTGCCCCCAGCCCCAGTGTTATTAATTGCTGTGTAGTGGACAAAAGCCAAACAGATTTGTAACGGCTGAAGGCACCTCGATCTGTGTCGACCCAACCAGCCGCCACAACATACAACCCTCATTAGCCCTGTTCGGCACGCAGCACGTGACCTATGTGTGTGTGTGAGTGTGTGTGTGACAGTGTATGTGTTTGACTGAGTGAAAGAAAGAAAGAAAGAAAGAAAGAAAGAAAGAAAGAAAGAAAGAGTGTGGTAAAACATCAGCTTGTAATACTGTTATATGTTTATGATGCTCATGCCTTTATAGGAATCATCTTGGATTATATATATTTTGACTTCTGTGTATGAAAACATCTACTTTTGTGTATTACCTTCATATTTAGAGTACATTAAGTCAGTGTGTCACACTTTTTCATTCAATATTTTAAATATAAATGCTGATAAAGTCATGATTGCATCTCCAGAGTGAGAAGCTTGGAAACCAAATCATAAATGTGAGTCTGGGTATATAATCACTGGAAATATTATCTTAAAAATTCCTGCTACAGCATTTCTTTAAACCATCTCTATTATTTAAGTTCATTATTGTATTTTAAAGATAATTAATGCTATTTTTCATCTCAACAGCCAATATGTGGCATTCTTCAGTATACAAATCAGGTGGATATCTTCCTGATGTCCCCAGTCACTTAGACTGAAAGTTCATTAGGAAGTCTCTTTAGAGCTGGTATGAACAGGAGAAAAGATTGAAGCAAACAAAACCTGTTTTCAATATACACAATATTAATATTAATTATTATACAATATTAATTCTACTTGAGAGTCATTCAACTGTAAGACAAGATGTGCCGACAAATGTGCTCTAATTGCATTATCATGTCAGAACTTTACATTATACTATCATATGTTCATATTCAGTTTCATTGTATGTATTCATTGTATTGTATAAAATCATCCTTTGATATACAGATTACAGTTATTTATTTATTACAATTATTTGATTATAGCATATATTCCATTATAATGATTATTAGACACTTATAATGTGCTCAGTATGGCCTATACTGCAGTGTGAGCACTCTAACTACAGTTACTTCTGATGGCTGGTGAACTGTTGGACAAACTAATCAAGCACACTTGAACTGCTTTCAAATAACTGAAACTCTAACTGACGTTCTCACCCTGGCCTGTTAACTTATTTAAATAGCTAATATAGTACAGCTAAATTTCTCATTCTTTCTCAATTATTTACTCCCTGGTTCACAACGGGGCATCACGAGCTGATTAGATATCAAAGAGTGAGGCATTGTGGGATGGCAGGCCACACCTGCGGTCATCCAGGGCAGCACCAGAGAAGCTAATTGGCCAGGTTCTAAATATTTAATGCAGTCTTGACGTGATTGGCTGTTTTAATTGCTCCAATCAAATGATTCAATAGGCAAGGAGGGGGTAGTCAGTCAATTTAGACAGTGAATGGCTCAATGTATTGAGCTATCAACACCCACACAACAAAGAGTCTCTATTTAAGTGACTGACTAATTCACTAAAGTGGTAAAATTTATGCTATGAAAAGGTGTGGAAGCAAACAATGATTCTAGTGTTGAAATGATCTCCAATCAATATTCCAGCTTATTAAAAACTACATATTCTTCTCCATTGTTTTACTCTCAAAAGTTATTTCCAAAAGAGAAAGGCAGAGCAAAGCACCCAGATTATATTTCACACACACACACACACACACACACACACACACACACACACACACACACACACACACACACACACAAAGAATACACAATACACAAATCCAATCAGACTGAAGGAGTGAACTTGTCTCCACCCAAACTGGATCAGAAAGAAAGAGCAGTAAAAGAAAGACTGACGCATAGAAGCGGAGAATGATCGCAGGGCAGGCGTGCAGGCAGGCCCGCACTCGCTCCAACATAGCAGCTCTCCTTTCATGAATGTCCTTGAGAGGGACACAAGAGAGGGAGGAATGAAGAAGGCTGTAGTAAAGAGAGACAGGAGAAAAGTAGAGAGGAAGAGAGACAGCATAGCACCAGACAAGAAAAAAAAAACTAGTGCTGCCCAGCCTAGCAACACAAAGTCCATATATTCTCCCATGTTCTCCTTAGGATAAGTTAAAAGATTTTTCTATGTCGTAGCAACATCACAGTGAGAATTATTTATCTGATTATGGCAGTAATAATTACCCAGCTGTTTATTGCAGATAGAGGAATAATTCATGCAGTCAACAGGCCGTGTTGGTGGTGGTGGCGATGACACCAGCACATTTAGTAAATATGCAAAGCGGGCTTGCTCTGCTTTCCTAATTGCCCCCATCGTCCCACTGCATGCCCTTATTAAAGCCCGGGAACTTTAAGTGTCTCCCTGACAAAGTGATAAATTGTTGGGGTATCAAGGAAAACTGTGGCAGAGTGGGGACTGCGCCAGGGTCCTGACTTCATTAGGCTATGCAGAAGGAGAGGAAGGATGAATGAGGATGGACACTGAAGCACAGTGAACCTGTGGCAGAGAGAGGAAGAGAAAGATATAGAGCAAAATAGATTGAGAAAGAGAAGGAGAAAGAAAGAGGAGATTGAGGGAGAGAGGCCGATTAAGGGCAGGGGATAGAAGAGAGTAGTGTAAGTAGCGTGTATTAGCTGGATGCTGTACCTAATGAAATGACACAGATGGTTTCGTGCGGGGGAGATCTGTCATGAGTAAGAAAGAGAGACTGCAATAGAGAGTCAGAGAGAGAGAAGAGAGAGAGGTTCGGCAGTCTATGTATTACTCCTATATCATTACCATGCACAGCCGATCAGCCTGCACTAAATGGGGACCATTAGTCCAACTTTGAATAATTTATGCAGCGGGTTGGACAGACAGACAGACTTACAAGAAGGAGGGAGCAGGTGGATTAAAAAGCGGATCTTTGCAGGGTGAGTGATCAGGCAGCGTGCGATCCGAGGGCTCAGCGGCTAACACAGAAAGGATATTTTAAATAAATGCCTGCACGCCGTTAATTGATCGTGACCCTGGCAGCGCTAAATAAACATGTGATTAACTGGAGAGAAAGTGACCTCAACACCCCAAACCACTGTGGAGGAGGGGCTATGAGTGTGTGTGTGTGCATGTGTGTGTGAGTATGAAGAGACTGGGTATGTCACATAGTTGATATTGAAACAGTAAGTCTAAACCCAGTAAAATGATTTTACAAATAGCGCTCCTTGAATATATTTTTACAATTCTTCCACATTTAAAATATAAGAAGTTGAAAACAGACAAAATAATGTATAAAACATTAGTAGGGCAGGGTAAAAAAACAGGACCTATGCCAATACCCTGACTTCGACACCAGTTCCTGAACTATAATTTCTTTCAATACCAATTCAGTAAAATCCATTAGAACAAAAAAAATAAATAAATACACTACACGATATGGTACAATTACTCACTTCAAAGGAGGAGGCTGTTCAAAGACCTAGGGGCAGCTGGAGAAATTGTTTTTTTACACTTGGACTAAACTAAAATTGTGTATATGAGATTGGCTATATGAGACTAGTTTTGTGGTACTGTGAAACAGTGGCAGTGGAGCAAGACCTCTTATTTTGCCTGCTCTAAAGAGCAGCTAGTCTGGGTCTGTCAACTATCCATAGTGTGAAGTTCAGGTTATTTCTGTCCTTTCACCTATTGTAAGTAAAACATGTTTGAAAACAATGTTTGCCATCAGAAACGCTCTCCACCTCCAGTTATCTATCCCTGCAGAGCTAAGGAGAGAACGAGCCAGGGATTGGTGGACAATGTGGTTAATAGACTCACGATTGAGCAGGTACAGGTTAGCTAACAGTGAGCCCTGTCTTGGGACCTAATGTAGTTTTTTTTTCTGCATGCCTGAACAAGATGAGATGTTGATGAGATCTACTCATATCTAAAGTTATCACATAAGTTATCACAAGCTGTGTAACCTTACCTTTGGTCTAATTACACATTACAAATACATTTTCACTATGACTTCTGTAAATGCTCACGTGAAGTCCTTTTTAGAGAAGTTTGATACAGCACTACATGTTATGTAGTTATATAGATTGTTTCCCGTTTTAGACAAGTGGAATAATGGAAAAGCACCAGGCTTTAATCACTGTCAAGTGTCAGAACACTTGACAAAGTTGTATGTGTTTGTGTATCTGTCTTTGTGTGTGACTAAAGAGGCAACATTTCCTTAATGGACTTCAACAGCCTAGTTCCCTCTACCTCTAAAAGGGGCAGGGAGTGTGGAGGAAAGGTGGAACGCTGGTGGGGAAGTGAGGGGGGAAGTCAGTGATCCAAGGAGCACTTTAACAAATTTACATTTAATTTTAGCAGAAGCCTAAAGATATTTTCCGGTAAAATATATTAGCAACATTAAAAATGTGACTATTAGCTAAACGTGATGGTTTTTTTTGTCAAAAATAAAAGATGGCGTATCTCTAGCAGTAAGCCCTGGAGCACAGGATGTTTTATTAATGCACGAGCTGTGGTTCAAATCAGAGGCTAATTTTTAATTTCTTCACATCGTTCACTTCTCTCTCTCTTAGCCTCGAGCGCTTCAGAGGACTTCTCTTTCTCTTTTCCTTCCTATCTATCTCTTTGTCACTTCGTCTCTTTCATTCCTTCACTTTTACTTTCCTCTTTCCCTGTTCTCTCCTCTTCTGTGGTAACAACTATGTGCACATCTTACAAACACTTCTCCTGCTCTCCTGCTCCCTCTCTCACATACACACGCACGCACACGCGCGTGCACACACATTTTAAGGTTATGGGTACACAAGTACACCTTTATGCTAATCAGATCAATTCATCTTGACTGACATGTACTAGCAAACTCCCTTCATGGTCATGTTGTGGTCCCTGGGCAAAAATATGTTTTACCACATACACATAACCACATAACAACACGGTAAATGATACAAAAACTGAAGTCAGAGTCACTAAGACAGAAGAGAGAGATGGAAAACGTAGGGAAGCAATCCACAATTTCATTTCTTTTAAAGCACCTTTACATAAAAGGTACACCGTGGTTGCTTCTTGTCACCTGTTGTATTGTGTAGTATGTCAGTTGTAATATCTGTTGAAGAGTATTGACAACCGCACTGTATAAATAAAAAATATCATAAAAACAAAAGAACTCAATGTGTGTTACACTGGAAAGTCAGTATACCGTAATATAAATTGTCTACCAATATAAAAAACGTTGAGGAGGAAGCAGGCAATGTCTCTCAATGTGTCTCTATGCTCTCTTGAGCTTTATACGTGCAGCACCATTTGTTTTTTTTTGTTGTTTTTTTTTACCTGACAAGTTCATTTTTCTGTGAAACTCCTTGCAGATAGCTCTTGCGTGCATAGAAATTGTGAATATACTTCCTCACAAAGAACCCTCTCCATCTCCGCTGGATCTGTGAGGGATTAAAGCAAGACAGAGGTTTTCTTAAGTTAGTTTTCCAACAACATGAGGAAATGTGGGAGTTGGGAAACCTGGTAGGCTGTGTCAACTGGTAACTGTTAACAAATATCAAAAAAGTAATTTGTTTAACAGAGCAATTATTTCAATGACTAATAGGGCTGCTCTTCACAGACGGTAAGGTAAAGCATTATGGCATGTCATGGTGATGTTACTGTTTCTCAGATTTTTCAAATTTGTTTTGACCTTCCAACAAACAACATTAAAACATATAAATAACCAACATAATGCTAAGTCACAGATAGAAAGACACTGCCATGTGTCTAACCATCGTATTTGCCGTCTAAATACAATCTTGTCAATATTTATTCTCACTACTTGAACTTGAAGAGGACATTAACCATAAAAATAAGACGGACGATGATATTAACATATTTGGGAGAACACGTTTAAATCATGTATGACCATGCATGCAGTTTTATCCTGTAGTGTTGGAGGGACAATCCAAGGGGGTACAGACAGCTGTCACAGCTCCATACGTTTAACTGTATCGGTCCCCATTGATTGTGGAGGCTGCAGATTAGCTAGCACACACACACCCACACACACCAGTGGACCATTTTAAAGCAAGGGGGCGGATGTCCTTCAGACTAATTAGGAGATTAAAACAATGGCAGGTAAAAGAATAATCACACTATGAGAAGAGGGAAGAGGAGAGAAGAGGAGAAGTGGAGGATGGGGAAAAACAACAAAGAGCAAAATGAGAATTAGCATTGATCTGCCAGTCAATAGATAATTTTAAATAAAGTAATTGCCGCCTCCTGAGTTCTTGCTGACCTTTGTTGACTAGTGAAATCGATGCTGTTGAATCTAATACAAATCCGAGGTGCGGCATGTAAACACTGGTTTCTATTACAGCCCTAATACATTATCCTCTGTTAGCTACCACACCATGATAAAGACAACAGGAGGGGAGAGAAAAAAGAAAAGACTCAAAATTGATTCAACGCAAGTGTCACAAGGGGATTCTGAGATGATTGTTTCTCCCTTTGTGTCTTCTTTTTTCCTCGTTCGCTCTTTCTCTCTATTTACCTTTCACGCATTCATTTATGCACTCTCTCTCTCTCTCTCTCTCTCTCTCTCTCTCTCTCACGCACACACACATACATACACACACATAATAAAGTCACATAATAGAAAACTTCTTTCAGCTTTTCAATAGTAATATTGAGTTATGTTTAATCAATATGCTTTCTCTGTTTTGCCTGAAATTTGTGTCTTTATTTGCCCCATTATATCTCTTTAGCAGCAGTGGGCAGTGCATAGTGCAGCGCTCAGGGACCAACTCCACTTCTGAGGTCAAAGCCTTGGTCAAGGGCAGTGGCAATGTTCCTAATACCTTCATGTATGTTTTTTTTTTTTTTTTTTTTTTTTTTTTTGCAGTGAGAGAAAACTAGAGCAGCCAGAGAAAACATAGACAAACACAGAATAAATGCACGCCCTGGACAGAAATCCTCATTTGGCCCTTGTGGGGTTCAAACTCAGTACTTTCATGAACTTCTAACCACTGAGCCACTTTGCTGCCCAATTCACATATATTTTATTTTCTATAAAAACCCATATCGCTTCCTTTAGGAAACTGTGCTACTTTATATGGGTATAAAGACCTCTTTTCTTTAACTTCAGAAGCTTTTGCTCTGCTCTACATGATGACATCACCCCTAACCTTTCACCCTTTAACCTAAAACAGCTGGGTCAAGCACTACTCCTGGATCTATGTCTCTACTATTATGTGACATTTATTGAAAAGACAGGGTGGTCAGCTTTATTTGTTTGGGTTTCTATTAAGTGTAAAACTTGAAGACCTCAATTTCCAGCCTTTTGCACGAATATGAAAATAGTGCAACCCTCTTTGTCCAGCTGGAGAGCGACACACCCTCTTCAATAAACACTAGTGGGTTTTTTTGTTGGCCTATAAAACACTTTAATGGTTTAGGCAGAGTGAAACAGTTAGCCAAAGGAGTAGGCTATATGGAACTGTAAAAATATAAGGTTTCTGTGCAATATCCTTGTGTAAAAGTGCCAAAGCATCAGTCACAGCCACAGTGTTATGATTTATGGGATGAACAGTAGTAGCTGCTGGGGGGGATAAAGGGAACACTTGATGGACATGAGCACTGAGGAAAAACAAAGAAATTATTTTTATATCTAAATGAAATAAATCTATATACAATTAAATTGTACAGGAACATGATACTACTTGAAAAAGCAGGAAACTGCATGTAGGATTAAAAAAGCTGCTGATGATGGACAATATTTGCAATGAAGCGAGCTTACAGGCTCCTTCATGGGGGCCTCCCATTCACAGGACACACAGAGAAACAGCGTCCCCCACAACACTCCATTTGCCAAAACAAGACACTGTGCTGATATTTACCCTGACCGCCATCTCCTCGTAGAAATTCATCTTCATGATAAAATATGCCGCCTGTGAACACAAAGGAAAAGATGGCGTTACATCTTGTCTGCCAGCCCTCTGATCTGTCCACAGCAGGCGTCAAAGATAAAGAGCTCTTTATACATAATACATTGCACAGAGGCAGCACAGATAGGGCCACTGTAGAGGGGGGTGGGAGGAGGGAAGGGGGCAGAAAAGGAGAGAGGGCAAGCAAGAGAGACAAGAAGAACAAGAGAATAAGTCAGGTGGATAGAGAGAGAGAGAAGAGAGAGAGAGAGAGAGAGAAGAGAGAGAGAGAGAGAGAGAGAGAGAGAGAGAGAGAGTAGTTAGTGGGACTTTGTATCAAGAGGAGGACAGTACTCTCTTAATACACGGACAACACGGACAAGGGCCAAGAAAATCTATGGTAGTCAAACAGCGAGCTAATGGAGATGTATGACGGCCAAGCGCTCTCCTCTGGATTTCATAATCAATGACGGCGCTGCTAGAAGTGACAAACAAAAGGCCAGAGAATATTCAGTGGCGCACTCGAGCCATCATACACAAAATGTGCCGGCTGACCACTGGGGGCACATTTCAGGAGCAAACTGGAGAGTCCGCCATGAAAGAGATTCAGATCTCAACACGTCTTTTTTAATAACGAGGAGGGAAGTGAAGGAGGAGAGGAAGGGGAAGCAAGACAAAGACTTGAAAGGAGCTTGTAAATTCAGCTTGATGTTTTGAGATGAGGCTTTGTGCACGTCACATTACACTTGATACGGTCCGCAAGAGTGAGAGAGAAAAAGACAGAAAGACAGACAGAGAGAGAGAGAGAGAGAGAGAGAGAGAGAGAGAGAGAGAGAGAGAGAACAGAATCTCTCAGGGCTAATTCAAAATAGTGCACTGTGGCAATTTTGAGTGATTCAAATTAGCGCTCGTCTGTTTCCAAATGAGACCAAACAGCCTCTTTTTAGCCCATATGTGCGTTGTGACACATCCGTCATCGTTTATTTCAACACCCCTCAAACCCCCCACCACCCCCCGACTTTCCATTTCTTGAACGCCTCCCAAACGGCGGCTGGCAGTTATGCTTTAGCAAACAGTCAATTTACAGGCATGATAAATAGCTTGTTGTGATACGTTTACAAAACTCAATCCAGGGGAAAATTATACGTGAGAGCGCTGGGTATTGGATCCGGTATCAACAATCTGTTCAATTAAGAAGCAGTTGGAGGCAATATGCTGAAAATGGGGCCTTGTTTTACTAAAGCACACACACACACACACACACACACACACACACACACACACAAACTCCTCTACTCTTTCCTTCGCTCGTTTCCTCTCTCCATACTCTTTATATACATCCCAGGAGTTGTGATATAGATGGAATTCCTTATCATACTGCATCATATTTCCTAAGTGCTAATTTCCCAATGTGTAATGAGTGAATTATATCTCTTAAGGTCAGACGCAGGGACTTAGGAATATAGCAATTGAATTCTAATGCATGCTATCATAACATAATCAATATATCTATAGCCGTTCCAGGCACTGGCTTACCTTCACCATTTGTCTGAAACGTGCCCTTGCTGTGAAGCCCCGCCATATCTTCTGTATAATGACTGCCTGCTTGTGCAGATGGCTGTTAAAAAAAGTCATTTTGAGAGAGCATTGAATGTGTGTTTTTTAGTAGCTGAAATGCAGAAAAATACTGAAAAAAGTTACACGTGGAAGAAAGGAAGGAAATTCAAATATCTCTCTAATTGAGTACAAAATAAAACAAAACCCTAAAAAGCAACAAAATTAAAACCTTCTAGAAATATGAGGGCGCTATAAATGAAAATAAAAATATTAAAGCAAAAAGCTAAAAGAATAAAGATATTCCATGTAATGCAATTTAATTTATTAAATCACAAAATTCTCTCAAACCACTTCTGCTGTAATAAATTGTGATCGCTATTTTAAAAGAAAAAAAAAAACAATAAAGAAAAGAGTGGATTTGTTTTCTGCATACAAATGTTGTTGTAAAAGGTTGTAAAGGACTTCAATTAAAAGGTCAGGGAAACATTACACTTACAAACACACTCTCTCTCACAAAGACACACACATACACACAACATTTCTGCTCCTCCAGGCTTTTCGATCATGTCTGATGAGCCTTTCACCCCCTTTAGTCGGCAGCACACATTTGTATTCATCTTCAAACATACTCTAAATGCAAGTCCACTGCGATTCTCTGCCTCCAATGAGGCCATCAATTTCCAAAAGGCCATTCATATGCCCAGAAAATCAATGCTTATAGTGGGGATAGCACAACCCCGGAGTTGCACTTAGGCAGCTAAAATTGTTGCTAATTATCCACTTAACGCATTGATCAATTAACTAAAGTAATCTGAATTAACCTACTGTCTGGAAGTTTGTCTGCTGACCCTGCAGAATGGTGCTGGGGTCACAGTATAGGAACAAGCACAGAGATAGAGACATTCATTTCTCTGTGTGTGAAAGGAGCACAGAGTGCAAGCGACATTTATTCCTCGAGGCCATTTGCAAAGCTCTAGAAGTGGGATAATTATGAGAGTGAGCTAGGATCAGGGTTTCCCTTGAAATTAACTCTTAAGAGTCCAGCCTGAATGTTTCTCAACCCCTGAGGGAAAAGGCAAACCTCAAATTGGTATATAAAATATTAAGGCTTGTATTATTTTATGCATTTTTCTGGTTTTCAGATTCAAATGGGACAAACACACACTCACACAAACATGTTGTACCTGAGGTAAGCCCGCACCTTGCAGGCTCTGAACCAGCTCTGAATCCGGGTGGCAGCCTGGTTTTCCTTCTGTCTGTTCTCCTCAGCGTGGCTAAGGCAGACAGACCATTAACAGTGTATTGTCACTACATGTTCTCACTTTAATGTTGTATATTAACGTTTTTAATATTTCACACAGGCAAAAGCTGTACATTTCAATGCACACAGCTGGACTTTGCTGTGGGTCCCATGTGTTGTTTGCTCCGCAGGTGCTACAGAATAGCAACACTACCAAAACAAGTTACATTATAATTATAAACCTTTTTTTTACAGTAGCCATTTTGACATGTTTCCAGTGATACTAATCATTTCCATTTATTGCAGCAGAGCCTTTCCAAATACTCAACATGCACCACAGCAGCACCCTGACTCTGTTTGACCCGAAAGGAATCTGGCAACACCTGTGTTTACCTACTATTTCATGATAAAATGTCTGTTGTGAAAGTCTATTAAACCCTAAAACATTACAGGCTAAAGCGTCATCTTTGACATGACAACAATCTCTATTACTGGCATTAAACCGTATTTATAACGAGCAACGACTGTTTGTGGTAAGTGTAGCGTCAAAACAATGCTAACTGACGCTTAGTACAAAAATAAGTTAACATGCTAAGAGTGTGATACTAGGTGTTTCGGTTTAACGAGTGACCGTGTTAACCGGTGACCGTTAACCGAATGCGTCTTGGTTGTCGTAGTTACGACAGCTGTTGAAACAGAAAGAGCATACGTAGCTGTCAAACAAAACACCAAAGACTAATCAGGCATGTTTTCTAATAATAAATAAATAAACAAAGAGGCATCCACGTGGACAGCTGCGTATCTTCCTGTTTTCAACACCTGTCGTAACCACGGAAACCACAGACACATTCGTCACCAGTTAAACACGGTCGCTCATTAAACCGAAACACGTTACGTTAACGTTAGCTAGATGTTGTAATTAAGTGTTTAATGATTTGGCTTTCACTGCCAAACCTAACGCTAGCCACAATGGGCTTCCATGTCTGAATAAAACGTGATCATACGATACCTGTTTTTGTCGACGTATTCTTGTTGGAACTCTTTAACTTGACTTTTTATTTTAAGCAGCTCCGCCATGTCTACTCAGGTCAGAGTTTACCTGTTGTCTTGACGACAGCTTCCCAAGACGGTGAAGATGCGTTCAGAGCATTCTAAAAAAAGTAGGAATTCTTCCTAACAGGGAAAGAATGGTTACTTCACTTACCTATCGCAACAAAGGCACTTGTCTACATTTGTTTATGTTAAATTACCTGTGTGTGCACCTTTATGTAAACAAAAACAAAACTGCAACCTCTCATTTTTATTTCTAGAACATGAACTCATTGGCATTCTGACAGGTAATTGTTTCGCTTATCTGTTGAGTCACTAAATAACAAAGCTATCTATCTATAGATAACAAGATGGTATAGCTTTATATATTTCTGCTAGTTGAGTATAAATACATTTAAACAACAAAACAAAAGAAACAAAGAGTAATAGCTAACTACAATATTTTTTACTTATTTTGACTTAAGTTTATATTAACAGATATTCTCAAGCTCCTATTTACAATAGGCAGTGACCCCACTATTGTTTTATGGCCTGAAAATCTTTGAGTAAAAAGCCTTATTTATCGTTTGATAGTAATTACTACACTACTAATAAATCATAAACACCAAAACTTAAAAAAAGATTTTGGTGTCCTTACTAAAATGTACCATGTGCCATTTTGTTTATTTTCTCTTCTGCTGCTTCCTCTGTCTTATATACTGTACCAAAGCAGAAATACACTGCAAATAATATAAGAATGAGAGGGGGGAAAACAGCTGAGAAAAGACATTAATAAAATGCCTGCTCTCTGGATGCAGATTGTGGATCTGAGTATTGATCTGCCAGCTGTCTCATTTCTTCCATCCATCCCTCTGTCCATTTCCTTCCTTTCCTGACGTTATCACCCTTCATCATACAGTTATCAGGTTATTTCTCCAAACACTTACTTCCTTCCTTATTTACAAACCTCATCTCTCCTCTTCAGCCATATTCACCTGTCAAAATGATCACCTCAGCAGGATGTGTGTGTGTGTTTGTGTGTGCACTGTGCAAGCAAAGATATCTGTCTGGCCAATGGTCAGAGGAAAAATTGTCTGTATTATGAATTATTCCTTGGAGACAGGCAAACGACAAATAGTAAAAGTGAATGAGGGCGTGTGTATCTGTTTCCATGCTCTTTCACGTCTGTGCACTGGCATTTCTGTTTTTCTCTGAGCCAGGCACTGAGCTTGTTTAAGTATCTTTTTCTCTGTCTCTCTGTCTTTTTGGTGGGCCAATTTGCTGTCTGAGGGCCACCACAGTGGTGAAGAGCTGTAGGCAGACGTCCTAGGTAGAGTTATGGCTGGAGGGGCGAACCCATGGTGGCTCAGCCCATCCATCGAAGGGGCGGCAGGAGGGCGGCCACCCTGGTAATTACCGGAGAAATGTTGTTGTGACAAGACAGTATGAACAGCGCATGTGAGTGAGAGAGATAGAGAGATTTTTAGGGAAGTGTTGTTTTTGACAAGACTGTAAGGACGGCTGGAAGCCATTCGTCCTCCCACAACACTGATTAGGTGTCAGCAGGAGTGTATTTGTGAGAGAACGACACAAAAAGGAGAGTGAGAGCACTTCATAAAAAGACATACTGTTTACACACTGTCTAATGACCCTTTTCTAGACCCAGCCAGACCATCATCTTTTCCACGTCCCTCTGCTCTTATAATTTACTCTTCCATCAAGTTCCTTCTCTTTCATCTCCTTAGATATATTACCCTTTTGTCTCGATCTTCCTCTGTACTTTTGCCTTCTCTCTTCACTTTCTGCTTTCCTTTTTCTCCCCCTTCCCATCCTCTGTCCCTTCTCAATCAAAACATTTTTGTTGCTCAGTGAGGCAATAATTCCTTATCCAGGATTACCCACGTATACCCTCTCTCTCTCCCTCTCCTTCTGTCTCTGTCTCTCGCTCCATCTCTCCATACGGGGCATGTCATTTAACATGCCTCCAGTCACCTCTCACAGTCAGGAAGCTCATCCAACCAGTCATTCTCCATGCCCATTGTTCCTAAATGAGGGCCATATGCGCTGTGGCCAGCACTGGTCATAAAGACACACACACACACACACACACACAGACACCAGTGGTGATACCAGTGTCTATGGATGAATGTGTGTGTGTGTGTGTGTGTGTGTGTGTGTGTGTGTGTGTGTGTGTGTGTGTGTGTGTGCATGTGTGAGAGAGAGAGAGAGGGAGAGACTGTCACACATTGCTCTGCACAGTGCGTGTGTATGAATCATTATTGTGCATGTCAGTGTATGAGTGATTATATGTGAGTGTCTGTGTACGTGGGCCTGTCTGTGTGTGTTTCTGTGTGTGTGTCTGAGCTGTGCATGTGTGTTCCTACAGCCACAGTAGGGTGCGGCGGATGGAATGTGTGTTTCTCGGCAGGACCAGTTCGGCCATTATTATTAAACATCTGTCCGCAGCACATTAATTCCCCCACTCTGACGCATCCCTCTCTGCCCAGGGATCACTTAATTGAAATCCATAATGACTCTTTCTTCTCTTCTCTCCTACACTGAGCAAAGTGAAGCTGGAAAATATATTTTGGACAAAAGGGGAGGTTTTTATCGGTTATTATCAAATCATTCACGAAATAAGAAAATGAAGTAGAAAGAAAAGTGAAGTAGTAAAACAAAGCAAAGAATTGTGTGTGTACATTAATTAGAGAATAAAAGAATATAAAAAATAGACAGGTTCTTTTTTTTTTTTTTTTTTTTGGAGAGTCAGAGTGTCTCCGAAATGGTCCAGTTAAAGGCAAGATATATAAATTATTAGATAACTACAAACATATAATATTCAGAATAAACTTAATGTTCAATTTAAACTCTAACACAAGGACAAAAGCGGATAGTTTGGTCTGTCAAAATGAGTTAAGTGTTTAAACACTAAACTAGTGACACTGTTTTCATCAAGTGTTATTGAAATGCCTTTTTAAGACAGTATTTTCATTCTATGCCTAATTTTCCCAGTTTGTGTCGTCCATAGAATTAAAATTCCCCATTACACACACAAGGCTAACACCAAAAAGTGATTAAAGCACATTCAGTTTCAGCTGATGTCATCTGTGTGACACTAAAATGTTAGTGGAAATATGTAAGAGGCCCTCAAACCAAAAGCTCACCTAGGGCCTGAAAAGGCCCGAGGCTGGTCCTGCTCTTCTTAACAAAACTATGCAAATTATTCCTTCATATTTTCCACCTGGGGCTGCTGTTACTTTTTACAGTGGCAATGCTTTTAAACCAATTTGAAGCCATCTCTTTTTCCCTCTCCATCTCATCCCCTCCCTCCCACCTTTCCTCATTCCCCATCCTAATATCCTACTAATGGATAAAAACTATGATTGTGCCGGTAGAGGAGAAATATCATACCTTTATTAGCTCACCTATACCCGCAGAGAGAGGCAGAAAGAGAGGCAGAGAGAGAGAGAGAGAGAGAAAGAGAGAGAGAGAGAGAGAGAGAGAGAGAGAGAGAGTAGTAATGAATTGAGCATTGTGTAAAATAGTTTAATGCAGGGGTGGTTCATCATTATTTGTGGCGGATTGCGTGCAGACAGGGGTGATCCATTAGTGTGGTCGTTTCCATCTGTGTATGCGTGTCTCAGTGTGTATGTGTATGTGTATGTCCCACCCAGAAGGACATTCGCTGCTGCCGGCCCCACTGTCACAATGAGAGATTCATCACCGCACATACACACACACACACACACACACAAACACACACGCACCTACACACACACAGACTACAGTACACATGTGGCATTATTGTTCCATCATTACTCCTCTCATTCTTCTTTTAAACAATTTGTCATTTCGCTGTCTGTGTTGACACACACACACATGCATGCGCGCATGCTCTCTCTCTCTCTCTCACACACACACACACACACACACACATACACACATTCATGTGGCAGCATGTTTTCTGTGTGGATGGTCAAGCCCAGAATTACATCACATTAAAGTGGATTTGAAAAAATCTAAATATAATAGAGCCAAAATAGGAATTACAGGATATTGTTTGATACATTTTTTATGGTATTAACTGCAACACAAACTGGACAGTGTTTAAGGAAATTAATGAGCTTCAGTGATTTGGAAAAAGGTTTAAAGAAAGCAATACATTATTGTGGTATATAACTATAGCTAAATCTATATAGTGCGGTTGCACTAAAGTTTAATTAAAAACAAACATGCATTAGAAATAAATGCTTAAATAAATGTTTCCCTTATTTCATTTTTTATTATATCTGTGTATTCATTATTCTTTTTATAGCAAGGAGGGAAAAAGAGTACATCAATCAAAGAGGAAGAGAGTAAAGATAAGAAGACATTTTTAGTTGCATGATTGCCACCTCTGATGGCTGTTCCTTTACCCACACACATTCACACCCACGATCACATTCTCCTTTCAAAATAAAACCCTCAGTAGTTTAATAGAATGGAGTTTTTTTTTTTCCCAGGGACTCAATATTGGACAGGGAAAATAAATCATCCAGTGCATACTCTGATCATGGCAGGGTGTAGAAGTGCATCTGAGGATTGTTCTCCCCCTCTGTAGCACTTCACCACTTACACTTCACTTGTTCTTTTCATCTGCCCCTACCCATCCACTATTATGCTCATCTCTTGCTCTCTTGTACTGATTCACATCTGTCTTCTGCTAGCTCTGTCTGGTTTGCATTACTTACTTTATCTTTGTCTGCCCAGGCTTTTTAATTTCTTGCACGTGACTGTTTCCCTTTGTCTGACACTTTTTCCCTCTGTTTCTTTGACATTAAATATCTGATGAAAGTGTAGGATCAGCCAACAATGAACACTGAACTCAACCAGCTGTTTTGAACTCTTTTTATTCTGATGTTCTTGGAGCACAATTTTGTTGCACAAAGTTGTTTTTCCTGCTCTTATTCTGAACACACATACATACTGTTGCTTCTGTGCAAAGTTTAACAAACCTTTAACATGCTTGTGTAGGTGTGTGTGTCTGTGTGTGCATGTGTGTATGACTGTATATCTGTGTATGTGTGTATGTCTTGTCACCACTGGAGCTAGTCCATTTCTCTTTGCTCCCAGCTAATTGGTTGGACCGTGAGAGAGACAGGCTGGAGAGGTGGCCAGACTTGACAGTGAGTGTGTGAGTGTGTGTGTGTGTGTCAGATGTCCTCTGGCATGCCTCAGAGAGCTAATCATAACCACACTGCAGAGATTAATGAAGTCAAGAGCAATCAGCCCTGACACACAAACAGGGACACACGCATGCACACACTCACATACATGCACACACACACACTCACACAGGAATGTATAGTGGTTCTGGCTCAGATACACTGGACCTTGTTCAGTTGAGGCAGTGACATGTGGAGTGACTTAATGATTAATTGATTCTCTTCTTGTGTGAACATCTGTACCTACATATGTTGCTTTTGTCAAAGTTCCTTTTTGCATGCTTGCTTAACTCGTGCTCAGCCCTTCTGGAAGTTTTTTTTTTTTTTTTTTCAGGCCTAATGTGCTGTTTGAGGAAATGCAGAGGATTTCTACCATGGCTATGACAAACTATGGATGTTGGACAGATCAACATCTAGTGCCCTCTCTTATGCATAATAGATGGATTATGGGGTACCTCTACAAGCGAGGAATTAAGCAAGGAATTGAGTTGAGTGGAGTTTGTGGAGATGCAGCCTCAATGCAGACATGCTAATTACTAATTCACTGTATCTGGGATGTCTGCCTCTTGTCCCAGGCTTGCCCCCGTTCATCTGTCACATTTTCATTGAAAAAACAGGTGAAAGAAGTTAGCAGTGGTTCACCAGTGGGGCACTTTAACCTCCTTTAATGTCTGCTGGCGCTGCTCCATCTACTATACTGGACATCTCTTCCAAGCAAGATCAGTCAAGACTGGTCAACAGCAGAAAGTTGAGAATAAAGCACTAACAACTCGAAGCTGTGCCAGCTATGTTATCCACCTCACATCATTTTTAAGTCTGGGCTTCAGGCGGGTGGTAATGGCAATGGACTAGCTGGGGGCGCACCTGCCTTTGGGCCAGGACGTTCCCCAGACACTGAGTGTCCCCCTGCCCAATTACACACTTTTTAGGGGTTGTCCATGAGTCCTGCCTTGGGGACTTCAGGACCATAGCCACCATCTGCAGACCCTGCTCCTGCTCCTCCTAATGATGACATCATCTGCGCAGTCTGCACCTTGTGGTGAAGTTATTTTTCCAGAGACTGCCACTGTGTTCCACAGAGAGGACCATGATGGCATCTCCTTCAGTCCTCCGGTATTTTGTGTCCCCCTCAACTGACCACCAACCAGGTTCACTTTTTTTTTGTTGGTTACAGGAGCAGAAAGGGAGTTGTGCACTGGAATTGTGAAACAGTTACTCTCTTCTGGATCCAGGAGGTTTACAGATAAGATGAGTGGTCAGAGTAAA
Source organism: Protonibea diacanthus (assembly GCA_028641955.1). NCBI lineage: Eukaryota > Metazoa > Chordata > Actinopteri > Sciaenidae > Protonibea > Protonibea diacanthus. The sequence continues at coordinate 11,993,570 of CM053976.1, read as the reverse complement.
ACAGCCTCTCTGCCAGACAGATGAATAGACCTGAGCACTAATTACCACCCAACTGCAGCTGCGACTGTAACGCCACACCAGCCACTGCCTCAAATCCTGGACTAACACCAAAACCACACTCCACTTCCACAACAACCACCATCCTCGTGGATGGATAGAGCCCTTTTCTTCCTAAATGATCTTGTAATTGCTTGGCTCTTATCTGAACAGAGAAAGAGAGAGAAACAAAAGAGAAAAGGAGGGGGCAAAACGGACATTACAGTCCTCTGTCTCAGAGCACAGGGCTTTCAGCTCCTCATAAAGACCTTGACCTTTGGCCCCTATGGGCCTCTGTGCATGATTCACGGGCTACAGAGGCCCCTGATCCCATTTATCTGTTTGTGGTGTGTGTGGGTGTGGTGTGTGCACATGTGGGAGTGTAGACGACATTATATGTTTGCTTTTAAGTGTGCATCTAATGTAAGTATGTGTGTCTGTGTGCATGCTCAGGTAGAGCCAGTCATTCAGCCTCTGTCTGGCACACAAAACCTATAGTAGCGAACTTTTCATACTACACATTAACATCAAAATCACTTCAACTAATTCATGACGAGCAATACAAATGTGGTGATCCTTGCATGCTGGATGTGTCTTGTGTCTGGTAATTGCTCATTTGCTCCTAAAACAAAATAATCCAGTCTGGCAGCTTAATTTCGGCCACACTTTTGAATTTGAAGTACTTACTGGTTACCAGTGACCACACTATAACACACATGAGCACACTTGCATTTGGGGTTCACCCTGTGTGTCCAAAGAACTTTGACTGGGTTTGGCCTTTGGCCATTATCCCACTGATAGATTTCCACTCCACTATTTACCGCTAACTGATTGCCATGACTGGACTATTACTTTAAAATGTTCTCTTGAAGTATGTTGTATAAATGTAAAGGTAGTCTACTGACAATATCTAAATCATTGCTTACTGCAATATACTGTATTCAATTTGTCTTGCAGGTTGTGAAATAAATATAAACTTCTCCCCACAGCATTTATTCATTGGCTTAATAATACCAGTCTCCAACTTTTAAATTGCATTTCACATCTTTTCTTTAACTACAGACAAACTGTAATAGTGAGCATAATGTAATCAGATTACTGTAATATCGTTATATATAGTCCATTACACTCACTCTGCCCATTCACATACAAAAGCCTCATTCTTCTCAGAAGCAATCTAACTTTTAAATCAACAGAAATCAGTCCTGGGCACAGGTGACTGGCCTGGCCAAATAGCCTTTTATTATCTGTGTGAGTGTGTGTGCCTGTGTGTATGTGTGTGTGTGTGTATGTGTGTGTGCCTGTGTGTATGTGTGTGTGAGTACGTGCGTGCGTGCATGTGTGTGTGTGAGTTGGCTCGTGCCTTTTGTTTTGGTTTAGAAGATTTAGATAGAGGGCAGGGGTGTCCAACACTGAAGGTCCCATGTTTGCACTTATCAGAGTATCAAGGTAGCCTGCACGTATTTGTGTTCACATTCTTTTTCAAAATAGGTTGTATTTATTATAATATATTTTATGTCAAATGCAAAAAGCCTAAAAAATAAAGCATTGCCAATTAATGGATATATGATATAGCCTTAAATAGACAGCAATAGTAAAAAGACAAAAGAGACAGCTAAAACCATGAGCTAGACAGAGCAGAAACCAAGCAGTTGGTACTAAGGCAAACAGTACATCATTTACAGGCATTACCATATGAACTGATAGCAGAGTGAATGCGTGGACCTGATGATGATGGGCTTGTCTCTTCACATGTCAGAGGCAGCAGCAAAGGTCACTGATCACTGAGGAAGTATGAGGCTTTTAGGGAGGAGGAAAACACTAAATACTCCTAATCCCCCGTTTATTTGCCGCATGGATGGTTAAAAGCTACTCTCAGCCTCATAAAATTAAAACCAAGTGTGCACCGAACTGTAAAGAAGAGGCATGGATATAGAAAGATAGCAAGAAAGAAAGGGAAGAGAAAGGGACTTAGATGATGAGGCGAGAAAGATAGTAAGATGGAGAGAGAAAGAGAGAGCAGGAAGTGGAGAAGGTGTGAAGAAGAAAGGGGAATTGAGAAGCGGTGATGTGCAGCTCCAAAACATTCTTTAGCAGAATGAGCTGTCACCTGTACCTCCTTTTCCTGGCGATCTATGGTTCACACCGGCTGCCTTTGATTAATACATCCTACCTAAATCATCGAAAGTTCCCCTTTCCTTCTTACCCATAAAATGCAATACACAACACAAATCAGCCTCTTAAACAGTGAAGCCGGATAACAATCGGAAAATAATGCATCTTACCTGGGCCATCCCGATAAATTGTTCCTTATAACACCCTCCCTTAAACCAAAATCAATTCATCCGCCTCCAATTTTTATTAAAATCCCCAGTAATAAATCTTCCCCCAATGTTTGTTCATCTGTTTTTTGATACATTTATATCACTTTCAGTTCTGCTCCAGTGTTTCCCCTGCCTCTACAGCGTAAAATGGGAAAATCTATTTGGGGCCAATAGAATAGTTAAAGGGGTGTTATGGGTGCCTGTTCTTGTGGTGAAAATGGGTGTCAATTTGTGTGTGTGTGTGTGTGTAGGTGTGTGGGTGTGTGTGTACGGGATGTGTGCTTGTGTGTAAATGGAATCGATAAATGTGGCAGTGTGGTGAGTAGAAAGCACCCTTCCCCTTGCCTTTCTGATTAACCCACACCACTGAAAACCTGACAGCAGTATAACAATATTAGAGGTGTGTTTGTGTGTGTTTGTGAAGGTGTTTGTAGACGCATGTGTGCATGTGTTCCGAGTCCATTTGAAACTGCCTTTGTCTTTTCATAAAACCTTCAAGGTAAATACACAATCATGTTTAAAGATGTGAGTGTTGTCACTGTTTGTGAGTGTGAGTTCAGTGTTGAGCTTATATACTGTATATACGTCTCTGTGTACTCACCATTTTACAGTAAGTAGCAGCACCTGTCCCATCCATGTTCCATGTTTGCGGCATTTACTGGTAGTGCTCCACAAAATACACTGTTGCCCATAAAGTTATAATTATTTTGTTTTCAGACACATTCATCTTTTTATTCCTATTTATACACATCAGCTTAATTGTGGTTTAATTTTCACTGTGATATGTTTGGAAGAGATTGAACAATAAAGTTTTGAGAAGACACACTTTATCTATCAAGAATAAATCACATTGTCACAATCATTCCATGAGAAGAGGTGAAAATATTTTATTCCAACTTCATGGGCAACTGTGTATATATTAGGATACTGAACAACACTGCACATAGCAATCACATAGCAACCTTTGTTAGCTAGCAAATGTTTCTCTTACTTCTTAAGCGAGCAAGAACTTTCCTCTTTGTTATATATTTGCAGGGTTAGTAGTTTTCTGACCAAGATAACACTTTGCCTGACTTACTGTGCCTTTGATCTGTCACTAACTGAAAACCCATCAATCTAGTTATACTGTCAAACAACATTATTTTTTATATATTAATATCGCCCCTATACAATATCTTTACTTCACCTAGCGTGGCAATACTGCTGAGTTACACAAATTATGGTCTGTCCATGAAGCATAAAATGTACACTTTGCACACATTAGGGTCTTTGTATATTAAGTTGTTTTTTTTTGCTAATGTCATTATTTTACCCTTGTTTCCATTAAAGAACATGAACAAAAGCAGACTGCCATTTTTTAACAAGACAAAAATGCACGTACTGTAGCAACTTATCCCAGACTTCATTGTTATTTCAACATGACAAAAAAGTCCTGCACCCAAATTATTACTGTCATATCTCACCTGCCCATTAATGACGCCTGTCCTTCATTTCTTGATTAAGCCCATAGCTGATGCCAGTTCACCATGCACTATGACATAGGGCATAAACCCTAAAGCATACTGCAAGGGTAAAACCTTGCAAACCAACTGAGTGAACCACCTCCATCACAATAAAAAAAAAACAAATGAGAATATGAATAATGAAAAACTGCACTGAAAGGAAGCTTTTTTTCTTCTCCTTTTATAGGAGTAGCTACAATCTTTTTTTAAAAAAAATTAGTTTACGAGCTGTGCTTTAGCCAAACACGCAGCTTTGTGAACTATGCCTGGTCCTGAGTAATATGATATAATTGCAATGCAGTAGGCTTCATTACCCAGCATGTTGTTTAATCTGAATGATCTATTATGAAATCAATTAACAAGAGCAGGGAGAAACAAAAGGCTGACTTGATCTCACTTATCACGTATCACTTTGCTGTGCCTTGACCTAGTAACTGTCAAAGATCAACGGATTTGAGAGGAACATGTGACTTTATCATCTGCCGACCTCTTGGTACTAGTGAAGCAAGAAGTACTCAGATCTTCTACTTAATTAAACGTACCAGTACAATGTAAAAATACTCGTCAGATGTGCGGTGTGATACGCAATGCACAGCACAGCTGGATCTAGGTGTAGGAATGTGTAAGTTCTACAGTAGAGACAATGTAGTGCTGAGGGAAAAGGCTGTCTGACGGCAAAGTAAAATGATGAGAATATGCTCACTATAGTGTGCACTTACACAGATATTGATATTTTTAGATGGACCTTCTCTGATGTGGCTAAAATACACTTTTCTGATGACTGTGCCCATAGCAGTACATTCCATGCCAGGACTTCTTCCTGCTTCTCCAGTCTGGGAGCGCTCTGACTACTGTCTACTGAAGGTAACACACTGACTATGCAATTCAACCCCACTTCAAAAAATCTATTTAACAGTTTTGCATGAGAAAAAGTTAAAGTTAGTTTAAGTACAGTAAATGCAAGAATAAGAGGACCCTGCAGAAAATTGACAGATACACTACCTAACTAACTACTTTAGCATTAGGTAGTTAGTTGTTCCCAGGCTAGAAGTTTGGCCCCTTCAAAGGGTCACCAGATAAACCTGGGATTATCATAAGATGATTAATGGGAGAGGAAAGAAGAAATAACTATGTTCTAATACACAAATCTATTTTCATTTTTGGGAATATTTTGTTGGGGTATAGTGAATCATTTACTAATTCAGGCCTTTGTCAGTAAAATGAAACCATCTAAGAAGTTTAGAGCAGAACTGTCTCTTAGGACTTCTAACAACTCATAGACATCTGAAACGTGACACTCATAGCCTGAAGATTAACTAATTTATAACTATATCTGTATAACTATATAATTATATCTGTGAGATGTAATGTAATGCAGTAATGTAGTGGAATCAAAATTACAATATCTCCATCTGAAATGTAGTAGAAGTATGAAGTAGGATAAATTTGAAATCCTCAAATATGTGAGTGATTTGTAGTACTGTGCCTTCAGTGAGCAGTTACTTTCCATCACTGTCTGGTTATTTTAGAAAAATCTATAATTGGTGCTTTTAGTTACTTCTTAACATCCTTTCAAAGCAAAATGAACATTTCCAATTTTTCTATATTTGATTTGCTTTTCTCTTATTTTATATTCTATATCTCTAGAACATATTTCCTTCAAGTGAACGTGGAATTAATAGTTTTTCCTCCTCGCTCCATGTCCCGCAATTTATACATTTTGTCTATATTTATTTTACTAAGTTCTAATCACAGTCTATCTGTTTCTGGCAGGGTAATGATGGATGATGCAAGAATTCAGACAGCAGAATACAATAGGAAAACAATACAATAAGCCTCATTGCCTTGCATTGTCTTATTTGTTGGGTGATCAATGAATGCTTTGCAGAATGCTGGATCAGTCAGCGCTAAGAAATGGAGAGATGTGCTGTGATTTATTCTAGGTGTTAAAAAATAATTTGTTTGGATTGATTAACGTTAATTAATTATGCTAATTGAGCAGGATGAAAACAGATGTTGAAAGTGCCCTCCTACTCATCCCTCGGTAAAACTGGTCCTTTAATTACAGATGCTATTGGTTTATCTAAAAATAACTCATAATGCATGCAAGTGTTTGCCCACGGTACACACGTGGACACGAGCAGGGACACAGGTTTCTGATAATATTTCATAACATCATACTCTTATTTTGAAATATACAGTGATGCATACTGAACTTTGAAATTCAATCAGCTATTTCCTTATTATTTAATGTTTCCACCCAAAATAACCCTGTCAAGAAATTTTAAGTTCCTGATAACTACAACAAAATGCTGTGTTTCTTTGTCTCTTGGTTTGTTTTCACAGTGTTGCTTTCTGTAACACTTTTTACAATTTATTTCTTGACTTTGCAATGTCCTTTAAGCATGCATTCAACTATCTGTGTGTATAGTTGTATAAGTCTGTTGGTGATAGCAAGGCTCACATTGTAGTCATGAATATCATTGCCTGATCCGTGTGCAAAACTGGAGAAGTTCAGCACAAATGTAGATATGGGAGTGTTGCGTGGAGGAGTTGAAGAAATTAGTATAATCCAATGGGTTGTTCTCACTGTCTTCTTCAGAGTGTGTGTGTAGGTGTATGTGTGCTGTGATCAAGCAGATTGAGTTGCTATCTTTCTCAACCAAACCGGTTATGGGTGTGTGTGTGTGTGTGTGTGTGTGTGTGTGTGTGTGTGTGTGTGTGCACATGTATGTGTGAGAGTATGTGCAAGTATCTGTGGGCTCGGATGGGGCAAGAGGCTGCACTGAGCCGCATGGATTTGCTGCTAAAGTTTGAACAGTTTTAAATTAAAATGTATTGCCCATTCTCAATGTATTGATCTCAGGCCCAGCTGTGTCAATACGCCGCCCCGGCTATTTTTCCAATAACTTATAAAGATCTGCCAGCCAGGCATAAATTCATTACATAGCTCTGAGTATATATATTCTCCCTCTTTTTTCTCCCTTTCTCTCCCATCTCTTTTTTCCCCTCTCCCTCTTCTTTTCACCATCTCTCTCTTTCCCCTCTCACATTTTTTCCGCTGTCTTCCTCCTCTTTTACTCATTGTCACAGCCCTTATTCCTCTGTTTAAGTGTTAACTCAGGAGGCTGTTTTGCTGCTGTTTCAGGTGTGATGGTTATTGATCACTCGCACTCCCCGTTGGGATTATGTTGTTGCAAAAAAAGCCAGCTCTAAGGGACTCCACCCAAGGCTTCATGAAAGCCTGGGTGAAAGCAAACAGTGATCATTACTGTTTGATCATAAGGTGCTTTAGTTTAAAATAACTTTTTTTAAAATTGCGATTTTACTTTTACATTATCTTAATTATGTTTGCAGCATGCAGAGAAATAATGAAGTAAGAGGAGATTTTTGCTAAAGTAAGGTAAAGTTACAGTTAAAAGTGAAATAATTTACCTTTATTACCTTTCACTGCACATCATGCAACATAAAATGATCATAGTAATCACTTCCCTAACTTTTTGTCTAGCTCTTCTTTTCTTTTGCAACTCTGTCTCAGCCAAGATTACATTTCCTCACGTCTTGCTCCTCCTTTCCCTCAGTTATCTCTTCTCTCGCATGCTTTTCTCCCTTTTCTTTCCCTGTCTTGCCATTCATCTGCTCCACTCTTTTGTCCTTCCCCATTCCTTCCTACTCCTCCTCTCTCATCTCTTCCTACCTTCTCCTCTCCTCTGCTCTCCTCCATCCTCCTTTCTCCACTCTTTCCATCTCTGTCCCTAATCTCCCTCCACCTCCTCTCATTGTCAATACCTATCTAATTCCACTTTAGCACCAGTAATTGGCTGATGGATAGAAGCTATGGATTGGCCTCTTCCTGATGACTGTATGACATTTTTCCCCCTCCCCTACAGCTGGTAATACTAATAGAATTCCAAATCCGCGGCTCTGGGATCCTGTCATGAGTAGGTCAACCACTGTGTCAAGGTCCTATTGGAAAGCCGGCATCCAACATCTTAATTTAGACTTAGGCTTTTTTCTCTCTACCTCTCTTTGCCTCGCTGGATGATCACTGTGTACTCCTATGTCTCTTTCTGTGGATGCCGCCTGCTATGAATTTTTGTTATGTTTGTTATGTTCATTTTCAAAAGTTATATCATTTTACTTCAGTTAGCTGGTGAAGACTTTGTTTGTTTGTACTTTTTTGTTTTGACTGTGTGGATTTTAGCTTTTAAGTCTGTTTTATGTTATGTTAAATGTTTGCATAAAGTTTTAGCAGTTCAGCAGTACTGTATACAAAAATATCAACTTGCTTTACCATTTTATAATAACAGATTTTTTTTTAAATCTGTGACATCTAGTGCACAGTAAAGTGCACAGTAAACCACCTTTAGAAAGTTATTACCAATTGGACTTAAACACAAATAGACAGTTTTAATTCATTTTAATTCATACTCATACAGATCCACCGCTCAGCAAAGTGACATAGAAAATTATAGAAAATGTTAAAGTTTTCATTTACTTGCTTCACATGACTTTTTGTCACAGTATTGGAGACTTGCTCCACCAGTAGTAGTGGAGTTAAAATCTCCACAGTGAAGCTGTGTGATAATACAATACTCTGCCTATATGTTAAACTTTCATGACACAACTACAGTAAAAGGAATAAGGGATAAAATGTACAGTGCACTTTCAGTGAAAAGTTCTATTCCAGCTTTCATCAAGTAATAATATATATAAGTAATAATACAAGTATATTTACATGGCCAAGTATGTATATACTGAGGCATACACACTTCTGGCAGCACAGCTCATTTATATCTGTCTATAGACTTTGAATTGAATTTCTGATCAATGAAGAGGACACATTGTTCGCTCTCTAGACTATGAACTTCAGCAGCTGCCAACAAACACAGAAAGTTTATTGGATTAAATACCTCTGGGCATGATGTACCTCTGTACTGTTTCTATCTATCTATCTATCTATCTATCTATCTATCTATCTATCTATCTATCTATCTATCTATCTATCCGCAATAACAATTGCATTGTGTGCACATGTGTGCACATGTGTGCATGTGCTTATAGTGATGAATTGGGGAAAAGAGGTTGGCTAAATCGGGTTGTCATGCTAATTCAGTCAGCTGACTGCATAATGCAATGCATCAGGGAGACGGACTGAACTTGACCCCGTTAAACCTGACCTTGGCCTCCGTCGCTCTCTATCCTCCCTCTCTCACATACAGTACTGTATGTGGGTGCAGGGGTCAGCAAATTAAGACAATAAATCTGTTTTGTGTGTTTGGAGCTTCTATGCTAACGTGCTGTGTTTCACAGTGTAAAAATGGTAGAAAACATTTCTGTGACACATACAGAAAAAAATGTAATACGACTGAATATTTATTGCAAAGTGTACTCTTGCTTTGTACCTCGTTATGTGTTAGTTTTTGTTTTTCATTTTCTTCAACTGATGATTTTCTGTTCAGCTGCACTTCAACATTTAAGATCCTTTCCTGTTTCTGAAGCACCACTGCCCGGTGAACAGCATTTTCTATATAGTAAGTAGGTTTAGTATGATGCTTGGTTGACTGATTTTGTTGACTTGGCATTTTGTTTTGCATGTCTTAGTTTCTCCTTTGGCTGACATGTTAAATGAAGCACGTCAATGGACTGCCATTTAGTCAACATTAATGTCAGTATTTGCTGTGCAGGAATTGATTATGTTAACTCAATGAAAAAAGAACACAATTTGGTGTTTGATTTGGTCTCTTCCATTGCTTTACTGCAGGTTCAAATGGTGCCAGAAGTCTCTGATCATCTTTATAGGATGATTTCTTACTTGGATGGTAACAATATGTGTTTTATTTAATCTCAACTCCACTGTATAGAAAAGATCACTGTGTGGTTCTTACTGTTTTTGTTTTTTGTGTTATGAATTTATATTGATCCAGAAATGGCAATGATACTCCACACAGTTCATTACAGTTATTAGATTTTACTCCACCAACACATATGAGCTCATAGGATTATGTTTACATTAAGACTTACACACTCCTCTGCCTTTGACCTTCATGTCTGCAAAAATACAGATAAATTACCCTGTTAAATATCTTATACTTTGGATTAAAAAAAATATGTCATGCATGAAAAAACAAATGAAATGATAAATAACTTAAAAAATAATAATAAAACTTGAAAAACAGACAATCAACAAATGGTTTGAATCAGTCATTCACCTGAAGTCAAGAGTAACATTTGTTTATTTTAGTTCGGTGTTAGACGGTGGGGTTACAAGCCTGTGTGGAATGTCGCTTTAAATTATTCAAAGCCCAATCAGGTGTCTTTTTCTCCTCTGATCTAAAGATGGGTATCAGAGGTCATTCATTCTTCCTTCCAGGGTCACCTTTCCCACTTTTCCTTTTAGCACTGACACTCTCACACACTTCCACTCCCTATCTCTTTCACTAATGTTATATAGGACGCAGTCATGGTCACATGCAAGTACATATAGCACATATGTGCATGCAAGTAGACATTACAAAACAAAAAGCAGCTGTGTACATATACGCACATGCATAGACACTCTCACCCAGTGGCATGCACATACGTCTACACACACACACACACACACACACACGCACACACAAGCATTGAATAGGCCATCCTAACTCTCCTGCAGTGAGCTCCTTTGTGTGTGCCAGGACATTGTTCATTCTCCTTCTGTGTTTCCATGTATCTGAATACCTCCTGACCTTCTCATAGACTGCAAGGATGTGAAGCATTATTGCTCTTCATGCAACTTGCTTTTGTGCGGTCCAAACAATAGGTGACAAAAGTGGATGGCAGACTGTGGGGAGGCAGAGAGGAAACAGAGAGGAGGTAAGGATACTGTTAAGATTTAACTTCTTTTGACTTTGCATCTTTCTCCCTTAAGCATAAGGATGTTAAATAAAATCTGTAACAAGTGCACAAAGTACTTATTGAATTGGTTTATACAGTAGATGATAGAATAAGGGTGCATACTGCACATTCAACTTGTGAAGCAATGCAAACAGTGTTCTAAGTTTTCATCTACAAATGAAACACAGCAATAACTTTGCACTGTTGCTCGTGTATACACCTTCTCATCCATAGTATGCACAGTTTCTTTCTATTATTTGTGCACGCTTTTGCATAATAAAAGCGTTTGCTAGCTTGTGTGTGAGATCCTACGTACAGTATGTGTGTCTGTGGATGCATGCTCACCGCTGGGGGCTTGTTGTCAGAGCTTCTCTCGACTGGCCAATTAATTATGATGGCCTACTTATGATGTGTAATGGGATGATTTATTAGTAAACACACAAACAGAGCAGGGACACAGACAGTCAGGTAGCAGCATTGCATTCTGTGGTCTGGGATCATATACTGGGGCAAGATCACAAGCCACCCCTGGCTGTGTCCTACTGGATCAGAGTGAAGATTACGGTACACTGGAGGAGCTGTGCATCTTCAACGAGTCCAGTTTGAAGGCTCTAACTGATTTATATCATATGACTGCACTGTACTTTTTTATCTTTTCAATCCGGGAAAGTCAAGTGAGCATGCTGCTTTTATCAAGAAATGTCCCGCTTCGCATTCACACTCACATGCACACAGGAAACCAGGTTATTCAGAGAAATAAACTTACATAGTTAACTACAGAGCACATATTGTAGTAACTTATTACAATGCATTTTAGTGATACAAGAATACTGGTTTATGTGTGTGTCATGTCAAGAGATAAGGTCCAATAAAGAGTAGAGGGCCCAGCTCTGTTTACACACTGTGAATGTGTGTGTTTTCACTGAATTTTCACTTTATTTAACAGACACAAAAGAGAGAGACAGGAAGGGCATAGGAGAGAGCGTCAATCCCATGCAGCAAAGGGTCAGAGCCAGACTTGAACTCCAGCCACTGTAATCGCTAACGAGTCATCTAATAGGACGGCTAACAGTAGCTAACATTTATCAGCAAAAGTAGCTAACTCCTAATAACAAGTAAACCTGTCCACCAGGAAAAGTCTGGATAGCCCTATTGTCTAAGGTAAGCTACTGAAACTGAAACACAAGAAGTCATTTCCACAATCACCAGGCATCACCATCAACAGGCTTCTGCGAAATTGGCCAATCAGTAGAAAGATTTTAGGGAAGGGGGAGCATAGGATGAGGGGGCTGCATGAAGGGACAATATAAGACAAATAATGATGTTTTTGAAGGGTGAATCAGGCAAAGCTACTCTAGTGGAGACTGAGGCTAAGAATATAGAGTGGGGAAATTAGCATAGGCTACATTCAAACCTGGCCCTCACTCTTTCTTCTTCTTCTTCTTCTTCTTCTTTTTATCTCTTTCTTTATACACAGTTACAATGAATCGTACCCTCCTCTACCTTCTTCTACATCACCCTTCCTTTATCCTCAATTGCCCCAATCTGTTTAACCTAAAATATTAATAAATATATGTTTTGTGCACTTATATTTAGAATGAATCCTCTCACTCTTTCCTCTGTTGCTTGAAATCAGAAATTTTCACCCTGAAGTGTGCGTTTGCTGGTGTGAGAATGTGCAGCCAGCACACAGGTTTCACAGTGTGTGTTTGCACAGCATGTGTGTGCGTGCGTGCGTGTGTGTGTGTGTGTGTGTGTGGACAGCATTAGGCGTGGCTGGTATAGGTGCAGCAGGTCTGTCCTGGTAGCGAGGAGAGCTATTCTTTTTCCTTGGCTAGCTGTCTGACTAGCTGGGTGGGTGTCCTATTTCTGGATGACACACACACATACACACCAAACCCTGTGCCCCCTCTACCATACGTTGTGGGACATAATTTATGATGGCTCTGTAACATATGGACTTTTCATCACTCAATGGCAACAAAGTCTTTCTACTCAGTGTTACAGCATATTGTCTCTCTCCCTCCTCTTTCTCATTTGTTTTCCCTTCTCTGTGTCTCTTTTCGATTTGAGTTTCTCTCTTCCATTTTTATTTCTATTTCTTTCTCTTTCTGTGTCACAGGTCTTGCTCACAACTTGTTCTCTGTCTTTTCAGTCTTCCATTATAACCGGAATTTTAAACTAAGTGGCAATAAAAGGCTTAATGCCTAATTGAGGTTTTGTAATAGTTCAGCTGTTGTGATTTTTAAATGTTAGGTAATAACTGATATAACTATAAATAGAATTATATTTCATTCAGTCATTTTTATTTGAAATGTAGAACTACTTGAAAACTGAATTGTTTTTCTTTAACTTTGTCTCACTGCTTTTCTACGCAAGGCCATTTTATTTGTTTACATCGGCTCTGACCTTTTGGCCTTCTTTTTGGTTGTCTTTTATTTTGATGATGTATGAATTGTGGCATTATCTGCCTCTGATACACACTGACTGCCTAATAATGGCTAATAATAATTTGCCTAATAATTGGTCATGGTCTAGTGTGTGTTTGTGTGCATGTGTGCTGGCATGTTGACACCTCATCGTCATGCAACAGCCATGTCGCCATAGTGATTATAATAAAGCACTTGCTAAGTGCGTAAAGGCTAGGATCGTTACAGTTTTATTAGCAAACACACACGCATGCACAGAAACGCATTATGAAACGTGTGTTACACAATTTATATCAATCACACACACACACACACACACACACGCATGCATAGAACACAAATGTCCTTATTTGAGATTTATCATGCAGTCCTCTAGTAATTCTATAAAGAGCAAAGGTGGTGATTACAATGTTGACCAGTGTTGATTTTTCCAGAATAAGTCTATTTATCACTGAGGCAGCTGTGCTAGTAAGTGACTAAGAGTGTGGGTGGTGCGAGAGTGTTCATCAATGTGCGTGTGTGTGTGTGTGTGCTGTTAAGCTAAAGGGGCTTAAAGGGTGTAAGAGATGCATCAACAGGGACATTACACTGAAGGCTTAATTTTATAATAATATTTGAAGACAGAACATGTGCGTACATGTGTAAGATCATTAATATAGCAAACCATACCTTTGTGAAGCTTTATCAAGTTCAGTTCGTTACTGATTCATTAAAGTCTGAGATCTTGTTTGAGGCTTTACTTTGTGTTGTTGAATTACAGTATGTTATGTTGTTAGGTGATTCTATTTTTTTTTTCTTTGTAAATGAACAAAATATTGCAAATATTTTTCAACATAGTGCAACCCAGTACGTCAGCATCACAAAGTGCTGCCTCAAAACCAAAGAAGTGACTCAAAACTGCAGAAAAATGTAACATTTAAAGTGGTATTTCATCATAAACATTTTAAATCTTATTGCATCATACAGTTGTTTGCTTTTTACTTACTGCACTGCAGGCTTCATACAGTAAATGTATTGTGGAAGTGGAAGTGGGTAAACTATTTTATGTAACTCATGTTTGCAGTATATAATTACTTTGTTAAATTTCTAAATGAAAAGATCATTAAAGCAAAGTTGTCACATGACATGATAAACTAGTTATTGTATGCCTTTGCTGTATTTTGTTATATTTACACAACACGTCATCTACCTTCACATCCTGTGGGCTTCTATTCTATTCTATTTTGTTCTATTCTTAACCACCATGCTGGCACTCTCTCTGTAACTATTGATGCTACTTTGTCCTAGTGATGAAGCAAGCGGGCCGTTGTTGGGTCGATGTGTGTCATTGTTATATTGATGTGAGGACAGACCCCTGGGGCCTGCAGCCTTCTACTCCCCTGAAAGCAATAAATCTATGGCCTGCTGTTCCCTGTACTGTACCCAGCATAGGTTCTCTCTCAAACACACACTCACATGCACACACACATTAAGTACACTTTATATATACAAAAAGAGACATATACAGAAAGCTAACTTTGTGCCTGTTTTACACTGCATGCAGCACTAGGGCGTTCACAAAGAGGCTATTTGCATTTTTAAATTTGAGTCTTCACACGCTGAGTCTTTTTTTGCCCTGTGTGTGCACGTGTTTTTGTGGTTAAGCGGTTCTGTGTTCAGTTTCTATGAATCATTTTTAATTCCCTTCAGTCAGCCAGTAGAGGCCACTCACAGCATTCAGTACAGACAGACAGTACATACACACACTCACATATGAACACACACACACACACACACGCACACACACACACACACATTGACGACAGCTGTCCATTACAAAGCAAAGGGGAGGTTGGACAAGTGAGAGCACAGGAGGTGGCAGTGGAAAGAGAGAGCAACACGGGATGGGAAAAAGAAAAAAGTAGGAAAAAGATTAAAAATAAAATGGAGAAAAAAGAGCGAGAAAGGTGAATGGAAAAAAGAAAGAGTGGGATGATAGGCATGTAGAAAGAAAGGTAGAGACAGTGCTTATGATGACGTCTTATTTTGTTTGTTCCTGTTTATTCCTATCAACTCAGCTTCACTCAGTTTTGGGGCAGAGAGAGAAATTGGTGAGAAATTGGAATTGACACTCATCTAGTTTTCCCTGTGAGGAGTGAACAGGGGAGTTTAGTTTCCCGCCGTCACTGTAATAACATAATACACAACACCGTTGTTGTTGTTGTTGTTGTTGTGCATTCACACTACTGTATATATATATATATATATATATATATATATATATATATATATACTCTCCTTTTCTTTATGGCTGTTTCTTGAAGGAAAGAGGAAAAGATATTAATGAACAAAAGAGGAGAATGACCTGGAAAGACAGAGGAGCGTAAGAGAGTGAGCAGAAAGACATATTAACTGAAAACAAAGAAAAAAGCTTAAACTGAGAAATGGTTCATCCTTCTATAAATAAGTGCTTTCGCTGGTCTGATTGATCTGAAGCTGAGAAATTCTCTGTGTATGTGTGTGTTATGAACGTATACAAAATAAAATACATCCACAACAATGTGTGTATGCTCAGCATTTTAACCCAATGAACTGTCAGGCTCACTCTTTTTTTTTTATGTTTCTCATTTTATTAATCAATGTCCATAAACACTTTTATTCATTTATTTCTCCTTTCAGCTCAGCTCCATTTGAAATTATGAAAACTGCATTTTTTTTGTGTGTTTCTCTTTATATTTTACATAAATGTCATCATGAACATTAAATATTGTAAAAGACAATAAGATAATGCTGAACACTGTGTGCGATTAAAAATACAGTATCAACACTTAAAGACTGAAAGGTGAAGAATGAAAAATGACACATAATAAAGAATCAATATACACTTATGATATACTTACACATTAATCCTCCTATTTCTAATTAAGTGTTCAAAAATAAACAAATGTTGAATGTCTCACATTTCATTTTTTGATGCACGTTTGGCTCTAGTGTGATGAACTCATGAAGAGTGTGTTTCATTCATGTGTGTCTGTGTGTCTGTGCGCACGTGTGTGTGTAATCTGGGGGTTTAAGGGTGAAGTCGCAGAGGATAGTTAATGAAATCATCTTAATCCTACTCGCTGCTTGCTTCTTTCCCAGCAGAGAAATCTTTATTTTTGGAGTCTCTTTCTTTTTCTTTCTTTCTTTCTTTCTTTCTTTCTTTCTTTCTTTCTTTCTTTCTTTC
Organism: Protonibea diacanthus; assembly: GCA_028641955.1. Lineage (NCBI taxonomy): Eukaryota > Metazoa > Chordata > Actinopteri > Sciaenidae > Protonibea > Protonibea diacanthus. Next base: position 11,977,198 of record CM053976.1, on the reverse strand, counting down.
TTTCTTTCTTTCCCTTTCGTTTTCCTGCTCTCCACAGTCATCTCCCCTCTCTTTCTCTTCTCTACAGTCACTAATTATTTCATCTTGAGCATGGAAAGGAGACGCCAAATCAATAAGTCTCCTCTCTGGAAGCAGAGGGAAGGAAGGATGGAGGAGGAGGAGGTGGAGGAGGAGCGGAAGGTGAAGGGGAGGGTTGCCAAAATAGACAGCCTAAATACTAGAATTTTGTCACATCTTTATTGGCTTGATGTTTACATGGTAAATGAAAAACTGCAAATTGAAAATGTTTATGCTTTAATAATATTTCATTGAAGTTTCCTTCCCTAACACCATGACAACAGCAGTCCTCCACTGTGGTAATTCTTCAGAAAACAGCTTCATGCTGTATCTCCTTCAAAATTTTCTGCACTCCCTTTCATTCCATTTCATCTGTGATCGTATGACATTTCGTTTTAGTTTTATGCATGACGCAGTCATAACCAACATTTAGGGTAGAATAACTCATCAAGTAGCCTGGTAGGATTTGGGAGACATAAAAGGAATAAAAAAATACAATGTCAGGAATGTCTTAAACTACAAGTTGACCTTCACGAGGCAGAGAGGACACAGAAGTTTGAATTACTGCTTCAATATTCTTTTGGTTATATTTCTTTCTGGGCGGGGGATTGAGAGGAGATTCCTCGCTGTGACTAATGTGATGTTTGTCGAATCCAAACTTTCTCCTGCTGCCCCCCACCTGCTCACAGCCCTCACATGGACAAGTTCTTTCTCTCTTTTCAGTGGTTGTTTTTCTTGATTCACTCTTCTTTTTTTCTATTGTTTGTTTTGTTTGGCTGTTTTCTCCTGACCGGCCCACCTGCAGGTAAACAGGCAATTGTATTCTTGTGACCACCATCTGTGTGTGTATCTCTGTGTGAGTGTGTTTGCATGTCTCCAGTTCATTGCTCCTCCCGGTCCAAATGTGGTTTGTGATATTATATTTGTGTGTGTGTGTGTGTGTGTGTGTGTGTGTGTGTGTGTGTGTGTGTGCTTGTGGAGGTGCTATCTGTGCTCAGATAAGACTGTAAACCAGATTAATCTGGCGTGGAAGAGCTTGTCAGCAGGACCACTGTGTGTGCATGTGTGTGTGTGTGTTTGTGTGTGGGTGCTGCTCTCCTCCCTGCATCTCAGCCAGCCCATCAGGTGAGCCATTGGTTCCTATATAGCCTGTGTGTGTGTCAACGCACGTGTGTGTGTGTGTGTGTGAAGGAAATCAACAGAGAATGCTGTATAAGTGAATGAGTGTGTAGGGTCCAGCGCTAGATAATGTGATCACTGCTCCATGTAACACAGCATGACAACCGCTTGTGTGTTTGTGTGTGTGTTTGTGTGTGTGTGTGAAACACGCCATGACAACAGTGTCTCTCCATACCACTGTGGAGAGAATGGATTACTCTGCTCTCCTACTCGAAACGACAACACAAACACACACACACACACACACTCAGAAACACACATTTCTCATCTCTAGCTTCTGATATACGCACCTACATACGTCTATACACAAACAGGTCATTCATACAGATAGCAGTATATATTCTAAAAATACATTTTAATGAGCGTTTCATAAACTATCCCATGAAGAAATATAATATCATAAATATATCTTCTCTGTGTGTGGTCTTCTGTGTGAATTTATAATGGTTAAGAGAAAAATCTAACCTATCTTGACGTGCTGTAACATTCACATGACCAGCACAGCAAGATAAAGTTTAATATCAGAAAATCCCAACACGTTTTTTTTTTTCAGGTCATTGTGCTGTAAAGAGTCTGCGATGAAAAGACATACAGTGCTGTTTTAAAAGTGAAAAAGTGATTGTCTTGCCATCACTTTTCTCTCCACCCACACGTTAAGTACAGCATGTAGTCGGATGCATCAAGCCCAGGTTTGTTCTCTGGAAGTTCACCAAATGTAGAAACACTAACTGAAGTTGATAGATATATTCCAAGCAATAATACCATTTTTTATGACCTTACCATTACAAGAAAAGCTTTTTTTTTCTCTATAGCTCGCGATAAAATAGTGCATTTTATGTTACAAAGCCTGAAGTTATAAAAGATTATCTGCGCGAAAGAGACTTTTCTCCCAAATAAAAAAGTGTTTGTAAAAGTAAACCTCTAAAAACACACATATGTTTATGTACAAGTAATGAAGGCTGTAGTAATTATTATTCCGGGGTATTGGGAGTAAAGAAGGAGGCCGGGTTATCGTACAGCTACAAAGTCCACACATGGAGGAGGTTGAGCTTAACACGGAAACTCTGTTTGTTTCCGATTTCTGTCCAACAGTCATTGTTGGTTTCTTTCAACATAAACCACAAGCTGTTCATAATCCTAACCAAGTTGTTTTTGTTCCTTAATCTAATCAAACCTTAGCTACAGCAGTGTCAGATTTTAAAAAAATAAATTAAAAAAAAGTTTTGGAGGATCTTGATAAACAATCTCATCCTGCAAAATGTTTTTGTCTTCTTTATTTTGGAGGACTACAACTTAAAACAACTTGACTTGCCTTTGTAATACTGACTTTCTGCTCAAAAAAGTTGAGTTTAGTAATAAATTAAATCTATTTTAATGTACTGTAAACCGGGTAACTGAAATAGGTCCCCCCCCCACCCCATCACATATGCAGGCCCTCTATACATTTGCATTTCATCAGAGACGCTAGAGGCCACCTGCAGTGCAGCGTGGGACTCTGTGTCTTATTCAAGGGCATCGATGGTGAGAACTTTAGAAGTAATACCAGCATCCTCCAGCTGCCAGCTCACAGCCAGAAAACACCCCTGTCTGTGGCGGGGATCAACCCAACAACCTTTAGGTTATTAGTCAGCCGCTACATCCAGGCCAACCTAGGGAGAGGTGGTGGGTGGGTGTGGGATGGAAGCCAAAAGTGTGTGTATGTGCATGTGTGTGTGTGTGTGTGTGTGTGTGTGTGTGTGTGTGTGTGTGTGTGTGTGTGTGTGTGTGTGTGTGTGTGTGTGTGTGTGCGTGTGTGTGTGTGTGTGCGTGTGTGTGTGTGTGTGTGTGTGTGCAGTTGAGTGGGTGGGGGTGTTGCTTCCCCAGTGTAAGGAGCACACTGCATCTTCCCCGACCACTCTCTGACAGGCCTACATACATCACCACCCCCAACACCTCTGTTTCTCTCTCCTCTCCCTCTTCATCATCCCTATTCCCTCTCTCCCTCCCTCCATCCATCCACCTCTCCTCCCAGCCTCCCTCTCACCTGCTCCCATCTCTCATGAGTGCTGGTGTCTCTCTCAGCTGCCCACATCTCTCTCTTTTTCTCTCTTTCACCTGCTCGCAGCCCCCCCACACCTCTCGCCAGGCCTCCCTGAGTATCATTTACATCGATGATGCCTCATCATTACCCCTGCCCTACTTTATCTATCACCCAGCAGCTCTGCCATAGGGCCTATTCCTGCGCCGTAGGCCTTATTCCTATAGTCTATCACAGTAGATCTCAACCAGTGAAGCAAGCCGTGAAAACAACTGACTGTTGTTTTCACAGAGTCGGTTTGAAGTTTGGCTTTGAGATTGATAGCAGTCTATAGGAATTTGAAAGCGAAGTTTAATACAGAGAACACAGACAACATATTGTTTTAACTAGAATCTGCCTGTGTTTTCTACAAAAAGAAGTCAATTATGATATTATCATTGCTTCAAGTGTGTTACCAAATTAAGCTCAATAAATGCAGGTTGTATGCAGTGAGGTTTTTCAGACAAGCAATCTGATTGGTTTAATTTCTATAAAGTACACTTAGACTAACTTTCTGTCTGGTGAGCGTTTAGACAGTGATGCTGCCCATATTGTATACTACACTGTTTACATACTATCCTAGGGAGATGCAGAGAAGTGTCTTCTTATAATAGCCAGAAACACTTTGGAATGACATACATTTATAAAATCTGTTTACCTTTTTTTTTTTATTTTTTATTAGTCCTCAACATATCAGCGGTAATCTTTTGTAAAGAAGAAAAGATTCAGTCGGATCAGTCAGTCATCTCATCTCAGTCACGTGGCAGATGCTTTTGGTTTATTAGGGTTAGAGTTGACATTTCTAATGAAAAATTAAAACTGTAGTGTTGCAAGTTGTTAAGGCATCATATCAGCCGTGATTCAACCACAGAGCCTGTCAGATTCCTGGGCCTGAACCTTGAGGGCCCTAGCGCGCACATTCCTTATGTACCAAAAGCTTTTAAGAGGCCTGGAAGAGCAGAGTAGAGTTGAGGTCATTTCCATTTGGCAACATTTCCTCCGTGATGTGTAAATCCTTGGGATTAATTTATAATGAATGAACATAAGACTGTGATGAAGAGAGAGTAATACCCTGCCAATGTATACTTGGCTTGACTAATCATTAAAGCATATATTCCATACAGTGACAAGTTTACAGTATGTTGTGCATTTAATGAGGCTAATTATGAAATATATGTTGGCAGCACATTGAAATACACATTTCAGACTGTCTATGTATAGACTATATTTGTGTGGTAAATACACTTATGTGTAGTGTGTATGTATATGTATATGTATGCATTCTGTAAGTACAAGAATTCATGTTTACACACAGTATGTGTACGTAAGAAAACATACGTTATGGATACAATAGATCAAATTAAATGAATGTGTTTGAGTATAATTGAAAATGTATTATGATACTAGACTTCAACAGCAAGAGGACGTTTTCTCCATCTTATCTAATGTACCACTGAACTTCTCCATTGCACAAATAGGTAATGCTTTATTTTACAGGTCTGCGAAATAATTAACCATAAAGTTTCCTGGAAAGAACTACTGTATGTCATTTGGCACCATGTCCTAGCTGTATCTGTGTTAGGCTTAACACACCATCAGTCAGGGAGGAATCATCGTACCTCAAGTTACTTAAATAACTGCAAGCGCTTACTGACATATATTGACGTACAAATTTCTGCTGGTGAGATTAGTAACATTAGCTTGACCTTGGTATATTGATTTTTGCATCTTCTGCTCTTGTTAAAAGAGGAATGGTATGTCCAGTTTGTATCACTCCACAGCAGAGGGTACTCAGGGAAAGTTGCGGTTGCTCCGCAGGCTTAGGACCTCACCACTAAACTTGTTATGGGCTATGTGTGTTGCTTATGACCTCTGCAAGATGCCATCCATTCACTTTTCTGTTAAGTTCAACTGTCTATGATTGCAGCAATGACCTGAATAAAAGGAAAATATGCATTGACTAAGCATCCTAAGCTACTGTACATGCTGTACTCACAGGTACAGCAATGGATTCAGTTTCAGCCTATGAGCTTTGCATCAGGTCATATTTTGTACTTTTCTCATATTTCCTGTTATTCTCCACTGTATTTAACAAACACACACTCATAATTGCACAAAGCTTAAATGATTAGAATTATTAATAAGATTAAAATAAAAACAGAAAATAAAAATGACATAAAAAGTTTGACTAGCCTCGGCTGATATGAATAGAAAGTTAAATTTCAATTAATTATCAGTAGTAAAAAGTGTTGGAAAAGTTTCTAACAGACCAAACTACCTCCATGTTTCTCTTCTCTTCTCTTCTCTTCTCTTCTCTTCTCTTCTCTTCTCTTCTTCCCCTTCCTATCTGATTCACTTTCTGCTCTTACCTTTGCCCTCATATCTGCTTAAGCCACAGGAGATATCAGATCAGCCTGTGTGTGGATGGAGTGTGCAGGGGCTCTCAGGGTTAAGTCCCTCACTGTTACTTTGCAGCGCTAAACCAAAGGAATCATGGATGCAAGTGCAGTAGAGGAGGACTTAATAATATGAAAGAAAATTGATTTTCTGGAACGAGATTTCTCCTTTGATAAGGTATTAGCTGGGAGGGGAAAATGTTGTGAATCTTCATTAAGAGCCTCTGATATGCACTGGGATAATCGCAGGGAGAGGAGTGGGAATGACAAATGAACACAAAGGGAAAAAGAAGAGAGTCATACATTAGGGACAGATAGAGAGAAATAAAGATACCAAGAGTGAGAGAAAAAGCAAAGAGAGAGAGAGAGAGAGAGAGTAACCCCCCACCCACCCACACGTATGCACATACTCGAATCAGAGACTTAAGCAGGAGTAGGCCTCCCTTAATAAGAGTGAAAATTGATTTCTTTCCACTTCCATAAGATGAGATCTAAAGATGATGAAGTTGAGGATTTGGCTGCAGTTCATTATGGAAAATTAGACTACATTCAAGCTAGCCGTATATCCCTAATACATCTACCCTGGCTTTATCCAACACTTCTTCACACACGCTGAACAAACAAAGGGAGAAGTTAAGAGGGGCGAGCAGACAGAAAAGGGAGCCGCTGGTGGAAAAGGAGGGAATTTACGATGTAGTCCATAGCACAGCAAAGCTGAGATAATGAGACAGAAAGAGAGAAGGATGAAGGAAGACAGACGGACAATAAAAGTAAAGAAGCCAGTAATAGTGCTGGAGTTGAGAGGAGGGAAAGAGAAGAGTTTGCCAACAGGCTCTCTCCCACAGCAGTGAGTATTAGGCAGAGCTGAGGTAGGGATGAGAACAGAGTAAGAAGGGATAACAGGCAGATGGACTGACTGCGGAGAGGAGAATTGAATAGGACCTAACCTTAGCTAATACCACTGTCAGAAATTTATGACAGACCAGCAGAAAACTGTAGATCAACTGCAGTAAGGGATTCTTTTGTTGAGTCAGAAAAATTGCACCCACAAGACTAAACACAGAGCTGGCCTGACAGAACGGAAAGTAATAGTTTGGAGCTAAAAGTTCAGTTCAGTTCAGTTCAGAAGACTAAAAGCACTGATCCACTGATGAAAAAATAAATAAATAACCTTAATTAACTGCAACAAGTGAGCAGATTATTTTGTTTTTATGATTGACTGTTGTGATTCACTCTATGAAGTGTGTATATCTGATCCTGTTTGTGCATGAATATGTGTGTACATGCCTGTCATCATTATGAAATCTCTGAATGCTGCGTTCAGACTGTGATGTCTGTGTGTGCATGTGTGTGTGTGTGTGTGTGTGTGTGTGTGTGTGCGCGCGTCTCTCTCCCTCTCTGTTTCAGCCTGCGGGCTGTCTGTTAATGTGTGAAAGCAGAAGGTGGAAAAGATCAAACCCAACTGACCTGAGAATAGTACTGACACCTTCTCACTCTGTACCACACACTGTCTGTATGTGTGTGTCTGAGCTCATTCGTGTGTACACGTATGAGTGTGAGAGTAAAATACCAAAAGTATACCAAAAAGAAAATGTCGCAAAAGGAAAAGAGAAATAAAGAAAATGGAAGGAAACTTTAGAGTTAAAGAGAAGAAAAGAAAGAGAGAATAACAAAGAGCATGACAGAGATAGACAGACAGAGAAATAGTGTGTGTGCATTAGAGAAAGACAGAAAGAGAGACTCAGAGAGTAGATGGGGGAAGGTGAGAGGTAGAGAACATTTATTATGCCGATGCTTCATCTACAGATACAAATCACAGGCTGTTATCACACTGAAGCAAACCCTGCTAGGACCCTACTTGGATCCATCTCCAACATGACACAGACACACACACACACACACACATACCTGCACCTAGACACACACAGATGTGTGTGTATGTGTGCTCTTAGTGATAGGATTATAAATAGAGCCGTGGACAGACTCCGTGAAAGGTGAGAACATCCAGCGGGCATTATCAGCGACAGACCAGCAGGTTTCTGTGTATGTTTGTGTGTACTCTTCAGTATTTGTTGGGGGGTAGGGTGTGTGTGCATCTGTATGTCTGTATGCATGTGTGTGCATGTGTGCGTGTGTGTGTGTGTGTGTGTGTGTGTGTGTGTACCAAGGTTTATGTTATTATTTTATGTTTGAATGAATTAATAAGAAAGAGAGGAGGGAAAACACACCAGCGTGAAGTGTTGATGCTGCACTTATTTAAGCAGCACAATAAGAACTGTCACTGCCAGATTTGAGTCAGATTCTTAATTTGCGTTTGAGGGCAAAAACTGCTTTGACAAACAAGCAAATTTAAGTTTCTTTTCCTACTTTCACAGTGAAAAGAGTACTACGGAACTGCAATAGGCTGAAACTCTCTTCTAAATGTACAAATAATATTTTATTGTTTAATTTGTTTATAACTTTATATGCAGCATTTTTATGTCTACCGCTCCTTATATTGAGTTATTTCACTGTCTTTTCAGTTCATCGGGCTTTCAGCACCATGGACAGTGGCCATGCTGTTACACTAAAGACAGCAGTCAGTTCAACATTTACTCATATTGTAAGTCCATCACTCAGCTCATCGCCACTCTGCTGGTGGAAACTCAGCCCCCTGTCATCATCACTTCCACAACTGTCATCTGAATAATAAATTACGTATAGACATTTGAATGAAATACAAACTGATGATACAGTGTTTAAAAAGAGTCAAAGATTGATGTACAGAGGCATACTGCTGATATAATCATGATCTTAAAGTTCATAACTGTATTATGTTCTTATTAACTCAAATCAAAATCAGAAATCAGACTTGATCAGTGACATCTGAGCAGCAACAGGACTCTTTTGTTCCTATAATTTACTGTAATATAAATGTTCCACAGAAAGGTGTCGGCCCATTTACACACAGTAGAGTTACAGTCAAATGCATTATACATTGACTGTTTAAAATGACTCCTGCTGAACCACCCACATGCTCGCTTCCCATTGCTAATGCCTTCATTTGTACTGCATATTGTATGTCCTGTGTTAAAATACTGTGACTTTGAAAATGCATTTAAAAGCTAAGGCGCTGGCTCAAGGTGATTCATCTAATCACTTACCATGTTCTTGGGTGGGTGTTACCACTCACACACGCACACACACACAAAGGCATATAATAACACACAAGTATTAACAGAGGGACATGAACATAGGAGACCACCATGCAGCTGATTCCACTCACACACACTTAATACAACCTCACTCTCACCGGAGCACCCAGGAGAATAATAGAAGACCTTTACCCGTCTATTCTATGTATTTATTATGAAACGTAGGCCCTCACTTCTGAAAACCAAAACAGCTTGACCTCTCCTCTCCGCCCCCTTCCTCCTTACTTTCCCTCCCTCTTAACTAACTACCTATAGTATGCGGTTCTCCCCCGACCACCACCACACCTCCCTCTCTGGGTGAGAGCGTATAATTCAGTGTCTAATAAGGGTGGATATGCTACGCCTCACTTTGGGGAGAGGGGATAAGGAGAGAGAAGAGGGGTGAGGTGCGGGGGGCAGAATGTCTGCATTCAAAGAGGTGATGCACACCAACTCTGCCCTCCCTTCACACACACACACACACACACACACACTCTTTTCTTTTACTCCCTCGCTGCAGTCGTTAACAGGCCACACTTTCGTGCTCTCAACCCCAGGCAAGTGTAAGGTTAAACACCTGAATTGAACTCTCTGAGACAGTGTGGGGGATGGGAAGAGGTTTTTTTCTTATCCCATGTTCTTTTTTTTTTCATTGTCTGTGGGGTCTTAACACAATTTGTACCTTTTATCCATGAGATTTAGATCTAGAAAAGTTTGAAATAATAAAAATGAGACAAAAAAGGAAACATAGGAAATAATAGCAGCATCGATATAGTAGGAATTGTAGTTATCAGTAAGTTAAGATTCAAAGTGGAAGGAATTCAAACGAGTTAAAGCTGTAAACCACAAAAATGAAGAGAAGGAATGAGAAAGAGAAAACGTGAATTTTTATTGAATTGTTTTTAGGACTGCTGTTGGTAAGAGAGTATGTAATAGTTTTTGTTGATACTTCTTTGGGGTAGAAGAGGTCAGGAGTACATTAGCTGAAATATATCTACTGTCAGAAAGAGAGAGAGATAGAGAAGGAGAGAGAGACCCTAGCTGGCAGCAGTGCTGTCTTTTCACCCCTAATTCTTTCCACCTTGTTAGGCACTCTGCCGTGGGCCGGGCAAATATAAACACCCTGGCAGGAGAGACAGGGATAGAGGGGGAGAGGCAGTCAAAGGGGTAGAAAAGAGGGAGGGAGGAGGGACAAAATGGTGTAAATAAAGGTATGGACAGGCATGAAATACAATACATATATATACGTAGACATATATATAAAATATAGATAATGTTAAGGTAAAAATAGGAAGTACAATCTGCGAGAGCTTTGTTGGTGGTGAATTTTTCCTTACATTTTAACGAATTACTATTTTTCATCACACTCCACAAAAATTAAAATATTCTTTCAATAATTTAAACAGCAAAGTAAAGCTGAACTTATGGAAAACCAAACTCCTTAGTTGTATTTAATAGAGCTCATGACTGTGTCTTCCTCTGAACCTGTATAAAAAATACTAGTAGCTCAAGCTATTGCTTCAGAGATACTTTTGGAGAAGAAACAGCAGAAATCAGAGAGGTGGAAAGTGTGAAAGCTGTAAAAGTCCTGGAGTCAGTTCTGAGAGTGTACCATACATTCATATTTAGAATAAATTTACTCTGCAAGGTAAAGGTTTATGGTATGATACCAGCATGTAACTAGTTGCTGAATTTGTATTTAATTGCTGTCATGTTACTGAAAAATGTAACCGTTAGTTGTGCCTTATGTAGTATGTGACAAAATATGATGTCCTACACCAGTAACATGAAAGAATATAGTCATTCTAGATTTGGATCATTCGTTAACTTTGTTTTCATAGTCATTGGTGATATCCTAGATATGATAAGAGTGACCAATGATCCCGATGCCATCAAGCATACTCGTAATAACTTACACTGTGTTAATTATTGATGATTTATCCATCCAGTCAGCAAACTGCATCCAAACAAACCGAGTGAAAAAAACTAGTGGTGTGTGTTTGTGAACTTTATGCTTCTAAAATATCTTCTGTAACTGACTCTCTCTTTCTTTCTCCCCCTCTCTCATTCTCTTTCTGTGCCACCCGTTGTTGCCCCCTGGTCGTGTGCTGGTTGTCATGCAGACTTCGGCAGTATCGCCGTGGCGACAAAGACAGGAGCAGATGTGACTCTGGTTGCCGGGCGTTTGGCAGGAGCACTCATCATCACAGTGATGGAAATGCAGCTGGACGGCACATCATCTGTAGCTTTGCGAAGAGAGGGGTGTGTACGCGCGTGTGTGTGTGAGTGAGTGAGTGTGGATGGTTGTGGGGTGGGGGGTGGGGGTGGGGGGGGATTGGCATTGGGTGAACTCCCCTCACCCACCAGCACACACACAAACACATACACAAACACTCACACAGAGTGACCCCACACACCCTGCAGGGACTGCAAGTGCACAGCCAGTAACCAGACAAGATGGGGGGTGATGTGTGTGTGTGTGTGCGCTAACCAGGCAGCAAAAAGTGCCGTCAAATATACAAGATGTCTTTTTTCTCCCTCTCTCCCTGTCTGCCTCTCTCTCCTCTTCATTTCTTGGGGTATTTTCTTCTATTATGGTCTCTCTGTCTGTCTAAGTTGGAGACAAATGGCTGTTTGGGGGCTAAATGTTTGAACTTGAGCAAGGAGACCCAAATTGACACACTTAAGGAAAACAGAGTCCTGAGGACAGGAGAGAGAGAGAGAGAGAGAGAGAGAGAGAGAGAGAGAGAGAGAGCAGAGGGAGAGCATAGGGAGAGAGGAGAGAGAAAGAGAAGAGAGATTACAGATGGAGGCAATTCTCAAGACATCTGTAATGTGTACGCACCACCAAAGAAAACAAACATAAGAATTGGCCAGCGGACATAAACTGCTGCTGTGCTTTTCCCCTGCAAACCAATTTTTTTCTGTTTCGAGCTGATTTTCATTGTCACTCATCCGAGTGTTGTCCACAAAGTTTGGGGAAAGTTAATAGACGCACAGCGTTGAAATTATACTTTCATGAAATTAAACTGATATTACATTTTAAGATCTGCATTAGAAATTTCCAAAGTGTCTGAAATATTTGGAGGGCACAAATTTTAATGTGAGACCCAGAAAAGGTTTGCAAAATCAAGCTTGCATCCATTTGTGTTTGTGTGTGTGTGTGTGTGTGTGTGTGTTCATGTGTATGTGACAGGGAACAAGATGTAAAACTATACTTGTGTGCAAAAGCGATGTAGCCTATGTGTTATCTTTTTGCATATACTGTGTGTGTGTGTGTGTGTGTGTGTGTGTGTGTGTGTGCCTGTCAGGGGTGTGTACCGCAACGGTTTGGCAGTGGTCTGACATTTTCTGCTCTGACATCTTGTCTCAGTTCATCTCCCCTGCCAGTGGATGGACGGAAGCCCTGGAGGGACACACTAGCACCAGCAACGCAAACTTGTCTTTTCGTCAGCACCAGAAAAGAGCTCTCCAGTACATTAGTCACAGACACACACACACAAATGAGCATATATAGGTTTTTTTTTCTCCATACTCTCCCTTTTTGATGTGAACTGACTCAGTGAAGTGCAGACTGTCATCTTTGATTTATGCCTATTTAATGATAAATTTTATGAGCAGCTAAAGAACTTAAGCAATTTCTTTCCACTTCAGTCTGCTTACTTAATAATTAGATAATTACATATTCATGTCTTAATAGCCTTCCTTACTCATTTTACATACATGAAAATATTAGAAACACTTATGCATATTATGTCCACTAACCGCAGCCTCAAAAGTTGCATTGAACACTTCCATAACTTCAACTAAAACTGGTTGTTATAAACTTCACTACATGTACTCTGAATTAAAACATTTAATTCATGAACAAATGAGTTAGTAATCAGGGCACCAAATCAACCAGTTAATTTCTGTTTCTCTCTTTGCTAAGAAGAGATTATATCTGAGCAGGTACAGTGTTCAAACTGTTGTAAACCCACTGTGTGTATCATCCAGTGGTTTGTAGAGAACCATTTTGGAGCTTTGACTTTGGCATTATGACTGTTGCCATATTTGGCAAGAGCGCGCAGCTTTCATGCGGTAAGGTGAGCTGTGCTTGCAGGAAAAAATGGCGGCCTGCCTGTTAATATCCAAGCGGGAACTTCCTTCTTCAAGTGGCCACTTGAGGCTGGCTACAGAACAGGTCACCATAAGCCCCCATATTAAAATATCAAACAACAACTGACAACTGTACTGAGTCAGAATTTTTTATTTTAAGGCTTAAGTTATGCATAATTAACAGTGTGGCAGCTTTGATTGACAGCTAGGTGCCATTACAGATGGCTTGTTTGAGCACCCAGGTGTCCCACATCCACATAGGCGGAAGAAGCAGGGTTACCAACATGGCTGTGGGCAGAGTGACAGAATCTGAGTTTCAAAACGGCTCTTCAGAAGTCTACAGGTGATGTCACATATTCTTCCATCCATTCTTTATATTGTTGTTCTTTATGGTCAAACAGCATGCCGACATTTTCATTTTTTGTTCCTAACAGGTGACACAACTGAACAAAATATACAATAAACTGTTTATCAGATAGTTTAAACTATAAATATTATATATTATGCCTTTAATTGCCATAGAAATCAATGTATAATTAGTTGACACAAACGTAATGCACACCACCAGGCAGGTTGTCCGCAAATCCAAAAATCGAGAACCATGCATTTTTACGTCCATGTTGGCAAAGTCGGGCCACTTGACTAGTGCCATCTCTACCAGGCACGCCATCTTCAGTTATCCCCCTCCTCTCCCAGGCCCTGCCATCTCTACCTCTGTTTCCCCATCTCCCGAGTCTCCTACAATCTTTACGAGGCTCAGGAGAGCTTTGACATTCCTAAATGAAAAGGCTCTCTTTGCAGCACTGCAACAGCTGACGATTTATGACAACGAGGCCTCGCTGGAATCTTAGCTGCTGTCAGCCAGCATAATGATGTTTTGATATAAAGATGATTGGTGGGGCTGCATGCACCGCACTGTGCATCAGGCCTGCGTATGTGTGTATGCGCATTTGTGTGTGTGTGTGTGTGTGATTGGGTGATTTAAGGTGGACACTCACGCGTCGTTTACTTGTTGTTGTCTATTGTTTAGCTGTTTACTCCTTGGGTTGCTCTTTTTTTTTATTATTTGATTTTTTTTTATTTTTTTTTCAACTTGACATTTAGTGTCCCCTTCAACCGGGCTCCCCGCTCACTACAGTTTTCCTGTCTTTGGTCCTTTGCCTCTCCATCTTTCTACTTCCTCCGTTTTGTGTCCATCTCTCTGTGGATCTGGTTTGTTTTGGATCATCCACATCCATCTCCGGCCTCATGCTCATGTCGTTCACTTCTATCATTGCAAAACGGGTGATTTTTTTAAAACTTCCTTTTCTTTTTCCTTCTTCCTTCTTTCTACTTCCCTTCCACACCAGCCCAACACACATGCTCACACACACCTCCCCCACCCTCCCTTCATAGGTGACAGGCGTATAGTTTGCTATAGTTTCTATTAGAGGACCATTGCATGCTTGAGGGCCCCCACAGATTGGTTACATTTTGTTCGGCGGGGCATTAGTGGGCCCCGTCGAAGGGCCCCATCATCATCAGTGTGTCTGCCATCTTCCGGCGGTGATCTATGATTCGCCCATCAGACGTACATAAATCAGAGCGCTAAAAGGATTTCTACTCTACCCCACAACCCCCCTCCTGTTAAATTTATGCTGCCGTAAAAGAAAGGAAAATTAGTCATTGAGGAGCACCCCCCCCCCACACACACACACACCCCGCCCCTCATCTTTCTCTATCTCTTTCTCCCACTCCCCACACGATAGCAGTAGCAGTAAAAAAAAAAAAAAAAAAAAAAAGAGGAAAGACAGGGCGAACAATCGCATGCGGCGCCCATCATCCTCTTCTCTCTTTCCTCCTCCCCATCCTCTTTTCTCTAATATCATCATTATCAGAATCGTAAAGCGAAAAATAACACGTCAGAGAAAAAAAAAAAGAGTTGAGGAGAGAAGGTTTTGAGAGGGGTGAGTGTATTCCCTCCTAACCTCTAATCCTTCTTCTTTTCCCCTTCCTCTCTCCAATCATCTCCTGCACACACACACATTCAGCCTACTTGAATAGGAGAGGGGTTAATAATTAGTCTACAGTATACAAATATGTGTGTTCATACATTGTTGCATGTGTGTGTGTGTGTATGCGTTCTTACGAACATATTTTTTTTGTTGTTTTTGTTTTTTGTTTTGTTTTTTTTTGCCATGTGCATGTGCTTTGCCACACTGTTTGCTGGTGTATGTTTGTGTGTCTCCACTGTTGAATGCAAATCAGTGAGTTGCCCATGCAGAACGCCTTTCAAATCCCATCGCTGCTCCGCTCTGCCCTTCCACTCCCAGAATGCAGTGCAGCAAGGCAGACAGGTAAGGAGTACGGGCAGTGCGTTGTTGTGGGTGACTGGTTATGTTATTGGCCCACAATCTACTCATTAACTTCCTGCCTTCCTCTCTGTCTATCACCACTGGCTCACGGTGAGAGGTTTGTCTGTCTGTCACTACGTATTGTTGTGTATGTAAATATGTCTCCGTGTCCATCAGTTTATCTGACTCACCTGCTCTGGTCTTTTTTATGTCACTCTAAGGCTTTTCCCCCTTGTTTCCCTCCTTGTCTTTCTGTCTCCAGCTATTAGTAATCTCAGCTTCTCTGCTGAGGCATATTCATAAGCCTTTGCATATTCCTCTGAGCTCTGTGCTTCATTACTAATGTCACAACTGCTCTGTCACACTGTTTTTGGACTTACATCCAAGAGGAACTATAGAAACTATAGAAAATTATAATTAGATCAGAATGCAGTTTTATCACAGATGCCATATTTTTTGTAACAGTGCAGGCACGGCCATCAGCTAGTGACTTTAATTACTTATTTCCTTCTATGTAATATCTGTTCCAAGTGTATAATACACCTCCAGGACCAAAAGGGACCAACAACTGTATTATATCTTCAGAGGTAACAAACACATGAGGAACCGAAATACAACAGGTAGTTCTAGTTAAGGAATGTGACTGGCCAAATAGATATTCAGAGAGTGTGTGAGTGTGTGTGGGTGTTCACCCAAACATCAATAGATCCACTGCAGGATCCAAATTGCTTAACAAGCTGCCAATTAGGCCTGCAGTCAGCTGGCTGAATCAACACACATACACATGCACACAGCAATTTCATTTCTAGAGCCAATTACACAAGTGAATTACTCTCCTACAGACTGCGTATGTGATTCTGCATTCTTCCGTGAGGTTCTTCTCAGTAAGAAAGAGACTTTTACAGACGGCAAAAAAATCTCCATCTAAACAAGTCACTGAGAATCAATAAGAGTCTAAATACTAGTGTAGCAAAGTAACCTTAAACCTGAGAACAAATTGATTAATCTCACAAATAGCTGGTGGTATTACAGGTATTATACTAGATACTGCATTTGTGACAGGATGCCATTTTAAGAGTTTTTGTGCCACTCATTTGAAACTTAATAACTGATTGAACCACAGTGTTATGATATAGCTCTAACAGGGAAGCACATGTGAATATCTGACTTGCGGCTGTACTTATTTTAATTATTTTGAATCAAAGAAAAATGTAATTCTCTTGGAAACAAGTGGCTACACCACTGCCAAGTTTTTAAAAAAAAGCTGAATAGAATACTGCAAATTGACTGATAATAGGTGAATAATGGGTAATGATACACGTTCTTAAGTGACATTTTCATGCAGTCAATAATTTCCTCCGTATCATTTTGGGCAATCAATGATAATTTAGAGTGGCAAGGTGTCTTGTTGTGTTCACCAGGCACCGGATGACAGTTTGTCCTCTTTTATCCTCGCTCATATTTCCTGCAAGTCTTCACTGCATAACATCCACTGAGAAGCCCATCTATTAAACATGCCATTAAATAATCAATAATCTTTAAGATCATATAATGTGCTGTTAGATTATAATGTGTCGCTGAAGAGTGTCAGGGCACAGAAAGGTGTGTATATCTTGCAGAAACAAAATGATACATTTGATATTAACCCTATTTTTTAAATTAATTTCACTGACATTGTGACATTCAACTGACATAACAAGAAAAAAAATCTATTTTCTGTGATAATTATTCATATGAATTGGTACCATTTGATTAAGGGGGAATGGCTGCTATTAGAAAATATAACAAATATTGTTTTGTTTTTTTGTCATCTTGTTTTGACAGGCAGTAGGTAAAGGGATATGGTCTTATTTAAATGAAAAATGTAATGTTTATTATACTATTATTCTGTTTGCATACAGAGATTGAATGATAGGTAATGTAACATGGTTCACTACATCCTTCATTTAAGATCATATATTGATGGAGAAAGAAAATAAAATGACAAGAGCAGAAAAACGTGAAACGTGAAGAAGAATGAGTCTCTGAATGGTTCCTATTGAAAAACTTCCTTATGGTTGTTCAGCTTGAGCCATTTTACAACATGTGTCCATGTTGTTATTGTTGTTATTCCCTTGTCTGCTTCAGTACAAAGATACACACTGTCAGCTCTCGTCACTGCAGCTGCACCTTTTAGGTGAGAGTGAGCGACAGAGCAGTGTTAACTTATGTCAAGGCTCTTTGAATCAAGACAAGGAGAACGAGACAGGGAGAGGGGAAAGGCTTCTTCTCGACTACTTGTAGTAATCCTGTCTTTGTATGACGCTAATCATATGTAAATCCGCGTTGTAAAGTGATTTGGTTTTCCTCGTGTTTGAAATAATTACACAGGCTGCACTTATGGAGGAAAACCTCTTCAGTTTCAATTGGTACATGGCTTTTCTGTTGTCACTGCAGAGAAGCATACTGGCTGCCGTCTTAATCCACCAGACCTGCTTGTTTACCAACAACAAGAGAATAATATCATTGTCATTGTCAGACACACTTATTGTTCATTTGACTCAATCAGGTTTGGGAAGGTTACTTTGAAGATGTAGTTCATTGCAGAATACTGATTGCCTGCTTAATACCAGCTTATTTCAACTCCACTTTCTGATTACTTTTCCACTTACTTTAGAACTGCTCTTTAAAATGTACATTAAACGGATATTTGTCTTAGAATACAGCACTGTATACGATTAAATAAATCAAAACATGCATGAATACTAATAGAGTTTACTACATATGCCTCAAATTGGCTGCTGAGGGATGAATGAAATATTTTGATTTGAATTGACTTCAACTGAATAAATTACAGTGAAACATGTTTAGAGTCTGTCTTAAGGTGTCAGTACAATGGACGAATTTATTAAAATGGGTGGGGCAGATTTTAATGGGTGGGTCAACATCTTTTCTACTTTTACCTATGTATGAATTTCTTTCATACATTTAGTTACTTCCAGTTGTTGCTTTGGTCTTGACTTGCACACTACCTATGTGTGCATGTGTGTGTGTGTGTGTGTGTGTGTGTGTGTGTTTGTGTTTGTCTCCCAGCCTGCGGGCTGTCTGTATTAGATGGATGTACACCTGCAGCCCGAAGCAGACAGGATCCTTTTACACCTTGCGATTAGAGAACCAACACTGACATTGTGAGTTGTGTTTGTGAGTTTGTGTGTGAAACAACAGAAAGACCAAATAATATGAAGAAAATGAAGATGTCGATAAAGTAAAACTTGAAGAAAAACAAATGAAATAAAATTAGGATAGAGAGGTAGAGAGGTAAACAAATACATAAAGATACCAAGCCCTGTAGGAGGTGTGAAAGAAAAAGAGAGACGAAAAGGAAAATAAAACAAGAAAACAGACATGTCTTTAATGAGGCAGTCAACCAGGACTGAAATGATGAAGAGAAGATGAGAGATTGTGAAGAAAATGGTCCAATAACTCATCAGTTGGCTGAATATCATCACATTTTGCCAAAATAGCCAGGAAAGAGAGAGAAGACGGTGTTAAGCAGATAGAAAGTTACTAAAACGTGTACGATTTATCCAGACAAGGACATATTTTAATAGCCACCTCTGAATCGTGCCCTATATACCTTCTCTTTCCCCAGGACACACGTACTGTACAACCATGCACACACACACACAGAAGGGGGAGATGTTATAAAGAGGACAGTATAAAAGAGGGGTGGGGTATAGTGAGAGGGCATGAAGAGAAGGAATGCAGAGACTGTGCATGGGGTTGTGTCAGTGGTGTAAGGATGGCAGGAGGGGGAAGCCAAGTTCACTCACACACACACACTCACACTCACACTCATAGGGTGTGGCTTTTATTTACCTGTGAGAAAAAGGCTTATCTCACCCACTGCTGTGAGGCTAAAGAGAGGTCTGACCTCGCCTCCTTTGCACTCCTTTTCTTCTCCTCCTCCCTTCTTCTCACCTGTGGCTTGAGTGTGTGTGTGTGTGTGTGTGTGTGTGTGTGTACGAATGTGTGTTTTCTTAGTAACACACCAAGGGCTCTAACCTGTGACCTGGAGCACAAGGCACGTACAAATGATTCAATCTTCTCTGTGTGGTGCTGTTGAAAGGTTTTGTCTTTTGTAACTTTGTTCAAGGAGAAAAGATTTCAGTCTTAAAAAGACCATTTAAAAAAAAAAAAAAAAGATTTTTGATCAACCCACCACTGGATATTTAAATACTTTGACGTGTATGTAGCCAAACCAAAAAAAAAATACAACAAATTCAACTCTATAGACATGCGCTTATATTACACCTTATTTTCACAGAAAGATCAAAAGGGAATTCACAGCACATATGACGCACAGGTAGGACAGGTGTCACTTGTTTGATAATTTGGTGCCTGATTAAGATTTATGGCAACATACAGTAATAATGCAGAAGAGGTCAATAAAAACCTTCATTATCCTGAATTTAACTTGAATAGATCTAAAAGTAAGTACGCCACAAACGCAGAGTTTGTAATGATTAGTATCTCAATGTCTTGTTGACATCACACAGATCCGTTGATAACAGTAGGGCTGACATCTTCTGGTCGGTTGGTCGATGTGCTATTGTCCAACTTAATTCTCATTGGTCTCTGGTGTTACTTTCACAAGGAGAAGAGTGATTCTTTATCCATTATTTTAGGGGGCTGGAGAGATAAATGTAACCTGATAAATAATTCTATTTTGGTGGTGGTTTGAAAGAGAAGTGAAGGAGGCTATCTAGGTAAAAGTAGAGAAACCATCCCTCGACAGAGGAGGAGGTCTCAGACACCATTTACCCCCCACCTACAACGCTGTCCTTTCATGTCTTCCCAGGAGACTGAACAACAATTCACACTTGGCCTCATGTGGCTTCAAGGACTGTTGTCCACACCAGGCTTGGACAACAGTCATCACAACAACGAGCACTAACGAATCAAGTGGAAACAATAGCCTGATTAACGATCCCTCCAAGGCTAAAAACCTGGGTTTCCCCACCAGTCAGCGAGGAATGAAGAAGCCTCTTAGGTGAGAGGTTAAACGTCTTCACAGATCTACAACAAATCAAGAACCCCCAGATTTAACTCTTCAAAAAAAAAAAAAAGATTACCTGGACGCCTGAGAACCTTAACAGAATAGTTTTTTTGTTTGTTTGTTTGTTTTTTATAGTAACGTGTGTGCATATTTTACTACGGACTGCTAACTTTTAAAGCTCAATAACAGATCAATAGAATTACCGATCCATGGCCTGACTTCAGACTGGAAAGCTGTAAGTTTTGCCTTGTTAATTTTGTTGTTTAGCCTGCTGGACTTGGTTTTAGCATGTTGCATGGCTAATAGGCTACTCCCCGAGGTTAGATGATGTTGGAGAGTATTGGTTGGATGTTGCTTTCTCTGGTTCTCTGGTACCTGATGCTCATGGTAAGGTTTTTGAACACCAACTCACAGTTACACTCAGGAAAAGAACAGTGGTTTTACAGATTGTATGAAGAAGAAATTACAGGGGCCTATCTAACATGGTGATCCAACCCAATAATGAGAACATACTTATGAATATTATATTCTATTTCTGCCGTATTCTGCTAATAGATCCCTACTAAACACTGGACCATTATATGGCTCAGTGTCATAGTGCGTCATGATGTGTGCTCTAGCTTTTCAGACTACATTTAGTTACGGGCGCGTTTCTGAAAGGGAAGGTCTAATTGGAAAATTTTTTACAGTGTCTGAAGAAAGGCTTTTAAACGTAGTAGTTAATGTTAGTGTAAATGTGGGGGGAAAAAAAAGAAGAAAAGAAAGCAGAAAACAATAAAAGAAACAAAGCCGATAATTACTTCAGCACTGCAAATGTTGAGTACTGTCCACTCTGTCCCTCTTCTGGTCTGTCGCCTTTATTCCCTTTTCTTTCCTTTCATGTTTTTTTCTCTCTGTGTCTGACTGTAGGAGCAATTGTGTGACCAGCAGTGACAGATGTGCTGTATCGCTGCTTCTCTGCATGAAAGGAGGAAAAAAAAAAAATCACGTCTTGTCCTCCACATGTCTGCTCTCTTTTTAGAGCTACTGAGGTCTTGGCCCCATTACACTGATTTACACACACACTCTCCCTTTCTGTCTCTCTCTCTGTGTCTCTCCAAGTTAATAGCAGAATGCAGATGAGCACTTTTTCACAAGGAGCCGGCTGACTGTGTGAAGCATATATATGTGTGTGTGTGTATGTGTGTGTGTGTCCTTCTGGCCGAGGGGATGAGAGGGTAGTGACAGGGGTCTTGACATGCTAAAGAGGCAGAGTAAATGGGTTTTTCTAAAGCAGTAGAGGAAATATCACCGTTTTATACCAGGCCAATTTATGTCCCCTTATCTCTTCCTCAAACATGTCACTTTAGCTACTGCTGAATGGTAATTACCACTCTCTCAACACTCAGTCACTCTCTAACACACACACTCTCTTAGAGAAACAGACACGTATTTAAGAACACATTCAAGTGCATACACGTAAGCCAGATGAATAAGTATACTCTTGCACATTCAGGGTAGATAAATGTCTATGCATATAACACACGCCTTTTGGGATCACACACACACACACTAGTCTTCGTGCAAAAAAAAAACAAAAAAACATACAGACACACACTATCATGATATGGAAATTAGGCCCGTATTTGGACAGATTCAAATGTTTTAAGGTTCATCTGTGCATGCATCTGTGTGTGTGTTTCAGACATGCTGTGAGGTCTGCTTCATGCGTTTCAGATGGCCTCACCAATCGGTTAATCCACGTAAATAGCCATTCATAACAGACACACACGCGCAAACACACACACACACACACACATACGGGATAAATAGCCATTTATGCTCGTCTCATTCTAATTCTGATGGCCCTCCCTACCCTATAAACTGTCTCAGGAATTGGATCGCCCTAGGCAGATTATGATTATGGTTATCAAAAAATCACATCGCAGATTGCCTCAGCGCTCTCTCTCTTCCTCTTTGTTTTTTTTTTTTTTTTCTCTGCCTCTCTCTGTGTCTTGTTGTGCTCGTGCAGAAACCTTTCGTGTCCCAAAACTCAACTGCTGACTGGAGGGAAATACAGTATCAGATTTTAGCATCAAGTTTTTTTTTTTTTTGCATTCACAAGTAAGGAGGATTGCAGTTATCCATTTAAAGTAAATCAACTTCAGAGATGTGAAGTTTCTAATTAAATGTGGTCTCATACAATGACAGTCACAAACTCTGACATTGGTGTGCATATTCAGTTAAATTGGATTCCAAGTTTGCAGATGGCAGATAGCACAATGTTGCTGTAAAAGTCTGAGGCCTTATTATATCTATACATAACAGCAGAAGAAGCATCTTTTCTTCATTACAGGCGTCCCGGCCAACTCAATACTGAACACAGCTGATGCTGCCTGCATTAATAATATCTTAATGAGGTTCTACAAGCTGATTAGCCAGTAGCCATGCAGTACTCACCTGCCAGTGATGCAGCACAGCAGCCATGTTGGCCATGTGTTTAGCATGTTTACTTGTTGTTGTTTTTTTCTGCTTGGATGCACCGCAGATCTTGAATGAATGGAACGACCATTTACACACTATCAATAATTTTGAGTGGTAATTAAGCTCTGCTTCAGCAACATTAATGTCAGGTACCCTGGAGTATGTGGTGATTCTGCTTCGATGAATCTTTTAATAAGGGGAAGGCATATGTGATCACCATGTGTTTGTAGTCACATGAACTTGTTAATGTAGTGGGACATTTATTATATTACTTGTCAGACAAGTTCGGATACTTCTTCCGGACACTTCTATATATTTTTTTCTAGTGTAACAATGTACGAGTAAAGTAATTTAATTATTTAATGAACTGATTATTAGATTACCAAATTCCTCCAAAGCTGAGCAAAACTATCTTAATGAGTAATTTTTCATAATTAGAGCTGGTCAACTATGTTAGTTTGCTGGAAAAATCTCATACAGTGGCAAAAACCTCAGCTTAATCATAAAATAGTTTGCTCAGTTTATTGAGTATCAACTTGCATTTGCTATATTGCACTGATGTGGAGATGCAGTTTAACAACCTACTTACAAAATGACTGTTTATCCACGTAGAGCTATTAAATTTGGCATACGGTATTCTTTTTGTTCCATTCAATGTCTTTCTCTCTCAATCGCACAATGTATATCAACTTTTCAGTCTAAATGTATTAATTCATTTCCAGAATAAGCTCACAGACAATTTTTATTTGTGTGTACAACAGCTTGCATACTTCAGTTTGGACAAATTTTTCACTGACATGTTAACGTGTCTCTGTGTATGTCAGTGTGTGTTTGTGTGTTAGGATTTGCCTGTGCATAAGAATGCCTGAGTGTGTGTTGAATAGACTCTATGACTGTGTGTGTGTGTGTAGTCATGGCCCGTGGTAGTGTGTGCCCCTCCTGACCTTGAGAACAGAGCGCTGGGTTGTCAGTCTGAAAGCTATAGCTAATGCTAATGCAGAGAGAATACCCCCATAAAGTGCAGCTCTCTCATCCACTGCGGTTTGAAGTCTTTCACTTACTGGGAGGAAGAGCTGTCCAATGTCTCTTTTTGTTTCATTCAATATCTTTCTCTCACCCTTTATTCCCTGTCTTCCTGTTACTTTGTTGAATGTCTCTTTTCTCTCTGTCTTCTTCAGTTTCAATCCACGTCTCTAATCTCT
The DNA here is from genome assembly GCA_028641955.1 of Protonibea diacanthus. NCBI lineage: Eukaryota > Metazoa > Chordata > Actinopteri > Sciaenidae > Protonibea > Protonibea diacanthus. The sequence continues at coordinate 11,953,203 of CM053976.1, read as the reverse complement.
CCTTTGTATTTCTGTATGTTTCTTTCTTTTGTTTCCTCTGTCTGTCCTCTGTTGACCCTGTTGAGTCTCTTCTCTTTCTTACTCTGTTTTACTTTTGAGGCCAAACTTTCGATGAAATGTCTGTCCATGTGCACCCTTTGTGTGTGTGTATATATGCATCCATATGTGTTTACAGACACCTGCGATGGAGTATTACAGATGTTATAGGCACTTTCTTGTTATACATCCTTCTGTCTCAGCACATAACTCCAGTTAAATGTCTGCCTCATATGCTACCAAGAAAAAAATGTCAATGTAACTCTGACCTCCTTCATTCTTCTTTTATGGCTCTCATTCTGTCTTCTGCTATTTTAAACTTGGTCTCCCTCATTTCATATCTCTCCCCCTCCTCTAACAGCTTTTTTGTCCGTCTTCTCTTCTCTTATTGTGTTTTATGTCATATTCTTTATAAACCTTCTTATTTCCATGTCCCTAAAGTTAAGAGAAGGTAATGAACAGGGCGTTTTCCTATATTAGTCTGCTGGAAAAAAAATCTTTCAATTCACTCATTCTTCTTGTTCTTGCATTGTTCTTGATTCATTCTTTCTTTATTTGTCTCTGCATGTGTCTCTTGTTACTAAAACTGGTCACAATGCAGGCTTTAGAATAGAAGAACTGTAGGATTAAACAGCTGTATGCTCACTGAGTCCTGGACTGCGAGGAAGAGGAGGGAGACAGTAATAGAATATCAAGGAAAAAGAAAGAAAGAAAGATGCCATATTGTGAGTGGGTATGCCTAGCAATCCTGTTAGAGACTACGTCTATACTCTCATTCTGTTTGATTGTATTTTCAGAGCAGTCAGAGTGTCTTTCACTGAGAAACTCAAAATTTAATTTGGGCCCATTGTTTAGTCTGCTTCAAATCCACAATCCTTAATTGTATGAAATGTGCTAAAGCCGTGATCCATGATTGTGTGAGCGAGTCAAATTATCTGGTCTGACCTGGCTTGGTTTTGTAAGGGCTGAACTCCATCTACAGAAATAAAAAGGAGACTTGAGGCGTGTGTGTGTGTATCATTAAATGCAGCTATTATGGTGAGATAATACTATTGGCGCTCATGTGACGTCTGCATATTGTGCATTGCTATGAGCCTCTAAGTTAAGTGCTGATAACTTTGGAGTGACATTGAAGAGAATCCGAATAAAAGTAATGAAAGTGCCTGCTGGTTTTTGATATCCTATTGAATCTGATATCATGAATTAATTTGAATTATTGTTGTTTTCTAAAGGCAATTTACAGCATTTCTGCATTGACAGATAGTGTTGAGCTGAGAGTGACAGGAAATATAGTGAGGAGGAAGGGTGTGGCATGCACTTAAAAGCTCTGAGGCTTTCAAACCCATGATGCTCCTGTTTTATGGCACTGGTCTCCCGATCAAGAAAACTCTCACATAACACAAAGAGAGGGGGGACATTTGGTTAAACTTTTGATTTAAAAACAAGCCTTTATTGCAACAGAGCAACTTCTTAAATTTTTCTTCTGTACATATGAGTTCTGGGACTGAGTATTAAACTATTAAAGTAGCCAGTGTGGCCCAATTTGATGTTATCACTGTATGTGACTCTGTGTGTGTGTGTGTGTGTGTGTGTGTGTGTGTGTGTGTGTGTGTGTTTCTTGACGTGATGATAGTGGACAAAGTGCTGGGAGCTTGAGCTGTCAACCTGTCACATACTGACAGATATGCTGCTTGTACACCGTCCAGGCAACGCCACATGGATGCACACATTGCATGTGTGTACGTGTATTTGTGTGTGTGTGTGTCTGTCTGCGCGTGTGTGTCTGTGCCTGTGTGTGTTGGTCATATGCAGTCTAGGCATCGCCAGAATACCCAGGCACATACTTTATACCCAAACTCCTGCATGTGTGTCAGAGCGAGAAAACACGTTGACAGATAAGGCCTTTGATATATCATCTTTTAAAAATATTTTTTCCCCATTGCTTTTCCACTCTACTTGACCTGATATTTGACAATGACAGGAAATGCAGAAGTGACAGAGGACAGAGGTCATGAAATTATAACCCAGAATGTTGGAAATATGTTTTAGACTGAAAAATAACTTTTCTGTCAACCTGATGAACCAAAAGCACTTCTAAAATTATATTTACGTCCACATTTGAATTGACATTTTTCATTTATTTATGTGTTGTGATTTGGTGATCTGTTGGAGTCATCTATCATGGACACACAAATTCAGAACTCACACACACACACACACACACACACACACACACACACCCCAGATCTCATGTATGTCCAGTATTCTGACAACACGCTGGTTTCCCTTTGGCTGAACCCTCAGAGCTGAGCATTCTGGGTAGAGCCAGGATTACCAACCGTCCGGGAGTGTGAGTGTGTGTTTGTATGTGTGTTTGAGTGTGTGTGTCTATATGTTTATGTGTCTACCTGCTTACACAGGACACGTATTTTTATCAATGTTCAACTTTGTGTGCACATGCATCTTTTTGCATAAAAATGTTTCTGCACATTTTCTGTGATTACGAGCCAGTGTGTGTTGTGTTTGTGTGTGTGTCTGTTTGCGTATGATTTTCTGACTACATGTGCGTGTGTGCTGGCAGAACAGATGGCATCGGGCTGAGAGACCCAGTGTGAGGTGAGACATCTCCCACTGAACTCTTGTGTGCGCACACACACACACATTTGCAAAGATCCATCATTAATATCATTATCATAATACTCTCAGTGCGACGCAGCCTGTCTGTCACAAATATGATCACTCCTATTATTCTCACTGTTACACTGTAATTATTTAACTACCGTTGTGTAAGGAATCATCCGTGCCATCATTTGTATATGCCAAGGCGTTGTAAAAATAATTTGTTATTATCATTCATAATTGCCCTTTTGTCTAATTAATCACTCGTACTGCTTTCATTACAGTATTTTTATTTTAATAGTTGAAGGTGGTTTTCCATCACCCTGTCTGAACAAATAATCAAGAGCCAAATATGCCTGATTAGACGTATATTTTCAGTTATCAAGACTCACGGTATTTTTCCTGCATGCTTCAGTTTCTAACAGGGTAAATCCATAAAGAAGGCTTTTATGAAATATGATCTCTTCACTGAAAGAGCCACAGGTTGTATAATTTTCCCTTGAAATATAATAAAATTTACAATGTATTTCCATTAAGGAATCACACACAATTGTTTTGAAATCTATTTTAAACCTCATATATTGGACAGCTCTGTACGATCGTATTGACGGTTTGAGTGGCACTTTAACATTTCTAACTTCTGCCTCTCTCTCTCACACACACACACACACGTGTGTGTGTAAATCCCCTATGAGCAACTCCTGACAAACTCTATGACGAACCCGGTCTATTCCTGTCTTATACACTACAGACAGATTTCTTTAGAAGTAATTTGAATCTTTTAATCACCTAATCGTCATGGTGATGTTCGTTCTGGAGCTAAAGGTTACAAAGACAGCAAAGCACTGGCTGCTCATAATTTACTGTTTAACTTGCTGACTGACTGTATAATTTTAAAGACTAGAAGGCTGGATGGGTTGTTGTTGGGGTGACTGACTGGCCACCTGCCTCAGTAGCAGACTGACTGATTAACAGGGTGACTGACTCAAGTGCATTCACAGATGGTTGTATACGTGTATAAAGGCAAGGGGCCTAAACACACTAAGAAAAACGTTTTGCTGCACAATCTTTATGAAAGAAATCTGTCTTCAGAATGTGATATTGTATTAAGGATGTGTGTTTTTGTGTGTCCGCACAGGGAGACCGCTTTTTTTTAAGTGCAGCTCTGTGGACAAAGTCCTTAATATTTAAATAAAAGCTACGCATCACAGGAGTATCATTCATTAGACCTTAATAGTCGTGTTGCCTGTGTGGTTTTGTCGTGTGTATGTGCATGTGTGCGTGCACACGTATGTGTGTGTGTGTCTGTAATGGTGTTGTTTTCCTCGTTTAGCTGGCTGGAGCTCTTCTGTCTTTAAATGATCCACTCAGCTCTCGCAGTTTAAATGGTAATTAAACAGTAGTTTCGCTGTCAACATCACACACACACACACACACAGCGACACACACACAACAGACTCATTCTCTATCTCACACACACACACAACCCCTGCTGTTTAAATGGTAATTAAAGAGCCATTCCAGTATCAACATCTGGGCATACTTATAAAGAATGACATTAGATAACACACCACACACACACACACACACACACACACACACATGCAAGATGCTTGTAAGGATATTACAGGAGTCTGTCACGCTTGTTCTCCTCTCTGCCTGCACACACAATCGAACATATACATGTATCAAGTGTGAAATACTTTTTTTTAGTGGGTTGAAGCTGCACAAATCTTACTATATTTTTTGTGGTCATTTTCATCCAGGCTGAGAAATTCACACGCACACACACACACACACACACACATACTCAAAGAGAAATACACACATGGTTGAGGGCTGCCTCACTGGTGCTTATTAGAGAGGATTACCGCACTGACATGTCTTCATTAATCACAGAATCAGACAGTAGGACACACACATACACACACAGTGGAGGTGTGACTCAGGTGCCTGCCAGCCCTTGGGCCCCCTATGGAAAGCCCAGCTTCCCCTTGTCTTTTTGTCGCTCCTCCCCTTTCCTCTTCATCTATCCCTCCATTCATCTCTCTTTCTTCCCTCTATGTGATCTCCATCCCTGCTGCAACCCAATCACATCACATCTTCCCACATCTTGCTTCATCTCTTTTCCATTCTTCCCCCTACTTGTCTTCAACTTTTGCTGCATCTCTGCTATAGATACCGTGTCTCTTATTGTGGCCGTGTTTGTAAATGTATATGTTTAAAAGTTTAAAGGTCCTTCACAGACTGGAAATAGCATTATAGTGCCCTCGTTTATGTCCTTGATATTCTTAACAAAATATCGTCCGCATCAAAGCCATACTATGAGTTTGTGAAGGCATGCATGCTGAAGGCTTATGTGTGCCGTCAATGACAGGCTTCTGCCAACATCAGCCTGATAAGAAACTCTGTGGCAGATAGGATTTCAGCTCTTGCTGGGGATTTAAAGCCAAATTAAACCCAAAGTTAAGTAATCTGTTGGATTTTCATTTGTAAGCATGGACGTTACAGATGTCGCTAAACTGGCCATATTAATTACTAGATTATGCTGACCAGATTTTCATCATAACTAAAATTAAAGATGGTCGATGAGCCTACGGTCACATCTCCTGCTATTTAAGACTGTTCCATTTCCTCTACTTCTTTTTCAGTCACCTAATTTCCACCTGCCCCCCATTCCCTAAGCAGTTGTAGTCAATTATCCTTTTGTTATGACCGTTTTCCCACCTTTTTGGATCTTATTACCTAGCCGCCTATTCCTCTTGCTTTGTTTGCTTGTTTGATCAGCCTTCTTAATAACAAACTTTGTAAACTTCATTTTAAAGATATTTTATGCGCTTTACAAGCTCTATTTGACAGAGTGACAGGAAAGCAGGGACTGAGAGAGGGGGGACAACACGCAGCAAAGGGCCACAGGTTGAATTTGAACCCTGGGCTGAGCCTTCGAAATTTTAAAACGCACCACCTGCCCTCTTACGTCTTCTTAAAGAATGCTGTGTTGTCAGATAGATAAAAGTATTTGTGTGTGCTGCTCTGCTTCGTGATATTGGTCAGACCGTATTGGTAAAATCAAATCAGTGATTATTTTTCACTTTTTCAAAGTAATTTTTCCCCTTTAAATCAAAAGCATTAAATACAGAAAAAGTCTGACTGAGTCAGTCATGATTATTAGCATATAAGGTCTTTTGACCTATGTTATTTATTTATTTATTTTTTTCATTTCAAGCATATGTCCAGACCACTAAGTGGGTGTATACACCTTCACTGACTCTACATAATTATTCACTGTCTGCTCCTCTTCTACCGTAAAGGTTGTATTCTTATGAAGCATTGATTAGTACAGGTTTGTGGGTTGTCTTTGGATTGTGCATGCAAAGTGAACCTGTATGTGTGTATGTGTTGCGAACTGCATGTATCGCATATACAATGTGTGTCTGTCTGTCTCCTCGCCTGTATATTTTTCTGCTGGGCGTCCAGGGAACAATAAAGATAAAGCAGATGCCAGCAGATGCCCTGTTTAAAGATTATCAGCCTCTCTCTCCATACTGTTAACACTCACCAGGGACAGAACAACATTTAACACAACCCATTTACACCACACAACACATGGCAATGTGGCACTGAAAGACAAAGTAAAGCAAAGGGAGGGACTGAAGCAAAGATGGGGGAAGGGGGAAAAGAGAATTAAAAAAAAATAACAGATGAGTCATTGATGAGACTATAGGATGGGTGTAAGACAAGACTAAGCTCAATTTTTATCTATTCTGTGTTTTACTCAAAGAAAATGTTAAAAGAAACAAATTGGAAATGGCTATGACCTGTGCCAGTTTTTTTACAAAAACTCTATATATTATTTTAGAGTTTAAGAGGCAATGAATGACAGAAACTTGATGAAAATATGTGAAAGATTAACAGCTTACTTGACTGATAGTCAAATCTAATAGTTTATCCCATGAACATTAAACTGTAAAGTGACTCGAATGCAAATTTCAAACCTCTTAGACCGTGCTATGGAACATATCTCAGGGTATTCCTCAGTATACATGACTGATATTCTCTGCATGTCAGATAAAAGTAAACAGGATTGCAGAATTGCAAACTAGCTAAGAGCACATTAACACTTAGTCCCAAAGACCAGCTTGCATGGACAGTAACCACTCCCACATATGCACACACATGTACTCATTCACAGACACATTTTATTTCTTTCAGCTCAACCCATCATGCTCACAAAAGATCAAAGTGTGTCTTTCTCCTCTGCTCTTTCTGTCTCGTTCTGTCTATGCCAGCTCCCTCAGAGAGCATAATTACCAGCACAGAACGATAACACCATTTCCAGTCAAAATGAGACAATTCCCAGCGTAAGACTCATTTCATGCTTTGACAATTCCTCCAGGAATCATAGCACACAAAGAAGCAAAGACCACTTCAGGATTTGTTATATTCCTACTACTGTCTGTAAAAGAGTTCCGGACTCTTCTGTTCGATTCTTCTCCTTTCTTCTTCTCTTTTCATTTCCGTTCATCTCTTCCTATCGCTGCCCTGACCTCCCTTTGTTCCAGCCAACCCTCCATCCATCTGTACATCCAACCATTTATTTTCTTCTTCTCTTCGAACATATTTGTCCTCATTTCCTTAAATCCTAAATCTGTCTACCACTTTACAGGCCATAAATCCCTAAAACAGTTTTATCTGCGCGCCATCCTCTCTGCTGTCTTCTTTTCCCATCTATCCGTCTATGCATTCATCATCTGTTTGTCCTCCTGTCCTTCCATCTTTCTCCCTCTGTCTTGCCCTTCCATTGATCCATCCTTCCATCCATCCATCTGTCCATCTTCTAGTTTACAGGTCATAAATCTGCAGAGCTGTTTTACCAGAGCGCCGTCCTCTCTGTCCCTACATGGGCCACACCATGTCTGTGAGTTGGTGTGCATAAACTTGTGTGCTGTGTTTGTGTATACATACATTTATGGTGTCTCCCACGGAGGGGCCGTGCTGTTGGGGGTATTCCATTCCCCCCCTGGTGCGTAGGATTTTATTTTGGGAATATTTCTATAAATCATTTTGTCATTTACACATGCAGCGGCATTCTGGACACCACTGATTTGGAGTGAGGGGGCGTTTTATAAATAAACGTGTAAGAAGTGGACCTGAGATACACACACACAGTGTAAACACATACCCACATAAATGTGCAACCACATAAACACACA